>OZ020479.1:18016472-20893319 GCA_963971345.1 Andrena flavipes
CGGAGTACCAAGCACGTCAAAATCCTGTATCTTGCTACTTCTTTGACCAGCCAAGAGGATGACCTCGGTCTTCCCCAACGCGACCCGGAGGCCAGTTCTCTCAAACCATCTCTTGACCTTTGCCATAGTACAGGCTAGTATCTTCTCCAGTTGGAGAGAGTCCCTCGCAGAGATCACCATGGCCAAGTCGTCAGCATAAGCGATAGCCCGCATATGCTGGTCGGAGTTTAGGAGCTTAAGTATATCATCGTATACTAAGTTCCACAGGAACGGTCCAAGGACGGAGCCCTGTGGGACACCCGCCATAATTTCCACTTCTACGTGCTCATGGGGTGTGTGAACTACGACTCGCCTATCCTTAAAGTAGTCCCTCATTACAGTTCTGACCATGCTTGAAACGCCCCTCCTGCTCAGCTCATCAAGGATGAGATCCCAGTCGAGGGAGTTGAAAGCGTTCTCGACGTCGATGGTCACCATTGCACAGATTCTATCCTTCTTGGCACAGTCCTTCGCAAAGCTAGTGACCTCCAGGGTAGCTTCAATCGTGCCCATACCCCTCCTAAATCCGAATTGCGCCGGGTGGAAGGGGTCTCGTCCTATTTGCTTCTCTATAACACCCTTCACCACGTACTCCCACACCTTACTAAGGGCGGGGAGAACACTTATAGGTCTATATGCACCCGGAGTGTCAGGGTCCTTGCCCGGCTTCGGAATAAGCACCACCCTAGCCCTTTTCCAGGCTGCAGGGATGGTACCCCTTAACATAGTGTCCCTTATCATGTCCCTAAGGTCTTCATGGTGGCTCCTCAGGACACACGCCACAACCTCGGAGGGGACCGCATCTAGCCCCGGGGCCTTATTGGGCTTAATCTTGTCCACCGCCTCCTTTATCAGTTCTAAGTCGATACTGTTTATGGTTGACGCTTCGGAACCCCTGATAATCCAGTTTGCCACCGATGCCGGGGTAGCCCTAGCTGGGGGGACCGCGGGAGAAGTGGTCGCAAAAAGGTGGTTTACGATGGCGCGGGCCTGGCAAGGGGTCATAGTCATCTTAGGGGACCGCCCTTTTAAAGTTGCCATGACAATTTTATAGGGCTTCCCCCAGGGGTTATTGTCCACCGTGCCACAGAGCTCTCGCCACAGGCCTTCCTTGGCTCTCCAGATCATCAACTGGACCTCTTTCCTAGAGGCCGCATACGCTTTCCTGGCCTCGTCAGCGTCAGGGGCTCCCTTCTTTCTTCGACGTTGGAAATACCGCCTGGCCTTAAAAGATAGACGCCTAGCCTCCGCTATCTCCGGTGACCACCAGTGATTGGGCTTCCTCGTACCACGAGGAAGGGCCTTCTTGGGGAGTACCCTCCTAGTAACTTCCTCCAGCAGCCTTTGGAATTTTACCGCCAACGGCTCAATCCGGGGGACGGAAGAACCAGAGGGATCCGTCGCCCGGGCACAATCCAGCTGTCGGAGCTGTTTATATTTCTCCAAAACAACCTCAGTATCCATGTCCCGTACCGAGAACTGGGCCCACTCCGGGGCCACGGCCGCCCTCTTAGGTTTCCCGATGGTGTGACACACGTATCTGTGATCGGAAAACGAAAAATGCCCCAGGACCTCGCTTTTCCTAATCCATCGGGCCGTCGTTCGGTCAGTGGACATCACATCAATGAACGAGGCACCTTTGTTACGATGATGGAAAGTAAAGCGTTCCTTAAGATTAATCGGGACAAGTCCATGCCTCGCCAATAGGTCCATGCATGCATTACCCCTCCTATCGGACTTGGTGCCCCCCCAGGCCGGGGACTTTGCATTGAGATCCCCGGCTATTATAACTCCACGACCCGGGGTTTTGACTTCCGTCAAGATGCCCTCCAGCACGTCCAAGTATACAAGGAACTCAGAGAGTTTCCTACTTGGGGAGCAGTAGCAGCTAATAATATTGCACTCATCCACCACCGCCGTCACAATACCGTCCGCATTCCTAGACGGGGCCCGGGTAGGGAATTTGCCGTTAAAGCCGGTCACCCAGATCGACGAATCACCGGTCGCGTCATTTATCCAGTAGTTACTTTGCCTATATGGTTCAGAAATAATAACTACATCCGCATTAAGCAGAGACACATTATGGACCATGATATCCTGTGCCAACCTACATCTATTTAGGTTTATTTGAATTACTTTTAATCCCATTATTAACCGTTTTTCTCTTTGCTACCTTGGGCTCCGTCCCCGGTCTGCTCTTATTTGCCGGGCACGCCAGTGAGGCCGTGACGTGTGCAGCTTTTACTCCCGTGGTCCCATCTCTGGTGCATATTATGCACTTTGGGGGGTTCCCACACTTGTCGATTTGGTGGCCTGTCATCCCACATCTCCTACAGGTCTCACCCCCTTCCTTCGGAGTCTGGCAGTCTCTTGCCAGATGGCCGAGTTGGTGGCAACTAAAGCATCTCACCAGCTTCGGTAATATCCTAAACCTGACGACTGTAAGTCCGACTCTAAACCGCACATCCTCCAGAGAGCTCCTAATCTCATTAGTGGGAACCTCAATCACCGCCGTTTGGGTACCCATCGGTCCCATCTTAAGCATTTTAAGTTTAAGATCCTTAGGGTCGACTTTAAGTACCCCCCCCAGGGCCCTCAGGACCTCAGGGCCCTCGACCATTGGGTCGATCCCCCTTACCTCGACCGCGGTCCTGTCCTGTAGTGGGGAGCAGTCAATCCCGTTTCCACCGAGCTTATCGCGCAGGGAGCTAACCAGTGTCACTGCACTGTTTTGTTTCCCCAGCTCCAACAGCACGTGGCCTAAGCGCGTTCTCTTTACCCCGACCACCCCCTCCAGAATATCTCTACCCTTAGAGAGGAGGAGCCGGTAGGTATCTATATAGGAGGATGTAGGGGCCACCCTCACCAAGACAGCTTCAGGCCTCTTTCTCGGAGGCCTTGGCTTCCGCTTTTCCTGACGCTGACGGGGGAGGGGAGATTGCCCCCGCTGCTCCTGATCTTGCTGCTGTTGCCTCGGAAGCCGCGGCTGCTGCTGTTGCTGCAGATGATTTTGCTGCTTTTGCCGCTGCACCTCTTGTTGGTGCTTCGCTCGCCGCTCCCTTCTGAGTTGGCCTCTCGTCGGCTGCCACTCCTGTTCATTCTGACGCGACCCTTCCCGAATAGGGGGGGGCATCCCCTCCTCCCTAGCCGGCCTTTCGTCACCCCCATTCAAGGGTGTGGGGGCCTTCGGCTCAAAAGCTTTGGCGGGAACCGTGCTCGCCACCTCCGCGAACAACTTCTTTCTCGGCCCAGCCGAGTCCTCCTGGGGGGAGGAACGCACCCTCTTCTGGTTCACGTTACCCCCCTTTTTTACCTGGGAGGAGGTTGGCTTCGTACCAAAGTTGAAAGTCCGCTCCTCCGTTTGGGTGCCCAGGGAACGAACAGCCTTCTTCTTCTGGCCCCCTCCGGCCCCAGAAGCCCCAAGCGAGGCCACCTCCATATGTTGGGGGTTGTCAGTCTCAGGTCTTGACTTCCATCGTTCAATCGATTGCACAGCCATGGCCTCCGCAACTATGGCCGTTGCCTCCTCACACCCCTTATTTGCCTCTATGGCCACCCTTGCCAACGTGGGATTTCGCTCACCCGCATCCACCGTCGCCAGTTCTCCGCACACCACAGAAAGCGATTTAACTAAATCCGCCATCCTACTCAGGAGCCGGGCCATTTTGGCCCCAGGCGACTCCGTACCGGCCGACTGTTTGGCCTTATTCTTCGGTGGCGGTATAACCGGGGCAAGAAATGTCCTGCCATCCGCGGAGCTGCTACCCAGCAGCCCCCTCGAGTCTGGGGGGGTTCTTGCCAGAGTTTTGCCCCGAGGGATTTTCACTGGGGGGGGAGTCTCTGGGATGATCGTATCAAGGTCCAGATCGACGATCACCTGATCCCCCTTCCAGAGAGCCGACGCGACGCTCACATCAAAGAACTCGCGCAAGGAACCGCCCTCCCACGCCAGGTGGCCCTTTAGCGGCGAGTCCACCACACGCCTTAATCTCTCCACCACCCCCCTATCCCGGGGGGCGGTGTCGGTCCGATCCGTTTCCAAGTCATTATCCTTAGTGCCAAGTCCATGTCCTGCCGCTGTTGCTTTTTCTGGGGGGTGCAGGGGTGCATTCGCACCTCCCCCAGTGACACAGGTCCGCCGCATCAACTCTGTGTCATCGGGCTTATCTCTTACTCCCTCCTTGCTGCCGACGGGGCAAGTGTGAGAGGTTGGTCTAACACCAATATTCGCCTGGTTGACATCCGAGGCCAGGCTGAAGTTTGACATTATTCCATATATTTTGTCTTAAGGGCGACGGCCCTACCGCCCAGCGGATTTACTCCGTCCTACCGACCCTGGTGTTGTGGCCGCTACGGCTAGTACCGACTTTCGTCGGGGGACCTAATTATTCCGTATGGGTCCTAACATCCTTATTTATCATGGTGTTGGTGATATCTGTTATGGTATTACAGTTTACCTCGGAGGGCCCCACCCGTCCCGTCGCCTAAGCGAAGGGGGGGGAGGGAACCCCCTAGGGAGTCCGTCCAATTATACGTAGCACTAAGTACTATTTCCTCTTCTCTTTCCTTCTTCTTTTCTACTCTTCCTCTTCTTCTATTACTTTCCCTTTTCTTCTTCTAGGGAACCAGTCGTCACTTGATCAGCAAACCGCCGGTCCAATGGTGAAAAAATGGAGGAGGAGGCCAGTCCAAAATCCGCACCGCCCGAGCGGGACACGCAGAGGATAGGTACCAGTGGGCTCCAGACCGGGCTTCGCCTATCAGGTAACAAAACCCGCGGTAGTAACCAGGATTCCCTCTGTAGACTCTTCCTGGTTTCAGGTTTCAAGGCCACCGATGGGGTCCATGGACCACCTTTACTTGGTCAACCCTTAGCTAGAGGCAGTAGCAGCCCTCGCCAGCCGCTGCGCGGGGGACATCCCCCACGGAGCGCCCGACGACAGCCATCGCCACTGCCCTAGAGCCCCCTCACCACGACAAGGTGGTCGACCCTGGAGGGGGGATGTGCCACCTCTTTCGACATCATGTTCTCCTGCTGCGAAGCTCAATTTTACAGCGTACTGAGATTTTGGACCAAATTTTGGAGCGAAGCAGCAGGAGAACATGAAGCGAAAGGAGGTCACCTGAATTCCATCGCCAGAAACCTTTCGACAACTCTGCGCCTCTGCGTTCAATAGTTCTGCGTCTTCGATTCACTCTCCGAAGGCGCTAACTTTGTGCCACCTCTTTCGACATCATGTTCTCCTGCTGCGAAGCTCAATTTTACAGCGTACTGAGATTTTGGACCAAATTTTGGAGCGAAGTAGCAGGAGAACATGAAGCTAAAGGAGGTAACCTGAATTCCATCGCCAGAAACATTTCGACAACTCTACGACTCTTCGATTCACTCTCCGAAGGCGCTAACTTTGTGCCACCTCTTTCGACATCATGTTCTCCTGCTGCGAAGCTCAATTTTACAGCGTACTGAGATTTTGGACCAAATTTTGGAGCGAAGTAGCAGGAGAACATGAAGCGAAAGGAGGTAACCTGAATTCCATCGCCAGAAACCTTTCGACAACTCTGCGCCTCTGCGTTCAATAGTTCTCCGTCTTCGATTCTCTCTCCGAAGGCGCTAACTTTGTGCCACCTCTTTCGACATCATGTTTTCCTGCTGCGAAGCTCAATTTTACAGCGTACTGAGATTTTGGACCAAATTTTGGAGCGAAGCAGCAGGAGAACATGAAGCGAAAGGAGGTATCCTGAATTCCATCGCCAAAAACCTTTCGACAACTCTGCGCCTCTGCGTTGAATAGTTCTGCGTCTTCGATTCACTCTCCGAAGGCGCTAACTTTGTGCAACCTCTTTCGACATCATGTTCTCCTGCTGCGAAGCTCAATTTTACAGCGTACTGAGATTTTGGACCAAATTTTGGAGCGAAGCAGCAGGAGAACATGAAGCGAAAGGAGGTATCCTGAATTCCATCGCCAGAAACCTTTCGACAACTCTGCGACTCTTCGATTCAATCTCCGAAGGCGCTAACTTTGTGCCACCTCTTTCGACATCATGTTCTCCTGCTGCGAAGCTCAATTTTACAGCGTACTGAGATTTTGGACCAAATTTTGGAGCGAAGTAGCAGGAGAACATGAAGCGAAAGGAGGTAACCTGAATTCCATCGCCAGAAACATTTCGACAACTCTACGACTCTTCGATTCACTCTCCGAAGGCGCTAACTTTGTGCCACCTCTTTCGACATCATGTTCTCCTGCTGCGAAGCTCAATTTTACAGCGTACTGAGATTTTGGACCAAATTTTGGAGCGAAGTAGCAGGAGAACATGAAGCGAAAGGAGGTAACCTGAATTCCATCGCCAGAAACCTTTCGACAACTCTGCGCCTCTGCGTTCAATAGTTCTCCGTCTTCGATTCTCTCTCCGAAGGCGCTAACTTTGTGCCACCTCTTTCGACATCATGTTCTCCTGCTGCGAAGCTCAATTTTACAGCGTACTGAGATTTTGGACCAAATTTTGGAGCGAAGCAGCAGGAGAACATGAAGCGAAAGGAGGTATCCTGAATTCCATCGCCAAAAACCTTTCGACAACTCTGCGCCTCTGCGTTCAATAGTTCTGCGTCTTCGATTCACTCTCCGAAGGCGCTAACTTTGTGCCACCTCTTTCGACATCATGTTCTCCTGCTGCGAAGCTCAATTTTACAGCGTACTGAGATTTTGGACCAAGTTTTGGAGCGAAGCAGCAGGAGAACATGAAGCGAAAGGAGGTCACCTGAATTCCATCGCCAGAAACCTTTCGACAACTCTGCGCCTCTGCGTTCAATAGTTCTGCGTCTTCGATTCACTCTCCGAAGGCGCTAACTTTGTGCCACCTCTTTCGAAATCATGTTCTCCTGCTGCGAAGCTCAATTTTACAGCGTACTGAGATTTTGGACCAAATTTTGGAGCGAAGTAGCAGGAGAACATGAAGCGAAAGGAGGTAACCTGAATTCCATCGCCAGAAACATTTCGACAACTCTACGACTCTTCGATTCACTCTCCGAAGGCGCTAACTTTGTGCCACCTCTTTCGACATCATGTTCTCCTGCTGCGAAGCTCAATTTTACAGCGTACTGAGATTTTGGACCAAATTTTGGAGCGAAGTAGCAGGAGAACATGAAGCGAAAGGAGGTAACCTGAATTCCATCGCCAGAAACATTTCGACAACTCTACGACTCTTCGATTCACTCTCCGAAGGCGCTAACTTTGTGCCACCTCTTTCGACATCATGTTCTCCTGCTGCGAAGCTCAATTTTACAGCGTACTGAGATTTTGGACCAAATTTTGGAGCGAAGCAGCAGGAGAACATGAAGCGAAAGGAGGTAACCTGAATTCCATCGCCAGAAACCTTTCGACAACTCTGCGCCTCTGCGTTCAATAGTTCTCCGTCTTCGATTCTCTCTCCGAAGGCGCTAACTTTGTGCCACCTCTTTCGACATCATGTTCTCCTGCTGCGAAGCTCAATTTTACAGCGTACTGAGATTTTGGACCAAATTTTGGAGCGAAGCAGCAGGAGAACATGAAGCGAAAGGAGGTATCCTGAATTCCATCGCCAGAAACCTTTCGACAACTCTGCGACTCTTCGATTCAATCTCCGAAGGCGCTAACTTTGTGCCACCTCTTTCGACATCATGTTCTCCTGTTGCGAAGCTCAATTTTACAGCGTACTGAGATTTTGGACCAAATTTTGGAGCGAAGCAGCAGGAGAACATGAAGCGAAAGGAGGTATCCTGAATTCCATCGCCAGAAACCTTTCGACAACTCTGCGACTCTTCGATTCACTCTCCGAAGGCGCTAACTTTGTGCCACCTCTTTCGACATCATGTTCTCCTGCTGCGAAGCTCAATTTTACAGCGTACTGAGATTTTGGACCAAATTTTGGAGCGAAGTAGCAGGAGAACATGAAGCGAAAGGAGGTAACCTGAATTCCATCGCCAGAAACCTTTCGACAACTCTGCGCCTCTGCGTTCAATAGTTCTGCGTCTTCGATTCACTCTCCGAAGGCGCTAACTTTGTGCCACCTCTTTCGACATCATGTTTTCCTGCTGCGAAGCTCAATTTTACAGCGTACTGAGATTTTGGACCAAATTTTGGAGCGAAGTAGCAGGAGAACATGAAGCGAAAGGAGGTATCCTGAATTCCATCGCCAGAAACCTTTCGACAACTCTGCGCCTCTGCGTTGAATAGTTCTGCGTCTTCGATTCACTCTCCGAAGGCGCTAACTTTGTGCCACCTCTTTCGACATCATGTTCTCCTGCTGCGAAGCTCAATTTTACAGCGTACTGAGATTTTGGACCAAATTTTGGAGCGAAGCAGCAGGAGAACATGAAGCGAAAGGAGGTAACCTGAATTCCATCGCCAGAAACCTTTCGACAACTCTGCGACTCTTCGATTCAATCTCCGAAGGCGCTAACTTTGTGCCACCTCTTTCGACATCATGTTCTCCTGTTGCGATGCTCAATTTTACAGCGTACTGAGATTTTTGACCAAATTTTGGAGCGAAGCAGCAGGAGAACATGAAGCGAAAGGAGGTAACCTGAATTCCATCGCCAGAAACATTTCGACAACTCTACGACTCTTCGATTCACTCTCCGAAGGCGCTAACTTTGTGCCACCTCTTTCGACATCATGTTCTCCTGCTGCGAAGCTCAATTTTACAGCGTACTGAGATTTTGGACCAAATTTTGGAGCGAAGTAGCAGGAGAACATGAAGCGAAAGGAGGTAACCTGAATTCCATCGCCAGAAACCTTTCGACAACTCTGCGCCTCTGCGTTCAATAGTTCTCCGTCTTCGATTCTCTCTCCGAAGGCGCTAACTTTGTGCCACCTCTTTCGACATCATGTTCTCCTGCTGCGAAGCTCAATTTTACAGCGTACTGAGATTTTGGACCAAATTTTGGAGCGAAGTAGCAGGAGAACATGAAGCGAAAGGAGGTAACCTGAATTCCATCGCCAGAAACCTTTCGACAACTCTGCGCCTCTGCGTTCAATAGTTCTGCGTCTTCGATTCTCTCTCCGAAGGCGCTAACTTTGTGCCACCTCTTTCGACATCATGTTCTCCTGCTGCGAAGCTCAATTTTACAGCGTACTGAGATTTTGGACCAAATTTTGGAGCGAAGTAGCAGGAGAACATGAAGCGAAAGGAGGTAACCTGAATTCCATCGCCAGAAACCTTTCGACAACTCTGCGCCTCTGCGTTCAATAGTTCTGCGTCTTCGATTCTCTCTCCGAAGGCGCTAACTTTGTGCCACCTCTTTCGACATCATGTTCTCCTGCTGCGAAGCTCAATTTTACAGCGTACTGAGATTTTGGACCAAATTTTGGAGCGAAGCAGCAGGAGAACATGAAGCGAAAGGAGGTCACCTGAATTCCATCGCCAGAAACCTTTCGACAACTCTGCGCCTCTGCGTTCAATAGTTCTGCGTCTTCGATTCACTCTCCGAAGGCGCTAACTTTGTGCCACCTCTTTCGACATCATGTTCTCCTGCTGCGAAGCTCAATTTTACAGCGTACTGAGATTTTGGACCAAATTTTGGAGCGAAGTAGCAGGAGAACATGAAGCTAAAGGAGGTAACCTGAATTCCATCGCCAGAAACATTTCGACAACTCTACGACTCTTCGATTCACTCTCCGAAGGCGCTAACTTTGTGCCACCTCTTTCGACATCATGTTCTCCTGCTGCGAAGCTCAATTTTACAGCGTACTGAGATTTTGGACCAAATTTTGGAGCGAAGTAGCAGGAGAACATGAAGCGAAAGGAGGTAACCTGAATTCCATCGCCAGAAACCTTTCGACAACTCTGCGCCTCTGCGTTCAATAGTTCTCCGTCTTCGATTCTCTCTCCGAAGGCGCTAACTTTGTGCCACCTCTTTCGACATCATGTTTTCCTGCTGCGAAGCTCAATTTTACAGCGTACTGAGATTTTGGACCAAATTTTGGAGCGAAGCAGCAGGAGAACATGAAGCGAAAGGAGGTATCCTGAATTCCATCGCCAAAAACCTTTCGACAACTCTGCGCCTCTGCGTTCAATAGTTCTGCGTCTTCGATTCACTCTCCGAAGGCGCTAACTTTGTGCCACCTCTTTCGACATCATGTTCTCCTGCTGCGAAGCTCAATTTTACAGCGTACTGAGATTTTGGACCAAGTTTTGGAGCGAAGCAGCAGGAGAACATGAAGCGAAAGGAGGTCACCTGAATTCCATCGCCAGAAACCTTTCGACAACTCTGCGCCTCTGCGTTCAATAGTTCTGCGTCTTCGATTCACTCTCCGAAGGCGCTAACTTTGTGCCACCTCTTTCGAAATCATGTTCTCCTGCTGCGAAGCTCAATTTTACAGCGTACTGAGATTTTGGACCAAATTTTGGAGCGAAGTAGCAGGAGAACATGAAGCGAAAGGAGGTAACCTGAATTCCATCGCCAGAAACATTTCGACAACTCTACGACTCTTCGATTCACTCTCCGAAGGCGCTAACTTTGTGCCACCTCTTTCGACATCATGTTCTCCTGCTGCGAAGCTCAATTTTACAGCGTACTGAGATTTTGGACCAAATTTTGGAGCGAAGTAGCAGGAGAACATGAAGCGAAAGGAGGTAACCTGAATTCCATCGCCAGAAACATTTCGACAACTCTACGACTCTTCGATTCACTCTCCGAAGGCGCTAACTTTGTGCCACCTCTTTCGACATCATGTTCTCCTGCTGCGAAGCTCAATTTTACAGCGTACTGAGATTTTGGACCAAATTTTGGAGCGAAGCAGCAGGAGAACATGAAGCGAAAGGAGGTATCCTGAATTCCATCGCCAAAAACCTTTCGACAACTCTGCGCCTCTGCGTTCAATAGTTCTGCGTCTTCGATTCACTCTCCGAAGGCGCTAACTTTGTGCCACCTCTTTCGACATCATGTTCTCCTGCTGCGAAGCTCAATTTTACAGCGTACTGAGATTTTGGACCAAGTTTTGGAGCGAAGCAGCAGGAGAACATGAAGCGAAAGGAGGTCACCTGAATTCCATCGCCAGAAACCTTTCGACAACTCTGCGCCTCTGCGTTCAATAGTTCTGCGTCTTCGATTCACTCTCCGAAGGCGCTAACTTTGTGCCACCTCTTTCGAAATCATGTTCTCCTGCTGCGAAGCTCAATTTTACAGCGTACTGAGATTTTGGACCAAATTTTGGAGCGAAGTAGCAGGAGAACATGAAGCGAAAGGAGGTAACCTGAATTCCATCGCCAGAAACATTTCGACAACTCTACGACTCTTCGATTCACTCTCCGAAGGCGCTAACTTTGTGCCACCTCTTTCGACATCATGTTCTCCTGCTGCGAAGCTCAATTTTACAGCGTACTGAGATTTTGGACCAAATTTTGGAGCGAAGTAGCAGGAGAACATGAAGCGAAAGGAGGTAACCTGAATTCCATCGCCAGAAACATTTCGACAACTCTACGACTCTTCGATTCACTCTCCGAAGGCGCTAACTTTGTGCCACCTCTTTCGACATCATGTTCTCCTGCTGCGAAGCTCAATTTTACAGCGTACTGAGATTTTGGACCAAATTTTGGAGCGAAGCAGCAGGAGAACATGAAGCGAAAGGAGGTAACCTGAATTCCATCGCCAGAAACCTTTCGACAACTCTGCGCCTCTGCGTTCAATAGTTCTCCGTCTTCGATTCTCTCTCCGAAGGCGCTAACTTTGTGCCACCTCTTTCGACATCATGTTCTCCTGCTGCGAAGCTCAATTTTACAGCGTACTGAGATTTTGGACCAAATTTTGGAGCGAAGCAGCAGGAGAACATGAAGCGAAAGGAGGTATCCTGAATTCCATCGCCAGAAACCTTTCGACAACTCTGCGACTCTTCGATTCAATCTCCGAAGGCGCTAACTTTGTGCCACCTCTTTCGACATCATGTTCTCCTGTTGCGAAGCTCAATTTTACAGCGTACTGAGATTTTGGACCAAATTTTGGAGCGAAGCAGCAGGAGAACATGAAGCGAAAGGAGGTCACCTGAATTCCATCGCCAGAAACCTTTCGACAACTCTGCGACTCTTCGATTCACTCTCCGAAGGCGCTAACTTTGTGCCACCTCTTTCGACATCATGTTCTCCTGCTGCGAAGCTCAATTTTACAGCGTACTGAGATTTTGGACCAAATTTTGGAGCGAAGCAGCAGGAGAACATGAAGCGAAAGGAGGTATCCTGAATTCCATCGCCAGAAACCTTTCGACAACTCTGCGCCTCTGCGTTCAATAGTTCTGCGTCTTCGATTCACTCTCCGAAGGCGCTAACTTTGTGCCACCTCTTTCGACATCATGTTCTCCTGCTGCGAAGCTCAATTTTACAGCGTACTGAGATTTTGGACCAAATTTTGGAGCGAAGCAGCAGGAGAACATGAAGCGAAAGGAGGTATCCTGAATTCCATCGCCAGAAACCTTTCGACAACTCTGCGACTCTTCGATTCAATCTCCGAAGGCGCTAACTTTGTGCCACCTCTTTCGACATCATGTTCTCCTGTTGCGATGCTCAATTTTACAGCGTACTGAGATTTTTGACCAAATTTTGGAGCGAAGCAGCAGGAGAACATGAAGCGAAAGGAGGTAACCTGAATTCCATCGCCAGAAACATTTCGACAACTCTACGACTCTTCGATTCACTCTCCGAAGGCGCTAACTTTGTGCCACCTCTTTCGACATCATGTTCTCCTGCTGCGAAGCTCAATTTTACAGCGTACTGAGATTTTGGACCAAATTTTGGAGCGAAGTAGCAGGAGAACATGAAGCGAAAGGAGGTAACCTGAATTCCATCGCCAGAAACCTTTCGACAACTCTGCGCCTCTGCGTTCAATAGTTCTCCGTCTTCGATTCTCTCTCCGAAGGCGCTAACTTTGTGCCACCTCTTTCGACATCATGTTCTCCTGCTGCGAAGCTCAATTTTACAGCGTACTGAGATTTTGGACCAAATTTTGGAGCGAAGTAGCAGGAGAACATGAAGCGAAAGGAGGTAACCTGAATTCCATCGCCAGAAACCTTTCGACAACTCTGCGCCTCTGCGTTCAATAGTTCTGCGTCTTCGATTCTCTCTCCGAAGGCGCTAACTTTGTGCCACCTCTTTCGACATCATGTTCTCCTGCTGCGAAGCTCAATTTTACAGCGTACTGAGATTTTTGACCAAATTTTGGAGCGAAGCAGCAGGAGAACATGAAGCGAAAGGAGGTATCCTGAATTCCATCGTCAGAAATCTTTCGACAACTCTGCGCCTCTGCGTTCAATAGTTCTGCGTCTTCGATTCTCTCTCCGAAGGCGCTAACTTTGTGCCACCTCTTTCGACATCATGTTCTCCTGCTGCGAAGCTCAATTTTACTGCGTACTGAGATTTTGGACCAAATTTTGGAGCGAAGCAGCAGGAGAACATGAGGCGAAAGGAGGTATCCTAAATTTCTGCTTCGAAGACGTCACTTTAATGTAGCTTCTGCGACTATTTGGATAGGAGTATGTATAAAAGGTATTTCTCAATAATAATAGTCTGTTTCAATTTTTTCCCACTTTATTTGAATAAAGACTTTTACAGTGTTACAATAAAGTATAAAATATATAATTTTACTTTGTCAGTTATATAAAATTGCTATTTTCTTGTGTTCATTGTTGAAATTTCCATCATTTGGCCCATATAAAGTTCCTGTCACGGAGAGATATGCCCAAGTTTCACCTGTAAGCAGAAGAAAAGTATTTTAAGTAACCTGACTTGTATATTATAGAAACTACGACGAATGTTATTTCATATGATGAGTATAATGAATTAAATTATCTTCCCAATTTTACGCCATTTAAATAGCGTCCAATTCCACTACCATATCAGTAACGTATTTACATAGTAATATTTGGCGAAACTTCCGAAAACCGGTCAAACCCGATTGGGCTGAAATTTTGTTTCCTACCTTACCGACATTCTCGACTCTGTCGGTAAGGTAGGAAACGACATTGAAATGGTTAAAAAAAAATTTCGAGTCGCCAAAAATCCTTCTCGCAAACATTATTTTTATGCAAAATGAACCTATTTGCTAAATTTCAGCCCAATCGGGTTTGATCGGTTTTCGGAAGTATAGCCGCAGTTTTTATACCACCGTTTCTATGGTCTAGTATTCCGTCAATTACAGTATTGTTTAACTTTTGAATTTTGGAAACACGAGAGAATTGTATGACAATTGTTAAAGGTGAGAGATTAGAAAACCAATTATATATAATATTAATTTAGTGTAGGAATGTTAGAACAATACTGTAATTGACGGAATACTAGACCATAGAAACAGTGGCATAAAAACTGCTCTCAAGTCATTTTTACGTATATTTCAGGTTGAAATATTTTTAACATAAGGTTAAAACATTTGTAAATACATATTGAACATTGTCATATAGTTAGAAACCGGAAAAATACATAATTAATGTGAAAAAAATATGACCCTGTGGGACTTATTAGAAGTTCCGAGGCTCGAACCTACGTCCAAAAAGTTCGCAGCGGTTTAGCAGTCCGACACTTTACAGCTGCACCATCGTATCCAAATGAGAATATTTCTATAAGGCGGTCTGATTGCTTAAAGTACATGGGACGTTTTAAAAGGAGGAGATTATACCTTTCTTTGGTTGAGTTTTCTTTCAAAATTTCGTCAAAAACGACCTAGGACCAGCCGTTTAGGAAATACGCAGCCTCAAAGTGTCAAAAAGTGAACTCTGAATTCCATCTTCTAAACGGTACCGTCGTTGTTGCCGTCGTCGTACAGAATGTTCAGATCGCTTCGTTTTTTAGCTATGTTGGTGACAATACTGTAATCGTGTTAACAAATACATGAGATATTTAAAAAAAAGCTCTTTTCTAAATGGTCAAAACGTGATTTCCGTAACAAAAATTTTTCCAAATTTTTTTTTCATTACAAAAGTATTATGCATATGTCAGAAAGTGAAAAGTGGATCTCGAGGCACTCGTGAAGTCGCGTACGGCCGCGTGTCGCTTGGTTTCAAGAGCGAGAGAGAAAGACACACATTCGTTTTCTCTCTCGTCTTCCCAACGTGGTCCGAAGCGCCGAGCTCACGGACACGCAGCTCCGGCGTAGTGTGCATGCGTGGTGGGGGAAATTCTCGAGCGCTCCCGTCCTCATTCTGGCATCACTGGTCTCCACAGACCAGGTAGGGTAAACCAACCAGTAATTGACCGCATACCAGTGAATGACCATTAGGCAAAGAAATGTCAATTATAAATTTAAAAATTACTATATGTTTATAAATGGAGTGTAGTTGCACGTTTAATATCCCATATTTTTAGTTATGCATATTGAACAAACATTAATAAGTACGATTCTTAATAAAAGTATGCGGTCATTTACTGGGCTTCTCATTCAACAATTCGGTCATTCACTGGTTGGTTTACCCTATATGATAGACGTATCGCATTATATCACATTTAGGACGACGAAGCCTATAGTTATTGATTTTGAAGGGAATTTAATCGTCATCCTCCAAGTAGATTGGAATTATTTATCTCATTCCTAACTTACCCGACTCCGGTGATCGAGTTGAATTACTTCTTAGTTACCGTTCTTAAATGTAGAGTGCGCGTTAAAACCACTGATTTTTTACGAAGTCACAAGTAATAACACAAACAGCTCGTTTGTAATCCTATCATATCTTGTAAAACACTGAATCTATACGCAGATATTTCGCGAAATACCGAGAACTATAATCGGATGAATAATGTAGACGTAATCAGTGCGTTGGCATAAATTACTAATGAGACAACGAATACGAATATATCACATTCCATTAAACTACAATTCATCGCTGAAACACTTAATTATCTAATTATTATGTGGATATAACCGCGCATAAATGCATCGATAAGAACGAACGTCAAAGGGATCAATTTATTTCATAATATTCCTAAGAATCGCGAATAACATTCAAGATTTTTATGATTTTGATTAGAAAACATATAAACAACTCTGAATTATGAAAACCTATTATCGCTGCCTTGGTCGGATAAATAATCGAATGCCCAAATTATTCCAGGCTCACCACGTCATACCAATGACCACATGTCACAAGAAAACAATGTGCGTACCTAGTTAATATTTAAACTTTATTAAAACCAACAACATTAACAAGGATAACAACAAGAACAAATCATTCCTCCCGAAAACAGTCCATAGAAACTTGATCTTACTCAAATTCGACTGCCCTGCCTCACATGTCGCTCAACGACGTCGTGTATCGGTTAGTTACGCACTCGCATAGAATGGTTCACGTCACGAATGATCAAGTGCCGGGGAACCTACGACATTAGTAACATGATTCAAATAATAATAGCCTCAGAATATTAACGCTGCCTCCTGTCAAACCTTCCAATCACAAAATGCATGAAAACGCTGCCGTTAATGGGCCGGTCATGATGCTGCTACGGTTGCTAAAAGCAGTGCAAGAAAACAAGCCAGCAAAACCATCGAGTATGTAGTTATCATTACGGTTATGAGGTTAGTGACATACGAAAAACGCATTCCAGTCGAACGAGCGATGCCGATGTCGTACAGTTCGCAAACATCCTCGTATTCTATACTCTCACCTTCGCTATCTGGGTCATGCTCATCGCTCAGCAACTTAATATCTGTGAATTCTACGGCAACTTCTTCTTGGCCACATTCTAATTCCTTTTCTTCGTTGCTCAACATGGAATCGTTTTCCGCAGCTAACAAGGCCCTCTCCTCTGTAATGGAAACGTTAGTAGCGCAAGGAATATTATCGCTTGCATCTCTCTTTAATAATGCCTCTAGCTGTTCAATTTCCTTCTCGTGTCCGCATAAGCTAGCCGCTGCTAACTGTAAATCATGTACGGCTCTGGACAGATCGAGTTCTGGATCGATATTCGATTGATCCTTTGCTTCTTGCTGGTCAATCTCGTTCTGCGGTGTACCTTCTTTAGGAACTGTATCAAATATGTCGGTGGCCTTTGATGAGCTAGACAGATTGTCGTTTACATCGTCGTGACTGTAAGCGAGGGAGCTACGAGTGCTGGTGCCGGGCGGAGTGCTATCGGTTTCTATTTCAGAACGGCACGACGTCAGCGAATTCTTCTGGCTTAAACGACTATCGCGTAAGCGATCCGCCACGCTGCTGAACGCCTCCGCAATTAGTTTAACATTTTCGTCCGCGACACGCAGATAGAAGTCGAACGCGCTATCGTCAGTCTTCTCAGGATCCTCCTTCTCAGGATTAACGATTGATTCCGTCAGTCTTTCCACGTCCTCTTTACCCGTGGCTCGCTCGCGTTCCTCCTCATTGCGCATAGAATAATGACTACCTAACGTCTGGATACGTAAAACCGAGGAACCGTCGGGTTTTTCACTATCATTCGAGCTATCTATATTTATAGACTGATCTAAATGAACGTCCACCGTGTCTTCGATCGGTCCCGTTTCCGCATCGTTTTGCCCATCTATCAAATTAACTAAATCTTGGCACAAACGGCTGTACGTAGTGAAATCCGATTCTGTGTCCTTCTTGGACGGTTCGTTGGATCTCGGCTGCAAGCAATCCTGCCAAAATTCATTGCTCAGAGCTTTGGACAGTATGTCGTTCGGCGGCGTAGAGCTTCGGGCTACCGTGCCGTCCTCGTTCTTCTGCTCCAAGCTCTGCACTTTCGTCGACGGTGAGACGTAAACGCGGAGCTTCTTTCGGTGGGCATTCGAGACTGGATGATTTCCATTTATATCAGTTCTGCTGTTCTGCAACGAGCTCTCGGTACGCCATCGAGTATCGTAGTCAGACAGTTCGCCGTCGCTCACGACGCGCCTGAGATAATCGGATCGCGCAGGCAACGATTTAATATCGACGACTGGCTCGCTCATCTCGTCCTTCATCTCCTGGAGACTAGGCTCTCTTCTAAGATGAATACGATCCTGATTTATCAAACCGTACAGGTTAGCGGACAGAGATCTAACCGCTCGTTTCTTCGTGGCGGACGTAGCCTCCTGATCTTTCGCAACGGCGCTTCTGCTTTCAACGGCATTCCTCGCCGTGTTGGCATCCTTCCGCAGAGTTCGATAAGCCAAGTCGTCTGTAACAATGTCAGGCTCGCACTGCGGTATGTACGACGAACGAGGATGATCCGGCTTGATCGGCGTTGTGTGCAGATAATCGCTGTCCGTGGCGGACGTCACTGGCCCCAATGGTATCCCGAACGGCGGTTGTGGATCGGCCACTTTTAACGTGTTGTTAGAGTGATGAATGCTCCGATAAACGACATCGTCGCGTGTCACGTCCGGCTCGTCGCGACGCACCGGGCAATTCGGAGCGTACGGATAATTGTTAGTCGCGTCTTTCCGCGACAAGATGGGCGAGGCCATCAAGTAACTGATATTAGACAGTGCTGATTGACCTACCACTTCCGACAAGGATGTAGGCCTCTCCTTCGGGTGCATCCTCCTGTAAGCCATGTCATCTTTCGTTCTATCAGGCGAATCCACCGAGGTGAACCCAACGGTGTCGTTGCTTCTACCTCGTCGTAGACTAAACTCTTCCATGCTGCGCCGTTCCGCCCGATCGAGTAGATCTTCGTCCCCAAGACTCAGGCTATTGTATATCGCTTCTAACTCAGAAAGCGCTTCTTCCAGGTTCTTAGAACTCCTTCTCCTTTCTAATGCCTCTTGCTCGCTTGTTTTTATCTCTTTCTCTTCCTTTCTCTCCGTTTTTGCGCTTATCGAAAGCGTGTTGTTTGGTGAATTCTGTAGATGTTCCTTGGCAATCTGTTTGGAAGGCAACTTTGCATAGGAAGAGTCTAACGATCCGTTGTAAGTAGGCGAAAGATTATTCTGTATCTTTTGTGTATCAGTTAACGACGGTTGATATCCGCGCGGTTTAACACCGAAATCGCTGAAGCTCGAATTGAGCTGATCATTGCGATCGTTCCTTCTGCGACACCGCATTGCTTCCGTTTCGTGAAAAGCAGGCTCGTCCACGTGCCTGCCAGTTGACTTGTGTTTATTATTCGTACACTTCGATAAGTTACATAATTGCGTTGGGGTTACTGTTAAGGACAGCGGACGCCGCGGGCACTGTTTAGTGGAGCCACACCAACTGATCTCGTTATTTGACTCGTACGAACGCAAGCCCTTCAAGCCATCTCTCGGGGCTTCACGAATATCGTCCATTTTCGTGCGCGGAGCATCGTCGTACTTTGTTACTCGATACTTCCCATTGAACGGAAAGGAATTACAGCCGTAGGAGAAAACTCTACAGCGCGGATCTCTGGGCGGTGGTTCTGGAGGAGAGGAACTTTGATGCACGGACTGATTATTTCTCACATGATCGTAAGGTCTCGCATAGTTAGTGCCTGTTACAGGCAAATTTGAATAATAATTATTTTCTTCGTGATTCACATAACGGTTGTCTTTCCGCAAAATATTTGGTTTCGCATATGTGTTATTTTGGTTCAAATCTGTTATATATTGTTTGGCCGGATACTTCGTGAGGTCAGCAGACGACTGTGTCTGACAGCTGGACGTTGGCACAGATGCCTGTCGTAGATTCTCAATGGACCTTTGCACCGGAAAGGTGTAACTATTCGACGGAGTAATGAAACGCTGTGGTTGCATCGGAGGTTGAAATAGTCCGTTTACACCTGTATCGAAGGACTGGTTCCCCTCCGTTAAGTCAACACTGTTGCGTTTATTAGCTATATTGTTCAGATTTTCTGGAAACTTGTGACCCTCGTCCCTTGATAAACGCTTTATATAACGTTCCGTGCGCGCAGCACGACTCTTTCTATTACAGGAACTATTCTTCTGCATATTCTGCATATTCTCAGTCTGATATCTTGTCAGCGAGTTACTAGACTTACGCGAACCTTCATCCGAACTACTATCCGCACAAATTTGGTCTCTCTTCGCTTCTATTCGAGCTTTCAGTTTACTCTTCCGTGCCTTTTTACTTGGCCCATCCAGCGATCCATCGCTGCTGCGAGAGTGCGTGGAGTCCTTCTGTAAATTCGACGTGTCCACAGAGTTCGCCGTAGCGTCGTTAGTCGAACTACTCTTGTTCGAATGTTTATTCGAATTCTTTTCCACTGGACGTAAGACCACATTCTGCGACTTTCTATTGAGCACGGAACGAGGTCTCGGTTGCCTGGTACAGTACACCATTTCTTCGTCGTTCGAGGAACTCTCATAATCTCGTATCGAGGATATACGCTTCAAAATTCCACCAATCGACCACTTCTTATCTTTCTTCTTGCCCGAGGAAGTGACCGCGTCACAGACTGGCAACCGTCGAGTTGGCGGTAACAGACCATCCATTCTCAGGATGTCTTTCCCGCTGATGCTCCGTTTCTCCATTAGGAATAATTGCTCTATTTAGATATTAAAATACCTGAAAGGATTTTTCTAACATTATAAATTACACTACATTTTACTGTAATATCATTAACATAAGTATCTCGATTATTACACACTATTATACTACTTTTACTTACGAATACAGCATATATATAAATGCAGGAGATATTTAGGAATATGCAAATAGCTTTGCAACAATCACCACTAGACAGATTACATTTTAGTCGAACGACGATTGGTAGCCTCGATGCCGTTCAACCGATATGTTTACACTGCGAACACCTTGAAACGGGACATTCCATTACAAACAATTATATACCATCGCGTGCAACGCGTATAAATATGCAGCGTAATATTGTCTGCTAACCTCCGTGCAGACGTTGGGCTCAACGATTCGGAGACATGTAATAGGCGAAGGACGAATTCTCTGCACATTTGCCAAAAGTTTTACGTGACTCACGGGTGTCAATCATTCGCACGAATCGTTCGCGCGAATGAAAAGCTGCGGAGCTATGGACTGAGGTCAGTACGTCGCGGGCGCAATATGTACTGATAACGCTGATAAGATCTCCACGCCTCTTTAATAAGGGCTTTCGCAATCCGTCTGTTGCACTGGTTATCTTGACAGATGATACTGTAAAAGTCCGTATCGTGGACTTCACTGGCATGAGAATCGCACAGAACCGGAGGGACTGCGCGTCGTTACGAGCAGGGAAACGAATTATATTTGGAAAGCAGCGTAGGATGTCGAGGGGCCTCGAGACGTCCGCGCAACTGATGTCTACTTTAGCGCTTATTTAGCGCTGCCATTACGCGACGTCGGCGTACCAGCATTACGCGTCGAGCACACAACGATATCGCGCTGGACTAACACGAAACTGACTCGAATCAGATACGGGGAGAGAAGGGATTCATCGTCCAGACCCCACCCATTACCAGATTCCCCCAATCTGTCGCGCAGAATCACGCACAGTAAATCGTGCACGCGTCTCTTTACGCGCTACGAATGCGTGTATGTATACATAAATGGTACGAACACGTTCATTTAAGAGAGGTTCCGTCTGTTTGAGAACGTGAACAGTGATGGCATCGTTTGTAGAGTTAGAGCCTCGAATAAATATCTTAGATCCGCGAGGTGGGACGTCGCCATTCTTCGGCTGGCATCGGAAGTACGCGCGGAACTTATGAAAGCGGCTCTTTCAGCTTCTTTTTATTATTATTGTTTCTGGTAATACGATGGAAAGGGGGAGACTCTTTAGCAGCGCGTAATATAGGTAATATCGAGAATGAAGAGTTTTGTGAATTGGACAGTTACAATCTCTCTGGGAATATTTATGTATTGCTCAGGATTCCACCGATATTACCATGTTGGGTGTTGCGAAAAGTGCTAAAAGGTTCAGCGGGAAGATCGTGTTATTATTTCGAAATTAGGTATTCGTGCTGCATCATTCCGGTTCGAGTACCATATACGGATGAACCAAAGACACAGCATGATGTATACACGCGTATCTCGTGGAGCAGCAAGGAGAAAGCCGCTTTCAACATTAATTCCAGAACGTACCTTTGCTGTATACGGGAAAAAACTCTATAGGCAAAATCGATGAATGCCGATCAGTGGTTTGACTCTTACGCATGTACTTTGTATATTTTCGGCATCAGAACGAATGTAACCGTGAATAAAAAATTATAAGTATCACTGTTGTGTGGTATTATTATTAGTAGGCGCAAATCAACGAAATTAGTAGGGTAATTAACGAAATGGCTTTTCTTACGAGGCGCACAAGGAGAACCATCCTCTTTGGAAGTTGTAGTTTGTACAAGTAATGGCAATTCCGTGATGTAGGATCGAATGATAGCAAGGACAACAACCGTGTGAGTGTTAAGCTTTTTCGTTTATTGAAAATATCTCTGTAAAACGTGTGTATATTGTGGCCGGGCGAGGTAAGCCGACAAAACCGAATCATTCGACAACGAAACGAAATCGGGTAGCAAACGAAGGAATACGGTGAAGACATTGAAAACAATATAGAGTCGATCGTATTTAGTATCTACATAAGTAAAGGACGAATCAACGATGCATTCGCTTACTTTTCTTTCTTTTTTTTCATTTTTTTTTAATCTTAGTATATTAATTATATTATGTATAACAAAGCGGTAACAACTTGTTAATTGTAACTATTACGGTAATAATCGTTTACTTTATATAATTACAATAATGTAATGTAAGGATGATCGTTAACTAATCGATAACAAACGAATCGTTTCCTCCTCCATCCTTCATTCGTCTTGATCATCGTCATCATAATCATCATCATCATCATATCCCTCGTGTCACTTCCTCACTTCATTTTTTCCTTCTACTATCATTTCTGTTCCGTTTCAGTTGAAGCCCGATTATCTCTCTCTTCGGTCTTCGGTTAAATCGTTTTTGTATTGTTTCTCGCTCATCCCCTCTTTCGTATTAATTATTTAACAACAGTTTTTCATCCCTTTTATTATTTGCTCTTTAATTTAATAATCGTAGTAAACATAGTAATTATTTATAATATTGTGCAAATAATCCATATTTTTTTTATTTTCTTTATTCTGTTTAATAGTAATGAATGTCATTCAACGGAGGAGCTCTTCTACGTTCTCCCTTTCTCTCCCTCACTCTCTCTCTCTCTTTCTCGCTTCTTCCTTTCTCTCTCTCCCTCTCACTCGCGCGCGCACTCTATATTTCTCTCTCGCTCTCTCTCTCTCTCTCTATCTCTCTCGCTCTCGCTGTCTCTCATCCTTTCATTCTCTCGCAGTCACGCTGTCTCGATGCCTCTCTCTTCGCTTGCCCGCGCGCATCCGTGATACACGCCTGCGCGTGCGCGCTACGCCGGCGGTCGTTCGCGCACGCATGCACGCAGGCGCGCGAGCACGCACGGAGCACCGCATTTGAATGGACGATCCTTCGCGCGTAATGTTTTCGACAGCTAGCTCGTTAAAATTGGATTTTTTTTGTTTTCTTAGCACATTTCGCCTATCTAGCTTGTTGACCCATGGCAGTTGCTTGTTCATTATACTGGCCGACAGGCTCCGCAGCTTGACACTTTACTCGATTACTTTTTTTTAGTTTTCTGTTTTTAGCCCAGCTCTAGGATCTTTTGTTTCGTTATCATTATTATTATTTATTTATTTTTTTTTTTTTGCTTTTATGTACTTCATCGTTATTTATTATCTGACGACGTTAGGTTAATGGAGTTTCGAGAGTTTCGAGACACTACAAAGCCCTTTTGTTTTGATCGCTATCCGTTTAAGAAAATTTTCGTGCATTTACGATTAGTTAACTTAGTTTCATTTTTCTCATTTATACAATGCGTAACGGCAGTATCGTCCACGGAGAAAGTACGTTTAAACCTCGCCTTACCTCGCTTAACGAAGGAAAGCCCTATAATGTATGTATGTATATATATATATATTTTTTTTGTTTCTTTAATATCTTACAGCCGTCGTCGCGCAAAAGCTGGTATTTAAATGTACGTTTCGGTAAAACGAACGAAAAAAGTCAATGAAGCACACCACGCATACTCGTCCACCCCCCTCCCCCTCGTTCCCTCTCGTGATCGTAGCAATTTTGACCGATCGGAGCGAACGGTTTCCTTTTAATCGTTCCCGCGTTTCAACCCTTCGAGACGCGTATCCACTCGACCTCTCTTCGCGCTTTTCCTTTCGTACCGACTGCCGATTCGGCGGAACCAAATGTTCTATGCCTATCGACGATCGATAAGCAACGATTGAAGACCGGGGAAGTTGCGATTCAATCCAACACTCGGCCACGGCGAATCGAGCAGTCCCGTGTTCGAGATGAATATGGGTTGCGGAAAAATGAAAGAGAATAGCGGCGGTAAAAGAAGGTAGAAGAAGTAGAAGAAGAAGAAGAGGAAGAAGACGTAGAAGAAGGAGAAACGATGTTCATTTGGCGCGCCTCTCAGGGGAAGAACGATTCCTACGCGATCCGAAAGATCTGTATCTACTATCGTTAAAGAGGCCAGTGTGTTACGGGACACTTTCTGCGCACGCGCACACAATTCGAATCTCGTTCAATTCGTCACGCCCTGTTTGCGCCATTAACGGTCGCGCGTTCATTCTGTGTCACTTTCTCTCGTTCTCTCTCGCTCTCTTTCTCTCTCTCTCTCTCTCTCTCGCTCTCGTTCTCTCTCTCTCTTTCTCTCGTGTATTTTCTTTTATTGCTTTCTAGAAGTTCGCGGTTGCCCATTCGACAAAGTAGTATCGAAAATATATATGTGTATATTATATGCGTACAAACCACATTTGATTATTATCGAATTATTTGCACATATTACAGAGCACGGTGTAGAGGGTCGAAACTCAAGAAAGGGGCGAGAGGGGGTATCGGAGTAATTAGAGAGTGAGCCGGACGGACCATCAGATACGTCGTACTTCGATAGAAGAAGGACCGACGATCGTTGGATGAATCGTCGTCGATCGATCTCGTGCCTCGATTCGTTTCGTTTCGTCATCGTCGCCGTCCGTCGCGTTTCCGTTGTGTACGGGGGGGTGGGAGTTTCTGCGCGTCCCAATGCTCCGTCGCGAGTTACCGCCCGCGATCGTCCCGACCTCTGCGAAGCGACGTTAGAAGCACGCGCCCCAGAAAGAAACCGAACAAACGCTCCGCGGGTCTCGCGCGCTCGCGCGAACAGCAGCCGGTAGCTCCTTGACATCTGCTCGTTTAGGCGTGACGATCTCTCGCTCCGCTATCGCTGCGGAGTATCGACGATAGGTGCGACGCGACGAAACCGATCGCGCGGATACCGTGATCCCGAAGGGGCGGGGAGTCGCGCTCCGATTTAGTCAAAGCCGTTGAAGAGAGAGCCCGGGGATCCTCGGTAGAAACGAAGAACGGCGACCCCTTGCGAACGAACGAGTCGCGAGGACGCCAGTCCGCGCGCACGCGCGGCACGTTGCAAGCGTAGCCCATGAATGGGGATCATCGAATGGCCCGCGACGAGAATCGTGAAATGCAATTTATAATATACGTAGAAAAGGTACGAGGACATTAATATTCGGACAGGCTTCTCTAAAATACTTGACAAAGCGGACTCGACACCGATAGTGTGTGAATTATTTTGTACGAGTAATTTACAATGATCCTCATCTCCTTTGAGCCTTCGTAGCTTAAAATAATGAACATCTTTTATATTTCTTTGTTTCTTAGCCGGTCTGCTTCTCGCCTGTCTCCGTCGCCCGTCTACCACGCGGTTATCCCTCCACCACTCTCCGGCCACTCGCCCTGACAAAACAGGTTGCTGATTCACGTGATCGTCCGTAACCGTCGTCCACGTCATTGTCTCTCGTCTCCCTGCCACGTCTTTCACAAACAATCCTTCGAGCGAGCTGCGAGCTTCTTTCCACTTTACGCCCGTTTTCGACCAGCGAGAACGATCCCTGCTACGTTCGTTTGTTACCGTGTTTACGTCGACACTACCGCCACACATCTGCTCCCGGCCATTGTGCCAATTACACTGCCGATCCCTAACCCTTTACCTTTTCGATACTCATTTTCAATCTCTCCCTCTCTTCTCTCTCTCTCTCTCTCTCTCTCTCTCTCTCTCTCTCTCTCTCTTTCTTTCTTTCTTTCTTCCTTTCTCTCTTTCTCTCTCTCTCTCTTTCTCTCTCCTTCAGGATCGCGGATGTAAACGTAGAAAAATAACGATCGCGCAGTCCGCGTTAACGCACACGCACACGCATCCACACACAACTGAACATTCACACATTCTCCTTTGGTTTCGTCCCTATGCACTTCGCTGTCGACACATTCGTCGCGCGAGTTCGTCGGGATAACGTTCACTCGCGTGATCGCCTACGTGTATGCTATATATATGTATATATACGTTTTATATATATATTTAGAGAGATACACGTGGGGAATCACGTTAATGGGGAAATAAAACCGCGCGACACTCGCATCCCCGTGCATCAACGTTTCGATGCGCGTCTCGACACTGACATCGCGCCACCTAGAGCGGCGGTCAGGTACTTACGTGCTTGCTCAAATTTAAACTTGCGTGAATTCTTCACTCGCGTGGAAAACAACTAATGTAAACCAACCAGTAATTGACCGCATACCTGTGAATGGTCATTAGGTAAAGAAATGTCAATTATAAATTTAAAAATGTTATATGTTTATAAATGAAGTGTAGTTGCACTTTTAATATCCCATACTTTTAGTTACGCGTATTAAGCAAACATTAATAAATACAATTCTTATTAAATTCTCTTATACAATACTTATTATTTTTTTTTTAAATCACGATAAGAATAAGTAATTATTTTTATAGAAATTTTTTTTTATAGAAAGTTGTTTTGTTGTTATACATAAATACATTCAAGTATTAATCTCAAAGGTCCATAAATTCAACAATTCGGTCATTCACTGGTTGGTTTACCCTACTGTTCAATTTATTATTTATGCTTCTCTTTCTCATTTGTATCCGATCTATTTTCTACGATTGAGAAATATTTATCCCTCTTTCTTAGAATTTAGAATCTTAATTAAGAGAATATCCCATTTAGCGAGCAGATGCACGCAAGTATGTGATCGCCACTTAGGTCTACATCTGTCGCGCGATGCGATTTATATCGACTCGCAGCAGAACCGCGCGCCGAGGGGATGGTCACGGAAAGAATATCGTTCGATATACTTCTTCCGATGCAATCAGGCGCGCGATTCTTCGCGACGTTTAGCACGTAAACCCGTTCGAAATCGGTTCCCTTCTATCACGAAGCGGCTCTTCTTTGGTTTTTGCTCGTAGAAAATCTCCGAGAGACGTGAAACCATCTGGCGACTCAACAGAAACTATATAATAAATATTTCAAGCCAAACGAACATCAAGTTGGTAACGCTTTAAAATCTTAACATTTCTCGTCGAAAACTTAACGTTCCGTTTTGGCATCCGCGATTCAGCTGGGGAAGTCGGGCGACGCAACCGCCTCGTCCGTGGATGACACGCGGTGACTTTTGAATTTTTTGGAAACTTCTCTACGGAAAACAACGTCGCGTTCCAATTCCAAAGGATTATTCAACAACTCGTCTTAAATGCTCGATTGGCAATGTAATTTGGTCGAAGTGTCTCCCGCGGACGCCCGTGTTGCCAGAACACGGCAGGGGTAGTTGTGCCGATCCCCTTATCTCGCCACCGTGTCGTTCGTTAATTCGCTTATCTCGCGAGACGGGTTTACGGGCGCACGGCTGTCGGTTACAATTACTCGAATAACATTACACTATCGTGTATATTCATTTATTCCAAAGCGCGTTTACTACGTCGTGTAAGACTGTGTGTCTGTGTTAAGTTTTGCAAATGTGTAATTACCTAGCTGATGATGACTGCGAGATTCGTATTCGCTACCACCCTCTCCGTCCCTTTTGGCAATAATCGTGTTACATTTTCGCGGCGTTACATCAGCGACGGTTCATTCTCGTATACTTTCAATTTCGTAAACAGCTACAGAAACGAGTACACGGGAAACCGAACGAACTGGCGCGATAGAGGAGGAACAGTTCACTTCGAAGTGGCTGCACCTTACAGCCTGGCAGACCTGACCATTCCTCGACTAGGCGCGTAATTGAAATTCAAACTAACGCGAGAAATAAACGCAAAGACACGTGGACGAAGATCGTCCTTCTAAAGGACTGTAGAGAGAAAAAGAATCGGATCTCGTCGATCAGGGGGTGTAAATGGTAATTCGTTGGACAACTGCTCTGCCAATTCGTGCCACCCACGTATCGCCGTCGGATTCCTCTTCTCTGATTACAATACTCGTGCACAGGCGGTACGATCGTAAAAAATGCCAGATTCTTTGTAAAACTTGGAATATCAAATGATCAGCGCCTCGATGACCGCGCGGTCGAGGCTCGAAGCGGTGGCGAGGGGCAGAGAGGGAGGGAGCCAGATAAAACAAAGCCGCGCACCGTATCGCGCAAAAATTTTTTTTCAAGCCGAGCGAATGTAGTAACTACGCGTACATTTCACGAGTGAGTCTTTCACTTGTAACATTCTTCTTCACCACCCATCGTCATCAATTATAATCATTACCTTAATCATCCTATGATCATCCTCACTATTATCATCAGTTATGATCAGCGTGTTTATTTTTTTTTCTCCTCTTTTTTTCTCGTCAATGTCTTTCTCCGTCGTTCCGTCGTTTTCTCTTCTCTATCCATCTCGCATCCAAGTTTAGTTCCGAACTCCGATAAACACCACAGCGTGTTGACCAGGGTCGATCGAATATAACAAATGTTCACCCGCGAACATCGACCGTCGCAGCGAATTAACATCATTTATTTTTATATATATTTTTATTTATTTATTTTTTTTTTTTTCTTCTTTTCAGCGAGTTGGCGGACCGCTGATAAAACCATGTAAAAAATCCAATATCGCGGATAGAATTTACGTAACCGGCCTATACTGTATTAGGGATGAAACGATCGCTGATTTCGTGGGATGCGGCGTATTTTACTGTCTCACCGTTCAACGCGGTTCTTCGTTTCATTGTCGTCCTCGTCGTCGTCACCGTCCTCGTCGTCGTCGTCCTCGTCGTCCCGTGAATATGATTCCGTTTCGTCGCGTTCCCGGTTATCGCGCAGCCAGCGCAGCCAGCAGCGGATCGTCGATCGTTACGATTCGAGGCGTTAAGGATCGCGCGACGAAGTCCATCGAGGGCAGGGATCTCCGATCGTGGCCAACGGGCAGCCTTCGAGCCCTGATTGGGGGTCGGGGAAGTCGGCTCGAAGGTTGCGCTCGCGGTGGCGGTCACGTAACGTGGTTACGCCAGGTCTAAGCACACCGATCGTCATCCGCGCCCCGAAACTAGTTCAGCTTGCGCCCCTCGATTCCTCTTCGTGTCTTCATCCTCATCGTTCCCCGTGTCCGGATCCGTCCCGTTTCACATTGATTCCATCCAGGGTGCGCCCTGCTACCGCGGCCTAGCTCAGACCGACGAGCGGATGATGCAAGGTCGAGGCGTCGCACGTGGGCGCAGTCTGCAGATCCATTTCCAAACACACCCTCTCGGCAATCTCCGCCATCTCTCCGTCCTCGCTCGTTCAAACTAACGACGTGTCTCCCAACGATCGTGGCGTTTAGAGTCGATTGTAAAGGCAACTCGTTGGAGGAATTTGTATTTTTTATACAACTATAAGGCTGTCGATGGAGAGAGCGCGCGCGCGCTCGCTCGCCTGCTTGCTCGCGCGAGCACGAGGTCCGTGCGGGGGCCGTTGCTCCGTTCCCTCCCCCTGCCGTTTCTTTTGGTATGCGGGGGAGAGCGCCAGGCGCGGCTGTCGGTAGCGAGATCGACGCATCTAGGTCGTCGTCGTCGTCGCCGTGGTCGGCGATGCTGCGGTGGAGCGATCGTCGCACGGACGGGGCGGTCGCGTCGGTGGCTACGGCGACGCTAGGCTAAACGACGGGGTGGCGGCGGTTTTGCTGGTGACGTCGACGTACGCCGATCAGACGTCCGCGGTCCTCGAGGTGGCGCTCGGCGATCGACTGTGGATCACCACCCGGTGACCGTTCTTGGTCACGAAGCCGTCGCTCTCTACCAGGACCGCGGTCTGCCTGACACGCGGGTCCGTGTCCGCGTCGTCGCTCTCCTCGCTGTGACCGCCCTGCCGCTGCTGCTTGTGCTTCCTCCAGGCGTTCTGGATCAGCCTCGCGCAATACTCCTCGCGCTGCCGCCACAGGGTGGAGGAGACAGGCTCGTAGCCGGTCTCGCCCGGGCGCGTCTGCACCTCGATCTCGGCCGTCTCCTCGATCGGGTTGCCCTTGCGGGCGAAGAAGTCCTTCGTAAGTGCGTCCAGTATGTCCACGCAGAACATCAGGTCCCCTTTGCAGATGGGGATGTCCATAGAGACGATCTTGTACTTGTTCGGCTTGTGTATCTGCAGCGGCGGCTCCAGCACGTCCAGGAAGTCGGACAGCTGGTCGTATCTGATGTACTGCGTCCCGTCCGGGTCGAACTGCTGCCAGATCTCGTAGTACATGTCGTAGTCGTCGTCCGTCAGGCCCTCCTGCACGTCCTCGGTAGCCTGCGAGTAATTCTCCAGGATCACCGCGATGTACATGTTGATGACGATCAGGAAGCTGATCACTAGGTAGGAGAGGAGGTAGGCGATGCCGATGGTGGAGGAGCCGCAGTTACCCGGGTATCCTATCTCGTTGTTCGGCTCCTGACAGTCCTCCTCGTTTATTATGCCGTCCAATACACCGTCCCAACCGGCAGACGTTGACATCTTGGTAAATTAACCAGCTTAGTATAATGTGCTTGGCGATTCCAAGACAATATGTAGTAATGAACATCGGGCAACTGTTACACTCTGATTCTGACGAGGTTTAGGTAGATTATTGTCCTCGAAAAGATATTTGACACGTATTTTTTTATGTAGGGGTGATATCAACCCCCAAAGTTAGAGGGAAAGACACGTTTGCCACAATATCTTGGAAATTATGCACTATAGAGAAGAATCTTTTAGACGAGAAAGATGTATCTTTTTATAACTAATTCGACCTTGTAAAATATTTTATCTAGATCTATACTTTACGCAAATCTCGTCAAAATCGACGTGTAACAGTTGAGTGAAGCCCTTTGTAAGCGGCTGCAAAGTGTTCTGCACAGCTTTAGTTTATAATTTGCATGTCCTGACACCCTCCCAAAGAAGAAGGAAAAAGAAGGTTAATGTAACCACGTCTGAAGTAATTCAAGAGCTTTGTAAAAAGAAAAGAAAACTGGATTTCATTTAATAAATAACTTTTTATAATCCCCTAATGAATTTTATTGAATTTGCATTAAGAATATTTGTATCCCTTCAACTATAAACGCAGTTCAGAAATTAAAGTAGCACGGTACTAAGCAGTAATCATGGTACCAAAGTTTTCTAGTAAAAACTCTGCAAGACCCTCCGCAGCCAGCCCTTATAATCACGTTTCACAGAGTACCACTGTACACATATATCTTTTTACCTGGAATAGCAGTATCATCGACTGTCCAAACGTCTTGAAATTGTACACGTCGTCCAGCCCACTCTTGTCCTTGACGTGCATGAAGAAAGACATGCCAAAGATCGCGAAGATGAACATGACCAGAAACAGTAACAGGCAGATATTGAAGAGGGCTGGCAATGACATCGCCAAGGCGAAGAGGAGAGTTCGAATGCCCTTGGCACCTTTCACGAGACGGAGCACACGACCGACTTTCGCCACTCTTACTACACGAAGCAACGTCGGCGAGACGAAATACTTTTCGATAATGTCACTGAGAACCAGACCTAAATGGAACAGAAGCACAGTGTTAACGCCGGCGGAGTAATACTCACTTTCAATTCTATTCTATGATAATGATCAGAAAGGAGAAGGGTTTTGTGCCATTTAGTTTCACGGTGCTCTCTACGTTAGTGGACGTTTCGTCTAATCGTCATGCAGACTGATTCTATCACAGAAAGGTGATACTTGCAGGAGTGTCGAGTATCTAAAATTATTGTGGGTACTCTAGAGCTTGATACGTTCATTAGAAATAGAATCTAAAAGAAGTGGTGCATTATAAATTCATTTGTAAGCGAGATACCTATCCTACGATTATCCCAAAAGTTTGCACTAACGAATAACAACGAGGATTATTCTTAATCTGTTATACAATTACTAGTAAACCCTCGTTTCTTATTCTCATTGATTTCTCTAATAGAAAGAAAAATGTCACATTTCTGATGCATGGTTTGAGACACGATCCATGAGTAAAAAGGGAGACATGCGTCCTCTAGTTTCTTTCTATGAATTTTGTAAAAAAAAAAGGAGAAGCATGCACTGTGATTGCTCGTGGATGAGGGTTCAGGGTTCGATGAAAGCTCGATCACTCGTTTTATTACGCAGCGGTGCTGTACAAGGAGAGATGTATGCCATGAATTTTTGCTTGTTAGGCATTCGAAGGTATAAAAATAGAAAAAAAATTATGAGTTCACTCTAAAAACACTACGAACTTTCTGTGTAGTCAAAATCTTCGTGATACAGACCCGCTCTTACCCCGATTCTTTCTCTAATTACCGTTTGCACATCGATTCGGATACGTGAATCCAGTCACATACAACATTATACCATTACATTCTAATACTCTTTACGCAATCGGGCACGATAGACGAGGAAAGCCGAGGATGGTTAAGATAATGTTGTATTTGACGATTCCACGATGGGAACACGTTCACATTCCTGTGGGAGGGGGGAATCGATGGGGTAGGAGGGTAGAAGGGATCAAGACAACAACATCAATGTAAGGCTACGTAACGTAATGACGCTGACCAGTCGTTGCGGCACACGTGAAACATCGAGCCTGTCCGCTTTTTCTTTCGAAAAAGAGTAAATGCAGTTCTGCGTGCAGTATAGAATGCGTGTGAGAGAGAGAGCTGAATAACAGGCATGCCTATCGTTCCGGGCCGACTACTATGTTTCTAATCGAGATGTAGAATAATGATGTCGATGGTGACAGAAAAGCCAACAGGCTCCATTTGCGATCAACGTCTCGCCAGTTTCACTTGTGCCATACGACTGACCGAGCCATTACATTACATTACCTAATATTGACAATATAACAACAACAAAATCAAAGAGGTTCCACGGCTCCTTGAAATAGTGGTAGCGCAGGGCGAAGATCTTCATGAGACACTCGCTGGTGAATATCACAATGAATATCATGTTCAGATAGTCTAGAACGTCGCTGAATGTCTGGGTCTGTTGATAATGGTCCAACGTCATCGTCAGCATGTTCAGCCCGATGAACAACATAATTATCATATCGAACTTTTTGTCCGTCACTATTTCGAACACTATCCCTTGGGGCCTCCACTAGGGACAGAAATACGAAAGACGGGGTGGTTAGAGAGTTGGATCTTATGGAACGGTAGCAGAGAATTGCCCGTACTTACTCTCGGCCGTGGTATAGCCTTGAGGGGCTTTTTGCTGCCCATCTTCTTCATGGCGTTGTAATATTTCTTCTGATCCTCCGTCATGAACATCTCGAGGGAACCGCCGGCCTTTTTCTTCTGCTCGTTGAAGTTGTCGATGATCACACCAATGAACAGATTAAGGGTAAAAAACGATCCGAATATAATGAAGAATACAAAATAGAAGTACATGTAGATGTTCGTCTCGCGGATTGGCTGCTTGTTGAGCTGTGGGAAATAGACAGAGGAGGCGGCAGTGCGGTGCATACTCAGTAAATGCGAGAGTGCTCGGCGCAATTTGGTATACTCACTTCCCTGGAATCGATGGCGTCGTTCATGATCTGAATCCATCCTTTGAACGTGGCCACTTGGAACAAGCATAGGTAGGCTTTCCCTACGTGGTCGAAATTCATCGGGGAATTCTCCCACGTGTAGTTCTCGGCTATACAGGCGTTCCGATCAGGAATTATCTCGAAGCTCAGGGTGGTTTTGTTCGTGTCGACGCACTGTCACAGCATTTAGAGATTGTTGGGTTAATAAAGAATTTGATATAAGGCAGTGGATTTGCGACGGTGGTTCAATGATGAATCAATAGAGAAATCTACGTAATTTGACAGGGAGGAATTGAGAAGTTTTATGCTCTTCTGAAAGGAAAAGAGATAGATGAATTTCCTATATTGCATTCCAAATTCGTAGAATGAAATTGGAGTGACCTTTTATGTTTCTAAAATCCTTATTGATACAGATAACTTTCAGTTGAAACAATCTTTAAAATAACACACGTTCGAAAGTTGCAGGAAGATATATTTCAAGTCACTTTGCGGTGTCTGACTAAAGACGAACCTATTCCACTTACTTCTCGTTGCTCTCTAATTCTACCGCATAAATTTCACATCGTCATAGATTATCATCTTAATAGACACTGTGCATACTTAATACACAGCTTATTTTAAACACTGCTTCCATTAAAATTTGCTCAAACTAAAGAAATTTATTTATAGATGTAAGACTCAAATTACACATCCATTTAAAATATCAAGAAGCTTCTATAACTGGGGTAATAAAAGTGTAATCCAAATTGTTCTTCATAAGATAAATATTTCATCGATAAATAATTATCCCGAAATTTAATTGAATTTCTTTTGAACTGTTCAGGAATTAGATCCCCCGATTGTTTCGTGTATTGTAGTTAATTACAGAATACCTTGTAGTATTTGCCGGCGAAAAGTTGCACACCCATGATGGCGAATATCAGCCAGAAAATAAGACACACCAGTAACACGTTGAAAATGGATGGAATGGCTTGAACCAAAGCGTTGACGACTACCTACAGGGCAAAAGGGAATCGTTGACAATCGTAACGAATATTTTCCACGCTGGTGAAAAGATTCTGTTCCTCTATGCGTCTAGTTATGCGTTTATATGCGCCTATAGTATGCGTCTCTATGCGACTACGCAGTGTGTACGCATTATCGTATGTGCAATTTAATTAATTTCGATCGTTCGCGAGGAAATAAAGGAACGAAACGCCGCGAGAAGAAATTGGGAACGTTGGATTACCGTTGCAATAAAAATGTGCGCTCGTGTATCTACCGAGGTTTAATTTATAGAAAATCTAGAGCAAAGCTCAACTCGACTACGAAAGCACGAGGACAGGGGAATGAACGTTGCTTTTTCATTACGAATCGTGGAAAATTTGAGTGATGACCAGTGCTGTCTGTGAATGAAGTCCCCCTGTCCTCTCTCAGCACTATATGTTAAACAAAGTATTACTTCCAACTTATGCAGGTGTAACTTTTGTGCATTTTCTGAAATTGAGAACCAGTTGTGCGTCTTCAATGGGAATTATTACTTTCCAGTAGTAAGTTCTGCCGTAATATTATATTTCAATGAAGAGTTTCATGATTACAGAAAGATCGATAAATATGAGAATCCCTTTTGAAAACGTGGCACATCTAATCGTTCGCTAAACTAAACCTAATAAATCGTGATGCCGCCTGCATTCCCACTTTCTTCCTCGCGACGTGTCACGGCCCTGCGGCCAAATCGAAAAAATAGAAAACTAAGTAGACCGCTTGGCGAATTACTCCCCCGACTTACGATGTAAAAAATACTCGACTCTTCCATTTCGATCAAACGATAAACCGAGGCGGATTTCTTATACTTACTCCTTGCTCGATTTCTGAACAGATGTGCCATCACACAGAGGCAAGAAATCTCTTTGAGAGAATATGAAAAGGAAAAAGAAGGAAAGAAAATAATAAGACACTGCCTTTGCGTTCTTCACAAATTTCGATCGTACATAATGTAACGAGTTTGTAAATCAATATCAAAGGGAATAAAGTATTGTTAAGTTTGCCTGATCGTTGATCGATGTGACGTGGTACGTGATCACTAGTCGTGCAGTCGAATCGCATGCAAAGAAAATAATGGAGAAACGAAATAGGCAAGCGGCATGCCAGCCTAAGCGCACATCGAAACGGAAGTATCTGTGATGGGTAACAATTACAGCGGTGCCAGCTACAACGGAAACAGGCGACGATTCTCCATGCAGCGGAACTCGAAACGAAAACACAGAGTCGAAGCACGTCTACGGATGCTGAAGAGAGGTAGCAGCGTCGAGACTAATATAAGATTGGGTAAGATCAGTGTCAGGGCGTGGGCATGACAGTGACTCTACGCCCAGTATCTCAGCGACCTTGTATCGCGGTTCTTTCTATGTGGTATCACTCGAGTCTGTAATATGAGAATATCGAACTTGCCCGAATTTCATTCTGATATAATTATTCACTGGCATGTATGTGGGTCACGATGTGTGTCGGTGGGCTAGCGTTTGTATGTATCTTGGCAGTATTCTAAGAGTAAATGGCACGTAATTTTGGAGAAATTATATAGATACACTAATCAGGTAAATGTTCCCATTAGCGACTGTGTCCCCTTTGTTCTAATATCGCCTATGTTACACCATGTATGGATTATCTTGTGAAGAGTAGTGTAAAGGCGAGGCACTGCTAGGCCTAACTTCGATCTGATATAATTTGTCTAGTAAATAGTGTATATTATGTGGTTCACGAATGGTACAGTAGATGTGAGGAAATTAATATAAGGGGGGGGGGGGAGATGAGAAATTAGAGTAGAGATACATTACTGTACAGATATGAGGATGATAAGAAAAATTGTTGGCCAATTGTTCTTATCTTTCCATTGGAAGTATAACAATGGATGTGAGGTGTAAAATTCAGAGTGTCATTGGGTGGTATTAATTGTAAGTGATACTAAGGGGGATATGGAGATTGTTTTTTTTATGGAGTGCTTGATTTCGCAGGGGAGTTTCTCTGGGTGGATGTAATTTAATTAAATACCTACGTTTGCGTTTCTTGGGGACCCTGCATAATTAGAATTGTAAAGATTTAGGAGAAGATATTTGCTTTGGCTATTTTCATGGACTGCTTCTTACTTGAAGTAAAATTAGCAAGTAGAAGTGCTTAGTATATGGTCAGACAGAAGCCAATATTGCATGACATGGATGTCTCTAATGGTACATTTTAAATTGTATTGCATTTGCATCACTGGTGACTAGACTACTTGAATATCAATATTAAATTTGATAGATATAACTGTAACATTAAAAATTCATTATCTGAAATGTTCTCTGTTTCCTTTTCGCAATAAGAATTTAACAATACTCATTTCTCATTCATTATTCTTCTTAATCTTGGTATAATCTTGACTGTATATGGTAATTTTGTTCGTGGAAAGAAGGGTACAAACGTAGGTATTTACAAGCATATGCTGCTGCTGGAAAAACATCAAGATAATCTTTAAGTCAATTACATGCTTCCACCCCGAGAAAAATGAGCTCTTCGAAGGCAATCCCTAAATCAGAGTTGAGCATTAACTAAATAAACAATTATTTAAATAACAAATCAAATAAAAGTTACTTTAACTTTAGATTATTTGACGAATAGAATTAATTTTCTTATTCGACGAATAATTTTTTTAACTCTTATTCGTTATTCGAAATTTTTATTTAAAAAAACATTTTGCCCATCTCTGCCCCAAACCACACAACCTCCATATCTCCCTTAATTTCAGAAACATTGACCCACGTCACTCCTGAATTTACACTGCCACGTATTCAGTAAAAGGGGACAAAACGAAAGTCTCAATGAACTACAAGATCGCAACATTGTTCATTGACGCAAAGGCAGACAGAATCCAATAAGAGGTAAATATACATTATCCAAGATCGTTGATATCGAAATTCTATCGACCTTGTAAACTAACTTAACAAGACCAACAAGAAATGTTCAATTGCCAAATGAATGAACGGGGACATAAAACTGTTGCTAATTAGTTCAAGTAGGTAGTTGCAATACTAAGAAGGCCGACGTTCATCGTACTCCATGTTTCACTTCAATTATTCCTACGTATCGTTAACAAATCCGTGCTTTCCAAGGATTAGATTCACTGCAATGGGGCCATTTACCTTATCCACTAGAAAGTGCATGTATTTCACCATAATGTTCGTTCACGAGGAACAAAAGTCTACGTGCCGTTTAAACATTCGCAATTTTAAGCTCAAGTGCATTCTCGCGATCGCCCTACGCATGTTCACGTGCAAAAAGGACATTTCTGTCGAGCCTCCGACACCGCGAGGCCGAGAACACATTCCACTTCTCCGAATTATGCTTTCCCGCTTCGTAAGACAAGTCACTTTTGAAAAAAATATATCATACAAAGGATTCTCTCCATCGATTATATCAGATTTATTAGAGTATAACAGAGAACGTTCGTCTCTGGTTTTACGAAATTTCTATCGGCCTCTTTGTCGAGTCTCGCGACGGAAAAAGGAAAACGGTGCCGCCGCTAAAGTTTCTCTTATTTGGAAATTTGGTAAAATGCTCCAGAAGTTTCTCAAATTCAACAAATTCCTTCGAGTGACGTTCTTCAATGGTAATTTCACCTCGTCGTATGGAAAATAAAAGGTTTGATAAGACACTCAACGGACTTTAATGTTTAAATTTTATTCTCGACGGCACCGAGAAAATTGAAATTCAAGTTGACGAACGAACCGAAGATCGTCGACAAAGTTGGGCATTGCGTAGTGAACATCTTACTTAATCAACAGGAAGCTGATTCATTTTTTCACTAATTCGCTTGTCATTGACTCTTTTACTTTACTGCTTACTACGATTACACATCGAGTGCGACGTAATCCGTAAAGCAACTGAAAAATACCGAGATTCCTCGTCCCGAAAAGTCAGTTCAAAACCATGGACTACATTTCCATAAATTGCCATTTTCAAAAGTCACCTCGCAGCTCTCGATTTATTTATTTCTCCACGATACATCGGCGCACCGCCCGAAGCAACGTATGCCCAACTATGGCCGTCGATTCGTTCAAACGAATGAAAAGAAAGAAAGGAACAGAAGAGGGAGACGGACCACTAAAGATTGTACTCTAAATAGAATAAATCCGATCCGACGGGGCTAAACAGAGTAATCGGCAAGGTCTGCTGAGACTGTGGGCTACATACCCGCATCCCCTGCATTCTAGACATCGCCCTGAGTGGCCTTAGGGCCCTTAGGGTCCTCATTGTTTTGAAGGCTTGGATCCCGCCAGCGCCACAGAGCGACGCTACGAAGTTAATGAGTGACACCTGCGAGCGAGAAACGAGAGCGAATCACAGCAACAGGTAGACCCAGGCTACGTACGAAAGAAAAGAGAAAGTAGGAGAAGAATGAAAGTAAAAGGGAACGATCGTCGTCGTTCTGTTCCGACTGGAGGGTAGCGATTAGGGATAGAGAGACAGGCAGATACAGACAGAGAGAGAGAGAGAGATAGAATAGAAAAGGGGGAGCGAGGGGGATAGAGATTGACCGTCGATGTGTCACTTCGTGTTCGCGAAGTCCTGATCGAGTGGATCGAGGATCTCGTACCCAAGCGGATCACACACGCACACACAGCCGACTGTCCCGTATCTGTGGAGAGCTCAGATTCCCGTTTGTACAGTGTATAATACACGATTTCTCAATACGTCACAACAAATATCCAGAGCAGGGTGGGGGGTTGGGGGTCGAAGGACATAGATAGAAAACCAGGTACAATGGCACACGTAGCGGTTAACAGTGAACAAAAATGTACAGAACTCGATGCCTGTCTGCGTATAATCACCGTTATATCGAGTGGAGTTTAATGCTGTAGAGAAATTGCATTTATAGCTTACAGCGTATAAATATACCGAGCAGCAGTGAAGCCTCCAAACCCTCCTCGAAGAAACAGAGCTTCGCAACTCGAATTCTTGTGCACAGCAATGATTAGATCAGAAGTTTGACAGATTAAGTATAATAAATAATGTGGTGGGATTGTTACGTCACTATTACTCAGCACACCTGTACACCTATGTAACCTTATTAGTTTTCAAGTTAAATAGAATTGTTCTTCAGGACAAATATGATAAACAGCGATTTTCTCCTCAAGGTAGCCGATGTTTGTGCAAAGTTTCAGGATCATGGTATAGTGTGAAACACGCGGGGGGTTAATTATACGCATACGAGCACCTGACAGTCGACAAGGCAGAGAGCAATGTACGGCTCGACAAGAATTATTATCGATTACGAGCAAATCATGATCAAATCGGCTCCATCCTGAAACAGATGAAAATGTTCGTCATACTTGCGATCGCCACGCACGATGCACCTATAAAACATCTGAATTGCGTATAGTGAAGTGAACTGGTCACTTTCGAAATCAATTAATTTTTTCGCCACAGTTGGACTGATTATTCCACACCCCACTCGGATCAATTGACGATCCTTGCGTATAAATCTTTCCACTAAACTCTGTGAAAACCTAATTTATATAACTTCAATGAGCGAGAAAATGACTTCAACAAGTGACTCGTTAATGATCTCGAGCAGGATGTTCAGATAAATGACATCGTGCGTCGCGATGTTAACAATCAGGATCCTGTTAAACATGTTACAATATATATATATATATATACGCGTAAACGTACGTAGTACACACAAGGAAATTCATACATTACACACAAAGCATGTAATATTATATATGTATAGTATATACATATATATGGATACACGGTACTTTGCACAACGATCACTGTGCCAAAAGACTGTCAGGAAAGGCGTACATAGACAATAGCCAGTACGACAAAAAACTCCGATTAATATATCAGTGCAGACACCAAGTAGAAACGCCAGTGTACCTTCAGCACACGGTAGTAAGGGCTAGAAATCATCATTGCAGCGTGACTTTCTCTGTTTCACCGTTCTTTCAACTTTCCCCTCGGTTCTCTATTGCTCCCTTTCGCGTTCAGGTCCCTCTCGTTCGCGCGACGGCTTCGGGGAGCCGAAGATTCGCGGCAAATTTGACGGATCGACGTGAACACGTTAGAAATCATCCTCTGGGATATGTACCTATTTGCCCGTTTAACCGACAAGTGAAAAAGGCCTCGGTTGGTCCGTCAGATTTGCGCGATAATTAGATCCTAGGCCTATCCTAATAGGTCGCCGCATCGCCGGACCAGACTTGACTTTTTTTCTGTTTTGTTTTTTATTTCTCGTCGACCGATGACTTACTCTCATGCCCTCCCATCGTGACACCGCTCGCAAAGGCCTCAAGGCCCTCAGTGTTCTCATGGAACGGAAGGCCGGGATGTCGGCAGCGCCGGCCCAGATTGCGCCCAAGTTGATCAGTGACAGCTATCATCATCATCAAACATTGGTCAGATCGGGCGCGACACTCTTTCTCGTCGATATTAAATAGTTAGACGTGGACGATTGCATTAGAGTAATCCGCTGCGAGTTCCCCGCGCTGAGCCCCCACTTTGCGAACAGACTTCGAGCAATCGGGAGGAGGAGGTGGGAAGGAAGAACAAGACAAGTATCGGGGCAACTTTTCGATTCAACTTTGCGACCAGTTACACGAGGTCCCGGTTACTAAAGTCGATTACAGGCGGAGGAATATCAAGTGGACGATGTCTCCTTTGCTAAAAATCAATCCACAGATGATTTTTATTTCTATGTTATTTTATATTATGGTAGATTATTGGGGGTAGGTTCTGTGGAGTGTTTCCGAACGAACACCTAATTTTACTCCGCCTGTAGATGTACTTTTCAGTGAATTCTATGTCCACACGTTCTACTTTAGCCGGTTCCGTGCCTCGTGCAAAGTCACAGAAGGATTTCTTTGAATGTACTGTAAGTTTTAGGAAAGGAGACGAAGATCGGCTGTAGTATAAGTATCCAGGTAATTAAGTAACGTTAGAAACATTAGGAGATACGTTCATAAATGTCGCCACAGATATCAGAAGATTCCCCGTGCGTGGAATCGTACGTTTATCCTTTGTTCTATCTATTGGTCATCGAAATACGTAATGGTACTTTGAGTAGCGTTCCTTTTAGAATTTTCAGATACGTTGCATAAGCCAGATTCGTGTCAATGGCATTGGTTTGAACAAGAGATTGCACGCACGCGGATTGTGGGAATAGAATGTGTGTTATAGGGTCTCGTCGGATCTGTGCGACTTACCATGACGATGATGAAATCAAGCCAGCACCAAGCGTTCGTGAAGTACTTTTTGAAGCCGAGGGCCAACCATTTGATCAACATTTCCAGGAAGAAAATCACAGTGAAGATTCGGTCCATGTAATACAAGATGTCTTGCAGAATGGGTCGTGCTTGAAGATGCACGTCTTCCAAGGCCTGGACAAGCATTATGCCTCTTGTTACTTATGCAGATTAGCTGGGGCGTGGCGTCGAGGCGTTTGGATTATACTCACGAGAGCCATACTACTCAAAAGAATCATCAAAATGACGGCAGTCTCAAAATACTTGTTCTCGATTAGTTGGAAGGTCTTCAGTCTCAAGTTCGCCCAACCCTGCCAAAACGGAGCATCGTCGTCGCCGGCCAGAAACGGGAATTTTTTGTAACAATTTTCTGGGCAACAATCAGCAGGATAATTGGACTCGATGGGGTCCTCGTCTGCTTGGATAATGCCGTCGTCTAAAGCGCCCTCACCCTCCTCGCCCTCTTCTCCAAGATCTTTAGGAAATGTACAATTTTGTTGTTAATAGTTCAATTTCACTGCATTCGCTAGACTCTGTTTAATTTACATTTAAATTTTAATTTTCATTAGTTTAAAGGATACGAATGTAACAATTAGGGAAAATATTTTAGGATACATTCTAGAGAACTCTATGATTTTAGGATTGTAGGCATTCTTCGTTACAAAATATCGATAGAAATTTCTTTCAGTTCGGGCAGTAAATTATACTCGATTATTTCCAAGTATTACATATGTAGGTTTTTTAAAAGATGCACTAGTTTATACTAGTACACCTGAAGGGGTGTCAAAAGGGGCATGAAGAATTTTAACACAGAAACTAATTTTATTATTTGTGATCAACATCTCGTACCTTCTTCTTGTTCAAGGTCCTCCTTGCTAGCATCCTTCTTCTCTTCCCCATCCAACGAATCTATACTACCCTTGTGACTTTCATCCTTGAACGCCCTGTTCTTATGGCTGCCGTACGATTTGTTGCTGCCAAAGGAACAACCAAAGGTGAATGTAAATCTCCAGTATCTATCGACACACACGAGGAAGACTACTAACCTGATGGTATCATCCTCGTTTTGATTAATGTAATCGTGGTCCAGCCTATAGTCACGATGGTTTATCGAATTCCCGATGACCTTGCTGTTGTTCATGCACAGTTTGCCCTTCTTCAATTTATTCTTTAGATCTCCTTCGCGAAAATACAAATCTATCTCATGTTTCGTTCTTTTAATATTAAGGGAGGAATTGCATACACGACCACCACGGCACGCTTACCATGAATAGTGAATTCCATTCCATCCCCGATAGCAACCTCGAGCTGGTTAAACTCCTTGGCACTCTTTTTATCTCTATACGCGTCGAGCTCGGCATCTCCAAGATCTAGGTCCCCATCGCGATCAATTCCATCTGCACAGTCACACAAAATCTCTAACCTGCCCTTATCAAAATAACCGCCGTCAAGAGTTAGACTCGAGTACGATACATCGTACGTAAACGATACGTTTCATCGGTACCGACCGAGTGTGCGAGCTTCCCGCAACAGACCTCCATCCCGTTGCTCAAACAAGAAGAAAGAATCGAGGAAACTGACCGTTGCTGATAATCCTCGTCACCTATGGAACTCTTATCTATTCTTCATGCAATATTTCGTAAGTAGCTCGACTGCAGTGTTAGTCAACGATGTTAGTAAGTACTTGGACGATTCTTAATCGATTGTCAACGGTTCAGGGGATAATCTAGAGCACCGGAGGAGAGGTGTGTTTTATGGATGTAGGACGTTTGATATGCTAAGAGATGAAGAAAGTTACTTTTAATTCAATCTTATTATTATAGTTAGCAGAAAATCAATTGGACGTCCAAGGTTGTAAAAAGCTATCCTCACCAACTTGTTATATTTAATTTTATTATGTATTATTTTAAATAGTAATGGTACGAAGTAAATAATTATGTATTCGGGTACTTCTCTACTTTTCCAACATCACTCAAATTGATTATTTTATCGATTTCATTATATTACTGTTAAAGTAATAGGTGGGTGTATGACAAATTGTGTTTACTAGAAGATTAAACGTTAATAATTTTTTTCTCATTTCGTGGTCCAGATTTATCCCCTGAAATATTCGTGTGCAATAAGAATCGTCCTGTGCAATTAATTTCATACGTGGTACACAATGGATCGCGTTGTATTTCAGATTCTGTATGAATTTTGATGAAATAGTCTTAGAAAATTGGAAACAAATGTTTCATAATATAATTGATTTATATTATATTTACTGTGACTTAATTTCTATAACTCTGAGTGTAATCGAGAAGTCCAAGAATAAATTCTCAATACAAGCAATCTTCAATCTGCACAATTAAAATTAAAAAATTTACTTTCCATTATTACCATCGATCCCCCAAGTAATTTATAAAATCATCCAACGCGAATCCACGTGTGCCACGCGAAGCACGACGGTCTACTCCCAATATTACTCAACAATACCGACGCAATGTATCCTGTTCATCGATAGACGAAACGATCATCTTTCTCCAACGTCAAAATAATAAAGCAACGTATAACTGCCAGGCTAATCAGCGAAGCAAAAAATTAATCTGCGTGTCCACCCCCTCTCCCTGTCCATTAATCTCACCCCGAACCCTCCCTTAGGCCTTCGGCCACAGACAAAAATGTACTCGACGGAAAAATAGCAAACCGATCAAAAAGTTTGCGTAAAAATTCGAGCATGCCAGTCAACGCGTGTCAAGAAGAAAATAAAGCAGAAGAACAGTGCGTGTACACGTATCGAACATTAAACTATAGTAATTCCTATGGATACAAACAAGATCTAGCTTGCTAAGTCGCTATTCGCACTTTGTATGCTGTTTTTCTTATCTCGCAGCCCCCCCGCCATTTTTAATGATCATCTAGATTTCGATCGTCGACTGGCACCGAAATCAAACGAGAACGGAAAAAGATCGTCTGTTTAAATAATTGTGATTAAAGCAGAACTGAAAAACAGTGCCACGAACTACACAGCGCACACAGCAAGCGATCTGATTGGATATAAACCTTCTTTCCAACTGTTGGACGGTCCCTCACCTGGCGCCTGATCGGATATCTGATTGGTGAATTTGGCTCGCATCATTTTAGCAAGATAAAGGACGTTTCGCTTGATCCACTTAACGAAACGTGCTATCCGATCGATCGCCTCCGTGATCTTGTTCGTGTCGTTGTCAGCGCTTGGCGCCGACAGATTAGACGAGCCGAAGTTGCTCAGCAACAACGCCAAGAAGAGATTCAGCACCTGTTTTATTCAGAGACACGATGGAGCCGATTTTTCTGTGGCTCCCTTACTACCCTTTATCCTCAACTGGTCGAGTGAAATGATGTGGAATTCATGAAGGGGAGTGGAATAATTCAAATCCAAAAGATCGAAGAAACTCCAAGAAGTTGAATTTCAATAAAAAGAAAAATTGGGTAGGAATGTGATGAATGGAGGGGGGCAAGGGTATGAATTCCTGAGTGAAAATTTTCTCCATCCCCAGTGAAGTGTTTAAGAAATCCCCAAGGCGTTTAAGAAAACTTCAATTCCCCTGTTCTCCATCCCTCGTCGTAGAATTAGAAAATTGAAAAGCTACTGAGCTGGTGAACGCTCCCCAAGTTCACCCCCACCAGTTGAGAATCGAGGTTGGCGGGTCCGCCGTTATCTCGTTAAAGAAACAGATAAGCACACCATGTTTCAGTTTCTCGAGCCCCATCTCGCATACTTACGACCAGGTTACCAATGACGACCGTGGCCAGGAAGAACGGTATGCAAGAGACATCGCCCACGAGCATACAGTCCCACATAGACTCTATCCATTCTCCGCACAGCACACGGAAAACGATCATGAACGAGTGCATGAAGTCGGTGAAGTTCCATCTGGGTAGATCGCCGTCGGGGAATCGATCGACGTTGTCCGTGTAGTTCTTGCCGAACAGCTGCATGCCCATCACGGCGAAGATGAAGATGATGATGCACAAGACGAACGTCAAGTTACCCAAAGCGCCCACGGTCCTGCCCATGATGGAGATCAGCAGATTCAACGTGGGCCACGATTTCGCCAATTTGAACACTCTCAGCTGTGAATAGAAGGATCATTGTTAAGATTCAGATAGGAAATGTGCATTTTGCAGTGGAACAAAATACAAAATGCCCCCAAATTTTACCGCGTTAAGGTAATAATTGTTTGGTAAGTGATAAGAGGAGATCAGAAAGGGAAGAACTCACCAATCTGAAAGAACGCAACACGGAGAGACCTTGCACGCCCTCCAAGCCTAACTCCAGAAGAGACAGAGCGACGATGATGAAGTCGAAAATGTTCCAGCCCTCTTGGAAGTAATACTTTGGACTCATCGCGACCAGCTTGAATGTCGCCTCGATACCGAATGTCGCCGTGAAGAACTGTTGTTCAAGAATGTATTAATGCAATGTTAATTAGAAAGGGAATTAGAAGTATTAGGAGTAGAGACAAGGGAGATTGGGAGGAATCGTTCACTCACGTAGTTTCCCGTTTTGAGCACGCGCTCCATGTCCTTGTCCATGTCGTGGTGGTCCAGCGCCATGAAGAGGGTGTTGACAACGATACAAAGGGTGATGAAAAGCTCTACGAACGGATCGAACACCAATAATGACACGTATTTTTGAATTTCAAGCCACAACCAGCAGCAGTCCCACACGCAGAAGATATCGATGCAACGCAACACCGCGGCCAATAGTTTATCCTTGAACCTGGGACCTTCTTCATCATCATCTGTCGGAAAGTAATGGGTGGAAACTGTAACGCGTGTTAGTCATTATGTTTGGCACCACTCTTTTTGGGGAAAGAGGTTTTTCTCGTTCATCAAGCTTGTTTCTTTAATTTTAATCATGTCTCTTTCTTATTGCATTTACTTTACTTCATAGACCACAGATTAGATATATGCACACACGAAAACAGGCAGTGACAGCAAACTATAAAGAAAAAGAACCTTCCAGCATTCTACAGTGCAACGAGCCATGCGAATGCGATTACGCGCAGTGATTCACAGATCTTTCAAGACTCTCAAACTTGACGAATTAATATTTAGTAATACAAGAAATCATATGGGTCTCCTTAAAGAAGGGAGGATAAAAAAGTGATTCAAAATTACTGTCCTCTAAAAATGAGTCCCCTAATAATCAATTCCAAACTTCCAAAAAAAAGGGAAGTTCTCAAACCCCTTAACAATTTTCCAAAAAACAATCTGTGAGTCACCACATTTACGAGACGCAAGCAACAAGCCCGGGAGCTACGCCAGGGTACTAAACAAGCTAAACTCAGCAAACAGGTGACACTACGGGTGTATTGCAATGAAACATCGGGTAACTTCGTGAAAAAAGTGGCGGTGATCAAAGAAGACTCTGGGAAATTCCGTATACTCGGCTCGAAGGACGGGGATATTTATAAGGAGCTCGCGAAACAAGGGACGTTTCCTTCGATACGTCGCTACGCTAGGTGCTGGAGCAACGAAAACTTTCACGTTCGAAGCGGTCGATGTGCGACGATGTTTGCGTGCGTACTTGACGACTAATTGTCATTTACAAAGCCCTAATTGCGGTGTCTAGAGCGTCGAGGATGGCCGCGATGTAGAACGATGTCCCTAACGATGTAAGCTCGTGACGAAGCCTACTCGCCGACTGTGCAGCGCGAAGCGAGGTGCCGCCGGCAAAAAGACTGATGTCGGAAAACGAAAATTAGAACCGGAATGCTCGCTGCGGTTTACGAGGACGTTGTAAACGTAATCCAGGCGCGAAGCGTCCGGGATACCATCGTGCAGCCGCCAGCGGGGTGACATTAATCTGTGTCAGTGGCACGTAGGGAACAAACTCTGTTTCCCCCAAAAGTAACTACTGTAAAGTGTTCGTTATCCATCCAACCAGTTCGAGGGCATTGCGCAGCTGCAATTATTCATGTCATTTACTCGGCACACGAACATAATGAGTGGATCGTGTGTCGCGGGGCGAAGGGGATTAAATTCGCGCCCGACAATCCGATTTCACCCGTCGCCGTCTTGTTCGCCGTCTTGTTAGCGAGGAATAATTGAAATACGTACCGCGAAGCGTTTCGAGATGAAGGGGCTAGGTTCTATGACTCGTCGAGTTATCGATAATTCATGAGACACTGAGTGGACGTTTACGCGCGAAGGCGTCGCTGTAGGCGTCGACGCAAATCGAGATTGAATCGAGGAAGAGAATAGTAAGGAGTCAGACTACTATGTACAGAAGGCGCTCGGACGAGACTCGTCAGCATTTAGTAATCGATAGAGGAAGATAGAGAGAAGGGAAGAAAATAGAGATACGAGTAATTTGAAGAACGGTGTACATCGAATGGTAGGATGCTCATCACACAAGAGATACACATCTGTGATAAGGGTGATAGAAACTGTAATAACGGCGAGTAAAATGGGAATGGTCCCGTGACATTACCTCCTTGCTCCGGTGTTCTGTTACGACGTCCCGCTGCTTGCTCTATGATGTCGTTCAGCACCATCACGTCTGAAAAATGTGTCACGCGTTACTTAGCTATTAGTTACTATCTAACTGTAAAAGAATCATTGCTGGTGAGGGTTACCTTTCATATCCACCGCGGTGTGTGATTGAGAAGGCTCTATAAACGGATTGTCTTGTTGCTTCGCCTTGCCCATGGGATCCTCCAGGTCGCCCTCCTGGCGTCAAATCGTAGATTGTAATTCTTTACTCCTCCGCGTACCATTTTTACAAACACACAGGGTGGTCCAGTGATTACCGCCACCTCGGACATCTGCGCTAACTGTTCAAACCAGTACAGTGATCCCCCATCAGCGGACTAGCAAATCCACCAACTTCGAATGACCAACCTGTACTCATCTGAAAAGAGACTTCTACCCACAACAATGGACCCTCGCGTGCAACTATATGTATCAAAGCCAGTTCCCACCGATCCAGCAATAATCACCAGACCATCCCTCGCAATCTTCCCTCGCGTGTGCCACACTGTACTCACAAAATGGTACTTCTGATTGGAATCCGTGAAATGCCCATTGACGGAGGGGGGCCTGACAGATCGAATTCTCAGCTGGCTCTCCTTCGTCATCGGTTTCCCCGCGTTCGCGATGCCGCCGATCAGGTCGCCGTGCGACGTGTAAGAGAACCTCGACGCGTGAGACGTGTAGGACGAGTGCCTGGAGCCGAGGTTCGCATAGTAGCCGGACACGACTATGGTGCCGTTCTCCTCGGACATCGGCGTGACAGCGTTCGAGTCGTCGGCGTAGGGCAGGTGTTCCTGGGCGTCCAAGTACGTCGAGAGCACCAGCGGCTTCCGGTCACCTCCCGGGGGCGCGACGAAACGGCTGCGGCCGTTCCTTATGGTGAACTGGTGGCTGCCGCGGCTGCTTCGACGTAGATTGAACGGTGAGCCGGGCAGACTAAGGCTCGCCTGTAATTAGAAGAGAGCGGACCACCGCTTTTCTCCCTCACTGTTCTCTTGTAGACGTGAAAAGAGGGGTGCCAGGAGAGAGAGATATATATATATATATATATGGGACGCGACACGGGGGGCAACAGGGTCTCTCTGTACCGCGAGAAACGGGCATCCCTTGAAGGGTGTCTCTACTGAACGGTGGCGCGAGAGCGCACAGGCCTGGTGAAGTGACTCGATCTGTCCCTATCTCTAACGGCGGGGGCCATGGGGCGATATCGGAGATGGCGTGAACTGGGGGAGGGAACGTCTGCTCGCCTCGTGAAGCCCGTTGGAACGGTGAACACGAGGGGATGCACGATCCCTATAGACTCTTTCGCTTCCCAGATTGTGTTGGAAGATTGTGATGCCCGATGGATGGCTTGTGAATCGATGCGACCGATGTTGTCTACATGGCTACGCGTCGTCGAGAGCAATGGCAACGATCGCGTGAGCTCTCGGATACAGAAATCGGCCGAGATGCTTGATATCGGTTCGAACTGTTACGCTACTTGATCCCGATGTAAGCGCATGATAACGTCTGGCGACATGATTCTGGGGATCACGGGTGGTGATCCTGTACAGCTAATTTGGTACGTACGGTCGCCGGTGACGAGACGCGTCGTGACACACATACCTTCCGCAGGCTTTCCTGGTAGGCATAAGTAAACTGGCCATTAGCGGCGCGAGAGACCTTCAGGGAAAAACAAGAAAAAGACATCTCCTACCAAAACGGCTCGTAACGTTGTCTAATGTGTACACCAACGAGGCACTCGATACGGATACGTTCAGATACGAGTAATACACTAGCAAAGCGTTACAATACACAGAGAAGTGATAGAGCACAACATGTTACGCGCAGAGATGGTACGGCTCGGCGAGACGCGGATTCAAATGGGAGAGATTCAGAGTTGGTAGTGTGGGAACGGCAGAACGGGAGACACGAAGATCGGTGGGACGCTTGAGGCTTCGAAGCTGCCTCTCCAAATGAGCTTTTGCGGTTAAAACTCGAGCATTTGTGAATTTCAAACGGTTTGCAGTTTTATTTCGGTTCTTTTATAGTCCGAGGATGCACTGAAAAATAGAGTCAAGGTGCAATGGTGGTCAGAAGAATTCTTCAAACTCATATTTTTACATGACTTTGTAAATTATTATATTGACATCACTGGTCCCCATTCTATGGGTTAGAAATTTTAAAATATTAATTCTTTCCAGTGGAATTATTTAATTTCTGTTACCGTTCATATTTTAAACTTTCTTTCGCCCACTACTGTGCATTAGTATCATAATATTAGGTTAGTGCCTATGAATTTGCCAATCGCGGATAGCGTAAAAGTTCCATTGTTAATTGTGGGGATACGATAATAAATGCTAAGGCGTGGAGATAGTTAAAAAAAAATGAAATAAATAAAGTACTTAAAAAGGCAAAAATATTTTCGTTTAAACCTACTAGTATATTTCACAATGTGAATATTCCATAATATCCAGTGTAAAATTCTTCTAGTTCTCTCTAGTTCCAGTATTTGGCTCTAATGCCTCCATAGTTCAATGTTAATATTCCATAGCAGCAGATGTCAGTAATATAGTCATCAGTGACAGCTCCAGCAATCCGCAATGCCAGTCCTGTTTAATATCAATACCACACAGTGGAAGCGCCCATAATACACGATCCCAGTAGTACAGATCAATCATATCGCATCCCCACACATCAGACCGCGCGAACTGCATCGCGAAACTTTCAATGCCACTTCCCAAGGGAACAAAGCTTGCATTCAAAAGACTGCCACCAGTTTTAACAGCACAAAGATGACACGCTACACTGAATGAACACCATAAGGTGTCAGTGGAAGTCTCAACTGTCCCTTCGACTTCACGGCAATCTCTTCCGCAGCGACAGGCTTTATTAAACATCGTACCGGAGTCGAATGTTTCTCTCATTCTGAATCGTAATTACACCCTGAAAGTTCGCGATCCGACGATTCGTATCTCCTTTCTCTACTACACAACACATGCGTCTGCATGCAAGACAGTAAATGAGCGCGTGAGTTTCACGCCGATGGCGTCGAGGATACATTGGGGCACGTAACGCGCGCGGAAGTTCAGACTGGGATTGCCAAGGGATTAAATCAAAAGAAAAAAAAACCAAGATGTTTAAAAGCGTCCTAACGTGGTATGAAAAGGTATCGCAGGAGCAATCGATACAGTACACACGGCAAGCATGCTACAGAGCAACAGACTTTACGGAGGGGCTCGACTCGTCGAAGTATACCGAGCAGCTACTTTCGTACTAGTCACACCTGCGCGGAGCGTTTCCTTATGGGAATCACGCGCGATAATCAGATATTGAAGGGACCACTCGTGTCCATCCTCAATGACCATCCCCTCCTGCTTACTGCACACCCTCGACAATCTTCCCAGGCTTAAACCAGTCTTCGAGCAATCGTCCACCGTCCTGATCGTTCTCAGGACGCCCGTCAGAGCCCTGCGTATCCTTACGGAGCTCTGTCAGCCCTTCTCTACGTCGCTTACCCGCACGATAACGTTCTACCGTTCCGTCCTTATCAACACGCTTGATTCGCCGACGAGTCGAGTCGAGATCAAGAACAGCCTCGCGTGAACTGCTCTCGTGGAAGCGAGGTCTGGGGGTTACGGGGGGCGGCAGGCTCGATGAAGAGGAACATTAGTTACGGTGGTTACGTTAAAGGTGGAGAGAAATCGAGAACGCTAGATCGCCAGGCGGATACTCACGGCGCTGACTTTCCGTACTTTAGTGGTGGCGGTGTGATTGTTGATCTGCTTCACGCGATGCTCGCTGACAGACTCGATCGACCGCACGCTCATCCTCTCCTTGTTGTTGTCGTCGTTCCCTTTCTCCTGGCCGACGAACAGCTCGTAGCTGTGGCAGGAGAAGTCCGACGGAGACTTGACGATGTGCCCGGCGGCCGCTTGCGCTGCGGCCTCCTTCGCGGCTGCCTGGGCGGCGAGCTTGTTCTCCTTCGCCAGGGCGGCTTCCTCGGCTTCCTGTTTAGATTCCAGCGAGGAGAAATCATGTTTGTAGTAGCTATCGCGTTGTGGAGATGTTCCAAGGAGACAGGCAAACGGGGATATTTCACATTCCCAAGGATTGCCTTGTCCACTTTGAAAACACCTCGCGTAATCTTGTAATTCACGTGTACTTAGAAAATGCTGTTAATCAAGATGACTCTGATAGAATTTTGGAAGAATACTCTACCCTTATGGCTTCCTCTTCGGCAGCTTCCTCCTCCTCCGCCTTCTTCTGCAGTTCGTCGTACGACATGGCGACAATGGCGAGGATCAAGTTGACGAGATAAAACGAGCCGAGAAAAATGATGACGATGAAGAACAACATGTGCCATGGACCGGCCGACCTCAGCACCAGCTGATACAGATTCTCCCAGTAATCCTGCGTCATGAGGCGGAAAGCGGAGAGCAAGGCCCAGCCGAAGGTGTCGAAGCTCGTGTAACCGTAATTCGGATTATCGCCGTACCCTTGTAGACACGTGTACCCAGGAAGGCACTGCCTGCGTTCGCCAGAAAAAAATCACGCTCGTTAAAAACAGAGGGCAACTCTCTGGCATCTAAATACAGAATTATCCAACGGATTCCAATTACCCAGCTCCAGATGAATTTCCACACAGGGGCATGTTTTTCGCCTCGTCCACGTACCAATTAGCTGGGTGAAACAGTAAATGAGTATTACTTAAACTCCCTAACGAGATGCGCATAAATCAGAGGGAGGGTTAAATACAGGATGCTCCGAGATAAGAGGCCCAGAACCCAGAGGGCGTGCGATAACGGATAAGTTAAAAATAAACGATTGCCGAGCATCCCCAAAGGATCCCCTCCAGCTCTGGACCTTCTTGGCCGAAACCTCCTGCGAGGGTGGAAGCAGCCAGACGTACGTACTTTCGTTACTAACGAATCGCACCCAGTTATCAGCGGTGAAGTTACCCCAGGAGCCGTCCTCGGGAAAGTTTTTTATACACTTTTGCGTGAGCACCCCCATGTAAATCTGGAGGCCCATCAGCGCAAAGACGGAAAGAGAGAACATCGTCAGGATTATCACATCGCGCAGGTTCTTCACGGATTCTATCACAGCGCCGACAATGGTTTTCAGACCTAGACAACGAGAGAACAGGACAGTGGAGCTCAGTACGGGCAATTCCAGAGTCGACTTTCTGACGGGCCGTGACGGGCTGTGACCGTTGAGAGGTGGGGGTGGGGGTGGGGGGATGAAGGGGCGACCACAGTAGAGGCACGATGAACGGAACGAAGAAACGAATGTGGGGGGTGGTTGGGGGATGTTGCGAGGGACCGATCAGTATCAACGGGGTGGGATCGGAAGCGGAAGGGTGATCGAGTGCGTGAACGTTGATCGACGTTAATGGTAAGTTCGATGAATGATTCGTTTGATGGATGATCGGAGATATGATGCAGACGGGCGGATGATTAATGAGATGGCTGTAACGGAAGAAAGAAACAGGTGGTCGAGATCGAAGACAGAACAGGCTGATTATCGTGATGGATGCGATAGAATGTGTACAGCGACCGCGACAAGTGGTGTCTATGAGACCTCTATTCACTGCGTTCTACGACCAATTTCTATTTCACTAAGCATACCTGGTACAATAGCGACAGTCTTCAAGGCTCGGAGGACTCGAAATGTCCTGAGAGCGGCAAGGTTGCCTAGATCTATGCCCATCGTCACATAACTGCAATACACCCGAACATCACACACATTACAGTGATACAAACAAAAAAACAAAACGTTAGAGAAAAGATAGTTGAAAGGGGGTAATCAATTTGTACTCAAACGGTTAATTACTCGCTACTACGGTTCCTAATTGCCTACCAAAAGACTGCTCGAACTGCGTGTAGTTTAAGATATATAGCTATTACTGCATGCACGATGATGTTTTCATGTCACGGTATCACGGGAATCGGCGTATCGATACTGTTCCTCCCTTCGAACGTTAAGAATCCTCTGGATCTTCAAACTATTTAACAATGGATCGTGAAAGGCTCTTTCGGACTGGGAGATTCGTGGCTGACAACCAGAGTTATTCGAATAAAATGAAGTTATTCGAGAATAACGAATAACTTTCTATTCAGAATAAAAATGTATTCGAATAATGAAAAACTCTGCTGACAACGAATACTTTTTCTTTCGTTTTTGGCTCGTTACGTCATGTTAGTACATTGCTATTTACAAAAGAATGCAAAAGGTCCTTCCTCTACCCAAAGAAAGTGAAAACTGAAGAAAACAGGTGTTACATTCTAGGGTTCCTTTATGAGAAAAGGAACATTAAAAATTCATTATGTAGGTACTATCATTTTGATGTCACAGAATACTTTTATGTCCCTCTTCATTCCAAAGTGTTTTTTTTTTATATAAGAAAACGAGAAATGCAAAGGTGACTTTATTACGACTATGAGAGGCAATGGTCAGTCACCAAGTATTATATTATTCGTCCAAAAGAGCCCTTACTTGCATCCTTTCCCCACGTGAATCGACATTAATCATATTAACTGGAATAATTCTCGTGATGCCGAGCCTTAAGTCGAGTACTCGTTACGCCGAATAAACACACCATATTATTGACCATCTATCAACAATTACGTAATATATGTTATATATAGAAGATATATATATAATATATATATGTTCTAAGCTACAACAATTAATAATAATAGTGAATTCGTCGGGTCGACGTAATATATGTATGTATGCTAGGCTAATCAACATTACGATGACAAGAAAAATACTCTTCGATTCGAGGTTCACTAGACATAATAAGTATCTCTATCCCTATCTAAATGAACTAATTTCATATATATTTATATGTGTACCTATTACAATGTTCGTGTAACTATACGTGTATGCGCGTGTCCGTGTGCCTGTGCGTGTAGGTATACGTGTAACACTGTCAATCGTGTTCGTGAAATGAGAATAGAAAGAATTGAAGTAATAATATCGGTGCTACATAAATCTTTATAGAATATTATATATGTATATATATATATAGTATATAGCGTTACTCAAGGTATCTAGCGAAGTCTACTGTCATAATCTGAAAATAATCTAACTTGATGCTAAATTAGCGTTCAAGTGGATTAAACGCTTCTTCGCGGCGAACCGGTTGTTAACGGAGGTGGACGAGATCATTTAATAAATCGCTCGTGTACATCGCGCTGCGGCTAAGATCGTCATCTTAATTACGAATCTACCTTCGAGACTAAAGAAAAGACATCCTTCATCGTTTTTATCCAGCCATCGAGTGAACCGCAGTCAGATTAATTAATTACATACAGACTTAGGTAGATTCGTCGATGATTTCCCTGAACCGAGCGTGAATCGTGTCCCGTTATTCCGACAGCTTCTAGTTCCATTGAAATTTAAATCAAGTCTCTAACCATAATGGCCATTTCGGAATTGTAACTCATGGAAACAATGAACTCACGCTTTCATGGGACTCGACAGATCTTACCACCGCACGACATATCGATTTAATGATAATTATTCTTGACTCAACTATACGAGCAACAGGTCAATTATTACCCGGATCGATCTATGGTCAATCGTGTATCCATATCACTCTGTAATTATGGACTTATCAACCTAAGGAGGACGCTCCTACATCGACACTCCTTTTTTTTTTAAAAATAGCCCTCCACGATTCAACTATAGAATTCAACTAATTTATGCGATTTTGTATCGTCGTTTTTTTCAGTACGTTACAAGGGAAGATCGTGCACACAGATGTGCACTCTTCCCGATTGCATATCGCTATCCTCCCTCGACACACGCTGTACTCTACCGTAATCGAACACAGTGGTACCGTCGTTTCGTTTTCGTTCTCTTTCGCCCGTACCGTACGGTTTCGTTCTCTCTCTTTTTATTAAAGAATAAGTTTTTAACTACTCACGCTAAAGCTATAACTACGAAGTCGAGCCAATTCCATGCATCTCTAAGATAGGTAAAAGGCTGCAGAATGAAACCCCTCGCCATCACCTTAACGGCGGACTCAAATGTGTAGATGCCCGTAAATATCACTCTGAAAACAACAAACACACCACCTCAGCTTTTAAATGCGTTTTACTTGAGCGCGCGCGCGCTTGCGAACGTTTCTCTACATACTATCGCGTACTTTTCGCCTTATCGACGACGCGCTCGCTTAAAAAGAAGGATAAACGATAATTATCCGCGCGCTGAAATTGGATTTTTTCTCAGAATTCATAATCTCGTGCAATTATGAATATTGGGATAGTAGAAAGGGGGCAATTTTTGTAAGGCTGACCGAGGTGCAAGTATAATAGGTAATTAAAATAGCAATCTTAACATATCCTTGCTCTTCAACTATCCGTTGCTATTGAAAAATACATTAAAACGTTTATCCTTCTAATTGAGAGATGTCGCTGGAGCCAAGCTAGACGACAATGTCCGATCGCTATCGGTGTCTAATTTATTTGCAGATAATTTACTGCCGTAGACAAGTCAGCTATATCGAGCACGACCCTTGCGAACAATTGCCGGCACACGACCGAGTTAAGAAAAACCAGAAAGAAAGATGTACGGAGGAAATGGCAGCGCGTTATTATTCGCACAGATCGCTCACGTCTACGCTACCTCTAGAGAGACTAGGACAAAACTTACCAACGGAATACAATTTACCACAGTCTCTACTCATATATCAGAGCTATAACACGTAGAACATTGCTTGAAAATATCTATTCTTTACAACGTGTACTCGCCGTAAGCTTTCGATGGTTCCTCGCCCTCCCCCCTATCAGACGGAAATCGAAACCGCTTTGAACGAGATACGGGAAAGCTCGATTACCAAAATTCTCCGGCAACACATCTCCGGCTTAGGCTCGTAAGCACGCTAAGCTACGTTGATTCACAGTCACTGCAGAGCAAGCGAGAATATAGACATCGTATATATCGACTGATAGATAAGAACACAAATTTGTCGTAGAATGTACACTCCCTTGTCTGACTGGATGACCCGAGCTCTACTGATATTTCGGATCGGACTGTTCGCAAAACGGCACCTCCGTATATCGTTCGGGGGGTATCGTGGCTCGTTTAAACAATTCAGTTGCTTGACGGAGGAATTCTCGATTAAAGCACAGGGCGCCCGTTCGTACACGTTCTTTTATTGATTCGCCTCCATCCGCTCGAGGACCACGCGGATCGACCTTTTACCCTGAACTTTTGGACCGGCGAGTGCGAGTATCGATCTTTTTTCGCCCCAGATTAATATCTGCTCTCGCGAGGCTCGATAAAGCTATGCTAGTCGGGGATAGAGCCGACGCCGCGAGGCCTCCTCCTCGGAGCGATGCTCGCACGCGCGCCACGTGTGTGTAGAATTAAAGTCACCGAGGGGGAGAGGAGATATATAGATATAATAGAGGAGATAGGCGGGAAACGGCGAGCACCGGGGTTTTATTGATATATCCTCGCCATTTCGGTGCTCGTTTTTGTATAGAATGCTCGCGGGGAGAAAGACCAACGATACTCACTCCGTAGACTCGATGGTGGGCGTAGTGGGCATGATCATGAGTATGCAGTTAACCAATATTGTAGTGATAATGAAGAGGGAGAAGAGTGGGTGAACCAATATGTAAATGGCCACGCGTCGTATCGGGTTGAACGGGTCGAGGATCCACATCGCGTCTGTCGATGAGAACCTGAATATGTCCTTTCCCTTGCTAATGACGACGAAGGTCTGCGAGGGAACAACAGAATACATAGATAGTGTTAAGAAAAAGTCAAGATCTTTACGTGTACGAGATGTGTCAGATACAGAGTTGGGTATTGACTAAATAAAAAAATATTTAATTAAAGGATCAAGTAAAAGTTACTTTAACTTTGGATTATTTGACGAATAAAGTTAATTCTTTATTCAACGAGATTATTCTTTATTCGTGGAATAAAGTTAAACCAGGTCAAATTTATGCGACATAATTTTTTTAACTTTTATTCGATATTTGAAATTTATTTAAATAAAAACTTCGCCCATCTTTGATCATTTTTTTAAGTGACACACCCTGTACACGAGGATGTTCGTAATGAAACTTTAACCCCTTATCACATGGACTATCATATTGCGAAATAGAAATAATATATTAAGATTGTGATGTGAATATTTTTATACTTGTAAAAATCCATGCAGTAACGGGTTAACCATTGTACACTTAAATTTTAATTAATTGTTTTGACAGAAATTATGAATATTCTTGAGACAGTAGGTCAACAGGCAACAATCGTCGCCTGACACCCACAAAGGAGCAGCTTACGTACGTAATATTCTTTTTCGTTGGGAAGAAACATAGACAGAAATACCCTTTGGTTATTATAGAAAGTGTCGATATCCTCGAGAGGTGTGGAGGCCAACTCGGGTGGAAATTCGTTGTGCAGTCGGACCGGGATCGGTGCTCCTTGCTCGAACATCGGATCCGGCTGAGGACCCTCGTCCTCGTCCTCGTCGTCATACCGTACCTGTGAAGGGAAAGCTTCTAAGTCAACCTCGACCCATACAGAGAAAACCGAGATACATAGCCCTTCATGTATCATCGAATCATCGTTACCGTTTCCAAACGTGCTGATAATTATGTACAAGATAACAACGGCTCGTTATCACATGTCTCGTACGCGGCTATCTCGCCAGAGATAAACGAGGAACTAAAAGAGCGAAGAGAACTAACGATCCGTCGAGTGGTAGAAACGAAAAAGTGTTGAATAAACATTCCCAAGAAACTGTTATATACACGATCGTCGATCGGGGATGCACTAAGTCGTTAAATAAAAGAAAAGTGTCTCTCGTAATTCATGTCCTCTATGTGTGCACCGATTTATTCATTAACCCGCTTCTAGACGAGCTTCTACGCGTCGTTTCCGTTTTATCGGTTCCTGTGCATCGCAAAAGAAAACATCCCGAGCTTCAGGAGGACCATAGCTCTGCTGATCGCTAGCGTAGGACGCTGAACCCTTCGAGCTCTGAGAACCTCGACACGTGTCCCGTCGATCGGCGGGCACGCGTGCGTCGCACGCCTACGGGGCGTTCCGCTAGCACGGCTGCGGTATATGATCAAGGGTGTTACGCACGGGGCATGCGGTTCGTGGTCGGATCTCAGCGTCGAAGGGATCGAGTCGTATATATCGGAAGGTATGCCATTGCCGTCGCGGTAAAATCAATCGCGAGCACATTTTATTGATCCCCTCTGCAGTTTCAGTCCGATGGTCAACAACGGGTTGATTGCATAGCCATGCAATTTTCGCGACAGCGAAACAGGAAGTATACAGAGGTTGAGCACTCGCGAGTGATACCGCAGCAACGTTTCCATTTCGCGCGTGTACATTACCGATGGGCACACACCGACGTTGCCCCACATTTTCTTCCCATTTTTCTTTTTTCCTTTCCCTACCTCGGAAGCATCGGGAGCATCTATTCCGTGTCTAGTCTGAAAAGCAGCTATGGCGGCTAGTCGTATAGAAGGCGGTCTATATACGTGTGTACAGTACGAGATTGGTGCTAAAAGCGGGTCGTGAACATACGAACCTGAGCAAGGTCCAACGTGATCCGCTCGTTTTCCGCTCCCTCTCACCCGAATCATTCTCCCGAGTGTCATTATGTATTTGAAACTCGAAGCCCGCTACTACCCCCCTACTTGCTCCCCGTGTTCATCGACTACTCTCTTCCGCACTAACGATCGAATCGATAATGTTGGAATAAAAAGGAAAGAGTAAAACAGAGAGAACAAAACAAAAGTTTACCCCTTTTAATTATCCGATTTTGCAGCATGTAATTGAGGACCTTGCAGCAAGAGGGGTGCGGCTAGATCTTTACCAACTTGGAGTAAATTAGAAAAAAACTGTTTATAAAATTATTGCTTTGACTTAACATTGAAAAGATATCAGTAATTGATAAGTATATATTTTCACAGAATAAGTAATAGTTATTGAGTTAAGAAGTATTAATTTCTATTTGGGCGAAAAAAGATTCTAGATAAAAATAGAAATATTACAAATTTTAGAAATATTAACATTATAAATATTATAAATATTAGAGATATTAGAGATATTATAAATATTATTAATAAAAATGCTATTTCTATTAATATTAATATTTCTAACATTAATATTTCTAATATTAATATTTCTAATAATAATATTTCCAACATTAATATTCCTAACATTAATATTTCCAATATTAATACTAATATTTCTATTTTTATGTATTTGCAATAAATCGCTCATTTATTCTCGAATTTGCATGAAACGCGCACCAAACGATATAGAATTTGTTCACGTATATTACACGTCATGACTCAAAAACTGTAAAAAAAAATGGAGCTGCACCCCTCTTGCTGCAAGGTCCTCAATTATGCTGGATCACATGTTTCCAACGAAACTCCTACCACGTCCAGTATGCTGTGTACAAAACAGATTCAACCACGTTGTTCATTAATTTCGTCGAAGGCTCGAGGAACTGTACTCTCGAGAGTGGTCGGAAATGAAAAGATTGCTCTCGATTCCCGAGAGCATCGATCCGACGTGACAGTCGTCCAAGCTACCTGTACGATCTAGAAGCGTTTTAAAGGCTCTAAGAGATAAGATCGTCTTCTTGGCTGGATGCACATACACGAACCTCCTACGCCTCTAATAACCATCTACATACGTAAGTACTAAGGGTTCTCGTATACGCAAAGTCTACCTAGATCTAATTTACACAAGCGAGTAGTGTCTGTCGATGAATATTCAGGCGAGCTTTCACGGCCAGAGCGAAGGATGCACGGTGCAGCAAGACGCGTTCGTCATCCTCGATCCGAAACCCTCCTCTCTCCTTCGCGTCTCGCGGATCGACAGATGCTTCGCCCACGTGGAACATTTTGTACAAACTGCGGGATCGTACCGTTGTCAGTGCCGAATCTCCTTCGCCCTACCCCTCGGGGCACACGAGCCGACTATTTAAAGGAACGCGTCTACTCGCAACGACTTCGAAACGCGGGCGCATCAAACCAACGTTGCATTATGCAACGAGGAGCGGCAAAGGAGCTTCGCGAATGAAATTTCTCGCGATCGATACCCCTCGATGCCCACGGGACTATCGTTTTTCGCCCAAGACTGTATTGCGACGCGTACCGCGCCGCGATAAATCAATACCGATCCCAGGAGAGCGAGGCCGCGCCATTGCGAATCGCGTTGCAAATTCCCGCTGCTTCTGCTGCTACCGGAGGGGCGCATAATTAATGAATAGAAAAAGAGAAAAAAATAATGAGAGGAGGAGAAGGCATGTGTTGTGCGTATATATATGCGCGACGTGTACGTATATCGTACACAATGGATTACAGCGGCAAGCATTGCTGCAGATACGGGCATACGATCTATAGAAGCGTTTCCAGGCGGCTGCGAGGCTCTCTACACGAGACGTCCACGGTACTTGACAAAATGGAAGCCGGACCGTGCAGTTTTCTCTACGTTACTTCCATTGTTCCGGACGGACGGCGGAGTTTGTTGAATTTGCTCGTCGTTAGCGGCACGCCTGGGCCCTTTCATCGAATCCGCAGCTCTAAGGCTGGATTATCTTCGGTGACAAGAGATACCCTTTCGCCTCGCGGCTCGAACCGCCGACCGTTTGGATCGGGCAACAATTACTTTGCTTCTGCCGACACGCTCCGAGATTTCGCGGATATGGCGAGCGTTCGGAACACTTCGTTTCATTGTCTGCGGAACTGTAGCGGGTTTTACGGGAGGCTTGCTTCTTGCGACGTTGCAGAGCAAGCGGGGGTTAAGGGGTAGGAAGTGTCTTTAGAAGAGGCATTGGAGATGGCGAGTGCTCAGTGTTTCTGGACAAAAAGAGGGGATGCTGTTGGGGAAGTATGGATATTGGAAGATAAGAAAGATTCATGGGGAGGTGTATAAAATCCTCAGCAATTGAGAGCTACTGGTACCGCAAAGTGGGGGAACATTGACATGTTTTTGGAACATTTTGTTGTATAATATAAAATTAATAGTTTTGCATTTGCTTTAAGTATCCTATTATAACACATTTTGTGATTGTACTACAAGTGTGAAAATGTATCAAATTGTTATCCTTTTCCTTCTTCAAAACATGCTACTTAGCTGTCAACGTTACCCCGTACTGCCAATGCTCTCCAGTTTACGGTATTATACGGACGAATTGCGTTCATCGAACTTCAACGACTGTGCCGTCCGAACTTGCAAGAATTCTCGCAAACTTCTCTGAGAAACTCCGCCAGAAGAAGTAACTCGAGTTGCCACGGTCCCGACGCGTCTTGTCAAGTACTGCGCGACGGTGTGCGCAACGTTTGCCAAAGTAGAAGCAGCCAAGTCCGAATGCGTGTGTACGTTGTTGCCGTGCCTTGGGCGCGGATGAGAGCGAATCCGCTTGGTTTCGAACCGGGTACCAATCGATTCGATCCCACCCGATCAGGTGAGATTAATTCAAGTGTCATCGAGATTGAGATATTTACCTCTCCGTGCCAGTAAAACAAAAGCATTTAATCCAGCGGGACGTGGGGGCACGCCCGCGCGTTCTGTGAATTCGAGATACACGCGAAGGCTCGGATATAGTCGAGGAGGCGCAGGCAGGGTGCTCGTTTGCATTGTTCGCTAAGACGTCAAGACGCTTTAGACAGAGCGTGTACGTGTGGAGCGGAGCACAGCCAAGCGCGCAGATACATGTACGTTCTACTGTACGTGGGTGGTTGGTGTGTAATGCCAGCGTGACAGACATACGGTGTGTATGTGTATGTGTGAGTAACCACGATGTATCCTCGATAGAGATTCTCATCGATTCGACGGAATCTCGTCTTGTGAATAGCGCCGGGATGCAACGATTCTGCACGCGGTATATGCGATAAGAATCAATTGCTTTGGGGAACGATTATAGACGCGTGAGCGCGTCGATACGATTTAGACCAAACGGGGGATGTTTGACGCGTGGACACCCACGGTGGATGAGATTGATTCGATGGTTCTGAGGAGTCACTGGCGATGATACGATATTGGTCGTTTTCAGGGGGTGGTGCGAGAGAAGGGGTGGATAGAAGTTTGAGAAATTAGTTATCCAACTAAGTAATTCAGATATGTAGTTAATAGGAAATAAGTAAATTGAAGAAGAGTGAAATTAACCCTGTTTTTCTAGGTCGATTCCCAAGCAAAGCCAGTTTTAAAAACTGTATGTTAAATTAAGTGGCAAAAATTCTGAAATGAAGTTTGAACATTGTAGAATGCGTGTTCATCGTTGAAAATGTTTTTTGCTTCAATAAATCGTACCTTGTTTAATTATTAATATATTTAGCTAAAAATCTGTGGTTATACTCTTAAGAGATGCTACTTTTATGAAAAAATTAAAGAATTTAATAAATAAAATTCTCCATCACTCGGGAAGATTCTCTACCTTGCAGAGGATATATGAAATTACTACTACAAATATATTTTACCTGAAAGTCATATTTTGGGTCATTTTGACCCAGTGTGACGACCGAGAGTTAATTATAGTAACTGGCTATAAGTAACAAAATGAATTTCTGACTACGAGTCACTGTAACTCTGTAGCACTGGTAACCTGAGACTTTATAAAACCATCAATAAACTTATTCGATCTAAAATCCTCTTTACACACCAATCTCTCCGAATCTTCCCCCATCACCAGTGATTCCCGAATAAACCTCCAACCAATCGCCTCCACCGTGACAGGCTCCTACACGCGTACACGTAGACGTAGAAATCCAAACGAACAGCAAAGTGAATTCCAATACAAAGAAGCAAGACATGTACAGGGATCTTTCAGCAGTGGTCGGGGAACTTAATCGCCCGTTACGCCCGATTACTAATGTTCTGGGCGGAGTGTATCGACACAGAGAACGATAGGAATCGATAGTGCACCGTGGCGTCCGCAGAAATTATGTGTCTCGCGTCGAAACGTGTTACACTTTTATCGGGTATCGGGTGACGAACGTGCGATCTGTTCGAATCGATCGTAATTTGCAAATGATATAAGCGACGAGCCTCCACGCGCGGCTACGCGGTATACTCGCGATTTTATTCATACCGGTGTGTTCGTGTATGTATGTGTGTGTACGTGTACATATCATCATGATAAAGGTAAGAAAGTTGGATGATAGAGAGACAGAGAGTGGTATTACTTAGCGTGACGCAACGTCTTACTTCTTTTTTCTTTTTCTTCCGTCCAAAACCAGTCTGAAATTGGAGAAACGGAGAAACATTCGTTACACACAGAAACAACACACAGAATAAGGGTTTCGCGGGTGGTTGATCGGACGGTTGTGAGAAGAAGGGCTGGAAGAGTTTGGGCGAGTGAGTCAGACAGGGGGTTCGCTAATACAGGCAGTCAAAGAGAAAAACAGTAAGACAGGGTGAAATATGTAATACGGGGGAGGGATCGGGGATCGATTGGAGAAGCTTCAGGGAGATAGAGGCGCTAGAGAAGATAGTGAGGCAGAGTGTGGGCGAGGGAAAGGAAGGAAGTTATATAGTAGGGGCACGAAACAGAAATACATATGTATATACATATATGTAGATATTTGTATACGTTCTATCTAGGTATGTATGTACATATAACGTTATATATGTTAAATATCTGGGCGTAGAACGATACGGAGAACGTTAAAGCGAGAGGACCGCGGGATCAGGCAAGCTAAGGGGGAAAGAAGGAGGAAGATATCGAAGCGTGTCAATTGATACCATCTCGACTCTCTCTTTCCCTCCTCTGATCTTGTTCTGGCTGGCTGTATGAAGGGGATAGTGAAAAGAGACTTTATTAATTAATATCGAATCCGTGATTGGATTGAAATGTAGGACGCGTGTCCTGCCCGAACGTGAAATCTCTGATACCAATTCACAGATTTTCGTTCGTGGATGCTGAATGAAGTTGTGCGATAAATAATTTACATTCTCAGTGCTGTATCGAAGGGTTGATAGATTTGGAAATGTAAAAGTATGAATATTAAATTCTTTTTCCTTTCTAATATTATAGACGGGGGGTATATCTATGTATATGATTTGATGGCATAGCAATGGAGAAGAATTAAAGTTACATGCTGGATCTTTCGCTTCAATAATTCCGTTACAAATACTTGACGTGAATGTTCCTTATTTTTGCCTCGTGGAAATGCTGATAATTAAGTCCGAAGATATTAGTTTAAGAAAGTTGCACACGAAACAATTTCCAAGATAATGTACACGTGAGAAGTTAGGGAAGGATATAACAATGTATGGTTGAAGCAAGCATAATGGGAAGCGAGGAAGAGAGAGTGAAAGGGAAAGGGGTCAGTATATGGTCAGACGCATCTCGTACCCATAATATCGCTAGATATATCGGGCTTTTCTTTCTCATTTCTGTCAAACATCAAAGATGTGTCATTACCTTGGAACTTCATATATTTAATTCAGATATTTTTCAAAATTTTCGGGGTAATAGATTACCTAGTATGTATAAATCCTACAATTTGATTGAAACTTAGAAATTTAGGAACATGGGGACCTAGGAACTTAGAAACTTTAAAACTTAGGAACTTAGAAACTTGGGAACTCGGAAACATAAGAACTTAGAAACTTGAAAATTTAAAAACTTAGGAACTTAGAAACTTAAAATCTTAGAAACATGAGAACTTGGGAAGTCAGGAATTTTGAACTCAAAACTTAGAAACTTAGAAACCAACAATTGAAACCCTTAAAAAAATAATCTGTCTCGATACATCAGGGTGGCAGTGACATCTAATGCATCTTGAATACATTTACGAAAGCACTCTTCGTAACGGAATTAAATGAACGCCATCCACATAGGACAATTATTCTAAAGTGACCAGTGTGAGTATTGAAGTAATACAGTCAGAGGGTGGGTGTCTACTATACAGCAAAGAACACAGAGGGGAAGAGAGAAAGAGAGAGGGGGACTACGACACAGCGATAATGTATGTACGTATAGAAACAGGCACAAATAGTGACACTGCAGACATCGAGCTTGTACGCGCGAACACATGTTTGGTAAAACACAAATACAATACATTATTCGACGACAGCCGTGTTCTATACACGCACATAGGGAGAGAGAGGTGTACACGCAGAGACAAAAGTCGTCAATAGGATAGGCATGTATTTCCAACTACGGTTAGCAGTAGATCAAGCAAACAATCAACGCGACGGGTATAGGCGACAATCGGTTGTTTACAAGAAGGAATAGGGGTAGAAACACCGCAGCTTGTACGTACAAATATTGTATAATAATAGATATGTATATGGTTAGTGAACATGAAGAAACAGATCTCGCAAAAAACGGCACTGCAGCTACGCAAAAACAAAACAATATAGATAGGACAGAGAGATAGAGAAAAAATAGAAATATATTTACGAGATAGAGATGTAGTAATAGTGAAACGTCCATCGAGCGTCACGGACAACAACCGTGGATAAATTGTACTTGAGACCGATCGATCTGTCCAACGAACACGGATATCCGGATCGTTTAAATCCAACCAACCCGGTGCGCTTAACAAATCTCTCGGTTCAAACGAGGAAAGAGAGATTGAATGAAAAGACGTTCCATGGAGAACCATCGATCGGCTCTCGAGCACAAGTGTTGATCCGTGAGGGGAGGGGAAAAAAGTTTGTAACGCACTTTAAGAGCGATGCTTGTACGTTCGAGGGCTCGCTATATAGATCTGCAAAGTAGAACAACCTGTACATCGATGTTAAATGAGCACGTTACGTACAACGATCGTGGGTGCCTTCTTGGAAATACAGTTCACCGATCACGGGGACCGCGCGCGGAATTCGCGGAGATCGGAGATCGATGGGGAGGGACGAGGACAATTAAATTTACTCTCTGGCAATGTGTCGAGGAGAAGCTCTCTCGCTCGCGTTACAGCGTCGATGGTCACGTTTGTCGTTCTGGCGTGCACGTACGTGGGTATTCGTTGAGAGGACATTTGGTTACATTGGGATGTTGAGTGGATGCTAAAGAAGAGTGTGCTAATAATCGACGAGGACGATCCGCGTGCATCGAAAAGGGACCTCTTCGTTAATTTTACAATGTACCACTTCGATATACTGGATGCTCTAGCTTTTAGAATTGAAAAATTAACGAAGATTAAGCGCTAGAAGTTTTCCTTTACCCTTGAAATGCACGCGGACCTGCACTCCAAGCGATTAGACCACACAGAAAAGAAATGGAACAACGAAAAGAATCGGTTTCCAAATTCAGATTATAAATAAAAGTCTGTTCTTAGCGGCGCGCCAGCAACGATTCCTCGGAATCGATGCTCGCTGTTCTACGCTGATTGGAAAAGTGAATAGAATCGCGTCCTTACCTCGCCTTCCGCTCTCTTCTTCTCGAGCTCCTTCTGCTTGGCATGTTCTTCGGCAATGCGAGCCTCGATCGCTGCCCGGGACTCCCGCGTGAACGGACGGAACAAACTTCTTTCTTCCTCTGATACAGAGTCAGAATCTTCGGACATTGTCTAAGCTGCACACAGCTGAGCCACCTTCCTGGACACGAGAAACGGCACACTTTAAAACCACGGTACAGTGACATTAGAGACGCTAGGGGAAGGGATCTTGGTTGCGATTAAATATTTTGAACGAGGAAACAGAACAGATTTCGGGACATGTCAGCTGGTCAAGTCGAAGGCAAGTTGGAGGAGGGAAAGCTCCAGATGGATCGATCAGGATCTATAAATGTCTGTGGGAGCCTGCTGTTTGAACTAAGGTGAGCGCTTATCGGGGAGACTTTGCTGTAAACAGTGAGAGGGAGGGATAACATCTAAGAGTGAAAGAATTCCAACCCTTCATAAAATTGAATTTTTATTCAACTGAAAAATAAATACTTAATAAATACACTACCGTTCAAAAGTATCAGGAGATTTGCTACAAATTAAATACCCTCCACCGCTTTCAATTTAAAATACCAAATAAAGTGAAAAATATTTCACAGTATTAAAAGCTCAATAATATTACTACATTAACTCAATAATACAAGCTCTTCAATAATATTTTTCACAAATATTTATTTCCCAATACTCATGAACGTCAGTGTATATCCTTCTTCTAACCAACAAGTATCCCAATATCTATTTTTCTCCTGGTTATCTATACTAAGAAACTCCACTATACCCAGAAAGAAATTCCTCCGAACCCTCTGGGCTATTGAATAACTATTCTACACCTCGAAGTCTCATCGTGATTCCCCGAAAGTCAAATTTCCCTCTGCAAACGAAGACGAAGAGAATAAATTTTCTTTGCGCCTAACGAGACCCAATTCAACAAATGAAGGCTCCTCCACTGTTGGATAGATCCTCCTCGCTTTGTACACTATCTCATCACAGAACTAGTGGCAGAGACTCGGGGACCTAAGAACATGCCTGATGCACAACTTCAATTTACCAGCCAGCCTCCGTAGAAGTGGCTGGATGGATGGAGACGCGATCTACTCACTTTTGATCGGTGCTAACAGTTCCTGAAGTGTAATGTGCGCGTGTCCCACGATGCGGCGGGGTAATAGAGTGGCTGCTGCGGTGGCTGCGGCTGCGGCTGGCGAGGACGAGACCGGTGCTGGGAACCGCGCGAATTGCCGGCTAGAGGCCGGTGCCTGGGCGTCGATTCGGGACGCGTCGTGCCGTCGATGCGAATTGACGACGCCGTTACGTACGATCGGACGGATAAATGCGCCTCGTGCAGCACGTCGACTGCCGATCTGCCGATGCCCCTCTTTTCCCTCTTCTTGTCGATCGCCGTGACGCGCTCGCTCGCAGAACAGGTGCCTCTGACGGTGGCACACCCTGTACCGCTGCCACTACCGCTACTTCTAACGTTGCTTCCTCTGCTTTTAATGCTAGTGCTGCGTCTGTCGCTGATACTGCTGCTGCTGCTGCTGCTACCTGAATCTCGTTCCGACGAAATGGCGACGAGAAATGACGAACGCGCTGCGGCAGTGCGTGCTATGTCGGGGACCGTCCAACGCGAACCAAGATTTTTCATGTCCGACCTGCCGTGGTTCAGAATGGGTTCAGTTGAATGGCAGAGTGATGAGTTGTTAGTGACGGAAGGTGTCGGTTATTCGAGGGGATGGTGTTTTGAAGCTTCTGGTGTTAGAAGTGACAAGTGGAAGCGACAGATGCCACGCGGGGGTATTTTATTCTTTAGCTTCGATTTTGAGTGGTTATTTTGAATTTGTTACTGTCTCGTTCCCAAGCCCCGGAGCTGAATTTAATACTGTGTGTTCTCAAGTTCCAAAGGATGATTCTTCAAATACTACTTTGAACGTTGAAATAAGTGACGCACTTTGAACACCAGAAGTTCGTTATACGTGTAGTTCGTGCAACGTTTTAAAGAGTCTTAACACCGAAATACCTCGCTACTGAAATGCTACATGCTGTTTTAACGGCCTCTATACTCACACATCGAGTGAAACGAACATTTGGTGGGTATTCTATTGTTCACTATTGACTAGAAAGAGGAGCATATCTTCCATGAATGTACGAATATTAGAATGCCGGGGGACAAAGAATCAGCTGATCTGATTTGCTAAATCGGTATTTTAATCCGCATCCTTCATTTGCCAGCGATTGTTCTACAAACTGAGCTATCCAGGTCGCCCACTGATTCTTTATCACTGAGCAGTGGTGTAACCTCGATGGGAGCAAGCTGAGTATTATATCCCAGCTTACTATCTTTTCATACATATTCCTCGCTATTTGTATACTTCACCTTTCCATGCGCTCAGTTATCGTTATTGGTACCCTTCAATAATCCCATTGGGGACACATTTTACCGGCCAAGTATAACATACTTATTAAAATACTCCAACGTCCATATACTCACGTGTGAATGAAGCGACGGGTGCGATCAATCCGTTATCCGAAATAACATAGTCCGATTCTCGAGTCGATCGATACTTATCTACAACAAGAGCGAAAAATCTTCATGTAAAAAAGCCCAAGTAAGTATTACCGCAACAATCACCAATCGTCTACATACACACAGTCTCGAACGTGATCGAAAAGAAACTATATTCAAAGTTTCTTCCAAAACTCCGCGGAAAATAAAAAACCGCAATTATACATTTATAATAAACAAACACCAAAATCCCAGCCCCGAGAAAAGACCGTTTCTATTTCGATTATACTCCGCTAACGTTCGACAATGGGAGCAACTGAAACAAGCTTTTTCTTCTCCCCGTTTTCGAAGAACAATGGCGGGATTATAGCCGCGTTAGAACCCCGGCGGTTTTTCGGCTTCGAATATCTTTCGGGGTGGAGCGAGAAACGATCTCTTGAGTTTTGTCGCCCGTGGAAGAGTGGCGGGCGTGCTCACGCATATTCACGACAACAAAAATTTACACGGAGCATGCGATATAGGCGGCTGGCTCGAGGAAAAGGGTGTCGGTGGTCTTTGACCGAGTTTCGCGCGGTCGATCATATTCCGCCGGAACTCGGTCACGCGCTTATGCATCGGTGTCGTCGTCGCGGCGCCAACGGCGGGACGCGCGCGCCCATACGCAAAAGCAGGAAAAGTAAGAGTGAAGGGTTGATCGCCAGCGGGAGCGGGTGTACGCAGGATCGGCCCAGCGGCCGAGCCGGTGGTAACCCGTCCGCCGAAGAGGAGCGAAGGCTGCCGAGCTAATTTGCGGAGCGGTTGACGAGGCGACCGATGCGCCAGGGGCCATTCTATCCTTTTAATTCGATTACAACGACGCGCTAATTGCGACACCGGTGGGAGCCACGAGCGCGCCCCGGCGCCCACCTCGCATGCTTCCATTCGCAGAACGGAGGAGGAACAGTGGATAACCTGTTCGAAGGGAAGGCGAGGGTTCGATCGGCTCCGCTCGTCGCCAAGGTTCGCCCGAGCATTCGCGCGGCGGAGGGTATCTCTGTAATCCAGAATCATCGGGGCGCTGTAAATTGGATACACCCGACGGCACCGCGCGACAAATGTTATGGAGGCGCATAATTCAGCGGCGTAGAATGGGCTCCGATTTAATTGCCTATTGCAGCTCTCGTCCTGCGGATAAATGACTACAATAAAAACGGCACTCTGCCAACACGCAGGCTGGAGTGAAACGGGGTCAGGTACGTCTATGGTAAATTAGCCTTCATCGGGATATCAACAAAAGCATTCGACGTTACAAGAGCCTCTCTCCGCTGAAGAGAGTAATACTGCTCGTTTCTTGCGAGCGTCCCGGATTTACGAGGGCGCCCTGGAATCACTATACCCCCGGCCGAATACCGTTAAGGAACGCCTCGCACGGTAATCCGGTGCGCCGCGATTAATGGTAACGGATGATTCGACGGCTGCGTGAAAACGGATATGCACGAACGTGTGCCAGCTGTATCCAGAGCAGGCGCTGCTACATTATCGAACTTGCACTACTTATTACGGCCAGCGACGAGGCACCGCTCAGTCGGCGGTCGAGCGGCACAGGGGTATCGAGGGAAGACGTTCCAATGGTCTTTTCGAAAGTCCGATTTACGGATCAATACAGACCCAAATGCATGCAGCTGCCAGTGGTACGAAACGAATGCGCGATTTGCCGCGGAACAATGCGAAACCTTCGAGCCCTCCGGTCAGCTGTAAAATGAACACCGAGCTACATTTCCATCCTATTCTACTTTCCAAATTATGAATAAACAAAGCGTGTTTCCGTAACGGAATCAAGCTTCCCAGATTATTGCGTTCACCTCCCTTTTAATTCAAACCGCACGCGTGCTGCTTGGTAAAAAAATCATCCCCCCGGATCGGAGTTTTGTGAATGCGATGGTATCGGGGGCCCGCGGAGGTGGAGGGTTATCGCGTATTCGTGGTGGCCCACTGCATTCCCTGTAATTGCAAGGCTGCCATCTTGGCGAAGCGTCGGGCGGCACGGTGGCGCCGTCGGTGGCCAGCGTCGTCGACGGAAAACCCCTTTTCTCCGCGTCCGTGGCGTGGCACAGCAGCGACCCGACGCCGACACCGCTGCCGACGTCGCGTGACGTCACGAACCAGGCCGGGTACGTTGCGGAAAAACGTTGTCATGACGACGACCGCTGACGCTACACCGTCGCCGCACCGTCGTTACCACCACCATCCGCGATCGCCCTCCTCGGCTAACGTCCACCAATGCCAAGGCTTGAAAACGGCGAAAAAACGGGGGAACGGAGGAGGCAGGGGAGGGGGGGGGGGGGAAGGACCATCTGTTTTTGCATCGCGACGTGTTATGCGACTCCTCTTGATCCGTCGCGACGATACGCGGCGGAGCGATTGAGGGGATCGGTAATCGAATCGGATGTAGGTCATCCGACTTCGATCGGCGAGAGAGAATCCCATGGGAAGAGTTTAAAAACGCGCCTGGATGTGCGGTAGGTGTGTGTTCCGCTTTTAGGATAACGAGTTTGAGTCAATGGCGGAGATAATGGGACGCTGGTGGTGGTGGTAACGCGGTAAGAGGCTTTACTAGTCTCGGTGGAAGTAGTTGCCGATATGAATTCTTCAAGTCGACCAATAATCCACGTGTCTGTGGTATAAAGAGCCGTGTTATCCGCTTAATGGGCATGGAAGAGCACGTTTATAGTGGGATATGTAAAGTCTTCGAGTGGTATTGCTTAGGAATACACGGTGTGGCGGAGGAAGTAGTAGAGGACGGTGTCTGGTCGGCCGCAGTAGTAGAAAGTTACTGCGCTCCGCCTGTGGAGGATAGCAGTAGCGGCGGCCGGTGCTGGGTGTGCCTGATGTTTCAGATAATCGTATTAAAGGCTTATTATCATTAATTCGCCGAGCTACAGGTACCGGCTGTCTTTGCTTGGGAGTAGAGACGTTGTCTGTTACGATTCGATATTAGACAACTCGCCGACTGGGAAGACAGTTATGAACACTTATGCAATTGATTCGGAAAATTAAACGATACATGTTATTTTCCTGGAATAATAGTGTGACGAAGAATCGAGAATCTAGAACAACGGAGGTACGAAGAAGTCGGTTATAGCGTGCTGTACGATATCAAAATAACAGCATTGAGTACACAATAGAAATTGTTGCTCTCACGGAATCAGCTGCAATGACACGACCCACAAAAGACAAAGTATATCTGAGGCTAAAGTATAGTGCAGAACAGGGCCATGCGTTCTTGCGAGGACAATCGATCGATTGTCCGTTTGCCTGCCTGCCTGCTTGCCTGCTCGCCGAACGCCTGACTTCTCTGACGGTCTACATTGTCGTTGTGCTTCGGAAGACCACCCTGCGCCAGATGCGACCACGATCAACTGTTCTCCATCAATGGATGGGACCTTGAACTCTTTATTTTCCGTACTTATATTTCATCACCCTTCCCCGTCGAAAGTCTCATAGCCACTCTCTGTGGAGTTCATCCCTATCGAAGATCTAATATTAGGACGATACCAAGGTCTGGGGTTGAATTAATAATTCAAGAAATTATTCTAGAAATTCAAGGTGAAATACGATGGGTATAAAATCGTAATGCAGACGGAATTTAGAAATGCTGTTGGAAATAGTTTAACAGGCTAGTTAAGTTTCTGAGACTCATTATCAATTGATTGAAATAAATTATTGAAGAACTTTGGAAATCTTTGGGGATTGCATACAATTAGGTGTATTAAACAAAGGGGTAGTATGGATAGTATTTTATATGGATAGCTAAGTATTTTTAACTTAAATGTAATTAATTAATTTACTTATTTGATATTAAAACGTTTGTATAACCCTTAATAAATTTTATATTATTATTCGTTCAAACTTGCTCTACAACCAAGTATTTTCTATTTTGCCAATATGATTTAGCTCAGCAGTGAAGCAAATAAAAACAGTTATGGACACAGAATTGCTTTCCACCGAAGTGGAAGTAATTTTTTGTCCGGCTCATATTACTTTCAAATCAGCTTCTTCCTCTCTCGATTTCAATTTCCCGCAAAAGTAATGATATTCTACTGTTCAAGTAGCTGGGGGAAAGATAATAGAGTATCATAAAATATGCTAAGAAGGGCGACATATAATAAAATCGACGGAAACTCAATGCACTCGTACTCCTTTCTGAGCACTGGCGTTCAGAACGTCGCGCGAAGCATATCGCACCTGTTGCATTCGCTCGCCCATCGTTTGCCCTGCAAAATCTCCTCCACCCCCTCCGAACCCTTCTTCCATCCCCCCGTGTATGATATGCGCGCGCGTTTTTGCCGTGGCGTTTATTACCATGACGTATTCGAAATCAAAAAGATGTAGACCTCCAACGAAGGATGATACTACGTTATTTCTGACTCTCCACTTCGAACGGTTCTATTTTAAAGCTTGCAAGCTCCGATATACCACAACTCTCGAAAACTGAAATAGGTTCTAAAAATCGTAACCCTCGAGGTTTTTAAATTCTTAAACAAACCAGCTAACAGGGGTCGTGACGTCTACAATTGCCATTATTGAACACTGTAAAGTCGAAAAGTGCAACTATCCCGGACTACAAGCTCTAAATTAACAATTCTTGAGAATTGTGCAAAACTTTAATACTGCAATTCTCGAGGATTGCGAAGTCTGACACTACAGTTACAGGAAATGGAAAATTCTCTAACTGAAACCTTTGAAAATCGCGATTATCAGAAACTATAAGTTTTTAAAAAATCATTCTTCGAGGCTAAATACAATGGAATTATAAATCTTCAGAAACGCTCTGCATGCTCTGTTGTTGCAATTTTCGGAGATTGCACGATTTAAAATCACAATTTTCACCGAGAATATGCAAACCAATTTTAAGATCCAACTGTATTCCCATTAAATGCCACGTTTACGAAACCAATCAAATGACACGATGCACGAAACTGTTGCATGTGAAATGCCAACAAGTAACGCTTACAAGATACACCTCGCGAAACTAAATATCGTATGCACGGGGTATTAATGGCAGAGGCGTTTAAGCGATGTCGAAGGAATCGACTTTGACGTCACGCTTTTCTCGGACAGAATGGTCGGGGAAAATGCGCTTCCTTTTACCACAGACAATGTAGCTTTGATACGACCTTTGACATTACACGGCTGCGGTATCGATCTTTTATTTATCGAGGAAAATAGTTCGTCAAATTTTAAACGCAGCGAAGACATAGTTCCACGAACTAATGCCACCACTAAATCACGTCAAATTAACCGATTAACCATCTGGAAACTATTAAAACAAAAGTAGCCTAAAAATTTCAATTCCAAGATATTCCTATTCAAATATTTGTTCGAATATACACATTCGCCACGTTATTACCGATAATCATTGCAACCCTCAAGGGTGTTACCATTTTTGGAAAATGAATCATCACACTCAGGACGACTTAAGACATCTGTTCGACGAGTCAAAGCGAGGTGGGTTGTTCGATGGGGCCAGCAACGACCACAGAAATCAATCGATCGCGAGGCAATCGAAACGGATACACTTGTAATCGGGTGCATACCGTGCCCACGCGTATTTCCTTGGGGGTAAGGGTGGGCGAAAAGAAAGTCCCTGCGAAACGTCGTGGTGCACGAGTTTAGTCGGTGATCGATACCATCGCACGACTCTTAAGCGGATCGTGCACGTCGTATTGACCGGCAATTTTCGCGCGGAGGAAGGTCATCACGAGACACCCAGGAATACAGGCAGGCATACGAGCATACCGAGGAGCACGATACAACCATCGTCGCTCTGTCACGAGCGCTACGAGTACGACCTTCGCGACGAAACACGAAGGGAAACCCTTATTTCACGTGCGGTCCAATCTCGAGAAGTGGGCGCGAGACGAGGAGGAGGTCGAATAAGTTGAAGAATAAGAGGAAGAGGAAGAAGAAGAGCGCTTATCGTTATCGCGAATGAACCACCGACTGATCCCTGACCGGAGGCGGCTATCGATCGATATATCGAGAATGGAACCAGCAGTCGCGCGTCACGCTATAACCAGATATATGTCGGCCTGTGTACGTGTGCGTGCATGTGTGTGTCACCTTACAGATTCGATTCTCTCTATCCTTCCGACTCAATCGAAACTGCATCATTACCATTGCCACGGTGATTGATCCGCCGTGGAACGCTTTACGTCACCGCGATTGGTATAGGGTGATGAAAAATTCCTTCGTCCATTCTCTCGTTTCCGATCGGACCGATCGAAACCTCGGGAACAACACGATTACGAAGACGAGGGATCTGCGAGCGAGGAGCGCCATTAGCGCCTTCTGGGGGTAGCGCACGCGGTCGAAGTAGTAAAATCAACGGTCGGCCCGACACCGTGTGTTCACGGATCAGACCTCTTTTTCCACTCGCGTGTAACCGTCGAGCTGATCGATGCCTGTCACGCATACACGTCCAAACACACACACACACACACACACACACACGCGCGCGCCCGCAGAGGCACACAAAGTAGGCGACGCGCTGGAATATAGACAAAGATATGGTATAGAAGTTGCACTTACGGTCGAGGAGTTTCTCCTGGTAGCGTCGAATAGTCGCGGTTCGAACGAAAAGAAGCAAGACGTAGCGATATGGTGAAGAGGCACTGCGACGTCGAGGAGGGGCGGGTTCTGAGATACCTCCGCGGGCCTTGCTTGATCAGCCTCGGCAAGGGTTAGCACACTACCAAGCAACGACACTTGTAAACTTTAACACCGTACCACGGGCAAAACTCTCTGTCCTTCTGTCTCTCTTTCCCTATCCTCTTCCCTCTTCCCTGTTCCATGTACCAACAAGCCGACGACAGAGGAAAGCTGGCCCTCCGGATGTGCTTCGGTGTCCGTTCCAAGGAATCTTCACCGACAAATTCTTCTCCCTTGTTCCCTCCCTTCGTGTTCTTCGTCCTTTGTCCTATCCTCGCTCCTCCGCCACCTTCTCTTCCCAACTTCCTCTGCCTTCCTCTCTCTCTCTTTCTCTCTCTCTCTCACTCTCTTTCTCGCTCTCGCTCTTTCTTTCTCTCTCTCTCTCTTCACCGCAGCGGCAAGGACCCGCCCCGTGTCGCGCTACACAAACGTGTAGTGGATAAAGAGAGCGTAAAACTTGCTCTGCGACAACATTATCCGGCCGGTTATCGGTATCTCGCTGCAGTCGTCATTTCTTCCTTTCCTTCCAGTCTCGCCGCCCGCGTCGCAACGAAAATTGATCGCGTTGCGCGCGACGGTCCCTTTCTGGGGGACAGACCCGACGCGTTCTGTGCCCTCTCGTGCCGCCGTCAGCCCCCGTATTGCTGATTTTGCCCCACTGGACTCGCGATCCTTCCCGTCTTTCCTTGCCTTCCTTCCGTTCTTCGTGCCCCTTTACGTTCCCGACCCGACCGGGTCCTTTTCCACTTCCTTCCCCCTGTCGGCACCCTCCTGGCACATACACGCGCGCGCGCGCACACACACGTCCTCCGCCTCCGTCCCGACTCTACGCCGATCTCTCTCTCTCTCTCTCGCTCTCTCTCGCTCTCTCTCTCCTTCTCTCCCTCTCTAACTCTCTCTCTCTCTCGCTCTCTCGCTCTCTCTCTCTCTCTCCCCTCACCCCACCCTCGCCCTCCCGCTCGCTCTGTTTCTCTCACTGTCTCCCACCACCATCTAGCACTTTCTCACTCTTTCTCGGATGCCCCCCCGCCCCCCTCCCGCTGGCCCACTCACTTCTTGATCGCCACTAGCACTCACCCTTTCGGCCTCTCGACGTTTTCTCTGTCCGCACTTCTCCCCCTGGCCGATCCTTCTAAATCCACCCCCGAAGCCTGCCCCCGGGCCACGGAGATTCACACTTTTGTTCACCAGTCCTCCCCCCGTTCTCACTGTCCCAGGGATCACTCTGCGTCTGGCGGCGCACGTTTCTTCCCTCTTTCGTTCTCCGTTCTTTTGTCCCCCAGCGGCAGAAAAAGCTTCTCCCGTGGACTGTCGCGATTAGACAACCCCCGACGCGGACGTTATTGCACCGCCACGCGCCAATCTCGCGCAGCGGAATCAACTGGAACTAGTTTCGAGGCGCCCCACCGTGACCGCACCGCTCGCTACCCTATACGAGAGCACACCCCTACCCCTCGCCACCCGTTCTGCACCTCCCCTCCCCCGTGTGCTCGGCTACCCCTGCGCGAGAGACTGTCGCAACTACGAATCCGTACTCGGCCAATCACGGCTGCGGCATGCACTCCTTTCACGCTCGACATTCGTTCAAACTCGCCCCCTTGGCATTCCCTTTATGTCCATCGAATATCCGGCCGCTGTAATGATCGTTGGTACCGGCGGCGATGTAACGAAGACGAATTCGGCAAGGATGTAATTCGGTTTAATCGTAAATGGTGACAGGTCGATAGCGTGGGCAGGATTCGTAAATTCGCACGCCCCGTGCTTCCGTACCACGGACGGATCAATGAAATTCTACCCTTCCACTGACACCACCTCGCCCGCCGCCCCCGTGATAGCGAGAAACACGGTATCACACCGGCCACCCGCGCTACCCCCGCCTGAAAACATCCGCCTCTGCCAAGCACGCCCCGCAAGACTTTCGGAGAGCTACCCCATCTGGTCGGCCAGCCTGCTGACGATCTACACCTGCTGGGTTACCAATGACGTCACGGGTGCGAGAGATTTCTACCATTTCCAATGAGGGTAGCGTCGTCTGTGGTTCGTTTTAACGGAATCTTCTACTGGTCTACGAGATTAGTAGAAAATGCTGCATGCTTAAGACGATCTTAAGAATAAACAACGACTGAGAATACCGCCCTAGGACCAGAGGTGGGCAAAAAATTATGTGAAATAAAAATTTCGTACACAAATTTTAATTTCAAATAATTTTTTGCCCATCTTTGCCTAGGACTACAATATCGACCTTGGTTGCTTTGACCACAGACGAGGTATAGGATAGACCTATTAACCAATGTATTTTTCTGTCACCGGTTTGGGGGGTCCTGGGACCCCCTTATCATTTTAGTGTCACATGCAACGTTACCGGTGAAGTCCCGAAACAGATGGTAACGCTACGCGTGGTAGGAAGTAGAATACAACACGTGTAAAACTAGGTCATTCGAAACCCGCGATTTACGAATGATTCTGTTAGAGTAACGATATAGAAATCGTTTTATAAACGTATTCCGTGCAACATCAGGGAAAGAAGGAACACAACAAAACAAGAACATATCGGTGATAGTGCAAAACCGCGTATGAGCAGTTTGTAAATACCGCGGATCTGCAAAAGTAGCAAAATTGATATTTCGCGTGCACGGTTGCCAAAGCGCTGTTTCGCTTTTTTTAAAAGTCACGCCATTGATGTTAGTATTTATTACAATGAGTGCTAAAACTGACCCAATAAAGTTCAGTCAAAGAAATCCCTTAAAATAGCTAAAATATTAAGTTTTCTCTTTCTCCTGCAAAATCGGTGAAATGCAGATACGCGGTATTTACAAACTGCTCATACGCGCTTTTGCACTATCACCGACGATATACACCTTTTAACCATGCCGTCCTATTCGACTTTATTTAAAGCAAAACAAATTATTTTAACATAAAAATTTATATAAACAACATTATACGCGAGATTTTGGGTCGGGTAGGAACAATCGAATAACATTTCACGTTACATATTTTATTCTTAAATTTCACCAAAGTATTGCAACTCAATTAAATTTTTGTACAATGGCAGCTATCGGCTCGGTTCTCACCGATTACCAGGTCTCACCGCGAGGAGGTTGCTGCGCTTGGAGACCCGTAGAGAGATAGATGGAATCATAGTTCCGTCGATCTCCCTGTACATGAAACCCTTAGCCTACTAAACCAAAGAGATGGATGGAAACAAAGATCCATCGATCCCTTCGGTTCAGATATCGAATCGGAGGTGAGGAACCAACTAAAGGTTCATTCCGAAAAAAAAATCTAATCCCATCCACCCTCCATTATAATCAACTCATCGCTTCACGCATTGCAAGCAATGAGGGAAGCGGCAATTTCACTCTACTATTTAAAAAAAAATCCGCGGACGCGAAAGAGATTTTACAATTTCATAGTCTTAACAGACTATGCTTCGGTATATTAACCCTTCGGACTGTGATTGCAATATTCGGTAAAAGGCTACTAAAATTCTTTCAAAAGACTTTACTTTAAAGTCTAAAGGGTTAACATACACGCGTGAGAGAAATAGACGAGAGGTTCTCGTCGATCTCTTTGCTTTGCTCGATGCTTTCGAGTGACAAACAGATTCTAAGTATCTCATTGCAGAGATATAAAAGAATTGACAAACGCACTTGCGTAACTTACGAGGGATATGCGAAAGCTAAGAATCTCCCGATTGAGATTGCAAATGAGACTAAACGCGACATTCATTCTCGATGCACGGAATTTTCGTTTCTACGTGTCGCGTGTGGCCGAGAACGAGCCATCTGAGACTACAGAGCGCATCGACTTGGAAGCCCGGTATAGAAGCCCGGTATTCGACAGGATATAGAACTCAGAATGGTCATGAACTGGCGCACATCATCGACTTACAAGGGTCTTCTGTCTAAAGCCGACAGACCCGACATTCACTCTCGATGCACGGAATTTTCTTTTCTACATGTCGCGTGTGGCCGAGAACGAGCCATCTGAGACTACAGAGCGCATCGACTTGGAAGCCCGGTATAGAAGCCCGGTATTCGACAGGATATAGAACTCAGAATGGTCATGAACTGGCGCACATCATCGACTTACAAGGGTCTTCTGTCTAAAGCCGACAGACGCGACATTCACTCTCGATGCACGGGATTTTCGTTTCTACATGTCGCGCGTGGCCAAGAACGAGCCATCTGAGACTACAGAGCGCATCGACTTGGAAGCCCGGTATAGAAGCCCGGTATTCGACAGGATATAGAACTCAGAATGGTCATGAACTGGCGGACATCATCGACTAACAATGGTCTTGACTAACAATGGTCAGACGGGACGCGACGCGACGCGACATTCACCCTCGATGCACCGAAATTTCGTTTCTACATGGAGACTCAGGTAAGTACTACGACTTTAGACACTCGTAAAAAGCCGTGATACCAGCACAGTCTGTCGCGCTCTACAGTCGAGCAACACCTTGCTCGAAATCGAAATCAGTGGTCGAAGGCGAATTGTATTTCTAGAAAAGTGCATTTGGCACTCTTATATGTAAAAAGAACGAGACGGAACAGAAGCTTATCGCTCGAATTACGCAAGTGCATTTTTTAATAGATGTCGCGGACGCGAAAGAGATATACACTTTCCATTCTCGTCTATGTCTCTGTACGTACGTAGGTCTTTACAATTCTCTTACATAAATCTAAACGCACGATTTCCTGAAAATCTTGCGAAAATATATTAACCCTTTGTACTTTGGTTGCAATATTTACAGAGAAAAGGCTACTATGTTCTTTCAAAAGATTTTAATTTAAAGTTCAAAGGGTTAATAAGTGTATACACGCCGCGGGGTATATAGGGGTGGCTCTAATTCGAAAAAGGAGTAGCAATTTTTGGCCCTCTTGTATTTTAAACGCGCCATTTCAATTATTTCACATTCCTTGCTCCCGGAATGGACTCGTTGGGCAAAGTCTTTTTGTTTGCATTCTGTAGGATGCATATCCTACCAAAATGCACTGCGTGCAATTAAGTAGGATGCTTACCCTTCCAAAATGCACGCACAAAGATTACTACCCAGGAATACAAGGTACTCGTGTCTACAATCGCATGCAAGTAGACCCTCTTTAGGGCCTATGCTGCAGGCCCTCTCTAAGGCCCACGTTTTAGGCCCTCTCTAGGGCCTATGGCAGGCCCTCTCTAGGGTCCCCATTTGGGCCCTCTCTAGGGCCTACGCGCTAGGCCCTCTCTAGGGTCCATTTGTTGGGCCTTCTCCAGGGCCCACAGCTAGGCCCTCTCTAGGGCCTAGAATCTCCTTGGCAAGTCTAAGCTGAAAATTGAAGCTAAGCGAAAATTTGACTCTACATCCGCGATAAAAAAGCAATTAGAGCACCGGTGCTCTGGACGAACTTTATATGCGCAGAAAATTGGCTCTACTTTCGCGAAGAAAATTCAACTGGAGCTTCGGTGCTCTGAACAAGTCTTAGTTACGCAAAAATTTGACTCTAAATTCGCGGTAATACTACTCTAAGTAAGAGCCACGGTGCTCTGCAATACATGGACGCGAAAAAAGCGGGGACTCTACGATCGCATTACGTGCGATCACAAAGGATCTTGCTAGGCTACAAGATTGCTAGGAAGGCTGGTTCCACTTGGAACCTTTTCAAATTTTTCGCGGTGACTCTACTCGACCCGATCGATTCGGTTATTTTATGAATTATTAATCGGAATTGTCAAAATCGCGAGCAACTGATTTAATTTTCTGATTTTAAAGCAGACACATGCATGTCACTATCTACGAGTACCTTGTATGGTCAGCTCATTTGATGCTGCTCTTTCCAACACATATGCGCGGCGGTTAGTGGCCTATTTCATATAACTGGCATTCGTTTTAGGAATATTTCTGCAATATTTCGTGAATATGGTTTAGAAAAGAGCCACGTCACGAGGCTATTGCCTAGACGCCCTAAGCCATACTCGCGAAATATTGCGTAAGTGTTCCCAAAACGAATGTCGACCATGTGAAATGGGTCCCTGCATGTCGCGCATTTGTGTTAGAACGGCCAGAATCGAAAGAGCTGGCTACGCTACGTTTTCTACAGAAACCATTTTATTCTCTTGCATGCACCCACATTCAAAGAATTATAAAGTGACTTATCGTTCGCTGTCATCAAGAGTACTGCATCTCTGCAAACTCGAACCCCTGACCAGCACCCCTGGGACCAGCAACTCTGTGACCAGCACCCCTCGAACCGGCATCCATCGGACCAGCACCCATCGGACCAGCACCCATCGGACCAGCACCCATCGGACCAGCACCCATCGGACCAGCTCCCCTCAGCTCAGCACCCCTCAGCTCAGCACCCCTCAGCCCAGCAGCTCCAGTTGGACTCGTGCATGACTCTACTTTCGCGGTCAAAAAACTATTAGAGCACCGAAGCTCTCAACTAGTTTTACTTGCGCAAAAACACTGACTCTACGATTGCATTACGGGCAATCACAAACACTATTACTGAAACAGACAATTTGTATTTAAGCAAGTTCCAAAAAATTTTCTTTAAATTCCAGGCAGCCACATGGAGCGCCACGCAATTCAGACATTTAGAAAAATTTCGAGCAGCCACATTGGGCGCTTAATGATTCTTAACATTCATAGGAAAAAGGAGTGGCCCCTTTGGGCGTATAATACTTTTCAATTTTAATGAGAAGAAAAACCGAGAGTCCTCTATGGACGCTTAACGATTCTTAAGACTGATAGAAAAAAGGAGTGGCCCCTTTGGGCGCCTAATACTTTTCAATTTTAATAAGAAAAGAAACGGCAGCGTCTATGCGCGCTTAACGATGTCTAATCACAAAACGGAAGAACAGCAGCCTCCTTGGGCGCATAATAATTCCGAATTGTAACGTGAAAAAAGCAGCCTCGTCAGGCGCTAATGGCATGGAATGCCAGAAAAATGTTCTAATTCTACTCTACAATGTTAGTAATCCCGAGCCCGCCAACGAAATTCTGAGTGAATCTGTTAAAGAATTCACCAGAGAACTCTTCGGCGAATCCCTCGGCGAATCCCTCGGCGAATCCCTCGGCGAATCCCTCGGTGAATCCCCCGGCGAATTCTTCGATGGAACGCTTAAAACTAGTGTTGCCTGCCCAAGTTTTCTAAGTTACATGCGGTTACAATTTCTTTCGCATATTTTAGAGGTACGCTTGCAATGCTTTCGAGTGACAAACAGATTCTAAATATCTCATTGCAGAGATAGAAAAGAATTGACAAACGGACACGGATTCGCCGTCTCCGTCTTCGGAATCATATTTCCGGAAAGAAAGAAAAGACAATCGAAAGTAGGGAATATAAAAGTCACTATGACAAGTGTTTAAAAGTATGCTAAATGAGAAACGACATGGTGCACGGTCAAGCTAATTGTAAGAGAAAGCAAAAGCAAAAGGTGTCACTCTCGACAAGCAAGCCTACCTCTACCCTTAAATTTAGCCTATCGCACTCTTTACAATGAGCCCTAGTGGCATAATCTATCGCAAATATCCACTTGCGTAATGATTGCAATGTACGGTAAAAGGCTACTAAAATTCTTTCAAAAGACTTTACTTTAAAGTCTAAAGGGTTAACATACACGCGTGAGAGAAATAGACGAGAGGTTCTCGTCGATCAACAAAGAAGGAAAGACTACGGGTGAGCATGCAACGAGTATTGAATGGCGCAATTCCTACCACCCTGCTGAACGAGTCGAAAGGGAAAAGCGCACGGCATCTCTCAGGCGATTCTACTTGCTCCGACGCGTGCGACCCGCCAGGTGTAACCGGTGGGAAACACCCCGGCCGAACTTACTGTGCGTAGTTAGCAATCACGGCCCGAGTGACCTACGCAGGCAGCTTCCAAACGGTACACCCCCTACGCCCGAAACCTTTCCCTTTCGACAAGAACAAGGGATGAAACTGATCCACTCATACACATTCCATGCCTAGCTAGAGCATGAAACGAGTAATGAATGGCGCAATTCCTACCACCCTGAAGGAGTCGAAATGGAAAAGCGCACGGCATCTCTCAGGCGATCACTGTTGCTCCGACCACATGCGAACCTGCGAGCTCCCCCAGCCGCGTGTACCCTGGCTCAAGCCTACTTACGCGGAGATTGGGCAATCGGCCCGAGTGACCTACGCAGGCAGCTTACCAAAAGGTGCACCCCCTACGCCCGAAACTTTTCCCTTTCGACAAGAACACCAGGGGATGAAACTGATCCACCCATACAGATTCCATGCTCAGTCGCTTGCTTCCGGAAACGGAAACAGCGGCGACCTCCTCATAAGAGATGAGGAGCCAACAAAACAGCGACAAAGCTAATAAAATTCTGTAACTACTTGGCAACTGTACATGAAACGCGAAAGAGAGATACTCTTTACAATTTTATAGTCTTAACAAACTATGCTTCGGTATATTAACCCTTCGGACTGTGATTGCAATATACGGTAAAAGGCTACTAAAATTCTTTCAAAAGACTTTACTTTAATGTCTAGAAGATTAACATACACGCGTGAGAGAAATAGACGAGAGTTTCTCGTCGATCTCTTTGCTTTGCTCGATGCTTTCGAGTGACAAACAGATTCTAAGTATCTCATTGCAGAGATAGAAAAGAATTGACAAACGCACTTGCGTAACTTACGAGGGATATGCGAAAGCTAAGAATCTCCCGATTGAGATTGCAAAGGAGATTAAACGCGACATTCACTCTCGATGCACGGAATTTTCGTTTCTACATGTCGTGCGTGGCCGAGAACGAGCCATCTGAGACTACAGAGCGCATCGACTTGGAAGCCCGGTATAGAAGCCCGGTATTCGACAGGATATAGAACTCAGAATGGTCATGAACTGGCGCACATCATCGACTTACAAGGGTCTTCTGTCTAAAGTCGACAGACGCGACATTCACTCTCGATGCACGGAATTTTCATTTCTACATGTCGTGCGTGGCCGAGAACGAGCCATCTGAGACTACAGAGCGCATCGACTTGGAAGCCCGGTATAGAAGCCCGGTATTCGACAGGATATAGAACTCAGAATGGTCATGAACTGGCGCACATCATCGACTTACAAGGGTCTTCTGTCTAAAGCCGACAGGCGCGACATTCACTCTCGATGCACCGAATTTTCGTTTCTACATGTCGCGCGTGGCCGAGAACGAGCCATCTGAGACTACAGAGCGCATCGACTTGGAAGCCCGGTATAGAAGCCCGGTATTCGACAGGATATAGAACTCAGAATGGTCATGAACTGGCGGACATCATCGACTAACAATGGTCTTGACTAACAATGGTCAGACGGGACGCGACGCGACGCGACGCGACGCGACATTCACCCTCGATGCACCGAAATTTCGTTTCTACATGGAGACTCAGGTAAGTACTACGACTTTAGACACTCGTAAAAAGCCGTGATACCAGCACAGTCTGTCGCGCTCTACAGTCGAGCAACACCTTGCTCGAAATCGAAATCAGTGGTCGAAGGCGAATTGTATTTCTAGAAAAGTGCATTTGGCACTCTTATATGTAAAAAGAACGAGACGGAACAGAAGCTTATCGCTCGTATTACGCAAGTGCATTTTTTAATAGATGTCGCGGACGCGAAAGAGATATACACTTTCCATTCTCGTCTATGTCTCTGTACGTACGTAGGTCTTTACAATTCTCTTACTTAAATCAAAACGCACGATTTCCTGAAAATCTTGCGAAAATATATTAACCCTTTGAACTTTGGTTGTAATATTTAGAGAGAAAAGGCTACTATGTTCTTTCAAAAGATTTTAATTTAAAGTCCAAAGGGTTAATAAGTGTATACACGCCGCGAGGTATATAGAGGTGACTCTAATTCGAAAAAGGAGTAGCAACTTTTACGCAAGTGCATTTTTGAATAGATGTCCAGACCGAACCAAGCTCACCGAATGTGAGTTTGGCTTGATCTGGACCCTTAAACTAGATCGTAGGCTTTAGCTTGATTCCGTTTCGAAAGTCTCAATGCTTGGGAAACGTTACCAAGGAGCCGAGCACACCACTTGGAGGTACCTACGAAAGTGACCCATTTCTACGAAATATTTCTGGTCTATGTTCCACCAATGCTTAGCGCATTTTTGAAAATTTGGAAAAAGTCTTATGGCTAAAGTTCATAAACTATGACTTATTGCCAGACTGGTTTAAATATTGTAAAGAGAGAGAATAGTAGAAGTAGCGAGCACAGTGACCAAGTAGTATCAATATCAACTGTCATTCTCAATTATTAATATTTGTATGAGAAAGAGCTGCAAGTAATATAGTTGAAAACCCATAAGAAATTAATGCTTTCCATTCTCGTTTTATTAAGATAATCTAACGACTCGAATATAATTAAACTTGAGAAGTGTAACTCGTATTCAAAGCATCAAGCTTTGATTATAAAATTCAAGAAAAATAATTTCTAATATTTAAAACACGATATTAGCACTCTGACCTCGAATTTGAAATTTATTGTTACTGTTTACGAGAACTAAGTATGTATTCGTGGTCACTGTGCTTGCTACAGCAATCATTTGTTCAATAGCATGCAGAAAAATTGAAAAAATGAAAATGTACCACTCACCGATCGTTGAACACAGTCTCACTACTATCCATGCAGACAGGAAGCTTGATTTCACTGAGATCCGATCACTATCGCATGTAAAGTTCAACTGGCAGATCACGAATTCGGTAGAGGTTGTTGACGTTCTGTCTCGCTCCAACGACTCCCAACTAACTTGAAATTCGTTCAGGCCAGAAATAATTTGATACAGCAATGTTCATTGCAAAATATGTACTTTTCGCAGCTGCAGCCATGCACCCTGCATTTTCTTGTAGGGTAGACCGGGGGCAATAGTAACAGGAGGTCGATTGTAACACGTTAAATATCTCAGAACATATGATAGATATTAACACAAATTTTGAATATATGATGAAGAATGACATTTGGAATACACACATCCATGTTCTAGCAGTATAGATACACAATAGACATGTATAGCGAAGAAAATAACTTTTCGATACCCTAAAGTAACTTTTTCTTACTGACTTAAAATTGTAATATAAACACTATCTTTGCAAGTATGTGCTATTCCTTTTGTTTAATCTTTAATCTGACCTTTTTTAAACTAATACTGATCGTCACTTAGAATTTTTAACGGTCTCGTTAGTCAAAATTTATAATTCAAGTCCAAAAGCATGGTCGGGGACGATTGTAACATCGACAGTCGGGGTCGGTTGTAACGTTTAGATGTAACTTTTCTGACGTTTAACCATCATTTACGGCAAGTTATAAGGTTATAACCAATCTTGACGATCGAATAATCGCTCAAACAATAGATTCCTCCGTTTAATTTTCTTCAATTTAAAATTCAGGTAAGCATTATTATTATTATATAAGCTAATAAATTTTATAATTCCTTCAACTTAAAGTCGGAATTAAACTTATTTTAGAATGCCTCGTACAAGAATTAGGAAGACTGATAAAGGCACAAAAAATATAAAAGCATATGAACATGCTTACAATGATATGAACGAAATAAAATAAAATAAAATAAAACATGTTTTATATTTGCCACAATTGTGATGCTGAATAATAGGTTACAATTTTTACTTTCTCAATGTCATTATTATAATTTAAAATCAATAAATATATTCATTTTGTAAAATTAAAGTTGTGTTACTATCGACCCCATGGAGTGTTACAACCGACCCGGAGTCGGGGACGGTTGTAACACTTTGTCCGCTTCTCATTTTTTATTAATAACCTGGATATTACTTAACAAACAGCGAATCTGTTGTGGCTCAATAAGTGTCAGATAAGTAAGTAACATTTTCATATAAGAAACTTTTGTTGTAACTTTAATAGTTTTTGCATAATCGTATTCCAAAGTCAAAGTGTTACTACTGCCCCCGGTCTACCCTATATGTCTTTTACTACTGGGGAGATCCCCAATCTGGGGAGGTATCAAATAAAATAAATCATGTAAACCTATCGAAGAAATGCATCAAATAAAATAAATCATGCAATCCCATCGAAGAAATACACGAAATAGAACGACTCATGCAAAAATCCACGAAGGAATGTATGAAATAGGACAGATGATGGAAAACAATCGAAGAAATCAGTTAAAAAGGAAGAGAAATCAGTTTTGGCATTGGCAGAATATTAACATTTTGAATGGCTTTTAACGAACCCGAAAATTTCATCGGCACCAAACGAATAAGCTAACCTAGGCCAGGGGCCGAGGGGGGGGGGGGGCAGGAAAGACCAGGGCTGAAACCGAGAAGAGGTCCCCAGAAAGTCCAAGATGTCCAGTAGATCCGAATGGTCCAGGTGGCGCAGGAAGGACCAGGGCTGAAACCCTGACCAGGTCCCCAGGAGGTCCAGCAGGTCCAGTAGCTCCAGCAGCTCCACGTGGGTCGGCAGCTCCAGGGTCCCCGGAGGTCCTCCCGGCCCGTAGGACCGACGACGACTGAGTACATGGAGCTCCGTGAGCTCAGTATATACACTTCGAGAAACTATGTCCTCCAATCAAAACAAAGTCGACGGTTGATTACAACTGCGAAATCCAACGAATTCTTCGGCAAAAATGGATTTTCTGCTAAAATGTCCATTCCAGTGGCTATTACTATGACAAATAATGTTAAGAACATTTGCACTAACCGGCCAGTATAAATTATTATTAACTATGATCGATACAACTCGAGATATCAAGCAATTAGTAACCTTTGGCCTTGGATTTGCATATGATTTTCTATGCCAATTGAATTCTATTTTATTTTCAATTTTTAATTGTTCGATAAATGAATGTTAATACTTATACATATTACATAGTATTATTTATACTGTTTAAATACATTTTAGTTGAACGCTTCGAATCTACATATATGACGAAAACTTCCAAGCACTTCGAACATGATTCGAAGCTTAAAACTCTTAAATTCTTGATAGGTCTTGAAAATGAACATCTGGTTGTCAAAAATTAGCCAGGTTGATCGGCCATTTCGAGAATTCTTTCTCGAGAATTTCTCGAGAAATAGGATTATAATTGCTTATTTCTTATTTCTCGAGAAATTTTAGTCTAGCAAATCGCGAACGTATAAACACATCTACAATTTATAATAAATCTTATTAGTAACATTAGAACCTATATGAATTACAATAGAAAATCTCAGTAGAGAAGATTCTACATTATTGACTGGAAAATTCGTAACTGCAGAACTTTTAAATTCTTATTTAACAATTTAGAAAAATTGTATACCTACTGAATTAAGTAATGAGTTTCTTGTGGCGACGAAAGGAAAACGGCCACAGATTTTATCCCCCCACAAAAAGAAGGAAAGAAATAGATTAAAAACTATTTTACAATAAAAAAGGAATGTTTCACTTTGCACAAATTTTGCACTAAATATATAATCAATTATATTTAATATCTGTTTTTCATTTATACAAGTTTTGTGTAAAGTGGACAGTAATGAATAATTAGTTAAAGTTTTCTGGTGTTTTTGATAAATATTATCAACATTATTCCAAAAATATCAATTTTGTAATATTTCCTTCAATTTTTCGAGAATTCTCAAGACGTAGTTATGATCTGATTTTTGATTTCTCGAGAAATCAAGAAGTAGCGAGCACAGTGACCAAGTAGTATCAATATCAACTGTCATTCTCAATTATTAATATTTGTATGAGAAAGAGCTTCAAGTAATATAGTTGAAAATCCATAAGAAATTAATGCTTTCCATTCTCGTTTTATTAAGATAATCTAATGACTCGAATATAATTAAACTTGAGAAGTGTAACTCGTATTCAAAGCATCAAGCTTTGATTATAAAATTCAAGAAAAATAATTTCTAATATTTAAAACACGATATTAGCACTCTGACCTCGAATTTGAAATTTATTGTTACTGTTTACGAGAACTAAGTATGTATTCGTGGTCACTGTGCTTGCTACAGCAATCATTTGTTCAATAGCATGCAGAAAAATTGAAAAAATGAATATGTACCACTCACCGATCGTTGAACACAGTCTCACTGCTATCCATGCAGACAGGGAGCTTGATTTCACTGAGATCCGATCACTATCGCAAGTAAAGTTCAACTGGCAGATCATGAATTCGGTAGAGGTTGTTGACGTTCTGTCTCGCTCCAACGACTCCCAGCTCTTCGAGAAAAGTATTGCTCGAGAAGTCTTTTAGATACTGGTTGAATTGTAGTGGAATCTTGTTAAGCGACCTCCCACATGGTCCAGTAATCGATGCAATTAATCCAGGAATCGAGATATCACGAAATAATATGCTCACGCGTTGACTGACATCCGATCACTGTCGCAGGTAAAGTTCAACTGGCAGATCACGAATTTGGTAAAGGTTGTTGACGTTCTGTCTCGCTCCAACGACTCCCAGCTCTTCGAGAAAAGTATTGCTCGAGAAGTCTTCTAGATACTGGTTGAATTGTAGTGGAATCTTGTTAAGCGACCTCCCACATGGTCCAGTAATCGATGCAATTAATCCAGGAATCGAGATATCACGAAATAATATGCTCACGCGTTCACAGACATCCGATCACTGTCGCAAGTAAAGTTCAACTGGCAGATCTCGAATTCGGTACAGGTTGTTGGCGTTCTGTCTCGCTCCAACGACTCCCAGCTCTTCGAGAAAAGTATTGCTCGAGAAGTCTTCTGGATACTGGTTGAATTGTAGTGGAATCTTGTTAAGCGACCTCCCACATGGTCCAGTAATCGATGCAATTAATCCAGGAATCGAGATATCACGAAATAATATGCTCACGCGTTCACAGACATCCGATCACTGTCGCAAGTAAAGTTCAACTGGCAGATCACGAATTCGGTAGAGGTTGTTGACGTTCTGTCTCGCTCCAACGACTCCCAGCTCTTCGAGAAAAGTATTACTCGAGAAGTCTTCTAGATACTGGTTGAATTGTAGTGGAATCTTGTTAATCGACCTCCCACATGGTCCAGTAATCGATGCAATTAATCCAGAAATCGAGATATCACGAAATAATATGCTCACGCGTTGACTGACATCCGATCACTGTCGCAGGTAAAGTTCAACTGGCAGATCACGAATTTGGTAAAGGTTGTTGACGTTCTGTCTCGCTCCAACGACTCCCAGCTCTTCGAGAAAAGTATTACTCGAGAAGTCTTCTAGATACTGGTTGAATTGTAGTGGAATCTTGTTAATCGACCTCCCACATGGTCCAGTAATCGATGCAATTAATCCAGAAATCGAGATATCACGAAATAATATGCTCACGCGTTGACTGACATCCGATCACTGTCGCAGGTAAAGTTCAACTGGCAGATCACGAATTTGGTAAAGGTTGTTGACGTTCTGTCTCGCTCCAACGACTCCCAGCTCTTCGAGAAAAGTATTGCTCGAGAAGTCTTCTGGATACTGGTTGAATTGTAGTGGAATCTTGTTAATCGACCTCCCACATGGTCCAGTAATCGATGCAATTAATCCAGGAATCGAGATATCACGAAATAATATGCTCACGCGTTGACTGACATCCGATCACTGTCGCAGATAAAGTTCAACTGGCAGATCACGAATTTGGTAAAGGTTGTTGACGTTCTGTCTCGCTCCAACGACTCCCAACTAACTTGAAATTCGTTCAGGCCAGAAATAATTTGATACAGCAATGTTCATTGCAAAATATGTACTTTTCGCAGCTGCAACCATGCACCCTGCATTTTCTTGTATATGTCTTTTACTACTGGGGAGATCCCAAATCTGGGGAGGTATCAAATAAAATAAATCATGTAAACCTATCGAAGAAATGCATCAAATAAAATAAATCATGCAATCCCATCGAAGAAATACACGAAATAGAACGACTCATGCAAAAATCCACGAAGGAATGTATGAAATAGGACAGATGATGGAAAACAATCGAAGAAATCAGTTAAAAAGGAAGAGAAATCGGTTTTGACCTTGGCAGAATATTAACATTTTGAATGGCTTTTAACGAACCCGAAAATTTCATCGGCACCAAACGAATAAGTTAACCTAGGCTACGGGGCCGAGGGTGGGGGGGGGGGGGCAGGAAAGACCAGGGCTGAAACCGTGAAGAGGTCCCCAGGAAGTCCAAGTTGTCCAATAGGTCCGAATGGTCCAGGTGGCGCAGGAAGGACCAGGGCTGAAACCCTGACCAGGTCCCCAGGAGGTCCAGGAGGTCCAGCAGCTCCAGCAGCTCCAGCAGCTCCAGCAGCTCCACGTGGCTCGGCAGCTCCAGGGTCCCCGGAGGTCCTCCCTGCCCGTAGGACCGACGACGACTGAGTACATGGAGCTCCGTGAGCTCAGTATATACACTTCGAGAAACTATGTCCTCCAATCAAAACAAAGTCGACGGTTGATTACAACTGCGAAATCCAACGAATTCTTCGGCAAAAATGGATTTTCTGCTAAAATGTCCATTCCAGTGGCTATTACTATGACAAATAATGTTAAGAACATTTGCACTAACCGGCCAGTATAAATTATTATTAACTATGATCGATACAACTCGAGATATCAAGCAATTAGTAACCTTTGGCCTTGGATTTGCATATGATTTTCTATGCCAATTGAATTCTATTTTATTCTCAATGTTTAATCGTTCGATAAATTAATGTTAATACTTATACATATTACATAGTATTATTTATACTGTATAAATACATTTTAGTTGAACTGTCTGTACTAAATGAATAGCGCTTCGAATCTACATATATGACGAAAACTTCCAAGCACTTCGAATATGATTCGAAGCTTAAAACTCTTAAATTCTCGATAGGTCTTGAAAATGAACATCTGGTTGTCAAAAATTAGTCAGGTTGATCGGCCATTTCGAGAATTCTTTCTCGAGAATTTCTCGAGAAATATTATAATTGCTTATTTCTTATTTCTCGAGAAATACTGTTTTTAAACACATGTACAATTTATAATAAATCTTATTAGTAACATTAGAACCTATATGAATTACAATAGAAGATCTCAGTAGAGAAGATTCTACATTATTGACTGCAAAATTCTTATTTAACAATTTAGAAAAATTGTATACCTACTGAATTAAGTAATGAGTTTCTTGTGGCGACGAAAGGAAAAAAGCTACGGCCACAGATTTTATCCTCCCACAAAAAGAAGGAAAGAAATAGATTAAAAACTATTTTACAATAAAAAAGTAATCTTTCACTTTGCACAAATTTTGCACTAAATAAATAATCAATTATATTTAATATCTTTTTTTCATTTATACAAGTTTTGTGCAAAGTGGATAGTAATGAACAATTAGTTAAAGTTTTCTGGTGTTTTTGATAAATATTATCAACATTATTCCAAAAATATCAATTTTGTAATATTTCCTTCAATTTTTCGAGAGTTCTCAAGACGTATGATCTGATTTCTGATTTCTCGAGAAATCAAGAACACTATTTATGACTGTATTGTCCCGCGAGTCGGCGGTGGACGTAGATACGGGTCCAAAACCTACCAAGACTTTGAAGCAAGAGTTTCAAGACTTTCAACACATTCAAGATCTATCAAGACTTTTCAAAACTTTCAAGATCTATCAAGACTCTACTCTTTTCCAGACTTTCAAGAGTTTTAAGTTTCGAATCATGTTAAAAGTGCTTAAAAGTACTCGCCTGATATTCAAGACAGATTCGAAGCGGTTCGAATCCCATCACTATCTGCGGGACTGTCAGTAACAGCGTGAATTTTTAATACGTTTCGGCGTACGATACGTGAAAGGGTTCTACTACACGCAAAGTAATAATAAACAATGTCATCTTGCAATTTATAGCTTACACGGGCTTTGAAGAAATACCATTTTTGAGTGCAATAGTGTCTTGATCCCTGAAATGGATTTCCGGAGAGAAATCCGCGTGAGTCGTTGACAAGCCGAGCCAAAGCATAGCGTAGCAAAAGCCTGCCTTCAAACAAGTCAGACGTATACAAGCACGCACACCGCTTTCAGCATTTCAACACATTTCAAAGTAGTTGCTAAGTTGGACGCTGTTTATGAACAGATGACACTACATTCAGTCCTCAAATTATGGGTCGGTAACACAGTTTGGGTGGCGACACGAACATCCATAAGATGATAGGTCTATCCTATACCTCGTCTGTGCTTTGACCGAAATTTCGATATTTCGGCTGCCCAAGACCAAATGGAAGCCCTCTTGAGAATTAGAATTCACACAACTAATAACTCTTATTGCTGTAGAAACTTTAATATGATGAAAAAATTGATCTCTAATTTTAAATTCGATATTATTTATAATACTTATAAAAAACAAAATGATACCGAAGGGGAATTAGAAGATTTTGGTGAATTGGACAATTGTTCTAGTATCTTCTAAGTCTTTTTATTCTACAAAACAGTTTATCATTGTTGTGTTAAAATATTAATTTTAATTTTCGCATCAGCTTTATTTAAACTTCTTTTTGTTCAAATAAGGTTTATTTGTCGTATCTGAAAGAAATAAAGAAAACAGTCCCAGAAAATATTAAGAAAATATTTAAACATCCTTTTCATTCAAGATATTTGAATTTTGGCGCTTTTTCTACGCCATCTGGCGGCTCGACATTAAAACCATTTGCCAACCCTGCATTCGACGATTCTGGCTCGAGCTCTCGATCTAAGTGAGAGAAATTTATTTTCAATGAATACATTTTATTATTATACCTCATTTTCGGTTCTAAAAAGTGCTTTAAAGTCTACTGTTAAAAATCCATCGTCGTTGAAAATAGAATTAAATGAGTAACTACTATCGAATTGCGAAGAGTGTCACGGGAAATCGTACAGTGCATTGTGGGTTTTATTAGGTTTGCAAAATGATGTAAGAACTAATTTAGGGCAACTATTGCTACATGTTTTTATTTCATATTCGTTGCTGACAATAAAACGATATACATTTATAAACACTAACACTTACTGTGCAGCTCAATATTTATTACGAAATCCATGGCTGGTTATTCAATTAGCTACTTAATCGTCCTACCATTGCAGTCGTAGTCAATTAAGTTTCAATCAGCGTAATAAGCGATAGGCTGTACAACTTTAACGGCATTGCGCTCTAGTATCATTCATTCGATATAAAAAACATACGATCGTTCATTTTCAATTTATTAATGATTGGTGTATAAATTTGTACAGAACAGTTGTTTATGCATTGCGTTGACGTATACTTCTAGTCAGTTTGTGAATTAACTTGCAAAACTGTGTAAAAAATATATATACGTGCTATGTATAAATATAGGAAAATCTCTTTGTAAAGTTTAACGGTGGTATCGGAAATGCAACTAAGCGTGCTTGGATTTCTATCAAACACCACGCGGATAGAATTGTTTATACAAACTACTAGGTCATCATTGGCTCAAATAAGTCTCGCTATGTTTTCTGGACATGTTGCGTATACAAACGTATATACCACTTGCCATCAGAATGATCAGTGGAAGACCAACACCGATCGATATAATCATAATCACCAAGTAGGAAAATTGTTCGTTGGGTGGTGTGCCGTAGCCAATTAAAAAGGTCCTGAAAAAGATATTTAATATTACTCGATTCGCTCTAAAATACAATGAAATAAGGACAGAGTAGAATACCATGTAGAGTAGTATGTCCTCTTATAAAAGCCGTCCCCTTTCATTCCCAACGACACAATAATTCTTTGCGTAAGCAAATCGTTAACCTTATCTCCGTAGTAACAATACAGCATGGAATCTTTAATAGCGTTCGTGTGATTAGCTACTTTCAGCGGTGGATACTGCATTATCTCTGTCCAATTTGTTACATCGCGAGACAGACTTGTATAAGATATTGGCATCCACTGTAAATAAGCTCCCTCCGTTCTAAAGTTGTCCATGCTTTTATAAGGAGGCGTTCTAACTTCGACAACCTGAAGCAATAATTATCATATAACATTGTATGTTTAACCGAAGGCAGGCAATGAGAAGGTTCCACGGTAAATATTACCTCGAATATACCAGGAGTGTGCTCGTCGTCTATACTTTTCCTAGGATTGACGAACATAGGTATACTCGGATTACCCTCGCCTACTACTAGCAACTCGATAGCGAATCTACTATGGGAGAAGCTTTTATTTGTTTGCATATTGTCGAAAGTAATATCGACCTGAGTGGAATTCTCAGTGTGCAGCATCTGCGGCATAACTTCCGAATGATCGAGGGAGCAGAATCCTCTCAGCTGGAAACATGAAACTCAAAAATTACTCGAATCGATGAAATGCTCGTCGCGTATGTGTCGCGAGAACCTTACAGAAATCTTTATAGTCCCTTGTCTACTAATATTCATCGGAGTATCATTATAAGAACTGCCTTCCATGTCCAAGGAGACGAAGTCGCTATTCAGCAACGGAGCCTTACGCTCCCATTGGAAAAACATTGGGTGGAGAATATTAGTATTTACTACATTAGCGATATTTATTAACGCTGTGTCATTTACATCGTTAAATTCTATAATCTGGAAATCAAATCTATTTTATTAAGACAGAGAAAAGTATGATTTTAAGCTTATGCTGACCTTGTTTAGAGCTACTCCGAAGGTATATGCAGGTGCCTCTGAAAACGTTATCGAATTGTTTCTCCTTTCGAGGAAGGCTGGCCAATCTATTTGAAGATAAGCCGCCGGCGAAGTGAGAGCTAATAATATGGACGGATTGCCGCGAAAGTCCCATAGGTAATGCAACGTGTCGTTGGGACCATCAGCTCTTAAATATACTGTCGTTAAATTGTCTTTACATAAATCGCCACAGTCAGGATTCACCCGTGATCGTAACTAGTGCCAGGCAAATTCTTTTATATAAAAAAATGTAAATATATTGTTTACAACTGTCCATTTAAATGGAATAACATTATAATTCGTAACCTTAATTATCATGCAGTTCTTTTTTTTTTTACTTCAGATATTCACGCGTAATTGACATCCCGCGATTAAATTTCCGTGCGTTGTATCGTTACGAGCGGTTCGATTAAAGTTCCCACGATAATTAATAAATGGGTCATGGGGATCTCGGGTTCCTCATTAACTAACGCGCTGCTCCCAATTACCATCGAATTGTTATTCAACTAGCGGTCCCGAGATATCCTCATAATAATTTCTAAAATAGACCACGGATGCGAGATAGAATAATCACGATGAATCACAGTACACCCGACCTTTGTTTTTTACGTCAAAGGACATTGATCCAAATTACTGAATTAATAGAACCCTGTTATTATTATTATTAACACTGCAATAGCGAAATATTATTACTCACGGTTCTGTGCGTACAATATCCGAAGTTTACTAGCGTAACAAACAGCAACAACGATATAAAAGCATTATCCATGCTGTCAGACGTCTGCAAACAGCAGACCAAACATTCGCTGACAAATAACACAACTAATGACGCTACTGGATCGCTACTGACAATGAGACGCGATCACTGGGATCAAGATGGATCTAAACGGCCGCGACGCTTCTCGAATGTGTCGTCAGATGGCTACCAACAATTAATTATATCTCTCGATAGAATAGGAAATACGGTTAAACAATGGAATAATATCTGAGAATCTCGTTATATTCACGACAGAATTTACTATAATACGTACGTTCAGATACACAAGCAGTCTCCGTTCCGCCCACTTCGACCTGAGTCATCTAGGAACGCCATAGATCTTTATCTGTTTAAAATAAAGCGTAGAAAATCTATATAGTTGAAGAATTCGTAATTGTAAATTTATTTTAAACATTTACCTACGGAAGCCAATATACCTGCGGATACATTTATTAGTTTTACATTTGCTACATAGGTGACGCCACATTCAAAAACCCAACGGATTCGAATCGATGTGTATCGAAACTATTTCAAATTACACTTTCAAGTAATCGGGTTTAAATTACTAAAATTAGCTATTATGGTATTAAACAGGTTATTAAGGATCGATATACTTACTGAAATACTTACGTGTATGTAACACACCTAAACCTTAACGTTAGTACGTCCCCAGTGAAGCCGTTATTCTGTTATAAAATTTGAATTAATTACATTGCCGGCGTCTTTCATGTTACAGTTGCATTTCGCGCCGAGGGAAGGAAACTCGTACCCCATTGGCCATTAGAGTCCGCCAACGGTGGTGGAGTTACCAATCCTCGACACAGTATTCCGTTTAAAAATTCGTTCTTGAAGATTCAACGGCGAAAATCGTCGTTAAAAAATAATAGGCGTAAATTAAATACAGACCTTTACAATTAAGCTCACCGATAGCGGACAAAATGATCTTGACCACGATTTCTCTTGTTAAAAACCGATAAGTCTTTTATTGGTTCGTATCGAATTGAATGAATATTATTACAGAATGTATTAAATAATTCCCTTTATTCACAGTAGCCGTTCGAAATTGTATCGCACAGGCAGACACGAGCCGCCTGCTCTTCGAGACACCGTGTACAGTCGGGAGGAAAGAGAACGTGCAAAAAGAGCATTAACTTGCAGACTACGACCTTGACCGAAGCAGTGTCCGCGCCTCAAGCACATACACACACGCGGGCACACAAATAAAGGAACGTCTAGCGTTTCAAGGAACTTTGCTTCTTCGGGTTCTCGCTCGACTCTTCCCTCCGCACGAGGTTCCTACACGCCGAAAGATCCCGAACTCGATTAAAAACTCGTTTAAACACAAAAACGTCGAATATAAATAAACGCTTCTTACGGCGAACGCGGCGTGCTTATATCGTTCACTGTTCGCAGTATCTGCGGTGTCCAGTGGACTAGAATTTTTCTGGGAAGCTTGCTCGCGGTGTCCGAGGCGGTCACGGCCAATGCTCTTCGACGATTTAACGATACCACGCTGAAGGTCGTCGGAGGAAGTCGGGATCCGCGGGAGAATACAACCGCCCTATGTACCGGGTAGCTCGATCCAAAACTGGTTCCGCCTACTCCGTATTCTTTCACACCGTTTACACTCTCGCGTCGAAATAAGTAGCAAAAATTCCAATATCAATTTTTAAGCACGATCTTAAAACAATAGAACCGATCTGTTCGTAACTCGACTTTTTAATTCGCATTCTACTAAATCTATCGTCTCCCGGTGGCTTTCAATAAACGAGGGATAGCTTGAATAGCTTGGACATTTATTTAGTTGTACCTTACCTTCGACGCGACCGAGTCACCGTTGACGTTTCTCCGATATCCTCGCCGGCGAAACTTTACAAAAGCACACCCACCGATTCGCCGGCACGGCCCGTGGTTCTCTTTCGTGGTCGTGGCGCGTTACAGTGCGGCCAACGACGGGCTGTAGCACGGCTGGAAGGAGCGCGACGGATAGGAACGAGGCCCGGGATCGAATTCGAAAGCGAGCGTAATAATTGCAGCCGGCGCGACGGCTGAAGGACCTCCGACTGCACGTATAAGTTGCGCTCGGCCGGTTGCCGGCTGGTCGGCCGAACGAAAAACAGACAAAGAGTCTTCTTGCGCCGTGAGTAACGCCGGGTCTCTCGGCCAATCAGAGGAATCGGCACGATCGCGGCCCGTGTTCAATCGGCCGGTCTCCTAGACGCTTGATGACGCTGCCATCGTCACGTTTATCGAGCCCCCTCGCTCGAAAGCCTCGAAACCAACATCCATCCTTCCCCTTCGCGGATAGGCGAGCTTCTTTCCTGAAACATTTTCTATGGCAATGTAGAGAAACTCATTGGAGAGCCACGCTTCTGCTATTTAGAAAATAATGGTCAATTTCCATGCAACAGACAGATCGACACATCTCGTTTATTCTATTCATAAAATCGAAAATTATTTTGGTTTGTGGTTTTCATCGACTGTTGGAATGCTGTCTAGTAGATGCATATTCTGATGCACCATCAATCACCGGATTCGTTGAGGTACAAGTCTGAAGATGGCACGGCGGGGAAAGTTTAGATATATCGATGATACAGGAAGATGGAGTACCAGGCTAAGTCGCGACGATTTGGGCGAGGAAATGAAACGAGAAGTAGTTTGACAATACTAGGGACATTACGCCATATTGAAAATCGACTACTGATGCGATCATTCAGCGATGGGACTATTCTAAACTATTGAACTGCCATCTATGGTAACCGAATGCATCCAGCGCGCTCGGTGCTGTGTCCTTTGCCGCAGGAATCGCAGACAATTAATTACGGAACCTGTACGAGTGCTCATTAAGTACCATTTCTATCGAAGTATACCAAGAAGGAAGACACTTATTCTTAATACAAAGTGTGTATCTTCTGTTAAATGCAGAATGGATACTAAAGTACCTCGGTACTACAAAATCACGCGAGGGCAGTATGCAACATTGGCGATATCGAAATAATGCCGCGTGTCCTTCGGCCATGCAGTATACTCCCGCTCGTGTGCGTCCTGCACGTATACAACCCGTGTAACGAGCGAGTATGCGCGGCAGTAGTACCAGCCGATGGTTACACATCGACTATACGTCTTTGCAGGGAAGAAAAAAAGGGAAAGGAAAGAAGAAGAGAAGAAGAGAAGCGCGCGCAAAGGAAGAACCGGTTTCATGGGGGGTTTCAGCCTCCACAAAATGATCCGTCTGGCTTGCCGGTTCGACTCGACTTGCCTCCCGCAAGAGCTCTTGCTCCGCTGCACCACCTACCTACCTACCTACCTACCTACCTACCTACCTACCTACCTACCTACCTACCTACCCACCTACCTATCCACCTATCTACCTGTTTCTTTCCCGCGTCTCTACCCAGACCTGCTGACCAACGTACCTGATTCGACTTCAAGGGTTCTAACTCGCGGCATTCCTGAACGAAACGGCGGCTGGACACATTCCTCGGGGGGTAAAGCGAAGCCGAGAGTAGGGCCCGGACTATTTGCTGAACTTGGAATATTCCAGCGGTTCGGACGGTTCTAAAGAAGTTTCAGACGGCAGATGAAGCTTGAAAGAGATGGATTTAATTCGGGGTTCGCGTTATAATATAATTCCGAGAATTTCAAGAATTCTGTAGCTTTTGGGGCTTCTGGGTTAATATAGGATTCTTTTACGATATCCTCTAGAAGGGTGTAGGATGAAGTATTCTAGGCGAAGAACGCTACTTTTTCTATTAATAATTCTTGATTACTTTCGGGATAATAAACTTCCTGTTAGAAATCAGGGGAAATGTATACGCCGACCTTGAAGACTAGAAAGAAAAGAGGAACGAAAAACGAAATGCGCCTCGTATTACGATGTACGAACGAGACGCGAAGAGAGAACTGGTTTCAGATGCTGCGAGAATGTTCTGGTAACATTTGCATTTAGTGTGCGTGGATAGTTTACGAGTCCATCAGCGTTTTACGGGCAGTTGCTTGTACAACCCAACGGCGGGAAAATATGAAATTCACATTTTTAAAACAGTCAAGAACTAGATAACACTTGCGTTTCTCCCAACGAGCTGCAGTTTCTTCGCGCTGACGTCGAAGCCTCAATGCATGAAGTATTTAAACGCGTGCTACAATCATTTTATAATACAAGTTAAGAAATAAGCGGAAATAAATGATTTTCGAAACACTGACGCAAGATCTGGCTCTGTAGATTGAACAGGGATCTTCTTCAACGTTCTCCATATTGAATACGGCCCTGAAGAAGATGATTTTCGAGGTACAGTGCACTTAAGGCCCAATTGTACGCTGAATCTGGGAATTTTATTCCAGAGAATGTGTAGCCAGGCGTAGAAGTTCGATGTACAGTAAATTATACCTCGCCGTGTAGCGATAAGGCCCACACGTATTATATATCGCCATTATATCACGGGGATTAGTGTATAGTCAGCTTGGACCCCGACACTGACCTTGGATTCAAGCCTGCAGCACTGTCTCCCCGCAGAAGTTCCTCTAACGATAAGTAGCCATGAACAGTCTCCTTCGGCGAAAGAAAGTGCGAGGAATATTGCTGCTCTTCGGCCAGGGAATATCTAATGGCGGAGAATACTTTCTTTTCCACGATCAATGTTAATTAACATTATGAATATGACTCGGTTAAGATCCAGGAGGTGATTGAGTGGCTCGACTGCTGTGGAAATTTCATTTCACTGAGCTTTTTACTTTTGGTGAGAGCAAAGTATACATTAATTACATTGGCTGCCCATCTTAAACAAAAATTATGATTTTATCCAAACACTATATTTTTTTTTTATAGTAAGATTTTAGTAAACTACCTCTTCGGAACGTTTGCCACCTGGGCCTTTTTCCTTAAATCCACCACTGTTCTCTGGACCTATTAACTGAGAATTCGTTTCGCGTACGTTCATCGTTATATTCCCTGTAACGTTCTGCAAGTTGTAATTAACGCTCGATCGTTAGTCCAACAATATTCACAGCCTCAACGGCTTCACGAGTTCGGGAAAATGTGAACTGCTCTGGCACTTGCAGGAAGCGGGGTAGATGTAATGCTTAGGTAACTCTCGATAAACGATATTGATGTGTCTACTTTTACTACTACGTCTGCTACGAGTCTAACCACTGCAACTGCACAATTAGGAACAGTTTCTGTAAACACACGCGATCACGTAATTTATATGTATAAACAACACGTGGTTGCATACAACAGGTCGGATAAGGTATCAATCACCTTCGTTAACAATAAAATACAATGCTGGTATTAAGGGGGAGAATTTGCGTTGTCAAATACTCTACTTAAACTACTCCCACTGGTATAGTACATAAAAAATTCATTAAGCTACCAAAGTCTCAAAGTGTACAGCTTTGAGGTTTTCGAAGAAGAGTTCGTTCTAGTAACCTTACCTCGCCCCAAAACAGAGGAGGATTTGTATATGGGCTAAGGAAGGCAAATTTTGGGAAGGGGAAAATTTGGGGGAGCGACTCTTTAAGCACAGAGTCTTGAGACAACTTTAAAAACAATTCACTTTGTTCTGCATCTAGAAAATTAGCAATAATTCATACCTGAGTTGTCACATATGAATTAATTTCAAAATTACTTCGACTCTGTCAAATTAAAATATTTTACGATATTTCCCTTAAAGAGCGGCAAAGGCTTATTACCCTAGGAGCGCCAAATCCCCAAATCCGCCATGGCCAGAAATATCAAACCTCTTCTCCCAAAATCTGTGAATTTTGGAACTCGCTGTATCTCTTCCAAGTAAGTACTGTACCACACCGCATCTACTATTCAACACCGGTATCACCGAAACTACACAGCAGTGGCACTGAATTACAGCGCTACGCCATAGCTACAGGCCCTTCCAGCCTCGTTAAAACCCAGCTTGGCCTGGTGAGGATGAGGTATCGAGAAGGATGGACCGTCCAGTACCGGGATACCAATGAAATTGGCGGCCGCCGTGGGTACAAAGAATCCGTGTACCGGCCGAATCGTTTCGCGGGTCTCGTGCTCGCGCGGGGAACACAATTCCTGCTGACCGATGGAAAGTTGGCCTGCGTACTGCTCGTACCATAGGAATTTAAACGGGGATATAGGTATAAGAACACGGAGACGGGGAGTCGTTCGCGGTAGTGTGAGGCATAAACGCGCCGGCACCACACCCAGCGTCACCACCATTTGCGACACGGGACACGGCCATGCGCGTCGCGGTGATCGTGAGTACCCAAAAAACATTCCATCTCTATTCTTCTCTTTTCTGGCGAACCCATTAAAGGCCATCATCCCGCGGCATTAACCCGCGACATCTCCCGCTTCCCCCTCCACTCCCTCCGCAACCCCTTAACGTCACCCACCTGTCCAGCATTTTCCGCCACTGACGCACGAGTTTTTTTTTAAAATTAGAAAGAGGAACAAGGGGAAATGGTTCTCGGCTAGGTCGACGCGACCAGTGATTTGTCAAGCTCCACTTGGAAATATTGAGCGCAGGGCTTTGCGTATGGTCGGGGGCTTATGTAGGGCGGGAAACGGCTATAAGCAGGTATTCAATGGACCGTGGTATGATTAAGAAACGTAGAGACAGGTGAGGTGCAGGAGAATTGTAAAGAGACTCGGTCAGCCGAGCTGTTTCGCTGATTACAATGATAAAAGGTTGGAAAGTGGAGCGCGATAGATAGGTTTGAAAATCATTGTGCTACTCGAACGGGAACGCCCTGCGCAGCTCGGTTCCATCTTGCCTCGTCCTCTGTAAGCAACCAGGTAACGTTCTCGAGCCATACATTTTTATAGATCACCCTCTCCTTTCTTTTTTTTAAGGACTCTGAGAGTATGAAGTGAAAATGTCAGGCGTTAAAGTATCCTGAAAAACACTGTGGGTGTCAAAATTAAAAAAAAATTTATCGGGAAATGTTCTTGGTGCTAATGGTGATACTATAATGTAGAATTTGGAACTCCAAGTAGAATTTCGGAGAATAAGAACTCCTCGATTAAAGCGTTCTCCAAACTGTACGACTTTAATAGATCTTCAAAGCCGGATGCAGAGTGACATTCTTCGGCCCGTTTCATTTCCACCATTAATCAAACATTCTTACTTTAATGGTACCTTAGCGGTCCAAGTTTGCTCTGTTTTTATGACAGCCTATTTGCATGAAAGCTTCGCGAAGGGAAAGGTAGAGAGGGGGGAAATAGTCGAGTAGGAGGGACGAGTTTTTAGACGGAATGCAAAGAGTGTATCGACTTACATATAGAGTTTCCTTTATACTTGACATTCCTTTCCATCAACCCTACCAGCGTCCACCCGCGTACGTTTTCAATCCCAACCGGTTACTTTGTAATCCGTGGACATTGCGTAAGGCCCACTGGCATACTTCCCTTTATCAACTTCGGCGTTTCGTCACGCCGGCAGCTTTAGTAGATCGAAATGAGAGATCTCGCGACTCTCGGCGCAATTAAAACGGAAACGGTTTCGCCCATGAGCGGCGCAGAGGCCCGGCGAGGCCGCGCGAGAAGTATCTCACGTATTCGTTTTCGAAAACGTGACGCCCATCGTAAGAGCCGGGCGATGAATCGGGGGGAGGGCCGATCGCGAGGGGAGGAAAGTGAAAGTACGAGGGAAGTGAATGAACGGTCGAAGGCGAGTAAGTGAAAGAGAACGAGAAAAAAAGGAAAAAAAAAAGAGAGCAGGCAGCCGCCGGTGGAGAGGGAGGAATTGTGGCGAGATCTTGAACGCATTCCCGGCGATCTTCGGGCACGGAGGACGAAAAATCGGCGCGGCAGACGCGAGTGAAAGTGGCCCCTCCCTCGTAAGAAAGTCGATTTAGATTTTCAGCCGTATTCCCTATAAATATCCGCGCGTGCTTCGACTCGGAACGAAGTGCAGGCCCCCCATGTAAGAAGCAAAATTCGCGACCGCTGCGTTCGCCAGTCTCCTCCCCCTCTTCGCCGGACTGCATTCCTGCGGGCTGCAGAAACCGGCGGGGAAAATATGGCGGGCACTTATCAATTTTAGCGTTTCGAATTTCCTTAACCCTTCGTGGTCACGCGGGATCTATCGCATCCCGGACAATTTTTTCTTCGCGGATGTTCTTGTAAACTTTTAGACCTTGATATTAAAATTTACAAATTTGACAAATTTTAACCAAAGGATCACAACAAAAGATTATTACAACACTATTGTAGATACAATTATCACTGAGAAGTTAAAAGATTCAAAAATACGAAAATGGTAGCTCGAAAATGACGCGGGGGTGCAGTGAACCCCATGGCCCATGTGGCTGATTTGTGATTATAAGGTGTGACCACGAAGGTCTAATACAACCAACACGCAAATGTTTCAGCCACCACGGTCGTCAGAAGCAGGAAGATCGAAGTCCCACCCCCAACCCCTCCTCGGTCACGCTGGTCCCCTTATCTCCTCCGTTTCTTTCCTGTTAGATAATTCGCTATAATTCTCGCGGGGGGCAGGGGCGACGTTAACAGCTACGCGGACCGGTATTTCATATCCTTGCGTAACGAAAATTGCAGGAGGAAATCGCTAGTGCGAGCGTCGCGTTCGGTACACGTTACCGGGCGGATTAGCAGCGGCTGTCGAATCGGCCGTTCATTGCTGCGATCGCGATTCGATTGTTCTTATTTCGCGCGTTTCTGCTCGCTCGATCTGCTAAGTAACAGGTTTCCTGCGGAGGGGTGACTGGTTCTCCGGTATCGAGGTGTTACCGGTCCGGGAATCTGGTTTACGCGTTTCTGAGCAAGCGTATGCACCTTCTACGCGCCGCTGATTAGCCTCCGCGCCTCGGCGCGTCGCGTGTTGCCGCGTACACGGGAGATTCGTCGAATCCCGTGGAAAAGGGAAAGCGATTCCGATACCGATACGACGCCATCCCCGCGTGCACGCGTCCGCCGCGACGCGCTATGATTCTAACCGAGCTGGCGCACGTAACTAATCCCGAGCGGCTGACATTTAAGTCCAGCGCGACAACGAGGCGAACGAGGGAACCTGTTAATAAGTGGAAGGACGCTGGTGCCCGGCGCAATTATACGCGGAATACCGTTCACTTTCACGATCATCCAGCGGCCGACCGATGCGCTAGATAATTTCATAGAGAACGCTTCCGTGGCGGCGGCGTTGACGGGGGTGGACACTTGTTAATGCATTTTTTTCTACGTGGGAGGAACGTCGTGTGGTCTGCATGCGTCGGTAATAATTGTAGCTTGAATATGGATACGTGAAAGATAGACTAAATGCGGAGTTACATCACAATTTAATTCATTTTTATTTTAAAATAAATTAATCTAATTTCACACGCACGCCTAATTTATTATTTTCTTCCTTTACCAAAAGGGAGAGGGAGGCAATGTCCATTCCTGCCCCACCTTGACTACGCCCATAGTATCCCTTATCGAACTTGCACCCCGTTCGCCCCAGGTTCTAAGCGAAAGCGGAGTGCTGTTGAAAAACCATCAAGCCGACTCTAAAGAGAGCAAACAAACGCTTTGTTTTAGTTGTTGGCGTGCCTGACTGCGTTGGTCTCGGCCCAGTTTCATCAGGATGTAGACGTCGGCGGTTCGCCGCCAAGAGGACTACCGATCCCCATAAGATCGGCGCGTCTCCAGAGATTACCATCAGCACGACCAGCAGTTACGACTCAAGCTGCGTTCGTGAATCAACGAATTCGACGTCCAGTTTCCTTCAGGTATTATAGATCCTCAGAAGCTTCATCCACCGAAATGGATATGACGACTCATAGAATAGAATGCTCGCTTGATGGCGCGTGATTACTCTTCGCGTTACTCATCCATTAATGTTGTTGCACGCGATCAGACCGAAGGGTGCAGAGGACTCCCTGGCAACCGGTCCAGGATCGTTTTCACCAGTTAAACCGCTGCGACCGAATTTACCCACGGGACTAGCGTCAGCCCCAGCCCTGCCACAATCGATTAAACCGGTGAACGAAGAGCAAGATGAAGAAATACGAAACCGCGATGGACCGCGAGACCACGATAGCCAGGGCGACGATACCGAGTTGAGCGACGAGCAACAAGATAGTCTGGAGGACAGCGAGGAGAACATACCGCGCGGCTTGCCGAATTTCGGTGGCCCGAGGACGTCGGGTTTAGGAGGCCCACCGTCCGCTCAACCAGCCCCTGTGCAATATCGGCCCCTTCAGCAGCTACCATCGCCAACGGGCAGAGGAGCTGCAGCGGCAACGCCACCCCCGCCACCCGTTCAATACCGTCCAGCAGTGAAACCCAACAAACCGAGGAAACCGATAGAGGAACCGTTCAAGCAACAGGCGAAGCCACCTCCGAAACCAGTCAAACAGTCGCAGTCGCAAACTTATAACAGTCGTGGGAAGAAGCCTGTTGCGCAGGTTGGTTTATAGTAGTGTTTGATAATGGGAAAGGGACAGTCTCGGGGGTTTATAGGGGTTGAGAGTTATTCTGGAGGGCTTAATTGAATTTTAATTGGGGAAGTTTTGGGGCATTCGTTTGAAGTTGAGATAGGAGTCTTGGGGGATTTTCATACAGACTTCGTCGAATCTAAGGACGTTGGAGAATTTGTTTGAATGGAAATTGTGTTGGGGTCTTCCTCGGAGTTTAAGCTTGGTACCTCGAAGTCTCCAGCTGAACTTAAAGTGGGGATCTTGAGATCTTCGTCTGAACTCAATTTGGGGATCTTGAGATCTCCATCTTAACTTGAGTTAGCGGAGTGTGATACGATGCTGACATATCTTTAATACCTCGACTGACTCACTTTTGATGAAACTATTTAATAACTAATGCAAAACGATATCCAGAAGTCCATCCACACTATCGCTTATGCAACAAATGTCTCTACCACTGAATACTGAATCGTGAATACGAAATTAAAAAATCTTCCTGTGACCAGGAAGCGATTTCTACCATTATCTCCTTTATTCTGATTTATTAGTCACTTAAAAGTAGAACATGCAACTTGTAACAGTTACGTAATATTAAGAGAGAGTTGATCTGACATATATGGCACATAAATAGAACTAAAAATCAACAGCATTGAATTAAAAAGAAAATGTATCAGTGGACGTAAATAAGATTCTATTAATTATTAGAGTAAATGAAATATATCTTCTTAAGCCCCTTTTGTCCATGAAATATTCCAATGGTACTATTATGCATAAACCGAGTGTACTTAAATATATTGTTCCGTAACAGATCATCAGGCGATATCGCAACGACAACGCAGACGGTTCGATTACCTGGGGTTTCGAAAACGACGATGGATCTTACAAAGAAGAATTAATTGGCATCGACTGCATAACGAGGGGTAAATACGGTTACATCGATCCCGATGGCATCCGCAGGGAGTACACTTACGAAACTGGGATCAAATGCGACGAGGAGCAACGAGAAGAAGAGGAAGAAAACGGTTTTGTAGATTACCAAGAGAACAAATTAGTGCTTCCCGATGGTAAAACAATAGACCTCTCCTCTATGGGGAAGAAGCAAGCTCGCAGGCCTCGCCTTAGTATTAAAACTTAACTTAGTATCCGAGTGAAACTTTACCCCTAATTAATACTCGAAATATAATACTCATAAAATTATTTAATTACACCACTGAACGAAAAATCACAACTTTCTAGCAAGAGTTAGATTAGCTTCTGCTTGTCGAATGAATTATTTCACAAAACTTTTCGAAAAGCAAAACGTCACATCGGGGAAAATAATATTTCCTAGCTCGTCTCGTTAAAATAGCGATGTAGCGGAGCCCCGAAGCTTTCTCACGACGATTACCATTCTGTTCTCCAATTTCTGTTGTCTCGGAAGTTTCAACTAGGTTAGTTAGCTTGTAATATCTGTATCGTGTACATATAAATGTAGGTGCCTGTACGGGGTCGATCGAATAAAAATAACAAGACACATGTAATACGTTGCGTAACATCTTGATAATTGATAAATTATAACAAATTATTCTTATCGCTAGCTTCTAATACTACGTATAATAACGACGTTATTTAAATAACTTAGTTGCGATGGAAATGCATTTAAAGGCAATCTGATTCGTTATTGCTTGCTTCATCAATCTTCTCTGCTCAACGGGCGTAATCGCAAAGTAAACCCTGATATCTAATTACCCGCCCGAACTGTCGCTACAATCAGCGATCAAGTTACTGTCGTACAAAATTAAATATAAAACGAGTACAACTATCGAATATCAACGGCTCTATACCATGAACACAATACTGATTAAACGTATATTTCTTATACATGTATACAAATATATGTATATGTTGCCTGTCCAAAAATATTCTTTCAGTAACAACGGACGTTAAAAACTCGAGGGACGTAATGTACAACAATACGATGAATTAATATATACGTATATGTAGTGACATGTACATATACGAGAAAGATTCAAAAATAGGCGCATGTTATATGTATATCCTCTCCTTATAGTACAAAACACATGATTATCGAATATATATCGTGCTTAAGTGAAATTACACGTAGGTATGTACGCGAATACATACGTATTTAAATAAACATAGCGAAGTCAATGATACTGACAAATCCGTTGTGCCCTATTCTCACCGAGTCTCTCACGCTCAAACGACAGAACCAATCGTACGGAAATACGCGCAAGATCGATCGGAATAAATTGAACGCGTAGAAGCAACGATATGTATTGGAAAGTGGTCCATTTACGTGATCTAACTGACTATCTTTTGCTCGCATTAAAGCTAATACGCGGGACTCGTCACCGTCGAGGTTTGCTTAGGGCTGTGCTGACCTTGCGCTAAAGCACCGCTCTTCGCTGCGCGAAACTTTAGCCAAGCGTCGTAACCGTAAACTACCATGGCACAGAATCCGAAGAACTAGGATAAAAACACACAGGCGTACATATAAATAAAAATCACAGTGTTGGGATTTCCTTTAATTTTGTAGAAAATGTATCTGGCCCTGGTTTGAATAATTGAACGAGTCAATCTTCAAATGTTAAGATTAGGGAAAGTAAATGGATTAGTTAATTGGTGAAACCAAATTGTCCAGATAACTTTTCTTTCTCAGATAAATGTGCCGCATGAAACTCACCGCTGCTGCTCCAAAAGCTTCGTCGACTTTGGTATAATCTGCTGCGAGAGAGGCAGCGAGCAAGTAAAATACTGTCCAGATCGTGCAGAATATGAACTCCTGCAAATAAGAATATAAATGACGCCACGTAACATGTCGTTATTTAACGAACTTTCACTTAGGTGATATTACGTTCTAGCAAATTGTGGACGAGACGAGAAGTGATGGTTGTTTCAACTTACAACTTTTAGCCAAGGAATTTTCGAGAACTTCTCAACGATATGGAACAGGTAGAAAACTAGTAATATTCCTGTGAACCAAAAACCAGCCATGGCCACCGTGTTGAACCATCCTCCGCGGCTAGAGTTGCTCTGCCTCGACACTGTGATGCATATAAATCCCAAGAGATTTAAAACCTGCAAGAATATGAACAACTATTATTAACAGTAATAAAATGTATTAAAACTTCTTTAATGTTAATAAAACAACCATCATGCCTCGTTGAAATTGTACAAATTAATTTGAAGCTATCGAAATAAACTGATGCTGCAATGCAAACTGCTTTGTGATTTCTAATTTATTGCTCTAAAAATGTATTTACACGAGGGGCTCCACGAAAAACAAAAACAATTTTTGTACGTTTTGCATTGAGTATTGTACGTGTGAAAACAGGGCTTAAAGTTTCCCGCGCTCATGCGTATCAAGCCTGTATGAGAGAGAGAGACAGCAGATGACGCACAGATCGCGCTCTCTCTTTCTCTCCAATGAGTTACCCTGTATAACGCTAACCTTAACTAATCTCTAAACAAATAACGTTCGAAAACAATTAGCCCTGCAAGAAATTCGTGTTAAAAGGAATCACCAAATTTTTCACCCCGAATGTTTACTTCGTATGTTTGACGGTCGTAAAGATAATCAGACCTTCTGCTTTTGACAGAGAATTTTGTATGATTAGCACGATAACTGGGAGATAATGAATAATATATATACGCCGTCCTTGCTCACTACCACCCCTACTGTACGAATGTGTACGTGAAAATTCACCAATGATTTACGTTAATCACGAAATACGATACGAGTATTCTTCGATTTAGTGAAACACCCATTGGCGTAGGAGGGAAACAGTATCGCGTGACAACGGGCGTAAACGAACTTACCACTTGTGCAATTTTCAGCATGCCAGGCACTGTCCTCGTGTAAGATGCATCGAAACGAATGTTCGGTTGCGTGGTAGTGGTCGTCGTTGTCACCGTCGTGGTGGCATACTGTCCTGGAAATCCTTGGTCCATCGTCTTTGGTCACTGAAACCTTCACATTACATGATGTTGTTTAACGATTCCGTTGAACGCCGGGTAAATCTGAGGCACGTAACGCCTCTTAAACAAGAGTATCTATTTACTTGACAAGATCTCCGGACGGTCGGTGTAATTTTATTATGCGAACGCTCGGCCTTCGAGGAGCAGATGAAAAACGTACGATCTAAGTCTAAGGTGACGAATGTAAGAAAGAGCAAAACGCCCGGCGGATCGATTACGAGCTATCGTGCAGGCGCAAAAGGCGTCGACGGGCTCGTCTCACATCAGATACACGAGATCGGATGATCGCGTGGTATTTGATGCAGGATCTAGCAGAAACGAAAATTATGTCATATCCCGGCGTGGCATTGAAGGAGCTACTTAATATTATGGCGTGAAGTCATCTAGACCGAAAATAGCGAATGACAGGCTTTCTATCTGGCCAGGATGAGGAGGAACGCGTGTGATGCACGGAAAGAATGCATCTGCGTGCATATGCACAAGTACACGTCGCTTATGCGTGCATTTACGCATGTGGGCGGTAGATTCGATTGGTGCGACGCGTTATCTCGGCAAAAAAATTCCAGAACCAACTGCGAGCAGTAAGAACAGATGAGATGCGATGGGGATGTAATACGGTGCTTATTAAGAAAGCGTAAAATGGGAGTATGTTTTTGTAAGAGGACGGTATTTTATGGATTGTACGTTGCAGCGGTCAGCTTAAACGTTGTTGGTCCAATAAGAAGCATATATAATGGTCGGTGGGCGTTGAATAGAAATATTTTTACAAATCATAACGACAAATCTCGTTTTCCCATGCGTGCTTCGATCGACAATGAATTAGAGACAAAAATAATCGTGACCTGGACTCTGTCCTTGTTTTTGCGTTAGCACGAAATAGCGGGAAAAGAGGCACTTAGCATTCTTAGTATGCTATTAAAATACTGTTATCGTAGCTCCGAGTATTCTCCTACGTTTTCGTGCCTGTTGAGTGTACGTTTTCTACAACGCTCATGGTTGTGTGGCCTTGTTGCAATGTTGTTACGCACGACCAATGTGTAACCGTAGTTTTCATGTAGGTATATGTATGGGATGTGCGAATCTACCTGTGCCTTGACAGGCCGATCTATACATACGATTTCTTTCGGTATCCTTCTCCTACTTCCTCCACACGAACTGTAATTATTCTGTCCTCGATACACCTCGCAACGAAAACCTCGAATCTGTTCGTTTTATCGAAATGGAACGCATGAACATGTAACAGCGAAAATAACACTGCACTCGTTTCGAAACAAACTATACCACTACGAATGGATCTATGGAACGCGGTAGGTGCGTGCTCACGAACTGTACGATTCACGGCCCCACTTTTACACCCAACTGTAGATCTCTCTACCGGAATAATTTGTAAGTAACGGTAAAAACGTGGTGGATAAATAGGTACGAGCACGCCTGTTCTAGTTAATCCGCAATCGATGCAGCTGTTATTAACAGAAGGTATAACATAAACACAACGTGTCACCACAGAAGAGTTCTAGGACAGACTTTACATCTTGTAGGAGTTCGCGTCACACGAACTGAAATACCGACTTTGTGAAAAATCAGAAGTTTTTACGCGTCCTCCATTTTTAAGAGCGGTAACTCTGGGAACTAATACAACACAATCGCCGAAGTATTTACTTCGTCTGTGTTTTATGTCACCTCCGAAAGTGTGACACAAAATAAAATACTTTAAATACTTAGACAATAGAATTGATCAGTAGCAGTTGCAGTTTGAAGATTTGGCACGCTTAGGCTAGCATGCTTCTGCCGCCCTTTCCGCGAATTATCATCAAATATTTTAATTTAAAAGAGTCCAGACAATTTCAAAATGAATTCAATACATGGCAACTCATGCATGAGCCATTGCTAATTTGCTACGTGAAAGAAATAAATGGTTTTTATAGATGTGACAAGTCTTTGTATTTCTTTCGCTGAAAATTTGCCACTTCCCAAAATTTGTTCGTATCCCCGAATTTTTCGCTCCACCAAATTTGTTACTCTCCAAAATTTACCGCTCCCCAGACTTGGATGCTCGACAAAATGTCCCACTTCCCAAAATTTGTCGCCCTAGGCTGCACCCTATTTAGCCTACACCCAAATCCGCCACTGGTCAGTAGTTTAAAATGAAGCTTCTTATTACCCAAACACAAGTGCTATCGTTAACGCGAAATGATTGCTACGTGTATTCAGATCATCCAGTCTTCAATATTTTGTTGGCTTCAAGAACAATGAAGATAATTAAAATCTTAATGCAAGAATCACTCTCTATACTGTATACATGTATTATGTAGATTCATCAGGAGCATATGTAGCTTTGCATAACATATGTATAACATTCAATGGAAGCTGAATGAGGATAGAATAAATTGAGCTATTATTCGCATGGTCTTCATATTGAAAAGTATTTTATGATAGAACAGAGAAACTAAAGTAAAGAAACAATAATTTAAAACAAACTGTATTGGGGAACATACATGTTACATCGTGTACACTGTAAATGCACTAAGCTACTATGTATTTACACATGTAATTTACGAAACAAATTAAACTCATTAAAGATGGTCCAAATTAGTTACTGAAATATATATCGCGGATAAACTGATTTCATCTTAACTGATATTTTTCATGAAATTTATCCGTAAATTTAAGTGTCCTTTAAAATAACTGAGTATGAAGTAGAGAAACTCCGGCTTTAATCAGTTCGAAGATCTTTGCATGTCCTAGAATTTATATGTTCCCGATACACCTACTTTGCCGCACTTTTAGTAATTCCGAAATTTTTAATATGCCTGATTATGCAAACTCCTACTGTATTTGAAGAACAGAAAAACAAAAGACGCTTTTTTTTCATAATTACCAATTATAGAAATGTCCCTAATTCGTTTGATATATTATCTGTAAACGAACGTAATTTATTCTCTATAAAGGTGTATGTGTAGTGCGCGCGCGCACGTGTATTTGTCATCAATCGTAAAAATTTGTTTAAAACTTAACAAAGGCCGTGATATCATACATGACATTAATATAAAATATTCTATACGCATTTTATAATCTACTCGTAGATACCCTTAGTTCAACATTCACATAGTATACTCATATGTGTGTATACATACGTTTATCATATATCTTGTTTAGATTCCATTGAAATAAATATGTAGTCAGTTTAAAAAAGGCGATAAAGTAGCTTCGTGTAAAGACGAATACTTCTTCTCACATTCGTACGAGAGTAAATGTTCAAATTTACATCGGTTTGGAACGTAACAACACATTGAAACTCTCGAATAATAACTATGCTTGCATTTGCGGGCTACCTTTTTCTTACTTGGAAAGAGCTAGTGTTCTATTATCTTTCACATTTGCTAAATTGGTGCTATTCAGTTATATTTTTAAATCTTACACGCTACTTCGTACAGGGTTGCTATATTTACTAGCTATCTTAACAGACACTCATCTCGTTAACAATATAGACATCGAACCACAATAGGGGATTAATGATGGTCTCGTATATATTTCTTTTTTTTTTTCGTTTTCAGGTCAGGCGATAATTATCCGTGACACGGGCACATCTGCGAATTAATTCGACCACCTTGTCATTTGTCTGCAATAAATGTATTTCACCTTGTTATTTTTTTTGTTTTAGTTCACTTAAACCTAAGAGTAGCAATAGTAGTTTTATAGCAGCGGCGGCGACAGCAGCAGCGATAATGATAATATTTATAGTATCTATCGTTAACATATTTTGATAAAATTATATTAATAATTATAACTATAATCATCGTGATTATCATTTATATACATATACAATATTTACGTATATACGCGTACATATATGATAAACGCACGTTACAGCGTCAAAGGCTCTGCGCGATCATGCGTGTACGCATATGTTACACATGCTAACCATTTTCATAAGAAATCTTATAGGTATGTATGTATCAATTCAGCTCACGTAATTGTTTTGCTCTACACTTTTCCAAGATCATAGCTTAGATCTAAAATTATAATGTTAAATGTGAACGTAATCGTCAGTGCCGCGTCGCATAATTTCCATACCAATTTAATAATATTATTTCCTCCGATCTGCTACGTAAATTTATTCGTTCGAGAGGTCGCATCGATCATAGTGCAAGGAAATATATATATATATATATATATATAAAAAGAAAAAGCAAACTATTAGAAATTCCGAATTACCTTCTCGGGCAAAATTAACTAATCTCACTTATAATAATACATGTCGTCGCGCTAAAGCAAATCGACAAGCATCTATAACTTTTAAAAATAGTCTCTCTACATTGCATGATATGTGTAATACAAGAACGTCTTTCTGAACAATCTTCTGTCAACGTTAATTGTATTCCGATCTATCTTCTAGAACTAAAATGTGTTGGAAAGTTATGCAGCGCGGCTCGCGACTCTTACCTCTGGGAGGAATTTAAGGATAGGTGGAAATACTAACGCGCAAGTATTGTGGGCGCATCAAGAGCAACAAATTATTCAACTACCGTATGTTTTTAAATAAAAGCGACTTCTTGAAAAACGCACTAGCCTTTTGATAGTAGAAACACGAGAAACGAATTCACCGTTTTCCAAACGTACGTGATCGATGTAGACGTTTTTTTGGAAAGCCAAGTAGATCTCCGGCAAGGTTCGAATCGATAAAGAAACTCAGAGGTAGTTGAATAAATGTACATACTATGAATTTGACAAGAATCTCGTTCCGTAAAATTGTCTCTTACTGTATCGATCACATTGAATCGTGAAAGAATTTCGATTTCATTCGACGAGGAAACAGCATCTGAGGGATGGCCAAACGTGTCTACCCACAAATCTTAATTTATCTCTAGAGCTCCTCCGTAAATGCGATTGTACTTAATGAATCATGAGCAAACTCTTTTGCGATGATCTAATTGTTACGCTAGGTGTGTTCCCGACCCGGTGAATATTCCTCCTCACATAACCAGTTACGCCTATGTGATTCGGAAACAACATAGTATCACTCCACGACGAAGGACATCAACGACGAGTCGTAAAGATGCAATTGAAAAGGGCAGTTCATACTGTTCACCGTACCCACTAAGAGAGCATTACAATGTTCAGAAATAATGTGTTGAACATATTGCTCGACCAGCCAAAGGCCAACCATTGGAGAGTCAAGTTATAGCACAAACACACGATATAAAATACAACATAGTCACTAGCGCGAGAAAGCCAAACAGACTGTGCCTCGGCGAGTGAAATATTTTAATTGTACTATTCGAACCGAGTCGCGTCACGAATTATCGTGCACAGCGTTGCCGTTCGCTGTTCCATGTAATCCCGGCGGCAATTATCCAGTGGTGTACATACATTGAATTATCTTAAATGAAACCTAAGGGGACCGAGGCGCGCGTTTGGGACTTCCGAGCTGGACGTAGTATTTTTCGAAATGCGCAGGTACGCGAATGTACGATCTGACCTGTACATGTATGTGCTTGTCCAAAGTTATCATCTCTCCAAGACCTAGCAGGCACAAGAGTCACCCTTGCCATTGTTTCTTTGGTCGTTGGTTAACTTAATTTGGTCTGGGAATTCGTTATACAATTCCACCTGGAACAATAGCGTGTTAATATTAACCAAATGGAAATTCGCTTGAAAATGCTAGATACACGAAAGCGATCATACGCAACTCACTTCGCTTTCCTGAGTCAGAGCGTTCTTCGCTATCGTCTGGAAGGCTTGCTCGACGTTAATAGCTTCTTTAGCACTGGTTTCGAAGTATGGGATATTGTTTTTAGACTGACACCACTGCTGCGCTCTCTTACTATAGGCCTGCAACGCATTACGTTATCAGCAGAAGCAAAAAGAGGAGCGTAGAATGATATTCGACGGAAAGGCAGGCAGACGCGCTTTCGTCTGAAATATTCGAAACACTCTTACCGGTTTGGATTCCAAATCAACTTTGTTCCCGAGTACAACGAACGGAAAGTTGTCTGGATCCCGGGGGGAAGCTTGGATCAAAAATTCATCCCTCCATGAGTCTAAGGATTTAAAGCTAGTTGGCGCGGACACGTCGAACACGAGTACACAGCAGTCGGCACCTCTGTAGAAAGCAACACCTAGGGATTGAAACCTTTCTTGGCCCGCTGTATCCCAGATCTACTCCGAAATTGGGGAAAAGCAACGCACCGATTAATTAAAGTGAAACGGAACTGTTACAGCTAGCGCTTTTATAAACGAATACATATTTACCTGCATAGTAACTATCCTATCGTCTACCATAACTTCTTTGGTAAGAAAATCTGCTCCAATGGTAGCTTTGTACTGATTGCTAAACTTCTTGTTTACATATTGGTTCATCAGCGATGTTTTTCCAACTCCTGAGTCTCCAAGGATAATAACCTTAAGCAATACTTTCTTACGAGAAGCCATTGCTAACTAAAAATAAAAGCAACTTTTATTTCTCAGAAATCTTGTTAATAGGTCATATAAGCGTGGAGCTATTAAATATTGTTTATGAACGTTACACGACGCACTGTTTATATAGAATGCATTTTATTAAAATGCAAAGAGGAAGAAGAGGATACCAAAATGTATAGCTATGAATCACAGATAGCCTCTGCAATCAATCTTGTGTATACTACATGTGCATGCATTAAAGATAACAACAAAGTTCAAATAATAAAGTATATATTGCGCACGAATTATGCTGGCAAACTAAATACGAAACGTGACTTTCGCTGCAGCAGGAGAAAAAGCGCGATACCTCGCGAAATAAAAATTACAAATCGAATATTCCGTTGTAAGATAATTTCCACTTTGAAATAAGTATGGTGTTAAATTGCAGTAACTTCGAACGGAAAATCACACTGCGAGACAATATAAACGGGGAATGACGATCGGAACACTACGAATGCATGACTTTTCTCGTGAATCATTGAATAGGAAAAGTACTCCCCTTGAATGACGTATGTACAATGTATCTACATCACTTAAAAAAAAATCATTGCGCAAAGATCTTTCGAATACCCATTTTGGCGGTTAACGTCTAGGATGTTCAAGCGATATTATCGTGATAGCATAGTGCAGGCCAATAGTGTGATTAAAAAATGGTACGAAGGCACGATAACAGATACGATCATGCGGGGATAAAATAGAATCCCCTTAACTGCGATGCTTGAAAACCTGTCAACACGCGATCGCGACAATTAAGATTTACTAGGAGGATTCGACGAGTATCCGAAGAAACATACGCGATGCCCGTCGAGAGACGCGGCCAGTGTTCGAAAGGGCAATAAAATACTAATGGTGTCTCGTGTTACCTTGAATTGAGTAGAAAATAGTGAGTGAAATTCTTCTGGGCCAGCACTTCACACAAAGAAAATGGCGTGTTATGAAATCACGAGTATGACAACGATGTCGTCACCTGTTCTTCGCCACCTTTATCGACCGAGTACGATAAAAACTCGATTGTCGAGATCGATTCAATACTCGACATATACATCTTCGATTAAAAGGCGGCAATATTTGAAAGATATATCTCGTAACGAACAAAGATACGCATTCGAGTTATGAAATAAGACTTTAGCGAACGTTCTTAAAGCTTTGCTTTTATTTTTACATACATGTTGGCGGAAACATATGGCATTTATAAACATTTTAATCCACGGAACAGAAAAGAAACGCTTCAGTTACATTAAACCTTTTTTGCTTGTTTGTGGAAATTTGTAAATTCTACATACAGTTTAAATGTTCGTTTCCGAGATATGAATGGTAACAGTTTCAGGGTCCAACTGCAAACATACTAATATAAGTATAAAATTGTAAGGACTATTTAAATAAAAGGTGCTTAGATTTAAACAATTCGCGGTGGAAATGAAACTCAAGTAATTATACTATGCGTATCTCGAAAATGAAGACTTTTAACATGCTAAATGCCTCTTCAATTTTCACTGCGTGATTTACTCTTCAGTAAATAACGAGTGAATAAAATTCAGTAAATACTTTTACTGTAGTGTTAACAATATAACCGTTATTCGTCGAAAATAAATCTCCTTCTTCGTGACTTATTTTCAGGACGATCCTCGTTCTCAGTATCGGACAAACGTCTCTTTTGAGACGCACTCTCATTAGATGGCTTTCGATGCGAGCTCGTCTCCGGTTGCAATTTATCTGGTGGCTTCTCTGAATATTCATCGACCTCTTCGGTGGATGATATTTCCTCCTTCGTAGGGTTTATCAGAATTTGACTTTGTTGCTCCGTTTGATAATGTCTAATTGCCGTGTATCCGCTACAGAATACACATACATTGTGTATAATCATACAACAGATGTAAAAGAATATGCGTATAAAGATAGTTTTCGAATATGTACATACTTGTTTTTACGATAAAGTTCATAAATGCCTCTATTGTTACTTAGATCGGCCAGTCTGAACAAAAACTTTTCATCGTGACTAATGACGATTAACTGAAAGCTCTTTTGATTTCGTGACCGTAATTTCACCACCCTTTAACAGATAAACAAGCAGCATGAAAATGTTGAATTATAATGATCATGATTGTTAAATGAAAACAGGACATACGTAGCCAATGCATGTGCTAAACTATCGGCATTCTCTTGGTCCAAGTTTGTCGTTGGTTCATCCAGCGCGAGGATTCCGCAATCTTTGCAAAAGGTTTCTGCTAAAGCGAGTCTTATAATTATCGACGCTAAAACCTGGAACAAGGTGTCCATGAATTACTACACTGATTGTTCTCGATGGCACTATTTTTTGATGAAATAAATATTACTCTTTGGCCAGCACTGCAGCGACCTTTCATATCGATTTCATGGCCATGCTTTGTTTGGACTACTTTATAGTTATACGTTCTTCTTGCAGATCCTACGCCATCAGTAGCGCTGGTACGAATTTCTATAGACGATGTATCTGATCCAGTATAGACGACCTTCCACATTTGCTTTATGATTTTATTAACCGTTGTCATACGTTCTTCGTGGTATTTTATCATAGCAATATCTAATACTTTACTATAAGCTTTTAAATTCAATATGGCTTCCTCAGTTACCTGATTTGGACATAAATTGATATCAGAAATGTAAAGAATAAGTTGTAGTAACATAAATCGTTTGAAATACATCACCTTCAATTCGATGAACTTGCGCTTGAAAGTTTTGCGAGATTGCCTGTACACGTCTTTAGTTAAATTTTGAGTGTACTGTTCCACCATCCTTTCCAGTTCTTCTTGGTTACCTATGGCCATGTTTTTCTAAACACCAACATACATGACATTAAAATTTCTATTTCACAAATTTTCCGATGACCATATTACTTAATTTACTGGCATGATTCACCTGACGGAGTAAGGATTGCTGTCGGTTCTGAGAGGTCTCCAAATCATCCATTAGTTGGGCATAATTTACTTTGCTCAGCTTTTCTTTTAAGCTTGAAGATTCTTGTTGTAAGGCTTTAGTAGATTCAAGAGTTTTTCGATATATAACGTTGTCGAACAATTCCCTCTTCCGCACTCCTTGGCGAGCGATGGCTTCCTTCGTGTTATTTATCGTAGCTTCAATATTACTCTTTTCACGCATAAGTTCGTCGATTGAACATTGAAGATTCTTTATCTTCATCTCGGAACGCTCCATAGTCTCGGGGACTTTACGGTGTACAAACGCATCAACATCACATTGTACCTTTTGTAACTCAGATAAGCGTCTAGTTCCCTCCGTTAATGATTTTCTATCGGCCTCCTGTTGCTCCCGGTTATGTTTCTAAACAAAAGGACGATCACACTTCAAATTCTACAGTCTTAATTTAACGAGACTACTTACATAATTTAGTATATAAAACATATGTACGCACCTTCTTTTTCTCTAATTTATCAATACCTAAACTTAATTCGCCTTCTGCGGTAATCGCTTTTTCCTCTAACTCCTTTACCACCTTTCCAACGGCAATTTCTTTTGAATACAATTCTTCTAGCTTCTCTTTCAACTGTTTTAATTTTTGTGCGCCTGAGCGTATTTTCAGCTGGTCCTCGTGCAGCGCATTCTGCTCCTCCCGCAAATTATGCAGTTTCTGATTCTGAATGTATATCGCAGACTGTTTATTTTCAATATCTCTGCGGATACCTTTTAAAAACGTCTTCAATTCTTCTCTTCGAGCTTGAGTTTCTTCGAGGCTATGTTCGCCCTTAATTCCTGCGAGCACGAAAAATGTAATCACGAATATTATTCGCAATTGCAAAAAATTAATTTCTTTAGGATACCTGCATCACTCATGCGATTTTGGAGATTATCAATCTTTTGTTCAAGTTCAGAGATTTCATTGAAGTGTGTATCCCATGCTATAATGTCCTCCATAATGTTCTTGCACATTGTTAATTTACTTTCAGGTTTGGTTTTCGTTTCTTTCAATTCCCTTATCGACATTCGTGACTTTGCCAGTCTGTTTTTAGACTTTACTAAATCATTCCTAAGAACAGTTACCCAAATTATTGTAAAATTGACAACAGAAAGGGTAAATGAAGATGCAAAATGTAATCAATAATTTACATCAATTTGTCCAATTCAATTTCTTCCGATTGCGTTATTTTATCAGCTACCGGCTTTAATTGCAACATCTTATCATATTTTTCTCGTTGAATCTTTAGTTCCGTTTCACATTCCTTCAAGCGATTCGGATGACCTTCCATTTCTGCTTTCATTTCCGTCAATAAATTCGCAACAGCTTCGCGCGTATCGAAGCCTCTGTGACATAACGGGCAACAGGGATCTGGTTCTTTCAGTTGCTTTATATAGTCTTTATAAGCAACATCTTGATGAGCATATATCCCCCTTTTGTCTTCGAGATCTTTCACTTTTCTCGATTGTAACAACAAAGCTTCATCGAAGTCTTTGTAATTGCAAATCGATGAAACTTTTGCTTTATCGGCTAAACAGGAAAAATATCTCGTTAATTATAAACATAACGACGGATTCTGTATCGTATATCATATGAATTCCTAACATACACTCTATTTCTCTCTTTTTCTTTTTCAAATCGCGGTCAACGTGTGAAATTGTTGTTTCCAACGTAGTACTGCGATGTTCTTCTGTTTGAATCTCTCGAGTAATAGATTCTATTTGGCTTGTCTGAAATTAATGACGGTAATAAAATGAGTAAAATAGATACACTATTTCTATGCAATCGATTGTACTTTTAAATACCAATTCTTTCTGAACTGCATCTAGATTATTTTTTAATTTGTTGTGAGGTAGCTCTTTGATATCCAATAAGTTCATTATTGTGTCCCCGTGTTTATGTTTCAATTTTTGTATTTCTTCTTCCTTAAAGATCAAGTTAGATTTGTGCAATTCTAATTCAGCCTGCAACGAACTTTCTTTCAACAATGAAGCTATTTCTTCGTCAGTTGTGTTTAAAAGTGCTTCTGTTTCATCTTGTAATTTCCTTTTAATTTGAATTTCTTTCTCTTCGGTCTCTACATCCATCGATTTACCCAATTGCTGGACTTCATTTCTCACTGCCTGGAGTTTTGATTCAATGGAATTTAACTTATTCGCCGCTGCAGCAAGCTACGAATGAAGTAAATAAATAAGCAAGTCAAATTATACTTATATAAGTAAATGCTTTAGATTTTTCACAAAATAAATGTTTAACCTTCGTGGTCTCCATCTTTATTTCATTAATCAGATTCCTCGTTTCAGTTATTTCAGTTTCTTTCAGGCTCTTCTCCGATTTCAATTTTGAGGATCCATCACGCAAGACATCTACTTCCGTTTGCAGTTCCTTCTCTTCACTTTCTCGTTTTATTCTGTTATCTTCTACTTTATGCTCCAACTCGCGCATCTTTTCTTCCAGCCTTGTAGTAAGAGCTTTTACTTCTGATGGATCGAAAATATTTTAATCGCATAAATGCCTATGAACTTATACCTATTCTTATTTACACGATGTTAGGCGCAAACCTATTTCAGAAACATCTGAATCCGCGGTCCCGAGATTCCAGGCCGATAACGCCTCGTTCAATATCCTATTACGATGAATAATTTTTCTCTCGTGATCTTTAATTTGTTGCTTCAAAGCCCCACTAGTTACTCTTTCATCAGCTAACATATTCGATATCTTCGATTCTTCCTTAATTATATCCCTTAATCTTGTTTCAAACTAGATATTTCATAAATGAAACAGAATTAAACGTTTAAAATTTCTTTATTGCTTTAGTAAAGAGCATAGAATACCTCTCTGATTTCATTTGTCTTTGTCAACAATTTTTCATCATACGACTCAATCTGGGCGAGCAATTCCTCCATCGTTCCAGTAAACATTTCATGTATATTCTCTTTCAGTCTATTCAATTGCTCTTTGGACATATCATATTCTGCTCTTTTCTTTTCTAAAAAGGAATAAAAAAAAAAGTAGATATATTTGTATGCAAGCTTTAATTACGAAGAATATTATTTATGTATATTCCAGGATATATATATACTTTGTTCAGCTATTAAATCTTTGTAATTTAAGTCCATTTGTTCTATCTTTCTGATATTTTCATGTATAGGCCCCAATTCTGTATTGATGTCTGCGATCTTTGTTTTGGTAGCTTCCAATCGTTGTTTCTGATCTCTGAGCTTCGCCTCCATCTCTTCCACTTCCTTGACAATTATCCCGCAGGTTCGTTTCTGTTCTTTTATTATTAGCACTCTTTGCGTTAAATCTTTAGTCTGCCTCATAATGTTCTCGAGAGCTGTGTTATATTTAACACTATCAAAAATTTCATCAAACTTCTCCTTCAGTTTTTTACCATCTTGAAAGGGCCAACTAAGATCTTCCTGATGGCAAAATATTACATAGTCCAAAATTGGTTTGGAAACACCCATTATTAATGTGAGCTCCGCATCGGCATTAGCACACCGGTTGGTTATAGACACCACCTGTATGAAAAGGCGAAGAAAAGAAGAATAAGATGAAGGAAGAAGTCGAAACGAAAGTACAATTTTGAGTTAACAATCCCAGAAACACATGTAACCCCATTTTGAGGCCGAAAGGCAACGAATAAACCTTTTTACTACTATGTTAGTACATACGCACCTCTTTTGTTTCTTTATCTACTCTGCTGAGGGCATTGCAAAGAGTTTTGAATATAACTTGTACAGTCCCCTTTCTAGCTTCTATTGTTCTGCATATCGTATAAATCTCCCCTTTGGCGTCGACTATTTCTGCTCTCACAACACCTCGTACCTGAGTGAATAAAAATATTACCCGAGTGGCCAAGAAGCTGACGCTAATGTTTCTTAAATTTCTAATACGATCAGACAAGTTACAAGTATGACAAGATATAAATGGTAAATTATAATGATTGTAAATACGTAATAACAGTAGAAAATTATACCATAGAAGTGGATGATAAACTTGGATCATGAATAAAAAACTTTCCCCGGTCGGAATTCGGCGGAAATTCGCCGCAACAGGCGTATTTGAGAGCCTCGATAATAGTTGTTTTCCCGGTGCCATTTGGACCAAGAATAAGCGTCATTGGGCGAGAAAATCGAATTATAGATTCCTCATTCTCATCGCCGAAATTACGAATCCCGCGTATGGAGAGTCTCCTTATCCGCGACATCCCGCGTAATACAGCGAACGCGGTTCAGATTACTACGACGGAATTCAACGCTGTAAATCGAAAGAATATATGAAACACGCAATCATATTCAACAGGTGTGCTAACAGCGTTGAGCTCCCTCGCAATACATACCTACGTTTCAAACACGCACAAACCCATTGCGATCAGTGCTCGCGGGAAAAGGCTTCGTGGGCTTCGTTAGTCCGGACTACGCTCCGCAAGACGTCAAACCAATCAACGCCAAGATGGTAAACGAAACGGCGCCTTCGTCAAGTCAAGCCAAACTACCCAAGCCAATCACGTCGTTTGGCTTGATTTGACGGTGACGTCGTTTCGTTAATTATCTTGGCGTTGATTGGTTTTGGCGTAGTCCGGACTGATGAAGACTTTTCCCGTGAGCACTATATCATAGTAACATGTTAACTGAAATACACACAATTTGAATTACAATATTCTCTTTCATTGAAAGTAGATGAATGGAGAACTAACGGCTTAATACCGCACGCATACGCGTGTAAAATGATGCATTAGTGTGCAATGTGTATTAGGATTGTTGTTTATTTTTGCAATTTGAAATAAAGCCCTCTGGCAGTAAGTTCCCGAGGTTCAGTTGCAGGATAAATCGCTGATTCTCTATATACATACCAGATTACTATCTCGTATGTAACGATGTGTAACGTAACCGTGTGTGTGGTTTAAATTTTAATTCTAAGAATGGATACTTTGGAAACGTATATTACAGGATTTTCTAAATGACAGTATAGCCAGTATGGTACATTTTAACTTCGTCGCACTCAGAATAACACCATTTTTCTGTACGTTAAAGAAATGCAAGAAAACACTACTGTCTACGGTTAAAGCGACAGTACATAACCGGTATCATGCCGGTAGCAGAGAATCGCACAGTACGTCTAGAAATAGTCCATGGAATGTACTATTCTTTGGCACAGATGAATTCGCGGTCGAAAGCTTGAAAGTTTTATACAATAAGTAGTAAGCAATCTTTGTCTTACAGTCTAAGTGAAACACTTTTGTGGCTCTATTTTAACGCATCATCCTTTATGCAGTGAATCCAGAGCTTTGCAGCGATTGGAGGTTGTTACTGTACACAAAACAAAAGAGAACGCAGTCTTCAAGTATGCGAGAAAAAAAGGAATTGTTATAAACGAATGGCCACTGGAAATCAATGTATCCCAGTTTCATATCGGGGTAGTTGTTTCGTTTGGCCATATGATCCCACTTAACATTATAAAAGCATTCCCATTGTAAGCGATTTGTTCGTAAAGGAATTAGAAATAAGGGCTGTTAAGATTTTATACCTTAATCGATTAATCTTCCACAGGGGCATGTTAAATGTTCACGGCAGTATGTTACCAAGGTGGAGAGGAGCAGCGCCAATAATTTATTCATTAATGAATGGAGATCAACAGACTGGAATTACCATAACAAAAATAATGCCTAAGAAGTAAAAGTTATTTATACGCAGGAAATTTCGTTTCGTAGACAGTATTACTAACATTTTTGAAACATTCAAAGATTCAATGTTATTTCAGATTCGACGTAGGGGAAATAGTGTTGCAAAAGGAAACGAGCATCGGCGACCATGAAACATTGCCAGAACTGTATAGTAGATTAGCAAAACTTGGAGCAAATCTGTTGATGGAAACTTTTGAAAATTTACCGGAGTTGTTGGAATCTGCAACACCTCAGAATGAGAAAAATGTGACATATGGTATAAATGTGCATTTATGCAATCGAAAGTGTAAATAAGAATGCAAAGTCAATGTTGCTAATTTATATTACATTCTTCAGCACCGAAAATAACATCGGAAATAGCTGTAATTAAGTGGAATGAAATGTCTGCGAAAAATGTGTACGACTTGCATCGCGCCCTTTTGGGGCTGTATCCGTTAACTGCAACGTTTCAGAATACAAAAATAAAATTACGCGATGTTAAAAATATAGGAGAACCAATCGCAACCATCCTTAAACTAGAACCTCCAGGTAAATATATGATTTTATACATAATATCAGAATGTACGAAAATATTACAGACGAATTGTTTAAGAGTTTTTTTTAGAAAAAAAACGTGCCCTTTCAGGTGTCTCGGTATATGATAAAAAAAGCGAGGCATTAATTATAAAATGTAAAGGCGATAGTTGCATTTCTGTAAAGGAAGTCATTTTTCGTGGCAAATGTATGAATGCACAAGACTTTTATAATGGTTTTATATCTGGTAGGAATAAAACGAAAACTGCCTTTTCGTGAATCATGTATCTTTCCCAGCTTGATTTTGGGAGTCTGTATATACACTTTACATTATTGCACAAGAAACTTTAAATCTTTAAGAAGCTTTAAACGAAAGATTGATTTATTCATGCTAACAATTATAATATTAAATCTTTTTGTGTTTAATGTTGAGTTACATCTTATGTGGAATGTAGATAATGTAATTTATTGTAAATATTGAAATAAACTTTGAGATAATAATGTATAATAATTGTTGGTTCCTGCAAATACAAAACTTTGTTCCGTTTTTCCACCGTGTTGAAAGCATTTCGTCTTACCTTTGTAATATTAGATTACACTATCCGGAATTCTTGATACAACCGCCATAACATGTATGCAAAAATATAGAAATTATAAAACACTGAACAATGCAACCAATTGGAAATAATGTGCGAATAAGTTTGCTGACGAAACATCGAAATTATGAAACATATTTCTAAGCTTTATAAGCGAGATTTGCAGTATGTATTTTGAAGAGATTTGTTTGAATAGGAGGAAAAGATTTATCTATATTCTGTGTATTTTACAAAAAACATAATGACATTTAATGCCTTAATTTATTTAAACGTAGAATTATAGCTGCAGACATAAAATTGTTGGTATTAAGTCTCAGATTCAGAGGCCTGAAATAAAAGAAATATTTTTACTATTACAGATTCCTTCTTTTATTGAGTTGATTTAACTTCAATATATATTATCCTAGTGACAATTTTAGATCAAAGATAAAAGTATCCATAAATAAGTTTTAGCCTAATTTGTTACTTTGGCCTGCTTCAAAATTATATGAAGTGTAGGTGTATTATCCATCTTTTATGAAGAATTGTTCCCATTTTCTTTTATAAAAGTGAGATTTAAATTTTTTTTTTTCGTATTAATAACTAATTGCCATTCGATATTTCGTAAATCGAACGTTGCATTCGATTATTCAATAAATAAAGATGGGCACAGCTTTTACTGAAAATAATTAGTTAATGTTAGCAACTAGTTATTAATAAGATTGTTCTTTCTACGTTTACGATCATTCAGAGAATTTATGATTTATATGTGCTTTAACATTAAAGTACTTTATATTTCGTCACGTATTCGCATCGATCACGTTTTAATCTAGTCTCTCCTTAGAAAAAATTAGCATTCAGTATTCACGAATTTATCTTCTTTTTATCTTTGTCTTATCTTATCTTGACTAAATAAAAAGTACCTTAAACATATCTTGGGAGGTAAGTGTTACAATAAATACCAGATAATAAAGAATGATCAACTTACACTAGGATCGCAGTCTGCACAATGCCAAGAATAGCCTCTCCTTTTGGGCGATTTTTTAACTGGCGGATCAAGACAGGTGAAGTGGTAGCATTTTTTACATTCATCACACCTGAGATGCGAAAAGTGATAAAGGTCATGAATTCGGAAATACACTTGAGATGCAGGCACTGAATATATCTATATAAACTAACATGACGAGATTTTGATTGGTGCCGGGCATATCACAGACATTGCAATGCGTTAAAAGGTCTGTATCTTTCCCCTTCTTTGCACTCCCCGTAGATACCCTATTACTCGTACTATTGGTAGGTACATTTGCCGTTACAGGTGCGGTATTTGTAAGTAAAGGCGGAACAGGCGGCGGTGGTAATTTTGGCGGCGGTGGAGACGTGATCTCGGTACTAGTAGACGTGGCGATGAACATCTGTGGACTTGATTCAGATGCTACTTCGCCCTCTGGTCTTGGAATTGGCTTTATCTGTTTAACGAAATAAATATTACGATAAGAAAGAGAATAATATGACCAATTATACCAAAATATCAAAATTATACTTTTATTGTTATTCTCCTATGAACTTCCGGCTGACTTTGTCCTTCCGGATTTTCGACATCGAGACTTTTCCTTTTGTGTTTTCGCTTCCTTTGCTTTACACCCGTAATTGGATCAGGAGTGTACCTTTTGTGCTTCTCCCTAATAACACATGACAAACTTCTATAGTCTGTATTCATCCGTAAGGCAACGTTTTACGAACCTTCTCCTCTTCTTCGCGCTTCTTTGCGATACAGATTCTGTACCATCCGCTGAAGCTACCATATATTCGGGCGATCCTTCCCTCGTCGCTATTGTCACGTTATTGATAAGTTGGTGATTGTACACTGGTTCCCCTGACTGAATGGGAGTCGAAGATAGAGGCTGCGGTCCGACTGGTTTTATAGTCACCTGCATTCGGTTGTAGAGACAAACATGAAATGCGGCAGAAATAAATACATTGCTGTAGTAGATAATAATATAGAATAGTAATTACTTTCGGTGTTGTTGGTGTGTCAGGAGCTGTGATATTTGTTACACTATTAAGACTAGTGGAAGAGTTTTTCGAGGTGCTAGGCGTGGTTGGTGTTGCGGGCGCTTGCACTTCTTGCGGGGGTGTTGATGTTAAATTAGAGTCATCCTTACAGTGCCTTAATTTACGCGGAGCCGACGTGTCGACACGTTCAACCTCTGATCCAGACGACTCTTTATCGCATTCGGAACATTGCCTTTAAAAAATGATAAACACGAGGATTACTTCGAATTTTATGAACTTCATATTTATATCTTAATGCGAGAACATGTCGATAAATGCAGTAATACGATAACGCACGTACCATCCCATTAGCTTTGTTTTCTTAGGCATACGAGAAAGGGGCGGACTAAGACAAGATAAATGATAATGAAGATGGCACGTATCACATTTTGCAAGGAGATGTTGGTTCGTAGATCTTCTACATATCCCACATTGATGCCTCAACGTCAGTTCACCCTTATGGTTCTGATCTTGCGCCTGGCTGCTTAACACTCTACCTTCGCGTAATCCTTCTACCCCTTTACCAACTGGTAACGGAAATCCGACCCCCATCTTTAGGGCTGCTGCGGTTGGTACACCTAAACCTGTACCTATTGAAAATTATGATACACCTGTGCGTCTCACGTAGCACGTAACTAACTTACCTAGAGTCGGCGGTATCCTCGGTTTCGCTAAGTCAGTGATTTGTGGCAAAGGTTTTCCGTAGCCACTATTCTGAAGTACTTGATGATACATCTCTATTTTCTCTTTCAATGTTACATTCACTCGAATTTGCTCCTCGTTATCTTTCATTACTTCGTCGTATTTTCTATCTAGCCTTTGTTGCTCGTTAAGTAATTGCGAATTAATATCAACAAGCTCTTGCAATCGTCTTTTCATAGATGTTACTCGCAAATTTCGGTCCAAGTAGTAACCAATGAATTCTACACTGAAAGCAGGCGGAATATGCCACTTTTTCCTGACGTCCACTAAGGCTACAAGTTGTGCTTCCTGCGCTTCCAACGCAGCCGTATCAACGCCCATAAGTTCTGCTTTCCTTGCTAATTGCCGACAGGCCGAAGCGGACGTGGTTAATAGCCTAGGCATCTTCTGCGTTGGTACTGCGAATAGCGAGAATATTTTCTATGATATTTAGCATCGTTTCTGTTACATTAGCTAACTTACCCCATGGCGGTGGTCGCGATGCTTTGTGAGCTAAATATTTATGCCTATGCTTCGACAGTTTCCTTTGAATTCTACGCTGTTCTTCGGTGTCTAAGTGATTGGGTTGTTTTAATAACTGTTGCCGGTATTGAGCTCGCAATTGCAGAGCTAACCAATTTCGTCTACGCCTACGAACGAGAGTTTTATCGGAATGAAGTTTACAGTGCGCATAGAATGGATCAGCTTGATCGACCTCTTCGCTATGAGCTTCGGATAATAGACCTTCTCTTTGTGCACTGTAAAAACACGATGTTACATTGTTGACCTCGCTTTACAGAGTTTACTACCTATTCAACTATGCGACGCTTCGAGAGTTATTCTTACCAGGTAACATGAAAATACGTATGACACATTCCTGCATCACATTCTATGCACACGCCAGTGCGAGCGAAGCGTGCATCCTCGCATAAAGAACATTGCTTCGCTCCCCATTTACTATATGCCATTTCGAAGAGCGTAACGCTCGATAAACGATCCACCTAAAATAATTATATATACGTATGCATATACATACATTTTCGGGAATTTTTTGTGAAAAATGTTTCTTACAACTATTTCCTTATTTTAGAAGTACACATATTCAGCAACCCTCAGGAATTTTGTTATAGGAAAATATAAAATAATGAAAAAATAACAGCTATTCTCGCGGAAGCTGTTTTTATAATGGCGCTGCACGGTGAGCACCATTTCTCCGAGCCGGATCATCTGAAATCAGAAAGTGAAGAAGATTCTGTTATTATATGAGTTTATCTCGTTCGTGAACGAAGGATTTACAAAAAAAAAATGGTTTCAGACAAATTTTTCGATGTCTGAATTGTTCGTTTTTCGTAAATTAAAAATAGATTGCATCAAAAGCAAAAATTCTTCCTTCACGAATTAGATAAACTTATATACTATCAGAATCTTCTTCACTCTTCGATTTCAGATGATCTGGCTCAGAGAAATCGTGCTCACCGCTAAAAAAAATAGCTTCCGGGAGAGTGGCGGTTATTCGTTGACTTTTTAATATTTTCCTATAACAAAATTACTGAAAATTTCTGAATATATGTTGTAAAAAAATATACATTAGATTTCCCACAAAAAATTCCAGAAAATCACGTTTTTTTTCGCCTGCCAACTAGGCATGACCCCTTAATACAAGTAAAACCACTACATACTTCCCCAAAAGCAACGCCGGGTACATAAAGTGCGCATACTAAATGGACCCATTTGCCTACATCAGTCTCTTTAAAGATTCCACCCTTGTTTGGACAAAGTTCACAGGAAGGATCTTCAATGCCTGCACTGCAAGCTTCGCAAAACCATGGCGCCGATTGGCATAAAGAATCTGTGCTTGAAAAGCTTTCCACATCAGACACACCGTAGCATCCTGAAATAAATTTAAAGTGTATAATTCTTCTGTTCCTTCTCTATAGCCACGTGAAATCTAAACTTCGAATAATTATTCAAATTAGATTATGCTCCATATTTTTACCTTCGTGCACGCTAACACCACATCCATCGCATTCAACAATTTCATTAATATCGTCGCTTCTGTCCCCTAAACAACCACAACAAATTAACATTTTATTTAATTTATCATCGAGAGGGCCTCCCTTTTGCGCTTGCTGCCTAGCCTGCTCGATCACGTCTCCCACAGTCAAGTTAGGATTCTCTTTTCTACTGAGTAGCGGATCCTCCAAAGAGTCGTCGGATTCTTCCGACGCATCTTCTTCCTCTTTTTAACATACGCAACGGATTGTATATTAGCCAACCGCAATCGTCACCCCCGATCTCACTGTCGCACTCCAGAATCTCATACTATACTTTACCTTTCCCGATGTCGTTGGAATCCTCCGAATCGTCGTCGGATTCCTCGCAATGATCTTCGATCCTGAAATCACTGTCATCGGAACTTTCGCCTAAATCGAAATCAAGCAAAGGCGCCGTTCCCACAGGCTTGACCCTCCTCTTTTTTGGGTCTCTTTCGACTGAAAGAAAGGATGCGTATTAGAATTCCTTATATGCACAATATGTTAAAGCTATCAGTGCAGGAAACGGGAATGACGGCGAAATATTGCCCACTGAACAGCGTGCTCGATTGAAAAGATATGCGCTTTTGAGAAATCTATAAGATTAAGTTTTAGGTTATGCGTTCTATCCACAACAAATACATACAAAAGCTAGTCATATTAGCCTTAAAATGACACTTTTCGATAACTCCTATTGGATTATTTTGTGCTCCTAGAGTTACACAGGCTTATTTTGTCGTTCGGTTCTACTGACACATCGTACACGACTATATGTATAGTTTTCAAATGTCCTCCCACTACCGAATGAACATGACGAGTCGTCGCTTCATAAAAGCTGACATACGCGTAATATGCCGGCTATTGGAACAGGTTAATCTTCTGTGTACTATTTATCTCCGCTATGCTTTACCGAGTATTAAATAAATATTTATTGAGTGACTACACATTTATGAATAAATCGAATTTATAGTAACAATATTTTCGGAGGAAAAGAGATATGTTTAATTAACGCCACGATCATTTTGTATAAAGATAGTAAGAAGTGTAGGAAAGAGTATGTACGGTACATTATCGTAAAATATATTTCTCGGAAAAATGAAACGGTTATTTACATATGTGTATTTTGTAAAATACTGTATTTTTAACAAGGTTCTCCCACATGTTGTTATAAGTATATTAACAGATAGCTGAGGCTTATGTTATTAGTTTAGTTTTAGCAGAAAACATACATTTAGTGCTAATGTGTACTGAAATTTTATTCGCGTGTTATCTGATGCTTGTTTGAACGGCACGATGTCGCATTTACTCTTCAAACTTACTCATTGTTTTGTACAAAAATCCTACGTCGTCGTCCTGGGACATTGTTGATAAAAATTCTCTTGAACTCAATGGTAAAAAACTTTTAATGCACCTTCAAACATATTACTTTTAAAAGGCATAAATGGAAAGGAACTGTGATATGTACATTAACGCCGTAGCATAAATACTGTACAGTACTTATATTAATGAGAACTTAGACCGTGAGTAACTCAATTACGGAAATTATAAAACAAGCTTCCTTCGCTAGTATTATCCTTCTGACGCCGTGGTGTTTCTAGTCGAATCAGTAATAAATCGCCATATTGAATTTCTCGAAATCCTTTAGCGGGAAATACAATCAATATACACGTGCTTGATAAATTACCTATTCATTTATAAAATAATATTAATTTTCGTGCGCCCGTCGAGTGAATGCTGCTTTACTGACTATGCTTCTTACGTACAGTACTTCGTAAATACGAAGACCGCTCAAAGTCATAAAAATCGAAATCTACAAATACTTACTTCGATTACAATTGCATTAAATGTTACAAGATATTAGAGTATTTTTAAAACGAATAAAATAATAATATAACCACGGGGTAATCGTTAATGCATCAATATGCATTTTATAATAACTTTTGGATTCTCGATTACCGCTAAATCTGCTGCGAATATCGAGAATGATGGGAGCGCCGTTAAAGATAAGGTTAAAGCCAAGGTTAAGAAGCCGAAAAAGCGTCGAGGTAAGGGAAAGAAAGTAGAAAATGCACCCGATGTTTCTGAATCGAACAAAAATATTCTAAATATTGGTGAAATGCTAGCGGAAATACACGTCGAATACGATCTCTTACCAGGTTATACTTTCAAATTCGATTGTCGTTGCTGGGATACTGCTACAAAGGTATACACAATCTCCCCATTCACTTCTGCTTTTATTTAAAAACGTTGTGTAGAAGAAATTACTGTACAATAATAATACACGTTCCTAATAGGAAAATTACATATATTTTCCACTATCTCCTTTTATTATAAATATAGGTATAGTGCCTTCAACATTAGGAAATTATATTTTCTACTAAATTTAAATAACTCTAAACAAATTGGTCAGGTACATCTTTGTTATTTATCTCTTATCGTGTACCTTTGCTTGTTTCCTTAGGTATTCATGTTCATTATTTCTGAATTGTTTTTAATGTACATACTTATAAGAGAATATAAAATTATTTATATCTTACGGATCTTACGTGTATCTTGTTATTCTTTTCCCTCATTAAATGTTTCCTTTATGTAAAGACTAATTAACTAATGGAAATGGGTTGGTCATAATGACCTTAATTATTCAGATATACACCGAACATGGTGATAAGTGCATACGATCCGTGCCATGTCCAATCAAGGAAAACACATTCTGGGTCATGTTCTCAGTTCATCATTTGATTCATTTCAATGAAACGCAGTTAAGAAAGTTCTTTAATTATGCAATCCCCTATCGCATGTTTTATGGGAAAACAAAGCTTTCAGAAAGGTTGGTCGAGTTTATAACACTCAAAAATTTCATAGCCTTTTATATAAATTATTTTGGCAGACAAGTATATTTTGATATAAATTTCATTAGAATAATCCATGAAGTAATTAAGGTAAATGTACCGAGCATTCCTCAAATTTTTAACGAACCGCAGAGCCAAGAAAGACAAAGTAAAAGGATTTTATATAGGCGATGAATCTGTCGACATCGGCCAACACGATTTTCTTGAAATATATCCTCTAGATTTTCCTGAATCTGACTCCGTTGCTAAACCATTAGCTCTGCCAGTGGCAGAACCAATAACGATAACAGATGATAACGATGGTGATTTCAGTATAGCCACATATCTCGATGCGATTCCAGGTATCATAAAAATTACGACATTCACCAAAGTCTTCCGGATAAGACTGTTTAACTAACAATTTCATTAGACAAAACGCACCAATGCAAATTTTGGAAGATGCTAAAAAAGGATCGTTTCCCATCGGAATCATTGAATATTCAATTGCCTACCATATCAACCAAAGTTTCCACAGAAGAAGACCCGAAATCGAAAAAGTCTAAAAAATCTAAAAAGCCTGGTCGTACTAAAAAATCTGGAAGAAAGAAATCAAAAGGACGAAAGCAAAAAAAGGAGGTTATCCACGAAATGAATTTACCTGCAGAGACTTTGTTTTCCGGTAAATTGAGCATTCTACTTTACCTACTTTAATATTTTATAACGACTTGTTAACAAATAACGAATCAAAAAATTAATTAACGTTTTCAATAACAAAAGGTTCACAATACTTCTCAATGCACACTGTCACGCATCCTCCGTATACACACCCACCGTTAATAATAATATATAGTTGACGTCTGATATCGAGTAAAATTGCCTCGTTTGAACTTAGACGCAACTACCTTCATGAAAGATTCCGGTCGACTGCAGTCCACTGCCGCGACGTGGCGCCAGTGGTACCAGAATTGTGGACTTATCCCCACCATGACTTGCCGACGTTCCCCATTTTACAATCACACACTGTACTGCACTGTAGACTGTGCACCACTTCAGAAAACCGCTGCAGTTGGCGTCAGGGGTCACTCCGGGATAATTTGGGACAGAGTTGGGCAAAATATAATCTAATTACAATTTACACATTACGATTAAAATGTAATTGTGTAGTTGATTACACATTATTTTCTGTGCAACATTATTTTCTGTGCAACGGTTACATTTTGCCCAACTCTACTTTGGGACACTGGGAGACTCTGAATTTCCTAGGAAAAAAATTATTTTTTTTGATGGGGTAAAGATCATGCTGGCTATGATTATAGTGTTAGTATCACAAAATAAAGAAAATATTTAACATTTTTAAAAATCTCAATTTTGATTTAGAATGCACTATGATTGTTTTTCCCCTGGGCTCTTCATATATATATGTTTTGTTTCATGGGTTACATATGTGAATATTTAATACACTTGTTTCAGGATAAAGACATAGGTATCAATAATTAATTATACACCGTTTCCGCTGGGAAAGCAGCGTTATCTTTTTTTAAAATACTTATATACAACTTTACAGCAATATTAACTAACAATAAGTTCTTGTCTCTAGATATGGGTACAATTACCGTTTACGATAAAACGCCTCAACTACCGACCGTCTCATCTATCTTGATTTACATACAATGTGAAGATATTTTGTCAAACAGACAGCTTCGAGCGAGATTGAATCCTATATCGATTAAATTGGAAAAAATGTCAAATTTCCCTGATGCTACAGTGGTGGCGAATAATTACCATTATCTTTACGCGAAAACTACCTTCGTTGATCGTACAGTTGTTACGGCATACTATACTCCTGCTAGAGCAATATATTTTGAATTTGTTAAATGTTTCCTTCGTGAAGACTTTCGACCTGAAGAATTGATAAGCTTCATCTTAACGAAATTTTTAACTGTCAAAGTAAATTAAATATAATAGTATGATGACACTTTTTTTAAAGTATCTATAACTGGAAACTTGAGACATGCGTTTGGTAAATATAGATAATCGGCGTTCGCTTTAAAAATGCTGCCGGATCTTTGATTTCTGCCGCTGAGAAATCGAATTACGTCGCATCAGTGGAAACAAAATCATCGAAAGCGCCTGAGGTATCGGTGCAGGAAGTGTTGCTTGGCGTAGCCACATTCGATTTATCCGATTTCTCAAGAGGATCTTGGGAAGTGAGATTGGCGGGCAGTTTATTTCATCCTCGGAGTATATACTGTCCTAAATTGAGTGACGAGAAATTCTCAATTTTGGACAAAGATTCCCCCCTCACCAGCGACTCTCTTATGTTGTTTGGTACCTCCGTAAAGATTAAAGCTCGTTTGGCTTGCGATCTTCGGACAGTTTATGAAAATGTTCTTCTGCGTGATGATATACTCAATCGAATTTTCATGATTTTAAACAATTTGAATTTAGCATGTGATATCTTGGACGAAGTATCTTCTCATAATTCCGATTTATCGGTCACGCGAGGTTCTTCCAACGAGAGTTTTGAAGCTGAGGTAAAGTTTTCATGCAACAAAAGCACGTTAACTTTAATTTTTCGAAAAGTGTCCTTTTATAATTATGCTGTAAGCAATTCTTTTATAAGAAATCACACTTTTTATTCTTTTACAAAAATGCTACTTTTTGTTCTTCTGCATAAAATGGTACTTTTCGTTCTTCTACAAAAATGGTACTTTTTGTTCAAGCTATTTGCAACAGGTTCTTTTTTAACATAATTCAAGGCACAGGAAGAAGAACATTCCAAAGACATTATAACTGGTTTCGTTATTTACTGCTCTGACAAGTACTACATATTCTTCGAGGGTTTAGCCAATGGATACTTATTGAATCTTTGGGAGAAAGTGGCCAAATTGCCCATTGAAGATGGTCGAATTTATTATAATAGTAGTTGCGTGTTCCTGAGAGGACTTTATGCAACTGTCACACATTTCACTGGATTTGTTGAGATTAAATTAAGGTAAGCAGAATGTGATTAACATACTCGACAGAACCGGAATGTAAGGAAACATTACTGCTACAATTGCACACTTCTCTACCACTTGTCCATTTATTAAATTCTCAATTTGTTAAAAGCGAGCCTTTGGAGGTGCACCTCTGTAACTGTAGCCTGTACATCGGTAAAACAAGTACAACAGTTCCAGCAAAAATCATGAGAACAATGGGTCTGATGAAACTTGCTACAACAATGAAATCCCTGTGTCAGAATTGTTTATTCCCAGATCCACGAGACATAAACGTTTTGATCGATGAATTCGTGAAGCTTATTAATAATATTCTAGACGAGACGCTGACCTGAGTCATGAATCACAGACGGTGGAAAATCAAATATGTAGTATTATTCAATAATAAAGCACTACATAAAAGTATTAAGATTTCTTCATTCTGATATGGACTTAAATTTAAAATTTAAAATTGTCCCAATCAGGTCGAGTTTAGTTTAGACTTCTTTTACTCAGGAGGAACTCACCAATCCATGTATAATATAATACTATCATAAATATTTAATGGCAGGTATAGAAATTTCAATTCCCGTTGGTGGTTGACTCTCGACGCGCTGGCCTTATCGCTCTGGGCTGCACGTGACTCGACCGAGCGAGGCATTCCTGAAGCGGTGAAATACAAAGCGGGCTTCGCGCTCGGTTTGTTGTTAAAGAAAACACTGTGGGACCCTCGGGCGATACTTCCGGCGCTTTTGAAAACTGATCGGTGTGAAATCACGCGACAGCAGGCCACAGGTTGCACATCCCAGGACGCTAGTGAAACTGTTAATTTATGATCTCAGTATACTTTTTTCCATCTGCTGCAACTAAGTGTATTAAAAAATTGTTATGCAACTATAGCGTAGCGGTAGTTGTAATCCGAGGTCCCAACCAATATAAGCAAAAGTATGCTTTCATAATTACTATTTGTATCTTTCTCGATACAAGCTATGCAGAAACCAGACTTTCCTTCGCCATGGAAAGTCCCCTGCTGTCCTTTCTAAAAACTTCTAAAGGACCCCGGTGCTAATTTACGATGGGCCCATCGTCGTCGTACGGGTCGTGCTGGCCACATCTGGTTAAGCTCAACCGTACAGCCCCTTTTATGAAGTGGTGCCTCGAGATTTTCTAACAAATAAGGTTTTAAAATATGGTCCCATAGAGAGCGAGGCCTCAGCTTGTGCCTTGTGGCCCCGAGTCATTATCTGTCTGCCAGATGAGATGTAAAAAACACAGGACACCCTCGAGTTGTACGAGAAGACTTCCTCCCGCCAGCAAAATAATTTAACTGAATCTTAATATTATGATAGTGCCCATTAAATTTAAAATTAATACCGCACCCCACACGCTTCAATCAACAAATGCCACTTAAACTGTCTTGTAGGTGTTCTTTATTCTTTGTAAAATCATACAGCAAAAGCGACCGGAGTCTACACAGTGTAGTCAAGCGAGATACAAGTGACATGATCGTTCAGCGGGCAAACGACAATTCAGCCCGCGCCTACAGTTTCTGCGGCGCTTTCGCGATCTCGGAGGAATCATCCCTCCCGCCTCTGCAGAAACAACGGGCACCGCTGACGCGTCGTTCGCCCCGAGAATACGGACACACACACATTTGCAAATTCATGTGGCTCGAAACACGCGATGCCTCTCGTAAAAATCTTACACAGAAGTCCTGCCGTCCCCCGCGATACCAAAAACTTAATGATTAGCTCTGAAAATACGAACGTGACACACGTACACCTAAGCGCTAAGGAAAAAACTAGAATCCTCTGCCGGTTAGTTTCCCTAAAATGCGCAGGTCGCCTCAAACCTCGCGGTACAGTTGGAGAAGGGAGCGTTTCCTTCGAGGAAGGAGACCTCTTCAAAGGTACGAGACCACGTCTACCGTAATAGACTTGTGTGCAAGGTGGAGGCATTGAAGTATAATTAAACACTTATCGAGAATCCAAAAAAACTTTGTAACATTCCAAAGCGAATTGCTCAACAACAAATGGTTGCAAGAAAGAATATTATCGCAGGTCTTTGAATAAATTTACCAAGAGGGATTCACTTCCTTCCTCGAATGTACCGCGAATTTTGTGGCACCCTTTATGTAATACCTAAACGATTGCCGACTGCACTGCACTGCGGGCAATTAAATATCGAGCTCTGACAATGGACCGATACAGTCGAAATAAACGGCTTTTATACAAATAGCTCTGTGGTACGTAAAATTTGATTTCCCTACTACAATATAGTTATATAATATACATATATATTTATATATATTATATATAATAGCTAATAAATAATCCTTAATAGTTTATATCAGTTAAATCTCGTTAATCTGACCGGTGCCTAAACCAACGCTTAAAATATTAAATCCCTTACACTTTATGGCTCTTTTATTTCACGTTCCGCCTGGTAATTTCTTAAAAACTCGCCCACCTCTCTATTATACTTCGGTTACCTACTTATACCCTTATACTTAGCGATGATTCACGTGACGTAACGGCGTCGTGTACAATTCTTCGCCGATTGCATTCACCGAATCAACGACGATGGACGACGAAAGGAAACGCCAGGTCGCGTCCCGTTTTTTTTCTTTTTGTAATATTTTGTTCAAGCTACGCGGCGCTACCCACCGAAAGTGAATGCAAACGGCGACGCGTGGCTGGAGAAAACACTGGTGGCTTGGGAAGCATTCACGGTACGAAGTTTTCCCGCCGAAAAAAACGCACGAACGTCTATGCAAAACTGTTTTCTGCGATGAGTGGCTAAATTTTGACAGAGTGTGCCACTTGGCGATGCTTGAGTTTTAAAATTAGTAGAACGCCTTTGCAAAATTTTAGCTACCCATTTTAGAGAGTAAAATGTTCGAGCGATGCTTCAATCCTAGAATTTAATTCCAGCGCATCCTGGAACACAAGTAGCAAATTCTCGCGTCAAAGAAGCGATAGTAGCAACGTAACAACATAGTTAAGTGACAGATTGATTGCCTGGAGGAACAATCGACGAGAATGTAATTTCCCGTGCGTTGTACTTGCAACCAAATTGAATGCTCGATGCAGGGAGAGCCCTGTCTCGCTTCACAATGCAAAGCTTTGATGCAATGACAGGCTCTTGGCTTTTATTATTTGAAAAACAGTCAGAAGGTGTGTCAGAAAAGAAGTTACTTTAGTAAAAGGCAATTGGAATCGCAGAATTTATTTATTATTGCTCGCGCAATTAACACTTTGATGACAGAAGAAATAGAAATAAAAATAAGCACCTTAGCCATCTGATTTTTAATTACAACGCGCGCAAACAATGCTGCGACGTTGAATTCAGACACATCTTTGAATATTAGAATTAGCGGCTACTCCGAGAGATAAAAGGCAGATTTTCCAGAATACATAGACTCCCGACGGTTTTTGCAACGACAGAATCCCTTCGACGCGAGAACAAGCAGCCCTTTCACCCTCTTTTATTCTTTTCCTTTTAATTTCTCGCCGCGACTGTTCCCTCCCATTATAAACATATACGTGCGGTGAATTAAGCTCGAATGGACGCTGATTTTCCGACCCGCCGAACAAACCTGGCTCACGAGCGGACGAATCCTGAAATAAACGAGGGAAGAAAAGAGTCGACAGAAACGAATCGTTAGAGACGTACGCGTTAAGAATGCGATTTAATTGGACCATTGATTGCATTGGAAAAGCTAAACGCGCGTGCTGCGACGGTATTCCCGCGCTAGAAGCGTGCACTTATGTATGTACAAAATGTACAAATAATCACGCGAAAATGCGGCCGGCGTGATAAATGAGTCGACGAATGAGCGATAAGTTTAATGACGTCAGCGCTGAGGATCGAGGAACGCGGAGGGATTGAATATTAAATCCATTCAATCGCGCTTCACGCGCGCTTCTTTGGCGAAGGGGCTAAAATACGATGCTCCATGTTGCTCGCTGGAAAATTTAGTCGATCTCTTCGCACTGATTTTTCAGTTGAGAGGTTTGACGCGTTGAAGGTTTGGTAATTAAGGTGATATGAATTCCCCTCTGAAGACTGATCGACCTTTGATACGAATGGCACTTAAAGATTATCAAAGCATCGAAGAAGTGGCGATTCGAGTTTCAATGTTTTGGCAATTGCAGCAAAGTTTCTTTGGTACAGAGTTCTTTCTCACTCAAGGATAGTAGACGCGAACTTAGGGCAATGGTAGGTAGCGATAATCGATCCTGTGTGAGGACGAAGAGTTCCAATAAAACTGATTTCGAATTAAACTTTGAAGACGACATCGTGAGATTTTTATTCTATTTCATACGTCCGTCAATTTTGATCTAATTGTATATAATGTCTTTTGTATTAGTATTACTTCTATCGCGAGCTCTATGAGTGTTTGTAAAATTGATTGACACCAAAATTTAGATTAGTCTGCTTTAAAAAGAAACTAGGGATAGGTTTTTCGAAGCGTTGATACCTCGAAACCCTTCGAAAGAGAATTCGAAATTTTGCACTTTCTTCGTGATTCGAAACTCTCGAAACCTAAATAAGAAAACTATGAAATCAACGAATAAAGAATCTAAAGAATTTGTATATTGTCATACTTTTTTTTGCATTTTGTGGTCAATAAAGATTTAGGCAAAAGTCTTGACTTCAATTCTTAAAGCAAGATACTCCACTTACAAAACGGAATCAGCACTCCAAGTTTCTAAAGTTTCGAAGCCTCGCAAACTTTCGAATTCGAGTTCCGGGAATTTAAAAATTAGCTTCGAACCCACCCCTAAAAAAACACTGAAATACTAACGGTGTTTTAAATACAATCTTCCCAGAAAGTAATTTTGTAGATCAATTTGAAGCTGTACAGTTTCACGATATTTTTGCGTCTTTCGTCGAGCTGATAAGAAAACGGGTCGCGTGGGTGTTTAAACGTTGTTGGAGATATTTTTTTGGATCGCCTTGTTTCAACGTTTCCTTCGAGTCCAGCTAGATCTTCATCGCGGATGTGAAAATTTGTCGCGAAAAGGAAGCGTAACGATCAGGGGTTGGCCATAAAAAGAAATGATCTAGCGAAAGGAACACAAGGGAACGTCGGATATGCTGTTTTTCCTGAACGCGACACTTTTGCGGAGTTCGATGCGACATTTCCTCGCGAAATTCTGTCCCTTACATTTTCATTCGCACTATTTCACAGTCCCACACACAGGCATGCAAACGTACACGCACACGGCACAGGCACACTCAGAGCTGCGAATATGCGATTCGTTTCGGCGTACGCTCGAACAAGCTGAACATTTAAAAGACGCGTCTACACGAAGAGAATAGAGTCTCGCTATTTTTTTTCATTTTTTTTTATATCGTTTATCGGTTAATCCTCATCTAACGAACAAACAGTGTTTATTAGAGTTTATGTATACTATATATATATATATGTAATAATTATAATAATTCGTAATAATAATAATTCATAATATCAATTCATCCCAACAACAAGTTTTTAAGGTATCATCTGATAGTGTTTCTGTGTGTTTTTTTTTCTTCTGTCCCGTTTTCCTCGTCTTTCTTCAAATCGTACTTTCTTCCTCGTCAATATATCTCTGTTCATTATATATATATTTATTTATTTATATATACTTTTATTTATTCATTTACTTCTTTTATATATATGTATAGACTGATATCAACACGTATAACATCGAATTCCCTATTAACTCTTCATTTATTCCCTCATTTCCGCGCCGAGAATCGCGGCTAGCTGAATGCGTATCCTTAACTTATAAGTCTCTCGTTCTAACGGGAGCGAGACGACCGGTTGGCGCCCGACAAAGCCGCGCCTCCCGTTCGCTCGATGTCTTTTTCTCTTCTTTTACCCCCCTTTAAGTTTCGGCGTTTCGGTTTCTAAACGACTCTTTTGCCCTTCTCCGTCGCCGCGACAAGTGCGCCCTCGCCTTCCAGTTCCGCCAGAGGAAGCGAAACTTCGAGGCATCTCTGATTCCCTCCACTTCGAATACTCAGGTTTCCCCACCCTCCCCCCGCCCCTAACAAACTCTATTACGGGAGTCTTTGATCTGACTGCGGTGTTTTGATTCTCATGGCCCTTCCTTCTCCACGTTCGAGATACACGCGCTATCGTCGCGATTACTCGTGCACACGTACAGCTAAGCTCTTACTAACCGGGGGAATGGAAACTTTTGCTCGGTAGTTCATGCCTTCCCGCGCTCGTTTTAAAATCACGCGGCTCGCGGAGCAACCCTCTGCGATCCCGTGGGCTGATATTCGGTTGCGAGTTCAAAGCGTGTTAGCAGCCAGATATTAAATCGCCTTAGTGTAAACTGGTAGGAGCTGCGAGGTCGCAAACGGTTGGACCGAGCCGAGCCGGTAGAAGTTGAACGCGAACACGGCAGTAATCTCGGTGGCGACTCGACTGTAAAGAGATGCGTTGGCATTGATGACCCTAAATATATGTATATGTATAGATATATTAAATATGGTACTGTACAATCGATGAGGAAAAAGAATTTCTGAAAAGAGTATTTTATGGTGTCACGCGTACAGCCTGCTCGAAGGAATCGTTACACTGAAAGAGCGAGTCACGCGACGAAGGATCCTTTCAACAATACCTGCCTCGTACCCTGGCTTCTAAGGGTGTGCCACTGAATTACTGATTTCGTGGACTTCACGCGTTAACAATATGTAATAATTGTAAATATAGGTGCAGCGATATGTTTAGAATAATAATTATACACGGGAGGAGCGCTTTCAGTTCCAGCTTTTGATAATCCAGATGCCGAGCAAGGAGAAACATATCCTGATACATTCAATTCGAAAGGAAGAGACTAACATTCCACGTCATACTTCGCGTCGATTTTTCAAAGAAACTATTTGCTTTCGCAGAATTAACTCTTCAGCGTGGTATGAGGAGCAGGACTCGTCATAGGAAAACCGTTTGCAACGGCGGTATGACGAGCACCCCGCTCGTAGGGCTTGGGACCAAGGTTTATTGTACACGCGAATTAGGGTGTCTTCCGATTCGCGCATTGAGCGTACGAATTTCAATTGGTGCATGATTCTAGGGAATCGTACGATGCCACCAATTTCATGAGCACCCTTAGACGCGTGCCCTGCTCTTCTCATAAACATTGCGTAGGCCTTGGGAAGGAAATATTGCCGTGAAGAGGGCCTCTTCAAGAGAGCGGCTGTTTGGGAGGGATGCAAGTCCGATTGGTTAGATTAGGAGTTGTGTCAATACTCGAAGAAGTCTGCTATGCAGTAACGCCTTAACAGCAGGGGTCAAGGTTTCGACCAATGCAATTCATGCCACAGCTGGGTACTGTTCTGTGCCGAAAGCCTCCACGCTGAAGGGTTAAATTCTTTCCCCCGAAGTAACGGCGCGATTTACCTCCTTTGCTGTCAATTACCAGAAGATTCGCCTCTTGGTCCAACACCACCCGCCGATGGAACCGCATGAAACACTTAATCAGGACAATCACGGTTCACCCGCCGATCGAAAAGACGTCCCTCGTGCCCGCGAGCGTCTCTCGGAAGGCAACGACTCTTTCAAGTAGACTGTACCATGTCGGGGAATGTGATCAAGTCGCTACTGTGTAAAGCTTCGCGCTCCTTTCGACGATAATTGTACAAAAAACTCGTTTGCAAGCCTGTCCAGCCTGCAATGCGACGTGGCAGTATTATCAGTAAGTAGACAGTGTAGTACGATATGATACAGAGAGCAAGTGTAATCGCGAGTCACCTCTGGAGCCGCGAGGCGCGCGTCGAGAGGCAAAGCGACGCGGTGGTCGACGGTAGACGCCGGGCGTTTCGGTTCTCACGATCGTCGAGCTCGAGCTGGCGCGTATGTACATCCATAATGTTGGTCGAGCCGGTCCCCGGTCGGCGAGGTGTACCGAACTGCGTGCCTCGTGGACGCTGCTCGTCGCCGCGAAACAGAGATGACGCTCACACACACGCACGCACGCACACACACGCACACATACACAGAACTATAGCGCATCATTGGTAATGAAATCGAAGTACCACAATTAGGCGAGACGTATTTGTATATGAAAGTTATGGCCTGAATAACGACGGCGCTCGAATCCGAGCTGACGCGTACGCGGGGCCGGTTCGCCCTGCTGCGGCGTGCCAGCGTAGAAAGGGCAGGGATCCTCGTCCCGTGAGTTACCGCGGCCGTTCCTCGCCCGTGCAGACGGCGGGAACGCCCGGAAACGCGCAACCGAGCCGTGACATTGCAGCTGCACCCTGAAAGGAAAAGCGTTTCTGTCAGCGTAACGAGAAACTGAATAGACAGACGGCCCGAGGAAACGCCATCCCTCGTCGCCCTCGTACTCGAAGAAGAAGCTTCCCCGAAATCTCTCTTCTGCCACCACGCTCGTCCCTCGTTCGTTACTCTCTCTCTCTCTCTCTCTCTCTCTCTTTCTCTCTATCTTTCTCTCTCTAAATTACTTGGTACGGTTAATTAATTATTTGGTACGGTCAATGGGCGTCTCTAAACCGCGAAGCTGCGCCCCGCCGCGCGATCGTCACTGCTAAATTGTCTTTTTTCTCTCGCGGTGGGGGGGAGGAGGGTTGGGGGTAGGACCGCGTTCTCGTCGCCGCGCCGGACGCGCCGCGAGACCCCGACACACGCTCCCTATCGGTACACGATCAGACTTCAAATCAAGAGAATCCCTAAACGTCACAACACCCGCCCGCGCGCAGTTAACCATTACTCGAGAACGATACTGTGTAACCGCTAAATCGTACGCTCCTCGTTTAAGCTTCGACCGTTTAAGTTGTCAGCAGTCCGGGCTCTTGATCGGGAACAGCGATGCCCCGTGTAGATACAGCCAAGAGCCCCGACTCAGAGTTCCTTCGTTCAGGATCGTCCCCGATCTGTCGATCGTGCCGGCTGCTCAGGGAACACGTTCGATAGGGTTCTCTTCGGGGTGGTGGGCGGAAGCGAGGCCCTCGAGCGCAGCTCGCGCGGCGTCACTCCGAGGATACTGTACCCGGCCCTCGTCGGGACCGTTCGAGGGATAAGTGGACCCCGACGAGCGCGCCCGTAGACGGCCGTCGTGCCAGCAGGTCGGGAACGCGATGCGGCCCGTCGCGCTCTCCTAGACAAGGACGATCGGAGACGGTCCCGAGATAAATTCCTAGGTGCACCTATGACAGACTCTCGTTGGGCACGCGCCCTTAAAGCAGCCACTTAGCCACCAGGATCATGATTAAATGCGGCGCCAGGCACACGACGGACGCGGCGCCCGTCACCCTCACGTCGCTGTCCTTCAGCAGCACGTTGTCGATCACGTGGATGATGCCGTTGGTGCACTCCACGTCCGGACGGTACACGCGGATCCACTTGCCCTCCCATTCGATCTGGTAACCTGCAAAGAGAAACCGTTCTGGATCAGTGGATCTGTAGGAATGGTGGACGCGGCGCAGCCCCCTTCTCTCGCGGAAGGGGATGAACGAAGCGAATTGCGGATGTTGTAGCGACGGATGAATGGCTTCCGATGAGCGTTGGCTTTATGGAGCATGGTAATCGGGCGACGCTAATTAAGGTTGAATCGAGTTCTGAGGCTACGGAAACGCGAAATGCACCTGGCTGCACTCGTACGGCTGACCCTTCGTTGACCGTGCCACTTAGATGACGCTTGCTTCTGATGCGCCAACCTAAGGCTGCTTTCGTTTAATGCTCGATCGATGCTTGGGTCGATTTGTCGCTGGTTATAGCAGGAACAAGATCAAATGGCTGTGTGATAGTTATGGTCAGAGGAAAAGCTGGTTCGTGCGAAGAATAGGAAATTGATGAGTAGTTTGGCAGTCTTTTGATTCTGTTCCGACTATTTTAGAGAACGTATGATTAAGGGGTTAGAGCACCTTGGCTGGGTCAAGAAATATCGCATCTTTGGGAATTTATTTCTACGTGACAAAAACAATTTTATCGATAAAAATGTTTCTATGTACAATTTTTTTTGCATGTACGCTGTAATTTTAGTAAAACTCTATGGATTTTTATACAATTTTGCACAGATGTTCTTAAATGTATTCTCTATCGTCCGACCGCAATTTTTTTCCATATGTCAATTTTTACCTGACTTGTGCGTAAATAAAGTCCATTTTTTTACACACGAAAATGAACTTTTTGCTTCAAAGTGTAGCTATTTTGTTATTTCTCAACCAGTCGAAAAAAATTGACGGTCGGACGATAGAGAATACATTTAAGAACATCGCTGCAAATTAGTATAAAAATCCATAGAGTTTTACTCAAATTACAGCGTACATCGTTTTGGAAAACGTGGTTTCTAGAATAACGAATTTACAGTTCTCGGAATGTTTTGATATTTGAAAAAAAATTGTATCTAATATTCAAAGGTGTCTCTATCTTCATTGAAAATTTTTTATCATTAAAAGTATTTTTGTCACTTGGAAATAAATTTCCAAAGAGGCGATATTTCTTAACCTGGTGGTCTATCCCCTTAAAAGAGAACTTTGAATTTCAGAAGCTTGCAAGATTGAAATATGGATTCGTTGGTTGATAATATTAATATCGTACGTCATGAGATGTGGGGGCAATAAATTATTGAATAATTAAAAGATGCAGGAAGATTTTGCAGAAGTATCTTAGTAACTCTAGTGAGAATTTCTTTCATCAAACATTCGAAAGCCACTTTAACAGACCAGTACAAAATGCTCGTTGGTTCTTCCAATCGCCAATGAAGCCTGCGAAATGTGACACAGGAAGAAGCGTCGTGAATTCAAGGTTCGTTCTTTCGAGCTATCGAAAAGCGGACGAAAAATTCAAACGAGTAAAACAGTGTACAGAAGAAAGACACGCGTGTAAAAGAAAAATCCGTCGCTAAACAGAATGCAACCAAAAGGGCCAGTTAAAAGTTAAAACAAATCTCATCGACCCTCTATTACTCTCCCTCTTTTTAAGCAGACAGATACGAGATACTTCAGATAGCACCCTGCACATAATTGGGACCGTGACTCTTATCTCGCTCCCTTTCCTCGCTATATTATACCTTAATTACGTTATTATATTTTTATTTCCTTTCTTACGAAGAGAATGTCTATTATCTTCATTCCTGCTCCCATCGTTGTCCCAGTTTTCCCACTCCCACCCCATTGTTAAATTACATCTCCCACCATTGTCCCCGCCCCTCGTTAAATTACATTTGTTGCTATCCAGGGCGCCTTTTCCCTTTCTCCGCGCGCCTCCTTTCCGTGAATTGCAAAAAACCGCGAGGCTCGTTGTAAACAGTCTAGAACGCTTTCGGCAATTCGCAATTTGCGGCCGAGCGGATGACCGCGCGAGCACGTAGCAATTAGCACCCAGGGGTAATCAACGGATTTGCATTTAAATGGTGGTCGAAAGGTGCATAATAAATCGTCTTGCAGCCTCGGCCTATAATTGTGCGCGCTCTTCCTGCCCCTCCCCGGCCGTTCGAGCACGACCGGAAACCATCGAAATTGCCATGCACTTGGAGATACGACGATTTTTCTTCGCGGCTTCGCGTCAATTTGCTCGTTAACGGTTTAACGTGCGATCCCCTCGCGTGTATGATTAAAATGAAACATCTCTGCCGCTCTGGGCGATTTGTAATCGCTTAGCTAATTGTCATCTATTTAATTATTTACTTACTTTCCACGGAAATAGTTAGGTGCTCGAACACGAAAAGCAAAGTGGTTGATTATACGAATTTATGAACGTAGAGTTTGGCAAGGGGGTTAGTAACAGTGGAGCTTGTTAGAGGTAATCAATTTATTTCTGCAGAGAGAAATTGTGAAACGTGGGGAAATTTCAAAATGTATTTAAAGATTTTTTTTCTTATTATTTTTCTTATTACTGATCTCGATATTTTAGAAGTTGGAATTTGCGAGTAAAATGTAACTTGACACGAGGGGCGTTCAGAGATGCAAAAAGGAAACGGCGAGCAATATATTTTCACACGGTAACGTTTGAAGCTATCCAAATCCGTAAGTTTTATTCGTGGCTTGTCGTATTTTGCCTGGCACGAAATAGACAGAACACAAATTTACGTGCAAATCGACCTACCGTTTGTTTAGATAACGCGACGAACGCGCAGCGGGACAACAAATAAATTTGCAACTTTGGTTATTTTTTGCAGTTGCTTCTGTTTTATAGGCGGATCGATGGCGCCCTGAACAATAATACATGGTAAATGTACAATACCATTTTGGTAGAAGTGTGATACATAATTTTCAGATGTCAGAGTTAAACGCGGGACTTAGGGGCTTTAAATGGATTCGTTTATCTAAATTATACGAGTAACATAACGCGTTAACGTCATATCGTATTTCTTCATTTCATACGTTTCAATTTCCATGCTTTTACGCAAATGAAAATTACACGATATGCAACTCCGTGACAGAAATTTTCACGTACTGAACAAACGGAAGAGTAACGTTTAGTAGGAAAAGTTCGTTTAAAGCTTGGAACGAAAGAAGATTTCCACGTAGACGGTGCAATTATATCTATTTTTAATTTATGATTAAACAGAGAGAAATGTTTGATAACCTGGACGAACCATTTCTGGTCTTCCATTTTCTCTTAAAAGAAAGTGAATGGTTTTTGTGACACAAAGCTCACAATGATTCGAACGAGAATCATTTATTCGTGTGATCCCTTTTTTAACTCTCGGTGGTCACATTTTTTAGTTATCACTTTCGTATTTTTGAATCTTCTAACAATCTTTTTCTAGAAATGTAAGTGTTGATATATTAAAATTTGTATTTAAAAAAATAATTCTGGATAAAAGCCATTTTTTTTTTGTTAGAATTCAGCAAACTTTTAAATTTTATTATCAAGGTTTAAAAATATACAGAAATATTGGCAAACACTAATCCTCGGATGCGATACACCGCGTGTGACCACGAAGGGTTAACTATGAATGATACCTACTTTTATGTAAAATGACGACGACGATGAGCACGACTACACGGCCAAAAATATTCGCGTTTCCGCAGGAAATTGACTTTACGGTTACTCTAACAAGCTTAATCGACTCGTTTACATGACAAGCAGCGTGTAATATAATTACGATAATTACCAGTCGCTATCTTGCGAAATTCGTAGAGATACTCACCGTGTAAACAATCAATAAATTCTTAAGTGTACGTTACACGTCGATTTTTGCAAAACTCTGCACCTTAGTCAACTGGTAAAATTGTTTGCCTGTGATAAAGGAGACTGGTGAAATCGCGGCGATTTAAAGATATTAATCCATTAGCGTACATTATCAAGCATTACGAAGTGCAACACTAAACTTTATCACCTGAATCGATAAGAAAAAGATATTCTTCCTAACAAGAGTACGCGTGATGTCGATAATTAATTTTTATAGGATACGACGGTTATTTAAAATTCTGTAAAATACTATTGCCTGTTCTAGTTTCGATAGAAAAGTAACTGAATTTGGAGAGTAGGATACCGCGGACAAGTACAATTAACTTAACTTTCCCTTTGGCTCTACCGCGACAAGAAAAATAATGGAAAATGGAACGAAGGAGACAAAAAAAGAAAACGAAACATAGATCGAAGGAAGAACCCTTGTTTTCGTGCAGGCGTACGACCAACAAGCAGTGACGTGAACAATTGTGAAAGCAAAGCGCGATCTATGTTATTTTCAGAACAAAAAGCATTCCTTTCAAGCACTGAGCCTGCATGAAACGCGCGTACTTTTAAATTAGACTTGAACGTAGCCGTAACGAGGACACGTGGTAAGACGATTCACATACAACCACCTCGTACGTTAGTGTTTGTGTGAATTTTGTTAATTTATGGAAGTGTCGAGTAAGCATGTGCTACTGACCACGGAACTCTTCACACGATCGATTCATAAAATTGCGAACAACCACTTGTGCACGCTGAAAGTCCGCAGAAACACGGATTATTATACAGGAAGTAAAAAACAGTAATGGTCCTGGATTCTACGTGTCTAATTGGCAGAGATTTCTCCCTCAAAAATCTGTTGCAAAATTCATCTCCTACTTTTATGCATTCGATAAAAAAAAAATAATTCAATGGGACCATATGTCATAAACGAATAATTCTCTCATAGAAAAGTTTCAAAGCTTCAGCCAGTAAATAGTATACTCCACGAACGGAGACCTGTACGTGTTTTTTCCCCAACAAAATGGAACAAGCTCTCCACCCTGAAAGTAACTCTACACTATCTAATTGGACAGAAGTTTGACAATCTTTTGCGAGAGAACGGTTCGTTTGCGACACAGGATTCCTTTCCAACTTTCCGCTCTCTGGTCGACTAGAATTCGTGGAAACAGAGAACAGAAACGTGATCCCGAATTTCACGGCCAAGAGAAATTCAAGATAAATATTACAGCAGCTTTTGTGAAGAACCCCAGAAGAATCCAGATGGAAACCATGGCTATTACCATTTTCACATCTTGCACATGTCGTAATATCTTTCTTTCACGAAACTCCGAGAATCTAAACTCTGTGGTGTTTAAACTAACAGGCAGCAAGTGTCAGAAGTGCCTTGCTACTTCGCCTCTGCGTGGTCTTTTAAGCTAGTTTGCCAAATGGATCGCACCCGATCCCACTTATTTCGACCGCGAGAGTCGACTTCGCTGCTAAACGAAAGCTAGGAACGCGGGCACGGGTGTACGCGCGTTGGACGCGGTGCGTGACAGTGCGGTAGAACCGTTCGCAATTGGACATCGTGCGTTGCGTCGTACAGGTGAAAGCACGTGTCGTCGCTCATCGGCGACGTCTAAACACTGAACTCACTCACCGTAAGTTTCTGGGCGGATCGCGTTTTCGTCGTACTTCTCATCTAAATACAACGAAATAGCAACAGGTTTGAGATTGAACATAGGGCAGAGCTCTCGTACGGAGCCTGAACGATGATCGATACATATTCATCCGGCTCGCTACCAACAAACGACAACGACAACACTCCCGAGCACACAGTTACGTTGGCAAAGTAATATATCTGACGTAAACGTTGAGTGTACATATATTGAGAGTACTTTGGATATGTATATCAGAGAAATTGCAAGAGAGTGCTTATGCAAATTGATCGGGCACAGGTGCAATGGACACTTACTTTCGCTGGACTCTCGGACGCGAAGCTTCAGGCTGTCCCTGACCGCTGTGAGGACGATGGTGTCGTTGTGCTTCATCTCCTTCAGCTTGGCCATGGTATACGCTTCGTTTGCTATTACCAGATGTCGTTCCAGGATCTGCTTCGTCTGAAATCAGTGATAACAGGATTTTTTAATACCATGCCTCACTTTTACAAAACATGAGAAAGAGGAACATGTATTGTCTGCGATGCGAGTGAAATCCAATTTGATTTATTGATATTTCTAATGACAGGGAGTAGAAGGCTTCTACTTGGAATTTGGATGTTTTCTGGACCAGTAGTATACTCAGGATTTAATCGTGGGGGACCCAAGTTGAAGGGATACAAATATTTTTAACACAAATTCAATCAAATGCATTTGGTGATTATAAAAATTTATTTAAAGAATAAATTTCATTAATAGCCTTTTTTCTTTTTTTGAAGGGTGCCAGGACCCCTTCCACACACCCCCTCTGGGTGCGCCAGGGCTTTGGTCACGAATCAGTAATTTGGAAGTGTTAAGATTGCAAGTCAAGAGAATTGCAAAGTGATTGTTTTGTAGCGTTTACGGTGACTTTGGAGGAATACTTACGTGGTAGCTGAAGTCAGCCATAAAGAGCTTTTTGGAGGTAGACGGGTAACTGATAGCAGCCACGCCCCAGGCGTAGTTGCGCGGAGCGAAGTACGTGAAACGCTTCGTCGTGTCACCCAGCTGGTCGTTGAATCCGCGCCGTTGTCCCAGGAAGTACGTGGAGCTGGAAAATGGTCGGAGAAATGTTAGAAATTCTTCAGCGATCGTGGATAACCGAAGCCTGTAAAAGTGTCCAATTAACAAGGTCACACTTAATCTTTCACAATTCAACGAACATGTCGACGGCTTAGTGTACAAATATTCTGCACAAATATATCTGTTTTGTGTGAAGTTTGAGATTTTATATGCAACAACTTGTAATATTTACTTAAAAACGTTCAAAAGATGCCAACAATGAAAGGACCATTTTGCGCCCCTTGTCAACCTTCCGCTCCAAGCAGTTACCTTACCCCACCATGTCATTCGTCAATTTTCACGAAAGTGAAAATTGCAATCAAACAGGATGGCAACTTGACGCGACATAAAAACTAAATTCTCGCCAGGCACAATTCGCGTCGAAGAAAATAGCATAGTCATTCTTACATCCTTACTAAAAGTGCACAAGTTGGCTAAGCACGCGAATCAAGCAGATCGAAGTGAAGCCTCTGCTCCGATGACTTGGCTTGGAGCAGCCATTGTTCGTTTCATGGCTGGTCTGAGCGCATAAAGGTCCATGGGAAACGGTAAAAGGGTAGAATGCAGAGGCAAACAAATCGATGATACCGGATCCTGGTATTCCTAAACGCACGTGAGTGACGTATCGCCAGTAGGGAGATACTGGTATAGATGGGCTCTAGCGCGGATGTCATGGTGTGGGGTGATGGAATGCTGACATCACCATCCATCCAGTGCATCGAGTAAAGATACCTATCGTATAAAGGGTCTAATGGCATTAAAGCCTGCGCACAGCCGACCATTTCCCAGACGCTCGTCGCCCCGACGATCCCTGATCTATTCCAACAAGATGGCCTACTTGCGACGTCCAGCAACAATATTTGACCCATCCAGCTGACGAACGCCCACCGTCCAGCGCTTCGCACTCGATCGTTATCTAAACTGCCGTTTATATTTACCGCCCGTTCCCCTGAATATTTTTCCCGCACCTTTTTTTTTATTGACTCTTGGAAGTATCTGCTCGACACCGTATGATTTAATCAAAACTTTTGATCGGTGGAACGTTGTTGGACAAGAGCCCCGCCAATGTTTAGTCAACGGGCGCGTTATTTAATGGGATTTTATCGTCGCGCAAGTTTATTTGCCGGTTATTGGGATATCGTTTAATTGGATTTTCCATTACCGATGCGTCGGTAATTGAAATAACGAGGGAGGGAATTAAATCGCGATGGATCCGCCCGCGCGGACCACGCGCGGTACCGGGCGTGTGCCGTAACGATTCCGCGAAACAATTTAACGAAAGGAAAATGCAACGCTTTTCACGGGGGAACGCTGATGCGCGTGGGCCATTTATATTTCAACGGGAGAGGCAGCGAATGTTGCCACCAGAAACGTTAAAACAATGGCAGGTGTTTTGTAGCTTTTTATACTGAACGGTGAAATGAGTTCGGTTGCACGTTGTAATTTGCGCTTTGGGGGTCGTCTGGAATTTAGTGGGCAACACGAATTAATCGTTTCTCCGATAACTAGGAGTGGAGATGAAATTTTCAAATTTCTAAGTGTCTTCAATTTTATGTTTAAGTTATTTTTAAAGATATTTCTCTCACTAAGGGCAACATATAATGAAATGATTTTTTTTGGTATTTATTAAGCTATCCTAATATTATACAAAAAAAAATTAAAAAGAATTTTCTAATTTGTTTTAATTGTTTTTTTACAGTGTCAATATGGCATCTAAAAAAGAGGAACATACCTCTTTTTTTTAGATATTATATTGACTCTGTAAAAAAACATTAAAACAAATTAAAAAAGTTAATTTTAATTGTTTTCTATAATACGAGAGTAGCTTAATAAATACCAAAAAGATTTATTTCATTATTTACTCCGAAAACTTTTTTTCGACCGATCAAAGTAGAATGACCACTTAAACTGTGACGCATTAAGTTGAACAAGGAGATAGTATCAATAAGGTATCGAGGACAACAGTATACCGATACGAATTTAATGGATCGCCGGTGGAAACATCCAATTCCCGCAGTAAGATTCTCTGTTTATAGTTTCTCCGTGGAGCGGGCTACGTCCGCGGTAATTGGAATGGAGATTTGTTGCGTTATTTTAATTAAATTCAAGGCAGGCCAATGGAATTGAGCCGTGGAGCCGAGGCAAACTTCTTTCCACCGAAGAAATGCTCCAGCAATAGAATAAATAAAACTATCTTTTCGAAACTGATGGATTTTAAATTTCAACGACGCTTGTTCCTTCGTGCAATCGATACTCGCACCCATACACATTATTTCCCATCAAAATAGCCCTACGCAAGTAAGTCATCGATCATAAAACACCTGGGTATCTTCCTTGGAATTGAAGGAGCAAGAAGTATTTTAATAAAAGCTGAATTCATATTCAATCATTCACTAGGTATACATTTCAAAGAATTGCTCTTATTTCTATGACAAACGTCTGCTACGTTCTCTAGATTTCAGAGGGAAAAGGACATTTCAGAATATCCTGGCTTTGCTCGTTCGATGCTCGTGAAAGATTAAGCAATGGTGGCTTGGAGTGGGCATTCTCCTTTGACACGTTGCAGCCTGTTGAATATTAACGCACAGTTTTACTTACTTCAGCATGGGGTCGGTCTTAAGCTTCTCGAGGACAGTGGTGTACGGGACACCGAGGACCCTGTCGATGATATGAATGATTCCGTTTGTGGCAGCGATATTCGCTGTGACTACTGTCGCGTTCACGCCGCCACCTTCCACGGTCACAGTCTGGTTTCCGCTCGGCCCCTGGACCACGTTGAAGTACAGCTTCTTCCTGTCCGCTGCCGTGGGCACCTAAGAGAAACGGACGAATCTTGAAGGAAATGTTCACGAGCGCACGTGACACGCTTGGCAAGCAAGTCATGCGTGCTTTGCATACGGAAACACCGACAGACTGGCACAGAAAGAGAGGACAGGTGATCCGGTTCTTCGAATAATTCGCCATACTCGATACGCCAAACTTTTTGCGTGGGATGCAGTCGCGTGACATTTTTACAAGCAGCCTTGTGCAGAGAATCGCTGAACTGAACGACGATATTCATACTTTACGACAGGTATACTAAATAACGAGTTAAAAATGTAGAAACGTTCACTGATAAAAAACGCCTTTCGTATAAACTGGAATGACACTTAGAATTTTTTTGTAAACTGATTAGGATATTTACACGCTACTTCAGCCACTCGTTTAACTCGTGGATCTGCGATAATAGTTCATCGCACCTCTGTGCCCATGAAATCGAGTGCAGTGACAGAACTGAAAGTTGCTGGATAATTTAAAATTAACGAGACGGCCGCGTCGCGATTTTATTCAAAGAACCGTCGAAAGTCAGCCTCGTGCAAACAAGAACTCGTACATATCTAACTGCCAGTTACGACGAAAGACGAGAAGAGAGTTAAAAGTTACGCGAGTTCCTCTACTTGAAAGTTCCCTGTAGAGTTTAAAGAAGAGAAAGGTGGGGAACGTCGTTAGACAGTTAGCAATAAGTTCGACTCGTTATGTGTGCGCCTATGCGTACTTAAACGGGGATAGAAAGAAAGAATGTCACGATAAGTTCCATAAAGGACACGCGGTTGCAGAATATTTTACAAAACGGAGCATTAAATATTATTTATTATTCTGAAAATCAGCAGGATCTCCTAAAATTCGGCGTCTACGGTTTTGATATGTTCCCTCGTAAGGTAGATTGGATATTTTAATGAACTTTGTAATCATTCTTCAGAAGGAAAGCAGGTTGCATTCGAAAGTAGTTACTCCACGATAAATGGCCACCATTTCGAGCACTTCTTACGAAATCTGTTTCCCGCGATCTACACTGTGTGTAGCCTTACAGAGATTAATGAACTCGCTAGTATAATTTCTATTCACTGTGTACAGGAGCCCAATAAAATTTTGCAGCTCATTCATCACTTCTTAATCCAAACATACCCTTTCCAATCCCACCGAAGTGTAGTCGGAGTGCGTAAATTAATAAAACCCATGGGCGAGAGCCTGAAAAGGAATTCAGAGATGCGTCTGCGAAGTATTCGGGAGCGTAAAACGCGTATTCGACTTGCAAATACCGTTTGAAGTTGAAAATTTGTTTCCTCATCGGGGGCCTCGCATTTTCGCAGAAAGTTTAATGAGGCCGGAAGCGGAGGAGTGAAAAGAAGACGAGGAAGAAAAAGAGGAAGGAAAAACAGGGACGAGGGGAGAGAGAGAGAGAGAGAGAGAGGCAGAGAACTTAAAGGCAGTGATTCCTTTTCCGGTTGATCCCTCTCTCATGAATTTTCCGGCTTGCACTCCGCGCCACTTCCGGCTACTTTTCTGATCTCGAGTTGCCGCTGCATCCGTAGATAGATGCATCTTCCCGAGGCTGCCAGCTTCAAAGAGCAGATCGAATAAATTCCGTGAAAATCCACGCCCCTTACAAAGAATTTCTCTATAAGCCTCTTTCTCGGGGAGATCACTACCCTTTACTTTCCATTCCTGCAGGATATGCGCTTCCTCCCCTACTTTCCTCATTCTACGTCTCATTCGATTTACTTCTCCCCCATCCTTTACTTGCACTTGCGCGTAATCTTGCCGTTTCTCGCAAGCAAAATCGATTAACTTCGAGCGCACATGTCCCGCCATAAATAACGAGGCTAATCGGAGGATCGAGTAAATAATCAAGGACACTGGCGCTGAGACGAGGCACGGTAAAACGTGTACCTAATTGTTCCGCGGTCGGGTGGAATCGAACACTGCGTTGGAAGACAAGATTAATCGCGAGCGAAGCAACGGGGACGCGACGGAATTGCGTTCCGCGGAACGACGTCGAATGAATTAATTACGGAAACGCGCGCTTGCTCCGCGGCACGGAAGAAAAAAGGAGTCGCGTTATCTCGCGTATGAAACTGAACGCCGCGTTACGAGACTCGGGCCTGTTTTTTTTTTCCTTCTACGGTTGTTTTATCGTCTCATCGGGAGCCGGAGCAGGCCGTCATAAAGTAGGAAACCGGCGTAAAACATATCCGCCGCGATAAATTGGCGCGAAAGCACGGGGCCAGCGCGTTGCTTAATGCAAATCGGTCGACACCTGGCATAAAAACGGCGCATATTTTGGTCGGCCCGCCGAGCGACGCACTCGAGGAACGATTAAAGGGCGAAATAAAGCTGTACGCCGCGCTGCTTTATCGGCTCCCACGTCCCGAGTGTAGCCTGGTAACGCGTAATTAAATCGACCACCTCCAATATACGAATTCCAGAGAATCGTCCCTTTGAATCGGCTGGGAACACCTTGAACCACTTTGAAAAATTATTGGAGTGCTGTGTAGCGTTCGAAATAAATTCAGGGTTCCTCGAAAAGTTATTTTGAAATAAATAGTGCGTGAATTATTCAACGAGAAATGCGCAGGCGACTGTAAAATTTGAAATATACAAACAGCTGTGGGGAATACAAATTTTTGTGAGTTTGGAAGGATTCGGTGGCAAAATTTAATTGGCAAGTGCTGGTGTATAGGAATGAAGCAACTTACGTTCACACGCGTTTCAAAGGTTTCGAGTGCTTTAAAGAGTAACTGTGAAGCTTATGAGGGACGAACGTTATTTATAGGTAAGCTAAAAAGCTGATTCGTGAAGTTTTAATGGGTTAATTTTGATTAATTGTAGGAGTTCTGGTGGTAACTTCCCAGATTATATGAAATTCCAAATTCCAAATTTCAACTCTTTTGTTTCTTAATCCGACATATGGTATTTTTCTGTATCGAGCTTTCTGCTTTAGTTAATAATGGAAGGTATTCGAATCGTTGCAGTAAAATTAACGATAATCGTGTGAAGAATCTTGCGCACAGCCAGTGCAATGCGACAGAATGAAGGTTTAGGGCGGAATGCCATGAGTTACACATTCTGCAGGCGTTGGTATCTCCGCTCCGTGGTCGGCTGCTATCGATTTTGATCTGTGAACGCAATTACGCGAAATCACCGATATAGCTAATTACTTCAATGCCCGAGCTTCAATCACTGGGCACGCTGATACGGAACTGCCTTTAATTATACGCTCTGTCTGTTAATAAATTAACATCCTACCGGGGCAAACAAAGTGCAGCAAACGCGCATGATAAAGGTCTGGTTCTCATTATGCGTCCAATCGACGCCAGACAACGGACTAACGACCGACAAAATATTGCACATGTACAGGATGGTCGACTGGAAACAACCCGAGAACTTTGCCAGTATTATTCCTTCCAACAAACGCTGGCAATGAGTCGAACAGAATGATAAAATCACAGAGTAATCATTAAGCCTTGCTAAACATTTATATTAATGATTTAAAAAGTGATTCGGCAATGTAATCCACCATTTTCGATAAGAAGCTACAGTTATTTCGTACCTTAAAAGCCTTGTGCATCTATTAGAAACTGGCACAAGTGGTATTGCTCCGTGATAAGTCAGACTTGGCAATAGTAGACAGTTGTGTCAGATGGACTCTTTGGACAATCGATACGTAATTTAATAATTTAGTCCCACATTAAGAACTGTCACACTTCCAGCCCCCTAATTTGATTATCGACATCGAGACCAGAGATTTATTTATGAGTTTATGAGCGGGCAAGGAGGAGGTCTGCGAAATGGAAGCCTCGCCAGCGGTATGAATTAATCTACGAATGGATTATGATAAAAGCCCAGTGGATGCGCACTAATATCCTGTTGCTAATTGCTGGTTATTAAACAACATCGACCAGTAATACGTGGAACATTTATTAACAGCGTGGCGTATGAACGTTCGTCCCAATATTGACTTCGCCTGCCTTCGTTTAACACACCACAATGCGCGTATTAATTACTGTAAACAATGAGCAAATCGTTCTAATCACGAATAACGTAATTTCCTCGCGGCCGGTTGGTATTTTCGCGCCCAGAGGTGCTATCGATTAATGAAGCAGCGAAACTCCACGGAAACGACAACGATTCCTCGCCCAACAGGAATAGATATTTGTCTTGGAAATTTTGAAAGAAAACAATCAAATTCAACGTGAATGAAAAATGTTTGTTTCTAAACGAACCATTGCTTGATTTTATTGCTTAGCGATTCAAAGAAACGTGATAACTATATAAAAAATTGAAACACGAATGCTTTCACGTACCATTTTCACTTTCAAGCGAATAATCCCTTTTAGTGGAAGTTAGCTGAACCGTTTTCTTCGAATCGCCTCGTACACGCAGCTTAAACACTTGTAAAACAAAATACTCTCGACACCACAACCGATTCAAAGCAGACAAAAGGGAAGGATCCTCCTGAATATTCAAATTCCTTCCCCACTGTTGTAACAACAGATTCGCGGGGCACAGATGTATCGCGCTAACTTACAGTAATACACTGCAAATTATAAGTTGTACAATTAGTTGGACGCGTGTTGTTTTTCATTATCCGCCCACCCCCGCCGCCGTAATTGGCGTGGCGAAACAATCGCGAACTCGAAGTATCTCATCCCGCGACCGTTTTATGAAGAGGATTACACGCGCGCCGTGTTTTCCACGGTGCCGCTCAGCCGTTTATTATACCAGCAAAAAGCGCGATTTTTCACCCCCTCCACGCCGCGGGATTTGCAAAAACCGCTCCGGCGTGGCCCTATAAATTCGGCGTTGTAAAACTGAGCGTGTAAACAAACGGCAAATTCGCGAACAATGCGAGCAAGAGGGGATAATACTCGTTCGAATGTATCCGAAGGCGGGGGCGGAATTTATAAATTCACACAGGGAATTATTCTTTCACCCTTGCAGACGGGCCCTGTGTATCGTTTCGATTAAGCGACTCCCATTTCCTTTTTCGCGCGGTGAAATGTAGTTTTCCCGCGTTCGAGGGAAACGACGTAATCCACGGGTTTAAAATAAAGTGTCCTTTAATTGAATACCGTGCCGCGGCGGTTTCCGAGTGCGCGTGCCACCGTTACACGCAGAAGCTTACTCGCTTGTAAATCGCACCCGGGAGAACTGTGACCATTATTTATTCTTTTACATCCTGTACAAGGTCGCTTAAAATTCGGATGGAACTGGGGAATAAATTCGTACGAGGTATATTATCGAGGAAGAAATAGGCCCGTTGCTAGAGAATCGATAGGTTCGATAGGTCGAAGTGTGGCGTTCCGTCGATCGCTTAGGAAACGGCGGAAGTATTCGAGGAACGTTCATCGAGATCCGTGAATTAATCTGTTGGCGAATGAGCTGCAGTTTGTTATGCGACGCGCGTTATTGGAACTGCTAAAATATCGACGTCGAATATCGAATTCCGCGACGAGTGTTACATTAATCGCGCGTTATATAAACGACCCCGGAAGTTTCGGGGGGGGGGGGGGGGGGAGAGTTAAATGAAAATGAGCCTCCCTGCTCGAACCTGATAACGGGTGGCTCGCCTCCTCAGATTAAGTGGATTGGAAGGTAAAAGTTTGCCGAAAGACGCCTGACGTCATAACAACGGAGGGCTACGGGCCGTCAAAGTTCCGGGGGACGCTGCTTCGTTTCCCCTGCACCTCGTAGCTCATTATCATCCAATCAGCATGGCGAAACTTTTCGGCGGAATAACAGAGAGCCCTCTGCTGTTTTAACGCGATTCGTGTACCTGCGAGCGACGGAATCGAGCTCGATATTATGTACTCGAGGATAGCGGCTCAGTTGTGCCGTAGAGTTCGAATCGAGCAATAATTATACAAGCGCAAATTCCGTGGAATATAATTTGCTTAACAAGCATTGCGAGAATAGATCGTTGACTTCGTGTCTTCGCACTTTGCGGAATAAAAAATTGTTTCAGTGGGAAATGTAATGATTTGAAATTATTTTTTCTTTTTGTTAATTATACGAGCTGTATAATTGCATCGTTATCCTTTCGTTAACCGTGCCGTATTTTATAACATGGTTATCCAACAACAACATCTCGATTTTAACATGTTTTTTGAAATTTTTACCTATTCTTTGTTTTATTTGGTATTCCGAATTTGTTATGTTAAGAATTCCGTTCTTCCTTTAAACATAATTTTATATTAAAAACTAAAAAGCGATGTAATTGTGGTTAAGAAAGAAGAAATACGGAACAAAATAAACGACTACTATTATTTTATTCATATCTATTGCTCAGGTGACACCTTTCACACTATAGTTCCACTTTGGAATGTGTTTTGCCTATGAACTTGGAGTAAAAGTGGCGGGTGATTTTTCATAAAGTGCAGAAGGCACAGCTACAGGATTCTGAAATGGTTCAAAACTGATTGTTCGCCTAAGGCAAAAAAAAAATTCACAACTGTTATAGTTTTTACAACAGCGCGGGTAACGAAAGGTTAATGCAATTTCTGTACCTTCACAGGCGATACCTAAGTGCACCCTTGCAATTACCTCGCCTTGTATATTCGAAAAGGCGTCTGTTTCAATTTCTAAGTAGAACAGACTTAAAATAGGGAGACCAGCAGGGTTCACGGCCATCGCACACTCGCGCAAAGATACCGCGATATACAGATCTTACCAACACAGCGAACCCAACATTGCCAGGTGTGTAATTAGCCTGGAAGGTGTAAACAAGTAGTGTTAAAGAGAAAGCAAGCGTGAGACACAAAAACTCGTGGACAAGTCCCTCGTAAACAGAGTGGCCATGATATTCATTTTGACGATAAGTACAATAAGTGGCAACGAGCTTTCAGAGAGGGATCAACACCGAGAGAAGAAGTGAGGTGAACGGTGGAGAGAGAGAGAAGAAAACAGATGCATGAAAGATAATTAACATTCGAACCGAAACACTGGAGGCTGTATAAATGTGTAATTACCCCAGCAGAATGCTTTCCGACCGAGGATTCCTTTGAAAAAAAAAAAAAAAAAAAAAAATAAAAAACAGAGAAGCATTGAGTTAATTAACTTATAAGCCTGCGTAGACACAGCGGTATTTAGTTGCTCGTGTGTGTTGGACACGAATCGAGAAGAATCGGGGAAAAGAGGCACGGTCGAATGTTTATAATTTACACCAAGGTATAAATGAGTAATGATTGATATTTGGTTTTCTCTTCTTACACAATCGCAAGCATTTTAGCTGTATGAAAGCTCGAATCGCTTCAAATGCTATAATTTTTACTGCTACTCGATTTTAATATTCTGGAGTTAGAGCGATTTCTAAGAATCCTCTTGAATTTTTACTATTTGCAAGGTCGACGAAGCCTCCGAATGGTCGAAACTTTCGAGATACTCTAAGAATTTGAAGGAATTAAGGGGTTATTAGGGTAGTTAGGATTATCGAGATTTAGTGGAGTGGCAGTGCTTTGGGATTTCGTACCATCTTAGTGACTATTAAGACCGTGAAGACTATAAGGACATTCGAGGCAGCTAGGACCTCGGAGACCACTGGGATTTTGGGGCTACTCGGAAACTGCGGTCTCCCATGATCTTGAGAACTACCTGGATCTTCGAACTTCTCATTAAACCGAGGATTACAAGAATACTTTTAAGCAGCGAGGCTTTGATGAGGGTCTAGTAAAACGTAGAGATCTGGAACTAATTCTGTTTACTCGTGGAGTTAGAATCTACTGGATCTAGAGACTTCTTGAACACTATGATATTTTAATTCACGGTGTTCTTTGCGATCTTGTAAATTACTAGGAATCTTTCACTCAGGGCGGGATTAAGATCTTTAGAGGCCCTAAGCACTTAAATCATTTTGAGGACTCCTTCAACGCAATGTACGATTTCTTAAGCATTTCTATTAATTCAGCATTGCTCTCGCTAAATTACAGACTCCCAGAATTTTCAGAATCAAATAATTTCATCTGCCTAAAATCCACTATAAATTCAATGACCCCTGGTTCATTGAGTACCAACGAGATTTTAGTAAATTAGTGGCATACCAAGTGCTGCCCGGACCACAGGGTCTTTTTAGAGGGTTTGTGAAGTACTTCGATCGAGAACCCTATTGGGATTCAGAGGAATATTAGGATCGAAATGACCATCGTGAGTTTCCAAGCCATTAGACTTAGAGTGTAGGTCCATTGTGAATTTCGAGACTGCTTTGCCCTTCAAGCCCCCAAGGCTTTCAAGTCTATCTAACAGATCTGAAGCCACTCGAGATTCTTAAATGCCTCTGAAAATTCCCAAGGGTATCAAGCTTTTCATCAACGTTCGAAGCGATTCGAAACTTTTAATTGTACGTTCGAGATGATTCGAAGTATCTAACGCTAGAAACTAAGCTAGAGGATACGCAGAGTTAAGTGACTCACCTGGCTGACGCTCTTGTTCTTGATTTTGTCGAGGGGCAGCCGTTCCTTGACGTAGTGGAGGTTCAAGATCTCCTTGACCCGTTCCTTGTCCTGGAGGATCTGCTGGACACCTGGTTCCTCGAGGGCCGCGTTGCTCGGCGCGAACAGGGTAACATCGCGCAGGCGACTAATGGTGTTCATGATATCGTCGCCGAAATCTCGAATGGTCTCGTAAAACTTGTACACTGGCCCGTCCTCCTTTTCCTAAATGAAGAGAAGAGATTTCTGTTTATCGATTTCGAGGTGCTGGCAGGATGATTCTACGAAGGGACTGTTAATAAATGAAAAGAAAGAAATGAAAGTGCTTAACAAAAAAATTGTAACAAAAGAGGGTGGAGAATCTCGATGCTTAAATAACGCGAAATTTGCGAAGCCGTGGATTTGTATCGTTCGAAAGGGATTGGGAGAAGTTGCCTTTGATTTGCATACACCGGTGCGAGTTAAATAACTATTGTAGAGACGTATGGAAGGATTATTTTTATTACTGCAACGTGGTAGGTCGAAATGAAAATTTCTGGTTAAACTTCGGCGCGTAATACAAGATAGATGGAACGTGATGGTTTTGCTTTCTTCCAACTTTGAGGGGTATGAGGGTTCGAGGTGTTTATTAAATTAAATGGCACGGCCAACTTCGCATATTTCGCTTCCGCGTGGGAATGACAAATAAAATGCTCGCAAGGGACTCGGGAAAAGGTATTGAGACACAAAAATAAAGCTTCAAGCTGTTATGGGGCAATTAAATCGCGGAAAAACTGAATGGTTTCCAGAAGCAATATACTTGATTAAAATCACTGTCGATGGAATCCTCCGAGATACGAGGTGCTTTCTTCAACAAACAATTTCGATTAAAGTTATTGGATATAGAGCGATACAGAGTAATTCGGGCGAGGGTGATAGGCCATATCTCTTCTCTGTTTCCGTATAGAAAACGACTAAAAAAAATCAACGTTTTTTAGAAATAAAAGTTCAAATAAAAATATTCTATTCTGTATTTTGAATTTGTTCTTCTACGAAGTACTGTGTGTAATTTTAATTAAAAATACCGAATAAAATTCATTTTCACGAATTATTCTATGATTTTTTTTCATAACACGATTCACCCCTGTATTCTGCACGCAGTAAAAATATTATTCAGCCACATTCCCATATGTACAGTCCAGGACAGAACTCTGACTTCAACTATATTAAAAATTTCGATATAATTAAATTTTACTTTATACCACGATTAAAAAACCCCATCAAGTGCCATTTTTAAAATATAACACTTTCCACTCGATTCGTGTCCTCCACCCTGCACCTTGCATACACGGAAGCACGACTTTAGCTACGCAAAACATTTCCATAGTCACGAATCTGTTCCATGGAATCTTCGACCGTGCTCCATGTAACAGCAATTCTTTCCACTTTGAACGGTAAAACAGTTACGACCCATTCCAGACCCGTGAATCACCCTGTACAATCAAAGGGAGCGCAACGTTTACGTTCGCGACGTTTCCCCGTCAAGAGTTGTTCCTCAACACGACGGAATAATCCATTCGCCGGCGAGTCCTTGTGCATCAAAGTCCTGCTAATTAATAGTCAATTCGAAGCACGAAAGGCTCACGCAATGGAGACGAACGTCGCAATTGTCGTCCCTCGGGCGTCGCGACGTCGACACACCCTTATCAATATCACGATTCTTTGCCTTTTTATCCGCGTATAATCATTTAATTTGAAAGAAAATAATTTAAAATGTATTCTTTCTATCTAATAATCCACTGTTCAATGGACTTTGGGAGAAACATATTGAAAAGTGTTTCGATAAGGGGTTTGTAATTTTTGGAGGCTGGGTATATTAATAATCGCTTTGCACAGTGCTGCGGGATACAAAGATAGTGAGAATACATAATAAAATTGATTAGAGGTAATTAATCGAATCGTTTGCGACACCTTATCTCGGTGCCCATCGACAGGACCAACGACTGACAAAACAGACAATAAAGAACTAGAAAACACAAGGGATGAGGGATACGTGGCTGCCATTGGTAGTCATTCTTAGCATTCCACCTGTCTTCCATCGTTTTCCTTTTTTCCCTTTCTACAGGCTGCTTGGAGCATTCGGAATTCGAAGATCGAGGGCCATGTCTGAGTTTTTGGTGTTGATCGAGCGGAGGGGGTTTCAATATTAATGGAACATGATTGTTAACGTTCAGTTTATAAATCACTTTCGTTAGAAACAGGCGAAAGTTTCAGATGGAAAATTCATTAGGTCTACTCTATCAGTGGGAAAAGTCACCTGTATTCTTAGCTTCGAATTCTGAATGTCTAAGTCACTGAATCGTACCAATTGATGAGGAAGTAAAAGGCCATTCTTCTATTTAATGGTTTCTGTACTCACATAGCTAAGGAGTTTCATAATTCACAGCTACTGAAATTGTTCAACACTCAAAATTCCACAGAAAATTTCTAAGAAAATTCTGCGTCAAAATCAATTTTCGAAAAATCTATTCAAAAAATTTTCTTCATTTTTCTTAACGACCATTTTCTATTCTCGATTTTTCAGTTGACCACTGAACTTCCTGGCATTCTATAATTTCTAGCTTCATAAAAATTTGAAGGTTACTAGCTCACGCAGATACAGGTAGTCTCCTCTTCCCAACTTCCTCTCAAATGGAACGATTCATCGCGTCAGCCCGTGCGCTTCGCGCTTGTCCTTTCCCCGTTAATCTCCCCTTTCGCGCGTTCCTCGAGGATTTGACCGACAGGAGGCGACGAAAGGGAGGGTCAACAGGGCGTCGGTGTCGTTACGAAGAAACAATATCGACACTGGGTAAAGGGAATAACAAAGGAGAATCGGCAGCTTGTTCGCCAGCGAAGGATCGTTGAAATAAAAGAATTGTCGTCAAACTAACATCGGTAAGCAGTGGGAATCTAATAGGCCTACTTCTAAGGTTCCTACGTCAGGGGACAAATTAACGGGTGGAACCTTTTTGCCAAAGACGTCGAGCCTCGTTCGAAAATTAAAAAAAAAAAAGAAAAAAGAGAAAAAACAGGAGGAAAAAGGGTAAAGAAAATTAAGAAACTGACTGGTCGAATTGGAAATGTTTCCAATCGTTGGAAGGACTCTCGTTCTGTTGGCACTGCCGCAAGCTGGTTTATTAATCAGGCCAAAAAGACTTTAACCGGGAACGTCGAAAGCGACGGAATATTTATGCGCGTTAAGGGTATTTGCAGTCGCTCCTCACCGACTCTGGTGGATTTTAATCGTGTCGTGAATTCACTCCAAAAGAAAGGGTGCAATTTGTCCGAAGAGGTTGAAAGGCAGAGTTCTCGAAATTTTGGTCATTTCAGTTAACTAGTGACGGCGAAAATCGAGAAATTATTCTACTGACATATTTTCTCCTTCATCGCGTTCAATTTGATTGCTCTCTATTCAAAAGAGTATGAATTTGAAGCTTCAGGTTTATAACGGATTATTTCTTAAGAATTCTAAAACCATTTCGGCTCGACGCTTGTCACGACGCTTCTACCCCTTCGTCAAATAACATTCCCGGGAAGCCACTCGGGTCGACCAGAACGAAACGTCCTTCCCCATTATTTCTCGTGGACGATCACGCTTTCGTCGCAGTTACATCTAAGAAATTAATCTAAAAATTCAAGTGCAGTAAGTACAGTCGGTTCTTCGAAAATCGAGCGAATAGATCGTTTGAAAGAAGGTGACAGGAGAAAGGGAGATTCTCAGGCGCTCCGGGGACTGTGCCCGATCTGCTATATATATTTAGAGGTTACTCGAATTTTCTCAGGGAAAAGGCAAGTAACCGGGGACGATCTCGAGTGTTCCTTCGATATAATCGAGCACCCAGCGACGGTGCTAGAGAATTCTAGAGCCCATCGATTCGACGATTCTCCCGACTGTTCTTACACGCTCACTACCTTCTGCACGTTCTCTATAAAAAACCAACAGAAGCTTCTGATATACACGGATCTGATAACGAACGGTCGATCTAGAATCGGCCATTTCGACTGTCGCGACGCGACAAACGCGCCACTACCGTAGTATTGCGGGTGTCGTGTGTATTCGGTAGTCTCTGATGAGTTCATTTAATAAGTACTTACGATGCCCTATATGACATGCAGAGTCCAATAGAGACATGCAAAGCACCACAGAATAACATCATTGAGTCAATATTAAGAGTAATAAACACATGTACACAATTGATAGAAAATTCGATCGGCAATTAGTTCGAGATAAAGACAGTGGGGTTTATCGCGCGGATCTCGTTTCTATACTCTTTAAGTGCTGGAAGAGAGTTTTTCTATCGTCTACCTTCTTGCACATCTCCCGCCGAAGAACGCCCGCGACGAAACAACCCAGTGCCATTGGTATCGTTCTCGTTCAGGGGAAGCTCGATTCAACCCGATATGTTCGCGCCGCGCGCGTTCAAGCTGGGGCTCGGATCTGACTGGAGTCGAGCAGACTAGACGTTCACGGAGGATGAAGGTCTCTGCACACATCAGTTCTGTGTGGGTTCCGTGACGGTGGTGAGGAAAAGAAGGGAGAGAGGAGCTCTTCTTTTTACCACTGGCACCCCGACACGGAACTGATAAGTGTGCTTCAGAACTTAAGGGATGTTCCTAGTGTGATGGCTGGAAAAAACTAAATTTTTTATGAATTAAAAAAGAAACGAGTATTGCACGTTTTTAACTTTATTCTGTCACCTTTTAAGATTGTAAACAAATTTTTTGGATGTAAAAATATCCATTTATAACGGAGTAGGAGCGTCGCGAAGAAAACATAATTCTTCCGAATGCCAGTACTGATTGCTAAGAAACCAAAATCCTTGTACTTGTAAAATTGAATTACTAGAGTCAACGAAACTATAATTTTTTTTTTGGTAAAATTAATGAATCTTTTTTAAGACGTTGACATTTCTTTGTTTCTCAATATTTGCTCGTCATGCTGGTTCAGACAAAAGCCGTCTATAGATTACCAATCTTTTTGAATTTTGTGTTTGAGATAACCACAATTGCTGACATCATGTCTCCTATTCCGCTATAAATCGATATTTATACTTACAATTTTTTTCGTTGATAGAATAAAGCTACAGCTTCTTTTTTAATTCTCTTAAAAAAATTACGTTCTTTTTTCAGCCTCCACATTAGGAACACTCGTTAAAGTGTCGAAGAGCAAAACTCTTTGCTGGGAGGGCAAGTAGTATGAATCTACAAAGTCAGACTGTTTCATTCCGACTATCAATGAACGGAGAAACGCGAGAATGGCGCAGTAGTATGAAAGATTTTCGTTAAGAAAGATTTTTCAAGACCTAGTTGGAACGAAACCAATAGGCTACTCAAGCCCAGCGAGGAGCTGCCTCCTTCACCTTCTTTGGCCTCTGCACAAGCAACTGATTTCATGTGAACTCTAGATGCCCGAACAGAAATAAAATACATGGTTCTTGAAATATCTAAAATTTGAGATTGAATTAACGCTCATACCACTAGGCACCAACAACGATGACTAAAATCTTACACTGCCATCCAAATCACTCTTCCCAGCTTGAACGCCTTGAACAGTGAACCAGAGAGGAGCGTAACATCGACAAAGAAGTCCGTTCGATTGGGGGAAGCTAGAAAACCGTGTAGAATCTACAGGACCGTACTCGAAAGCCGCTGTCGGTGTATTACGATCAATAAAAAAGAAAATCGTACTCGTCCTCCAACGTCTGACCACGGTACGACCAGAATTTCGTATCGGGCGAATCAAACGGGAAAGCCCTTGAGTTATCGACGATGGCCGGCAATAATTGAAATTTTAATCGAATCGTTGGCTTCGAGCGTGCCAGTGTTCGCGACACGCGGTGAACGGAAAAAAAGAGGGAAAATGGAAGAGAAAATCTGAGGGAGAGGGGGGTTAGAAAGATAGCGAGCACAGGACAGTGTAATTGCTTCCGTTCTTTTGTGCACAGGAGAACCGCGCGCGTTAATATCGGTGTAATAGAGCTGGACACGTGGCCGATAGTAATTTAATATCGGCATGCAATTAAACGCTCGATCGCCGGTTACGCCGATGGAAATCGTTATCGCGATAATAACCAGCCGCGATCGCACAGACTATCCGGTCTAGTATTCGCGACAACGACACGGACTAATATCGTCGCCACGCGGGGAATTAGTGAATTACAGACACGTGACTGCCAACGCGTTTTTCCGCAACGTTTCCGAATCACGAGCACGCGCTAATTAACTGGTGATCGATGGTGGAAAAAGGGGGCATCGGCTCTGTTGGTCCTGTCAATATCCAAGTAGATATAATTCAATCGTACTGCTTGCGAGGAAATGGTATGGGGGAGAGAGTGGTCTTCCTATTGTATTATTATTTCTATTTGCTAATTCTATTCTTTTGGATATTAAACTTCAAATTATTGGAATTAAATTCATCGAACGTATACGCAAAACGAGGAACAATCGATGGTATTGGGGTATCAAATTGGCTCGATGAACTGGGGAAAGGGGTTAAACAGCACGATTCAATAGATCAACATGTATATTCGGACCTGTTGAGTACCTACAAAGGTTCTGATGCTTTCAACTATTAATTCTTCGTTCCATTTATTCCCCAGTAAATAGTGAGTGCTGCATTTTTAACCCCTCGTGACCACACTTCTGTAAAGCCCCGCAGTGGTCACACTGGGTCTAATGAAGCCAGCCGATTTTTAAACAATTACTGTACGAATTGTACCCCTCTAATCGAGTTCCAAAAATTATAATACACACTTTGAACAATTATATGATTAAACGAACTTACCTGTAAGTGAAGTTCGATCATAATTGTATGAAGCGCCTCTTCCGAAATGATCAACTTGTAGTCCTTCCACTTACTACCGATGTCGCCACATTTTTCAACGCTTATAACAAACAAAAAAAGGCGACGCCTCGCGCGTCCCTTCTGCTCGTTTCCGCGTTGCCTCATTTTTTCAAAGCTACGCCGTAACGTTCACTAGGGGTCTCAAGGTTTACCCTTGAGTAAGGGTATATCTTCTGAGGTGGGACTGATCATTTCGGAAGAGGCGCTTCATACAATTATGATCGAACTTCACTTACAGGTAAGTTCGTTTAATCATATAATTGTATTGGGCGCCTCTTCCTCATGATCAACTTGTAGATGTTTAACGCAGTTACGGCGGGGAAAGGCGTTAATTATTAGGTATAATTGATTGCCTTTCTTATTACTATACTAATATAATGTATTTGTATGATATACCTATTGTTTTTGTTACATTTCTAGGATCGCCTTAGCAAAGGCACTTTTATCTGTTGCTAAGTTCAGATCGTAAAACCTTGTAAACGTACTGGAATCTTTCGTCCAACCTGCTGTCCTACGCAACACGTCTAAGTTCAGGCCTTTCCTTTTTGCTGCCGATGCTGAAGCATGGCGTGTTGAGTGAGCCGTGAATACACTTGTATTTATACCGCTTTCCGCAAGCGTATCCTTTACCCAATGGCTTAATGTCTGCGATGTAGCGGCTTTAAATGGTTTCTTATTTGTGACAAAGAGTGATTTAATTCCCTTACGAGCCTCTTCCGTCCTGCGAATATAGCATTCTAGTGCTGACGCAGCACAAATCTTCTTATTTTTTGGATAATAAGGCAAGACTAGAATCGGCTGATTCCGATTGCGGCCTGATGTCTTTATACGGTCCGGTATCTTGATCTGTAACGACTTTTCTTGCTTTTCAATATTTTCCGTTTTAATCAAAGAGAACGTTTGCATTCTGTGGCCCGTAACTAATGCTAATAGGCATAGCAGTTTTTTACCTAAGTCCTTTATAGCCATTTCTTCGTTACAGGGCAGAGACAAGAAGTGGTCCAAGACAATCTTTGGGTCCCAAGTAGCGTCATACTTGGGTTTTGATGGCCTTAGATTTGCTATGCCTTTAAAGAATCTTGACACTCTATAGTCTTGAGCCATCTCCGGTCCTACAAGTAATGAAATTGCGGATCTATGGCAATTGATTGAGCTATGAGTTGCACCTTTTTCATATAATTCTGTTAGGAACTCGATAATCTTTGGCACTGAACTCCTAAAGGGGTCCATGTTTCTTTGCTGCAGAAATTCCACCATTTTTTGAAACAGCATTCATATTGTTTAAACGATGAGTCTGCTAATGAGGAAATCATAATGTCTATCGATGTCTGAGGAATGTCCTTTGTTTCGAAGGCTCTCCTGACAAGATTCCGGCCACCAGGGTAACTTTGTTCCAAAATTGATCTGGTTCCCTGTTAGAAAAACCAACGTTATTCTTTGCATTAATGATTACTAGCTCCGAGGCTAACATCTCGCAAAACAGCGGGTACCACGGTTGTGCTGGCCACTCTGGTACTACTACTATGCCCTCTGCACGATCCTCCCTTATCTTTTGCAGGGTTTTTAAAATGATCGAACATGGGGGGAACGCATAAAAAAAATGTTTATTCCAGTTTTGGGTGAAAGCGTCGATTGCAATTGAACCGGGATCCCTTTTCCATGATATATATTTTTCGCATTTGGCATTTACCCTACTAGCAAATAAATCGATTTCCGGTTTTCCAAGTCTATCAGTTATTTTTGTAAAGGCTACATTTGATAATTCGATTTCAGCCGTTGATTCTTTGCGACGCGATTCGAAATCCGCCTCGACATTTTCTGTAGACGCTATATATGACGCAAAAATCCAAATGTTTTTCTTTTCACACCATCTCCATATATCCTTGGTTATGTCATTTAAATTTCTGAATTGAACACCTCCCATCCTATTGATATATGAAATGGCTGTCGTATTATCAATGTGGAGTAGAATCTGATCGCCTTCATGATTTCTCGCAAAGCACTTTAACCCCAAAAGGACTGCTAAGAGTTCCAAGTAATTAATGTGTTTGGATCTTTCGTCATCTTTCCAATGTCCCTGTACTCTTCTTCCTACGCAAAACGCGCCCCAACCCGTTAAGGACGCGTCCGTGAAAATTTCTAGGTCAAATCGGGTCTGTCTGATTGGATTATTTGATAAAATGCCTATCGATTTCCACCACTTAAATTCCTCCATTACATCTCTGGAAATCGTCATATACGATTCATAATTATCATTATTTGTTCCGAGAGCTAAAAATTTTTGTCGTTCACACGCTTTTGTATAACTCCATCCATAATTTACCGCTGGGCAACACGATACTAAGAAACCTATTACCTTTGCAAATTTTCTTATTTTTATTGTCTGCCCCTCTCTCAGATCTTTAAGTAAACTAATTATACTTGTTTTCTTAATCTCTGTTAGTTCTACTACCATTTGTCTAGAATCATAAATAAAGCCTAGATAATTGCACCTTTGTTTTGGTGTCAATTGGCATTTATGGATATTAATTATAAACCCTAGGTCTTTTAACAGTCTTTGTGTTTCCGTTACATTTTGTAGGCAATCTGAAAACGATTCTCCTATAAGTAACAAGTCATCTAAATAGATTACGGAGCGATATCCTCTTTTACGTAAATGTGCAACTACCGGTTTTAAAATTTTTGTGAATACATATGGTGCTGTATTTAAGCCAAATGGTAAGCAGGTAAATTCAAATAAGGAATTATCGAATTTGAATCTTAAGTATCTTTGAGATGATCTATGCATAGGTACTAAGTAGTAGGCATCCTTGAGATCTAAACTCGCCATGAAACATTTTTTGTTCAATAATTTAGTGACAGTTCTGCCGTCTTCTAGTTTAAAATGCTTTGTAGATATAAATCTGTTTAGATTCTTCAAGTTTAATATAAGCCTATATTTCCCATTAGGTTTTTGAGCTAAGAAAATATCTGAAACAAACTGGTCTGGGTTATATCTACATTTCCGAATAGCACCTTTTTCCTCTAGCTCTAAGAGTAAATTTTTAACATTTAGCATTTCCTCTGTCGACCACTTCCTTTCTTTTGGTTCGCTTTTTTGAACTGGTTTCGATATGAAAGGGATTTTATAGCCATTAACCCAAGATAGTGTGGTCTTATCTGAAGTAATTTTTGTCCAGTTCAACACAAACCTATGGAGTCTTCCAGCTATCTGACTTACTGAGTTCTCTAATATCTCCTCCGACGGCTCTGTTGTTGTTGGTGTTGCTCCTTCCTCGGGCGAGATCTCTGGTAATTCGTATGCCTCCTCTGATTCGGGGCCTCCCTTTGATATTGTTTCTGCCCGCCCGACGTCGCTGCAGAACCAGTTCTGTATTGACGGGGCGGGAGTTTCGAGTTTTTTAGTATTTTATTGGGGTAATCCTTATTCTTTGGACGTAATTCTTTAGAGGCTGTTTCCAGTGCTTTTGTGGCCTTCACCACCTCGTCCAATTTGTTACTGAACAGGTATTCATCCGCCTGCGTCTCCTTTAAAGCACTCTTTAATGTTGGATTTATGTTTGCCAAAATAAGGCTTCTTCTGATGGTTGATTCGTCGTGTTGTAGGTCAGCTAATAGGCTGCCTGCATCCCCTAGACACTCCAGGATTTTTAGGTTTTCCTCTGATTGTCCTTGTTTCAAGGCCAGAGTCATCGCTTTTCCCATAGCAGCCAATCCAGAGGTAAGCTTGCTCTGCTTTAGCAGGATACGCGTGTCCCTATTTAGCACCGGTTCTTGAATAATAGTTTTTATCTCCGGATTTAGTTTTGGGGGATCGCATAGTATACAGTTCTCCGGTGGTGGGTACTTTTTAATTAATTGGAGTTTATCGTCGTTTGGTAACCCCTGATTCAAAATGTCTTGCCAGCGAAGCGCTACGTCCGATTGTATCGCCGGGGACAGCGTTCTATCTTCACATACTCTTTTCCCGATCATTTTCAGAATATCCTCGCTTAGGCAAAATTCCTCTTCGTTGTCTTTAGTTGGTATAGGCATGTCTGCTTGTCCTTCTGGGTTTTGGAGATTTTTTCCCTCGCTCTCCGAGCGTCCTGATATTTCGTCGCTTCTCATCTCAGCTGAAAAAATCGTTAATTTCTGGATTTTATTTTTTCTATGCATAAGAATTATTCAAGTTAGGGCTTGATTCTTATGGCGGTTATATTAACCCTTTCCCGATCGATAGCCTACTATTCGGCATTATGTTCCAGATGCTTACCAACCGTTATTAATCGGCTAAGGCATGGAATGATCTACCTTACCGGCCGATAAAGTATTAACCATTTATAACCTTAATGTTGTTGTCATACGGGTTAGGGCCCTGACAAACTCTGGAGGTTCCCCCGAACTCTTTCCAGATTTATTATTACGTTTCGTAATCATATCAAATCAAGGTCCGTCAGTGAGGCATAGCTCGCTCGCAGGTTAGGGCCCGCGAGCTACGACGCTTGTCTACGTCTGGGTTAGAGCCCATTTTTTACGCATGACGCTTGATTAATATTTTTCCTTTGAGTAAAAACTCGGATGCCGCAAAGGTTAGGGCCTTTGCAATCGTTTAATTTGTGGCAAAAGTAAACGTGACATTACTTACAACATATACTGCCATAGTTCGACGACTGGTCTGAATCACTTGATTCACTAGTTTCTCTGCGACTTTTACGGTGACGGCTTTTTCTTTCTTTCCTCTTTTTGATTCTCCTTTTCAGCCGTTTTAAACGTCTTTCCAAATGTTCGTCATATTCTTCTGAGGATGACGATCGCCTATTTCTCTTACCCATTTTTCTTAACCAATCTTATACTTACGTACGTGGCTAATCGGCACAAAGCGAAAGAATGAGGCAACGCGGAAACGAGCAGAAGGGACGCGCGAGGCGTCGCCTTTTTTTGTTTGTTATAAGCGTTGAAAAATGTGGCGACATCGGTAGTAAGTGGAAGGACTACAAGTTGATCATGAGGAAGAGGCGCCCAATACAATGCAGAATATAGAATAGTCACGTTTTATTAAGAAATGAAATGACAATATGTACCAAAGAAATCGGAAAGGAACCCAGTGTGACCATGAAGGATTAAAGACGTATATAAATCTATCGCACTTCGATCAAAACCGTCAGAACTTTTATATTTGCCCCCAAAAGCACCATCTCGCGTCATTGAAAATTTTACAGGCACAATCTAAAACATTCTATTCCTTCGAAATGTCCCAAGATTCCTGGTACCGCGTGAACGTAAAACGAAAACTCAAAAAGTATCACACGTCCTTGCTCGATCTACTGCCTTGATACTTAATCAACATCCAAGTACCCGGCAAACTAGATCCCTAGATATATGCGAATAAAAACTCAGAGAGGAACTCGATATCGGGTTGTTCGCAATAAAATCTGTCTAATAGCCGGAACACGCCATCATTGTCTGTACTATCATTCTCTTTCACGCTTACGCTTGCGATCGGAGGTATGTCACCCCGACGAAAAGTCCTGTAAACAGTTTTATAGTATATAAACCATATGAATACCTTCGAGGATCACATCGCGACGTCGCGAACGGGGATCGGCCGAGCGACGCGACGATCAATCTTGCCGATACCATCGTCGCCCTGCGATCATCGATACGGAGTGGGCGTTCAAGATCGCCAACCCGTCGACGAATCGTTTAGATGTACAATTTCCGGCGCACATTTAAGCAGGCGAGCTGCGACCGGAAAAGGGCCTCTGGACGCGTCGGGGCCTCAGAAAATCACTCGATGGAATCGCGGCGTGACAGAATCTCTCATTCCCGATCATTTTACCGGCGCGCCTGGTGGCATTTATTTTCCGTGAAAAGAGGCGGAGAACGGACCAGCCTCCGAGAAAGAAATTCACTAGAGATCGATGACGATTTACGTTTCGGGAGCCGTGTCGATCGGCCAGTTTCACCCCGTCGCGATCGTGCGCCATTGCAACCAGGTTTATGAAAGCCAGCTGCACGCTGGCTTGTTCCAACTGGGAGCACGTGTGATCCCGAAGAGCGATACTCTCTCGACGGATCTTTGTGAAAGACACAATAGTTTTAAGCTACTGAGAGTTACAAACGTACTTTTATGATAGTGGTATGTTACGTAGACTATTTTAGCGATAGATCAGGCGTGATGAGATGATTCGAAAAAAGGGATGAATGGCAACAGCGTTCATGATCGAATGCACTGATTTCATGTCTCATGAGATATCTGGTGGCTATGGCCGTTTTGTGAATGTCGCGGGGGCTATATAATATGCTTCTCTATTCATGACCGTGTCGACGAAGCCGTCCCCGCGTTTCGTCGACCAAACATATCGTGTACCGGTGCTCTCGTCCTTGACAACATGCGACATTCAAGGGAGCTAACAATCAGAGGCTAGCAGTGCAAACGTGCAGTGCGTACTCTCGCTAGACACTGGCGATTTACAAGGAAGATTCCACTCCGGATCCATAAGTTGCTTTGGTTTGCTTGGCTTCTATCGGGGCCTACGAGACACGCTTCGCTTCCCGGTACGCTTCCGATCGAAGCTGCTCGGGGGAGGTGTCTTCGAGTAACGCGCGGGTGTTGTGTGGTACTGTCGTTTCATCAGAGGCACTAGACGCTGCGTGGTGTCGGAGCTGCGAATAGTGGATGCGCAGTTTGTACGATGCTACGAATTTGTTTCCTGTGAAACACTTGGAGACAGAGATACGTAATTCCCTTATCAGATATTAGAATCGCAGGGTGAAACCATGCTCTGGGATCTAAGGATTAATAAAAAGGACATTTTTTATTTTCAAATTTGAAAGGATTCTTCTTCTTACTTTGGAAATAATTGTAACATTACGTGGTGCATTTGAGATTGATAGCAATCCGAATAGCAAGTAGATAGCTCCAAGGTGGCACGTTTTTAATCGATCACCGTATTCTACATGGAAAAGTGAATTCTATCTCTGTTTTGATAGCTTCAGGGAGATCAATTCGTAGCACTTTACCGTGGGCCATATTGCAGAATATGTACAAAGTGGGGGCACAAAGGAATTAATTTTCAAATACAAGGGAAGTCTGAAGCGTTCAATATTACTGCTACTCGCGTTTTTATAGTACAATCGTCTAATCAAATGCGTTACCGTGGTGTATTGCAAAAAGGACAAGTGTCTCGTTGTTAAACGCTGCCTCTAGACAAAAAATTTATCGAAAACCCGGTTAAGTGTTCGTCGATGGAATGCAATATACAAAGCGTGTGTGAATAAAAAGGTGGAGAACATGTGAGAGAAGTCTCTTTCAGCGAAGCGCAACTATTGTTTCGGCGAGACTGAAAATCGGTTCGGGATCGGTCGGAAAACATTTGTACCATCGTCGCAAATCTTCCTTGCAAGAAACGACGGTGCATTCCTCAGGCAATAACTAAGAATTCATTCGAGCGCTGTTTCCAAATCACCAAAAAAAAAAAAGAAAAACAAATTATGTTCAACAAAATTGGCCAGATTTTCAACATTCTCATCATCGCTATCTAACACAGTCGTTCTAAACTAGAAGTCAATCGAACGCAGTATCTTCGAAATTTACACTTCGTTTTAAGTTAAAGAAATTGCAATTTTTTAGCGAATTTTCACTTTTTAATTAGGTCTCTTTCACGAACTTTAAACAGGGGTTCCAACGTTTCATTTCTATAGACATTCAGAAGGATTAGTATTTTGTTTAGATTCCTTTTTAAGGGCTTTCAAATTATTCTGTATTTAGATATCATATTTATATTTAAGATTGCACGCGCAAAAATAAATAAAGGAAGTCTACTTTAAACCACAAATTCACCACAAGTCTATCTATCTCCGTTTCTTTACTGTTGTGATGCATAGAATAGACAAATGATGTGATCGTTTAAACATCCCACTTTCTCATTCCTGATTACACGAATATCCTTGCTTAACGTGGCAAAATATACCTGATTAAGGCTATCATTTCCCCGGGAAATTCGTTCGATAAATTGCTTTGGCTCGCGACTAAACCGTACCGAAAGGCTTTTTGTTCGTCCTGGAGGGAAAAGGGACCACTGAGAAAGGAGAGCACGCGAGTATGGGAGGGGGGTCCAGCACGATTACCAAAGGAACTTTTTTCGGTGTATCGAGAAAGTAGCTAACGGCCGCAGAATGAACGGCTGCATCGAAATGAGATTTTTTCCCCGAGGCTTTTAAGCCGTCCCTTTTCGCGGCAAAGCAATAAGGCTCGCCGCTTCGTCATGACAGAGAAGATAGAAAATGCTTCCCTATCTTTCCACCGTACCCCCATTCCCTCCCTTTTCCAACCCTGCGCGCAGCTTTTTGTTTAACTTGGCCTCATTCAATACGCGCCCGGCCATCTTTCTCAAGCTCTTTTCAATGCGGTTTAATCCCTTACTGCGAGGCGTTCAAGATCCACACGTGTAATCCACCATTCGAATGTTCCCTGCTCTTTGTTATATTTACATACTCATCGCTATGTCAAGCTTTCGCCAAGTTTAATTTAACTCTGTCTGAGGTGTGGATTAAGTAGTTGCACCACTCTGCGAAGTTCAAAATAGCACCAAATTAGACAATTTTTTTATGTCACTATGAGGTTGAAAATTATTTCTAAGATTATTTAAAAAATATTAAAAAATAGTCTAGTTATGTGTTGTCCCGCGAAGCCCTAAACAGAAGAACTATAGAAATAATTTTTAACCCCATCGTATCATAAAAAAATATTCGTATAATTTGGTTTTATTTTGAGTGTCTCAGGTAGCTAATTTACAATAATTTTGTATAACGAAAGTCTATTATAAACATTATCAGTTTAAGAGAAGCTTAGTCTTTGAACCGCACTGTTTCCTAGCTCAGAGTATCTATATTCTGAATTTAAAGAGTACCTAGGTTTTAGGAAGATATTTTAAACACCTATACTTGTGGGGTTGAATCGAGAGAACGGTAATGAGTATTTAGGGAAAGGGGTGGTTCGCGTTCTAATAAATTCCGTTTTTCTCTCGATGCTTAACAGATGAGCTCCTCCTTCCTTCCGCGGCGGTACCGTTTCTCTAGTCTGATCCCATAAAGCAGCGCCAGAAAATACAGAGCTGGGGCAGTTAATTGCAAAGGAGGACCACGTTCAAACAACGAAATATTTACGTGGGATAACGAATGCGGCCGCACGCGAACACAGTCGAGTTGTTCTGTTCTATCGGACTGTTCGTTGCGGAATTAATTTCCATTGCCGCCGGACAACTTTTAAATGAAGCTTCCACCGTTTTGTAAACTGCTGCTGCTGCTGGTGTCTCGTTGGACAACGTACAGAGTGCGGCGTGTAGCGTTATCACTCGAGAAGTTCCTTTGAACGGCACGATAAAAACTATTTCCTTGAAAAGAGGATATGCTTTCTATATTCCTTACGCATCGTGCTAAACTTTAATGACTCTGGGAACTTTAAATAACAGTCGAGCGTTCCATTTCGATTTTAATTAATATTATATCTTGGTGATTGCAGGGCATCGATTTTGTTAATAGGATCACATATTTTCCACTGTACAGTGTTTCAAATGACAACCAGGCAAATTTAACAACGAATGTACATATTATATTAATGGAATGTCGATTATACGTTTCAACGAAAAGGAGAGAATAAACATTCCTATATTTGAGGTTGGTTGAAACAGTATTAATTAAAGAAGAATATTTTGAAGGTATTTTAGATATTGAATGTACGGTTCAAATAACTTTCTGCTAATATTGGAATAGACGGAAAAGCTTTAATCGAGCGGGTGCATTCCTATATTTTTCATTAAATAAGGCACGATTGAAGAATGGGCAAAAAGAACGAGCGTATTCCGAGAACCGTGGATCCAATTAGCGAATACATATGTATTTTTCTCTGTTCTGAATAACGCTTGATTATGGTACCGAATATGATGCGCATTTTAATAAAAAACGAGGATAACATGATGCTGCAAATGAGGAACAAATATTCGGGCGTTGTTCGTTAATTAAAATGAAAAAATGAAGCAGTCGTTAAACGAGCTAAAAATATGCTCAAAATTCATAAATAAAATTATTATTTCCAGGCAATTAGCAAGTATGGAAGGTAATTGCTCGTTTCACTGTCACGTGTAACAGTATTGAAAGAATTTTTAAAAAAAATATCACTTCACTCAAACCATTTAAAAACGAATATTTGTTGATTGAAATCAGAGGAACATTTGCAGAGAAAATTACAATTTCATCACTATACAAACAAATAAATATTACAAATCAATATTATGTTACTCTCTGCATGATATATCGGCATACAATTATTATATAATGCTGCATTATCGATTCTATGCATCACAACAATGGAAACTGTCTCCACTGCCTCCACATAGGCCGCCTATTATAAGCCACAATCCCCCCCTGCTATCGAAATTATTTTATTTATACGCTTGCATGTCTAAGGAAAAAGAATTTTAAAAGTAATGTCACGTCAGAGGCGTGTAGGGACAGTACATCCGCGATATCGAAAAATTCGTCGAGTTGGAGAACAGACGTTCTTTTCTCTCCAGTTGCGAATCCCCACCGCGTAAGATTTTTAAGAAAAGAAATATGGCTGCATTTACACCTGATGAAGCACGGTTCTCTCCTCGAAGGAGCCGTGGCCTCGGAATTTACGAGTCTTGTTTGTAGAGCGTTGTCTCTGCTCGGGAGAACATTCGCAGAAGATTCTTCGCTCTACGCGATTTCTTTCCTCAACTTTGATCCACGACGCGTTGTATTTCATTTCACCCGCGGCCGTATTTCTGCAAGTGAGAATTCCACGTTCGTCGAAGCTGGGCGGATTTGAAATTTTTATCGAGAAAAGTTTTTTTATTCGGAACGTTGTTTCGAGGCGATATAATAATTTGTAATAGTAGAAATAGAAATAGAACTTCTGCAACAGAGGAGAAGTTCAATCTCTACCACTCATACTTATTTGCCCATTCAAAACTGTTGCCATAAAATAATAAGTCGACACAAAATAACTTGCCTAGTTAAAATAAGAAATAATTTTATAAATTTCGATATACCTGAAAAAAAAAGAAAGAAGGTTGATTATAAACAAAAGAATAAAAATTAAAAGGACATTTCCAAGAAAAACAGAGCTTGTTGATTGGGCAAACGGTAATGAACAATAGTATGAGCGTTTTTTAATTACACACGAACGTTCAAAACTCAATTTTTCGATCAGTAGACCACCAACTCTTTTGTTTATTGCATCGACAATCACGGTGTTGTTTATCGTAGGAAATATATTCATCAAGGTAGACAGTGACCAGCTATGATCTCTGTTTTTTTTTCACTCGATATTGGACACGACCAGGAAATAGGAATTTATCGACGACAGAAGCGCGTGAATCCGCGCGTGCTGGACACCGAGGATATTACAGTCGCCTGTCGAACCGTTCGATATTGTTGTCACATGCATCACACTGGAATTATGTAATACAACTCTCACAGTTTTTCTTGTACTTCTGGGTAGAATCTGCACACACTACATTTTGGACTTTCCTACGACTTAAGGGGGTATTTTCGTCTAGAGAGACGAGATTCTCTGTCCTCTTTATTCACGTCGCACATAAAAAATGCACTGTTTTTAGTCAAGATCTTTATCCGCATGAATTTACTAACATTTCAATAAGTTATAAAAAAAAATTCACCCATATATGATAATAAGTAATGGAGATATGGGTTTTTCTGAAAACTTCCTCAACTTCCGGTGGGCCAATCTGGTCCATCTTTTTGAGTCGATTGGAGTTGAGTCGACAGAGCTTTTCTTTCACATGTTTAAGGCCATTTAAAGATGAGAAAGGCGCCAAAAATGAGTTTAAAGTCAATGTCTCCCAATTTTGTGAATTTTTTATTTATTTTTCATAAATCTACTACGGGCCATAGCCACGCTATTACTGATTAAGAATCCTTTTGTTTTTTTTGCACACGCTTTACGATATGACCCATACCTCCATTAATTATTATTATATATGGCTGAAGATTTTTTTACAACTTACTGAAATGTTAACAAATACATGCGGCTAGTGCTTATCGGTGAAAACTGTGTAGCTTTTTGTGCGTCGTTCCTATAGGAAGGCAAAAAATTGGCCTTCCAGACGAGAATTCCCCCTGAAGTCGTAAGTCATCGCGGTTCACTCGTCGAGTACTACGTTTAAGAGCAGTTAACCAACCGCTGAATGATGTAGGAATCTCGTTTTCTTCAGTAGCGATGTATCAATCTTAAATTGATGTTTCTACGTCGCCAAAGACATCAATCGTGTGCATGTATTGTATGTACGCACGTCTGCACAATACGGAGCAGCAAGCATGCATAGAAACGAGTAAAAGTTCAGCAAGATTCTTTGTAAAAATTCCCAAGTCACTAACAACTGCATTTTCATTCGAGTTCTCTTCGATTAACGACTGCATTATAGAACCTCATTCTTTCATTCTAGTCCCTCAGAATTACAACTTAATTCAACATTCCAGGAAGCGAGGAAGGGTTGCTTGCCAACTATAAAATGCCCACCGACCTTTCCACACTTTGTCAACAGTTTTTAATTGCTCCTCTACTTCATCTCTGGGCAGAATTCTTACATTAAATTTATCCAAAAAGTTTTCTTCTTTATTTAGTAGAGCAACACAAACTGTTCAAAGGTGTCAAAAAATGATCTCACCCTTTCAATCTTGAACAAAAAATACATTAAACATAACAAATACCATCTAACCACAAACTCAACATAATTCCCAATTTTAACTCCAACTTAATTATTCAAGGACCATCAAAGTCAGTTCCTACCCCTCGTTTCAAGACCGTTGGAAAGCAACCCTTTCGCAAACCTTCAGCTTGTTGCATCGATGCAACCTGGAACGTTTCAAACGAGCAGCACGTGGCAAGCATACCTATTTACGCAATGGATTCAGGTACATCGATCGTGCATGCGTGTCTAACATCAAGGGACGAAAAGGAGACGCCGAAGGGTAGCGGGCTTGAGGGGTACAGAGGACAACAGCCACATAGTGTAACGGTGCATTGGGGTGCATGGGTCGTGCACGCGAGCCACGTCCTCAGGTTTCCACGGGCGATTTTCTGGGGGGAACGAATGATAAACGAGGGAGCCAATCTTCGCGAATGACAAGTTCTTCGACTTCGTTGGCCGCCTACTTCCCGCAATTGGGAACGTAACGGACAAGTTCGTGGCAAGTCGCGACGGTTCGCTGTGGTCAACGCGTGCCGCGAACAATCGAACCGCTCCGACGCGCGCTGGCGAAACTCCGTCACGAAAGAATTTCCCCCCGTGCACGCGAGCTTCCGTGCAGCGCAGGGTGGCTCTGGGATCCGGCACGGGTAATAGCTGCTCTTCTGGGCGAAGCTGGAGAAATTGATAGAGGATACGTTGCGCGGTTTAATGGGATCTGTCTCCCCTTGATCGTATATTCTTCTCGGGGGTCGTATTAATGTGCACGTGAAACTGTGATATTTGCTTTTTCGAGGCAAGCCTGATCTACCTTTTGATTAATCTATGCAACAGCCCCTTGCCCTAATTTCTTTTCACTCGTGAAAGTGTTTAATAGATTACAGTTTCTCGACAGTCACAACCAGGGCCGAATTAAGGAGTCATTCTGGTCATATGTTTTGAAAAAACTCGATTTTTTTATAACATTTTCTGAAAATTCATATCCTCAACAATGTACTGTTAAATTTTCATTGAAAAATTCCAATTATTTTGGCGTCTACATAGGCATTTTGTAGGAACTAAAAAAATTCCAAAAAAAGTTAGATTTTAAAAATCAGAAAATTTCGATGTTGCCTTCCTATCTCCCAATGCGTCAAGGTCTAATTAAATTTGAAAATACATCAGAAAAATCATCGAATCCCACTGAAATACCCTCGAAGACGGGAGACCGGTCGCGACGGAGGCTCGCGCACCAGAGATCGAAGAAGCTCGCCCGCACCGCGCAAAATTGTTGCCACTGTGTCTATGAATGGTCGCTGCCGAAAAGGGGGAATAAAAAAATACTACGAACGCGTCGATTTGCATGGTAAATCGCGAGCGCGGGCCAGGAGGCGCGTGGTAAAAAAAAAACGTCCGGAAAAATCGCGTTGGCCGTGGCGGAAAAAAACGAGTTGGGGAAAAAGCGCGATTCCGTCGGGCGTGGCGGGCGAAAAAAATAAAGAGCGTGCACACGCTGGCGCACACGTACGTGTCGCGTGTGTCGCGCGTGCAGGACGAGACCCGATGGACGGCGCAGCGAGAGGTGAAATAAAAAAAAAGAGGGGCGATGATTCGCGTGAAAACGCGGTGCTATGAAATGCAAAATCAGCACACAGTGGCGTGGCCGTGTTTCGAAATCGATACGGTGCCATTTCGTCCTTTGCTAGGGGCAATGGAGGGAGGAGTCGTGCGCGCGTAGAAACGTGGGGAAGAAAGAATCGCGGGCACACATCGAAAGCGTCGCGATAGCTCGGCCAGCTGTGCTCACGTTTCTGCGTGTTCTATCGTGTATTCGCGCCGCGACGTGCTTTTGTCCACTTGTGGCGCTTTCCCAGCCAAGCGTTTCCCACTGTTGGAGACACAGAAACGGTTCCTCGGACGGCCCGAATGTGTGGACGCTGTCTATTTGTACCGCTGGGCATCCCACTCTCATTGATTCGCGGGGGGAAGACCGAAATTATCGGGCCCTTTTCACGCGAGACACTTCTAAGGCTCGGGGTTGGCGACTCAGATGTGTTCACTTGGCAGAGGCGATGGCAGCGCGAGGGAAATAGAAAGAGATGAGTAATGTGTATGTCGGAAATGCCAAGTGATAGCCTCAAAAGTGTCTGGTGTGCAAAAGGTAGTTAGCGATTTGGAGAAAGGTTTTTGATAAATTGTGCGAGGCTTTAGGGGCTTTAACACTAGGGTGCAACGAAATATAGGCGCAAAATATTTTTTTATTATTCATGACTTCTAATAGTAGGCAAAAGTTGCCTTTTATAAAGGTTTCTAAATTTAAAATTTTTTTTTGAGGTGCCACAAGCCTTTCAAAAATTAATATTTCAGTAAATATTAATATTCGAAGGGCTTGCGGGCACCTCAAAGAATTTGTTAATCATGTTCAAACTTTGGCAGCTTAAATACCATTATAAAAGGCAACTTCTGCCCACTTTTAGAAGTCATGAATAGTAAACAAATATTTTGCCTCAATATTTCATTCCACCCTATTTTACACCCTCTGGAATGCTGAGCAGTGATCTGTTTCAGATCACTTTTAAATGATCGCTCGAACCTACTTCCCCAAAAATCAGATTTACGTATATTTTCCATCTAACTCGTACCCTCCCCAGTATTTACACAATAAAGATTTACCATTTCTTACACAGTCCAAAGTTGCAACACAGTCAAATCGCCCAGAGTTCACCTCGCACTCATCGATAAACCTGATTAAAAATGAAAAGCTCTCCAAATTAACGTTTCAATTCGGAGTGTCCGCGATTGGGCAATGTATAATACACATACATCGGTTTCTCCGTCTCCAACGAGGGGCAAGGAGCACGCGCGACGAGGGTCGCAAAGGACGCGTGACGCGCCGAGGTGGTATATGCGCAGAAGCGGATGCACTAAACGGACTATTATCGAGGGTGAGCGAGAAAATGTTGCGTCGCGCGGCAAGGAAGCGCATGAAAGAGATATTGGCAGCGAAATGGCAGAGACAGAATGAATTAGAGTCGTGAAATGAAAGAGAGAGGTGAGAGAGAGAGAGCGAGAGATAGATAGAGAGAGAGAGAGGGGGTAGAAAGAAAGTTGCTCGATATAAAACGTTTGCGAATGATAGACGTGTGGAGAGACATCTTAGTGTGATGAATGAAAAATATGTATATATATGTACATGTATATATCGAGACACAGAGAGAGAGATAGAGAGAGAGAGAGAGAGAGAGATAGAGTGATAGTGCGAGAGAGAGATAGAGATAGAGAAGAAGAAATGGAAGAAGAAAACTAGAGAAAAAGCTGGCGGCGAATTACCTTGAAGGACTGCACAGAGAAACCAGAAACCAGGGTTGGTCCGTAACATAAGAAGCGAACAGAAAACAGAAAAAAGGTAATCTTGTAGTTAGGTCGTTCGCTGTAAGAGACACACTTGCTTGTGATATGAGAACAGTTTCGATTCGTTCGTTGGTGGTTGACAGGGGAAGACTGGGTACTCCGATGCTTTTTGTCCCTACGATCACACGCTCGTCTTACGTCCACGTGTTTTCACTTTATAATATCCTATTGTCCGTGAAGTAGGACGAAGAGTGATTCTCTCGGGAAACACGTGGAGGTCAGAGGAACGCTGTCTGCATAGACTCAAGAAAAGCGGTTGCAAGTAACATCTTTCTGCGTGGTGCAAAGAGAAGGGTCAAGGGGAGGGGGTTGAAAAGTCTCTTGGTGTCTTATCTGTCGAACGATGGGTCCAGTGTGTACTACGGGGTGCTGTAAAAATTCTATATCAAAAGGCTGTGACAATTGGTCCACGTGTGGTACCTACCATGTATGCTCGAGAGATATTATTTCTTGGAACTGTGCAATGATTTTTACAAACAGAATGATTTTAAGTTTCTTTGCATTCGATGAGAGCAACGAGATAAATAGATCGGCGATTCAGTTGTTTGAATAATTTCTCTCGACGCTACGAGGATCCTCGTCGGTGGAGGGTCTGATTGAATCCAATTCCACCGACGAGGAGTGATCGCAGCTTCCTCTTTCGTCACACATACCACTGCGCCTTTGATGCCACCGCAAGGTCACAGACGCTAGCGTTGCAGTGATATCTGTGAGTCTGAAAAGTTGGAGAATTCGAGAATAAGGGGCAGTACAGGTGTGTCAGAATTATCGTGGGCCAGGTGGCAGAAGTCGAGTGTATAGATCGCAATTTCGAGGCTTTAATTGTACCTCGTTTTTTTCCACGGCCAGTGGCAAACGAAATATCTAGCCTCGGTCTGATCGCAGTTTTCTCTGCTCGTATCGCGTTGTCAAGCTGGCGAATATAAAATTCTGCGCCAACGCGCGGTCAAACGCTCGGGAGTTCGTTTGCCTCTCCTCCGACAGTTTGACAATTCATTAACGCCTATGATTTTGCAAGTGTCAACGTGCCACATTTGACGACGGTTCCAGCTACTGAATGCGACGTACGGATGCGCCCGATGTGTCAATTGCACGGACGTACACGCCATAAACAAACGTGGACGCGTGTATGGAAGCGCAGGCGAATGAATTCCGTCGCGATAACAGGGTACGCTGGATTTTTAGATTTCTGATAGAATCCGCGAGGAAATAAGTCATTAATTGGATCGACGCGAGAAAGATGAACTTTCTACTCGAAAGTAGACAGTTGAAATTCTGTTCCAGAAATCTTTAAAAGCGAATTGTGATAGAGATATATTGTACGTGAAGAAAGTTGACGAAGAAACGAGCTATTGAGAAGCTTGAAATTATTCTGTTAATCAGACGAATAAGAAAATTCGATTGAAAGCGTTTTTACTCTTCCGGAAGCGTGGGTTCCATGAATTTTGTAATAAATCACGAAACATCGATTCCCCTGGGCTGCATCGAGACCTGTTTGGTAATGCAATTCAGACGTCGTCGCTGAAGATGGAGGAGACGCGAGAATGCAGTTGCAGACGGTATTGTACATGTTTCATTGTGCGTCGGCGTAATTTGATTTCGTACATGATTTCGTCAAATAAAACTTTCCCGCCTGTGGAATCACAAATCACCTTTGTATCTTCTACGAAGTTTCCCAGAAACAACACTGCCTCTCCTTATCGAATAAGAACATTACACGCTTTCAAAAGTGGAGTTACTGAATAATTTCTAAGACTTATTCGAGAGTGCCTCGAATTTAATGCAAAACTCATACAGGAGTGTCTAAACTATAAATTAATATAATTCCTCTTCATCACCTTCCCTTCTAGCGAATAGATTTCCGTGTTATCAATTTCGTCGACGATGCAGGCGTCAAACGTGCCAATCCTGGCCGAAGGGTGTGATTACATTTCGAGCACGTCCGCGGTCTCGAGTCGAATCGTTATTATTCACGAAGTAAAAGTCGTTCCTCGAGTAATCGGGGGAACAGCGTCAGGTGCGCGTTCCAGTTTCTCCTCGTAATCACAGACGGTTCAACGGATCGCACGTTATCAGTGCACGCGCGATTGCAAATTCATGCACGTGAGGTGTCGAAGACAGGAGGGGCTCGCTCGTACGAATGAAAATCACCTCCGCGCCATTAAAGAACCCCGAAACTTTCGAAGCAATCGTATAAGTTCAGCCTCGATCGAACTTTCGACAGCTCTGATACCTTGGACATCTTCGTCACTGTGCCGGGGGCAATCTATTCATCAGAACCTTGCAGAAATTCTTTAACTGGCAACTTCGTCTTTGAACGAAAGATTTCTTAAATAATTAGAAGAAACGAGATTTAACTCTATCTTATATTATTTCATAATCATCAGATACCAAAACGTTAAATTTACATTCTCAGAAGAAACTCTGATGTACCTTTTGCCTTCAGCCAACTTCCAAACCAGTTCCCGTTAAAAAATTCCTCGTCATCAGAAAATTTCAGTATTCTACACTCTCCCCGCGCAAATTACGTTTTTTTTTCTGACATCGATCCTAAACTCCCGCGCGTATCGCTGGCCCTCAGTGGGAGAAACATTAACGCAGTTGTTGAAGAGTCGTTTCACCGATCGCTCGGATTTTTTAAAAAGTCTACAACAGAGGTCGTAAGGAGGGAGCGGTTTAAACGCTCGAATATATTAAGGTAGTAAGTCGCGGTAACGGAATCGCGTCGTTCCGCGGAAATTGTTTTTATTAGATGGCCGAATGCGCGCGTTGCAACCGACAGAAATGAATGAAGGAGCAAGAAAACGGCGGCGGCACAGAGGCAGCCGAGTCGCGGCATAATGCGAGGTTTATGCGATCCTCCTTTAATTATTTCGCCAGATGGCTCCGCGGGGATAAGGGAACGGTTTAAGCAGGGTTTTAAATGGCAGCGGGGAAATTTAAAAGGCGGTCGGACCGCAGGGTCGGCAATTTGCGTTTGCCTTCGTCCTTTAATTGAAAGGTCGAAACGCGTTATTGCTTTTTCCGCGGGCCGCCGTTTATATCGGTTCTTCCCTGCGGAAACTCGCGGAACGACTGGGCTACAGTTGCTACCGGCCAGAATCTCATTCATCGAATAAATCAGCCTGCTAACGTGACGATAAGGAACAATGAAATGCGAATGAAACTTTATAGCCGGGAGAAGGGGAGGGCGATGAAATCATTACAAGTAGAAGGTATAAAGGATGGGGGAGACATTCCCTTCGTTTTTAATATTTCAAATGATTGATGACGAAGGTAAGTGGTTTTCAATACTAAAGAAGGAATGTATTCAAACTCTTAAGGAAAATTAAGAATTCTCATCGGTCTTTGAATATGAATTGAACAGGACGATTGTGTATTGGGAGAACACCCAACTTGTGCAGTTCCTTCTGACTATGAAAGACAGAGGAAGACAAAATGAAAGAAAGAATGTTAAAAATTTGGTGGGAACAGTCAATAAATGGCTAATGATTTTATTGTAATTAAAAGGGTTCTACTGAAATGAAAATAGGAACAAAGGTACACCAAGAAGGGAGTCCTGAGAATTGTTTTTAATTATTTAAAATCCTTCGCACACTATGTCCACGTACAAAACTTTAGCAATGGGACTTGGTATGAATGGCAATTCGACTGCTCAATGCAGAGTGCACTTGCCTCGAATAGCTGACGAATAAATATTCTACGTTACAATATCAACCAACCTGGAGCCAGTTCCGAACTTCGTTATCCAGGCAAAATCAGGACTCTGTATTCAGACCAGAGATTCTCATTCTTCCAGGGAAAGTCCACGCGGTGCAACAACAACAGACAAGTTTTCGAGGAGCCCCGACTGCTCTGCATAATTTTCGATTGGCTCTGTCCCAGGAGCCGATAATGCAAACATTGAACTTCTTTAGAGAAAGCTGTCGATCGTTTAACGGCCCGGAAGCTTTCGACTCGTGTAAGACGAATTGTCTTTCTTCTAAAGGAACCCGCGGGGGAACGAGGCTGGAGGAGCAGCGACGAAGGGCAGCAAGTCCTCGCACGTTCACGAATAAGAAACTTTTCATGACCTCATGAAACTTCGTTCATCCGACCGGAGCCACGTTCTTCCCTCTTTACCTAAGAGGAGGGGAGCTTAAAGATTTTATTTCGACGAAGACCTGTCACCGACTGTCCAAACTGTGCTGAAATGGCCGACGAAAGAGCGCAGGGAACACGAAATTTCTTATTCTCGAAGCAGAGGCACGTTTTATAGGGTACGCGTACCTGTTTTGCTTAAAAAGTGTCTCCCAGAACGAGACACGTTTGACGTCTCATCCCTGCGCATCTGTCACGAAATATTTCACACATTATATAAAATTCGCCTTCCTTTTCCTCTCCAATGCAATAATTTACATTTCCATTTAACTCATTGGAATTAATTCATTGCGTCAATATTTCGAGGGACATTCTACTCAATATTCAAGTCGGTTAAAATATTCTGCCTCGTGTTGAAACTCGATTCAATCTTAAGGGTAGCTTCCGGTCTATAAATCGATTTCTTTTATTTCACTTTTCGAATGTTTAACATTTTAAGAATGCGTGTTTAAAAGGATTTTTTTGAAATTCATAAAATTCCCGAAGTTATAAATATTTGAGTAGCGGAACAGCCCCTTAATCTACTTCATCAAACCACAGGCAGTTTTCTATAGCACCTCGAATGCCCCACAAATTTCCATGGTAAAAAATTGATCTCAGGCGACTTTCCCGTGATAAATCGGTGGAAAATTTCGGTGCCATTGTGATCACACTGTACGGGTCACGAGGTGGTAACTCTTTTAGGTCGGTCAATAGTTTATCATCGACATTTTTGCCGACGTGAAAATTAATAACGCAGCACGCTACGCAAAGCCCGGGATGAAATGATATTTCTTTCATACGCTTTTGTATCCATTTACCGCCGTCCACGTTTATTTTCAGCGTTATGAACACGTCCTAGGATTTTTCAACGTAAACCAGCAGCATCCACAGCTGATTCGCGTTTATATCGTCGGATACCTTGCGATCTTTACACTCGACTTGCACCGTGTTGTCAAAGATATATATAAATATATATATACAAATACATACGACGGGAGGCACACAATTTCAACAGCCTTATGGCGAATGCACGAAAAGGGAGGTTCGGATCTCGAGAATAGTGTAAAGAGGCGTGAACGATTCCGAAAGTTCTAGAAGCAGCTCAAATGGGATGCTCGCTATGATACAAGTGGGGAAACTCTTAAAGTAGATAATAAGCGAACGGAAGAGGAGTAGCCTCTTTTTCTTTTGATACTCTTTGATCGTGGGGGTTGGACTCGAATCGGTGATCATGTGTACGGAGAGCTCGTATGTATCTATATACAAGTGTACTGTAACGTGTTACCATTTCATGTGTCGTTATCACTGCACACGAAAACACGAGGGAAGTACGTCGTTCGCCTTCTTGTATTTTCATTTAACTTAAATTTCATGAATATCGTTCAAAATTTCCTTATATTTGAATTGTCATTTCTGTCAAACACTCGTAATGAAGATAGCCCAGGTTAATAGCTAAAGGCTCCGTATGACTACTTGAAGAGAAAAAAATTAAAGCCGGCTTGAAAGATATCAAAAAGTGAAAAATAAGTTTTTCCTTATTTAATCTATGACTCTTTATTTTTTTTTATGTCGGCGCCTGATTATTTGCACTGTGTAAATCTGGCGCCGACTTGAAAAAATTGAGAGTCATAGATTAAATAAGGAAAAAACTTATGTTTCACTTTTCAGTGCAATTTAATATCTTTGAAGCCGATTTTATTTTTTTTTTAAATTTTCATTTATTACTTTTTTCGTTATTTAAGTTGTATAACTACATTTATTTTAAAAAATATGGGCAGGCCTACAAAAGGAGCTGCTCATAAAAAAAGAACCCTTTGCTAGAAACGTAAGATTCCAATAATAATGAAACTTTTCTTATTTCTGGTGTAACTTTAAAACTACTGAACCGATTTTGATAATTCTTTCGTCACAATCTAAGTAGATAGAAGCTAAACTAAGTGCAATAAGTTTCACGAAAATCGGTCCAGTAGTTTCGGCGAAATTCGCGGACAAACATAATACGTACAAACACATCGAAATGAGAACCTCTTTCTTTTTGAAGTCGGTTAATTATAATCTACTTACAGTTCGAATTGTAGCTATCAATAAGCTGTTAAAGAAACATAACTAAATTGAATATAAAAATTCTAAGACTTCGCAGGCTTACAGTCTTCAAATGTTTGACAGCCAGACTTTCGTTCCACCAATAAACCTGCAAGGAAGAGAACCGAACGACGGATCCTTCCCTCGTGTCCCCGTGTTATAAGCACCCACTGGAAGTCAGTGTATAATCGCGTGGGCGCACGTGCGAGACGTGTCCCTCGCTCAAAGATGCGTGAACGTAAAGGCAAGAGAGCACAGTTGAGTGGGGTCGAAGGGGGGTGAAAGATCTAACAGAGACAGGGTGAATATTGCGAGCAAAGGCGAGAGATCTGCGGTGAGACACACGAGGCGGTGCAGTGACGGCAGAACACGGGTTCTCTGTGCTCCCCTACACACCAAATTCGTTACTGTGTCTTTAGCTGTCTTTCATTCTTTTTTTTTTCGAGTTATTCTGCTTGTCTCGTTCTCTATGTCGATTCGAGTGAACCTGAAAGTAAGTGGTTAGTACGGCGCCACCTGAAACGGTCCCAGCAATCTCGAGAATGCCCTGTGATTATTGGACCTTTCCCTCTTTCTTTCACCAGAAAGCGCGATAATCGTTTGAAGCTCCTAAACGGGGGAATAATTAATCTCAGAAGGGGCGTACTCTCGAGTGTCGGTTGCCCGTTTCGGGTGGCTCCAGGGCACAAATACACAACACAAAACGGGCCGTCGATTGGGTCAAAGAATGCCACGAGATACGTCGCGTGAATTAGAAAGCTTGAGCAATCTCGGCGGGGCCTCCTTTGATCCAAAGTCCAGCCCGAGAGGATCTGGTGCAGACAGTAGGCGAGACGTGCCGAGGATCATTGCTGAAGAACAATCGATATATCGCATGTGACGACAGCTGTCTCGTGAACATTCCATTGCTGTCCTGTGTAAAACGTTTGTATATATATACTCTCATAAATACATCGATATATGTCGTACATGACACGTGTTACGATCACGCGTGACTGTCAGCCGCGGATGAGATGGTGATCGGTAGGAGATCTCTATCGGGGAACGAGTATGGATGAGCAGTCGGTGGCGAAACGGCGACGGTCGGACCGACGGAATTGGATCCGACGCGGTTCAGAGGGACTCTTCGAATTTGCGAGAAATGTGAATTCGAACGGACGCGTCGAAGACAGAATTATCACGGAGAATGTTTCTTTTTGAAAGTAAGAAAGTTCTCAGAGATTTGCGATGTGTTGTGTTTGATTCCGATTCGCGTCGAAACGTTGAGTTCGAGATTTTACTAACGTCCGTAAGTGATAACATTCTCGTCCCTCTGAAGGATCCATTTCCGATATCGCGATAGAACGAATGAGTATTAATGGAATGCAATCGCGCGTACAATTTATTTGTTCCTGGATGTACTCGACCATCGATCACGCGAATGATTGGGAACGAACGTGCTGGAACATTTCTGCAGGTTTAAGCTCGAAGGGCTGTTTCGTTTTGCCAATTTCCTGGACACCGCAAATTATATTCAGCGATAGTTCGAGTTGCATACTGTTCAACGGTTTTATTCTCGAGAACGAATTGTAACTTGCAAACTGCTTGGCGAGTGAGAGATTAAAACGGTAGCAGTTACTGTTCTGGCGATCGGTTTTCTTGCTATTCACAGTTCTGAGATAAATTTGTTGGAATGTGAATCGAGCGAGGTATGGTTATTCTTCATAGCGAAGGAAATCAGAGCAAAGCTTTATTTCGAATGCAATTAAAATGGCCACACAACTAACGAGAAGGGAATTAATTTTCTGCCCTTTGATAGTCATAATAGAAAGACCTGCAATTTGCATTAACTTATTCTTCGGACTGTAAAATTAAAAAATTGCACGGACTGTAGAACACGGCACGTATATTAAGTGGAGTGTAATTTTTAATTAGCACACTTTGTGATGCTTCAAGTCGCAACGAAGTGATGCAGTTTACTAAACCTACAATTCAAGTTAAATAACTTCCCAAGTTTTATGATAAATTCTATACTAACTCTCTTCAACCATAAAAATATAAATCCCTTTTCTTTTAATTTGGTCACCTACAAGTATATTTTCTAAGATCAACGAGAAATCGTCTAAAAGCAACCAGATAATTTATCACCAGCGTCATCCCTCTAAAACGGCAGCTTAAACAACATCCAACCACGGTATGCGCACGTTCCACGGAGTACAGGGCTAAGAGACGACGACAAAGGGTGGAACCACGCCTATTTCCGTTCTCCAGCAGCATCCAATAACTCCATCGTTGTGGAAGCAGGAGATGAAGAGAACGAACGCAGGATTTAGACGCGTTTCGAGGGATTGAACCAGCGAGGACGTTAGCTCGTCTTTGCTATTAACTCGTTTTTACAATGTACACGAGGCGCGACACGAGAGTGTAATCCGATTTAGCAAGGAAGTACAAAGGTACACACGATCTCGCCCGCGCCGCCGGGGTAACGCGCGCAGCCACCCCGAGTTCCGCCTGGCGAGGAAGCAGGGAAACGGATTACTCGACGAATAAACCGTTAGTGTTAATGAAATTGGCCAACCACCAGGCCGATATACAACCGTCGGTCGCATTATCGCGCATCCTTCGTCGCGTCTACGCGCTACTAAAAGCCCGCGAACACCGCGGAGATTAGAATCATTACGGTGGGCGCCCTGGATGGATAGAATCTTTACGAGCTTACGCTCTTTTCCCCGTTTCCACCCGATGCGTGCCTCCTTCAAACCGCGCACCCTGGCTTATCTTGCGGACTGGGCATGATGCTCCCGTTCACCTCGCAAATTGATAACGCTGGAACGGTATCTCTGCTCTCGAGCGTTTCGGGGGATGACGCGCGAAGGGCGCGGCGAGATTGCTCGTGGAAGGAGGTCTTGTCTTAGAGGTGGCGTGAACTTTCGAGAATTCTGAATCTACAGAAGGAATTTGGTAATTCAGTTTATTCGGTTGGAAACAATAAGTACTTGTTTGTAGTTCAAGTATACTTTATGGAAGATGGTGGATAGCCTAGTAAGAATGAAGTTGAACTAGAATTCACGGGGCAGAGAAATTTGTCTTTGAAAAATAAGTCACAGTGAACCTACTTACAAGGGGAGTATCTCAAGTGTCCGTCTGCAATTACTTTGAATTTTGGATACCTATGTTTTATATTTTTGGACGTGCGAACAGGAAAAAATAAAAAGACACCTGTTTCTTATTTTTCGGTCCTCCAAGACATATCCAAAATTCAAAGCAATCGGAGGCGGACACCTGGGATACTCTTTTTGTTAGATGTGGGAAGCTAGAGTATTCTACACTGACGAGTAAGATTCATCTCGAAGTGAACTTTCCTTCCTCGAAGAGTCTCGTGACAGTTTTCGAGACCTCAGGGTCAAACACCCTTAAGTCAGACCACTGCGATCGATGTAATAATTCCAAAGCCGTTCCGAAGGCATTACATTTTCGACCGTGGCGTCTGTTATGAATTCCGGCTGCACGATGCATTAGGAGCATTAGTATTCGCGGTTTCGACGCGTGTGTGTACTGTGAACGTGACATGCCGCGTGGTAGGATGGGCGAATGTCAAAGGATCCCCGCCGTATTGTATAGATACGATGTAATACAACGCAAACGTGTAATCACTGCCAGTTGCGACGGTTGTATACATATATTTTGACACATGTTACGTGGCCACGAAAGCCGCATCAGTCAAACTGAATGGGGTAATCGTTGCTGCGCGAAATTTGATGGACTGTTCCTCGGAAATCGTACAGCATGTACTGGCATTGCTCGCGCGCTATTGTAGTCGGCCATTTGTCGCTCGAAATCTTGTTAATCGAGCTTCACACCGATCCATATGTTATGCGGCCCTTGTCACACTTTTTTTCCACCGGAGTTCCCCTGACTCGCCACAGATTGCTTTATGTAATAGATACAGTAAGAACAAGTATTCTAATCTGTGAAACAATGTATGTAGTTTATCTAGAACGGCTGTGAACAAATTTGTTATCGATAAGATATAGGTTTTCATTGAATCGAAGGCACGAAGATTTCCCTAAGTTCAACTGAATTTTTCGAAATCATTTCACCAGTGTTCTGATTCACCGAGTTACAATGCTTTAAACTTTGGTTAAACTCTGAGCATTTCACCAGCGTCAGAAACCCGCAGGCGATTCTGGACAAAGCCAAATCCATTGTGATCGAAGCTTTCTGAGACGTGAAACGGGCAGAACGAAGAATACCGACGTTTCGACCAGAGACAGTTTAAAAGCATTTCATAGAGATATCAAAAGGATCTCGCGAAATAACGTCTCCGACAATGGAGAATCTCGCCATTATTTCTTCGCTGACCTACCATGCTTGAAGATACAATATGAAACATATACAATGAATCTTTATACACTGGCACCTTAAATAATACCTGCATCTCTGACTTAACGAAAGAACAGCTTAGCAAAAACTACTTCTTATAGACTTCTTTCCTAAACATTCTTTCATCAGCTTCCCTTATATTTCTCAAATCATAGAGCAATGATTCCGGCGCTATGCATCCATTACCTCGATCGTTACTTTGCAATAATTTACAAATCTACCTTCATTGCCTTTCGAGCTTGCACCTGTCGATTCCACTACATTCGCCGCATCAAATTCGTTCGTGACGAATTAGTTTACGGTCGAGTATCAGGAATATCATCCTACGTGGCAGACGTTGACGTATACTGTATGGTATGATTGGGGCGTTGCAGTAGTATAATACGCGTGATTGTCACAGTCATTCGATTTCCCATGAGATTGATCATCAATGTCTAACTAGCGCGTAAGAGACAGGGGGATGAACAGAGCACTGACCTCGAGGAAGTCCTTCACAGTGGCGTCGACGACCATGAGCGGCCGTTGAATCAGATGCACCACGCCGTTTCGCACGGGGATGTTCGCTTTAACTATCTCTGCCAGCACGACTCCAGTCGGATGACCCGCGTCGCCCACCAGGGTATTGGACTCGACGTAAACTGAAAATAACGCTCCCAATTATCCGTCCAGCGATATATTATGCCGGGCGCTGGAAGAATGCTAAGCGCCATCGGCGAAATCGATTACGAGATGGAACAGCGAAGATTAAATCTACGGTAAAATAATTCGCGCATCGCGCAGGGCGCGGCGACGCAATTTATATAGCCGCGACACGATTCCATTTCGCCCACTTATTACGAGCCCGGGCGAGAAAATTGCGGCAAGCTTAGGCGTCGATGATCGACGAAACTGGGTGTCTCGCTAATTGGCAATTAACGAACTTAGTAGCCGGCGTCGCGCACTTGATAGACGAGGAGGCATTTAATGTCGGCGTATAAATAAAGTGACACATTGATCTGTAGTAAAAATATTGCCCCGAGTCTCCATTTAATTCTCCGGTTCTGAATTCTACGAAGGTAACTTTATTCGCATCGATTCCTGTAGATTTCTAGCGACGGTCAGACTATATTCCGTTCGTATCACTGAGTAATTTCGGAACGCAGTAGTTTCTTGTTAAAGTATAGCGATTTTGTTACTGTTCAGAGTTTAAACTTTCTCTGGACCATTATCGTCCGACGTAACGTAAATTCTCACCTTTATCCTGCGCCTTGGCGAAGCTGACGGTAACTTTGACGTTGTCACTGAAGGCGAGGGTCTCGTAGGGCAGATTATCAGGCGTGGCCGCTGTGAAGAGGACGTGGTTAGGTATCACGTGGCCATCAATTACCACGCGGTCCACCTTATCCGGCCTCGGTGTTGGCTGCAACGGAATAAGAGAAAATTCCTCAGATAAAGGCTTACTTAGATTAGTCTATGATTACAACGTCGATACCTGAGGCTCTAATTAACCCTTCTTCGATTCCCCCTAACACTCCTTAGTATTACTGCTTGCAAGAGTACAAGAATAAAATCCCAGGTTCTAACAACATTAAGCTCTGTCGTAGAAACTTACCCTAAGCTGCGTATGAATATAATTAAAGGGCCGAGATGGACCCTCTCAAGCTATCCGCCGTCCAAGGGTTAATATACTACCACCCAAACAAGCGACGATGAATACACGACGACTACACGACGCACATACGCATAGACCTCGCAAGTGACTTTATCCATCAGACAGATCCACCCTCCCCGCCCGGAGGTTAACGCAGACCCGAGGAAACATCGGCCACGCCCCATCGGTGCATCAAGATCGGTGGAAAATATTTAATTAACCCCCTGATAAGACACCGCGTCCCCATTAATTACGCGCCCAGTTTCCGGCAACAACGTTTCAGCCCTTGTCCCGCCACCCTCCCCGTCCCGATTTCGCCAGCCGCCGATTCTCTCGCGGGGATTCTGGGCTGGCGGGTACAGGCCCCGTGTAAACGGCCCCTAATGCGGTGTAATCGCGTAAAACCGCGTAGGCGGACGGTTACGTGAAAGACGCACTGCCAAAGGGGGTGGAAGGCTCGGGCGTAACGCGTCCTAGGGTCAGGAGGGGGAGGCAACGAGCCGGTTAAGGGCACGAAATAACCATCCCCTTCCACTACCTCTCACATACTCGAGCCCTCGCCGACTCGCTGGACTGATGATTACACGCTCCTCGTTACCTACGAACCCCGGGGTAAAGGTCGTTCCGCCGTAAAGGATGAGGAAGCCCGGGCATGAGCGATTGATTTCCGATCCGTGATAAGGCACGGGGACACGTTGTTGCACGCGATTCGTATTAACGGCCACCCTCCGTCGCAACAACGTTACGGCCTGACACAGATAAAGCATGTCGTCCGTTTACAGCGACACAGGACTTCCAGGACGCCTGGGAGCACCTCGTTAACGCGAGTCCCTTTTTCGGCGGACGTCCGGATAGGTACGTTGTGCTCTGTGACGTGAACGGGTAAACAGTGTAGTTGTTGGCCACCTGGCAGTGATTGGAATTTTTTTTTAAGATATGAATATTAAGAAATAATACACGATATGCCTTAATACTAATTGTGTTCTTAAAGCTTTCAAAATAAGGCTTATAATTCAACGCTAATGTGAACCTCTGACTCAGGTGACTAACAACTACACTGTTCACCCCTCTGCTACTCTATCTCCTGATGGACGAACTTCTTTGGATCGTTCGACGGGATATTCCGAATTACTGGGGCATGTCAAAGGTAAGCTTCCGGGAGAACGGAAACGCAGTGATATCGCGATAATCATTTCGTCGCTTAATGGAGATTGAGACGGTGCTCCGTGGAAGCGTTTAATGAGAATCGTAGAGCAAAGCAAAGTCGATCAGATCACAAAGGCTGTGGCGGAAAGAGCAAGGCCGAAGGCAACGACTCTGAGATATTCACTCCTTGGTTCATTCGTCGTTCCATCTTCAAATTCTATCTGTACCCTGCTCTCTATCTTCTCCCTCTGCCTCCGCGGTTCTCGTATGTAGCTTCTCCGGATCACCCGAGGCAGTGGAATTCCCCGAACAAGTAGCGATACAGAGGTTCCGTCGTGCAAAACCTCAGCCGCTGCTCGCTCCTTCGTTTTACGTTGCGCGACTGACTCTATCTTCGAGACGAAGAGTCACCTCCACCTCTCATCCGCCCCATTTCTCGCATTATAAAGATTTCCGGGTTTAACAGTAATATTGTTCTAGGGCTCGAACATAGTAGACATTCTTCCGCTACTTTTTGTTTCTCGCTAGAGCGGCTGGCGTGACCTGGTATTTCCTGGGATCGTCTAGAATTTCACCCACCTCTATGGCGCAGGGTTCGAGTCTTTCTTTCAGCTAATTCCAGATGCAGGCTGCAAGCCGTACGTGCCTCCCAGCTTCGCGGAATTATTCACGGTATCATGTAAGATGTAATCACGTAACAGAGCTACCGACGAAACGATTTCGTTCCCCCTGTTTTTCTCGTCCCTCGTCGTCGCTGCACCACCCGCGAGGAAATTGCTCGCGCCACCAGCCGAAGAAATAAACTTCTTTTGTTCCCTTATCTAGCTCCTCGCCGGCTTTCCTTTCCCGTCCATTTGCTTGGGAACGCCCGGGAAATGGAACGCACGGGCTAATAGTTAATTATCGCGGATCTGGAGCGTATTGTCGTTGCCAGTGGTACACGTTCCGTAAGTTATACGTTAATACCAAGGTCCTCTGTCGCGACTTTAGGCTAGAGAAGCTAATTCGTTCTTCATTTTCTGCCTTTGTGTGTAGATCCGTGGTTGCATATTAAATACAGAGAGAAATGAATTGCAGAGTACAGAACGAAGGGAAGAGGTCCCGTTTAGCCACAATTTCCTTCAATTACACTGTGAAAACTGGATATTAATATGAGATCTGACGAGGAACAGTCTCACGAAACTCTTGCATACTTAATAAATTCGCCAAAACTGAGGAGCACGTGCTTCATTTAATTGCAGTAGTTTGGGTTTAAGGGATTAGCAATACGATAAGTCAGGCGCCTCGTGGATGTTCTTTGCAAAGTAGAATTTAACCACCATTTCTGCCTGGTTTTTTATTATGAAAAAGAACTACTGTCTACGAGACCACATTGTCTCCGATATCACTTCTGCTGTTACCCATCGGAAACAGAAAGAATCTCCCCTCGTTCGATTCATTTCCCATTTCCCATTATCAATTTCCCCAGCAATCCGACGGTATGAATCGTTCAACAACGATTTCTTCTAGCTCCACATTTTCACGGCGCCTCCCTCCATCGACTATCGCCGGCGAGCTTTCTCAGCAGAACTCCGTTTTCCGAAAACACAAAAGCCATTCTCGCCCCCCAGCGTTCACGCCGGCCGTTATTAATTCGACTCTTCTTTCTTCCCGCTCCCAAGCGGTAATGGCCGCGTTGACGACCCCACATTCGAGAGGAGAAAGCTCCAGGGCTCCTTACATCCCAGCATTGAGGCATCGACCGTCGTTCGGTTGGAAAAGCCCCGACGACGAGCTGCGCCGAGTGCTTTTCGATACGGTTCGATCGCTCTCGCCGTGAACGGAACGAGGCTTTTCAGGCCCGAAACTCGATTCTGCCTTTTTCCTTTACACCGCCGCGACCGCCGCACACACAGGCGGGCGCTGTACGATCAAGGTACGAATGCGTATCCGATATCCCCCGACATGCAGCACGAAACTCTGAGGCGAAAGTCTAGGCGACCCTTGAGTAATTTCCGCTTCCCCGGTGAGAACGTGTTTTCATTTTCTAGCAGACTGTCCCTTCCGTTGATACGTCCTCCGTTGATCATTTGGCAACCCCTCAAATAGGTACATACGCGATAGTGCGTATCTATTTTATCCGAGATAAAAATATATCCGTCACTCTCGAGTAACTTCATTTTATTCAAAATTTGTATTCGAAGATTATTCGAATAACGCTGAACTCTGCCACGGACAACGCTTGGTATTTATGCTGTGCCGCGTTTATATCGCTCAGAAGGAAACCAAGAACTGGGGCGACTAGGAAAGGAACGAAGATCTCCAGCGACTCGATTTCTATGAGCTTGGGGATTTTAGATCCCCGGCTAAAAGGATCAAGTTGCGCGGAAGTCGTGGCACGGGGAAACGGGGCGCACGGAAATCGAGATACGAAGTCTACCGCGGGCACGGTACGCCGGATACGATGGCCTCGTTTCGTGCAACTTTCCAAAATTGCGAACTTTTCGGCACGGTATCCCCTCCTCTACGTGTCTTTCACAGTACACGGGTCTCTTTCCCCGTGACACGCTAAACCCCCTGCCCCCATCACGCCCACGTATTCTTGTCCGTTGCGTAGCGAAGTTTCTGGAAGTCGGTCGGGCGAAAGCTCCCCCCGTTGCACGTCGATTTCACGCCCCAAAGTTTGATTGCGTGACCGTGGAGACCGATCGAATGCACGCGACTTTAATCGCGGAATTAAGGGAAACCGGCACTGGTAAATTGCAGATCCTATCTGGGAGCGCTGTCGCCAGGTTGTTGTTGTTATTAAACCTGCTGGCTACATGATCATTTAATGGGGTCGTTGGCGCTACCAGCTACTTTGCGTAATCTTGAGCGCTACCATTTAGCGTTTCGCCTTTCTGATGCAAGTCGAGCGGGATAAGATCAACGTTCGACGACGAAGTTTAATTGATCACGTCGCTATTAATCATTTTCTCTGCGATACTAATCCCGCGATTAATGTCTTAATGTGAAAACTTGAGAATCGAGAACTACATGGCTGTTATTAACCTCTTCTTCTACTTTTTTCTAACTAAACATTTGATTTTCCGGGCTCCAATTTTTTATCATCGAAATATTGTCATGGGTAGAGGTGGCTACGTTCAAGTATTGCATCGATCATGAATAATCTTTTGATAAGCGAATTTAATCTGAATGCTAGCTTTATGGATTCTGGATCCATCTTGAACCTAATCGATCAGAATTTGTCGCCCTCGGTGACGAGCTAGACGCGACGCCATTGCCCGAATCTTTTCAGGGCTTCGCAACAGGGGATATTAAGGTATTTTCGGGATGATCGATATGGGAAGGTTGCTAAGCAGCTTACCTTGAAACCCTCCTCAACAGGGATAAGGAAGGTGTAACGTCCGTCTGCCTTGAAGACCTCTTCCTTTTTCTCCTTGATGACCCGCTGTCGGAAGATGCTGGAAAAAAATTATTAATACCGTTAAATGCGTGGATTTACATCTGGCACAGTTTAAATAATAGTTATTCGGTAAATAATATGTGTTTCTTGATTTAACCCACGGAAATCGTCATTTCGTATATTTCGAACCACTGGAAGCGATTAGAACTTGTTTTCTTGAGGGGATAAAAGGTAGCCTTATAATTAATTTTCAAAGACAAGCTACTAATATTATTTTACACACTTTTACTTAGGTATTTATTATTGATAACAGTGTTTGAAAATTTGGCATTCGGAAACAAAATTATTCTGCTCTTCGAATCGAATAAATATGCGATCATTTGTTTGAACTTTGTCGTTCTTTTTTTGGTTTAATTTCCATTGGTTATTAAATAAACGCGAAAGTACAAGTATTATACGAACACAGTTCCTGCTTGGAAAGTAAAGTTTGCGGTTGCGCGACGAAACTGGCGAATCCCCGTGAAATATTGTATGAAAAAATTTCCGCGGAAGTATATTGCGGAAGTTTTTAAACCCCGGATGCCTTACGTTGCACGAACAAGCGAAAACGTTGCTCAGAACGAACTGGTAAATGAAATGCAGGCAAGCTTGAAGAAGTTTTGGAAGGACGAGGCTAATTCACTCAAGTTTTACTTACTCGGGTGGCAGGCTCCACGGCGGCGTGCCTTTAAATATCGATAAAGACTTGACAAAGTGAGCATCGAAGTTACTCGAGAACAACTACGGAAGTTGGCTCTATCTTCATCTTCCGGTGAACGTGAACGGACTTCGCGGGTATGTTTCATTTGGAAGTTGCGCGAGAGGGAGGACATTTCTGATAAGATATAAGAAATACCTTGCAGTGTGACAGCGAAGAATTTTGTGTAAAAATACAGCATGCTCCATCAATTTTAATTTCTATGTATATCAAGAGACACGGTAGTATCTCGCGCCAAGTATATATACATATACATATATGCGCAGCGCGAGACACAGAGTGGCTCTATTACGCCACGGTTAATTGTCTTGGTTAATAAATAAAATAAAACAAGACAAGACACCACTAAGACACGAAAGAAAAAGATTTTAATGCAATTTATACATATTTATTCAGTTTAGCAACACCAATTCGGAGAGCAGCGCCAAGTATTTTGAATAAAATATTTATTCGTATTAAAATATTTATTTGTATAAAAATATATCTCCTTAATATTATATAATATATTTTTTTATTTGTAAAAATAGCCATTGTGATAATTGGCGCAATGTATGTATATCATTAATTTTGTAAAGCTATTAATTTACGACAATGTTTTTAAATGGGATTCTTTTTGATGGGTATTAATTTACGAAAATGTTTTTAAATGGGATTCTTTTTGATGGGGTTATATAATTGGCGCTCTTTTCGTACCTTTTTTTAAAAAAGGTTCATTTTACACATCACGAGTATAGTTACTGATATATCTAGTAAATTTATTGCACAGGTGTCTCTATTATTTCTGGAACTCAAGGTATGCCTAACATCCACAATCGAAAAACGATAACACATTAACAGCATTTGTCATAAGGAACGCGCGTTTTTCATTAAATTTTCCCGATACGACACGCAATCAAAGCGTGCTTTTTCGCCGATACGTGATTGCGTTTCAATGGACGCAGCACGAAGGACAATACACACAATCATTCGTTTCGCGGAGCATGCTCGTTAAAAAGGGTCGAAAGAAGACACTGTTACGAGGAAAGCATTGTTTCATTGGTAAAAATGTCGCTATTTATTATTGAAAGGCTTTTGCTTCTTCTGTCCAGCAAATAGGGTGAAATACATTTGTTATATAAAACAATGAAGACTCTACTCCCCTTTGAAAGAAAACTTTTCCCCGAAGATTGTAAAATAAGTGTTATAAAAAATATTTATCGTGCCTCAAATCGAAATCTAGCTTTCCCGCAGTGAAACTAATGTATTTATCTATTTAAGTAGGATACAGATATAAACTGAATAGATACTCACCGAACTCGGTGGACACCCAAGTCAAGATTATCGCTTTGGTTCAGGAACTCGAAGGCATTGGGGCTGTAAATCTGCATCTCCGCGAAATTTGAACGCACTGGCTCCAGCACTTCGTTTATTATGTGCAAAACCTGAAACAAAACGAATGAAGCCACACCTGTACTTATAAATTTCCTGAATGTTCACTCGAAATCATATCGAAGAGGGATAACGATTCTTTGAAATTCAATCAAGCGATATTTATCGGTGGATCAGTCGTACAGTTTTGGGTAATTCGATATACAAAGTCCACATCAATGAAATTCTTCGGTGTATTGCGCTCCGCGTTCAAATTTCGATCTAGCACCGAATTTACTCTATTTAGCACCTGGCACCCCCGCTTTTTATTTACCACCTTTGAAACACTACACTTTCCTGGAATCACGTGGAAACTAAAATCCCCATTGTCAATTCGGCCATTAAATAGGTAAATATGCTCGTGCTAACGTATTTGGTGAACTCATAGTGGCGGGCTATTTTCGAGCTTTTCCACTAGCTCGTTCTGTTTAAATGAGCCTCCCAGCTATTCCTCGTGGCAAACGCTTCTTTTTGAGCTTTCCACTGTTTTGTTAAGTAGACTAGCAAAAAAAAAATGAACCTTAATTTTCTGTATCCGCAGAATCATCTCTCTCTCTTTATCCATTTCTCTTTCTCTGGCTTTCTCTATCTCTTTCTTTTTCACATCAGCCACAAGACAGCTAGAACATTCTCGAATTTCACGAGAATTTCACGATGAAGTGTGAGAAAATGACCATGTTCAAAACAAATTTCACGTTCAGATTCCTATTCGGTACAATTCTAAATTCGATCATCCCTCCGAAGATTCGAATCTAAAAATTCGACTTCTACTGATACTTTAATACTTAGAAAATTCGTAACAGCCTTAATACGAACCCAACATCCAACGCGTGGTCGTTCAACGATTAAACATCTTGTTCGAAATAAAGCTCGTGTGAAAGGAGCGTTAGCGATTATGGCACAAGTGTTATGATGTAGCCACTCAACCCTTTTCAGCCGTCTGTCAAGAACTCATCAGACACCTCAACCCTACCATCCTATCCTGGCCACTCGAGACTAATCGTTCAGAGCGCTACACAAGATCCCTTAATCCTTCGAAATAATGAAAAAAAAAAACACTGCCATTGTGGGTATTCAGAAGAAGCTCGTTTCCTGCGGTCGGCGAGGTGCCGTTTCAAATCGACAAGTCGAACGAGCTCGAAGAGAGTGAATTGCCCGGCGGAGATCCAGGCCCGCTTGTAAACGCTATGGTACACAGTTAATCTCGTGAAGCTGCGAGGAGCCGAGCGATACAAGCATGGCGGTGGCGTTCACGGCGAAGATATAGTAAGACAAACGACATCGCGGTAGCGACTGAAGGAAACGGGGACGCGAAAACGATGGAAGAAGAAGATAAAGTGAGGAACGAGAGGAAAAAGGGTACACCAAGGAACCCAGCGGGGTATTTATTCTGCGGCGGAGGAACGCAACTATTTCATGGGTGTCGAGTCGAATACCCCCCGGCGTAGCTGGGGAAGGACGGTGCCTCCTCTCCAGCATCCGCCCTCATTGGAAAAGGTGCACCGCCATTTACTATCCAGAGTTCGCGACTGGAACGTCCTACCGCTATTTATCCGCTTTTCCTCACGATCGCCGTGATTCTTTTATCTCCGGGATCCTTCTTCTACCCGATAACACTCTTCTTTTTAGGAAACTGAGGGACGCGACCGTGCAGAATGATAGAGTAGAAGCGATTCGAACGGTTCCGTGGAGTCTGCGGCTTAAAATATCTCAAGTGACCAAGTCTCTTTCATTACGAACTGATCCCTTCTCTAATAAACAATCGGCGTCAAACAATACCGTCTCCAGCTTATAATATTCTCAACGCCTCGCGATAATTCGCTCACATTCGTCGAGCTGCGTTCGTGTCTCGACTTCGAGCCTCGCGCCAAACTCACGATTGCGGAGTCCATAGGGGTGCACCATCGAGCGGTCACGGTAAATCGCCAAGAGTGGAGGAAAACCGGATGGCTGTCGATTCCAGCTTATAAACCGCTCCTCATGGAAACATTTCTTGCCCGGAGGAGCACGCTAAAAGCTGCACAGTCGGTGTTCAATAAGGAAAAGGGGCTACAGAGATTGTACGATAACAAAGAAAATAGGAACACTGGGGGGGAGGAGGGGTGGGTCGTGTTCCATTTATCCGAGGAGGACGCTGCGGAGGACGCCGCGTCGCGCGAGAGAACAGGGGGTGGAAAGAAAACAACGAGAGTCGCGTTTGTATGCTAGACCGAGTCCCTAGAAATGAATCGTTTCGCCATCTCTCTCTCCCGCGAGAGAGACACCGGGAAACTTGCCGCGTTCCTTTGACGACCATTTATCTTCCCCCGCTGGACACGAATCATTGGCGAGGGAGGTTCGAGGCACCGAGTCGAATCCTTAATTTCTCGCGCGATTGATACGTGCACCTATAGATATACAGACATATGCTTTCGGGGCGAGCAGGGGAGTCTGGCAACTTTTAAATTCGATTGGCTGCGACGGACAATCCTTCTCGGCCGCCAGCTCAACCAGGACGTATATTTTCTACCCCCTCACGGATGAATTTTACAGGAAACTGTTACGTGCGCCAAAGCCCTCCCTCCCCCCCCCCCCGTCGTATCCCCGAGACACGACATTTCTTGAGGGTGAACTTCTGGGACAACGGACGTACATCTTTCAGGGGCGACGGTCTGCTATTTCTCTTGCCGCGGTTAGAGGAATGGTTCCGTGCGGAACTTGGCCTGCGAAATTAAAGAGCCAGCGTTTTCCTGGGGTGTTTATTCTTTTATGGTAACGTCGCCGATTCCAGGACGCGACTCCTGAGGGTGGGGCACGAACGAATATTTCATCGGGACTTGATCGTAACAGAGGCTGGGATACAATCGCTTAAGGAAGAGTATCTTTTATACATTCGGTTAAAATGTAGATTCAGTGTTTTCTCTCCCTTGTCGGTGTATTTTTGTTTACTATGTATTATTTTATGCTTTTACGAATTGGTTGCATTATGGGCGGTTGAAATATAGGTAAAATAATGAAGTATAAGAGAATTGTTTTTGCATCCCGGACTGAATTGAATTAATTACGCCATGGAGTTTGCCAAATCGTAGAAATAATTGATGAATGGAAATGTTATCAGATTTCGCTGCAATGATTAAATTAAATTAATCGAAATCAATATGTTTACAATTTTAATTAGAGACTGAAGTACAAAATATCAATCCTTTAATATTAATATGATATAATATCCATGGAAGCCAGACACATTTTATTATCAATCTTGTTACAAAATGATGCCCTAACAGAATAGCTGAATGGTAATTGAATATCGAAAAACAGAATCATTTAACTCGACGTAAATATGTTTTGTGGCCGTGCAGATTTGGCATTATTGTTTCTGCTGAACGAAGTTAATAATAATTATAACTTCTTGATGATCTAACGATGCACAAACTGATACTTCAGAGTAAAATAAAATTTCCCAACGAAGTACCTATTCTTTTTAGAGCGAAATCAATTTACAAGTTCTAAAGCACAATGTTCTTGCATTAATACTGTTCGATCTTCGAATGTATTGAAGAGAATCGCGAAATTCCATCGACTACTGTCCGAACGACAGAGATATTTCGGTGCTCCGATTTAAATGTGCCTCATTCCGTCGCCGTTTTTACAGATGATAGAACACGAGGAGAGGGAGAGGCTGAACGTTCCGCCAAGAGGTCGTTAATCCGAAGTTTACCCCATCCTGGCCGCCGTCTTGGGGCCGAAGTCACGTTTACACCCTCGAGCGCGGCCATTAATAAAAACAGGCGAATGGTTCGTTATGGCTATTCGTAATTAATTGTGTCTTCGCTGCATTCCACGGGGACGTGTAATTTAACGAATACTAAGTTAATGGGCCGGAATTTTACAGCGACTTCGAGTGTCTTGCATCGCGTGGCTATGAACTCGCGTATATGGAACGTTCTGCATTAATCAACATTTACGTACGACACAATGAAATGCGGAAACTGGAACCGCACCCTCCCATATTTTGATGTATTCTAAATCTCAATGAATGTTGAATTAGAAAATGTAATCTTGATGATTGTAAGAATAATATTTTGGCGACACCTAATTCCTAGCAGGAATATACACCCCTTTAAGTGCCGCGTCCCCTTTTAATTTACATTATTACTGTTATTTTAGTCTGCTGCCGAATCAATTTGGACAAAGGTGGAGCCTTTTCAAAATAAGAATAATCTCCCGTTATTTTGCCAGCGTTAAAATATTCACCGAAGAAAGTCAACAGGGATTCAATGGCGTCGTTCAAGCGCGGGAGCTCCTTCTGGGTCACGCCGAACAATTCATTCGGTTCGCCCCACTTCCGAAGGCCATTACGCCAGCAAGAACGGCGTCGCGACGGTAAGTGATACGAAGACGTAAAAACACATACAGCTCCCGGTTATTCCCCGCCAATCGGGCCGACAAACACGCAAAAGACCCGCGATAAGCAATGGATTGGCGAATTGCAAGCATAAAGTAGCGATTCAATTCCGCGGAGTTGTTTTAAGGGCACGTTTAGCCAATGCAGCGAGCGACAGGGTTTTGGGGTTTATTTCACTCCTAGAAACAGTGAACGCGACATTTGAAGCTTTCAAAAATAAATTTGAAAGTACCGTTTCGTACAGTTTTGTGCAAAAATCACGCGGAAAAATCGGGATTTCAACTTTAAATAGCCGTCATTTTGTTTTAAATTAATATTTCGGAAATTCTCTCTGTTAATCAGAGGATGCATTAATATACTAACGAAATCTTTTTCGTTTTTTGATTTTGCTCACCGCAAAACCAAATTTTTAAAAAGGCTTCTTGGACGTCACTTGTTACTTTATTATAAACGTAAATATTTTTCAACGAAAAAATTACCAATTGTTTTTTAAACGTTGCTCTTTTAAGTGCAAAAAGTTCTGTAATAATATATGCTTCCGTTTTTTAAAAAAAAATTATATTTATAATTTTTATAATTTTAAAAAAAATTACATATATAATTTTTAGGGTATAATCCCTTAAGAAAAGTAAGGGGTTAAATTTTAAATATCAATTTTCTCAAATTCTTAATGAAATCAGTCAGCTATTAACAACCACTAGAAAGAATAATTCCTGCATTCATTATCCCTTGGAATGGAACGTGAAATGTAAAAGCACCTGTTCCCTCGCTTTGAAACACAGCTAGATCAGTGTTTGAAGTTCCTTTCCTGAATTGAAGAGCAAGGCGTGTAAAACCATCCCTGTCCCTTTACTCCCTTTAGAATCGACCCTTTTCAAGGGTTGCAAGTAAACACATTTTGCAAGAAAATACTGCGAGCAATGTAAACGTATACCGAAGCTCTTCTTCGTCCTGTACAGTAAGTCTGTAAGCGGTTCTGGGGTCGATAGGGTGTGGCGTCGAGACACCATGGCGCCGATCCGTTTCCTATCGCTATCTTCCCTCTACTATGCGCGAGGATGTTACGCCAGATTAAAACCAGATCGACCGTCCCCTGCTAATCCCCATCGGGAACGGAATTCATGATGTTTTCTTGCTGTTCGCGCTTCTGGAATGCTCGTGGCATCGGTTACTTGCCAGACATTAATGAACTAGCCACTGTTGGCCCTCGGAGCGATCTAATGCTATGAATCTCGATCGAGATGTCCGACAAAATGCAAGCTACTCGATGTGCTCCTTGAAGATTAACGAAATGCCACGAAATTTGTTGTAACAAGAGCCCATCCTCTATGCGAAGACAGAATACTACGAGTGTTTGGACACCGTGTACACTCTAATCCCTTCGGGCGATCATGGCGACGTTAATTATTCTAACTGTGATCGCCCGGCAGCACGAAACTGCACGAAGAATTTCGCGCAGCCACCCTTTAAGCCGCGATTCCTGCCCCAACGGTAATACGAAGACGTGAAACGAGAAAGCGCAAAGAAACAGCGCAGAGCACAAAGACTCCGAAGGATCTTAAACTCCACCCCCATCCACTACCCTTAAGGCTACGTTGCTACGTAGACCGCGCGATTGTAATTGGCTGGAAGCAGTTTAAGTGAATCAAAACACCCCGTGGAACTTTAAATCTTCGCCAAGTTCGCGGAACTTTCGATCGCGATAATAAAACATTCCGTTCGTGGCAAAAACGAGAAGAGTTTCCAAGTTGAAGCTCTCGAGTCCGGGGCCGTTGCTCGTGCCAAAGAATACAAACGAAATTATCCGCTTTAAGTCCACGGGAGATTCGTCGAACCGGGGCTGCAAGTGGGGAGGTGCCGATCCCCCAAGACTCAAAGCGATTTTTATTTCAGCTGCTCGGCTATTACGCTCATTTCCTTCCCCCGTACGAAACAACCCTCTTCCACTGACCCCGTCCTAGCCTTCCTAGATCGCGTTTCTATCGCTGTGCCATTGGAAACCATCTTGCCGCCTTCCCTCGTGGCGTGCATTTTTTAACAAGACTGTAACAGGGCCCCTGCTTTGTCCCTTGGCTCGAAACAGATTCGGCCGGAGACATTCGCGCCGGCGAAATCTCAGCTTTATTTCGTCCCAAATCGAGTTACCGCGGCGGAGCCAACTTCCTAGATACTTCGTTCCTTTTTGTCCCGTCGCATTCCACGGGCTCCTGGGACAAGTTTCTCTACGGGCTGCCGGAGTGTCTCGTAAAAGGGAATTGTGCCATGAAGAAAACGCAAAGTGCGACCACGGGAACGGCCTTGAAACGCGAAATTTACCTCCGCGGGACGAGGCTGTTCGTAATGTTAATTCCGTCGTTGCTCAATTCACGAGATCGCTGTCTAGCTTTAGGCGAGTACTGCATTCTCTTCTAAATGGAAAGTGAGTCGTAAAGTTATTGGCAGTTTTTTAAGGGTTGCGAAGTGAATCTTCCGTTTACAGATAGTAGATTGGTTGGGCAGTAGAGGAGTGTCAATTTCGATCTATGGGCTCTCGAACTTTGAACGTAATTTGTGGAAGTAACTCCTGTTTTCTAGTGGTACTTTCAAGCTTAGTATAAATATCCTAAATTTAACAGGGAACTCGTTAATTGTCATATTGAAATTCTTAGCGATTGTTACGTAACTGTGTCACAGCGATTCCTCTTTCAATTAAATTTTGAAGTCCTGATAGAAAGGCAAAAATACTCAAAGTATTTACCGCAATATATTGCTGAAAATTTCTGCATCAAGTTTCTGTCCTTTTCTTAAAACTTCCCTCTCGTAAAACCCAGCAAATCTTTTTCGTGTTTCCTGATACTATCGTAAACAGAAGCTCGGAATATAAATAGTTCTCACCCCATTCGCATCTGCATAGTTGCATAACAATTGAATGGCGACATTAAACAATCCTGCATTCTAGTATCGTTCAATTGCTTCGACTTTTCGCGAACAATAACAAGGAAGCTTTAAATTGTCTCGTGTCGTAACTCGCGATAATATCCTATCGATTTATCCATGAAATATTTCGCCGCTCCGTATCCAGTTTGCACGAATACGGCATATATTTTACATATCTATCGAATTGAAAGCGGATATGCGCGCATTATTCCTATAGGCGTATTTCAAGCACAGGCGCGCATTCTATATTCGTTTATATCGCATCGGGATGAACGTTGAATTTCACTGCCAACGGAGATACCTTTTTAAAAACAAACCTACTATGTCTTCGACGTTTCCCTCGTCTGCTGACTTTATGGTGTTTGTTCTATGTAAATGACGTAATGAATAAAAATTGATCATAAATTTAAATTGGAACATTGCTGACGTGTATCTTGTAGCCGAGACCACGTCGAATTTACTTTACCCATTTCGGATTTTTGCTGTATTATATTACAGTTCTGATTTGTCGTTCATTTTTATACGATTTTAGTTTGATTTTAACGGAGTTCTTATTTAATGTTCCATCGATTCTATTCCACGTCGTAATGGCTGTGATTAGAGCCTGGCTTAATTATTATTCGCATTCCATTTGGTTGTGGTTTGTTTGTTATTAGAGTTTAGTTTGATTTCAGTGTGATTCTTATTCGACTCGGCTCCGATAACAGGTTAATGGTTATTTCACTCCGGTACGATGCCCATTCGATTCAGTTCAATGTCCATTTGATTTCACTTCGCCTCTACTTCGCTTCAGATCCACTTTAATTTACCTCGACTGATTCGGTTGATTGGAGCTAATTTCACAGTACCAGTTCGTTCACTTCGGTTAAATTCGTTCGAGGGTTTCCAGTACTTGACGTATCATTATATTCTGTCCCTAATTCGTCTACATTTTCTTATATTCGTACGTTTAATCGAGAGAGCTACAGCAGAGGAAATACGCGTCAAGTATTTAGAAATTTATTTTAAAAGTGAAATGGATAACACGACTCTCTGACAGAGAATTGGTTTAATCAAATTTACTTGAATATAGGAGAGACAACGGACGTTTTCCTACTTCCTTTCATCCAATTCTGTTCCCGTTAATCAAATATTGTCCAAAGGTATTATTACGTCTTCATTTACGCCTCAAGCCACCCTATAATATGTATTTAGTAATCCAATTAATAATATCTGGGACTCTCAGTGTTTGCGCGATAATTTATTATTGCGCGACGAACATTTAATTTGCATTTAAAATTTGAGATTAAAATGTTTCTTGAAAAATAAATATTTTAAATTATTACGAAGTAACAGCTTTAAATAAACCCAGGACTGGGTGAAGTACTTTTTACAAGCAACAACAATATTAGCTTCATAAAATTCCCAATACATGTCGTTGCACGTTATCATTTAACTTTCTCAATTGAAAGTAATGCTTCAGTTTTAACGGGCAGTCAACAATGTACAGCGATATTTATCAAGTGAAATGAATTTATAATAATCCTATTCCCAGTATAATCATTGCTGAGAACAAAGTCTCCGCTTAACGTTTGTGAATTAGTAATTAGCATCGGCTGACCTGTTCATTCTACTAGAACTTACCACCCCGTTAGCCTATCAAAATTAGTTAAACCACTGTTTTACTTTCGTGCTTATGCAAGAGAAACAACGAAGGAAAACAAGAATTATAATTGAAACCCAAATTTACTGCACCTTCACCATTATTATTTCAAATCAAACTTTTCCCTAATATCTGTGAGTTCTTGGTTCTCAGAGAAAATATCATTTCCCTATATTTACATTGCGCAGATGCTTTTAATTCTAACCTGAAATAAAAACAAGTCAACTGAATTTTTAGTTACGAGAGATAGAAAGTATAGTATACTTCCTATCTCTCGTCGTTTTAAGCAAATATATAGATATAATTCTAGTTTCAAAATACAAAAATTTGGAAATAGATCCAAGATTTATCATAACTCTCTACAACCTCACATTCAAATCTCCCCTTCATCGACACTAATCGACTTCAGCGCTACTGCTTGCAAACAAAATGCAACCATCCCACCCTCGACGGTGCCTGTCACCTCGACAAAGACAAGGAATTTCAAGATCCAGATTCCCCCAACTCATTTCCATCCTTGCCCCCCAAAACTGCCAACTTTACGACGCCTCCAATCCTTATCGATAAAATCACAAGGCAGAATAAACCGCACCCCAGATCCTAAGCAATAAAACCCGCTCCTCCATCAAAGTGCACCCTGATCGCCGGAATAAAATTCGCCCACTAAAAAATACCATCCCCGTGACCGCGCCACGGGCTCGCGGCGATAGCCCAGACCACCCCCGATTTATCTACCATAATACTACTACCACCTTTCTTACCGGCATCTGGAGAAGGCTGAAAATAGATTACGTCGAGAGTACAACGGTTGAAATTAATGTCGCCGTAGGAGCGGCGCTGCTAAGGGAGCACGGCGGAGAGAGGGGGCAGACAGCGTGAAATCGTATAAAAATATTTTCCGGCTTATTTAAACCGCCCTGGCTGTGTGTTCCGGTGCCGCGTTCCCGCGGAAGTGTATCCTCGGAGGAACGCGAGATCAACTCGGAAGCACTGTAATAACTGACAAAGTCCCGGCACCCGTTAACGTTTACGATCTCGCCGAGCTACATCACACGGCCGGCGAATCCAGCGAAAAAATACTCGGAGGAAATTCCCGCAGCCTTCGTTATTCTGCTGGGAGAACGACGCCGCGCGCGGAATTCCACGATAAACGGGCGTGGGCGAGGGCGAAGGCGAGGGGTGGCACGATAATACCGGGGGAGGGAGGGTGCGAGGCAGGATTATTCACGAGTCGAGAAACTTATGAAAAAGCACAGATTAATCCTACCGTGTGGTAATTAAATAAATGTCCACGCTCTTGATGCATAATCTGCGCGTTGGCTAATAGATAATATCGAGTGTTTGCTGATTTCCCCGAGCCCGAGTGTGTTCAAATATTACAGAAATTTATCGACAAGGTGAGATGCAAGCAGGTATTATAGAAGTGAATAATATGACACTTGCTAAGCTTAGCTACTGTAGCATGCAAATTAATAAATCTCCTGCTTGAGTCTTCCTGTAATCTTAGGTATAAAAAAGAGGGAAGTTTCGTCCGAATGAAACTGGAAGTATTTTAATATCCCCCAGCCATCTCCTACTCCAAAATTTTATAATCAAGACACTTGTATCTACAAGTAGACGCGTGTCTCAGGGGGACACTTTAAATCTTCTATGGATCTTCTCGGATCTGTCCACGATGAAAGCTACGTCTAGACTTAGATCATCAAACGGGAGATTCCACGATACCACACACGCCGCGGCGAAAGAGTCTAGAGCGATGGTGGATAAGCGAAGTCGAGAGGCGAAGAGAGGGCAACGTCGTTTTTAATCTCAGACGGCTCGCGGGGTTTCTGATCTCATTAGACGCTGCTGGAACGCGTTTCCTCCACGCGTTGCCCGGGGCGAGCCAGCTCAGGCTCGTCCCTGTTTCTTAACAATTTGAAGGAATTCCAGTCCGAATAACTGCGCCGACCCCGCTGGCCCAGGATCGCCTAAAGAGTTACGGTTAATGGAGAGGAAAGATGGCGGGCGGGACAGGGTAGAGGGCCCCGGCGAAAGAAGAACGGATTGAAAAAGCGCGGGGGGATGAACCGCCTTCAAAGCGACCGGGGGTAAATTGAAAATCAGCCAGCGGCGCGGTCGAATACTTGGCGAATAGTTTCTCAGCTGGGCAGAGAGAAGCCGCGCGAGAAAATTTCATCGAGTGCGTTCAGCCGAAGGGGAGGCAAGACGCTTTTGTCCGAGCCGCGATTCTGCTGGGAGAATAATAGCTGGAAGAGGAATGGCTGGCGCCGATGATCGGATGTTAATCGAAGGGACGTTAAACAGAGTTATTAAGTAGGTCAACGGATTATTTTAAAGCGAGGAGATCGTGATTATTTCCTTTGACTTCAGAAATGGGATAAGCCAGGAGAGAAATTTCTCGAGAATTTCACATTTGTTGAATAAAGTGTTGCTAGTGTTTCGACCGTGTCGAATTACTGGGTCATTAACCATCCTCGTTCTCTATAGTAGTCTCATCAATCATTTTGTAAGAATCACACGATGCAGAAAAGAATGTGGGCCAACCACAGCTCGCTGGAAAAGTATCTTGGCTCCCGACGAGTTAATCAGGAGATCGCGAAAGGAAGTTTCGCGGGTTTATCGCGGAACCTTGGCAGCCGGAAGTTGGGCGAATCAGAATGTAAAAAGTTATTCGATTAGCCCACTCTTGTCTACATTAATTATGATCCGATACCTTCGTGCTCTGTTAACGAGTAACAAGTATCGGGTCGTGATAGAACTTCTGCGTTAAGTGGATGAGAAAAGTTTCTGTAATACCACCGTGGGGCTGAATCAGAAGGGCGAGGGAGGAGGGGTGGAGGAAAAGGATTGATCTACGGACAAGCTCGTCGAGGGGATTAGTCGTAGCCCGGCGATTTTCATTGGCTGGTGATACTTGATCTACAGATTAAAGGGTTCGTTTGATAAGTCGAAATTGGGGTCCATGCTCGCTGGAGCAAATTTGGAAGATAGGCGTGGTAGATAGTATTGAATATACGATGGGAACAAGATATCGGCTCCCGAAACAGTTTCCCCTGACTGCGTCGCCGGGCTCCTTGCGCTTTTGATCAATAGCTCATTAGAATTCGAAAGATAACTCTTGTGTCTCGCGTGGAATTAACTTGTAAGTCGATGCTGAAGCCACTTTAAAAGAATTTTGAAGTAGAGACTTGATAGATACTATGGATAATCGAAGATCGCGTAAAGAAGTTGGTCTGGAAAGTGGGTTACACGGAGTATTCTTTTCCGTGCAGCGTTGCTCTATTCTAGATTCTGATTCGCGAGATAACCGCTCTAGGGAACATTCCACCACCGCGGAGGGGGAGGTAAAGAATATTCGACGAGCTTATCGAAGCCAACGATATCCATCAACGCAACAAACTCGTGGCCAAGGCGAGCCAGTGCAGCTCATTAAAAGCTCGTTAGAAGGCGACCGCAAGCTCGGAAAGTGCGGCTTGGACCAACTTCTTGGGTGGTTGCAGTCCCGAGGAAATCGTGTTTGAACGCCGGAAGTCGTGTTCACGCAAAGCAGCACGTAAACTAACCTAATTACTCGCGAGATTACGCTCGTAAAAAAGTAATTTGCGATTAAATTAACCGTGACGACCGCGGCAGAAAAATCCACCGGAGACGGGGAAGACCGAGAGCCCGCCCCGGCGAGCGATCTTTTTTCTCCCTTTAATCGCGGCCCGTCTTAATCAAACTTGCGGATTAATGTCTCACCTGCGTCTTCACGTCCCCGCTGACGATCACCTTCGACTCGAAATTGCTCTGCTCCGTGAGGATCTTCGCGTTGTTTATGTAAACCTCCTCGCCGAGCGTGCCGGCCCTCCTGGTGACCCATAACGGAGGATTACCCTCGAGCTCCGACGAGATCGAAGCTCCCAGGTTCTCGATTTTCTTCGGAGAGTTAGCTGAAACGAAATGGAAAAACACTTTACGATCCACGTTCGAACCGCTCGCGTAATCTACTTTCCATGATAACGTCGGGGATTAATTAATATTTCATTTGGGTGGTTCATTGATTGATTATTCTCTGTTAGAATCGGCTCTCTATTTTCCACGTTAATTGTTCCTGTATGAAAGAAATTAATTTTCAAATGGAGATTTGTGTAGATTAAGAAAGTTGAGAGGAAAGTTTGATTGTCGTGTTAACTTCGCTGGAAATTGATGGTAGGGAAGGATAACAGTTTTGAGGGGTTAAAGTCAGGTGTACCGGGTGTTCGGAGCTGGAAGGCGTACTTAAGGGATTTCTAGCGAACGAAGATAGAATTAATTGATACAGATGACGAAGAATGAAAAGGTTTTGATCGAAGCAGAATCGAATTTGATCGTACAAGGAACGGGAGAAAGGTTAAATTGCAACAGAGGTACTAGGCATCGATACTCGATAGTATCGAGCTTTGAAAAATAGGTCCCACATGAGTCGCTGGTGGCGAATTGTGTCCAACATTCCAGCATTTCTGTGTCGCTTCGAGGTAGGTAAACATTGACTCGTTTCGCGATCGAATTGTTCGTGCTGAATGGAAGATGAGTTCTATACAGCGGTTTTAATTGAGAGCAGAGCAACTGTGGCGAGAAAAATTCGTGCCGTGCTCAAAATAACACAGTCTGCACTTTTGTAGAATGTCAGAGGCGAGCTTCGTTCGAAACTTTTAACTAAATGAAATGATAAAAATAGGAATCTCCAATCGCTATATCAACGAAAAATACGAATTTCCAATCACTATATTGATGAAAGAGCGACTGTTGCGAGTAAAATCGCAAGGGAACTCCCTTCCACCGCGATCAGACTCTGCACGGGACAGAAGCTACCGCTAAAAGAAATACAGAACTAAGTAAGAAAAGAACGAAATAACACCAAATGTACAATTTCCCTCTTTTATCACTACGAAAGCCGAAATACAAAGGGATTTTTCGTCGTCCAAATTCAAGCACAGACTCCCGCCATCGCGCTGGCGAATTTCACCTGGAAATCGTCACGACACGGCCGGCCACGAGAAAAGGTACCCAGAAGAATGAAAAAAAAAAAAAAAAAAGAACCAGGGAAAGGGGTTGAAGCTCGAACAAAAGAGGAAAAGCACAAGGCAAAGGGGTCTGCCGCGAAGCTACAAAGCTGGTCGCTTTATTATCTCGTTACCAACTGGAACGTCCTCGTAATCCTGAGGTTTTTCCAGCCTCCGAACGCCGTTGCGAGATATCGCTCTGCATCCTGCGGAGGGACGTTCAATCTCGGCGTAAGGGCGGAGGGTCCACGGCGGCGAGGGCAACAATAGCGCTCATTACGAACGCGAGGAATTGGGTCCTGTTTCGTAAACTGCCAACAGTTTCCCATCCCCGGAGAAAAGAGCTCGAAGGAACCTGGCGAGGACAAGAGACTCTTGTTTCCCGTCACTAAAGGGACCTGCCGTTCCGGAGGAAATCATTTTCTGCGGCTGTCCACGGCAACGGCCATTCGTTGGACAGCCCACAACAGCTTCGACAAGTTCCTGACACGATCTCGCTGCTGTTACTCTCTGTCTGACGGCCGGCGAACCGACCGTTTCATCATCGTTCCAGTGAAAACGCTTACTCGCTTTTTACCGAGTAACAGGAAACCCGGTCGATTCCCCGTTCAGTATCGAGTCGGCGTTCCTTCGACGGGGATCAACGTTTTTTTTTACGAGGCTCGGGCTGGGAACTTTATCTGGGAACGATTCCTTCACCGGCGGGGATCGATCTTGCCTAGATCGTATGCAAATACACTCTGTGATTGACGAGACATCTTGAGGTGGATGGGAGGTAAGAGACTTTGTGGGGACGGCTTGCCCTGAATCCACACTCTAAAAGGCTTCTTCATTTTTCATCCTGCAAGGAACGAATGATTCGCGAGGAAGGGAGTGGCTTTGATATCCCATTTAATAATCATTTAGATTGTAGGCACGTATATGGAAATACTAGGAAGGAGGAGTACAGAGAGAGAGTTACAGAGTTATTGGTATATTTTGTAGAAGTAACCTAATTTTATTAATAGTTGATAAATGAGTTCTATGACAGAAGCTTTGGAACTAAGTAGTCTGAATTGATATTCTTGAACTTTAAGTAGCGTAAGATCTTAAAAACAGAATTATTCGTGGTACTCGCTCCGAGACACTTGGAAATCGTGATTTTGAATCATGTGGGGAGTAGGTTCCAAAAACACGCGTAATAATTCATTTAGAGCGACGAATGCCGCACGCAACGGCCAAGGAAACTAGACAAATATATTCCATGGGACGATCAATAGCTCCCATGATCTCTGCATCGTTTTGTCCCAGACGTCCCTTTCAACGAAGGCGGATGATTAAGTCCCCGATCGAATCCCATTTATTTTCGCCGGGATACCCCTTGGGGCACAGGTGCGATGGCCGACCACAAAACGAGAACATTCGTACAAAGCTGCTTGTGCAATCGATTTATATCCCACCCCCATTCCCCTGCCAAAATGCCCCCCCTTTTCTCGAGTGCGCTTGGCTTAGCCCGCAGCTGAATGCGCGGACTTTCGAGCTGACTTCGAAGCATCGGTTAACAAAGAAAATACGTGTCAGGGGATTAACGATGAAACGAAAACACGTTACCATCGTTTGCATATCGCACGGTGCAGCGTGAAAAGTATTTGCTTTAGCGACAGCACGGAGGAAGAAGTCCACGTAGAGGAATAATGCTGTTCTAATGCCTAGTAAGTAACTTTATTGTGTTACAAAAGAAAACGATATACTTCTATTATCCTTTGATGTTACGACTATAATGCCCGGTATAATCCTGAAAGCTTTTAAGGAATACTGAACAGAGACCTCGATTAACTAGCTTAATTGGTGCCAAGACTGGCTAAATTTGGATCCAGATAATTAAGACCTCCGTAGGTGTGTAGCAAGAAAACACGACAATTTAGTACTAAGAACTGAACGACTCTCCGTGGAAGAATACTGTTACTGTTCTCACTTAAAAAATACCTACTGCAATTTACACTTTTTTTTAAAGTGCAGTGATGTGCAAAATTTGTATTTAAATCAAATTTCAAATAACTAATACGAGTTAAAAAAATTATTCGTCATGTGTCGAATGAAGTTAACTCGATTTAACGAAGGAATAGCGAATAATTTTTTTAAATTTCAATTTTTATTTAAATAAAAGTTTTTCTCATCTCTGGTGCAGTGTAATATTGGGAGAATTATTGAAATTTACAGATGACTTTAAAAGAAATTGAGAATTGCCTTGAACTAAATTTTTCAACTACAATAAGTCGAAATCTGATGTCAAGTGATGTGACTTGTTAACGATCTGAAATCTAGACACTTGAAATTTCCTCGAAAGAAGAGATACCGAACGGACTTCCTATTGAACTCATAGAAATTCTGAAGCGTGGTTCGCGAGTTCGGAATAATCTGAGTTTCGGTGGCCGTTGCACGGTCGTTTACACGGTACGCATACCGACGTGGGTGTATTCCGGTACATTTCGAGGCACGAAGCGCAGCATCTTGTTTGGACACTTCTTTAAATCAATTACGAGTTGCTGGCAGGCAAGTTCTGCGGCCAGCAAGTAGCACGGTTCGCCCCCCGGACGAACCAGTTCGACGAAAGTTCGACGACTACCCACCCTTTCTCCATCCCCGTCGCCATCCCCCATCGAAACATGGCATCAAACTCTCGGTTTCCGGATTGTTTGCTCGACCTCGGACGAATTCAATCGACGCGATTTGCGATTCAGATGATGATCGCGGGCAGCTTACGCTCGCAAAATTCGGGTGACACGACCGCTTGGCTGAAAATTCGCTCGTTGTCCTTTATACCGTTCGGTGAACATCAAAATTCCATCCGTTTGCAAGGTGGGGATTTCATTCTGAATTCCAGGTCTCATTGTGAGTTAATTGTAAAATTTCTTCGCTATAAAATTTTATTTTTGAAGTGGAAGGATTGTGAAAATTTTTTTAAGATTTTTTGATTGAGTGTAACCAAATTACTATATCTCAACTAAAGTATTATATTATTGGGTACACTGTTTAATGAATATAAAAGTTTGATTTCTGGATGAGTATCAAAATTTCATATTTTCAGCAAATGCAGGGTGACAACGAATTTATTTTCTGTTCCTGTAGGTTTTGGTATTACGCAATTAATTTTATAATGAACGAAATAAATAAAAAATTGTTTGTTCTGCCATGTCTGAAAAATATGGAAGATATAACAAGGTTTGTTAATTAAAATACAACCCCAGAAAGCATTAAACTTCCCCCTCCCCTCGTAAGAATACAAAGAAACTTTTTCAAATGTGCCGCCATGCCGCTCAGAAATGTTAAGCAATAGCACAATTTCCTTTAACAATGAAACCGATATGTAAAATTCTAATCAATAGAACACGAATGTATAGTTCATTAACTAGAACACGAGACGGAAATTATACTCCTATAAACTCGAATCTGACAAGTTTGAGTTTCTCTACCCAAGAAAAATGAATTTGAATTACAAATTTTAAATTTCAAAATCGTTGAAGCCGCGGGGCAGTAGAGGTTATATGATTACCAACTCCACCCTCCAGAAATTCATTTGAAAAATCTAATACCAAGAATTTTCAACATTTAGCAGTAAAATTAGCGAGGAAGACACAATCGAAAGCAGTAATAATTAGCGGGCTTTTGAAACTGAACAATTGAACGTCTAATGGCGGATCACGTTGACGAGTAGCGCTACCTAGGTGCGTCTTCGGAACTAACAGTGGCGTCAGTCGCGAAAAAGGCGCGGGTTCGTGTTTCGGTTGATTGTGTTTCTTATCCGTCAGTTGAGTGATTTGTTGTACTTCTACAGTTTTCAGTTACTTAATCGATATCCAGGATTTCTGGTGAGCCTTCCGATCAAAATGGACAACGTTTCGGTGTCAAAGGTACTGTACAACTTGTTGCTTCTACTTATATAACCTAGAAATGTAAAAACGACTCTTCAAACCTCTTACGAGTTACGTTTTAACGCCGACTTATCACTACTTTTACTGGATTATAAAGCTCCTTGTCATGAATAATACATTCTGTACTTGTTGTCTGTTAACATACATTTAACTTAAGCTAACTTATCTACAAACTTAGATATTCCGAGGATCCCTACTCGCGCGTAAAATTATCGATCTATTTTCCATCGTTCCGAAATCTTCCCTCCATTTTATGGCGGCAATTTTTTGTAGTGCAGTGTTTCTAAAAATCTGTTCTAATATGATTTTGTGTGTTGCCGTTATCTTTTGCTATTTACTTCTAATTATTGTTAGAAAATATTTGTCGCCTCTCGCGATGATGTAACTTGAAATGCGTTTTAGGGTGTCTTTGCGCATAAAGGTAGTTACAAAATTGGTGATAAAAGGGCAAAATTGAGATCGGCAGATTATTTCGAGGAACCATGGTATCTCGCTTACAACGAGACGTGGATTCGCATTAAAAAAGCCAGTGAGGTATCGTTGATTGATTAAACGCTATTGCATGAACAAGTCGTGTTCGATTCCTTCTAAGATGATTTCTATTGAAATTTTAGGACATAAGGTCCAATATGTCTCAACAGATTCTGATCGACTTAGAATCTTTCGTTTCCAAAGTCAAAGAAAAGCCAATAGAGAGTCTGGAAAATGAAATACAGACAGCAATTTTACTAACAGGTGACGATCGCTTAGACTTACGTGTTTTGTAGCCGCGTATCTTGACGATAAATATATTACAGGAGTTAATGTTCCCGATCATGCGATAATGTTTGAGAGAATAATTTCTAAATTGGGACCGATAACAAAACACGTGGCAGTTATATGGAATAGGGATTCAAATAATGTAAGAACTATCGTAGAAGAATCAGTTTCTCAGCTGATGAACGTCGAAGATATGGTCAGTCCTCTTCGAAATAAGTATTTTAAAGACGAGGGAAACGTGAATGTTATTTACGCCATGATTATTTGTAGAACGAAGATGCAAATATTAGAAAGTCTCACTGTACGATGCGAGCTTTAAAGGAATGGTATCAGGAACATTGCGAACCGAATAATCCTCTCGTTATAATTATAACTGACTTCGAAAGTTCCCCCGCCGCAGTATTACACGATTTCATTTTAATATTGAGGTATTGTAATTCTCTCAATGAATCTGTGGCAATGTTATTGATTTTGTATCTCTTTCAGTTCATATTCAAACACAATGAAGTTTATTCTTATATTCGGCGTTGCTACTACCTTGCACGCTATACACAGATCTTTATCGTACGATGTTACATCCAAATTAAATGTTCGAGTGAGTAGCGAGCATTGACTTGTTGGCTAGTTTACGAGGGGAGCCTTGCTTGAAATTGCAATTTTTTTTTTAATCAGGTTTTTCACACACAAACACAAATTAATATTCTATCTGATGTATTAGAAAACACAGTCTTCTGCACACAAATACCATTTAAATTGACTGGACGCGCGTTTCAGCTATTAACAGACATCTTTCTGTTTTATGATTTCTCAGTGGAGAGTTTCTTGCAAAGTTACAAGGTTTGCTACTTTTCAGTTCTTAAATTCTGATATTTTAGGCATTAGTCCTAAATATCTTCAGAGCAATTCTCCTTCCAATTTAGATATGCATGATACAACATTTTTACGGGAACAATGTGAATTCTCTCTGCTGCCAACCGCAAGAGATAAGAAGCAGAATGTCCACTTTAACTGACGAGGACTTCAAAGACATCAGAAAGCTACCTTCGATAAAAAGGTACCTCAAGCAACTGGAGAAAGAGGACAGTAAAAGTGGACCGATTGATAACACGAAGTTTGAGGTACTTGTAACATAGCGAGCGAAATTTTCAAGCAGTGATTCAGTGATACGAAGACTAAAATTGTTGTAGGAGATATTAATCTATTTGTTGAAACAATTTCATCGATACATGCATCGTTTTCTGATAATCCTGAAATGTCTACACGATCTTATGGCGACATTGCCAGGCTCACCATTAGGGAAACAGGTACAGAGTCCACGAACCAATTACACAGACACTCTAAAAACATTATAAACAATCCACTCACGACTATAATTTACAAAACGATAGTTGCGCGAATTCTACACGAAAGCTGTTTACTTGAACGATCTGAGGGAGTCTGCCGAGTACAAAGAGTGCTTGCAGCTCTTGGGATTTCTCTCACAGAGGGAGTTTCTCGCGAAATTGAACTCTGTTCTTGGGATCATGGACAGATCGAGAGATTCGGTTATGAAGAAGCTTAAAACGGATCTTCAACGTCATGTAGCGATCGTCGAGGAAGCTAGCTTGGATGTGGCTGTAGCGCCCGCAGATATTCTCACCACTGGTGAGATACACAATCGACTTCAGCTAAAAGAGGTTCGGAACGCAATTCACTATTTACACCGACGTACAAATCAAGACCCAGAAACTGTAGTATCATCTGGTTTTTCGTTTAGAAATTGTTGAAAATGTCCCAAACGCAGTCGCGATCGCCTTACAAACAGGCGCAGCTAGACGCGATCAACTACCTGGACCAGGAGGTGTTTTCTTACCTGATCAATCCGAATGACATACCGGCCAACGAGATATTCTGCTTCAACGATGGCAATTTAGCCAAACAACACATTCGTGGATCATTGAGAGCTGCGGTGCACACTGGTTTAAACGATCCACACGTGTACATGGACGTAAGTAAAAGAACATTAGTTTTTACAGTGTGAGTGCAAAAGGATTCTTTGCAAGAGGAATTCTTTTTTTTTAATCGATTTAAGAAACAAGACAAGCCAATCAAGAAGTCCTTCAGAAATATCAGCGATTAGAATTCAAATTTAGGAATTTTTCAACCGCGAAAGGCAAGTGTTAATATGAGATATTAATGTTTCGAAAAATTAACGTTTACTAGAACGCGGTGCGATAAAGATTAATTCAATTTAAAACGTTTTAGTTGAAACGAATGTTACTTCACTATTAGGCCACTCGTAATAGAAACGTCACGCGATAAGTATTGGGCGGTTTGTCTACCCATAATACACCGGGTATAAGAAATTGCTGAGTGGTAGTGGTTCGGTTATTCGCGTGCATGATTTACGACGGGCTCAGGACAGAAAATGTTCGCGGGGTTTGTTATCTTCCCTTTTCGTTAGTGTTTCGTATCGTTCAGTAATGAAAATGACCTGGAGCTTTTCCATCATAAATCTTTTTTACTCGTATTACAGACATTCCTTCGCGTTTCCTAATTACTCCATATTTTTCGTGTAGGTGTTCTGAATTTCCCTCGAAAATTCAAGCGTTAGGTCACGTTAAATGAAACCAGGCTTGTATAATCTTCCTAATTCGGGTTTGCCCGATAATTTTAGAACACCCCCTATCACAAAAGAAAAATAGCAAAATGCCCTCGAAATGTTTCACTTCGTTTTCCACCATTTACCATGGCAATCCATCTCGATTCGTACATTATTCTTTCCGCCCCCTCGATCGAATTACCGCGAGAATAAATTGTTAGTACCGCGAGCTCACCAGTTCCCGTGATTTTTAACTCGTCACGGGCTATCGATCTGTGCAATCACCGGCCACGGCTATCGATTATGAGCCCACCTTCTAATAGAAAAACTGTATCGCGCTGTCGAGGCGAGGGCCAAAGTTAATTGGAAATACATATTTCAGTGCGAGTGCTGCAAATTGGAGAACGACGACGCCATTCCGTCCACGCTGCCCGACCTCAGTATAATTTACAAGCTCCACTTGGAATCCAGGAAGCTGATCAATATGTACGACTGGCTGCAGGTAACAATCCGTTCGTGCTCATGTTTACAGGTTAATTCAGGTTACACTTACGGTCACGCACCCGCCCGTCCCTGTTTCGTGATTTTAATCGCTCCTACTAGCGATTCACGCGAGCACGACATTGTAAATGGGCCTCCATCCCCTTGGAACGGGTGCGGAACTGTTCTATAGACTGTGGCTGTTAGAAACTCGAAAGCTCACTGACCAAACGCAACCGGCTGCTGGCCAAGGAAAATTCGAGGGTCTAACATAATCACGCGTTAAACAAATATCTGTATTATTACTTGATAATTTGCACGAAGCTAGGAACTGTGGTAAAATGTACTTATATTGGGTGAGCTGATTTCTTTGGTCAGACTTCACCTTGAAACCTAAGACCACTCTTACAATCACACCCTTTCAAGTTGTACCAGGAATTGTCCTACTCTGTATAAGTTTCAAGTGAACAATCTATCTCCCGTCTATATTTTCCCCACTTTCAGCTTAGTTCTTCTATTTTACCGCTTTCGTTTCGATCCTCTTCGCAAATCCAAAGTCAGGAGATCTCGTCTTCTCTCGATTTTCTTACTCTGTGCTCTCTAACTCTTCCAAGAGCGAATCTCTCGTAACCCTAGTCCGTCCCAAAGTCCAGTGTTTGGTGGTAGTGGGTCGACACTCTTTCGTGGATTAAACGCACGTTTGCAGGCATTCTTGATCATCGTGGACCCCGGGAGCGACGCAAAGGAACAGCGGGAGGTGGATCCAAAGTTGCAGTATCCTTTTTCATTTAGCGGTTCTAGCCGCACTTCCCGCTTCGATGGTAATGGAGTGCCGCGGAGATTTGTCTAACCACCGGGATGGTTTGGAATTCATATCGTGGCTCGTAATGGCGGAATCGTGGCCGGTGGAGATAACTCGCTCCAACTGCGTGTACCTCTTGTTTGAATAATTCACACGTGCTCCCGGTGTGAATTTTATCGCGTGGCCAAAGGTATCCTTAACGGAGATTTAGAGCTCGTTTTACTCAAACGGTCGCCGAGCTGGAGTTCCTCGGTTTCATCAAGAGTTCCCGAAGGAAAACGGATCACGTGAAACGGCTCCTGTAAGGATCATCGCGTGCATCGATCCCTCATAAACTCCATCCGCGAGCAACTTCGCGATTTCATTGTACCTGCCAAGTTTTTTTTACCATCTTGCCATGTTTTTCTAATAAAACCATTGCGAACGATGTTACCCGATCTTTATTTCCCCTCCCATACAGTGTGTAACATTTGGAGCGTGAAAGAATGATCAGTGAGTGTGAATCGGTAGAGAACAATCGAAACATACGCGCAGCAAAGTGTATTCTCGGCTCGAAATTCAGGGTCAAGCTTTCCATTCATTTTCACGTAACCCACTCGACGGGGGATGAAAAATTCAGAATGAACGATTCATCGCGGACCAGCCGCTTTTCCACGCAAGTCTATTAACCGTTCGTTACACGCGCCCCATTTTATAACATGGTCACACGCGAGTTGTACCTTTTACATCGCGATTTTAATGTTTTTTTTCTATAAATTTTACTGGTGCTTTGTTTTATTTGGTATTCCAATTTTTTTAAGTTGAGAATACGAATTTCCTTTGAAAATAATTTTATATTAAAAACTAAGAAGCTACGTAGTTTTCTTTTAAAAAGAAAACAAACGGAATAGAGTAGACGATTATTATTATAAATGAGTAATGCTTTATGCCTTATTCTTTTGGTTTATTAATTATTTTTCTGGTGTTTTGTCAATGAACTTTTACGTACATGCAGACTGAAAAATTGGAGTAAAAGAGGCGGAGATTTTTCGAAAATAAATAATTCGCAACTGTTGTACTTTTTACAACAGCCTGTATACCGAAAGGTTAAACTGTGCAGTTCTTTTTGAGAATACAGAATTTCATTTAATTTATATCGCATTTGTCTATAAAAACACGACTGTTTCGTTGTAGTTAGCTTGAAACGAATTGTGGTTTCAGTGAAAGCCAATTTAGCAAGGTTACCAATAAATCCTATAAATTCGTGACAAAAGGTGTGACAAGAATATTGGGGGTTTTTGGTGCACGATTATTCCGCGAGTATCTCGCGCACGTGCAGCCGGATGAAATATTGCAGGCAGTAATCCGACAATATTTAGCGCCAGCGGTGTTATCACGTGCACTCGAGTATCAAACGTGTGCATCAACGTAATGCACATTTCGCGGCCAATTCAAAGCGATAATTTTGTTACACCGCGCAGAGCTAATGGCGATTGTTTCCGAATAACAGACGTTGACCCCCCGTTGCATTCGACACCCTTACCGAGGTTTCGGACCCGTTTCCCCATCGCGCATACAAATTTCGCGTGTCCCCTTACAGAACAGTTGCGGCCTGATTGCAACTTTCCTAATAGAGCTCGCGGTATCGGTACTCGACATTGGATGGCACAGAAACTTAATATCTGTGCTGTCGAGGAACGACGATTATTCCATGCAACCTGTGGCTCACGTCACTAACTTATTCCAACGATCGGATATCTTGTTAATCAATGGGTATTAATTGATAGTGGTTTGTGTATCGAGGAAACCGCTGTTGCTCCAGGAAGTATAATCGATGGAGGTATGTAACTTTCCATCAGAAATACAGAGCCAATCGCATGTGGTTCGACGAGTTAATGGAAATGCTGATCTAGGTTCATATGCATATAGAACTGTCCCAGGTTTATATCATCCAGTAATATTTATAAGTAAAAATATCAAAAATACATGTGTAATCAATTTTCTGAAATTTGAAATTTAATCGTGTGGATATTTGAAGTTATTCTTCTAAAAATCTGAAGCTTAATTTATACATTCTTCATCGTCATCACGTGGTCCTCTCCGTGGTCCCCAGATTCGCCTTTCATTTTTACCAAGTCCATTGAAATTCACTGTATCGTGCGCGCATAATTTACCCACGCACATAGCACGGCCACGCTGACAGCTTCCCACATTTGTAGTATCTCCATGCTGACATTAGCCACATGATTCGCCCATATTTTTAATTCTGTCTTTCCGCGACTTCATTGCCTAAAATGCTCACGTGAGAAATGTTTCGCTGCACGCACCCGGGAATACGAAAGTCTGTGGTCAAGTGTCCGATGTGGGCGAACAACGGAAAGGTGTTTTTTTTTTTAAACGAGGCATAATAATTTAATTCACTGTTTGATGCACGGATAAGCGACGTTTCATCTATCATAGGCGAAGGGGTAGAAACGCTTTTGACGCATCTCCTAATAATCCCTCTGTGCCTTTGAGCTCACGCATACGGGCTGGAAAGCCTGTTTCGTAATACCAGTATGATCCATACTGAAGATTTCCGTGTGATGCGAGACTGCGATTCAGTAGCTAGCACGCATTGTTCTGATTCCAGCGCGACTGTGGCTGATGTAATTTCTGGATGTATGATTCTGTTTTATCCCGAGATCGAATCATTTCCTCGTAACCACCACTGATAGAAGCTTGATTCGTGAAATTACCATTCCAGCCTACCTCTTGCTTTATTCATCGATGATTTGGTCTTCGATTGATGGCCGATGGGTTTGTTCTGTAATGGAACTATTCGAATTGCACGTGACTATTATTTCCAACGATTTCCTATTATTCTGTACGATTTAGCATCTCCCAAAAAGAAAGTTAGAGTGTCTTCTATTTCTTCAATATATGTAATATATTAGGCAGTATCAACAATCTGCTTCCCATTCGCTGTTTGCCCATATATTTCTCAATGCCTGACCAGTCACTGACCTGCTCTACTTGCGCGCGCCACACCCCATTTCTTTCCGTCACTTCTCTCTCTCTCCCTTTTTTTCTATCTACTTCCATAGACGATAACCACTAGTATCAGTGCGTCGTCATTTAATCCAGACCCTTGTCGAAGTCATCAAGGTTGCACCTATTTTACTCTGCGAGCTGGGGGTGCAGGGACATTAAAGTAGGGTACAAAAGACCCCAACTTTCCAGGCTGCTAAACCAATGATTCCATTGAACGCGTCGCTCGAGATCGCTGCGGGAACCATTTATCCATGGAATAATTTACCGTCCTAGATCCATATTGATGACGCGTGTCGCTCATTTGCATACGGCTGGCTCCAGTCATGATACGAATTTCCACCGTCCACCCTGTTTTCCTCGCTCCCCTTCTTTCCCCCGACCGCGTCGTCCTCCTTTCGAAGCAGCTCCCTCCTCCGTTTCGAAAGCCCCGAATATCAATCGCCCTTGAACAGGGGAGAACCAACGGGACGCTCGTTTCCGAATGCGAGAGAAAGAAATAAGGCCGAGAGTAAAAAGAAACGCAATCGCTCGTGCATTTTAACGTCGACGACGACGGGCCGGGCGAGTGAATATCAAGGAGAATTAATTGAATTCCCACGGCGGATTTTTCCGTCTGACGTGACGCGGACAAATCACGGGCCAGTCGTTTCAACGGAGACTTTGGCTTCTGTGCAGCAACGATGTACAGTATTTCCAATCGTCCACTGACACTCTTTCTTCATTCTGTGGATTCTGGTTTCGACGGGATTGGAATTAAAAAACGAGAGAGAGAGAAAAGAGTCAGGTCGTTGGCTGTGAATCTGTGGGAGGCTGGAAGAGTCCTTTGCAGGCTGTTGATGAAACGTTTCAGCGTTGCCTGTCAGTGAAAGAATATCGAAGCGATCGTTGGAGGAAACAGCGAGGACACTCGCGACCAACCGCGACACTCACGTTCGATTAATTTCAATGACAATCCCGTTTGCAATAGCGTCACTCGCAGCATCATTTGTTCCAGCGAAGTCCGCGGATCTGGATAATCCAGTCTTAAGAATTCTTTAGCTAGTAATTAAGCATTCGTGTGCCCGAGCGCTTCGATCGGAGTAGGGAGAAGCAAATGTAGACGGAAATGAAAGGTGGGTTTTATGTGGCGTCCGAGTCCTCGCTGATGGGTGTATTATGACGATGAAGTTAAAGGAAGGAGCTGTTTGAACGTGTTAAAAAGTTCCTTGATAGACGTTCGTTCTGGGGAAGGAAGAAGGAGCAGGGTATCTTATTCTTCCTTGTAATTAAAACGTCCACGGCTATGACGAGACGTCTGCTGGCCATTGTTCCCCTGGTATCAGTACTAGGTATCAGCTTGCAACCTGACTGAAACATTATCAAGTCGTGTTGCGTTTCAGACATAACTTCCTACAGGAGACACTTCCTGGAGTTATGTAACTGAGCTGCTTAAGGTCTCCGACACCCCTACTGTACATTTGCAGAATTCCTTTCCCTCGGATCACTTTGCTCCTGGTCACATACAAATAGTAATTACCCTAACCGAAACTGTTTCAAACCTCAAAGCTGCACTGCTGCAGAATCTCGTTGGCATCCGACAGCTCTTTACCTAGAATCCGATCCCGGTATTTCGGGGTTGGAACGCGAGGAAGTCAGAGGTCCGGAGCAGTCATGCAGAAAGTGGTAGAAAATGATTTGCCCGTTTTTTTACCGTTGATTCAATCTCCGTCCACCCTCGTGCGGCAATCGATCTCCTTACGTCGCTCTGTCCGAGCTGGAATCCATTGGCGAGAAAAATCTATGAGAGGTGCGCTCTCCGAGCTCGGTCGAACAGTCGCGATGAAAGGGAATCGGTTCTTCACCCTTCGGGGCTGCCTTAACCTTCTGGAGCATTCGTGCTCAATCGCCGCGACCCCCCCTGATATCCTCTGGGCATATCCTTTAACGTGTCCGTATCGCCCGGCGGAATCTGCTCGGGCGACGAACGATGCCGATCCTTTATTCTAGGCAGGCCGGATGAACCCCGGCGCGAATATATCTTTCCCGCGGAAGGCAAATATCTTCGCGGTGGCCGGGTCGAATATCAAACGGGGATCGTAAATTATTAATGACGCGGAGTTCGAGCCGCGAATCATCGCGGGCCATGGACGTCCGACCTTTCCGCCGGCTCATTTTTCATCGACAAAGGAGCAATTGAATGTATAGCAGACTGCGTAGGTCGTTGGGTACTCGGGCGTCTTTGGAAACATCGAACTGTGTTACAAATGGTATATTTCGTGGTGGTACAGTTTCGTTTTGGTAGATTTGGTTGTGTGGAGTCATTAGTGAAGGATGAAATTGATATCTGGGATATAAATGGAGATATAAGGACTAAAGTCTGACGAAGATTGCTTTTTTGTATTCCTCTTCCAAGGATCGCCTTTAATTTTTACACTATAAGGGCGGATTCTTTTTTAATATAGGGGATATTAAGAAGCACTTGCGTTGTTTGATGTCAATTAGTGACATTACTTTGGTAATAATCTGACTTGCTTTTTTTATTAAAACTCAAAATTTGAAAAGGGAAAAGGATTTTAAATGAATCGATCGCAATGCCATTCTTACTACAGCAAATTACTGCAACGAGTTGAAAAAATACGATCGAACTAACACAGCTCCTCGCTGTCGACTGCAATTCAATTAACCGCGCACTGTGCGCTCGAAAGCATTTTTCTCAAGTGCAGTTGAAAATTATCGGCGCGTACGCTTGCGGTTTGGTTCCGCGAGCAAATGAATGGCATTGGTGATTCTGGCTTTGGTGGCGAGCGACATTCGCGTGTGCGTGCAATTACCAATTATAATTGCGCGACGACTAATTGGTAAACAGTAGTAATAACAAGGGACGCCCATCGATCAGCGACTAGGGACCAACCGTGTCGCTGGTAACAATTGTCAGCTCAACGAATCGTAGTCGAGTGGTATTTCATGGGTGAAAGGTTCCTAAACGGGATGTGGTACCGTGTCTACCACCTACCAGTCCCTGCTGCTTTTATTTCCTTCACTTACATTTCCGTTTCACACCGTCACGCAGCGATATCATTAGACTAAGCCATATATCAATAAATATTCACGAGTCCCAAGATATAATTACTCTTTTCTCTTATCTCATCATTACTTTCGTTCAAAGTCACACAAATAATAAAAAATTATGTTTGTATTTTCTCACGGGGCCCTCTGTCGATATGTTCATCCTCATGAGTAAGTAATTTGGTATTAATTTTATTTCTTTCAGTTACACATTACAAGTTGCTACCAGGCATTGAATTTTGTGCTTTTTAAAAATAAAACTACAATTTTCTTTGCGACGTATTATATTCTTAAAATACATTTCCTTTATAGAGGTTTTATAGAGGGTGTATGAATTCTTCTTAAGTAAAAAATACAATTTTATTTAAAATATTAATAAGCGGTTAGCAAAATGTTAGGTTGCCCCAGCAATATTTTAAAAGTTGAATTTTAAGCATCGTCCTAACCAATGTGGATACGTTCCATTTGTATAGTATATTTCCAATGAATAAGGCCACGCAGCCTTAGTTCAGTTTGAACTAGCAGAGTAGATGTTCCTCGGCAGATTGTTCTACCTGCAGCAGATTCCCCGCCACAATGAGGAACATGCCGTCCATCGTTTTCCTAGACGAGGCGTGTTCCAGAGGCTTCGACAGACTCCGTTTTTCTTCCACCTCCCCGATATTTTCTCTTAGCCGACTGTCGACGATTTCCAAGACGGCCCCTCCGCGAAAGGATAAAGCCAAGAAAGAGCCGGAAGGGTGGCTCGGAAGATGCGGTCGGGTGCGCTTCAGGTGTGATGCGAGATTGATACCGGAAGCTGTTGAGATTGATTTTCGCGTCGCAGAACGGATGATGGCAGTCTCTTGCAATCCCCGTGGACCCTTCCTACCTACTCAGAGCCGTCTGCGAGGACTGCGCTCGGTTCTTTTCCATCCTGGATGGAAATAAGTCTGAAAATGAAAGGAGAATACCTCCCCCCATGGGAAATGTAACCTTCTTGTTCCCTGTTTCATGAATCTCCGGGACGGGACTTCTCCGCGGCGTTCTACATAATACAATGAATAGTTTCGGGGAATACGGAACCGAGCAGACGAATCACGATTCTCGGTGTCTGCTAAACCTTTAACTACAGAGAGAATTTTATCGCCGATCGTTCCTTGGTCGCGGAGGTGTTTCTGAATATTTCCTTTTGGCCAGGTTTTCAGATTTTTCTTTCGTAATTTGTATTTCTCCACGACGCAGCATTTTTGAGCCTCGCTATACGTATATGTTCTTCGTATTTTAATTATTGCATGCGCAAGGACGACACCGCTGAGTCGAACGAATCTTTCGAGAATGATTGTAATGTAAGAGGATCGGAGTTTCATTTCTGCGATGCCTGCGGCTTACAAAGATAACCACCTAATATAGAATTTATTACGAAACGTTCGTGACAGGATATGGAATGACAGGCGACGTCGATAACGATACTTTGTCGTGCAGGGGGCTTTGGACAAGGTCGTGGATAGGTAATTGGATCAGGACACTTACCGATGCAGCTTTTTCGGGGAATAATAGTGCGCAATCTGTGAATTATAAATCTCCTCGAAGGTCGCAAGGGCTAGTAATTTCATCGAGCGAACGTGCTCCAATTTCACCCAATTTACGATCAGTTCTTATTCGCGTGTTATGATTGTGTTTGGAATAATCGAGTCCTCAGGAAATACAACTTTAGGGTACTTTCTTTAAGAATTAAGATTCAATTTTAGATCTAATTTACCTACATATATCCATTACGAAAAGTGTGATCTTCTTTTACAAATCTATAATACCTTTCGATTCGTGATTCGATTCCACAAGCTTGTATCTACCTTTAATAAAAATAGAATATAACGTAATTTCCTATCTGCACTCTGTCTGCACGTTGAACTTTATCACCCCCCTCCCGCTGATAATAAGTAATAAATTATACAGTTGAAGTCTAATGACCTGCCTTCCGGCGTGAGCAAGTAGACGCTCAAGATCGATACGTCCAAGCGTCTGTCGAGATCGATAATGGTCGTGTAGCCAGGCTTAAGCGCCACGCGAAACGTCAAGCTATTTGCAAGAGCACACAAACATTACAAGCCTAAATTACGTGTCGCCGACAGGGCAAACATCTATTCTCCCAGGATATTGTAATGAGGAAACACCTGATAAACGTCGCGTCAGACTCAACGCTGTGCTAAATATCGCAGCAGGAAGAGCAAATTGAATAAGTCAGCTTTAATTGGCATACAGGATCACGCCGGTCACATCTTGTAAAAGCCTCTGTCGAAATCAATTTTCCAACCGAAATAAATAATAAGTGTTCCATCGAAGAAGCCAACGTTAAGAAGAATGAGACACAATTTTAAGACTACGAAAATCAGATTTGTATCATTCAACGTCTACAAGTTTGATGTAACTATTTGAAATTTCATTCAGGCTGGAATTTCTTAACACTGCGATGATTTCAAACATGTGCGTGAAGAATTAAGGAAGCAACTGCTCTACTAAAAGCTCGCAACTCAACCTTTTACTATTTCCAACCTCAGAGGCCGCGTAGCCCGGAGGAATTAAACAAATCAACGGGAATAATAACAGTTTCCATTAGTGCAGTTTAAGGAGTCTAGTTTTTAGCGTTTGAAATTGCGCCGGTAGCAATCGCGCCGTTTATCTAACGAATAACATCTTTTAATTAGCGTTATCTTTCAGAAGCAATTCCCTCAGAATTGAGATTTAATTTGTTTTTGTAGTCTGCGCCCCGTGCAAAGAGGGGGGAAGACAGTGCGAGGAGGGGGTGGAGAGAAAAAAAAGAGGAAAGGAAGGAAATTGCTAAGGGAAGAAGGCAGTGAAAAAAAAAAGAAAGAGAAGAGGGGGGATGTGAGGTGAGCGGACAAAAGAATGCCGAGTTTCACAGGCGGAGGTGAAATGATAAATTAAACCGTGCACAATAATGTTCCGCCGCAAAACAAGACGGCTCAAGCTGCAAAATTATGGAAGTTCCAAGACTAATTGCGAAACTTTTCGCTACGTGCGAAATTTCTGCGAGCTCGCCGCAGCGGTTAAGGGTCGGTCAGCCTCTTTCGCTCAGACGAATAGATGTTCAACGCAGAATATGAACATCCTCGCTGTTCTTCGACGGGAGAAATTGTTTACCGTGGGTGCAAGTGAGGATGGGATTGTACGGTTTTTTATTTTACCATCCAAAGGAATTTCTTTAACACGTTGGGTCACAGAAGGGATGTGCAGTTTTCTTTTCTGTGAGTAGGATAATCCAAAGAAAGTGGAATTTAGATTAAAGCTTGATGCTGCTGGTTCCTCAAGTCTTATCTTGAGTCTTCAAGGTCCTAAAGTTTTAAGTTTCTTCAACTAATAATGAAACAGCAGGACAGTATTTATTCTCTAAATTCCACTTCTTATGCATAAAATTTGAAAAATCCAAAAAAGAAACAAATACAATTACAGGCATCAAATTTAACTTTTCTTTGGACAGTAATATTTGTCAAATCTCGGGTACCTTCTTCTAAGAATCACTACGGTGAACATAATTAAAGTGCTTCTAAGATAATCGATTCTAAGGGTCGAAATGGAATGCGGGCTCGCACCAGAGAAGTTCTAGCTACCATAAAAGCTTCTGAAGACCTCCTTCAATATTGCAATATCACTCAAAAAGAATCAGTTTTCCCGACTGGCAACGGTTTGTTATTTAATCGAGAACAGAGATTGCAAAGTTCATTGGCGCAGCTCCGTTTCTTCTTTCGGGTGGAAAACTTTCCGCGAGTTCTTTGTTTATTGGCTCGGCCACGACCCGCGAGAACTTGGCGGAATTTCTTGACAACAAGTGGCATGGGATTTCTCCCCGCTCCCCTTTATCGAGTCGTTCTTGCAGTAAGTTCCTTTGAAAAATTGCCTCCGGCTGAATAATATTGGTTCAGTCGTTTTATTTCATCGAACTCCGTGGACCTGTCTTCAATTATTTACGCGGAGGCAGACCGCATGGTCTCTGGAGAAATTCAAGAAGGCGGCTCGATAGACAATCGCGAAATAATTCAAGACACTTGAGCGATAAAAGGGGAGAGAAAGCTCACAGCCTACGAACAAAATTATTCAACTGCAATTGTTCTCATTCTTCTCTCTCTACATGTACCACAAACAACGCAGTACCTAATTTCTTCTAAGCATCCGGTGCTCCGAAGATTCCAATCTCGATCGAATAATTTCTCAAATTTAAATTCAGCAGAATTCCTCGACCGCTTTTTAACAAATTATTTACAGGATTCTAGCCTTGAATTCGCAAATGAAGTGGCCATGTTCCCCATGACGAACTCAGCGATCGGCTGCTTCCACGCCGATGTGACCCAGCCGGTCGAGTGTGTTCGAAATTCTCCATCCAGTAACAAGACAAACAGAGGCAAGAGGTTGGCTTGGCCTGTGGGCTAGGAGCCGCAAGATGTGTCGCAGCCCTAACCGGCTTGTTCTCCGCTACGTCGAGCACCGTGTAACCAGGTTCTTCTTCTTGGTTAGAGCTCCTTCAAAGTCCTCCGTATCCCGTCTACCCCTGGCTATATACGGTCCTTAAGTTTCACGCGAACAGCCGAACAGTTAACTTACCTCCGCCGTCCAAACTTCCCGTTCCCCTTCGTCGCTTACACTTACCACGGCCCTCTTTTCGTTTCTCTTATTCCAACCCAACCTCGATTCTCACCGCCACCCTCTGCCTCCCTTCCGATACCGACGTATTTAACCCTCCGCGAGGTGAATTCGCCATCGCTCGAAGCACTTGACATCACAGACGGTAGTAGTTCGCGATGGTTACCGAGTGGATCGCGTCACCCACTGTCTGCCGGGTGTCTTTGAAGTTGAAACACAGAGTCAGCGAGGGTGTTTTTCAAGAACGAAGCGTCGCTGGATTGTTTGGAAAGGTTTCAGGCGACGTCTGCGCGCGGCATCGCTGGCATTCACGCAAGCGATACTTCCCTTAGATTATTCGCATGGTGTTTCTTAATAATCGCTCGAAACTTACGAAGCACGTTCGCGAACGTAGTTCGACCAACATTCCTGCGAAGAAATCCGCCCGACGTTTCTGAACAGCTTTCTTCGGGCAAGGAAGTTTTTGCGCGGCTTAATCGAGCCGCGCTCCTCGTTACCCCCGCGACGGGAGAACCCTCGAGCATTCCTAGCGTCGAAGGGGTTGGTATCCATGCACGCAGTCGGGAGGGAGCCTAAAAAGAGATCCGCCTCGTGAATGACGATTATCCGTCAGTGACTCGGCTTGGCTGCCGGCGACGGAGGTTACAAATACCCCGGGGCACCCTTCTACGCGCGAACAACGCGGCCCCTTGTTTCACCCCCGTAGACGCGGGTATTCATCGCGAATTAAACGCGAAGAAGACCTAATGAAAGTCGCCGCCTCTTCCTCTTGTGAAACCTGCGAGAGTCTGGCGATAAGTGCCGTGCCTTCCCTTTTTCTTCGAGTTTCCAAGCTAGAATTTCTGTGCTGGCGCGAGGACGATCGTGAATATTGCTTGTTCCAAGACGTTGTCGGTTGATTAATGCACATTTGCAACGCTGGATTATTGATTGAAGGAGCAGTTTCGGAATAGTTTGACCCATTCCACTTGCTGGCTGGGTCGCGAGTCTCTTCCACTTGTCTGACTAGAATATGTACGACTTCACTTGCTGCGTTGGACGAAGCCCGAATTTATTATGTACATATGTAGTATTTTGGGCAGACTATACGACACTTCACTTGGCTGACTATTGTATGTCTGACTTCATTTGTCTGAATAGAATACGTCTGAATAATTTCGTGGGCAGATGTATTCTTATTTTGATAGACTAACTGGTTACTTCGGTATTCTAGTTTACATGGTAGATATTTATTTGTGTGACGTGTATGTAGTGTTAAAGGGAAGTTTGAAATTCATATTTTATATATTTGCATAAATGTTGATATATTCCTGCCACTGACTCCTCGTTACTTCTTGCTAAATTGTGGTATTTGTGTTACTTTTCACAGTTTAAACTTTTCTTCCATTCTTACAGTATTTCTAAGAAACGTGAGAAAGTTTGAAATATTTTTGAAAGTATTTCTAAAGAATCTGCGCCGTAAAGGCTGCACTTTTCTTTTAATTTCATCCCCTTCAATCAAACTTGCACTAAGTGAACGCCCCCCGGGCGAAATATGCACGAAATACGTTTGCGAGTAAGGAAATAGAGACTTCAGAGTTATTTTTAAGCGAGGGAAGTGACGGTCGAATAAATATAAAGACCAAATCTACTATCTTGAAAATGTAAATTACTGTGTATGCAAGTGACGTTAAGAATCCTCCACGTCAAAAGAGCAGGAATTTCAATAAAACTGTCGTAAACCGTCGCGACGAATATCTGTTTCTTTTTTTCTCGCTCGCTGACAAAATTGAACTTGGAATGAAATTTTTGTCGCTCGTAGGGCAACTTCGAACGCTCGCAGAGACAATCTCTCATCCCTTCTCGCTCGAGGCGTCTTAAACGGCGGAAAGGAAGTTTCTTCATAAAGCGGCAACGCCCTTCTTAATTCCTTGTTTCCTTCGCGCGTGCATTTTCCTCGTGGTAATCGCGAAGACGCCTCGGGCCACGAGGGGTCCGCCGGATATAGGAAATCGTGCAAAAGAGGATTGCGACTATAAAATCATGGCTTCGTCACGCCTACGCGTTAGCCGTTCCCTCGTTCATCAAGTGCATGTTACGTACAAGAGCTCGCACGCGAAACAATCAATATCTAACGGATCATGACGGTTTAGAATTACAGCCATCTGTTTCTATTAGTAACTCCCCTAAATTGGGTGTCAAAATTACATTAATTATTAGTCTCGTTGTGCAGCAATTGGAGATATTTTTCGGGCTTTCAGATGAACACGAGTTTCATTAATAATTTCTGATAGTCTTGATAAATTACTTACCCTCTTCAAGTGTTCAACGCTTTTGGAGTTGTAGAATTGTATATTCTTTCTAATTTTAGGGTCTCGACTCACCCCACGCGTTTTTATGATATTCCTAACTCATCTTTCAAGTTTAATAATTTCGATTGAAGTTTACTACTTCACGCATGACAACATCGAAAAGTTTACCAAAGGCAATCGATTCAATTCTGATATCTCAGTGCCCCACTGATCTATGTTTGACAATTAGAGAAGTCTATCCTTCACGGTGGTTGACTGCTATAGTAGTCGAATTCGACTCTCGAATGGAATCGAGACCGCACCCGATTAGATTCTCCCTTGCTCGCGTTATCCCGTAGTCGAAGGGAAGATCGTTCCGTCCCTGTCCTTGTATCTTCGTCTGTACCAGTTGGGAAGCGTTAGTTCCATCAGCGTAGACAACTATGAACGACTATCGGCGGTAATGTGTGCAGAACGATCAAGTCGATTTAATTGAAACCAGCCAGAAGAATTCGAATCATCTTGAATTGTTACCTTTAAAATTGCTGTCTTTAATTTCCTACAGTTATTTCTAATTTAATTATTCATTTCCCTCTTTCGATTCTTCTTTTCACGACTCTAAATAAACAATTTAGATGTTTTATAGGACATCCAACATCTGAAGTACAGTTTCTCTTCATCTTATAACAGAATTTTGGATCCAATTTTCCTACCATCCGTTCCCATTCGATTCCAGAACTAAAAATATCTACCACAATCGTACCTGTCCAATATTTGATTCCCCAAATTTCGTCCGATTTATATTTCGCGTGTACGTCGAGCATTCTCATCAGTGAAATGAAAAATAAAAAGCACGGGTGCACGGCGTTCCAATCACGATTCTCTCGTTTCCGTGGTTAATCGACTCCCCCTCCGGGGAACATTCGAACGTTTCGAAACTCTCAATCACCGCGGTCGCGTAATAATTAAACAACCTGCGTAATTCTGCGCATTAAGAGTATTTGATGTGATCGTTGGAGCTGTCGGCGGGATTCGGCAGCGAGACGTTCGCGGTAATTGACAAAGCGGCGGGGCAACGTCACGAATTCTGACGCGCTCGGGAGTTACTACCGGGGATTAGTCGATTGCAATCAATCGCAATAACGCGGCCGAAGGTGCAGCGACGCGTGATTGCGGAGGTGGCATCGCGTCAGCCAAGAAAGGGCGTGTCTGGTAAGCTTGCAGAAGCTCCCGTTGGGTATTAGGCAGGATTGATACGCTCGTCGATGCACACGGGACACTTAGAATTGCTAAAAAGACGAGGGCGACGTCGACGTGCCTGTAATTACTTCCAATTACAAGGCAATTCAAATACCAAGGTCTTCGCTAACCAAACTGTCTCGATGAATATGCAGATGTTTGAAAGATATTAAAAGAAAAGCTCTGTAGCATGGAACATAGAGCAGCAAAGATAACCACAATTTGTAACAACAAAGCCGGGAATCCACCGGGAAGTTAAGCTTTTCTTTTAATGGAAATTGTTCCATAAGAATGTATTGAAGTTATTTTTTTTAAAACGTAGCATGGCATACTATAGCTTAGGTTCCAGGTGAATTGCCTTCTTGATCCTCAGTGTAGTTCAATTTCCTGCTGGAACCACATCCAAGTGGAACACATCAGCGGTTGGCGCAGCAAGTAGAACAAGGAGGTATTTAGTCAGACGCATGTAAAGTGGACGCACAGTGGAATTATCAATCAATTCTGACGTGATCTGTAAAGTAGGATAGGGGTCGTCGCATCAAATGTAATAATCTCTGGCCAGCTAAGTGTTACAGGATAATGGATCTGTGAGCGTACACATATCGTACATGTACCACGATTATAATACAGGAGGCACCAAGTGCTCCAAGGGAGACAGTATCGATTGATCGTCAATTCGAGCACGTAGCCGTACCGTACAGTAGCATATATGACGGATTATTCACGTGGCATTTTCAGGGGCATCCAGGAACCTTGAATTATGGGTGGAGCCGCTGGAACCTCTGTGCATGTTCGATGCGTCTTTAATCGAATTATACTTTGCGAACGGGCGGATTCGCGAGCGTACCTGCATGTATGCACGTGATCACGAAGATCAAAGAGCGACGCGGCGAATTTCCAAGTTCGCGGGAGATTAATACGCCAGTTAGACCCGCCGGCTTTATGCAAAACTGCTGCTGGGAGCAAAACACTGTCCCCCACTTTGTCTCCGTTACCGCGGAGCACGAACACGCTCAGTTCATGTCCAGGTTGTATACGTAGACCCAATACAAACCCAATACGCCAGCCACAGGAGGACAAAACCGCATAAGAGGCTTTGCCGGTGGACAGGACTGAGTTAGACCAATACCTGGGTATGGGGAAGCAGGAAACAGGCTAAACACGTTCGACGAGCCACGAACGCATCACCGAACATACGAAATATACGTACACCGTCGTCTACGAGGCATCAGATATAGATATGTGTGCATAGAAGATTTTTTGGAAGCACTTGGAGGACTTTGGGAATGCATCCTGGGGATATTTATTTGTGTGGAGAGATTGGAGTTCTGTAACATTTATTGGGTTCTGTACGAATCCATTATTATCTGTGTACCTCTTTTAAATCTGTGTCTTTCCTATTTTCTGTGTTATGAGGGAGCAGAAATTCTTAGTTTTCCAAAGAATAGATATGAAATACATCAGTGGCGCACTCAGGATTTAGTCTTAGGGGGAGCCAAGTTGAGTGGATAAAAATATTTCTATTGCAAATGCAATAAAATTCTTAAGGTGATTCTAAAAATTTATTTGGAGAATAAAATCCAGCCTTCTTCTCTTCTTTTTCCAAAGCTTCTTCTTTTAGAGATTCCTGCGCCTTTTGGCCCCCCTCTGGGTGCGCCACTGAAGTATATTATATATATTTACACGAACATCCATCATAGTTCGCAGTTGTTGAGTATCGAATTAATTCCCGCTGCCGTACAGCCAATACCTTCGAATGGTAATAAATGTTCCGAACAGATTTCCACGGAGCGCGCTAAAAGCCGCGTTAACAGAGGCCCGTAAAGACTAATATCATTCTGCAACTTCCGCCCTAATGAAAGTTAACGCACACGCGGGGGGCGGAGGTAAACTACAACAACACAAACAGTAGTTGCATTTGATGGTGCATTTGCGTGCGCGGCGGAAGCTTCTGTAATCCGAAACCAGAGTGTATCAATATTAGGCAGGCATTAAAGAATCTAAAGTCAAAGACATTGGCTTGCTTTTAGGGAGGCACGTTAGAGAAGTTACCTATTCCCTTCGCCGCGGAAAACTCGCTGAAAAAATCAAAGAGGAAAGCGAACATTCAAATTTCTAAATTCTTTGCGAGAACACTGCCTCTCACAGTTCTATAAAACTGTCTGGTTTCCAATCAGGAAACTTATATCCATTAGCGTCACTAAAAGTATTCTTAAAACAACCATTCAAATCTACAACGTTTTTACTTACACATGTGGTAGAGCACCAAGTTCTTCGTAGTCCCGTTATACTTCTGGAAAGCTCGGTTCGTTGGCGCGAACACTGTCACGTGACGGTAGGTGAGGGTGGTGTTTGCCACTTGACTAGCCTCCAGCAGTTGATAAAACTGTAACAAAGAAAAAACGAACGTTGCGTGTTACCATAGAGGACTCGGTGTTTCGTAAACTGATGCCGGCGGACGTTCGTGTGCGCATTTTAACGCGCTGTCGCGTCCGCGGCGATTGCGAAGCTGCCCATCGATTCCGCGCCACGGGGTACGCGCCGTCTTCGCGCGGAGACTAATACGGGGATCAAGTGACTCAAGTCACGGCGGATTAAGTGCACGACTGTACGTGCCGAATTAGTGATTCACGTTCCGCGCGGGCAACGGCGTTTAATCCAGCGCGTCGGATGAAATTTGCCGGGCCCTTTCGTCTCCGCGAAAACTCGCACAAAGGAAGCTCGTTAGTTATCAATGCGTAATTAACCCGGAGCGAAGTCGATCCACATGGGGCGTATTACAGGCCACGGGTCACGTTTCTTCGCTGCGAGAAATGAAAACACATGAGCGGCGAGTGGAGGCACGGAGAACGACAAACGAATACGTTATTTCCGGGAGAAACACCGCTGGTCGACCTTTCATTAGGCTCTTGGTATTTCGTTGGATAAGGATAATGGTTTTTAAGGGTCAATTTTACGCAATTGGATTATTTTAACTTTTATTCAAATATTATTTTAATAAAAGTTATTTCAAGTTTAGATTATTTCACGAGAATTTATTCCCAACGTGACAAATAACTTTATTTGTTATTAGAGATTTTTATTTGTATAAAAATTTTGCTCGTCTCTGGAGTAATTTTGAAGAATTTGGTGTGAAATTTATTATAAGCTTGTATTTGAAGGTTAGTTTAAAATTCTTTCTATTATTTTTGAAGATAGATCCTTGTTCGAATTAGAAGTTCTAAAGACATGGAGCAGCGTATTCGATTGATTAGAATTTAGAGAAGGAATCTTGGTCAATTAGAAGTGACTCCGCACGTGAGCGTATCCTAGTGTCCATTAAAATTCTATCACAGACCCGCGCACTTCCCGCGCGCTGGAATGTTTAATAATCCAGAAACTGAATGAAATATATCGTAACAGAATGGCGCGAGAACGTGCACACATCGTCTAAATAAAAGTAGTTCCGCGTTCCACGGTTAAAAACGCTGCAGCACGACGCTAAAGGATTTTCGCCAACGATGTGTACTTCAACGAGTTCAGCCGTTTCTTTTTCGACTACCGGGGTCGCGTTCGACGTTTCTCTCTTTTAAACCCGCCTCTCTCCCGTCGGATGGGTCGGAAGAGCGAGAGATGCCTGGCTTTCACGATGCTACATCAAATTGTTGCTGGCGGAATAGCCTTTGATTTATTCAACTTAGTTTGCTTTGAGCGCGATTTCAAAGGGGATCCTGACTTTTTACCCAGCGTTATTCTATGTTTTACGGTAACCTGTTTATCAAACTTCCCCTATAAATTTTTTTTTGCAAATCGAACGCTCTTGGAAGGCACGCTGGCATCGAAGACGCCAAGGAAGTCCGGTGTTTCGAACGCAAATATTTCCAGAACGTAACGAGCCGGCGAACAGATTCCTCAACTTTCCGGTAATACAAGATCTGCTCTGACGGTGCAAGAAAAAAAAGAGAAGAAAAGAAGAAAGAAAATGTTTTACTCAAACGAAGTTGGCAACTATGGAACAATGTAAAAGTCTGAGCGAAGCTAACGAGTTATCGAGCTTCGTGCGCTTTTTGATCGCGTCAGAGGAGACGGACCTTTGGGTCGAGTAATTATTTTTCCCGTCCAACAAGTAACGTCCAATTGAATTTGTAGTTAAATCGATTGATGGCCAGCCAAGGCTGGGCCTGCCTATTAGCCAGCTTAATTAACATGTCCCAAGGGTCCGGAAATAGGGCAGCCGTAACGACGTTTACCAACGTCATCGCACTGTTCACCGTTCGAACGTGCGCAGTTACTTTAAGCACTCGAGCAGCCGTTTGAAAAGACTTTTTAAAACATCAGCTGCGACGATTGAAAGAAGAGGAGCCGGGGATGCATTTTCTTCGGAATAATTGGAGAGTCCTTGTAGAAAACAATGTAAGTCCCCAAATAACAAAAAGAAAATGTGGGAAAATGTTCTGCCAATGATAATATACTACAGTATATTTTCTAAACGAACTCATCAATTAGCTATACTTCGCGAAAAGGTTGAGCAAGTGGAACCTTATCTCCCTTTAATAGAAAGCTTTCATCTGATCGTTGAATTAATTGAAACTGATGAACAATGATCTGAGAAGAATAATTCCCCAACTTACCCTTACAAATTTGCCTTGTATCGTTGAAGAAGTCAAGAGGCACGAAGATTCAATTGAAAGATGAAGAACTTGCTCTGTTGGAAAGAGTACTTCTACTGCAGCAGCATTATCGTATCAAATAGTGCAAATGAAATTAGGGTGAAATTCTGTAAACAGTTCGATAGCTTCAGAATGGGATCCAGTCTCATTACGATAGAGAGATAGAGAGCAGGTAGACGCAGAAATGCCTTCGAGAACTTAAGTAGATCCCAGCTCTGGAACTTTGTAATGCCTTCAACGCTGGAAGAGGATAACTGGCAGGGCGAAAATCGAGGTACAAATGGAATCAGAGTGATTTCTCGTGCAACGATAAGAGGAGACTGTAAGATCGTTCTTTGTACAATAACGTGCATTCATTTTATAATATAAACGTAGATACTTCGATATCTTTTGAGATCAAGAATCTTGATATGCTCGAGTCGTTTGTGGCTAAGTGAACTTTGACTTCTAATTAGCAATTTCTGTTCTTCAATAAAGTATCATTAACGCGCAAAGAGAGTTCGTGGTATCTATTAAGAGATGAATCACAGAATTCACGAGTTATTGAAGTAGTTATCCCACTAGGCAGCCCTTGGTTTTTCGTGTCCGACCAGAACTTTATACCTACACTGCTCGAAAGCCAAACAAGAACGGATAGTGCCATTGAGCTCCAGATGTCCCCTAGGCACCAATTTTTTGTCTAGGGTTTAGGTAGAAAGAAATTTGTTGTCCTCTACCATTTACAAGGAAAAGAAACACTGACATAAACGACGTATGTACATACGTGTGCCACAGAGGACATACTTTTTTTCGCTATTACATTTAACATCAAGTTTCTTGGGAGTTAAATAAAATAAACTCAAGCTTTCAAGTGTGCATACGACGCCACTTAATTAAGCATAAAATGGGAACTGTTAAATTTATGAATCCCAGAGTTTCGAACTGAGCAAAAATTCGTCGAAATTTCTCTCGCATTCTGAGAATAACACCCGAATTAAAATGATATTATCACGTCTGGGGATTAAAACTAGAATTTTTAGGAACTCTGCGTTCAATGGTTGGGGGAAAATTGACGTAGAAAATTACTTCTGTGGAGTCTTTTTAGTCAGGCGTTGCTATTCAGTGTTACGTGAATACAGTTATATTGTTTCCAGGACAGATGGAATCGGATTGTCATTTTCTTTGACGTGGCTGCAAGGCGTTTCCTATAAACGGATAGGGATAAGCTAATATTATTGCGTAATACGAAGGCAGACCGATCATTATGGAATATGGAGGTACGTCGTTCGACCGCTTCCCAGTACAGCTTCCACTAATTAATCTGAAATTTCCTGTCAGCTTCATCTGACCGGGTTGGCAGAGCTAATAGACCTCGGTACGAATTCATTTCCCAATTATCTCGTGGCGTACTGGTTCACGTGCACAAGACCAAGCACAAAGTTTCTCGGTTGCGTGTAATAAATTTGGTAAACGTTAGATATGTGATATGTTATAGAATCTAGCTTGCTAGTACGTAGATTCATTAATTTCCATTGTTAGATAATTACAAGTTTCTGAACTTGTAATTTTGCAGTACACTTTGGTCCAAAATTGAAGTAGTTCTGTTATGATATTTAAAAATTGATATTAGTTCTAATTCTCCTCAAGTGAAAATTCAAAAAAACATTTTCTATATTCAATTCCTTTTGTTCTTTCAGAAGTATAATTATTTTCAGTGTAATATAATTCTTTAGCTTTTTCTTTTCCTTGGATATATTACTTACAATTTGAAAGAAGTAAGAGACACCACCTATAATTAGAATTTATGAATATTCCCTGATGATAAATAGATAAATTGAAGATGCTGCGAGCTAAATATACGGAGATTCTTAAACAAAAATGCAGTGTAGCAACCACGCCAGTATCGTAAATCTGTCTCCCTGCTTGCTAACTTTTGCGTGGAAAATAAGGAAATATGGGAAAAGAGATCGAATGAATAAAAAGCGAGCAAGCCACGCACAGCGTGTCGAGCTTTTTCTTCTTTTGCAACACTATCCACGGGCCAATTCAATCCTCGCTGGAGGTCGCAGTTTTGCAAGACCAATTTGTGAAAAATAACGACCGAACATCGTTTCGCCCTCCTTTCTCTCGCTCCCCTGTCAACCTCACTGCCCACTTATCCTGTAACGAAGCCCTTGAGTAATGGCGGCATGTTGTGTCTTCGGGGCAATTAATGCGAGTTCATTCGTCGGGGCGAGCACGAGTGGAGAAAAATAAGGGTCCACGACGAGGAAACGGAGAAGGTCCAACGAAAACATCCGGGATAGAGTCTGGATAGGCCAAAAGGCTTAACATTATTTAGTTAAGTGTCCTTTTGCAATGTTCGTCCCACATTTCAAAGTGAACGGTGTCAGACGGGAATGTTATGGCCGTGAAACGATATTACAGAACATTTGACAAGTAAAATTGAATTTTCCACCCTCGTGGATTATGCGAGAACAGTGAGAAATATACTTGGAACGAGAGGATCTAATAATACCGACGCGTTTGTGCACGACAGTAGATTTTTGAGGCCCAACAGCAGGGGAATACTCAGGTGAACAGTATTTCCTGGAGGAGCAGTGGATTCACGCGAGATAGAATCACTCGTCGCTTGGAAAATGAATATACACGGGTAACGGTTGGCCATTTACGCCACCGACTGTTGGGATCCGACAGATCTCATCAAGTAGGATAAATTACTCCAAAATCTCCTCGCGATCTGCTCGAAGCCTCGGCAAACTCGACGGTTATCCAGCCGGAGCTTAGGACCCGAAATTCTGCCGCGAGGTTGTTTGCGGAATTGTGGTAATCCGAGGCCGAAGGAAGCAGAGATACACGATTAAAAAGGGCTAGTTGGAAATTCGAGTGGACAGAACACGGACGGGGCTGTAATTCCGCGGAGTATTTAGTTTACAAAGCGCCCCAATTCAAAGTGCGGAACGTACGTTTTACAATGTGGACAGTGGTATTAGTTGAGATTTATGGGCAGCGGGGGCGAGTCAAAAGAAAGTTTACCATGTGAATGGTAACAAACAGACAATAAGTTTAACAAGAAGAGACTCTACTCCGCAGAATATACAGACTGGCGAAATTTTCGAGAATAGTGATAACAAGATAGCACGTACAAGCAAAGTTATCTCTATACATAGAGAATGAATACCCACGAGGTGATGAATAGTGTAACTTTCTTAAAATGTTTGACAGATCATTCTGGATCTAAAAGATCATAGGTATTCATTATTTGAGTTGTCCCATTGCTTTTGTCCTGTTGATCGATAGAAGGTATTCATCTCATATCCTACACATTCATTAAGTGTATTTTGATATATCTAATAGTGAAAGTAGTATCTGCTACTAATATCACTTTGATACAGGAGAATTTGCTTCCTCAAAATCCCCCATTCGTCGTGTAACATAAAGTAATGAGAAATGTAGGAATATAGGATTTGGATATAGTATCTCTTTCAGTCGCAGCAGCTCTATTGTCGTCATTCGAAAAATCCTACAAAAATAGAAATGCCAGTGCCTTCCGTATTCGAAAGCACGCACTGCATCATGCACAACGAACAGAACTAGACCACCGAGAAATGCATGCAGACAGAGGATACCAATCTACATTTTCATCAGCAATTAGCAGACTTAATCAAGTCAAAACAACACTTAAATCTCCATCCCCAAATGGAAATGCAATCCATTACACCAAGCACGTGGAAAAACATTCTCGACTCCTTCGAATCACCACTCCGTACATTCCTTCACACCCCTTTTCAATATCCCTCCCCCCCTATCCTTATTATCTCGCCCAAGCTTGCATAATTTCTGCCTACCAGCTTTTCACCGCGAAGATCCTTTGCTCCCTGTAAGTAGCAGTGAAATTTATGCTCGAAGAAGCAGCCACGCGTCCGTCGGCCTTTCCTCGAGCCAGGGGCAAGACGTATCGATGGCGCGTCGAGTAAGTGCATCGAGATATTGAGATGTAAGCCACGTATTCAATATAAGGGCTTTTACCGCGCCCGAAGCAGGCTCACCCCTCTTCGCCTGGCCGTTCACCGCCCAACGCCGCCACCCCTCGGGCAACATTTCCAACAAACGCGCACCCGACCAATTTACAATGGAGCCGGTTCAACGGCGCGTGCAATAACGCGGCGAATAATGCATCCGCGCCACGCTTGGGATGTGCATCGTGCATCGCGTCGCAACGACAGGGACGACAGCGAACCGCAAACGGTCCACACCCCTCAAGCCGTCCCCGACAAATTCAAAGAGAATGCCATAGTCCGCTCGATATCGTCAAGTCTCGCGTCGTAAATCCGACGATCCGAGATATGGGTTCAACCCCTCGATCGGAGAAGTCGAGTCAACTAGCTCCGTCAAAATGTCACCGTACTGAAGCGAGACTGGTTACCTCGTCGCCCAAGTTCTGGTGAATAGATGAATTGGACTTGTACAAGAACTACAAACAGTGTTACAGAATATGTAGCGTTTACTTCGCCTAAGTGAGATGGATTGATTCGCCTATATGTTTGCAAAAGATCGAGGATTTTAGAAGGCTGTAAATTCGTAGACTTTGAGACGTCGCGGAGGTCCATTTACAATTAAATCTAATATACTATTATTTAATTTTATTACACATTAATTTAAATCAAAGTAACATGACAGATAAGAGGAATATTTTTATGAAAATTTTTACTATTACTATATTCATTTATAAATATATAAATAAGATCTTCTAAGTTTTGACCTACGAGTTTTAAAGATTCATTGTTTCGAATTTTAGTCACATTTTCTTGAAGAAATTCGGGATATCCGTACGTAAGCGAACTAACATAAGTAGAATTCGGCTACGGTTTCAAGTCCCATCGAAGTGAGCTTTAACTCTTCGTTTTATGGGGAGAAACGGGTATAAAATAAGTTTCGAGAAGCAGAATGGAGGACGTCAGCCGTGAACTCGAACGTCGAACTGCAATTAGTTTAGCTCAAGGCGAATTCGGTGGGCTACCCTAGAAGTATGAAGGAAATCCAGGATGGTGACTTTATGGCGGTAGTCGGATCATCCGCGCGTGATGTAACGTGCAATAATATAATATGCAGATTAATAGTGTGCACGTTCCAGCTCCTTGAATCCACGCCTGCCGGGCAATATTTCCAACAAAAGCACACTTGGCCGATTTACAATGGAGGAGAGGGCTCAGCGGAGCATGCAATAACGTGGCAAATAATGCATTCGCGATGCGTTTTCGATATGCGCGCGGCATCCCACCGCAGACGCAACGAAAACCGACAAAGACGATACGGGGCGGTGAGCAGCTTTTGTATGCTCGCCTTGAATTGAACGGATTCGGATGAAATTTGTGCGATTCAATCCATTTCCTCCCCTCTGAATTCAATTCTTTTTCCAAATCTGCCTCGAAGGAGGGATTGGTCTTGGTTTTAGTTAAAAGTTCCCGTAAAAAGGAGAGAGCCGTGGAAAGCTCCCCCTTCGTAGCATAAAGTTATTACCAAATTAATTCAAATTCTTATCCAACTCCTGGTTCTTCTAGTTTTATCGTCCCTGTATCGCTCGCAATTAAAGTTCTCCCTTGCGTGTTTCTTATCCCTCGTCCGCTCATTAGCCAGCGTTCTCTGCGTACGTTAATATCGCGAAAGTAAACGCGAACGGAGAGCGACGGTGAAAGTGAAACGAAAAGGAAACTGAACGCACCCCTTAGCGCCACGCAGGTCGCCCTTGTACAGAAAGGGGTGAATTCAGGAAGAAGAGACACTAGACCCGTGAAGGGTCGAACGCAGGGTACGTGTTTTTCGGCCCTTATTTCCACAAAATCGAAAAGGAGACGCCCTCGATCCTACCATTCGCATTTCTTCTTCTTATCCACTTTGATAGAACAAGTGAGCTGTTAAAATAGATAGAACTCCTCGTGTGCCAGAGATAGAACTTTCTATGCATACGAAACGCATTATTCATAAGCACAATCAAGCCTAGCTACACGATTTACGTTCCACTGAATATCCAATCGCGAGAAACGTAGGGAAAAGATAGACGACCCTAGCTTTTGATTAGAAGCATCAATCCATGCTCGTCGACCCTTGAAACACCGAGGGGTGCAGAGTATTTTTCTATCAAGGATCGCGTGGCCGATCTTCCAAATTCCAGCTATCAGTGCGCAAGGGGTGGACGCGCGCATTTCGTAATCCCCCGCCTCGTAATTTCTGACGAACGCGAGATACAGTCGGGGAAAACCGCGCAACGTGGTCGTGACTCATCGTCGGGGCATTCCTCCTCTAAACAACTCGAAGAAATGAATTTTCGTTGCGGAGTAAGGTCTCCGACTGGCGCCAACCGGGCGACCCCTTAAATTCCACCCTCTTGCGTGGATCAGAGTTCCCCTGGATCCTCCGGGTCTCGCATGACATCTCATGAATCCTTCTCCCTTCGCTTGGGGCCCCTCTTGATGGAACACCCTTAAAAGGGGGATGATCGATTGCCGATTCAGGCCGCGCCTGTGACGCATGGATAATTCGAAAATGATTATCGTGATGCTTAATACTGTCGAGGCTGAATCCCGCTTGATTGGTTGCCGGCTTATAAACAAGATTCTTTCGAAACAATCTGCCGGTTCGAATACGATTTTTCTATAAAAATTCTTTAGGTATCCCGTTTACTCTGAAAGATATTCGATCTTAACTTTGACGTCTGATTTCATGGAATATCCGGAAGCTATTTTAACTTTCACTAATCATACACCAAGCACTCAAGCTCTTGAGAAATTTCAATCGAATATCTTCCTCTGTGCTTCCTCCGATACTCAATAACGCTTAACATTCATGCCTCTCCGATATTCCTACCCCTCGTTATCCTGACTACTACTTGCCACCACATTTCCAAGTACGCGTTACTCTGCAATTCTCTGCTTTGGAGCAAAGACGGTATTTTTTTTTTACAAAATCACGTGGTTGAAGGGTAGCTCGTAAACGAGACTCCGCGGGGGGAAGGGAAAGTATCTGCGATTAGTTAAGCTCAACGGGACCATTCGCAGGAGCCCCGAGCGTAGATATTCGACACGCGTGCGGGATCCACAACATTAAATGTCGGCCGTGTCGAACGCGTGTCGTGAATCCGAATGCAGAAATGCTATTACGATTATTTCGGTAGGCTTCCTTCGCTTAACGGTCGCATTAGCAGGCTCCGGAAGCGGAGGAGCATTACTGGCATCGATATCCCCCCGCGGCTTTAATGGTCATGCTGAATATTGATTATCAATTAGTGGCATAATCAGCGCGATCCAAATAGTTAATGAGCACCAGGGTTAAGTAACCCTATTCTGGAATTACTCGACTGGTACCCTCCGCGGTTATTAACAATCGTTTCCACGGTCCCCGTCTGGGCTACTTGAACTCAAACGTTGAGTAAATAAAATAGCGGGCTCTTTTCTGACAACTCCTTTGTTTCTAGAGATCGATGATAAAATATGTTAATTGCCTCAGAACCTATTGTAACGTAGACACACTCTCGATAATACCTTTCAACAAGTTTCTCTAACATTTTGCCCAAATCTTTTGTGTCTCCTCTGAATAACCCCAGTCTCGGTCTGGTGATTCGCAAACAAGCGATAATAAAAGCGAAGTAACCAAAGAGGCATTCTCGATGAAAATCGGACGTGGTCGATAGGAGAGGCGGGGAACATTGGAACTTTTGAGTTTCGCCGGGCGTGTCTCGTTGACCCGATTTTTACACACTCGGCGATTCAGCGAACGTCCGCGCGAATTTTATTGGCACCGATCTCGCCCGCGAGGAGTCGTGCTTTTTCCCTGCCGCTGACGAACACGACGCCCGCGACGTAAATTCTTTTTCAGTTGTCCGCCGCGGGCTCTATTTTACGGTTCGTTTTAATCACCGGGACCCCTGCTCGCCCAGATATTTATTCGACCTTTATGAACGGTCGTGAATAACCAATCCCACGAATCACGCCGCGCTTGAAATATAAAGCATTTAGATTCAAAGCTTTTAACGGTAATGGTACTCTGTTCTAGTGTTGACGCAGCCGCGTCGAGTGGTCGAGATGCTCTCTGAAAGGATGCGCGGGGCGCCATAGCTATCTGCAAGAAGATGTCTTTGGTGTGCCACGCGCTTTTTCCGACATCCGTCCGCGGAGGAGTTATGTATGGTAAGCGAGCATGACATAACTGTTCAGCGAACTCTGCTATCAATGGCTGCTTTAAATATGCAATGGTATTTGCGAATCGTATTCATGTGAACATGGTGAATGGCGAGATCAAATGGTGCAGATAGATGTTTGGGGGTTGAATACGTATATCGTCTGATTCCTTTCACATTAATATTCAATCAGCTGATTTTCAAATACTAAAGTTGTATTGATCAGATGTAACGTTGCAGTGAAATTTAGGAATCTAAGTAGTTCTGTGTAGTTTGCTTTTATTCGATATATTTGGATATGGTTTTCATTTGGCGCCGAGATTATTACACAGGTATCTTGGGAGTACTCTTTGTTTTTAACAATTTAATATTAAAAAATATTGAATAGCGTTTTCGTTAATCTCTTATTCCCAAATTTTCTGCAAAGCTTCTATCTGAGCTAAATAGCTATTATAGTATATTGAAAATAATCCCACTCATTTCGAAATTTACCAACGGTTTGTCAAAGTACACATATTTTAACCACGTCAAATTCCACTAACATTTACTTGATTATTTACATTCCGGCAGTACGCAACAAATACCTATCCAAATTTTACGAATGCAACGATCAATCATTTTATATACGTTGCTGAAATTATTATTCCTTCGAAAAGCAAAACGTCCACATTTCACCACAACTGCCCCGCCAAAAATTCACGCTAATATTCAAACGCGGCGAACCAGTTTCGAGGGAATTCCGTATTTCAAACTTTTATCCGCAATCGACCAATAATTTCCGCCTATTACGGTTATGGATATGATCGTAGTTAGAATAATTTCAGAATCAGTAGCACTTCCGTTCCGCTCCGGTGCCTCGGAACCTGGTCTTTTACTTTTACGAAGGAAATTCGCGGCCGTAAAATTTTATACGCGTTTAGACAAAGGGGAGGAGGGTGGCGTTTAAAACATCCACGGATATCCCAATCGAAATAATTACGTTCCTCGAAATTATCCTGACAAACGGGGATCATTCTTCTACGCGTGCACTATTTCCACGGGCGTTTAATTCTTTTCGGAGCGCACGCAGTGAAACGGGCGCGGTAAAGGTTTTCTGTTGCACTTCGGTCCAGCAATTTCCCCGGCCCGAAAATTTGTTCAACGCGGACCTTGAATGTGGCGGCGCGATATTTTGTCGGCGTTCAAAATCGAAACGGGGACAGTATCACCAGCCTCGAGGCATTTTTGCGGCCGTGCGGAAAAAAGGAACACTGCCATATCGAGTTTATAGACACGGCTCGTCATGTTTCGATCCTCATTGAATACGTACCTACTCAAAATACACGTAGGTACAGGATAATAGTAATAATTAAATGAGCAATAATATGCAGAGTCTTTCACGTAAAGTTTGCTATGAAATACCATCACGTACTTTTGCTAATAAAAATACGACATCTCCATGGCCATTTCTTTGAAATAATTAATATCAAAGAATTTTCAATTTTCCGCGAAACTTGAAATAATCCCCTGACAAACACTCTACCCAAATTATAAAACTGACAATTATTTTGCACGTATCTACCAAAATTTCATCTCTCCCGTTTGGCCAGTATTGCCCGGCAGAGTGTCAAAATTTGAAATAAACCCACTGAACAATGCATTTCAAGCGGACAATAATTTCGCGAATTCGCCCGCGATTGCTCAGCCACCGAGTGACGCCCGCCTGTATATTAAATACCAGGAACCCCGTGGGCTGTGCACTGGGAGAAAAAACGCGCTCCATTTTCATTGCAAATGAAAATAGACGCTCTTCCCTTCTGAGGCATTATTAAACCTGTGCCACTGCAGGAGGCTCTGCTTTGTAAAATTGCCAGACAAACAGCAGATACAACGGTCGCTTCGATAAGCGCTGAGGAAATAGCACCTCGAACGATCTAATCCTAATCTCGCCGCGCCCTGTTCGACGCGGAAACTAGAAGAATCGGCGAACGAGGTGGACGAACGGGGAAAGAAGCCAACAGGAGTCAGGGAAGCCCAGGAAACTCAAAGGACCAACTATGACGCGTACAAAAGCGAGTAAGAAAGGAAATTTTTGATGGCCAAACAGAGGCGCGCAAACGTCGAATGTAAATGGAAAAAGTTGAGCGGGGATTGTCGCGAATCTGAATCTCGATTGGGCTGGAATCGAGCGATCTGCCCCATTGACAGGGATCGCACGAACGAAAAACAAGCGCGTGCACAGGTGCAGGGGCACGCGCACGTTCGGTTGTCGGTGCATTTATCCTTCATAAATATTCAAATGTTTATACGAGCCGCGGGAGCGTATTTAGAGGGTGCGCAGCCGTTGCTCCCAATGGCGTAGGACAGGCACGGCGATAATGAAGATGAACGAGGAGCGAAGCTCCTCATGGGAACAACAGATCGTCCTTGATAGAGTGCAGCCATGCTGAATCGAACGTAAGCCAGCGTTTCCACGTCAAATTGTATCCTGTTTCCGACGGAATGCCTCTCGTCGCTGGATTCAATTGATTGCCCCATAACTCGGAGCAATTCTAGGGCTGCGCGCCTTTCCTTCGGGGGGCGGAGCGGGGGATGCAATTGCAGGGGGTGTCGCGGAAATGGAAGTTTTGTTACCGTTCGGTGTTCGAAGATAATATCAAAGGAAGGATCACGCGACAAGTAACTCCGCCGAAGGCAATTTTCCGATTATTCCATTCCCGAAATTCGCGCAACGGTTCCTGGGCGTCGGATGTCCTGCTGGATGTTGTCTGTGCACTTGAATTACTATCGGGTAAGGAGAGTACGCAGCTAACGCTGTGAAGTTGTGGGAGAACTCCATCATGCGACAATCAAGGCTCCTGATTTCTGCGGCAACTACTTCCCATATCACTCGTAATTACCTTGAGAATTGTCCTCGAGACAAAGACGTTCCACCGGCGCTGGCGATCGATGTTGGATGCTCGGGGACGTGTCACGAGGAGCCGATCTGCAAACGTCCTGGACCAAGAGCTGTGTAAATAGGGTGCGCGCGAGCTGCGCGGGAAAATAGAGGCCGAGTGGACGGCAAGCAATCGGGGCGTAAAAGATTCGCCCAAGTTTCCCGGTAACCAGCTTTCTGGACGGCGAAAAGAATCGAATGGGTGGAAACTGGTCCCTTTCAGCGAGGCCGCAATCAGTTCAAATGGTTCGATAAATCAAACCCCGGCCGAAGTTTTAATTGATCGCGACCGACTTGAGAACGCTGGATGCTGTCTCTTTCTTGCCGAAGCCGGCGCACCCCACTTTCCCCCTGAATTTTCGTGCCGGCTGCCTGCTGGATGGCGAAGTGGATGGGTTACAGTAACTTCACGGGTAACTGGCAACTCTCTCCACCCGAGCTCCACGCCGCAACGACTTTCGGCGTTTTCAAAGCTACCCCGTTGCTGCCTCGATTAACTTTATAACCATTCAATGGAACAAAGAAAAAAGGAGCTCTCATTAAATCCACCTCCCGAAGTTCGCGGGAATTTTTTACCCCCTTCGCGGAAATGGAGCGCGGAGCGCAGAGTTTATTTGATTTCGAGTCGGGACGCACGCGAACAGGGACACGTGCAGGAAGGATGACAGATTTTTATTTGCATATGATGTCTTTGGTGGAAATCTGGCTCCGCTGTAGGCGGAGCACGTTAGTTTCATGGTGGTTGAAAAGGAAAAATCGTAGTTGAGGGTAGAGTGCTCTTGGAGACAAACAATCTGAAGCAAAGAGCTCGAAATATTTTAGGGGTGCTTATTGGTGGAGGTATTAGTAAATATTACTATATTTGAGTATCTTTTCAGTGTAATTGGGCCTAGTTATGCAGAAAGCTACCAACTCTCAAGATGACAAAAAAATAGTAGTACAGATCCCATAATTTCGTGATCTTTATTTTGTAAAAAATTACCAATCCGTAACACAAATTTTACATTATACAATTATTAAAACTGCCAAGCTATAGTTCCATTTTATCTAAATATACTCAGTCTCAGATCATTGGGAGTTGGTAGCTTTCTCCATAACTAGGCTTAATTATTCTAAAAGTTGAAGCGATAGGAAGATATAGTTGGTTGGTGTATTAATAACATCTTGTGATCAGGACTCTTGTGGCTCTTTTCTAATTAACACTAAACTGGGAACGCAACTGTTGGAATCCCTCAATTAGAGGAAGAATACAAAATTGAAATTTGTAAAGAAAGAACATTATTATTATTATTATTATTATTAAATGTCTTTATTGCACCATTACAATTAAAATTACAATGGAGAGTAGGCGAGGTTCAGCATTAACTGCTGCTCTACAACCTAACCTAAAACATTGGTTTCTTCTAAAAACGTACACCTACAAGTGTTTTTAAAAGGAAAGACCTGACACACCTGAGGTGATGAAAAAGCATTTGCAATGTTCGAGGCATCACGGTGCAACGTTTCACAGAATCGATGCCGCGCACCGTATTCATACAGTCGACCCCGTTTGTTACGCGATATCGCGGTTCTCGACTAACAAAATGATTGGTCGAGTTCAGATATCGCGTTAGTTTATGAAAAGCCCGATATGCTGCAGGTGAGCGCGGAGCAATGGACGGTTCATTAGGTTATCTTGGCCGAAATTTGGATGCGCTTTACGACGGCAAGAAGGTTCTGCGGCGCTCTGGGCGCACCAATTCCGCGGTTCTTGGCCACCTGATCGGTGACGTAACCTCGCATACAGCATTTCTCGGCTGTTTATCGGAGTCGATCGATACTCCCCGCTCGGTTAAGTATCTACTAAAGTCTCGAATAGCTCATTACGCGCGCACGGTAGTAAGTGTCTCTATTAATCCCCGGTTAACGTTAGAATCTGCGTCCAACCAAAGTGCACCGATGTACGTAGCATAACTTCCAGCCATTTTTATTTTATGTCCTCGAACCGCTGCAACGAAACTCCTCGTTTAAATTGATCTATCGAATAGACAGTTCGGAGGTTACAATCCACCTTGAAATCATTTGCTTGAAAGAAAACAACCCTCTTTCACGCCACAGTAGCAATCTTATTCCACGCAACCACAACATCTCAATTGCCCCCGCAGGAAAGTTGCTTCACACCACATTAAATCCTACTACGACGTTAAAAACTTCCACGGTCGACGTTACCGGAAACTAAGAACCAGCCGACGATATTGCTACGAAGGAGATGAAAGTTTACGAAGCAAAGCTCGCGGAGATGTCACGTCGGACATCTTGCAGCCGTGCCTTTTAACCTTTCAAAGCCGTCGTTCCTGTCGCAGCTTAAACAGAGTCCTCTTGCGCAAAGGGCGAATTCATAGGTCGTTAGAATCGCGCGGCGGGGATGATTTGTCAGGCGACAAACGAGAATATATCGTTTAAAAGTTGTCGAGTAAGGATTCAAAAGAATCTCTTTGGCGAGTACCAGGGTCCCTTGTTTACCGCGTCCAAGTATCCCCTTCGCCCATCGAGACCGAGGGTGGGATCCGAAGTAAATCGAGTTTCATCCCCGTAAGAGGTTTCACCCTGCCGCGTTTCCCTCCCTCGGCGCTTGGTCGGGATTCGTGGCGACGTTATTGGCACGAGGGATGCGTTTATTTACTCGCCTTTTAAGCGGCTCGCGCTGATGCCTGGCCGCGTATTGGTCGGCCTGTCGCGAGGGTTCTAAATCAATTCGATCGTCGCGCCATAAATTATACCGGAAGAACGAATCGCCGGCCAGCTTTCCCGCCGCCCAAGCACCGGAAGGTGTGCCCAGAAATCACTGTCGAGGGATGATTATGGAGAAGATTACTTTTTTCAGCCCCCTTTGTCAGACTCGGCGACCTAGTCTCTTCCTTCGATATAAAATTATTGTCCACAGTCGGTTCGGAGTTCGAGGTCAGGTCTCGGCGAAGGATAACGAAATTCGAGGCAGAAGGTGAAGTCTCTTCAAGAAACCCCTTCAAGATGTAGTACTTACTTTGAGTATAAGATTCTAAATTGAAGAAGATTATTTTCAAGATGCTCTGTTTTCAAGAGAACGCACGTATATATGTTACTATGGATACGAAATTCCTCGCGATCGGAAAGATTGGAGCAGAATGCAGCAGTAATGCTTTTCTTTCCAAACGCTCCTTTGTATCGTCAACATCGACAGGAATATTTTGGATCGTCGCGACAAGGGAGGCGCAGCTTGCGAGAACTATTGAATTTCTAAATAGCCCAACACCCGCGCTCGAAACTTGGGAATCCAGCGACTTGGTTGATTCGAACTCTACAAAGACGCGCTCGGCTGAAAGGCGCTCGCTCGAATAACGAACGGAGTAAACAGACATTTTCGCGGCAGCGGCAGCTCGGGCGAAGAAAAAAATCAATGCCAGAAGGCAAAAGGAAGAGGAAAATGCGTCACTTTGTACGCGCGCCAGGCCTTTCGCGGGAAAGGGGTGAAAGCCATCGCTCTTACGCTCAAAAATAGAGGAAGGGGATTTGTGGCTCGAGAAGCGAGCGGGTATTGTTGCCCGAAGTCTCTGTGTTGCTGAACGTCCCTTCTGCCGGTTGAAAAGGGTAGAGCAACCTTTCAGCGGAAAGATCCGTTGCCCTTTTGCCGTTAAAGTCTTGCCGTGGAGGGTGCTAGACGGGTCGAGATTTCCATTCGAAGTAAACGGGACTATAAATCAAGCCTGTGCCGCTCTCGGACCCAGTTGCGAAGAATTAATCAGCGACCAAGCGGTAATTATGCATTCTGCTGGCGACCTGTGCTGCTTCAATGGCTGTTGTCTACCGTGGACGAGTCGAACCTCTTTCCTCCGTCAATAGCCACTTGATGCGCTGATTAATTTTTAGGATGCCAGTCATTGAAAGGAAAGTCTAAATTCCAGTAGGAAATTAATATTAGGAAGATAATTAATATCAGCGGGATAAAAAGCTCCGACTTATAAGTAATCTCAGACGTCAAAATACCCCATCAAAATTACACTCAATGAATTACCGAGTACAATACTCATCCCCCCGCATATTTCACTCGCAGCTTTCAACGAACGAATAAGAAGAATCGACGAAGGGGATGACGTCGACAATGGGGGGTTTGCCCTAAATGAGAACTACGAACAAGGGTGTCAAAGGATCTCTCATCGTGGAAATTCGGATAACAGATTAATCGGAAATTCACGTAACAGAAAATTTTAATGAGGACGTTTTTCCTACAGCCACCGCGCTTCCAGGGAACAACAGCAACCGAGACCGCAGATTTATTCTGTTTCCGACTTGGCCAATCTAATTTCTCGGATCCGATATCATCCATATAACGTAACATCCGGTTGCAGCTGAGAAAAATTCCAGCATCTCTCTGGCCCCGGCTGTATGGAATTCCCCACGACTCTAATATACCGTGGAGCACGTTTCTTTGAGCGAGCTAATTTGTTTTCCTTTTTGCGCCAGCCGTACTCCTCCACGATATTCCGTGCACGCTCCAGCAAAATCCAGCTTTCTTCTTCCCTCCAACCCACCCTCCTGTGCCCCTTACCGGCCCCCCTTCTTTCTTTTCCGCCGTTGTTTCCGAAACCGTGGGTTAACGAACTCCTCGCCGTCGCCGATGGCGCAACAACAAAGAGACTCCACTCTTTAGACGCACTTATAAACCTCCTGGAACCACGCACACGCCGCGTTTCCATCCCTCCTTGCGGGCGCTCGTGAATCAAATAGCACCGTTGTCCGCGTAGCACTGGTTTCTTCACCATTTTCTTTGGGAAGCCTTGTTACACCGAATGTATTTTCTGGATTTTTTTAATGGATCGGTGGAAATGGTGATATCGTTACACGAGGCGGATTTCAAATGCCCCAGTTTCCGCGCGTTGGGGAAACTATGTGTACAAGGAATTTGCGAAGTGCTGACGTCTATGGGGATAAAATAATAGGACTGGAGAGATTTAAACGGGGTCAGCAAATCCCCGCTCATAGAAAATCCTGGTCTCGGTTATCCGATCATAATCCGTCCTCCCTGCTCATCCGCTCGTCCTTTTTCGCGTCGTCGAAGTCTCGAAGGATCGACGAAAGGAATGGCCGGGCCGAAAAAAGGTGACACGGGCGAGAGGGGTTGGATTAGAAACCGGGGCGAGAAAAGGGAGCACCTGTGTCATCCGGGCGCAAGGTGCAAAAACTGGGTACCTAAGTGATGAAAGAACCAATCATGGAATTCCTATTTCAGAATTCTAATTATTGCAGAAACGATTGCAATTACTGGACGTTGCTGTAACCACCATTTCTGGAGGGAAGTTTCTTGAGCGTGGTTTCAAAAATATATCTGTCAACGCGGAGTCCAGATAATGAAATTCTTTTCCTTCGCAGCTGTCGCGAAATCGCAAATCGCCGCTGGCTGGAGAGACCTCCCGCCTCGCGACTAATCCTGCAACTAATGAATTATGCCTGAAGGCGTGTAAACATGATGACTTCAGTCATATTCCGTTTGATTGATCGTGCAACTGGACGCAACAGATGCAAAAGCCTGAGCAGATGTGGCGTATCAGTGCGGAAAGTGAATCCAATCGATATTTATTCGGGTGTTTTTTATCTTAGAAGATATTAGGGGTGTCCGAGTCGAGGGTGACGTTGTCCTAAAAGGTTCTCTGCCCAAGAAACTCGATTTTGCATGCGAGTATCGAGGATTATAATAGAACATCCTTCATTCCCCTTGTGTCGAATTTCAACCCTTGCTGGAACCTCAAATTCAATCCTCACGCGTGATAGTTTATTCATAGAAATCCTTCGAGCAAACCCATGATTCCCTCAAAGTCACATTCATTCGTCGCCCCCATTCTGACTCCAGTTAAACACATTTTTCTCACCTGCCCCGTAGCTTTTCAATTTCCTCGAAGCACGTAACGAAGTCTCACTTATTAAGTTTCCCTTTTATAACCGAAGAATTCAGCACTTAATATCGCGGAATTCCCTTCGAACTTCTCTCGTGGCCCGTGTACTTTGCCCCGAATCGGGAGAGAGAAAAACGACAGGAAGAACTAATAGCAACGGGCAACCATATCAAGCGAGCACAGCGATCAAAACTTTGAAAGGAAAGTTCCCTGAACGCGCGACCTACCGCAGGCTTCGCTAGTCTTGCCTTGTTCGGAACGACCACAGTACTTTTCTCGTTAGTTTTCATCTCCCTTCTTTTTAATTAATACGCGTTACTTCCGTTTTTCTAACTGCTGCTGGACGAACTCTCGCAGCCCACGCGGGTTTGTTTTCCCAAAACTGCAGCTCCACCGACAACGACAACACGCCCGTTTACTGACATCTCATTTACACGCAGAATCATGCAGCTGTTTAAAGTTTCAATCGGAAGATCGAAAATTGAACGCGGTACGTTCCATATTTCATGCCACAGATTCAGCGCACCGCGCCATCAAACATTCAACAGAAACCATCGACATCGTATTTACTACGTCGTACCTACGATTTACGATCACGTTTTCATGCTGCTTATATTTTTACATCGAAGATAACGCGTACTTTGAGCGTTCCTCTATCGTGCCTACTAACAATTTTCCGAAGCTTCAGTTTACACGAAAAGCTAGAATTCAATTGGTAAAATAATTATGGAACGGTTAGTCGCTAGCTTCTAATTCCTCGCAGTTCTATTTGCGAAAGAGTTATACGTAGCTCGTTTCTAGGCCCTTTAATCCGCCCGTACAAATTTGTTCGATGCTTGGATGATAGACCGAGAGATCTCTGTTCCAGTTACGAGGGAAACACTTGGCCATATTAAATTATGAAATATTCAATAATAACTCCGCGGGCTGTGCTCTCAATCGGCCGTGCATCACCGGCAACCGTAATTAAATAATTACCGGGCTGCACGGGTCTCGAGACCGCGTGTGTCATAATTTAATTATACGCGGGTTCCCGGCAACGGGCAGATAATTAATTCGCGCCACGATAATTGCGCGTTTAAAGTATTTTTCCGTGGCCGGGCAGCGGCGCGCGTCATTCGAATCTCTGCCGCGCCGATCTGCATATTTCGGGGGCAGATTCGGGTCACTCCCGGAATTCTAACGCGATACGACGCGGCACAGTGATTTTTACTCGTCTGGGCGGTGCTCCGGCGCGTAACGAAACAGCCGATGGCGACATATTTCACTCGGGATTGTTCCGCGCGCGGCAACGATAACGACAATCGGTTTGCGGCGTGTAAAACGACGTACAAGTGCCGTATGCTACGTCGCGTTTCACCTAAATAGCTGGCGAATAGTGCTGCATGGGTGAATGTAGGCCAGTGAAACGGTTGGAGATGGAGAAGTGTATGAAAGGATTTTTTAAAACGTGGAACATCTACAAATTTATATCTTTCTAAAAATTTTGAGGATGTTTTTATATCCACAAAAGTTTTCTACGTTAAAGGGAGGAGTATCCTCCACCTTTCACAATATCCTCTTCTATTTAATCCTTAGTATCATGGTGTGACACTCGTGTTACACGAATTTAAAAAATCATGAGCGCCATTTGGAGTCTTCTTCGTAAACTTTAAAGGGTTACTTTACTATTACCATATTTAACAAATATTCTTAGGGCAGAACTACATCCGTAGCAATTCTACTGTGCTACATTGTTTCGTATTGTTGATTGCAACTCTTAATTTCGCCAGGACCGCTGAAAATTCCAGGTAAATGTTAATTTTACTCTCAATTATTTCGGATTTCCTTTGTGAATAAATTTTAAGTCGAACATAAAGTGTGTGTAATACTAGTGTAACATTCTGCAAAACCGCGCATTGGCTAAATATTAAAATACATAGGTACCTTTATGCATGGTTTAACATTGGTGTTATATCCATATTTTTTCATTTATATAAAAAATTGTCACGCTAAGAATTTTTTGCTTATATTTACGAAGAAGTGTCGACAAAAATAGATCGATTAGAATTCTTCCAAGTAAAACAAACAAATCGTGATACTAAGGGTTAACCACAATACTTCCCACCGTAATCAACTGGCAGTTTAATATCAACATCCACGAGATCCACCCATAAAAAGCAAGAGACAATCCCTTAATTACGGCACGCGAAAGACCACGGCCATCCGTAGCCAATCTGTCCACACGCGCGCGAATCTGCCACACACACACGCGTGGAGATCGTCGAATGCATCGTGTATCCGCAGCAGGAACCCTGCGCGATGCCTCCGCGCCCCCTTCCAGTCGGAATTTACTCGCCATTGTGGAGCTTTGTCGCGTAATAGAGTGCCCTTTGGCGATGTGCTTCAGCCGCGATTGTTCTTTTCCAGAAGGAGGCAGAGCATAGTTGCGCCAGCTCTTCTGGGACCGGCGCTGACTGTGTCTGCAGCCCCACGACTCCGCCAGTAGTGGATTTCAAAGGCGGCCAGCCCGGCCGGGCTATTACACATTTTTCCACTGTTGCCCGATTCGCAAACGAAAGACGCGCGCGATCCACCTGGTCCCGGCGATCCTTTGAAACGCGAGATAAACAGGCTACGGTCTCTCATCCTCTTCCAGAGGCCACATATTCAAACGACGAGCCTGCAACTCGATGGGGGGGAAAAAAGGCAGCTAAATCCTTTCCTTTAGCTGTTTACAACGCGTCCATTCCTTCGGCTATTTGCTAGCGAATCTTCCCCTCGCATGGAACCGGTGGCTATCGAACGGAGTGGTTGTAAAATTGCTGGTAAATATTTCTGTGGTTGTAAGGAAGAACGATCCATGTCGCATCTTTTCACTTTCGAGATATTGTCGTTGAAAGTTCTAAACACCAATTCTTCTTATTAGCAATGTTTTCTTGTTTTCTTCTTACGATGTAAACGTATATTTCCTTCACTTTGCATAATATTCAATATTCGTATAATTAACGTAAATAATAATAAACCAAATAGTAATAATTTACATACTCTCCGGTCTTTCTCCAAATTTTGTGGACATACGTTGTTTTGCCAAATGCGTATTAATTAAATATTGGACTTCGGTTAAATTGCATTATTTTTTCCACGTATAAAATTCGTTTCCATGCATTTTTTATTTCTGATAAAAACATACATCCAATATTCTACAGTTGAATTAATGCATGAACTCAAACTTTTTTAAATTGTGACATGGGTCGTTTTTCCTTGCAACCACAGATTTCATGACACTGATATCAAATAGTAATGATATCTATATAGTTCTAGTACTCAGTAGAGTATTGATATCAAATAGTAGATTCAAATATTATCTAAGAAGGATCTTCTAAATCACCAATTCCTGAATACAATTCGAATTTTCTCCAAGTCCATCAAGTGAATCGATGGCGATAGAGTAAAAGGGCTCAGTAACGATTAGCGTCGATAGTGCTAAGGTAAATCCAATTATCGAGCTGTGATCCCAACAGCGAGCTGTCGGCTACAGCTTTTATTTAATTTCCCTGATACGTTCCTCGCCGTTCGAACGGGTTCCAGCGGAAGCGCGTGCCGCGGCCATCGCGATACCCGATAATTCTTCCGCGATCTTATTTTCGCAACAAGAAACTCCAAATTGGCTTTCCACTTACGCGAGCTTCAATTTGCCAGTCCCGCGTGTTCCCATTCCCCTGTGGCGGGCTCCTTTCTCCCATTCCTTTTCATCTTTCCCCCGGTGTTGTTCGATTCGTTTTTGGTCCTTCGGTTACTTTCCAATCTGTCCACCCTCCGCCACGCTGCCCCGGACCATATCGGCTTTATTACGTTTCTACACCTCGCACCATTTTTCCCTCTCTCATCCAGTATCCTAACCAACACTTTCCTTTGTCCTGTATAAAATCAACTCCACTGGGGCCGCGAGCTGTTCTTCCGCCATCCCGAGGAAGTAAAGTCGTTCTCACGGAAGCCTCTCGCGCGAACACGTGTATGTTAGATTCGATTACCGGCAAGGACGATTTTAAAGGAACACGATTTCGGTCCCGAGGTTCCGAGGGAACTGCCATGTGGTTCGTCACAGTGCTCTTACCTGAAGGCACCCTCGCTGCCTCCGCTCCGTAGCTAGATCCTTAAGGAAGTCCCTGTTCGCTAGCAACACACGCCGTCTGGTTGCTTCTGTCCTTCTAAACTCTCTTACTCTAACCAATCGTCTCACAAATGTAGCTAGATCACCTCCGCTCACTCGGCAATGTTTGATGTTCACCCATGAAGCTGTATCTTTTGCATCGATACACCTTTCTTCTGCTCCTCACTCACTCACAATCAGAAATTCTTCTGTTTTTTAAGAAGCATAGAGTCACCGATCTCCTAAGCATTCTTAAAATAAATGCATACCAATTTCGAATTGTATATTCATTGTTGAGCGTGTTGAGGGAATTGCACTCTATTTGTTAATAGAAGGCAACGCGATCGATGATTGGAATAAAATAGGAAATTAGATGCGCTGTTAATTACAGGCGACCGAAATCGAATCAACGTAACTATGCTTGACGATGCTGGGGAATAATTTTCAGGACAGCGAATTCAGCGATGAAAAGGATGAAAAAAAGGGAGGAGGAAGGTTAACAGGCGGTAACTGTGCGCAATTTGCTCGAAACGAACAAACGTTCTGCTGGCGGATTTACATAGAGGGCGATGTGCATTTAGAATCCGTGCGAGCATTTAATTGATTTTCCCGGTCGGTGGGACGAAATTAAATTTAGGCACTGGTTTACGGGACATTTGTTTACGTGGATGACGAAACGCCCGATGAGATTATCAGCCGTCGGTGCTCGCCTAGCGCTGCCAGAAACACGAAATATTTTTGACAGCAGCTTCGTGTCTGCTCCGACACACTCATTCCTCCCTTTTCTTACTGCTTCCTGTCCTCATCCTGTCACTTTATGGAGAACTGTTCCACGATTTCACATGGCAATTTATTTAGACACACATTTCATTTCCATATTCATATTCTTGGGTATTTACCAGGGCTTGAATGGGTTCCGAAAATAACTGTTTCAAACTGTTATATAAAGATTCCGATTGAAACAATTATGAAGAATCTTCATTCGGAATAACTGTTATAAGGAACCTAAATGTCCGACTATATCAGTTTAAGTTACCCGGTTCAAGTCTCCCGGATTTACACTTTTCACATTTACCATCCTAAGTGGTGTGTGAGAATGATAATTTCTTACTTTGTCTGATGTATAGTTTCTAGATCAAAGACCTCTACACCTTTCTGTTTGAATGAAATTTGAGTCCATTTCTACTCAAGTCTCTCATTTTTAACTCAGAATGGCCCATCAGCCCTGCTGCATAATACGATCCTATAAACGAAGAAACGAATGTAGGACCTTACACTTGCTCAGCAAACAAAGTGCAGGTACTCCGTTCAAGTACAGCGTAACAAATTGCTCGTGAACGAAACCCTTTCGCGTTGATTCAGCATGAATGCTGAACGCTAGATTGAGCTAGCCCGACGCACGAAAGAAAAGCAAATTTATCCAAGACATTAATTCCGCCTGCTTTGCACGAATAAAGGTAGTATTTCAAACTCGTTTAATCCGACACGGGTGCGAAGTGTACGAATAACGCATCGTTTAAAACACCACGAAAATTCTGCTGGACATTTCCCTCCAACTTTCTTCGTTCGGACTTGACCGTTACAAAGGGACGGTCTTCGCGAAACGGTGTTTCATGAATTGTGTATTACTTGGATGTAAATCCTCCGTAGCTGCGAGGCGTTAATCCCGTGAATCTTCGCGCGTTCAAGTAGAAAGAAGTATACACCGGGCAGAATTCTATCATTTCTGAAGTTAGTCAAAGTAAAAGTTTCAGCACTCAGCCGAATGAGGAAGCGATTAAAGCACTTGCAACGCCGGCACTCCCGCGTTCGCCCCCCTCCCGAAGATCTCATTAATTTAAGATTTTTCACTTAAAACTTCGGGCGCTTTAATCAATGTTCAACCAAGTTCCCGGCGGGTCCCTCAAATATCCCCGCGTTTAATATCCGACTGAAGTACTGAACACGCATCGTGACATTCAAAGTTAATGCCAAAAAAAAAAAAAAAAACAGCGATATTTGTAAGTATGCAATGTCTAACTATAACATCGCGAACGAATTCAATTAAATTCCGATCTATCGAATAAGTAGCCATCATTCTTTAATTCAGCTTCAGTGTGAAGCAATTCAACACCGCTCTTTGCCCCAGGCGACAGCTCAAGAGCTCTCGTAAGCTAGACATCAAGCACTCGGCATCCTATACGTCACTAATCGACACTTGTGATGACTCCAGACGTTCAACTCGAATGGTGGTTGCCGTCTCCGGGGAGGGCGCGGAGCGGGTTCCCCTCGTCTTTATTTAAATGGCGGGATTTTCTGACATCCATTTCCCAGGCCTGATAATGCGACGCCCGTTTCCCTGACGCCTCTACAAATTCCAAGCGATCCCGTTATCGGGGACATTAATAACGTCAGCGTGCCCGTTTGCACTCCAAAAGAATAATATTTCCCCGCAATTATCTCGAAGGCGTCGGTCGACGGGGGTGGCGACGGGGGGAGACAAATGCACGGAGGGGAGAGGGAGACAGGGAGCGATAGAGAGGAAGATGGATGGATAGATAAAGGTGGAGTGGGCGGGAAAAGTTAGATCACACACAAGGGTCTGGAAGTTTCCAAGTGTCTGGGTGGAACCCAGGGTAGATCCTACCCTTTGGAATTTACGGAAGGTACCCTCTTAATCGCTGGCAAGTCTAGGAGGTGCTTGACTGGTTGGCTCATCTCTGATCGTATATCGAATTAGGGCACGTTATGGGGATGTACGAGGTGCTTTCGTACGAGAATTTCCACACTCCGAGACGTTTCCCTTTGGCGAAGGGCCCGGCCAAGATCCCCGAAACACGTGGCGAATCTCAAAATTGGATTCGGGGATTACGCTATTCCGCAAGTGGCGCCCCAAAATCTTCCACGCTGATTGTTTTCTGAGGTAACAGATGCCACCGGCGACCCTCGCGAATTTTCCTCCTGAAACGCATTCATCACTAGGCGACACGCGCAATCAGAAATACCAGCCGCCGTGTTTCGTACCACCCTTCGTTCGTGAATTAAAGGCGGTAATGGTGAAGCAACCAACTCTCGTCGCTCCCTGCCGCACGAAAAAGAAGGGGACAGGTGGAGCGCAAGCTTCCCGAAAAGTTCGGCCGGGTTGCGCGGGCGCCGGAGACTTTTAAGCAAGCGCGGGGCTGGCACACGTCACCGTAAATCAAGACGCGCGCGCGGAGGGATGCAATCATGCAGCGTGGGCCACGCATACGTGAGCGTGCAACGGGGTTGCGAGGGGGAGGGAGAGGGCTCGTTTACGAGCCGATGCAATTACACACTGTCAGGTTGGCGTTGTAAGCGGATTAGACGAACGAAATGTTTAATCGTCCGACGATCAAACGGAAGGATAATGACAATGGAAGCTGGGAGCTTCGTAGCAGCGGGATTTGGTCCCAGCGCGCGCGGCAGCCTCTGTGTCTCGCGACGGGTGCATAATTAAATCTCCGCTGCGCCCGTGCTACGGCCAGACGAATAATAGTCCTCCTGCAGCGGCTTGCTTGTTTCCTACCGCTGGAAATTATTCGAGGATTAACGTGCTTCGTAAAATCGACGGATACGTTGTCCGCCTCAATTAAGTCTCACCCCGGGGCTTGACCGTGTCAAACGCGCCGCCCCATTAACCGACGGGAATTCGCGCTACCTCGGCGCGCGGCGCTGTTGCATCAAGTTGTCGAGCTGTTTTATGGTTGGTCTTAAGTCCCAATTGGGACGGCGAACGCGGCTTGACGTTACGTAGTAGTGGATGCATTGCGAGAATTCCTGGCTTGGCAGGGTTTCCTAGATTACACTGGGTTTGAAATTTTAAGAGGGAACGTAAACCTAGAGGAGCTTAAAAACTGACGTGATTTTAGAATTTTTTTTGGAGCGAGCATTGACATTATTGCAGCTGTAATTTTTTTTATTAATTGTGTAACATCTTTGGCTATAATACTTTATTTTTGTATGTAAAGATATTGGTTGTATAATACAGTTGTAGGGGCTGATTCCAAATCAGCCATTCGCTGCAGTGATTTGCGCTACCCATTGACAATTAAACAAATTTCACACGAACGCAAAAAGGAAATTAGTTGCTTAAAATATATATTAACTAATGCTGCTTTTTACGGGGCCGATTTAGAAAATATTAATTTTTAAAGAAATCGCAGCACTCTGAATGAAACTTCAATTTTCGAACGTGAAATCTTACCTTTTATGCGATAAAAAAGAAACTATCAATCAAATAAACAATCTGCGCTGTCAAAAACTGCGTAATAGTGTAGCATATAGCCATGAAAAATTGGAAGTAAATCGGTTGGATAGTTTTTAAGTAATCCCAAATTTTGGGAAATCATTCTTGACATATCGAATCCTAAAAATATGTAAACAGAAGAAAATCAATCTTTCTAGCATATCTAGATGTTTGCAAAATCTATACGAGCATCGGCTCGTTTCGAATGGTGTTCACATGGTCCTTAAGTTTCCCCGCACTGGCAGAGATAGACTTGAACCCCTAGTTGCCCAGGTTCAAGTAGGTCGACGCATGAATTTGTGGCGCCTCGGATGGTTAAAGGATAAAGTTTCAAGGCAATGATTGTTCAGCTTCACTCGCTCGAAGTGCCTACTATAAACCAACCGCGTAGCAATGCTGGAAAAAGGGAGCTATCGACTCATTGAATGAGCTTTAACGAACCGTGGTTCTGTCCCTCGTAAAGCGTTTCCATGGAGGGTCTCGTGAAAGCAACGAAATCGTTCAACGAAGACATCTGTGATAGCCGTTCAGTCGTTTCCCGTGATTAATTTCGATGAAGGGTAAACTCGGGAATTTTTCGTCCCACTGCTCTTTGATCATCTACTAACTGCTCTTCGCTCGGAATAATGGGACTGCGGGGTCACCGTTCCCTGTGATTCACCTTAATTAGCGTCCTCATTAATTGGAACTCGAAGAGCCGACCGAAAGTTCGATTCTAGAACACCGTCGAGGAAATCTTCGGTCTACTCACCCCTTTTCCCAGGTTTTATGTCGCGGCCCGTTCGAGTACTTCGAGCTTTCACGTTAAATCGATCGACCACCGAACACGTCCGCTATGACAACCATGTTTCAGGAATTCGTACATCTTATCTCGACGGCTTCATCCATCTTCAACGATACGGTGCATTAGGCCGGTCCTCCGTCCCCGTTAGATTTATCGTTAATGTATCATCGACGCCTCGATACAGATCTCTATTGTCGAGCATCCCGGAGCACAGTGAATAAAATAGAAACGACGCGGAGCTCTGGGAAATAAATTCTTCACGCTCTGGTTCGCAGATGGATCGAGGAATAACCGATGGATAGAATCAGCGGTATCCTTTGACGTGTAAACAAGTATTCCTTGAGTTCTCAATTTAATCTGCACGGAAGAAATATAAGAGTGGACACATTCGCTTTGTCACGGTTGTTTAAAAAAAATTCGCTCATCGACGTTACCAGAGATTACGCAAATTTGTGTACTCATTCAGGGAGCCTCGCGAATTGCAAAGGCAATACGTTTCTGGCGCCGATGACCGATGAACGAGAAGCATGTAAAGGAAGAGGCATGCTCCCGTTTACCATGGCATGTTCGTGCACCGTACGATTGCGATGAAGTTTCAGTGCACTTGCAACTCACTCGGCGATAACGCTTCGGAGTCCATCGGACGGTTACAGTGGCAAGTAACGCGGCTTCCTAAGATCCATTTGTTCCCCCTTGGCATCGTTCCCCGCCATTGCCTGGCCCTTCTATCCCGTGGCAAACGTTATCGCGAGGAATTCCCCAAGCTGGTCTACGCGGGGGTGGTGCCTGCCTAACGTCTGCTGCTCGTAAGTGCAGCTGCAATATTGCCGTGAAGCACGCCGACGTCCGTTTTTGCGGTTTCGCGGCTCCACGAACGAACGTAGTCCCCACAAGCTTGGCCCCCCCTTATCCAGCGTTCTTCCGAACAACGTGCACGGCCGGTGATCAATCTTTTTGAGAAACGACGGCTTTTTTCGGCGCGGCAAGTTTGTTTCTGATAGCCCACGTCCCTCCTATAATCGACGGAAAGAAATTAAGCCCCCGTCTGTTTCTTCCCCTTGCTATTTCCATCGTTCCCGTGACTGTAATTGTATCTTTCTCGAACCGCGGGGTTGTCAGGCTGGAAGTTGGACATTTGAAGGATTAAAGGGTAGAGATGACGGCGAACTGTTGGGCCACCAATCTTTTGATAAGGATAGGAGATTATTTAGAAAGCGTTTGGTATCTTGATGAATAACTTTGTTATTAGACCCAAGCTAATTTTCAACCAACTGCTGTTTAAAAACTATCTCTTAAATTAAGTCGCAAAAATTCTGAGTTGAAGCTTGAACATTGTGGAATATATGCTCATCATTGAAAATTAACATTCAAAGTATCATGTAAAAAAATATTCAGCAGAAGGGTTCCAGAAAAAGCTCTTGTGCTTAAAAATCATAACTTTCTTAATTTTTAATATTTTCAGCTAAAAATTTGTGATTACACTCTCGAGATATGCTACTTTAATAAAAGCAATAAAAATTCCCCTTATTCGGGAAGCGTCTCTGCTTGTAGGAAATACATGAAATTACTATCACATGGAGCCAGAAGTACCATTTTCAAATGATGCCCCAAAGATATTTTATCTCAAAGTCAAATTGTGGTTGATTTTAACCCAGTGCGACAGCCGAGAGGGTTCGAAACCATTTTCCATTCTTCGCCATCTCTATCCACGTGTTTCGTGACTTAATTCGTATGCAGTCCAAAGAAACATCTGTCCTATAAAACTAAAACAACCACCCAGAGCTTTTTCTTTGATACGACTGCAGCCATTTTGGAGATCCTCTGCTCCCCGGCGTGTTTTCCTCGAGATAACATTGAGACCCATTATCCTCGATCCCGATCGCAATGTTCTACGGGAACAGATGCCGACGTCGACGTACGAAGCAGTCGTTACGAGGGAGGATTGAAGGAAATCGGGCGATGTTCCCCAGAGATATCGGGACGAAAGATGTAATGGCGGCGTTTCGCGTCAGTCTTCGATCACAGGCGATCACGTAGCCGATCCTAAGGAGAATATCGAAAACGCGTTACCGTACGTCGTATGCAACGTTACACCTCGTCGATGTTTCTTCTCCCAGCTCTCTTCGTGACTGTTCGTTGCAGTTGCGTTCACGTTTGTCTTTTGTTTTTTCATTGCAACTGACTGGTTTCAACTTTCACCATTAACTAGCTTCCAACTATTTTCATCTTTGTCTGTATTCTGTTTGCTTTTCGTTTTACGTACAGAGGCAGAAAACTGGGCTTCCTTGCTCTTTACTTTTGCTCCCTCGAGGGTTGTGCGTTTGTTAGTGTTTAGAAGAAACTTTGGGGATATAGTTCTTTTCTTGGTTGTAGGTCTGGTTCTTTTGGTAGTACAGGTAGTTTACTGTTTAGGTAACTCAAAATGCGAGTGGAAGATACTTGTTTGTGGATGCTATAGATTTTTCAAGAGTGTTGCTTTGAACGGATAAATATTTTTCTATGATAGATTAATATGAAATTGAAGGAATGTTACCTCTATTCGACTGAATGTGTGTGGAATGCTTGTTGTATGGAGTGTTAAGTAACTAAGAATGAATTCTTAGGTAAAGAGTTATGATGTATGTTATATTAAAAACAGAATAATTTATCATCGTTTTTCCGTTTGCAACTAAAGAAAAATTAAAGCAGAAAGTCTGTAGTTAAGGCTGATATTTCCTCTCAAAAACAGTGTTCCCTGTAGGCACTATTTTTCCAATAATACTTCAGAAATTAAATCTCCAATCACCTTATGCACATTTGAATCTCTACAAAGAAAAATAAATTCCACCGTAATCGCAATTTCATTCGACCCCTGCAGCCCTTTATTCTACCAGCAGTTAATCGCATTTACAACATTTTATCGCCAACGATAAGTCCACGTTCGCGCAGCTGATTTACAAAGAACCCAGCAAAGCATACAAATCAAATTTATCAGTTCGCGAGATCGAATCGGCTGGAGAAAGAAACTGAGCGAGCAGTGATAAAAGCTGGAAACCGATCCCAGTGGGACGTGTAAGCGCAAACATTGACCAGACCACTTAGTAAAACATCAAGCGCGTTATTCCCGTTTCAAGTCCTCTAAACTGAACGAAATTCACGCGCGTATGCCGCAATAGTGGCCACATTTTCCATGAGGGAATCGTTCCTGTACGCGCCACCAGCGCGAACAATTATTCGAGGACCGTTGAGCCTCTACGATTGTCTTCATGGCTCCTGAACGAACTGTTATTCGAATAAACTGTTGTCGTTGATGGGGGACGAGATCGCGTTTCGATTGCAAATCGACCGATCGATTAATATTCTGTCCAGGCCACTTGAAATTCAAGCAGTTAAACGTTCGAATAAAATACTCGTACCCACATCAGGAGTCCTCGAGAAACTTACCAAAAATCGTCGATATTTATCGAGCAGGCGACTAGAAATTTTAGAAACCTCTGATTGAACTTCAAGCTTTCCCAAGGTAGGAAATAATAATCCACAGAAGCAATCGCTTCCACGTAAAGTCAGTTTCCTTCGTTGTAATCAACAGTTGGCATGAGGAACAATTTAAAAAGGGAAGAGCAGTGCACATAACTATTTCCACACAGATGTACACTCAATCTATCAACCAAAAGGCTCGAGAAACGCGCGGACGCTTTATTCTCCCAGCCATGCAGATGGGGAAGAGATAATGATGAAAAACGATCTGTTGACTGGCAATAACTCTTTCCCGCCGTCAAGAACCAGCTTGTGGCACCTGCAGCGACCACGACGTTTGTTTTCACGATCATTTCCGCGGGGGGTGCGACAGAAAAGGGCGGCGAAACGAAACAGATGTCCCACAGAGTGGACGTTCCACCCCTTCCTCGTTCTCCATCTCCAAGCGACCGTAACCCTATAATTTTCAAAGCTAACCTGCTCGACTACCGGGTCTAGTAAACTACCAAGTGTTCCCCGTTATGTTCCTCCCAACGGGGACCTCGCATTTGCACTTCGAACAGCCTCCCGCGTGCAATCGAATTAATAAGGCCTGCGGTTCGATGAATCATTTAATCTTCATGGAAGTTTTATCAGCTATTGTCTTCATCCGAGTTACTACGTTTCAAAATTCGTGGATAAAACTTTCACAAGTTTTTACGAGTGCCTAGATTTTTGTCACATCGCAATGGGTTTTTCAAAATTGTCACTATCCAAAATAGTGTCATCTTTTTATGTCAGCAGCATTTTTTCCAGAATCAAACAGACATGTTTTGTGATGCCGAATAGCATGTTCTCTGTACAAGTTGATTCCGTTACCAGCATGTCATGCAGAAGTCCACTGTGCGTCAAGATTAAACGACTGGTTCGGACATTTTTTCGTTTTTCGCCTCTCGAGTACAGATGACTCCGAATACCAGGGGGGCTTGTAACGAAAATTAAAACGTCAACCCTCGGTTAGGTTGTAAAATTCTTCAGCCCGGTACGACAGCCTCGAAACGTTCGCTTTTACATCACCGGTACGGGAAAATTGAAAAATCAGCTTAAAGGCAGGTTTATCGCGTGTCCGTTGAATTTTTGTTTAAATATTTCAAGCGTACGGAAGCTTTTAATGGGTTTTTTTCAATTACCCGCACATTTCTACTCTTTCCATCAGTACGTTCATTTTAATCAATTTGCAGGCTACACTACTGAGATCGTTTATCAATTTGTAAACACCTTTTAAACTAATATACATTCCACGCCCGTGATCACTAATTAAATTCCCTCCATCTGTTCAAGTCTGGAAACGCAAATCTGGTGTTAATAATAATTATATCAATAATGTCACGATTCTAGAATCTTTTATTTTGCACGGTGTAAAAAATTGATATGCCATTGTTCGCACAGGCATGGTTCGATACACCCCTGAATCGATGGAGATTTGTTAAAAAAAAGTGTACCGCAAAATTGACTTTGACCTTGAAATTCAGGATCAAATATTTTTCATTGTAACATGTTTGACACACTAAAACCAGAAAAAATGTCAAAGGAACTATGTCCCAAAGAATATTTCAAATGAACGAAGAAAATTACAACACATTAGAATAAAAAAATTGTATTTTAAATTTCGAGGTCAAGATCAACTTTGCGGCTCATTTTTTCAAAAAAATCACCACCGATCCAGCTGCATAGAATCACATCATAATTTTTACACCCTGTACATACCACCTTCCTCCTTCCAGCTACTGACCACTGACTCGCAAACAATATCCCTTATTCATGATCCAACCCGGAGTACCAAATATTTCACGAAGCATCCTCCATCATTACGATTTACCGCAACGACCCCTGCACCCTCTGTCAGCTAACTATGAAGACCCCAATCCACCACACGTCCAACGATGGAGTAAATTAACGCTACCGTACCTTCGCGTACTTTTATACACATTTAACAGCCCCCACCAAGAAATTCAATTACCAAACCTCGCGCCACCACCAACCACCAAAAATACAAGAAGTAATCCAGCGAACGAGGAAAAAGGGTGGCTGCACGAGGATGCAACGAGGGTTGCCAGCCAAAAGAACACGTTCTCAGCCAACAAGGATCAAGCGGTAGGCGGCCGGGCCCGGTTCAGTTGCTTGCGAAACTTTTTCCTCGTAGGTGTCGGGGGCCCGTGTAAACGGGGTATCTTCGCCGCAGGTGGCGTGGCCGTCTAATCCCGTTGGTGGCCGCGTCGGGGCGCGTTTATCACCTCGACACGGGATTTTCGCGGGGATTAATACGATTTCGCGGTAATTGGAAGCACTGGCGTGCGCCCCCGACGAAATTACGCCACGTTGCCGAGCCGTTGTAGCAGCCTGGGCTACAGGCTAAGCCGAGCGCCCGAGTTTCCTATCACATATAAATAGTATCGGGCGCTGCGGCGTTAATTATCAGAAGGGATAAGCCACTGCTAGAGAATGGAGTACAACAGGGTATAACGCGTAACGGCCGTTCGCTGCAGCTAGAGATTAAAGGACGCCGAGGATCGAGGAAGAAAAGGAGGCTTGGGATCACGGTGGAAGAGTGCTCTCCAGCGCGGAGTACCGTTCGAAGCGGGAATGGCTCATCTGCGAAGCTTAAGGGAGATCAATTTATCAGGAGCATGTAGAACGCTTGGTGTTTAAACGGACGCAGTTCATGGGTGTCATGTGCACTCGCTTTGATAGATGGGTATGAAGACTCACTGTAACGGAGAGGAATGATGAGAAAACGTAAGGAATATGGTTCGAAGGGGAAGTAGTTTGCGTAGCTTTGAACCCTGGCTCGTAAGAGTTCCAATCAATGCTAATCAATTTCGTAAGCTAATTCCAAGCCTAGGAAACACTTCCAATCGGCCCTGTTTCGCGGCGAGCGAAAAAAAAGGATTGGACGTTAATAACGCAATTACGATTCTGAATAGCTTTCCCTTGCATCGAGCCGTTGAATGCCAGCATCGCCAGGGAGCATTCGGAACGACTCGAGATTCGATTCCGTGGGAAAACCAGCGGCATTACCGACGCGACGCGACGTCGCTGATAGACGCGAAGCTGGCGTAATAAATCCAAGGGGAAGGATGGAAAGTGGTGGGAAGACAAAAAGGGAAACGGGCCGCGAGAAATCGAATCGCTCGCCGTCGCTATTAGCCGTCGTTCGCCGAGCGATTGAGCTTTAATGCAAACGGGTGGCGTGGGTGGGGGGAAAGCAAATTAGTGTCTGGTAGGTAGACGGTGTAACAGCGACCGACTTATCCAGGAATGGAAGGCGTCCGCGATCGACAAGCTCTTGTCTCCGCTCTCCTGAAGCCGACCTCGCCGCGACGAGTAATTTACCAAGAGCTTGGAACACCTGTCCCCTTCCTCCTCGTTCGTTTCACCGAGCTTCTTTCTACCCCGGAAAGGCTCTTTTACATGTTACTTCTCGTTTTGCCGCCGGCCAGGCCGGGGCTCTACCTTTCCTCGCTCGATGCCCCTTCAGCGAGCATGACGTACTCGAAACTCGCCATCGCCACGAGAGCGCGATATTACGTGGACAATCTCCTCCTCGACGGACGATTCCGTTTTTTTTTTCATGCTAATGTCGTTAGTGCATCGCTTTTTAATTTTGAATGGAGGCTCGACTGTGGCTTGACGCCGCTGGCTTTACCTGGGGGGTGAACGCAGTCTTGAAAGTGGTGTCTTTTATTACTTTGCAATATTTTTGTGTTAGAACTACATATTTGACTCTTTTATTCATTAATCACTCGAGGTGAATTTAAGTGCGAACGTCTATCTACCTCGTGGTCCATCTTGGGTTAAAAAATTCTTTATCTCACACTTGTCGATAATGACCCACCCCTTTCGTTATTTTTAAAAATAAATTTTGATGAGTAGGAATGTTGAGACGCAGGACCTCTAAAAAGTAGTTTTTCTTTCTGTTTTCTGTTGTACGCTACTCCACGTTAATTTCAGTTTATAGGGTGACTTGTTCAGTGAATGAACACCCCCCAGTGAATCAACACTGATGATATTATACAAAGAACTAACACCTATCACACTCTTTTCGCGTTAAAATTTGCATAGTATCTTTATTCGTCTAAATTTAATAAATTTAAATATCCTCCCAACAAAATAATTTATTTCAATTAAGTTTATACTTAATTAAAATAAACTATAAAATTCTATAGAGACTTCACTCCCCATAATAAAATTTAAGTATTTTTACTTAAACTTTATATTGACGACAGTAAAAAACTAATTTTAATGCTACCTTCGTAAACCTTGCAAATCTTTAAGCAAGCCTCACTATCATTGTCCATCCAAATCCCCCCCGCCAGGAATTTCGTCCCCGCGAAAAGCACCCAGTGGACTTCAGGTCGTATCTTAATTTGCCCGGATTCAGCAGAACTGGAGCGCGTGCAGGCAATAAGAGCCACCCTTGACAGATCGGACGGACATAAATTCGAATTCTGCGGGGGCGGCGGTGGAAGCAGAGGTCGATCGGGCCGTTACAGGAATAGGGCCGAGAGCCCAGGGCGCCTGGCGGGGTCGAGGTGGTTTTTCCAATTTTGTAAATCTGTCATAAATAAAGGCGGGCGTGCATCGCGTCCCGGCCAAGTGCTTTCATCTGGATTTCGATGGGGACACGCTCACGTGCCGCTGACGTTTTCGAGCGGTATCGTGATCTCGAGGAGGATCGCGCGGTTATTTATCGCGCCGCCGTTATTTGATACCACGGGGACGTCAGAGGGACGATTATAGCGGTCCTGACCCGCGTGTCGAGAGGATCCTGCGGCGAATGCGACACGTATCTTTATCCATAGCCCCGATAAACCCACGAAAATAGAAAACTCAGCCATTCCCACGACGTGATCCTCTGAAACGGGCTTTCCACGGCTACCGCAAAGTCTGCGACGCGTTGTACTTACCACGCACTGTACAAACCTCCTTAAACGAACAGGAATAGACTCTATGAGGAAGGGCCAGGGAATTCAGCGTGGGCGGATGCTGTCCGTTTGCAAAGTCTGAAAGGATGCAGATCTAGGAGACGTCCTCTGCCGAGCGCGATGTTTGAAGGCACTGAATGCCCAGTTGCAACAGGCACCGAGCAGCCTCGACTCGAAGCTCAAAGGGTGCTTTGAAAACGGTCTAATCTTGAGTCGCTATAAGGACATCTAATTCCAGTGCCGAGGGGCGTTCTTATAAAATTGGCGTTAAACAGTTGCTCGTTGTGGTTTGTAAGGATGGCTGGTGACAGAGGGTAGGAGTTATTAGCGATCCTATCAGGACCACAGCTCGGGAGGCACACAAAGGATCCCATCTAGCCTGGAGCCGGATCTATTATCACCGAGCGTTCTCGATTTTACAGTCGGCGATCGATTCGAGCGCCATTGAGGAGCTCTGCGGTTGTGGCTGCGGATATAAAACGAAAAACCGGGTCCACGAGGCGGTGTGGACAAGATTATCGAGGGTCGACCGAGAGGGGAGGTTCTTTCCTTCCCGGCGACCGGCAATGACGTCGACCATTGCCATTGCTGCGGCCCCAACGCGAGAACTTTCCATTTCCACGTTTCTGTAGCTGGACTCGTGGCGGTGCAACTCGGGAGATTAGCGGCTCCGTCCACGACGACGGAGGTGGCGCGAGGACGAAAAGGACGACGGGACACCAGCACGTTTCTCTGCCTTTACCCTCGGGAAATTACGAGAAACCCCGCTACCTAAGCAACCTATCCTCGACGGTCCCTTGCACATCTGTTTCTCCCTGTTCGCCTTTCTCAACGGGCCTGTCCTCTTGGCTTTGTCCCCTGCCACTTTCGCTCCTCCGATTCTTTCTTCCCTTCCTGGCCGACCGAGGACAATCGTGCTCCAGCACGGAACAGAAGCAAGGATGATTTGCCGCCTTCCGACCCCCGTACTGATCGAGATGTACTGGGTGATCTGGGGAAGAAGTGGGAGAATCGTAGGATTCTGGGCGACGGATCAGTTATGTACGTTGTACTATCATTTCAGTTTATGGTCCTCTTGCAACCCCATCGAGAATATCGGGCATCCCAGAATGAAACAGAGAAGTAAATATTCCTAACTCGTAATTAGATACTTCTGTAGTTTCACGAGTATTATGAATTCATCTGAACTTATCAGCAAACTCACAGTCGCTTTCCTAGGAAATTGTATAGTCTGTTCTACAATTTTCACTTGCCTTGCCAAAGACTCACCTACTGGCAGACCGTGCCATTTCCCAGGCACCCTGTATCCCGAAACTGTTCGACCCCCGTTTTCAGGTCGTCAATAGAGCCTGATCCTCCATCTCGACGCGGGCGGAGTAGCCGAATTTCCCAGCTACCCGTCGTGTTTCATTCCGCGCGGCTAATTTAACCCTCGCGACCTTCCGGCCGATTTCTCCCGAATGGAAATCGAGCCGCTAGCAACAGCTCGGCCGAACGGAATAACCGTTGCTTCGGAGCCACGTCCAGCTGAATGGCGGACATTCGAAAATTGCCTGCCGCGAATACATTTTACGGTGCGATTCTCGAGGCTGCCTCTGGAATGCCCGTCGAAGGAAACAGAGGTGGAAACCGATAACCGTTGATCGAAACGGAAACTCGATTCCGACAAGTCCAATTTGGTAGCACGGTGCCGCGACAAGGTTTATGCAAAAGCGATGCTATTTTTTTTAGATCAACGGATCACCTTGCGTCTAACTCGGCTTGAAAAACTGCGGAAAGCATCCTTGATGCTTCTTCGCTCGAGGATCGGCTTCATCGTATTGGCGAAAATGTGCACCGAGGCCAATTGCAAATGTGTTCTTTATTTAAATGTAGGTACTTGGAGGCTTTTATGTTCTTTTAAAATTTTACTTGTATTTTAAAATTTTAAAATGTTAAAATTTTACTAATATTTTTATAAGCAGAGGTTTCTGATGCACCATTGCCTACCCCGTTTTATTTTTTACCTAATAGACTTTATCGTGGAACTAACACATTCGGTACAGTTGAACCATGATACTTTACACGTTGCACGTGATTAGGGAAGGTACAGAGACTCTTCCTCACTTTCCCTGCTCGACGTAAAGGAGGGCACGGTAATTCTTTGGAATCTCTGGCACGAAGCTGGCTAATCCACGTTATTTGCCAAAAGCTACTGCTCGCCTCTCGCATTCGCGACAAGGATAACTTCCTCCAGTTGCTATTCTTCCGCTTCGTTCTTTCCCTTCGTTTCGTACCAGTTACCGATGAAAAACTTTGTTAATTAACCGAGAAGCTGCAGCGAGCGTTCGAATACCTTTCACAAACGAGTATTAGCCCTGAAACTGTAAGGATCTTTCAAACTTTTTCATCCCTTCATTTCAATTTATCCATTCTCCCGTTCCAATACTAAAGGAGCCGAGAAGCAGCGGCATTATAAACGACTTAAATATTTATAAAACAGTACCAGACAGGAATCGTTTAAACTGGCCCTCAGTCTCCGACTGTGTCTGCAGTTTGCAGTAGCTACTTAAAACTGCAAAGCTAAAAGTCTACCGTCCCTACGTACTTCCACATCGAATCGGTCGTACAACGACCCAACCTAAAAGTATCAATCGCAGCAATGATTTATCTGCCACCGAGCACTAAGAAACCACCCTACCAAAGCCCCGTAACTTCATCACACGTCGAACCATTTATTTCACGTTCCTGTAAGCCACCCCGAACTCCGGCACGATCTTCTGCATGAAAGGGTTCGGAGCAACCGCAGAACGATCGTCACCGCCCTCCATTACCAGATAGCACGGTAGAAGAGCGTCTATCGAAGACGTTGGCGTCTCGCTGGATGCACAGGGCAGGTGTACGCGAAGCAGGGTGGCGCAGACGTCGCATAAAAGACAACAAGACCAAACACATCTCAGCATCCAGCGAGGAGGAATGCCCGGGCGCGCTGGAGGGAACGTCTCCATATTCCCTGACGAGCGTAATACTGAAAAGGAATTCGTCGCCAGCCCCGCGGAACGAAGGGGACGCGGATTCGTCGCGGGGAAGCTATCTAATCCACGCCATTTGCAGCAAGCCTCTCGGCCGCTTTTCTCTTACCGAAGCCACCGGGAGACGTCTATTCCTGCCTCTTCGGAGACGTCGCTACGTCAACCGACCACCCCCATCCAACCCACTCTTGGCGTAGGTACCATTTTCGTCTTCGCTCCTCTCGGAATCAACCGCCCGAGCCCATCGGCGCAGTTATCGCGCGGTCGTTCTTCCCGCGAAATAAGTACGTGTCGCGCGGGAAACAGGAAGCAATCTCGGCGGGCTTAAGCGGCCAGGGCAATTCCTGCAATTCCGTGGAGCCAGCGGCGTGCGATGGAGAAGGAGAGGCGAGCCACCGATTCTCCGGATTCCAGCTTCAAAATCGCCCACGAGATTACCCGCGACGCCGGCTTATCTCGATGGGAAGATCGGTGGCCCTCCCACCTCGCGAGGGAATCTTTTTATTGAGTCCCCCCCTGCTAATTTAATCCCTTTGGGACGCGATTCTTTCAGACCGTGATATTGTGCTGGATGGAATTGCGCTGCTCTTGTGCGAATGTAACGCTCGCGGTTGCGATCATTCGGCTAGATTAATAGCAACACGCGGCAGCACCTTGTGTTTCTTTGTCTGTTGCTTTGTTTATGATTCAATTTCGGGTGGTATCTTAGTGCGACGAAAGTAGGTTGCTATCTTTGTGAAAAATTATGACTGGATTTTAAAAAGAATAATCGCTTTTTTCTACAACTGTTTTTTCAACTACAAAGGCTATTAGAGTTAAAAGATTCAAAAATGAGAAAATGGTAACTCAAAAATTGCCAATTTGTGATTATAAGAAGGTGTGACCACGAAGGGTTAACTGGGGGTCTGTGATATTTATGGGAAGTGGAAGTTTGATTCTCGATTCAGTGTTGAACAAAAATAGGATGAAGCTGGAATTATGAAGCACATAATACAACTGCTATTTTTCTGAAACTGAATATCACAGCATTGAATTCTCAACGTGACGTTTGTATTTCGGAGCTGTTTAGATTCGAAGTCTCAGCTTTCCTTTTATTTCGTAGAAAGGACAATTTGAATACAGTAATATGGAGAGATTGAAGGGTGTATGCTGCACGGCACTCCGTGGCTTTTGTAGCGTGAAAACCATTTTCAAGGAAGCATGATATGGCCACGGTTGCTATATAATATTGATTTATCCACGGGAATAAAGTGAATCGTTATACGTCGCCTTAGTAATGGTAGAATTTATGTATCCAAGATCGCACGAAAACTGCATCGACGCGTTTCGCAGTAATAAGGCCCCCTCTGTCAGCGACACTCGCCTCAAGTTTCGAAGTCGGAATCCGCTTTTCGGAGATTCCAATTTCCTGTCGATTTCCTGTAAACGCGAAAGTTTTGCGTGCCCGGCGATCCACATAATGCAAACAGGAAAATACAGTACAGTACTGTATATTAGATTCCACGAACAAATAGAATACTAAAATTTAGACCGTAGGTACTTTAACTTTAAACTTCTATTTCCTTGGAAAACAGACGGTTGCGCGAAACTACAAGGAATAACCAGCATAGGAACTAGCAGAGCTGCAACAAACACTCGGAGTAACTTCCTAGCCGAAACGAATGGATCAGCAATAAAAGGAGAGGATCGAACAGTGGGATTTGCATTTTCCTTTAAATTCGTCTCAGCGAAATATCGTTTACCCTGGCGGTGAAAAAGGAAGATCGCGATGAGCGCAGGGAATATGTATAACGCGATAATGGATTCGTAATATCGCCAATACTGCGCTAGCTATTACAAGAGGAATCTCTGCGAATGTCGATTGCGCAGCTTTCACGGAAAGGGAGCGAAGTTATTCACCGAGCAATCCATTAAAGATCGACAGTGAATCAGCAAAAATACTCGTTGATGTAAAGATCGTTACCGGTATGAAAAAGGGTGGTTAACGAATTGGAGGATATTCAAAAATTCTTGGATTATTTCAGAAAGTCGTGCTATTTGATATCGACGCAGCTAACTGCGGTAGCTGCGGCCTTAATAGATTAGGGAAGCAGCAGGTGTGCTAGCGCCATAGTGCACGACATTCGAAGTAATCTTATTTCGATCGGAATTGTAACTTTTTATTACCCTGGCCAGGGAAAAGGCATTCAATATAAAAGCTATGGGTATTCTGAAGTTACAAGTAGTTACAACTCCTATTCTGGAACTTGGTTCCATCGTTGGGAAACCCAGCACGCGATGAGTCGATATTACGAGATCCTCGTGCGTTACGATAACCTTTGAATAAGGGCAAAATGTAAAAAAAAAACGTGTAGGTACTTTTAAACCCTTTCTCATTTACAGTAAATGTGGTTTCAATCTACTGCCACGAGCAAAAAGATATCTTCACCGCATTGCTTTACATACTATCGTGCAAATAGTTGCAAAACATGGTAAACTATTATTAAGTGGAAGGTATAATACATATAGAGAAAGAAAGATAAGAGTAAAGGCAAGGCAGCAGTAATCACTGTTAATAAGCCTAACAATAAGAGCATAATACTAATTACAACATATAAAATGAAATGAAATTAACTCACTCTTGTAATTTCTACTCTGTACCAAATGCTGCCCTGCCTTGCGTTATAAACCTCTGACAAGAAGTATTACAAAACACGCTCCGAGAACAACGTTATTAATACCACAAGTTACGGCGCGGGAGGAATAAACGTAAAGCACAGTATCGTTGAAATAATTAGAAACGGTGCTGCGTACACGAAGCCCACATCGCCAATAATGTTACTGGAACTTCATCGCTGCCATTCCCCGCACGAAGAGCAATGCCACGGTTTGGCCATTCTCCAACGACCAAAGTCTAGCCACTTTCTCTGGTGCAGGAAACTTTTTACGACCACCGATTCGGGCATTGCTTAACTCATACGGATAATGCACGATAGAAATTCATACGATGCGCCGCGGAAAGCACGAAGGCAAAACTTGGCTTGTTCTTTTCGCTCGAGGACGCGAGATTGGCGTGAAAATTGCTGTGCCTTGGCCACAGCTCACCATAATAGTATCTACTTGAACTGTAAGCACGCGAAGTGGCACGCCCGCGGAAAGAGACTTAAAGGGTTCGATAAAATCGATTTCCATCATTCTCAAGATATTTTAAAAGTACCCGGATGCCACTATTCTGGGGAACAACTTTGTACTTGCATTCAAGGCTAAGTGGTTACCTAGCTTCTTCAGCGAGACCGTCCATCGTTCCTTTTCCACGAAGTTCCTCAGCACACATCCCTTGCGCTAACAATTACCATAATAATCACCTCGTACGAAAGTTTTCGTTTCTCCTCGCGCGACAAATATCTCAATGCATCCCAAAAGAAACGAATCACTTAAGAAATCTATTCACAAGAAACACACTGCCAAGCCACGACACAGATCCACTACACAAGAAGTGCCGTTTGCCATTTGCAATCCCGAGAAAATATCATCAAAGACAATTATCAATCGTCGACTCTGCGGCCAGCGAGTTCGTCGAAAGATGAGCGACTGGGAACGCAGGCTGCGCTCAGGAGCTAAAACGCGTTAGTCTAATTAGATTCTAAACAGTGCCGACGCGGCAGGCATTCTGGCGCGCAGCTAAGCCGGCGGCGTTTGTCAACATAATTTTCTGCCGCGGACCAAGCCACGTTAATCCGCTGTAAGGAGAACCGAGATTGAAGTAACGCTAAACGAGCTGGAACGGATCGTTTCGCGCTGCTTCCTCGTCGCGGCCAATGAAACCAGTGATTAGACGGTGCACGTCGACGGCGAACGGAACAGGAAACGTAATGGCTCGAAAACGTAATCGGAAACCGGGTCACGGTTCGTGGAGGCCGCTGTCGACCCAGTTCCGCGTACGTGGCAAACGAGATTTCTGGCTGGCGTTGTCTGGGGTCGTTAAGGGTTCAGGCGAGGGGGTTAACTGTGTTGCAGGGTCGTATATTGCAGGGGGCAGGAGGTTCCAGGCATGTCTGATGGCCTCTTTCTTCGAATTCCTCAAGGACTTGGATGGAGATACATTCCACTCCGACGCTGGAAGAACGTTAATGGTGTATGAAGGGAATTAATACTTGCAAGTGAATTTCAAGCTATGCATTGTATAATTTTAATATTCTTGTAGAAGACGAACCGTAGGAAATAAATTTCAAATGGTAAACGTAGAATTTTCCATGAGGAAGCAACCATGAGTTGCCAACGATGCATTCACGAATGTCTTTCTGCGCCCCAGTCGTCAAGGGCATAATTTATAAGACCCCCAAGTGTGGATCGCTTTCTCTTTCCAAGTCCCATGTTCGTGACAGCTGAGCGACCGTATGGAAACACTTGGGGGAACGGTCAAAGTCTCGTATTCCTTAGATACGTTTGATCTGGCTATGGAGCACTTGGTTTGCCACGTCAGAAGTGTATGGGTGGAATTAGAAGATGCCAGTGGAGCTTATGGTTCGAAACTCGAAATCCCAGTTGCTTTTGAGGACTACGAGTACATAGCGGTGGGCTTACATCTTAATAGCTTGATAGCATCTTGGCAATCAAAGCCTTTAACGAAGAAGTAGGCCTCCTTCCATTAAAAGACGATTGCCAGAACAATTCGCTCTGATAACGGCCAGACGACTGGCATTACTCGCATTCATCGTATCTGGAAGAACAGGCGATAGGTGGTAGTTAACCTGCTTCGCTGACCTGACCCACCGACAGCTTGTGCGCGTGGGTGGGGCCAGTGATTTACGGGGTAACCTAAATATCCGAACCCGTGCTGCCAGCAATTATACACTATCGGCGTAACGCCGTGAAAATAGCATCGTTCTCGTAACCACCGCGCTGGAGGAACATTAGGGACACGAAACACGTTCGCAACACCGTGATCTGTCCGATCGCGTGCAAGTTCCACGCCATGAACTCCCACGGAGATAGTCAATCCCATTTTTCCTACGCGACAAAGCCTATGCACTTTGTGACCATTTCTCACACCCGAAGACATTCGAGTACAGTAGCGTGCAAAAGCTTTCAGCACCTTTCGTTTGGTAGTAAAGTAATCAAGAGGAACGTATGATAAGAAAGAACGACTTATTTTCTCGGGATAGTTCCAGGGGAAGTTACTCCATAACTCCAGGTTAATAAAGTTGTAATAGATAGTTTGACGATACAACTCAGTTTGCAGGACTATAAGCTACAAATTTGTTTCGTCGATTTCTCAAGGGAAATATTCCCGACCACTTTCCTAAATTCTGATAATAGTATCGTCGCTATATTAAGTTGCAGCATCCGGTAGGTAACTTATGACTTTGCGCCTACATCTAGTGTCAGTTTCCTAATATATTGATAAGTCGAATCTGAAGACAGTAAGCTGGCAGGTGAACCCGGATGCTTGTGCAGAAGTTACCAGAAAAGTGACCAAATCGTGATTTCACGGAGGAAATTGAGCGTTTAAAGAGCGGTTGACAGGACAGCCCTCGCCACTTTACCGCAGTGTTGTCTATAAGTAGTGGCGGTGATCCCGCGTGGAAGAGGAAGGGGAGGAGGGTAACTGGGTTGCCGCAGAGTGACGTCACAATTGCCCTAACCTAACCCAGTTTTGCAGCGGGGTCATGCCACCCTTATTCCACCGTACACCGCAAATATTGCTTGAAAATTACGCGTCCACGGATGGGGACACAGTTCGCTTTCCCATTCAGAACACGCGAAATTAAAAAGCCAAGCTCGGAATGCTAATTCTCTGGACCTACGCGACCTCGATGACCGATTTTCCAGCCAACTTCCACCACGTACAAATTCTTCGACCATCTGGCCTACATTCTAGGTCCTGACCTGCGAAATTCGAACCTCTCGCGAAATACTTTCGGAGTTGTACAATTAGAAGAAGATCCCCAATATTCTTAGAATTCTTCCTATTCTTAAATACAAACAGAGAATCGATGACCTAAAAGCTTAGGACCATCCCTCGACCACAATCGCATTTGAACCAGCCAACAGAATCCTCGAGAAGCTTCCCTGGACGTCACCGCGCACCGCAGCAACGAACTACTCCGAAGACAGCCGAAAAAGGGAATCGTTAATCAAACTACTTGGCGCTGGTGCCAGCGAGCCCAAAACCGGCCGGCAAAAACCCAGCGCAACAGCAGTTACTCACAGCTCTGTAAAGATTTGCGTACCTCCGTGTCCGAAGCATTCCGCGGGGGACGTTTAACTCGTACGCAAGAAAGTCGTTGAAACGGTCGAATGGAACGAGCCCGTCTACGGAATGGAGTTCCGCCCCATTGCTCGCGTCCCCGCTGGTATTCACAGGCACACGGCCGATTATACGCGGCCATTTCCGCGGCGTGGGTGGGACACGGCGAAGCGTCCCGCCGCGATGACGATACACCGAGTAACACGGAAAATAACTTAAGCCCGCGGCACCGGCAGCGACGGGATTGTTTGATCGCGTGCCAGCTGTATCGCGACGGTCTTATTCGAGTTTTCCTGTTTCCTGGCTCGGCCCCTCCGTAGATCCCTGTCGCGGGATTTAAAGCTGCGCGACGAAAACGGCCGGTTAGGCGAGCCGCGAAAGATCGCTCGGCCCAGTTAAGGAATCAAGACCACGCGAGCCGCGATCGGATTAGGGTTGATCGGTCGCGAGAAACCAGGGGGGAACGCTGCACGCGATTCACTGACCCATATTCCGCGACGTAAGCTAGAAACGATACGTCTTAGCGAGCCACTCGCGCAGTCCCGGTCTTCTCGTTCCGCAGCGTATTATCGGGTAATTGTATTTCCACCGGCCGCCGCAGCCGCGCACGTATGAATTCTAGGCTGGCAAGTTCGTGGCCCCTATATAACGCTGTCGTCCGCGTTGCTCCAACGGAATTGTTTCGAGACAATTACGCCGGCAAGATATTGTCAACCCTAGATCACCGACTGATTCGAAGTAATTAGACGTTGGATTTAGGGGCTGGTTGGAAAGGGTGTGACCGTGATAATGGGGCTCTGGGTGTGTGGACGAAGTTCGGAGGAGATATTCGAAAGTGTGCGTGGGAATTGAAGGGTAAGAAGGGGGTTGGGCTTTCTTTGTCGATTCGGAATGTTTGAGCTCAGGGGATTTTAGGACCTTCATGTTTCAGGGAAATTCAGGAAGCTTTTAGTAAGGAGGGTGGTATATAAGCAGAATATCGACGGCTTAGTTCACAAATATTTGTCCAGTTTTTGTGAAGAACTGTAAAATAATTTTGTTACCAAATGATGAATCTAATTAAAAGAAGTCAGTTTTATCTTGAAACTTTTTTCTATTTCTTATAGTTCGCGAGTTATAACACAAAATGGGAAAATAGCCGAATTTTCAGGGGTTAATTTCACCCTTCGAGTGAATTAGAGCGGCAAATAAAAATTGCGTTGTAATTAGGAGGAAATCCCCTACAAATTCAGAGAGTGTCAGAATTTTTTATATGTTTCTGCATTTTTTATATCTTTCCCCTCATATTTCCGGTAAATAATTGTACTTTTACAATTCCGTGGAACCTATGGAACGATGTTATCAATACTTTAAGTGGCTGTACTACCCACATTTACACCACATTCTACCATTCTCCTTTAGCTAATGAATTCTGATGTTCCACTTGTAATTATTCCTCTATGAGGCCAAGTACCTAAAACACCAAAACCAAGCGGGATGCAGGGCTTGTCGGTGCAGCGTGAAGGCATCCTCAAGTTTCTGCCGCGAGCTAGACCGTTCTTAGGATAGAAATCGGTTTACATTAGCTGGCAAGCTGAATATTGGCGAAGCTGAGTGCTCGCCGCGAAGCCAGGAGACGCGATTGTAATATTCAGCTGTGTATGTGCAGCCACAGACGCTGGACACGTTTGATCGAGGTTAGCGCGTTGATTCAATTGCATAATGTGCAATGCGCCGCGGCTAATCCTCAAAAGCGCCGGCTTACCAAGTCAATCGCCCACCGGTCGATCCCCTTCTTGCCGATTTCTGTGGATGCGCGCTTATCTGCCGCTCCACGAACCGCGTGTCCCCGTCATCGAGCTAGGGGAACGTGACGGAAAGCAATGCAAAAGGGTGGCCTTATCATTTTCACTAACAGATATATATATGTACATATATATCCCAAATGGGTTCATTTTAGATCCGGTCGCATCGTAAGCGTTATTGAAAACCTTGAATTATAGAATTGTCATCGAGATGAGGTCTACTTTCAGCCGTAGAACTCTTTTTTGGTATTATCTGAGCGGTTCTACCGAAAGTTCTTTGGTAGCGAACGCTTGAAAATTTCGATCGATCTGCCTCTCTGCGTACGCAGCGTGATATCTGGTCACGCGTGCAGACGTCAGTGTGCGTTAAGCTGAAGAGGGAAAATCTACCGGGCGGGAAAATCGAGGGACCGGGTGGATTTGTCAGCGGGGATTAAGCAAAATTTATAAAGTTGGCGCGACACTAAGTACCGTTATTAAGTCGTCGCTTCGCCTTCGCGCACCACCCACGATATTTCAAGCCCTCCTAAAAGCGCACCTCCCTCCATTCATGCTAACCCCCGCATGGCATTGCACCCTTTCAGGCAATGGCCTCCCTTCGAACGTCAGTAAACTACAGATAAAGCGTAGCCAATTTCTCCCCTCTTCGATTCCTTGCCATCTCGCCACCTTCCCGCCGCTCAATCTCGGCTTTACGGGCCGAAGCTAAGATTCCAAAAGCCATAGTTGTCTACGGCTAATCCAGCTGGGGATCTGGTAAGATCCACCCCTCACTCGTTGCCGGGATCTCAGTTCTATCGAACTAAATATTCAGGGTTGGTTCCAGTCTAAAAACCAAATGAAATCGTTGGAAGGATCCTCGTAGCATAGTTGTCCATGGCGAATTCAACTAGGAATCTCTTGAGAACCACCCCTATTTGCCGGTGGAGTCTGAATTCCATAGAACTAAATATTCAATGTAGCTTTCAGTCTAAGACGTAAATGAAATCGTTGCAACGGTCCGAGTAACATAGAGATCTAGTAAAAACTACCCCTATTTGACTGAATCTGAGTTTTATTAAATTAACAAGGGATGCTCGGTTGCCTGAGCGCTCCGATTTTTTGGAAACGGAGCAGGTTTGTGGAGGACCTCGATAAAAGTATTAAGCAATTTTTCGTTTGCGCCCGTTTTTCAGGGTGGAAATATCCTTTAAAAATTAATGTATGATTTTCTATTTTTCTATATATCTTAAAAACTGTAGTGGATATAAAAAAATTATTATAATGAAAACTCAATGTCTTTTTACGCTCTATAAAATTATGCAATCGAATTGTGTAAAATTTGGAATGATGAACGAGGTTTTATTTAAACTACAATTAGCTTAGTAATAATTAGCTAGATTATGTATAACGGTTCTTTACGATCGCCCAAGCTGACCTTTTTTGTTTATTTGGTAAAGAAGAGTACCCGCACAAACGTCCAGCATTCCTTACCGTAAATAGTCAGCTTTACTTTCAGCGCAGCTGTTCCTCTTCGTTATTATTACGACCATGCGTAACGCTCGCGCTTATTAAGCCTTACGGTTATTGTTACGAGTATTACTAAGACGAAATTAAGAATTGGCCTGTAGCGCGTAATCAAGGGTGAATTAGAAAGCAAGCTGCCCCCGCTGCGCAGTGTAGGGGCGTTAGTTTAATATATATCAAAAGTTACACTCCGTAGGTGGAAACTTTCATCCCCCGTGAGTTCCTTATTACATTAGAAGTACCTTTTGCTTTTCCCCGGCTACTTCATTTCATCGCCTCTAAAAAAACATTATCCTTCTTCGCTTTAGTAGAAAGGATTAAAGGGGAACGAGACTACCTCAAGGTGAAACGATTACGAAATGACACCTAACGACTCTGCCAGCACTAGCAGCTGAGTACGAATAGGTTTACAACTACTCCAGCCGAGTACTTCGTAGAAGACTTATAGCACAAGTCAGAATGGCCATAGTAGCTTCTATTTTTCAAGAGAAACATCCAGTTACAAACTCGTAGGAAAGAAGTTAAGCACCAAACATCTAACGTTACCAAATATGAAAAATCTAACACTATTTTCCAAATATCATTCATATTAAACAAACCACACAAAGATTCCTCTCACAATAAAAACCCCGAAGACTGGCAGTACCTTCTTCACCTAGAAAGCACCTTACTTAACAAAATCCTTCACGATCTCCACTCCCAAATTCACGTGGCCGTGATCCATAGGTCACGCAGACTACGCCCCAAGATTCAAAGCACCTTATGCGTGACACCGCTGTCAGGTGCATCGCGTAGAAGCCAGGGGGCGCAGCAAAGTCACGCAGTCTGTCAATTTGCCGGTGCATCTAACGACGGCGCCGTGCAGCGCATGGTGCACGTGGCGACACGTATGTGGGCCGCTATTATGCCGTAATATAGTCGCCCGAACCGGCCTTAATGCGAGATATCCTGTACGAAATTGTACAGGACCATGGCCGACAGGGGGTTGGGAGGGACAGCGACACAGGGGCACCAGTTGCGAGCGTTCCCTGGCTACGGTGCCACTGCAACGCTATTAACCTCGGGCCGGCCACTCGAAGAGACAGGACTAACGGCGCTAGCAACCCTCCATTGTCCAATTCTGTCGCGATCTATTGCCCAGCCCTCAATTATCGAGCCCACCCCCGTCGCGCCACGTTGTTATTTCCGCTATTTCGCGCCACCTTCCAACGAGGGCCACGCTTTCCTCCGGATCACCCGTGCAGCTTCGACTACATCGCCCGATTTATAAATATTCCCTATTCCCTGCCACGTCGACCGGTTCTCCAAACGTCAGACAGCGTAATAGATAACCGACGGTGCATTGAATATTATGTTCGCGAGATCTGGCTAAAGGGGAACGCGAAACTTAATGAATTCGCTAATGCAGTAGTGGTTCCGCAGTGGAGCAGGTCAGGCATTAGTCAGACGCTCTTCTGAAATACGATTCTACTCGTATGTTTTGACGGGAATATTGGGGAAATGGGGAATGATATCGAGGACGCGATGGGATTCCCGTGTTTTTCGCCTCAGTAGGGCCGGCCTGTTCATTAATCGTGATTAGTAATGGCGTGAGTAATTACGACACTGATCATCGTTAAAGGCATCCGTTACGTAGTCGTTCGCCTCGTTATTACAAGGGACAACGTGGCGACGCGTATGTCATTTAATCAGGCAACACCGACGTGACGTTGGTTAAACAATTGCAGATGCGCGCGCGTTCCGCACGTGGTTATTAACCTCGTCGAATAGTCCAGGAGGCACACATCGCGCACTACCGTGCGCATAGTCCAATTTCATTGCGATCCGTCCTCCAGCAGTCGATTGTGCACGCCTGCGTCACTGTTCTATCATCATTTCCGGCGCGCCACATTGTCCACGTTCATTGTGTTTCAACGGGGCTCCTCGTGAACAGCCCTGAATCGTTTTTAATTTCACGCTCAGCCTTTGACCGTGCATGGGATCGCAGGGCTTCGGCAATTAAGCTGCAAACTTCCACGGATTCGAAAAAAAAAAAAATAGAATTTAATACGCTTTGGAATAATTAATCTCCTCGGGGTGTCGAGCACTTTTGTGCTTGGTGATAAAGTTTGAACGGTTCGTGAGCTTATTTGCGTGGAATATAATGCTTACTGCATTTTCCTGTTGCAATAGAATTTCTTTTGTACTTGAACGACTGTTTAATTGTGATTCCTTTTTAAAATTACAGCTGTAATGATTTCAATCTTCCAGTCCATCAATCTTTAGTTTAAATTTCAATTTCTTTTGATTCGTTAAATTGATAATGCTTTTCCTATTGTAGGAGACGTATTTTATCTGCGTTTGAGATGCCACGCGTAGGGCACGATCGCTGCGTAGTTCGTGGCTTATTGGCAACACCGCGGGAGCGCCGAGCCGCCGGCGCTCGACTCTGAGAGCAGTCGTCTTCCCGAGCCAGGCTCAAGAAGGTTGAATGTAACCACTGTTAATATATATGTACCCATACCTATGTAACCACTGTCAATATATATACTTATTTCTACCACAAATTCTCAGAAGTGGGATAGTTGAACATTTTGGGGTGCAGTGCGCGACTTACGTTTTAACCGCGACTGCCGTTTACGTGCTTTGACTGCCACATCCTGCAGATTTTGTTTGAAATTTTTAGTGTTCAGAGAGTGACACGTACTTTAGACAATCGAGCGACTCGTTTAGTGTGCATAAGTGTTCTTTGTCAAGATGTCAAGCGCACAGAAAGGAAGGTTGCACAAACTTGGGATCCAGCAATTAAAGGAAATGTTACGCGAACGTAGCCTTGAGGTGAACGGTAGTAAGGCTGAGTTGATCGCACGTTTGTTGCAAGCCGATCCGGACGTCGAGAGGAATATTCCGTCTGGTTCGGGGGCGATCCAGACAGCAGCCGAGGTACCGACGACGGCATCCGCGGAGGGTCCGACGGCCGAGAGCGGCACGACTTCGCAGATTTTAATGCAAATGATGGAAATGATGCGCACGGAAATGCGAGCTATGCGTTGCGAGCATGACGCACAACGCGTACGGGCGCAGGAGACATCGCGCGAGCGGAATATACAGCGTGATCAAGATCCTCCCGTGAACACGGCTGGTGCACTTTCGATGCACCCGACAATTGGAATTAAAACTATTTCCGATCTTCTGTTCGAATTTTCGGGTTCAACCGAAGATGATTTTCATAATTGGAAGCAGCAATTGGAATTATTGCGAGACACTTACGGTTTGGATGACAATAGTGCTAGAGTTGTGATGAGCTTGCGTTTGCGTGGAAAGGCTGCGAAATGGTTTCATTCGAAGCCCGATCATTTGAGAGCGACAGTTGCGGACCTCCTCAACGAGTTGCAGCGCATTTTTGATAATCGACCGAATAAAGCGGCATTGCGCAAGGAATTCGAGAAGAGATCGTGGCAAAAGGATGAATCTTTTTGTGAATATTATTTCGAAAAGGTTACATTGGCAAATAAAGTTACCATCGACCAGGACGAACTCGTCGATCTTATAATCGATGGAATTTCGGATGTCCGTTTGAGAGACCAAGCCAGATCTCATTGTTTTCGTATGCCAGAAGATTTACTGGACGCATACAGAAATATTCCAGTTCCTGAGTCGCCCAGGAGCGATCGAGATCGCAAGGAGGTGAAGAAACCATGGGTTTCGAGGACTTCGCAGAAAGATGGGGCGTCCGCCGGTGCGAAGGAGGCACCTGTACGCGCAAAGGAAGTACCTGTACGTGCAAAGCAGGCTCGTTGTTATAATTGTGGCGAGCCGGGCCATACGAAGAAAGACTGCTCGCGACCACGTCGCGAATGGGGTTCCTGTTTTCGTTGCGGCAGTACGGAACATCGTGCAAGGAATTGCACACAGGAAGCAGCAACGGCAAGTTCGGACAGCGCAGGGACAGCTTCGATGATGGAAGCGTCCACGCACCTGATTCAGCCGACTTCTCCTGAGATCCCGTTTCTGGTGCCGGTATCATTTGCAGTTTCTGGAGAGGACGGAGGAACCACGAGGTTTATTATTAGTGCTATGATTGATTCGGGATCGCCTGTAAGTTTGATTAAAACGAATTTGTTACCCGTCGGTGCATATTCTGTGGGCTCACGCGAGGGACAGACGTATCGAGGGCTAAATCAATCTCCGTTAGAGGTTTTAGGCATTTTTGAAAAAGAAGTTGTTGTCAATGGCGTTTCAATGGAAATAAAATTTTTTGTAGTTCCCGACCAAACAATGGCATGTACCGCTATTCTTGGACGAGATTATTTGTTATCGCCGTTAATAAACGTTAGTTTAGGTCGCAGATTTAAGATCGAGAATTCTGATCCGGTTTCCACTAAAAATGAAGTCGATAATTTTATTGGTCAAATCATGCAGGTCGAATATGTCGAGAAACCCGAGAGCGTAGCTGAAACTTTGAATATCGATCCTGAAATGAATTTTGAAACGTCGTCAGTAGTCAAAAGAATTTTTCATGACGAGATGCGTGCGCCACGGGATCCAAATCCTATACCAAGCGAAATCGAGCTCGTGATTAAAGTCAAGGACGATCGACCGATATGTTTCCGTCCGCGGCGTTTGGCTTTCGCCGAAAAGGAACAGTTGCGCAAAATATTAGACGATTTATGTGAAGAGAATATCATACGACCTAGTGATTCGCCATACGCGAGTCCTATTGTTCTGGTACGAAAGAAGAGAAGGAGGGACCTCCTGAAATGGGACGTACGTCTCTGCGTCGATTTCCGAGAATTGAATAAAATTACTGTTAAAGATAATTTTCCAGCGCCTCTTATCGACGATTGTTTAGATCAATTGCGGGGAAGAAAGTACTTTTCGAAGCTAGATTTGAAAAATGGTTTCCATCATGTAAAGGTTTCTGAATCGTCCATTAAGTACACATCTTTCGTTACTCCCTTGGGACAATTTGAATACCTGAGAATGCCTTTTGGGCTTACTAACGCGCCACGTGTTTTCCAGAGATACATTAATTCTATATTTTCCGATTTACTTAAACAAAATAAAATCTTACTGTATTTGGATGATATTTTGGTAGCTACAGAAACGATCGAGGAACACATCGAGATTTTGCAAGAGATTTTCCGTTTAGCTGCGCAAAGAGGTTTACAGTTCCGTTTAGATAAATGTTCTTTTCTATATCGGGAAGTTACATATCTTGGTTATTTAATTAGCGAGTTTGGCATTCGACCCAGTCGAGACGGTGTCGAATCTGTACTAGATTATCCGACCCCACGAACAATAAAGAGTGTACAGCGTTTCGTGGGTCTTGCCAGTTATTTTCGACGTTTTATACCGAATTTTTCTATTTTAGCGAAGCCTTTGTATGATTTACTGAAAAAGGGCGCGTCTTTTCGATTTGGCCCAAAAGAGAACGAAGCTTTAACATGCTTAAAAAATAAGTTAGCAAGCGAACCGGTTTTGGCTGTTTATTCCCCTGATCTTAAAACAGAATTGCACTGCGACGCTAGTGCAAGTGGTTTCGGTGCGGTATTAATTCAGAAACAAACGAACGGTTTCTTTCGACCCGTGTTTTATTTTAGTAGACGGACCACCGTCGCAGAGTCAAAATATTCGAGCTTTGAATTGGAATGTTTAGCCGTAATTCATGCTGTTAAAAGATTTCACATTTATTTATACGGTATTCATTTTAAAATTATCACAGACTGTGATAGCTTTCGTCTCACGTTAAGTAAGCAAACGGTAAATCCGCGTATTGCGCGTTGGGCAATCTTTTTGCAAAACTATGATTACGAGATCGAACATCGAGCCGGGACAAAGATGTCACACGTAGATGCACTGAGCCGCTGTGACAGTGTTCTCATTTTAGAACCAAACACTTTTGAATATGTTTTGTCACTTAAGCAAACACAGGACGAAGAAATTAAGAAAATTAGAGAAATGTTAGAAAAAACTGAACATAAATATTATGAGTTGCGTGACGGATTAGTTTATAAAAAAGTCGACGATGGTAGACTTTTGTTTTTTGTTCCACAATCGATGGAAAATAACGTAATTAGAACCTGCCACGACGACTTAGGGCATTTGGGAGCCGACAAAGTGGTCGAAAGCATTTCAAGAATTTATTGGTTCCCGAGTATGCGTAAAAAGGTCAAAAATTATATTGGGAATTGTTTAAGATGTATTGAATTTTCGCCTTTTAGTGGGAAAGCCGAGGGATACCTGCACAGTATAAGAAAAGATAACATTCCATTTCGAACAGTGCACATTGACCATTTTGGCCCGCTCGAGAAAAGCAACGGAATGAAATATATATTATCAGTAATAGATGGTTTCACAAAGTTCATAAAACTTTATGCATGTAAGTCGACAACGACAAATGAAGTGATAAAACACTTAAGGGAATATTTTCGAAATTATAGCAAACCTCGCCGCATAATTAGTGATCGCGGAACATGCTTTACGTCTGGTGCGTTTAAAGACTTTTTAAAAGAAGAGTCTGTTGAACAAGTGTTAGTAGCGACTGCGACACCCCGTGCAAACGGACAGGTGGAACGTTTCAATCGCGTTATCGCACCCATGCTAGCGAAATTGTCGGAACATCCGAGTAAATGGGTTAAAATTTTGGATAAAGTAGAATTCGCTTTAAATAACTCAGTTTGTCGGTCAACGGCTGAAACGCCAAGTCGTTTATTATTTGGAATAAACCAATTAGGCGTTATAAATGATAAAATAAGATTAGAATTCGATACAAATACAGATGTGGAAAGAGACTTGTCTGCGTTCCGTGATGCGGCTTCCGAGAAAATTGAAAAGTGTCAACAAGAAAACGAAAAATGTTATGACAAGAAACGCAAACCGGCAGTGAAGTATCAGGTCGGAGACCACGTCGTGATTTTGAATCATGTTGTTGCACCTGGAGTAAATAAGAAATTACTGCCGAAGTTTAAGGGACCTTACGTCGTAACGAAGGTACTTGAGAATGATCGGTATGTAGTCAGTGATATTGAAGGATTTCAAAAAACACGTATTCCGTTCACCGGGATCATCGGTCCGGATCAGATGAAGCGTTGGTTCGACGATGTAAGTTAAGGATATTGTAAGCGACAATATTATATTTGTATTAACATATATTTAGAATTTTTTTTTTTTCTTCTCTCGTTTCGCAAGTTATGTATATATTTTTTAAGAACACGATAATTAAACATTATAATATAAATTCCGTAAATTTATGATTGCGATAGTTTGTGGCGTATTGTTTGTTGCCATGTACCGTGCCCGAGGTCGGTCACGAAGGTCAGGAATGGCCGAGCTGTAGGAGACGTATTTTATCTGCGTTTGAGATGCCACGCGTAGGGCACGATCGCTGCGTAGTTCGTGGCTTATTGGCAACACCGCGGGAGCGCCGAGCCGCCGGCGCTCGACTCTGAGAGCAGTCGTCTTCCCGAGCCAGGCTCAAGAAGGTTGAATGTAACCACTGTTAATATATATGTACCCATACCTATGTAACCACTGTCAATATATATACTTATTTCTACCACAAATTCTCAGAAGTGGGATAGTTGAACATTTTGGGGTGCAGTGCGCGACTTACGTTTTAACCGCGACTGCCGTTTACGTGCTTTGACTGCCACATCCTGCAGATTTTGTTTGAAATTTTTAGTGTTCAGAGAGTGACACGTACTTTAGACAATCGAGCGACTCGTTTAGTGTGCATAAGTGTTCTTTGTCAAGATGTCAAGCGCACAGAAAGGAAGGTTGCACAAACTTGGGATCCAGCAATTAAAGGAAATGTTACGCGAACGTAGCCTTGAGGTGAACGGTAGTAAGGCTGAGTTGATCGCACGTTTGTTGCAAGCCGATCCGGACGTCGAGAGGAATATTCCGTCTGGTTCGGGGGCGATCCAGACAGCAGCCGAGGTACCGACGACGGCATCCGCGGAGGGTCCGACGGCCGAGAGCGGCACGACTTCGCAGATTTTAATGCAAATGATGGAAATGATGCGCACGGAAATGCGAGCTATGCGTTGCGAGCATGACGCACAACGCGTACGGGCGCAGGAGACATCGCGCGAGCGGAATATACAGCGTGATCAAGATCCTCCCGTGAACACGGCTGGTGCACTTTCGATGCACCCGACAATTGGAATTAAAACTATTTCCGATCTTCTGTTCGAATTTTCGGGTTCAACCGAAGATGATTTTCATAATTGGAAGCAGCAATTGGAATTATTGCGAGACACTTACGGTTTGGATGACAATAGTGCTAGAGTTGTGATGAGCTTGCGTTTGCGTGGAAAGGCTGCGAAATGGTTTCATTCGAAGCCCGATCATTTGAGAGCGACAGTTGCGGACCTCCTCAACGAGTTGCAGCGCATTTTTGATAATCGACCGAATAAAGCGGCATTGCGCAAGGAATTCGAGAAGAGATCGTGGCAAAAGGATGAATCTTTTTGTGAATATTATTTCGAAAAGGTTACATTGGCAAATAAAGTTACCATCGACCAGGACGAACTCGTCGATCTTATAATCGATGGAATTTCGGATGTCCGTTTGAGAGACCAAGCCAGATCTCATTGTTTTCGTATGCCAGAAGATTTACTGGACGCATACAGAAATATTCCAGTTCCTGAGTCGCCCAGGAGCGATCGAGATCGCAAGGAGGTGAAGAAACCATGGGTTTCGAGGACTTCGCAGAAAGATGGGGCGTCCGCCGGTGCGAAGGAGGCACCTGTACGCGCAAAGGAAGTACCTGTACGTGCAAAGCAGGCTCGTTGTTATAATTGTGGCGAGCCGGGCCATACGAAGAAAGACTGCTCGCGACCACGTCGCGAATGGGGTTCCTGTTTTCGTTGCGGCAGTACGGAACATCGTGCAAGGAATTGCACACAGGAAGCAGCAACGGCAAGTTCGGACAGCGCAGGGACAGCTTCGATGATGGAAGCGTCCACGCACCTGATTCAGCCGACTTCTCCTGAGATCCCGTTTCTGGTGCCGGTATCATTTGCAGTTTCTGGAGAGGACGGAGGAACCACGAGGTTTATTATTAGTGCTATGATTGATTCGGGATCGCCTGTAAGTTTGATTAAAACGAATTTGTTACCCGTCGGTGCATATTCTGTGGGCTCACGCGAGGGACAGACGTATCGAGGGCTAAATCAATCTCCGTTAGAGGTTTTAGGCATTTTTGAAAAAGAAGTTGTTGTCAATGGCGTTTCAATGGAAATAAAATTTTTTGTAGTTCCCGACCAAACAATGGCATGTACCGCTATTCTTGGACGAGATTATTTGTTATCGCCGTTAATAAACGTTAGTTTAGGTCGCAGATTTAAGATCGAGAATTCTGATCCGGTTTCCACTAAAAATGAAGTCGATAATTTTATTGGTCAAATCATGCAGGTCGAATATGTCGAGAAACCCGAGAGCGTAGCTGAAACTTTGAATATCGATCCTGAAATGAATTTTGAAACGTCGTCAGTAGTCAAAAGAATTTTTCATGACGAGATGCGTGCGCCACGGGATCCAAATCCTATACCAAGCGAAATCGAGCTCGTGATTAAAGTCAAGGACGATCGACCGATATGTTTCCGTCCGCGGCGTTTGGCTTTCGCCGAAAAGGAACAGTTGCGCAAAATATTAGACGATTTATGTGAAGAGAATATCATACGACCTAGTGATTCGCCATACGCGAGTCCTATTGTTCTGGTACGAAAGAAGAGAAGGAGGGACCTCCTGAAATGGGACGTACGTCTCTGCGTCGATTTCCGAGAATTGAATAAAATTACTGTTAAAGATAATTTTCCAGCGCCTCTTATCGACGATTGTTTAGATCAATTGCGGGGAAGAAAGTACTTTTCGAAGCTAGATTTGAAAAATGGTTTCCATCATGTAAAGGTTTCTGAATCGTCCATTAAGTACACATCTTTCGTTACTCCCTTGGGACAATTTGAATACCTGAGAATGCCTTTTGGGCTTACTAACGCGCCACGTGTTTTCCAGAGATACATTAATTCTATATTTTCCGATTTACTTAAACAAAATAAAATCTTACTGTATTTGGATGATATTTTGGTAGCTACAGAAACGATCGAGGAACACATCGAGATTTTGCAAGAGATTTTCCGTTTAGCTGCGCAAAGAGGTTTACAGTTCCGTTTAGATAAATGTTCTTTTCTATATCGGGAAGTTACATATCTTGGTTATTTAATTAGCGAGTTTGGCATTCGACCCAGTCGAGACGGTGTCGAATCTGTACTAGATTATCCGACCCCACGAACAATAAAGAGTGTACAGCGTTTCGTGGGTCTTGCCAGTTATTTTCGACGTTTTATACCGAATTTTTCTATTTTAGCGAAGCCTTTGTATGATTTACTGAAAAAGGGCGCGTCTTTTCGATTTGGCCCAAAAGAGAACGAAGCTTTAACATGCTTAAAAAATAAGTTAGCAAGCGAACCGGTTTTGGCTGTTTATTCCCCTGATCTTAAAACAGAATTGCACTGCGACGCTAGTGCAAGTGGTTTCGGTGCGGTATTAATTCAGAAACAAACGAACGGTTTCTTTCGACCCGTGTTTTATTTTAGTAGACGGACCACCGTCGCAGAGTCAAAATATTCGAGCTTTGAATTGGAATGTTTAGCCGTAATTCATGCTGTTAAAAGATTTCACATTTATTTATACGGTATTCATTTTAAAATTATCACAGACTGTGATAGCTTTCGTCTCACGTTAAGTAAGCAAACGGTAAATCCGCGTATTGCGCGTTGGGCAATCTTTTTGCAAAACTATGATTACGAGATCGAACATCGAGCCGGGACAAAGATGTCACACGTAGATGCACTGAGCCGCTGTGACAGTGTTCTCATTTTAGAACCAAACACTTTTGAATATGTTTTGTCACTTAAGCAAACACAGGACGAAGAAATTAAGAAAATTAGAGAAATGTTAGAAAAAACTGAACATAAATATTATGAGTTGCGTGACGGATTAGTTTATAAAAAAGTCGACGATGGTAGACTTTTGTTTTTTGTTCCACAATCGATGGAAAATAACGTAATTAGAACCTGCCACGACGACTTAGGGCATTTGGGAGCCGACAAAGTGGTCGAAAGCATTTCAAGAATTTATTGGTTCCCGAGTATGCGTAAAAAGGTCAAAAATTATATTGGGAATTGTTTAAGATGTATTGAATTTTCGCCTTTTAGTGGGAAAGCCGAGGGATACCTGCACAGTATAAGAAAAGATAACATTCCATTTCGAACAGTGCACATTGACCATTTTGGCCCGCTCGAGAAAAGCAACGGAATGAAATATATATTATCAGTAATAGATGGTTTCACAAAGTTCATAAAACTTTATGCATGTAAGTCGACAACGACAAATGAAGTGATAAAACACTTAAGGGAATATTTTCGAAATTATAGCAAACCTCGCCGCATAATTAGTGATCGCGGAACATGCTTTACGTCTGGTGCGTTTAAAGACTTTTTAAAAGAAGAGTCTGTTGAACAAGTGTTAGTAGCGACTGCGACACCCCGTGCAAACGGACAGGTGGAACGTTTCAATCGCGTTATCGCACCCATGCTAGCGAAATTGTCGGAACATCCGAGTAAATGGGTTAAAATTTTGGATAAAGTAGAATTCGCTTTAAATAACTCAGTTTGTCGGTCAACGGCTGAAACGCCAAGTCGTTTATTATTTGGAATAAACCAATTAGGCGTTATAAATGATAAAATAAGATTAGAATTCGATACAAATACAGATGTGGAAAGAGACTTGTCTGCGTTCCGTGATGCGGCTTCCGAGAAAATTGAAAAGTGTCAACAAGAAAACGAAAAATGTTATGACAAGAAACGCAAACCGGCAGTGAAGTATCAGGTCGGAGACCACGTCGTGATTTTGAATCATGTTGTTGCACCTGGAGTAAATAAGAAATTACTGCCGAAGTTTAAGGGACCTTACGTCGTAACGAAGGTACTTGAGAATGATCGGTATGTAGTCAGTGATATTGAAGGATTTCAAAAAACACGTATTCCGTTCACCGGGATCATCGGTCCGGATCAGATGAAGCGTTGGTTCGACGATGTAAGTTAAGGATATTGTAAGCGACAATATTATATTTGTATTAACATATATTTAGAATTTTTTTTTTTTCTTCTCTCGTTTCGCAAGTTATGTATATATTTTTTAAGAACACGATAATTAAACATTATAATATAAATTCCGTAAATTTATGATTGCGATAGTTTGTGGCGTATTGTTTGTTGCCATGTACCGTGCCCGAGGTCGGTCACGAAGGTCAGGAATGGCCGAGCTGTAGGAGACGTATTTTATCTGCGTTTGAGATGCCACGCGTAGGGCACGATCGCTGCGTAGTTCGTGGCTTATTGGCAACACCGCGGGAGCGCCGAGCCGCCGGCGCTCGACTCTGAGAGCAGTCGTCTTCCCGAGCCAGGCTCAAGAAGGTTGAATGTAACCACTGTTAATATATATGTACCCATACCTATGTAACCACTGTCAATATATATACTTATTTCTACCACAAATTCTCAGAAGTGGGATAGTTGAACATTTTGGGGTGCAGTGCGCGACTTACGTTTTAACCGCGACTGCCGTTTACGTGCTTTGACTGCCACATCCTGCAGATTTTGTTTGAAATTTTTAGTGTTCAGAGAGTGACACGTACTTTAGACAATCGAGCGACTCGTTTAGTGTGCATAAGTGTTCTTTGTCAAGATGTCAAGCGCACAGAAAGGAAGGTTGCACAAACTTGGGATCCAGCAATTAAAGGAAATGTTACGCGAACGTAGCCTTGAGGTGAACGGTAGTAAGGCTGAGTTGATCGCACGTTTGTTGCAAGCCGATCCGGACGTCGAGAGGAATATTCCGTCTGGTTCGGGGGCGATCCAGACAGCAGCCGAGGTACCGACGACGGCATCCGCGGAGGGTCCGACGGCCGAGAGCGGCACGACTTCGCAGATTTTAATGCAAATGATGGAAATGATGCGCACGGAAATGCGAGCTATGCGTTGCGAGCATGACGCACAACGCGTACGGGCGCAGGAGACATCGCGCGAGCGGAATATACAGCGTGATCAAGATCCTCCCGTGAACACGGCTGGTGCACTTTCGATGCACCCGACAATTGGAATTAAAACTATTTCCGATCTTCTGTTCGAATTTTCGGGTTCAACCGAAGATGATTTTCATAATTGGAAGCAGCAATTGGAATTATTGCGAGACACTTACGGTTTGGATGACAATAGTGCTAGAGTTGTGATGAGCTTGCGTTTGCGTGGAAAGGCTGCGAAATGGTTTCATTCGAAGCCCGATCATTTGAGAGCGACAGTTGCGGACCTCCTCAACGAGTTGCAGCGCATTTTTGATAATCGACCGAATAAAGCGGCATTGCGCAAGGAATTCGAGAAGAGATCGTGGCAAAAGGATGAATCTTTTTGTGAATATTATTTCGAAAAGGTTACATTGGCAAATAAAGTTACCATCGACCAGGACGAACTCGTCGATCTTATAATCGATGGAATTTCGGATGTCCGTTTGAGAGACCAAGCCAGATCTCATTGTTTTCGTATGCCAGAAGATTTACTGGACGCATACAGAAATATTCCAGTTCCTGAGTCGCCCAGGAGCGATCGAGATCGCAAGGAGGTGAAGAAACCATGGGTTTCGAGGACTTCGCAGAAAGATGGGGCGTCCGCCGGTGCGAAGGAGGCACCTGTACGCGCAAAGGAAGTACCTGTACGTGCAAAGCAGGCTCGTTGTTATAATTGTGGCGAGCCGGGCCATACGAAGAAAGACTGCTCGCGACCACGTCGCGAATGGGGTTCCTGTTTTCGTTGCGGCAGTACGGAACATCGTGCAAGGAATTGCACACAGGAAGCAGCAACGGCAAGTTCGGACAGCGCAGGGACAGCTTCGATGATGGAAGCGTCCACGCACCTGATTCAGCCGACTTCTCCTGAGATCCCGTTTCTGGTGCCGGTATCATTTGCAGTTTCTGGAGAGGACGGAGGAACCACGAGGTTTATTATTAGTGCTATGATTGATTCGGGATCGCCTGTAAGTTTGATTAAAACGAATTTGTTACCCGTCGGTGCATATTCTGTGGGCTCACGCGAGGGACAGACGTATCGAGGGCTAAATCAATCTCCGTTAGAGGTTTTAGGCATTTTTGAAAAAGAAGTTGTTGTCAATGGCGTTTCAATGGAAATAAAATTTTTTGTAGTTCCCGACCAAACAATGGCATGTACCGCTATTCTTGGACGAGATTATTTGTTATCGCCGTTAATAAACGTTAGTTTAGGTCGCAGATTTAAGATCGAGAATTCTGATCCGGTTTCCACTAAAAATGAAGTCGATAATTTTATTGGTCAAATCATGCAGGTCGAATATGTCGAGAAACCCGAGAGCGTAGCTGAAACTTTGAATATCGATCCTGAAATGAATTTTGAAACGTCGTCAGTAGTCAAAAGAATTTTTCATGACGAGATGCGTGCGCCACGGGATCCAAATCCTATACCAAGCGAAATCGAGCTCGTGATTAAAGTCAAGGACGATCGACCGATATGTTTCCGTCCGCGGCGTTTGGCTTTCGCCGAAAAGGAACAGTTGCGCAAAATATTAGACGATTTATGTGAAGAGAATATCATACGACCTAGTGATTCGCCATACGCGAGTCCTATTGTTCTGGTACGAAAGAAGAGAAGGAGGGACCTCCTGAAATGGGACGTACGTCTCTGCGTCGATTTCCGAGAATTGAATAAAATTACTGTTAAAGATAATTTTCCAGCGCCTCTTATCGACGATTGTTTAGATCAATTGCGGGGAAGAAAGTACTTTTCGAAGCTAGATTTGAAAAATGGTTTCCATCATGTAAAGGTTTCTGAATCGTCCATTAAGTACACATCTTTCGTTACTCCCTTGGGACAATTTGAATACCTGAGAATGCCTTTTGGGCTTACTAACGCGCCACGTGTTTTCCAGAGATACATTAATTCTATATTTTCCGATTTACTTAAACAAAATAAAATCTTACTGTATTTGGATGATATTTTGGTAGCTACAGAAACGATCGAGGAACACATCGAGATTTTGCAAGAGATTTTCCGTTTAGCTGCGCAAAGAGGTTTACAGTTCCGTTTAGATAAATGTTCTTTTCTATATCGGGAAGTTACATATCTTGGTTATTTAATTAGCGAGTTTGGCATTCGACCCAGTCGAGACGGTGTCGAATCTGTACTAGATTATCCGACCCCACGAACAATAAAGAGTGTACAGCGTTTCGTGGGTCTTGCCAGTTATTTTCGACGTTTTATACCGAATTTTTCTATTTTAGCGAAGCCTTTGTATGATTTACTGAAAAAGGGCGCGTCTTTTCGATTTGGCCCAAAAGAGAACGAAGCTTTAACATGCTTAAAAAATAAGTTAGCAAGCGAACCGGTTTTGGCTGTTTATTCCCCTGATCTTAAAACAGAATTGCACTGCGACGCTAGTGCAAGTGGTTTCGGTGCGGTATTAATTCAGAAACAAACGAACGGTTTCTTTCGACCCGTGTTTTATTTTAGTAGACGGACCACCGTCGCAGAGTCAAAATATTCGAGCTTTGAATTGGAATGTTTAGCCGTAATTCATGCTGTTAAAAGATTTCACATTTATTTATACGGTATTCATTTTAAAATTATCACAGACTGTGATAGCTTTCGTCTCACGTTAAGTAAGCAAACGGTAAATCCGCGTATTGCGCGTTGGGCAATCTTTTTGCAAAACTATGATTACGAGATCGAACATCGAGCCGGGACAAAGATGTCACACGTAGATGCACTGAGCCGCTGTGACAGTGTTCTCATTTTAGAACCAAACACTTTTGAATATGTTTTGTCACTTAAGCAAACACAGGACGAAGAAATTAAGAAAATTAGAGAAATGTTAGAAAAAACTGAACATAAATATTATGAGTTGCGTGACGGATTAGTTTATAAAAAAGTCGACGATGGTAGACTTTTGTTTTTTGTTCCACAATCGATGGAAAATAACGTAATTAGAACCTGCCACGACGACTTAGGGCATTTGGGAGCCGACAAAGTGGTCGAAAGCATTTCAAGAATTTATTGGTTCCCGAGTATGCGTAAAAAGGTCAAAAATTATATTGGGAATTGTTTAAGATGTATTGAATTTTCGCCTTTTAGTGGGAAAGCCGAGGGATACCTGCACAGTATAAGAAAAGATAACATTCCATTTCGAACAGTGCACATTGACCATTTTGGCCCGCTCGAGAAAAGCAACGGAATGAAATATATATTATCAGTAATAGATGGTTTCACAAAGTTCATAAAACTTTATGCATGTAAGTCGACAACGACAAATGAAGTGATAAAACACTTAAGGGAATATTTTCGAAATTATAGCAAACCTCGCCGCATAATTAGTGATCGCGGAACATGCTTTACGTCTGGTGCGTTTAAAGACTTTTTAAAAGAAGAGTCTGTTGAACAAGTGTTAGTAGCGACTGCGACACCCCGTGCAAACGGACAGGTGGAACGTTTCAATCGCGTTATCGCACCCATGCTAGCGAAATTGTCGGAACATCCGAGTAAATGGGTTAAAATTTTGGATAAAGTAGAATTCGCTTTAAATAACTCAGTTTGTCGGTCAACGGCTGAAACGCCAAGTCGTTTATTATTTGGAATAAACCAATTAGGCGTTATAAATGATAAAATAAGATTAGAATTCGATACAAATACAGATGTGGAAAGAGACTTGTCTGCGTTCCGTGATGCGGCTTCCGAGAAAATTGAAAAGTGTCAACAAGAAAACGAAAAATGTTATGACAAGAAACGCAAACCGGCAGTGAAGTATCAGGTCGGAGACCACGTCGTGATTTTGAATCATGTTGTTGCACCTGGAGTAAATAAGAAATTACTGCCGAAGTTTAAGGGACCTTACGTCGTAACGAAGGTACTTGAGAATGATCGGTATGTAGTCAGTGATATTGAAGGATTTCAAAAAACACGTATTCCGTTCACCGGGATCATCGGTCCGGATCAGATGAAGCGTTGGTTCGACGATGTAAGTTAAGGATATTGTAAGCGACAATATTATATTTGTATTAACATATATTTAGAATTTTTTTTTTTTCTTCTCTCGTTTCGCAAGTTATGTATATATTTTTTAAGAACACGATAATTAAACATTATAATATAAATTCCGTAAATTTATGATTGCGATAGTTTGTGGCGTATTGTTTGTTGCCATGTACCGTGCCCGAGGTCGGTCACGAAGGTCAGGAATGGCCGAGCTGTAGGAGACGTATTTTATCTGCGTTTGAGATGCCACGCGTAGGGCACGATCGCTGCGTAGTTCGTGGCTTATTGGCAACACCGCGGGAGCGCCGAGCCGCCGGCGCTCGACTCTGAGAGCAGTCGTCTTCCCGAGCCAGGCTCAAGAAGGTTGAATGTAACCACTGTTAATATATATGTACCCATACCTATGTAACCACTGTCAATATATATACTTATTTCTACCACACTATCCTCCATTGAATATTTTCACCTGCAAATTAATCTTCTTTGTCGCTAATTGGAATACGCGGTTCTTGCTCAGCCCACTGTGGTGGTTAAATTTCACAGCATTGACAGTTGCATTTGTCGAGAATATGCAGGTGCGGTGGAATATGATGCGAAGAAGCCGATCAGAGCGCGCAATTATTTATGTGACGAGGCTACAACGTATGTGATGGCATTGCGGTGCTATTAACCGTGTATGTACGCCTGCTAGTGCAGCCATAGTTTACCCCTGTCGCAATCCATCGCCGAGCCTTCAATTATATGCATCCACGACCACTGTTCTGCAGCTGTTTTATAGGTACTTGCTCGTTTGCATTCGTCACGCGATAATCACTTGAATTTTCACACTCTTTCATCCACTTTACATACGACTGCACCCTCTCGAGAATATAATTATCACACTATACACGCAATCAGGTTTCTCCTCAAATTATCTTTATTCATTTCATCTCTAAAAGTCACTTCTGAGACACTTTCTGAAACTATCGAATAGTAGTTTCTCTCAACTCGATCACTCTACAGTCAACAAAGAATAAGTGTCAAGAATTCCATCCCTCTCTCATACTCTTCCCCTCGTTAGCCCTCATAAAAGAATTAAGGCCCCTCTTCGCGATAACTTTGTCCACCACTCGCTCTACTTCGATCAATACACTTCACCGTTACCCAATAAGCTCACTCTAAAATATCTCCTTTCTAATCACATTATTTCGCCACTTTCAGGAAGGGTAACGAATTCACGAAATGGAAACTTGACAGCAATTTCTTCACTGTCGATCATTCTTGATTACCAAGTGTCGAGAACATTTGCGGATCAACACTCTTTAAATAATACAATTAAATAACAGGCGAACAGTTCGAATACCGTAACAATATCCTACACCGACCTAAAGATAAAGTGGACTGTTAGTAGGCGAATTTTTAATTTGCCCGCCCATGAAGGGTACAACTCAGAGTTATACGTCTGTGGAGGTTCCCTGTTCCACTTTCCCCTGTACAGCCGAAAGCCAGGAAGCTGCAAGACGCTGCAGAATGCTTTCATATTTCCTGGGCCGTGTTATCCGTGCAATTTTTTTTATTTCACTCCCTTCCTATTCATCACTGCCAAGTAGCGGCGGTCTAATGTAGCACAGGTGGTACACTCCAGGCGAAACGTACACTCCACGGTGATGCATTCAGGTGCGTTCGCTTTAAAGCTTGTAACAGCATTTTATACTTTAAGTGGCACTGCTCTCGCCATCCCCGAACACGTTTTGTTTCATCCGTCAACCAGCGCCGCGCGCGAGTAGGCAATTGTTTCCCCCCCAATATCTAAACACAATGGAAGCAACTGCAACTACGAAGCTCAATGAAAGCAACAGCTGCGCTAACTCGTTACGAATATTCTATAGCGCGGTGTAATGCTCCAAAACGTCCCTACGACACGTACGTACCAAAAAGTGGATCTATGGGGATAAAATAGATACGCCCACGGCCGCGGGGAGCTTGTTTCCGTTTAAATTGACCACTCTCGCGGAAGCCGGGCGTAGAAATTCGTTCAAACTCCCTGTCCCACGGAGTCAGCGCGGGCTTACAATTTCGTAGAAAGTTTTTTCTCGCTGAGGCAGGAGAAAGAAGCACTAGAGTACAAAGTAGATGACGTGCTTAAGGAATATCCTCGTCGGTCGTTTCGCCGCTGTATATATATAGACGCTCTCTTGAGAAAATTGAAGCAGACGCGGACAGGTAAAGCGAGGCGACGGGGGAAAAGGAAAAGAAAGCGAGAAAGGATGAAGATGTTGGAGCAGTTTGCAGTTGTTCGCGGTACATCAGACGCTGTGTCCTCGCGGGCGTTTCTGTTGCATGGTAAAAAGGAGCAGCGGGAAAGGATGTTGCTTTTACACACCGCTGTAGCAACGGGGAGCGTCGTAGTTATTAAATTATATGGAACGCACATCGAGGTATGAACGTACATCGCCTCGAGGGATCTAGACATCTCTTGCTGCGAAGACCAATACAGAGACACCTTTTATTTGATTAATATCAACTTCGTATTAGTAAGGGAAAACCAGGAATGTCCATTTTTCGTGATTATGCGATTTATAAGATATTTTGTTGCCGGCAATTAGGATCACAGAACTGTCGAATCACAAAGAGTTATAAAGTTCAAAAAAGAAGTTTTGGTTAAACGGGTAATGCTCACTCTGCAGTGGAAGAACAGAGGATTCGATACCCCTCAGAAGAGTTTAAACAATGCTTCGAGTGTAAATATCAAAGTTTTTCATAAGCCCAGTAAATAATTAATGTTAGATTCCTGTCAGACGCTTAGTTCATCGAACCATTTTGCACGACAGCTGAATCTGCTCTTCCCCATAAGAAATCGATACCAAAGACAGATCGAAAGTCCCACTCGCCTGAAATAGAAGCGTCTACATTGATAGATCACTGCTACTCACCGAAAATTACCACCAACCGTGTACACCAGCTCCGCCGTGCTGCAGGTGCCCGTTAAAACATCAGAGGTGCATCAAATTGCACGTGCCGGAAATTAGTTGGCGGAGCCTTAAACGCTGATAAATCCAGCGTGATTACGTGAGCGAAACGAGAATGAAATTCAACCAACAGGAGATGAGCATCGGGACGTAACTCGGTTAACACGCGAGAAGCCACTGGCTTTGTCGGAATAATTCAGGGAAATCGACTGCTCGTTCCGTAAGGCACGGAGAAAGCATTCTTCCAGAGGACGCTCGCATGCGTCTCGCATTTCTCCCGAATGTTTTAAGTGCCCGCGGGCGACGAGCAGCGGAACTGAAGCTGACACGTGAAGGGCGGAGGAGCTTCTCGCAGGGCACGTGAAATAGCAGGTGAAGGGAGAGAATTTTACGAGGCCGCGCGTTACGCGAGGGCGAAAAAGTTTTCACAACATCGACCACGGTTCTTCCGCGAACAAAGCGGCGCGTAAATCTTCGCGCGAGGCGCTTTGTTGCCGGGGGGAGAGGATAAGCAAACTGGGAAAAATCATGCTTAATGATCTCCCAGCGAGAGTTGCTTGGGGTGCGAGCGCTAGGATCGCGGGGAAGTTACGATTCCTCTTCATCCCCCGAAATGAAATACAAAATTAAAGTAATTCCAAGGGATGGAGGAGGGTTTATGAAGCGGGAAAACAGCTTGACCCTTCGACCACTTAGGACGCGCGCGGCGCGCGTGTAGACTCTTCACTCTCCTAACGAATCGGATAGACAAAAAGGGGGAGAGTCGAGTGGGTCGGAGGAAAAGTGAATAACGAAGAAGAGAGGAAGCAATCGGTGGCAGTGCACGCTAGGAATAATACCCTTTCGTATACTAGTTCGAGTCAGCAGTCCATAAAGACTGCTAGCGAGTAGGACATAGAATGGAAGAGCCATTTCGTAGCGGACGCTATCTGCGTTAGTCAATGGAAAAAGTTGTAACCAGTTGGCGAAGTTGTCGGCTTAAATGAGGCGTCTGTCCGGCTATAGGTTCTTCGCACCATCCATTCACTCTTCTCTCCGCTTTCCATTGTTTCAGCATCTATTTTTCTTTCCCTCTGCAATCCTCTCCCTCGCTCCCTGAACAGTGTTTACCAAATATCTGGTCCATTTACTTATTAATCCTGTTGTTCATGATTTAGTACGCGTCTTCCGTTCCTCCGGCGAAGAATCTCGAAATAGATTGAAATTTCGTGCTTCCATTCGCCATCCGATCACCGACACCGTCAATTATATCCGCGCCGGTCGAGAACCTCGGTGTAATAAGGATAATTTCGTAAAAATAGATTTTTCTATCGCAACTCGTGCATCACAGCGAGCCTTCTTTTACTGGCGTGCAATTAATCGGAGTTCTGGTTTATCTCATCTCTGATTGGAGATTCCAAGTCCAGATTCGGGGCTGGATAAATTTAGCCGGTGGATGTTTACGAGAAGCATTTCTCACAGGGCTTCGAGGGCCATTATTTTACGTCATCTGTTCAGGTTCTAAAAATCGCAAGTGTCGAAGGTATCGAATCCCAGGCTCCCTTTTATGTGGTGCCTCGAGAAATATCGAAGAAAAAGAGTCCGAACACCAACGACCTCCAGTCTCGTAATTCTTCAGGGGAAAAAAAATTAAATAATCTAACCTACGACGACACTTCATCATTACTCTACATTCAACCTCGATAATTCTATCGTCGCGACGTCCCCTTTAATCCCATTCAAAGTCCCTCAAATTATCATCCAGTCGATTAATCAACACTTTAGACCTTTCGCGTCATCCCCTGCCAAAGCAATTCGTAGCGGGGCACGGTTTACAGTACACGGCAGAGATGGAAGGACGAAAACTGCTCACGGACGAAGCAGAGACAGTAGTACGAGGCGCAGAGGCAAATACATTATGCGAGAGCCTCTTACATGCGATAATCTTCAAGCGGGGTGGGGGTGCGGAAGCGAAAGGGGGAGGCGAAAGTAAGCGAACAAGTAAAGTGAAAGAGCAGCCCTTGTGGAAGACCTCCGATGAAATTTATTCATAGCCGAGAGATTGTCGTCTTCCTTGCTCTCCCTTGCCTTCTGGCCGCGATTAGCCACGCCCAATCCTTTCCTCCCTCCGTCTCCCGCGTCCCCTGGAGGACTTCTATTTTTTACGCCCATGTCCCAGGGGTGACGGGATAATAAACGGGCGGCTACGTTTATAAACTCTCTGTCAAAGCGAGGGGGTAAAAGTTTCCAAGCAAGTGTCCCCAGTTGCGGCGCGAAATTATGAATGGACGTTGTTGCTTCCAAGCCTAATCTATTTCCCTGTCTAACAGCCAGCGAACGATGGAATTCACGCAGGGGAGTACTGCTTGCCAATTGGAATCCTTCTGAGCAGCTATATAGCTTCTGTAACATAGTCGATTAGAACAGCTTCGCGATGTCCGAGCCTCGCTGGCCTGTTTCTTAAATGCAGCAGGCACTTAGCCTTGGTTCTTCAGCGAATAAATATTTAGCAGAAGTATCAAGTATTTCAATCCCTCAAGACCACAATAGAATCCTTTTCCAGGCGACCTCTTCGCCTCCGGAATTAATGTAAGATTTCCCTGCCAGATTACGGAAACACGACTCGTTAAATGAGGATTAACGAGGAGAGTTTGAAGACTGGCCGTGTTGTACAGTCGAATCGAGGAGTCCGTCTAGACGTTAAAGAGGCGACTAACGCTCGTCATACGGAGCTAAATCGCGGAAGACGAGATTAGACCGTAGGTCCATTAGTCGAATGAATGGAAAGTCGACCCTGCCCCCGGTGCCCGGTTCTCTGCCACCGTCTTGTCTCATCCCAACAGCGGGGCGACGTGAATTTGCCGGCCTCTCGCCGGGCTGAAGAGTCCACGGGAAGCCTGACTCATTCCGCGGGACGGAATAATTAACTCGGTTGAATTGTCCATTAAAAGGTCGCGACACCGGGGGATTCAAGGCGATCCGGCGTTGCGCGACCGGCTGCAGGTATCCGGGGATCGCCCTTCCGAGTTATCTTCGCCCGCATCGCCGCCCTTCGGCCCGATACAGGCCATCATTAATATCACACCGCGCAAAGATACAATCCGTGACTCCCCTTCCGCCGTAGATAACTTTCAGTGTCGTAGATTTATGATGCTCCCTGACAGGAAAACAGTGACCAGCTAATTACAACGCGGTCATTAATTATTACAATTCCTGCCCCTAAGAAGCTCATTCGACTTCTGCTGTAATCACTTCCCATTCTGACTTTTTCCTCGCCTAATTCCGCCAGGGCAGGCTCGCAGCGTCAGATTATCGAACGGAACACGGGTCGACGGGGTGTTCCACATCGAGTGGGCTGTAAATACTAATTGCTAGCCTGCCAGGAAGAAGCGAGCCCATCCCCCGCCCCGGTGTAATGCGTTTCTTCGTCGATACTTCGCGACGAGTGGCACGAAGACAAGTAATTTCCTCGGGGCTTCTCGCTTCTTCGGCCCTTGTTGGCCCTTCTCCTCTGTTTCCAAGGCTGACGCAAACGACGCTTTCGGGGGCAACGTCTCTCGCGCATCGGCGATCTGAAGTGGGGCTTGGATCCTCTTGGAAGTCCATACATCTTGTTGATGGATGCCGCTAGGGTCCGGCGATTGTACGATTTACTCATCTCTTGCCCTCTCCCTCTAGCCGCTGCTCCACGGGTCTCTCTACTCCAACGCTAGACCACTTGGTTATCCTTCACGATTTCCTCCTGCATTGTATATTGCACGCGCCCCCGTCGCTGAGTTTGCATTCCCATCGAAGCCCATTGTTCTCGGGCTCGCTGGTAAAAGGGACGCGGGAGGGAATGCACACTAACGAAAAGTTCCGCAACGGTTCTTTATGCGGGCCCGACCTGACGAAAATGTGTACAATGTACATACGTCCTCCGTTTCATTATTTTGGGCAACGTCGAGGAGTTAGGGCACAGTTCTGAAGTTTATTTATTGCTCAGTGCTCTTTTCCACAGAAGTGTTCTGTATATACTAACTTGTGCAGGTAGCTTGTTGATTTTGAGGAACTGAATTCGTAGGAATTTCATGGGATAGATGCCTCGCAGGGGACCAAAGTTTTATATGACTTAAGGGGTTACATACGTTTAGCCGCGGCGAAAATGAATGATTTTAGGACTTGTATTACAAAAAATAAGGCAAAATAATTGTCCCATATGATTTATTAATCCATAAGGGGCGCGAAAAAATATATACAATAGTTTTTGTATTACATTATTTATGATTTTCGAGGTTCTTTAGACCACTGCAGAAAAAATGGCCTGCATGGTATCTCCTTTAATGGGGGAACCTGGTTTAAGACACTGAAAATGTTGATTTTTTTATTCTTTTAATCAGTAGTAATATTCGTGGAGAATGTATTCCCAAATTTATAGACACAAATTCCAAATAGTTTCATAGATACCATACAAAACTTTACACGCGTTTTTCTCGAAACCACGTTTTATAAACTTGTGTAGGTACACGATAGAGAAAAATTTAATTGAGCGATTAATTTCACCCGGGAGGTTTTTAAGTACATTTATGGCTTCAAAATTAAACGAATCTTTTTCGTGCAAAATTACTAAAACAAACATTATTACAATACAATAATTACACTATCCAAAAGGTCCCCCAAGTTCTCCACAATCCCCAAACCCTCCAAAGAATCGGAATGCATAAACCTAGCCTGTCGACCGGAGTGTACTAAAACCAAGCCACACAAATTCACCCAAATTCCACTTAATTCCCTCAATTATATTTACCAGTATTTGCTCCACTATCCCCAATCTCGCATGCCGGTGCGCCGTTGCAACGTCCGACCGCGATAACGCCCGAAAATTCGTCCAACTATGTCGCGTGCCCGGCGACGGTCAGCCTCCCCTCTCGCCTACCCTCGCAACGGTATCCGCGAAATGTCCCCGTTTCTACGTCATAAAGGCAGAAAATGCTTCCCACGCGTCGTAAAGGGGAGTGCGGAGGGAGAGGAACGGTGGTCGAAGCTCGCGGGGCGCGGAAGTCTGCGAGGAATTCTCAGCAGCGCGACCGGAGGATCTGACGCGGTGAGAAAGAGGCTGACACCCGTCGAGGGTGGCTGGCGCGATAGCGGGTCGGGGGCTGAAAAGGACGCTGCGAGGGTAGGAAAATCGTAAGACCGACTTAACCCGGCCAGCCACCCGACCGCCGCCCCGTGGGCTGCTTCGAACGACGCTGGAAGATATTTACCGGCTGCGGACGTTGAGGATTGTACGGGTCAGATACCAGAGCGGCAGGGGGGCGGCCGAGGGAGGGAGGGTGGCTACCCAGAAACGTAGCGGCCCGGATTATCTCGATCTTTACGACGTTACTTTTTGGCGGAGCCCGAGGGCGGCGGAGATATCCACAGGAAGGAGAGAGGGCGAAAGGCTGACGACGTCGACGAACCGGGCCGCCGGAGCTCGGCGAGCAGAAAATCTTATGCGGAGTAGTTTCACCAGACGAGTTCCTGTTCCCGGGCTGCCGATACGGCGACGACTGGTCAAAAGATCGGACCGCTTTACACAGCTCCCAGCGCGGCCCCTTTTTCCGGCTGGAATATCGTTAAACGTGAGCTTCGATAACGCTGCCCGGGAGGATGGTACCCCGTTGCCTCCGGGACGTTTCTTAGGTTGAATTAATGGAAAGACGGGGAAAGATTGATGAAACGCGGGGGCGAAATTTTCGCGGCCCTTCGGTAATTCCATCGGCGCTCCCCGTTGCACTGTTTTACTCCGCGCGAGGGGGATAACGAAGCCTGCATCGTAATGCGCTTCCAAGTATCTCGATGTAATTATCAGGATTCTAATAAAGGTAACGGGGGAACTCTTACGGAATTTCAAAGCGAAGGGAAAGTTTAAATTGTCAAGTGAAGATAGTTCTGTTAAAATTTATATTACACATGTTAGGGGGTTGCTGGGATAAGTTAGCGATAATAACGTTATACTTACAGCATAAATTTTTAAACTTTATTTTCACGTTTGTGTAAATACTTAACATAGTAAACCACGAGAGCACTGCAAACGGCGAATGTATTTGTTACGAGAGACTAGGGCAATGTAGAGATTTTAATATATCAACGTTTCGCGGGACGGGGGATGGTTGAACAGGGAAAGCAGCGTAGGAAGCTGGTACAAGTGCTGGGAAAGGGACAGAATGCTTCCAAGGCACTGGATTAAAAAGCGGGAAACAAATGAGAATTGCTTCCAGCGGGTTGTCTGCATCTAGATAGCTGCTTACCCTCGATAATACCCGTGGGCCTCTTTTTTTCCATCCCCTTTCGTGTCGGATGGCACGACTGTTGGCTATCTACTTGATGGTGATTCCTGACAGCTATGTTGAGAACTGGTTAATTGAATGTGGAGCACGACAGAGACTTCCAAGCTTGTATCTTGTGGCCGGGAAATTAAATGGATGGATTAAACGAGTCCGCGAAAAGATCCGTGTTTGAATTATAAATTTGAAGTATAGATCGAGCTCGGTTTACTATCTATTCTTTAACGTGTCTATTTCGCTGGAAACGTCGGCTTCCTGTCGATAATTAGTTTCCAGCGGCAACAAATTTGCGGGAAATCCCAGTGGCGATGGAGCTCGTCAGTCTCCCGGCATGATAAGAAACCTATTCCGTTTTTCACGCGGGAATCGACGTTCCGGGCGAAATTGCACCTCCGAAGAATCGCGAAACTCGGCGCGGAGAGGCATCAAAACAAGTTATCGGCTTCCCTCTCGGTGCCGATTTATCGACGTACCAACTTATTGCGCCGCTCCGCGCTCATAAATCACCGCTGATCAACGATCCAGTCACGAGCACGAGCCGCGCGCCCAGCTTCTTCGCCAGAGGATCATTGTTGCTCGAAACCAATCACAGACTGGTTACTTAAAACTTGAAATCTAATCTACCCGGTAATTCTACGTTCGATATCGGATTGCTGTTACGACAAGCTTCTTTCCTCTGGAAACGATCAATTTTCGTTTATTCTAAGATACGATAAATTCGCTATAAATATGTTGCAAATATCTACTATAAAGTAAGTGCATTTTGAAATATTTCGAATTTCAAGATCGTGACACATGCGCGCTTTAAAACTGTCACGGTGTTATTCCACGATAAAACATCTTCGTGCCAGATGTAAAACATGCATCGGCAAGGAGTGACAGCAGTCGCGATTCCTCGGAACAAGGAGGAAAATGGAGATCCAGGTTAAAAGAGGCTAAGCGCCACGATGTACCGTTGCGCAGCTCCGCGGAAGTAAAGAACAGAAGAGGTTTTGGCCAATTTCACGCCGGCCAGATATAACTTCTTGCCCCCGAATGCAAATTTCCCCGGTGCTAATTAACTATTCGGACAGGGGAGCCGCGAGTGAAACGGCGACCAAGGGCCAAGTTAACTGAGTAGTGGGCAGGAAAAGGGGGTTAGCTGCTGAAGCAGCGTTCACTGGCGTGCACCGCGCCAAAAGAGGGAATTCATAATTGCTCTACCGGCGTTTGTTCAGCCCGCGCGTTCTGCGCTATGCCGCTGGCGGTTTAATTCGATGCGGCTGAAACCATCGCAAACCCGGCCAGCCTATGCCCTCTGTGTCCCTCGGTCACCAAAACTGCCCGATCGGGTAAACTCGTTTCAACGTTTCGTTCCTGCATCCCTGGCGAGGCTTTGCTGTGTCGCGGAGCGTTTGGTCACGCGTGAAAGCTGCAGGATTTGAACAAAGGTGCCTGGACGCATTATGACGTCGCATTAGCAAAACAAGGTACGCGCGATAGAACCGAGGACCACTGAGGAATTCTGGCAAATTCCGCTTTCGGCGCAATTGCTCCGCGACAAAGTGAAAATGGTTCCCAAGATCGTCGGGTTTTTAGTTCGCCTTGAATAATTTATGTTAGGCTACATTTTCGCCGCTCGCGTCACCAGGAAGTTAAGCGCCGAGGAGGTGCAAGAGCGAGGAGCTTCCGAGGGCGTTGAGCATTCGCGTCACGGCCAGGGTCCATTAAATTTGTAAAAATTACACCCCCTCGGTGTTTGCTGGCGGTAACCACGGGGGAGCGGGAGGAGCGCCGGGGGCGTCGGGGGCCTCCAAGAAAAATCCCCCATGGCAGATGCCGGTGGACGTGTCCAGCGCTAAAACAAATCCCCTGATCGGGGGGTATTTCAGTTTGACGAGCGGCTGATTTTCATTGTGGACACGTTGCAGCTTCTATTTGCTTGCAACGCGCGCAAACAGAGGAGGGTGACGGAGGCACACACACGTCTGGCAAAGGAAACACGCTGCTTGCCATCAGGAAGGTGCACGTCCAGCTTCGTGTACGTGTCACGGTGATTCGTTATCGAAGTTTGCGTGGGATTTAGCGCAAGTACGGCTGCCGCCGCCTAACTGGCGACGGTACTCGTCGCTCTACCAACAACTACTCCGGTTAGGTAAACGAAAATTAGGTCGACGCAAAAGAATGCATCAGGGTACGTAGCAACGTCACTCCGGTTCCTTCCGGAGTCACCGTCCAGCTCCCAATTACCGCGACACCCTTCCAGCATCCGGAGGCGCTGGCATCTGAAACACAATTCCACCGCGGGCTTTTCAGCTCGAAAACCACCCCCCTAGTAAGAGCGTGATCGCGAGTGGCAGCCTAGGGTCCCTGCTAAATGGTTACACAGATGAGCTTGGTCGACGTGTCCCGACTGAACCGCGGGCAAATTAATTCCCGGGTGGCTTTCGGATTTAAAATTCATAATCTGGAAAATGCAAAACCCCGCGGATAATTTCGTCACCGCGAAATTACGCGGCGGCCCGGTCCCTGCGCACCCATAATCTTCTTCTTAGCACGAGCCGTGTCCATATGCCGCACTGCGCCACGGGTAATGTTTAACAAAACGGTTCCAGAGCCCCGGGGCCAGGAGATGAAATGTAAATTTATCGCCTCGGGGAAAAATAAAAAATGGTCGGCCGGAGGCTGGGGCGGTTGGCTCGCCGAGGGAAAATGCGGCCGGGGGGGAAGGGGGGACACAGAGGGGAGGGGGAGGGAGGGAATAGGCCGAGAAAAGCAGAGAAAGAGCGGGTTAATGCCTGAATATTAATTATGGCGACCAAGCTGCTGGCTGGTCGGTGTTTTGTTTCCAGCTGCTTGTTTTGTTCGGTTCCTGTACTGTTTCGCCACCGCACACGCTCGTTTCGCTCCTCCGACTTGCTAAACCGCTCAACTTCCAGCATTGTTCCCTGGCACGGGTGACCGACAAATTCGACTTCGCCTCCCCCCCCCCGTCGCGGTTGGATCTCGTTACAGTTTATGGCGCTAGAGTACCCGTTGCACGGCGGAGTTTTCTTGCGTGGCAATGACCGAATCGATGGGAAAAGTTGGATCTGTAAAGGAAGCCGCGGTAAATTAGCGGCTTCCGTGTCGCCTCTGTTCGTGGAATTGCAGGCGTGTTTTAGGAAATTGTACCTTGCGATATTTAGAAGAGGAATGGTGCATCTGACGGTTGATCAAAGACCTCCTACAGACTCCTTTCTTTCTTTTCCTCCTCTTCTTAGCTTTGATGCACTTCACTATGCCTCATTGAGGTTTCAAGTCTTCACTAGAGAAGAACTCTATATTACTTTGGAAATACAAGATATTTTCTAAACACACGAGACAATACCTTCCCCGTAGTATTCCCTATGAACATCGCGGCCCGGAATCCTCTCAGAGTGCTGCCTGAAATCAACGACAGAGGGCCTCTCGTCAGAGTACAAATTATGCACGTGGCCCGTTCATACGAGTGATCACAGGAGATCCAGGGCGAAATCACCTGCCTGGCATCCGTCGCCACGCGTTCCCCGCTAAATGTGACAAAGCCCTCAAACGGAATGCGACATTAACTCGCGCGACGGCGCGACAGTGCCGCGCCGCTGTTTTCCCGGGGAAACAAAGCCACTCTTTCTGCCCGTAATCCGGCCGCCTCTGATATTATAAACAGAATCGCGCAGCCAGCGGCGTGACGCGGACGTTTGTTAAGCACACGGAGGCGCTAACATCGCGGCGGCACTTTTAACGACGTGTCAAACACGCTCCCACTGTGTAAATAACCCCGGTGCCGACGAGTGTCGTGAAAAAACAGCGTAATCCCAGGCCAAGCTGGGACCAGTCCCTTCCTAGCGCTTGCCGTAAAAGCGGTCGTATGACACCGGGGGGTGTGCTGACGTTTGTAAAAACCCGTCGTCTTTCTGCCGCCCTTGAAACCGCGGGGAAGGGAAGAGTGCGATTGTTACACTTATTTGCATGACAGAAGGGCAAACAGGGGTAACGAGATTTGCGGTTGCAGTCTTGACGCGCGACAACTTCGGTCGTTCCAGGGTTAGGAGGGTGTTGGCCAAACATCGTGCTCCGACGCCACCCCGTGCGGACGAGGGACGCGGTGACGGTGAGAACAGGGCAAGGGGGGGGCCCTTTAAAGTGACACGGGTGAAAAACTTGTCGTCGATGGTCTCCAGCCTCGCTGACAGCCTCTGATATTCTCGATGCTCCGTTTTCGGTGCCACTAGGCGTGTCTATCGATGCGGGGTTCCTGAATTATACGTTGACGTGATTGTGTACGGGGTTAGAAAAGTAATGGGGTATGCGCGTTACACGGACTGGCGATTTCTGAGGTGGTCCCCCCGGGGGTTGAAAGTATTGTATTCGTAGGGAGGGTGAGTCGGTGTGACTTAAAGTTTCTGTACTTAGGATTAAGCTTCGGGGGTTTGTTGTTATTAATAATCGTGTTTATTACCCTAATACAAATTTTATACCGAGCATGTCGACTTTTTTAACGGTACATTGGCCATCTTTAAATATCGTTTGCGGGCTTTGGCTCGCAGTATTCTAATTCCAATTTTAATTTCATTAGTTCTATTATTTGCTTGTATTATTATTTGTTTCTTCTCTTTTCCTTTCTTTCACATTGGTTTTCTGCTAACTTTATGAATTGTTCATTGTACACTAAAGGGTCTTGGTGCCTTTGTCGATATCGGAGTACTTTCGTTGATATTTGTGTAATTTCGTCAATATTTGGATTCTATCTTTTCACAATGCCTTCTAAAAAACGTGGTTTTATCAAGCCCAACACAAATATTAAGAGAATGAGGACAATACTGTCGCATTTATTTTAAAAGTTCCATTAACCTAGGTAGTGATCAATACTCATCTGTCTCATGACAACTTCGATACTTTAAGAGAAACCTTGCAAAAACATCTGTTCATCGGCCACAAAAGCAAACGTTGTCGCTCCCATGCATTATAAATGATCCCTTCTGCGCAGTGGAACTTGAATGAAAACACGGCACACTTCCCTACCTACTATGCCTCATGAAATATCTAAATCTCCAGAAACTATCGAACCACCCAGTAGAACAGATTCTCACCCCTGCCTAGGCGAGCATAAATACCGTCAAGATTTACATGTTTGCAACTGTTTAATGCCCCTTCGCAGGCTTCCCAGCAGTAACGTAAATATGCAAAAAGGTTAAGAGGAAGAGAGCAGGGAAGAGCGAGGAGGAAGGAAGCTAGACACATGGCAGGCACACGGGCACGGTTACAAGCATACAGAAGGGTGGAAAGAGGGAAATAGAAGATAGAGAGATAGGGGAAGGGGGAGGTGGTTACCAGGGATTAAATTTGATCCCCGCATACTTACCGCAAGCCTTTGTACACGGGCCGGTGTGCACATGCAACGCGTGTATGCGGTGGACCGCGATGAAGAATCTAAACATTGCGTGCACATCCGGTCCGGGGTTGCGGTTTTTCGGGGAGGGACGTGGAGGGGCGACGACGCGTTCGCCTCTCGTTGCCACGGCCACGAATTTCAAAGGGTGAGTTCGGTTCAGTTTCTTTCCGCCTTCCTTTTGTTTTCTTCTCTCCCCCTCTCCCGTCCCGTTCTGTCGCGATATGCGGGGATCCCGTGTCGCTTTCATCAAACCAGTGGCGAGCAGATCGGCGAGATTAACTACGGCCAACAATGGAAACATCGACGCCCGTGTTTCTGGGTTGAGGGCCAACAGAATAGCAGAGATTCCAGTGTGCCGCGGAACTGGATCAAGAGCACCAAGGCAAATTAAGTGGTACATGAACCTCGATGGGAGAATGGACGCGTTTCTTCCGCAGTAAATAGGTATCCGTCTATGTAGCTGAGAGTGGTGGGTGGGTGGGTCGTTGGGTGGTGTGAATTAAAGGGCTAATTGGAACGAAGGTATCGGGTACTTGGATGGTACTGATTCAGAGTTCAGCTTTGGGATTTTTTCTATTTTAATCAGTGGAATCTAGTTGATTTTCTGAATCGCGTATCGAAGATTTTTCTTCGCGAACAGACGCTTAACCGCAAAAACTCTGCGGTGTTAGGAATAAAGGAGGATGCTTGTGCTGGATTATGCATAGCCTCAGGTTTAAACGTCCACGGTGTAATATTCAACAACGAGGGTGCAAATGTACAAGTCAGTGGTTAAACCATCACAAAGCACCATCCAGGATTTCCGCCTGGTGTTATTTCACTATTCGAGGCTATATTCTCATCTGACAAAGCTTTAGTGTTCCTTTGTCACCTAGCTCTTTGCTATTCGCGCATTATGTTCCATTAGTGTCGCGCTGACACCTTAGCTTCTGACACTATCACCCGTGTCCACCGTTTATTACCGCACTTTCGGTTAAAAACTACGGCGTATTTGCATATAGCTAACTTCCACCAACTTCTCACTCATTTCTGGGCAATATAACAATATAAGTGACTTGTTGCAAAGCAAGAACTGTACAAGAAATCGAGCTCTAGATTCATTCACTTTTGGAGACAGGAAAATCCGATGAAATTCGGTGATGTATCTGTGTAGGGTCAGCAGAATGCAAAACCAGGTGCCATAGATCTCTTTCGACGCGCCACCCTCATCAAAGGGCACGTCAGCCAACAAATTTCAGCTTACCATTCGTCTACGTCCGCGGCGGAGGAAAGGGAAACGGAAGTAGGAAGCAAGAACGGGATCGAAGCCACTGCTTCATCGTCAGAACCGCTTTTTTCCCCGTTCTGCTCGTTGTCCCCCGATAATTTCCGCGGAAAAAGAAGAAACCACTGTTCTATTCCGGATGGCGGACCCCAACCTCCCATTCGTATCTTGGCATTGTTCGGAGCGACGGGAAGAACCGTGGTGCCGTGGCCGTCTGCGCTAGTTTTATTACCGAGCAGTCGATTATGGACGTTTCGATGGTGAAACAGAGCGCGAAGAGGCACTGCCTCGTAATCCCGGACGGCAGAACCAAGGTTTCGAGGACGACTGGTCCACTGTCGAGGCTTCTTACGACTTGGATCAGTGGGTTACGACTGCACCGCCCCTCCTCGATAAAACGGCCGACATCGTAAAGCTAAAATGTCCTGTCATCGAGATGCGAGACAACAAACCAGATGGACATAAATTGTACATCGATAAACTGAGACCAATCGGGGGCAGAGGTGGAACGGAACGGGCTAGGTCCTCCTTCAAATGCACTTCTCCGTGCAGAAGTTTGTTCAAAAGAGTTGTATTTTTTAAAACACGGATAACAGAAAATTCCTATACTTTAAGAAGACCCTAAAATGTAGGAAGTTTAAAAAGGGTACGCAGGAATCGATTGTTCCAGCGGCGACAATAGTTTACGGACTTGTTTTTCACAACTTCTAGAAACTTCTTCTGCATGCACGCAATGCCATCATTGTTGACGACGGTTTCCCTATAGCGTAACGTTCTCAACGATCGTTCGCGGTAACGAAAAAGCGACAAAATGGAACTCAATTCCCCAAGTTGGCCTGTTACTTCCTCGAATGGAACGTTCGCCACTGGTTATGAAAATGTAATAAGGCTACCACGTCTTGTGGAAGAAGTTTCGCAGCCGCTGCGCCCGTAGCGACGTTTCCATATTCGGCTATTCTTGGGAAACGTCAATAAGGAATTCTCAAGGAAAAGGGACTCCTTTTGATATCTAATCTGACCACGGTAGTAGGAAGAAAGTGCAACAAGTTCACGTGTGATAGGTGCTTGAGAATTCCCGAGAAGACGTGACACCTGAGGTCTCGTAAGAGAATTTTCCAATTCCACTTTACCATTCGCAATTCTTTCAATCCAGACCAATCCTTGTACTATTAATAAGATTACTTATCCGCGCGAACGTCGGGATCGCTCCACCGCGAATTCAGTTATCCCTCGTCTGCCTGAAATTCGAAAATGTCTGCCAATCGAACCGCAGCCATGCAAATCTGCCAGCTCGTGAATATGAAAAGTGGCCAGCGAGAATTCAACCGTGAACAGCCGGGAGTCTCGCGAGCCGCGGGCATTTCGCCATCATTTACATTCCAAGAAAGATAATAATGAAATTATACGCACGACTTTATCCAACGATACCCTGTCCCTCGTGGAAAACCCTGCTCGGCTGGACCAAGGAGGAGAATTAAGAGAAAACGACGTCAGTGGCGGGCGCCGTTATCATTACGACGCCGGCAAAACGACGTCCTGGGACTAACGAGCCACTTTAAGTCTAACTGCACTCCAGAAACATAACTTTTTTCCGACTATCGTTGGCTGGGATCAGAACCCCAGTTACTCGTCAAAGTCAACGGTATCTCCTTGCGGAATTACCATCCAAATGAATATTACAAAATTCAGTTTGGCTCGTGATTTACGTTGCGGCACACTTTACACTCGAAATGATCACTTTCGATGCTGACACAAAGCGAACAGGATGTTAATATTGAAACCGGAATTAATTCGAGTTACATCAACGCGAGATGCGTTGCATAGTACTGCCTGTCGAGGAGAGTCGTTCAAATGTGGCAAACCGAAGCGGAAAATGGCCAAATTCGCCAGGATGTGCACGCTTACGCGATTCTTCTCCGTCAGGTGGATGATGTACGCGTCGAATGGAGATACGAGGCGAATCGGTCGCGTCAGGATCGATTCGTGTCCCTGTAACGTCCCAGTGACAAACGACGAATCGCAGGAGATGTTTCGCCACGGACTGTTTTTTTTTTTTTTTTTTTTTTACCACCAAATATTCCGTCACACGCGATTAATCATTGCTAGACTTTCGATACCTGCGCTACATCGGCCATCTACCATGGTGGATGTTTTAAAAAGCTTGGTCAAAGCTTTCGGTAGAAGCGTCATGTATCAAAACGAGAAAAAAAAGTAGCAAGATGTGTATGGGGACGTTACTTGCTCCAGCTATGATGAATAGGTATAGTACACTCGAAACAAGTACTCAAAATATGGGTCGCAGGCAGAAATTCGAGGGGGATTACAGATCGTTACATGAAGCAAATGTGGATGCTTCAAAGATCTACTTAGAGCAGACACGTTCAAACTTTGCTCTTGCGTGGAGCGAGAAGGGGTCGCTGGTCTTTGCATTCACAAGACTTTTGCTCTTGGAGCTGCGAGTTGCCTGGCTCGGTGAGCTCGGTCCGTCCAGAAGCAAAGAGCAACTCGCGGCTGCTCGCGTGAGCGAATGCTTGAACGCCCCTCATCTAGAATAATTGTGATTGTCAGTGAAAAGTGTTGCATCGACAATTCCTGGTAAACAATGAATCAGATTCTATTTAAATCAAAATTTCGAATAACGAATAGAAGTTAAAAAATTATTCGTCATGTATCGAATAAAGTTCTTATATTCCTCGAGCGATTGAATTTCAGCGTTGAATAAAACTTTCAACTTTAACTTCCGTCAAATAATCTAAAGTGAAAGTAACTTTTATTCGATCCGTTATTGAAATAATTCTTAATTTAGTTAATGGCAACTCTACGCTAAATTACACATTCCACGATGTCAACTTGTAAATCATCTTTGCATTCTTAAGTAGATCACATAATTTAAATTACAAACCATAAGCATTTCTTTCCGTCTGCCAGATTGATCGGCCATACTTATGCTTCGATAAGAAACACGCCAAGCTCGCGTTGCACCCCAACAGACTGGCAATAAAGTGCAGTGTATAACTTGCAACCGTTGCAGCTGCGTTCCGAGGAAGAAGCCCAGCTCGGATCCAACGGTTTGACACCTCTGGTCACAGCGAAAGCACAGTGGAGGCAAGGTAACCATCGTTTACAAGGCGATTATGATTTTGCACCGGACCAAGAGGCGACCGCGTCGTTTGTCTGGATCTCAGCGAGACCACGTCCGAGGCACCGGCAAAATTTATTAGCTATTACAGCAAGGTTCGAGGGTGTGTGATCGATAACCATGAACGCCTGACGACCTTGGAGATCCGGCACGATAGATTGATGGATGAACCGATGGAAACGGTATCACGCTCTCTATCCACGCCAGCCTCTCGTGTCTACAGGAAGGCTGGTTGGCAATGTGCCGGAAATTCTACGGAATGGGGTGTTAACGTTTACGAACATGATCAGGAAAAATGGGACAAAAATCGAGGAGATTAAATCGTTGGGCGAAAACGGTAACAACCCCCTTTTTCTGCCATCTCTCTCGAGTTCTACTTCTACAATTGTATTTAGATTGTTGAGGCAGTGGAGTAGCTACGTATAATTGTTTATCGTACAGTGAACTTTTTAGTCACTTTGTAGGATTAATAATGGCACACGATTCTTAATTGTGGAAGAATCACGATCTGCTTAATTTTAGCATTTAGTTTCTCTGGTATTTTCACTCTATAATTGTAGTAGGAAATTCAAGAGTGTAACTGCTTGGAATTACGAACTATTTGTTCTTGTATAGGATTTACATACTGTGATAACAGTTTGCTGTGGAAGCAGCAAGCAAATGCGCATTGCCTCAGAGTAATGAACCACTTGTATTGATAACGAAACGTTTCAGGCAGTAATGGCGTGGCAACGGAATGTATTTTGTTTTCACTCCACGTACTGATTCGTGTTTTAAAAGGATTTGATAGTTTGAGGACTCTGTTTCAATAGTTATTCATAAAGAAGCTGTATTTTCTGCGAGGTTTAATACATTATACACTTAATGGCGACCCTGCTATATTACCATAATCATTATTACTTCAGGAATAATAGGTACTCAACTTGCCTAACTCGTGCAAATTGTTTTCGTACGAAGCTCGTTACGATAATTATAATTTTTCGTGGGGCAGGCGCGTGGAATACGAAAATAGCTTCTAAAAATCGAGCAACCTCCAGCGCCCCTCTCGGGCGGAATTAATGTGCAACGAGTCGAGACATGGCGAATTCCGGCCTGTTTTATTACACTTTCTATGGCATCTCGTTTAAACGAATATTTTTACTAATAAACGCCACCAGTTTTATATCCTAGTACACTGACACGACAGTCTCTCGGTACAATGAAGCTCCAAAAACCAACTTCTGGGTGCTTTCTCTTCGGATACAATAATATTCGAACGGTATTAAAACCCTGATAGACGCTTCTATATTCATAGGTCCACAATTTCTGCAATTGAGCTTTTTAAATTCTCACTCACGGAACAAATTAACCCCCTTTGACCACTAAACTCTGGGACACCGTTAATGGTACCTTTGTCGCTAAATTTCAGGCATTTATATCCCACATTACGGGCAATTCCCCTTTTTGCGAAACCATGGCGTTTCATTCCCCTTTTTAATCCTTTCCCCCAGCATCACAGAGTACCTGAAAGGACACGCACGATATCAAAGAGTGGCGATGTGCCAATCAGTTCACGGGCCAGCCTTTAGAGACGAAACGAGTCGATAACAGGCAGCCACCTCCGCGCTGGAGCCGATATATACCGGTACCTCTGCCTACTTTACTCGATCTCCGTGTAATTAACGTCCTCGCTTGTCGAGGCTAATGACGTTTAACACGTGTCTGACGAGAGTGAATGTCGATCGATCCCCCGCTACGCGTCTCCGGTAATAAGCTGTGCCGATGAGAACGCTGGCCTGCGTTCGTTTGAATTTTAATTACCAGCCGTAAATGAGTCGGGCTAATTGTGATCCCATTACACCGGGCACGATGACACGTCTGATTATTGAAACGTTTCGAAACTTCCTAAATAACGACGTTTAATTTATCCAGTGACGGCCGGGGAAATGAGGGATCGATCGCATCGCGAAACAAAGGGTTCCACCTTATTACTTACTGCTTTGCAACATTTAGGGGAAATTAATGGAGATCGATAGCAAACTGTGATTATTATTGACAATTAATTCGAAGCTTTAGAAGTATACCTACAGTTCATCGAAACTGATTTTGTTACCGTAGATCGTACAATTATTATTCGTAAATCATCCTATTACGGGGAGTACGAAGCATTCTCCCTAATTCTCCTATTTGTCCCAAACACTAAATTTCACAGCTAAGCATTCAAAATTAATACCGGATGAGGCAAATATCCCTTCTTCGTTTCCCTATAGAAGCTTTCTCTGGTTGTTTAGCTTTCACTGAACAAATCTAGCAAATGAAGCAAATCTAATTAGAGGAAGTAATAAAATTTCTGTACTAGAGTACAACAAAGCTGAGACACTTGTCTGCTAGAATCTCCAGCGCGGAATAGAGCGTGTCTGTAATAATTTAAAAGGAAATCGAGTGGGTGGAACAGTGTACACGACCTCTCCGGTTCACCACCGCTTGTCTAGTGTAGCAGAAAGTTTGTTACCTCGGGGAACACCCTGTATACGCGCGTACACAGGGTGGATGCCAGGCAGGTACACATATTCGCACGTGCATCTCCTAGTAGACGATCGCATCACGTCCTAGGCTAATGCCCTTTGGCGTCGGCCGGAGTTGCATACGTCGAAGTTAATGAAGGCACGTTCGGTCATTTGTGCATCGGCGACCTTATACACGGCAGGGCTCGTCATGGCCTCGCGTTTAATTCGTCCAATCACGTTAGTCACGCGATAAGCGACTAAATTGTCGTCCAGGTTGAATCATCGGTCGCCCCGTGCTTCCACTCCGTCATCGGGCAGCGAGTGTGTCATCCACTGCCCGTCGAACCCGCTGCGACGGACTTTCATTGCGATTAATCTTGTTAATTTCTATCGGGACTGGGCCGTGCATTACGCTACGAAAAGGAACGCCCGCCGAGAGGAGTACGTTCACCCGTATGGAGCCAGCCTCTTCAATTTTCGTGTCGATTTCGTGGAACACTGGGCTATGTTCTTTAATTCTTAGCGTTCTTCGAAGTAGATGCTTAGGGAGCTCGTTACTTTTCAGAATTTAGAAATATACCGAGAGCCTAGATCCCATAGTGCTGACACTAATAGAAGTTGAAAGACTCAAGAGTGTCTAACAATAGAGGTTAATACGAAGCGAACGAGAAGTGGCGTGCTCCAGCTAACCCTCGAGGTTCACGTATTCACCTCCTTGTAAATACTTCTTTCGAGCTCGCTGTACCTTTACTGATACCCACGCGAGGATTATGTGCATTGATATTCTTGAAGGTAGAAGCCATCAATGTTTTCTTCGCTACTTATAACAGGGCTGCACTCATTTCCTTGCATTCCTACGTACCTCAGGGTTTTGTACTTTGAAGTACTATTATTTAGTTTCACAGTAGATTTTATATATTCTATTGTTACTAGATTAGGAGATATCGGAGCAGTAGAACATCAAGCTTTTGTTAATATGCAAAGTGACAGGAATAATAAAAGGTACTATTTAAAATATAATTTCTCACGAAGGTATATTTCTGGAAGCATAGGCTTTAAAAAAAATTACTGAAGGTAATGCGTATCCAAGAAGCATTCTCAATTCTAAGAGTACCTATATTCAATGATTCCGCTGCCTCTGCCACCTGCTACTTTCGCCACGTCACTGTGCCCGTGCAACGCACGCTGCGGAGGTCCTCCACTTCGTCAGGGAGTCAACCGACCGCTTAATGTCCCTGTCCCGCGACGAATACCTATCGCGTTTTTCCTCATCGGCTGATGCACGCGTAAGCGACGATCTGTATGCAGCCGAGTGTAAGTAGGGGCCATAAATTTCACCATGATTCTTTCACGCCCGTGCAATATCGGCTTTCCGCGCGGAAAGGCCGCGCGTATGCGGGCATTAAACGAAATTGCTACACGCGGGCGGAGGGGAGACGCGATAGAGACAGCCGAGCGTGTCGTCGAGACCACGAACTTCCAATTACATTACAGGTTGCCCACATGCCAGCCTGACGTGCACGCTTAAACTGGAATTCATAGCCGCGGCATCGACCCACCCCAGCGGAACCGTGAATTCAAAAGACGCGCTTGAACGCTGCCCGGCTGCGCTCGCGCGTAATTTTCACCTGCGATGACAATTGCGGAGCGGAAGCACCAAGGGAACTACTTAGATGCTAAATAGTGTCAACTTGAGTTGCGAGAGCAAAAGGAAGGAAGCAATTAATTTTCTTACCGAAGCTCCACCGCCACTATGAATTTCAAAGACTCTGCCAAGAATGCTGGGTTTCCAGTAGTATGACTCAATAATTGCGTGCGACAGGAGTCTAACGAGGTTAAGCTGTTGGTCTACACGCCTCCTGAGATATTTGATTTCAGTATCTTGAGTTTGTTCCATCGATATTAAATTGTTCGGTATTACAATTGATATTGTCAGTATTGCAGTATTATATGTTAAAGGCAATTAGACGTAAGAGACTTCTGCACCCAACGACTGCAATCCCCGATGCACTCAGAAAAGTTGCATCTCTTTTAATCTTTTAATCTTCTTCCCTGGAAATTTTCTCCCAGCCTTCGTTAAGCCACCCTATTTTGTATCGTCGTTATTTCTGTTAGAAATATGCGAACGCAACGATAATTATTAATTTCGCCGGGCGTTACTTATCATTCCAGCGTCTGGGGACCAGGGTACTCGACGTTCCACCGAGATTTACATCCCCGTTAAGTGCGTCATCGTCGTTACGAGTGGCGAGTTCGGTGGATAAGTTCGTCGCCACCGTCGCCAAGTTACCAGGGCATATCCAGGACCGGCGGTGTGGCAGGTGAGAAAAGAACAATATCGCCGCGCCGAGCTGCTCCGCGCACTTTCTCCGTCGCGACTAGGGGCGTTACACGGTTTCCTAACCAGTTGTGTTTCTTCGAGTTACAGCCGTTTATATTTCCGCGGAGAGAGATTAACGAGCGGCTTCCCCTTTTGCAAACTATGGCAGTTGCGAGCAGTTTTCCTTCTTCTCAATTAACCTTCCGCGCGTCCCGGAATTTCCATTCGGGCAACAAATTACCTCGGGGAAAATATGAACGATCCCTCCAAGCGGGACAGACGTTTCAAAGCGAGACTAACGAGACGCAAGTTTCGCGGAGTGACTAAGTGAAATATTAATCCGTTAAAACGCGTAGACACAGCGTGCTCGCAGCTGCGAACGCGTAAACTTCCCGAAGGCGCTCGTTAATTGTGTGTACAATGTTCTTTAACCGGCTTCCAGACTTTTATCAATTACGACGCCCGATGCAATGGGCTAAATCGTTTGCACGCACGCTCTTTTAAGTCAGTTCGAAATAAAGTCGCCAAGAATTTGGATATATCTGATTAATATTAATTAAGTGTTAAGATCAGATCATAGATGGAAAAGTTTCAGAGATTAGCTTTAAAAACTGAAAGGTATCCTTAGGAAAAAATATCAATTGAGAAGCTCGAAGGCCATTTTTGAGAAAATCTACGCGGTTTGGTGGATTTATTGCAAATAAATGAAAATAGAAATATTAATATTTTCTTTTTAATATTAAGTTTTTAAATCAAAGCAATAATTTTATAAACAGTTTCTTCTAATTTATTCGAATTTGGTAAAGATGGAGCTGCAAGATCCTCCAATTCTACATAAAAAATTGCATACTTCTAAATCATCACTAAAATATTACTCACTTTCCAACGACCACATTCTACACAACCGATAACGCAGCAATCCAGCTCAAACGCCAGCTGTATTCAGATTTCCATACCAAGTAGCAGCAGTTTCGACGAAAAGTGTCCAATTCTCGCAGCAATTGGACCGCGAAATGCGGAAAAACTGGGCAAACAATCGTCGCTGGTATGTAGAGCCGCGAGCCGCGAAGGAAATCTCGATGAAATCGCGAATCCCGGGGAAGCGAAGGGGCTTTTCAATCTCACTCCGCCTGGGGACGTCTAATACTACTTAAGCAAGATTATCAGTCGCCGTGAACGGAGCCGTGGCTCGGTATTCATGTTAACTAGGGACGGAAATGGCCGGCCGTAAGGTCGATTACACTCCGACCTGGCGCTTCCAGAATAGAAGACAACGTTGATGCGGCAACGATAGCAATGTGGATAGCAATGTGGAAACCTAATTGAAGTGGGCGTGGACGATAATAGCTCGGCTATACGAGGAGTAACCACGCGAGCTTCCCGTTCAAGACGCATCGTTTGCCTGCCGCCGTTCTTAAGAACATTCCAATTGGGTATAATACCGCGACACTTTAATTCCCTGAACGCCCTTCACCAATCTTCACCGATAAATACAGAGGATGGGGATGAATTTAGAATCTAACTTGAAACTACTAATTTCTTCAGTAACGATAAATCGAAATCATATATTATATCGTCCCAACTACCCCCTTTCAATTTCCACTCACATCCAAGCTCAGAATTTAAAGGTACATCGAGTATCTTCGATAGCAGAGGCAGAAAATTACGAAAGAGAAGTAAGTACCTAGCATTGTCGGGAGCGAAGCCAGAAACGAAGAAGTTCCATTCCCAATTTTCGACCCCCTTCGCGCCCGAACTGTCCCCCCTTTTCATTGGCGGTGCAGCGAACGAATTCCACAGAATACAAGTCTCGCGCACGATTCACTTGCCACGCACGCGGGCTTGCTCGGGGTCCCGGCAGAAATCGAATCGGCAGGAGAAAGACAGCCGGTGTTCGGATTTAATAAAGGAGACATGGCTGCAGACGAAATCGGCACAAACGACGGATAGCTTGGGGAAAAGCGGAAGTCGTAAATTGTCCCGGAAAAGGATCGTGCCGTAAAACTCGACGGAGGAGGGTTTTATCGATTCAATATCTCTCTTTCCTACGATTGGCCTGGCAAGCCAGCCAGCAACGCTGGAAACGCCGTTACAAAGGCAGACACGATTCCGCAAAGGATATTCGGTATGTGCTGTCTATGCCCTTGCACGACGCTGGGAGAGCTCTGCCTTCCTCCGTGCACGGATACCTTATCCTCTCCCTTCGTCGCGAGGTATTTCCAACGGCGTCGGGCACAAAACTTCCCTCCGACGCGCCCTCAGGATCGAATAATATACGCGCGTCGCGTTAAGGAAATTTAGAGGGGAGGCGACGGGGTGCCGAGCAACGCCAACGAAACCACCGCCGCCATCGCCACCTCTGGGTATGAGGCTCTGGATTTATTTGCCTGAAATATCGCCGAGACATCGCGCTGGATTCCGCGCCACCAACCGTCAAACTCTTCTAGACCATCCATCTCTCTAGCTCTTTCATTTTTATATCCTCGCTGTGTGCTTAGTGTCTTTATTAATCCCCTTCCATACTCCCTGGTGGAGTACTTTATAAAAACTCCACAGAGTCGACAGTGTCTTCGCGTTTTATCGCATTTGGTTTCTTATTAGGCTACTGGACTAGCTTCGCATTCAAAGTCGTCGAGAGTATACTACTTGGGGGATTTTATTCGGCCGAAACGTTGCGCGTGCAATCGGATTCCTGCCGGTCGTCAATTTTTCATCCGGCCCCGAAGAAGTCGTGGCTTTGAAATTCGCCACGGTTTTACGCCACGTACGTGGCCCCGATGTGTATGCATTAGGCCGGGGAAAGAAGCGGGAAGCAGCCCCGCTGAAACGATGAGAGCAATGGAGATCGATACGAACGGAAGGGTGGCCCGAAACATTCGACTATGGTTATAAATCTGGTTAACGTTGATTTATCTTGCAGAAAAGTTACGGGGCCGTGCTCGAACTTAAACAGAAAGGCACAAGATCTATGCCCCGTTGTACAAAGGATACCGAGCTATTAATCCTTATCAATCGTGAGTCACACCGGACGGGGAATGCATCATTCGTATCACGTACCGCGTAGTCGTCTGGAAATATCCTAACAGAGAGAGAGAGAGAGAGAGAGAGAGAGAAAGAGAAAGCTTCTATTGTCACCGCATATATACCCGGTGTGCCACTTGAAATTAGCACCTTCGATTTTACTATCGCCACAGGAAACTGTGTCAAAGGAAAGCGTCATGATCTCAAGTAGTCCAAAGTTTGGAAGAAACGGAATCTTCATAAATTTCAAATCGTCACCGCACAGGGATTCATCGAATATACACGATACCCGTATATATAACGAAGAACTCTGGGAAACTTTCCATCCAATCGGCTTATCCAGCACGTTGAGACCCCACAAGTAGAAATGAAATAAATTCCCCCATCAATTACCTCCCCATAGCAAGGCAGAGTATAATAGATCTCGTATCGCTCCGAGGTATCCATTCACACCATGAATCCATTAGGATTCCTTGAAGCGCGGGAATCTACATTTATATCAAGCAACCTCTACGCACAGCCCCCGCACAAGAATACCAAAGTAGAAGCACCGAAGAGGAAGCCAGGAGAAAGGAGCGGTATCCAAGAAAAGGTGGAGCGAAGTGGAGAGGATGGAAAAGAAACGGCGAGGAGGTAGTCAGAGGACACCAGAGGCCACGTAATTGCGGCTAGGAAACGAGAATAAGTGGCTACTAGCTCCGAGGAGCAACAATTCACGGTTACCAGGATTACGCTCGCCAGCTGGATCTAATCAGCCAATGAGCGGGGAGGGAGAGGCCTGACCGCGTTTAATACGGAGGAATCCCGCTTTAAAAGATAAAGACCGTGGAAGAATCGCGAAGGTGGAGGCTGCAAAGGGCGGCGGTTGAGAGGCAGGTTCTTTCAAACGTTGGAAACTAATGAACCGTGTATTCCCATCCAAGCCTCGTGATTCCTATTGTGGAATTGCCTAGCTGGACAGACGGGAGGGAGAGGCAAAGGAGTCGGGAGGATCTGATGAAAGAGACTGCTCTCTATCTTCTTGTCTTTCCCCATTCATCTGGGCGACGTTCGCGAGGAGGAGTGGGGGGGAAGAGGGGCACGGAGCTGAAGGGAGTAGAGCCGTTTTTGGCACGGAGCTCTTCATGCTCGGATAATTGTTAACTCAAAGAGGGGGGCACAAAAGCCGCCGCTGTCTGGCTCCTTTCTTCCTGGCCCGTCCCGATCCGATTCCGATCGCTGACGCCCGTTGTCGTCGCGCTCTGTGGTCGGCAGCCGTTTCATGCGGCATTAATAGGATTTCTCAGACACGAAATTACGTTCCACGGGAGGCTTTTCCAGATATCATCGGGTCACCTGGGATACTTCTTGTGTTTTAATTACTCCAGCGAGGGATTCTTTCGGCGAAGGATCCCGTCTTTGGGAACGGTATCTCGGCGAGGGTGCGGTTGGCCGGAGTTCGCGGCTGGCCGGTAGCAAGGTAGGGCTTGGTGCTGTTGGGCTCTTACCGGAATTCGCGATAGGTGGGCTCGTGGTTGTGAGATTTAGACTTTAGATGAAGGTTGAGGATTCGAAGTCACGTACCGTGGATGGAGGGCATAGAGTAGGCTACTTGAAACACACTCGGGGAGTTTGTGAAGTGTACATTTTTAGGGTTTAAAATTCTGTCCTCATCACCCAGTGACTAGGTACATCAAATTATCCGCAACGAGGAAGAATATTCTCAATGACTCCGTTCAAAAGCCCACGAATTTAACGTACAAAAGGCAATTCACGCTCCTTCTTCAGCCTTGTCACGGATTCAGGGAAACGATATCCTCTCGCGCAACGGTGACGAGGCAACGCGTGCTTCGATTGTTAATTGCCAATGGCGCGGTTAAATGGGAAATAAAGCAGAAGCGAAATATAATGGGGCACAATGGGGCGTGGATTGCGCACGCCGCTGGGACAGAGAAAGAAAGACACGGTCGAAGATGCAGGGCTCGCTGGCAGATGCATTTCACACGTTAACGACTTCGGTCACGGTGTCACTCCTCTAGGAACCCCCGTGACATCTGGTAGGCCGAGCGTATAATGAAACAGTGTAAGCTCGTGATCGCTACCGTGGAGCCGGCTGAAGGGTGGCCGACAGGAAATTGACGGTGTCGCGAGGGTAAGCCAGGCATTCGGTTGGATTAAGTGAAACCGAGATGACCGTGTCATTTTTTGGCGGAACGGGGCCATTGTGGTCGATAGTTAGGCGCCGTGAAAGGGACCGTGCCGGTAAAAGGCAGGAAATTCTCGCGGGGCATTCATCAAACCGTAATTTCTGCCCCCCTTTGTCAGACTGATGTCTGACGATCGATACCGTGATCGGTGGAAAGTCAAAAAGCGCTTTCACCGTGCTCGAAAAACTCGTGGTGATCGAAAATAACGACCGAAGGATTCCCTTTGGAGTTCTCGTCTGTGGTTTTCTCGTTTTTCCACCCTTCTTTTTTTTCGAGTATTCCCCATGTTCAAAGGGGAACAAAAATGAATGAAAAAGTCGCGGTGCTCCGCTCGATGATCGTTGGAAATTTTATCCTCCCGCGGGGAATATAAGTTCCAGGCGCTGTTTTTCATTTTCACGCTTAACGCGTGGTCGGTAATGCTAATTGCTCCTCGAGCGATTCTTCAGCATCGTTGGGCGATTCATCGCGCATAAACGAGGGGAATTAATTGAATTGCAAAGTAATTGAGGAGCGTTTACAGGTGAAGCCTTTCCTCTGCTGAAATGCTAAGGGCCTTGCCAAGAAAAAGAAGCGATAGTGACTCTGAAAATAATTAATATCACTATCAGTGAATATTCGAATTCATAACTCTTACACTGACGCAAAAAGAAGTCGAATCAAATCGAGAGAATTTTAATATGGAACTTCCTTTTCCTGAATTTTCGTGGCGATGTCCTAAACTTCTTTTTCTCGTGTAACAATTAAGTAGCACTTTTGAGTCAAACGAACTCGATTCTGGATTCAATCCTTCACTAGAAGAGATCCTAGCAAAGTCCGAATCCGTTTTTCCTCTGGGAGTAGCATTCTACCTGAACCTTGGTACTTATGGTGGTCGTTAAAGGGCGAATTCAATAGAAAAGTCTCTCGGCTCGTTCATTACGTTCTTAGGAGATCAACCTTTGCGGATTACGTCGCCATTACGAATTTTTCCCGAGGAGGGACGGGTCAATCGTCGGTAATCCCACCAGGAACAACACTTCCCTGAGATATCACCTAGATAGCAAAACGTGGGACGGCATTAATGAAGATTTCGAGCTTTTGCTACTGGCCGTTACACTCTACAGTGAGTGGCCCAACGAGAGTAATTCTACCAAGTAGACTTCTCCAAATGCAATTAATTTCACGTTGCCTCCAACCGCGCAGACGATCCAAAAGGCGAAAACATAGCGTCGAAAGCGAGTGATCTACCATTTAGAGAACACAGAAGATGTTTTTATCATTAGTGGGTGTAACTTTAGAACACATATCTTTCCATATTTTTCCGCGCGGCGCAGAAACAGTTTCCAAGTAATTCGCGAGACTGCATTCTCAGCCCCGACATACTAAACTTTTCGCGACAAAAGAAGTATGTACACGGGCGGTGTTGGCTGCGCGAGGCAACCTATTCAAACTGCTCGTTCAACACAAAAGAACCACGAATCCGTTTCGCCAACTGACGTCTACACGATGATGTATTAGCCAAGAATCCTCCAGCAGGCAAATCTTTCCCTCGCATGCCACGACATTATTAAAAAAGGATTTAAGCGGTACATTTAAGGGGCACGATACCAGGTTGCGTGCTAGCCAGCCGAAGAGCATTAATGGTAACCGAGAGAATGACAAACGGTCGCTGTGATTTCAGCTGCCATTTAAACAGAGTGCAAATTTAAGACGAACAAATAGGCGAGTTCAAGCATGCCGAGTCGCTTCTTCGAGAAACCCTTCAGGATTTATCTCTTAATTAAGTAGACGGCTTCCGACGTTTCTAATTAAAAGCATCTTTACGCAGCGCAGCTCTTGTAGACTTATTTCACAAGTTCTAAGGCTCTTCATTATTTTTAATACACGACTCAACAAATGAAACTTCAGGGCGCACTTCCATTTCTCTGTATTCATTGTCTGGAATAATTTTCTATTGAATAATATATTAATACTCCTGAACCTTCTACAATACCCATTCGCGTTAATAAACGAAAGCAGGAATTCTCATCTGAAAATCTATACTAATTAAAAATAATCGCAATCACTACTGAAACCCCGAATCAAAAGGAACTTCCATACACCACACGATTTCGATAAAAATCGGCAAGTGTTACCGAGCTTTCGGTTACAGTGGTGTGTCTTACCGCAACAAATTAATTTACACAATTTTTAATCGCAATTCTCTCTAATTGAACTATCTCTATCCCGCTCCTCTTCGCAGCTTAAGCTTCCCTCCAACCGCTACTGTATAATCTCGATGACTCAGGGACCGATTGAAAGCATCGACTTTGCCGTTACGCCTAACAGGTTACCCGCGATTCATGCATCCACGTTTGCCGCAATTGAAGCACCTAACACGATCACTCACTTTCACTGGCAAGCAGTATCGGTGCTTTTGCGCCCGAAGAGCGCGCGCGGCCGTGCAAGTGTCGCTCGCCTGGCAAATGAATGCACGGCGATGCATCGGAGCAGGCTAATTCGCGAGCGGGGGAATCTCTTTAGGAACAGAGACAGCCTGTAGTGCGAGCTCGTGCATAACGTTACGCTCCCGTTCGTACGTATTTGCCTTGCGCAAGGGGGGGGGGGGGGGGGGACGGAGGACGGGCAATCAGTTCCATCTACTGGCAACGTTTACACGGATCGTTTGCAGCAACGTTGTGCAGCTTTCGGCGTGCCAGGTATCCCGATACTCGCGCAGGCACCCAGCAAACGTTACGCTACACGTACCAGCGCCGTACTTATTGCGAATTGCGGACGATCCCGTTTCCCTACGTGGCTCCTCTTCCCGCTGGGAACCTGGGGTCTCCGGTTGCCCTGGCACCTCGCGGTGTCGCCAAATGTCGTGCAATTGATGGAGTGGAGAACGAAGATCGCCTGTCCCGTGGGATCTCGAGAATGGCGATTTCAACGGGAACGGAGCGGATGTACCGAGGGAGGCTGTAACGCGGTAATGATAATGCTGGAAGTGGAGGATGATCCGCTGTTGAATAATTGAACTTTCGGGCTGAGTTCGTTACGCGTGAATTTTGAAGCAAAATTTAAGGGATTTTTATATATTATTAATGCGCGGATTAGGCCTATGTGGAACTGAATTTTTTAACGCTTCGCGGAAACAGTGGTAATAATATTAGTTAATTAATACAGTCATAGTACTGTCTAGATATGCGCAATTTTTGCTGCTCGATTCACAGTTTAAGGGGATGAAGTTGACACTTGAAAATCTGGTAAATCTACATATCCTAAAAATTTCATAAGTTTTTGATTTTCCGGGTTGGGAATCTTCCCTTCTAAGATTTACATGGATGTGACATTTGTCCGAATGAAATTCAATTTTGCAAGAAGCTTCTATTTTTATCTCATTTTTAATGCGGAAGAATGTTAAATCGTTAACAGCGGTAGGTACTTAACGGGAGACAGAGGATTGAATGGACCCATACCGAAATTGCTTTACAAACAACAATAGTAGACGCGAAACGCAAGATCAAAGCTACGATGATTTCGTTTACCGCCATTCCCACAAGCGACTCCTCCATTTCGTTCTCGATTTTCATGCTACGAAATCCTGTGGACGTGTGTTAATATTTACGACCTCATATGGAAGAGCCTCGAAATCTGCAGGCGGCGCAGATATACGGCTGATTTCGAATTCTTTTGGCAAAGGTGCCCCGGGGGGAATGCAGATTCTACCGAACGGCGCGGACGTTCGACTGGAATTGTGAGCAACTCGAACCAGAACATTTCTCGAAACAGAAAATGCCTTGCACCTTGTACTCGAACGCCCAACCACGAGCAACACTTACAACGGAAACGTTCGGAATACATTACGCGCCGGGCATGTTTATGATTTAATAAAAAGTCACACGCCAAAATCTGGAATTTTAAAGCGCGGAGGAACTTTTAGGAAATGAAAACGATGAATTCAGTGCCCTTTAACTTCAATTCGACTTCGAAATTCGATCTTTTTCGACAAGTTTCCAAGAATTTTGTGAGAAGACCTATCTCAGGAAATGAGAGGAGAAGAGCAAGTATACGAAGTTGATAGATAGGAAGCTTTTTTTCTCAGGAAGAGAATATAAAATTCAGTTGAAGTTTTACTTACAAATAATCACTGATGTGCATTAAACTGATCGGAGGAAGACATTTTTAGGGATAAGCTAACACCGTACCTGGAACAAACAGAGCATAATATTAACACATTTTTTTTTATATTAGTGATTGAAAATCTAGGTAATTTACTAAGATATATAAAAATACGAGTATTACCATGTATTCTTCATGCACTGCATGACGAAACATTCGCGGATACTGTGATGAAAATAATGGTACAATAGCCCAAATCTGAACAGCATTTTCAGCTGTGAATACAGCAGAGAAAACATGATCCGCTTTTGTATTCAGAAACTTTTACATTCTACGCAATACCATGTTAGCAATAAGCCATGTACGCTGCATTACGTGGACTGACTTTTTAGAGAATTGTCCACGGAAATAGTAGAAAATTTGGGTTCCCAAACAAATATAATTTCGAGTAATGGAAAATTTATAGAACTAAGTAGTGGTGTTACTGAATGTCAGTAGTGATATTATCAGTGACAGAATTTCTGGATAATTACGAAACCGTAGAACCCCCAGAAAATGGAGTTATTTGAGAAATTTATTCAAAGCCCTGCAAAAGGATTATTAAAAGATGTAATAAACGTTCCATTCGAAAATTACGCTTGGAAAGTGTAATTTTGAAATATCGATAAACTGTTTACATGAATTTATCCCCGATGTAAAATTAAATTTTCATCGTATGAATATTAAAATTCTGTGATTTTTTATTGGACGGGTTTATTGGATACTTTTGTGATAAAATTATTCAGTGGACATGGGAAGTGCGCCATAAAAGTACAAAGCCACGAGAATATCTTTATTGAAAGCTTCACAATTCTGCAGTGCATACAAATTTTCCATACACATCGGGGAAGCTTTGTACATTTGTTTAACAATTCTGCAGAAAGACTTCAATAATTTCCGATACGCTGCTGTAATTATTTAATAGGTTCGTGCTTTAAATGATGTCGCTTATACTAGATTATTTCTTCGCTTTTCAAAATTTTACTGCTCGCAAAATACCCTATTCTGTGTGGTGTGTTTCAGAATTGAAAGAGGACAATTAAACGATTAATGAGACTTACAAAACAGAACAGGCTCCCCTCAAACACCCACGATTTTCCACGCAATTCTCAATCCATACTACCAATCACCTGTTTCGCATATCTCAATCCCCTTACTCCATCCCAAGTTCACATATCAATTCAAAGAGCCTTCCAACACTCCCTCGAAACCACAAACTTCACAAACCATCACCCCCCACACCATTTTCCAAACTCAAAACCTCGTAGCTCAGTAGCCACCAATTAGCTGCATTTAATTGTAACCCTTATGCTGCACCAAATCAGTTGTATTAATCAGTTAAACTAACTACCCACAGCTCAGAGACGGCTTCTATAATTAGCACAGCTTTGGCGCTGCACACAAAGGGTTATACCCCCCCAAGTAATAATAATAATTCTCTCGGTAATGCCGCGACAGCCTCGCGATGTTACTTTCCAACCGTGAGCCCGGTGTCAGAAGACGCACGAAAGTGTGCTCACTTACCATATCGTTCTGCTCGATTTACCGTGCAATTACAGCTCGCTTACAAATCCCTCCCCCCGTGCGATCGTCGATGGTGGTTAGAAAATCCCCCGCCGGGATTTCGTACGGCGCCCTCCTCGGCCGCTGGATGCGTTCCGTGGAATATCTCTCCTCGGCGGGCTCGCATTCAATTTCCTTCTTCGGCAGGAGTTTACCAGAGCCGTTCACGTTATGTCGAGCATATTAATAGGCCAGTATGTGCACATGCTAACCACGTAGGAGCAGGACGACGTAGCGCCACCATTAAGCGTCCTCGTATACACGCGTAGCCGACGATGGGCTCCGCCACATCGCGTAAACACAGTATACGCGACGTTTAATGAGAAAATTCTATTATCCGAATGATTGTTGTGCCTTGAAGTTGACTCGGATCGCAAATGCATACCAATCGGATGATATTGTTTTTGGTTTGAAATAGTGAGTGTTACTCGGGATTTCAATTTGTTGTATCCAGTGGGAAGCTCCTCGAGAAAAGCTTGATGAAGCTTTGAAAGCTGTTACGTTCTCTACCCTTTTCCTGCGAAATTCGTTTCGTGTGAAAGTGCCTTAAGCGATGCTCCTGCAGGTGAAGACGCCAAATGTGTCTCTCGCCCCCTCGTTGCAGAGCTTACCGGCTATGTTCCGCGCTGCAATTTCGCCGGAGGAAAAGCGAGAACGTGGAAAGGAAGGCTCCGAGCGGACGTAGGGAAAAAGGGTCCCGGTAACATTTGAATACACGGGTGCCGTCCACTCAGTGACTATGAATATGCACACGTCCGCCTACAAAGTGTTTTACAATTAATATTTTTTTGCGCCAGCTTTCGGACACAGAAGAGTCTCGGGGTAATGAAAGCGGAATTGAGCTCCCCGTTTTGCCCGCCTTTCATTTCGGCGCAGCTTCGAGAATATCTTCCTTCCGCGAACGCTATTTCTGCAAACATTTCTCTGCCCTCCCGCGGCACGCGGAGACAGATAAACAGCGACTATTTGGACGGCCTTGCGTTATAATTGGAGAATCCTTTTATTAGTCCAGAATTTTTTTAAAACCAAACCTTTTCGCTCTGCTTCGACGGGGATACAAAGATATAAAGGTTCCAAGTCCAGAATATTTTAAACACCCGCCTAGAAATATACTGCCACCCATGGCTCCTTTAATCGAGCTTGCAGTCAGTCGACCTTGATGTAATCGTTACGCTGTAATATTCGTGATGTGGTTTCTGTTCTCGCTTCAGGGTACGCTGACGAGTGAATAGGTCAATCGGGCGCTAGTGTAACTTCATCCCGGGCAGGGCACGCGTTTTGGAGCGCGTGGCGTGCCCGTTTCACGTCCAGCGCACACGCTGCAACCGGCTGCGGATGTGCATTCATCGCATGCATTATTGCTGCGTGGGTGGGGCCCCGGCTGACGTGACTATGAATAGAGAGCAAGTTTAAGGCTACGATGGAGTGCGTGTGTGCGTCTGATACAAGCCGTCGGGGCCTCCTTGACAGATTTACACGCGAATGCTCCCTCTGCCGTGATACACTTCGCCGTGAACGTGCAAGCGAGTGCAAAACGCGGATGCCTATCCGTGCATGCCCGCTTCCGTCTCGCCGGTTCGCCTCGCGATCTTAACTCCTTCAACGAGGTGTCCCGCCAGTAACACGTGGCGGAATCATGCGACGTTTCCACAGAATACCCCTTCACCAGACCGTTTATTGGCGCGACCACCGCACGTGTCAGGGGCGAGATACAGGGGTGGTCGGATGGAAAATTGGGAATTGATAGCTCTACGTGTGTAATATTTTCAGAAATGTCAATTTCCCCTGCGGTATAACTTTATTTTTCTCTTGATGCGGTATAACTTTATTTTTCTCATAAATTGAACAACTCTTGTATTTTAAGTTTTTATGTTCCTTTCACGGTGACAAAGTTATATTTCAAAAGAAAAACAGCGATAACTTTAAGGCAGTGATTCACAATTTGTGGGTCGCGAAGTATTTTCTGCGAGGTCGCCACGGTTTTTTTAGCGGACGATTTATAGCACTTATGTATTTATATTAATATGCTTTCATTACCATATTTTATTAATAATGTAACACTGATTTTTCAAATCTGACAGGAAGGAAATATTCATAAAAGGGGATTTGGTCCCAAAGAAGGTTGGGGAATTCTGCTTTAAAGGCAAATTTCATCCCCTCAGAGTGCATTTTAGCTGATGAAAAAAACTACTTATATACTCCAATGTGCTTTGCACGACGTTTCAATGCAATCAGAATTTTCGGTTTGGAAATGTTTCCTCGTAAGTATTAAGCAGCTGTTCGAAACAGTTCGTAGATCCTTTTGAACGTAGGAACTGCGGAATTGCATATGAAAAAGCAGATTCGATTCTCCGCGGGGCTCGCCATCAAATTTTACTACACCCCCTCCCAAACTTTCTATTACCCCATTTTCAATCCCCCATCACCGATTCGCAGTACGTCGGATAGTGAAACGTAGCTGCCCTTGGCGTTTACGATACTCGAGTCAAGGGAATTGATAATAAACATACTCCATCGCGTCGTTTCTAAGCCGTATACACGGGGCTAACGCGCACACACCACTTCCGACATCCTCGCCCATAAATCTTCGGGGGGGTGTACGTCGCGCCGGAAGCCCACCGACCACTCAATTTTTGTAATCGTCGATAAAACGGCCTCTAGCTTCCACCCCTACCTTGCACGCAGCGCTGGCCGAACCAACGGCACACTTTAAGTGCCTCTTAACCCCCAGAAAGGTGAACAGCCAATCTTTGGGCGGAACAAACGCTGAGTATTCCACTGATATCGCGTCCATTCTACACCTCATCACTGAGAATTATACGACCTCCTTAGTACCAATTATCCGAGTATAATATGTGTGATTTGAGAGATTACTGAGCCTTCGTCGATCTTTCCTACTCAAATATACTAATTTCTACATCTTACTTATTCTTTCGACTGGTTTGAATATTTTAAGAAAAGTAGCACAATTTCTCAGTGCTCAACTACTTTTTCTAGACCTTCGAGATTTTTCTTGTAGTACGGCGACTACGTCGGAACTTCTCCTTACATTTCATTCCCAGTTCTTGAAATCACATGGCTCCAGTGTTCTTTGCTCCACCCTTCGAGAAACAGGGCACCCAAAAAGTGAGCAACCCCGGGGAAAAAGGCGCTTGATATTTCCGACAGAAGCGAGGATCGGTCAGCGAATGGAAAAAGATATGAACGACGGGGTGCTTGCAGTCGACAGAGTGGTTCGGTGCAGGAATGATGGCCACTCTTTTTTATTATGTCACAGGGCTGGCTTGCACGAGGGTAATGGCACCCAGCCCCGTGTCACGATGACGTGAACTATACTCGCGTAGTTTTCGCGACACGTTTCCAAGGGTTGGTCGACTTTTACGGAACCCGTGGCTGCTGTAAAAGTGCGACCCTCTTGTCGTAGAAAGAGGTGAGAACGTAAGCGCTAAGGGGGCGTTTAGGTAGATGAGCACGTCGAGGAATGCTCCGTGGCTATCCCAGACACCAAACTGTCGAACTTTGTCCTCACGGTCAGGCTCGTTAATGGCGATCCTTCGAGGCTTGCTTGGAAGTTCAAACTTAGTTTCCACTTGTTTCCGGTTCAACTGCTGACCCCGCGTGGCGAGATTTCACGTAGCCACTTGGACATGTTTTCCTGGGGGTCGCTTGAAATAACGGTTAAATTTCATTTACCTCCATACTCCCGTTCGAATTTATTTGAAACATATATTCGAACGATTTAAACGAATTAATCAAACAGTAACGAAGTGCAAATCGTGTCATGGCCTCTGCAGCAGAGTTGAACATTATCTAAATAGAAATCGTTGATAACAAAAGATATATTTATATTTAATATAAATTTTGCCCATCTCTGCCACACAGTTAGAAGATGTTAACCCATTTGAGAAATTGTAGGATGAAGTAGATAGGAAGATAAGAAAAAAGTGCCCAAATTAAAGGAGTTGTGAAGCTATTACCTTATCAAACTATCCACAGACTTATGATCTGTAGTATTCACATTTGTAATCTTTTTCAAAACAAATTGCATTTAATATCGTAACATAATAAAGATTCTATCATCCGAAATCCCTGCGCGCAAAACGCATGGAATAAAATCACAGCGATACAACTGAAAATATCAATAATCATCGAGCAAACTGTTTCATCTCCTGCTTGTGAAACAGCATACTGTATTTCCATGCGAGCCACGCTATGTTATCAATGCAAATTACCCTCGAGTCTTTAGTAACTGCCGTTTCATCTGTGCGGCCCGCGCTTTAACGCTGTGCGCAGTTCGCGGTGCTTCATTTTCCCACGATTTATCGAATAACTAGTGGACACAGGCTAAAGCTGGCTGACGCTATGTCGTCTTGTTAAACATTTAGGATAATTTCGGGTGGGCGAGATCGCGAACGACGATCCCCGTGCCGTTTTAACGTCGCTAGCCGCCGGTAGTGTCATTTTCATTTGACAGTAACCGAGTTACGGGGCAAATTTCATTCGGCCTGCAGAATTTCATTAAAACCGACCGCGAAAACGAGAATTTCATCGGGTCGCGCGTTCGTCGGATTCCATTTCATTCGGTCGAATCCATTTCGCCTAATGTTCGACTCCAGGTTCGGCCACACTTGGCGTGCGGAGGCCAAGCGAAAGAGCGCGCGCGGATATGTTGGTCGAAAAGTTAAATAATAAACGCGGTACGAGTGCGTGGGTGGTAATATTCGCGCCGGGAACAAGGCTGTGGCGCGCGGAGGGGGGCGGGGATAAAAGAATGAGAAGATATTATGCACCTTGTTGCGCTGTACTTGGCGCTGTACTCAGGCGGATATACTCGCACCTGAGCCAATTTGAACGCGTATTAAGAATTTACGGTCTTTTTAGCTGGTTAAAGACTCGCCGCGTTGCCCCCTTCGCGGAATAAAAGGCGGAGCTGTAGAGCCGTCGTAAAAAATCTGACGTTTATTTTAGCGGGACGAAATGCTGGCGCGGCGCCTGGGCACCACTGGATGCTGCGAAGTCCTCTGGTTACGTGGCTGCTATTTATGGGTTGGTATTGCAACGGCGACGGGACGGAAAAACGGAATGGGAGAGTCAAATGATTGACTGTGGTTGTTCGGTTTCATTCAGGCTATTTGATACGCGCGTGGAAACCGCTGGAGAGCTCTAATAGCGTGGGAGTGGATGTTTTGGGGAAATTAGTCTTGATGCGACGTTTGTGCGGGTGAGAGTATTCTGCAGTTTAGCCCTTTACGAGAGTTCTAAGAGACTAAGTAGGGAGGTATTATTATAAAAGGTGCCACAAAAGTCATCATCCGATTTTCTTAGTGTTATAACAATGGTTTTAATAACAAAAAAAGGAGGAGGGTATAGATTCAACCTCAATGTATTTCTTTTATGTTTGTCCCCGCATAACTTCTCAGCTTATGAACTAATTTTGATAATTTTTTTTATTCAAAAGAGGGCAATGGCCAATATTTGAATTGATGCAAATTTGGGCCCTTTTATTGCATTTTCCATGGTATTGTAGGTTATGTAGATTTTCGGTTTCGCGCTGAATATTGTCCTTTAATTGTTGTAAAGTCTGTGGATTATTCACATAACCAATAACTTCGAATAATCCCGAAGAAAGAAGTGTTTAAACTCTGGCTTAAATTTACGTTGTGTTAAGACGACCGACGAATTATTACGTAAAAACATCGACTCAAATTTTCCACGTTCTTGAAGGGTGTACTTATCCATCTTTATTGTCAATAAATTTCATGAGTCTTTTCTATTGAAATGTCAAAAAAAAAAAAAAAAAAAAAGCACTAACTACTCAATTAATATAATCCACCCTGGTCCAATATTGTTAAACGTATAACAGATTACCAAATCTATCTTCCTCAGTAGTATGACTCAACGACATCTGCGCCGTTCTACTTCTCAGATAAATATGTTAATCGAGCCGAGCTTCTTATCATGGAAATAAAAGCGCGTGGAGCAGGAATTATCGAGATTTCAGGAAGAAGGACGCCCCAACGAATTGAAGTTACGTTTCGCCGCATTCGAGCGTACAGAACTAAAGCAATTTCCGTTGCCGAACTTAGAAGCATTTCCAAGCAGACGGCCCGGAAAACTTCTGACTTATGCCCCTGCGGAGCAGCTTGGAGCCGTCCGAAATGTATTCGCCGGGATTCCACGGGCTCGTGTGCGTCCACGTCGCGGCAGAAGTCGACGAATAAATGCGTCGCGTCCGGTCAAGACTCGAGAATATTTTTGCCGCTTGTGGGTGGGAGAGGCCTCTTCTTCTGCACGACAGCTGCGAATTGAGACACACGTGCTGGCAATGACGCGAAACTGCTCCACTGGCCGAGAGGAACTGTCTGCCAAGGACAGTCGTCGGAATATTCACAGACCGAACTGACAACCGAATTCTTCCTCTTCTCTTGCGAAGCAGGACAGATTTATCGGTGCAGGAAAAGTAGAATTTTAGACGATGGGAAATATCTTCAATAGTACATGTACCCTTTGAGTCTCTCTTGGTGGAAAATTAAGTACCTACTATTATAATTTATAAAGGAATTGAAGATTCTATAAAAGATAATTGTGAAATGGGATAAAAAGGGATTGATTGACTTCTGAAGCATTTTATAACTTTCCAAAATGCACGGTTCTTATTTTAAGACACAGTCGTCTACCTTGGTCTCTCATTAATCTCTTTGTAATTTAACGAAATCTCTTTATGTTTGTTCGAATTGAACCGTAACGAATTTGGTAGCTACCATATAAGTCACCTTTCGTCCCATAAACTGTTATATCCGTGAAAGTAAAATATATCGCTGTCATGAATCGCGGTATTAACCCACAGACAGCTCGACATTAAACGCTGCTCCCGCGAATATTACCGATCCAAAACTTTTGGCAGACATTGTACGTTATAATGGCCGTAGATACACGGCACTACATTCGCTAACGCATTATTATTCGTGACGATAATTTCGCGCGTTTATCTTATCATTAAATTCCAGCTGGACGGCGCGTACACTCTCGTTAAACCAGATAAAATGTTTAGGATATAGACATGCCGGTTATTCCCCGTGTTTTGCCGGCGCACGGCTGCGTCGGCCGATAACCGCGCGCGCGGCGGTTAACCTGTGCGCCGCCGATTAAAATCGTGACCGATTAAACATATTACCAAGCAACTGCGGTTTATGCATTTCGACCGCCATTCCCGACCGACGCGTGACAGAAGAAGCTTCAAACTGTCGCGACGATTACGCGGCCGCGTTTGTTCCGCTGGTCGGACCCGTGAAACGCGGATTAGAGGATTTTCAGCGGACATTAACGCGTTGCGAACGAATCCAGAGGTCTCTCGCTCTGCCGTTCCCACTCGCGCTGGAATTAATCACGCTATTCAGTGAAAATTCTCGGGGCAGAGTGGTCACTCCGTGTCAGCGTCCGTGTCACTTGAGAGCGCCGTTCAACCAGACATGTTAAGCACGTACTTTCACAACAAAGCTGAAACTTGACCCTTTCTTGGGCAAGTGTTAGCGCTAAGTCGAGAAAGATGATTCAGGGGGACACGGAAACTATAGGACAAATTAGCATTTGTTGTAGGAGAATGCATTAATACCAAGGGGACACATACATCGAGGAATCTGATTTTTAATGTACCTAGCTGTGCCCCAAAGAGTTGCAGAGGAAAAACACATACGCCTCCGAAACGAAACGAAATTGGAGAAATAACTCGATTAAACTCGGCCGCGCTAACGAGCCGCACGGCGCGCGGGCAAGCAGGTCACGGTGAAATTTCATCGAGCTTTTCCAAGTAAGCCACCGGGCAAACATTGCGTTTCGTTCCGGCCATATTTCACCGTTCGCGGATGCCCTGCGCGCAACCACGGACAGTCGCGCGTAATTGAGAATCGATGGGGGAGAAACGCAGCCACCACGCGGTGAAACGGGTGAAAGTACGGAGGACCGTGGGAGGGAGGGATGGAATGACAATGGAACGGGGGAAAGAGGGAACCGAGAGGGAGACGGCGGGAGGGGGGAGGCACGAATCGCTTAGATTTAAGTGACATCGAGCACCGCACAATGGTGCTGATTGCCGAAATTAGCTGGCGCAGCCTCTGGCAACGGTAACTGGCTCACGAGCTCGTCGTCGGGCGAGTTAGCGAGGGCGTTAGTTAACGAGAGAAAGAGGAGAGATTGCTGCATGGAACGAGGCTGGCGGGTGTGCGCGGAAAGAGAGGAACGGAGGAGGAAGAGGGACGAGAGACGGTGTTCTCCGCGTGGCGTATGGATAGCGGAGACAATTGCAACTTCCTTTGCAACTCAGGCATCTGCAACGAGCCTAGATGTTATGCCACATAGAGGCCTCTGGATTGCTTTCGTTTTCGATGCTCCGGCTACTTAAGAATAATTGTACTTTGCCAGAGACATCGTAATTGGGCTATGTCTGGATTCGTACCGGAGCTTTCGAGACTGGTTGAATTTTAGTTCCGAAACACTTGCGCCATTTCGAATTAATTTGGCGTAATTTTTACATAAAAAATGTTTGTTCACTTCTAATATAGCATGAGAGTTTTAAAACAACTGCACGTATAGTTTCCTTACAAAAAATTTCGCAAAACGAACTTTAATTTCAGGCCAAGAAATATCACATCTTTGGGAATTTATTTTTCAGTGACAAAAACACTTTTATCCATTAAAATTTTTTCCTTTAATCAACACTCTATATCCGCATCTCGAACTCGTTCGGGATATCTCCCGAATATTTCGTTTAGGGGCCGCAGCGGAAAACTAATTCCGCCACTCGAAGTAGCATTGCATGCTCCAGTATAATGCACTTTCATTCGACAAACTGTATCGGCTATGACACTCATTCTCGTCGCACCGAATTACGGAATGTCGTAACTGTAAGCCGCCATCCGAACCCCTTCAAGCGTGCGTCTGCTTGATGGAAGCTGGGACTGGAAGAATAGTTACAGCCGCCATAAAACCACGCGGCGACGGTGCCTCGAAGAGGGCGAAGGCGGACGAGCTTCCCAACGCGAGAAGCTCCCAAAGAAACGGATCATTGGCCCTAGAATGCTTTTTTTTTCTCTTGCGGATCCCCTGGTTCGACTGGTGTGCGCCTGGTGAACGTGATGTCACGCACGTGCAAACTCCTCCGTAAATTCTTTTGCACGACGGGGGACGAGCTTTACGGGCACAATCACGTAGCGCAGTCAGACAGACAGCGAGAGGGAACTAAGGAGCGAAAGAAGCGAGGCGCAGAGACAGGGCCACTTTAAAGGACGAGGCACGACGAAATTCCACGGGCCGGCGAATTGAATTACCGAAAACTTCCCCTCGAACGGCGAACGTGCCTGATCTGTCACAGCCTCCACCCGTGAAATACTGATTTACGAATGGCCGCTTAATCTTGGCGCGCGATAACACAATCAAATAGGAATTTCAGGAAATCCATTTGCCCGCGGGCCTGCTAAATGAATTCCCGTGCGCCGACTGTTATTTGACGTGCCACTGAACTGTCCAACTTTTTCGACACGCTTGGCAATTACCTAATATAGCGAAAGTGAACGTGGTATCAAATTTACAATTAAAAAATTAATTAAACGCGGTACCACAAGGTGTATTTCTAGAGGAACCGTATGTTTCGAGGATACGCGGAGACTTTTGTGTATCGAGACCCTTTTCTAAGGAAAAATTCTCAGAAGAAATTCCTTTCCCTGGAAGGGCACGTACGCGGCGAAAGCAGAAGGGACAGGTACAAAGGCACGTGCAGCCGTACGCGTAATTCTAATTACCTTGCATACTTTTCCAACTAAGCTCGCAGTATGCACGTACACTTGAACTTGTGAACACGTACGGGCCTGCATTGTATACGGTTTGTCCTTACTCTCCTTCGTTAGTCCACTGTTCTGCACGTTCCTCTAATTATAATTATCTTGTCTACGGTCACTTTGATTCTAGTCTTCTGTGTACGCAGGTTAATGTAATGGATTGTTGCACAACCAAATGTCGATCCTTTGATTAGATATCAGAGGCATTTGTAACCATTCTCATACCTACTGCTTTCAACGGTCACTTTAGTTTAGAATTCTGTAGACGAAGTTCGCACAACGACGTTTTCGTGTGAACTGAAAATTCGTTTCTCTGTTTTCAATAGTTTTAAGCAGATTCAATAGCAGTTCAGCAAAATACAGTAGTTCCCTGTTTTGATACGAGAACCTGTCGCGAAAGTCTCCGAGCTCATGGAATTGTCGAATGGACATTGTTCGCGCGATTTATTCGACCAACGAAATGCCCCATCCGTTTTGCAGTACCAATCGTGTATCATGTGCCATGCCGTGTGTCTTTCTACTGCACAATTGTGTGCAGCTGCAGAATGCCATTCTCTATACGTAATGACGTGTGTACTCCGATCAAATCTCTGCTCGTACAGGGTGTTCAATTTAACCGGGCCAAGTGTAAAGTACGAGTTGTTTCTGATGACGGGATAAACTGTCGAGCAGAAGTTCTTGGTTTACAGAATTTGCTTCGGAGATTTCGTCGACGATAAATACACATACCTAGTAAGAAAAATATATTTTATTCCGGACACGTGACTTGACTAATTTCTTTGCAACTCTGAAAAATAGAACAAAGGGAAAAATGGTTTCATTTCACAATTTTCCTTCTTCTATAAGGAAAAGAAGATTCCGGATGATATTTCTATCACACTCATCCAGCATTATTTACGAATACGTAACTCCGATTGGTACTTCTACCGAAGTGCCAGGCAATCAAAGCCTTAATCGAATTATTACCACCAGGGGTCTGTGCCGAGCGTCCAATAACTTTGCACAAAACTCCAAAACAGTCATTCAGTTGGTGTACATTAGCCTGCTGCAGGTCGTTCAAGCATATACAGAAGTGCCATAACCGTTGCAGCCGAAGTGCAAGAACGTAATTTCGTCGGTGAAGAGAAAACATAGAGTATGGGCCACCGACCGAAGGCGGAATAGCCAAACACACAACTAGATTCGATATGGATAATTCGAGGAGTGGTTAATAGAAGGCAATTCGCGCGGCGCGCACCGCGTAGGAGCACTCCAACGAGGGCTGTATTAAGGTCGAAGGGATGATTCGGTCGTTCGCCACGCGATAACGTGAGAACCCAGCATAAGGTGTATCCACGCATCTGATACAACGTCCCTCGTACCCAGAACGCAAACTATAAATATTCGGCACCGTCCATTTCTCACACGCGGGACGAGCACGCGAACGCGGCCTTCCCTCTCTCTAGAATTCGATAATGCTATCGCGACGTCCCGGGTAAATTACATTCGGAGGTAGAAAGAGAGGCGCCGTTTAACTGGAACATCGTTGAAAAGTTGCGCAGATAGCGCGGGATGCTCGTTCCGCAACATTCTCACCTGACAAATTGGGATTTCTGAAACGAATCGCCCGATAAGGCGGGAAACGGATCGGTGCGGGCCGCGATAGGGAACCACGGAGGAGAAAAGGAGAAGTCATGGGTAAACACATTCCGAAGAAATATTGTCACGCGAAGATTCCTCGTTTAATAATGGAAAAACGTTTCTAGAGTATTAACTGTTCGTTACGATTACTAAAATCCGAAACTTTGTTTTAGAGCTTCCTGAGTAATTCCCCAGCGATCACCTTAGATTAAACAAAAACAGCTAAGAAATATAAAATGCCCCTCCACTTCCTGCAACGCAAGCTTAACAATTACCATCCACCAGTCTGCAAATCCCCTACAAACTCGTCCCCCCGTATCAGCCCAAGTTGCATAAAAAAGAATCACTCACCAGCCCCTCGACTCTCCCCTGCAGAAACAAACCAACAGCCACTTGAGCGTGCAGGACGACAATCACGCGAGCAATTCGCGGGGATCCAGTGGAACGCAGGACCCCCGACCTCTTGCAGGGGCTCGGAGTGCATCTCGGCGAACCCTTAAAACGGGACGAGGTCGAGTGCAATTGCCCAAACAGACTCCCGAGGAATGAACACGTCAGTGTCGGCGAGAGGGATTTTCTTGCCGGCATACAAAGTAGCTAGGACCATGCCAGAGAATGTAACACGGGGGACCTCGTAACCAGAAGCGTCTCCTCCCACGCCACCCCGCTTGCCGCGGTGCGCCAGGCCGTCTTCCACGGTTTTCCTCTATTTTCACTCTTTCCGCCGTGGCCGTCACGAGGCGGGACGCTCGCCAACCCGTGGTCTACACCGAATACAAATGATCCCGACAAATTAGGTCGCTCCTGAAGGGATTCCACCCGCTGTCCACGGGAGAACGTGCACCGCGATAGGCCCGGCTCGGGGAAAGCCTCGATCTCTGCCGTGATTCGAATCCGATGCACGCGGACGAGGATCACTCTTTGAATTTCCAACGCGTTATCACGTTCACCGTTTGCGCAGCCTATTTTGCAAACTGCCTCGAAGGGAAGGAAACAAAGCTGAGGGTTCATGGGTGTTTCGCGATGGATCGTGCGACTCGCGAAGACGCACGAGTGGGATGGTAGATTTTTTTTTCTTTTCAGGAAATCAATTTCGCAAGCAAGTTTTGCGAACGTGCACTTGATTGGGAATTGATAGGGTGGAGGAGTGTATGGACGGATTGGGTGAAGTAGATTTCCAAGGAGAGATGAGTGGAATTTTCCTTGAAATTAAGCTGGATAATTTTCTTTCTATAACTTCAGTTTGGTACTCGTCAGACTTAAGGGCTCTTGGAAGTAAGCTGTTCATTTAACAGTGCCATTCCAGTTAAGACGCGTCATAGTTTGAACAGTGTCTAATGCTCCGATAGTGCGTCGCTGACGCTTCGTTTCGCGAACTACAATAAACTTTGATTCTCTCGCATAATCGGAGCGCTAACTTCCCGTAAACTTTCGGCAGAATTACACGCAGGATCTAAGCATGCGCGGGTGTAAAACAATCCTGCTGCGATTCCGTCTGTCCTGAATAAGACATTTATGTTAATGTCGCTGCTGCGCGGGGCTTATGCAAAATTAGTCAAAGCACGGGCAAGAATATCGTTCTCCGTCTCTCCTGCGATGTTGCGCGTTATTCGGAGAAAAATTCGGTATAATTAACCAGCCACCATCGTTCCATACATTTCCCTCAAAACTTTCATAGCTTTCAGAACATGCGCTCGCAAATAAAAACAAATCTACTGCACGAAATGCAGTGCTTGTCAACGAGAGGTAGCTGGCAACGCGCAGCTGAAGGCGAATTTATACGGTCCACTTTAGTTGATTCAACAAAATTGAAAGCGAAGTGAACGGTACAAATTACCATTTAGTCAAAGTGTCCCACCAAATTGAACATCGAAAGAAGCTGACAGTGTTTCTACTTTTTTCCACCGCTGTTGTCCGTTGTTAAACAAGTATAAAAATGCATCTTCAACATCGAACGGTTTTATTTCAGGAGTGTCGATGTATTATTTGTAAACAGAGCCAGTTGTTTGTGAAAGGAAACTGTTTCTAAACGCAATAAGAGTATTATAAATAATTCGTCGCACCTAACGATTTTATAATGGTGTATAAATGGGGAGAAGAACAGACTCCATTATCCCTCGCTTTCTCTACTGTTTTTGCTTCAGCTTTATTCTAATTTGCATCCACGCCACTTTTAACCGCACCAGTGTGTGCAATTTCACATAAACGCGTAAACATTCGCGTTCGAATTTCATTGTTTCAATTTCCCTGGGCCAAAGTGGGCCGTGCAAAGTCGCCTTAAGGTCAACATCGAGGTGGCCAGGGACGCGTTACCGACAAACCATCGCTAATAGCGAAATCCCTATAGACCGGTGGACCAATTCGTGGAATTCGGGGGCGGGATTTGCGGAAATCCAGACCCAGCAAAGGGTGTATCTCCTCTTTCTCTGTTGCTGCCCGCGACCACCGCCGTGGTAAACCGCGGTTGTGCACGCGTGTGCGAGCCCATATCTGATCGGGGGTCGCTTTGGCCCCCGCCCGATCATCTCTCTCGTCATTGAAACACGCGTCAGTGGCTGACCATGTAACACACAGGCCAGGTTTTGCGGCGAGTTAGCGCACGGTCCTGCGTCTCGCGCCACCGTTCAAACCCCCTCCCCCGTTCAACCCTCGCGCCGCCCCTGCCTGCTCGAAATAATACGTGATTTATTCGAATCACCGGTGATTTATCGGCCCCCGTCGCCGTTTGACTCGTAACAGGTCGGTCAAAGTCAACGGTTCACCGCGCCCTCCGCCCCTTCCTCGTGCAACGATCCTGACGACAGTCCATGTTTTTTTAGATATTTATGGCCGGCACTTTTGTTTGCCATACATGGTGACAGTGGAAACGAATTGGATTCTCTTACGTTGTAACGTTCCGGTTTTCGGCGTCATCCGGTTGGAATTTTAGTCGATTTAACGCGCTCGGGGGCATCGTCGTCGGGGGCTGCCAAGATTTGCGTAGTGGATAATATTATATTTGGAATATTTTCACGTATTTCTTGTATTATTATTTCATTTTGAAACCAGCTGTGTCGCTGTTAAATTAGCAAAAATTATTTAAATAGAAATAAACGTCGAATAAACGTAAACTATATTGATACGTTATTTAAATAATTTTTTATTTAGATAATGCTGAACTCTGCGTTAATTATGTATCTCTGTAAGGTAGAGAAGTTTTCCGTGTGCAATGGTTCGCGAGTGAATTCAGCATACATAGCTCAGTAAGCTTGGCAGTAAGATTTGCCTGACAAGTGTTAATTTGTATTAAATTGTACCGAAGAAACAGAGGGAAGAAGAAGCAGAATGATAATTGACTTTTGAACGTAGAATACATCTTTCGTTTGAAATTGTATTTTGAATTTATTGCTAGGTAGTGGATTACTTTCCTTGGGTTTCATTGCGCTGTTCGCAGGATAATTGTCAATCTCTATTCCCGAATAACCTTTGACAGAACCCTCCTCGCTGGACCGTATCGCGTGAACCGATAAACGGTCCGATGACAATGGCGATTAACCGAATAATTATTCGGTTAGGCGAGTATCGGTAACGATTCAAGGGAGAAGAGTTAGCTGGCGCGGACGTGGCTAGAATTAATCAATCGTCTGCCCTCGATATCCTCATTATCGATGCCAGACACTCTGCCATTGGCTAAAGTGTTCTGCTTTCCTCGCTGCAACTTTAACGTTTGGCCATTCTATCCTTTTAAAAGACCACACTTTCGTAAAAGTGTGCAAAAATTGCAAGCTTCGCTGGCCTGTATTTTTTAAATAAATTCGAGACAGCAAACTGATGCCTTAAACCCTCCCTAATTTCACATAAAACTATAAAATACTTCAGTTTCATCGTAATCCTAGTCGTCCACCTCGAAAGTGATAGATTTATCGTGGAAAACGATCAATTCTTCATGCGTTTACTTAAAAAACAACCCGAAAAACCGTGACGACCTCACAGAAAACACTTCGCGAACCACAATGGTGGGGAATCACTGATTTACAGTGTAAATTTTAGACTCATCGCCTTCTAACGCCGGCCCTCATCTCGCCCCATTCGAAAAACCGCACCATAAAATGATCGACAGCTTAACGGGCTGTTTTTCACATTGTCCAGATATTTTCGCGCCAAGCCCAGGGCAGGTTTTCCGTCGATGAAATACAGCGGGTGGGCCAATAAAGCTGTATAACGAACGGCCGCATTCGTCAAAGTCCTTCAAACGTTTTCCACCGTGCGGTCGCGGGATCGATAGAAATTGCTAAAGACGTCCACGCGCGCCGATGCTGGCCCTCCGCTCTTTCCCTCGGCCATCAACCGGGGCCAGATATCCCTCGCGAAAGAAAAGCGGGAAGGCGATCGATTATCCGCGTGAAAGTTCCTCGGTTGCTAGCGCTGAGTGGATTAAACGTTCGGCGATCGCGCCTCGCCTAAAAACGGGAAAGCGCGCTGCCCGGGAATGAAAGCTCGGGGAAAATGAATCGACGCAGGCACAAAGGGGGGAGGGAGAGGGTTCGCGAAGGAGACTCGTTTCCCCTGGTTTTCTGTCTTCTCGGCCATTCCCTGGGCGGACGCGTCTCGCGAGAACGAGCACAGGCGTGGAAGTTCGATTCGAGGAGCGGGGGCTTAATTGAGTGAAGTTAATTTTACGAAAGTTCGTCTTGTGCCGGGGTGCTTAGAAGCAAGGGGAGGGGGGAAAAGCCCGTAGAGAGGTCGGGAAAGAAGGGTACGAACGGCGAAGCGGGACGGACGATTATTTTCACCGTGGGAGAGAGGGACGAGCTCCGCAGACTAGAAATCGTTCGACGCATTAATGAAATTCAGTCATGGCTCGGTTACCAGCATGAAACCACCGTGGCATCGATTAATTTTCAACCTATCCCCCGCCCTCTCCAGGGAACTTCTTCGTCTTCTAAACCTCGGATTTGTTGCTTCCTAAAGGATCGATTACAGGGAAATGCACTGAACTTTGAGTGGATCTTGCTAGCCATGGGGGGAGGGGGGTTACAGGGTTACGTGCGAGAAGGAAGTTGATACTGCTGAAAGTTTTGCGAACACTGATGCAAAAACTGGTGTTTCTTGACGGGTTTCACTGTTTCGCTTACCGATAAGAAATTATGGGATCATAAGTAGCCAGTTAAGGGGTTATCCTACTATGACAGGAAAAATTAAAGGCCTTTTTTCGGACGCAGATTACGAGGAAAGTAAAAATTCAATCAATTTGCATGTTGGCACTTTATTTGAGCATATTGAAAGTAATAAAATCCATTGCAGCAACATTAAAAAGTTGAATATATTAACCGTGAGGCGACTACGCGTGAGTTATTGATTTTCGCGAACAGCAAATCGGTGTACATGATTGTAGGAGTATATGAAATAAAAAAGCGAATATTTTTCATTATTTATAATGCACTTCCCAAGTGCTGACTTTTTATTTTTTGTTAATTTATCAAACATGAATTAAATGACAAGTGCCGGAACATTTTTTGCGACTTTCTGCAGAAACAATTTTACTAATTGCTTAAGAATTTACAATAAAAAAGCTGATATTAACAAAAAGCGACGGTCAACACATAATAACTGTTATGTCCGTGTGGAAATTTTTATTGCGATAGGACATTATAATCCAAGAAATCGTGTACACCCTTTGGCTGTTTACGAAAAGCTATAACTCACGACGCAGTCGTCCCACGGTTAATATATTCAACTTTAAATCTTTTTGCAATGGATTCTATTACTTTATAATATGCTGAAATAAAGTGCCAAACCGCAGATTGATTGAATTCTTACTTTCCTCACAATCTGTGTCTGAAAAAGACCTTCCACATTTATCTGTCACAATTTGAGGTACTTGCTGCAAGCCATATTTCTTTGGAATATTCTCGCACCTACTTTCAAACAAGAAAACAGACCGATTGTTCCAACAAACAATCCACTGTCCTCTTAAAATAAAATAGTACAGTTCTCACGCTCAAAACTAGAAAATCTCAAAACTACCCTTAATCAACGATCACCCGAGTGACGCTCCACCCGCCTCGATCACACCCCCTACAATTCCACCAGCTTCTTAATCCCCTCTTACCCCCCCCCCCCCCCCCTCGACCTTGCTCCCGAGACCAACGCCCCCCACTCCGAAACACCCCGTACGCACGAATTTCCAGGAAACGAGGGATCTCCACGCGATGTCGCGACCGCGATCATCGCGACAGGCGCCCGATCTCCTCGCGCGTCGCGTGCCACTGTGCGAAGCTTCCGCGCACGAGCTTCGCGTATAGAAAGAAGCTAAACGCGTGTCGTGGGTGTGGCCCACTACTCCTGCCACACACAGTGGGGTTGAGATGCGTGTGGCGTGCCCGATCCGCGGGATCGATCGCGAGATAACGCAGCCAGGTACAATGTACCGATCGTTTGCGTACAAGGAAACGAGCCGCGGGGGGCCCCCTGTGTACACCGGACGTATGTATTCCGCGCGGTCATCGCGGGGTTGTGGTGCAACGATCGCGTGTAAAGCGGGACACCGTTGGCTGTTGGCCGTGTCGTGTGTCGTCGACGAAGGAAGCCCGCTGTTTACAGGAGCTGAGCCGCGACACAACGGCGGGCTCGATACTGGCCACCGGGAGCTTCAACGGTTTCCAGATTATTCTATTACCAGAGGGGGGGATCGATTCTGCGACGCCTTGTAGCTTACGCACAGGGGGGAGCCGCCATCATGGAAACGCTCGCCCTCGACGTTTTCCTCGTCAGCCGACGAAATAATTACGCCCGTCCCCGTGATTCCCCCTGGTCTCACGCTAAACGCGTGTCTTCTGTATAATGCGCACTATGCTGGTAGGTTTTTTTTTTTAAATTACAGGTTAATTGATTGCGAGGGTTGTTGGATGTGGGAAGGTGGACGCAGGGGTGTGGGATTGCGAGGAGTGTTAGTGGAGGAATAGCTGAACTTGGAGAAAACCTCCTTGGGGAAATGTTCTGGAAATATTAGTTAGGGTGATGTGTGAGGGTGGAATTTAGAAAGAGCTACTTTTAAAATTTAAAACGAAACGGTATTTTAACAAGGAATTATACTTTTTACGTTGCGGAGATTGGGAGCGTTAATAGAAGTCAGGAGTTATTATCAGAATTTTTCAATGGGTTTATTTAGCCTCCGCCTTGTCCATAATTTTCTCCAGAATTTTCCAAGAATCTTGGAGAAGATCTTCATTTTCCGCAATGCATTCGGTAATATAAATAATGTGAAACTCTTGTGTAACAGATACAACATTCCTTCCCCACCGTTCCGTTATAATTGTGTCTAAAGGTTTCAGTTATGGATCGAAGACGTACTAGAACTGCTAGCGTTCGTAAGGTTTCCGAAAGAACGGCTGATCCATTTTTAACAAACATTTACGCGGTGACGCGGAGCTCAGCCGTCGTTCACTGCAGCGGGAATCGAGGCAGCGGCCATGCGTTTTCAATTACGCGCAATCGTTTCGTCCCATTCCATTGTGCACCGATCCACGCTTAATCGTTTCAATTGAAATAACGTCAAATCTGCGAATTGGCAGCCGCGCGCTGCACAGCTCTGGGAGCCTGCTTTTCCCCAGAGATTTCCCAATCTACCGTGCCTTAATTTGGAAAAAATGAAAATTCGCTTTATCGTTTCTTTTTCGTCAACACAGACTGTCGATCCGCTATCTGCCTGTTCCGTTTTAATCACGCGGAGTATTCTATCCTCCCCAAGAACATCCAATAACATCCCCCCCGATTCAATCTCCCATTTCTCATTACCAACAGATTAACCTCCGCATCTCTCAAAAACTGCGTGTCCGCGCAGTAAAATCCAAGAACCGATGCGCGACTCCTATATTTTAATTTTACCACCTAATAATTTCCCACTGCCGTCCTCCCGGAACGTGACACTGCAATTAAACGCGGTTCATTCGCCGCAATCATAGGGCCCACTCAAAGGATCCATTATTGCGTTACACCGGCCAACATGATCCATCTATTCATGCGCCGAATTTTCAAAGCACTTACCCCCAGCTACACCGGCCGAGAGGAAACAATCAATGAGCACCGCTCATCATGCAAACTCTGGGCTCCGCTATTGCCTATACATTACACAGCTTTCGGGCCGGCATTCAATAGATCAGAGATGCAGCTGCCTTGCATTCCGTCAATAAGCGGCAGCGCGCGTCAAACCAGCTGGAATATTCGTTTCTTTTGATGTGGCCGTGTTACCCCATATATCAACCGCACGAGGCACGCGGGGCACCGCCCTAAAGCCCGACTAAGGGTTGTCAATACCCCCGGGGCAAAACACTGGTAACGCCTTCCTTTTCGTTTACCGTCTTCCCCGTTCCCGTGCACCGTTCGCTGCTCGCCGTTAGGGGAGAACATAAATCCCCGAAAAGGGGATTTGTCGTACGAGTATCAATGAAATGGAGGAACACGGGACGCGCGCCGGTATCATTCTACGATAAGGGTACGTCAGTAATTCGTTCGGGGGACACTACAGGGCCACGGTACCGGGCAGAGGGCAGGGGATACTTATCTTTTGCAGAGAATGTCAATTGTATTGCTTGTGTTAGTCTGGATTTAATGCGTCGCTTGTAGCGTCGGATTATTAAATAATTGATGTGGAGATGCAACGAAAATTTAATGGAAATGGACGTCTCCGATGCAGGGTGTTTCGCTTGATTTTATATTTTATATTTTACATAAAGAGAAGATTGTGTGATTCAAACTACGAATATGATTTTGCGATTTGAAGTATATTTTCCCCCGTTATAAACTTCTAATGCCCCCGTAAGATAACGTTAAAGTTTTGTTACACTAACAAAACACTTAATTTTCTCGATAAAGCTGTTTTGCGAGATTCCCTGTTTTTTTTCTCCCCACCCTTCACGCATAGTAGGTGATAAATGTTAACTCTCTGCTTCACAGGACAGCCTATATTTATTCCTAATTACACGGGGTGTCTATCAATATTTGCTAGCGTTTCAGTTATTTGACAGAAATACAAATGGAAGCAGATTTACACTGCACATCCGCCAGCAATGTTTGCTTCAGCTGCAGTTTATCAGTGCACGCGTATCCGTGGCTGCGGGAGCAGAGATATCGCTAAAAAAATTGAACTCCTATTAAGATCCCGCGATCCGTTTCTCCACCCCTGCGCCGCCACCCATCATTCCAGCGTCCCAAAGCGTGGCAAACAAAAATAAATTCCCGTTAGCCGCTCCGATATCGCTATCGAATTGGACAAATTTATAGTCACCGGTTACGAGGCACCATCGCCGCGTTACATCGTAAAATCTTCCATAAAGTGGCGCCCGATGATCATCAGCAACGAGTCTCGGTTTATCTCGGCTGTCGTATCTTGCCCTGGCAAGGCGTCACAGCCACGTCGAATCTGGAACGAGCCCGAGCAGAGTTCCCTCCGATGCGGAATAAAACGTGGCCACGGTTCGCTCGACGAATTCGTTATCGTCGATAACAATTCATAGACGAAACCACCCACCGATACCGTCGTCGGCGGGAAGGTAGCTGGACGAGCACGAGAACCGCGAGGGTAATGACGATAAAAACCTTGGAAGAAATGTTTCCCATCGTGCTCTCTTTGGACGCAGTCACAGTGGTGCTCCAGGGGATGGAACGAATGTAGGTAATACGTGGAGGAAGAAATCGCTGCTCGGTGGATCTTCCTTCGTGGAGCGCCATTTTGCTAGAGATTCCACGGAGGAATGTCTTCGACCACGGGGAACGTCCCAGAGGAGCTGGACAGCCGAGGGGGCTTTCCGTTTCTCGACGGATCTTTCGATAAAGCTTCGAAAACGACCGGGCTGGGTGGAGGGAAACGAGTCACGTAATGATCGACCAGAGAAACGGGGCTTCCCACTGTTGGCCCCTGTTCGCAGTTCAGAAGGGATGCGTTTCTGGACCCACGCGGAGGAAAGTATTACTCCCTGTAGCAAGGAGACATATCGATATGGCGAATCGGCATTCCAGGCGACAGGTATTTCGTGGGGAACATGGATCGCTGGTATCTTCGAGGGAACATCAGTGGAAATATAAGAATTCCAGAAGATTAAAGTCACGATGAATGCTTCGAAATAGATATCAGATATCTCCTGGTTTTCTATCGAATACAAAAGGCTGAACTGAAAGTTTAAAATTGGAAGTTAACAAACACTTGTCTAAGTCTCTTAAATCAATATAGAATATTCAAATATTGATCGGCACACTTCAGCCATCAGAAAAGAAGGGAAAAGAGCATAGAACGAAGAAACGCGAGTAATTTTCGCGTTAGCTAAATAACCACGTGACCAGAAGGTGAAATGCCTCACAGGTAAGTGCTGTGGAAGTAACTACGAAGTTGGCTTCCTTCTAAGACAGCTTCGTGTCACGAACTGGTATTATCTCGTTTCGATAAGTCGACCAAGTTGGCGTAGCCACGGCTCTCGCGATGGGGAGTTCTCTCCCTTATCGTTCGCGAAGCATCGTAGTTGATTAATGAAAGCGCTCTAGCCCTCGCGTATTTTTATCATGCCGTTATCGAACTGCCAGGTCTGACGGAACTACGAATTCATTTCCAGTCGCGATACCCTTAAGGCTTCGATCAGTCTCTTTATTACCAGAACACACCCCCGCCTTCCCCACTCTATGCCCAACTCCTCTATAAACAAAACTCCTTATTCTTCAGCAATACGACGTCCAGTGATTTACCACTGCCGAACTTTCTAAACAGCGTCAGGTCACACCCGATACCTACGCGACGTTAAATCACTGCCTTGTATCACTACCCACCCTTTAAATCACTACCAGAGGCTCTATCGCTGTACCGACCCAGCCATAAACCCTGCTAAAGCGAAACAGCGTCTGGCTATCTGTTTTGGACCCATCTTTCAAACACGCGGTCGCCTACCGTGTGAATAGAAACTGAGCGCGCTTGATGGGATCAACAGGATCGATCAGGATGCAGAGCCTAGCGGAACGGGGTGTTTTGCTCGGCGTGCAGGTCGCTGGGATTTCGCGTGACAGACAACCTCGTTCCTCTAAGTAGGCGTGAGTGCACTCCGGGGACAAAAGTAAGGGGGACTGAGGGAATCGACGACAACGAGGAAGACGGACCAAGACGCCGCGGGGGTGGCGGAAGGCAGCGAAGAAGAGGGTCGACCGCGTCAACGGGCAAAGAAGACAGTTACGGCGTAACCAGAAAAGCTTTGGGGACGCGCGGGCGCCCAGCTTCTGGGGAAACCGCCGTTCGAGATGCATAAACGCCGCTGGGATCAAGCAATCTCTTCCATGTCTGAACATTGAACGTCCGACGGGGGTTGACTTTGCCGTGACTGTTATAGGAACATAGAGGTGGCTTTAAACGGATAATAATTTGCTGCGCAACTCGTTGTACATTGCTGAAGAATTCAGTGGACAGAGAAGATAAAATTAGACTAACCTCGCAGATTTTATGCTAAATATTTGCCGCCATTGCCTGCCCTTTCTAATGCATCAAAGCCATGTTAATCTGAACGCCGCTAATTCGATTTAATCCGTTACTTCCGTTTAATTTGAGCTACCCTATCTTTCAATTAGTCCGAATTAACAAGGCTCTGCTGCAATTATGGTCTGTGTATATAGTGGCACAAATGTCATTAGTTCGTTCGTTTAACTTGTTTAGTGGCCAAACCGCGGTAGAAATAATCACTGGGGAGATTGTTCAAAATAAAAAGAAAATAGATGATGAAACGTGGCTAGTGCCGCGAGTATTTTAGGTAGTTTTTTAAGGAATCATCGTGCAGTTTCATCGTGCAGTGGTGTAATCGTCATCGAATTTCACCATTCCATGATAAACGTATGGTGGAGGAAAAAGGAGCCGGGCCAGAAGCTCCACTGTTCCGCGATCAATTCCAAAACGTGGATTTCAGCAGGGGAGCACGATCAGTTCTCACGGTTGGTCCATCCCCTAGTTGGATCGATGTTTCAGAGTTTCAGAACAACTATCGGGCCAAACCGAGCACTAGACTCTGTTCACGTATCGCTAGTTCCACGAAGACCGTGCGAATAAGTTGCACGGTTTGCAAATGCGACGGAAACAGATTCGCGTGTCGCGCAGCATTTTGGAGCGGACACGAGTGACGTTTCTGTACATGAAACTATGGGTGCTCGTTAAATAAATACGAGCAGAAGATTGGAAAAAAAAGATTAAACCCGACTTCGAAAAAATAAAATTGCACTAAAAAGTGAAAAATAACGGTACGCCAAATAACTTTTTCCCTTTTTTAATCTACGATTCGTATATTTTTTCAGTCGGCGCGAGATTTACACAGTGCAAGTGATAAGGCACCGACTTAAAAAATATGGGAGTCGTAGATTAAATAAGGGAAAAATTATTTTTTACTCTTTAGTGCAATTTTATTTTTTTGAAGTCGGGTTTAACTTTTTCTAAATTTTTTTTTTATTTTTAGCTTTTTAGTTTTATTTATATTTACACAACGTGCTGAGGAGATATGCGCGTACGTAATAAAATAATAATAATTAGGTGACAATAGTCTTTATTATTAACCATAGCTGGCAAAATATTGGGCCAATATTGGTTCAGTAAAAATACAAACGGGTCGAATCTACAACCTCCTCCTTTTTGAAATCGGTTAATTAAAGTAGAAATGACGGGGAATATAATATTCGTTATATGTGATACTCTACTCTATGAAGTAAGTGCTTTAACTAGGCAACAAGGTTCGTGAAAATGAGCAAAGAAGGCTTCCTACGAGTTCTCAAAAACAGTGGCTCAGAATCCACAAAATTTGATTACCTATCTGAAGAAACTAATTAGACTACCTCCGAAGGCCAAAAGCTCTTTACAATTAAATAAGAATTCATAGATTTATCGTTGAAATGCGACTTGCGCGAGCCGCCTAATCAAGAAGAGCGCTTTTGTTTGCCAGAGGAAGATGCGCCACGATTCCTGGGATAATTCAATAGAACGAAGATGAGCCGAGCTGAAAATTCGGATTTCGGGGCTGAAAGTACCGCGAAGACACGTGCAAACGTTGCATCCCGTGCACCGACACTCGGCTGAATAATTCATCATCCAGTTAAGCGCCTTTCGCGCGGGAAGATGAATTCGCGCCGTTAGAACGTACGCGTGGCGTGTGCGCGCCGACAGGCGTGTTTCTCGAGGATCCATAAGCGCTATTAAAACATTCCGTTGGCAACAATCCTGCTTGCACGCCAGTTCATTGTTCTCGCAACAGGCTGACGCATTAATACAGTGCGCCAATGGCCGAGCGATTCCTCGTGTTCCGTTTACCTGTGAATCTGCATAACAACGATCCGCGTATCAGCCGCGTACAGCTCGGAGAAAATATTCCACGCCAGCCACGTAAACCTTGAGAAGAACCGATAAAGCGCGTGCGAAGGGAACGCCTAATGAATTCTTAGCTTCTCGGCGGCGATCTCAGCGGAAGTGCGATAGAAGCGTTATCGCGATTAATCGCCGAGTTTCTGAAAGGAGAAATACTATCAATTCCCCGACGCAGAAGGGGCACGGCTAACGAGTGCCCTTGTAGGTGTCTTCCTCGAGTAGCCGTCATTATTCTTTCCCGCCGGTACAAAGAATGTTACAGAGGAGCCGTGCACTCCCCGGCGTCGTTCGGGATTTACAATCGCGCCGGAGGCCGACGGTACAGCGGACGCCCCCGAATTCTGCTCAAGTGGCCCTCGCGAACAATCGAGACGAGGACAGCCATGGGGGGAGGGAAAGGCAGGAACGGCGTCGACATTCCCCTTGGATGCTTGCCACTACCAAACGGGGATTCAGTCTGTTGCAAGTGATGCTAGTGAAAACTGTTACGCCAAGCCGCCTCCCAGAACAATGAACAGAAATCGAAACAGCTATTACGGAAGAATCTTCTCGAGCAGAAATCAGCTCGAGGACGCGCCACTTCGCTATAGAGTGCCGCGGGAGTAATCGAAACGACCCCAGTGGGGCTGGATATCAAAATAAGCAGGGAACCCGAGCCGACGCCAGCTGAACCGTCAAATGAAATCAAACAAACGCGATAGATGGTAACTGCCGGAGAAACTCGTCCACGGTGGAGGGAATACAAGCGCCGCACTCCAGACAATCAAAGTTCGAAGCGATCACCCGGGGGGGAATAACGTTTGCGAATATATTCTGCGGGAGGTTCGACGGCGGCCGGGTATCGCGGGCGAGAGCTCACGGCCGATTAGAAGTGCCAGCCACCCTCGACACTTTCTCCTCTTCCACTCGAGGCGAGGCACTCCTCGGGGGTGGAAGCCAGCGGAGCGAGTGCACGCGTCGAAACTGCGCCAGTTCTTGGCGGGAGTGCGCGGCGACAAATGCTTTTGAACGGCAATCGGGAACCTCTTTTCAAGCCCGCCTTCTGCTTTGCATTCGACCCCCGTTTTCCCGCGGCGCCACCCTTGCGACCGTCAGCCCAACCCCCATGAATCACGAGTCCCTTCCGACCTACTGCTCGTGCTCTATCGCCGGGTGGACGGGTCTGGCCTCTTCAGCACCGGGCAACGTGCTTTTTTCGAGCTTCAACCCTTGACCACTCTTTTTCTGCTCGACGAATCGATGAGCCCTCGGTCGGAGGCTTAGGGTGCTGCGACATGGCGTCGCTCCGAGCGACCTTGTGGCACCTGGGGCGAACGCGGAAAGTTTCGTAGCGCAACCGTCGGGATGCTGAGCTCGTTTCGTTCATGAAATATTGGTTTAATTGGTTGTGGAGTCTTTGATAACCATTCACATATATTTAAAGAATATTCTGACCTTTTCTTTTTTATTTCAGACGATCCTGTCACGAATTCTGATGGCGCCCGTCGGGAGCTCTAATTTCTACAGTGGTACAACGAATGCTGTATATTTAATGCAAGAATTGGTAAAATTCAAACAATTATTTTTAGTATATTCTTCAGTTTCTTTTGTGTAATTCATGAAAATCACGTATTTATCAAGCGTTCTGATCGGAGGGTACTCTTAAATAAGAATTTACGGATTTAAGATAACTGGGTAATCGATTAGTCGAAGAGATGAAAAAAGTTGCAAGTGATTCATATTCTAGGATATTCCATGAATATCCTTAAAGTCACAAAGGAGGCATTTCGCAATCTTCTATCTCCCAATACCTTCCGTAGTTTATCTCGGATATACGGTCCACAGATGTGCAATCCATTAATAGATTGAAGTAGTACACTACGTATATTTCATTGGTATTCGTATGGATATTCAGATATCTCCGCATAAGTACACGCACCGCAAGATTCAATGGCTGTCGAAAGCAGCCGCGGTTCCGTTCATAAATATCTTTGTATCCCACTTTTTCTTTTTTGCTTCCCAATCCCTTCATCGAGATCCCTCTGTCCTCTTCACTCCCGACACCGTCACCGATTTCCTCGGCTCGACTGTTATTCATTTCGTTCTATTTACTCGGATCGAAGCGTACTTATCGCCGTCGCCGTCCTTGCAATAAGCCAGCTCTAAAGGGGGGCTCTTCTGCGCGGATAATTCATGTTTTTGCCCCTCTTCACTTCCCGTAAACGGTTCGACATCGCTGCCGAGCTTTTTTCGCAGCTGGGGATAACGCGATATCCCCCGTCTGTTTTTGCTCGGGATATCGGAAACAGAAATTGCAGAGAACTCGTTGTGAAAGCGCGTTGAGGAGAGTGCTCGATTACCAACGCTCGTCAGTCGATATTTCGCGATATTATCCCACGTAATGTACTATTCAGCTTCGATACACTCATCAGTCACGTCTTTCATATTGCCTCAGTATCCTACTCATTAATTAATCTTCTCGACTCTGTGTCTATTCTCCAGCGCACTTGAATATCGATAACTGATTTATAATGTTATTATAAAGTTCCCACAAGGCTCAACTTCTACATTCGTAACATTTCACTGATTTTACTAGATTTCGTGAGAAGTATTCGTTATCACACGCATGTATGTGAATTTAAATTCCAATGAGTCTGCCTCCATCCAGAAAAGCTGCCGAAATTTCGCATTCATTGAAAATTGGAAACTAACCAGCAGTGTTTCCTCGCCGAACGATCTCTATCGCTGAAAAAATGGCGAGTGAAACACGCCAAGTGCAGGGACAGCTGTGTGCATCCACGTAAACGGAAAATTCCCATCGATCCGTTGCGTGGAAGGCTTCCCACTGTCTTCCACTGAAATATCTTCGACACTTTGGACAAGCTGCGCGAGCCGGGGACCAAGGTGACGCGAAATTTCCTCCATGGAAATCAAGTTTGCCGTGGCAGGTGCACGGGACCGTGCTCGTTCCTCTCTCTTTGTGTGGCCCGCCGCGAAAGCTCTCGATCGAGCATTTGTCACGAACGGCCCGTGTGAACACGAACGATAGAAAGCAATTGTCGAGACGTCGATTCCTCGCGGGCGGGAGTAAAAAGCCGTGCTGAGTTTCATGTTTTATCCCCGGGGACCCCAGCCCACGGTTTAATCGACGTATTGTCGCGGCCATTTCGATACGGACGTCTCAATCGTTTCCGCGTTAGCGATAAAGAATCCTACGCAAACCGAGCCAAATCGAATAAATTCTTTTGCCAACCGTGCCTCTGTTCGGCGAAATTTAATAGATCCAATTAGTTGATAAGTCGGGTCTCTTGTTTCTGTAATGTGATTAATGCTTCTTGAGGGTTAGAATCAATTTAAAAATAAAACTTTAATGGGTATGGGAATTTAGTCTGCAGAGCAGGGAACAATTAATATTGTAGATATTACGCTCAGGTTTTGATCAAGATGATTTAAGAGTGGGGGAGAATGTGTTAAGGAAGATGACGAACTGATTATAGATTAAATTGTTTCTTTTTTATAAATTGTTTAAGAAAATAGCTCTGAATATTCAGAGCACGGATTAACGAGCATCTCATACCTTATTTATCAGATTCTCTAATTCTCTATTCAGGATCACAGTAGTGTAGCACTGCAATTAATTGATTTTGTTGGGTTCACCAATATGGTTGCTGATCGATTTTGCGGCTTCACCAAATTCGCCAATTAACTCAATTACTGGGTTAATTAATATCAGTGTCGGTATCGAAGCGTTGCATATGTAAGTCGATGCTTGCCGTGGAAATTAGTTTACAGCTCCATTTTCACACGTATCAAATAAATTTGCAATCACCCTCGCTCCTTGAATTCCGATGCAAATTTCAGGGGTTGTTATACATCAGCTGAAACATTGTTCCCTGCAATTCCTATCACGAAGATAAACCCGTCACACACTAGATTCATCAATCAGTAATAACATAAACACTCAAAACAAAATTTAAAATTATGCATTATACAGTATCACCTGTTTTAATTTATCCTGCATTAAGATTTAGAGTTTTATTTATTTTTAACTATTTCTCAGAAATATTTTGAAGTGTGTGTCCCATAACACTCCTCTTACCAGAAGGAATACCCTCGTCTACCCCACTCCGTGGCGAAGACACTTAAAGAACAGAGTCCCTATTCTTCAGCAATACAGCGACAGGCCGATTGCCGTCTCTAAATTCTCTCTCCTCGTTCAAACAAACAATCCTTCGACACCCTGGGCGACCCAACGTGGTCATCAGCCATCGCCCGCCTTCAGAACTGTTTAGTCTCATTCACCCTCCTCCAAGACCTCACGCAGGCCAAGTCCCTGTCATAAAATCCTCGAGCGCAGCACAGCACGAGGCTATTCGCCCTCGACTCCACTCAAAAACACATTAACGCTAATATGCTTTTCACCAGCGAATCTGACGGGGCAGAGACTTCCCCATCTTCCTCGCCCCTCGTACCTTCCCAACGCAAACATCCCAAACTACAAGAATCTTCTTCGCCAACAGCGGCAACGTTACTCCTCACTCGTGCCGCGCATTATCACCCAAGGAACAATAAATCCCGACAGAGCATCACGCCGCTGCTTATCGCCGCCCTTCCCGAAACCCCGGGCAAAATAATAGTCGAACGCGATTACCATCGACGTCGTTTTACGGCGCACTAATTCAGCGCGCGTCCCGATCGGCGGATAAATCGCTTGACCCGTTAGGATCACCTGATACCCGAGCGTTTAATACCGCACTTTATAGCCGGAGTCTCGCTAACGAATATCTCCTGCGCAGTCTATCGTTCTCGGTCCTTCTGCATACACGCGCCCTCCCCAAATACGCGCCGTTCCAGGCACCAACACACCGAGGCACCCCACACACCCCCCAGTGCACACAGGGCGTAGCACACGAGCAACAGAAAATCCGCTTACGGAAATGAGGGGTTAGTTTCGAACGTTTCGGCGTGGACGATCGTACCGTCCTAATTCGGTACACTCGGCCGGAGTATTACGACAGCGGCAGGAGGAAACTGGTACGTAAACCCGTTATACCTGGCGCACCAGCTGGCGCATGGAAAAGTAAATAGATAGACAGCACGGCGTAAAATTTGACTAAATTGGAAACTTTTCGCCGGCAGCCAGCCAGCTGCCGCTGGTCGAAACGCCGGGTGCCTCGCGCCAGTCATTCCTGCGCGGTCACCGCGATTATATTAATTCCTACGTTTCACGGGGCAGAAGGGGGGCAGGGCAATTGGAATCCGCGAAATCTGGACCATTGAGCCGGGGTTTCAGGGTGCCAATTACATACCGGGCCGAATCGGTGGTTAGGTTTACGATGCTATATAATGAATATAATAATCGTTCGTGGCGAGGCCTGGATTGGACTTCGGTGGTCGAGGGGAACAGTGGAGGGTACAGGTACTTGGCGCAGGAGATTGCGAATGCTGTTTACTTCGTTCTTATTGGGCGATCGGTGTGTGGAGAGCTGTTCACAAAGGACTCGCCTCTGACGCAACTGTGTCGCACGTGGTACCTGTCTGGAGATATTGATCGCGATGCAAGGTATATTCAAGTTTGCTCGAAGCCTTGGGGACACCCCGGTGCCGGCAGCTTCGACACTAAACCCGGGGTTAGAGATCTGGATTTGTTCCTCATCGCGAACATCGTTCTTCCATTAATCTTCCTTCCGCGGTCCTCCGGTGACTTGTATCGGCTTTTATTAATACTCGAATGGAATTGGTGGAATTACTCTTCCGGCGAGTGTAATTGTAATCAAATTGCGACGGAGTGAAATCGAATGTTTTGCACGCAAACGAGCGACGAATCGCCCCGAGGGAGGTGCCAGTTGAGGAACACAACGGCGACGGGGAAACGGCTAGTGAAAAAGGGAGCATCGGGAAAGCTTCATAATTGGCCGATCGCAGACGAAGAGGAGCGCGACCGTGTGCACAGCGCTAGCGCTTGGGAAATCAACGTTCCGCGACACATGCGACGTGCAAAACGAAGCCCGGATGCAGAGCCAGTTCAGGATTTTACGAGCGAATCAGGAACACTCCCTGGAACCTGGCTACCTACACGGAAGCCTGCAAAGACCATTGAAACGTTGCCAATAGAGAACGTTAATCCGGATCGTTCGCTTGTTACTGACAATTTACTATGCTTCGCCTTCCAGCTACAGCTCACCTCCGAAATGGATTTACCTCCGAAGCTTGGAAACATTCTGCGCTCAACTCTAACGAATACCGTGGCACGACAAGCTGCACGCGTGTTAGAGAAAGGCTACCAGCGGGTTTAGCCCTGTATGATACCGATGGGAGCGATGGCAGCCGCTGGACTTCATCTTGAGTGTGCTCGCGCTCGTGATTTCGAGTTATAGTAGCGTGCGGGGTCGAGAAATCGATCGTACCTAGTGTTTAAATGAATATTCAAAGGATATCTATATATTACGAGAGGTAGCTACTTGCTGGGTTTTCAAGAAATTTTAAGATTAAGGCAGAGGTAGGCTTAAAAAAATGCAGAGGAAGTAGAGAATGTTAGGGTTAATAGGAGAAATGAATCGAGTAATTAAAAGTGGAAATTAGATTAGATAACGATTTTCGGGTTCAGAATCGTAAGCCAGTTATGGAGTTTGTTACGATGGAATTGCTATGGGTTCGAGGAGATTTTCTAGCCTGCATAGTTTAATGTAAATTCAAACAAGAGCACTGGTCATCGTTCAAATTCCGCCCAACTGTAATTGCTGCGGGAGCGTTAATATTCTCGCGGCAGTATTCGCGTATTAAAAGTATGGAAATTGCTCTCCCCTCGGTACGTGACCGTCATAAAAGTTGGTCGAGGTGCGAATGCAGGCTGCTCCTAAAGACGTGTGTATAACTCGTAGACAAACGCCTCGTTGAGTACACTTTCGGATTCGCAATGCGCGCGAAAGCATTATCGTGATTTTCCGCACTTCTCTGCTTAATTTCTAGTCAGAGTTTTCACGAACACCGCGCGGCGCAATGGAAATATCTCGAGTAATATGGAAAGTTTTGTCACGCGAGACAAATTTTCTGTCGACGCGATTCGAATAAATTTCTTTTCCACTTGATAGCAGTTTTTGGGATGGGAAACGCGGCACGAATTATCGTTCCTAATTCGCGACTGCACGTGACGATTGTTGGCACTGTTCTTGGTATCTACTAATTGGTAGGAAAGGGAAGTTTTAATACGTCCCCGAGTCAAAACGAAGGGAACAAAGACCAGGCAAAAATAGGCCATGGAATGCCGTGTCCTGTCGATGGCCATTCCTCTGCGATATCGAGAATATCGACAGGAGCCTTCTCCCATCTGTCCTGGCTACCAATCATTTTCACAGAATGCCGACGCGGGAGGCTAGGGTTTAATTAAAAAATACTTGAGCGCCGATAATTACCGAGGCCGACAGTCCGTACGCGGTTAAGGAGACTCCCCAGCTCGCGTCAAGTTTCTGCCATCTTTCTCGCCTCTCATCCCTTTTATTGATCCTCCAGCCACTGGGTACCACGCCGAGGAATGAAATATAACAACTTGGAAAAAAGAATAAAAAACACTGCAAGAAGAAATTAGCTCCTCGAAATCGTCTGGCATTAGAATTAAAGCTGCCCAGGTCTACCTATAATTTAACGACATGCATCCTGTTTGCTTTTTCTCTCTGAAAATAGCGCTAAGGGAAGCCCTAGTTACTCCTAGTGCCTCGTTGCAGTGGCCGAGTTGTTTTGCAGATTTGCAAAGACACGCGGCATTTTAAATTCATTCGGAACTCCGCGATGAAAACACTTTTCATATGCATCTCGCGAAGGAGTAGTTGAGCAAAGTTCGTTCCACAGAATTCGATCCCCGGATTAAATGCGATGCAAGCGTGTGCCGACCTAATGCACGTGTTTTTGAGACTCGAGTGTGCTTGCCTGCATGCTCAAGCAGCCACGAGCAGCTGACATGCGGAAGATGCTAATATTTCGAAAGCAGAAAGGATGCGCGCCAGGGAATCGAGAAGCTAAGGAAACTGGCGATAGAAACCATTCAATTTCGGTCGATGAAAACGTACAATGCCATCGCCCGAGCTGTTATAAATTATTATTGTCTAGGGTTGCAAGGGAACTCGAGATCCAATCGACCGGGATGATAAAGTGGTCGGGCTGGATTAATTGGCACCTGATATAATGTATCTCGCGATAATTAATCGAATTGCGCGAGGAAAGCCACTGTCCACGCTTCTTGCAAGGAGATCGATCGAAATTCCAGGAATCCCGCGTGCAGATTTCACTACAAAATAACAGAATGATAGTCAGAAATAGTGAACACAGCATCCAGGAGCTGCATGAAATATCTTCAGCTATAAAAATTACGACACGTGCTTTAAGATTGACGAAAGAACCTTTCGTTTCGTGTAATCAAATTCAAGATAGTAAAATGCGAGTTCAACAAGAAATAAACATAATTCCAGTTCAAGCTACCACTTTTTAAAGTTTCCACAGCGTGCAGCGATACTGAGGATACAGTAATACTGACGACTCCCTCTGCCTTCCACTTGTTTCGTGCTTCTGGCGAAGTAGCTTCCGATACCGAAACTCTGCCTCGGTACCACTGGGATACGACCGAGTCCTTTTCATGCTAACATCCCATATAATGCCTTATCCTATCGTCCTATCGAATGCCCCGAAGCTGTGCTCCAACACGTCGTTACATATTGCAGCAGCAGCTTCAAACACCTCCGAAGAACAAAGCAGCTGGCCAACGTATACGTTTTCGTTCTCTTCCAGCGAGATTTTATCGGAGATTCCTCCCGGTGCTTGTGGATTTCGCGCGGCTCCAATACTGCAGGATTTAAGAATCGTGCACGGTTTTGTCAAGCTTGTGAAACACCGGGCGAAACGATGTCGGATGTCTAGAATTGTCTTCGCGCGTGTAAATGATTGAAATATTGAATCTGCAATCGACACGTGGAAATATCGAACGAAACGTGTGCTCGCGTCGTACGTAGCCAGCTGCACTCGATATCCCTCTAATTATATCGTTTTATAACAGCATTCGAGTCACGAAAGCAGCATCAACCGCGATCATCTAGGAAGTACAAGCGGGTCGTCAGTCGCAGCTGCGTCCAGGAAGTTGAAATTTTGCTTAACATCGCACAGACGCGTTTATCGCAGGGATGTCTGTCTCTGGCCGCCTCGTGAACCACAGAAGTTGCGATTAACGTTAATCTGCTAACGTCGTGGGCCGAGATAACTGCGTTCTTCTTTCGGGCCTCGGCAAGTTGTATTTGAAAGGTCCTTCGAATTAGTTACACTGTCTTTTATACTACACCGTCACTTGAAGAATATTTATAAAATACTTTGAACGTCTAAGAGAACAGTGCTCATCCTACAACTATTACAAACCTCCCATTTTTCTGATTTCAAAGTTCCACAGAATTCATAGGAATTCATTTAAAACAAATTGCTCCGAAGTACCCAAAACTCCGGCACCTCGGCCACCTCATCAGCGCTGCTGCTTTCAATTCCTGCAGCGCGACGAGCACCGGTTCACTACGATCGCGCAATAAAGCAGCGCAAAGGAAGTGGCGATAAACTCGGGTGTAGCAGGAGGGTCCGTGGTATAGTTGCACGGGATCAAGATTTCGCCGGTCCTGTCGGGGACTCCAACATTCGGTTGGCCCATAGATATTTCACGTGCCGCTCGATTCCTCGTATATCATCCCCGTAACACATGGCGCCATACCCAGAAGGGAATTGCTGGAAGCAGAGCGGTGAGACAGCCCGGACGGGAGGGCGCGAGTAAGCCAAGGGAGGGTGTGTCTCGTTCAAAAGCAAAGGAGCAGTCGCGCGTGTGGGGTGCAGCAAGGATGCTGCCTTAATTTATCACCGCTCCCAGTGTGACCCGCGTCTTCTAGAGACGTCGCCACGAGACATGCTCCCCCACCTCCCCCTCGTTGCCCACGAGAATGCCTCTTAATCAGCTCCGATATAGCTGTCTTGTCCTCAGTAAACACCGCTCTCCATTGTGAACTCCTCCAGCCCCCGCGCGCACTTCCGGGGAAATTCTGCTGTCGTTCGTGGAGCCGCGGACAATAAAACGGATTGGCAAGTGACGACGGGGGAGGTGTCGCGGGCTAACATTAATTAACACCTGGGGGTAACTGCCACCGACGTTTCCGTACTTCGCCAGGGTGCTCCCGCTACGTGTGACTTTATACGGAATGTCGTTTTGCACGGTGGTTTTTCTTCCTCGAATTTCGGTTTGAAACAATTTCTGGTTATTCGAGGATAAAAGCTGATGTGGTTGTTTCAGGTGGGATAGAAGTCTGAAAATTCGCGGGGAGTGGAATGTATGGTGATACATAATGATGGCGGAAGAAAGGTAAGTTAGACTTCTATGTATTTCTAAGTAGTTATACATTTGAAGTAGTATAAGCGGAGCGTGGTCAGACATAGAGACTTTGGAGGATGTCTTTATGACGGACCAAAATCTGTCGATTCTCTAATAAATTTATGTTTAGATTGTCAAATTATTGCGTGAGTTGTAAAACAATAATTTACTCGTTCAAGCGAAAGATGTTAAAAACAGAATTGTGCTAAATTTCACTCATTACACCACAAAAATCTAACACAATCTGATGGTGTAATAAAAACGAATTCTTGTTATTATTTTCCAAACTTGCAACAGGCGAAAGTCGATTACTCCACCGTAGCTTTGGTATATTGTCAAAGGTTAAGAGAACGAACCAGTGTCCACATCAATGGCCAGCCAGAGGTATTCAAATCATTCGGAAATGTCGTTTCGCTGAGCCCGACGAACTTTTATCAGAAGCAGATACACGCCAACTCTGGCGTTCCCACGTGAAATATGCGTTCGCCATGGTTCGAGTTCATCTGGCCAGCGTACTATAACATTAGCATATATTCACCTTCGAGCCATGTCTCTCGCTGCTGACCACGACGACCATGGTAACTAGACTTTGTCGTCGAGAGCCAAAAGTTACGCCGATAACTTCTGCGCGACGACTAATGAGCTCTACTGCGTAATCAAAAAAGGCCCCGGAGTTTCATTGTCCGCACTGGCTTAAATCTAGCTTTCCTCGCCTAAAGAGTATCCGCTCATTCTTGCGCGTAGAAAAGGAAAGATAATACTTTTGGCTAAGTTTGTTTGATAACTAACTCTGCACATAACTTATGGTACCATTATTAAATTCATTCTTCGATTCAGGTATATTCCTATATTATTTACAGCTGTGGAATTCCTCTATCTAAATGATATTTCCTACTGTTTTATAAGACTTGCCCCTATTCTCCAACTCATTGAATTTCTAATCCCATTTTAAATCTGTTGATGACAAGTCTGATATTCCGAAATTTGAAAATTCATTTTTCTCTCTACTTTGACCAGATGAATAATGAAAGTGTGATAACCCAAGAACATCGTTTCTCAGAGGCCGACGCAATACTTGATCATTTTCATTGTTTTACGCAACGCTCTTAACGAGATGACAGAGCGACCAGCGCGGGGCTCGATTGTAAAACGTTTTTAATTGGACGGTGTCAGGAGGCAAACGTACAAATATCTCGAACGAACAAATAACGCAATAACAATCGGTAAACTGAGCCTAAGTGAAATGTACTAGTTGGGTTCCACGTGTGGGAGGGGCGTTTTCCTGGGCGCAGCCTGCCGCTAATTGCTCGGCCACCTGTCGTTATTTAAATTTGCTCAGGGATCCCGTTTCGCTGGGCTCGTCGGCGTAATTTAAGAATTTGTATCGTAGGTGTTTGCAAACGGAACGAACCTCCGCTCTATGTATGACGAAGTGAGCGTTTATTCGCTGGTGCGCCGATGCGCCAAACTTCCGCTGCAAATCTTGCTGCTCTGTTTGGCTCTATTAGACTCGAGTCAACTTTCATTTTGCTCTTCAAACTGCTGCTCGAATTTCTTATTAAGCTGCTGCAAAAGTTCTCGTCCCTAGGAAACTTAAAACAGGAATTCTAGAACTCTATCAGCATTCCAAATTATTTTCAATATACATATCGAGCAGAGCAGCAGAGTTCGTTCACAGCGATGCCAGCGGGTCGTTGATTCGACGTTAAAACGACGAGTATTTTAAAGTGACAATTAAATGGCATTGGCTACAGGTTTATACACCAACACTCAAGCGGATCTCGACAGAGAGCACGGTGCTTATACTCGTATTAACCCGTCCGCGAATAAGTAATTCGAGCTCATTAAAGAGCTTGTGGTTGATGACCCGGATCGGCATATCTGCCTGATCGATCGATTTCCTGTATTCCAATTTTCACGACTGAAAGAGCGCTTCCGCGTCTTCAGACCATTTACGTCGGACAGCCAACCGTAAACAGTTTCTCGACTGCGGCAGAGGCGAAAAACGTCCGTTGCTCGTCGCATCCTTTAAGCACAAAGGAACAAGGGGCGTATAATTAAAGGTAACCAAGAGCGCTGCTCGTAATAACGCCCGGCAAATGGAAAAAGTTATTGTCTCGCGCGACGTCGTGAAACTGTGCCCGGCAAGTTCGACGGTGAAAAATAACAAGATGGAAGTGCGTGGGAAGCAATTTAATGGTGCGTCGCTTTAAACACCTGTCGCGTTGCTGTCATTTTCTTCCCACGATTGGTGGAATACTTTTACCGTTAAACTCGATCTTGGTTGATTCAACCATTTGTTGAAATTGTGGGTATTACTCACAGGAAGAAGGAGACCCGCTTTGATGATTTCTACGTGGAATTTGTAGGGTGATGAACGACTGTGGAACATACCTGAAACAGAAAAGAAACTTGTTTGATTAGATAATGGAAGTGTAGAGAGTTGAAAGTGTGGTTATAAAGAGGACGATGAAACTACTTTTAGATAGTTCTAATTAAAGAATTAAGGATCGAAAATGCAACTTGAGTGTAAAAAAGTAAGTTGAGGAGCCAGGCATACAAGTATCATCGCGAAGAAAAACTGTGACGACTCGCACCACCTCCCACAGTCTGCTTCTTTGTTTGCTGACCCAAAAATAGAATGAACTCTCCGAAACTGTTTTACTGCTTCAGGAGCTAGAAGACGTCTGTCCTGTTCTTGTACTCGGATGGAAGCAATTTCGACGAAAATATCATATTCTTCAAAGCTTACGATATACATATGTATTCATCAGAAAATATTTAGTTCGCATAAAATACTGCGTCTAAAAATGAATGTCCACAAGGAAAACACTTTCATCGTCTTTGGCAGGAATAAACATAATTTTCTAGCTTCCCGTAAAATAATGTTCAAGACATTCATCAGCATTTTATTTACTCTGACTAACATTTCGACGTTTCAAGAATTTTCCTTGCATGCAGCCGAATAAGTCTCTTAAATAACGTCAGGGATTATGACTTAACATTGTGTCGCTCCGGCGGAAGAAAGAGCATCATAATTCCATTTACAAGATATCAAACGTTTCAGCTGACGAGTACGCTCTATTTCAGCAAACCGAAACCTTTCGGGAAGCCAAAAATCCCCGTCGAGCTTCCCTTAAAGGGATTGAATCAGAAACTCGACATAATTAACGCCTGCCACGGAGCCTGCGGTCTGCGAAGAGCGAAGAACATGTCGCGGATCCGCGTGGACTGTGTTCCGAGGCCGATGAATACCAAGGGGAATTAGGTTCGCAGGTAACAACGGGCGTATTCAACGGGCGAATCAATGCGGAAACACAGGTATGTCGATGCCGAAGGAAGTTCCCGAGGGGAATAAGGAATTCCAACGCGTTGAGCAAGCAATGGCACATCGGAAAGGAGCTTGATGAACGTTGTTATCGCGATTCCGTAGAATTTCATCTCGAATTCGCTTCAAAAGCTGCCTGAAATCCGTCACTTCACTTTACTTCCACTTCTTAGACGTCAAACCTCGGATTACAATAACTGCTTCACACAGGTCAAAGATCACAAGTGTATCCTGATATGAAACATAAAATCCTACCCACTCTGCTTGACTGGCATAATAGGTACTAATTAAATAAACTACGGTGAACTCACGACTTCCTCAATTTTTTCTCATTTTTTCTCAATTTTTTCTCAGTTTTTTTATCAATTTTTTCTCAATCATTGATCATGAATATTTGGAGAAGGCCAGGTAATATAAACTTCTAGTTTTTGTTAAATAAATTCCCGAAAATGGCGTTGAATGAAAAATTGACAGTTAAGTACACTAGAGTGCCCCCTTAATAAAATTCTCGAAATTCAGAGCTACTTTTCAACTCCCTTCCGAGCACAATCCACCAATTCAAATAATCACATCACCCGACCATTCTTTCGTATCAGACCCACCGTTCAGAATTCCTAATAATTCAACGGATTATGTATATCTACCGCCTCCGTTACGCAACCCTACCGAATGCGCCAGAATTCAAAGGAACGTTGACTGAAGCAACCCCAATGGCCACCAGCAATCCCCAGCGGCCACTAAATAAAAAGCGAAAGAGTTGGAAAGCCAGGCGAAAACATTACGGTGCCAGGAGCTCTGACCGCGCGTTATGCAATTGATAAAGCGTTGCTGCGTAGCCAGTGATAGGAACTTCCCCCATAAAGTATCGTTCAGTGAATATATACGCGCTGCGCCGCTAGGAAATCAAGCAGAAGGAACCTCTCCCGAGACACCCGATGCATTTCTATGCACTCCGTGTGCCGACGTGTTCGGGAATGGCTGTTTCCTCTATAAAACACGCGCGGCGGAGGAGCAAGCGGAAGAGGAACGGGGTAATCCCGCAGCTGCTGAACAAATCCGTGGCACCTTTTCAGAAACTTCTTATCGCCCAGCGAATGCGCGGGGCCCAGGCATCGTCAGAAGGGAATCACTCCCGGCGTACAATGCGTTTCGGTGCATCCATCGAGTTAATGCGATCGCAGACAGATTACCAGGATCGGTGTGTACATAGGATAACATGGAAGAGGAGTTGGGATTGAAAATTCGGTATAGGTAGTAGACTGCAAAAGCCACGGGGCATTCACTCGTTTCTCGATATTCAAATGAAATTAAACTTGAACAGATACCAGAATATATGGCTCGCAGTGTTATCTACCGCTCTGCGTTACTCTGTACCATTAATAATCCAGCAAGTGCAAGGGAGAAAGATCTCTGGAAAGATCTTCAATAGCAAAACTAATATATCAGCAAAGAAGAATGTCATCGCAGAGACACGGCGCGGCAGTGTAGGTACTTTAAAAAAATCCCTCTTAATTCAGTTCACGGAAACAGAAGCGAGGCTGATGGCGGAAAATGTAGCGCGTCCCCGCGCGGCGTAAAGCGGTCCGCGCTGGCGGGCGTCGTCGTTCGTTATTAAAATAAAATTAATCCGAGAGCGGCGTGAAAAAAGAAGGGAAGCTCGGGGCGAACTAATTCAGCATAGCGGCACGTAGGAGGCCGCTGGCAAAGATCCACTCGGCTCCTCGCGGAGACTCGCGCCCCCTTAGGCACCGCGTCGACCACGAAACGGGATACGCCGGGTAATATTTTCAGTGGCCGCGACGTGCCTAGGGTAAAACGTCGCGAGGGGCTGGGGACCGGGCGGGCCACGCTGAAGGGAGGACAGAAAAGAGTAAAGGAGTAACGTAATCCCTGGTAATTTGTCATCCGCCGTGTAACCCCCCGCTTCTTATTTTTCCACGCCCGGGATACGGGCTTCCTCGTCTGGCTTCGCCTCTCCGTGCCGCGCGAAAAGCCGAATGGTATACATATCCGTTGGTGGGGCTCCCATCCGGTGATCCCGTAAGTAATACGAACTTTTTCAAAAGACGACAGCGCGGCGATAAAATCTGCGGCCAGAATCAGAAAGGAAGGCCGCGGGGACTTGGCTGTTGCGCCCGCAGTTTATTACGCCCTGCGCCGTGGAAAAGAAACCGTCAAACGGGGGTGTATTTTGGAGTTGCAGCTTGGGTGGTGAATGGAGGATAAGGGAAACGTAAGTAAGAGAGTCAATATAGTGTTTTTGGGGGTGTGAGTCGATTGTTCCTTGCACTTGGAACTGTGCCTTGAGGATTTAAAAGGGAGTATTATATAAATAGCTGTGCACGCAGAGTTAAAAAATTTAAAAGAATGATTTTCAACCCCTTCGAGTGTGTATTTAATAAGACGAAGAAAAATGTGCAATCTTCGCGGAATGACCCGATGGCTGGTAACGAAAGCAACACCGTTAGGTGATACCGGCGTAAAGCAATCTTGGGCACAACCCTATTCCCCCCATGGCCAACCGCCGTACAGTTTAGGGTGGTTCACGCCTAGCCACGGCTCGCTATCCCCCGTCCGCAAATAAGGAGAGCGTGAACCAGCCAGCCCCAAGGCCCGCATCGTAAAGTATCGTTAATATAAGTTTGCGCGGTGATTCACGTTCTGCAGCCAGTGTGACCGAGCTACGTGGTGTTAGGGTTGAAATTACGGCTGGGGGTAATACCTGTATCGCGAGGCTTTCATGAGCGTAAAAATGGAGGCTGATCGTTGGATCTTGTTCACCAACACGTCCGTATCTCTGCCAGCCTCCGGAGCTGTGCTCTCCACCGTAGTTTCCCTTTTTTCATCTCTCTCTCTCTATCTCTCTCTCCCTCTCTCGCCGCCGTTCCGATGGGCCAGCAGCCTTTTTTCTTATCATTTATCACGATTTCCGTGGTGTCGCCTTTCATTCGCCTAAGAACGATATATAGTCGAGGGGCGCCCGTAGCTGTTTCGGAATCTATCGGGAACTGCAGCCGTTCTCCCCTGCCTCTCTCGGCAAACATTCATCTTAATTTCCCCAATCGAATCTCGTCACTCATTTTGCTGCTTGTCCGCGTCGCTTTCAGATTTTCATGTAGATCAATCACCCCGCCGTGATATATGATAATTTAAGCGACACGATTCTCCATTTTATCGCCAGACACGGCGACACATAGTGAAGTATGAAATTGGAGTGGACAGGATTTCTCGGTTGGAACGATGGTTTTGTTTCTCTTGCATTTTTCCGCGTTTCGAGTAATTTGTCGCTATTTTTGCTTCTATCGTGGAATATCGGGTTGACGCGGAGCGCAGAATTTAATTTACCTGTATTTGTTGGGAAATATTTGTAGATGTTTTTTGGTATTAATAATGGGTATCAACTTGGCAGATTTTTACTGGGGAGTAGGATTTATTCACTTGACACTCGAAACTTTGAGATATTAGGCTCGCTATAAATTTCAAGATGTTTGATATTCCAAAGTTCCCTTTGGGACGACTGGTGCGCGTATTTATTCGAGGAAACAGAAGGGCATTCTTCCAAATCGACCAGCGGCAACCTTGACAGTGGAAACGATTGGTCGCCAGATGTTCGTTCGCTCCACGACTCGGCTATTATTAGTTATTTCTGTGTGAAATTGGACGGAACACCCCGAAACGCAGCAAATTTCTGACGGACCTTATAACACATGAATATTCAGTAGGAAATTACTCCGTCCTTCGCAAGTTGCAGCAACACTAACCGTTAACTGTCAACTGCAGGATAAGTTCAACTCAGATGCTTCCTATATCGAACCAGCCGGAACGTCTGAATTGAACATGATTACCGATGCTTGTTTTATTCAACAGGCTATCCTGGCAGAGGGGATTCTGAAATACGCGAGGAATGTTAGCAACACAATATTCTCTCTAGCCAAGTTATGCATCCCGAATAATTGATAGCTAATACCAATTTCACCGGAATCTTCAGTACCCCCGATATAAATTATCACTTACCCCGAACCCCTAACAACGTTGCAACATTAACCACAGAAACTCAAGAAACGGGTGTAAAAAAAAAACGAATAATAAGAGCTTGTGGCGGATTTAAGAGGCAACACGCATCTAGAATGGTTAAAAAAATCGATTTTTCAAATAAATAATTCGCAGAGGCTAAGAAATCAAAGGAAGCTTAATTCTATGACCCCAAAATTGACAATTTTCTACAAGTTCAAAAAATAAATATCATCTCACTTTAACCTGTACCTTAAACTTTAAACTATGTTTTTCAAATCGGTGCCAATGATATTTCAAAAACTACACAACCGATTTGAATGAAACTTGCCACGATTATTCCTCGCAACAATTTTTTTTTTAAAAGCCACAGTTTGTTTTTAATCATTAAGAAACTCATGTTTCTCTTAGAAGAGCAAAAGAGAACATTTTAAAGCAAGTTAATGAAAAATAAAATCAACGTACAATTACCTAAAAAATATCTCCCTTGGGATTCACTTCATAGAAGCATGAAGTGTCTAGCAGAATCAAGTGTTCTAATAAATACTTTCACTTGGATCCAGAAAGCGACCGTATTATCGCCAGACCTCTCAGAGACACCAGCCTCAAAGAAGCTGCAAGAAATACCAGCTGACAGCTGCCCTCGAAGGCGTTCCTTTGAGGCGTTTTCCGAGTTCACCAGTGGGAACGAATATAAAGTTGACCAGAAACACCAACAGCCGCGATTTCATGGCCTCTGTATGCAAGGCTGCTGGTCGAACACGCTTGATCCCATTAGCCTGGAAGCTCGTCAAGAGAATCAGTGGCAGACGCGGCGCTTTATAACGAAGACGGGCGTCGTCGACAGCGATATTACCCATCGAGGTCGAACCTCTCCTCAGGGAAAAAGCCGACAGCGTGACACAGCCGACCTATTTGCCGCGCAAAAGAGCGGAAACGATAAGCGACAGTGAAGCGAGAAGAAGCGAAGCCGACCGTGATCAGAAACATCGTACTCTTTGGCACAAGGTTGCTTTGAAAAATGAAGCCTCCGACGACGTCGCTGTCACCGACTTTACCGTCACGAAATTTGAATGTCGATGGAAGAAGAGAGATTCGAGTGCGTCTTTTGTGGCCATGCTTTTGGTCGTGTCAGCTTGGGGAAAGAAGAACGGAACTAGGATAATGGACGCTTCAGTGGCTTATGTTTCGAGAAGCTTCGACTATTTTTTGTTCTAGAGGAGGTGGGAAGTAATCATGACTCTCGTATGTAATTCTGACCGCGTCTGAAGTTGACGGCGCCCGTCAAATTAAATTCAAGGTGAGCACCGATCGGCAGGAATCGCGTAGACTCTAATTAATTAAACAAGCTTCGATTATTCAGGTGTTGTAATCAAATGTGAATGTCGTGGCCATTGCATTTATAATTGTACCTCGTCGGGGTACACAGCTTTATTCGCTTTAGTAAGCTCAAGATAGCATCAATTTTGTTTCATTGGGAAACTGGGAATAGTTAGAGGAACAGGTTCGTCGACTTCCTGCTAACAGAAACATTCATTGATTCGAGGACGAGCATAAAAGATAAATCGGATCGCTGCAAGTTCCAAATTAGAATCGAGATCCGGAAATTGCACGAGACGCGTATATGTTAAGGTGAATGAATCAGTGTTATCTTCGGGCATGTTGACGTCGAACTCAGTGTGTGTATAGGGAATTCAATCCCGGGATACAGGATCCGTATTTTGGAATACAAAAATCGAAGGATTTGGGATCCAGGTTTTATGGATCATGGAATTATATTCTTGGCTTCGAAAGAACGGTGCCAAGTTCTGAGGGAAACGGATATAGATAAAAGTCACGCTTCATCGATTAGCCACATCCTAATTTTTATTCTGCCCCTATATTTTTAACCCTTAAGTAGGCGCACTGGCAAAATCACATAAGTGGGCGCATGGGGTCAGCAGGGACCCCAACTGCTTTTTTATATTTATGGTAAATCAAAAGGTTTTGAAAAGTAAAAACAAGTATATTTGTTAATCAACATTTATTACTTTTACAAAAAATACAAAACTCAAATAAAGTCTTCTCATTATAATAACATCATCTCATAAAGACATCTCATTATAATAAAACTGAACATTTCTTAGATGTATTGAGAAACAATGACCCCATGCGCCTACTTAAGGGTTAAATCCCAAACTCGGAAACTTGTGAATAATGACATACTTTAAGATGCTGAAATAAGACATCCATATTTTAAATCCTATGGCGGCTGATAGACAGTCAAGTCGACTGTGTCCTCGATTCTGAGAAAGTAAATGAATAATTACTCGTTTCCATTTTTATCGGTTACCCTATTATTAATTAAAATTAACCTTTCACCATCGTCCGATATTTATGGGATTCAAACCAGGTGAAAGTTTAATCCACGTGGCTTCTCCACTTCGTTTTATTACCTCATTCAGACTTGGTATTTCGCTGCCACAGGATCGACTACCCGCGAATGTAAAATGTAAAATGCAAACACGCACATAGGGGTAATGCAATGAGTGCAGCGCACGTTGATGATAGAATCTCGAAGTAGCAGGGCACGCCTGTCATTAGCCAGGCAGTTCAGTCGCTTCGGGGTAAGGACAATTACAGGGCCTCGGACAGGGGCTGAGAAATTATTCACAACTATAGAAAGAACGCGCGCTATCGCTCACTTCGCGTTGCTCTTTGTAGAATGAAAAATGCAGAAACGACTGCTGACAGAGAAATGCTTCGCTCGGACGTTCTTCCTTGTTATCGTCGTTTGATTATGTTTCCATTCCGCAATGGGAGAGCGAACAAATGAGTCAGTTACATTGCCGAGGCAGAAGATGGCTTCTCTTACGCTTGGAGAATTTTAACGAGTATCACAGTACGTACAGCGCCGCGATGGCACCTTCATCAAACTTCCATCACGAATTCCCAGCTTCCTGCAAGTTTCAAATTAGACATCGATCCGCGCGAATACCTCGACCTTCTCAATACCCAATGGCTTCTACACCAACTTTATTAATCAGTGTCCTAGACCAATGAACCGAATATACGCTTGTACACGCTTTCCTCTTCCATCAAGGCAATCACGCAATGTCCATGAAACCGAACAGTGGACTGTTTCTTCGAGTCTATCCATTCACGTTATCCCGTCGAATAAAAGGGCTGAGAAAAGGTCATCCACTACGAGCCACAATAACCTTCTCCCTTTCTACCTTATCTCCCAGCGAGTTCATATTCAGAGATCATTTTTCTCAGAAGCTGGGCGATGAATAACAGAAATCTATTCAACATCCTTTACTCGTTTTTTTCATTAGAAGTCACGTGCCCGGCAATTTCACCGCGCTTTAAACCCCATATTCGTGAACACCCGCGCGGGAACTCGGGGCCCGTCGTCGTTAACGTGGTCAGCGATCGTTACGAAACTCCGCGCTAAGCTCGCTTCCGCGTAGGATCAAACGAATTAACACGCGACATCGGGTTAATCTCTGCGCGAGGGCACAAAGGGGCGAAGAAGGAATACCTCCGCGTGGAGTAATGAGCTTCGAGGCTGGAGGGGGCCAGTGGAAGCGGCGCTCTTTCACCTTGGAAACAAGCGCCCAAGTGAAATTGAAAAAAGTTCCGCGCGATTATCTCGATAAAGGAGTCAGAGGTTCTTAATCCATCTGGCCAGAACTTTCCTCCCGGGATGGTCGCGAGTTTCAGCGGTGGGGGAATGATCCAGCAGTGTCCTATAACGTGTCTGGTAATTGTAAGCTCTCTCTGGCCGTTGTAACTCCAATTATCTTCGCCTCCTTTGTCCACGGGACAGTTAACTTTGATCGAAACTCTCGTCAGAGATCAGAGAGGAGCGGAACGAAGGGGGGGGGGGGGAAGGGGGGAGAGGGCTCGGAGAACGAAGGGAAGATGATGCATTTTCTTGTGCCCGAGCCGTTTAATTAAATTTTTCACCAAGGGACGTTCATTAATGATAAAAATCCATCGACACCTTCGATGTCGCGCTTCTCAGCAGTCTCCGTCTCGCCTTTGGACTGGGCTAATGTGATAATTGAAATTACTTCGTCGACGAGCGCCGTGGAACCAAAGATCTTCCTGGCATCGATGAAAGAGATCACGTTCAATCGCATTAAAATACCCATTCTTGTTAACGAAGTGTGCTTTTAAAAGGATTCTAAAGTAAACAAACTTGAATATAGCCCAGCTGCCTTATTTTTAGTAACAATTAATGGAGCGCTAGAGAAGTGCATTTGGCACGCGATAGATATAGAAATTATTTTCATCACAGATAATTAAAATATAGATTTTCCTTTCGTTAGTATTTTTCCCAGGGAACCAGTGAATCTACTTAGTAACTTCATTCACACGAATCTCATTAATATTGATATATACTATTCACCGTAGACTCTACCACATGCATACCTAAACATTAAATTTAAAAACAATGCCACTGCCGAGCTACCCAGGATTAACAATTCCCTGCGCCCAGCTGCTGGTCCAGCGAAACATAAGCGTCTACCTTTCACCCCGCGGTGTTTCCTCCAGAGTATGCCCTATGGAAAATTGAAGGAACGGGAGTGAAAGAAAAAGAACTTCACCAGCGGAAACAATGATACTCGCGCTACGTGGCGCGTTAGCACCGCCGGCAAAATGTATCTCACCTCGTGGCGAGAACAGCTGCAATAATAACACGCTCTGCAACAAATCCACTGAGAAGATGAAACGGCGGAAGCGCGGACAAAGAGAACGGGGGCGACAGGAAGAGGCGACTGGCGGACGTTGACAATAAAGTTACAAACGACGCGGCGCTGGGTGTCTTCCGCGAAGATTGCCGAATATTTTTTCTGGCCCTTTGTTTCTCTCTTTTTTTTTTTATTCTTTCCCTCGTTTCCACTCCCTACGTCGAAGGGATTGTTCGCTCACCCGTCGGCGGATCGAAGGGAAGCGCGGACAGCACGTCGACGGAAACGTTGGAGCTTCCGGCGTTAGGTCTGACTCCTGATGCATTGTCCTGCGGTGAATCGATGCCGTTCTATCGAGACGTAACATTTCTGAAATTTACGAGAACGTACCGGGACGCGGAAAAATGACGTTTCGAGGGTGGACGGGACAACGGCCACGATTTCCAAGTGGTTCGTTGGGACAAATCGTAAATGAATTGAGCGTATCTGGGCAATTCAATCGCGTAATGGGACGCGGATACTTCAATGTTCGCGCCGAGCCATTCACTGCTACTTGAGTTTTGTTCGGAGCCCACGGAATTGCGGTGGCAATTCAATTCTCGAAAATGTGGAATATTCGGGAGGTGGGAGACACGCTAACCGTCAAAAGTATCTCGTCACTTGTTTATTGAAAATAGAGCGAAGTAAAATAGAAGCAAGTTTGCTATCCTCTCACGGATGCTGTGCGGCATCTTTTATAAAAATACAACTTCCTTCCAGTTGGGCAGATTTTACAGAAAAGTTGTATCCTTTTCACAATTGAAGTGCCAAAGATCAAATTCTGTACTATAGTATTACCACTGCTGCGTAGAACATTTATTCTTTTTAATTTTGGCATTTGCAGTGGTTTCTACAATTAATTTTCTATTTATTAATCCATATTTCTTCCTACTTTCCATTTCGAATGACTCAAAGCCCTTAAACATGGGGGCCACAGTGACAGAAGCAATCGCCGGATAGAAGGGAACGAATGTTAATCACCGACATTCAAAAGCAAAGTGGAGCGTCCGCGAAGGAACGGGAAAGTTTGCTAGCACGTTGAATTTAAAACAAGCGGCACCGTACGTCCTTCGGAACTTGGTAATTCAATTTGTGGGCTGCCAGTGGAAAAATTCAGGCAATTCGCGTTTCTGCCCGCGTCTCCGGGTTTCACCGTCAATTTCACCCGCACATTTTCCCCGTCGAGATTTCTGGTTGCATTTACGTCCAGCCTACTACCGCGAGCAGAGTATTTAGTTCCAAAATTCATTGACACTGGAACTAATTAACAACTAATTTTCTCCGAAGCCGGGGGAAAGCGAAATGGATGGAGAACGACCCTGAAAACCATTGCAAACCTTCACATTAATGTATAATCATAATTTCTGGAGACCATAAATCAGAGGAAGCAGTTACTCTATTTTTACTGTCCCCGCGAAACTTTTGTCGAGCAAAAGAACTATCCTCAAACACGGGAGTTGTTCTAATCTTAGGTACTCTTAGGTTATTGATGGTATTACTCCCTACATCTCGCAGATGCGACAGTGTGGGCACAATAATCCTAATACTTATAATTAGAGAAATATTCCAAGCCTTCCGTAATTGGGAAGCAGTATTTTAAATTTTAAAGAGTTTCATAGAATTTTTATAGATTAATTTTACAGAATTTTATTTCTATAGAATTTTTCAATTTTATAAAATATTGAATCTATCAACAAAACACTATCTTTATTTCTCAATAACCAGTGCAACCCCTAACAATACCATCCAGCAACAATAGTTAAACGCGAAACACTAGTTCCTCGATTCCCAGGGAATACATAATTCAATTCCTTTGAACTACCTCCGAAGTCCCAGGAACGAGTTCCTTAAATACCATCGAATTAATCGAGCGAGTTAAAGGGGATTCGCCAGGCCCGCTAGAATGCAGCCAGTCAATTTAACCAGGCCGTGAAGTGCCCCTCTATCGCGGCAGCCGCAGACATTCATCGAAATTCTTGACACAGCACGGGGCTCTACCGTGATAGACAACCGACGTAAGATAACACAATTAACGCAACAATTCTGCAAATTGCGGCAAGAGATGCCGATGAACTCGCTTCAACCGTCGGTTATTCCTGGACGTGATGTCGATACAAGATCGCTGCTGCTATCCGATCAAGTTAAAGCGTGAATTAACTGTCTGTCGAATGGCTCTTCAACGGGATCGAATCGACAGAACGGTGTGAATAGGTATCGGCATGCAAAATTCACCGAAGAATCATTCGATGGATAGTCGTATTCCTATTACTCTTCTGGACGGATAGCGAGAACCCGAGATTTTCTGCGTAGAAGCACGGCCGAAGGCTCCAAACGAACCAGACGAAGACGTACGAGTGATCCCAGATTATACCTCGTTGTGTATTTCTCTTGGAGCTCGTCTGCCAAGGGATTCGCCGGCGAAAGTCAAGGATCGTCTGCGGAACGCAGACCCACCCTCAGGTACTTCGCGCGTCTCCTGAATTGAAAGACGGCTGCAAAGAAGTATTTATAGCGACACGGTGCCTCATTGCCTGCACAAATACCGTGATTCATCGTGTCGAGCTATCGACCATCTTCCTTCTACGAAACTGGCAGCTCCACAGTTCCACAGAAACGAACTTAGCGCCGTGTTTCCCAGTTGCGAAAAGTTCAATTCTCGGGCGCACTTCCTACGGCTGTCGCTTTGGGGTGGATCGCGATTAATTAAACGTAGCTAATCAGAGGAGAGAAGAATATTTCGAAGACGTCGACAAAGTTACACTAACACTACCAATTCGCAAGCAGGACGAAGACGAATGGAATACCGTTTTTCCAAGATAAAAATCAACGTTAACAGAATAGGTATTTACATATCCCGCAAAATGTTCCAGTCGATAAAAATTTGAAACGACGAGGATCGTTTATCTGGAAAGTATAAAATACGCATCGCCGGCGTCGCCGTTGACAAACATAGCTGTGTAAATATTTTACTGCATGCTTTTGCTCTAAACCAGAAACACTGACAACAGTATGCCTGGAAGCGTGTCGAGGCAACAGCCCAAAGCGTAACGTGCATTGTAATCGACACCGTTGAATTCAACGCGTTTGAACCTTAAAAAAAAATCCATGAAACGCTTCGATTACCGGTGCACGATAAAGCTGCCATTCCGCCACCATTCACCGGCGGAGGATTTGTCAAAGGAGCGCGAAGAAAGGCGATTTAAATACGCCGCGGCGCGGTATTTTAAACAAATATGCGACGCCATTTCAGCCCCTCCGGCGCGGTGTAATATTTCCGCGGTTAGGTCAACGTTTCTCCAATTTCATCGCTGTAAAATGCCTCGCAAATCCTCCGCCGCCATTAATCACACGCGCACGCCGAGCGGCTAGCGCGCCCGCACGTTTGCGCGCGCAATAATTCAACAAATTTACTAACGTCCCGACCGACCGAATCAATTCGGCGACAAACCGCCGCGATTACGAAATTTCGGTCAGCATCTCGACCCGCCGGCGGAACAGGGCGAAACAGGGCGAAACGTATCGATTGTCGGGGTTGACGCCGGCCTTTCGGCGTCAGCATCAAAAACTGCATTGCGTCTCGACGAATTTCCAGCCGCGTCATCGGTGCAGGTCGAACGGTTCCGTTCTAACAGAAACGCTGGTACTGTCTATTTCCATTGAACTGGTTAGTCGACGCTTATCACGTGAATTGCGTAGTTTTTATTTCCCTCGAGCGATAGCCAAGACGCTAATTATAGTTGCACTTGAGTTACATATTAATATGAGAAGTGCATGGTGTGCATTGAAGCGCGCTACGAATCTGATATTTCAGTAGAGTGACTGGTGATTCAGAGGTGATTTATTGGATTTTATTCACTTTGGCGTAGCTTTATCCTAAGCGCAGTGGATTAATCATTAAGATTTAGAATTCAGAGGCTGCGCCGTGCAGCAGAAACGTGGCTTTCGTGCACCAGCTTCAGTGCTCGATCGAAGTTACTCGGGTGTGTTAGAAACGCGATTAAGATACAAGGGCACGCGTTAACGGGGTGTCGAGCAGAAAGAAAGCCCGCCGCGAAAACCGTGGTAATTATTCGGATCGTTGACAAGGAGGAGGAAAAAAGCAGGCGCGGGATAAAATGATTCGAGCGCGTAAGTACACACGTGGAGCCTCCCTCGGGGAGTATTCAAACATCGACGGGGCGCCAGAGTAAACGCATTCATTGGCATAATGCGCCATGTCAATTTTCCAGGGCCATTGGGACCGATACGGCCAGAATGGATACGCGCGATACCATCGAAACAGTCCATTCAGCTGGTCGCGACTGAATAAGCCTGGGCTTTAAAACGCATCGTGGACTCGCAAATCCGCTAATTTATCCCAGACAAGCTGCGTCGCGATCCCTGCAAAACCGAAAACCTCGGTTCCACGTTGTAAACCCGTTACACGCGGAACATCCCGGGTCTTCGACGTTTCCCAGCATCTCGTGCAATTTTCCAGCGACTTGAAGCGAATACGAATTCGTTGGGTCTGATATGGGATGATTTAACCGCTGATGCATTGAAACTGCTGTAACTAAGGGATAAAATGGTGGAACGTAAGCTGCCCTAGAAATGAGAAGCCTATATCGGGGAATTTTGTTTACTCTCTTGGAGGAAACTAGGTTCAGGGAATTTCGCTAGAAGGAATAGTTGATCAGAGCGACAGCTGTTAGTATTTTCCAAATGTAAAGTTTCTAGATTGACAGTAGTGGTGAAGAGAAAATTTAAACTGTCAACGGGGACAGAAATAGTAAAAGGAATTATATGTATTTCGAAATTTATATTCCACAGATTGGGGGGTTATAAAATATACTAGTGACGCCAGCATAACGCGGATAGCTTCATATTAAGTTAACAATGCAGACATGTAAAAGTATGAATTTTATTGTTTCTTTTAACCTCGATTGTATGGTCGCGGTGTATGTCCTCATCTACAGAGCGAGTAGAACGAAATCCGATGTGCAGCCACTTGTTTCTGGGCTATTAATCGAACGTCGAGGGCAGCGTGGAATTGTTTCGTTTAACCAATGTCGATGATGTAGCTTGATAAACGTTTAAACGGGAAAAACCAATGTCAGAAGTTTTGCGTTAATTAAACGGGCGACGGTCGACCGTGTAATGTTTCATTTATTCAGAGTTCGCTTTGAAATCTCCCCCTCTCGTCGCCCCGATAACCTTCCATCCCTTTTTCAGGTCGCCTTTGCGTAACAACCCGACGTAACGCGGTTAATAATATCGCTTGGAAAACGTCAAATTTGGCAAGCATATGTACCGACAATTTAGAACGATTCCCTCCGACCGGTTACTTTTGTAAATAACGATTGAAATCTGCGAACCGCGGTTGCAATGCATTTACTTTGAACGTGTAAATAACACCGACAAACATTATTAATGAATTACTTTAATGGTTGCTTTCAGCCAACTTCGAATAAACTCGTTTAATTGGAACTTGTATTAATTTTGCAGTTTTTCCACTGAAAGGTGTGATACGCGTAAATTCATTTGCTCCCAATTATCCATTCGAATTCACGAATTACACGAGTATAGAATCTACAGATTATTTCAGGTTTAATACACGTTTTTCAAATGAAACACAAATGTCTAGGTTAAAGAAATTGCTTCGTCTCTAGAGAATATAGCTGAATGTAGGTAGGTACTAGAAAATAGAAAGAATTTAAGGGTACTAGGCAGTCGTTCCTGTTTAAAATGAAGTATTTCTTTTTCAATTAATTCCAACAACAAAAAATTGAAACTGAGACTTGTTCTTTGCCATGACAGTTTATAATGATGGATCATTAAAGAGGCTTTTTATGATGATAATAAACCTCATGCCAAAGAACAAGTCTAAATTTCAATTTGTTTCTGTGCAAATAATTGAAACAGAAAAAAGTTCCAGAAAAATGTTCGACATTCCCATACAATTCAGCAGCATTCATATGTAACACGTTACATAACCCTCTACTTTCGTCGCAATGGTGGCCTACTATCGCCTAGCATTCGACTGCATCGGTCTATCGATTTCGCCGGTAGTTCGTGCAGAGAACTAGTTCATGGTAGCCTGCTTGGTTTTTCGAAACACCAGCCCTTAACTATCCGATCATCCATTTAACCCAGATTGAAATTTTACACCTAGTACTAGTCTCCTAAATTTTGTAGTAGTGTCATGTGAAACGTTGAACCACTTTGCTTGGAGTAGAATTCATTGTCAGATCACCATCCCATTCACATAAAATTCGCAACTGTCTTAGTATAAAAAAACACTTCCCCCGACGAAGGGGAAGATAACAGATCATTCGAGAAAGAAACGAAGCCTCTACCTCCCCAATTCCATCATCCCTAAACGACAAAATTTCCCAGAAAGCACTTGCATAATTTCGACTGCGTTAAAATCTTACACGTTGCGCAGCTAAATAGCAATTACTCGCGGGTAAATACCGGCTGTATTCCGAAGTAATAACAGCGACGGGGTAGCTCGAAACTTATGACCAGCGGTGTGCAGGCAGCCCGGAGAGGAGCGCGGACAAATATTGACTCGTTTCTGACGAATGGACAGCCGTAACCCAGTGTGCATTTGGTCTTTCTCTAGGAAGCTCTAGATGGGCATCGTTCAAGCCGAAATCCTCTGGACGAAAGGACCGGCAGCGAAGGGTGTCGCGCAAGGGGTTGGAACGCGTCGATAGATCGCGGTATGACGCAGTATGGCAGCCGAAGGGGTAGCGATCGAGACTCCATGATTCATTGGGCGGAGAGACAGTCCATCGGTTATGCCAATGCCGCAGTCCCTCATCCGTGCTTCACCCCTTTTTCTCCGTCCCCCTTTCACGGGGGGCGAGCTCCACCCCTAGTGGCACCGACAAAATGTTCCAGGCTGCAGCGACATATTGCGTATGATCCAGGGAAAGAGACCCGAAAACGAATGGCCGCCAACGGCCAAGACGTTGCCGAGCCCCCTCGATCCGGGATTATTCGAAGACGAAGGGGGCAGCCGCGCACTACCGTCTGAATACGGAACGGCGCCATTATTTCAGGAAGTTCCTGCGGAAGTTCGCGCGGGCCTGCTTAAGCGTGTAATTCCGTGAGCGAAAGCCCGAGCCGCGCGATTTACCTTTCTCGCGGCGAATTTAAAGCGGAACGGGGAATTTTAAGTTACACAGAGACATCACGCTGGACCCCCAAAATTATGGCACGTCTTAACGATCAAATCCCTCGTTCTAAACGTTCCGCGGTAGTTTCAGGATGAATTCCCCTTCTACCGTGTCTGTACGTATAGATATATATCGAGACGTGGTATTTTAGACTGCCCCAGGTCTTTGTTTAATCCTTTAAACTACCCGATCGCGCAGGAAGATATCTAATAGAGAGGCTTTTCATATTAATGAGTCGTCGGAATTGCACGGTATCTTTATCCGGTTCCATCTAGCCATGTTCGAGCAATTACCCGCACTTAACGTCGCGGCACACGCAACGACTTCATTTGTCGACAGTTCATCGGTACCATCCGCGCGAGCATGCGTCGATGCGCAATTGTCCAGCAAACAGGACGCGGTAATATCGTATTTACAAGAGTGTTTAAATACGACTATAATTAGCCGACTGTCGGGTTGGTGTCATCGAATTTCCACGACCTCTTTCCTCCAGCCACCCACCGCGGGCGTACGAATATTCCTTGACCCAGTTCCGAGTCCACCCGGGTCTATAATCATTGCAGCGCGAACGTGCCCCGAATTGCACGGGAACACGGAGATTTTAAATTGCAACGCAACCCCTGCAGAGGACTGTTACGTGCCGGAGGAAGCCTGGCAAGGTCGAGCGAGCCTAAAACTCGGTCGACCCAGGCTCGCCGGATCTGCAGATCCTGCGCCAATTCGTGGAGCGTTGGTGCGAAGTAGAAAACAGCCTGGGCGCGAGAGCCAGTTTTAAAGTAGGTCCCGTCCTAGTTACACCTGCCCAAGGACTGCACGCGTCATCCAGGATATCGAATTATCTCGTATCCAGGTCGTGCTCGGCCCCGGATCCTTTAAGGACTTGGAACGTTTCCGTGTCGAGGCTGAGCGCCCGCTATAGGGCATACTACTGACGCAAGCTGGTACCGACCTCGTGAACTTCGGCTCCTCCGAATCGATACCGAACGACCTTGAACTATTTTAAGCTCACCCGTTATATAGACGAGCCTCTGCAGAGAAAACGGGGATTGCACTGCAGCATTCTGGCCCCAGCTGAAACTTCCAGGCTGAATTGCGCGAGCTGCCACCCAGCATTTTGCATCGATTACAACTGAATGCAATTCTCGATCACTGCGGCAACGTTTCCGCATCCCCTGATTCTATCGCGATCTATTATACGGGCCGCGATACTCGAAGCATGGGAATGGGAAATAATTCGGGCGACGTCTAGTTTAAACAACTTGCTCGTCCATCTTAGAAGCGCTGCCAGCGCTTCGGGATACCTGGTTCTGCTGGGAAATAGAAATCGGTGGGTTGTGCATTGAAATAAGAAGATCGACATCTAATTTCAGTGCCGGTTCGTTCACAAGTCTCCGGTACGTCCGTCCACGAGACCTGTAACCGTGGGTTCTCCTTCGGTTGTACTTAAAGAACTTAGGTACACACTTAGGTATCAGCGCGATAATTACGTTCAGCGTAGTGAATCGGCTGCCGTTTTCCTTGCACAAAGACGTGCCACGGCCAGCACGAACGTTTAAACTCGATAAAAGGGACTCGGAATATTTTCAGCCGGCCGGGCGGTATTATTAAGTACGAGATAAAAGGGAGAGCATTAATACGGCGCCGCGTTAGTCGCGGTACCCTCGGCAAATTAAACTTAATATTATTTCCCTGGAAAATGCGGCCGCGGTTGGCGCCTCGTCGCAGCTTACGCGGAATTGCGGGCACGCCTGTACCCGGCTCGTGAAAGCTCCAGATTAGGAAAAGAAAGCGTAACGTTTACGTGGCCAGCGAGGATCTCGCGCGAGCGCGTGTGATCCTCGAGGCGGTGGAAGCACTTCGACTTACCACCCCGTAACTCGATATCCCATTAATGTGATATAGAGCGCAAAGTGTTTGATGCCCTACGAAGGCCAAATGGACCGCCCAATATTTCGTCCTCGCGGGTGTCATATGGTGCGGCACCCAGGGGTATTGTGTTTCTGCTGGATTAAAGACGATACAATATTAAGAAATCGTGTCTGAGTCGAGGTTTCGAGCTACATAGTTCTTGCCAAGGAGCATCCTTTGGGTCTCTTGGAGATTGGAAGCTTCGAGTCATCGGCTTACAAGGTGTGCTGCGTTGCGATTGGCGTCTAGTTCTTAATTTCTATTTCTTCTGGTTTGTAATACTGTGCTCTGATTGAAAATGTGAAGGGAATGGAGGAGTTTGTATAATTGGAACGTGGAAAGTTCAATTGTACTTCCTAATAGAAATTCAAACAGTTTCTTTATTATTATTTCTCACGGAGCAGAATTTCAGTATCAAACGTGAGATCTGAATCCCCGGCTCAGGAGAACACATACTATCGAAGAAGAATCCAGTGTCTCGCTAGAGAAGAGGATAAACTTAAACACGAGCTGAAGCTCTCTGCTCTCTGAAAGAGTTTCCGAGTCGTTGGTATTTAAATTTTGCTCCCTACCCCACGACGAGATAAATTATGGCGCAATTATCACTTTTTTGCTCTTTTTCCACGGGAGAATGCTTCACGTTTTATAAGAGTCCCCGCATTCCCAGCTACGCGTGGGCTCTGCTAAATTTATTGTTCCACGAGTTCAATGCTTAAACTCAGTCAAATCGTGCGATGACGTTGGTAATCTTTGCTCTATTATACACTCGAATTTCCTCGAATTAATCATTTCAGAATTTTGCCTCTTAATATCGTACGATTCAGAAGAATCATTTATACCAAAAATTCTCCATGAACTAATATTGCCACACAGAGAATATAATAAAAGTAAGCGACGAATAAACCACAAATGTGCTTCCACTTCGCACAGATCGATTCAACATTTACACCATTTGATTCCCCGGCAAATAGAAGACCCATCGTGCACCAATTTCGCGTCGCTAACCACACCGAAAATAATAGCGACGATAATAGTGAATGGCGAGGGAAAAGTCGCGCGCGAAGTGTTTTTCTGCCCCACCTGGAAAAAGCTGATGAATTTATCAGAAAGCAAATGCTGGGAACGAGGAAGCAATCTGGCAACGCGTATTCAACAGAATCCAATTATTAATGAGACGGGAAAGAAGCAGGCAGAAAGCCGACGTGGCAAGAAACCGCGGGATCGAAATTTGTTTCAATTTCAGCACTGGAAAAAAAGTTGAAACGCACTATGGCGGCGCATAATGTCATATCAAACGGGCAGAAAACGGAAAAAAAAACGGCCACACTTTGGTCATTCAAGTTTCATACCGCGCCCCGGCTAACGGCGCGCGAATTAACGACTGGTAGGGGCAAACAAGGTGTTTCACATTTTTTTTTTTAAATTCGAAACGCTGCCACGGAAGGGTACTCAACACGCGTGCAAATGGGACTTTGCCCATAAAATATTAGCGATGTTATTAATACGAGCGTGTATAACGTTACGTCGTTGAAATAATAAAACGGATTCCATATATTTCAATTGTGAGCGGAGTAAAATTTTATTAGACGCGAGATACATCGTGCACGATTAATGTTTTTAGTACGATTTACGGTCGTTGAGGTGCAAGCAAAATTCTTTCGGTGTGTGAAATGGGGAATTCACAGCAGAAAGCCTGGAACTTCATTTGACCAAAGACCTTTTTATAAACGAAAGATAACTTATTCATCTGCTAATATAATTAAGGAAACACTGTTCGATGCGAGCTTCCAATATTTCCAAAATCTTTGTAAAAAAATATATAGAGAATTTTTGAAATGAAAAATGAACATCGACTATGGGTTTTAAGGGATTTAATTGAATTTACAGAAAAAGGAACAAATTCAAAGCCCTACGAAGCACACTTGCTCACTTCACACAATTTTGGAATTCTAATTACATACTCTCAAAGAATACTCAGAGCTAAAAAAAGTGCACTCGTTGCATCGAATGAAAGTGTTCTTAAGAACCTCTCCAACACCAAAGCACGAAACATCCCAAGTACACCTTAGAAATATGTTCCAATTTAAATGTGGTTCTGTTCAAATTTATACAGTTGAGAAGCTTAATTGCTGCACTATATATTCCAATCTCGGTGCGGCTTGAATACTTGATACACCCCAGCTTTATTTGCCCAGGCGGAGGAAGAGCGTAAGAGTTTCAGTGACATAGGGGATGAACGACGAGATGAACAGGACCGCATAAAGGCTGAAAGGGTCATCCGAAACCCAGATACTACCCGTATGAGCTGCCTCTGTATTGTGTGTCCGCGATATATCTACCGGATCGTTGTTGGCGGCAGTATCCGCGTATCGGACTGTATCGACCATTGCAGGCCATCGATACTGCTGAATATTGCGGTTCACCGAAGGGAAGACACACAATACCGAGGAGGAAAAACTAGGTGCTTTCTAATCGCTGTTTTTGACATCATACAAAAAGAAAACCCGTATGATTTTCGCCGCAACGCGAGATACCAAGTCCTTGAATAACTTATTTCCCATCTGGGGCAAACTGAAGGAAACGTTTACGCTACCTAGTTGTATCGTACACTTTTAATTTAGGATACTTTTCATTTCTGGGGAAAATTTGGGAACAGATTGGAAGGATTTGTTTATAATCGAGGCTGTTTAGTTGCCAAATTTAGAATACTTTCCTGGGTCATGATTTATTTCGTAGAATGGAAGGAAAATGAAGCTAAGCAATGCACCTACATATTATTTGACAGAAGCGTGGGGTGTAATTCTTCGCGTTTGGATGCAAAGTGTGTGTACCCCGTTAGCCGTGCTTTCTCATTTCGTTGCCCTGGCAGGTTAGCGGGTACGGAATTCTGCGCCCCTTGAGAATTTCAGGGCGATACGTTATCTGTTCAGGCAGGAGTATTTAATATCCAGGATATTAGAGGAGGGAACTTAGCACGAACACGCCGTAGACCGAGGCAGAAATCAGGGGCATAAACGATCATTCTGTTCCCCCCTATGGCAGCGATTTTGAATCAGAATTACAGCCGCGATAAATATTTCCATCCCCCGTGTTTATCGGTGTAACAGCTCGCAGAGAAATCCGAAAGCAATACAGTATCGTGTGTTTCAACGTCAAAGCCATATTTTGAGACCTTCGAATGCATACGAAATGAAATGCAACCGCCAATCCCAGCTGCAAATGAAAATAACACAAACTGAGTAATGAAATCAAATTAAAAAATACTCACTTCTGTATGCATAAAGACAGGTACACACAGCTGAGAGGAAAGATGCCTTCGTAATATTAAATGAAGAAATAACAGATTCCTTAGCCGCAAGGAATTTATAAAAGCGCAACATTCTTCCGAACCACTCACGATGGATTATTAAAATACTTAAGGGAGGGTACGCTCTTCGCTCTATAGACTCATTATTAAACGTCGGAGCAGACAGAATGGTTAAAAACCAACGAGTTGTAAATAGTTGAGAGAACTCTGAAACACCCTGGCATTCGAAAAAAGGGCTGATCGACTTGGCTGGTTCGGTTCAACGATGTGGCAGCAATAAGCTTCGGCGCAGCCGACTCGGAAAAGAACGATCGACGTTCGTTTATGCAAGATCCTCCGTTGGGGATCCGCTCTCCTTCCGGAGATCTTGGAAGCAGAGTTCCCCGAATGTAGGTTACACATGTTGTACGTGCCTAATGCTCACGAAGATTCTGGTTCTCGGACGAGAAACGTGACTCGAGGGTTCTTACCGCAACCCAAGCGCGAGGATAGACGAGGGAATCCAATAAGAACTTCCGGATCTCCTCGTACTTATATCCGATTTTTCTCCTTTTGCCGTTAAATTCGTCTTGCGGCATTCTTCGAGGATTGCCCGAGCAGAGAGCCATGCTTCTTACCTTATACCTACGTTAAACGAATATTCCTCGTATCACGGACACATTAGTTCGGACATTAGCTCAAAGGGAATTCGTACAAAGCGTGGAAAGGCAAAGTATGTTGAATATTATTACATCTATTCCATGATAATACATCTATTCCGTTTCATTTTACGTCTAACGTTGCGAGGTTTTATAGTAGGTACGCGATTTAAATTAGCTCGTAAAAGCTTGGATGATGAATTTTCGGAGCAGAATATCGCGCGCTCTTCTCTCAGAGCATACGCCGTTTCTCCTGTCAAGGATTTCGTTCCTTCACACGACGGGTCGAAAATTTCCTCCTTTGTTCTGCTCTGTAACCTACAGCTTTTTCCAAGCGGTTTACATTTTACTGAGAAGTGAATGGAATAAATCATAGGGACACAGAGGGAAGTTTGCGTGTGATGTTATGCAGATATAGGTTCTCAATCTCGAATGGACACTTTTGAACTTCGGAAAATAGATTGGAGGTGGTCTCGGAGTTTGGGTTAAGTATTAAGATCGCCATTAAGCTTTTACTGATTGTAGTTTTCAAGTAGGATTCTTATTTTTAGGTTCTGAACATGTGAGAAGCATTCTGTGAAAAATAAATGCAGAAATAGTTCCCAGTTAGTTTGAAATGAGAAGTGGGATGATGAGAATACCTAGCTGCTACGCGATATTTATTTTATCACCCAGAAGCTTCGGTACTGAGAGGCTAGTGGAAGACTGTCTCCAGCGACATTTAATCTGAAAGTTTTTAACGCAAGTTCCGAGGGTATTTCACGGTTTCTTAATACTTCTGGTTAACACGAGAGACACGTGGATGAGGGGCGAATAAAGGTAATTAAGATTGCGCGGCAGCGGACAACGTTACGCGTTCTGACAGACCTGGAAGTGGGGCGGTTGCGTGTGCCGCGGGGGATGGTGGTTAAGTGCGCGATCTACCGTAATGAAATTTCTTCCGGTTCACCTTCCTCGTTTCCCCGACTCAAGGACCCTTGTGAACGCGAACTTGTAAAGCTGTAAAACTTATTAGCTCACCAGCCAGCATTGCTCCGTGTTCGACGATGTCCTCCCGTACTTTATCGCGTTGCGAACATGACCGTGGAAACTTAATTCTCGACATTTATTTAAAAGCGCTACGAGGAACCCGTAGCTGGGTGTACGGTGGCGATAAATCTTAATTATACTGCGTTATTCGCGCGAGATAATGAATAAAGGATGTCATTATTCGATATAGTAAACGAACACCGGAATAGAATGACCTATGCAGCCCTTCCACCAGAATTATACATATTAATGATATTAAGAACTGAATACTCTACTAATAAAAGTAAAAGGTCAGATGTTATATTCAATGATACCAAAACGGACCTCCAAGATTAATTTAAACTACATTTTTCCAGAGTTGGGCAATATGTAATCTAATTACAATTTACAAATTACGATTTAAATGTAATTGTGTGGTTAATTACACATTATTTTCTGCAATTGTTAATTTAAGTAACTTGTAAGTTGTAATTAGATTACATTTTGCCCAACTCCGGATTTTCCCTTTCCCCTTTTCCTTCTTTCCTGTTCCATTTTCACATTTCACTTTTCCATTTCCATTTTCCATTTTCTATTTTCCCTTTCCCTTTAGATAGTGAACTCATACATATACTGCCTTCTTTATTTAAAACATCCTAACTAAATAGCATTTTGAAGCAACCGAGAAAACTAAAGTTTTATCATTTACTTTGTGCCGTCCTTATTTCCCTTCATTCAAATTAAAACATGATCTAGATAGGATATTTTAACCATTTGGAAAGAAGTTAGGTTAAATACAACAGATTGTATATAAATCTTTACGAGGTACGTAGAGTTTTCTAATTTTCCTTAAAAAGTAAAAGACGTGTGGAACTTAAAATATTCCAACATATCTCAAAAAATGAAAAACTGCTAGATAGAACAGTTTAACTAAGAAGCGCAGTATAAGTATTCAAAGTTTGACCATAGCAACCCCATTACCAAAGTATCTTACATTATGAAACAATTTTACTCGCACCTTTTGCCAACGATCTCACAAAGATAGTATATTCATCACGCTCGTCCCTCGAAACTCCCCAAGTTCCATTCCCCGCGTTTCCCCGTAAAATCCAACAGAGACATTGCAATAGCACCGAGAAGCTCGTACCGTCGTAAGTTCCCCCCACCCCGCTGGAAATATTCACAGCTATATAGCAATTTTCTGTATGTCTAGCTTGACCGTGGAAATTCAAAACGCCCGACACAAAGGCCGATCGGCGAACGTCCCGACGCCAGTCGCCGACGCTCGAGCAGGGCGACGCGGGGGAGCGCGTAAACGCGGAAAAGTGCAAATTGAACGGCGAAAAGGGCAGAAAGCACGAGCGAATGGGGAGCCGAGAACGTCGCTCGGCCATGTTGTCGGCAAGATTTCCGGTCGAAGGCTTTCGGTAACGATGATCCCCCATTCCCACCGAGATTCAGACCCCAACACCCGCGCTTCCCTGTCCCCCTTTCACCCTACGAGCCCTTTTTCCGTTCGTTTCCCTCCCTTTCGCCGTCCTCCCCCATCTTCGCCCCTCCTGTTCCTCTGCCGCGCATCCGTTCCATTTCCGGACCGTTTCGAAACGTCAGCCGCGATACGCGCGCGATGAAGACAGAAAGTAGGATCGCTTAATAGGATTTCTCATCTCTGCGATGCCCAGAAGATCCTATTCCCTTCCTTCTTAACTCCTTAATCGAGGAAGAGAATTTTTGCGAGCGGTTCCCTGGCTGGAGAGCTATATCTAACGTTTAAACCGTACACACGGTGTACCACTGAAGTATACACCCCTTTAGGGGAAGGGGACTAGACTCAAGCTTCTTTCAGTTTCAATAATTATGCCCACAAAACTTTAAACATTGTAATTTCATTCACTTAATTTTTTGGAAGCTTCGAAAGAAATGATTTACAATAACTGTAATATTTATACTGAATTGTCTAAAATTGAATGGAAACAACGAAAACGATCAGAGTATGCAATCTACCACGTACAGTCTATTATCCATTTTACGAGGAAGATATGTCTGCTTCCTCTACTTAGGGAGTTAACCTCCAGCGTTGGCGAGATTAAGAGGCAAGATATTTTGTAAAAAGTTGCCCTTTGGAGCCATTTTAGGGTCAACTGACGGAGGCCATCGTTTTGCATACCTATTCCGAAAATGTCATCATAAATCGAGGCAGAAAGGATGAACAGCCATCGTGTATCAGGCACGCGATATAATATTCCTGAACGCTCCACCAGAGATTTACATCGAACGAAATTTATTCATTATGCACGCCGCGGAAGTGGCTTCGGCAAACAATTTTTTGGTAGACGCAGTCTAGAAATCACAGCTTCGAAGTCGCGAATTTTCGATCGGAATAGAAGGAAATATGCATGTGTAATGCCATTGGAAATGCGAACGAATGAAAATAAAGCTACTCCTCCGAGAAAAGGATTCTAACAATAGAAATTGAGAAGACAGGGGCTAACTACCCCTTCGGCACGCCCGATACATTCTAATTACCAAGAAAGCATCTGAATTTCAGCAAGACAATAACATCCCAGTTGAAACGTACCAAAGAACGTCTCATCAACTAGATGGATCACACGCACCGAGCAAAAATCCCCTAAATACTGCGCACATCCTCGCCACCATCGCGAAAATAGGGGAAACGCAGTGGCGCGTGTGCGTATTTTCGCAGCCACGCGTGCAAATCTCGCGACAGCACAATAGACGGCTACAAAGACGCGTAGCAAATTATATCGCGCACTTTTTCCACGCTACCTACAACGTTTCATTCGCAAATGAATATTGTATCGAGCTAAAAACACAGCGGAAAAAAGCAGGAAGAGAAAAGCCTCTGAATCCGTGCGCTTGTAATTTTCTATGATACATTTTCCTTGCTACCTGGTACTAGCTTGTTACCTGTCCGTCTAACAACCCAACCGTGCTTTGTTTCGCTGCAAGACGATCCCCCACGAGAGGAAAAACATTTTGCCGAAAATGTTCCTGGGAACTAGTTTCCCGGCGCAACGCCGCAGCACATTTTTTAGGGTAAACGTGAAATATGTAAAGTTCCAGGGTGCCGTCGTATTACAGGTTTTACTTTTCGAGTTAACGAGAAGACGCAAGACAACTGCGCGGTGTTAAATTTTACTGGTAGTATCAAGGGTTATAGAGAGCCGTCCTCGTTTCTGTAAACTTTTAAGCTACACAATCTGCCAAAAATGCGAGGGCAAGTCGTTCGTTACGAGGTCGAGCCAGCTGATGAGCCAGCTCAGGTACCCGGGTATCGCCAGTCTCGAGGACAAGCTTCCGGGGAATAATCACCCATGAAACCAGAGATGGGCAACAAATTGTTTGAAATCAAAATTTGTGTACGAAATCCTCAGCCCTCGTAGACTGAAATGTAAGCTTTTCGAAGTCGTGCTACAAACGCAAGCTCGATCGTTGATTAAACTCCAGTGTCGATTAACACGAAAGACGTAGCAAATATTTGCAGAGTATTTCTCTGTAAACAGAGCTTCCAATATCTAAAGCTATCAAACAAGTTATGTATGTAGCTCGATGCAATCTTGAATAGCTCGCAGAGAAAATTCAAAAACAGTTTACGAAGGTGAAATGTGCTGGTGCTCTGTGATCTTCACTCCGATCGACCGAACGATCTGCACTGGATTAATGTTTTTCGACGATACTCTGGAGCCTCGCAATTGGCTGCCTCGGTAAGCGTAAGGAGCGCATATGTTTACAGGGCACACACCGCCACCGGTGCTTTATGGTGTTTACATTGATTTCCATCGACGACAGATCCGCGGCAAATATTATCGAAACGAGAGCGCCCATGGCTGCCAGAGTGGAGGAGAAAATGCTAACACGGAACGACGGTTTATTTTCGGGGGCTGCGTAAACGTTATCTGAGTATACAATAATAAACTGTTGTCACCACCTCTGCGAACAGTTCGGGAACGATTTGACAAACTTCCTAGCACGTTTTCAAAGCGCCCACGCTGCCTGCCTCTGCCTGTGACTTTTCGACGCGAAAGCACACTTTCCCCGCGTAACTCGAATAGGAAATATTGCTGTCAGAGGTGAATCGTCATTCCCTAGTCGATCCACAGAGAAAATCGATTTAAGGGGTCCATCACGTTCGTGTGCACGAGATTAGGTCCTGGAAACACGAATCACGCTGCGAGTTGGAATTTCTAGGACACCGTGGAACGGTGAATTTCTGAGAGAGGGGGGCAAGGGGAGCGAAGACAACTTAGTTCGACAAATCCCTACTAATATACCTGTTCTATTAACCAGGCAGAACAGTTTCCAAACCTCGAGTACCAGAGTTCCTGATTACATGTTCGAATGATCGACAGTCGGGGGAGGATCAAGGTTCGTGTAATGTCGTCGCTTTTAATCTCTCGTACATTAAATCAACTGCACGTTGATGAGACACTATTTCTAACTCGGTTAAGCGATCGATTCTCTTGAAAATTGACACGTTGACACCAATGAATTTAACTTCGATTTATTATCCCTCTCAACGCAAACAGTCATCTGTTACGGGAAACCCTCTATTGCTCCGTGTTTCCTCGAATCACGGCAACAAAAGATCGAAAGGATACGGCGCCATTGTCGAAACGACGCCCCGCTTCGGTTGCCTATATAACAACGCGAACGGTTTGAACTTGCTTCCGTTTCCCAGCACTCTCCACGTACGCGTTCGATCGATGCACAATTTCTTCCTATTCTTCATGCGACAGTCACGCGTCAGTAAACCCCATTTAACGTGACCCGTGACTTCGGGGAGCTTGTCAAAGGTACGCACGCGTCTCAGCGCCGCGCCGTCAGGCAAGAGACTACAAATATGATCGTGACAGAACGGAGGGACGAAAAAGAACGCCGCCGATCGAGTTCCAAATAGCTACGAACCGAGCAGAGTTCGCGTGTACGAGGACTTGCAACTGCAAGCGATGTAAGAAAAGGAAAACATCGTCTTAAATCCATTTCACAGACATCCCTGCCTCAAACCCTATTCCGAAAGAGCGGCTATAACGATCGACCTACTTCCGCGCGAAATCACTTGGCAAACGTCTGCCAGAGGAGCGCAGGCAGGGAGGTACGAGGAGGTTGTTCGCGATGATTTTCGAGGAGAACGGATACTTTCGAGGCAGCTGAACGGGGCAAGGGCCAGCGGAGTCTACGTATTTGAACCGAAACCGATTTCTGCGGTCACGATCCGCCTCTGACTTCCTTTTATTCGTTTCAGCGTCCTCGGTTTCGCCAGCGATACGTCTGGCAGTAAAAGGAAAAAACGGGCGTAAACAAAAGCACTGGACGCCGGCTGGGACTTTTCAGCTTCGACGATCGGCGTGTTACTTTTTCTCGGACCTTCGACACGTCGTGTTCCGATGGTCTCGTAAAATTGGGGCGCACGACAGGGCGAACAACGGCCGACGCCAGCTGTAATGTTCATCGATTCGTTGCGGACGACCCAGATGCATACTCCCCGGTTGACAGAAATTTTTCGCGGCAACGCGGGCGCGCTCCATAAAGCACCGCGCGGCTTTATGCGCGACGCCTCGAGTTATGCTCCTCGGCTGGCAGGATAAAGCGGCGCTTCGAACCTATCGATTATGAAACGGGGGGGGTACAACAAGCTAGGCGACGGCTATAGCGCCGGGGCTTTTCAGCCCGCGCGGGGAAATAATCTATCTTGCACAAAGACTGGGAACTTAAGGGGAATTTAAATGGCTGGGCTGTTCGCGCGGGCAGAAGCGTGTTTGACATCGTAATCTCGGCAATTTCGCGCGTTGCATCTTTGACGATGCACTTGGTTGTCTCGGGGCTCTCGCCTAGGGGAAATGAAAAATGGAGCTTACCTACGGCCGAGGGGCAATTCTTCTCGCGATGGACTAATCTAAATGGCCGGAATGGTATTGCGAGGTGTTGGAACTTCAAATATGTTGGAAGCTGTGTGATTCATCGCGGTTCTGAGAAACGGTTGCTTGGCTCCTTATGACTATGAATCACGTTATCATTACGGTTATTGCAAGTGTGGATTAGTCACTGTTTACTATGAAGTCTAGGCTGAGAACCGTAAGATCTTTTGCAAATAAGATTCTACCAATTTAGTTTCTCGAGTCCACAGCCTACTACTGTTTTATATTTCTAACTTTAGATATATATTCGTTATTTTTAATAAGTGTAGAATTTTCTAAAATTCTTCTTAAATCGTGGCGATTTCTATTTGCACGCGATTCCACCAAGTAGATATTTCATTCAGGCGTGTCCCCGAGCATTTCGCCAGAAGCAAAGGGCTGACCAACAACGAACTGGACAACGACAAACCGAATGCTTCCCCGAGAAAGACAGTGCCGCGTCTATCCCAACAATCTCATTACTTTCGAGTAATTAAAGCTGACCTGTTTCAGGGGCTTGCGCGATAAAAACGTTTATTCGAGACGAAAGAGCCATGGCTCGTAAACGGAAGATAAACAAGGTGGACTCGCAATTTATCCGGATACATTCACGAGAGATAAAACGCTATAATCCCTCGTGGCGACAAGCGGAATTCAAGCTATGATTGCATCTCGCTAATTTCATTGATAGCCCAGTGCAATCAGCCATTGTGGGATTCACGGTGAAGCTTAGCCAACAATCTTTGTGCAGCTTCGCTAGAACGAAAGACGAGTCCATCTGGGATTACCTGTTGGAATAATTGCAAACGAATAACGCGGGATTATGCACTAGTCGTAATTAACGTTTCGTTCCGTAATTGCGGGTATAAAGGGTAGATTAAATCTGATATCAATGCTACACAGAGAATTAACTGGTGAGTACTTTGGCATGGATTGTAATATTGCATAATCGAGGAACTGAGGAATTCGAGTGCGTTCAGTTACAAGAAATGTGATTTTCGCCAATCAGTGAAATCGTATGAAAATAGTGATTATCATTAATTTGTTGTGATTGTCGCGGGTAGACAGAGGCTTTCATTATAATTTTAAAAGTACACGTAACGAGCATCAATAAAAAGAAACGCAATTTCGCTGTTTAAAGTTAAATTCGCACCGGTATATCGAGAATTGATGCAACGAGATTTGCATGTTTTATCGTATTGTACGAGCATGCCTCGAATGCAAAGAAATTTGATTAAAACATCCATTAAATGTTGTCGAAAATGGCGTAGCGTTTCATCAATTCGCTACGCGGAACGTCTCTCGCTGATTTAATTCCACTGCGATTAAACGAGATACATTGTTACGTTTGTACGTTAAGCCCCGAAATCTCGAAAAATTTCTTTAGAGGAAACGCGAATAATTCAGTCACATGTACATTTCCGCGTCGTTAGCTTTCGCATCGCGACCTTCGAGCAATTCAGAATAACTCCCCGACTTCCAGAATCTGGAAAGAAGAAAAAGAACGTTGGAACTCAACTGGGAAACGAGCAGGCCGATGTTCAGTAATAATTAAAGCTCCTCGAACGCTTTCATATAACACAAAACTGTGTTCATTGCACGACATCCCCAGCAAAATCATAAAACTCCTCCGCGAAGCTAAAAGGAGCTTTCCAGTCTCTTGGGCGGACTTTTGTAAAGGATTGAAATTTACGAGCTCCTAATCAGATTTAATGCGAGCTCTTTCAGTGGCAAGTTTTCTTAATTCCTCCGCGTAACGAGAAAGCATTGTATCAAGCATACAAAGTCTCATCGCCGTTAAGTTCTCGTTAACTACTTTCAGGATACATCGAGAATTTATCAAATTCCACATCGCCCGTGGCGAACGCGCCGGCTTCCTAAAAACGCGAGTTGCCCAGAGACAGGGGATTGAAAATAGAATTACACCAGGCGACAAAGTTAGATGGGATGACCTGTGTAGGGGGATATCACGCATTTCCATCGCAAAGCAGCGACTGATCGATGCGTCGATGCTGTACGCGGGGCCCAAGTACAGCCAGCTATCGTCGGCTACACGAGCACATCCAGGAAGTACCTAGCAAGTACATACTCTCGTGTAACGAGTACGGTATTTACCAGCCGCTGCACGAACGCCGGCTACAATGCGATGCAGCTGGGTGGGCGAAAAAGTGCATAAAACGCTCTTTCATCTCGCAGAGCCGCGGCAACAGACAACACGTAACTTCTCAGTTATTTCTTGCGCGTATACCGCGCGTTGGCCAACCCCCCTCGTTCGAGCCCGCGACGAAATACACTGCCGAACGCGCGTTTCCGCCCGGCTTGGCAGTTGGACACGCTTAATTTATGCGCAGTGTCCGTGAAGTTCGCGTCTAATGCTAATGAATTGCTCGCGATACGATTGCAGGGCTGTTTTCGTAAGGCGGGGGCATTCCATTTGCACGCTTATAATTCGAGTGTCAGACGGAAGATGAATCGAGCGTGCTCCAGCTGAACGATCGCAAGAGGAGACCTGTATCGATCTCGCCCTCAGCCCCGAGCGGAATCTGTTTGTTCTTACGGGCTGCTGTGAAAAACTGCTCCGACGGAAGTCGCAATCCAGATAGAAGTCGCCGTCAATTCTTTAAGCGGGACGTTCGATCCTCCATTCGGTAATTGAAGCGTCAAGGGTTCGGGGGGAAATATTGTTGTGGGTGAATTTGTGGGTAAATTTTAGGTAAATAGGGGAAATGATGAAGGTTTGTTAAATGTCACTTCGAGTTTCATTTTTGTTGAGGAAATGGTGATATCTGGGTTTCGAGATAAGGGACAGAAATTTTATGGTTTCTAGAGGAACACCTTTCGTATCGATTCTATAAATAGAATATTGAGTCGGCAATTACGTTTGAATAAAACAATAATTTTTTTCAACCAAGAGACGTCAGACCCCGTTTTACTGTGAATTTATCGTTCCATTCTCGTTTACTGCGCCCATAATGCGGTACTACTCGTCGCGCGAAGTGTGGAGGAAGTTTACACGAAGTTGTAGCCCCAAGTAACCTGTAATCGGACTAAGCAACTTAGTTAAGGACTTAACGCGACTTACAGTGCGAAATAGTAGCTCTTTATTTAATAATCCGCTAATCGTTGCGTCCTGTCGGCGAATGAGATTAATGTAAGTAATCGCCTGTGGAATTGCAGGCGCTGTTTCGTTGCCCTTGGACAAAATTGCTACGCTATGGAACATTTCTCTTAATTAACCATGCGTGAACATAAATTAGATGCGCATCGCTTGCTGCACAGAAACATTCAAAAAAAATTTCCACATACCGAAACCTTAATCTTGCTTAAATCCACATCTTGTCTACTCAGCGGTATTAAATTCATTCTGCCCCCAAAATAAATCAAGTGGGTGGAATAGCACAACATTGGTGTTTCAAAAGAACCCGGGCATTCATATTTTACAAGGTTTAGAACGGAAGTCAAAAGAATTTTGCAACCAGGATTAACGTCCACGTATCCCGCGCAGTTCGATAACGTGAAAAACATCTGTCGAGGAAAATCCATTTGGCGTCCCAGATATCGATCGGCCGTTATATTTTACCTCGGAACGTCAAAAAACATACGTAAAATTCAATCTCGTTTCTATACTGCCTTGCATATCGACGAAATCACCGTGCGTGCCGTGTGTTTTTTTTTATACATTTTTTTCCCCCGTCCTTTTTATATCGACTGAACTAACAAGTTTAATCGCGATAACGGTGGTGCGTGAACGAGTAGATCCGATTTGATCGTGTCTCGACTTCGATGCGACGTGCTACCGGCGACCACATTAATTTAACGACGACGGATAAAAATGTAGGTGATGGAGTTACGAGTATTCGCCTCGTTTGTTAGAAAAAAAAATATATTTAAAAGCTGAAGCACGAAAATCAGAACAGAACTCTCTATAAACTAATACAAAGATTTATGAATGAAAAATTAGTAGTAAGCGTGAAATATATGATTATTAGAAATTATCACAGAGTTCACTAAACGCAAGACCAGCTGTCCCTGCATTTCTTTTAATTATTTTCCTCTCACAGATCAACAAAGATTACTCAAAAACCCCGGAATTCCATAAAACACTCTAACCCAAACACTTCCACTCCCAAAGCTTCTTATTAATGATCAAATCCTACTGTAATTTCCCTGTCCCCTTCAATTTTACACCCATTATTAACTACACAATAAGTGTTTTCGGCGCACTAGTTCGGTCAGTTTAACTGTTAAAAGCTATTTGCAATATTTAATAGATTTAATTTCCAACGTTTCGGTCTGTGTTTAGACCTTTTTCAAGGAAAGAAATTTTATATCATTTACTGCGGTCACTTTTAAAAAAGTCGACAACGTTCGATACGACGTGTGACAACGCGAGTCGATGGATTATGGCTCATAGATTATGAGTCGATGGATTATGACTCGCGTTGTCACACGTCGTATCGAACGTTGTTGACTTTTTTAAAAGTGACCGCAGTAAATGATATAAAAGTTCTTTCCTTGAAAAAGGTCTAAACACAGACCGAAACGTTGGAATTTAAATCTATTAAATATTGCAAATAGCTGTTAACAGTTAAACTGACCGAACTAGTGCGCCGAAAACACTTATTGTTTATTTAAAAAATACGGTCGATAGCATAAATACTTTATTCCATTAATAACTACACTTATTACAAGCAACAACTGAATTCCCAACCACCCGTAACGAAATCATCACGCGACCCTGATCACCGCGGACGAAACGTCTTTTACTCGCCTCTTTATTCACAAAGAGGGAGGTCGACGCTTTCGAGCTCTCCCTGCGGCCGAGCCGAGAATCAATCAAACTTCGTCGTAGAAGCGTGGACAATTGGGGCCCGCGGGGGGTTTGCGGCGCTGTTTGTTATGTGAATCGGAACGAATCGCCATCGTTGGTGACGCGATCGCCAAGGAACTTCTACGATTAGCATATAAATCGCGGGCTCATTTTTTTTCGGCCGCACCAGACGACAGCGATACGGCGCCGCGTGTACCTACGCACGCGATTTCATGTTGGTTTTTCCTCGCGAGACCCGTTGCGTATCGATCACCCTCGCGTTCCACCCTCGCCGTACCCTGTCTCGCATGACGTGTCGCGTGACAATAATCAGGGGTTAACTCGAAAGGAAAAAACGATAATACGCACGTTCGAAACGTCTCGTTTGATCGCAGTGTTTCCCTAGGCCCCGTTACCCGTGCATGTATCCGTGCCAGGCGAGAAATACGCGGCTCCCCTTCCCCGTTTCCCACTGTCCCTCGTTGCCAACCGTGCCAGTCTCCTTTGGCCATCCCAGACGGGCTCTTTAATTAACTTTACTTCGTTCGAGTCAATTGTCTCCCATCGAGGGGGAAAAAAAACGGGCGCGTGCTCGCACGTCCGCGCTGCGTTTCGCGAACGCGATCGATGGTATCATAAAACTATTTCAGCGCTGCTGGAAACACACGGGATTCGGAATTGGATGCATCGTGCGAGGAGTTAATCGTTTGTTCTGAGGTAAACACTTGCAACAGATGCGAGGATATATATTTTCGTACCTCCAGCGAGAGAGAAAGGAAATAACTGGGTGTTAAAATAGATGTGTATGATGCAGGTATCTTGGTGGAGGATATTTAGCGATCGTAGAGGAGGGAAAGTGTGAGATTGTATGGCTAGGAAGAAGAAAAGACTTGGAGGCTTCATTTTAACACTGCCACGTGTCGTGGCGACCAACAAAGGAGCTAAGTCGGTATTCGAGAGGATAAGCATCAGCAATAGGGTCAAAATCGGAGAAGGATCTGCTTGAAACAGGTCTGACCATAAAAGGTCGGTTTGCCTTCGTGTAGGTATTCTACCCAAATTGCCGTCGAAACGGTGACTGGCTTTTGTATAAAGGATAGGGACTAGGTGTAAGGTAAGTCAAGGGACACGAGAATACAGGTGAGACCTGCTGTAAGAGCGAAACTGGGAAAAGAATTGCAATAACGAAGGAATCGGGATTTCAAAAGAAGATGAAATGGAGCGAAGATAGGAAACACGGGATGTACTATAATTTGTTAAAAAAATGGATCAGAGAGATATTTAATTGTAGGAATATTAAGGATCGACCCGTACCTTATTTTTGGTATTACCGAAACCGAGAAACGTAGGATATTCATTTAATCTGGCGTCGCAGTATTTCTGATATTTTTAGTATACAAATATACGTAGGTAGGTGCAGAATAATTCATATATGGCCACGTTGGAGGAAGTGCATTACGTGGCTTTGGAGTCGATGGGTAAACTGTGGTACCTATATTTAAAACTAACTAAGTAGAAACTACAGATATAGAGACCATACTGCTGAATGGAAACCTGGAAAAGAGCTTTTCGTTCAACGAAACGAGACGCTTATTCGTGGATTGGCTGATTATAGAGTCCACACTTTGCATCTAAGCAGATAATATCGTTCGAATGTTTCTTTTTGGAAATATGGCAACTAATAATAGAATATTTAACGAGGCCATTAAAGACGATAACTGACTACACATTTATTGTACGTGCCAACTAAGTAGGAATTATTCCAGATGGATTTATGTTTTAACCTTCATGACGAGGAAACTTTATGATGACAGAAATTAATTGTACTCTGTGAATTATCTACCAGTACTATTCTCGAAAGCAAGAATTTCCTCGCGATCATTGTGTTTGCGAAAGTGGCGAGCATAATATTCACCGTGTAAATTGGAGACAGGCTACGCTAGTAGATGAGACTCGTATCATGACACACTTTAGTCTAGACTAAATAATTTAGAAATCACCACCACTTCCTATTGCGCGAGCATCCCATCCTCGCCGCCTCGCTTTGCTTTCGCGATAAGCACACAACGGGTGTCTCGTACTTTCGTATTTCCATCGTCAACTCATGAAAGATTTTCATATCAAAACCTTATATCTACACTAAATCCTTTAATAATGATTTCTTTAATTTAATGCTAGTCGAGTGTTTTGTGGAACAACTCACACATTCTCCAATGTGTTTGGTGCAACACAGAAACACAAACTTAACGCAATACGATATAAACCAAGTAAAGCAGAAAAATTTAGTAATATAAAAACCAGACGAGCCGAATTATAATCTCTAATCTGAATTCACAGGAGTTTATCCGTATAGAAAAATGAAACTAAAGTAGTTTTCAATGCAAGCAAGTGCATAATTCAATATTTGCTCGATGCGTTACTAATACCTTCGTGCAAAAGATATTTTGCAAAATTTACACTCGTCAGATCACGTGTAACAAAAAATATACTACCGCGTCGATAATTCCTTCCTAACGAAAGAACGTACCACAGAAAAAAAACGTAATATCACGACACTAATCAACAGAAGGTGAATCGCATGGTAATTACTCATTAGAATATTCCTTTGCGCAAGAAGGAACAAAGTGGAATAACACGAAATTTCACTTTCGCGGAGCGCAGAAAGAGGATTGAATGAATCTCGTTCAGGGTATATATGACGTTATGAATTATGCGAAGAGGATAGCATTGAGCGGTAATTGAGGAGGTAATCATACCCCATCCTCACCCACACCTCGCTAGAGCTCTGACACCGTACAACGATGCCCCCCATGCATAGTTCACACTTCGTTTCTGCCAATTAGCGTTCGCGGAAGATATTTTGACCGACGTGAAGGCAGCCGGGGTCAGGGAAGTAGTCGCCACCCACGCCTCGCAAATTTTCTGCAGCTTTGGCGAAATTTCACCGTGACTCCACGCGCTTCATCAAAAGTGGACTTAATGAATTCTGTACACCAGGGTATGCCTGGTTCAACTGCGCATTGGTGTCTTTATCGTGTCACCCATGAGTCTATAGAATCGTCAAAATTAACGGGTAGTTTCTTCATAGCTTGTGGTCCTACTGTTAACTGGAATTTATTAGGATATAAAAAAATTCTAAAAGATTCTGAACATCTTCTCGATAGAGATATTCGAGCATTTTTTAGAGACTATTCGATTATTACCCGATTTAAATTCTGCACAATTAATTACTAATTAATTGTCCACATAGCTACCGACAAAATAATTCACAGAAAAGCCAGGTTCCCCAGCGCCAAATCATTCAAAGTTTCTCTTAAAAACAAGCTATCTTCTCGACACCTCCGAGCGTTAATGGTCTGATCTACGACCGAACTGCCTAAACTGTCAAAACTCCGAACTACGGCTAACTATTCGTATTTATCAGTAACGTCATCGTTAGCAGGGCCCGGCGGAGCCACGAAGCTGGATCATCGGCGGAACGAAGCGATGAAACGTAACCATCTCCTTTCATTCTACCCTCGAAACAGCTTGAGCGTCCTCGGTTTCGAGTAATTATAGCACTTAAACTATCCTGCAGCGGCGAATGCTGCGAGATTGACTCATCGCGCAGGCACGCGAAGTTTGTCCCTGCGAATGGACGAGCCGCGGCGGTTGTAGATTCGGGGAACAAAGCGTAATTTCTCGGCGCTCGTCGGTCTCTTCGTCACACGGGCCAGCCACCCTGTCCGTCGTGCTTCATGCATAGAAAAGTACGAAAGCACGGGAGAATTATTACCGCAAACGATTGTTTGAAAATAATTTGCCCGCGACACCCGGCTGGGAAAGCGTGATTTGCGCGTCGCTTCTTTTGAATTATACAGCGATGGCTCGCGTCTTTCCGTTATCTTCGAAATTACACATTTTCGAGCGGAGCGAATGCTAAAAGAGACAGCCAGATCACCTTTGTCTTCATTAGATAACTGTCGCAGCTATCTTTTATCGGTAATCGATACCGACAATAAGATGTACGATTCTGATTCGAAATATTTCGAGATGGTCTTAATCAGGCCTTCCCAAGTAGGGGAAATCTGCTCCCAAAACAGATGTTTCAGTTCTCCCTCCAACACTCCCTCTCTCAGAGGAGACAGTGATGTCGCTACGAAGCAGAGAGAGAGGACAGTAGGAATCGTCCAAGGCGCAGCGTTGGAGGGAGAACTGAAACATCTGTTTTGGGAGCAGATTTCCCCTACTTGGGAAGGCCTGGTCTTAATGGTCTCGTTGTGTTTATTTTTCAGAAGGTGGAGGAGGTTTGGGGGGGGGGGGGATTTTGAAATGGAGAAGGTATTACAGGTGATGTTAGCTGGGATATTCGTTATCGACTTTTGCGTGGTAACAAGGAAATAGAATTCCACGGACGAGTTACGCGAAGGAAATACACCGAAATGAATTTGGATCGTGCGGTAATAATAGAAATATAAAGGAACATGAAATATTGACAACTGCAGCTAGAATGTCCGTACAAAGCTCGTGAAATACGGACTTAATATATTACGAAACTGACAGGAGAGATGTGAATATATTAAGTTAGATAGATGATGGAAAATTTATTTAGAGAATAGTGAATGTCTAATGATAGTAGTAAGTATATATAGAAATAAAGACATTGTCGACAGAGAAGATATAATAAGACGAAGCCATCTTTAGCATGAAAGAAATAAGAAATATGAACTGAGAACGAGGAAAATATAGGGTAAACGCACCAATAAACGAACACTTTTATAAAATTATATATGCAGCGCGATTGATTCCACGTGCTGCAAAAAAAGTCTCTTATTAATTAGTTGCTTATTTTAATAACTTATTTTACCCATTTTAATAAAAAATGTCCATTCACTGGTACGTGTTCAGTTATTGGTACATTTACCCTACTTCTACAATACAGCCACTTCAAGCCTGTATAATAATGTCGTCAATACATTCATTTTTTACTCAACTACGCTAAAAAAGACTTTTTGCCGTAGCCTATGCCATTACGGTGCTATTGTGAACAAACTACGTTACTTCAAACGTTACACGAATCTTCCCGAGAATATAAGTAATGAACCACTGCGCGGCTTTATGCGCCGAACGCGAAGGAAGGTAGATATTAATATTAACGAGCCACGTTAATTTTTACACAGCCTCGGGCGAAAATATTTTTGTCACGACCGAATCTCACTTTTTTCGCTAGCGACGACCTCTTCGCTATGCGCATGTATTAAGATTTAATTTCTCAGATTAGGAACTGGCGCATTATTATATGAAGATAAGTCTTAAACGCATTATTATGTTATTACGGCTGGTCAGATCGTAACATGCAAAAACTCCTAATAACATGCTAGAAGGAGAATGATTTTCCTTCTTTCCTTCTGGCTTCAGACGTTTGATCGATATATGGAACTGCTGCTCATTCGTATCGTAGCAGTGTTACCACAGATTGCATCTGCATTCGTAATGGGCCCGATTACGTTAAACGTAACGACCCCCCAAGGCATCAAACGAATTTCCTTGACAAACATGTAGGGGGACCTCTGAAACCTCGAGTTCGCTATCAAGGGACAAACCTCGCCAAGATTCTATGCCCTGTTAAAATGGACCACCTTTTGAAAGCTCGAGGGGTGGCTTTTTCGTTACAGAAGCTTTTCAAGGGGTTCGCGGAATTCTAAAAATTAATTAGAATCTAGCGGCAGTTCAACGTGATAAAAAATTCCACGTGCTTTTATTGTCGCGATTGGAACTTCTCGAACAAAAGTTCCCCAAAATGCAATCGGATTTTTAGGTCCCCTCGTTTTCCCAGACTCTCGAGACACTTTCGCGTCGGGTCCACGGTCTGTGAGGGTAAGCAGTGTATTGACAGTTTAAGATAGTTGGAGTAGCACGCAGAAAGGATCGGTAGTTTGGAATAGTTAGTGACCACGATGAATTTCCACGCCATGCCAATGAATGCTCGTGTAGACGTAGCTGAGGCACGTGCTAGGGGAAGGAAAGTTAGTCACATCGGAGACAGTCTGTGATTTATTAAACCTTCAGTTGCAGAGCTGTCCCCTATCTTACCCTCGAGAACCTTTTCACGATCCTCCTTCGAATTCCACCACTTTTTACGGAATTTTCAGATGAGCAAATATGTTTATCTAAACAATAAGTGTTTTCGGCGCACTAGTTCGGTCAGTTTAACTGTTAAAAGCTATTTGCAATATTTAATAGATTTAATTTCCAACGTTTCGGTCTGTGTTTAGACCTTTTTCAAGGAAAGAAATTTTATATCATTTACTGCGGTCACTTTTAAATAAGTCAACAACGTTTGATACGACGTGTGATTAGTCATAATTATCAGTCATAATCGATTAATCATAAATGATATAAAATTTCTTTCCTTGAAAAAGGTCTAAACACAGACCGAAACGTTGGAAATTAAATCTATTAAATATTGCAAATAGCTTTTAACAGTTAAACTGACCGTACTAGTGCGCCAAAAACACTTATTGTTTATTTAAAAAATACGGTCGATAGCATAAATACTTTATTTCAAATATGTTTATCGACAATGTCAATATGGAATATTTTGTGACTCCATCAAATATTCTTTTATGACGAGTTACACTAATTCTAAAGCGAATCTAAGACAGAAGCTTAAGTTTGCTAAAGTAAATTTGCTAAATCTTGGAAAATTCTTAAATATTATCAATTTCTACGTATCGAAATAACAGTTGCCAGTAACGCTGACGACAGTATCTCTTATATATCCAAAGGACCAGGAAAGGAAGCTGCGTACCAAGGCTAACAATGACGAAACAGTATGCCATTCGATCTCCCGTACCTCAATCTTTTTTAATCCCGCGACATTACTCGTAAGACGATAGCTTTCGTTTCCATCGTCTGGAAGTACCCTACTATAAGACACCTCGTAACACCAGATACTCCATAATCTCGCCCTATAATGACTTCCATAACGACGGTATACGAAATGAACGTCAATTCGATATAATCTAGGAGGCAGAATTTTAACGGCACGGCGTATGGATATAAACGACCAGATTTTCCAAATTCATTTTCCAACTAATCACAACAGCGATTTACTTTCCACGCCTTAACATTCAACTCTCCTTTAGGAAACACTCGCAACTTCACGGAACCGCCCATAATCGACTTCTACTTCATTTTTCACAACAGCGTTTGAATAATTCAATGCTTCATCGAATGAAAATTAAATAAGGATGCCTACCAATACCACATCGACTATGAATATTAAACAAATTTAATTCAAATGCAAATACTTCCGCGATGCTTTCTCACCGAGGTAATCGCGCTTTTGTAAATTTCTCGGCCACACGAGTACTTAATTGAGTCTCGCCGATAAGAATTCGAAGATTCGTGGATTTTAGTCAGCTGCCCGGTGGTCGATAGCGCAAACGGGCCAGGGAACGTTGACAAAGCTCCGGCATAGATTCACCGCGGCCATAAATAATTCCCTATCCAAAAACCGGGCTGGAAAGTTTAGCCAATGTTCCAGAAGTCGCGGCGGTATGCCCATTATATCACGGGGACGCATTGTGCTGGTATTCCAGGAGACGGTGGGCTTGGCGTATGTATAGCGCGTATCACTTATATAATTTACATCGACGCGTATTATAACCTGCTTGGTGGCGGGCACGTAACAAAGTGTACCGAGCGCATACCGGATGAACGTAGGTTACGGCACCCTTTCAATGGAATTCGTAACTGTGTCCCACCGGCTCGATTTCTTCGTTTCTCATGCATAATTCCTCGGTACCCCCTGGTTTCCACCGCGCAATCGTGTCAAAGGGGGCAGTTAACACTCTACCTGTCGCTCTCAATTGAGGGCCCTGCCAGCAAGAGGGGTGCAGCTCCATTATTTACAGCACTCCGAGTGAATTAGGAACAAAACTGTTTATAAGATTATTGCTTTCACTTAACATTAAAAAGAGAACACTAATTGAAAAATATATATTTTCGAATTTTTCAAATCTGGAGCTGCCCGAAACAAAAATTGGTATCCGAACCAGTGCGCCGATACCATTTCAGTTAAGATTTACGGGCGAAATCTAATTTATAAAATTTTTTACAAAAATATTGCAGGAAACAGTAATCGGTGGAGGTTGATAATTTGCAATAAATCGCTCATTTGTTGTCGGATTTGCATTAAAAGATGTAGATTCTTTTCGCGTATATTACAGCTATTGAACCTAAGAACTCGATCTTAATTCGTACCAATCAGAGATAGAACTGCGAGGCTAAAGAAGAACGAAAAAGATTGGAGAAAGTGAGTTTGCTCCAAAGCGTGCGGTGGATGATATTTTTACGTGGGAACTGGGTGAAATTGGATCTGTCAGAAGTGGATGAGTTTGGGTGAACCGTAGAATAGACTTAGCGTCGCCGTGGGTTGAATGAATTTAAAAGAAGATATTTTCAACCACTTTGTGAAATAAAGCTTCAATTTTTAACTTTCGTCTTCTTTATTCGGAGCCGATTTTAATTATCTCCTTTCGAGATTAAAATTCCACTGCTCTCTCAGAGCGCGTAGCGAATAATTCAAGAATAATGCAGGCGGTGAAACCAATCAGAATTAAAAATTCTAATGCCCCGTTGAAATTCTTCTGGTGTTAGTTCCATTCTACTTCTACCACCTCGCGGATCTCCGCTTATTAAGTCAAGAATTCAGGCTGGTGGGCGTTCACGAGTCCCGCCAGATTAAAACCTAAAACTAAGGGGCGAGTTACTCCTTAAATGTTCGTACGGCCGTAAAGTTTAGCGACACAGAAGCAGAATTCGTAAATTCGTGGGGCGGAGGCGACGCGACTCGTTCCGAAATTGAGTTTTCTTACGAAAGCCCGCCAAGCTCGTCGCCCTTTGTATCCGTACAGTCACATTTCAATTCCAGCCCGTCTCCTGAGTGAGCTTCTTGCGCGCTGCTCGTATAATTAACCGACTCAATTGCCCGATTTTATTTCGAGACCTAAGTATGCAGCAGAAATACGCTTTCGAGTGTGTCAGTAATATTCTGTTCGCCCGAACTTCGCTCGCAGTAAAGAAAAAAGCCGAAAAACTCGCGTGGAATAAAGAGAAACAAAGGAAGGAACACGATTTACAGTTCTAACGATTAAAGAAACATTAGATTCGATCTTGCGAGATCACAAACTACAAAGACTCGCGATTTTATTTATCACACATACCAACTTCGTTCGGCACAACATATTGTTCTCGTTATTGGCGAATGTTACGTAAACACACCACCAGAGATATGCCATTCATCGAACCAAGTTATTTAATACCAATCGAACGTAAGTGCTCGATCACGTAGACACTCTGCATATAGCTAATTGAACGCCATGAGCTATTGCGAGACATAGTGATGTTGATCTTGACAAATACAAGCCAACCAACCTATTACCACAACCTTCGATGCGTCTAAGATCTATAGACATTCCCAGTGCACGCGGGTCCCATCAGTCGCGATTACATGGGTAACAACAGCCAGCAGAGAACAGATTAACTTTCATCGAAAACTGAACTACGAATTCTATCACCAATCGATCACAAACTTATCCTGCTTAGTGGAAAATAAATGATACACATGTCCAACGTTTGCACCAGAAACCACGAGGATTTCGCGAGGACTCTCCTTGCCATCCCCGCAATTACAAGACTTCGCCAAAGCCCTCTCGAAACGACAACAGCAAAGAAGCGGAAGGAGGTAAAGTTCCGCTGCTGATAGTTCAGTTCCAACAACTCCTGCGAACCTCCTCGGGATATGTGATTACCGATCGAGCTTCGAGCAATCGTGGCCCTCCCCACCTTTTTTCCCTCCCCAAGTCGACACTCGGAAACGCGAGGCCGCCGGCTTTTCTTCGCCCCGACTCCCTGTTGGCGCGTTTTGCACGGCAAAGCAGTGCGTCCCGTACGTATATACACACAGAGGCTTTTCTTCCCTCTGAAAGGGAAATCCCCCCGGGCTGTAGAAACACGCGGCGACTATGAGGAAAGGACGCGGCAAAAGTTGGCGCCAGGAAAAATGCTCGACCGAGCGAAATAAAGAAACGAATTCGACGAGCTCGCCCGTGTGTGGGAGGAGGTTGGCTTGTGTGCCTTATGGAGACGGGAAAGAAGGGGGGAAAGCCCCAAGGAGGGCTAACGGAGACAGAGAAAGGGGGAGAACAAAGAAGGACGAGAAACACTCGGAAAATTCCCGGACGCCTTTTCGCTAACACGGCACACGAAAGGAGGGGCGAAGGAGGAGAGGGGCAGCTAGAGCTGATCTTTATGGGTTTCCATATTTTACGAGTAACACGACTGGTAGCTTCTTCGGCTGCCCCGAGGCACCTACGCGACGTATTGTTCCAGTTTTCGTGATACGTCCTTCCCGCTATCGTCCCGATACGAACGACGGATGTATCGCGAAAGACCGCGCGTTTATGATGCCTGGAACCGCTCAATCCCGGATGTACGTGGGCTCCAAGGATCGATGGATCCATAGCTTCGGCCATCCCCTCGGAAAAGCCACCCTCCCGCTAGGAGGCATACGTATCGAGACCACTTTATGCGAGCGAAAAGGCAGAATCCTCTTTTGATTCGTGGAACGTTCCTTCGTGGAGATTACAAGTGTGTGGGGACTTCCGGGGAATCTTTGTGTTACGTTGGTGTATTTGATTAGAAGTAATAGGGAAGCACGAGGAACCATATAGAGGTCGATGATCATGAATTCTGAATGAGGGGATTCTCCGGAGGTTGCCTAGAAGAACTATGAATATCCCAGTTCATATCTAATTTCGAATAAAATTCAGTTCCTCCTGATGGTTACAAGTGCTGCATCTCGTTGCTTAAAATCACGTGTAACGTGGCGAAAAATATTCGCGAAAGGGATAGATCTATCCAAATATAAAAGTGGCAGAGTGAAAACTAATAATTCCTAGGAACATTCGTACAATCCCCAATCCGGTGGAACACGCAAAATTTTAAAGTCCATCACCGTAAAAAACTCCACCTCCCGTTGAAAGCAGGAATTCATATCTCTCCTAGTATTGGGCGCAGCATTATCAGAAACGTTCAGTGCTAAACAAACTATCGTTCCCCTCGTTTAAATAAAGCATCGATGTCGCAGTGCGCACAGGTGCGCGCGCGCTTAGTAATAAAGGAACGACCGCGAATTCCGTTTAACAAGCGGGAAAGCGAAGTGCTTATTGCGCTCCTATCGGCCTATCTGCGCAGAATGGCTACTTAATGAACGGCCGAACGGAGGGAAACGTGCGTTTCCTCGTTTCGAACGCTGATTCGTGGGAAAAGCTGCTCCTTTCGCCGGGCGATGTATCGCGTGCAGGCAGGCCAGTGTGTGTAAAAGCGCGCGGTGCACAGCGGGGCCACTGTGGCGGCATTGTTTCGTCTCAGCACGAACCGCTTGTTAAAAATATCCGGTAGAGCCGCGGGAGGATCGAATGAGCATCGTCGAGAGGAGAGAAAAGAGAGGCTGGGGAGAGCAACGGTTGCCCTGCACTGTTCGTTCACCTCAAGTCGCCGTTCGACCAGCCGAAGGAGCCTTGCCTTCCGCTCGCTCGCTAGCACAGCCAGCTCGCGCAAATTCCGCTACTTCCCCTGGGAAAATATTTGCCTTAATTTCGAGCATCGGAGGGCCGCGCTCCCTGGAAACGAATCGAAGCTAGTTACAGAACTCGGGGCGTGCGCAAATGTTGTACAAAGTCGCCGGGTAAAAGACCAGGGGGGCGAAGGAACACCTGACGCGCGAAAATACCTTCCACGGCGCATTGTAAACGGAGAACGGTGCGGGACCAACGAAATCGCGCTATGGTACACAGCAGTTGCTTCGAAACTGGGAAACGCGGTTCCATGAAAAAATTATGAATATAAGTTCGGCAGTAAGTTCGGCAGTACTACGAATTCGTGAGTAAAATGGCACTTGTTCTATGCCTTGTTTCTGGGAGTCTACTTGTGTAATAGAAGGAACAGGGGGAAATCGAATTTCCATGGAGATATAATAACACGCAGGGTGTCTGGTTGGTAGAGGGGAAAAGAAAACTCGAGAATCCCGTGGTCGACATACGGTCCGCCTCCGGGACGAAACGACTTCTAGATACGAGGGAGTTCCTTACGTTCCAGAACTCTGAAGACCATCTGTCGCGCGACGAAAAAATCACATCCGGTACCATGATTCCTCCTTCAGCTATTCCCTCCTTCTGCCACTTCTAACAGCACTTGAGCTGCGAATTATTTGGATCGCCTTGCCAGTAACGAATGGAGCAGGGGAAAATAATAACATTCTTGTTAAAGACACTACTTTGCGATGAATCTTCTTGTAAAATGAGAGTATTTGTAACAAAAGTAACAAAATAATGTAGGCATTCCTGAGTCTTTTTTTTATACCATAAATACGCAACAGTCTGCAACGATTTTTAACTAACCGGAATTTTCAACGTGCCCCATTTTCAACAAAGCACGAATACCAACGTCCCGGAGCCACATGAATTTTTCCGCGGCTACTTTCGGCCGTTTAATTTCGAGAAAATTCAACAATCGAACGATTCCCCGCAGTAACAGCAACGCACAATCGCATATAAAATTCGTAGAATTCAAACACTCCGAATTTTATGCATGGAGTATCGTTAGGGAAATTTCGAACCTCCATTTTTTTTTTAAATTTTGAAGGAAACATTCCAGAGAAAAGGAGAAGAAAATTCTAAGTGTTCTGATCGCAATAACTCTAAACTTGTATTAAGAAACAATTTCCTAGATTCTTTGAATTTTCCAAAAAGCAGAACATGCAGATTTTTATAAATTCGAATTTCCTATAATTTTACAGCCAGCAATTCATTTGATCCTACGAATCACCGAGTTCTTCAATTTTTACCAAGTTTAATAAAATCGTGATTCAAAGGTTTCTTTAAAATTAAGTGTGCGCGAGGGCTCTACCTGTCGGAGCAAAGGGTTAATATCGAGAAGAACCTCCGAAGGTCGGCAGGGTCGTTATCGTAGCCAGCGTGGTAGTGCGCAACGGACCAGTTCACCTGTCTGCACCTGCAGTCTTCGGCATGAATGGAACAACTTAGCGGGACTTAACGTAGGCACTGTACGAAAAAAAGAGTGAAAGGCAAGGCCGCCACTTGCTGGCAGAAGCTGAGAGTCAGTGAGGAAAAGAGGGACAGGGAGCGGAGAACGACTTTGACATTGGCAATGGCCGTTTTAGTTACGCGGCGACCGCGTAACGCTGCTACTTTCCACCCAAGGAACGGGTCAAGTGGAACGGCGCGGCAAATTCGCGTTTTTCCTCATACCTAAATGATGAATCGGAAACAAATGGTGCTTCCGTTGCGTAATCTGTTACTCGCGCGGCTGTTAATTTGATGTAATCGAACATTGCATAATAACATAGGTATTCGAAGCATTAACGCGAATCAATCGATTCTGCAACTTGTCAAATTGCAAATTGTTTTGAACTGTACATGTGCAAAGTATTTAACGATCTGTGAATGCTATTAATGAGTTATGGATTGCTAATACGTGAAGAGGATGAAAATTTCACGAGACTTAAAATTGAAATAAAATGAAAATTGTCACAGTTCTGCATTTTTTCAAGTTTATCAGAACGTAGAACATCGCTTCTCAGCTGCACTTTTGTGGTCTTATACGGTAGTGCAAAAATGATTCTCTACAAGGTCCATTCGAAAGTTTCTATTCACTGGTATGATTTCTCGACAACGAAGCCCTTTAGAAATACATTCTGGGACCAGAAATCACTGTTTTCTTAGTTACATGAAACGGGACGTCCACCATTTGTAAATCGAGTTGGATGCGTGTCGTAGTAAAGAACGTTTCCACCACGCGCACCCCATACAAATGAGCCGAAACGCGTTAATAACAGTGGAGGAAAAGAAATTACAAGTTCCTCGAGCTCATGGGCGCCGCGCGCGAAAGAGGGAAAGATTAAACGCGTTAAATCACATTTCCGCCGATAAAAAGAATCGCGGAAGTTCGGGCCGTGAGCGGAACGAAATAAAAGCTGGGAAAATCGAGTTTTCGAGTGCCGTGCTCGCTAGGCAAGTAGTTTGCCAGATCGATCGAAGCTGAAACTAGCCTTGAGCGAAAACGTCCTGACGATTTTTGTCGCAGCAACAAGTTGGTGGGTGGGACCCGTTTCGCCCTGCCTTCGAACCTGGCTACGCATTATTGTAATATTCACTGCGATGAATTCAAAGCCGCCGACGGGATCCCCGGGGATTTATTATAGATCCGTCCATTAACTAAACGTTTTTATTGAAATGGCGAGATCCGATCAGCACGCCCGAGAAATCGCGTTTGGCGAAATTATCGTGTGAAAAATTGATTGGATCAACTAGCGAATGAAACACTTTAATCTATCCAGGATCATCTTTGATGGCACAAGTTTCGTTGTGATCGATGCTTTTTTTATATTAATTGGAAGCGTGTGTATTATATGCTTCTTACGCAAAGAATTGTATTGTGAGTAAGATTATAATACTTTTCTACAAATAAAATGAAAGATTTGTTAAATAGCAGGCTGTGCAATAGAACTGCCAATTAAAACTATCATTTTATTTATTCTACTGTGGTTTCAAAATTTAGTTCCATGATATGACTGGATTATTGTAACCCTCTTATTATGAAAAGAGGAAGAAGGAGAGAATACTGTAAATTACTAGATCTTGTAATAAACCTTGTCTTCTATAGCAAATAAAATTTCTAAGACTCTTTGTGCAGGAGAATTTGTAAGAAAGAGACGGGCAAGAAAGGATGTCCATTTAATAAGGTAACGCAAAGAGTCGAGAGCCTCACGATTTTATGTTAGCCCGACCCTCCTTTATTACGTCATTAATTAACGGAATGATCCGAGACGATGCGTAAACCTCGCCCATAAAGGTTAGCACTGGAATGGTCTTAAAATTAAGTGATTCACTCACATCGACAAAAAACCCTGCTATCGTTTCTATTGGCAATTCGATGGCGACATAAAAGGAAATTAATTATGTACACTTCGGAGCGCTTAAGCGCAGAATCGGTCGTGAGTGGTACGTGACACGATTTCGATGGAAGTGTTCGTGACATATTACACGTAACCAAAAGATAAATCTTTCTGAATAATCGAAAAGAACACCAAAGTTCCAAGAAAACCAAAAACGGCGTAAAGTAACTAAAAGCTCAATTAAATCTTTAAAAAAGCCATAAATCAGTTTTGCACTCTCTCGGACGTAGTATTGGCGTCAGAAACTCCACCTTTACTATCATCGTTACACAGAACGCCGTTAAAGAAAAAACGATACCAATAAAGATTCGATTACAACGGCCTCTAACGAGATTAAATCCGTTAAATTTAAAGTAACCTTTGCGGACCGTTACTACCGCTGAACAGACGCCATGTTTGATTTCGTAATTCCATCTATTCCCGCGAATTCCTATACTTCGCAAAATATTCCGTGAGGTTGCATTAAAACTTGTCCACTTGGCACTTGCCCGGCACCAGAACAGGTCACGGACAAAACATTGGCGGATGTATAAATATTCCACGACTCGAATTCTTGACTATCGTTTTCTAACGACTGTTATCTTTTTCAGCATAGGTGAAGGACGCATCGTCCATGCACTGTACGCACTTACGTATGCATATGCAATGCCCGTTCGAGCTTCATTAACCGTGCTGCAAGCGAGAATGCCCCGCTGGAACGCGACTGAGATGGTAAAAAGCATTCATTATTACCTGAGACAAGTCGGAGTCGTCTCGGATTTTGGCGTCCATGGTCTGGATGGCGAAGCTGCTTGTCGCGGCGGCGATCACGAGCACCGTGGTGAACACGCAGCTGGTAGACAGCATCGTTGAAATGTCCGGCTGCTCGGTTCGAAGGGGAATGTCACGCTCGCACGAAACTCACAAAATCCACTGTTTTACGCGGACAGTCCGACGCGTGCACGGCACAAGAGGTACGTGAACGCGTACGATCGAGGCTACGACCGATCGATGGCGCTGTCAAACGCAGCCTGTCGACGGTTTGGAACGCGCGATCTGGATTGTTTTCAAAGTTGGCGACCCAAACGGTCGCTCGGGCTGACGCGCACTGTCCAATGCACGCGCGATCTTCGAAATGGGAGAGGCGCGTTTCCCGTTGCGCGTCGAGGAACGGCTGGCGAACTGCGCGGCGCCTTCGAGGACCTGGGAGGGAAGGCAGAGTGACTCAGGGACGAGATTACCGTGACTCGTGGGCCGGTGGGTGAGACGAGCCGCGACAGATGGAAACGTAACGACTGACTCCGCACTCTTTTCGTAGGACGTGTCAACGATACGGAGGATAGCGCGGAACTGCGCCCTCTCCATGCCTGGACCCCCGTGGCCCCCACCACACCGCCGAAACGAGTCTTCGGTCTACCGTACCGTCGTCTCCCCTCTTCCGCGGCCGACTTTCCCCCACTCGCCCGGTTCTCCATACAGCGTCGTTCACCGCGACACACATTCAACACAGAGCCGCGCGCCACGACGGGGACAGCTAACCTAGAGAGGCTCGTGAACGGCCGATGGTCATTCGATTCTCTCCTCTCTTCGGCGAACGGTATGAGCAAGATTTATTTAAAGTCATATTTTGGGTGTAAATATTGGATATAATACGGGGCTGGATGTTTGATAAATAGCGTATTCCAAGCGGGTCGAATTGATTGAAACGAATGCTGCGGGTGGGCCGGGGACAGAATGAGGCATGAAACGATTTGCTCAGAGATGAGGTGGTGATTGTATCGCGATTCAAAACGCAGTGGCGCTCAAGTCTGGCCATTTTGACATCGCTGTTCATTTATTTATCTCGTGCTCGTTTAAATGCTGGTCTCGCGTAAAGATTCTCGAATGCAATATTATTCGTGAGGACTATTACCGAGTTCGTGACGTCATTCTGCTCATCCACCGTTCTCCTTGACCGACCAGTACGAAACCCTTAACTGCGTCGCCGACAAAGGTTGACATCACGTCTACAGGATTTTCTCGTCCAACGAGAGAGCCAAGAAGCCGGCGTCGCCTTTGCTTCCCCTTTGATTCGCCCCTGAATCCGTTGCCACATGCAGCTTCAAGCCGGGGCTAGGGAATAGCGATAGGAAAAGGTCGTGCACGGCTTCTTCCACCTTCCTCCTTTGGCTTATTAGCTAGAAAGCGTGCTGCATGTTGTACCAGAACAATGCCTGTACACGAACTATCGGCTAGATTGCTCTCGAGTACCGCTCAAAGACGGATTTCTTGGGATCTGAGAGGAGCCTTGAGTTATGGACCAAAGAAGACTCAGACAGCCAAGTATGCAGAGACTGTAAACATGGCAGTACTCATCGGCTGCCATCAATTAAATCCACCTTCGCTGCTTCCCAACTTCTTCCGACTTAGCGAGACTTCAACACGCGCCCCTCATAGACTCCTGGCCCCCGTCATTAATAATTCGACGAACAAACGGAACCGTGGCAGTCTCGAGATTACTCGTTCATACAAAACACTCGCAAAAGTTTCCCGCGACAATTTCGGGAGGGACTTAAAGCGCTCGATGGAGCACGTCGCCACTCGTTAAATAAGACACACTAGCGAGGGGGCATTTTCTCCCCTTGGCCTTTGAGAAAAATCATTTATTTTTTAAAACTGATCTTTATTAAGTTTATACTGGAAAAGGGAATATTTCTAAATATCGGTTTTAAATTTTCAATTAAATTGGCACTATAAAATGGGATAAACAATCAAGAGGGGTATATTTTTCTTTACCATCATCCCAAAGTTGCTGCCCCCCTGGAAAAAAGTCTACGGACGCCCAGACGGAAACCAGACACGAATTTCTTATCGTTTCCTTTGTCGCGAAACGAGAAATTCGGAAGGTTCGTTCGAAAGTTCGTTTCCATGTGATTCGAGATGTACAATTTCTTTTGACGACAAGTTGCCAACGATGCAGGGGTTTGCTTTTTGGTTCAGTACCACCCTGCAGGCTTGATGTTAACCTTTCCTTTCGTCGTATCGCTTCGGGTGGACGAGAGTCGATATAATAGTAAACTCGATCGGGAGTTCAACGAGCGATCCCCAAGTGCCAGTGGACTTGGACCGATTCTCGAAACCTCCCGGGGCAATGAGGATTAAGGAAAGATCCCGATCGCGAATATAAACGCGAAGGGTTTGCGGAACTTCCCTATTGTTCGCCTGCTTCAATCGTACACCGGGAGTCTCGCTAAGTTTGCCCCAATCCCCCCCGGTAATTAGTAGTCCAGATACGCCTGTTTGACCTCGCCCACGATCCAATTTGGGGTTACTTAAGCAAGTATACCTACTCGCGAGTTTCTACGACTGCTTGCTTGGACGAAAAGCTAGCCTTTTATGTGCTACCCTTCGTGTAATCGCATAACGTAAACGTTCTTCTCCTTTAAATAAACAATAGAACCAATTAGATCAATTATTAACGAAGAACAGAATATAGAATTTACTAATACGGAAATGTGTGTACACCGTTTGATTTGCAATCTGCCATCTACATAATTTAAACTTGTGTTACTGAGAACATCTCAGCTGGACTAGAGCCATACCCTTATCTCGATAATACACATATGTCCGTGAAAGCGCATTACCGCGTTCCGTTTCACCTGCTCTGATAAATAACGATAAATATCGGGTATCATTCGCTAGCATTTATTTCGACGCAAGATTAATCTTCTCAGAGTTGCCGAGGGAAGCGCTCTGACAGACTGCGTTTCAGCACTCGCCCTGACAAAAGTCCGTGAGTTGCGTATCGTACGAAGCAATTACAATCCCGCGATTCGAAAATTCCGTCCGAACGGTTCCCACGAATAGGCTTGATATCTCACTGCGGACGTTCTAAAACAGAAACAGATAATCTGCGGGCGCGAACGAGCGGGAGCCATCGATCACGCGATGTTCCACACTCGATTGAGCAGCCAACACTCTGCAGTCTTTTCTGATCGCCGATGCTCCTCATGTATTGGCCGGGCGGCATTCGCGCGTACGGTTAATTCACGTCTATACATTTAATTCCGGCACGATTTCCCGAATGCACACGGCTCTGGCGCGATGCGAGAGTCATTCGATGAATTTTATCCCGATCCGGCTTCTGATCTGACGCATCAAAATATCGCGGGGAAGGCATTTACCCGGGGTAGCGTTGAGATTATCGAGCCAGCGCCATTCTACGCGAATTACAGGCAGAAATTTTATATCGCGTGAGAATAATCGTGACACGCGGCCGGTTTAATTAAAGGCTTTATCGGGCCGTATTACTTTACCTGCTTTTAGCTCGCTAAAGCGAGCCAAGGTTCAGTTTCATCATGGGATCAGGAAACCTGAATTTTTTTTCACTAACGCTGGTTTTGTGTGCTTTTGATAGAACATACCATGTTGCTGTCCAATCAACCCTTGACAGTTAAAACCTGCGCTACTTCGGATAATGCATTTATGAAAATTAAGCTTTCGATAGAATTTCTGGCTTAAACCGAGTAAAAATAACGGGGGCCTGATTTATTTAATCAGTTTAGTGAATATTGCTTACAACGATTGCTTGGAATGTGTCGAGGGACTGTTTAGAGAATAATTCAAATTATATTTCTTTGAGTAACCAATTATCTGTCTGTGTAGAAGACGCAATAATTCGAGTCAATTAAGGCAGAAATATTTAGTTAAATATTAGTTTGGCTTTCTGTTTTACGAATGAAACATACTGCATCCGGAATAATGGAAAGCTTTATCGAGAGGGAATGATTTTTCCCTTGTTTTTTTTACATTCTATGTTAAATATCGCAATGGTGGCTGTGTGAGCGACGTAGTTATGCATCGAATATTGTCGGGTACGCGTTATAAATTGACAGTAATTAAGATGGAATGAAATGTACTAAAAACGGTACAACAGCTAAAAATTCCTGTAAAATATCCATAAAAGTGCGCTCACTGAACGTTGTCGAACTTCGATATCGAAACTGAATCACAAATTGACTATCTAAGTAAGAACAACTACTTTTCTAGTTGCTTTCCCAATGCATCGTAATAATGTGTGAATAATTCTGCTGTTTCTCTAGTCTGAATATTTTTCGTTTATTATCCCTACTAATCTTTCCATTTGTCACAGAGTTAAAAATGTTTTAATTCTGTAACTATCGACCTAATTCTATTGACAGTATAGGACATTACATGGACAAGACCTGTCGTTAGTAAAATATCGATTTCGAAGCATTTCAATAAAACAAATATTCGAAGAAACGTATGCATAATGCATTGAAAGTTCCATTAAAAGATTAAAACCTTTCACGGACATATCACTTTAATATTAAAACACCAACTTCATCCAGATGCTCCTAAATTCCAGCGAATCCTAATATCGAAAACGCGGATGATGCTATTCAAGTATGTTGTCCACCGAACAGACGTAGATCACGTCACCCCAGCTTGCACAAAAACCCGAGGCACTCCAACGGAGAGAAATGGTATATGTATGTCAATGAGAGGAACACGTTGAGTGTCTGGCCTCAAGGCTACGGGGGCGGCCTAGACTAGACGTCCTAAACAATAGCAGGAACGACAACGTGCAAACTTGGACGGCGCCATTGTTCCCTTCACGTGATCTACAGATGTTTACACCTCGGGGAAAGCTACGTCGACGCCGGAGCTCCTTTTGCGGAGTCTATTAGCCGAGAGAAAGTGGTAATAGATCCCGAAGCTCATGGCGGGGCATATTCTTTGGCTCGGCCGCGAACAGGGCAATTGTCCTGCGAAGGCGACACATTATATCGCATATACGTTTCGCGTTACCCATCTGTCACTCTCCCGCGTCTCCCGGCATGCTATTCCTTGGGCGGCAGCTTTCTCATCTTTACGATAGTCACCGTACACGTACCGAGGAATGCAGCGAATGCAAGGACATGCTGGTGCACTTCACAGCGGGAACCCGGTCTGTGCTGGATGTTCAGAGGGGAATGTACATCGAGGAGAAAAGGCAAGATATGCCTTGACACACTTTAGCGTAACCATTTCTGCGGCGGGAACACCGGGCCGGAAGCCCCCTTAGGGGACTCCCTGCAAGATGCAGGGAGTCCAAGTTTGCCAGCGTTACTTGCTACTTCCGGTAAGGAAGAACGCGGCCAGAGTGTGGAGCTGCGGGGATGGAAGGCAAACCGTACGGGCGGAGGGGGGCGGGTGAGGCTACATTGAGAAACGTATTTGTAAACATACATCCTACCCATGAGGCTCGAGCAGCCCGTGTCGCAGTAAATCCCGGTACATTAATATTAATGCGTCTTCGGCATGTACAGCACTCGTGCCCTATCCTCAGCTGGTTCTCCACGTTGCAGAAAGCACGAGAGTTCAACACAGTTTACAGCGCCCTGAGCACACACCACCTTCACCCGGGGCTCTTCACAAAATCTGCGCTCCCGTATCACCCCCACGCCGGCTGTCCTTTATCCCCCCGTTCTGTGAAAATCGGATCAGGTCGCTCTCTACTTTTTTTCACCAATTTACGAGTGTCGCGGGATGTTTTGCGTCGCGCTGGAAGACGCAGTGTCTTGTTTGCTGGAAGTGTGTGTTTCGAAGATGTGTGTGGAACTTCTTTTAATAATAATCATATTCTGCGATGGGCTCTCGTAGAAGTTGATAATAAAGTCTATTCATTTTGCATTCAAGGGTATGTACGCACGAGTCATGCAGAGTCATAACTTCCGTAGGAGAAAGAATTGAATTTTCGAAAACTGTCAATATCGATATTGCAAGAAATGTAACTTTACTAGAATTCTCAGAGTATAATTCAAAAACTGTCGCGTTCCCTGTCGGAGAAAGACATGCCGCAGTCCAGTGCCCGCGCAAGGATCGATGTTCCAATATCAATCCTCACTTTTCCTGGGTTAGTAGGTCCTACAAAAGAAGGGTCTGTGTCACAGTCCGTTTCTAGACGCTCTTGCTGTAATTTATGGCAGCCAGATCACCCCCATAAACTCTGGCTTTCAAGGTCCTCCACCCCCCAACGTATACCATTCCTTCAGTTACGAATTTCCTGTTTTCTCGTAGCCAGTGACACAAAAACTCCTTCGAGTCTTTCGGTATGTCGAGGAGAAACCTCCCGATGAATAATAACCAAATGCTTCCACACTGTAATGAATTAGAATTGGACCTACTTATGCCGAAAGCTACCAACCTCAATCATACGAAGAGTTTAATTGTTAAAGAAAAGTAGCTTTATTCTATTGGGTAATTTTATTTCTTGTTTTTGTTTCATAATGGGTTATCTAATACTGAGTAGTATAATTAATACTATTTTAAATTTTCTATAGCTTTTGTTTCTAAGCCTAAAATGGAACTATGGCTTGGTAGTTTTAATAATTATATAAAACAAGAGTTATTCCATGGGTTGGTAATTTTTTGCAAAATAAAGATCACAAAATTAGGGAATTCACAGTGCGTTCACCTAATTCTTTGACATTTCGAGGGTTGGTTTTCTGAGTAACTAAACCCAATTGTATATACAATTTCCCTTCAAATCTGAAAGAGACATTCAAGACTCTCCTTGCTTTGAATCTCGTTTGCGATACACATGGATATTTAAAAAAGAAGTGTTCGCTTTCGAATCGTGGATCCCTGCGTGCTGCCAGCGCATTAAGAGACACTCTGGCGTATAACAATTGCACGGGCGCACGCTTGTAACTCTTTCGGAAGGGCTCGCGAATCTGTCACATAAAATAACCATATCTTTCGACACATAAAACTGCGATATTTCTCTGCCTGTCTTACCAACACGATTCTCGATGGAGCATGGACTTCCGCGGCGTCGCCCCCGACACGGATTCCCTTGACTCCGGAAAATAATGATCGCGTCCGATGGCGTCTGCACGCCGTGAACCATTGTGATGCCTCAGATTTTTATGTCTCGCCTTTTCTCCGTAATCCTCCGTGGATTCTATACGCGCCCAGTGACATGTTTCTACGAAATAGACAGACCGGGCAGCTAGATTGGCAACGCAGAAAAGTTCGCAATGCAAACGAACAGTGGAAGATGGAAAATTATACACAAGCAGACGTATCTAATAGAATGACCGCAAATGTGGCTTCTGGAAAAACTAAACAAATAAGGCTGAGATCCATATTTGAATCTAAAAGGATTTGTACAATTAGCAAAAGTGAAAATTTAGATACATTTAAGACCCTGCTCAATTAAAAGATATAAACACACACAGTAGCGTGTAAATACATATAAAAAAATACATAGACCCTCCCCAAAATGAATGACCAATTTTTGGAAGCTTAACACGACACAAACCTTATTTTCATCATTTTTTTTTTCATATAAAAAAATGTTATATTCAAAAATCAAGACATATACCTTTTCTTGTTCAAATTAAGCTGCGTTCTCTTAAAAAGTAAATTTAATATCTTATAAAATTGTGAAATAGCAAGCCTTTCTCCTAATGTCTCCACTAAACAACAATCGATTACTGCATTCTAATTTACGCCTTTACTTGCAAAGGAATCTAATGGAAAACCCACGTAATTGCATCAGAAAGACACGGAAACGTGTATATTTAATCCCTACTCCCCAGCAGCAAATGTCCACGGGGTTAAATCAACAGACATAGCAGCAGAGACACCGGTGCTCCAGCGTTTCCTGTACCGCGATAATCGCCCACTTGAAAAATCCAGCCAGTTGCCGGCGCGTCGGTGAAGATCCCCGTGATACACGCAGCCGATCGATACCGCATCAGGATCCAGCGTTCACGTGCAACCGCCATGCCATGTGTGCTCGGTGGTGCAGTTGGTGGGATAAGGGAGCATCGTTCCGACGCGTGTACATATAGGTGGCACGTTATTAAGAGGTCTAACCCGCGCGCAGCCCTCGGAGCTGGTAGCTGCATGCACGGCCTAGATACACCTGCAGGTGCACGGGGCATATGTGGGTAACGACACGATGTTCGACGCCCTGGCTGAGGTTTCTTCAGGATGGCTCGTTATGCCGAGCAAATTGCGACGTAGAAACTGAATTCCAGCATCGGGGTGGGACGACTTGACTCTGCCAACAGGGCGTTATCACAATTGCGAGCTCGACTACCATGCGCAGCCTGAATGTCGCTAGTCGTGTAAGGAATGTTTGGATTAGTTTAGACCCTGGTAAGCCATGTTCCCTCTTTCACCAAGCTGCCATCTCGCTCCTTGTCCCGCCCCAACGAACGAAACGGCACCCAGCACGTGTACAGTGCCGTGTCAAGAATTAATACGTCGGACGTAATGTTTCGTCAAATTAACGTCTCGGCTTGTAACAGCTTCTGCTCGAGCTTAGCGCGCGCTCCCGCGCGGTAGGCAACGGTGGCACGCTGTAAAATAAGCCGCACGCATGAATTTCAAGGGGCTTCGAGTGGTTCATCGTTCTTGTATTTGATATTTTAATATTGATTGTAAGTGGAAACAGGGGTGCACGCCGTAGAATCTACTAATTCTGCTGAAACCTAGATTTCTATATTGTCTGAAAAACTTTTCAAAGTTCGGAATGTTGTCCCCTTCCCACGTGCAGCTGGCGTGACGATGGAGCATTACCATTCCGTGGGTAATTCAAAGAAATTAGAATGGATCTCTGAAAAATTTCAATTTTAAAAATAACCAGTCATGGTGCAGTGTGATAAGCAAAGCTTGGAAGTATATCGTGCCTGCGCGGTGGTAAGTTGACAGCCGTGCAACATGCGAATGCATGCTTTTATATCAGAGAACCACGAAATTGGTGTCACTTGTGACGCGAATAGTGGACAGACCTGAAACTAGAATTATGTATCGATTTCTCGATATTCATTATGAAAGCATTGATAAATTCATTATTCCTCCACATTCAATCACCGATATTCTGACGAAATTAATATCCATAGTTCGAAGTTAGAATTTAATCTTTTAAGCCAAATCATCCACACCTTTCACCCATCAATTCAATTCTCACTATTTCCACTGATAAGAGGGCGGCAAGACATTGCAGTTTCTGTAATCATTCAACGCGTATCTCTTTAATCCCCAGTTTCCAGCAACAGAGAAACAACACGGGGGGGGGGGGGGGAGAGGGATGGTATCAATTAAACCAGCTTTGCCCTACATCCGATCATTTTCGCGTGGCTTCGGTTTTATGGTCCCAAGCAACTAATCGTATTAGCAATCTTGGCGCAGAGTGATGCTGCAACCGCGTAATACTGCAAGCTAATTTTCCGCTTGTAAAATAACAGAGGCCGGTATCGTAATTAATAACCCGTAAGATGATTTACGGACTTTCTGTCTAATAAACCGCGCGCACATCGTGGCCCGCGCGAGCTTGTTTTATCAGACCCGCTTGAAACTTTTTCGCGGAATACGAAAGTCATATATCATCGGCAGGCATGCATTCTCGAGGAGCGAGTACATCTGGGTCGAGGTAGTTTTTCGAATCAGCCCGGCGTCGTTTCTTCGCTTAATATCGTCGCGATACCCGACCGTGATTCGAATCGCGACAGATCCATCTCGGCGCGCGAATATCTCGGAATGGGTTTCTGAGACGTCGATCAGCTTTCGAATGGGGCGACTCGATCGGGCGAAAATGAAACAGGAGGAGGCACGGAGCTGCGCTGAAATTTTCGTACAAGTTCGCGTGATTATCGACTAATCGTGGCAAGCTAGGCGACCACTAATTACCTCCTAGCGGTTATTAATTGACCCATCGATGGGATCACCGATTATGTTTAGTACGCGATTACCAGAAAACGGGCTGAATAAATAACGAGGAGACTTTCGCGGGGAACAGATCGATGATTCGACGTGAGTGCTCGGGGATTATAGTTTCCTCGTAAATCAATATCCGTAGCAGAAAGTTGCTGAGTTGCTAAAGAACGCAAGGTAACGCGACAAGTTCGCGCAGCGAAGATCGTCTTATTAATCATTTAGCCGTGACTCGCGCGAACGGTTATGCAGTGGAGGAAATGAAATCTGAGGTGATATAATAGGGACTCAGCAAAAGGTTTAATAAGATCTCACTAAGTAGCGCAGTGTGCGAATCAGGTGTAAATTTTCGATTCAAGAGATATTTATTTCAATACTCCACTTACATCGTTCACTTTTAAGTGACAAGCTTTATCGGACGTATCGTAGATTGTTTCATAATTTATACATTTTGGGATTTATTATTGCGAGCTCATCCATTATCATACGTATGAATGTATGTATATTTTATAAGAGCTGTCTACTTGAAAGGCTTCAAAAATTCAAAACACTTTGCTGGGGATGGAATATATTACCTACGTCTGAGATTTTACCACCAGCATCCAGACCACGTCATATTTGATGACGAATGAGTGATAGCGATGTCTAAAATAACCAGTCTCTTAGTTTGAATGGCAGTGCTGTTTTTAAGAATAATCTCCACGAAGTCACTTAATGAAACTCATCAAATGCGATATCAATCTAATAGCGGGGGGAATTTTCAAGTGACAAGCCAATTAGACACACCGCATCTGTGTACTTGATTAAGAATCTACACCCTTTAAGAGCATATTCATGTTCTCTCTTCAAGTTAATATAAGAATGAGCCAGAGCAGTCAGTGCTAATGATAGCAGTCACGACTTTTGAGTACCGTCAACGATTTCTTCGCCCCGGAAATATTGTTTCTCTTATTAAAATTACGCGAGTATTGGAAACAGGGTCAGTCGTCAGAAAGGAGGGTGAGCATTTAATAAATGTCGAAATCGCGTGTGGCGCCCGTGTAGAATCGAAGAAGTCTCGGTGTAAGAAAGGCACAAGTGCACGGAAATCGCGTATCACGGATAAATAAACGCTCTGGTTTGGTCAACCATCTCGATCCTCACTGCACTCTCGTTTTCTCAGTCCCCTCCGTGCAATTAAATCGTTTATGTGTTTTCTTCCCGAAGATTCTGGTGGAATTTCTTCTGTGTAAACGGATGTAGGTCGCGTGGATAACACCTTCGAATCGATGAAAAATTACATGAAATATCCTGCTGCACCAGGAATCTCGATTTCTCTCGTTAGGCATGCGAAGCTGATAGGAAACTAATGTCGAAAATGCATCGAATTGATTGGAAATATCGGTGACCCACTTTCTACTCTTCCTGCATTAAAAATGATTGCTACAGTGCTCCACATTCGATTATTTATTTTAATGAATTAAATTTTGCAATCCATTTTAATGCGAATAATGTTCGTAAAATATTTTAATTAAATTTAACGTGTATTACGAGCTGTAGCTGTTGGATCGAGATTACAAATTCAGCTGGTAGAGATCCTTCGGAATTCTTAAAATGCGCACTGACAGAAAAAATTCATTGACATTCGAGACTGAATGTGGTTTATTGGAAGCTTTTATAGGCGCTTTTATCGCAAGCGCCAAATCGAATAGAGTCAAACATTCGCGTGGTGATAAATGAATGTAAATCAGCAGGCCTTCGTCGGGCATTGAAGTTTTACATGTGAACTACCTTGTCCATAAAAAGTTATTCCCACTTGATAGCAGGCGAATAAATAATTCGTGTAAAATATGGAGAAATACAAAATTTATCCTTTAAATTTTCATCTTCATTTATTTGTATAATTCGTCGTTTATCAGTGTATAGAATTGCATGGTTCTGTGATTAATTCAATACAATCATGATCTTTTGCCACAATTGTCTGTAAGTAAACACATAGCACTGTTCAACAACACAATATAAAATATAATACATTTCTGGACTTCAATGATGGGGTTCTGGAACAATGTTGTTGTACAGAGAGGCACAATACTTTATTATATCTTTTGAGAATGGTTTGGCGTATATGAGCGAGAACACAACGCCGAAATAGTTATTGTACTCATGAATGCCAGTTTGTAGTATCCATTTGAAGGTTTCGCTTAGTTTCAAACCGAGAATATTGAGCGAATGAATTATTCAAAGGCCTGGGTTTGATTATGGTTGTATAATTTCTGAAACGCGTCATTATGCTGCATAATGCACCTATTACAGCCACTTATTAGCTCGGTCACTCATCAAATTTTACGTTTCATTCTTTTAGTTTCATTTAAAGTCCACTTCCTGTACATTGAATAATTTGTAATTTTATTAGGTAATGTATACCAAATTCTGTGTCGTTGGGATAATTCAATTAAATGTTAGCTACGATGGATAGACATGGAATATTTCTACAAATTTCTATGATCAGTATTTAACTAGCATACACTCTCCTTTCAGTAATCATTTCACTTACACGAGAGTTTATTACCATTTCCCTTGCCAATAATCTCGACATACCAATTTTCTACTCCAGTTTCAAAGGTATTCCCATCTGACTTTCAACATGAAGGTGGTGTCATTCGATTTCCCTTGCCGAAACCATGTCAAAGGTACGTAGAAATCGCAGCACGCTCTTTGATCACAAATTACTCTGTGGCCCCAACATTCTCCTTTGTTCCTCTGTGCTACATCAAAGACTATAAACTTCGACTTGAACCTTCCTTAAGGAGTCACGACTAGGGACCTTTTCTTCTGGATAAGAACTGTTAATTTATGACCTCTTACATCTTCCAATAGACCTTTCTTGCACCCTGCTGAATTTATCTTAAGGAACGGTGTCCTACAAACGATAAGAATGAAAGAGCATAGTATTCAGCGTCCAGAGTCCAGGACCACAAATCCAGGCCACTCAAAGTATCCGCTTGTTGATTTCAACTGGGCCGGATCGATATAACCGATTCGGGCTTCTCGATTCACAATAACGCTATTATATTAGGAACAATAGATCCCAGTCGATCATTGTAAAGTGTAGATCGTTAACTTTTCCGCGGTTCTGTATAACGATCGCTCGTTAGCCAGGCTAATTACTCTGGTAGTGGGCGTTGGACCGTGAAAGTTCGTTAGTTAGTTAGTACTACAGGTTAGTGCCCAAAGAGGTAGGATTCATTTGGGCTCCTCTCTCCCTCGCTTTTCCCCATCGCCCTTCCTCTCTCCCTTTCTCAGTCCCATGACTTCTCGTGCTGTCCTGATTGCTGACTTACGAAAACCGCAGGTGTCGCACTTTAACCCGCTGATTCAAACTCGACGAGTTCAAATACTGACGCAGAGTCCAACTACTTTAGGCGAACAATGCATCAGTGTTTGGACAGATTTTAAACTGTCCCCTTTGATATTTCCCTCGCTCTCGTGACGCATAGAGCTTGCCTCTTCTTCTTTCGAAATTAAGACGGTAAAGGGGCGTATTTGTCAGAAGAGAAGCCCGATTTCGAGGGAACCGATGTTACGTATATAATTCCTGTAATTCACGACGAAGTCCCATAAGAGAATGAATAATCGTTGCGCGGTTAAATGTGGAAGACAACATCTTGACTTGCCTTCAAGCTTCTGTCTTCAATCTTCATTATTATGCCACGAGAGATCCATGCCATGTTAATTAATATATAATCAAACTTTACGTCAAAGAGCGTCCCTGGCATTTTGTAATTAACATGCCCCAGAATGGAAACAACATCGCATCGAACATGTAAAACAAACGAAGGAGGTCACAAAGGGAACGGCAAGGAAACAGGATGCAGTAGCGTCGTCATCCATGAGTTCCAATGATCCTTTAATCGTATTGTTCCAATCAACAATGCCGTGCGTGCAAACGTGAATACATAAGCGGAAAGATGGAGTGTGTTACCAACTGGATTACCATGTTTCACATGGCGCAGTTCATCTTCGTTTCGGATATCGTAACGTTGAAGGATGCTGCAGAATTCTGAAGGAAACTGTGTCGCGCGGTATGTCTAAACGAGATCAAAGAAGACACTGGATGCAAGCTTCTAGAAATAATAGTAGCCAGTTGCAACCAGCAACTTCGCGTACAATAAATTGCAGTGAACGTGCAGCTGTCTTTTAAATAGAATTCTGCATTTTCAAAGCACAGATTCGTTTTATTGAAAGAAGCGTCACGATTTCTTCAGAATCCCTGGTACCAAATCCAGGTACCTGGAATTGCCAAAATCTGTTTCGACCAACAATCTTTTCGCGCGAAGAAGAAAGCGCGGAGCGTATCTCGAAGAATTTTCCCAGGCATTCTTGCGCCGTTTTATTAATCTGCTCGCAAGGCAACAGAGGAAAAGGCGAAGGAAACTTGCGGTGTTTAACTCGTGTAAGTTGTTAGCGCTAAAATTCGGGAATTCGAGGGGAGAATTTCCGTGGAACTCGTGGAATTTCGAAAGAAGGAAGCAGAAGCGTATCGCTTTATCCGGCTACTCGTTTCGCCAGCAAACTTTCCAACGGAAAACAAGTGCAAACTTGCTGCAAATTACATTGCGAAATGCTCGCAAGAACCAAGATTTATAGACGGTTGGATGCGTTTAAAAAAAATTTCCCCTTTACTTCGCCGTCTCTCAGAAATGAGAAGAACTATTTCCTTTCACACTTTCGTCGAGTTCCGACCAAAACTCGTGCTAGATTCTATTATCTGTCCTCCACGAATCACACAAATTTCCTGTTCCCCACTTACCTAACCTGAACCTATTTTACCACGTGGCATTTAAATACATTAGAGATACAAATACACTACAGTCACAATTAGTAACCAAACGAAAACAGACAATCCCGTGAATTTATCGAGGCAGAAGCAGCGGTTGCAGCGATTGCAAATTCGAAACAGATAGGTTCCCGTCCGCCGTTCACGGTGCCGGAGCATAGCAATAAAAGAACGCGACAGTAAAAAAAAAGTAATTCGTTTTCATTTCCGTTTTCTCGCCCGAGCTTCTGCCGAACCGTCGATTACTCAGCACTCTGATAACCCGTGATCACGCAACACAAACTCCGCCGAGAATTTATGGGGTATTATGTTGTGCGGGGGTTCGAGGGCGATTTACACAATATTCCGCGATACGATAAATCACGAAGACGATGAGATTGACGCTAAGTGATCGCCGTTGAATGATACGCGACCGTTCGTTCCACTCGACCGAGAAAATTTTCGTTCCTCCCCGCTTCTCTCTTCCTTTTTCTACCCTTTCTTTCCCTTCGTCCGAGCGGCCTCGTGGCGAATGATCGATCTCGTTGATTTATATGCGGTCCAGTAGACACGTCAAGCAAAAATGGGCGAAACAAGCGGCTCCTACATACCTTCTTTCGCCAGCCAGCTATTCGGCTCGTCCTAAGTTAAAAGGATAACCTAGTTGGTGTCAGGCCAAGGGACAGGCCAGGAATTTTAATGCAATTGGAACAGGTTGTTCTGCGCGTGACAGGGGAAGGGCTGAATTAAGCGAGGAGAGTTTTCCAATTTCACTTTGGCCTCTGAAATGAGCCACGCCGCAACTTTTTTCTCCGGTCTCGTGTTGGGACAACGACGCGTGTAATCCTCCATTTGTTCAACCACATCGTCTGTAAATGTTGTTAACGTTTCCTGAAAGTAATTGGAATTTCCATTTATTTACTGGATTCTCCTCACTTTAAAGTTCGACGAAATAAACTGTTTCTCCATTATGCATTCGATATAATATTTTAATGATAGGACTTACCTTCTGACGTATTGAATTCCATCTGGACCGGCGGAACAGAACAAAATATTTATTTAAAAGCCCATCCTCAAAGATCCACGCGATAGAGGTAACCATAAGTGTCGATAACACTGCTGGTAGATATGTGAGTCTAATGGATAGAACGTAACTTTCATTAGGATCGATAACATTCGAGCAATTGACGGTTGAGTAAAGTGAAGGGATCACGATCGGTTAATTACCGAATTTAAGACGGCGATGCAATTCTCTGGCTAATGGAAAGTACCACGATCGCGAACTCGTTTGGAGCTAAAAGGAGATTAGTCACGAAACGGTGAACGTTGAACTTTCCTATACATCTGGATCAGCGGTCCGATTTTTGAATTTACAGTTGCCATACATTGATCACGTACGATTGGGATTTCACGTCCGTTAAGTAGAGGAAATGGAAAGGTTTTTAAGAGTATATATTAACGAATGATGAAGAAGTTAAGGGAAATAAAAGGGAAGAGTGTGAAGGGTAACGTTGCTGGATAGGAACTGAGAGATGATTGTGTATTTCTTACGAAACAATCGCCTTCCCTGCTTCAGAGTTATTCGATTAGCGGCCCATGGACCACATCCGGTTCTGAAGAGGGCGTCGATTGAGCCGTGACTCTATAATTGAATATTCCTCGGCCTTTCTTCCTTAAGTGGGCAAGATGTTGAGAAGTTTAATAGGGGAAATGGATAAGAAAACCAAATTCCCTTATCCCTTTCCTCTCTTTCGTAGCGAGGAACGTTACTCATGAATGGCGATACTGGAAACGTCCAACGCCACTGAAAATCCCCCGGCCTTTTCTTGAGTAAAAGGGTCCTAAAAATAACGGCGAGGAAAATGAACGGGTGTCGCAGTTCTTCGAGCCTTTTCCCAGTCTCCGGGAAAGCTTTCGTAATGTTTACATGTAAAAGGCCGGCGAAGCGATGTTCCGTTGTAAAGAGGATTGCAAAATTCACGAAGCACGGCGGCAAACGGCCCCTGTGAGTTACATCGAATGGAAACGAAAGGGAAGAGGGGGATATTGTGTCAGCAGACAGCTAACGATCTGCTCCAAGGATCTCGTTCCTCCGTCACTGTTGGGCTTTCACTCGTGAAACTGCAAAGGGGAGATTTCGGCCGGAAGATTGCAATTGTATTTGATACAAAGTAGTAAGGCTAGGCCGGTTCTAACCCATGGGGCAATGAGGGGAGCGCGGGGGCGGGGGGAAGTGAGGGCGCGCGGGGGAGCGCGGCGGAGGGAAACATGGGCGCGGGACCTGCGGGGAGAGGAAGGCCGCTTGCGCGCGCACGTGCCGCGGAGTGGGGGAAGCCGCGATGATGGAGGGGATTAGTCCGGGCCGAGCCGCCGCGGAGACCTGACCCACAGCCGAAAACTTTTGGAGGGGGTGAATGACCCCCCGAAAACTTTTTCAAACCCCAGGCCCATCCCCGAAAATTTAACCGGAGGAAGTGAATGACCCCCCGAATTTTTTTTTCCAAACCATTACGCGGCATACAGACATTTATTTCCAATGCAGAGAAATAATTTATTTTTTATCGGATGATGTTTCGGACAGTGTCGGGGAAAGATCGGCTTTTTTACAAACCGCGTCTTCGGAGGAGGGAAAGAGACAGAGCATTTTTTAATTCGGAGGAGAGAGAGAGCACTACATAGCGTCGTCGCAGCGTCTCGCGCGATCGCGCGTAACTCGAATCCTCTGGACCGACCGTGCGGGGTGACGTCATTTTCACGGCGCGAAGAACGAAATAGAATTATGCGACGTCAGCAGAACTGTTTTCCCCCCCAACGCAGAGAAATAATAATTATTGAATCGTAGAATCTTAAAATTATGTGAGGAAGACGGGCGAATGAAATTGTGAAATTATATATGTTTACGATATATATTGTTACATAATAATAATGATAATAATAAAATAAAAAATAAAAGCAAAAAGAAAAAAATCTGGATGATAAAATAAAAAAAATATAAAATCTAAATATCGTCGCTGTCGTCGTCCATCGGTGCCGAAGATGTCGAAGGTGATGGGGACGGTTGCAGCCACTCCGGTGGGGATGATGGGTTCCGCGCATTTCCATGAATCACCTACACACAGATACAAAAGTTGATATAATAATGATACATTAAACATAATAAACATCACGCACATAAACACAATTCAGAATGTTACATACCTGCGGAGACGACGAAGGCGGCGAAGGGGTAGAAGGCTGCCACATATCCCACTCGATAGGATCATCAGCAAATAGTTCACTTAACAATAAATCTACAGGAACTTGCGCAGGGTCGGTTTGAACTGAAACATTACTGCCCCGAAGCCCCGATACTGAGTTCTTTAAAACGGCGTCGTAATCGATCTTTTCAGCATTAACACTGTTACGCCACACCACACTTTGCGGAGCACCCACACGATTCCGCTGATATATATTTGGATACGCGAAAATATTATCATCCTCATCATCACCTTCTAATAAATATTCATTCCGTGCATTGCGATTCAGCCAGAACTCTTCATCCCCGAAGTGGTCGTCCGGTGGATCATCTCGTATGGTGGTCCCATTATGAAATACTTTTAAAAAAATTCCACCATCATGCTCTGCCTCCGCCTCACGATGTTCACCAACCCGAATTTCCCCAGATTGTACTGCGATATTTCGACACGTCACGTATACTTTTGGATTAATCTGGCGAATAGGTGTCACAGCAGCTGTGATTGTACCCGTAGCTGACCGGTTCAAATTCACGGGTAGATACATAATCTGAAATCGATTTTTCTTATAATTCTCAAAGTTATTAACACAACGATTCACTAAAAATATGATAATGGAAACTTACGGTATTATTCGATTGTATCTTCTATGCGTTGAACGATTGATGATATCCTTCAAAGCAATTTCACTTAGCTCAAAAAGATGAAGAGTGTTTAAAAACTGTCAAAGTGACTGCACGTCAACCACGATTTTGAATGCAACTGGTCTCGCTACATCTCCCTTACCATGAAATCGAGAAGTGCTTAGCTTTACAAAGTGAGACGCTGTTGTTCTCTAGATTCATTTCCGCTGACCATTACATTTATTCTTTGCACACATCATTTCGTTGAACCGTTTTCTCCTTCTTCTTTGACACATCATTTGACTAGATCACACCATTTTGAATGTCTATCGCATCACTTTCAACTCCTAACATACCACTTCGAACGTGAATCGAACGGGTATTGAACGCGAATCGAACGGTTTTGAACGGGTGTCGAACGCGAATCGAACGGTATCGAACGGGTATTGAACGGGTATCGAACGGTTTTGAACGGTATTGAACGCGAATCGAACGCGAATCGAACGCGAATCGAACGGTTTTGAACGGGTGTCGAACGCGAATCGAACGGTATCGAACGGGTTTTGAACGGGTATCGAACGCGAATCGAACGGTATCGAACGGGTGTCGAACGCGAATCGAACGGTTTTGAACGGGTATTGAACGCGAATCGAACGGTTTCCCACATAATAATTACAACTATCGTCTTAATCTAGCGTACATGTAGGAAGTTGGGGAGGGTGAAGAAAAAAACGTTTATGCATTAAAATTGATTATATTTTATTTAAGCATTTCTCTCTGGCGTTTAGACCACCAGTTGAATATTTTAAATACATTTTGCATGGCACAGTGTTTCGCGTGTCTACCACATCGCAGTGTATTAACTACATTTAGCTTATTTAGTGATTTGATATCCTCGTAGTCAATGTCCAGCGTCTCGATGACCACGTCCGCTATCGTATTTTCGTCGAGGAAATCCATGAGCCAGTCGCGTTTCTGCAGCCCTTTAACGTATATGATATGGGATGCGTCATCTTCTTCGTCGATCGCATCAGCTACAGCTTTCGTAATTAGCCGTTTAGCCATACTGTACGGAACGTCTCCATCGTCCCAACGTAGTCCATGATGTTTTGCCACCAGCCACCGAATGCTTGATTTGTCGGATTTCGTAAGAAGATATTGCGGCATCGAACTCCCAAAAATATAGTGCGAGAGAATTAATCCATTTCGTAGGACCGCCACTTCCTTGACGACAAATCTTCCATCGACGATGAACCCTTGCAGGTCAACAAATGTTGGTACAGCCATCATCGTTACAATTTGGAGGTCCATTCGCTTTCAAGACAGACAGGAGAATGCAGCCTTTCTCGTAAAGCATGTCGATTTTCACGATGAAATTTTGTGTGAATTTGACACAGGAGAGGGCGGGCAAGTAGCGTGACAATTTAATTGATTTTGCGCACCACGTTTGTCAGCGGATTGTATTCAACCACCCGATCGTGCAGAATCAGACAGTATGCCGTAGTATTTGCAGGTACATTCTCTTTACACTCGAATTCTATGCGCACGTCCACGGTGCCATTCTTGATCGACTCATTTTGTCGCGAGCAATCAATCACCACGAGGGGGCCAAATTGTAAAAATTCCGCCACGGTGAATAATGCCTCGTTGCAACTATGTCCATAATACGATTTATGGAATTGCGTATACATGTTAAACAAGATGGCGTGCTTATTCTTGTCAAAGTCCAAGTTCAGATCATCGTATGGGTAAAATTCTGAGTTGAGAAAAAGTTTTACATTGGTCAATTTACAGTTGTTGAACATAGTAACGTCTTCGCTCATCACATTCTTTCGAGCAGTCTGTAGAGCAAAGATAATGTATCGCGGCTTCTCCAGCTGCGCAGCTGCCTTCACAGCCCACGAATGTTTGGTCGTGCTCTGTAAGAGAGGATACTCGTACAAATCCCACGAGTGAAAACAAATGCTCAGGTTTTGTCCACTTTCCAAAGCACGTAGCAACGATAGCTTATTAACGTCGTTCAGCGTCACATGAGGCATCCGCCATTGCACTTTAAGTAATTCGATTTCTGGTTCCAACATCGGTGATCCTATTAGAGAATTGTTATCGTTGCGTGATCGTATTAAAATCACTTCGTGACGAGCATTAATAATCATGTGTTTGTAGTCCTCGCAAAATCCCAGCAAATATTTGAGTGGGACGCAAAAATTAAAATGATTTTTCAATATTAGTCCATCGCGTCGTTTCAAGCCCCATCCTGCATTCTCCATATTTTTGTCTTCGTCGGATGTCAGCGATACATAGTTTTTAAGCGTGCTAGTTATTCCGACGTTTCTGTTGCGGTCAATCTCCACGCCATTCAGCTCGTATCGAATCTCATCGAATAAGAACGCCATGCAATTATTTCCCAACGTCACAGTTAACGCATCATTTGGCTTATTTATCTTCAATTTCCCCTCCACGTAGAGGAAACTTTCACACGGCAATGTGTATAAATCCTGCTGCTGTATAGGTATTCTTATCTCATCGCTGTATCCAAACGTCGTGTTGACGTATGGGTTGTATGTGTGAGTCTCGAGCTTGACGATGCGATCATCAAACGTCGGCTTCCCTCCAATGCTTAGAATGTCAGCCATTTTTTTCAACTTAAATGCGCACAATGAATCCTAATGATTTCAAAAATGCAATGTTCTCAGCACTGAGCCTCTTCTTTTTAGCGTGATCAGAACTGTTGCAGTTGTTGTTGTTGTTGTTGTTGCAAACAATTTCACTTGGAAGAAACGGGTTTCTGGAGTCGTTCAATACAAGCATCTCTTTCGTTCACACCACATGTATTATCGTCGTCGTCGTACGTGCAATCTGATGGTAATCTCTTCACCTCGAAAATCAAGCAACCGTCCGTCTTGATCCACAACGCGTATCGTCAGATCCGTAATGACTTGTGCGGTGATTGGAAGGTAAATGATCTGCGCGGGCGTTTCCGATATCTTATATCCTGGTGGAACTCTCGGAGAAAATTCATGTATCGTATGTACGCGCCTCCCATTGTTGTACGCCCCAGCGGTCACGCTACATTCTATGCGAATAATGTTCACGTTCATGATATTAATCGGATCGTCCGATTCGTGCCATCGTTCTGGTGCTAATACCCGATTCGTGGAGAATCCCAGTAGCGATCCAATGTTGTTGGGCTTTGTAAAGTCTACGGTGAACCGACAGTACAGCTCGCTTTTCATGGTATTGTTATTGGGACGCAACACTATAGGATACGCATCATTGTCACTGTTATCGCCGGTGTCACCAAGATTTTTAGGATACCGTTCGAGTAATCGTTGCTTCAGGTACTTGGCAATGGCGTCTAGTTCGTAGGAGCCGTGGGGAATCGTAATGTATTCATGAGCGGTGTCGGCACTGTTGTTTACGATGAAGTAGAATTTATCGTTGCTCGAGTCGATGTTCGGTATTGTATGATAGGTTTCAAAGGTTGTTAGACCAAGCTCGTATTCATCGTCGCTCAAATCTATGGGTGGAAAGTAGCTCACCGCGAGGGTGCTACTCTTGCCGGTTAGAGTGAATGTTAACGACATATTCCGAGCTGTACGACTGGACTGGTACTGACTCAGAGTGGTGGGAAGTCAATCCTTAAATTTGGTGCCGATCGTTTGTAGAAAGCGTAGACATAGTTGTCCACAATTGCTCTGATTGTACTTCTGGTAAGACGAACGATTGTATTCAATTTCCACAGCATCTTTATCCAGATATTTTACCAATTCCTTGGGCGGTCGAAGATTCCCAAAGCTGTCGAAATATATAGCTCGACATCCTCTCTTCGCATATGCCACCCAATGAGTTCCTGATCCCGCAGCATTGTCCAAATTTACTATACCGCTCTCGTTTCGACGTACTCCTCCGGCTGGTAACGCGTTTCGCATAAAAACACCTCTAAAGAATGGGATACGCATACGTTTTGCCAACTCCTCCAATTGCAAATCGGTAGTTACGCCCACAGGCATTTTTATTTTCTTCTCGGCGTTTTTTTTTTTCGTTTCGATATTCCCTGTCCGCGCTTGTACGGTGCGAGATAAAGTCCGCGACCTTCCATGGAGCGATTATGACGTTGCATTTCCTGCAGCTGATGTTGCGCCGCCTTATTATCGTTGACCGCCTTGGCGATCCCCGCCGCTCCACCAGCTAACGATCCGAGGACACCTAGCAGCGGGAGAAGCGGTAATATACCACCCCGTTTTGCTACTGGAAGAATCCGTTTTTTCGATGCTTTCTTTGGAGTCCTTTTGCAGGTTTTTGTTTTCATCCCCATTCCGATTTTCGTTTTGGCCTTCATAGCTGCCCAAACAGCTGTAGCAGCACCTCTTTCACCCAGAGTCGAGTCTCGCGCAACGATGCGTTTTCGCGCTTTGTCAGCGAGTACCTTATCTGCCGCGTGCCTTTCGTCGAGATCGTTGCTACGCGAATACGCAATATCGTGTTCGCGACACGCTGCGTCCAACGGATTGATGCCTCGATCACCTCTAGCCAATCGTTTTGCCAGATGAGTTCCTGGACCGCAAAACTGATATCCCGGGATATGTAATTCGATAGGTAGCGCGTTTATCGCCCGATTTAACAAACCACGACCTTTCTTTACTCTCGTCGGTGACATTCGCTACAGTTTTTAATCAATGGTGCCGGACCGTCGATATGCGTTCGCTGCCAAGGGCGATTATAATGCTCCAGACACCTGCGATGCTGCTGAACCTCAGGATCTGCTTTTATATGCTCGGGGAGCCTGTTCCACAACTGATCAATGTGTCTGCCAAACTCTCGCAGTAGAATAATCTTTGGTATATATTTCAACTGCTCAGAGGTCAGGGTTCGAATATCGAAATTATCCGACAGGACCAGAAGCATGTTGCACACTGAGCTGTTTTGCTTCGGCGCAGACCTATAAATAGACCGCTTCGACGTATCAAAAAATCATTTTTCATGGTTCACGGACAGGATGCGATTCGTACGGCAACCTGTGGCGATACGCGTGACAAATTTTGACGATAAATCGCAGCTGATGTCCCCGAAAACAATGCGCAGACACGGTAGCATGCTGCCAAACACTATCCGCTGCCTCATTTGCGGTCCATCAAATTGTGGAAAGACCAACGTGCTGGTGAGCTTGTTGGAAAGTCCTCACGGCATCCGCTTCGAGAACGTGTACGTGTACTCCAAGTCGTTGCAACAGCCGAAATATCAGTATTTGGATAATTTATTGACTCCTATAGATGAAATTGGCTACTTTACGTTTTCGAATAACAGTGACGTCATCCCACCGAGCGAATCGCTTCCGAATTCCATTTTTATCTTTGATGACGTGGCATGCGACAAGCAGGATACGATAAGGGAATACTTTGCAATGGGGCGTCACTCGAACGTTGACTGTTTCTATCTCTGTCAGACGTATGCAAAGATTCCCAAACATCTTATACGCGACAATGCCAATCTGTTGATTCTGTTTAAGCAGGATGGTACCAACTTGAAACATGTGTACAACGATCACGTAAACACAGACATGTCTTACGAGGATTTCTGCGCTTTGTGTCGTAATTGTTGGCAACGGGAGTATGGTTTCGTGGTGATAGACAAGGATAGCGCGATGTCCAATGGACGTTATAGAAAGGGATTTAACGAGTTTGCCGTACCGTGAGATGGTCAATTGTCGTCAAAACGTCGGTGGGAACGCAACGTCCGCGGTACAACGACGATGATTGATATCGATAGTCTGGAGATTAAGGATCGCGAGAGAATAGCGAAGGAAATTGCAAAAACCAGCGAAGCCATTCGCCGAAAACATCAGGCTTTGAAGACCGGCAAGATGGAGGAAGATATCGCGTTGGAGAAATACTTCAAACCTATTGTGGAACCCTTAAAACATATTGTGGAAAATACTGCAACAACAGAAGCTGACACATCACCGCCGATGAGCACAGACGTTGAAGAGAATGAAACATTAACGCCTAAAACAAAAATCGTGTCGAAAGGGAACACATCGCGTAAGAGAAAGAAGAAACGACGCATGTCATCGGAATATTCACTCGCAACCTCCACACCAGTTCAATCGAAGCATAAACGGCGGAATGCCGCATCAAACGAGTCTCCCGTTCCACCAACGCCAATAAATACAATTCCTCGCGTACAATCGCTCTCAGCCATTGATGATGATGATGACGACGTTTTCGAAACTACACCAAACGAGTCGTTTGCAACATCTATTAGACATCAACTCCAAACACCCGAGGGACAAGAAACGTTTCGCAGTCATTTCGGTCCGCTGGGGCAAAAATACATGAGCGCGATCCTAAGTGGTGATAGGGATACGACAATGGACTATGTGTACGGCGTGTACTTTGGTAATAGTGGAACGATGCTTGGGGATAAGGCTTTCGATATAGACAGGGGCGATAATATAATCATAGATGGTGTAAGATACGGAGGAACACCCGGTCTTTACGAACTGATTTTCAAAAGAATTCCCGACGATGCTGTGTACACCGATGCCGATAAACAAAAATACAAAAGTATACTGCTGTCGACGAATGCCCACAGACGCGATCATAATGCTAAATACCCCATATTAAGCAACAAGGGATACAAGTACAAGCATGTAATTGCACCTCTACTTCCCCGTGTGTCGACTAGTAGGGCGGGGAAAGGTCTAACGGTGCCACGAGCCATGATGGTAAACGATAACAAGATCGATTATGTGCACTGGGACGATCCCAACGAGTTGGTGGATCGGTTGCGTTTGCTTGAAGCGTCGCGTCAGGCGGGTAACAACTCTCACGATCCCGAAATTCTATCGATTATCGAGGAACTCCGCGAGGTAGGCCTCATTATAAATTAAACCGCACGCCAATGATTTGCACTGTATACGTCGAGATGCCGATCAACAAATTTGGGGTATCGCTCGAGAAAGGTGGAGCAGCTACAATGGACTATTACAAATGGACCGGTCTGCTTCGAAATTACATGCGAGATAACGCTCTTTGCGTGACCGGTGCCGACTTTGATGCAAAATCACGCAAGATACGACGCGTAGCTCAGCCGGTGACCGACACCGATGCTGTCAATAAACTATACGTGGAAAAGAACATTAAACTTTTGCGAGAGCAGCAGGAAGAATTAGAGAGGAAGCTGGTCGTGTTTCAAAGAGATATGCTGACGTTGCAAAACAGCGTTCAAAAGATATCGGAAGCGTTGAATCCGCAGCGACAATGCGAAGGAGAATCATGCGAGACGGTTGAACTTGTCCTCGGGCCGACGGGGAGTACATAATGCACGTACACGATAATTATCACATCATTCGCGTCAAACATGCAGCCATTACCGAAATCCAATAGTAAAGAAGAAAACCATGGCCACAAGAAGCGACGACTCGTTGACGAATTGCATGCTCCAGCTCGAAGGTATTTCCCGCGGAGGCGCGTCATAGTGCATGGATACGACGATCTGTGGCAAGCTGACATTGTAGAAATGCGACCATACTCGCGATTCAACCAGGGTCACCACTACATACTCACCGTCATCGATGTGTTGAGCAAGTATGCATGGGCGTTGCCGCTCAAGACTAAAAGTGGCGCTGAGGTGACTAAAGCGTTTGCAAAGATATTTAGAGATCGATATCCGAAAAATTTGCAAACCGATCAAGGAAAAGAATTTTACAACGCCGATGTGCAGAAACTCATGACAAAGCATGACATTAATCATTATTCTACGTATTCGGTGATGAAGGCCTCCGTCGTGGAACGTTTCAATCGAACGTTGAAGAACAATATGTGGAAACTGTTTACGCTGAATGGAACCTATAGATGGACCGATTCGCTACCGCGTTTGCTCGCAGAGTATAACGCGCGAAAACATAGAACCATCGGAATGCGTCCTTGCGATGTTACCCCTGCGATCGCCGATAAGCTGCTAGCCACCGTATACAACAACATAAAGATCGCTGCTCCGGCGAGATTCAAGTTGGGCGATTTTGTGCGCGTGAGCAAATTTAAAACCATCTTCGATAAAGGCTATACGCCGAATTGGACAACGGAGGTGTTCAAGATAGCCAAAGTACAGACAACTAATCCCGCGACCTATCTGCTGGTCGATTCCTGTGGAAAACCCGTTGCTGGAGGATTCTATGAACACGAGCTGCAACGCGTCACCGATCCTGATGTATATCTAGTGGAAAAAGTGTTGCGTAGAAAGGGGGATAAGGTGTACGTCAAGTGGCTGGGGTTTGATAAATCACACAATTCTTGGATAAATAAAAATAATGTATTGTAAAATAATCAATAAATATAATTATACATATACATGTGTGAACAATTTTTTATTTTAACACGTTAATTCCGCCATTTATAATTTCTATACATGTATGAATAATTTTTATGCAATAATTTCGCTATTTATAATAATTTCTATACATGGGAATACAATTTCTATTTTACAACGGTATATTATAATGTCCCCAGGGCAGAGTGTCGGTCGAATCGGGTACGATATACCGCTTGTCGTCGTACGGACTTAGAGCGATTTTAGACTCCGAAATGGTGTACACTTTGTGCAATTTAGACCGTATGCACGATTGTCTGCGAATCATTTCGATCTCCCTATGCAAACACTTCGCGTAGTCGTCGAAAGTTATCGTTCTGGCTATGACGTTGGTCTTGACGCCTTTCGCCTTTTTCGTATCTTTTTTACCGTCTACGCGAAGCGCATACATTTTCGCTCTAAGACCTACGAATTCGGTCATTATCGCACCGTTATTTTCGTCCTTCATCAGCCCTGGAACCTTCTTATTTACACGCGGCATATTATATGGATTGTCGGTAGGATAATCGCTCGTGTCAAATCTATCGATATTGCGTTTCATGGACTCGTAGATATCGTCGCATCGAATGTGATAAATGAGACTGTCTGTATCGGTGTATAGAATTTTACATTTCGATCCGTGCTGGGGAGACATGTACTCGTGATGAAATTCGTACAAACAAATTTTTGATAGGTCTAGAATACACATACCCACGTATATCGGTTTGTTGAATTTCACCTCGAGTTTACGCAATTCAACAGCTATTAAATTTTCCGAAAAAACACTTCTGCTGTGGAAATTCGGCTTCGCGATCATTGCCTCCGCGCCATATCGCCCTTCCCAATGTGTCAAAAGCTTTACGTCCACGTGGTTTCGTACATTTTCCATAGTTTTGCCGAATACCGCGTTGTTCATCAATTTGTACAAATTTTTCTCAAAATCGTTTGTCGCGCTTGTTCTGAACCGTGTATTGAGTTCGATGTAATCGCGGAGCCAGGGGGATTGAGCGAATTGAAGCACGCGGTGTATCTTTGTAATACGAAGACCGTGACGCGTGCACTGCTGCAGGTTGCGATAGTGGATAACGTAACGCTGCTTATCGTATACCGTCGCGAGTAATTTGTCCTGCCTGCTGCCCGGTGGTTTGGCACGCGTCGGACAGAACGGTAGATCGGCGTGAGCGTCGTGCAGACTTTGCGGATATTCCAGATCTACCTCGAGAATGTATCCCGTGGGCGAATCGACCGGGATCGAAGACACGTTAAAACTCGCAACATCTTCGACCCATTGAAATTTGGCGTATGGCAGGGGTTGACACATCGCCCATCCATACAAATTGTTCACGTCAAAGTACATCAAGTACGATGACTGTTCCGATGCGTCGTAAGATGGCATGTACTTGTTATTGGCATGTGCGTATCTTCCGGAACATTGGCTTAAACCCCCGCGTATACCGCGTTCGATAAACATAATCATGTCGACATCTGTGAGCAATTCGAATGTAATTTTGGTATGTTTTAGCATTGCATCCCAGGTGAAACCAGGTAAAGTATAATAATGCGCTGAATCTAGTCCGTAACTCTTGATGCAACTTTCGCGAAAATTTTCAAAAATATCTGCCAATAACAAGACATCTGTTTTCAAATACAAGTCGCTGTATTCGCCCAAGGTTCTAATCCCGAAACGCTGCCACACTGTCTCGGCGTGTGCGTAATCGCTCTCGGATACAGTCTCACCCGTTAACAAACTGTAGAATGACTCGCGCGGCGGTAAGCATGGATCCTGCAGCTTGTTCGCGCAATCGAGGTATTCGTACGGAAATACACCCTTTCGCGTCAATAAATTGAAATCCTTGGTGGATAATGTTTCAAATTGGGATCGTAAAATTTTTAATTGATCTGCGCTGAGAAAAGATGCTAATTTGTCGAGACTGGTATTGAGAAATTTGTACGAATCGATGAATCGCAATTTAATATAATTTCGCGAGTCTGAGTCAGCCGTATCTTCGACATTTTTTGTGAATGAAATATACTTTTCTTTAGTTATAGGCAATACGTCAACGCTGCCTTCGAAAGCGGTAGCTATTTCCTTGATAATAAAATGTGAATCGTAACCGGATAAATTATGGAAAACTACGGGGATGTAAAACGCATTTTTATAATTTAAATTACACTCCGAATGTGCCGGGCCTCTGAATCGTCCGGAGAGATGGCAATGATCGCGGACTCGTTTATCGCTAGCCTCGAATGGTTCTTCGCAAATATGACAGTGTGTTGCATCGCGAAATGTCGTCAACTGTTCGTTGGTTAAATCCAGCATGGGAACATTACTGGTCAAGATGGGTTTGGCGAAGTTTGCAAAATTTTTAAGTTCGTCTGCGAACCATGAAACGCAGTCCGCGTCGCGGCGACATCGATACGTCGACAGTGATGTATCGTACGAACAATGCATATAATAGGCAATGCTATGCACTTTATGGTGCTGGTACGCGTGTAATTTATTGTCTGTATCACCCACTCGGTGACTGTCCTCTGTTTTCTCGATGATGCACTCGAGATCTGCATATACCACGAAGGGAAGTCGCTCCTTCATGCGGTGGTTGTCAAAGTTTAGCAAATTTTTGCCTTCGCTGGGCAGCAGAATGGCGCAGTCGTTCATTTGCCCACAGTCCACTGTATGCGCCTCCAGCTTCTTGGTTGAGCTAAAGTAGTGCATGCATCTGTAAACACAATTTTTTTTATTTAATTTATTTCGCGAGACATTTCAATATTTCACAAGTTTATATACATACCGATCGCAGATGAATTTCTTTTTTTGGTGCTTGCTCAACTGAGCGCTCACAAGCCGGGACAAGTTCTTGATCAGTACAAAGTGCCCTACATCGCCGTGTTCTTGATTCGGTGTGTAGAGCAGGTTGACGTGTCGATCCCTCTTTTGGCTGGTGAGGTGCAACGGAAAGACCGTCGACCCTTTCTCCGCCTCGAAGGTGTAGACGTTGACGGAGATGTCGTTGAGCCGTTCAAAATTTCCAATTTGGTTCAGGGACATTGGAAACTCAATGCCCTGGAGATTTAATACGGAAGCATAGTCGGGGTACGAACTTGGGCGATCGGTATGTCTTTCCGCAGGATGGAGAGCGGCGACCACTGCCCACGCGAAACACGCATTGTCCGAGCATTGCACACTGATCGTTGCCTTCTTCAAAGATAATATCTGTGGCAACTTGTAGCAGCACCCCGCACGCAGTGGATTGTACTTGTTGACATTGACTGTGAGGTTGAGGATTCTCGTCAATGCCCATCCGCTATCGCGTTCCTGGAACTCTTCCAGCGATGCCAGGGTGGGTTCGATAACGCATCGCTGGTACCACTCCTGCAGATCGGATGTGCGGAAGAGTTCGCAGTTTCGGGTGTTGATGCTTTTACAAGCACGCTTGTCATCCGCCACGAATTCGCCGTTGAACACCGTGTTCACTTTGAGGTTCCGCTGTTTCCTCAAAGCACCCCGCACATGCTCCAGCACAATGATCCCCGCATCTTGGAGGAAGTTGCGCGGCTCGATATAGTTTGAATTTAGCACGGCACCAGTTAATACGCGGTTATCGAACGCAGCGTCTATTTCGCGCCACAAAAGTCCTATGCTAGAATGTCCGGCACCTTCGCGCACGAAACGGCCGCGCAACGAATGTTTCAGCCCTTCGAGGTGCGCGATTCGAGCAACCAACGATTGCCGAACACCGATCGATAATCGCGGGCGTTTCACACGGCTCTGTTCTTCCAACGATTCGATACACTCGTTGCACCGTTCTTCCCACGCGAGGTATTCTTCCCGCGAAATCAATCGCGCGGATTGATCCAGCAATTGGCGGGTTATGTGCCCGAATTCTCCCATGGTTGTAAATGTAAATGTCTTTTCCTCGCAACACGTTGCAACGATTTGAGGCTTTGTGCACTTTGGAGCGCGTTTTTATGCATGATTTGGTATCTCTGTCTATCATCTGAAGCCATTTCTGCTGATATCGCATAACTCGTTCCATGATTCACGCCAATGACCAATTAGCGCGCAAAATCATTCGACGCAATTTCTGCTGACACCTATTTTCTAAGATTCAACGTTCCCAAAAGTATCATATTACATTCGACACGTGTCGAGACTTTTATGCATGATTTGCTATCTCTGTCTTACTCTTTGGCGTATCCCCTCCCTCGAATGCTGATGCAATATATTCTTGCACATTGATGTGTACGTATACGTGAATTTGTATAAAAGCGACGTTGGTCAGACCTGTGAATTTCATTACACCACGTTCGCTCGAGTGCTAAAGAGTATCGTTTGCGTTAACTTCTCCACCGATCAGTATAATCGTACATAGCGCATATCAAGATGTACAAACGCAGCTTCAACGATTCATCCTATGCATCCGCCATCAATGGTGATTACTCCAATAAACGCCAGCAACAGGAACATCAGTTCAATATGAGGTACGTACGCGTTATTATACACAGTTCACTTACTTCATTCATTCATTCACTTCTTTCACTGTAAACGCAAGCGAACCGAGTATTAATTCCGTGTATACGTTTCTTACAGTTCTAGATCCGCAACGCCAAAAACAGTGAAAACGCCAAAACCATCAATCGTGCGAATCCTAGGGCGGGATTACCCGTTGACCTCAACAGCTTATAAACGGTTAACTATTGGAATCCGCATCGGCATGGATTTGTGCCACGTCGAGATCGCCATAGCCGACAATAAAGGTGCCGAGTTGAGCTTCTCAATGTCTACGTGGAAGCTTCTACTGCAAAATGGGGCTGACATTCTTCAAAAATTACGCGACAACGTAACAACACCCCAGACCCACATCGAAATTGATCATTTGCGAATCGAATTCACGCGCATGCACAATGATGAACTCATCAAAATCACAGATAATCGCGTTACCTTATACATGACGGAAGTTACGATGCGAAAACTGTTCGCGTATGAACATTGCATCGATCATATGTTCACTTGGTTGACCGAAAATATGTACGCTGTAGCCAGTAAATATACCGCGTTCGTAAACGTTCTACGTAGCGCTACCGCACCAACAGATTATGTGAAATTAATTTCCGAAAGCGATCACTTCGAACAGCATTCATTGATCGATTGTGAATTGTTGGCGTTAGGATTACAATCCATGTTGCGTGATGTATAAACCATGTACCACTATAGCACGTTTTAATAATAAATGTATGATTTTCACATCAATACTTGTAACGATTCATTTATAATATCCTTTCCAACATATTTCTCTGCGTTGGGAAAGAAATTTCTGCTGACGTCGCATAATTCTATTTCGTTCTTCGCGCCGTGAAAATGACGTCACCCCGCACGGTCGCTCCAGAGGATTCGAGTTACGCGCGATCGCGCGAGACGCTGCGACGACGCTATGTAGTGCTCTCTCTCTCTCTCCTCCGAATTAAAAAATGCTCTGTCTCTTTCCCTCCTCCGAAGACGCGGTTTGTAAAATGCCGATCTTTCCCGACACTGTTCGAAACATCATCCGATAAAAAATAAATTATTTCTCTGCATTGGAAATAAATGTCTGTATGCCGCGTAATGGTTTGGAAAAAAAAATTTCGGGGGGTCATTCACTTCCTCCGGTTAAATTTTCGGGGATGGGCCTGGGGTTTGAAAAAGTTTTCGGGGGGTCATTCACCCCCTCCAAAAGTTTTCGGCTGTGGGTCAGGTCTCCGCGGCGGCTCGGCCCGGACTAATCCCCTCCATCATCGCGGCTTCCCCCACTCCGCGGCACGTGCGCGCGCAAGCGGCCTTCCTCTCCCCGCAGGTCCCGCGCCCATGTTTCCCTCCGCCGCGCTCCCCCGCGCGCCCTCACTTCCCCCCGCCCCCGCGCTCCCCTCATTGCCCCATGGGTTAGAACCGGCCTAGCCTTACTACTATACAAAAACCATTCTCAGAAATACCATAACAGTTTATTTAATTGAATTTAGTTTCGAAGCGACGTTTAATGCCAATCGAGAATTGATTACGATGACTTAAAATCGTCGAGTTTTGGGACCGTTCGTCTGTCCGAATAGATCGACACTCTGTGAAATTGTTATTAACAAAAGTACGCAAAGTTATTCCGGAGAATCCTTCTGCGACGATGCCGTCAGGCGCCGCCGTTGCGAAAAGTATCCGCGAATCGCGTTATCTTGGCCGAATAAATGCGACCAATTATTCCGCGCGCGTTCGCGTCGTGTGTAATTTCAAGCGATAAGGGAATGTTGCGATTACGAGACGCGGGCGAAATAAATAGAGATAAAGTGGTTGAAAAATAACGGGAAAAAGTACGATCCTCCTCGAGCAGGCGGACACTAGATACGCGATGCGATAGTCCGCCGCATAAACGATTTATCATGCTTTTCCCTACTTTATTCAAACTGCATTCAGACACGCGCTGTTTCATTTGCCCGCGCGCGCGGGTCGGGAAAGCATTCTGAAACGGCGAACGAATCGGCGGCGAAGGGAAGTGCTAACATTAAGACAGACCTGACTCTAATTCTCTCCTCTTTGAGTCGGGATCAAGCTGCGGTGGATCTTTCTTCTGGCGGAATTAAGGTAGCTGGAAATTATGAACGCAAAGGAACACGATTTTCTGAAGGAAACGTATCTCCGAAAAACGCACGTTTCCCAGAGAATGGAAGCAGTGTTTCAGAAAGCATTTTTCGATTTTTATTAGTGTACGTAATAACAGAACGATGTTGGCGATAAACTTTGCTTGCAACGGAATTTGATTATTTTCTCGTTATTGGATGGAATATTTTATTCGTATGTTTGGATTCGAAAAGTAGGCTGTTGAACTTGTTAATTTTTAAATACATTATGCATACCTACATGGCATGGATTCAAGTGACTATTGATACTGTATAGTTTAATGTATAATGCATTGTCGAGGAGCAATGAGTGGATTCTTAGCAAAATTATTGAAATTTGCCTGATTCATGCCATCCAGCAGTGATTTTATCAGCCCCCGCCCCTGTTGATCATCGATTGAGTTTTCAATTTTAACTCGTACAAACAAGCATACCGATTTTGCATTTCGCAAACGGAGCCTCCTGATCCGTTAATAACGAAATATCGCCCGTCCGAAATGGGCGTTGTATTTCAACGGAGTTTCCATCTGAAATCTCGTTTTTAACGCGAGCCATGTCCTCCCGAAGTCCATAATCTATCTGCTCCCTGCCAATTCGCTAATTGATTGTTTATCCTGCTCTCCAAATGGAACTTATAGCGTTCATTAGCCGAAATTCATTATCCCCGTCACGAAATCTCATGAATAGCGATTCATCGAACTTCTCTACTGGCCAATTAGTCATTTAAAGATTCCTCTATATTTACGTTGTCAAGAGTGCTTTCGATCGTATACCGGATCCCCAGTACATCATTCATTTTGTTATTGCCTAAGTTCTACCCAACGAAATCCTGGTTATCAGGGGAAATATTGGAAAACGATCGGCTCTACTTAGAAGAAGTTACTCGACTAAGGGAGGAGCCTTATATCTGCCCTTTGCGACCTCTGATAAGATGTGTTGTCAGTATGCATACCGGTGCACGAGAATTGGAATATCCGATCGAAAAGTTAAGGGTAGAATTTATAGTATTTCAATGCGCAAATATAATGCAGGAAGAATATTTTCTTGAAGAGAACCGTCTTCAGGGTTTCCAGAGTTAATTTCCTGCTGCCATTGAGAACCAGATTATCTAAAATCAACAGATAAAAAAGATTTCGTTAGTATATTAATGTATTAGGAATTTCCGAAATATTTGAAGTTGAAGTCCTGATATTTAAATACCAGAATTTTTGTTTTAAATTAATATTTCCGAAATTCCCTCCGTTAATCGGAGGATACATTAATATATTAACGAAATCACGTTTTTAAGTAAAATTATGCTTTCTCCCTCACGGTGTGATAGAGTCCATTTAAAGATTCGATATAACGTACCTATCTTTAAGTTCATTCGTTCATTAACATGCAATTTGAATGTTGATTCGAAATCAGTTCACCATTGTCGCTTTAAACGTCCGTTTCTCATTAAAAGTTTTCCAAACGGGTTGCACAATGAATATTACCTATCATCATAACGTCGATATCGAGGAACGGATGCAGGGTAAACGACTTCGTCGTTACGACGTCAAATCATACACCGACGTGGTGCGATAAACAGCGTAGTGCATTATACACAAGTGGGTATTACCAGGAATCGTTCGTGATATCGTCGAACAAAAATGGACACAGCTACGTTTGCATGGAAAAATGAAAAACTGTCTTCCATCTATTACCCCGCCACTTAAAAATACGATGACCTAAAAAAACAGAGAATTTCGGCGTAGAAGAACGACATTATCAACACAGACTGAACATTTTAAATTCTATCATACGAGCTACTTAAAATCTACTTAATCACTAATTAATATCTAATTACATATATCAAAGTACTCGATTTAGTACACGAAGCATCATCGAATCGACACTTGTCGAAGATGTAGAGCCAAAGCTTCCACCGATAACCCAGACTTGCAAACAAACTTTCGATTTTCGTAAATCCCTGAAAAATGCTAATTAATTCCGCCGGCACTCTGACAGTTTTAATCGCCCGGACGAAAGTCTGACGACGAAGATTCGAAAGTCGTGGCGGGAATGCTGACGCGCTAGGGCGAAGGGCTCGCGCGAGTTAGAAACTGGAGGCAGGGGTGGATGATCCTCGTTCCTTTTCATCATCCGGCTTTGGTGTCGTTCCTTTTCGACAAAGGCCAGGTAATTTTTCATTGCTGCTGGCGACGTCCCGGTATGCGCGGTATTACGTGCGACAGAGCTCGACGCGAGGGGGTTTCCAGGGAGAAAGGGGGGTGCGGCCTAGAGCCGATATTAAAGACATCCCCCTGCTGACAAACGAACGCGACCGCTTCCCTGCAATTACGACAAAGCCACTTACTAATTTCGCCGGCTGATAATCCATTATCCGCAGCCACCTACGTACTAATCCCGGCTCCGACCTTCGGCAACGGTAACCTCCACACATCTTCGTACACGGAGATCTCTCTCGCACGGCTGCCACTTCGGGGGTTGTTCCTATGCGCCACGCGTGGCCTCGAGATGATATGTTCGCCAGGTCTATCTGTACAGGCTGATTCTGCAATGGATGGTCCAACTTTGGGGGTGGGTTCTATCAGACCGAGCCAGGGACCGCGTGTCCTACTCTGCTGGATCTTGCACATCCAAATGTTATTTAACCGGGATAATTTAATTTAATTTAACTAGGGATATTTTCTCGTTGATTAAAAAGAATGCTGGGGGGATTCTGTAGAATTTAAGGGACTCGCTTTGGTGCAGATTTTCTTTGGAGGATAAAACTTTTGGGGATGCCATTAATGTGTTTCTTCTTGCATCAGGGTTATTCTTTTCTTCTTTGTAACTATTTCTGTAAGACTATTTTTAAGTGATTGCTTGAGAATCAGCCTTTAGGACCGTAATCGTTAAATACCGGCTGCAGTACAGGTGTACTCGCGTCTGTTTGTATTAATTCTGGTGCAAAGTTCGGTACTTGTTTGAGATTCGAATAGTTCGCGTTTTTTCAGTTGCAATCTTTTGCTCAAGTAACTCGTGAATTTTCTCACTTCAATTTTACTCATTTTTGCTTATTGTGCTCAAGTTAAACTCACCGCGCTAAGATTCGTGGTCGGCGAGCGTCCGCGTGGCGGTCGTTGTGCGTGTCTCAATATTCAATGTAACATAGTTATTGTAAAGCATACTTCTGCTCACCACTCATCCTGGTGAAGTCCACTCAACTAGTGCTTTTATAATAAAGACGTTTTACATAACTACGTGCATTGTAGCTTTACGTATATAACCTCCCCGGTAATCAAGCTCATCGCGATAATTCTCATTCGCGAATAGTACTGTATTCCTAGGCGAAACTCCGGGATGTTGAGGGGAGTAATACGAAATTTACGCGTATGGGATCTCTTAATTGGACGAATTTGGCAACGGATTTGGAGAAGCTGCATGCGTTATTTAATAATTCCTGCTAGATAGTTAGCGCTTTTCAAGTATAGTGATTAAGTCAACTCAACGGCTGCACACCTTTTGAGCAATGGTTGCAATGCATTTGCTCAAGTATTAAGTATTCTCGTTATTCGTATCTACTGCCTTCTATGCCTTTGAAGAAGCATTATCAAGCATACAGAATAATTTGATCCATAAAAAAAATTAATATTTACCAAGCAACTACAATTTTTCTTCTACCAAGAATCTATCTTATATTATTCATCGTCGAACAGGACGTACCTACTCCATTTAGCTGAAAATTCATGTAGTTTCTTGCTCAGCGAAGGGATAAAAGGATCAGAAATGAGTTTTCTTTAAAATGTTAACGTGCGCATTCATATTTTATACCACAAACGAAGCACTTAGACTAACATGGATCAGATTTCTTTGAAACCATCTGCTCTGTGATGTAAAAGCATATTTTAAAGAAGAAGTTAACAAGGCTCTCAAAAAACTTAAGATCTGCCTTAAGTAGCAGCTGGAAAAACAGCTGAATATTTGTGGAACGTACCATCCGTATAAGGGAAATAGGTCAACGGTAGCTATAGACGAGAATGAATCAACAAGATATTACTTCGTATTTCCGAAACGTGGCCCACGTACGAATTCGTCTAATTCTTCTTCGATCCATCCACCGTAGCCTCCGTAGGACCATTTGCTGTATTTCAGCCAGCAAACCTACCATACTCCTGGAATAAACCTTTTTACAGATGGATACGATGCCTCGTTGTCATTTTCTGTACCGTCATCTTCGGTATCAACGATTCTGTTGGCGCGTCTCTCTACATTTTTATGCTCTACTTTTCGCAAGTCACTGTTCGTATCATGAAATTAATAGGATCCTACTTATAAAATTCTAAAAGTAAGGTTAATTCAGTGTCTCGTCTTCAATTAATAAATCAACCACGTTTCTATTTCTGAAGAATTATAAAGGGCCATTTAAAAGCTTTCATGAAAATTATAATTTATATTAAATTCATTTCTCTTGCAAATGAAGGTTCATTTACTCCATCACAGTTCTGCCACCAGTAGTTAATCATCGCCTACGAAAAGAAGACTATGTCCATCAAAATCACCGAACACTTCGAATCGACAAAAAAAAGTGTCCCTGTTTACATAAAACCAACGATTTATCACAGCAGTTACTTCTCGTCTGACAATCCCTATCTCCGATAGATTCACTTGACAGAAGCAACGCCACTCTAAGAACGCAGAAAGATTGAAGAAAAAAAACACTTGAATATGTCATCAGAGTGTATCAGCACACGCCAAGAAACTAGCAAAAGTGTTTCGATTAATGAAACTCGTGTTTAGCGCGTTGCCAGGCGGAGAAGTTGATTTTCCCTTATCGGTTTTCCCGCGGACACGAAGAGGGCTGGTGAAAGCGCGGGGTGTCGACTGGGTGGACGCGTGCACGGGCTGCAAGCTCGAGCTCGCGTGCAATCCGGCCGCCTGCATATGTTTGTATTAACTCCTCGTCTCTCCTGGCTACGATTATGCTCGGGGCTGAAACTCTGCGCCGTTGCGCCAAGTAATTCGACATTTGTTTGGATACTCGCAATTGAACAAATAGCGGCGGGGCACGACGCTCGCGTGCGAATGTTGAGAGCGAACGTAACGCGACGACTCCGGCGCGCCACCCCCGGAGTTGGCCGCTGCTCCGTTGCGATTAAACGTCGTCGCGTTGCTTTTCCCGGTTGGAATTACTTTCTGTCGCCAATTGTGAAGCCTCTGTGCACCGAGGCTTCGACACGGCGACACGAAACGTTCGGCGGTCGCGAGAAACGATAATGGACACGGGTAGAGAGGGATTTACCATATTTCTCACCTTCGCGCGTCGGGGGACACTCCTGCGGATGACGGACCTGTGGCGGAGGGTTTCAGGAGTTCTCTGTTCGAAGGATTTTTAGCGTGACTTCGATTCTGACGGATAGAAAGTTGTAGCGGTGGTCAAAAGAATGTTTGAACTGGTTTGATGAGTGGGGGTTGAGCTGGGCGATATAGTATTCAATAAAAGTCTGTAACTCATTCTAAAATCAACACACGAACATAACACACCATTGAGTGGACCAAACAAGCAATCTACGTATACTTCTCAACGTGGGAAAGAATTTTTTTAAATCGTTCCAACAGTTTTCTGCTCGAGTTAAATGGATTAATATTTTACCAGTGCAACGTTCTTTCTCTAACCTTCCACTTTTATTCACTACCCCTCTTGCATCCCTTGAGATCGTGGCTGGCTGTATAGAACAAAAGGGATCGTGAATCACCGGCGTTCACGTGTGCTTATCACTCGGCAGAATGGAACGCGTTCCCTGCATAATGAGGCCCGAAAATGGACGTGTAATACGTAATAAAGCGCGGCGCGCAACAAAGGCGAGGGCAGGTGGGAAAAAGTTACGGATGAGTTGGCTCGACGATAATCCAGCATAGTATCGGAAAATCCGGGACTAACCTCCGACAAGCTTATCTACCTCGTTAGCGCGAAAATCCTGGAATAATTTTTCTTCGGCGAGTAGATTCAGCGATGCAAATTCGTTATCCCGTTAGAGCCGGCGTTAACGCAATTAAAGTAAAAGCGAATCAGATTAATGAAGGCAATTAGATGGCGTCGATTTACTTTGATTGTAACTCCAACGACGTTGCTCGTATCAAAAGACCGCCCTCCGCGCGGTAGTTTCCCTTCGGACTTCCCTTCGACTTGATTCTGAAGCCACTGCTCGCAACAACACTCTTCCGATCGAGGCCACGACTCGCGCTGCCAGCCGCTTGACCTCGAATAGATGCTGGCCCAATAACTGAGTTTGCAACTTCTAATACACAGCTTCCAGCAAACTGGCAACTAATGTGGGAAAAAGTGTAACAGGTACCAGGTTGAATCCGAGCTGCGACTAAGGAGGACGTTATCGGTTGACCTTTGCAATTGGTCATGGTTCTTTAATTAAATTTGTGAGTTCCAACAGCTCTTCGATCAAATCGACGACTCGAGGCGGTGCTTCAGTCGCACCTGGTGCTTGTAGCTTTTCAGCGGAGGCCAAAGCTCGTGGTAATTAATAGTTGACCTTGCGACTCCCGGCGGTTCTTTAATGGAATTTCCAACTTCTAATTGCCCCTCGGCCACATCTGCAACTTGTACTAGTGTTCTTCGCCGGAAGCTTACACTAGATCTTGGATCCAACTTCTACTTTATGGTAGATCCCCGATTGATGTTGCCAGCCCGCATCGAACGTTCTATCCCATCAGCGAAATTTCAATGTAACACGAAGATTTAGCATCAGCACGGTATCGTACCTCTGTAATGTTAAACCGGAGTGCCCTGAAATTGCGTGAAATCAGCTTTTTGATAGGACATCATAGCCGTAATAAAGGGCACACGGAGGCGCACCGACATTAAACGCGAAAATAAGAATCGAGCCCAGCCGGGGCAGGGCAGCGTTATTGAAGAACGGCGATAACCTTTATCACCTGGGTAGCACAGCAGGAGAAGGTTGCGCGCTGCGAAACGGGGCTAAAATCAATAACGCAGCTAATAATAAGCCGCCGAATCCCCTGAAGTGATGGCGTTACATCCAATTTGAACCGCGCTCCGACAATAGCGAGGCGCAGTGGCTTCTCTTTGTGGGATATGCAGGCGATCAGCCGGAAGTGAGGGGGGGGGGGGGGGCCGGAACCGACCAAAAGACAACACAACCCGATTGCACGAAAAGCGCATTCCGCGGCCGCGCTGCATCCTCAAACTTCCTCCGGGATGGCGATCGAGCCCTCTCACGGCACAGCTGCTTCAAGCTTACAGGATTTCCAGACGGATTTGCGAAGCTTTGCGACCTTGACTACGAATCAGTTGCAAAACTCTTACACCTCGCCTCGCGATTACTGTAGCTGCCTCGCACGATCGCCCTGTTTCACTTGAAAATCATGGGATTCCTACCGGAATTTTGAACACTTAAAGATTTCTCTTAAAATTGAAGAGGTTACAGAATATTCCTTAATAGATCTGACCTTTCAACTTTCAAACCCTGAAATTGGTGACATTTCCGGACACTTATATGTCGATGTAAAATGAAATTTTGAGCAGACGAAGGGACCCGGGATTTTTATAGCGGAAGCTCGATATCCGTCAGGTAATTGGGGTCGGATCTGATCTATGCGTGGTAGAGTGTAATAAGGAAACGCGATTGTCGGTTCTTGCACCTTCCGCTTCAACTCCTGTTACTTGGGCAGCGTTCCACGATTGTTAGGCACATAATGCGGCAAATAGTTTCAGGTACCGGCTGCTAGAACAGAGAAACAGGAACTTGCGCTTCGTTTTACGGCGCGTGCAGCCTGTCCAGGACAAACCTGACTGTTGCCTGTGACACGTCTAAAGGGTGTACATAGAAACGCGTTCGAAACCTTTGTGAAACGTTTTTCGGTATATTTTATTCCCGGGGCGAGAACAGACGTTGCGGGTGGAAAGGGTGAAAATCGATTTCGTGGATTTCATTGAGGAGCCGGGACACGAAGGAAGACGACTATCGGCAGTGTAAATGACAAGAACGTTGGTTCAAAGTAGTTTAAAATATTTTCACAGAATGTCAGGGCGATCGATATCGTTCCTACCAATTCTATCTTTAAGGGGAAAATGTGATCGACCACGATATGAAGTTGAGGCTGAAATTGGTTGGATCGAATGTTTACAAAATTGCAGGAATATTTCCATAAGGAAAATCTTCTCCAGTTCTGTTTCTACCTATCGAATTTATTCTCTTGAAACTGAATGTCTGTATTTTACAGCCGATTATGCGAGAATTTCGGAAATAATTTCAGGATCCTGTTACGATGATCCAGTTACATTTTCGCTTATATTACATCAAAACGCACACATAGAACACTTAACCAATGATGCTATAAATGAAATACCATGATCCGTCGTTAACGTTTAATTTAGCAACACTGAATTGGATTAACCTAATTGCAAACTAGATTTAGTGTGCGCGCTTAAATTGCTATTGGCTTCATGCATACTTTATTACATGACGGATCAAGATTCACGTGTGCGCGTTTCGTGTACGCACTTACACGAGTGCAGTGTTGAAAACTTTTCGCTAAATAAGCGACAATAGCACTGTACAATACCGAAGCATAATCACATAGGTGTAATTTTGCTGTGCACACATTCGTTGACAGAATTTGCGTTACAGGCAACACAGTGTTCGAAGTCATTTGGTGGGGAATTTTTCGAATTTCATCAGCGGTCGCTCAAATATTATTTAATAAATATTCATTAAACCCTTTCACCGTTGCATTTGATAAAACGATATTTAATCCTACATGGGTATGAAAAGTTAGCAATTGACTGGCAATGTCGATAAATTGTATATTCCAAAATAGGGATACCATTTTTCGTTCGATACTGCCTTGAAAATATTTGGCGAGTTATTTACAGCGTCGCTGAAGAGTATGTTTAAAAATACTGTTTTGTAACACATGTACAAGTGACTTTAATGCATTGAAATTGCTACCCTTAATCATCTTCAGAGTGCCATTGATAGATTCTTCTTCTCAAATCATGGTGTTTTCATTCTCTTTTACGTTTCAAACTCTCAACCACAACTATATGTTACAGGAGAAATTAATGTGCTTCGCTTTCGATTGCAACTTTGCGATTATTAAAATTCCCTCGGTCGTAAGAGGGATGAAAAACAGAATAGTCGGCAGGTTCCCTGTAACTCGGGAATAATCGCACGTTTTCGACTCAGCCGCCACCGTTTCAGCTGAAAAACATATTCAAAGCCCGTCTAGAGCCGCAGAGATCAGACTCGATAGAAAGGGCACACGCGTGTCTACACGCGGCTGCGACCGTGGATTTCATCCATTCGTGCTAGCGAGATACGATTCACAGGCTGTCTCGAGATTCTTCGCCGTCCAGACACCTTTTTAAGGTGTATGCCACTCATTTCGCGGTTCTAGTTTACCCTCATCCACTTCGCGCTCTCGCCGCTGTAGCTCTACGCCATTTTCGCCGCTTTAAAGATGATCACCGCGTTTGAAATTCTCCCCATAGCCTCGCACGCGAGTATTTCTGTAATGCACATTAAATTCACCAAGCTGCAGAGGATATTCTCTGTTTAACAGGTCGAAATGCTGCTTCAATTTCTGAAACGGTGCTGTACTCATAATTTACAGCGATTTCGGAAAAAGCTCTTTATCGAACTCGTTACTAAATTGTTCTGGGAAATTGTCGAATGATAGTGGGAGGACGAATCATAAATTAGAATCGACGTTTTAAATGTTTTTATTAGAGAGTCTTTGTGTGTAAGATACGTTGTGGAGATTCGCGTAAGTTTCTCATTCGTTATCAACCGGAGAGGGTCGACGAAAGTATCGGGCCATGAGGGCTGAGCACGTAGTCGACGTGTTTCATTGGAAAAATGCCTCGAACGCGGCTGCACAAGTTCTTGAAACAGAGAATGCAATACCGTTGAGCCATTCGACGTGTTCAACAGATCCATTACTAGTGATGGGATCAAGCATTTCGCAGGCAGCATCGGAAACCTAACGTGATACGTGCGAGTTCTGTACCGCTGCCTTTAAAAATATTACGTTGCTACCAATGTTGTACCTACTAGTGAACGTGAAATAGGAATTACATTCTGAGCAATTATTATTCACAATTTTAAGCTACTTATTTCTCGTTTTCCTGAAAGACGTAATGCTATCAGAATAATATCATCAGACACCTTTAAAAGCTTGACAATATTAAATTAAGTTTCGATGAATAATTAATCATTAATTAACAGAGCGGAGAGTCTACATTGACTGGAAACTTCCTATATTTCTGAATACTATATGCTCCAAATTCTTGCCTCTTGTTTTAAGCCCACCCTCCATCTTCCACTGGAACTTCTATATCTCCCACAGAAACCACAGAAAATGTTCAGAAAGAACCTTCTGAAGCCAACCAACAGAACCACCCCATTCTCAGTTAAACTGGGATCCCCATGCATTTAGTACTCCAGTGGAACTTACCCCACTTTGCACAAGCGCTTAATTCACCTCGCGTCAACTTGACGTGGCCTAATAACTCTGATCGTAACTCTTAGAATATCCAGGAACTCGCCCAAAATACGTACACACTGCGAAGTATAATCTGTTCCTGATAATAAGTTTCTCGGCTTGAAAACCAACCACGACACAGTCGATAACAAAACTCTCCTACCTACATTCCATAAATGTGCGATACCGTAATGGACTATGGGAATTTCGACTATTCTGATGGCTGTGCTCTGATGGAGGATTGATTTAACTAGGCTTCTGTGACTCACTGATGAGTACTTAGCTACTCGGGAACAGTACTCGCAGATACGCATTGATCCCATCGCTACCTATTACCGCTAGTTATCGATCGGCTCGCGAGGGAATAACGCTGTCAGATAAATCGAGATCTTTCCCCAGGTCTAAGCGTCGTTTCCCGTAATTAATCGAGAGCAAGTTCGTAAGAGTACTTGCACGTTCCCGTGGAGCAGGCCAGCTCTCGTCCGCAGCGCGCGGGTTAACGTCAGACCGCCGCTAGTTTCTGGCCCGTGGCTCGTTCTTCAGCGACGAAATACCGCTTACGTCACTGGGCATTGTTCCCTAGGAATTCTCTGGCCTGTCGCATAATTCCCCGTGTTTGCTCACCAGCGTGTCCTTTTCCCCGGGAACCCACACTCTCCACCTCCTCTTTTGTGAACGACCCAAGGATTTCGCAATTTTTTCCGCAGAAATTTGGCCCGCTTAACGAGTGATATGTTTAGTAACGTCTAGCATCGATGATTATCGAGTGGGAAAAGTAGCTACATGTCACCTGTACTATGTATATTTTCTCAGAATTTTAAATTACTTATTACGGGTGGAATAATTTTGAGTGACAACCACCAAAATAAATTACCATTCTTAAATGGTATTAGGAGAATCTTCGCTGTGATTTCTTTTCTAAAAAAGGGTTCTGTTAATGGAAAAACCTGAAGCTGCTTATCACACATACAGTGTTTTTAAATTGGAAAGCCGTTTTCACTTCTGCCCGTTAAATCCGAAAGAAGATCCGGTCTTCTAGCTTCCTTTCAGCGATTGTCCTCGCCATGTGGATTTCGAAAGAGCTAGGTACGTATTGCCAGAAGCGCACTTTGTAGCTGCACCGTTTGGATCAAAGGGAAATGGCGGTCAAAGTGGAAGCTGCGAATTCGCAATCGCGATACGAAACGAATGCGCGACGCGGATGAAGATTCAGGAGCTACGATGCATGAACCTAAACAGAACCTTAGACAGAAGAACCTAGTCTGCAATCTAAATGCAATTTCATTAACGCGTGAAACGATCGAGCAAACAAATATCGAACTTACTTCACGCAGTTTCATTGAAAACAAATTCAATTTATATTATTTAAATTCTATTAAACGTTCAAACAGAAAACTCCACGTGCTTCGTAAATATTTACAAACAGTTTAATGTGTTTAATCTAACTTCTTTCCAAATGGTTAAAATATTCGATCTAAAACAATTAATTAATTGGTACGTTAATACAATACCTACCGGTACACCTATTACAAAAAAATTATATTAAGCTGTTACGAAATAATGACATGTTTTAATTTGAATGAAGGAAAATAAGGACGCTACAAAGTAAACGATAAAACTTCAGTTTTCTCGGTTGCTTCAAAATTCTAGGTAGGACATTTTAACTAAAGAGGTGAGAAATGTCGACGTCATTAATTTTTTCAGTCATTTTTAAACACATTTTCATATTCAAATGGCCACTTTGGTGTACCTACATAATTGTTTCGTGTAACGATTAATATTTTATGCATTTCAAATTCCTGTGAATTTATTTGTGCAAATATTTCTCATCCATTTCACTTGCCGATTGCAGAAAGTACGCGACACGGCATTGGTTTCGATGGTTCTTCAGGAGCTCCACTTTAAACTGAAATATTACTAACCAGTAACCATCGCTACCGCATTTATGAAGAAATAAATCAATATTTACGGATACCTCTGGAATCGGCCTTGCAAAAAGTTCCGCGCCTTCCATTGAAGCGGTTTTTCTGTTTGAATGTTCCGTGTTGCATGCTTGGTAGGTACTTCTTTGCATTTGCATGTTGCGGATGGTAAAATTCCGTGCGTACAGCAACGATGGGGGACGGGCACAAACACTTTCAGGAAATTTATTAATCCTGTCGTTTTCAATATTGCTGTCCACGATTTCGTTTGAATTTATTTTCGAGATGCGATTGAAATATCGCGCTTTCGCAATTAAACGGCACAGCGGCCAGCTTCGCTGTTGCGATACATCTCTTTGGTTCTTGAGAGTAAAAGTGTGGAATGGAAATTCAGTTGTGCAACATTTTACATCCTCGTCTTCTTCCTCTGGAATTATATAACGCTTCCCGTTACATTCATTCCACTTGTGTTGCGAAATAAATAATAATGTAAAACAGCAAGGTTGGAAAAACTGCCCCGAGCTTATTCTGTTTATTTTAGGAATGTTATAAAGTAGTCGACGAAAGATTTAAATGAAAATGCGTGGAGATAAATAACAAGCATCGCTTACTGAATTTATTTGAAGCCAGTGATTTACCGTAAACTCTCGTTTACAACATGTACAATTTAGGAGAATATATGCCGCCAATTGTACTGAACGCACGCTTTCAAATCAATTTAATGTCACCAGCAGTCCTTGCTTATTATTATAATACATGTATTTATAGGTCGGTTCACTTGTGCAAATACAAAATATTGACCAGTATTGCATATCAACATAAATCCGGAGTTGATACTGTTAACAACATATCGTGCACGCGATAATCCAAATCAACCAGCTACATATACCCACCACCAATGTAATCGAGTATCACAAACATGGTAAAAAATTAATTTGAAAATAAACGCGAAGCGAAACAAAGTGGTCCAGTTCACGTAAAATGTATATAACATAAATATATTTCCAATCTACACAATCGAAATCGTGCTTACACGCAGAAAACATAGATTCGGATGTTCTATCAAAATACCAATACATGTTCTAACATACATCGACTTCCCATTCTATCTCGCAACATGATACTTTTTAAAAAAAAAAAAAACATTGACCACACTCCCCTTTAGATTGAATTCCTTTCAACTGCAAAATCTGCTCTCGCGTTGCCCTTGTACAGGCCGATTTTAATTGCGCCGTGGGGTAGGCTATCATTTTCGTGGCCAACTGTACGAGCAGCGGATAAAAACCGCGGATAACTTACTCGCTGAGAGAGGCAAAGTCCCAATATCCCGGGGATCTCGTGCTTGCACCGTCAGAGAGCCGTCTAAAAATGGTGGTCGAGCGGCGGAACCGTTTCCACGCCATTACGCGGGCCAACAAACAGCACCCGTGGTGGTTTTTCCGCGGCAATAAGGGGACAGCGACAATGAAGATGAGTGAAAAGCGCAAGAACACCGGTAGGAAAACAGAAGCGGCTGAGAAGAGCCACCGTGGAGGGGGAGGAAACGTAATAAAGCCAATATCGGCGAGCAGATTGGAAAATAACCGCTTAGCGCGGTAAAAGGACAACGACTTCCGCTATATCGAAGCGGATGGACATTCTGTCCGAGCGTGCACAGTGATCCGGGGTACACAGCGTGGAAGCGTGGCCGTTGGAGAACGACACGAGTATCGCAATACCCACTCGTATCTAATGAGATTTTTCTTTCGTTTTTTCTTCAACAGATCCTTATCCGCGTTGGGGGCCCCGGAAGAGGCTCACCTCGCCCACTCTGGCGAAGCATATTAATGGAATATGTGCGGCACTTCCGCTTTTTGCGGCCACCGACGCGCCGCGTAAACGAATAAACAGGGACATGGCAATGGGGAAAAACTCCCCTGTCGTGGAGGTGGTAAAAAGAATGGAGGGAATATCCCCTGCTGTACACGTTGTCCCCGACTTGAACGAATTTCCACTTTTCTCTTGCTTCGCCGGAGAATGTTCTTTATGAGGCGCGCGAGTGTGTCCTTTGCTTTATTTTTAAACTAACTCTATCAATTAGTACGAACCTTGGGATCTGTTTACATTCCCTCGCGTCTTTCGATCTCTTTGCGCGTCGGATGCTTCTCTGATTCCACAATTCGCGTTATCGCGCACGCGGCGTGTTATCAACCGTGGCAACTCTTTCAATGTAATGTCCCTCGGCCATTTAATATTACATTCGATATTAATCACGTCCGTACGACGTTTTAACATGCATTTGCGGATCACTCGATAAGAACGAGCCGCGTTAATGATTTATTAACGAAGTGCAATCAATTTTTGCGTGTAATCATTTCCCACTCGGCGGACGGTAACATATTGGAAATTGTCATTAGCGATGCGACGGTTATTCGAACTTAATTATTCGAAATCCATTTAAATGCATCACTCGCTGTAACGCGGTATGCTAATCAATTCTATTTACAATGAGGACGCGTGCGTGGAAACTGCCGGGGCAACGAGTGCGGTGCACCTTTTCCACCCTTGTGGCGAGTTGAAAAATTAAAGGGTCGCGGGGTGGAAAGCGCGAGGTGGCGGGCGAACAGTGGAGTCAGTGGCAGATTCTGCGTAAGAGTGAATAAATAAAAGGTAAGGGTATTCCATCAAGGCTCGTAGAAATGAATAATAGAAGGGAATGCAAATAGGGCTGTATCCAAAGTTTTGATCGGTATACCAGCGTCCACTGTGCCGGACCCTCTGGGTCAACCACCCCCTCCCCCAGGGACCTCCAATTACGCGGCTATTACTTGGATAATTAATAACCGATATCCAACAGCCGCACGCACACGCCGGATAACCGGGATTTCCGTAGGCCAGCGAATTATATCCAGCCGAAGTTCAATGCACGACGATACATTATTGCGGTTGATTTAAGTATGTAAAGGCTATTCGATTTTCCCCGCCCGCGTATGCCTGTATATCAGCTGCTACCGGATATCCGATTCCAACGATAAATTCCGACCCGTAAAATTCGAGGCAATTGAATAACGGCACCCCGTAGCTTTTCGATTTCCTCTGCCTTATTTCGAATCTTACTTTAGCATTATCGGCCGACGGGTTTAATCAAAAGTAAACTCACGAGGGATAGTACACTGATAACTTTGAATAAACTCGAAATGGCGTCCATAATATACATATACTTGGTGCATATGAAATATGCGGAGTACAGATCGCGTGGAAGTTCCTTTGATTATAACGGATATACAATAATAATAATCGCTAACACTGGCTCGCGGAAACTCAAAACAATAAAATAGAAAAAGTAGTTATAAAGCAAGAAATATTCAGTCAAGCATTTAATATACACCAGCTTAATACTTTGAATGTAATATGTATCAGAAAAATCTCGCAAATTCACTCGGCATCTCTCACATCGAAAAGTAGCACATTTCATTTTTCCTACATGCAGTTGTCCGTAAGAACTAAATGAAAAGTGCCAGGTACTCTTCGTAACGCACGTCGATATATTCCAAGCTCCATTTATCCTGAAGCTTAATTATTGCTTCTCCCTTTAATACACAGCGTTAGATCGTAAAACGATAAGTCCTCCATTTTTTATTCCGCGAGGAATTTGCATTGACCTTGCCCCGTAGCTTGGACACCCTGCATGAATGCAACCCGCCTGGTTGCACCAGGATCTTCCACCTACCAGCACGTAGTACGGAATCTGGATGTACGACGGCCACGTGCACTCATTTCAATCGGGATGCGGTACATTCTTTATTACAAATGGGACAAGTACGTTACTCTTATCATTCTTTCGTCGTACGTGAGCCCCGAGCACGCCCGGATACATGGATGTGTTTGACAGACGACGTCCCTCGACTCCCGAACTCTGTCCTCCCGCGAGATTGTTTCTTTCGGAAGGGTGTAAAGTTTCCCTGACAATTTTTATCCGGCCCCCGATGCTCCGACTTTCCTGGAGGACCCAGTGAAGCACATTTCTCCGCAGCGGTGTCTCGCAGAAAGGCGGCGCGGTGCACGTGGCGGTGACTTCGGACCCGTTGGCAGGACGTTTTGATGGATCCACCTCGGACCGAGTCACTAGTTCAATTCTGAACTGTTCCTGTTCAATTTCTCTGTCGCCAACCGGGACGCTTTTACGGACCGATAAAACATTCGCCGATTGATTGTACTTCTGGACAGGGGAGGAACACGCTGGAATTACGTGCACGACGCGTGGACCTACAGATCTTCAAACTTAAAGTGGACATTGCAAAATACATTTGCTTTCGGCGAGACTGTGTTTCTGGATAAGTGGGGGGTGGGAATTGTTGAATACGTGTGTCGATTGTAATTAAGGTCGAGAAGTAGTAATTCATTATTTTTAACTGTGGTGTCTTCGAGGTTTTTAGAAGGAAAATGGTAGAAGTCGTTGGAAACTTGAGTGTTTAGATTAATTTCAGCTTCTAATTTAATTCTCTTTGATAAGTGATCGAATTGCTTCAGATTGTTACATAGCTTGGAGAGGTTGTATGTCGAAAAAGTTTATGTACTCGGAATGCATGGCATAATTCATCGAAATTACACTATTTGCCGGAACAACCATCGAACTAACAAACTTCATTTAAATTTTTATCTCCGTTGGCTCCCCTCCAGTGAGTTCCCAACGATTTGAGACGAGAAAAATCGTGGCGCACAGACGGAATGAGATACAGTATCCATTCCTGAAACAATATTTTTGCATTTTACGAGACAAACTCTTTGCCCGCGTCTTTCTGCTGGGCATAATTCCGATCTTGTTTATCACCTCGCCGAACAACCGAATCTCGATGAAAAGTCGTTGACCAGTGTCCGAACAACGCTACCCACCCTTCAAACGTTTATCACAAATATTTACTGTAAATCGATTCACTCGGCTTTGCTTTGAATCATCACAGAAAATACATTTAATTTTGTATAGATATTTCAACGCACATTATGGATACAGTCGAAATCGTTCTACAAAACAAAGCAGAGCATATATTCGTACTTCGATTAAACTGACAGAACCTTTTGTGCTACATAAAATATTGACAGAAGTTTATCGATTTGTATGTTCTGACAAAGCGCGAGATTTCATAGACGTTCTACAGTTAAGCGCAAGCATCATATTTTTCTGAGCACAGTGCGGATGATAAAAACTCCCATTAACGATGGTAAAGCATAAGAACCTAATTACCATCTTGCTTCGTTTAATAATCCACTTTTTCCTTACACATTATCAATCATCTGTTTCGCAGTATTTTATCGTAATTTATTTCGCAACGACCTGTATGACATGAAAACTCTGACACAAAAGCTTTACAGAATGCTAACAAAGGTCGTTTCCTCCTTGGGTTCGACAATGAAGTCTGAGACAAAGTACATTCGACACACGAATAAATAATTCCCTTTGCCGAGCATCCAGCCCTAACTAGCTCTCTCGTCAGCAACGGAATCTCGTCAGACAAGGCATCACAGTAGGCTGCCTCGAAAATAACTGCTAGACGATAACGCTTAAAGTCAAGAACTGTATAGAGCGCCAACAAAAGCCTGCGCAATAATTTAGACAGGTGGGACACTAATACGGAGCTTTTTCGGACCCGTCGCCCCCTCAGTGTTTCGCAGGGACGCATGCGCTATTGCACGTGCGTGCAATATCCATTCCGCACGCTCGTGAAACATTAAATGCACCGTGAAAGCCCGCCGGATTATATTTGCATGTATTATCCCGGCTAGAGAGAAGCTCTCGAGCATTTCCTGTCGCGGCCATCGCGCCCCTTGACCTGTGCCTCCAAGCGTGCATCAGTGCAAGAAAAACTGACAAATTTCGACGGTGAATACCTTTCCAGAAATGCTCTGTCGCCGCTGCAGACTCAGAGATGCACCGTGCTTCGCCCTGTTACGATGTTTCAAAGCATTCCGTGAAACATAAAGCTCGAGATTTGATGGCAATGTACCCAGTCGTACAAATTTTATGTCCCCGCTTCTACTTAGCGGTTAAAATCGTGAAACCTTTAACGGGTATTAGTTCCAAGTAATATTGATTTTAGTAATCGTTATGAGATTGGTAATGGGATGAAGGTTCTTCAAGATTCATCGTATATTACAGATGATTCGAAGCGTCTTTAGTGTATCGGCAAACCAAAGATTGTGTCAGTGTTACCGCAAGTCAAAGTACGTTCGCCTACACTGAAGATCGATTTAATAATCGATCAGCACTCAACCGCGGACGTGTCTTGGATCGATCGAGCTGCTTCCGTTAAACTCTGCTCAATAATGGAATTAAAGCGAATTGTGTCAGCGCCTTGCACCGATTTAATTCATAATACAGCGCCCAGAAGGTGCGGTGCCGTTAATATTCGATGAAACGAGTCTGGCAAGTGGAGAGGATTCCATTCTTGACTGTACGTGGTACGTAGTACCTGAAGCGAGTGTAGTCTGATTTTACGCGTCCTATCTGCTGCGTAAAATATTTCTTTTTAGGGAAAATAAATGCAGAATCATATAAAAAAAAAATTACTAACAATTCATCAAGGAACGAAGCATTAAATAATTATACCGCGTGAGTCAAGCGAGTTGAGAGAAATATAAGACGAATCATCTTTCTATTTAATGCCTCAAAGTGTTCCCAAAATGAGTGACAAAAAAATAGATAATTGTTCGTGAGAAATGACAATAAACGAGATCCCAGTGTGTGATCACCGATCGCTGCGCCGGACAAAATGAGATTTTGGAAATCCGAGGTTTTCGAGCGCTCGCGTTTCGCAGCCAGGTTTGCGGAGCCTTTATAACCCGATATAATGGCCCGAATGATTTAGCTGGGGGCATAAATAAGCGCGAGTGCGCGTTAGGGGAACACCGCGGCCGCACTCATGATGCTTTATGTCGCAACTTTCCATTGTAAAAACTTTATGCGCCGCTAATCCCGACATCTAAGTGAGCAAGGTGCAACGATCAACCGCGATTTTACAATTAACCCGGGGCTTTAATAATCCAGCCAAGTCTCGTGGAAATTCTACTGCGAGCAGAGCAAGCTTCCCCTGTACACCGCGCGTTAATCTTTCTGCCGCTGCAACTTTCCATAGCCGTTCGATCGAATCGTTCATTCCCTAAGACGTAAAAAGCTTTCTGGTAACACGATTTTAGACGTGGCAGGATTTATATGTTATTTAAGTGTTTCCCAAACTTTTGTGAATTTAATAAAGTAAAGATATTTAATATATCTAATTATCTTATTTAGTGTGACGGGAAACCAGCTTTGCCCGATTAAAGAAATACGGAAACGTAACCATATTAAAATAAATAAGTGCTAAGAATCGTCAACTTAATCAAAAGGTTGACAAACACCTAAAAATTGGACAAATAGCATTCCCGTTGCCTGTGAATTTTTTGGAAATGCCAATGCCGAGGCAGGAGAGTGTCTCGTGTGAAAAGCGACATTGAAATGTGATCCATAAATCGTTAAATATTCCGTAAAATCTGTGAATAGCGGAATCGAGTTCGTTGTGTCCCAACTGGCTGGTCTCAACCTGTGCGACAAAGCATCTTTCACGAGCACAAGCACAATTAGAAGGGTGGTGGTTCTGCGCGAAAAGAATGAGCACAGGATCCAGAAAGAGATTGATTCATACGCGGCTCCGTTTTCACGGAAGCCGATTTCGAAAATCCGTGGAGCACTCGACTAATTGGCAGGGTGTAGCGGCGAACGCGGCAGGGGGGGGGGAGGTGTAGCGCGGGGCTGAAACCGTAGATTACCTTTTTCTCCAGCGGGGGCTTTGTTTCCGAGAACATCGATTTGGAAAATTCGTCGAGCACGCGCGCACTTGGCTATGGAGCGGCCGACTAGTCCCAAGGCAAGCTTTTAATTAATCTTAGCGTTAGCCCCGCGATCTGTACTAACCGCTCCACGCTTCGCGCAGACACGACAGCCCTGTAGCTCAAACAGGGGGAATCACTATGGGAAATGGAATTCAAGAGATGAAGCGTTGATTGCGCACAAACTGTATTTCAATTAACAGAGATCGCATTGTCTGGCTGAGGGGGCGGCGGGAGGGGTGGGGGTGGGGGCCGGTTCTCCGCGATCTTCAACCGGGGCGCTTGTTCAATTTGTCGGCGAACATATTACACGAGCCCCGTAGACGTGTTTCTCGGTGCTCGTGGGATGTCCTTTTTTCACGGAGCAAAATGATCCCTCGTTCTCGTTGTTCTGCTTGTTTGGGAGAGAACGACGAAATGTTTGAATGGAAATGGAAGGACACTCGTCTCTGCTGCCGTTTGGACCTTTTGGTCGAGCCGAGGCAATTAACGAGGTGTCCAGGTACCGAAGGGAAGAAAACGTGACGGTTTTTGGGAGTGAAAAGAAAGGGAAGTGTGAGCAAGTTGATTGGACCACGAGTGGACTCCTGTTTCCGAATTTTCAGCCAGCCTTTCGTTCTCCGAACGAATCTCTTCTAAGTAATCAAGTAACTAAATAATCTAATGCTTCGAATGATTGAACTGGCATACGGTGATGCGAACTTTAAAAGGCTATAAGTCTGCCAAGAAAGAAGTGCATTCATCGTTGGCTTAATAGATCTGAGGGAAAAGACAATGGCCCAGAAAGAAGTAGAAAGAAGGAACCTGGACGACAAGAGGAAACTTTTGTAGAATAAATAATGGGACGTAACGATGTTGCGGGGAGGATGGAAAGGAAACAGAGGGACGCGTTTGGTCTTGGGCCAACTAGTTGTCTTATCGGCGAGGGTACGTAGCAGATCTCTGCCTTCAACACGTTACAAAGATCGATCTCTGCCTCGGAGAAATCCAGAAGTGCCACCACGCAAATTAACACACTGCGCATAATTGCTATTGCTAATCATCCACTTTCAATTACAATTTCCAACACTTCGCAATAAAATTCTTTGCATTTACAGTAGATCGTTCATCCTTCTCTCAAGGAAGGTGTTTATAAAATCCGCCATAATTGCGCCCTAGCCTTTACATTTTCGCGGCCCATTGTTCCCCAGACAATCCCGCGAAATGCCTCGGGGAAAAAATAGCCGAGATAAAAACTTTGATACGAGCGGGTCCAGTAAATCAGCCAGGAAATATTGTCGGTTGCTTCCTGTCCCAGACGAATGCCCCGTTTCGCTGTGTCAAAGCGGCAACGCGGCTGATTTATTCGTGGCCGACTTTCGTTGGACCCTCTCCACGTTCGCAGTAGCGTGGCTCGCGCAGTAGTCAGGCCAAGCCACGCCGCTGTCTCCTGCTTGCTGTTAGACGTATATACTAACGCAGCCGGGTAATAAAGAGTGTCATCGTTTAGCAGAGTCGCTGGAAAGGTCGGCGATAAAACCACCGACTGTCTCTGTGACCGTAACTCGAGGCAGAGAGCCGTAGTTAAAACGACGGCCGAAGTGCCTTGGCGATAAAAGTGTCGACCATTCGCCCCCAGGATTATCAGCAATTGAAAATAGCTTGACGACTGTCTCGCGTAACGATCGGGAATACTAAATGAACGAGATTATTGTCCAAGAGAGGATTACGGCCTGTATTAACTACGAACTGGACGTTCAGCTCGAACATGCCTCTTTATCCGTGGTATGTGTACATCCAGCAAATTACTTTTCTACTTACCGAGGATACAGGAAAGTTGTTCACGTGGAAGTTGTTTTATTTGAAGAGGAAAGTATAACGAAGCACTTGAACTTTTTGTGGGATGATTCCTCGCAGAGGCTTGAACGTGCACTTGGTGTTTTGAAACGAAGCTTAAATGTCTGATGGCCTCCCAGATTAATCAGTGGGAAATTTTAAAGTACAATTTCTGATGGTTTTTCAGAAGTATTTCTTTCGACTTCTACAAGAGGAATTTTACACAGGGCTGGCGATTCAGATGGAACAGTCTCCTTCCAATAAGACTCGAGAAGAAATGGATCTGCCGCTCTCCAAATTTTCGCACTTTACCTCTTCGTTGCAATCTGCTTTTACGCGCGCGCGTGAAATTTTATCGCACCGTTCGAAGGATGACAAAAGCGTGTGTCTACTTTTATGCAGGCGCATGATTTCGCGAGACGCTCGTGACGAAAGTGCCTCGCGCAGCGTCGTCGCCAATCGAAGATTTTTACAAAGTTGATGGAAGCTTTTATGCAAGCACGCCCTCGATCCCTCTGCCTCTTCGTTAAGGGGCTCTTACCACTCTTTCTTCTAGAAAAACACGTTCGAAACGTCGGAAACGCGATCGATTTGATCGAAGCAATTAATTCCTTCATTCTTTTTCTCGGCGTGGATGTCTGGAAGGGAAGGTAAACCTGCCTCGTTACAAAATTTCAAGCCGCGGCCGTTCGCGCGGCGAAATGTTCGAGGCATCTTGAAAACTTTGCCCTTCTAGAAGGGAAGACAACAGAAGTCACGTATATAGGCTTCCTTCTGGTTTCAAATAAAAGTTGTCCAATCTCGCAGCTCACGATACTTAACTTTGTTCTCGTGTTTCGGTATCCTTTCCATTCTCAACTGCTGTCAAACTTCGGTAGAATGAGGATCCTCGGTTACGTGCGGCGTACTTTTGCTTTTCACCTACTTCTTTTCCCTCTGAACTTGAAACACTTTGAAATAGCCAGGCTGTTAACGATACGATCTTCGCAAACAGAAAATCAACCCCCATTTATATTTGAATAATCCCCTTTGAGCTCGCAGCTTTCACGGATTACGATAATACGAATATTCGAATCGATTTGATTCGAGGCTGCAGTGAAACACGCATAAATTGAAGATAAAACGAGAAAGGATTATGAAAGTATATATGGTCGATAGCTTCGCAATGCAGCAAGATAACGAGCCGAACGATACTTTCGTATTGCGTGAACGATTATTAACGGGAAATAAAACGAAAGAGGTACCGCGAAGCGTAAAGTATCAGTCCATCCACGACACTGTTCCTGAATCTAATTTTTATGGGAGGCGCAGACCGCATGGTGTTTCGCTCACCATGCATATTAAATGACACATTTGCCCGAAGGTAATTAAAACAAAGGGACAAATGTAATTTGCATCGGGGGAGGGGAGGAATATAATTAATAAGGCTAATTGAAGTGCACGCGGGCGCCGCGTGTCTCGTTACGCGCGTCATACGCGAGTGCATGAATAAGACCGTAAGTAGTTAAATTAGCGATCAAATTATTTTTCGCGCATTCACATCCACCCTCGACACCGATCCCCCGAGAGTTATTCACGGGTGAAATTGAATGGCCGCGTATCAAACGCGTATATTTCCAGATAGTTTGAAATTCGACGCGACACTCTCTGTATATTGTCGAATTTAAAGCGCGCACGCGTTGGAATTACTTCGATACGGGATCGAGCGAAATTCAATTTCGACGCCGTTCGATTTTGTTTAGAATATTCTCCGCGCGCGTTGGATAACGGAGGACCCCGTCGGAATACCATGCGTTAAAAGTTTTTAATGCCAGCTAGTCTGTTCTATTCGTATTTAAGGAGAAAGGAATGATCTCCACCTCGACTTTGTAACTTCGAACCCGATTTTTTCCACAAATTTTAAATACCGTAGAATTATATAAATATGCATTGTCTGCTTGGAAATCTTGAAGCGACTCGGTGGATCGAAGCTCCTGCGAGAAACGGGGGTGAAGGAACGTCTTCAGAATCGATGCAGGGAACGAGTCGTAAAACCGCGTGGAATCCCGCGTCAAGATTATAACGAAATTACGCACGGAAGCAGAGAGACTTGGGTGGAGGAGGGACGCGATTTACGAGGATCAACGTTGCAGCATCCGCCCGGCATCTTGTGCCCGTGACATTTAAAATCCGTACGCTGGATAACACCGGTATATAACAGAGGCAGAGCGCGAAGCGTGCGTACGAAACGAGCGGGGGAGTTTCGGTTTTATTGGGCCCGTGGGGCTTCGCGAAACCTTCGACACGAAAAGCCATCGACCCCTGAAGTGGCGAGTTATGAGCGATCGATGGTGAATCGGTTGCCTTGCACTTTTCCGTGCGAGGCAAACAAACGCGGCGAATGGAAAGCGATAAGTTCGCGTAGCACACTTGCCGGGGAACGATGGCCTGCCGGGCGAATGGATCGTGAATTTTGGAAGTTAACGAAGCAGTGCGCCGGATCAAAGCGCGTATTTCTTGGTCTTCTAACTTTTACAGCGCGATCTTCGTGGCTCGAAGAAGACTGTTACTTCTGCGGCCGCGATAACTGGGGAATAAAGTGTTCAGCTTTCCCTCGGCTCCGAATTCCCAGATAACGAGTTTCAAACTCTTCCCCCGGATCTTCTTTCATTAACTAAACAATTTTAGATTTTCTGTATGCATAAATGCATATGTAATTTCTATAAGTAGGTATTTGGTCCCAACTAAAATTTTGGAAACTCAACTATTATAGTATTGATATTATTATTATTATTAATTGTATTTATACATAAAGACTGTTAATTACGACTGCAAATTAACCAAATTTCTTAAAACACTCGCCCCTTATCAACCACCGAGTAATATAACCTACCTCAAACATTTTTATTTCCATCTACCGAGTATCGAGCGCAGCTCATACATTTTTAAAATTTTCCCCCTGAGACCATCCGTCGTCCTGTCGTTGGCCTTCCTGTCTTCATCTTCGCGTTGTCCTTCGACCCTGCCCACCTCCGCGAATAATCTCAGCCTCTGTAACCTCGTTAGCAAACAGTCGAGGGGAATTATTATTTCAGGACCAGCGTCAACAGCCCTGCTCCCCGTCTACCGATGGCCTCTCTTCATCGCGATGCGAATTAATTCAACCATCCGCGCCGACACTTTCGCCCCGCTTAATTATTATACCGGGCCCATCTCGCCCGCCGTGTTTTGTTTATTCAGTCGCGAGACGATCCACCTCGTCGATAGCAGTTATTTCGCGAGCCAGACTATTATCGGTAAGCCCCCGAGCGAGCGGAAACGAGGGTCTCGGTGTGCAGAGGGAACAAGGATATTCCCTTGCCCTGGTCCTGATGCAACATAAATGAAGGTATACCGGACTAACTGATACACCGTGGCCAAGTGATGAGCTGGCACGAAAGCAAAGGATCTTCCGGATAGATGTAACGCGCCTTAACGTGGGTCAGTTAGTGAATTCGTTGGGAAATGTAACTGGGAGGAAGTCCATAATGAACCCCTTAACTTGGGGATGTTCGTTCACTTTGCCAGGTCAGAAATAGGGATGAAATGTTGTCGGTGAGTAGTCTTGAGTGATGGCTGTGGAAGATACTCGAATATGGGTTTGTAGATCGTAAAGTGATAGACAAGGGATGGGAATTTTAATTAATATAGGGTAATGGACCTAATTACTGACACTTTAAGCGTTGACGCTGATATTATCTTATAATTTTGTACTTATAGACTGAAAGTATATGTTATTCTTGGTAGTTATTATTGTTTAATATGTTTACTTGATGAACAAAATTTGGTGGATCTTAAAACTTCGATTTTTATGTATAAATTCATCAAAAATATATTTCGGGATCTATTACTGACACTCTTCAAATGTATTTAACTGAATTACTGACATCCCAATTACTGCCAGCTTACCTAATACTGTTTATGTCATTTTAGGGTTACGTCGTGTCGTGTACATGAGCAACTATTACTGCTGGTCCTTTACTTTAGTAGCTTGTGTATTGGTTTTCAATTTGTCTTTAGAAATTCACAATTTATGTTATCGTTATTATCGATGCATTTTGTGAATATAATTCCCCTTATTTAGAATTGTGTTATTTAAATCGTGGTTGACAGAAGGCTCTAAAGCGATCCAGAGCCACCCTTCAGAACAAACGGTTACACGCTGTTACAACCGACGACGGTTCGCAAATTTCGAAAGCACATTCGTTACGCCGCTTGGATTTGCAAGATCAAATTTTCCAGCATAATACCGACATGATTAAACTGCCGCGTTAACGAACTTCCCAATGCCGGTGAATATGCATGAATATTTGGGAATGGTTAATTCCCTTTTAAACAACTCCGGCAAAGTCTTACGCTGCGTGAAGCCCCAAATACATGAAATTATAACTTCTTACTTCGTCAACCGCGATTTTGCCCCGCACAATTACCCACGAACTTTATTAGCAACGCGAATCAGAGTGGCAAAACGTCCACAGTAGCTTTCAAATGAAATATACCAATTCACAAATAGGAAACCCATAAATTTTCAATCTTAACAAATTCTGAAAATGAAAGCATAGGCATCGGGACATTAATTAATTCGACCTACTTTGCCTCCAACATCCCCTGTACCCTTTCGTAAGAATAGTTCCACCCCCCCTTCGATCATTCCACACCCTGATTAGACCTCGATTCTTCGAGGACCCAGCCAGCGATCCTTCGCAGCGTTGATTTAAACGGGGTTGCTCCAGCCACGAACAGGGCTGATCTATTAATCCTTCGCGCCGAGGCTTTCGATCATCCCCTCGCCAGAGATGGTATTTACGTTCGGGCGTTATTTGTAATCTACGCGATGCTCCTCGGGCGGTGGAGGAGATCGCGTTCCCGAGCCACCCCGTCGATGGAGGCGAGAGGGATGACGAAAGGAAAGCAGAGAGCCGCTCATAAAGCCATCTCACACGTCAGACGGAGATCGTTTTTCCGATAATCGCGGCAAGGATCTGTGGTGCCGCACATTCGCCAACCCTTATTCAGGGATAATGTCCTGGTCGTGACGTCCTCGGCGCCACACGAAACCCAGGCGTCGCCGGGGGACGTCGCTCGAAAAATTCATCCTTAGGGAACCGTGTCTCCGCCAATGGCTCCGATGACAGCCGACAGAATTTTCTTAAGAAAAGCTCTGACAGTGGGAGCACGCTTTTTAAGCAAGTCACAGCAAGTATTCGATTCGTGGATTCCGATAAGTTGTTTCACACCCTCGTACAATCACCCCACAAAGTGATGATTATTTTTTGATTTTCTGAATGGGAGAATTTGTGGATACAGGGTAATTTAGAAATAGGGGAACTTGGGGGTGTATTCTACTGATTGCGAGTGTGGTAGGTCTTGAATCGTAGAATCAGTTGATTAAAGATTCGGCGGTAGGATTGAAGAGGGGTTTCAGAAGGACGATGGAGGTTTTACGTTTGGAGAATGAGGTTCATTTAATACTTTTATATTCCATGCAAAGTAAAGGGGTACCTTTTGTTGGACACGCAAACGTTTAGCGCGGCTCTCTGGTTTTCTTTGCACGGTCCACATTCGTTTCGTGGGACGCGATAGACACTGCAATTACATCGCGTTTAATTGTGGGTAATTCATTACATCACCGGCGAAAATTAGCTGTCGCAACAGCGCGAATTTCAAACTTCCAATTTACTCAATTAGTTTCTCATAATATACCTTCGCCGCTCGCTCACATCGAGACCGAAGTTTCTGCAGACTGAATTAGTAGACGTTTAGTTATTAATTAACACAACACGAACGAACTTCACTGTGATTATTAACAGTATTCCCATGCGTAGGCAGACCTCTTAACTTCAGCTAGGCTTAACTGTGGCTAAGGGTTTGGAGATTGTTGACTGATAATACATTGTCGTACGAAATAATATATTATTCACGTATATTAGTGATGGTTTAAAATAAATTCTCTGTAAACTGTGTCAAAGTCAACAGAGTGAAAAGTCTGTAAAAAAAATTGGAGATAAAATGACGTGGAGTGGAAATAGACAATCGAGATTTTTTTACGAATTACTACCGCTTGTATAACTAGACGCTTTTACGATCTCTCGATGAAATTTCGAGGATCTGTGTACTTCTCGTTAAAAACTTTATGACGGATCGCTTTGTTCATCGTGAAACGATTAGAATATTCTAAATGAACCACTCGACGTTTGTGAGTTAGACGTTAATGAACCACGTGGCGGAGCTTTATCCGCAGACGCGCATGACAATGACGTCATTACCTATTCACTTTCGAGATAATTGATTCTATTCACATTCAGGACCATGGCCCTCTATCATGGATTTGCTGGCAGACGTACAAAAGCATTTGGAATGCTCGTTTCGTTTGATTTTCACTAGAATTAAACGCCACGCTCGAGTAGGCAAAAAATGGACAGCAAACGTACTTGCGAGACTTTCTTAATCCTCTGGATAAAGTCTTGAATTGTTAAGATTCTAAAGTTTGTTCATACTTTTAGTCGTTCTTACCCATGTTGCCATCTAGTTTTGCAAGGTAAAACATAATCGAGATGTTAGACATTAACAGGAAGAAAGGACATAGGTATTCTTAGATGACGAAGGAAATCAAAATTTACTTTTAAAAATAGAAAAGGTTCGTTAAAGAAGCTAATAACTGATTTCCTTTTCGATCATTAGGCATTTTTAACGAAAATACTGACATGGTCCAGTTTACGTTTCCCGTTAAAGATGAAAAGGCGTAAGGAAATTCATTTATATGTGATAATAAAATTGAGAATACATCGGCTTCAGCGAATCGATAACTAAGATTTCGTGATGAAATGGTGGCTGGGTCGTCGTTAAATGAAAACACCACCCATTCAAGTTCCCGAGGTAAGGTATTCCCGTAATTGCGGAGATTTTTTCGCTGATTTGTCTTAATTGGACAGAGGCTTTTTATTTCCCCAATCAAGGTGGTATCAACCACTAACCGGAAGCATCTTTTTACAGCAAACTTTCTTCTTGGCTAAGGCAATCGCCCCTTAGCATCTTTTAATCAAGGGAAAGCTCTTCTCTATCTCGAAACTTTTCGGTTCATAATTTTATTACGCGTTTCGACGATAATATCATAAGTACCTTTTTTTCTGAAGAATTAATAAATAGATAAATGGTATAAATGTTCAACGACGATCTCAGAATTCTGGTATGTACTTTCTTATCATTGCTGCCACTATTTCTTCTCTTACCATTCCTACTAACAAACAATAAAATACATTCAAGCTTTCAAAAAACATGTAATCTGTTAAAAATTTAGAAGAACAATTTAAAAACTCTACTCTCCCTCGTGACAAAAATAAGAAAAACTACCGCGAAACCCTTTACAACCTTCTACCATTAAGATCGTACAGCACCTGTCAAGCAAACAGAATTAATTAATCAGAAATTAAGTGCAGGGTGCTGAATTAATAATATTACAGAAGTAAGTGAATTCCGGCGAATCCTCGGTGCGAAGGGGCGCCCTCATCGAGCCAAGCACAACGAATAGCGCCATTGTTTTACATAAATATTTGAAATCTCCTGAAAGACGATGAACTTGGGGGTATCTACGAGCAGGGAATTCTGGGTCAGGCCAAATGGATTGGATTTCCGCTGGCCAAGCGAATTGTACTCACGAACCCGCGCTGCTGATATTGGAAGATCGCCAATATTGTACGACTTCGAAATGGGATTCAATCTGATTTCGGTTTTATTTATAGCCCGACCCGATCGATACGATCACCTTCGATCGCATTTCGTGTCACAAAAGCCCCGTAAAAGTCACTGATAATCGGTCCACTTTCTCTTCGCTTTTCCTTTCATTGGCCAGCGGCTGCCTTCGCGGCGAAGAATCGAACCGATCGTTAAACCAGGAGACCACCGGCTATCACAAATTTCTCGCGTTCCTCCAAGACTCCAGAACTCGGAACACCTTGCGCACGCGCGTACACGAGCAAGAAAATGAAAAGGAAACACTACCCCCCTGGTTCCTGCAGCTATCTTTAATTAAAAGCGCCACGTATCGCCAGCCGAGCATTGCTTTTTCATTAAGCACCGTAAATCTACTTCGACTTCCAAGGTAACGTGCGGAGACCGCCACCTTTCTACAGCACGAAATGTCGATTCTCCGTGGGAACTGTGCAGAGTCAAAAGGATACTGAACAGCTAGGAAACTTCCCTTTAAACGTGCCCTTCGCCGTTCTCGATATAGATACCTACCAGCCGTCAATGAGTTTTCCTCTGACGATTTTTTCTCGATTTAAAATTGAATCCCCCACCGACTTCCCTAAAACTTCACTTCCAGCTAACGACAGTATCCACCGATTTCCGCTGGCTTTATTTATTCAGGCCTCAAATACTTTATCCTGTCCGCGAAATGGTTAGCAGGAAATGCTGGGAGGAACTTGGCCACAGGAAGTCCGAGAGTTGATATTTTTAAAATTGCACAGGGTTTGAGAAACTGACTGCCCTGGGGAGTCCGCGGTGCTTCCGCTTCAACGAAAGCTGCATTGGCGCCAAAAGGCACGGTCCAGGAATAGAAAGAATCGAGAGAGTAAATTGATAAATAACGTTCGCAGAGAGACGCTAAGTATTCCGATCCGACTGGCTAGCTAGCTAGCCGGCTCGACCGTTTCGCTTCAACGGAGGCATTCAATTACGCAGAATCATTGGCTCCGAGGAAAATGCTAAAAGCAGGAGGAAACTGGGCAGATAAGTAGATTAACTTTTGGTAAGTTCGGGAATATCCGCCGTCTCGCTCGAGCTCGTAAAGTTGCTCCGTGTAAAGATAAAGGAATTTCGCGTTAACTTATTCGCGGGAAGTGCAGAAGACACTAAAGTAAGGAAAACCGTGTTGAATAAAGGAGCGGAACCGTGAGCGAACAAATCCATTAACGGTGGCACAGTTTCCCTCCGACTATGAATACCTCGAAGAAAACAAGGAACCAACATTACTGACACAAGAATCTACAACATCACACACGTAGAGCAGAACATATTCGGTCTTCAGCATTAAACACCAGAAATACTTTCCACTCGTCAAAATTTCGAAAAATCAAATCGAACACCCACATCTAACTCGTGTTACTCTCCACCACTAGCCTAACGATCACTCTGTCGAGGAAAACGATCGAGGGTTTGAGAATAATTTATTGCGTACCACTTCGCCACACTTGCAACAGGAAACAGTCTGTCGAAGCCCTTCCAGTGTCCACCAAAACTTTGCGACTACTTTTGAAATTCGAGCGACGGAAAGTTGGCGCAGGATGAAACCGATTTCTGCGACGAACTGTACGCTTTTCACTCGCGGGGGCATCTGGGAGCGGTCCAAGGAGCAGCGACAGGAAGGAACAGAGGGGTGTGGTGAAAAATGCGACAACCTGTTCGTCCTTTTTCGTTCGGGGCTGACGTTCGTTAAGACGGGCCCGGCAAGGAATTCCGTGTCGACGTTGATTGCGCGGTCTAATTATAATTTCCGAGGACAGCCGGCAATTAGCATCCAGCAGCTGCAGCGGACAACTGCACGGCTCATCGCGGCTGCGCGTCTCATTATATTGTCTTTTGTCAGGACCGTGCAAAATGGCCGCGTATTAATGTGCGCTCGAACAACAAAGGCGATGGCTCGCGGACCGCCGCTTAAACTCGTCGTCTTCAGCTGTCCCTCCGATATGTTTTTCCAGTACCGGGGAAATAATTACTACGCCCCATCTCCCACACCCACGCCCACCCTCTGCCATGCAAAAGAGCTCGGCTCGTGCATTCGTTCGCCCTGCGCCCCGACATTTGAATTTTTCCTCGTTTTAGTTTGCATCGTCGAGGAACCTATTACGCAAAACGATAGCGCGGAGGAAACAGGGGCAGTTTAATATTTAACACGCGGCATCGATGTCACAGAGGGTGACCTTAATCTTTTATCAAAAAGTTGAGGCAATTTGTTATTATTGCGCCGTGTGCGGGGCATGCAAATATAGTTTGTTTAAAAATTCTTTTGTGCCGCTGATGGACGTCACGAGGATCCTTTTCGGTGTACAGACTTGTGGGAGTTGGAGGTAATCAGCGCGTGGACTGCTCGAAGCTTCACTGACACGCGGAGCCTGTTCCTATTTCGAACACGTCTGCGTGGAAACGCTTTTCCACGATTCATCCGCGAAGAAAAGTGAACCGTTCGGTTGTCAAACACGATTCTTCCCCCTGCCCCGTTGAATTATCGATATTTCACCGCGGTTGATCAGAAAACACCCCGTGCGCCCCGAGGATAGACGCCCCAGGGCCGGGTTTTGGATGGCGGCGTTTCTTCCGAGCCTTCCTCGACGGGACGACACGTAATTTGCTTCCGCCCGCGTGCTCGCGCCACGGGAATCGGGTATTTTGCGAGTTCGAGATGCGAGCGGCTTGAAAATCGCGAAGTTCCCCAGCGGAAACGGGCGCCTCTCGCGCCCCGGCAATTCCCACGGGGGGGTTGCGATCGTGACGTCTCGCGCCCCTCCCGGCTGCGACGTTCTTTGAGCAACGGCTAAGTCGTTAGAACTTAACTGCCCCTGAAATAACTCTCGCCTCGTATGGCTTGGTGCACTTTGTTTAGGACATTTCCTGCCTTATGCCTCATACCTGATTATTATAGGGTCGAAATAGCCGCTGCTGGGGAAATGTTTCACGCCATAAACACACTTTTCATTTCAGTCCATCTCGAGTGTGTTGTTCTTCTCGAGTAACGGAAGCAGGGTGGAAGACGGTGGATGTCCAGTTTTGCGGAGCAAACTGATCGAAATATTTGCGGTGCAATGAATTCAAGAACAGCTGCCGAGTAGCATGGACAATTTTCAGAGAGTAGCCTAGTCCAAGTTAATCGTATCATCCCTGGTATCTTGATAAGTCGATCACGATGGACGACGCGATCTTCGTCTACCCGTCATCGTCATTTCCCTGCTCGCCTCGTGCTGACGCGTAGGACATCACGGTAGGGTCCACTTGCCAATTAACGAACTTATAATTAGCGCACAGTGCTGACAACTTTACCGAGCCGGGATTACAAGTTTCCTCCTGGCCGGGAGCGCGTGCTTTGTCGCCGCCCACGGATAATGACTGTTATGCCCTCCTGAGGCTGCGTGTACACCAGCGGGCGAACTAGCAGAAAACAAGCGAGTTTTCGATTGCCACAACTGCACCGCTGTCATTGACTCAGCGCCTCATCCGATTCCTTCATCGGCTTTATCTTCCGTGCCTTGAAGCGTAGGGATTTTTTTTTTCGATCGCACTAGGATTTTGGGAGATGCTTTCTCGTCTTTGAGATGTTGCCTTGTAGACGAAGATTAAAGAGTGAACAATGCAAGAATTATTCTTATTATTATTATTATTACTATTTGAAAATGACAGGAGATCCAATGTTTATGAAGGCATTATGTTTGCTACTGTTAATCTGCAACGTTCGGGATAAATAGAGCCGAGTGGAAAGCTGTGTTTTGCAAAGAGGACCACGAGAAAATTCGAAATTATTCAAACCCGGGGACCTGCGATAGTTGCAGCTTATTTTCTCCTGCCACGGTGGGAAGGGAAGCTGCAACAGGAGATTTGGTACAAGTTGACTGAATTTTTAGAGATTTCCCTGAACTCCCCTGGAGATTCTTCTTTTCAATTATTCGTTCTATTATTAACGCGCAAGAATGACGTTATAACGCGTGAAAGATAATGTTTTTACGGTTTCAGTAATTCCCTCAAGTTTTAATAAAACGGGCAGTAGGCGACGTCCCTTTAATGATATTACATTAATGAGGCCAGAGTGCTCTTTTGTTTCCTCGGAAAAAGGAAAACGTCTGAGAGGAAAGTTCTCTTCGAACTATTGCAAGCGCTTAAGGGACTAAGTAATCGTTCTTTTTATTACGACAGTTTGTAAAATTCCAGTTACTTCGGATTAATGGGATATTTGTGCGATATAATTGCCCGCGTCGTTCGATGCGAAGGATCGATCTGCTCGCTTCGATCGACCAAATTCCTGCGCCCTTTTCGAACAATTTCTCCATTTCGTTGAGATTGTTTCATTGAAAACTCGAGTTTGAAAGTGACTAATTGTTCGGTTGGCTAAGTTTTAGTGCTCTTACCCGAGAGGCTGGGGACGAGAATCATCTAGTCGTTATGCTCGCTCGATTTTCGCCCGGCGCAGGCCATCGATTTCGATTCACCTGGAGAGAACGATCTCTAATTTCCGCCCCGGGAGGGCTGTTTTCCCAAGCTTCCATGGAAAGGCGGCCAGGAACTTTTCTTCCCGCGTCCAACAGTTTCAAATTCGACGAACATTCCTGGAGAATCTCCATGCTCGGTCTCTTAATCGAATTTTCAAGTTGGCCGAGCCGAACTGCGCTTCAGCCGGAAACTATCGATTGGCTGGTCTATCCGTACGCGGTGTCTTGGGGAGCAACGGCATTCGTTTGGAAATCTCGCGTCTTTTTATCAGAATCATCTGGCTCCGTGGAAAGTAAGCTGATACTTTGCGGTTAGATGGTTGATCGGGGGCAAATTGGCAAGAAAATATAATAGTGTGCCATATCGATTACTACAGTGTCCTCCAGGAAGATGGAAAACAGATATTCGACCCTTCTCCGATGACACTTTTACCATTAGACTTAGCTATTAGCAAAGATGACAGAGAAATCAAACTAATCATCATAAGCTGGTGGCGAAGACAGAGTTTAAAATTGGCATCCGTGTCTATATATATAAAATATTCCACAGAATCCCCATTTCCAATCTCCCAAAACTACAATTATTCTTCCCATTTCGCAGCTCTCTTTGATCATCACAGTGCCATTTAAAAGATCGCGGCTGTTCCCTGGCGGACTGGCTGGAAATATGGAAAATCCATTGAATGATATTACATGTAAGGTTTCTGAATCGAAGCGCAAAAAGGGACGAGGGCGGTCTCCGAGCTTGTGCAGGAAAAGCTGAGCAGATTAGAGGGGGAGCCCCCGGTGGACGATAATGGAGGACGGTTTCGGGATGAAAAAGGAGCGATTAAAGCATAGCGAAGCATACTTCCTCGTCGCGCGACACTTTGTAACTGGAATGGATGCGGGCGGGCTGGAAACACGACGTCGCTTAAAGTTGAAACAAAGTTCCACGGCGGGGTCCGTGGTCTGGGCGGAGGGCGCTGCTCTTGCCGGAGATGGAACGACACGGGAAAATGGAAATGTTCGGTGTACCCTTTGAACGCGTGCTGCGACGGGGCGAGGCGAAATAAAAGAATGCATAATTGAATAAATGCAACGATCCAGCCGGGGGGGGGGGGGAGGAGGAGAGATGTGCAGCGGGGAGGCGTTCCTTCGAATTGAAGCAAATTGAGGGGGATCGCGTTTTCCACGGAGCGAATCGAATCAATGCCCGCGTACCTACGCGCGAAAGCTCCGACCCTATAGCGTTAAATTAACTCAAAGACGTTTATCGGCTCGCGATCGAAATGGATTTCCTTGATACGATTATGCGCTGACGCTGTGCAGTCGCTTCAGAATCTTCCACCGACTAAATAGTACCTTTATTACGCAATAGAAACATTTATCGTGAGTTTGCATTGTGATCCGATTGATCCGTTTGCAATTAATGATCCGAGTAGACGCGAGGATGATCTACAGGGACCAGCGATCGAGAAGTGGCTTCCGCTTCGTCGCAGTTTACGATCCATTTCACGAGCGGACCGAGCGAGACTTTTCCAGGGGTAGCTTTCGGCCGCATTTCCATTTAAAATGGCGTCGATATACGCGGACGCGACGGGCGCTGGCCCATGTTGGTTTTAGCGTTCGCGCGGAATCGCTCGTAGGAACCGGAAATGAAGCCGCGCTACCACTTCCCGCTGATCTGCATTTGAAACGAGCGCGGACGCGTTCGTTGCTTTGTCGTTTACTGTTATTGCAACGGTCACGCTTCCCTCCTTAACAAATTCCAAAGCCCACGAATACTTTGGCACCGGGGACGCGTTTCGCTAGCCTGCTCCCTTCCCCGATCACGCGGGATGAAACGTAAATATGGGGCTTTCCGTAAATTGCAGAGAAAAATGAAGGATAGCTTTGAGTTAATCTGTTATCGTGGGAACAGCTTCGAGGAGAGTTGGTTCGATGTTCTTGTAATTGCCACCGCTTTTGAAAGGTTCAAGCTCGCGTTTTAGAGGCTTACATACTCTGCTGCTGTAAGAGTTATTGTACGCGTCACGTTGGAACTTTGTGAAGACTCGGTGGCTGAAGAAGTTTCGAACGACCCGCTGGGTCGATACTAGCTTTCACGACGCGTCACCTTTAATCCGATTCCCCGGTTCCCTTGTCATTCTGTGCTTTTTTCCCCTGTCCCACTGCTCAAGTTAGAATAATTACGTGGGCGTCAGAGGAAGAGCAGATACTTGCCCCCGAGTGTGCTGCTTGGATAATTACTTGAAGGTGATAATCGGTTTTGCGACTTCCTGACATCGAGCTTTTTGCTCCTTTTCCCAGCAATACGCCATGCAAACGAGTTTCGATCGGCGCCCGTTTTGCAACGGGCCGTTCCCTCCCGCTTGCGAACAAAAAGCCTATTTCATTTTTACCTCGTAATTCTAATTCATCAACTCGCGGGGCGGTTATTAAATCCACGAGAGACTTACATCGATATTTGATACTCCTTAATAATGTGTCTTATAACATCATTGCAACAGAAATTAAAGTTCTTATGAATTTTCATCCAATACTGCAGTTCTTCGCGGAAAGTGCTGAAGTAAGTAGTCAGGTAAGTAATTCAACGCCCTGTGAAAACGCAACAAAGTTGCAAATGACAAATATTTCCAGCAATGTTGCAAATGAAATTTCGGTTTGCGAGAAATAAAATTTGGGTCGGCAACTTTCTGGAGTTTCTGTGGCAGGTTAAATCTCTGTTTGCAACTTTGTCACAGGTGCAGATCGAAATTTGGACTGTCGCGAAAACGCCACAAAATTACAAGTCCAAATTTTATTTCTCGAACACTGAGAATTTTCAGACAAAGAATTTTTAACATTGTTTTAAAAAAATCTTGTCTTGTAACGTTGTTTTAAATTGCTTTTCCAAATAGCGAACGAATTAACGTTTGTAGATGAATGAAACATTTAAATTCACGCGATTCCCTACGTCCTATTAGATAATATTAGAACTTACGTTGCGTACGAGGAATATTCCTAAGCGTCGCATACGTTGAAAATATTTTCCACGATGCTTTTCACACGGCATCCGTGAGGGACGATAATTCTGTTTCGCAAAGCAAGTGGAAGTTTCGTGCAAGCTTAACGCGGTAAAAAATCGAATTAGCCGACTATTATTCAGGGTCTGCGGCGCGTTGCCTAGTTTGCATTTCACAGAACAAATTTCCATGTCTATAAGGATATCAAGGAGAGCATAAACTACGTCCAACAGGGCAGAAAATATGGCAACAGCACTTTCTTCCTCTTCCCTTTTTGTCTTAAATTACGACCCACTTATTCGAGTCATAATATTCTATACTTCGTTGCTGCATATCACGACAAGAAATGCAAAACCTCGATCCATCATGCCCCATTATTTGAAATAGTCTAGTTTTTATCTAATTCATCTTTATTACCAATCGAATGCGAAGAAATTCTGAATGCATTACACCCTAAATGCATTAAACGGTGCAGAAAAATTCAATAATAGCATACCGATACCAACAAGTGGAAGATCACCCTATTACTACCTTCTCTACAAGATCTTAAATTGTACTCAACATACCAAAGGTCATTTGATCGACTAATTACCTGAATAACGCTGAGCTTCTGCTGCGATACTGCCAGAATGGAGCTGCAACTCCCTAGGTATTCCCCAACGCGGCCTGAATTCGTGCATCCGGTTGTAGAATTTCCCAAAGGGCCAGTCACGCAATTACGTATTTCACGTCCGTCTCGTTAAGAGCAGTTCGTATCGCCGTGCAATTTTCCTGGTAACTGACGCGAAGTCCTGAAAAGTGGCACGCGCACATGGCCCGAGGAAGCGTTTCTCGCCCCCGCTGCGACACTCCCGCCTCGACTCGATCAACAAACAGCCCAGGGAAGATGTCTCGCGTGACAAGCCCAGCAGGGTAATTACGAGGATCGCTAAGTAGATGCGCCCGGAATTAAGCTGCCGAAGAAATACGCCGAGGATCATTAAACAGATTACCCGGTTCGCTGCGATCGCTCCCAAAAGTAACACAAGCGGTGATCACAAAGGAAGTATACCCCCGAGGCAATGCGAGACTTCGGAGTTCGCGCTGAATTGTACGTAACCCTCTCGGATTTACAACACCGATACCCCATCCTGTCATTCTCCGCTTCGCAAATAGAATTTCGTACGAAATTCTAGCCACGGATGGATCTCCGATCCTTCGCAAAGGGGAAACACACTAATTCCGACCAGCACAAACAGTCACGATTTCGATACCAAAGATACGAGCGAGCCGAGTCCCGGTAGCCGAACTTCCGTCCCGAGTCGCACGCGCGGAACAAAGTCGAGGGCGCGAAGCGACCGTTTTCATGTAAATTGCAAAGGCAAGGGCGACACTTACGGGGGGAACCACCTGTGCAATTTGGGGCACAGCTGTGAATCGCATAGCGGAGCAGCCGAAAACTCAACTGAGACGGCTGAATCCGGACGGCAGCAACTCCCGGAATCAATTTGCATTCAATAATCCGCGATCGTTAAGTCGAATATACTCGCCGGAGCATGGATACCGCCGGCTAACACGCGCACGACCACCAGCCCGGAAATCGGCATGCGGATTAGAACGCTCTGCAGCGCGATAAGACGTCCCCCCATGCCCTCCCCGCGCCCTGGTTTCCTTGTCAATGGTGCACGGTCCCAGGCTGGGCGAGCGCGTACCTGCAAACGACTCCATTCATCCAGTGTCTAAGCGTCCAACTAACTACAAGATTCGACCAGCTTCGTCGCACTCCCAATTGTGACGAGTAGGGACGACTTTATCTGGGAATCCATCCCTTTCTTCCCTCCGCAGGTTGAATGGCATCGATTGGTTGCAGGTTTTTGGGGTGGATTTTGAAGGTGGTGTATTATAGTTGTTGGTGGCGTTGAAGGATCTGAGGGTTTTATAGGGGTCCCCTTTGCCTTTTTGGTTCCCTTTCGCTTGATCATTGAATCGAAGTGGCGGGTGTAGTGTACTTTTGTTAATTCAAAAGTCGTGTTTTACCTCAGGTGTCAGGTGACACTAATGTGTGTTCTGGTTGTATAGGGGAATTTTCTTTAGGGTAGAATATGAAGTGATAGTGTTGTTGGCTTCCTTCGGGCCTTAAAACGGGGGACCATCACTCTAAGAGGGATGTGGATATATATAACCACCACACCACCACCTTTACCTCCTCTCAACGTGGAACACGTCATAAATACTTGCCCACCAAGAAATTTCACCCACTTACAAGCGGTGTGCCAGGAGAAAAACGGTCACCCATCTTTTCCCAGTTCGTCCCGTGATAAAACTTATAAAACTTCGGTGATCGAACGGATATCGGTGTTTTCATCGCGTCCATCGCCACCGGTAATATAAAGTGACAGCGAGTGTCGAGTGAAAGAAGGATCAGGATTCACTTTATCCCAGATATTTACACAAGGTTTCGGAATGAATGAAGAAGAAAGAGACGCTGGAAGTATTGCGTTTTTCGACAGTTTATTTAAACTTCGTGTTACAATATAAGGCTAGCAGCAAGGCTTTGATCGTGCGCGTGCAGTTGAGTCTCGTACGTATACAATACGTGATTACCTGTGGTGTGTCGGAGTGCTTATGCGAATACGTTGATTACAAGAAGAAGAAAGGCGTATTCGAAAGGCCGCGAGCGTGACAAATGATTACAATATGCCATTTCTTTTTTTCCTTTTCCCTTTTTGTCTAATTAGTCTGCGTCACCCGTTTCGTCACTCTATTCGTCTACAGACCCTCCGATCAAAACGCTCGTCACTCATTCTACACCATTCGATCCCCCTTTCACTCATCTTCTTCCACCCACCCCTCGCGAATCGATATCCGCGAACGTTCGGTCACGCGCCCGTACATTCATCTTACGCTACATGTACAATTCCACGAACTATTAGAAACGACAGCGAAGACAATATTTACAGACTGATCTCGTATGCTAATTAATTAGAAGAACGTTTCGTTAGTACCTTAGCGAATATTACAGTGAAGCGGCCGGGGGATGAACGGATCAATGGTTCGTCGATTCTGCAAAAAGGAAAATCATCCCCCGATCGTTCGACTGACGCTCGGATGGAGAGTTCCATTGAATCGAAATCGCGGGGCAAGTCATTATCTCGCGATGTCGAGGATCCTCTGCTCGAAGCGACCGCAACACTTAAACGCATTTGACGACGTTGGACTTATACACTAAACAGTGTACACACGCTACAACAGTAAGAATGTTCAACGATTGGACTTTGACATAGGGAAAGTGCCGAAAGAAATAACGTGGCTGATATTATTGACCTGTACCACTTGTGAAGCAAATGGGTTCAAGCATCTTACGTGTATTTCGAGATTGGTCGTTAAGAACTGGTAGCTTCTACAGGAAGGTACGACGACCCTTGATTCGAATGATCTCTGATTTAAGCTATGTCCGATTTAATTATATCTAAGTTGACTGAACCGTAGTTAAATTTGCAAAAGACTATCTCATATTTAAGAGATTTAAATTTGAGCACTCACTACGTCAAAGCCCCACCAGCGCTATATAAAACTTTAAGCACACCATAGATTGCAGAACATACATGAAATATCCGTGTCAATTACTTGCTCTACTTAGTGCCACATTCGGATGCCGCCTAGTTAACGCGATGGTCCATTCTCGAGCTCGATGGCACCTCCCTCCGAGCGTTTCCTTAACTAACATTAGGACAAGTGTCGCAATATATTAATATTACTCGTAAATTTCTTACATCTCGCGGCGCCACGAGCCGCCCTTGGTTTCCACGGTGTCTCTAGGCGCGGAGGTACACGCTTTCAAACGGCAAAAGCGACAGAAATGATTCGTATATCACATCCTCTCCACCGGTCTCTCCCATCCATTCGCGCGATCACATCCTCTCGGAACGCTCTCTCAATTACAGACGATATTCGACGCGACCGCACGAAAGGGTCCTGCTCAGCCGTTCCTCGAATGGCCGCCCTCGGCGATGATGGGTAAAAATAATATTTCAGGGAAAATCTCGGCGACCTCGGGGCGGTGATTGTCGCCGAAAGATTCGTTTCAAGCGGCTGCCACGTGACACTGCAATGGCGTGTCGCGCACCTCGACGCTGAGAGAATGATTGAGGAGTAAAAATGAAACGTTCTTTCTTTAAAAAAAGAAAAGGATTTTTAAAAAATAATTACACTTATTTATCTAATTAATTTAGGAAGTAAAACGATTTCCTTTCGACTTTTATATACTTACGCTAAAGAGATTTACTTACATTAATTAGGAATTAATTCACCGAAAGTTGTTACAGAAATAATTGTGAAAGGATTCTCCACTCCATCCCAGATAAATAATTCGTATGTTTAAAATTACTTGAAAATACTGGGACATATTGTATTCCCATGTCTCCTCAAATTTGCTTCCGCATTAAATGTAACTTGTTTAATATTCGACGAGTCCTTAACTCGACGGTCAAAATTAAAAAATTCGACGGTTTTAAAATACTTTTCTAAAGTCGGAAGCCACCACCGCCACCGAGGTCGTTTCACGCTCTCGGAATACTATCTCGGATCCTTCGAGCGAGATACTTCGACAAACTTTAAAACGAGTACGATTTCGAGCCTCGTCGACTATAATTTCCGTCGACGCATTTCTGGATACACTACATGTTTTCCAATTACATAGTACGTTATATATATCACGATACATCGGTGATGTCTCGATATTCCATTGACGGAGTTCCACCTCGCAGCGACAATGCGAGCAGAGTTCGCTGATTCCCCGCGAAGCGCGCAGCTCCAGGATCGAGATTCGCTCGAGCCTTTCGCTGGCGGCTGGTGTTTTGCAGCGTCGCGTAAAAGCAGCAGAAACACGATTAACGAGGAAAATAATCACGCGCCGTGAACGAGCGCGAGTCGTTTGCGCGTGAATGACGCGAATCAATCGTGATCGCCGTTGCGCTTTCACGCCAGCGGATGCTATCTCCGAAACTGATTCCACGCTGGGCGTATTGAGCAGTTAATTTCCATCGTCGTTCATGAAATGAACATCCGGTAGAATTGACGATCGAACTGGAATTAGTCGCAAATAGAGAGTGCCAGACCAAGCGCGCATTACCGATTTTCTGTCGATCGACAATTTAATCGGCGAAAAAATCAAACTGGTGCTAGACTGTTTTTTTTTTTTAGTAAACACGGTAACGGCTTGCGGTTCCCTTAAACAGGAAATAGATTATTGCTCGACTAAACTGTTTTGATCGACGAGAAATGGCGAACAGTGATCGATTTAAGCGAAGTTATTTAAAACGAAAGGAAAGAAATGAACGACTCTATTCGTGTGGTTTGTATTTATAAAGACCGAAGACGTGGCGGTTAAAAATAAGAAAACGAAAGGATCGAGGCCTGGGATGACGTTCAAGCTCGCTGACCTGCGAAAAGGGAGGGCGCAAGGGGCACTGGATCCACTGGCGGAAGTGGTCAGGTGCGATTCAGCGGGTTCCCTGGCTTCCGGCTGGGAAAACGAGACACTTCCTGGTGGTCTGAATGCGCTCGGAAGGGAAACAGGAAGCGACAGCGGAACGGCTAGGCTGCTTTCGAAACCGAAACCGCGGAACTCGACCGCGAAAACGCGCAGGAAAGTAATCGATGGTGTTCGATCATGGGAACGTGGTCCATCCTTCGCGCCTGTGTTTCACACGAAACCTATTTTTGTTTCTTTAAACGTCGCACATTTTTATAAAAAAAAAAAATCCTCTTGGCTGAGGAACATCGAAAGTGTTGAAAAATGTTAGCGAATCTTGAGAAAAATGGAAATGTAGAATTTCAAGGCACTCGGAATTTTTAGACAAAGCTTTTAAAATTTGTACAACTGTCGAAGCCTCTTCCGCCAGCGATATTCCCTAAACGGGTACGTTTTCTATATTTTTATACGCTTTCCGTCAGAAACGATATATTTTCAGTGAGAGAATAACTTGGTCATCGTTGTCGCTATCGAGGTCGAAGCCGTGGTCGTGGGCACAGGTGATCATCGCTGCAGGGCCCAGCCGATGGTATAGTTACGGGAAGTCCTTCCCGTGCGGTGCAGCCGATCTGTGGAAAAGAATTCACCCATCGATGGCCCCGTGTGAGAACACGCTCGAAAGATCGCAGGGTCGGCAATCAGTGAACTGAAACGAACGATCCGGTGACTTCGAGTCCTGCATTCCCTCTGAACAGAAATTACTGGACAACCCTTTTTAAAATAGGAGCGATAGAAAGCAACGGTAGGATGCTGCATTCACTTATATTCTTATCGCGATGTTTTTTCCATTTATGTGCTTCACCAGTGACGAATGCGAGATTCCCTTTTTCTAGCCACTCAATTCACCTATCATAAATACTATTTATTACGAAACGACTACTGCCACCATTGACTTCAAACCTCTCGTTAGCTAACGAAATTGATAATGAAACGTTTTGCTTATCAAAAGATAATGGCTTATAAGGGATCGTTTTTAAATTACGTAAGGGGAGTCGCGAATTTCTAACACTTTCTTAGCAGAATGGAAGAGGGAGTCATACAGCATCTTATGTAATATTTTTTAACTCAATTTCCAATATGAGTAACTTAAAAAATGATACAACATCGTACACACGAAACCCAGTTAAATGAATAATATAAACCTTTAAAAGAATTTTAATAACTGAAAAAGTGCAATGTAAAATATATTATGTAACGAAGGGGGTGAGGTTGGAATATAAAATCTTACGTACTTCTTATATTTGAAGAGGGAGGGAGTAAGAAATCGCAAAAATTACCCTAACGTAATTTAACGTATCACAAACTTCAGCCTGCATTTTAATCCAATCCTAGCCCTACTCGATATGAATAAAATGTTTGCCAAATGTTATTTCGACTTACCGAGGAACCCCCAAAATACGCAACGAACCGCGAATCGTGTTCGATCAAGTGGTAAGAACCCTCCACAGGCATACACGTGCAACACCCGCAGAAATGTCGCGGAATCCTTATTACACGGGATCCGAATTACAAATAGAAGTGAATGCGGCGTGTAATGAATTATTTACGTCCGAGCTGAGTGTTACCTCGACGCCGTTCACCCGCGATCGTCGACTGCGACGATATAAATGGATCCGAGGCGGAGATCAAAGAGGCGCGACGGCGTTAAAGCGGAACGAGAGGAATAAAAAAGTGGGGAAAGATGAGGGAGAGCATGAAAACGAGTAAAAAAAATAGATGGTCGGCGGTTTTGCATCGCGAGCATCTTTCGAAGGGATGATCTACGCGCGACGCGTCGTGTCTCTTTTATTTCGTCTCGACGCGACTCGTAAAGCTTCAAGTAATTAACGCAGCGGCGGCGGAGCGCGTGCCGCGAAACGCTTATTTTTACGATGAAATTTCTCGTTTGATGGCTCGGAGCTTACTCTTCGAAAAAAGAAGACCTATCTCGAGTGTTTTACTTCATCGAAATGAGTGTAGTCTGGAACGGTTGTGAGCGCAGTTAAAGCTGGATGTTCTGAGCACGCGGCAATGCCAGACCTCGAAATCGTTTTATTAGAAAGTGAAGTTATAGATGAAATTGGAAAAACAACAGACAGCTCCATTTTGATCGATAGTATTTGAAATTTCAGATTCGAGGTGCTCAAGAGCAAAAGATTTGAATCTTCCACAGAGTGTACTAAAAAGTTGAAGAAGTATTTTTGTGTAATAAAGAATTATGGAAAGCGTTGCTCTACATTTTCTTCCACATTCGAATTTCCTTGCAATCGAGTGGAGGTTTAAAGTTTTCTCTTTTTGCGTCGAATCCCAGCCGCTGTGAAATTTCAACTAAACTGCGACTCGGTCGGAAATTACTGTCTAGAGCGCGCAGTTACGCGCGAGTATTTTTCACGTGTCACCATCGTTTTCGCCAATCTCGATAAGCAAAGAGGTTTCCGTGGCCCGCGGCAAATCGATTTTGTTGAAAAGCGCGACGTTATTACGCGGGATATTGTTTAAAATACAAACACGAGGCGGTCGTTGGCCCTTTATATAGTGCATCCGTATTAGCATCCGAGAGGCGCGAGAAAATTTAGGGCGCAGTTGGCGAAATTTTATGGCCGTCATTCGCTATTTCACTACACTCGCAATACGTCATAAATGAACTCAGTGTCGACTAAGTAGCCATGTCTCTTGTTTAACCAAAAATAGCGAAGAGATCGTTTATTTATTTAAGTAAACTTCCATTTTGAAAGAAAGCACTATTGGTCATTCCACAGTTGATTGTCCTCGATATTTTGAACAATAAATTTGCTAATACTTGCCGGAGGATAATCTTTAAACTGAAATATACTCGCAACTGTTTGTGAATGCAGATTTCAGAGCACGAATTAAAGTACAGCGTTCAACCGCGGATACTGAGCCACAGTAAAGTTTGCAAAAACTGCCTGCATGCTAACAAATAAATTCAACTTGAATACAGAAATGACACCGATAGTCGATATTTGAATGGCAAACCGTGGTCCACATATTGCTCCTACAAACGTTACTCCGATTTCGCAACGGTGACAAATGAAACTGACATATTTCACGAATAAATTGTTCGTTATTCAACGATTATAAATACATTAATTCTCCAGTGTTTCGCGTCGAAGCCCGTATCGCGAAATATCGTGTTTGCTGGCTCCCTTTCCTGCCATTCGTAAACGTTCGATTTGCGACAGGATACGCGGCCTTTCTCGTTCGACTGAATTTATTTGAAAGTTAAGTGTGTACCCTGTAACGCGTATATAAGACCCTCTTCATTCATGGGAAAAGAAATAGTCGAAAAATTAGCGATTAGCCACGTGGTTGTCCCTTTGGTATTTTTTTTTTTTTTTTTATGAAAGTCCGATGATCGAGCGTCGATGAAAAGGAGGCTTTTTTCTCTCCCACAAATCACGAAAAATTGCAAACGACCGCCGTACGGAAAACTTTCGGTGGAAATCAGATTTATTGGCGCGCCGTAATTTTTTGCAGAATACGGAGCGGCTGTGTCTGCCAGCGGAAGATAAATGAAACGCGGCCGCGAAAAGTTTCGCTATCCAAACGGCGCGGTGAGTACAGTCGAATAGTATTTCGAATATTGATCGAGTATTAAACGGAACGGGAGACTGACGAGCTCTCTAGGTCAGATTTATTACAACGATTGAACGTCACTCGTGGCCGAACGACAAGAGTTACTTCCACCGCCGCTGACGGGTTGGAGACTAATTCAGCCGAGTTGCTATCAATTTTTAATGAAGTGTTCGTAGGGAATTCAGGCACTCTTCTAAATTTACTAAAAAGTTTGATTATCATTCAGTGCGCATTGTCTCTAACCATAATTCTTTTAGCCCTGCGTTCTTTGTAGGTCAGGAGGTTAATTTTAGTTTGCTAATGGACCTTTAGTTTCTTTCTTTATATTTTCCAAGTTTTCGTTAATCTGGATAAATTCTAATTCGAGGAATTTTGGATTCAAGCAACAAAGCAGGCGAATACAGCGCCTGTTGAGCTGGGAGAAAGACGCGTCTGACCATACACGGGCCGCCATCACTTAGAGAAATGTCTCGCACCGTATTCTTTCTCGGATTTCAGTGATACGAGTCAACCATATTCCCCTATCATGTAGAATGCCACTTTGAGACTTGTTTCGAATGAAAATCGCTTAACACTTTAAATGAAGATTAAGGGGGGAACGCAGGGAATGGGTTAATTAAGGTTTTTTGCTCCAGTGCAGAGTGGAAATTACCTGTTTTTAACCAGTGGGTATACTAAAACTTCAACGTTATCTTACAGGAGCATTTGAAGTCAACAAAAAATCGCAAAATCACGAAAAGACATTCCTCGTTTTTCCCCTTACCCTCTAAGTATACCTACATTCACGATACATACAACACTTGATTTTCCTGGACCAACTCCTTCCCATCGCAACGCACATTTCAGCCAACCGGATAACCCCGCAGAATGCAAGCTCTAGGAGACTGTTCGTTCAAAATATCAACTTACGTATCACCCTACACGCGCTACTTTGTGCAACGATTAAAAGTTTGTTTGTACAGGAAGTACAGCGAGACACCAACGAAATAGTACCCGCAGTGTGCGGTACAGTTCACAGGATCCCCTACCGGAAAAGCCACAACTCGCCGGACGAAAGGACATTCTATTAACCAACGTTTGTCACTAAACCCCTGGTGTCGTTTCGCGCGAGCAGAACTACGCGTCTAATGATAAAGGAGGCGGGGTAGGGGGCGAGTTCGGAAGCGAGGAAGACAAGAGGAAAGTCCTCGTTTCACGGCACATTAAGTTCCAACGGGACGACCGAACCGGCGGAGGCCGGGTAGAGTGGGATATTCTTAAAAGGTTGTTGCATCGAGTACGCGAGCAAGGGAAACGGATGAACAGAAAATGACGGGGTAACTGCTAGAAGCTTCTCGCTGCAGAAGATGAAACCTAGTGACGCGTCAATCGAGTGTGAAACGTCCGACCCCGGTGATTTCGAAGTTTCCTTTTCTCGTTCCTATTGCGTCATAGGGGCAACGTCGTTCCCCGAGATCCTCCACACCGTTCCTCCGTCGACCACCGACGGCCTTGTCGATTTCACTTCGCCACTCGCTGTCACCCAACGTCCCCTGAGAATTGTTTTCTCGCTGACCAATGGCGCGAGCTCGATGACGCTAAAACCTTTGCTTAGATGTGACGTTCGACGTAAGTGAAATTTGAAGACAGAAGTCTGGCTTCCAGAATGGCCTGTGTACTTTCAAGTTGCAAAATAAAATCATCAACGAAAAGCTATGACAAATTAAACAGTGCCCTTATTGATTAGAATTGGATCTCTGTGCGAGCAATCGGGTCGGGTATAGTCCAATCTGACGCAGAAGATATCTGAAGACTTCCATCCCCGACCAGAGATCTCCTTAACTGATGGAAAACTTGCTGAGCAGAGTAATCGGGGTCAGTGTGTCGATGATCAGACTTAACCCAGCTTCGAAAGAAAAAGGAGTGCGATCGATCTTAACGTTAATATATCAGGTCATCCAGAGTGGCATCCACGTTTCCATAAATAATAATATCTCTACAAAACGTGACGTTAAAATTCAGTTAATTATAACACTACCACGAACTACAATTCAAGAACTCATCTTCATTTGCCACTAGCCTTATCACTCCAATTCCCGCTCTAACAATAATAAGTAAATAAAGTGACCAACAACTCCCCGAAATTAATCCACACGAAATTCCTCGACCAGGCAAGAACCACCCCCGACCCAAGCGATCTGAGGCCTCGGAAAGGGGTGCACTCGGTTGTATTTACCGCAGAAGCGGCAGACGATGCAAGGCGAGGGTGCTAGTGTGCCAAAAAACGCGGATCGATCGCCTGGTTTACGTAAACGCATCGGTGTCACACGAATGTGAGCCGCGTTATCGGATCGAGGCATTGCAGCGTCGTTACGTAACACGTAAGCCGAACGCCGAGCTGCAGAACGCCAGGGGAGTAGGGGGAGGGCCGTTAATAACCCCCGCATTACGGCTCTCACCGCGATATACAACTGCGTGCCCTCGACTAGCGAGATGCCGTCGTTCCCTATTTTACGGTGAATTAATTATTAACGCGCGCCAGCCAGGAGGCGACGGCTGTTGCACGGCTGCAGGATGAAACTGCGAGTGCAATGGAATCGCGGTTCCCCGTACGATTGTCACCGTGCTGAATAATTCCCACTGTCTCGCGTGTATAATTACATTGCGCCGCGTTTCTTCTACAGGCTCATGGAGGAAAAAAGGGAAGTTTCAGCACTTATCACGTTGCGGGCTTGCTGCAGGGGGGAAGAAAATGAATTGGGTGGTTAAAGTCCGTGTGAATTGTGAATCTTTTTTACATATTTGCGTTGCTCTGTGACATCTTGGATTTGAAGTTGTCTGAGGTCTGTCACATGAGATTTGCTTTTGAAACGGGAATGGTGTAAGTCCAAGATACGGCAAAAATATCGTGTCTTACATGAGAATAATATCATGGGACAATTATTTTATTATTTTTTAATTATTTTGTCATTAGGTCCACGAAATTAGACTCTCGTGAGGCAAGTTTCATGATATATTTTCAAAAATCTCATCTCTCGCGACTATTTCTATTAGGTATTTATATTTAGTTGTTGCTGAGATTTTTATCTTGTGATAGAAAAGTGGATTCACACCTTAAGTGATGCTGTCACAGATTTCAGATATTTCGAGATACCTCTGTATTTGAAAAGAATTGGAAGGCTGGTTTTATATCATACGCGGATGGAAATTTAATCGTGAGCGCGTAATGAAGATTGTGTGAGTAATAATGCTCGTGATACTGGGTCTTTTACGTGAAAAATGGAATCAATGACGATCCTATCACCGTTTCATTTTATCGAGTACATTAAATTGCAGTCGTGGAACAGGAGGGTATTGAAATTAGTGTACAAACGAACGGGGAGGGATGGGAGGAGCGTGGATATGCCAAAACTATGAAATTTCCCCGAGATGAACGAGCGCCGTGATAGGGGAACAGACTAATATCCTGTGAAAAATTTGTTCAGCAGGGAGGTGGAGAGAAACGGCGGAGAAAGGTGGCCGAGTATCGATGATAGCGTAAAATCCAAAATAGATGAGAAGAAATGGTCGGCGATGTCTGATGGAGGGCAGAAGCAAAAAAGGGAATGGAGAAACCGAAGATAAAAAGAGCAAGTCGACGAAGAAAAAACTCGGTTGTATGCGGCCCGGTTGGAAAAGTAATTGAAGTCTCAATTGCCGAATAAATTGGCTCGAATTTCTATCGCAAGTCCTTCCCAGCTCCCCATTCCCGTTGGTCTCGCGTTTATCCACTGATTTTACAGGACAAAGTAAAGCGGTGTGCGAGAAATATGAATACAGGAACCAATCTACATGTGCGATGACATGCCCCTGTTCATGCGAGCGCGAAATACGCTACTACCATAACTACTTCAATGAAACGTGTCTCTAATATTAGTCCGGTAGATTCTCATACTTAACGAGAAAAGGGAGCCATCAGAAAATCATATTTTGAGTATTTAATTCAAGTTTGCATTACTTATTAATGTAGTTGATACCATGCGTTAATTTCTCATCTACTACCTGTTAAGCAAATAAATGCTTTTTAATTCTTTCAATTACTGTCCACTAGAAAACACACAGCAGCCAGTAATCGACTTCCTACACTGAAAATAATTTCCCTACTAGGTGGACGGCGTCGTTTCGCATTCTAAAATTTAATGCCAACTCCAGTATCGAGGAGGGACGAATTGGCCGTACAACTGAATACAAATGGGTTCATTTGCAAAGGAGCGAACAGGCAGTCCGAGCAACGGACAAACAGTTAGTCGAAACCCCATTATTATTCTTCCGACCCTTTGTTTCTTTTACTTTCGTTTCCTTATCAAAATCTACGTACAATCAAGCGGCTGACAAACGGCCGAAGGGAAACTCGCATAAAATCGACGTAAATTCAATTAACTCCGTACGCACCCATTGTTCTTTCCAGGCGAAAGGAATTTCACCGGGGTTTCACTATCGTCGGATCGTTCGTTCAGTGTTTCAGAGTTTTATTCACATTCAGCGCTACAGATTAGTCAACTTTGACATCAATGTGCGTTCCTTTACTCGTTAATACTACAGTGTACGTTAAAGAGATAACGATTAAGATACTACTAGCACTTGTTAACCAGAATAATCCTATCGCGAATCGTGACCACTAAACAAGAAATTAACAATATTTGCGTTAATGTGCAATCGCGATGCTTGTGCGTGAATTACTTCCAGGTGCAATCAATGCGTGCACGTTAAAACAAGAAAATATTTTACTTTAAAAAAAAAATAACGCCAGAAAGGTGGATTTTCCGCTGCGTCGGCGACGGGAAATACAGCGAAAGAACGTACCGGTGCCAGGGTGAAAACAAAATGATCGTGCAACGAGATTCTCGTCGGTGTCCAACCAAATACAAATTCCCCTCCAACAATACGATTTGCATGTTTGGAAAAACACAGTGCTCCCCAGTTATGATCGAGAAAGATTAACGTGTACACGGATCTCGGTAAATCCGAAAGCTTATTGAATTTTCTGCACGCGGCTGCAGGCGGAGGAATTTAGTAGGTTTACACGGTGTGCAGGAAGCAGTGGCTTCGAGACGCTTCGAGTTGGATCAAATTCAAAAGGAAAACATTTAAATTTTAGATCTTTAAAGAAATGTAATTATATTTCATTTAAAAAAAAAAAGCAAACTAGCTGATCATTTCGGTGATCTAAATTTGTTACTTTACAAACAACGACTACCCCTTCGATTTTATCCTTTTAGGAACCCAGAACATTTAAGATCCTCAATTGCTACCGTCGAAACTTAAAAGATTCTTATAATTTTCAGGCATTAAAAGGTATTGAAATGTGGTTAATTGGAACTCGGAGCGTTTCAAGTGCACGTGGAAGGAAATTGCAGGATAAAGTTGGAACAATGGGGGAATCGAAACGCGCGTCGCTGGAGGTACGTGGCAGGGTGTAAGTCCTACGATTACCATGATGCGAGCTTGTGTCGGGAGGAGGGGAGCTTTAAAAAAGTCACGGTGGATAGGTTTAAACGCGCTATTATATGAAGTAACACGTGGCCCGGCTGGCGCGATACAAGCTGCATGTAGTTAACTACTCGTTGCCCGTTGCAATCTCGAAATCGACCGGGAGCTTTAACTTGGGAGCACGCACGCCGATAAAAAGGGCTTCCGGGCGGCGCGATATACGCGCCGTTACGCCCGGGAAATATTTTCCCCCGTTATCGCCGGCGAAGTTTCGCCGAGCACCGACTAACAATTAGAATTCAGAGCCGGCAGATCATATTCAACCCTTAAACCGGTAGCTAGCCTCGAATGAATGTCGAATCGCTGTAAGCACACGCGATAGTTTTATTATCTTGATAGAATTGTTGCGTCCGCCTGACAGGCCGCCTCTGCGTAACTGAAACTTTCCTCTCTAAGATGGCAGATAATGGAACGTTTTACGTTGATTTAAAGGATGTTTTTCCTTCTGCGATACACCTTCTTTGAAGCTAGCTCACTGTAAGAGTAGTTTGTTTAAAATTAAGGGTGGGCTTCTCGGAGCGTTGATACCTCGATAGCCAAGAAAATTTCGAGTTTCGAGAATTCGAAAGTTTGCACTTTATTCGCGATTCGGAACTAGATAAGGAAATATATAAAATAATGTTATATTTTGATTTACTATGGTCAGTAGAGATTTATGCAAAAATTTGGTCCACTTCAGTTCTTAAAGTAAGATATTCCACTTACAAAATAGAATCAGCACTTCAAGTTTCGAGTTTCGAGAATTTAGAAGCCTCACAAACTTTCGTTCTCGAGTCTCGAGAATTTAGAGATTATGGAGAATCTATGGTACGTGTAGTATATTCCCGCCAAATGTAGATGGTACAAGTGCTTTTGATTAATAGTATGTGTCGGAGTAAGTGCTAAAATGAAGGGAAGATATAAATCTTGTGCTAGCTGTAATTGACAGTATGATTTGACTTAACATAACAATTCAATTCGCAGAAATGGCTGTAACGGAAGCGGTACAATTGTTTTGACGTTAGACAGGTATTTGTTACATCCATTTCCACTAAAACCTCAACAAATTGAGACCGAGTTTATTCACAGACGCGACACATATCGGTGGAATACTTACATTTCGCTCGAATGCATCGTAATAATATATATCCAAATGCAATAAACGGCCAATGGAATGAAAATTTCAGTCTACTCGAGAGGAGGAACAAGGCGAAAGCAGTATTTCATGGACAAAGAGACTGACATTGCCTCGACAATGGACAGAGAAGGAGATAATTGGCTTAAGGGTCAAATTCGGATCGTCGCTCGCAGTCTGAAAGAATCATTGATAAAAGAGAAATAGAACCATACGTGATCCAGGTAAACAAGGCGGGGTAAAGTGCCAGAGCGGTTTATTTGCGGTTCAATTTGCGCTAACGTACAGATACCCATGCAAGACGAACAGTATGTACAGCGTGGATGTGCTCGTCCTCGAGCGAGGCAGAGAATCGATACAACGAAAGCGTGTGGGGGAGGGGGAATTTAAAAAAAGAAGAGAAAAAAAAGAAACTTAAATCTTAAACTCCGAACTCGACCGTACTGTCGTCGCGTCTACCGAAAGCAGATCTTCGATGACGCGAACCCGCCGTGACAGTTCGTTGGGATTAAAACAAAGGCCGGAGAACGACAATGTTTATTCTGACACATATTGACAAAAGGCATAATTATACATAAAATGGAAAAAGCTTCCTCGATAGGTACGTTTGTCGATCCCGAATTAACTCGTGTAAAATTATAGCGGGAACAGTGTGCCGCGAGCGATGCATGAAAGTAAGTGGTGTTCCATATCTTATATATATATAGACGTATAACATATGGTAAATAAATATATAATATATGTACAAATAATACCTAGGCGAACGCCACTTCGCGTTAAGATGTCGCCACCCCGAGCCGGGACTGCCGTACTGCAACAGACACCCGAAACACTGTCATCATATGCGCTCAGCCTTCGTCAAGACAATTAAGAAAACATTCTTCACCGATCGGTTGCATGCCGGCGAAGAATATGCATGACGCGCACAATTCAACACGGCACACTTATTACGCCAGGGATTGAAGTTGTTAGCGAAATAATTCCATTGCGAAGCGAAGAAGATCTCTATAAAGAAATATATTGAAATTGTCCTACGTAATTCCTTCGTGCGAAGCTTCGTTTTAGAGAAAATCTGTTTCGAAGTTTAGTGGAGATAAACGGTGGGGATAAATGACGTGGAGGGGATGAGTGTACTCGACGGCCTCGAGAAGACAGTTAATTCGTCTGGACTATAGTGGAGCATACGTCTCCTGCATTTTGGGAACATGGATTTTCTCCGGAACAAAACAACGTGGTAAAGTATTCATCGTACAAATTCAATTTGTTCTTCTGTAGAGGATCGGCCACGATATTAAAACAATAGCTAAAACGTAAACGACACGGTAATGCGTGCGTTCTTTTTGCAACCGTTACCGTTTGCCATGACGGATTTCTGAAACCATTTGGAAACCCAGGATTTTTATTATTTCAGCTTTCAACCCCTGCTTTATATACATTCTTCGCGCGCTCGACCGCGAATATTGCAAGGGGAATGTTTCCTAGGTGAAGAGAAAACCCGGGCAACGAACACAGCAATGAATCGTATTAAAAAATGTTATTCTCTTACTGCTACTTGTTTGCCTTCGATTCGGAATCACGGGTAACGAAAATAAATGTTTCATTCGCTCAGGAAATATGGTTACAATTTTGTTTCAGGGCTTCCAGCAGTTCCGTTCAGTTAAAAGAGAAGCTTTCTCCCGTGTAACAGATCATTGCTGCAGATGGTGATTTCTAAAAAGAGCAGCCGTTGAGCGAGTGATTTTTATTCAACAATTGCGCCTATATATGCGGGGAGCTTTACGTTATTCGCGTGTCTGCTACATTTCCAATGGAATGGAAGATTGAAAAAGGCCATCTATTTACTTTTCATTCGTTATTCTTCATATTGGTGAACAAAATTAAGCTCTTTTCTGTAATACATCCGTGAAATTCGAACGCGTGTCTAAACGCACGAAATATAACGTAATTCGTTCGATTTATCTGCTTTGAACGAGATAACAATTCCAACAAACTTTTTGAACGGTGAAACGATCCAATTCGGTGACTACTTTATTTTCACGTGAAAACGGAGCTCTCAAATCAATTATCATCATTTCCAGGGGACAAAGAACAGCGCGTGACTCGATTAAAAGGGTGAAATTTTCAAAGCACCGCCGGACCTTGCTCGCAGCGTAATTCGGCCCGGGGAAAATTTCAATTTTCCACGCCGGCCAGGAATAATCGAGCGGCGACGACATAAAATACACTGTAAAGAGAGGGAAGGTGGAAGCCGGTGCGCGATCGTTGCCTTTTTAATTGTCTTCCATTCACTTTGAAATCGTGCTTCCCGTCGCGAACATTGCTCTGCTCTTTCCACCCCCACTTCCAGCTTGATACATCCATCATCGACTTCGTCCGCGAATTAAACAAGTTCCGTCTCGAGGGTGCAAACATTCGTGCGAGGTTTGTTCAAGCGCGCGATAGAGAAAGGGAAATATCCCTGTCCTCGTGATTTTCCTCCTTGCAATAATTCAGTCGAGCGGTCGTAGAATTCGAACCGAAGGTTTTCGCTTTCCCTTGGACGTCTTAATGTATGAAAAATGAATTATTCATCAGAAATGTTCTTCGTGTCTTGGAGATCGACCCGCGTGAAATTGATCCCTCTGTAATCGAGCACCAGACACAGACGGTATCCCAATTCAAAGCTTTCGCTTGTTCAGAGTTGAAAAATTGGAGGTCAGTGCTTTCTACAGTGACATTACTCGAGATGGAAATGGGAATCGCCGAAAATGCGAAGTCTTTCGGTTCGAAGCAATATTTCGTACCATCGAAGCTTCTTTCGCGTGGTCTCTGTTAGAAAATGAAACCTCGTAGACCCAAATGCAAACGGAAACGAGGCTTCGTTGGTTTCATGCAAATGAAAGAAGCTTCGAGGTAAACTTCAGCGACGTATCGTCGCTCTGTTAGTGATAAGAAATCCAGAAAGAACTGCAAGACAAAATCGGTGTTAATTAAAAGGACAGTATCACGCTGTTATTCTCTTAACCATTGATAAAACATTGGTCGTGGACACTGGTTATATTAGTCTGTACACACGTCGATGCACGTCACATTCGATAACAGTGATAATAGTGTTTACTGCAAGTTGATATAATTCTCTGCTAAATATAGCTGCTGAAGTAAACCCTTGCTGCAGTATAAGAACGTAGAGATTAAAAATGTAACTGTAATCAATTTTTAAAAACATAGGGGCTGTATTTTCTATTTGTTATTTTACTCGGAAACAGGAGCCAAGACGAACAAATTTTCCTGCATATTTTCGACCTGCTTTAGCCCGGAATAATCATCGAATAAATTGCACGGCATACCTAAGTTCGTTGAAACGCAAGGAGTTAATAGTGAAAAGAAGAAAGTAAGGGACCGAATACTTTTAAATGAAACGAATGTCTTGCACCAGCATCGAAAGTTATTCGCGTGACAGAAAGGAATTACTCCCATTTTCCTACATACGTAAGCAGCTAATCTGAACTGCAAAGCGGCAATCTGGCTACCAACTTTTCTCCAAACGACCGGCTAATTGAGTTGTACCACCCCCATGCACGGGGGGAGAAGTTTATCGTGAGCAGCTCGCGGTTGATCCAACGGAACAGTTTCAACGCGATTTAACCTGCACGAGGTGTCAGCGAGCGAGGGTGAATTGAGCTACACTCCGATCAAAAGTATGAAGCCAGAGATCGTAGTAAAAATGAAATATGTCTGAGAAACATACTTCTACAGCCTGTATAAGATAACTCAAGTGGTGAAAAGTAAATGTGTTTCTTGAACCCTGCAACCAATTACTTAAAAAGAACTAAACTAAACTTGGTTCTTCAAATTTTTGTGGGGAAGTCTGTATGAAATGTAACAGTCTATGAACTATCCCTATTACACAATTTAATGTGCTTCAATAGAAAACGAATGGTAGGAAATAACCTTGTTTACTATAAAGGAAAACGACAATCAGATTCCTACTCCCTTACTTTTGATTTGTAATGTACATTTAGCGATGGGATCGAACAGTTATACAATATCCTACTGTATTATTATCATAAATGGAACAAATTTAATCTTCATAAGTACTGCAATCAATAATACCTTCTACTCCACTAATTGCCATTAAATATCTCTAAATACAAAGTATCATTCTCACCTCGAAAATGAAATAAGGACATTATTAAAAAATCGTAATCTACAGAAGAGAGATTCTCAAAGAAGAATAGATCTTTCATTTCCCTCTGCTAATCTTCCCTATGCTTTTGCTGGAAACAGCTATCCCCAGTTTGCAGATTCTACGGTCAGCCTGTTCTGCACCCGATTTCGATACTACTCGCGATACGCTTGATCCCATCACCACCTACGTCGGCACGTGTTAAGCTGCTCGACATTTAACGTCGAGAGGACGTCACGCAAAGCGAACAGAGCTGCTGGAGCCTTGCGTGGAAATTAACGCGTCACGACTTCATCGGGTTTGATAGGATGTACCTAAACCTAGCAGCGGGGCCGTCGAGCAGAGTTAAAGCTTGTCTACGAACACAGATTCGCAGTTAACGACGTGTCAGATCAAGCGCGAAACTCTCTTTTCGGCCCCATTATCGGCTGTGCGATAGCTACCATCCATTCCGAACGGGACACTTAGCGTAAACCGATGGGTGAACGCTCCTGTCTAGTTTTTAACAGACTTCCCTCGCTGATCAAGTCGTAACCACTTAGCAGAGAGCCTGGTCTTCGACATTCCCAATCCGGACAGCTGATTGATCGAATAACTCTATTTTTTAATCTCGAATAAGATATCTGTAAAGATATTCGATATGTCCTAACAAAACTTATCTGTAGAATTGAAGACTGCTTGCCACACTTAGAATAGAGTTTGGTTAAAGAATTGGAAGACTCGTGCAAATAAGCAAGCCACCGTGTTATCGCCTTCTAGCACAAAGGATCTACCATAAGACTACCTAATTTACTTTGATATTTCGAAGATCGGTGACCGAGGGTTGGAAAGTTTTATTAAAATCTACTTAACGATGAACTGTTCCGTTTACTCGGGATCAATAAACTATCGAACGTTCTACGCATTGTCTGTCACCTGAAACTGCGCTTGTTTTGCTGCGTCGGTGTTGTTTCGGATACGCAAGGGTATGCTGTCTACTCAGAAGCGGAATTAGTGAAGCTGCAAAAGTGCGAATAATGATTAGAGCTGGTTTAAAAAGAAAACGACAACGCGCAGTTCACTCTGCCGATCGAGCACCACTCAACGTGTAGCTACCTTTCATTGAATCAAGGCAGGTTTCCTGTGGTTCATGTTAAAGAATCGGAACTGTAGCCGCAGCGTTAGGTCTTTCCGTACTGTTGGGAAAGAATAGAGGTGTCGTAAGTATAGATCGCAGCTCTGACTCGTTGAGTCTCTCATCGGTGGGTGGTAAAGTCGTGTACACTAGAGTATAATTGGCCTTTCATGGCAATGGAGAGGTCGAAACGAATTGAAATCACTACTCCAATAGTATTTCCTACGTACAAAAAAAAATATCTTCTACATAATTCATGAAATTATCGTTTCGAGACCTCCTTGCACGGCCGAATGTAAACGTGGCACGCCATAATGGTAGTTTCAGTTTATCGTCGTCAGCGTAGACGTGGAATGCAACAACAATGAGATGATGCATTGCAAAAGAAAGTGTAATGATTGATGCAAGAGTTCTGCTTGAAAATGTAATCCGAGATATGCGTACTGATAAAATTAACGACTGTGGTAATGTGGTACGTTTGCGTAAAGTGCCCATTTTCCCTTCTACCCGCATAAATCCCTCGCGTTAGTGTTTTGTGTGGCGTTAGAAGGCGTGCAACAGGGCGGAAGGAAAAGGAGGATGCGAGCAACTCAAGATAAAATCGTGCGAGAGATGCATGAACATGAATACATGACGGCAATGTTCACTGCTGATAGTACGTGATACTAGTTTTCATGTTAGTTCGCGTTACTGTTCCTACTAATACCATATTACTATAATCAGTAATCTTATGATCATTTCTGAAGTTAGTATTATTGCCAGTGTTAATTATGCTACTAATAACTCTACATTTCTGATATTACTACTATGAATGTTATTACTATGTCTAGAGCAGATGCTAGTGTTAATATCTATCTGTACCAACATTGTTTTTATTGCAGCTAGCAGTATTATATTACTAGCGATACAGATAATTGGTGCTGGTACTGTATCACCTCGTGTCTCGATATTACTAGTAGTATGAACATTCTTTCATAAGACAAGACAATAAAAGGGTCGTCACTGTTAGATCGAAATATAATAAACACGAACGAGTTCCTTCGATACAAAATGCACATACGAACAGTCGCAAACAGGAAGAGAAATTCTAACGTTTTTAATTAGATGCTACTACTTCGACGGGTATCACTTCGACTCGACATTCATAGACATTCTGGACATTACCACGGACATTTTGTGTAGACCAAGTAAAACAGGCATCAAAGACAAGTTTCGCAAAACAGAATTGGGGTAACAGATATTTATTTTTCAACAGTTAAGTCTACTCACTGCGCTAATCAGCGCTATGTTCTGTCTTTTACGCTGCCTACGGGGATAATGAAATTTTTCGCAGCTGCACCGCTCTCTGCCTTAGCGCGTTCCACACGACAGACTAGTAAAACAAATAATCGATTGAGATTCCCGACACTATTTGAAAAAATGTTATCAAGGTGGGACTGAGTTTCTGGTGATATTTTCACGATAAAATGCAGGAGCTTCGCGTGTGCCTGTTATGTATTTTCGACTATCGGATGTGTGAATAACAAAGCAAAGGGGGAAAATAAAAAACTTGCGTTGGATCGGGTGGTGGACGTGTGAAACATGCTGTAAAGTAAGATTCTGGCCTAGAATCATTTCAAATAATACGGTTTCTCTCTTTTAAATGTGCACACCGAGAACGCGGGAATAGAAAAGTATTTGTGCGTGTGTCGTATCAAAGCGAAACAAATACAACACCGAGTACTTTGTCCCGTGAAATACTTCAGGTAATCGAACACAGTCTTTGTCTAAAAAATTAAGCGAATCTACACAAAAGCATGAGTCACAGCTTCTATCTGCTGCCTTGATTATCGATGTTACGTAAGCGATAAGCAGTAATGGAACAAGGACGATGTAAAAAGAGTCATACCGAATCAAACGCTCAAGTACTCAAACCTGTGGTTCTGAACCTGGTTGAAAATTGAAAATAGATTGGCCAATGAATTCTCTAGGTTGCGATATCTTTAATATGGACAATTTGAAAAGAAGTGTGAAGTGATTTGGTGGAATAAAGCGTGAAACAGGAAGAGTGCATCGAAGTACGAGAAGTGGTTAAGTTTTAGAACCGTTAGAATCAGTGTACAGGAGATTTGGATTTCGAATAGGTGCACTCTAGGGTCTCATAGTTACCTCTATGCCACTAGCTAGAAAAATAATAAACGAATTTAGCGGGATGAATGGATGAATGATGATGTGCTAATAAAGCGCTATGTAAGACTACGAAGCAGATTCAGAAGAGTTAGAAGCATTTCGTCGTATGATCTCCATGGTCCCCCATACAATTGCTCCCATCTAAACGAAAAATGAACAGTTTAAATATCGCTCTGGCGCGAGTGAATGTACGAACAAGTCTCTTTAGAGTGTAGAAGCAAATGCTTCGGTTAAAGAGTTTCCAATGTGGCACATATCTCAGGATAAATATTATAAGTAACCGTGAAAGACTGTTTTCATTGTCGTGGGCGTATAACGTGAATTCTTGTAGTATGAGTATTAAAAATATTTTTATACGATATGCCTGAAAGAAATAGATTAATCGACTAGTCTAATAAATATCGATATCATTAATATAACTGGTGTTGTACCAGAGATAAGTTGGTGACACTTAACATACGACTGATAAATGGTACTTAAGTTACAAACAATACGATTGCTAAATAATAGAACATTACCCAAGAAAGATAAGAAATGTTTTTCTTATCTTTTTCGGAAATACAAATGTCTATTTGGAATCTTATGCATTCCGATAGATTTGACTTGATTATTTCACAATTCTGTGATCAGAATTCAAAATTTCGCGGAGAAAATATATTTCACAGGTATTGTATTTGTACTCACTCCTATCAATGTTGCGTTGCAGATGCGCAGCCACGCGATGTCTAGCGTCATTGAACTCCAAATGGAGGCCGAGTCGAAGCAACGTTGGGTTTTGCTCTACCAACTGTGTAATTTCCATTTCAATTTTGTTTCCCAACACTTGTGACCTCTACGTGCGGAAAATAGGAGTATATTAGAGAATGCAAGAAGTTGCAAGTCGCAGAATAATATAGCTCGGATTCTAACGATTATCTACCTGGTTGGAACATCGAAATTCTTCGATCGATTTTGTTTTAAGGAGCGCCCTCATGAGCCTCACTATCACAGCTGGACTTATGAAGTTTGTTTCCACGCTAGAAAATCAAAAGTCTCGATATGCAATGCCATTTCATCCGTATCGCTACTTAGTAAAAATCAGTAGTTGATATACTAACTTGAGTACTCTGAGGGTAGAATTCTTCTCCAACGCCTCTGCCAACCTTTGCGCAGTCTTATCCGTGAGCCCCACGTTAGTTAAACTTAAGGATTCGAGATGCGTATTCATCTCCAGCCCTTCGAATAGTTGCATGAACTTTTCGTCGGATATATTCTGCGGAACGGCAAGCGAGCATTAATAAGAAATACAGCCTGTGCAATTAAAATTGTTAACATTTCGGATTCTTACTTTAATGTTATTCCAGTTTAATTCAGTCAATGAAACATTATCCTCTCGGACTTGTTTAATAGTGGCATCGATGTCCGTATCATTGGGTGGCTCCATTGGATAAGGTTTCGGTTGACTAGCTTTTGTGATACCATCCCAACCTAAACCAACAGGCTGGCCAGAATTCAACAGAGAGGCATGATATTGGTCTTGATTCATCATGGAATGGAATCCGAGAATAGCTGTGCAAAAGAAAGCCGGTATTAAATACATCTAACTACACATTGCATTAAAAATTGCAGTCACAACGCACCAGCAAGATCAATAATTTCTTCTTGGGTAGCACTCGATAATGCTTGTTCGTACTCTTCTCCAAGATCAATAGCGATTTGCTCGTCCGCTTCTTTCTCTTTCACAGTTTCTTGGGGAGGAGGGACCCACTGGAAAACAATAGCAGAAACGTGTATACAGATACCGTGTACTTTCCACGCGTCGCAAAATAATCGCTTGCAAGAGATATGCACCTTTTTGCCTCTAATAACACCAGGTACATAGGGCTTCAATTCAGGTATATCTGGTGTCTCTAAAGCCTGTTTGTTGATGTGTTCAATAAGTTTCTTACGATTAAGCGGTCCTGTCGGGCTCTTGTCGCATTCGTAGCTACAGCGTTCCGAGGGTGGCATGAAGCTGTCCTGTAAGAATACGACGAATAACGATTAAAGGCTACAGAAAATTCCCAGCGAAACTTATCGCCGAACATATTCTTACGTCAGGATCCACTTCTTTGGCTAGAATATTGATCTCCTCCGGTGTAAGTTGCGCCAGTAATTCGTCCACATCGACGTCGTCGTACTCGCTCAGGTCCTTGCCATACAGCTTAGCTGCGGTCGTCATAGTGGTTGTTTTAGTTGATGCGGAAGTCTGGAAATTTTCCCACGGTTCTTGGTCAACTACAGAGTATCTCCGTGACATCTTACTAGTTGTATCGTTAGCGTGACTAGTCGATTTTACGAAACAAACAGCATCCAATAGCTCTGTTAACTCTAACGCATCGATTACCGCTATTCTATGCCTGTTATTGTTTTCTTATTAAATATACAGAGAACGGTTCTACCGCTTCTCGATTCTCGTGAAATACTGTGTAAACTATTAATTTCACTCTCCTGAAATCCACGGGAACGACTGCACTTGAAGTACACTGGAGCAATTGAAAGGAGACGCGAGGGCAGCGGCGCGTACGCCAATGGAATTAGTCCCGGAATAACGAATTGTATTCTTTCGAGGGCAATGATATCAGCGGCGAGATATTTCGTCACGGTACGCGCTCGTCACTAGGCGCAAGAGTAGAGGCGGACAGTGTTCCTGATCGAACGATCAGCAAATCGACAACAGGCATTTGAATTCGGCAACTGTCCAACGCGGCTGATGCCCTTTGCCCCAGATAATTCCGGATCGATTTTCATTGACAACTCAACTGCCAAATCGACAACCCACGCTAAAACGGAGATACTGCGCCCGATTATGCGGGATAGTTACGCATAAACGAGGAGCGGACTTACATCTAGTCAATCGTTCACCACAGGATCGTTCAGCCGTCAGTGGTTCCGTCAAATACGTAGTTTAGTGAATCGCTAATAATCAAATACCTCACCCACTTCTCACGGCAGACGCACACTTTACTGACCAGTTCACCGATTGCGGCTGATTGCGGCAGCGCCCTTTGACGCTTATACCATATTCGAGCAAAGAATCAGTCGAACGGGCTCGATGTACACTTTGTCGTTTTGCAAATAACTTTCTTTCCGCTTGCATTCGTGGCACGCGAGAGAGATTTATTGAGACTCGATAATCGTCCCCAGGGAGAACAGAACTTTCATTCAATTGTCATTTTAACAGCTTTTGACATCAACTTTGCGGGATGTTATACTGCATGGAGTATAGAAGCTAGCCCATGGAGAAAGTCTCTGCGCGTCCAGCGTCGCGCAGGTATCGAAATTATCGAATCTACGGCGGTTCGTTCAAAACAAGCCCATACGTGGTAGCGTTGTAATTTAGTGGAGGCTTAATAAATTTGAATCAATAGCGATTCCGTGTTATTAAATTACTGGAAGTATTAAAGAAGAGTGATGTTTATTGATGTTCCTTAGATTGTAAAAGAATTAAGTTGAATTGTGTATGAAAAGATGGCATTAAAGTTTCAGCAGGTTCAATTTCCATGGAAATGAGTCTTGGATTATTCGCGAAGACTTAATAACAAGTTTTTTACTGTGCCTCCATAAATATCTTTTTACACGCGTTGCAACTGCAACCAAAGGTCTTTTCCTTATGTTCGATGTTTACTTCTCACTGTTCTATATAATTCATCTCGCCATTTTTCAATCAGATCAAAATCCGCCAATTCTGAAGGCTGTTTGATATTTTGATGCTCAGCATTGTTTTGTTAAACATTGCCTTAAACAACTTTTACAAATATTTCCACTATTCTTGGGATGTTTGCCTTGCATAAACACGTACTTATGCTCAGGGGCGTCCGCAGACTTTTTTCCAAGGCGGGGGGGGGGGGGGGGGAGGGTGAGGGTCAACTTTGAGATGATAGTAAAGAAAAATATATCCCCCTCGCTTTCCTTAACCCATTTTACAGTGGCAATTTAATTAAAAGCTTAAAACTAAAATTTAAAAATATTCCCCTTTTTTGTATAAAACTTAATAAAGATCAGGTTTGAAAAATAAGCGATTTTTCTCAAAAACCAGGGGGGCTGTCCCTTTTGCCCCCCACCCCTGCGGACGCCCATGCTTATACCATATAAATCTTTAATCCCATAAAACGTAAGTAGACACCAGATGAAGCCACATCGAAGAGTACTTTGTATCAATAATACCCAACTGTAATGATTTTCTGGGGAGCACGAAGATACAGCCCGCCAAAATAATTTGGCCGCGTGAATATTATAAAATTCTGATTAACCGTGACGTTAGGAGGGTCAGCAGTCGAAGTAGCTTTCTAAAAGGGACGGTTGTTCGCGCGGACCTTCAGCAGGTAATTAACACGATAAATCAATCCCGCCCAAGGTCAGGCGCAAGACCGGCAATCGGCGATGCACGGAGGAGCGGGGAAAATTTGCGTGCATCAGGTGGGAGCACTGCGCAGGCCTGCTGCTTCATTGTCGGGGAAAGACATGAAGCGGCCATCTCTGTCGTTCCTCGGCCGTGCAGTTTTGATTAGAGAGTGTCTATCGCGCGCGTCGTAGCGCTCGTAGCGGCGACAGGCTCAAAAATAGCTGAGGCCTCCTCGCAGGCTGGCAAACTCCCAACGGTCTATACTTGGACATCCCCGCGCCATGATTATTTATAGTGAGCGCTAGCGCGGCCACTGGCCTTCTCGTGAACTAACTAGCCGCCACCAAAGACGATCCGTCGCCCGTGACCTAGGCCCGCATTAATAACGATTACACCCCTGCGCTCGCTAATACCAGCAGCTTAATCCCTCACCGCTGCAACCCAACGAGTGCGCACGTCTTTTTGCTTGATCGCGCCCGCTTATGAATGGTTCGCGTGCACCTGGGGCACGCAACGCTTCTCGCGACGTTTAAATGGACACTTGCGCTAGGTTTAGATTGAAGGTACAACATCAGGATTGGTGGGAAAGTCGGGCTCAGCCGAGCTGCTGCTTTAGGTGAAAGGATATTAGAATCTGTAAGCTCGCGAGGTTCATATAAGGCCTTCCCAGTGAGTTGCAGGGCGATTCAGGTGTCGGCGCTCGGCTCACGGGTGCGATCTAGCCACTCAGGTGCTGCTTACTGGTTTCCTGCTTTCGTATATGGCTAGGATTGTCCAATACTCGGTCTTTGAAAAAGCGAGAGGTCTTGTTGTAACAGGGGAATAATTTAATTTCGTGTATGGGAAAATGCTATGCTGCACAAAGACTTTACTGTACTTAATGCACTTCCTGTGTACAGTCACAGGCATGCTTATTTCAGCACGAAGTCAACGTTCTTTCATATGACACAAGAATTTTATCGAGAAAGAGCTTGTCCAACGAAAACACTCTCGCACAAAATTATTTTAGTTTCACGCGGTGAAGAGCTTCTCTACCCTGGAGCAATGAGCTTAGAACTGTGATGTTATAGTACAAAGACCACGGTTTGCTATTTTATTTACAATATTTTCATCCCAAAATACTCTCCACAGCAAAGTCACGCAATGTTCGAATAAACAGCTCATTGTATCAATGTCTAGCATCCATTTCCTCCGTATGATGCAATGCGAGATTTCCCACCGAATAAATTCTTCGCTTTGAACCCAAGCCGCGTTCATTATGCCCCACGCGAGGATAACAAAACGGCTATGAAGCCAAGAATCCGATTAACAACGTCGATACAGATCGGCGAATCTGCGATGATACTTTCAGCGATAAAATTAACAGGTATGCTCTCGCTGGTTGCGAGAAATCTACCTGCTAATTAATTGGTACAGCTTCCAGGCAGGCTTACTTCTGCGTAACCGAATGAAAACCGCGCGGCTTACTTTCACGGCCGCGGAAAAAAGGGGAGCATCGTTCTCTGTCTAGACGCGGGCATAATTCCGCGCCGCTTTAACGGGCTCAGCTTCGCGAGGGGGGCTTTCGCGCGAAAGCTCTTAAAAAAGAAACAACCCGGGACTTCTTCGAACGCGCGCCCCTAGGAGCAAAAATTTATCTGCTCCGGGCGGTATTTGAATGCTACTGCTGTCACTGTTTCTAATAATAACGGAAACAAAGCGAGCCGCGCTTGACGCCCGTCCAGAAACCTGTATTGCAACGATCCGCGTGGATAGTTTATTCCCTACCCAGAAATTCCCTACCACTTTGGAGCTAGTAAAATTATTGGGTCAAATAGAATCGCGTTCTTTGATCGGTGGGCTTTGGTTGGAAATATGAAAGCGCGATAGAATATTCCTGCGCGGCCCGCAAATTTATGCCCTTTTCGGGAATCGGGAGGAAAAAAGGAGGTGTATGCAAATTTGATAAAATTATCGAGTTGTGGACGGTGATAAGTACAATATCATTTCTAGGGTTTTCAAAGTTTGATACATCATAATTGACAAGAAGTTTAAGGGGTATATACTTCAGTTGAGAAAGTGCTGAAGTCACATCATCTGAAACACAGGCCTAATAGTTCCGCAAACTATGTTAATGATTCTCCGTTGCAATGACAAACACCTTTGAACCTGTCTATAGAATCGATTCCGAAACTCTTGTTATTTGCCCAAAAGCTAGTTTTGTCGCGAGTGCGGTGCCTCGAAATTAGGTCGGTTTAAGTATCGGTAATTAAATGTGCAAAGGAGAAGCACCTCAATGGAGACGATCTATCCTGCGTCAGCGGTGCGCTAATGAGCCATGCACGCAATTAGGGGTCGGCGTTTCTTCAAAAGCGCGTCTAATGACCCCACAAAGCCGACGTTTCAGTCAGACGAATCGGGATCCACCGCGTCGTGCATAAAGGAAATCGAAATGAAGAGAGGGTCGTTTCCTGGGAAACGTGTTCAACATATTTTGAAAAATATACGTCTCTAAAACACTATAGAATTCTAACAAATGAAATATCTGTAGATTGAAACAAAAACCCATTAAATCCACCTATTAAACTTCTGGCTATCTCCCTTTAATAACCATTTTGCATTAAAACAATTATATAAATAGTAAAGCCCCAAGTTTCCGGCAGAAATGTTTGCGCACAGAAGTGCAAGTAATTAAGGAAGGTGCAGTGGTCAAGCTTAGACACTTGAGTGTAGCCAGCAGCGGCCACTACCAGATTTATGATGGCTGTACAGTAACATCTCCTTAATCCCTCCTATATTCTCTCCTAATCCCTATATCCAAGTCGCTTTGGACCCCACACGTGATAATAATAGCAAGACCAGCTACCATGCAACAAGAACAGTGGAACGAAGAAAACTTCACTCAGAAATAGTGTATGAAAACAGTGCTATTAAGCCGAACCCCAGCAAAGTAACACCAGTCATTCGAATGAGAAATATCCTCGACCAAACATTTAGCTCCCAACCCCCGGGGTATATTTTATAAAATATCACGTACCGGTCCACGATGTTATACTAAAATTGCATCCACGTTTGTGGAGGAGATTTGGACGACAGTCGTCAGAACAGACAGGCAACACCCTGTTCGCTAGCAGACGCGGAGAAAAACGAGGAAACACGGCCGCTGCGAAAGGCTGCGTATTTTTGGTGCTCATTCATTTCTGAGCCGCCTCGGCGCGACTATTTATTTCGAACGGGCCGATCGCGAATGAAATATCGCCGGCGGAACTTTGCCTCTGACAGTGCCGAGGTTTTTCTTGTCTGCCCGTTGACAGAAAATGCTCGGACGCAGCGCGCTCCAAACGGATGGATAGGCGCTGTCTCATCCTGGAAAGACAGTCAATCAACCAATAAACGATCCTATCTTTACCGAGGAGGAATAAGTCCCGTCTGACCGGACGGTGTTAATAATTAACATTGAAAATACGCCGTTAGGGAATTTAGACTTCACGCTTGTTGCAGGAACGCGCACCGTAAAGTAACACACATCTGTATCCCGTTAATTCTGCCGCAAAATTGCTTTAAAAAATTTGAAAGTTTAGTTACACCTGTTTGTACTGTCAACTTTAGGAGAAATCCTTTCCGCTGTACGAGTTTGAAGCTACATGAAACGTAGTACCATGAACTTAGCGATCTGTCGACCTGTGGGAATAGCTCCGGTTTAGGTTCGTTTAGCCTTAATTGCCATAAACGTGGCTTGTCTTGCGAGAGAACAGATGAAATGTGCAGTTTAGATAGTCAGTGGTGCGATAACAGGGAGTTGAGTGAGAATTCTAAAGTGGAATTTTAATTTTGCCAGGTGGAATTGTATTTATAGAGTTCTGGAAGATTAGAGTATTATTACTTCGTCTAATATTTTATTGTATTTAGTATCTGATTCTGAATCTTTTATTTACAGATCCATGGAAGCAGTCGTTTCAAGTAAATCGAGGATTTCAGACGGTTTACCCGGCGAAGCTCCGAGAGGCAGTTAGTTTGCAGAAAAATTGCAACAGCCCGGTGTCTGAGGAGCACGAAGTTCACGGTTGTGCAAGACACGAGGGACGCGTCGCGGAACGTAACGCTTAATTAACCGAACTTATCGACATGTCCCGCTAAAGTCTAAACGGAGCAACAGGCATCGAGCGAAAGACCTTCTACGGTCGGGCACGGAGTTACGAAACTTGGACTCCCGAGGATTCCGAAGCTAATCGAGAAGGTGCAGCACTTCTTGCACTTTCAGGTGAACATAGATGATGTAAGAGTGGATTTCTACCTGCTGCACCGTCGAGAGACATTCTCGCGCGTTATTCGCACGCGTTATTGAGGATCAATGATATCCTTGGGAGCGATCGCTAGCCGCGATTATTCGCCCACCCACGCGTAATGGTATCTGCGTGTCGATCTGCGCGATTATGGCCGAGGTAATCTGCTTACCTCACTGAAGAAAAATAGACTTTTAAACGAACACGACAGATCCAGGATTCAGGAGAACTTAATTTCCGTTGAGGCGTACCGATTTATGTTTCGATCGCGGTTTTTGGGGTTCATTTCGATAATTTAATTTAAAGTTGGGCGAAGCACGGAGTAACGGAGACATATCGGAGAATCCTAGGAAACACGAAGCTTTTCTATCGATTCTGATAAACTCGGTTGATTGTTTTTTAAGTAAAGCTCGGTTAGGGTAACGGTAGGTAATGTTCACAACAACGTGCTCCCGTAATGACAGTCCGTTACTTTGTGGATAGCCGTTTGCATGTCGCAGCACGCAATCGTCATAGTTTCTTTGTGTATCGTGCCGTTGGCGACTGGATCGACTCGAGTTTCCGAGCGCAGAAATTGGAAACTCGACTCCCTTCGGTGTCTTTCTCCCATAACAGAGCAAATATGTAGTTGGAGCTGTTCCTGTTCGAGGTACACGATTGATATAAATCGCGAATGCAAACAATGCCTTGGTGTTCAGTCCGAGGGAGAAGTTGGAAAATAGGAAACACAGAAAAGAAAAGTAGAATGTGTGTTTCCCTCCTTCCAATTATACCGTCCTACACTTTGAATGGCACAACATTTACTGCGATTACAGCGATAAGTGTTCAGTGGAAGAGGAAAGGGGATATTAAGAATTTTCAGGGACGACAAATTTATTGCACTGCTTAGGACATCTGCTGTATTTGCAAAAAAATGTGATATTTGGTACAGCTTCGATATTTTTCGCAAGTTTTTACTTTCAACATTTAATTAAAAATACCAAATAACATATATTTTCTTATAAGTTCTCCAATAAATTTGCAACGTTCCTCGCGATTATTGCACACAGAGTATGTGCCCCAAGTCCAAATATTTAGTGTAGCTAAGTTTTGCAACGTAACAGTGATCGACAGCGTGCAGCCTGTTATTTGATGAAATAGCGGCCCCAGGTAAGCCGTTTTCTGCCTGAAAACAGCTCATCCTGCAACAGGAACCGTTGTCGTCACGCCGCGTGGACTTTTAACGACCGTTACGTTGCAAACGAACCTCAGGGGCCATCGATTGCGCCCGAGGTTCCTTCGACCAAATGAAGTTAATGATTCGAGATGAATCGGGGCTGGAACATATTTTTCGAGACCGCCGAACGAGCTCGTTCCCGCCCTAATTAGATTAAGTTAGAAAATTAATTGGTTCGTTACTCCATGTTCGTCGCGAGCCGAGTAGGTACATCGTAATGTATGTAATTACTTGCAATAATGTTGTATTAGAGGCACGACCGAGGTGCACCGAGCTCGAATCGAGCCGAGGGTAAAACGTGAAAGTAGCCGTTTCAGTGGCGGATCTAGTTCTTTTCGGAATTCTTTTTCTGCGCTCTGAAACGAGATGTTCAAGTTGACGCTAAATGCATGTGTGGGATAAGGCACACTTTCTGATACGCTGAAATATATGGAGACTCGTTTAGCCAGTTTCGTGTAAGGTAAGCCTGAATTTTCATTTGGTATTCTAGGATTGTAGATATGTTCCTTAGCGCTGAATATAAGAGATGCTTCAGATTATACTGTTCGAAGAAGTAACATGGCGAAATGGATCAAGCTACCGTGAAAAAATGCAAAGTGTATGGAGCAGTTGAACCATAGCCGCTGTATGAAATAGTTCGCACTTTAGTATCATAATCGTGTTGCAAAATAAAGCACGATTGCAATCTCTAATTAGTGATACTTGCGTTCCAAAATACATCCTAATAGACGCTAATACACATTCAGACTTTGCTTCGTTTTATATTCTAGAATTATAACACCAGATATTATCCTTCGAAAATCAACCGGCTGGCCCAAGCAACACCTGTACAAGTGTAATAAAATTGCAATTCACTGTCATTCAAGTAGCCACGAGCAGTATTGTAACTAAAATCCGTTAACCAGGCACCGATTTCCCTCTGTACAACTGTGATCCTTCGTCGATAAAGGAGTCAGCTGGCAGTATAAATCATCGAAAGAGATTTATTGAACATGGCTGTAGCAACCGCTTCCGCCAAAAAGTGTTACACAACCTCTTGTATCGAGTTGAAGCGCGGGGAACGACGTTTATTTGGCTTCCGTCGATTTTACATCGGAACTCATCTTTTGCAACAGAGAGACTCGCCGCGATCGATACATTCTGTCCGTCGATTTGTGTATAAACAGAGATCCTGATTGGCGAACGGCCAGCTGCTCCGTCGTGCTGCAATTCAGCCCGATTTGGCCTCGAACAAGCGTAAAAGGTCCCGTAATCGTGAAAGTGTATCGATCCCCAGTTCCGCGATGTGGGTCATCGTGTCGACTTTTCAGTCCCCGCGATCGCCTACCAGGAAACGGGCCCTGAACCTTCTTTCTCTTCCGAAACGTGACTTGGAGAAAGAAATCGCGCGGAAACGTCAAAATTTCAAGCATCTTCTGTCCACCGAGAGCCCGTTTCAGGGGAATGCGCCTTTCATCGACAGACTCGTATTTCTCCGCTGTTATCTCCAATTCCCATTAAGACGCGAGAATTCTTCAGTTAGAAGATAAGAAATGGAGGCTTCTAATGATTCCCATTACTCTATGGTTTCTCAATTATCTAATATTTCAGTTTTATTATACAATTAGCGCCAAGCGCTTCCGCCTTGGTGCACTTATTACTTTTATAGCAAATGTAATCCACGATACCAAGCATAACCACATATCCTCCACCGATAAGAGATCAAAAAGCGTGGCATACGAGTATCTGAGATTCTGATAATAATGAGAGGCGTACTGCACTACTGATGTTCTGGCTTATCAACCAATATTAATTCCTATATCGTTAAGTTCTACCAACATCTTGCCACTTCCTCGCCAACTTGTCGAGTTGCACGCGTTTAAATAAGTGGCTAAGAACGAGGCAGCGGCATTCCTGGTCGCGGAGACTTCCTGTTCGCGACCACGCCGGTTGTCGTAGGTCAGGCGTCCCCCGATACGATCTTCCGGTGTCGGTGCGTGACTTATAAATATCTCCGGTGCGTTTTATCGAACGATCGGCCGACGGGGGGGCTCGACTTGGTGCGTATCGAGACGGGCCGCAGAACGCGAGAGGCGTTTCTGCCTCGTTTTAGCCGACAACAATACGCGTCGGCACGGAAATTAAATCAACGAAAACAACGGCCCCGCCGGCAGGGCGGCGGGGAGGAGGCGTGCCGCGTTGTTTGATCGATCGAGGCATTTGTACAATTAATTGATGCGGCCGTTTCGCTGCTCGCCGCTGTATTATGTCATGTCGGCCACCGTGATAATGGCACGCGAAACGAGCGGCCGTGGGCAGGGCAAATATTGGGACGTCGTTAATTAACGGCACTTTTCTTTAATGACAACACCCGACCCTCTCCACCGAATGCAAACGTGTCCACCAATTATCGCGACGGATTGAACTGCGCGGCATTATGATTCCTCGCGCATCGAGTGGAGCCAACGGTAATTGAGAAGAATGGCCATGCGAGGGATCGGGCCGGACCAAGGTTTCGCGCTATGGCGAACGGTTGCATAGACGCCGATTGTGCAATCGGTTTCGTGAACCGCTCGCTCGTGTGGCTGTCTCGCGGATGGAGGATGAGGTGGATGTTTTTCAATCGGTCGATACAGTGGTGATTATTGATGGAGTGGTTGCTCTATGATGAAGCTTGTACCGGGGAAATTGGTACGTTCAGCTGTTATCGAGTGGCTGTTGCTCTATGTATTTTAAATTGGAAGACTCTGATAAATTTTCTGGTAATAATCTGGTAATAATTGCCGCTGCATGCCTATAGTTTTAGAAAACTTTACTTAAAATCCTCTCTGTAACATTCATGCCGATTCCCATTCTACGTGTCAATCAACTGAACATAATTCATACACCCAATGAACTGTTAAGTACTCAGCAATGAACTGTTAAGTAAATAGGAGATGAAACTTCGCGAACCGTTTACTCATTTCTACCACGCTGTCCCTAAAACCATTTCTCCGTGCCACCCACCGAGCGCATTATTCAATTAGTACTTACTCGAAAGGAATTATGGAACGTCTGTCACCAGCTAACGCAGCCTTCGATCGATATCGAATGAAACGATTAGGCCGAACGACGGCGAGATTAGAGGTTCGAAGAAGACGCAGCAGGTAGGAGTGGCACGCGAGCCAACACGAGGCCTCTGGAGCTGGAGCACTACTAAACAACTGACTTTTATGCTGGAAGCCCGATGAGAGGACGCCAACAGGAGTAGTAGTGGTATCGTGCGACACGCTAGCTAGGAAAGTCTACAAACAACCGACGGTAACGTTCAACGACTTTCACTGGCAGCCTGGAGGCGGCCCCATACACGGGCACGGCTGCTTTTTATTTTCAGCGTTTCCACTCGGAAAAACGGAGCCCGTAATCGTCGCCGAGCACGCGGCAATTAAGGGCCATCCGGTTTTCAGGTCAAATTAGCTCGATTCCCGGCCATTTTCATTAATAACGCTGACGTATTAGCGCGAACGTCAGACGCGCCTGTATGCTGGCTTTGAATGACGCTAGGGGCGAGGCTTTTTAAATAGATGCACGCATGGAAATTCGCGTGCGGTTTCTAATTATCAGGGAAGAAAGGAATAGGGGATTATAACTAGATTTCAAGTGCACAGCTGTTTTTAGAGCTACCAAGTTTAGTTCTGAGATGTTTAAGTGTTTTAGTATCTCTGTGATTCGAATATGTATATCCTAAAGTTATTTGAAAATTCCCAGTGGAAATGTGAAAGTGCGAAAACTGGTAAAATGAAAGTCGAAATGAAAGAAGTCTCGTATCTCTAACGATTAAGTGATAAAGCGAGCAGAGAAAATGTTTTTTTTTAAGATAGATAAAGCTTCGATTAGATTGCACAAGTTTCAACCTACAAGCAGTAAAAGGTAGACATTGTTTTCACTTTATTAAGAAGCCATTTGTAAAAGAAATATATCCGAAATACCTCGTAAAACCGTGTATACGATAAAATACATAAACAAGGACACGGAAATTTGTTTTTCATGCCGACACGCGTGTTCGAAATCTCTCCTAAAGTCCAATTTAATGTTCGCGCGTAAAAACACTAGGAAACCTGAATCGATTCGCAGCTGTGGACAGTGCGGTGGCATATTTGCACCGTGCGCAAACGACGTGAGAAAAACAACTCGTTGACGGTCGATAATCAGTGGAAAGAATGTCGTGGCTCGGGCAACGGTAGAAACCGTGGCGTCGTCGAGGGATAAGGTAAGATGCGTCCGCGAAAGATCCTGAGATTTCCGCGGTATTTCTACCTAACTGCGAGCACGTAGGTGCGATGAGCTCACTCCTCGAGTCTTCGAGATGACATCATTCGGATTTTGTGGAGCAACGAGCTGTTTACTGGCTCGAAAAACTTTCTCGGAACGCCACTGTTATTAAACGGCCTTCTTTGAAAAAAAGTACCATACATAAAACATGCGCCCGCAGTGTATACAGTTCATCAACCCTTCCCAAAGAAAAACAAGAACCCTCCAAAGGAAGCATTTTAACCACATCGCCTATTGTTAACGACGCGTTTCCTGTCTGAACGCACCCTGCACTAGAAAGTTGTCGCGCGATAAACAATCCGTTTAAACGGTGAGAACTGGGTTGCCAGTCGGGATCTAAATAAACGAAAGAGGAGCGACCATACGCGTCAGAAGGAAAGTATCGATGAAAAATGTTTCCTGTCAAGGTTTCACCGAGGGTGTTCCAATTTTCGGAGCACCAAAATTCGCGAAAAGCGGAAGCAGAATATGTAACTTGCGTTAAATGTTTATAGATACTTGAGCGTATTTTTAGCAAGAAATAATGTTCGGTAGCGCGTTGCACCAAGTAAACGATAGATCTGGCTGAAATGTCACTTTAAATGCCACCGGGCAGTCATTAAGGACGCAGATTTACGTCATTACGTCGATAACTAATAATATTGCTTTCGCAAGTAGACGGTGGCGCACAAAGTTGGCCAGCTTGTACGCGATGCAAGAGTTACTGGATAACGCGAGTCGAGGCTGATGAGAAACGTCAGCTTCTTATCTCTGAAGGGAATTCCCTATTATCCCTGCTATTCTTAGCACGCTTTTTATCAAGCTTTTATCACCATTCATGGCTATCCACGATGCATTCCTCGGATGGCAAGGTAGCCTAGGTAACTGGTTAATTAATGGCCAGCACCTAGTTTCAGCGGGAACAACAATACGTCGTAACGAAAGCGGAGGAGAAATGTACACAAGAGTGACCTTTTCACGAGTTAGTTTCCCACGCGTGGTTGGCGAACTGGTCCGGCGATGCAATGCATCACCAATCAAATCACGACTAATGTTTCTATTCACGCATGTTCAATCGTAGGCACTTTAACTTGTGCTTTATTAAGTAACAACTCTGTGATTAGCACATATTGTCTGAGTCATCTGAAAGCAAGGGTAGCCTCCCTTAAATATAAGTATTTTTTATAGACACAGGAGGGGAGTCAAAAACTGTGAATTATCAGAAAAGAATGTCTAAGCTTTTGTCCTGTTTTTGATCTACTACTGTTAATTAGAAGTAAAGTAAAAATCACAGACCGCTAGAGGAGAACTGTGAACTTGAATTTAAACTTACAAGTAAATCACACGGTTCCCCAAAATTGACACGTGCAGACTGACTCACCCAAGTATTAAGGAAATTCTATTCTTTCGCTGATGAACGGTAGGAAGCACAGTAGCTTTACGACAGTCACTGGTGCGTGACGGATGAACGAATGAATGCCCCGCGTGACGGGAATGCGACTGTCATTTGGTCTGACGACGATATTAGACACGTCGTCCTCAGGGTCTATTAATTTTGTCCACAAGGAGAGAGGACCGCATCGAATGCATCTGAAATGCGTTCCGAGATAGATTCGGCGCCGACAGAATGCGGAGCAAGGCTTTTTACGTTCGATACGTGGCGGGTCTGCATTGCACGCGCGTGTTCAATGTTAAAGCAGCGTGGAATGTGAAGATACTGTGACAGTGACACGCCGTTAATCCAAAAATTGGGCTTCGTTAGTATCTGGCACACTGGCGCACGCGAGATTACTCGGACACGTGACTTAAACGTACCTATGCGTTTCTCTGACTTTTATTTGCGAGGAAGTACCTATCACGGAGATTATTAGGTCGTCAATTTTTTATTTCAGAGAGAAGAAATATTGAAATAAAGATGAAGCGTTAGAAATTTTCAAAGGTTACATTTACAGAACCACTTAAGTTCAAAAGTGTTTTTCTTGCCTGCAATTAATATTTTTAAAACGGTTGCTTTAGCAGCGAACTTTTTGAAATTTGAAAATCCATTTGAAGAGCTCTGTGCTCTTTCACTGGGATTCACTGATCCAATCCCATTAGACTGATAATCAGATGTATAGGGATTAGCAAAGCTGTGCTCGGCTGTCTTAATAATATCACGGTAATTGACATTCCGCGAGGGAAGTATTTAATCCCGCGTAATAATGTTTCGTTTAACGGTTAATGCGATGAAATATCCGGAATACATTGGCAGTCGCGGAATAATGAGCGGAATTGAAGAGGGAACGGATCGCGGGATTCCATTCGTTGCGGTATCAACGATCCGAATCGCTCGGATTCCACGGATTTTTTGGCTCTGCAACTTCTGTTAGATATTTACACGAAAGATTCTTCGGCATCTGGATTTCTCTGCATATTTCTCCATATTTCCACCGTCCGACGAAAATTTCGCCCACCGATTTTCGGCGTTCCAGCTGCGAATATTTATAATGCCATAAAATATTTATAATACTGGTCTGTTGCAAACAGGAATGCAGCCGAATAAACGATCCCGCATCTCCTATATTATTCTCCATTAAATGATAGTGCACTGCGGACAGTGTACCTCTACCTCCGATGTGTTTATTATTCATGAAAGTTTCTCCATCTTGAAAAGTCCTAGACACCTGAAGGCGACACCTGAATAAAGATTGCGAAGACGAGCAAACACAGATGCAATATTTCTTCCACTGGGTGTGTTTCAAATGCATAGAAACGCTCGATTAAAATGCCTACACTAGTATTATTAACGCATTAGTGATTCAAGGCCCATCCAAAATGGCAACAACAATCCCTCCATAGTGACCAGTCTCAACATCGGTGCTTTCGAACAGTGCACACCGATGTAAACGATCGGCTGAGTCACGACTCATCAGAATTCTCAGCGCTCTGCATGTTCGTTGGATCGAGGAGCAGTACAAGTTGCCATTGATCGCTGGACTGTCGCGTGCACTGACAATGGCTCGCTCTTTCTTCTCGATCGCTTATTCATGGCCGGAAGCTCGCCTCCATTATATCGCGAGCCACGCAGAGCTGCTTCCAGGTATCGTTGCACGCCGCGATGAATTCGGCCAACAAAGAGGCGGAAAAATAAAATTCCACGCGCGTCACTGTACTCTCTGCGAGCAGCCGCGCGAGAACGCGTCTCGCGTGACTCTTTGTCAAGATTTGGCCCTGGGCTCGCGAGGTCGAGATGCCCTTCTCGCCTCGTGATTTGTACTTCCTTTCACCCTTCGTGCTGGACTGCCACTTGGCAATTATGACAACCACTCGCGAGGAAGATTGTATTTTGGACGCGCCATGCGCTGAATTTTCTGGCATGATTCTTCTATGGGTGCCTATTGGTTACATTCTTCTCTAAAAGGTGGTGGAGATTATTGAAATTGGGCGAAGAGTTGCTTTCTGTCACTACGCTTGTAAAAGTTTAATTCGTAAGGATGCTGGGAAGTTGCGAGTGTGTTAGTTGATCGTGGGTACCAGATGTTGCTGGGTGAAACTAGTTGTGTGGAAGCATGGCGATTAGAAAGCATAGTATTTTGAAAAATCTTCTAAGGAGAGAATGAAGACATTCTTCTGTGAGCTGTATAGATTCCATCAAAGGTTTCTACGAGTCGTTCAAGATCCCACCACTACTATCCGCTTTTGCTATAAATGCCAAAGAGGTAAATATGCGAGTGATGTATGGGAGGAACGAGAAATTTATGCAAATGATTGAGCAACTGAATGTCGATGCTGCACAGCTAACCCACTGCACTACATAACACTTTGCTGGTGCTTTGATTGATTTGCTCGTCACGTTCTTTCCGCGCGAGACGTGCGAATATTTAAATGTACGAGCGTTCTAAGGTGCGTTTACGAACGAGCAATTAGCTGACAAATCAGTGCTCTGGACATCATAAGAAAAAGTGGGCGATAAGAATTAATGTCTACAATCAACTTACTACAAAGTTTCCATGTACTTCATCATCCCAACTACTTCGAAATTTTCTGCAATCATTTCTCGTAAAAAGGTGCCTTCCCAGCGCTCGCGGAGAAGCAAAGAGATATTTGTAGAAAAGAAAAACGTAGCGAAAGAACGACGGAATGGTTGCCTCGGAAAATAAAAGTTACACGCTTGAAATCTTTCTTCGCGATTCCGTACCCTCGGCACGATATAAAATGCAAAAACATATTTTGCACGCTAACGTAGACCCACGCGAGATCAAAATTCCGAATAGCACCGGGGAGAGATTTTCCTCGAAAACGTTTCAACAATTTACTGCGCGCGCAAAGTGAAATTTAAGCATCGGTATTCGAACGAAAAGCACAATTTTGTTTAGTCTCGCACGTACTGCACTCCGCGAGGCGAGCATGTTCGTTTGGCGATAAAAAATCGCACGGAACTTGCGACTCCCTTCCCGTATTTTTATTTAAAACGCTCCGATGCGACGTCTGGCGAAAGCTTCTCTGACCTACACGCACCGAAGGTGGATCAGAAATATTTTTAAACGATGGCCAGGGCCCACCGGCCCATCGCAGCTCGTTCGAGACGTTTCCGTGATCGATTTTCCCGTGCGCGAGGCGTGAACTGAAACTCGCCCCTGCTAAATTTAAGTTGAATTGACACGAGGGATTATTTACGTGCCAGTCAACCCAGATCAACGATGGAATTCTTGCACCCAGTGCATTCAGCTGCATTGTCTCTGACCTATTCCCTTCTAATTGAATCTCGTAACGTTATTTTAAGTGGGAAATAGGCCAGCAATCATTGCTGATGACAGAGGCCAGCCATATGGCAAGCAGCATCGAAAAACAGTGAAATCTCTACGAATTCCGTACAAGCATCTCATTACAGAAAACTAATAGCAGTGATTCGAAGCAGAGTGAAACTCTAACCGCATGTTAAACTTGAATCGTAGTGAAATCCACTAAATTCGGGCACATCAGGACCAGAATACTTCGGCGCTATTAAATCACCGCCCCGACGTAAGAAATTTTATGGCCACTTTCACAAATAGAACTTGCCGAACGAAAGTATGCATGCGCCATTAATTGACGCATAATCTATACGTCCACGGAGTAGCGATGATTTCTTACCCATTACAGAAAAGTTTGCATGCAAATTACAGAAGATTGTAGTGAAAGTAACTCTACGTACACGCGTAGAATTCCATCAGTGCGCTCTATCAACCAGTGAATGGGTGCAACGTCCTTTGCAACCGTAATTACGATTCATCGCCACCGTTTACGACGAAAGTATTTACGACAGAAGAATATGGGAAATTTAACGAGGGACATCTACTGTAAATCCTTTCTTTTTTTTCTAGACACCGAGTGACATCCGTATGAGTAGGGAAGTACAGTGTATTCTCATCGCCCAAGGTCGCCCAACATCTGAAAATACATCCGTGAATCGATCGTATGGGTCGAAATAGCAGCGCTGTTCGCGGATGTATTTGTATAAACGTGTCGGGGGAGGTGCTCGTCCAGCCTCTTTTCACAGAGGTAAGATCAAAGACCCTGTCTTTCACGAGAACTTCCACCGCGACGGACTTGAAGAGCTGCACGCGTTGCCTTAAGTCGCGCTCCCACCTGTGCAACGTCGCGGAGGATGCACTTCAGACTTGGAGTAACTCTCTGACAAGAGAAAAAATTCGGATGGATAGGTACTCTGTGTTTCGTCATAATTTACTTCCTTCTAACCATGAGAACATATTTTACATCAGTATTTTCGTAGATGAAGGCTTAGAATTTCGAAGAATTGAAATCCAAGGCGATAAATGTGTGTATGAATAATCTGTGGCATATGTTTCTACACTTCCTACCAACGAAGTGGAGGTACTCGATTTCAAAGGGAACTTGAGTAGAAGTTACCTCTAAAGTCTTTCTAACGAAACACTCGATGAAAATGTACATTCAATAGCTAACGGTAGAAAACTATTCAAAGACTATAATAAAATTCAAAATCTAAAGTATTAAAAACTTAACCCACGAGGAAAAGAGTTGCAATACCCTCCAAAATGAATTCCCCAAAATCCCATGACTCAGATTTTAACGTAAAGTTTCCGGTGCAGGTTCCCCAGACTTCCTGCTGCAAGAAAAACAGGAAAATCCAGGGAATCGATTCTTCCAGAGTTCCAGCGTATGTGCAGCTCCTCGAAGCGCGAAGAAGCACTGCAGTAAAGTATCAGCGAGCGAGAAGCTCTCATTGATGGACGCGAATATTTCGACCCAGTTCCGACAGTACTCGCGAAAGCCCGCGGATCTGTGAGTTCCACGGCGCCAATAATAATATTGATGCTGGCTGCGATGAAAAAATAAAGCGAGCCAGCTGCTGGCGGACTGTTGAACGTAAGGAGCCACGTTTTCGACCGTTCGCGCGTTAAAAATACGAGCTATTATCCCAGCGAGCGAGCGAGAAAAATTCCCGCTCCTCCGCGATCTCCGCTGCGCCCAGCCACGGGCGATTCTACTTGACGCGTGCTGCTCGCGAGATTCCTCCACGATGTCTAACTACCCTCGCCTCTTAACTCTTGCAGTTGCTTCGACGGCGAGAGCGTTCCAAGAGGATCACACGCTCTTCAGACACGGGCCCCGTATTAGGAAAGGCAATTTCAGGTTATAATTCTTTTATCCGCTGCTACTTGAGATTTTTAACCCTCCACTGCCGGCAGGGTTTGCTCGCTTAACGAGTGGATCGCAAGTCTTCTCGGGCCACTACCTTCGTGGAACTTAAAAAATCGTGCTTCTATATTCTAGGTTGTAGTATTCGAAACATTTCTTCAAATCAGATGAAATTGAATAATTATATCGTGACGTGTTCAGATTGAATCGTTAAAGGAAATTAGCACACCATTTGACTAATACCCAAAGCGACTATTGTGAGCAGTGGTAAAATTTCATTTAACGATTTTCAACTTAGAAAGTTCATTGGCACCAGAAGACGAGCGGATTTGAAGTAGCGATGGAGCATCATGGCGCCAGTCGCAAGCAGGATTAATAGGTGTGCTTTACGTCTCGTAAATAATTCAGGCAGGCAAATTTCGCGCTTCGCCAAAATCCACACGGTTAAATTATACCCGTTCTGAACTTAAACTCGCGGGATAAACCTGGCCTCGGGGGGGGGGGGGGAGGGGGATGCAAGCGTAGAAGGTTTCCTATTCAAATTTCCTGCTAAAGAATAAACCAGTTCGTTTACTAAAATAAACAAACGAGTATCGTGCTCGCGGGAATAAGAATTATTTTATAACAAAATTCAAAATAACTTTCCAAAACACGAGGTTTTGTACTTTTTTCGACACTCCTGCGCAGGATACTAGGGTCCTACGTAAACGAGGAAAATCTCGATTAGGATGGTGGTACGTCGGTGCCACCAGCCGCAGAACCGTCGTCGAAACGACAAGCGTGGTACTTGGAAGTCACGGCGTTAATGGGATTTTAATCATCCGCGTGATTGCAGTGGGGGAAAGCAAACTCTCGTTGGCGGGAGCCAAAGAAATCGTGCCAGGTGTCGGGGCGAAGCACGCCAAAAGGGCTAAACTTTGTACTCGTGTCGAATTAACGAGTTCCCAGCGACAATTTGTCACGGTAAGAGGAGTCAGCCGCGTTTCGTCTCTAAGCAATAGATGCACGCTCAGACGCGCGTTTCCTGCTGCTCCTTCGACAGAATTCCATCGGAACGTCTGTGCGCAGCTCGTAAAACTTCCATTGCGTAATATTCCCTATTCTCCATCATTTCACCGATCCGCTATTTTGGGTCGAGTATCGTGCCAGATGTCGCATATTTCGGCGACATCTAACCGGCCACGGGGAAAAGTATGCGCACGTGCTTCTTATTCTTATTTCGCGAGGCGGATTTTTGCTGCGGAGATCCACGGTTCGAATCTTGATACTTGTAAGAATTGTGGCGCGAAGTTAAAGGAGGAGGATTAGGGGGTAACGAATCATAGTCGACTAATTGAATCGAGGGACATAAATTTTCTTGGTTTATCGCGATAAGGTAATTCGCAAATGAGTTCTATGAGTTTTCTCAACGAAATGGTACATTAATTAGTGGATAGCTGTACGTATCACACACAACCTGACGCGATAATCAAGGACGACAAGACGCAAGCTTGCAGATTAAACGTTTTCCTTTTATAATGTCACCTACGACATTGTTTATTCCCCTGGCACTCGAGGTTGATCGCAATGAACGCTCAGGATGCAAATACGTGCACCATGCTGAAAGTATATACATAGTAGATCAGAGTGCCAGAACTCTTTGCGTCAACCTCTCAGTACCGAAAGACGAATGACAGGCAACATCCGTCGCTGTCGATATAGGAAGCTCTAACAAGCTCGCGTCACTATTAAAAAGATCAATACAGTTTGCTCCACGACAACGCTTCACCTCCTGTCATTCGAGCAGCCTTTCATCTGCTGACAGCGACCATTAACTACCTATTAGTCCCAATATCCTTTAATAACGAGGATATTTCTAACCGCAATGACTTAGACACCGAACCCAATCAACCACGTAGTAACTTACGCTCAATCCCGAACAATCAACACCCTCCCAGCTATTTAAACTGGACAAACAGAACAGGGGCTTAAAATACACGAATCCTCGAGGCTCGATGTCGCACAAATTCGTCACACTCGTGACGTTCAACCCGCCACGGTAAACAATGTAGATGGTAGCCGCGAATAATAGTTTTGTTTGCTAAAAAAATTGGCTCCGCGAGGCTCGCGACAGCTAACAATATGCGCCAGCCTAATAATACCCAGACCCGAGACGTGCACAGGTTTCGAGCCCACGAGATGCCATTCCAACGCAGAAGGTGAATGCTAGAGTACACCTCAAACCATTTATTTCGTTGAGCCTCGCAAGCTCACGGTCGGTCGTGTCTATTAAGTCATACTTCTATTACGATGCGGCAGCGTCTTCATTTTTCATCCGTCGGACACTGCCAAGACGTATAAATTCGCGAAGCAACTACACGACCAGATTCCGCCGCGAGCCTCGTCGAATCCGGTCCTTGATCCACCTCCACCGTCGGGCGTAAATCTTTTAAACGGCGAGCGAAGCCTCCCCCGCTGCCGGGCTTCTCGCAGCGGATTTTAAGGTGTTCGCCAAGAGATCGCCCGGGAGGGGAGGACCTACGGAAGACAGCCTTTAGGGTCGCCTGGTCCGCCTCGTGTCCGTTTATCATCCGCGCAGATGATGCATCGCTGGGCAGGAACGATGCATCATAACGCGCCTTAATTATTCCCATAACTATGAATCTTGGTGGAACAGTCTTTCCGAGGAAAGTTAAATGGCGCACGACGAGCTCTTTTACGGCGACTCCTTTCGCGGATCGTCGTTGCCGCACGGCGGGAAGAGACTTGCCGCTTGCCGTCGGTGCTTAACTTCGCGGTGGATAGTAATAACTTCGTAGTGTAACTAGGTCTTCCTTTTATTGATTTAGCTTGTGCCATAGGTGGGTGAATTGGTGCTGACGTTCTTGTACTATATGGTTTCGTTTCTCCTCCTCTTCTGAGGCAATTTTCAAATGCACACCTTCTTCTTACTCCACAAGTTTCATCTACAGTACCTAGTAAACCAGGGAGCTGGTGGATTCTGGTTTAAAAGGTGTGTGCAATAAGTGTTGCTAAATTCAATGAGTTTGTCTTCGACGAGACTAGATGTAGCCTTGTAGAAATTTGTGAGACTAAGTAGTTAAAGCTCAGAGATGAAAGAAGAGGAGGAACGCTTCGAGGAAACCTTGCCATTTCTGAAGACGACTGAACGAAGGCCAGAACGGAGATTTGGAAGGAGACTGGTGATCTGGACCAGAGACACGGCAATCGATCGGCACACGGAAGATCATCGAAGGTCTCCATAGACGTTTGCGGTTTCGAAACGTACGATATAGCGTGTTAGCTCGTAGACGACCTCCGCTATTTCCATCGGCAGAGCCTTCGTGCAGGCTTTTCGCGCCGACGTTGCTCCTATTTAAAATAAGCAGCTTTACGGTGCATCCGTGGCTCGCGCGGTGCAGGCCTTCACTCTTGTGTCACTCTTCTATTTCCAGAGGCCTCGCGCGTCTTTCATCGCCGCGACGTGCCCCCCGAAATCTGACGAAGAAAAATTCAATAACCCCGCGCGAAGGGATCTGAAAACTGACAACTAAGAATCAGCCGCGTGGCGATCTTTCTCGTTCTCCCGCTAGTACAACTCGCAACGGCGAAACAATGCTCCCATCGCTATTATAAATAACGAACGTTGCCGGGACTTCCTTCCAAAAGCTCCTACTTGCGTCACGCGATTAGTTAATGGCAGTTTGCCGTGAGCCTGGCGCTAGCCTTTGGAAGCTTCGCCTAAAAAGCGGAACCTCTCCGTTGGCAAAAGTCAGACAATTAGAAGTAAATGGAGCGTGAAATGAAAGTTGCAAAACGACATTCTGTGTTCCAAACACGAGATAACCTACTTCTAAGAATTCTAAAGGAACTTCTGACTCCACCCACGACTATCGGATCCCTAAAGTAGCCAAAGAAGATTCAAGCTTGTTCCATCAGAGTTCTGTAGCACCGAGGGTGCTAGCTCAAGGTTTCAACCCATTGCTACCAAGACCGCCAATTTTTCGGGACAAGCGGAGGAAGAGTGGACAAAGAAGCACGGGCAGCCAGCAGCAGTCGCGATTAGTCATCGCGTGCGCCCGCGATTTTCACGGGTGTTTATCACGGTTTTAGTTGGAGAGGCAGATCGGCCTTGGGTCCTGGCAACGCTCCTATAAACGCAGGAACTTCTCCGAGAACGCTGCTTCCAAAAGCGTGGCTGCGTTACGCAAATTACTCGCGGTTTCGAGCTGGATGCCTGCTCGCGCCGCAAACGTCACCCGTCCCGTCCACCTTTATTTAGCGGGCATTCCGTGGTTCGAGCTGTTATGCATCTTTGATCAATGATCCCGGAGGAATGTCAGCGCTGGGTAATCCAGCGATTGCTTTTATCTCGACGTTCACGGTGTACGGGGCGACTTGGAGTCCCCTTCGAAGTGCTCGCGCAGAGATACAAGCAGCCGGAAGATGCGTGCCTCGGTATATTCGGGCGGCGAAGAGGGGGCTGAAGCATGCGCTATTTTGATTGGGCAATCTTCCTATTTCACATTTAGTTCCACCTGGTTTGATTTATCGCACTGTACAGGAAATTTATTTGGCGTTCCCCCGCGCAGTAAAAAGTTATTGGGACGAGCCGCGGTTTGAGGAATGTATAGTACTTGTTAGAATTTCATTATGTGACGGAAGAATTGCGGTTTAGTCACAGAAGTGTCTAATTTTAGGGAGATTAAAGTTTGTATAGCGTACTGGCGATGTTGACTATGAAACAAACGCGATACGATCTAGCGGGATTACTGGTTCACTATAAATATCGATAAATGGTTCGGGGTGCTCGTGATGCCAGTGTTGTTGGATTTCGAGCATCTGTGACCAATTTGATGCTTCAGAAATAGTAGATGAGATCGATATCTTCGCGATGATGCTAGATAGATATCCGCAGCAGAAGATCGAAGTTTCTCAATACTCTATTTTAAACAGAAATTCAAAGATAACTGTTCAATGGCAAATCGCAATTGACCCTCGATGCTCTGACGTCGATAAAATCGTAGGCCTGCGAAATGGTAATCGATGAGACGTGTAAACGATTTCCTTGGAACTTTACTGCCAGAAGCTCTCGGGAGGAACAGTTGTTAAGCCTTCGAATGCTACTCGCGAGAATCTGTTTACACGACAATGCAGTCTGAAGCCAGAGCCTCGTTTCTCAGCGCATCCATGTCTCGCTGTTTGTAAAATACGTCAGTAATAACAGCCTACACTACCTACTCAGCTAAAATAAAGTAGCACGACGGTAAACCATCGGGTAGCTAGCTCTCAGGCTTACTTCGCGTCTCAAATAGACTGGATAGACCTCACAGGGGTTACTAGAAGCTGCCACGAAGAAGGAGACACCTAGATTCGCTCGCTAAGTTAGTAGAGGATTGATTCGAATCCTGTTTCGTTATCCACCATCTTCGTAAAGGATCTTACCTCCCGCCTGGTTGTAGTGGTGGTGGTTTTACGGGTGGTGCTTTTCCTGGTCATGGAGCTGATGTTCTCGTGGGGCGAGTCCCAGTCCTGGAAAACCTCCGTGGTCGCCATGACGACTCGCGCGGTCCCTCAGACTGAATGCTCACTGTCAAAATTTCACTGGATCTCGCCAGAGAGTCCTAATCCCTTCACTGAGCTACGATACGCACTCGAAAGGTCTTGCACCTTGAACGATAATCCTTGAGCGGTAATCCAGCCGTTCCGCGCGTCGACAAGCGAAAGCACTAACAGCGTAATCGAGGAATCCTTCGGGCACAAGATGGTGGAGGTCTGAGATATTTTGGTCGGAAGGGTTCCGGTGTTTGGGCTCTGAGATATGGGTATGCGAAGGTGGATGTTTGTTGATATTTCTCTGGATTTCAAATGTGGGGACCTAGAATTCTGGAATCTTGGAATCTCGGGATCCTGGAATCCTAGAATCGTAGAATACTAGCACTCTTGAATCATAGCACTCTAGAATTCTGGGACACTAGAGTCCTAGCATTCCGGAATCTTAACACTTTAGAGTCCTAGCATTCCGGAATCTTAACACTCTAGAATTCTAGGACCTAGAGTCCTAGCATTCTGGAATCCTAGCACCCTCGATTCATAGCACTCTCGAATTCTAGGACACTAGAGTCCTAGCACTCAGGAATCCTAGCACTCTAGAATTCTAGGACATCATAGTCCTAGGCATTCTGGAATCCTAGCACCCTCGAATCATAGCACTCTCGAATCCTAGCACTCTCAAATCTTAGCACTCGGGAATCCTAGCACTCTAGAATCCTAGAATCCTAGAATTCCAGAATCTTAGAGTCCCAGTATCCCAAAATTCTGGAACTCCAGAATCCCATATTCCCCCTGCTTTAGGTCACTAGAAAAGTTCCTCAGAGTTCTGGATCATCAGATACGAGTGAGCAAAAGAAGGTGCTTCGTCCTCCGACCAAATTTCCAGAATGTTCCTCGATTACGGGGCTCGAGGATCGATTGACTCTTCGCCCACGATCGATACCTACGTGCTCGCCCCATCGGACGAACCCGGTTGCCTACGAGGACGCGACCAATCGGCGATACGACTCCGCGGGTGTTTGCTTGTTCGTTGTGGACGAATGCGCGATACGAGGTGGATCACGCGCGACTGAGCTTACGAAGCACGCTTCAGCTTCACCGCGAGTCAACCGCTCCGCGCCCCATCCGCAGTCTAATTCCAGAAATACGGAGAAACATGTATAATTAGGACGTCGACGGCCACCACGACGTCGCCCCGACGCCACGCGAAAAGAACCGCGATCAGAGCTCTCGTGATCGCGTGCCTACGTAGCTGTCGCGGATGGATCTATGGAGCGCGCAATGTCAAGGGATTATCGAGGCACCGTCCACCCAGTGCTTTTCTGTCGATGGATCTATGGAACATTGAGATGAAAGAAATAGTGCAGTTTTCAACATCCTCTGACTGAAAAATCCATCTATTCGAATGGCCCTCGTTACGCGGAACAGTGATATCAAAGGTAAGGATCCTACGTTACTCTCACCCACATTTAAGTGGAAATGATTGCCACCCAATTGAGAAACTTTAGTCTCAACTTTGATCCTTAGACAGTCCATGACAGAGTAAGTTATACGACGTCCACCAGAAGCAAATACGTAATTCGAAAACGATCCATAAAATTCCTGCTTCGCATTCAGATTCGCCAAGTTACAAAACACTTGGGTAACAGGTTCGATAGCTCTTTCCATCCCGCTCTGCGCTATACACGTATTTCGCGCATCTCTGCGTCAAGAATCGGTGATAAATCACGGTACACGCGGGACAAGGATACAGGCGGAGGTGCGGGGCATCAGTCTTCCAGTTTCAAAATTTCTGGCGCAAAGTGTTCGCGATAGTAGCGGCGAGTTTTCAATTTTCCCTCTATCCGCGATGGATTGCGCTCCCGCGGCCCCGTCCTCCAGATAAATTTCCATCGAAATTTATCACTGGAAGCGTCGATTGGTTCTCCTCCAGCGCGACTCGTCAAATATCCAGCGCTGCCCGAGCTTAAGGGAAACAAAGGGCCTTGATTGCGAGGGCAGAGGGGTCGGCGGAGGGGCGGAGGGGTGCGGACAAAACCCGGAAAAACGAAACAACCCAGAGGCGAGGGAAGCGTGACGCGCATCCGCCGAAGAATAATGGGAGCCGTGGTCTCTATTTCGGCCACGCAGCCAGATAAATAAATCAAATATCGACGTTATGCCCCCGTAAATCGAATTCCTCTGCAACTGGCTACGCTGACAGCCGCGACAGTATGAATGAACTCGTAAGACATTTCTACGTTTACGAGCGGGGCCGCTTGAACCGCTATATTTATGTCGATTTTATGCGTCACTGTCGAGAATGGATCTTTTGTGGAAAAGGAGGGACGATCGGGAAAGGATCGAGAGTCCACAGGAGTGTAAAAAAGGACATTGCTGATGGGACAGAGTTTGAGAAATTTTTCTCTCGAATTAATTGGAATATTACTTGAATCTTGATAATTCTATGTCTTCGTGGGATTCTTGAGTTTAGGCAATGAGGAAGCGTAGAAATTAAATTTCACGGCTGGTGAAATGGGAAATGGTTAATACGATTTTCAGGAACATTGATGAAAGTAGGATTAAGTTGAAGAGCTTCGGCTTTAACCTCTGAAGATATATCTGTTATTTTTCAACGAGTCGTGTGCACTGATTTATTCGGCCATTTTCGCTATACTTAATTTCAACGTTCAATTTCGATTTTGTAATCGAGGAGACGCGACAGTAAATATAAAGCTACACGCACTGTATTTTGCTTACCATGAAATATTATCGATTCCCGTAAAAAATAGTATTTCCTCGGTGATTCTTATTTCTGGTTGCTTCTAAAAAAAAAACTGTATATTATAAACGTTGAAAAAACCGCTGTCGCGGAGCTGAGGTTCACATTCAACGACGTTCTATTTCGATTACTGACTCTAGAGTACGAAAAATGATGCATCAAAATCATTTCCACACTAATAAAGATACTGTCTAATCAGGAAAAATAATATTCCACAATGTGAATAATTATTGTAATGAAAATAAAACAACTAATTGTTAACATCCGATACACAAGTAACTTGTTACTGAATGTCTGAGGAATTAAACTAAATTAAGTTATTATCAAATTTTGAAACTTTGAGTTTCGAATAGAAGAGTTGATATATCATTAGTGTTGGAACTTGATGAATTATTTTTGCAATCTACAAATTTCAAATTACTTTACATTATTGAATACAAGCTGAGCAGATGTAAAATAATCGATGATTTAATTTAGAGGCAAGTACTCCTTGGAATCGGTGTCACTATTCGGTTAACAAACCAGCGATTAATAAGGTATTAATGCATTGGTGTCATCGCGACACCAAACCTCGTACTACGAGCCAACCTCGTTTAACTCTCCACACACGCGTTCCTCTTCCTCGGAATTGAATTTGGCACTATCTTGGGGGATAATTTATCCGATGCTCTAACATCTTTGTATTGAGAGACTTATTTGAAGCCTAAAGTTTACGCCAACCCACTCGAGAAGTTTGTTTCTTCCCACGTGGGTAATTGGGTACATGCAAGTCAACAAATAGTGTATCGTCATACTCCAAAACAGCAATCTATCTTCTTCAATATCTACGTTTGTAGCCCATTTCTTGAAGAGTGAAACAACTGTACGCTGTGAGCTTTGTATAAACGTGATAATAGTAAAACCGTCGATAAAAGTCGTTAACCGTTCAGATCTTATTTCGAGAAGAGAGCAACAAATTCTCGAAATAATACGTTGCAAATACAATGTTCAATATTAGAATGTTCTATTTATTGATAGCAATTGGTATTTATAAACCAATCTCAGCTGTAACGTTAGACGCGCCCACGGTTTACACTACTGATCTATGTCTGACCACATACTGAGCGGTTCCACTTGCTTGTCGAACCAGCAACCAGTTCGCGGATAAAAGAAAACTCCACGCCACTTACACATTATTTCCTGCATATAATCTTCTTCTAATCCCGACTATGTTACATCATTTTACTCGTCAATAAATGGGCTACCATCTTGGGTAGTTGAAAAGATGTGTCGCTGTTTAAAATAATTGAGATAATATTGATATAAAAGAGTGAACTCTCGTTACCAAAATAGTTCTTGACAAATATTTGATATTTCTCTTAATTCACGATATATTAAATTGCAACAGCCTCAATTTAATTATTTATCTTATTTCTCACCCTACAGTATTTCCTGCATATATATATTTCAATACACTCAGAAGCTTCTTAATAATTTTGAAGTATTTATAAGTAAATCTTTGGATCCTATTTGTGCATTGCAAGATTAGCGAATCCTGAATTCCTCTGAGCGATAATAAATCGCCTACTCTCCTGACTACTACTCGATCCAAAAAAGCGGACCTCAGACATGAATATTCTCATGCGCAGCTCGTTCTACCACTGTACAAACAGCACCAAATATGGCTGCGTGCAGGGGGACACGTGTATGCAGTTGCGCAAAACGCATTGCGAAACGTCAAATTCTTCGCTCGGGAGTCACTTTTAAGAAGCTTGGCGCTGTGCAGCGCTAGCGCTACATTCCGGAAGCGTCAGTTTCCAAAGGAACAAACTAATCCCCGAGACATCAAGCCAGGTAGTCGTCACCCCGACGACGTGAATCCTCGTCGTAAGCCATCCGAGATTTCTTTGGCAGCAGCCTCAGGATGTGGTTGTGCGGGCCGCGTTCCCTATAGTTCGTCTAACAATTCGAACGCGGAAGAACAGCTGGGTAGGGAAGACAAGCGAGAGAAAGACGGCATTCTCTGCGAGCGATGAATCGCTTCGGTCTGGGCATTAATTAATGCCTTTGTCGACTGAAGCATTATTAACAGGTTCGCGGAAGACCTAAACGATATTCTCAACGTCCTGTTTGCTTATCCCTCTAACCATTTGCCGCGGAGGTAATTTGCAGATTTCCCTGCCTCTATATAAAATCTGTCCGCTGGATCGTAAAGTGGGTTGAAAGTTCTTTGATGAGGGTAGTCGCACCGTACAAACATTAAGCGACTTATGCCTTGCGTGTCTACTATAAGTACACTCAATGTTTAATATTGTAGACACATTATAACGCTCTCAAAACACAGCACCAGTAGTATCGCCGCCCTAAACGCGCGAACCTTGCCAAACTACGATGTTTATATGGACTTCGGACTTTTACGCGCATCTAATATTGTACACCCGAATAGTTCATAAAACGTGAATAGGAAGTTATTTACGGAATATTGCGCCCACTTTGTATGTACTTTTTCGTGGAAAATCCCCCGGATCCGTTGCTGCTATGCTTCATGGGATATCCTATGCGCTACGCAAACAAATCTCATAACAATGTTCGCCGGCAGGGTTCCCTTAATTCGAGCGAACCAATAAACGGAACCGCCAATGTTCAGTAGGCTATGCAATCACACAGAACGTCGAGGAAACGGAGAGGGAATCGAGCCAGCGAAGAATGCGACTGTGCGCGAAGGCGAAGTTAATATATCGAAGATTCAAACACAAGTCTGACCAGATTTGGTTCCGCGATCGCGCGTGATGGCAGATTTATAGCGCCGATGGATGTTCGATGTTAAACGACGGGAACGGCCAGTAACCACCCGCGAAATGGATTATTTATAAATGTAATTCCGTTTCGCCGACAGTCAGATAGATGGCAACACCAGCTGAAAGCTTTCACGAGAATCTGAAAGCTCGCGGAGCGGAGAGCTTTGCTCGGAGAACCGCCAGATGGAGGCGAGATTACGTCCTGTCTACGAAGAAGCAGAGTCTCGGGCGTGCATCGAATAAATCTTTATTGAAAAGAACATTTCGATAAAGATTTGGTTGAATAAATTTTCTTTCGGTTTAGGAAGAAAGAAGTTTCTTTCCCTTTGAAAAGGATTCTTAAATTTTCTTGGAGTAGGATTTTTCACTGGTGTCGGGATCTTTGAGAGAGACAGATCGAATAAGTTTTCTTTGGATTTTACTAGTGACTATGTATGTGATTTATTAATGATGAATAAATTTTAATTGAGGATGGGAGGATATTAATTTAAAATTGTACATGTAGCCGAAAGATTGCCGTGAAGGAGCTTTCGTATAATATTCTGAAAAAGTTTGACAATTTATTATCGTCCCAATTGCCGAGCTTGCGGGAAAATGAAGCTGGAGATTTCAGAAAGGGCAACGTGCTTCGAGCTTCGACCCCTTTTTTGTTTCGCTTAATGTCCGTTTTCTTTATTAAAACCCGCTTTATTAGATCCTCGAAGGGCAATATGAGGATCCTGGCGACACCAGCTTTATTAAACTGTGAGCTACGTTGCCGCCCGCAGATTCAATTTTTTCAAAGATAAATTAACGTTTTGGAAATCTAGTCCTGTACGTCGTATCAGTGGATTATTAAACTCGAAGGCCACCCTTATGTAATATATGATCTATAGGTTCATAAATGAACCTACAATATAACTATTTTGACTGGAATATAGCCACCCAAATAAAGATTCTGATTAGCGACCAATATTGTATAATACCAGTTATTCTTAAAGCTTATTTTAAATTCTCTGACCCTTGATAAAGGTGAATATAATACCGAAAACTTTCTTCTACACCTGACTTAGGTTCTATTTGAATACGCTTGAAATTCAAGTTAAGTTTAAATTAAGTCTAAAGTGAAATAGCACTGGCCATTATAAATTAGAAGAAGTTTTATTTTGAAGGAATAAGGTGTGAGATAACTCCAAGATACTACTTCTAAGTAACGATTACAATAAATATTTACCCAATAAAAGACTAAACTTCGAAACCTATTTCTCGATTCTGCGACAGAAAGAACTCTGCCTTCAGATCTGACAGTAATAAATAGCCAAAATACCTATTTGCAGCACGAGTCTTTGAACTGCGATACATCAGATTTGGCAAATTGCAGGCGAGCAATTTTTGGCAGCGTGATGTGACACGTAAATATGAAAATGTCTAAGAAAACGTCCAGAAAATATGTAAGCTTAATACAACAAACCGAGTCGCGTCGAATTCTAATCATTTCATCCTAATAGGAAAGAAAATCGCGAACCTCGCAATTGTTCTATTAAACGAACGTAGCCACAATTAGTTAAATAGAGAAAACGCATGCACGTTCTCGGTCGCAGTTTCTTTGACGTTCATTCTGCGAGTAATTAATTCTACTCCCTAATTAGCCTCGCGTTCCGTGGATTGTTCTGGCTTCTCGGGTTCGGAATGGTTTGGAAACTCCGCGGTATAAATTTGTTGGTTTGAAACGCGGTTTGATATTCGCAATTCCAGCAACCCGTCCCTTCCAGCTTCATCCTTTAATCGGAGCATGTCACACCTTCTTCCACGCAGCATCGTGTCTCAATTATTTCGACACTAATCGTATTTTAAACTTCTACAATCTTTTCTAAGGAACTGGAAAGATTTAACAAAATCTCTCACGAGTCTGGAGTTGTTCCTATGTTTGCAGGCCGCTGCGAGTGTAGCCGAAGAAACTTTCCACGGTCGAGAGGGTTTCGAGTAGGATGATATTTTTATGTTGGTATCACTTACGTCAGAGCTCTCACGGTCAATATGATTGTGTTCGTCCACGTTACATCAAAAGAGCTTAGTATTTTGGGACGTGGACCTTCCTCAATCGATTTCCACTACTTTCTGCTGAATGCACACAAGTTATCACAGTGCCAAGTCGATTAAATAAAAGCTGCAAATGACAGAGACTTGCGAAAAGTAAAATTAACATCGCAGAATGGAATATTAAAAGCAGAGATTAGCGCTGGACCTTAGAACCATTCTCTGTAGTCGAGAGACACGATTTCTCGGGCGCGGTAATTGTTTGTTTAAAGAAACAGCAGAGTCGTCTGTCGCGGGCCACAGACACGTGCACGTTATTGCATAACAAGGTGCCTTTTTATTGAGAACGCGTTATTTCTGTCGCGAGGTTATATTTTGCGAAAGCACTTTCGACGGAATCGAGGAAAAATTCGTGGCGACGGACGCGAAAGTGTGCGCCCCCGTGTCCACTCTCAGCCTTTGATTAAAAATACGAGGACCTCAACAAAAAGTGTCTTTATTTTTATTCATAGTAGACCCACACGTTTCTAGGCCCGGGGAGCAGTCGACACCAATGTTTATGGCACGTGCGACACTTGTTTCAGAAACTTCTATCAGTCCACTGTGAATTGCTGTTGGAAGATACTTCTTTGACTTCGCGAAGTTAATGTTAAACGGATTCTGTCAAATTTACGAAGTTGCCTTCTGTTTTACGGTGGAGTTCAGATTTGCTGGTGTATACGCACACAATTTTCTATTCTTTGACTGAAAATGTTTGGAGACTACGTTCATATATTTCTCGAGACCGGGGAATATTCTGGGATGTGAAATATTTGGAGAAATCGAATGAAATGGAGGAGTGCAAATGTGACAGATAAGCGAATTTATGAAAACTAAGATCCTTTCTTCTTTTCGAGACAATTAATGTGATCCATAGTCCTAGCAAGCGTCTAGACACTCCCTACAGATAATCTTTCCAAACTTCCTGCGCATCTTTCAATTCTCTAGGCACATAAACTCTCCAGAGGCGGTGTGTTAATAGAAACTGTTAAACATAAACATGTTCGTGAAAGCTTTCGCAGTGCTTTGAGAAGGTTTCGATCGACTATATAGCTTTCTATCCGCATGAAAGCCTCGAAAGTGGAATGATTACCAACCGAAGAACTGATTTTCTCATTCGACTGTTGTTCAGCACGAGTCCATTCGAATAACAAGTAACCAGCAGTCTATCCATCAGGGATAAAACACTATAATATAGAAGACTGTACTTGATAGAGACGCTGACATTTCCGATGACTCGAGGGATGACGAATTCTTCTGGCGTAAATGAAGCCAAAGAAACGACAGGCAAGGTGTCTGCATGCTTTCCTCGGCGAACGAGGGAAAACCTTCAAAGGAGAGCCGTAAATCTTATCTGCGAGATGTAAGTACAATCCTCTAAGCTCGTTTGGTGGTTTTGCGAGCATGCGCGAGTGTCCTCGCCAGAAAAGGGCCTTTCTTCCGAGGCGAAATCATGGTGGAAATAAAGAAGACTCGATGGACAAGTAGACAAAGCGTATGAACAAGTACGAAGACCGTGGCAAGCCAAGAAGAATTTCTTCGAATTACACAAGAAATGTTAGTCCTCGTAAAGTATAAAATTTACGAGGACTAACATTTCTTGTGGTTTAGATTTTCGATCCGTCCCCAATTAATTCGCAGTCCGCTTCTATTTTCGTTGGTTCGTTAAAAGGAAAGGAACAAAAGGATGAAGAATCATCAGAGCTTCTGAGAAGAAACAAATCTCTGCGCATCCACTTGGGAGCGCACAAGGACAATGACACTGCAGACCCACTGAGGACATGGCAGTGGTCCGACGCGACCAGCTGACGGCGATTCGTTACTCCACATATTGGCTCGCCGAACACCATTAAAATTGACGAGTACGCGATCGCCGTTCCCACTTGCCGTCGTATTTCCGTCCCGATTTCAAACGCGAATCTTACAAGCTCCGTCTAAGTTTAGGGGTACACGATCAGTTTACAGCGCTCATCGACGATTCGGGGGGAAACGAAGATTTAGTCTTCTACTGTTCGTAATCTTTCATTATACTCAACGATTTGATGATTAAATGCAGCGATAGCTTCGTAAGAATCTGAATTCAGAGAGGTGTCTAAATAAAATGAATCTAACCACGGACCTTAAGGTTCGCGGGAACGTTGATTCGTGTTGGGAAGAACAAATTGAACGAAACGAAGAACAATTTATTTCCTTTGGCTGAGATTGGATGATTTAATTATTAAATGTAGGCAGAGTATCATAGTAATTCAGATTCAGGGATAAGTGTCTGAATAGATTGACTTAAATTAAAAAGAGGATTTTAACAGTTAGCTGAAGGGTAGAGAATAATTCCCACTCGAGATTCTTCATAGTATTCGCTCACCTGTTGAGTGAATAAAAGAATACTAGGAACGGTACGTTCAATTATTCCCTGTGGAGTTAAAGCCGCGGGAAAGAGTCTTGTGATCTTACGTAACAGTATATCACAGGTCGTCGAACTTATTTTAAAAATAACTGCTACTCTCTTTAAATCTTCTTTACGACTTCATCTACATAGATCTGCACACACACTACAATCAACGACACCGATGAATGGTTTCGTTTAAACAAAATGCATGATTTTTTAAAAGAAATCCTCTTTCTATCCAATCAATCAACGCCAAACTTTCTCTCACACCTTCATTCCACAAAAAAAAAATCCTATCTGCTTCTAGCAATCCATTCTGTACACTAAACACTTTGACATCGCTACTAATATTCAATTTAAACCACTAAAGAAACAACCATTCTCCAACTTCATCCTGTCGTCCTCTCGTTATCCAGAAACTGAACAAACCCAATACCGAGTTTCCCCCACCCGCCAGTAGATTTCAGTTACACACCGCTCCATTTCGTGTGATTTCCAAAGGCGACGGTGCAGATCGGGCTGGATCGAGCGACGCAGCGTGAAGTCGATCGCTCGGAAAGCAACCGATGTTTCAGGGGGAGGAACCCGCGGACGGCCTCGAGGGGGGGGGGGACATAAAATCGAGGAAAGGATCAGGCAGTAAAGCGAGGACAGACAACTAAGCGAATCTATTTCGAGAATCGGCCGCGGATCGGCCTCGGTGCGTCGAGCATGACCGAGCACCCAACGAGAGAGCGTTCGCTAATTGAGACGCCAGAGGCATCGACCAGAAACCAAAACGGAAGCCGCACACCCGCTCTTCCCTCGTCACGGACACGCCCGCCAAGCGCGCGCGCGTGCGAGCCCGCGATCACCCACCGACGAAATTGCCCCTGGATCCCAGCCTCGACACTCGTCTGTCGCAGACGAACGTAAAACACCGCATCCCCCTGTCCCCACCATCTTGATTAAGTTTCTTCTTCCACGAACCGCGCGCTCCGGGCGCGTTGGGTGCTCGGGTTGGAAATTCGATTCGAAACCCTGCAGGGTGGATAGGTTTGAACGACGGGTGTGGAGTTTAATGCGGAATAGAATGCCGAAAGGCTTTAAGCGCGGAGGGGTTGCGTTATTTACGATGAACAGCTTGGATATTCTTATTGGAGGTATAGTGAAATACTTGATGCGAAGGAGAATGGATCGAGGGATTAGATGTGACGATGGAAGGTGCCTTCTGGATTAGGATTTCAAGTAACTGAGCGCACTTTAAGTTTCCTGGAAGCTTGAATAATTGAGACAGAGGGTTGATCTTTTGAAAAGACTAGTCGAACTTGTAACACGGATACTGGAAATATGCGTCACTCGAATACACTTGTAAACACTCTGTTATTATTAGCACTGGGAAAATATTATTGCGAAATTTATTTATTGCAAAAATGTGTAACTGGCTATCTCGGCCAAAACAAGTCTTGGCCAAGGAACGACTCATTTTGTCAATCACAATGCTACGTAAATTGTGCGTACTGCGTAAATTCGAGTGATGCAATAAGTATTTCTGTGCTTAATGAATACCTATGCAGGAGGATTGAGAGAATGACACTAAGTTTGCAGGTTCCCTTTACGCTTCAAACTAAAGAAAAACATCTGCAACTCCTACATTTCCTGATTACCCTGTAGCTCAGAAAAAGAGATAGACAATCGATCTGAAATCCTAAGATAAATTCTAACTTAATATAACTTCCTCCTCCCGCTTTTGCCATATATCCTTAAAATCAACCTTCTTCAAATAACTCTAACAAAACCGAACAATCACCACAGAAAACGAAATGCATAACTCGATACTCGAACCCCGTCGTCAAGTTTCCCAAAACAATTCCCACGTCGCCGTGCATTCTGAAAAGGAAGCGCAGCACAGCCGCGCAGTGAAGCAGCCCATATACAAGCAGTTGCACAAAGTGGCAGGGCCGAGCCACTCGTTTTCATCGCGACAATCAATAACGCGACTTACTGCGCTTCCTCCTACACTTTTCGAATAAAACGATCATCTCTCGAGCGTTAGCGGGTCCACATTAATTTCCTCTAGATTGTTACCGCGCGCAGGGGAGCGCCGGCGGCGCGCCGAGCCCGGTAAGAGGATCCCCGAAAATATTTCTGAACGGGTCCGAACGTCTCAGGGCCCGCCGGATCCCGACGCTGTAACTCACATCGGAAAGGACGTTGCCAACGAACGCGGCCGCGATGGCTACTCGCTCGCCCGTGCATAGGGAATTCCAATTCCGGCTGCAACAGGTCTAAATAGTAGCGGCGGGCACGCTACTCCGCCGGCGAATATAAATAAGTCTGGCTGCTAGTAATGACGTGGGATTACGGCGGAGCAGACGCAGCTATCGACGTCAGACTCGCGACGCACGATTATCTATGGATAGGTCCATAAACGCTGGCTCGAAATATCTTTCGAATCGCCCGGCACCAACTGTCCGGTGGCTCGCAACTAACGCAACTCACCTAAATGCATTTCTGTCAATAACGCCTGTCGACTCTTGACTTATGAGCACCAGCTCCATCGGGCGCCTGATGACGCATTATTGGCGGAGCTCAGAAATCGGGCGAGTATTTCTGCTGAGGCTGCTGGGATCATTCGTTGTGGATGGTATCTGTGCCCTTTGGGTGCAAGCTTTTTGGTGTACTAATTCCGGTTTATTAAGTAGTGCTTGATATTCTGTGATTAGCACTGTTCAGAAGTTTGTAAAGAAAATTTCTACGCTGGAAGTGAATAAATACGTTTTTAATTGGTGACTTCTGTGGCAGTCGACGTGTTAATTAAATCGCGAAGTGTTTGTTTTGCGAGAAAATTTGTTGAACAAAAGCTGCGTGGTATTAAAGGCATCGTGTTGTAATTGGTTTCTTAATTACGTATCTTGCTTTTCTACGGCAGGTATGAAGGATATTAGAGGTGGAGACTTTCTGATGAGTATCAACGACGATTACTCTGTAATTTCCGAGTGTTTCGAGCGCATGACGCTGTGAATCGCGACAATTGCAAGATCGGCGGACGCTCGTGTACCCAGCGAGGCCGATGAAGTCTGGGTCGACGATTTTGGCGGAAACATTAATCGTGCGCGATGATGTCATTGCGGATAGCAGCTACGCAAGGTCATCGCGGCGTCAACGATGCTGTCACGCGTAATTCGAGAGAAATCTACACCGTGTGCAACCGATTACAACATTTTAAAAACGACTTTCGACTCTCAATGATTTTCCTCTCCAGATGAGAATATTAGTATCTATATTCACTATTGAACCATTCTAATTTAGACCGAGAATTTTCGCAGTTAATTTTCACAAAAGCGATGGAATCTTATTTTACGTGTTCTATCTATTTTGTATAAAGTAAAACTCCTTTCCTTTTTGTCATTATACTTCTCCCAATCGATACATATCAAAATACACAGAAACCTGTTAACTAGGAAAGGCGACTTAGCTCGTGGAAATTTAACGCTTTGCAATTCGAGTACTTATGCCTTCCACACACGTGCCATTTTAAAGCAACGATACTTTGACTTTAGTATACTTTGAAGAGTGGGAAAATTCATAATTTGTTGATAATTAAACAGACAAAATTAATCTACCATATGACTTCCTACTCCGAAGTCCAAACCACTGAATAAAAGTAGCTCTGGGCAAAAATATCTCTGCTGAATCCATGAGGGAATAAATGAAGCGCGAAGGGTTAATTATCACACTCGTGCAAAACTACTAAATATAGCATTACGTCGTACGTAAAATTTACTGTGAGAGTTCTCCAAAAGTTCTCCACACAGCACTCATCGACTACAAACAAATTATTATTCAATTAACTTCAAATTATTCGAACACGGTTAATCGTGCAAATTATTCGACTTAACTAACGATTAGTTCGTGGCATTTTATTTGCGAGAGGAATCCCATTGCAACAAAAGAAAAGTCAGTGCTAATGCATTCAAGATTGAAACGTGCGAATAGAAGAGCCGAAAAAATGAACGCGAGAAGAAATGCTGCTAATTGGGTCGCAATTATGAAGGTTAATTTTATAATATTTATATAAAAACGGCTGAAAAAATCTAAGAAACCTAGGGCAACCATTAAAATTAATAAGATTAAGTAACGTCTAATGTAAAGTTAAAGTAAACTTCAGAATTTTATACAGAAAGAGTAATTAGTAATTAGGAAGCTGTGGCGTAATGACAAAATACGAAGATGCTTGATTATTTGTTTATCGCGGCTACTGCGCACCAGAGGATGTTACGAATGCTCAGAATTTTATCGAAGGTGTGAATTACAGGGGCTGCGGTGTCGTCACCTTACGATCTCCGAGGCGCAAGGTCGGACGGCCTAAACGCGGGTCGAGATTTTTGTCAAGACACCGTCGCCCGTGCCAAGAATTTCGCGATCCACGGGATACGTATTCTAATTGCACACTGTTCTTTCGACGTGAGACCAACAAGCGTGTTTCTGCCTCCCTCGTGTCTACGATATGTTTGAAAAATGAGGGACGCTTGGGTGAACGCTAGATAAACAAATAAATTCTGTATAAAATTTTTATTTAAGATACCTAAAACGTGTAATCGAAAGAAGAATTCAACAGACAGTTGAAGAAACAGAAGGAAAAGTAAACTTAAATTCTCTTACGTCATAGAAAAACTTTCTTAATAAACTTCTAAAAATATGATCCACCGGAGCAGTAATTTTTCACTAGAAAAGTTAAGAAAACTTTTGTCTCATTATACTTATCATTAAGGTTTTACATTGTATACGAAATCTAATGTAATACTAAATCATTAGCTACGCCAGAATATATACTACCAGCCATTGAATACCATGACAGATTAATAAATCTACGCTAATATTCTCCACAAAGTTCCCGGCTCTAATTACCATGACAAACTGTTTCTGTTTCAATGCAAATATCATTCTATACACCGACCACGCTGTATCCTGCAAACGACATCCGCTTAAAATGCACTTGTTACTAAAGCTAGTTGTCAACTAATCATTACTCACAGTTGACTCTGTGTCTCAAGATCCCGGGAGACGTCAGTCAAACCAGAAGCTCAGCTCTCGAAATAATTAACGATATCCAGATCTTATTGCCCACTGCACGACACGCCGCGTATATTGCAAATTAAGTTAAACGGGATAGAATCTGCTGTAGCAAATTGAATCGGACACTAAATAGAATTACAAGCTCCAGGGGCACGCATCCGTACCGCTCCATGTGATAAACAAGACTGACCCTTTATCCAGAAAATTCAGGAACCAGAGATAGAGGGGATAATGTCACGCGGCTGGAAACTCTGGTGTCGCCGTTCCCTTATTGGCTAAATCACCATTTCAGAGCTAACAGCCTGGACGCTTCATACCCTGCCCCCTTCCATTCATTCAGAAGATTACAAGACGGTCCTCAGGTCGAGGTGCAACTAAAGTCTATAAGGCTTGAAGAATATACCTTCGTTGTTTATGCAAGGTCAATGTCAACGAAACACGGAAACAGTAGGTACAACTGTTGGCTCTATGATTTTACTATTCTAGGATAGGCAGAGCCACAGTCTCTGCCAACGGAAACTCTGTCCAGTTTTACAATATAAGTTTAACTGTAAATTGAAGTGTTGATAGAACAATGACATGGCAATTTCGAGAAGCGAGATTCGTTTTTTTTTTATAAAATATCTGGCAACTATCAATCCACAATGATTTTTTCATTACTTAGTAAGATTATCTAAGAAGAGCCTTCTGTTTTATGAAAACTTTGTTTCATCAAGAAGAATCCAAGCACATATTTCTCTAATAAGTAAGAAACGTGTTAGTCCAGCTCGTTCTGTTTAATTAGCAGATGAAAAAAGTTCGAAATCGTGTTAAACAGCGAGGGAAACGGCGGAGGAAAGTTTAAAAGTGATCGTCGTTTACGATTAATCGGAGAAATGTATAAGGAAGCTGGACGGAAAGGTCCACGCGTAAATTCGATGGCTCTTTCGTAGTTCGCGAAATTCGTCGCACAAATTACTTCCCGTGCTGCTGACGTCCAATTACTCATCGTAATTTTCAATTACTCGTCCGGTTGACAACCGTTGAATTATTTTCCAGTCCGACGGAGAAGCGATTTAGGTGGCTCCTCTTCCACCTTACGTTGCTGAATTTGCGCTGCACATTTGCGTTACTTGTTTCGGTCTTCCATCGAGGAAATAACCAATCTGTGGTTTATTCCAAGGAAGAGAATTATAATTTGACGTCAACGACGTAAAAACTTATATTTAAACGAAAGAGCTTGAAAGATAATAATAGAATAAGCTGCTTCTTATCCGACTCTCACACATCCACGATCTTTTCTACTATTTTATGGAAAAAATTTTGCAGGGAGGATCACTTTATATGCATATTTTTCCTGATAGCCAATCGATATTCGCTTACAATCTTCTTGCTACTACAACAAACGATTCGAAGTGCATTTCTCGGCGCGCTCCAACATCGCCAACGGTCTTAATTCTCCACGGTAAGTATTCCTATTTGCACGCCGTGTCACTGGAAGCTCGTGAGCACGAAAACGACCGCTGTAAAGCATTTTTGCCGGCGGCTAACACGATGGCCAGTGAAATTTGCAAACCGTTGATTTAGAAGACGGACGGAGGGCAGGGAGGGGGAAAAATTATACCCAGCGGTGGTTGTCCGGGCATCACGCAACTCCTAGAGCTAGCATCACCTCATAAATCCACTGTGTTTAACCTTAAGGCGAGATTAATAACCACCTAGCATCGTATTTGCATTTAAACGCTGGGCTAATGCGCGTCAACCAGATTGCAGAGTATTTTGTCCTGGCGCAGTGTCGGTATAAATCCCCCCAACAATCTACTCCTACCCGTGCACGGATATGTCGCCGCGAGCAGAATTATCTTCCGAACGAAATCTATCGAAGATCGATGCGAGAAGCGTGCCCGCGATTGATACAGCTTTTAACCTGGGACCTTTGCCGCTGAACGCCACCTCCTATTTCTTTCCTGTCTGAAGCCTGAGAGGAACAATAGCCTCTCAGAGATGATACGTTGTCGTCCTACGACGCAAAGCCATGGTTATTAATATCGCGAATACTAAAAGCTACAGCCAGAAGAGATCTAAAGGGCACTGGAAGTTCCAAAAATTCACCGAGACAGACGAAATCTATTCCCCATCGAACTCCGTCACAAGCAAGTACACTCGAAACAAGCGCGATGGAAGGAAGCCAGATAGGATACAGCTTCCAGCAGATATTCGGCTAATGGATGTTAGAAAAATCCATGAGACGAGGGCCGATCGAAGACTCTGGTTCCGCCCTCGTGTTCTATTTTAAAAGCACGTCAGCGCGGGCTGTCTGTCGATCTCGCGCGAATCCGTGGCGCTTGCAGGAGCGTAGCGGGGCGATTTATCAAAGGAACGTCTCGGATTCGAATCGAGAAGCTGCTAACTTTAAGTCGCGAGGGTGAAGAGGCCCCGGCTCGGACTCCTCGTTGCTCTTTTGCGAGCGCGAAGCAATCGTTGGCCGTTTAGACGGCGACGCTGCTGGGAGGGCTCGAGCCGGGTTTGCTCGACTTAACCGGTCTCATCTGCAGGACAAAAGGACGATTATCTGTTCTCGTTTGCGCCGGCACGCCGATTCAAGTCGCAAATTGCGCGCCTCCACTCGATCCAGACGGCCCGCCCCTACACCTCTCCGTTTGTTCCTCATAATTGTCCTCGCGTCGCTGTCCGAGCGAAAAAGTCAATCCACTACTCGATCGAGTCCGTTTTATACCCTATAATGGAACCGCGCGAATTCATTCAGCCGCTTCCTGTTTGCTATTTTAGTCTGATAGATTTAGTGAGGCTGGGAGGGAGAGGGAGGGGGCGAACGTAGGTAGCGGACCGAGGAAACGAGCAAGTATAGAAGCGTAACAACTGTACCAAGAGGTGAAAAGATAATACAAAGAGGGGATCGGATTATTTTTCATGGGAAGAAAATAATTACGGTGAAAACGTGATATTAAGAGGAGGTTCCGGTCTAGACATTGATTTTTTATTTCATTTTTTGAATGTTCAAACTTTTAAGAATCCGTGTTTAAAAGGATTTCGTAAAATTCTAGAAGTTATAGGCATTCGAGTAGCGGCAAATGAATTGCGGCAAAAGGGCAATACAGATTCCACCGTTTTGGATGAATTTTTTGACGCCTCGACTTTCTCCACTCCTCAGTGTCGTCTGCAGTGATTAATTATAAAACAAAAAATTCATTTCTATAGTTTAACGCGTCCTTAATTCAATGCAACAAGCCCCATTAAAATATATGTAGTAGTTTTCCTTTAATTAATGCCTAAAGATCACCTATTTTTATGGGCTCTAGACCGGAACAACCCTTGAGATTCTGGGTTAGATGTGAGTTTCCCGGGAAGATTGATTTTGGAAATACACGAAGTGCTCTAGCAGCAATAAGATCTTTAATTAGTCCCATGTTCCTCGACCAGGAAATTGATAGCGTCAATTTGTACACATATACCCGATGCACTTTCGAAACGTAATACTTCCTCGAAAACTGGATCTTCGCTCCACACTTGTTGATCCATAATGGTAACGACTGAAACCTACCTACAAGACGGATGTCAGCAGAATAGAAAAAAGACAGAGAACGGATGACGTGGATATTAGAACATCTGTTAAAACAGTGTCAGGAGCCGGGGAGTGCGTTCAGAGCAGAAGGCAGCTGGAAAAATACAGGCACAATGTGCCGGTTTAAAGAACATAAAAATATTCAGATAATTCTTCCTCCACTCTGTTACAACCCTTAACAGCAAACAATTTATTGAAAGTATCAAACTTCGTCCACGTTCTAAAGACCCTTGAAAGACCAGCAGCCTTCTTCCCTCGCCGACCTTTCCAGTGTGAAAATAACGCGTGGCCCGCGACTCGGGGGTACCAGTCCCAGGAAGCATTGCCGCGTTAGATAAATATTTATTTAATTAAAGCCAACGCGGCGAGGGGGAGGGGCAGGCGGCCGGTGGGATCGCTCGAAGATTTCAATAATAACTCGGCGGATCGGTAGGCTGGCAAGAAGATAATTTCAGCCGGTTGTCGAGCGGACGTTCCATATAGACGTGTCGAAGATAGACATAGTTTTGGCCGTCCAGGAGCATTAATTCTGAAACACGTGCGCGGCCATGCTGCACGCGGCTGCCTCCAAGCCGCAGATAACCGGAGAGTAAATCAACCCCATCGTTATTATCACTCTCGCGAAGCAAGGGTGCAGGCGTTGAATTATCACGCCGCATAAATTTCTGCCCCTCGACCCCTTTTAACGGAGAAAGAAGGAAATTGACTTCGATTGTATACCGCCTTGATGGAAAGCCCTGTTCTTCCCCTTGCCGATGAATAAGCGACTTTCGCCAAGAAGAGCGAAGGGAGAAGAGTGAGGAGTAATAGTTAGACAGAGGTGGTCCAGACGAAAGGATGATTATAAAAGGGAGTAATGAGGTAACAGTCGAGGCATATATCAATTTACAACGAGCCTGGCGGGTATTCATAGAAGAGACGCCATTCGACGATCGCGAGTTCAGCTTGGATATAGATCACCGCGAAACATAACGCGATTATTGTTAATCGGAAGTCCCAATCGCGAACGGTGCTCGGCGAGCATTCATCAGGCGGATTTACGTTCCGCTCGTTTCTCCGTTCGAAGCGAGTTCGCTGCCAGATCTAAAACCGTCTAACCGACAATGACGTAGAATCTGAGTAAATCGCGCCCGTTGTCCCTCATTTCGCATTAATGCCGGCCGAACTAATCTTTCTTATTCCGCGTTGCAGCGCCTCGCTTTGTCGCGTCCACTTAATCTCGTCTTTCCAGCGGACCTTTGTCATTAAACATCCAGCGCGCTCGCTGCTGAAAAATCGAACACCGGAGAAGTTCCTGTGTTTCGCACTGTCCCGAGTTAAAGTCATCGAGATTCTGCGTGAAAATTCTGGTAACTGGGTAGTTCGCGAATGACAGAAACGTTGCATCGGGGAATCGTTACTTTGGGGGACCCGAAGAACTTGGGGGAAGTATGTCTCTCCAAATATTGTGCAAGGTAATTAAAAGTACAATGCACGGGGAAGTTTGGTAAGCGAAGCTAAGGCGGAGTAGAATTCTTCTAGGGCAAAAAGCAAATGGTCCTCGATGCAATTCTGATCGATACACCACCGAGGACATCGTAGAATTTCCAGGAAAGGCACGACGCAGATTATCTGCGCTTCCGACGGAAGTCCGAACAAAGAAATTCGTATCTCCGATAACGATATCTCGTTTAATTTAACCACCGCTTGCCTCGACAACTTTATCGCAACCGGTTGCACGATTAATGTCCCAGTTTCACGAATTCTCGGCTTCGTAGCGATAATTCTACACGTTCTACATCTCCGCTCGCATTTCCATGAATATAAAATTGAAGCTCTACGGAAAGAGATTACCTACGCATCAAAGAGAGAAACCTAGATCGACGAGTAAACCATCGGAATTAGAGAACCAACTGTTCGAAGCTTTTGTTTCGACCCGAGCTAAACACTGGCGCCCACGTCCGCCAATATTTTCGGTCGCTGTTCATTATGTAACTAATAAAGAGATACATCCAAGTTTCTTAATTGCGCGTACAGTTGTTCGAGCGTCGAATTATAGAAAGAAAAAGCCGACTTCCAACGAACGGAACCCGGTGGCAAATAAAGTGTGAGATCGAGGGAAGAAGATTTCGAAGCCAGAGAAACATGCAAATAAGATAAGCGTGCGAAGATTCGAATTAAAATTCCCCGGAGGAGGGGTGGTCGTCGTTCGCCAAAGGAAAGCTCGGAATTCTGTTTGCGCGCGAGTTTATTCACTGTCGGCGTAAAGCAGGCATAATGCCCGAGGGGCGTCGAGCGCGGTTACGCGCCAAATAAAGTTGGTAAATCCCGCCGAAATCCGCGATCGAAATAAGTCCGTTTATCCTTGACGAACATCAGAATGAACCGTGTAGAATACTCTCGCGGTGGCTCGCGCGGAGGAACGAGTTTCTGCGTTTATTTCTGGCGAGCGCGAATCGCGTGCCGAAACACCGCCGACGAGCGCTTTAAATCCCTAATCGTATCCCGAAAGCCCAGGGACAAGTAGCGGCGGTAGGCCGGGAGTAACGGGCGAGAAGCTAATGCGCGACAAACGGCCCTCGTAGTCTAACGTGCGATTTAAGTACAGGTTGGTAAGCACGGTCTACTCGTTCGCAATAAACGCCCACGTAGGGGCGCCAGCGACGAGCCTTATAGCCTCTGTAATCGCACGTGTCACTTATGAATGTCGTCACTTACTTCTTGGATCTTATAGCTGGTCCTGATGGTCTTGCGTTTCGTCGTGGTAACCTCGTACGTCTCCTCGACGGTGGGCGCCGCTTCGTCCTCGTTGTTGTTGCCGCTACCGTTATTGTTTACGACCGCCTCGGCGTCCCCCGAGGCGCCGTTGTCCAGGGCGTCCGTGGCGTCCATCGTCGCGTTCTCCGTATCGTCTTCCAGGGTGAACGATCGGTCGAGCGACCAGCGAACAGTTTCAGAAGATCGCCGGTGTACGTTGCACGGCTTCCTGTGACGGGCTTTGGAAATAGGGGGGAGGGACTGGGCCGAGGGGGGGCCACCAAACGGGGGGGGCAGAAGGCGCGATTCGGGTGGCCGCGGGTCGACCCGTGTGTCAAGCCGCGCGAAAAACCTCGAGGAACGTACGAGCAACCACCGAGACTATTCCGGGATTGGCGAAGTTGCGCACGAAACGGAGAGACTGGCCGTACTAAAGCACCGCGGTTCGAGAAACCCGCGGCGAACGTGTTCCCGCGCGCCTTTCAACGGCGAAAATAGATTCTCAAGTTTTCCTGATGGAACTCCACGCGTTCGTGGCCGACGAGTGTCGATTTCGTCGTTCGCCGCCGCGATAAATCTGCCCCCTGACACCGCCTCCTTGCACTCGCGTCCCGTTCGAAATCACGCGCACAGTTTGCACGCTCGAGAACCTCTGGGAGGGAAGTTGGTCGCGAAGCCGCACGACTGGCAATCCAGACTTATCGATCCAAGGAATAATCGATCGTTACGGTGCCCGGGCAGCGGCGTGGCTTCGCCGCTGTTATTTCGCACCCCGAGTCCAATGTTTGTCAAGTTTAATCGAACGATCACAACGATCGGCTCGCAGGGCGATTTCTGGGAAACGTTCGAGATGCCCGGGGATTATTAACGCGTTCGCGAATCGACGGATCGTCGCGGTTGGAGGCGAATGACGCTGGACGTGGCGTCGAATCTACACTTTTGTAACGCGCGAATGTAAGTTAGCGACGCGCATTTAAATATAGACGTTCGAACTCGCGTTAAAGAATCCGTTTTGTGTTAAAATTAAATTGTTTACGCGCCGGAAATGTTAAAACGAACGAGCAGCGTTACACCGGCTCCGGCGAACTTTCGAGTACGACACTGCCACCTGGTGAGCGGCGGGCCTATTACGCAATCGCAACATCCATTCGAGTATCGACTTTCGATTTATCCTGTATTTTTTTACAATCTCGCCGATCGGCATTCTGCTTTAATACAATACAAGTGCAACGGTTCGAGACATTTATCATGGAAAATATATTTGTAAAAATCACAGTGAAGTTAATAAGGCATTCCTAAACGCAAGCGCGTACATGTCCGCGGCGCGATACACTCCCCCTGCGTTCTTCAAGGGTTAACCTTTTTTCAAATAAGCGTAACCTGCCAACAATTTAATTGTAACATGAAGTTTTCTTTTTTAAATAAAAAACAGACCAGCCAACAATTGTTTTTAACATTGGAAGCACCAATTAATTCTCCGTAAATGCACCAATAAGCTGTCGTCGCTCGCGTCGATCTACACTTTATGAGTTCTCGTAATTCTTCAACTGTATCAGATCCTCGGGCCTGTAGACACCCACTTCCGTGATGATCCCTTTGATAAGACTAGCCGGAGTTACGTCGAAGGCAGGATTCCAGCACTTTATCCCAGACGCCGCGATTCGATGGTCGTTTATGTGGGTCAGCTCCCTCTCCGGCCTCTCCTCGATAACGATATGATCTCCGCTGGGGATACTGAAGTCTATGGAGGTTCGTGGGGCCGCCACGTAGAAAGGAACATTGTGGTACTTAGCTACTATAGCGATCTGAAAGATTTCAGCAAAATTTAGGATCTCGTTAAACGTCCCGAAGCCGGCGAGAGACATTGCCTTTACCTGATACGTTCCAATTTTATTGGCCGTGTCGCCGTTCGCCGCGACCCTATCGGCGCCCACCACCACCGCCGAAATATTTCTGGACTTCATCAACGCCGCCACCATATCGTCGCAGATCAGAGTAGCCGGGATCTTCTCGTACACTAATTCGTACGCCGTTAGCCTGGCTCCCTGATTGTAAGGCCTGGTCTCCGAACAATACGCGTGTTCTGTAAATTTAATTAGCACTTGCAATCTTCTTGAATCTCCCGAAATGTTTAGAAACTAAAGACATGCAAACGTTACCAAGACTATTTCTCTTATGAAGTGATCTAATAACACCTAAGGCTGTGCCATAACCTGCTGTCGCAAGGCTGCCAGTATTACAGTGCGTCAGAACTCTGACAGAATTGTCGCCGTTCACGTTCTTCAAGATCTCTCTAGCCCCAAAGTCCCCGATAGCTTTGTTATCGGCGATATCTTTCTCCAGCATAGCTTCTATAGCGTCGAGAAACCTGCGAATCCGATTAGCAACGGTACTGACGTCGTCCCTACGAGCTATCCTTGCTCCGAGCGAGTCTTACGTACCTCCGCTTCATTTCCGCTACGCTAACGGTCTCGTCTTTGCTCAGTTTATTAGCTAAGTGAATTAATTTGTCCGCCGCCAGTTTCATGTTGACGGCGGTGGGCCTGGCCGAGACCAGGTAATTTAACTTGCCCTCGACATCCTGTCGCAGGCTCTTTTTGTCCGTGGGCTCCTCCCTTTTGAGCTCCGCTGCTAAACTCAGGCAACCGACAATGGCAATAGCTGGCGCGCCTCGAACCTGGAACAGCGATTAATTAAAGCCCCCATAAGAGAAGAATTAGCCGCGAAGGCTGACAGTGGACGTGCAACTGCAACGTTGAACGTGTACCTGCATTTTATTGATGACCTTCCAGCCATCCTCTACGCCGTTGACGGGGACGTACCGCGAGATCGCCGGCAACAGTATCTGATCGAGTATCTCCAGTTTGCCGTTTTTCCATTTAATAGCCTGCAGCGTCATTTCTATCCGTCCGGAGGGCGAACCTCGTGTGTTTGCACCAGGTGGAAAGGTACGGGGCAGATTCGAGGCGCGGCTAACCGAACCGCGGCTTCCTAGTTTCTGAATGAAACGGGAGCCCGTTCATTTGAAGCTCACGTGCACTTCGGACGGCCGTGACTCGAAGCCTATCGTAAACGCCTATCGTATCGCGAAGATATCACGTGTACCACGACGCAGCTCGCATGTGTGCATACGTATGAATGCCTGCGCCAGCGACACCTGTCCAACAACCCGATAACTACAACTTTCTCTAACCGGAAGTCCTCTTCGGCGAGATTATTCAAATTATTTTGCGACACCGACGGCACCGCGGCGAGATCTTTCAACCGGGCTGGGGATATCGGAGAAATTCGAGGAATGTCTAATAACGCGAAACGAACTTCTGAAATAATTCAACTACGTTCCATCGGTATTCTTTTGGACAGTCTTTGACGCTGTGATGGAAAGCCGCTTGTTTATTTTCCTCTGTTTAAGAAGCTTTCAACGAGCTTCCTCTAGTTTCTAGGATTTTTTGATAAATAAAGCAATCTCCTCTTATTAATACCGGGCAGAGTTTTTTTTTTTTTTTTAAGAGACCTGCGCAAGTGTGTACACGCGGCATCTTCGCGGAGTGCCCTGTGAAGCGGATACTTTACTTGGGAGCTTCTTTTACGACGAGTATTATTAGTAAAGCGACGTTAAGTGGAGGTAAATTGTTTTGAACGTACCGTCAAGTAGCTACGCGCAGAGATTCAATATATTTCTTTTGTTCATTCTATTTTGGTTGGCTCGTGGGCATTAAGCAAGCCCGTGTTTTTATCTAGCTCTATAAAACGATAAAGCGGGCAATATACCGATAACAATTATCGAGGAGGCGCGGGTGCATACCGCGACTTTAAATCAAACGCGCTTCACCGCAAAGGAATCGCTCTCATTCCCGATGCAATTCGTCGCTTTGATCCTTTATATGATTTCTACGTACGTGTGCTCGCTGGTGACCGAATACTCGCAGCATATTTCGAGTGCAAACTATCCCATTTACTTGCCGCGCTTTTTAAAAAAAACCTTTGCATTTGAAAACAGACTGTACTTCTCAGCTGGCCTCACCTGTTCACGCGCAGGAACACATCTCGCGTTGGAAGTGTAATTCCGTCGGGTGAATTTCGATCGTTTTCCGCGAGCTTTTCGTCTTTCATTCCTCGTGAACGCTAGGCGGAACCAATCGCGTTTGAAGCATGGACGTTCGCCGGCGAAACGATCACGCACTTTGGAAAAATAATGGCCACGCTGTGGACGTAGGAGTGAAACTTAAATTCAGACGAAACCCGCTCAGACTTTGCGAGGCTACTTGTATAATAAACGTAAGTTTGTCACCAAGTGTTTGTTCGAAGATAATTTTGTTTGCACGCGTGGGCGGAGGTATGCATAATGTATACAACTTTTGGCTCAAATATGCTAAAGATAATCCAGCGCTGCTATTGTAACAACGGAACTGATTCTTCTATTTGGGGAATAGTTTCCAACCAACAAACTGCCGAATATCGGAATTCATAGTAGCCACTACCCAGGGTCCCGATTTCCATATAAATGGGATCTAAAGCCTCAAGTAGCCAGCCGCCAAAAATTGCTGCGGCCCAAATCATTTGAATAATATGATTAACAGAATGTCCGCCAGCAAGAGAACGAGGTGACTTATCAATTAATTCCTTTATTTATTAAAAGAGATAAGCTCTTTGGTGTTCAAGCACAACAGAGATAAGAGCAATGCACTGATTGCATGCTTACAATTAGTGAAATATCGTGTCGCACGCCAGCAGAATCACTGCGGCGACTGCATCAACTTGTAAGGCTGAATATCCCATAAGAATTAACATTCGAGATAGATTACAAACACGGCCTCAATTTCATTTACACGCAGAAGTCGCGGAATACAAGTGGCTTAAACTGGGGCAGACCTGAACTGGAACAGAGATCTGGTATGGTCTTAACTGAGACTTGCAATTGTAATGGATTGCACTGCCTAAGGAACTGTATAGGCTTTCAAAGAATCCTGAAATAACAATGGAGCACAGATTTAGGAAAGTGTGAGTCAGATTCGGTAGCACAAAGGATAACGTAGGGAAAGTTTTAAGTGTGATTAGAAATATCTGCGTTCAGCATACAGAGATTAACAGTCTGCCAATTCGAGCAAAAATAGTTCCAAGAGCTCAACTAACGAAATTAATTTAATATGCGCAGGAAACTAAAGGGAAGAACATCTAGCAAAACAACTAATTATTTAAAGGGCCAAGTTAGCGCCAGAAGGTGCTAGAAGTCTGCCGTTGTTAGACTATAAGCAATAAAGTTTTACGAAGGAATAGGAAGAGGAAGTTTCAGATAGCTCTACCGTCGAATTACTCTGGCCTTGTAAAGCATTACAACGAGAGATCGATCAGAGAATGAAGATTACTGGATTCTCGTCGGGAGGTATTAATTTGATTAATGCTCGTGATCTCGCGTCGAGTCTCGTCCCATCGCTAGTAACGGCTGATTGTAACGAACTTGTCATCGTGTCTCCTTAAGGGAAAGCAAATAACTTTGTGCGCCGAAGTCTGGAGTTGCAGTTAGTAACGCATGAAATGCCATTTTCAATGCTTCCATCGCGATATCTCTGTTGTAAAGTTCCATTCTACGAGCAACTCTTTGTTCGAACTATGCGCGGAAGGAGCGGGGCGCGGAGTTCGATTTAAAATTCATATTCTGCTAATGGAAAGTTACGCTATTCTCGCGTGCATTTAAATTTATCGACGAATATTTATTGGTCGAAGTTGCGAGTTACGTTAATAGCCACTGATAAAAGAAAGATAAAATATAAACGGAGATTGAAGAAGTGAAACACAAGGGCAAGGATCGCTCGAAAGAAGTTAAAAACCAATCTGTCTGGTGCTCGAAATTATTTTCGTAACTGAAAACTGTAGAACGTAAGGAGCGTCGCAGAAGATAAAAGTCACGTGCCATCAACCGTATAACTTCGCGTCCTCAATCGCCAAAAACGATGCCACGGTATTGTTGACAGGAAATATTTCAGCTGTTTCGCGAAGTTCTTGATCGTCAACAAATCTCTGTTTGCACATTCACTTAAGACGTTCCCCGAAGCGAATTCCAATTGTATCCCCGAGATATTCGCACACGTTGCGTCTTCAGATCTTTGGATAATTATAGAATCGCTGATAAGATAATGACGAATAGTTACAACCTGCAAGGCAGTGCTTTCCAAATCATAAAGAAGGTGCACATATTCCACGGCTCGCAAGCAACTGTAAAATTTTTTTTTAAAAAAAAAGAATAGAAGCACTGCAACGTAAAGTGTGAATTTTTTTTACATAATGCAAGTATCAAATGGAATAGGTATGTACACTTGAATACAAGCGTGTTTACAGCGTTCGGAGTGCGAAATAAAGTTCATCGAAAAATATTTATAGCCTCACGCTTCGCGGATCGCGTTAAATCGTTTGTAAATGGAAATGGCCTCCACAAAGCAACTTCACCGCACATTCACATGAGCTGTGCTCATAAGTCTATCGACTTAAATTTTTTTTTACCTCTTTATTTGAACACGAATTTAAAGTGAACCTCACAGAATAATCACTCTGAATCAACATTATTAAAACAACGTACACTTAGCTTCTCTGTGAATGTACTTAGGAAGGCATAATGGAATAATCCACAGTTGTTCGCGGGATTGAGTTAGTAGCAATACTGAATCCCAAAAGGCTGTACTAATTATATAAAATGGGAGAAGGTAATTTGTTTTTCAATTTGGGTTAATCCCTTTTGCTCTCAATGCCTCTTATCTAAGTCAATGATTCCTTGCCTTTTCTCAGATTCGAAAATCGTTGCTAAATTGATACTAGAATCGAAATTTAAAGAACTAGGTAAGTAGCTAATGTAGACATTTTTACGACGATAGTGTCGGCCGAGGAGAGAGATTACGCCATCGATATCGGCGCCGAGATTGCTGTGAGTCATATGGCCGGTTGGGAGAGGTTTGACCGCGTTTGAGGCAGTTCTCTGTTTGCGACCGACGAGAGACGTCGGCCGGAAGAACCGTTTTTTAATAAAGCACTTTTAATCGCATACTCCTCAATTATTGAGTGTCAACCTGACCACGGCTCTATTCACGGCTTTCCTTCCTATACTAATTTACGTTGTTTAGAAGTGGCAAGGGATCTGAAATCTGGTCGAATTTAAAGAACTATTAAAATGCCCAAACACATCAATGTAGCTGAAAGTTGAAAATAAAAATTCCTATTCTCCGTACTAAATCAGGGGGAGAGAAACGAATGATCTACACAAATTCATATTCACTTTAATTAAATATATCTATGTACATTATAGGTACATCGTAATACATTTACCATTATGACGACTGTACAGCTTAGCAGCACTTTCAATACTGTTCACAAAAATACATCGCATATAAACGAGCAATTCAGTTTATACGCAAGGTCGGCCCAGGACTTGCGACCGGACAGAGCGTCTCTATTCTTTCTTATCCTTCGGACCCCGTGGCCCCGAAACGCAGGATTATGTACAAAAAAAAAGCGATTTCGGCTCGAGTCGCAGGTCGGGCCAGAAGAGGAAGGAACGTGCCACGAGAAAATGTACGATCTTGCCAGGGATGGAAACTGCCACCGGAAACCACCGTCGACGACAATGTTTCGCAAACAACTCCCTCCTGAAACTGCTACGAAGTGCCGAGATAACGGCTCGGCTGGTACAAGCAGAGGCAGCACGAATCAACGAATCGATGATGTCGAGGAAAATTCTTTCGCGCGACACGTTCTTTTCGAGAAGAATCGACTTTGAAGATGCTCGGTGCATGCGCGCTTCTAATCTCCGCTAACAAGGTGGCATTGCTATAGCACAACTCAGGGCATAGTCGCGGTGCTAAAAGTAGCGAATAGTGCTTTTAGGAAAAAATGTACACGTGACATTCATTAACCCTTTAGCCGCGAATGCAGTGCATTTTCCTTTTCCTGCTGCTTATCGCAGTGACCAACGTGGAAGAGAAAGCAGTAATCAGTTACTATTTAAATCGCGTTGCAGCTAAAGGGTTGAATTCGATCGAACGGATTTACCTTTCTACGTACAGTGACTGGTTATTTATATTTCTATTTAATAGAATGAAAAAGGCATGAAGGGATAAATTATTGTTTTTTAGAACCTTTCGATCCTCAAAACTTGTATACTCCTTTTAGAAATCTGGAAGCTAGAACCATTTCCTAGAATAACTACTTATCAAAATTGATTTGCTTTAAAACAAAGCCTCGCGTTGAAAAATTATACCGCACATTTTCGATTCATTGTTCAGTGCTGGCCCGCTAGATGTATCGTACACCTTGAATCTTTTATAGAATTACTAGTAACATCGCCGACAGTTCCGATCTCCGTGGAACCGACATTAAAACGCCAGCCGTCATTTACGCAGTCCCTAATATCGGCTGTTCGTAATATTTAACTAAGAGGATCCTTCGAGAATGTTTCAGAGAGTGGGTGGTTGTTCCAGCTCCCGATCCCTGGGTCTTACGGAAGTACTATTAACAAACAGCTGGGCGGCCCGAATGGGCCGCGGATTAACCTTAAGTACCATCGAGAAACACGAGATATTGACACTTTTTTGATACCGATTATTTTATACAATTACATAGATTGTGTGCGAACCGATCGTGGTTCGCGCCGCGACGGACGAGCAACGGATCGCACACAATCTATTTATCAAAAACTAGCTGTACCCGATCAAACAGAGAAGCCTGCCGCGTTATCACGAACGATAATGACGGGCCCAGAAGAAATCTTATCTTTGCGACACAGACAGAGCCAACTCGCGCTCTCCGAACACCTTATCACATATTTTCGTTCATTAATTCTTTCTCTCTCTTTTATCCCGATTCCGCAGTCACACTCTCACACATCGCCACGGAGCGCTCTCCAGGGGGATCCGCACTTACCTCAGCCATTCACGATTACTATGCGATAGAAACGATTTCGCGAAACAACTTAAGGAACATTTGGTATCGAGGGCAATAATTCGGTCGGGTGAAGATAGGCTGGTGCGAGAAATCGAGTTTCTTGTCCCCGGTCTGACCGCGTAGGAACCGTTTTTCATTTCGCCTGGTCGTCGGGGCCCTGCCACCGGCGACGTTTCAAGTAGTACGAGTGGACGATGGAGCCAGCCGCGGACATTCCTGAATTGTAAAAGCTACGGCGCGAACGGAAGAACGTTTGCAGAATGAACCGTGAATAATACTATAGCACCTTTTTTCTTTAACACTCTGCGCACCCGATGATTCAGGAAATATTGTGCTCAACGTAATTCGAAAGACTAGACAAGTATAACGATCGAATAAATATTCTCTGCGCAGATTTTATAAAAGAATGGAAAATCTAAATAGTTTGGATTGCTTATTAAATAGGTGCTGGCTTTTATAATATCCGTATTTTTTTCGGGGAAAAGTGACTGAAAGCTTTATATACGAGCGGTAAAAATATTTCGCGAGCGCCAAAACGAAAGCGCCAACGACATCGATGAAAACGTTCATAATGCGTTACAAATACTGGCTCGTCGAATTTTTAAAAGCATCCGTCACGTGCAAGGGGTGTTCGCGCTGATGGAAAACTGACGGGGAATCAAAAATCGAAAATTCTCGGCTGTCGGCGCTGGTAAGCCTCTCTACTCGAAACTGATGGCTCCCGAAAAATTACAAGTCCGATCGACGCTACTCTGCTAATCGTTTCTAGAGCCGAATTTCAATCGCTACAACGTTATATAAAATTCTACTGTAAAATACTAACCTAAGTAAATGTTTAAAGAAGAATTATCGAGTACCTTTGGGAGTATTCATTGATATTAAAATATGAGTTACTTTTCAAATATATTTCGGAAAATTTTGCTCTTCGTAAAATCTTCTAAAAAAATCGAGCACTACTGAAACACAAACCGCTATCTTTTCGTCAACTTTTCACGAGTATTAAATTTTAAATAGACAACTTTTCAGAAAATCCTACAGATAATCATCGAACGGTCGATACACCGGTATAAAAAATTTGCCAAGGCTTATTCTATTCGATACAGACAGCTTGAATAAAACTCTTCCGCTCACAAAAGGAGCATTGTCTCAGTTTTTAAAAATTAGGATGCAAAACACAGTATGTAAAAATATATAAAACGAAAGTTGTTTCCGACAGAGTATTCAGTGGTATCAAAGTACCACAAACTCATTAAATATTTCTTTTGGGGCACGTATAAAGGAGTCTGCTTATGCATAAAAAGATAAAGAATGTCTGAAGTAATTATAAAACTACCGTGTCTACAAGGTTCCCGTTACACTCTAACCGCCCTGAATATCTCTGTTGTCTACGATACATGAGAAGGCTATTTTAAAAGATTTTAAAGTTCAAGTATCTTTGGTTCTCGCGTTCAAAATCAGAGATACAGGGTCCTCTGTCTGACAGACAGAGAGCACGTGGCCTGCACGATTGCTGCCTGCCTCTCATTTTCCACATTACTACACTGCCCCTCCTTGAAATCATCCTATTCTGTTAATACTTAAATGATTTTCTAGCACCGCCTCACAGAAAATATTGCACCGATCCCAGTTCAGAGCTCTCCTTCTTTCCTCCTTTTCTCCTTCTCCTTCTCTCCTTCAGAGCACGCTTCTTTCTTACTCGTGGAATGCAACAGAGATATTCAAGACACAAAAGTGCCCCCACGAAAATTTCCCTATTAAAGGCCGCGATTAAAACGCGGGAGCCACTGACGACTCATTACACGGTCCCGCAAAATCAACGGAAAAGATAGAGGCTAACGCAATAAATTCACCCCGCTCGCCGGAGCGGGCCAAGTTCACTTAATTCCGCGCTAGGTTGGAACGTAAGAACGCCTTTGGTATAAAGCACCTGGAAGCCGTTAAATTGTGAGTTAATAAATTCCGCGGGCAGAATGGCGGCGATGCATCGTGCGCATCGCCAGGGCTTGCCCGTCACGTAGCGTTCTGACGGATTTAAGAGCCCCTGAAAACTTTCATCCCCGACATTTGAAATCGTGGCTGTAAGGTATCGATGGAGGGGCAGTCGATACAGCCGGGAAGTGAAACACAGCCTTGCACGAAGTCGCGATTCCTCTGCTGCACCAGACTACCGGCACGTGGACGTGTATAAATATATGTACGTACATACAGGGTGGGTCAAGGAATTGGGGCAGGTCGTGGCTCCAATTTCACTCAACATGGAGGACAAATAATAGGGGAAGCATCGAACGGCAGAGTGAGAATTGTAACTGCACTTCTTTTATATAATCAGTACTGCGCAAAGTATTAGGTTTTACGAACTGTCTTTTTACGCGATTCACTACAGAATTAGTTTCCTCGAGTACTCTGTAAACCTTAACGAATGGCTTATCTCTGTAACAAAATCAGGCGAATGGGACGATAAACTTTCCTGTTAATATTACTTTGAATTAAACATAGATTTCCTCGGATTTTGATGCAAATCACTCGATGCTTTCCTCCACTAGTTTCATTAATCTCGAACGAAACAGAAGTCGAAGCTAGCTCCGATCGCAAGCCTCACCCTGTGCACGTACATACACAAACACGTATTTATATTTATGCGTATAGGTAATTTGTATGTGTGTATCATATGCATGTATAATCTAGGTTCCATTTTGGTCGTGTGCACAAGTCCGATGACGAGCCCACACCCGTCCACGCTGATCGAGCAAACGTCAAAGTTCCATTATCGTCACCGGGACGACACACCACTTCGATCGGCGGTCTTCTATTTACAGCACCCCGGCTTCCTCGCCTAGGGCAGGGCGATCTCGATCAGCTGGAACCCGGCCACGTCATTGGACAGGGAACTCACTTTGAGTCGAGCGCGAATCATGGAATTCGAAAAAGGGAAAGCCGCGCGTCCACGCTGAAGAAAAGGAGAGACGAGAAGTTAATTCACCGAGGCTGTATCTGAAAAGCTGTCGGACTACGTGCGAGGGAATCAGAGTCCGGGGAAGACGCGCGGCTTTCGCTTCGAATGTCGCGAACGTCGTCAACAACGTCTCGTTCCAATCGGCGTGCAGAAACAGTGTCTGCTCCGGCACCGTTACCACGCAACACGTAAATTAACCTTAATTTATCGGCCCTACGGTATCACATAAGTTCCACGCTGACTTGACTCGAGCTTCGCTCGACACTCTACGAAATAACTTAGGAACCACACGCTCGAAGATTCTTATACCGACGAGAGGTTTGTTAGGTACTTTACGAGCCTCGACAATGATTATTACCGTTTAGTAGACGAAGAATATTGGTCCAAAGAGAAATTGTAATTACACGTAATATATGGAGGGGATGCCTGGGTGTCTGGCGAGCTTCGGGGAGCGCGATCCCCGTCGGGGTATGCTGGTGTACTAAGGACTCAAGACTGCTTCTCGAAATAGGATCCGACGGGGGGAACGAATCCTCCGCTCCAAGGCCCCGGCACCCCTCCGTTCTGTACAACTTTGTTTGCTATTGGACATCGTACACGTACGAAATACTGTCGACGATCAACACCCGAGAACGTATCTTCCCCGCGTCTACTCTCCGCTCCACGTGATCGTAGAACAGAGGTTAGTGGCCTAACGAAACGTACAACATTTAAGATACACGTAACAGCGATTACGACCGAGATTATAATTCGTAGTACCCTTTGAGTTTTCGGTGTTCGATGATCACAGCGCGCGTTTCAGCCTTCCATTGCGTTTAAGAATTAGACCGTTAAGTTCGAAGCTCGCTGGACTTTCCGTTTCGCGTTCCTGCCGCGAGTTCCTGCCTCCTGGCCGCTCTTCTCGCTCGGTCCCGTTCGACCCTCGGTGCCCGTTCGTCGCCTCGCCACCGTCCGGGCCATGCGATCGAGGGGAACTGAGAAGAGAGGCTGCAGGGGATCGAACGCGATCGAGAACGTTTAGCTATCGCGCGGGGGAAACGGAACAGATCAGCCGATGATCGGGAGTTAAACGAGTCCGCGAGTCCAAACGAGCCAATCTACGATACTTCGATATTATTTACACGAATCCTAGCGAGTTTCGGTGTCCACCGATTTGTACGATCGTTTGCAAGCGGAGAGATACAATCGATGCCAGCGGAGAAACGGAGGTTAACACCGCACCGAGCTCGAGGAGACCACTCGAAACGTTTTACTATCGATCGATTGTCCTCGCAAAATTCTCTGACACCGTGCCAGCCGCGTTGCACCGGCACTCGTGCGTCCACTTTACGCTTCTTCTTCTTCTTCTTCTTCTTCTTCTTCTTCTTCTTCTTCCTCCTCCTCCTCGTCTTCTTGTCTCCTCTTGCAGGACCTGGTACTCGCGACCACACCGATCAGAGAGATCGCGAGCCGTGTAGAAATACTGGCGAACATATTCGCGCGATACCTGGCAGAGGCCGTTCGTTGCATGGATTTGCCCCGCGAACCGTCTCTTTAACGATTATAGTCAAACTGTCACTAACCGAACCGAAGTGTCTCAAGAGAACGTCCGTGTCCGCGCGAATCAAACGTATGAACTGGTGTCCCACATCCTGGAAGATCCCCTTTCACGGGGACCGGTTTAAGTCCTTTAAGTATACGCAGCGGATGTGAGTCGAAACTAGGGGGTTGCGGAGAAATTTTTACCGAGGGTTCGTAAAGATCTCGAAACATCGAAGTCGCCCAAGCCGGCTGTCGCTGCTGGCACGGGAACTCCTGTGTTTCAAGAATCTCGAGTCTCTTCGATTGGTTGAGACTCCGATACCTTCTAAGACTGTTTTAAGAAATGAAATGGTACTTCAATAATAACTGAAGCTTATCGAGTCCTCGATCACTCAACACTTTCGGAGGTCTTGAAACGTGTACCGATAACTAGTTCTGGAAGTATCGACGCATTAAAACAGTTCCACCAGTATAGATTATTGAATGAATCTTTTGGGAGTGAAAGCAGTGAACCCGAATTACTACGATTCCACCTTTAATTAGGCATCTGTGTACCAAGTTACCCCCATTCGTCGAGACTAAAACCAAAACCCTGTTGCACCAAAATATCCCCGATACATATAGCCATCAGATACGAAGAATTTTATTCATCGAGCTGCGAATAATCCCATCGTTTCAAGACCTTAAAACACTTTGTCGATAGACGAGACATTTTGCGTGGAAGAATGAAAAGAAAAGAAATGAGAGAAAAAAAAAGTAAGATACATAAAAGAAAAGAAAAGAAAACCCATTTAAACGGCGGAGAACCTTCGCTGAAGGTCCGACTATGCGTTCCTCTCAAAGACAGTTGGGTGTCATCGCGCGGATGGTCGATGGTAAGCGTCTAGGCTCGGTGAGGGCAGTCCGAATCCGAAGAAAGGCGCGATGAACCTGTCGTCGAAGAAACGGGGTGGCGGAAGTGGCGGAAGTGGCGGTGGCCGCTTCCTTCGCGAGGCAATCAGCGTCCTCTACAAGGACCCTTTGGCGAACACTATATCCCCGTGCTTGTTGCGTATGTGGGTGCGTAGGGTGTCGCTCCTGCTGTAGGTAGCCGGGCAATAAGGGCACAGGGACCTTTGGGTGGTGTGTTTGTGGAAGTGGTGCCAACGATTGGACACCAGTTTGCCGCAGACCCGGCAGCACCACTGCGGCGGCGAGTCGCGCGGCTCGCCGCGCAGCGCGACGAACATGTCGTGATAAGAGTCACCGATTGGCACGCTGGGCATCATACCTGCAAACCCAACAAGCCTTTCATGCGATATCGTCTCCTCCAGCGCGACGCTTTCCTTCTCCAATCCCTGTATTCATTCCTTTGTTTTACTTGTTTTATTTTTTTGCTTGCTCTGTTCGTGTGTGGGGTTGCGTGATTTGCTCTGTGCGGTGGACGTGTCAGATCTGTAGCCGAAGGGGGCGAGCGTGTCGCGACCCATCGATGCGCGCGGCCAGCCCCGCCAGTCTTCCGGGATAAGGGAAGACTGACGAGACTCGTCCAGCATCCTCCGATCGCGCACCGACGGGGGCCAACCCGAGTAATTATCGATTCTTGTTCACGGAACGCAGTCGAGTCTGGGGGCATATTGGGCGGCTGGGATTTCCAAAATTTTCACCCGTCAATCTTTCACCCGGTATCAGCGCGGATGAGCGTAGTGGACAGGGCGGTTATACCGCTCCCTCGATCCAGGTCCTCCGCCCCGCGGTACGAGAAAGGGGTTTGAAGCGGTGTGCTGGTGTACCGTGTGTCTGTGTGCGTGTGGAAAAAGGAGCAGGTGTGCGTGGAAGCAACAAATAAAGAGACTCTCAAACTTCATTCACGCGCACGAGCGTCTCATCCCTCTCACATCTCTCACGACACAGAAGCCTCACAACAAACGTTCCGGGATATTCATGTTTCGCGGCGTCGGCCGCGATCCTGCGACGAGAAAAAAGCACTCGAACGCTCGCCGATATTATCGCGGGGATTACTGGAGAACGAACCCCGCCTCCGCTACCTCTAATCCTTCTATGGAGGATCCGGCGAAGTTATGATTGCGTTAGGCGGTGATCGATACAGGGAGGTGCTTACATATCGGTCGCCTGATCGTTCTACGCTGGTTAAGTCGCGCCGATACCACTTTCGAGCGTGGTAATCCTTAAAGATACGAGCATCGGTCTTGTTTGCGATGGATGTATCGTCGTGTGTGGTAGCCACTCGCAATTGTGCAGCTGAGCGGAAGAAACTGGTCTGGATTTGGATTGAATTCTGAGGGAAATAAAAGGTCCAAACCAGCTTCTTGTTATCCACCTAGTTTGAGTGGTGGGAACTTCTTTCTGAGAAGGGCAATGAGACTTAAGTTTTACTTCCATATGTGCACTTAATATTGGAGAAGTGGAATCTACAAATTCCTTGGACGATTTGGCGATAAGCAAAAACTGAGTTGGGTATTATAATGAAAAGTTAACAAAACGAAGAATCCAGAGGAGAATAATTGACCTTAATCCTTCATTCCAGAGAATCATCCGGATAAACGGATTTATCCGAAACCAGTTTACCAAACAGCGGAAGATAAGAATTATACGAATTTTGCTCGAAGCTTTAAATAGCTTCCCTGGGATTGAAGCACTGAAAATACGCGGAATGTTATTCAAATAAATTTGTGACAATTTGGAATGAAAGTCCCTTCGAGGGATACAAAATGAAAATTCATTCGAAACGTCGATCTAGATAAAAACATTGCCCATCTCTGAAATCGGTTGACAGTTTGATAAACAAAGCTCCGACTAATCCCACATCCAATACTTCTTTTTTTTTCGATGAAAAATGTGTATTCGAGTCCTGATTCGGTGGGAACGATCAGCAGATCCTTGGTCTCCGTGAATCGCATGAATGGTACAGCTCCATTAGCGAGATCACTTGTTTGGCAAGCGAAGGAAATCGTAAGATCCATTCTGATATCCCCTTTTCCAGTCCGGTATCCAAGTTTCGCGTGCTGCCGACCCCGGTTCTCCAGCTATTCTCGAAAGAGCAAAGGTGGATCACGGAAAAACAGCAGTTTGCCTCGCGTAAACCGCGAACGCCTGTTAACGAGAACTAGGGGTGTACACGCGGTATCGCGCCGTTGAATATTTCACTCAGCGGGGGAGTTTACTAGGAGGCAAACGCTAGCCGCTTCTGATAATCCACGCCAGGAGAACACAACTATACCGTCACGGTTATGCCGGCTGGTTATCGACAACGTGTACGGAGAAGTTTACACACCATCTATCGAGCAGCACGCCGCGAGTAATCCTATTTGAGTCTGATCGCTGAGAGCCGGGCTTGCCGCGCTCGCGATACACGCTTGGTAAAATTACTTTCACGTCGAAAAGGCTCCCCTCCGCGGGGCGCGGGGCCTTCCAGATTTTCAGGCGTCCCCGCCGGAGTATCGTTTGTCGTGCTTTTCCAGAGCTCCGTCGAATTCGTCTGCTGGCGAAAGGTAAACGGTACTGATGGGGCAGCTAAGACGAATTGGACGCGCGATACCGACAAGCTTCGGAGAGGCCTGGTCTGATTGCGAGCTTTAGAATCCTTTACCATCGCAAGCACGTTTGTAACGTGATAAATAGACTTAGATCAGGCGATAAGACACCGATGCGTTCGCGTTTAGAACAGGCCTCTGAACTGAACTTAACATCCACCAAGCATTTAGGATACAATTACGTAACCTCTATTGAGAAATCCAAAGTCTCAGCTCGCTACCCACGATTCCTTTGATGGAAGCTGTTTATTGCACAACCGTATCTCCATATATTTCCTCGCGATTGTATACAAAATGTACAGTGCAGTCTCGATGTCTTTCAAAGATTAAAGTGATCGCTTAAACCTAGTTATTGCTAAGTATAAAACTTTTGATGCGAGTTCCGGGCAGAACGCACAGGTCCCATCGAATTTCTCTTACTGCGGGTGCAACGGGCCTCGAAGGTACAAGTAGTAGAAAAGTACAGTTTCTATGCTAATTTAGACGCTGATTATTTTCTACCGTCCAGGCGTCGTGACTTCCGCCGGAATCGTAATAAATCGCTCGCGTGTCGCGCCTCAGGCTTTTCGCTGGATTTATTTTGCACTGAAATCCTCCTGCAAATCGCGCGATACGAGACGATCTTATCGAAATTTCTATCGATCGCGCCGCGCTGCGCGTCCTGCAGGTTGCAGGAGTAATATAGCCAGAGTGTCCTCGCAACTTTGGGTTTCGGACGAGTCACGCTGGATTTTAAACGACCGTACTGGAAACGCCGTTAATGGGCGAAGATTTACGAGCGGAATTGGAGAGAATATCGCATCAGGAGTTAGGAAATATTAAAGTAGAAGCTTGCAGAAGTCCCGCGTGATATATAACCGGGAATATATTGCAAATTTAGTTAAAAGTACAGTCGAATCGTCTGTAAAATGTTCTCGCCGAAGCACGAACTACGTTTATGTATTCGAGATCTTCAATGAGTTCCATATAATTTATAGCAATCGAAGAGATTCCTGGTGCGCTATTTCTTTCTAATGGCCATTGCTGAATGTAATTTCCACGCAAGTATCTCGCCTTATTAACCTTAGTAACGTTTCCACCACGGTTTCACATTGGCGATACTAATCGTTTGAAATCAGAAGTTTGCAGAATGCAGACACTTTCGAATTTATCGAGGCGTTTAATCGCAAGTTGACCAAGCAGACCGTATTTGCATTGGCTCTTCTCGTTTAGTCGCTGCTTACCCTTCAAATAAAGTCGGAGACAAGCTCAGATACAGGCTGCTTCAAAAGTACGCGTCGATAGTTAAAAATACAAGCTTAAATCATTAATTAGAAAATGCATTTAGATAACACTTTGCCCTTCTCACTGCTTCATTTCTTACATCTTCCCTCCACCCACGATGTTTGAAGCTCAGACAGCATAAATCAACAGGCGAATGCTTGCAATCTTTCGAAAGTAAAAGCAAGCTCACATATCATAAGAGCCGCAGTTGCACAGTTGAATCTGTTCCAATTTAATTTGAAGCTTATACAGGGTGACGTAGCGATACATATTTCCGTTTCAAACAGATATATGTACCTTTCGCACAACTCCTAGAGGTGATAGCAAGACAAAGCTACCCCCTCAACATCATAAATACACATACCATTCACAAATAATTTCGGCACCCCTTCAAAACTCCCCGGCGCCAACTACATCCACACACTTTTCAATCCCCATTCGTAAACTCGGCTTCGCCGTTCTCCCAAAGTATCAACACACGCCTCCGAAGCAGCCTGTACACATTCAACAGCCCGCGCCAGAAACTGGAGGGACTCGTCCGCGAAACGGGCGGAAGAAGGTGAGACGGTGGAAAACGGAGGTGCCAATATTTGCCCAGCCGAATCACACGGTCGTTACGATTAACGGGGGCACGCTGCGGAATCTATAGAGAGCGGGATCGAAGAAGAGGGAAAGACGCGGAGAATTAGGATTCAACGTCGATCATCCCGCACACCTGAAAACCGTCTCCCGCGACGTTTTCCTTTAAATCTAGCTTTCCCCGGTCCGTGGCCCGTAAAACGCGCGCGCCTTCCTATTCCCGCAGCTCCCCTGTTCACGCCGATTCCCGTAAACGAGCGAGGATTTGTTTAAATAGCCCGTTGAACGGCTAATAAACGCCCTCATTCTTATGAATTCGCGGTAACCGTGAGAGCTAACTCGTCCCGTCGCTCGGATTAGGTCGGCGAACCGCGTGAATACAAATAGAGGGAAATCTGGATTTTTCAGCGACCAGGGACATTCTATTACGGTACTGTACGCTCCGTGGGGGTGGAGGTATAAAGAGGAATCTCAGGGTGTAAAATACTACGTTGTTATTGCGGTTAATGTTACGAGGAACGGTAAATTCTGGCCACAAAGTGTCGAGGAATTTCGATTCCATATTGTCTGATAGTTATGGATGTTCTATTGACATTGATAATGGCTGACCCAATTCATAGTTGGATGACCAGATACAGCTTGTCTACCTATTCTACTGGCAACTCGAAATCAACCCTCCAAGAAACTTTAACGTTAGATATATCCGTAAAGGGAACACACTGGTGCGATGCTTGGTAAAACGCTTGACCCTGTTTCTCCTAGTTTTTGGTCTAGATCCACCGTAAGAAAATGTTGCTTGACCGGCGATGACTCTGTCGTGTGCACCGCAGCAAAAGCAGGAAAATCCGTGCACCGGTGCCAGTAGAATTCGCCAACTTTAGTGCGGCGTAAAACGTTTAACAGTGACCATCAAATTTTCCGCTGGCACGTTTACGGTGTTAGTAACGCGTCGGGGCAGTGAGAAAAGTCGGGCGGAATCGAACCGCTCCACTCAGGATTAATATCCCGGGAAAGCAGCAGCTCACTATCGGGCAGTAGATTGGGGACCTCGAGCCCGAGACTCGTGGCAACCAAAAAGGCTTTTCTTACCACACAGGGATCTTCAATTATCTAGAAATCAACAGCTAGACTGTTCAGAAATAGAGATGCAACGATGGGTGTTGCGAAAACTAGGACGGGCGCCATTTTTCTCGCCCCTTGTTAGACGAACTCGAGAAGAAGGAACGAGGCAGTTGATTTCAACGGTGCTGACGAGGGAAGTTTTAACTCGAAAGAAGAAGAAGCCTCTGAATATTCAACTAATGATATCTTAATAGGAACAAATAGGGACGCTCAAGTTCGCGGTATGGAAAATCAATGAAATAAAGTGGGCGGTAGCTCGCGTACTCGCCACCAGGGGACTTTCGTCATAAAATCCTTGGTTTCATCAAGTTTCACGGCTGGCTATTAATTTGTCCCAGCAAATCGGCTGTCTCGATGACAACTGTCCCCAAGTCCGAGGTGCGAACGTGTCAGGCGAACCTACTGCTCCTCGTCGTACCTCCCATCACCGTCATCTTACGCTGCTGAAGGTCTCATAGCAGACACGTAGAGAGTGCTACGTAATAGTTTGAGAAGATTCTGAATAGTTTATCACACGCCAGCGTGCTCGTTGCTGCGTGAGTGCAACTCAGGCGATTCCGTTTCCGTGAAAAGGGCATGATATGTGGATGTGATTATTGAAGAAGACAGGAAGTCTATCGTCCATGAGGACAAGCTTTAAGAAGCCTCCAAACGGATTATCAAGAATCAGAAGTTCTGATCACGTGTTAGCGTACGTTTCGTTGCTATATATTAGGGGAACTCCATTTACCGGAGCCTCAGCGACGGATATATCAGAGAATGCCACCGCGGTGTTAATCCTGGACGAGAGCTGGGTGTGGGACATCGCGGGAATTCGAGAACACGGAAGCTCTGGAAAGTTCTCGATACAAGGTATCAATTCTTCCAACAAGGAACAACATCGTATCCATGAAGATGAGTCCTGAAATGCGTTGCCATAGCGAAGACGTTGCTCTTATCGCAATACGAAGACTAGAGGGTGTCTCTCGAAGAGGTCTTGATCCTGACGTTACAGATCCTATGAATTCCATTGCCTACTCGCAGCGGAAGCATCCATTTCCTGCAAGCTTCGTTTCAGCTCCTAGGAGCTGACACCTCGATGAAAACGGAGCTGGGGGGGATGGAGCTGGACGGCAGTGAATCGCGAGACACAGGAGCACAGAAGAATCTCTGGAAAGGTTCGCGCACGAAGGCTAGCTACGATTTCCACGAGGGCGCGTCTCCAGAACAGTGGTGTTCTCGCAGATGCATCGCTCTTAGTACTAATTCGGCGCGTAGAACGGCGTGCTCTGATCGATTCGAAGGGATCGTCGCGCTAGATCCGCGAGCCATCGGCACGCGTGCGTGCGCTACTGCGCGTGCTTGGTACGCGTGTGCGTGAGGAGGGTGTCGCTGCGCGTGTAAACCGCAGGGCAGAGTCGGCAGGCGTAGTTTCCCGGGAAATGCACGTAATAGTGATTGCGCACGTTCGTCACGACCTTACCGCACAACGAGCACCGCCTCCTCTCGTCCGTGTTACTCTGTCTCTCAAATATTTGCGATATCCGCCAATTTTTCAGCTCTGCAACAACAGAAACCACAGAGTCAGCAAGCACCCGACAACGATATCGCCGCGCGTCGACTAGGCGCCGCATCATCTCTATTTCTGGCTCTATTTCTCTTTAATCCTTTCAACTTTTTAACTATCCGTTGTTTCATTCTCGCCCCTGAGATACGCGGCTCTGCGCTCCGACGTGCCGCGTGTGCGTGTAAGGCCGCGGCTGCCACCTCGACGCCACCTGGCCACGCGTCGAAATGCCGGACGAGAGAGCGCGAAGTGCACGCAGGCTCTCTTAAGGTGTACATCCGCGATACATACATGAACGCGGTGGTGGTCGCAGCTGGCTCTCCTCTTACATAAAAATCTCTTACAATAGACGGAAGGTTGGATCGAAGAATAGTACGCAAGAGTCTTGAACGACGATTGGAGACCATCCGCTTTGGATGACTTCGGCATTCCTCGGTGATTCGAGTCGCGACCACTTACTAGCAGCACCGGGATCCGATCCTTGGGAACTTGTTGCGTATTGATGCGGCTCGATGAGGCGAAAGAAGAAATCGCTGTCTGGCGTTTCCTCGATTTCCTGTCGCAACGGCGAGAACGATCCCACGAAGACTGCCCTGTCGATCGCGGGTATGCGTCGATAGATCGATCGGGGCCGCAATCTTTATTCCATCAGAAGGAATGTACACGGTACAAGGAAGGCAAGTAGACACAAGCGTAGCTTATTTATAAGACGCGACGCAGAGGATAGGTGCGAGTACCTGTATATCTGTGTACGAGCAGATGTAGGACATAGTGTTCTATTGAAAAATTCATAGAGGGATGTGGCTGTAGTGAACCAGGATCGAAAGGGATCAGAGTTAACTCTGACGATTGTTAGAACCTAGTGCCTGAACACGTGTGTGGGTAGAAACTCTTGAAGGTGTAGGAGTGCGTAATCCAGGGAAGATCCTGAATATTCAATTTTAATACCTGCGGATAGAGTATGGAGAACAGTGCGAGGCTGTTTAAGAACACAGAGGAAGATACAGTGGTACAGTGGAAGACGAGTGGCCTGTATACCGGATAAACACATTTTTAACCCTGGTGTTATAAACGGCTAGGAAAGTTAGCTAAAAAATTATTCTATCTGCTTTAGTCCAGAGTATATCAGCTATTACACACCATCACTTCGAATCTCGCAACATTCTTGCATCTAAGCAGACATACTGTGTAGGATTAACAGTGACGTTGGGTTACACGTGAGAAATGAGAGATGAATCTTAGACGGAGGAATTATCGGTAGCAGTGACCGTCAACAGCCGACGACAACAGCCGGAAATGTCGGCAGACGAACGGAAGTATCGTTCGGCGAGACACACGGTCTGAAATTGACGATCGAGCAGGATATCTGAAATCGGGGCGTCTCGATAAAACGGCCCTCGCTGTGAAAGTTTCCCTTGGGGGCGTTGTCTGAAGAAATTTCGCAGCCCTGCGTGACGCGTGTAATGACAATGATTTCGTGTCCACTCACGTGCATCGTTGCATTTCGCACGCTTAAATGCCCCTCAGCGATGCGTTAACTTCCGTACGGTGCTCTACGAGACTCGCGGATCATCGAGTCCGGCGATCCATTCTGTTTCCCGTCTCTGGTTAAATGATCGACGGATAAAAGCGAGTGATCGAGCACAGTACGGCAGTTAACGGCAGGGAGAGATCAATGATCTGGAAGAAAAAAAGAAAGATAGACGACTCGGTTAACACACAATTATGTTTAATCAAAAAATTAGTATGAAATACATTAAATGCACATGTGATTAATTCTCCATATTTTTTTTTTTTTGTTGTTTGTTTCCTTGCTTTGTTTCTTTATCCTCGTCATCCATATATTATCTACACTATAATTAAAGGTGTATATAATAATTGCAATCGTAACGTAACACTTGCATGTTAGAATAACCATAAGAATAAGAATAATAATCGTAGTAACAATAAGAAGTAGTAAGAATAATTTTCTCGTAATAAAATCGATTACGCCCTATGATCGTTAGTCCTTGTATCTCTGCGTGGTCAGCGGTTATCGCTATTCGTTTCTTACTTTTGTTCCTTCTCCTATATATTATTTTCCCTTTTACTCTGCTTTTCGTCGGTAGCGCGCCCTATTGAACGTTTGTCGGAGCTAAAGACTGATATAATGATTCATTCGGAATAGGAAAACGATGGAAAACTAGCGCGCCCGGTCGCGTGACCGTTCCCGTCGTCGTCGTCGTCGTCGTCGTCAACGACCACCGCGACGACGTCGCGGGGACGAGGATGGCGTCGTCCACGCGAACGGCTGACGGACAGCTCGTCCCCCGCGTCATCGACATCCTCGTCGACGTCGTCTGGTCGACGCGATGCAACAGCAAAAGCCTCGCCGTACCCAAAAAGCATCCCTGTCACGTGAGACGTCGTGCCCCGTTTGAAAATGGTGACGCCTAAAACTTCCTACGCTCGAGCGTCGCTCGATTGCGCTGCCTTCTGTGTCTCCTTGTGTGTACGTGTCTGCGCCTGTGTGTAATGGTCCGTGTGCATAAGTCTTCTGTGTGTCGCAACGAAGTAAACGAAGGAACGGAAGAAAAGGGAGAAAAAGAAGCGAGACGGTAGCAGGATGTTGACGGACGACAACCGAAGTGGTCACATGGAACCAAGGGGTCAGCGAAATCATTCTCTTTGGAGGCTTTGGGGTTCCAGGATTGGGGGTGTAAGAAGGATTTATCCCGTGTCGATTCGATTCGATTCCTTCTTCTCTGACACGTTCCGTCTAATTCTCTTTCACACTCTTTCTCTCACTTTCACTAACACACATGCTCTCTCTCTCTCTCTCTTCCTCTCTCTCTTCCTCTCTCTCTGTCTCTCTCTCTCTTTCTCTCTCTTTCTATCTCTCATTGTTCCTTGCACACGCGAAAATGCGACGGTCAACGATTTAATCTGTCTCACCTTTCTCACCTACACGTTCAATCTATAGAGGCTCTTTTTCTCCCTATTTACACGTCCCGTGCAGAATCACAACTTTCAGTCTAACAATCGCGCTGATTTTTATTCTCCTTATCACTTATTTACTCGCGTGTCCCTTCTTATTTATTCCCCTTGTTTTTCTTATCTTTTTCAAATGATGAGTAGAACACGCTCAGTAGTCGCACGAGGGGTGGAACACCGATCACCCCGCACCCCCCTGTGCACGATTTACAATTATTACAGTTTTATATCATCATCCCCCGAGAAAAATAACAAAATGTATATGTGTATATATATATATATGTATGTATATATATATATATATTTATATTTATATTTATATTCATATTTATATTCATATTTATATTCATACGAAGATAGATATATACATATACCGTGTGTGTATATACATATATATCCATACTTATATCCGTACTTTTGTATATATTAATATATAAAGAGATATTAATAATAGTACTTTTTTTTTCATTTAGTTCGGTAATGTACAATGGCGGACGGGACGCTGTCGCTCGCCGAGGTTTGAAAACGAAACGCGTAAACGTGCCCCTTATCCTATGATCAGCTAAGCCTAGTCCCTAGGTAACACCTACACCTATGTAACTACACTCATAATGTTCACTTGCACAGCCATAGTTTCTTTCCTTCTCGTCGCTTTTCTTGCATTCGTCTAATCTGTCCCTCTCCTCTCAACAACCTCCCTCCCTTCACCCCCCCCCCCTCTCCGACCACCCTCGTTCACTTTCCCCGCCGCCCCCGTTCCACCCCTTCGCTCTTTCGCCCAGCCTTCGTGTTCCACTGCCGCTTGGACGTGGCGGGCTCGATCAACCGGCTCGATACCGTATCTCGCCCCGTCCCGTCGACGTGTGCTAATTTCGAGACGAACGATCACCGACCGACGCCCGTATAATCACCCCCCGTCCCGACCCCCTACGGCCAACGAAATTTCTCGGGATTCGCGAGGTTACCCCTTTGGGGAACGTCGGCAATTGGTCCCTAATCCGATCGAACAATCCAGCAAAGTGTAGCTACTGCCCCAAAAAACAGGCGAATACAGATTTCCAAGTGGTACAATCAGTTTCGGGGAGAGGTGGGATCACTCTAACCGAGAAAATCAATGGAAAGTGTGAAAGGAATAATCGGACCGAATCGTCCTCTACTCTACCATACTACGGAGCCTCGAATCCCTTCGAGTATCGTTTCAGATCCGATCTTTCTGAACACATGCTTAATCTCGAGAAACCCAGCAGCCTCGATGAACCCCATTCCCCCTCCAGGACCCTCGGAAGCGCCGAAACATCACGACCCCCAATAAAAAGTATCACGATCGCTACGACGTCTCTGCTCGCGCAAACGATAATTCGCAATTTACCGTCGCGTTGCAATTTAATCTAATCACGGTTAAAACACCTCGTAGAAAATCCTTGCGTCCCTGCCGAGGCAATTAGATCCATCGAGCGGCTCCGTCGAATCTCTCAAGACTCTTAAACGCCCCTTTCGACTGAAACGATACTCGAGAGCGTTGGCGCGACCGAATCGATGGGGCAGCAAGAACGTTGTCGCGCGAGTGCGTAACAAAGACTCGGGCAACGGGCGGCAGCGCCGGGGGCGTTGGGGGTGGGGGGCGGGGGGTGAAAAAGAGAGAAGGTGAGTCGGGGAACAAAGAAATTTCGATCTGAAAGACGGACAAGAGCGATCGTCGCGTCCGGTCCCGTCGCGCGGTCGCGATCTTTATTAGAAATAGCTGGACATCGCGAGAATCGGTCTGGGGGCCGATATTGTCGCGCGACGACTCGGAAAAGTGAACGGAAACGTGATTTTCACTCGTTTGTTTCCTGTTTTTCTTTCTTTGCTCTTTTTTTTTTCTTCGTTATGTTTCTTTTTGTGCCTCGCTCGATACCCGCCGGTCTCACCGCGGAGAAACTTAACTTTATTCGGCGAGCGACACCGCCGCGCCCCCCTCCCCCCCCCCCTACTATCGCAATATTGCACGATTTTTTTCATTTCTTTAAATTCATTTTCAATTTCAATAAGGTGTTAGCACCAATCTATTATATCACAATGTTCCACTCCACACCACGCAACTGTAAATATATAAATACCTATACGTAATAGTAGTAGTAGTAGTAGCAGCAGCAATAGTAGTAGTAGTGGTAGTAATAGTAATAGTAGTAATAGTAGTAGCAGTAGCAGTAATAGTATTCATAGTAATAGTAGTACAATAGTAGAGATTTCCGTTTAATTAATCAAGATTTCGATATAACAGCCAGGCGACCGTCAGCCGAACGTGCGGAGCACGCTGGGTGCAGGTCACTTCGATATTCCCTCAACTTCTGTGTTAATGTGTGCCAGTGTACGTGTTGTGTGCAGTTGTGTGCCGAGTATTTCCCTCTTTCGTTAACTGTTTTCGCCACTGTTCTTCTCTCTTTCGACTAGTCGATGCATGCGCGTCGTGTTCCCGTGTGCCTTCCACGCGCTTCTATAGATCTTGCATTCTGCCCTGCGCGCGCGCGTGCCACTGCGCGTGCACGCCTCTGTGTTCGCCGTTTCGGAATATCACCGAGACGAGGTACTTTGGACGACGGACGTCAAAAATCACGGCGAGAAAGGGAGTCGACTCGCGAGTTGAAAAGAATGGTATTTTCGTGGCTTTTTTTTGGTACAGCGAGCATAGAATTCTCACCCCATTTCCTCCACTTCTACCGTTGCCGAAACCAACGAACTTTCCACCCACAACTTGTCGCGTTTCTTACAGGGGCTATCCAGCCTTTTCTATCGCCGTTAGCTGACACAAAATGACAATAGAAAGGAAGACACGGTTGCGCGCTAACGCAACTGGCTGTCCACCATTTTGGAGAACGTTTAACAGGAGCCGTCAGAGCGCGGCGTCGACGTAGTTGACGGCATCCGTGTTTTTCAACGAGCTGGTATTTATTAACGCGAGAGCCCATTACAGAATTAAAGCTAGAACGCGGGGGACAAAAAAAAACTGGCTGCACTCGACGCCAAGCGTCTAAACGCGGCCGTGGAACTTGGCAGAACTGCAGTTTCGTCGCAGCCACGGGCTGGGGGAAACACTCTCGGAGAAGACACTCGGAGAAACCGTGGCCAGATAGGATATTAACGTTTACGAAAACGATCGTCGAGTTTTGCACGGATGGAAGATTTCTGAAATCGGGACCAAGGGAACGACCGTCGACCTAACTTTTAGCCAATCGAGGGGATGACCCGGGACGTCTAGCTGGGAGGGAACGGAAGCGACTCGGTGTAAGTTACAAGTCTGGTCGGTGAAACGAATGGAAAGTTCGCTCGTTTGGTATCGATACGCAGCCAAGACCAGTTGTATTCGGATTTCGTGGTCGATTCCCTTCTCGGCTTCTCGTCGATCGGTATCGGAGGAGATCCTCTCACCGAAGCTCGCAGGGTACTCCTCGCGTCACTTTCCCCGCACCCTCCCTCCTTTTTCGCCTCGTCGGCTCGAAATACGTGGCGCGCCACGAGCGATTCGCATACCGATCGAATACTGAAGGCGAAACGAGAACCCTATACGTCGATTCGCGCGGATGCCACCGGAAATATTTGCGTAGCTGCGCGCGCGTGCCTCGGTACAAGCCACCCCATGCACGGGGGTTGTCTCGGGAAGCGGGCTGCTACTTTTTGCCGGCTAATACCAGATTGATAGGTTAATTAACGAACTATGAGCGGGTAAGTATCGATTGATCGTCGGCTGGTCGGTTTTATCGGAGATGGAACAACGCGGGGCATTTTTCTTTCCGTTACGTGCAAGGGTATACTCAGCGGCAGCGAAATCGGTTTGATCCGATCGATTCGGCGTAATGTTTCATCGTTCGAACAGCTTCGAATTATTATCCGCACCGCCAGAGCACTTCCAAGCGAAAAAGGATTAATCGCGACTCGGCGCCAGAGGGAACTCAATTTCGACGTCATTTTTCTGACACCCCTCGCGCGAACAGTTACCACAAGTTCGCGAGAGTCAAGCACAATACACGGCCTGGTCTGGAAGTTTGTCACGAGTTGCGGACAATTTTCTCCCGGGGTCGGGATCGCTCCTCTCGCGGCTGGCAGGGTGGGAAACAAGGTTCACCGGTGAGATAAATGCATGCAGACCGGAAAGAGCGGAGTAGGAGATGTAAACGTAGGATGGGGATGAAAGGGCAAGAGGGAATAGCCTGCAATAGGGGAGAAGTGGCTGTAGAATAGAGGAAAAATGTCTACGACTTGTGACACCCTTCTGGGACGTTGCAGAAAGTGAGCGACAGATCATGCTGCATTAACAATACAACTAACACGGAATTCCTCTCTCCCAGAGGAGCGGCGACTCTGTTACGAAACTGAAGAACTACGGCCAAAAACTGGAGAGATTCCATAGAACCAGCATTAAACTCCAAGTACTCGGTAACTTTAGATCTAACAATTCTCGGTAACATAAGATATCAGAATACCAGAAGAAACTGTAATACCACCCGAATATTCACCCACTGAAAATTTTCCCTATCCCAACCGTCGAGGCTACTCCTCCAACTTCGATCCTCCGTGAACACAGGAACGTGGACCGCGGACAGTCGATCCCGATAAGAATATTAATCCCACGATCAGTGACTCCCTTCTAACTCTCCCATTTTCGTACTCGCTGAACGTCGAGTCGCTTCCGCTCGCGATCCTGTTTACCGTTCCGAAGTCAACCATGTGTGCCTTCTTTTTTCTTTTTACCCCTCCCCGTCTCTCTGAAAGCGCACGGCGAAGAAGTGGAATCGCGGGCACGTAACAACGAGGACGACTGGCGCAGAACGATTGCCTGACTCGCTGGTGTAAACTACAAAAGGCTGGCTGACGGTGCTTGTCTAGATGGCTGGTAACGATCCCGTGGTTCCTCGAGCCTGGCTGCTCCGCGGGTAACTAAAGCGCGATTTTACTCGTGAATTCTAGACTCCGCGCGTCTACCTAGGGCACGAAGAGCCCGAGAGCTGTGGAATCGGTTTGTGCGTGCTCCGGAACGCGGCTTGATCGCCGATCGACGGACGATTCGTTTGAATGCCGCCACGAGGGCGTCAAGGGAGGCTTCGATCGATGGGGAGGGGGCTGCTCGATTTAAAGGCATCGCGACGCGATGGACTGGCGTCTATCCGCGCAGCAGACGGACGTTTCGTGGTCTCGATATACGATCATCGCTACGTCCGGTGATTCGCGATTAACCATCGACCGTTCGACGACTTGTGCGTGGACAATCCCGGAAATTGGCAGTGCTCGAAACCGACGGACACGTCCAGACGTATTAGCGCGATTCAAAAAGGGGGCGACGTCGAGAGCGCGCGATCGATACCGCCGACCGCAGGGTTAATTATATATATATATATATATATATAGCGTCGGCGCGATTCTTGTAATAAAACACCGTCCTGCCGTGACGAATCGTCACGAACGCGTCAATCCGCGCGACTAATTCCCTGGAACACCGTATCAGAAGCGTGACGATAAGAACGGCGGCTCGTAAAATTTCGAGGGGGCTCTCGATCGCGACGCCTCAACTTCGCGTGGAGATTTACGAAAACGTGGGGAATGTACGAGGTGCTCCTTCGCGGCCGACGTGATTTAGAAGAAACGGTTTTCAGTGGGCAAGAAATAGATGAAAACTGTGTACGAGGAGTTTCGTACGTCAGGCAACATTATTGGGGAGATTGAATTTTAATATTCACGGGGTGTACGAGCAGGTAACGAAAGTTGGACTTCGCGGATTGATTTCACCAGAGAGATTGGTTCGGACAAGTATCGAAGAAATTTTACTGCACATTATTCATCGATTTTCTCGCGATGAATCGCCACCCTCGCTATTCTACTATCCCTGCACGCTGAGGATGCAACAATAATCGGGGCTTGGCGCGCGAAGACGAATCGGACTGCCCGGCATCGGCGACAAAAATTGTACAGCATCAGGGAAACATGGAAAACTTTGTTTTAATGAATTCTGCTGTAGGCTAGCTGTCACTGTCTCCGTGGAATATGATTTTCCGCGCGGCGCGAAACTTCGGTCCACTTGGCCGCGACGTTAATCGAATCCCGTGTTACAGAGATAAAAGATAGAAATCAAATTTCGCTGGTGAAACAGAATTAGCTCGTAATTAAGTACAAATATATGTATATGTAAAGCATGGCCGACTGCCGGGGCCAGTTAAATCGCTTTGGCGTCCACCTATATTTACAAAGTCCGTCGAGCCGCAGCTCGAAGTAACGATAAAAAGCTCGAGGAATCTTCAACGAGCGTAACTGCCCCGGGTTCATTTAAAAGGTCTTGAATCGTTCAAATCTTTCGTACTGATATAACTGTAACCTTTTGTTCGCATGGTAGATAATTTTAATCTCCCGTGGTCCTTCCTCGGGGGCTCGGCGTGGTGCTTCACCTTGCGCCTCCCTCTTTTATTCAGAACACGATATGAAAATTCTCCAGCGGAAGAATTCCGCTGCGAGTGGCAGGATTTATTATGGTGTTCAGGCGACTGAACGTTCTCCTCAAAGGAACTTAAACTGTCCATGGACGTGAGATAAGGAGCCGCGTGTGAAACCGGAAAGAATTCATACGGACTCGCGAGATCCAAGGAGCCCTCAGGTTTCGGGTCCTCCTTGGACTTGCCGGAGATCTTTAAACTCCTCTCGTCTGCATTAGCATTTTAAAGGTGGAGAGAAAGCTCTGTGCCGCAGAATTACTGGAAAATTTCTAACCAACAGAATCGACTGGCTGTCTTTAGCCAGATAATAAATCTACCACGCGATCGTCGCCTGTAATCGAGCGCAATTTCCCGGCCGCGATATCATCTCCGCGTAGATACAGTCTGGGCTGAAGGGCCTTGTAACGGAAGGGAAAAATCGAAGTTCCACGTGAAACGTGTAGCAACAATTACGTGTAACCGTAACCTAACTACAGTGGGGCGTAATTTCGTGCCCGTACCATCGACCCGCTATGAAAGTTAGTCGACAACCGGTGTTGGAGTAACGGAGGTGCTCGCGTATCGACTTGGAGTACAGCAGGAGAGACGGACCGTGCGGGGTCAGACACGCGGATCCTCCATGTACGAACACACACGGAGTACGTCCACTTAGAACTTGTCCACCACCGATCCAGCTCTCCTTGATCTCGCGAACCTATAAAAGCCGGTACAAACGGCCCTTTAAATGCTTAAAAAGAATTCGTTCTATACAGAGGAAACTTCTCCTTCGATAAGCTTTGGTTGATGCATACAGGCTGTTTCAGAACTGGAGGCGCAAGCTTGAGTGGGCGACACGAAATCGCGACGAAAAGGAGCGACATTGAGATATTCAATGCATTTTAAGTTATAAACCCGTAGTTCTTTGTACGATTCCGTGTGCTGTAGAATCCGTCGATAACTTGAGATGCTTTTCGCGTTAATGATTTAATGCTCGGACCGGGAACCTTTGTCGTTTCCTTTTCTGAGTTCTGTTTAACCATCAAGCGTGTACCACTAGTTCGAAATATTCTGTAGTTTGAGATGTATCGGCTAGTCTTTGCCACTGATGTTTCCGGTTCGTTTCTGTTATCGCAAGTTCCAACTATTAAAGCATCGTTTCCACGAAAGTAACCGCGGCTGACATAACGGGAGCACCCTGGAACCATGCTCGAGACAAACGAGTCTCGATATTTCGATTTCTCTCTGGAACGGATGAACGGATAGCATGGAAGCGTCGGAAAATTTAATTCTCTGAATCGTAGACTCTAGAGCCAAGATTCGGAACTCGAGTCGTTATGAAAAATTATCATGATCAGCACTCGGAACACTCGGCTAGCGTATATTTAGTGTGAATCAGTGTACGATGAAATCAAAAGAAAAATAAAATATGTAACTGCGATCGGCGAGTAGAGATTGGCTCTCGTTTTCGCGTCGCAAGGAAAAACAAGTGGATAAAAAAGAGCAAACGAGGAGACAACGAGAGAAACGTAAAGGTCGAAAGGTAGGCCTGTGTAAGTGCACCTAGACGCAATCCTCCCTGCCCCCCGGTCGATTAATAAATAATAAACTCTGCGTATACTGTGTTACTGTGATATAATAATAATAATAATAATAATAATAATAATAATAATAATAATAGTAATAATAATATGTGTTCCTTGTGTTTTTGTGTTGCGTGGTAATACATAAACAGTGAATAACACATATATAAAATCATTAAAACGATAAAACAAAATAGAATAAATTATCCAATATATTAATTAATATATACTTAATCATCTGCATAATATATTAATATTCTGGTTATAGGTATTTATATATATATATATATTATTTAAATAATAGGTGTATGGGTGTTCGGTAATAGCCTTAACTATGCAAAGTGCCCTTTTTGCAAAAGAGAGAAGATCGACGGTAATATCATTTGATCACAATATAGCGGTTTGGCTCTTTGAATAGCTAGCGGACTCGACTCATGTTTCTGTGTCGACGCGTACTCAGGCGGGGTCGAGTACACGCAAGAGTACCGTGGGAGTACTCGGATGTCGATCCATGCTTCCTAGCTAGAAAACACACGTACATACGCGTTTCCTCCGCGCGTTCCACCGCCCAGTGAATCTGTATGCACGTGACGGTGGAATCTCCGCGTGTACGCACGCGTACGTGTGCCCGTGCATGCACATGTATATGTGTAATATTCATTGTATATCCTCTGCGTGTTTACAGGTTCGAAACCTATATCCAGTTACTGTTATACGTGTAAAGAAGTAAATATTAATATATGTATATATGTATATATGTATATATATATATATTCATGTGTGTATATATATACATATATATACGCACATATATAAATATAAATTTCTCCGCGTAAAAGCAAACAAAGAAGAAAGAAGAACAAACAGATTGCAACCCAACCAATTAAATATCAACATGTAACGATGCGGTTGTACATCAGGCAACCAACCCTCCTGAATAAAATTGACCGATATTTAAACGTAACTATCTCCAGCCAGTGTCGATTACTACACAGTGGATTATCGTAATAACGTTATAACGTATATATGTATGTATAGTACTAAAGAACTCAATCCGATACAAGTTAAATCCTTATCATTTCGTGTCTGCCTATGCATTTAAGTCCCGAATCTGTGGAATGTCTCTCTCTCATTGATTTCCACTATTTTATTCATCCGCTGCGTATATAAACCGCGCGGCTGCTGCAGCCTGGATCGCAAAATATCATAGACTTTAGGTGTTCCAGTAACAAATATAATAACGCGTATTTATAGTGTAGAGCTCATATTAGAGCTGCAAAGCGCCGCTTCGTATCTCTATTCGAAAGAAGGGAAAAAAGACCTTTAGAAACGATGCATAGGACTAAAAAGATTTCGTTGTTAGTCGATTGATATAATATTGCGTGTGGCCGTACCCCCGTCGTTCCGGAAGTACGCGAGGGTGTCGTGTGTGTATGCGTGTGTGTCACTCGTGTACGGATCTTGTGAACTGTCTCGCAGTGTGTGCGTGTATCTGCATATACGTATTCGTATATCATACCATACGTTCAAACCCTCGCACTCATTCAAACCTGATCCTCTATCTGTCGTGTGTCTGTGTGTTTCCTTGTGTGCCGGATGTATCATCCGCCCCGTATCACCTCCTAACATATATATCCCAAATCCCCTCCCCCCCCCTCCCACCCCCGTCGAGCGGAAAGCCCGCGAACTGGCCCGTGCACGTGCGCGGCCCCGATATTGCCACCTAACTCAGCGATCCCCGAACGCCGATCAGACACACGATTACACTCTAATATGAAGTCCAACTATAAACTCTTCAACAACTATACGACTCACCCTGCGTATCGAATGAATTACCTCCGGTAGAACCGCGTTTAATTAATATTTAATTAACTAATCGATTATTTATAGTTGTTTCCGGCTGCCGAACGGAGGCTCGTGACGCCCGGCCGCTTGGCAACAGCAACTACGGGAGGAATTGGCACCACGTTTGCTCCCACAATATACACATATACATATGTATATATATACACATATACATATGTATATATGTATACATATATATGCATAATATATATATATATATATATAATATTGTAATTCCATTAAATCTCCCATTATTAATAATAATATAGTAATATTAATGCGCGAATCGTTAAACTCACCCAAGCTTAAACTCTCTTTAGTATCGTCGATCGGCGCAGCGCTCGTTCACCCGCGAAAAAAATAAAGCTGCCCGGTCTTTGGACATGTTACCGAAGAACAGCGTAACGCGCTGACAGCCGGCACATCTGTGACGCGCGTCCGCGCGCGCCGTCGATCGGCCGCGGCGTGGAGGATGCGCTCGACGGCCACGGGGACGTACGGAGCCGAGGATTAAAGCGACCCGCGCTCCAACATTCGATTCGCCTCGGCCAGGCGCGCCCTCGGATGCGCCGATCGTCAGAGAGAAAAACAACAACAAACAACAAACGGCCAGTCCGCCAGCAATCGAGAAGGAACTTTGTCGTCGCATCGATCGTAAAAAAAAACCGGTTCGAGTCGCGGCAGAGACGAAACGAGAACTCGATCTGCTCGTGAAAAAGAAACGTATTCTCCGTGATCGATGCGCGCGCCCTCGTGGCCGATCTTTCGCGCGCGCGCGCGCGCGCCCGAGGCGCTCGGTTCGCTCGCTTCCATTTAATACCCCCGCAGATCTTCATTCACTCGCTCCTTTTCTTTGTTCTCTTCTCTCTTTTTTTTTTGTTGTTTTGCAAATCCATTTTTCTCCGAACCTACGACAAGCCTCACTCCAACACTTCGCGCACTGACACCTGTACGCATCGGTAGTACGGTCTTACAAAAAAGAAACTGCTCCCCCTCCCACCCAACCCTCCCCCCCCCCACGCATTCCCTATCCGGCGATCCCTTAAGCGTAGAACCTATAAAAGATTTGGTGTTCGAGAAAGAAAAAAGCCGAGAGAAACCCCGGCCTCCAAACGTGGCCGTGACACCAGGGCCGTATCGTGTGATCGAGAAATTGCGACAATACCCCCCTGCCGGCGCAGCCACCCGCGCTCTCTGAATCATCTCACCATATACACATATATATGTATAATATACATTATCCATTGTTACTTATTTTTTTTCTGATTTTCCTCGCAATCGCTTCGCGTGCGTAGATATCGCGCTCGTATACACACATATATATATGTATATATGTATATATATATATATGAATATATGTATACGTATGTATGTATAAGATATATACAGACACGTGTGTATCCCGTTCCCGCGCGTTTTAGGACAGCGTGTTCATGGTATCGTTAGTCATCGTGGAGAGCGCCAAGGTGCCCGTCATGAACTCGTTTAGATCGATCTTTCTTGCCTCGGAGTGTTTGAATTTAAAATGCGTGCGCAGGTTGTCGCTACGTGTGTACGTGGCACGACAGAGAGGACACTCAAACCTTCCGGGGAAGTGGACGTGGTAGTGGTTCCTGATGTGCGTCACGACCTTGCCGCACAGCTTGCACCTGTGAAGGTTGCAGCCGCCTGGCACCCGGTCAAAGGTCAGCCGCATGTGCCAGGCTTTTGAACCTGCAACATCAACACAAGACAAGTCACTTTCAACTGTTGGTCTCCCAACGCGACCTACGACGACGAGCCGCCCGCGGCCCACTCTGTGTCGACGGCGGCTCGATCGCTTCTTTCTCTCTCTCTCTCTTTTATCTTCCCTCATCTACTCTCTCTCTCTCTCGCTCGCTCTCTCTCTCTCGCTCTCTCTCTCTCGCTCGCTCTCTCTCTCTCTCTCTCTCTCTCGTTCTCTCAGTCTCAGTTTCTCTCTCTCTTTGCTTGTCTTTCTAGCCTCCTCCTCCATCATCTCCATCTCCTTCACCTCCACCTTCTCCTCCAGATATCCACCATTTCCTCCTCCTCAAAGAAGAGCCTCTTCTTTACCTCCCCTCTAATATTCCCCTTCCTTTACCATCCTACTCACGAACCACGGCCGTGACGACCGTGTCACAAGTTACAGACGTGTCTCTCTTTCGTTTCCTCCACCTCGAGAGACCTTCTCCTCCGCCACCACATCGAACCTCCTCCCTCCGACCCGTCCGAGGTCGAGGTCCCGCGCGAAACGGAGGGTCGTCGGCGACCAGGGGCATCGATCGAAATCGCGGCTGCACGTAACGAGATCCACAGGGGAGGAACGGCCACGAAGAAAGAAGAAGGGAAACGAAACGTTCACCCTGCGCTGAAGAGCCAACTCGTGGAACTGCGAGTTGCAAGCGTGCGATCACCGAGAGGAGGGCTAACGCGGGGAAATGTTGCTGTTTGTAATTACGGCTAGCGATGGAATCAAGCCTTCGTATCTACTTGCTGATATTAATTACTTCCTTCGCGAACGATTAACAGATGCTAATAGAAATGAATATTTAAAAAATTGTGAATCCCGGGTTTCTTTACAAACCTAAGTTTAGATATTTAGACTGACGTGAAAAATATTCATAAATATTGTGGAGTATGGTAGCAAAGGAAGATCTACGGAAGGAATAGAATCAATAAATTTATCTGAAACCACTGAAATCGAAGAGATATCATCTAGATTCGTTGCTGTCCGAGATATGCCCGATCCCACCACTGATCCCAACCACGTGTTACCGACTGCTACAGTTACAACCCTTCGAGTTATCATTTCTATTATCCTTGGATACCACAGGACATTGATTAACCGTTCGAGCTGAATATTATCCTACTATAAAATTGCTCTGCTAGGTATTTCCTCTGTATTTATCCAGCGTGCAAGGTGTTTTAGCTTCAAATAGAGAAGCTAGCCCTCTCCTCGGTCAGCACCGCCATTTCTCTTGTACTCGGCCGATCTATCGCGATTTACTTTGGAATTCTACTCGGTCCGATCGTTGCGCTCCTCAGAGAGCACTCCATTACGGTTTCACAAATTACGAGAGCAATCTACTTCGACGGTGATCTGATTCAGATACCTCGGCTCTTATTACCGAAGCTATATTCGTTCAGCGTGTCCGCGGGTCGACAATGTTCGATCTTACTTAGAACGTGATAATCGTCCCGATGACGTCCCCCTTCCCTTACCGCGCGAACCACCGAGCAACGGCAATAATATATTATCACACGATTAAACAGAACATTCTGTACAATTGGGATCAAGTGCAGCACACATTTACTTTGGCGCAGAGCTTCGGTTAAAAGGCCGTTCAAACTTCAAACCAGTGCAACGAACAGAAGTGAAGGCATGGCGGGTGACGTGTACAAGTTTTAGTTACAAGTTCTATGCATAGGCAAAAGCGAGCTCTCCGAAGATTAATTCGGACCTGTTGTTACGGTTACGCTCCATCGTCCAAATAGAACCAGAAGTGAAAACGCGTGTCGATCGTTAGTGCGGCCAAGCAGCGATTTTCAGCTTTCCAAGTTCCTCCAAGATGTCTCGAATAGTATGTACAAGTGCGCGCAGGGACCTTGAAGTATGGGATAAGAACCGGATTAGAGTAACGCGTAACGGAGCACTCTCTAAGCTGAGTACACGCTAATGGCTCTCCTAAGAACAAACTGATTAACATAATTGCGAATATTCCAACCGGGCGATGTACAGAACACCTCTGAGCACCTATCAGGCTTGTTCCTTCGTTTCGAACTCAGCATTCCTTTCCTCTCCGCCACCGCGAAACATATCGACAGAGTCTACCGATAAAATACTTCCTCGGGAACACCATCGAACGAACCGGCAGCTACTTATTGGACGCGCGTCGATAGAAAGCGTATTATTAATCGTCGACTGGGTCTGCCGAGCCGCGAGTGGTGACGGAATCGAGTGGTACTGCGAGTAATATAGAAACCACGTGAAACAAGTTTTGAATACTACACGAGTGTTTAAGGCTTACGAGAACCGTAATGGAATAATGCTCGAACCTTATACGAGCGTCTCGAAAAATGATGAAACTACTTGCAAGCGGAAGTGGAGCTTGGCCAAACGTGTTCAAACTATATCTGAACACTTGGACAGGCCTTGGATAATATATAGGCTGGTCTAAAAATGAGCTCGAAGAATTTCAGGATACATACTGTTTGTAAAAATTGGTCTGTGAATCGAACCTGTCGAAATAAGTGACTTTGATTTTCATTCGCTTTATATTAGTTTTTGCGATGATAATCGTTAATTTGCAATCGTTACTATCGTAGAACAAATTTCACGTTCATAGAATAACAGGACTGATTTGCGGACCTGTATTAATTGGACATTCTCTGTCTATTTTTGTGAGATAATGTTCCTAAATTCTTTTTACGAGTCTGATGATCGAAGCTGTTTCTAATGGGAGATACTATTTCAGTGCCATCGAGTGTAACATACCTGTCCGTACTATTTCCAACGATTCACGCTACATTATAAGGTTCGAATACTCCCGAAAGATTTGATATTTGGCTACATCCGAGGTGCCTCTCGTCCGAAATCTGGTACCGTCATAATAGGAATCGATCTCAGGAATACATTTGCACTGATTGTAAAAATCTTGATACGATTCCTCGTCAAAGATTAGTCACCTCGTAAACAGAATTGTTCCCCAGCTGAATTACATAATCCCAATCCCTGTCTCCAACACTTGCGAACTTGCCCCCAGTAAATGGAAGTGCGACAGATATAATAAATATACCTAAACTTTTCTCTGGCCTGAACAATTGATTTCTCGATTGCGACACAATCGCTATTGCAACCTCACGCGACCCGACCACAATCCACGGGTAATAATCGCGCCCCTGAACAAAAGCGATGCTATCTGCGCGAAACGTATCAGACTTGTGCAATCAGCCCATGCTTCGGACGGAGTAATTATCTTCACGAATGCGAGTCGATTCGAGCGGAACGATGATGCTGAACTGTTGAATTAACTTGTACTCAGAGTATATTTGCTCCCATCGCTAGCCACTAGCGGAACGAAAGCTTCGTTCGAGGTGTTCTATGATCTGTAAAAATGGAGTCCTGTGAAAGGAGACGAGAAGATCGAGAGAGAGAGAGAGAGAGATGGGGGGGGGGAGAGAGAGAGAGAGAGAAACAGAGAAAAAGAGAGAGACAGAGAAAGGGTGGAATCATCCGAGGGACCGATCGATGCTCTCTCAAAGACTTAAATGGTTCGCGCTGCGTGGATGCATGTAGTTCAAGGTGCGTGTACCTGTGTCGATAACGAGAACGAGGTATCTTTTTATTCTCATCACTCCAAGGGGGATCAAGCTTCCTCGACTAGCGCTCGATACAATAGTGGTAGAGACTCCATTTTAATAGTAAATACCCCAAAGCGTGTCTCAGTCCGAGTATGTGTATGCATATATGCATGAACGTGCTTGCGCGCGCCTAGGTAACTCGAGTTTGTCTACGAGCGCAGGCGTACGTATGTGTGTGCGTGTACGTGTAGGTATATACGTGTACGTTGTGTCAAGTATCTGTACTCTCGATAAAACGTGTCGACGTATCGATCAACATCTGCGCTCACGCTACCTTCTGTTCCTCGATTAACGTGCAATTTGAAGAATATTTGCGTGATATGCTAGGCACTAGGCTCCTCACGGTGGAAGGTAAAAGGTCATTTCAGTGAGTTCCGATCGATGAGCCCCGAAGGGCAGGGCGAAGGGAGCGAAAAGGGGGAGGGGGAGGGGAGGGCGTGAGGGGCAGCAGGGCTGGGAGTGGTTGGGAACGTTAGGCAAAAAGGGGTGCCTCGGCCGCCGGCTCAAAAGACGTTAAAACTTCTGACGTCCCGCAGCTGGTTCGATTTTTCAATAAAATCTGATTTCCGGCAGAGTCCCGTGCGTTTTTATTTCGAGGGATCTTCAAAGGTAGCGGGGGAGCAGCCTGCACACCCGGGTTACAGGGTCTTAACCGTCGACCCGCCGACGACGTCGCGTTCGCTGCAAGAGAACTTTGTACAACGCTCCTTTACATTACATTTATGTATATACTGTACAGACACCGGGCTGCCCCGTAACAACCCCCGCAACACGGGGAGGAGGCGATTCTTCGTAGAAAGAGGGCAAAAGGATACGTGGAGCGGAATCTCTTCGCGCGACGCTCCGTTTCGAGGAAATGGACCCTGAGAATCTGTGCGGAAGGATGTCTTTGCGTGACTGGTGCTGACTTTGGGTAATAAACTATCTTGTTATACCGTACAATTTTCAGGAACGTACGAAATTCTTGGTATCGTACCAAGATTCTTGGACATAAGTGACTCGACTTTGGGAGCTCTTTTCAATTTATATAGCTATTAAAAATTATTTACTAGAAGAATGATCTTACGGATTTTTACGAAAGAAAAAAAACTATTAATACTATGCACGCCACTTGAAGTTAACCCGAACATTCACGAACCCGTCTCGCACTCGGCGGATTTCAAAATCAATTTTCCCCATAACGAGCGTCTATACGTATAAAAAGTCCATTCCAGAATTACGATGCACCTCTTTCACGTAGAATCGCCTGCTTACTGGATGTACCACCCATCACAGGACATCTTGCACACAAAACTGGTAAGTACAAAAGAGTATACCATTGGTTAGTGAAGGATTCTGTCGGTTAGATATGTTAGATTCACCGATGGGAATGCGTTAGCGTGAGTTGCTGTTAACGGTTACATTGCGTGTGTGCCTCTTTCAGGATGAACGATAAAGGCAGATACACAGTTCATCTCGTAAATACACAAATAGGAAGAACGACAGACAATGAAATAGAGAATGAGCCAGAGAGAGAGAGAGAAAGATATATATATATATAGATATGAGCTTAACAGACATTGAAAACGGAGGGAAGAAGTAACTGTTTCAAGAAGAGACTGTATGTCGGGGAGGACGTACTCTCCAAAAGTAAACGAGAATCTCCTCTTTTTCCAGACAAAACATAGCTTTTTCCCGTAAACGTGACTGCGCTACCGTTCGCCTCACGGTCCATAGGAAGGAACAACTTCCGCGCGTGTATCAGCAGCGCGGCGCGTCGAAGCGCATCGACCACGAAGCACACATCCCCCTCTTTTTCGTGCCTCTTTATTCCACCCCTTTCCCAAAAATAGCCCCGACTCGAGGTGTTTTGCAACGGTATCGAGCGACAATTCCCGTCAACGATAAAATACAGACACACCCGTGGCCCCACGGTGGATTGGATTGCAGCATAAGTATTTATTTCACAAATCTGGTCATCAGTACAAAAATATTACAATATATATATAAATATATATATAAATATATTTAAAAAAAATTTCTTGTTTGTTTCATTCGATTCCTCGTCGCTTATCCATACCTAGTTATTATATATATATCTATATAGGAATTCTAATTGCTAGGTACATTAAGTGTAATTGTTAGGTTCTCCAGAAGCGGTTAATTTAAATACCTTACGATACTTGGCATTAATTCACGCTGGTGCAGACAGTCAGGCGTATATGGCACGTTCAGTTTTTGTTCTCTCTTTTTTTTTATCCTTTCGTTTTTTTGAACCCCCGTTTGTCGAACAGGTCGGGAAAAAGAGACGGAGCACTTGCGCGACGCGAGCAGGCGCGGTTTCCGACGGTCGACGATGGGTGGCGTGCCGGATTTAACAACGGACTTCGGTCGTGAGGAAAAGTCGTTCACGAGGGATCGATCGCCGTATCGACTGTGAAACGATGTCGGCGTTCACGGTCCACACGGCGGCTGTAAACTTCCCAAGATTCGTTATAGAGATTCCATCCGAACCAGCAACGCTGGTAGGTACCATTCGATACCCAAGCGTTTCCTAGCTGAAGACATTGAACGCGTCGGAGTGAACAATGTATGTAAATCGACGGCTCGTTTGGCACACGCTTCATTCGCGCGATACGAAATTCGGAGTTACGTCGGGGCGGTACCACTGAAACGGAAACGATTTCACTTGGGAAAAATCGCCGCGGCGTTCCGGAATTATCAGAAAATATCGCAAGCTGTTTGTACGTAACCAACGGATGCTCCAACACCGATGCTTTCAGCGGCCAAGTTCGTACTGCGAACGCTTCCGCCGATATTTCAAATTGAAACGCTGTACAGAAGACTGGGGTGCGGTGCGAGCACTCTCCGCACAACCTAGACGAGATCAAAACGGCGATGCGAGGGTTTAATCGGGCGGAGAATCAGGGCGAATGTGCTTCCCGAACCAGGCCAAAGTCCCTTTCACCCTAAGCTACCGATGAGGCAGGTGCACGCGTGCCTCCTCCGGAGGCGCGTTCCGTCGGAATCGATCGGTATGGGAAAGAAGTATAGAGCGGCAAATCGAGCCGAAAACGGAAAACTGGCACACCCAAGGGCTGGCCAACCGAGCCACCCTCCGATAGGATCCATAGCCTCCGAGCTCGCGTTGCGGCTATCGCCGTTTTCACCAGCTGTATTAGCTAATCAAGCCGATTGGAACTTCCAAGCGATCCGTTTCGATTGAACGGTTCCCCGCGAGATCACCGCGCGGGAAGATGATATCATTCGAGCTCCAGCTCCGTTTCATCCTTTGTCTCGCAGAACATATCCCCAGTGGCTCCGAGGCACGTAAAAATTCGAGTGTGCATCGAAACGTTCGCCTCGTGGCGATCGTGTCTGCGAATAAACGACATTACGGGGGGGGGATGGGGGGGGGGGGAGAAGATATCGAGAGGCCCTGATGATACTTTCCACCCAACGACGCTGCGACCCGCGGAGCTCGGTGTCGCCAAAGTTCGATTACTTTGCAGGGTTATAATTGTACCTCCCGAGAAGGAGAGGCTGATCGACCGAGGTGTTGCTTTTCCGCAACGCTTTCCAACGTATTTATACGTTCCAGCGGTGGAAGTCATACACGAAAATAGAAAGAGGTGCTCTTGGAATCGAGACAAAAGCGAGAGACTCTAACGTGTGTCTATCCAGAGTTACTGGCTTTGGGGTCGAATTTTCTGCAAATGTGGTATATGTGTTTCGGTAAAGGGTGCTACGCAGGCTTTAACCGCGTGTTTAGATGAAAGATACTAGGGAGGAGTATCTATTACAGAGGTAGCACATTTCTGTATGGCTGGGTGATGAATGATCGCGAGGATTAGGTTGAGAGCTTGCTCCTAAAGAGCGTCTTTAACTGTAGAGATACTGGCGATTTTTTTTTTTTACTAATAAGTGCTAATCACGACCTGGACGAGCAATTTTTTTTATGGAAACGAATTTTGTAAGAATTGATGGATGTCAATAGCTACTAGGATTTTAGTCGCTAATGGTCAACTATTTTTGGAAATTTCCTTAGAATTTAACTGCTTCTCAAGTTTGAGACTTTAAAATACGATAATTGAAATAAATGAGAATGATATCGGCGCGTTGGTTCGGTCAATTTATTTTACTCGCGCAACTTTTGAATTTTACTTAGGAAGAACGAGAAAAGAAATGTTCTGTATTCTGAAAATTGCTCTGTACGGTTCAAAGTAACAAGCTAAGTAATATGCAATATGAAATAAGGGGAACGTAGACGATACTACCCTTCACAAGGATGTGAAGCTTGATAGGTATATCTGCGGATATAGTGGATGGAAGAAATACACTGATATAATTTACGAACGTGAATCTATTAAGAACACCAAACTGGCATACTAAGCCTGCGCCACCCTGTAACAACTGAAGGAAACCGCAATTAGTACCTCGCGCCCTAACTTGAGTGAACATCAGCCTAATCACGACAGCTTTCCCAGCCGCAATCCCCCAAGTACATTTCTTCCACCCGCAACAAGCTCTAACTCGTACCACCGCTAAATGATTTGGAAACGCATCATTAGAACCCGTTCCCCCTTCGACGACGGTGAACCATTAGTGGCTAACAAAGGAGAAATGGTTGACACGCATCGACCACTGCATCTGAATACGGGTCCAGGTCGTGACCTACCCTTCTGAGCGTGATCTTACGGGATGCCGTCGGTTGCTGACCGACTTGCCACAATGGAGGGCAGCTGTGCCGTTGAGAGAACGACATAGAACCGTCCCCAGTTATCCGGACAAACATATCGTACTGATGGCCCGCACACCACCACCACCAGTACGCCACACCACCACCGCCCGTTCCTCCCCTGCACGAGCATTCCGCGGCTCGGAAGGTTGCAAGGGCGGAGGCATCCAGCAGGGCAGCTGGAACCCCTGCTGCCTGACCTTGCGGGGCAACCCCCTCTCTCATCAGTGAGACACCACTGGCCAACACTGTAACAGAGAGAGAGCGAGAGAGACAGAGCGAGAGAGAGAGAGAGAGAAAGAGGGAAAGAGATAGTGGTTGATTAGCGTGCGAGGGAAAACGAAAAGGACAGAGGGATTGTTTTCAGAGCTTAACAACGGGGGGATCTTCGTAACGCGAGACCCGTCAGTTGCATACACCGACATCGATCATCTCGTTTGCGTTTCCACGCAACTGTGCCGCGAAAATTAAAAGGAGAGCGAGAACGAGAGGAAGAGAGAGTATGAAGCAGTAAGAAAAATGGAGAAACTAGGATAAAGATGGTCGGTTACAGTAACGCTATACGTGTCGCGACCCCTCTCTCCCTCTTCCCTCTGTCTCTGTACTCCGCAAGTGCATTCGGCTTCCCCTAACGTGCACACAAGGGGAGGCCAACCCATGCGTCCTGTACATACGTGTGCGGATTCAACGGAACGGCCGTGCAACTGCCGGAGAAACTGTTTCGGGAGGCTATTCCCTCCGACCCTCCGCATCGCCCGAGCAAACCCCCCATGGATGCTTTCCCCTCGTTGGAAAACCAGGTGACACGGCACGCTCGCGTCAGGGCGATCCGAGGCACAATAGGTCGGCGCGCGACTATCAGTTGCGAGGAAATAAAGATGAAGGGCGGCTGACGAACCAGTCAACTCGCCCCCTGGGTGAAAACGACCGGCGTAGAACTCGCGGCTGGTGAACCACGTAAAGTTACGTTCATCGATCCAGCCACTCGCGGACATGAATTAAAAAGATACGTATTCATTCAAACAAGCTTCTGGGCAACCCGTTAGCATTTAACGGTCTCAAAAATATCCCGCTGCAATTCCGTTCACTGCCTGAACGCGCACGGGACTCGAAATGAACGGCGATACGCTAAAAATAATCCCACCTTCTCACGTGCACAGAATCTATAAATTTTCCGCGATAGTTTCGCAGCCATGCCCCGCATAACCTATCATTTCGCCTAAGTCAGTGAATCCGGGCGGGCAGGAGTCAATAACTAACGCTGATTGATCGCGCGCAACCCGCCCGAGCGGGAAGAACGACACGCTCGGGGCTTTACGCGAATGAGCAAACAAAAGGGGCAGAGGAGTTTGAATACAACGACTGTTGGACACACCGTATACTATGTGCCTCGTAACGGACAACTGTGATTTTCCATGAAAAAGAACCGCGGAGGGGGAATGAGTTATAACATTTGTTGGAACTTCGTTTTGGAGGAAATGAATTTTTAATTCTGAAGGATTAGTCTTTGTCTTGAGGACGTGGTTCCATGATTCCGTTTTATACCAGTATTCAATTTTAACAATTGAATAGCAAGAGCAAAGTCGATGTTCCTGGTAAACTTATCATCGAAGAAATACATTCTTTATAAGAGGATTCGCATGTCCTATGTAGAATCTAACACAAGCCTAGATAGAACTCGAGCACGTGGCTGTAGAAATGAGACTAAAGGAGACAAACCTAGAGTTCCTCGGTGTAGTTGAATTGTGCGTTTAAACCTGATATTCATATTGTCCGTACATTTTAGTGCGCAAACATTTAGTTTGACCAAACGCGCTGGTCGAAATGCGACATTCGAATAATGCCCGTAGTCTGAATAATTCGAGACTCAAATGACGCGGAATTCTAAAGGGATTAATAGCTATTAAATAGTGTATTAAGCCTGTGGAAATTATTATCGAGAACATGGCGACGGTTCGAAGCTGGAATGAAACAGGTGCGCGCATTAAATCGCTGAACGCGGAAGGATGCAGCAATTTAATCAGCGTGTCGAGGATAACTTTTTCAATCCAGTTGCGAGAGCGAGTCCGTTATCTACGGCATTTAATCTAGATACGCCCGAATACTGCCCCGCTAAATCGAACTGCTAATTGTCCAGACACTCTCGGCAAGCCACTGGTACCTAACACAGAGAAGCCACGCTTCAGGAATGTTGCTGGAAAAATACACACTAGCTCGAAGAACTTTTACGAAAAGTTTCTGAATGGCAGAAAAATCCAGGGGATATACCGGCCGCAGCCACCAGGAATAATTGCCGCGCGGGGATCTCGGGAGCCTGCGAAACTCGGTCACTCGGATGTCCATGCCGTCGCGACTGTTCCGGGAAAACAACTACGCGAACGAAACAAACTCTGTCGCGCCTGTAAGTGACGTATCTCGCGCCTGTGTCTCGTTACAGGTAAAAATGAAAAGGTTACAGGGTCGCAGGTAAAAAAAAGGGGAGATCCAGCGAGGCTAGGCTTGGAATTGTTTGCCGATGTGCTAACTCGCTGGATGGCAAGTGGTTACGACGAATCAAGCCGAGGAGCAGGCTACTTTCGATCCTTCGAGTTGCTCGCAAGTTCTGACGAGCTGGCTGTCTCGCCGACACGCGGCGTTTAGTTTCGAGGCGAGTTGAAGAACGAGCCACAGGAGCTCCACTCCTCCATTGGCTAAGCTAGCGGAGTTTAAAGGAAACGCGGGCAGGATCGAGGACGAAAGGCGAAAGCCTCTTGTCGCGTGCTCGAGAAAACGAAACTCTTTGCAGCGGGGTACGCCTCCGCTTGGTGATCCTCTTATTGAGGACCTCCGCCGACTCGTACTCCGATCGTTCATCCGTGAAGCACGGCCCTGTAATAAGGGCGAGAAGATATGCCTTTAAGAAGCTTATCACGGAAAGGACCTTCCGCCTCCCGCCCACGAGTTTCTTGGTCTAGTACTCTAGTACATTACCCCTTTTGCTCTCCAGACTGAGGAGGATCTCTCTCGCTCCCTCTCCCCCTGACCCCCTTCGCCCGCCAACCTCCTACTCGAGAATATTAAACAACCGATAGCCCCGCGAGAGCTATAATACGCCGTTTCGTCCTCGAAGCCGCTTTGTTCGAGATCGATAGACGCTATCCCGCGCGGCTGCTGGTTTGCACGAGGAGACCAAAGAAGTGATTTTCGAGGCGGAAGTAATAGTATCGGGGATGAACGGTCGAGCGAACAACGCTCGAGACGATGGAAATGGGTGTCGATCGGAAGGAAAAAATCGACCACGGCTAAGAACGTTTGTTGGTGGTGAATGACTTGCGTAATTGGGTCCACGGAAGCGTTATCACTTCGCCGAGGAAATCCGACAGGCAAGCCTGTCGCGTTGGCTCCCGGTGCAACGGAATTTTATTGGTGGTTACGCTAATGCGCAGGGCGAATGGGGTGGAAGTTGAAAATGGAGAACACCTCGTGGTTGGATACCGCCATTTGTCGCTAAACTCGGGATGATGTTTCGCGGACTGCGAACTAAGTCTGTTATTAGATCCGGGGAAGTAGAATGCGTTACTTTTAAACGGAACGGGGTAGAAATGGGCAAGGCGTATCTGGCGTTACTGAAATCCTGCGCTGAAGAATTTCGGACGCGGTAGCAGTTCACGGCAAGTTCGTCGCGTTAGGTAATGCAGAAAGATGTTTGGATGGAGCTGCGGGTCTGTTTGGCCAAAGTATTTAGCCAAACTCTGGAACCGTGTTACGCTAAATGGAAATGGAAATGGAAAACTGTGTCGCGTAAATCTGGCTACACGAATCTACCACTTCGATGCGACGTCGTTTGAAATTCGACGTCGAGCAAAGTGTATCAAGCCTTTGACTTTTATGCTTCCTTAAAATAATAATAGATTTGCCTCGTGTGTGAGCTCGAATGGTTGCACCTTGAAAATGAAATCGAACAACTGAGATTAATATTTCGCGCAGCTTCTGCAATGTTTATCTTGGTATTTCCTGTCATACACAATAATATCGTGACGCTAAGGAAAGGCTTGGATGACCCACGACATCGTGACCCTAAAAGTGATAAACTCTTGAATATACATAAACGTCATACAACAGTCAAGCAAAGTATAATGGAAACGGTGTTTACGCTGCAGCAAAATCTACCGTACTGCATAAAGGAATGAATGAACGATAAACTTCTTTTTCATACAAACATTCAGATCCAAGATTACCTCGACAACGTGTCAGCAAAAAGAATTATCCCAACCATTTTGACGTATTGGAAAAGTAAGACTCGCGAAGATCAAAAGAACCGCATTCCCGTCGAACAGTTTCTATCTCACGATGACGGATAAAGAAGCTGTTTAAGGTAGTAGTTTAGGGGGAGCCTGGCTGCATACCTAACAAGCTGCCAACCAGGAAGACGCAAGAAAAATAGAAAGAAGGAACGACAGCTCCCGAAGGAGGATCGATCGGCTACGGAGGCAAGATGCGCGGAAAAAGAATAATTACGTTAATGAAGGGAGCCCGATGTAATTAAATGCAACGGGTAGGCGGAGCAGATGGACCGTGTCTTCGTCACGAGCGGACGGAAAACGACGGAACGCTTTTTATCGTTAACCGTGAAACGCCCTTTGACCGGGAAGAGAACGGTCGCAAAGTCGCGTAAGACTAATTTCCATTTGGCTTCTAGCGGGGCGTCGTTGCTCTACTAATGCACGAACCCACCGATTCCCTGCGCCGTTAAAGGCCGACGGAGGAGTTGCGGCGCGAAGTAGCTCGTCCTAGTCGGGATGTGACAACGTGTCTGGCCCGATGACGCCCAGGTGTAGGGAAGAAATTCTCCCTCGCCGAGCGTCGCGAGAAATTCATGAAATTAATCAAGGTGTCTGGCGAATGGTTAATCAAAGCGGAGCAGAAATAGGCTACGTGCCACTTCGGTTAACCGACATTATGATTCACTTTTTCCCTTCGCGCGGTGAACGACTTTTCCTGAAGAGTTCCCTCGTTGGCTACAGGCGGCGAATTACAGACTATTCCTAGGTTTTTGATTATCTCGGTGCTCGGTATCGTTACCAAATATTAGTATAAATTCCGGCACGCTCGTCGGTCGCGAGATCCGCTTATCTGCCGCGAGAAGAGATCGATACGGGTATCGAGACACCACGAATTCTCATCGCGTCTTCCTTCGATTTAATAAGTACAGAATCACGGGGCCGAACACGGTGGGACCGTGTTCCTCGCTCGCCCCGTCGTAAAAGCTTCGTAATTCGCGACCGTATTGCGTGACTAGCATCGCCGTTCGAGCGAAAGAAGCGTCCGTTCCCGCATGCTTTACGCGCCCTACGTTTCTCGTGGATTATAACTTATAACGACCACGTTTTCACCGTGAATTCCTGTCGAACGAAGGAAACTGCCAGCGAAACGGTTGTCCAAGGTCTGTCGCGTGACGCGAAGTGCGAAAGAAGAGGGACCTTTAAACCGCGTGCGACGATATTCGTGCGAGCGACCTGAAGAAACAAGAAGCGTTCAAGAATTCGAGAGCGTAACGAGTGAAGGGTGGAAATGTTCGAGCGAATGACTTTATTGCATCTTAACCATAAAACCCTCCGATCGGTCTTTCCTCGATCTTATAATATTAAAAGGCAAGCTGTGAAAAACGCTTTCCTTCCTATTCGAATGAAATCTAAAGAAGGCAAGGGCGAAGTGTACGGCGAGATCGGTGGCGATCGCACGACTCCCTTTACGCGTTCCAACGACCACCGCAAACTCTTGACAGCTTCTTGCTTACGCCCCGCGGGTAGAATGACGAAAGTAAAAGATAAAAGCGGAGAGAAGCAAGTTGAAGCTTGCAGAGTTGCCAGTGGACTTGCGCGGCATTTATATCTCGGGGTGTTTCTGTTTTATGTGACCCTTCAAGTTATCCAGCCGGGTCCTACGGCAACCGCACAGGGGGCAGACGTAATTGCCCGGATTGTGGGTCAAGTAATGATTCTTTGTGTTCGACACGACCCGGCCGCATATTTTGCATTTGCTAGTGTACGTGTACGGCAACTTTTCGAAATAGTCCGACAGATTAACTTTCTCATTGTACGTAAGCGGCGCGCACTCAGTGCCCTGAGACGTTAAAAGTGTCGTATCTGCAAATAGAGAAAAGGCGTGTGTGAAAAACGGCCATCAACGGGGGTGATTCGATTGGCGCTCGGCCTGCTCGGCCTGCTCTCCCCCGAGCTCTCTCTTTTCTATTCGCTTTGATCGGATTCACTGCAAGGGAAGGGTTTTTACCACCCGACACAGACAGGAGCGGCAGTTTGCGCGCACTGGCGTCGCCAGAAAGATCGATGCTCGATTATTAGATGTCATGCACTGTCGATAGAAGAAGGGAACCGTGTCGCGCGCCCGTTACACATTACACGGGGCGTATATTATATCCGTAGTTATTTATTATATTATATATACATATATATATATATTTGCGTATGTATAAAATATATATATACATATACATATACATAGATTATCGATTATTGAATAGTCGAGTATTGTACTTAAAAAGGAAAGGCACCATAAAAAACCCCTTCTATGAAAAATCTGTTCTTGCAACAGCCTTCGGGCTTCAGAGACTAGTTCATCATGACTATTTTAGAGCCTCGCCGGCCCACAAGAGAATCAGTTTTATACTCAGTCTTCGACGTCTTTCACAACCTACGGTATAAATATTAATAATAATATAATATATGATCTATTAAATATGCATATAAATAGTTTTCGCTTAATACTGATCTCCTCCACCTGCGGAACAGGACTGGCATATACCTATGCGTATATATGTGTACATTACGAGATACAGGTTTTGATCGTACACCGGGCATGGAACTGGACGAAATGCTCCAACGGTACACACACACTCTCACACACACACACGCACACAGTGTCTCGTTACTTGCTAACGAAACTGTAGGAGCAATTTCGAGGGGAATTTCCTCGCGGTTGGAAATCATCATCCCCCCCGAAAAGCACAGAACGCGCCGTGCACGTTTAACCGTTCGAAGTATCTCTCTCTCTTATGCAAATCTAATCAAAGGCAATATCTCGAGGTTTCTTGCCGGGCGAAATTCTGTGGCAGAAATGAATGTCTGAGCTGCGGAGGCTCGGTAAAACTCAGTTCCATGCGCCGCGTATATTAACAGCGACCCGGGAATTTCGGGGCGAAACCGCTCCGTTCCGTTCCGTTCAGTTTCCGTGCGGTGCCGTGTAAGTAACACTTGGAAACCGTGATTTCGCGTTGCTACAGAAAAAAAAAGGTAGTGGTTCGTCGCGCGTACGCGACACCGCGGCGATATCATCTGCTGGAGGTAGTCTACGAACACTATCAGACTTTATTTCTTTCTTTCTTTTTTTTTTTTTATTCTATTTCTCTTCTCTTTCGTTTCGTTTTTTTTTTTTTCGTTTGTACTCGAGCCACTCCGACGTGAGATCTCTAGCTGATCGACTCTACGAGCGTAGGACAGCTAGCGGGTGGGTAGCCTCTAATTCTTGAACCGAGGCGCGGAACCGAACACTTATCTCGCAAGTAAAGGAAAGCAAAACCCTTAAAAGTAATTAGAAATTAGAGACGTACGACAATAAATAGTTTCTTGATGATTTCGTTATGAGAATAATTTAAACGAAGAACACGACGATTAAAAGTAAACCGGGTGGACTAGCTCGGCACAAGTGATGAATGCCGAGTTACAGAACAGACCCGGCGAACAGTAGATTAACACTAATCTCGTCCTCCCTGCGTCACGGAACGCGAGAGCAACGAACACCGCGGCAATTTCTCGGTTCAGCATCCTCTTTCGATGTCCCGCACGCACTATACATGTCCATATGCATTCCCCCTCCGTGAAAACGTCCCCGCTAAAACGTTAGACTATAGGCGGCCTGGCCCCGCGTTTTACTCTCGGCCGTTCGCGTGCGTGCAGGATACGTTCTAGGTGAGGTAAGCTGGTTCCGATTTCGCTAGAAAGTGCTTGTGCTCTAAACGCATGAACGGCGATATCAACGATCCCTCTCGTATTCCGTGCTTCAACTTAATATGCCTTTTCAAATTGTCCGATCTCGTTAACGATATCATGCAGATCTGGCACTGATATTTATCGGGGAAATGCGATTTCATGTGCTTTTTTATGTTCGCTACGCTCTTGCCGCAGAGCTTACAACACTCCGTGGCGAGGCCCGGTAGCTCTAACTTATTCTGACTGTCTTTACTTATATCCTTCTCTTTTTTGCAAGTTCCTGATGTTCCTGGAATATACAAGATCATCCCGTTTCAATGTATAACTTTTCATTTGGATGCCACTCTGATTACCGACAATCTCTACCAGACTCATCATAAGATACAGACGTAATAATATAAAGGAAACGTGTAATACACCGTTCAGAGAAAAAGGTCACACTCTACGTCAAGTCAAAGAGTTGCAGAAAAGAGGGGATTCTCTAAAGTCAAATTACGTTCTCCAAGTCAGAAAGTTACGAAGGTAGTAGAGTCTCAGAAGCGCCGCACTCGGCGGAAATATATATATATATATGTGTACTTTATCTATATCAGATGCCTACTCGTAACAAAATCAATTTAAACGTCAAATCACGTAAAGAAAAGAATAAGCGCACACCTACTGGTCTCATCACTGTCCAAGAGTACAAATAAACGCAAAAGCTAGCACAAAACATGTCGTCACACAACCGATAGGAACAAATCAACAAGATGTAGAATAGAACAAAAGCAAAGGAATGAAGAGGGGTCGGGAGCGAGAGATTTAGAGAGAAAGAAGACCAACAACAGAACAAAAAGAATAGAAGAAAAGAGGATGAAGACGAAAAGATAGTTATCGCTAAAAGAATCAACGCAAGCAGAAGAACCACTGGTGAAGAGAACTGCTGACAGTGTAATACTTTCCTCGAGCGAACGCTCGTATTCGTAGGATCGGGGTGAAAAAAGCGATTCGAGTTATCTGAAAAGTTCTTCCTACCGCTATTCCTCTTTCATCAACGTAGCTCCATACAAGAGACCCATACGCGCGGATTACACGCGGAAACGTCGGGATCTGGCGCAACGTTGCCTACAGCAGACGGACTCGGTTCTTTGTCCATGACGAGCAACGACGGCTCTCGAGTCAACGATCATGAACGACGAACGATGACGACGACGACGACAACGACGATTTTCAGCGAGATCGAGCGCCAACAGGTTCGGAAAAACTTCAGCTGGGCACCGTCGCGTTAGCAACAGAATCCCCCTCTCCCTATTTTCTTTTCTTTTTTTCTTTTTCCTCGCCACTGACGCCACGACGAGGCGTACCCTTGAGACACTCTCAGCGAGAGCCGCCTCAAGAGTAATCGTTGCTACCAGCAGAAACGATCGCGTTATGTCACTCTTCTTGCCATCGGATCCGGTGACGTCCGTACCGATCCGTCGATCGTTTACGTAACGCACGCGAGTCGTTGTATTTCTGTTAATATAGTACCTTTCCGTTTGCTCGTGTACATGTATGTCTATGGCTATGTCCTTCTGTTACGTATGGGCGATCGTGCCTCTATGGGTGTACTCGTGGATCGAGAGAGGGAAAAAAAAAAGAGAAACAGCGCAAGAGAGCGACGACGAGAACGTAATATTAAAGATCGGTTCTGGCGCGGTGATGTATGTAAAGATGTGGTGGAATAAAATAAAAGGTACTTTGTAAGAGGACAGAGAGAAACAGTGTGTAAAAGAAAAGGGACATGCACAGAGAATCCCGCTGTAGTGATGTATATATACATACATATACATATACATATATGTATATACGTTCCGTTTACAGAGTTTACACCGTGATTTATAATCTACATGTGAACACACGTATATACATGTTCTGCCGCGCGGGCAACGCATTCACACACACGCGTGTCGCACTGCCGAACGATATCCGTTATTGTATGTATACTCTGTCACGCATCATACACCGACCCACCGATATGTATGTATATGTATAGGGTAGCAAAAAACAGAAATGCAACACATACGGGATACCACGTACTCGCAATCATCGGTCACACACCGTCTCAAGTTCAGCCAAACAGGGAGTACTGTCCATTTGCTGATACTAACAAAATTACTGCCCTCCACTTTGCCGATACCATTTTGCCCAAACCATCGTATTTGTTAGATACTCCTATACGTGTATATTAAAACACACTTACGGGTTTTGTAACTACCACAGAGAACATAGCAAATGCACGATACCATCACCACAACACCAAGTGTATATATATATATGTGTATATATATATATATATGAATTGTGTCGTATACCCATATATATATACAAGCACACACTGGCCATGTATGCATATATGTATATACATATACAGGACCTACATCCATCCAACAAGAAAGTTGTTCGTGTTTTCTAAAGAGTAGTTACCACTCACTACGCTTGCCAGACTCGGAAATAGAGGGATGCTCGCTTCGTACGCCTATGTACGACTCGACGCGCAAAAATCCTTGCAAACGTGCATGCACATCTCCCTCGATTTCTTAGATATCACGTATTTCCCCCGCTGCCTCCGGTTTAACGACCATCGAAAGCCGCACCCGGACACTTGTTGATCCGCGGATGACAACCCGCGAACAATCGCGGAGAAAAACCGATTAACGACGGCTGTACGCGTTACTTGTTGCGTCGCGTCGGGAAGTGCGTGATATCTAAATGAAAGTTTGATCGTAATGATAGATGTTTGGTGGTCTTACCATCGAGTGCCTCGAGCGTTTCTGGGGGATTATGGGGTTCGGACGATTCGATCCCCGACACGCCATCGCCGAGCGTGCCCGCTGTGGGTCCTCCTTCCTCTCCTAGCAGCCCGCCTGGATGGCCCTGCACACCACACCATCCATATTTTAAATACCACTGAAAAGGAATGCTACAACGCGCCTAACCAACCATTTTCGTGCCATTGCAGATGCTTGGTTATCGTCGCGCTCGTGTTTTATAAGAAATTAAGGGATCATATGGTGTCAGAAGTGTACGATCCACTTTCAAACGCGGAGGATTTTGTCAAATGACAGGAGAATGTCAAATACAGATAAGACTGAAAATAACGCATGCTGGTGGAAGGAATGATGAAGCTATGGATTGCAACGATATTTATTAATGAGAATAGTGTCAACAAGATTCTTCTTCGCGTGTCAAAGTATTACGGGAACTCGATGTGTTTGAACATGTTTGAAGAAGATATAAATAAAAAAAACTCGGTAAAACAACTCGAGTATACGAGTAATAATGAATGGAATTTATAATAGTCGCTCATTTATTTACTATTTACATCTTCAATCTTAATTATAACAAGTGAAGGGGAAGATTAACTAATCGCGTTCGTAAAGGACAAGCCGCGATAAAAGTATTCTGTTTTCGTTTATATTCAACGCGAGAATATCCATCACAGAAGGGCAACACTTTTAAAATGCATATGCTTTGGCAGTTCTTCCTTTTCTAACATTATTTCAGGATTAACAATGCACAGCGACGATATGCAACTCGTTATAAATATCATCGTGTAAAAATACAGAGTTCAAAGATTTTCATCCATATCTAATCGACTCGCGAAGGCACAGTTCGTCTACTTTAATCGTTATTAGATACATATTTATTTTCACTCAAAATATATTACTCCTCTATGGCCATTGATAAAATATTAACAGTTATAAGAAGCACCTAGCTTACAGAACACAAATGAAGTCCATTACTCTGTGTGTCGATGTTTTCGTAATTTGAATATACACAAATACTTGGGAAAAAATATATCGATTAAGCTACTTCATTTACGACAATAGATACTTGAAAAATTCCATGGAGAAAAATGCACATTTCCGGGTCTATGTTCACACGTGAATTGCGCGTGATCTTCGCGCGACTCGCAAATATATATTTATGTACTGCTTCGGTGTTGAAGTAACGTTGGGTATAATAGAAAAAGGAAGACAACACTAAACGGAATTGTCCAACTACTATGGCAAAGTCATACTGTGAAGAGGATGCACATTATACACACTCATGCTCCATAAGAATGTGATATGACTGTTAAATCACTTATACAGTCTTAAATAATCACGAACATGTAAAACATGCACGCATAGCCTTGTAATAATTGTGTGTAAAAAAAATGTTTTTCTTCGACCAGAAGCGCTATCTCGCGATGACTGAGAGCCCGGCGAATTTTAATCGAGCGTAGCTGGATCACGAGCCAGTTGCGACTAACGTAAAATCAACAGGTATCCATGATATAAGTGTAACTATCCTTTACTTCACTTTCTTTGGCAACACACAAATTGTGCGCCTTACATTTATCATGATGATTCACGATTTCGAGTCTAAAATTACCGTTTCCTGCTGCGAATGAAGTGCGTATTTCAGGAATCGAATCGCTCCACTTTCTACAATATTTACAAAACATAAGATTCGACCTTTCGTCGTACCGAAGCCAGGAATACATGTCTAGCCAGCCAACTTTGAATCTACCCGTCTTTCTACTCGGCAGGATAGACCGATGCGAAACATTGCACAGAGCTGATTGAATTACCGACATCCCCTGTTGATTCACTATTATCGACCTATGCCCATCGTCATTATACGCGGATCTTTTTACGCTCACGCTGTCGGGCAACGAATCGAACAACGGGTGCGACACTGCGCTATTGCTTTTGCACGAGGACGATTTCAGAGGCATAGACTGATTTTGCGAACATTTCTGGGAACTCCCGTAACAGTTGGCTGTAGTCCCTGACATATTGATAGACAGAGAACCTCCAGCCATGATAGTGTTTTCACGAGAAACTTGTATCAGAATGGAATCTGGTTGGTTTTGGGTCATATTCTGTACATCCATAGTTTCGTCACTCTTCCCATCTCCCCGAACCTCCCACTCCACATTAGTCTGTCAACAGAGAAGGAAAGGATATGTGTTTAATCAACACATCTTTCATTTTGCCTTTCAGCATACAAGAAGCAAATTTTTTCTCTTTTTATTCTCTATTTCAACATCCCTTCCTTCCCGTGTCTGTTCGGACTGAATAGTTGTAGGAACACAATAGAGAATTATAGTCGTGGGAAGAGCAACGAAACTATATTTGTGGCATGATATGCTTGGCATGTCTCATGGTTTCACGAATAGCTCAGAAACTATGGTCGAAGGAACTAATTTCTTCGGCAATATAAACATGGATTACAAAATATTATAATGAAAGATGATAAAGTAACATGCTGAAATGAGAACAACACATGATACAAGAAATAAAGTCAGTCGAAGGATGTCAATATTAAATTATACGCTGCATGAAACTACGCCAAACTAGGATATTAAATACATGTAATAAATATTGAAAAAAATTCTCAATTAATAAGTGATATATATTAGGCATTTAACATTCAAAATATTCGTTTCAATAATATAATAAAAATCACAGTAAAACGATGTTTAAACATATACAAAGAGCTTTGAAAATATTTAAAAATGACCAGATTCTGATGCGATAGTCGCTTGAATTTTGTAAATCACTTCCACGAGATAAATTAAATAGATAAATAAAGCGTGTATGTATGAGAATAATCATTGATATTTTAAAAAGAAACAGGCATACCGATAGCAAAAACACAACTATAGATTACTTTCTAGTATACGCTATGCACAGTGCTAGGAATTATATACCAAACATGCATGACGTAACAATATTTTTACTACGATATGAAAAGATATATATACGCAAGATTACTCACCGACAGGGAGATGTTGTCATGGAAGTCCGGCAAATGATGGTGTAGCTCTTGTTTGATAGAAGGATGTGGTTGTGACACTGGAGACACAGGTCGACCACCATCTTCCGCTTCACCTCCCAAGGTATTATTTAACTTTGGAATCACAGGAGGGCTTGATTTGTAACTACATTGCGAAGATGCCTGGAAACAATAAATCAAAAGTGTGCCCACTTGAGAAATACTGAGACCATCTGGGACTGCGATTCGTACGAATGCGTCACAATTAAGTCATACATTATGCGACTTGGATATTTCTTATGTAAATTTATAAATAATGCGATCAAAGTTGTTTATCGCCGAATAAAGTCGAAAATTACCCTTGGTTATCAACAGCATCAGTGAAATTTCTACTAATATTGCACTGTGCAAAACGGAGAAAAACTATGTCCGAATATCTTGATATATCGAAACTTTGGAAAAAATGCCGCGAGAAAACTTCGATACCGTATTACATGATTCATATATTTTACCGCAGATTAGATATTCACTGTATATGTCAAGGTTATAATTACATACATTTGAAAAGCTGTGCAATCACATACATATGTAATTAATTGATAACGACGCACGATTATTATCTCCGAATTTTAAGCGCTACACGTAAGAAAAGTTTGTATGAACAGACATGTGTCTATATATGTGCTACGGTGCACGCATGCACGAACGCACGCGCGCAACCGCGCGGGAACATATGCTTTGAAATAGTTTGTCGGAAAATAATAAAATTGCGGCGATCTCGTATTGGAAACTGCATTTGTAAACAACACAAATTATACGTAATTTTTAAAGCGTTCTACGCGCATAAGCAGCGATAAAAGCCTTAAATAAACAGAAGAATATATTTATCTTATTCGTTATGCTGCAAAATATGATAGATTTAAATATTTTCGAATACACGAGAGCCACCTAAATTAGGGAACGTGAATTTTCTACCGCCTTCTACCACGTATTACTATGCAAACACCACAAATGGATTGATTAATAACTCTGATACTAAAATGTATGGAATTCTTAAGAATCGCCGACGCAGAACTCAGAATCCATAGAACGCAGTAATCGCCGCATTATAACAGACATTTTATGTATGTTTTTTAAATAGAAAGTATCGAAAGAATTTAATGTAATCTGTATTTGGAAAGGAAGAAAATTATAATATCGTCAACGGACTATATTAAAATTTACTTTATCCTTTTCAAACTGTTTATTCGTCTAAGCTTCTACGAGAACAGAAATTACATCGGAACGAGAATAAATGGCAGGTAAATTACTTAAGGCTGAAAACTTAAACGTATCGAAAACATGCACGAAACGAGATGATTTTCAAATACATACCTGAGAATCGGACATGAACCGTTCACTGGGTGGACCACTAAGGTAAACATCGTAGCTGCCCGAAGCCTTTCTTTTCCCCTTTTCGGGAAGAGGCTGAAGGTTATTAGGCGAATCTGTATGCCTAACACTGGTTTGCGTTTCTGGTTCTGACGATGGGTTTTTCTCCTCCACCTTGTCATTTACGCTATTACCAGTGAGGCCTCTAATCTGTAACGCCTCGGCTGTTTTAAGGAACATCGGTAGTAGATGCTGACTAACGTTAACTTCTCCCTTATACATATAGTGCAGCAACGCCTTCATTTCCATGTCATTGACATCCTTCAGGAATATAATTGGATGGGGATGGGTATTCTGGAGGAAAATGCTCTCGAAATATGGACTGCATGCAGAGAGTATCGTCTGGTGGGCCTTGAATGTCTCTCCGACACACGCCAGGGTAACGTCGCAGAGTGCCTCTCTGGCGAGCAACGAGCTGAGAACGTCTGTGAGGTTGGCTGGATGATTGTTCCACCGTAGACAATAGTGTTGGTCCATCTTGTCTATCTCCAATCCCGTCCCTACAACCAAACTAGCTGCCCTGAGCTGTCCACACTAGAGACTATGATCACCCTGACTACAGAATGACTCCCTAACCCTTAAAACGTTAACTCACACGCCTTCTTCACGCACACTCTCCTATATCGGTTTGACGATATCTCCTCGGAGATTATATCGCAACTCTAGACCCACACAACTTCCTCCGTGCTTCTGCAAATGTGCCACATTGCAGTATAACTGTAAAACCCTTCAGGGTTCACGCGTCGCTACTATACGTGCCGAAAACATTTTTTCGCATAACCTCGGCGATCAACGAAACACTTCCGATCACGGCTACAACGTCTACCAGCGTAACGAATATTACAAGAAGGTTAGAATATTAATTGCGACGTAGTACGTGTCACCCGCGGATATGATAATATCCAATATTCGAAGATAATGTTTTCGGCAATGTCAATATTCGCGAGGCTTGGGCGCCATTGTCGGACGTGCTCGTCTAGCCACGAGCCTTGTCGCGAAAACTCGATTTGTTGATGCTCGATTTCTAACCATTCAAACACGCTCACACGCGGCTTTATTTACCTAAACCCAGCGCCAGCTAACTAACGTACCGTATACACCAACGATCCGCGTTTGTTTATCGTCCCGACGATTACTCACCTTTCGCAAACTTTTTGCCATTACAACGCCACCCGACCCTTAACGTCCACTGCCATACCAATCTGCCAATGCCTACGGCCTTATTTTTAAAATACTTTTGACCTTCGTGCATCTGCCGTGGGGAATGGCGCGAAGGGCGCTCAAATTCAAACGTTCGTAGCTACGCGACAGAACTTCTCTCAACAGTTTCGAGTGAATTAAACAATTTTACTCTTTGAAATACACGCAATCTTGCATCAACACTGTCACGAACGTGGTTATGAAGTGGAACACAGCGACGAATTAATAGAACCGTAGATTTCGACGTTTATTCGTCTCTCGGAAGATGTTACAAAGTAACTTATGTTGCGTATTTATTTTCTTCGATTCGGAAAAAATATTTCTATAGAAATTAGGACACAATTGTTAAAATAATACAGACCGTAAAGTAGAATAATTGCCAGTACGAACTGTGAATATGCAAACGAGTAAATAAATGTGAAGTCTAATTACCTCCTACACGAATGTAAAGATAAGCGCTTTTATCTAATTGACTAAACACTGACTAAAGCGAGACAGTTTAAGGAAAATTGTGTCCTGTTTAAAGAGTGGGTACTTCTTTCGCTGATAAAACTCCTTCAGCGTTATATCGGAAATACAAATAAGTACAACTGCTGTTTAGCGTCAAGGTCCACTTAAATTTTTTGTCATTATTTCCACAATGATCTCGGAAAGCCAAATATACAGGGCGTTTCAGAATTATTGGTAGAAACTGGCTAACAGAAATCACGAAAAGAAATCGACAAATTTTACTAGGTATAGGCTCGTAAATTAATTGTTTCTGATATATTCAATCTTTCAGACCATAAGCAGACAATTCTTTCGTACGATTCCACGTACTATTAAATAATTGATAAATAATCGGCGATCCCAGAGAATGAATATTTAATGAACGATAGGTTTCGTTATGGAATTAAACAGATTTATATATTCATTAGCGTATAATTTGTTCATAATAGTTGCAGCTTCTGAAAATGGCAACGAGTAATTGAAAATTCGATTCTATTATTATTGCGAAAGCATTTCACGAAATAACTGAGTACTTCAAAAACGATTAATCGATAGATCCAAGTTTATTAAGATATACTTGTTTCTTTTTCTGATTTCCATTACCTACTCGAATTTCTACCCATAAATCTGAAGCATCTATAAATGTGATATTTGGAAATCGATCGCCGAGGTGCCCAGGCGAAGTAATAGTAATTCCTTTCCATGAAACATTTTCACGAGCGTGTCAAGAAGCGTTCTAATACTCTGAAACGTATTACACGGAAGTACGAACCTTTGTAAAATGCAACAAACTACTACACGTAACCGCGAGAAGTTTTAAACTTGTCTATCACCTGCTCCATCATTGTAATGTATGGGATCCATGTAAAATTCATGGATCCTTTAACAAGATGCGATGGCGGGGAAACTTTAAAATCCGTTATACGATAGACTTTGCGAAACAACAGAGCTGTTCTAACCGAAAGATCGCCTGCACGCTTTGATCTCGGCTGCTCCGGGTATTCGCGCCTGTACAGTTTCCGCCTCTCTTCCGCCGCGGTGAACGCGCGTGGCGCGTTTACGTCGCACAAGAGAGGATTACATTTCGCGGAAAATCATCGGGCGCGAAAGGGCTCATTCGGCTTCATTTGACTACGATAAACGGCAATTCACGCAAATCGTCAGCCTTCTGATATTAATTTCGACCGCCCGCGAGCCATGCGATAATCGCGTTAACCATACGAAATCAATAGGTAGCGGGGGAAATTGGAAAATCTCCTTAATCGGTTTTCGAATATGGATTTACAAGCTTTGCCCGGCCATTAACAGATTTAATCCACGCTTTGATTGGCACTGCGCAAAATTACAATCCGCGGCGCTTGTCCTCGCCGGAAGGTACCTACGTGCTTGGGGGAGGGGTGTGTTAGTAAATAGGAATTCGGTGTATTAAGCGGATAACGCGATAGGCATAATTGGAATTATCTCGAGCGTGTTTCTAAGAACCGAGAACGTTACTTGTTACACGCTGTAACCTCGTCATTAGGCGTATGACCGTGCCATTTGTTGTAACGCCAAATTACGCTGGAAACGTTTGAAACGCGACAGTATTTCCGTGAAGAAGGCTTCGCTTTTATATCCCTGTGAGCAGCGATGCCGTAATATACGAACGGACACCGCAGCTCCAACGAAAAGGTTTCGTTTAATACAGCCGTGATTTATGCGGGAAGGAGAATAAAGTATATTAGGAACTACAATGGACTCGAAATACCCTCGCCGAGAAATTTAGAGTGGTCCGGTTCAAATCTGCTCGCGTTCCGTCGCCCGTAACTCTATTTTCAGAAAATTTGTCGCGACGCCTCTCCTTTTTTCTCTCCCTATCCACGCGTCCGCGGCGGAATTAGCCGAGAGCGCATAACAGCGGGAAAGGAAAAACGAATAATCGCATTCGGGCAGAGTATCAGGTTGGATTTAGTTGTTCCGGAGCGGAATAATTACTAAAAGGGCACGGTAGGTAGCCACGGGCACGTCCGGGCGCCCTTTAATCTCTACCGAGACGATTTTATCGCGCCAAGAACGATGTACCTATCGCCAATAAAAAGGCCAGCCGCTCGGCTGACACTAGCAAACACCGTTCCCGATCAAATAAACGGTTACGCAATTAATTGTGCGAACCGGTTCCTCGAACGAGTCGCCTCTACTCCGCGGGATGTCTTAGCCATTTCGTAGCATCTGCAGGACTGACAATGCCGAGCGTGTAAAAAGCGCACGCTTGGCCGGCGATATTGTCGAGCAGATGACAATGTCAATAGCCCGCGACGTTTAGGTGTGGGGGATCAAAGGTGAACGCCGTAAGGACAGACACAGAGAAGAAGAAGAGTGGTAAGCTTATCTTTGGCAAGGAACGGACCTGTAGATCCTCCACGCAGCTGGGTTACAGGCGAGCATCACCGTTATCTGCATAATTATCTCGCGGTGGCCTTGACTGTTCCACGAGGAAAACATGTCGAAGCAGGCACCGCGACGTATCGTGTCCCGATACGCCAGCATTTCTCGTGCTATAGGTGGCGGCGAGTTGTCGCGCGACAAGGCGACGTAACGCGGCGAAAAAGAATCGTTTCTCTGTCTTCCGTGCGGATCTTCAGGGACGATCTTCCGCGCGATGCACGCCGGAAGTGCAGCGGTGCCACGCAGCTCGCGCGATCTTTTCGCACCGCGCATGCTCGGGCGCTGCCGCGCGCGCAGCTACCGATCGTCGATGAATTGGCGCGGCGCGAGCAATTCGACATTTTTAAGCGGCGCGTCAGTCCATTTCAATGTCTCTTTCCCGGCAAAAAGACGGATCTTTGGAAAACTATGCGCGCGCGTCGCGGTCCGGGAAAGGTATTCTTTCCAAAGGTTCCTTTGACCGAGTGGAATTTAATGCGCAAGAAGGGAAGTCCGCATGAAATACCGTCTCGATAAAAGACGCGCGCTGCTGCGCTCGGCCATGCATCTTCCCCGGCGACAATACGGCGGCACAGCTTAGGAGAAGAAAGAGAGCACGCTTTCAACGTTTGATCTTCAAACGCCCGGCATGCTTCTCGAGATCGAACGGGCATGCATTGACGTACTTACGCGCGTTTCATCTTCGAGTACGCGTTGCGCTCCGTACGGACGAAAATCGCGAACGGTTGTTATACCGCAACGAGTTTTCCTCCCTCGCGTCTCTTACGATCGAAAGATTCGATCGGTGCGTCGTCTTAGCGATGCTGTACGTTCGATAGACGAAAGACGAGGAAAGAGACGACGGGATTCGCTTTCTCTCGCGTCTCTGTCTCCCTATTCCTTTCCCCCGGTTCAGCCTTACTCCTCGTCTTTTCCGAACACGATCGAGCGTGAACGCGTTGTTTGGCGTCGATTTATGCTAGAACCTTCGCCCAACCCGTTTAATAGAAAGCATCGTCTGGCACCCGTTGCGACGCGGAATGAACGATAATGGCTCGGTGGCTTGTAACGCGAACAATTTTGTCGCTACGATAACTTTTTACTTTAATCTATGCGAAACTCGAAATACCGGACGACTCTATGTGCATCGCGATAAATTATGAATCGTCTCCCTGCCCCTCCATCGCGGTGGATTAAAAATTAATCTTGATATACCGTTATTGCAATATTTGTCCGCTGCTCTGCACCATGTAAGAAATTATGGTACGCTCTGTTTGCATACGGTAGAACAACGCCGGGCAAAATATTCAGCAAACGGTTCCGTAGAAATTCGAATAAAATCTGGCGTGCTAAAAATTTCTTCAATTCGCATTTCGATGGTAAACGCGGCAGTGAATTTCGGGAATTTAGGCGCTGGAATTTGTAGAAACTGGTTCCCGCAGGACTTTAGAGTGTAATATATACCTTTCGAGTATTTAGTTTCCCGTTTATCCGGATCCGGCGAAGTTACGTTCGATCCGGATAAACGAGTTCTGGTCACATGGTCTTTTTTTTAAATCTTTAGGCAGACAGAAACGTGAAAACCTTTTGCTGAAAGATACACCTTCGGTTCTCCATGAGTAAAACGCAAAAGGTATACTTACTACTAATTGCACAGTATACGAGCATAGTTTTTAAATGAGGGCTAAATAATCAATTGCCTACGTAATCATGTAATCAGATTAATTCCAAAGCTGCAATTGCAGTACGTAATCAGTCGTAGCGTTTATTCGTTGCGTATACACTGATGTATCTATACATTTCGATGCGAAATACTTCCCCTTACTGCGTGAATATCGTACATCGATGCGCAATAGGTATTTCCAATATTTCAATGTCAAAAATAGTCTCTATATTATTGGTCCTGTACAAACCAGCTTATTGCATGGAATTGAGCAAACGTCAGTCTTTGAGCTTATCAAGTCGCGCGTACACCGCCGACATTTCTCTAAATCTAAATCATTTTAAGAGAATACGTATACATTTTATTCCTCGTGACTATCTACCATAGAACGGATATAAACCGCGGAAATTACAGCGGTGGTAAAACGGGGACGCTTGTTCCCCGCAGATTCTCGAAAATTGTCAATCGCGTTGCCGCGCGTTTTTGCACGCAGCGGGCCAGTTTATGTTTCAATCGAGCACGGATCCAATAAATGCAGTTTAGTTTACAAAGCACATTATTGAAATCCGTTAAGCTATCCAGTTTCGCGTATCGGTTTACCGAATTTACCAACAAATCCGTCTTCTCCCCGAAAATTCTACATATTTCCTGTGATCGATCGCGGACCGCATCCCTTACTTTCCTGCTCGATTATCGGCTGGCGTGAAAACAAACAGCGAAAGCAATCGCGAGCACGGCCGTATCGGCAATGCTCGGCCAAACAAACGGAACCCAGTCTCTTCGCTGATGAGATCTGGACGCGGAGGGTGGTTTAAACGTTTGCCCGTCGTCTCTTCGCGTCTTGCCCTGTCGGGCATAAATTGGCGGAGGGAGGAACGCGCGACGCATGCCTCTAGATCACGCGATCGATGAGCCTCGTTCCAGGGTAGGCCGTTCGGCGGGCCCGCGGAATAGGCGCGTGTCTGCCGCCTCTCTTCGAAGCGAGCCGCGTGCAGCCAGGAGGGCCGAGCGCGCAAATCGAACACAGGCCGACGAAAGTGCAGCGCGACTACGTTTCTCGGAATGTGTAGGATCTGAAAATCGACGCGCCGCTTCCGTGGGTGGCGGGCTTGGCGCATCGTTACCTGGTTTACTGAAATTCGTGAACATGAAATCCGGTCGGCCACCCGTAGCCGGCAGGTCAGTGAAGGATCCACTTTGATCCTCCCTGGGAAGATCTTCCGTGGCGATCTTCCAAAGACGATCCACCCTGGAGATGACGAGCACCTCTTCCCCAGCGATCCTCTTCTGTCTTCTGTTCACGGTGTAACTGTTGTCTCTGCGGTCACGTTCATGGACAGTGGAGTTCGCGCACACGACAAGCCGAGAATCGGAACGCACTCGCAAATGTTCACCGGGCAGCAGTGGTTAACTCGCCTCTGTCATGATCGAACGCGTCCGACCGAGGGATGCGAAGCAGAGAGAGAAACCGAGACACAGATGGTACGGCTCGGATAACCTGCTGGCTGTTGCCCCGCTCTGAATCGGCGATCAATGACGGATCGAAGCGTAATATCGCGGCACGATTGTCCCGCGACGCGAGGCGACGTCGATGGCGTAGAAACGCGAACGAAACTCCGCGAGGGAGGAACAACAAAGTGGCGTGTGCACCAAGTTGGCCGCGGAGCGCGACTGAGGGGTGGCACCGAGAGAGAGAGGGTGGCGTGGATGCAGGTCGACGTGTACGCTGCACGGGCACATCCCCCCTAATGAATGCACCAGGCATGTGCGACGGATTTTATGTTCGCCGCCGCCGCCACCGCCGACGCCGCCGTCGCCGCCGCCACCCCTTTCGCCCCTACAGCCTTCGCCACCACTACCACCAACCGAGAATCGGCCGCCACCCCCGTCGACCAACCTCCGCCACCTCACCCGTCCTCTCCTACCCCCTATCCCCGGCCAGCCACCCTTCTTCCTTCTTCCTTCTCCCCTCTCTCTCTCTCCTCCTCTTCCTCTTCCTCTTCCTCTTCCGTTTCACCCTTCCCACTTCGCGCACTCCTCTCTTTCCCCGATCCTGCTCTCGCTCCGCGGGCCTTCTTGCCTCTGCTTTTTCTCTCCAACGAGTGAACAGCGGGCCACCACCCAACCGAGTCGCGTTGAAGCCCGTTTTCGCGCGCGGTACTCGGTGTGTTGCACTCGCCGCAGCGCCAGCAGACGCGCGCCGCTCCCCGGGAAACAGCGTGGGCGGTTTTGCCCCGTTTGCCAGAACCCTCCGCTCCTGGGGCTGTGCCCGGTTTTCGCCTCCTCCTGCGTGCCTGCGGACGTACCCTGCACCCGCGATTGGTACGCACAACTCACCCGCCCGTACGCGAATCCTCTCCTGCACCTGCCACGGTCTCGCCCTCTCTATCGGTCTATCTGCTCCCAGCCTTCCGCCGTCTCTATCCCAGCGCCCTGCCTCCCTCTATCCGTCTCGCTCCCTGCCCGTCTATTTACCCCCATTCCGCCTGCGCGTATTCCGTTCATCTTCGTCCACAGGCTCTCGCTACTCCCTGGACCACTGTCCTATCTGTGTTCGAAGTTGACCACTGAGAACGTCGCCGAGGTTCGGCTGCGGTTTTCCTCCTCGAGTTCCTCGCACGCTCGTGGCTGAACGAAGCGCAGCCGATATTATCGTTCGATCCTCGTCCACCCCAACTACCCCACCGACTCCTCCTCCTCCACGCTCATAGACCCCGTGCTCCGGGACGGTCGCCGATGCGGTCGTTACAACGGTAGAGGATCCATGTATTTCTAGCTGAGCCTCGATCCACGTTCAAATATACTTGCAGTGTCCATAGTTTAGGTATTATCCACGCCGGCGTTGAAACTTCGCTAATCCGGCGCCCACTGCGCCCGTACGACTATATCTGTGCCAAACGGCTTGCGAGCGGTCGTCCGTTGCTCCTCCAAAAATCTGCTACCAGGCTACCACCGTCGACTCGGTTCAATCTGATTCGTGGACCGTCTGCGCGGCTGGATCGTCGCCGTTCATCTTACAGCCGACCCCCCTGTACGTGATCAGCCTCGTCGCAGGAGCACCGTGCCCTGGATCAAGGTCCTCGGCATCGAGCGGCGGCACGCGAAGGGTAACTAACTACTAATAGCCGATAGCTCGTCCGGCGTTACTCTGATATCAACGTAGAGCGACGTGGGCGTTAACCAAGTTAACGTTCGATTCGCCCGTTCTCCTCTCGTAAAACAATGCGGCCTGCTCTCGGGTATCGATCCGAAATCGCGCCGACTTTACCGTGTATCTCGCGCGATCTTACGTGCCGCCTCTGATAACGCCGTACGGTTACAGCCCCTAAGTCGGGGGACGGCGTCGGATGGTTGTTACATCGCGATGGTGACGGGGCGACGTCACGATTACCGTGCGGACAACGTTGCACGTCACGGAGGTATAATCTTTTCGGGTCACTCCGTTCGCGGAACGGGGCCGTGATACCCGGTGAAAAGTGTAACGCGGATGGTATTTAACTGCAGGCATTAGCTAGACGGGATTTCGTGAGCGGAAACGGGAATTTTCATATTATCTGCCTCCATTTTAGGGAACGTACTCGGGCATCCGTTTCGCTTTGTATTCAAGCTAGGTCGCGGGAATCTGAAATTTCTTTTCACCCTACGTAATGCCTATGCATGCTTCTGCTACATAATGCACAAGTGTGTATGAATTTCAGATTACATCGCGAGCCAGTGGCCGAGGCAAGCTCTCGCGGGCTCGACAAGTTGGCCCCAACTTCTAACAGCCTGGTTAATTAATCGCTTCAAGAATGGATTAACGAATAACAGCTGTTTACATCCGCGGCTCCTCGAGCTCTTGGGGTTGGAGACGTTGAATCGACGTCCGTCCGCGACGGCACTGTACTTTATACGATTGAAAAGATCGTATTGTGGATTCTCTTGAAAATGGGAGACAACGGGTCTCTAAAGATTGAAATAAAGTATTTACTCCGGTTCCGCGAGGATTGTGCCCCTCCCAAATCCTTCGGTAAGACCGCAGAACGGCGACGTTGGATGTCTTATTCAAGGTACATTCGGAGTGGAGTCGCTAACTGGCCGCATTACAACGTTCCCGGGCCGTTCGGAAAGTAAGAGCCACGGACAAAGGGGGATGTTATAAGAAAGGGATGAGAAGGAACACGCGGCTTACGTGCAGACCTGACGCTGCATTCAGATGAAATTTCGTTCTTTGATTCGCCGAGGTACAGCCATAATAAACTCTCCCCAGCTTTTCCGTGTCCCCGTTCAAATAATTACTACCTATTAGCCGTGAGATGCAGGTTAAGGGGCTGGACGAGTCGCAATGGCGGGTAACGCGGGACCGGAGGACCAAACAACCACGGGGCGATCGTCCACGAAGAGGAAAGTCAAAAGAAATAGGAGCCAACGGCACAAAATGGAACGTGGACTCTTTTAAACCCGGTGCCTGCAGTCCATCGCACCGCTCCTATATTTTTCACACCGATCGCCGAGCCTTTTTCTTTTTAGCAGGCTGTCGCGTGACTCCGCGATGCAACCTGCCGGTAACTTCATGCCTCGCTGGCATCCCAATGGCCACAAAGTCCCAGCGCCGATGAAGGAAAGGAAAAAAGTGCAGCATGTGCTCGGGAGGGTGGGGAAAAAAACGAGAAAATGAAGACGTAGACGTCTGTCAGTCTATGGGCGTCGCGGTGGCCGGTGTCGTCGGTGTCATTAACGAGGGGCGCAGTGGCATGAAGCGTCCTACAGTGTATCATCGACATCGATGAACAATGGACCAAACGGCTGGCCGTGTTATTCGAGCATCTAGTTATACACGGCTATTCAGAAAATTGTGCTTGAATGAAGTGTGCATCGCTGATTAAATAATGCCAGACTGTGCAATAACGATTTCATCAATTTATTGCGTATCATCGATTCAACCTAACGCCGGCTCTATTAATTTACCGACACCAGGCCCAGAGGGCATCAATTTGTAGCCGACGGTTCGCTAACAGCTCGCGCAGCACTAAATTGCGATCCCGCTATAAATCGACGCCGCCGTGATATACGCTGGTCGCCGGGCCAAATTTCATCTGAGAAATTATAAATTCAATCAGCAGCCAAGGGAAATGGAGCCCGCTATTGTTAGAGACGAGAGGGGTTGGCTTTTTTTTTCGAAACCGCCGCGAGGGGCGTTTCGAGATCCGCCATTCGTGTCACGTTTTTTGCCCGCGTAAAAGTTACGTATCGGGGATTCTGCAACAGCCCCGGCCCATCTCTATCTTAAAGCTTCCAAAGCAAAGTGAAGCAATTTGCAACAACGTGTCCCGCGTGCCGCGGGGAGACGCTCTATCGCGGACCGATATCGACGCGAGCCGTTCGCAGCCACGGCTATCGAAATGCGAAATGTTTTCACCGGGCCCGGCACGAAAAGCGCGCTGCTAATGAATTTGGGAAGGGCCGGCAAACATTCGCTGATTGCTCCACTCGTACCCGCGCAGACAAACATTGCTCTCGCGGCACACCAGAAATACAGCGGCGCGAGACCGTCCTCTCTCGCTCCCGCTCATGCCACTTACTCTTCACTTTCGATTTTTCTGTTAGCCACAGCCCGTTACGTGCACGCCTCTCTTTTGAATCGCACGTGGACTTGCACTCTGGGTGCCAAGTCGCGCAGATATTTCAGTGTTCGACCGTAGTTCCACTGGCAGTGGCCTAGTGACTCGCAACTGGGTTGGCCTGCCCCATGGGGCACGTTGTAACTAGGGTTGCCACCTTTCCGGTTTCGACCCGGAGACTCCGGGTTTCGGAGCAAATCTCCGGGTTCCGGTTTTACTGAAAACATCTCCGGGTCGTAGAAAAGAAATGGGATAATAAGAAATTGGGGTATTATACTGTGGTATCAATTTTGTATACAGTAATATTTATTAATTAAAAAAAACAGGTACTTTTAAATTCTGAATTGTTCGAGCTTAAAAGAATCGCACATCTGTTTTCTGAATATTCCAGAAGTAATCTTTTACTTTTGCTTTTTCCATCTCCGGGTTAATATTCGAATCTCCGGGTTGGAAGGTCTCCGGATGGCGAGAAGGTGGCAACCCTGGTTGTAACGCACGTGCACGGTAGCACCGGAAAATATTTCAACAGCAAACAACGCAAGCGCGAAAAAAAGCCTCGCGACAACGATGCCAACCACATGTTTCGCCTGTTTCTCGGTAAATACTGCGCCCCCTCGTGTTTTCCGCAAAACATGCGCGTCGAACGTTTATCAAATATTTGTCAAGTAGAGGTGTGAAATTATCCTGTGTGGTCAGTGCATAAATCCGACGCGTATCTTACAAGCTACTTAGGCGTCTTTTTAAGATTGCCAGAGGTAGTTAAGTGTCTACGGAGGGTGGCCAAATTATTATACTCAAAACATTTTCGTCAATTTTTTTAAATCATTTTAAACTGAATTTAATACGATTAAAAAGAAATCTTCGATTGGCAACTAAAAGTTCTGAAAGGAAACTTTCTTAGCTTTCCAAAACACTCTTGAAAATTTATCTACGATCATGAGTTCCCAAGTTATAGGTGTCGAAGTACCTTTTTTGCTTTGTTCGCGAATATCTCGGTCAATAAAAATCATACAACAAAACCAAAAAATATGAAATTAAAGAGAAATGTTTGCTCTATAGGAGTTCCTCGTTGAATTTACCGAAAAAAAAAAATGTTTGGCGTTCAAACTAGGTAAAAATTTCTGAAACTTTGTTTCCTACGCTTCATCTCGATAAAACAGTATCGTAATGGATGAAGACAAAATTGAGTCTTTGATTAAAGAATTAGAAACTTCAAGCGTTAAAATGCGATATTTAAATATTTTTTGCTACCATTTTTCGCAGAGATACAGTCATTCCATCGCTAGAACTTACAAAATCTCAAACATTTTCGTTTGAGTATAATACTTTGGCCACCCACTGCGTATCGAGTAGTTTCACTGGTTCCCTCTTAGTTTTCACGGAGGGTGAAAGTAAGATGTAACGTTTAAAAACGAGGGTGATCGATAAGTACAAGTAGGATACTTCAGATCTTCTATTCGCAAGCAAGGATAATTCCAAGAGGCTGTTTCCAAGATCTCAACAGAACGCGCTGCCGTTAAAGGGCGAGTTCTTCTGCTGCGTACCGTCTCCGGCGTCTAATGACTTTACAATGAACCAGCGTTACAACCGACGCCCGCCGTCGCTCAACCGGCTCGTCATAATTGGAAGATTTCGTTGGCTGACACACCTCTGCTCAAAGGATGCACGCCATTTCTTCGCATCGGTAGCGAGGAGGAAAGGGGGCGGAAAGCGACTGAATAAAACGCGAGAAGGAGGCAGACGCAGAGGAAGAAAAACAAGTCGTCGTCATTGTTGCTGTCGACAATGTGGCTATACGTTTGCATCGGAACAGGTATCGCTGTGAATTCGTATAGAAGCTGCGTTTAAACTGCGAAGAAAAGCGAGGCACGGGCCGTCGTTTGCATGAAAACACGAGGGTGACTTCGCGGGGGCGAGGGGCGGGGGAGAGGGAGGGGGGGGGGGGGTGCCGTGAAAATATGGCTGACTGAAGGGGGATGAAAAACGAGATATTATAACAGAAGGAAGACGGGAGAGATGGTCTGACTGCCAGCTACTCTCGCCTCGCCATCCTCGTCCCAGTGTATCCCGTTGCATCTCGGTCCTTGGGATAGAGTCCCTGGCAATCAAGGTGCCCAGGGCGAATTCTGCCTACGACGAGAGGGGCGGGCGGGGGTTGGCAATAAAATTGACGATCGGAGGAAAGAAAAGTTGTTAATTTCCTCTCCTTACTAGCACGCCTTCGATCCCGTTGCTAATCTATCATCGTTCGCCCGCTGCAGTCAACTTATGCACGCGCTTTACTTTTAAAAAGAGATGCCGGGGAATATTAAAAGTTTCGTGCTACGTGCCGCGACGACGGCGACGACATTCCGTTACTCGTCCCGATTACTCGACGGAGATTAATACGCAGCAGTTAATTAATACGTCAGGTATCTCCGTAAACTTTGCTCCCATCGCAAAGTAGGTGTATCTTACGATGTCAAAGACTAATGAAAAGCCTGCGAGGGGGCGGGGGGGGGGGGGGGAGGGGCGGTAGAGTTTACGTGGCATCAGCTTGAATCCTTATCGGTGATCCACCGAGATTCTTCTCGTTACGGATCATCTAACACGACGGAATAATTGTTGCCCGACAGGTGGACGTGCTCTGGAATTCATTAACAGCTGCGACGGACTCTGCTCGTTTCCCTCGAGGGGAAAGACACTTGCTAACGAAACGGAAGGAGAGGCGCCTCGGTACAATGGGGGCGTACGAAGATTCTTTGTGCAACGTGCGAGGCACACATTTGTCTGCGCGGAAGTTACACGTAGCCGTAGACAAGGATTTCGGTCGCAGGCCTGTCACTGGAAGGGGATGGAGTGTCGCCGGTGCGGGTGAAGGTGGTAGTAACGATGCCACTGGAAACGGTCTGAAAATAAGGGGCTGAAAGGGGCCACGCGTCGCGGAGCCAAGTTATAAGCGGCTGGCTCGGGAGCGAGATAGTCGGCCTGCTTTCTTCCTTTCGCGGACAACGAGCGAGAGAAAGAGGCTGGAATGGTCAGGACCGGGGGTAGAGCTACAAGTGGTGATAAACGAGGCCGAATCCTCGTTATTACCCGTTGGGGAAGGCTCGAAAATTCCTGTGGAATTCAGCCGACTCCGCCAACAGTTGCCCACCTGCTTTTTATTATCGCTCTTCGTTCCGCTGAATGCAGATTCGCGGAGCGCCGTGCACGGAAATTGCACATGTTTACGAGTGCGCTCGGCCTGCCCCGCGACCCAAATAATAGAGCTACTGGGACTCCCCCCGGCCGGGAGTAAAAGATTTTACAGCGCGACCGGGGCGAAAACAAACGGAACGCCAGCTTGAATTAAATGATTATCATTGAACTACGGAGTTTCCCGTAAATAACGAACGACGCGAGTAATTGATCAATCGCGTGGCTGCGTGACGAATGGGCTGGCCCAATGTTCCAGCAGCCGTGAAGTAACAGAACAAGGAGGATCGATATCCTAGTATGCGCATGGGAATCTTTTTTCTCCGAGAAACGTATACGTTCTCTGTTGACGTGGGAACGATATACCGTGCAGCAGATTTTTATATACCTTCACTTTTGTTCATTCTTACGTTGCAACCACGACAATGGAAATCGTGACCGCTGTTACAGGGTTGTAATTTTCAAATGTTCGTACAGTGTGAGAGAGATGACGAATGATTCATCTTCCTTTCTTCAAACGTTCTATATCTAACCTATATCGTTGCTTTCGTGCCTAAAAGTATCTTCCGCTTATTGTACTGCGCCCGCTAGAAGCGAGCACATCCTAGCCTCTCGTCTATTCTTGGTGTCGGATAAACGTTCGTGCCTTGCTCCAAAGGAGGACAAGAGAAGCGGTGATCGCGCGGAACCGTTCGCCGCTCAGCGAATTTCACTTGGGGCATACTCCCGGCTGTTTCTGCCAGAAATCTCGCTCTATGACGGAAAATGAAATCCGATATTGTAATTCCACGCGCTTGTGTTACGCGAGCCGCTGGTGAAAACGTTGGAAGCGATACGCTCGTCGCCCTTTTTCAAGCCCAGCGCTGCTGCACTTCGTGAAATGAATTTAAAGCGCGCGCGTGCGGCCGCGAGAACGTGAATACCGTAATATTGAAACACAAGCGGCTGGATATCAGTTGAAATTCACTATAAACCCCGCCGTCGCGTTTATACGGCCACGGGAACCTAATAATAATGTGCCGCGACACCAGCGTACGTACGAATTTCACACGTGACTATGCGATACGAAATCAGTTACATCCGAGAGCAATTTCCGCGGCGGGACACCAAGGAGGCTAGCCGTCGGATTCGCCGAAAGTTCCAACGGCGAACCGAGAAGGAAATGCCCATCGCTCCGTAATAACAACAAAACCGTTTCGAATAAGTACCGTGACATTTTTCGCGTCGATCCGGGCCATATTCATTCGCGCGCTCTCTAGCCAGGCGTCTGCTAGTCCGTTCGTTATTTCCGTGAATAAATAATTGAGCGTACATGCGCGTGCGAAAGCCTGATGAAAATTTCAATCGATGACTCTTCGTTCGTTCAGCGGCTCAAAATTATTCAGTGATCTCTTTCTCTAAAACTAGACCACCCATTTCTCTCTGTCTCATTTCACGCCGGAGTGGCGACCAAGTCCTGCAAGAATAAGCAGGTTCTCTCCTCGAGGAAGAGAAGACTCTCCCCCGGCTTGCCCGACTGACGAGCGTCCGTCGCATTTACGCGACGCGTTTCGCAGCTTTGGAACACGGCGACCGATCTGTGTACCATTCAGTGTAAACGGCGAGGAGGGAGGAAGGAAACAGCCTATGAATCCCCCGTTCTGTCGCGTACCGTCTAATCTAGGTCAACGGAATTGAATTCAGAACCTCGCCAGGATATTGTGACTAGCGATCGGATCGAGCATATTCCAAGTCGTATCGGAAGCTAATGGGGAATTCGCGCTGCAGCAAGATTGGAATGTTACTTTCCAAGGATCCGGCGGATTGGAAGATATAGTGGACTACGTTGAGTCAACCTCTTTGCAAGTCAAATCGACAGATACCCTCCCCGACGTTTCTTACGAGACTACGTTCGGCTTGCTCCTCGCGCCTCTTATCGAGATTCATATCAGAAATATGTCTACCATCAGCTGCGATTGTTTCAACAGCACACGTCCGTCGGCCACAGCAGACAATACTCCGGCGATCCGTTGGTATAAACACGGGATTCCGTTTCTCGTCAAGACGCGCACGTACGGGCTCGTTCTCCCACTCTATCCGGCACGATTCCCAAGCTCTGGCCTGCTCGCGCGCGACAGCTCGCGTATCTGGCCGGCACACGTGCGCGGGCCATGTAAATAAGCGATTTTTCAGCAGTGCCGGGCATGCGAATGCTGAATTATCCGGCGGATCGATCATAGTATTCTGTTGTGCGTTACAACGGCGGATCCGCTGGCGAGAGGCGCCGAGGCCCGGGCAGGAAGTAATAGTCGAGTGATAGAGTTGAGCGCGGGGAATTTTTATGGGTAAATCGATGTTGCATGCGGAAAGGGCAAAGGAGAGCGAGGGGAAGAGCGCGGCGAGCGGGAGTGGGACGGAGGGGAGGACGGAGGGACGGAGGAAGAGAGGAGAGCCGCAGGGACCGGAGCTGCTGGAAAGAGCGAGCAAATGTTTGAGCGGCCGTGGGAGGGACGAGGAGCTGAGGCGGAGAGGAGAAGTGGGTGAAATGTGCGAATGCAAGAGAGAAAGAGGGACGAGTGGGTGGCGTAGGCAGAAGGAGCGAGAAAGAGAGAGAGTAAGAGAGGCAGAGAGGCAAAGGGCGCTAGAAATCTGGGGCGGGGATAGATCCGGGGGCTTTTGCGCTGTGCACGCGACCTTGAATGCCAGCCAGCCTAGACCTTGCCACAGCTCTTTCGCTCGGCTCGCCTAGTCCAGAGACTGTTTCTCTCTGCGTACAGTACGTACACTGTTGTTTCGAGCAGCGGCCTAAATCCGATATCTCACTTCCTCCTTCTTCTTGCCTCACCTATCCCGCAACCTGCGAGCCGCGCGCGCGCGATCCCCCCGCGTATTACGTAAAAGATGAAAAGTCGAATTATCGCCGGCTGGATCTTGGGTAATTTTGTTTAGAGCTGCGCGTCGGCCAGCCGCTGCAATTATTTCTGGAATACCACAACGCGACGTTGCGTTGCTTCGCACGGGGGGGATCCCAGGCGTAGTTGCGAGGATTTCGAGTCCCAACGATCGATGGATCGCAGCTGTGGCGATATCGCTTTAGATTCTAGATTTTAAACGATACGATTATGGGCGAGAGGAACGATGCGAAACGCGAATTCATGCGGGATGGATGATCGAAACAGAGGCTATTCGAGGCGAGTCGACGTATGGCTAACGGTGCGAAAAAAAGTAAACCATAACAAAGTGTAACTCACTGGGGAGTCATCTATTATTTGTTGACATACAGAATTCTGAGGATATCAACGACACTGTTCGCGAGGATTTCATAACACTTATCGAGCCTTGAGGAATTATTTATGAATAGACTCCGTGATATTTACAAACGGACTTTTTATACCTGCTTTCTTAAAAGCAAACAGCTCTTGACGCTTATCGCGAAGAATAACTGATCGACCCTTTATCTCCAGCCAAACTCAGCGACGCGATTCTCAAAGTACGAAATGAAACGCTCTGTGATAATGAATGCCTACAAACGTTCGTTGTTACGCTGCGCATTTCCGTTTCGCTGGCGTTCTATTATCGTATTTGCATTTACCAAAGGAAATATCGTGTTTAGAAGAAACGTTACTTACGGAGAACGTAGATCTGCTGTCTTTTTTGTGTATTTAAAATTCATGAAATGTATCGATCGTCCAGCACCTATATACGCGGGTAGGTTGGTGGTTGTAATGTTGCAGGACTAGTATATCTAGTCAGAACATGGCGATCGAGGTTTACGATCCTCTTGCTCGCTGGAGCGATCGCGCTGGGTGGGATCATAACGGACCTTTGGTCGCGACCGCGCCTAGATCCCAATGGATCCAACATAACTTCGCCACATCCACACTTCCCTTTTTCTGTATTTGCCAAATTGTGCAGCTCTCCTGATCGCGGCGTCATCTGTCTTGAGGATCGCGAGATGCTTCTAATCACGTGACTAGAATTGCACCGGTTTTGTACTAGGAACTACCGATCACGTGACTCTCCGGCGTACGTTATTTACTTCTCAACTGGCGAGTTATTTAGAAACTATTTCTTCCTCGTTATCCGCAAAGCACATTTTTATTTCGCGTGGAATCGCAAGTACGAATTACTTCGGTTCCGAAAATCGAGTAAAAGTCGTTATTTGATGTCTTTCGCTGCGTCAAGTTGTACATGAAATCTCAATCAGGGTGACAATCATTTACAAAGTACTTTACATCGTACAAAGAAAGAATTTGATGTTTTCTATGTAATAATTAACGTTTAGCACAATGTATCGTCGACGTAGCAACCAAACTTGTTAAAGTATCAATGTTTTCCAACCTACTACTACGAACGTAACGTTGCAAGCAACATTGTACTTCCGATATTATATTACCAATATACATATTCATAACATGAAATATTATGTAGCTACCTGTTTGAATTAATTATGTACAACCACATTACGCGCATAATATCTCTTCAATCTTTAATTAAAGCACACAGCACACTCGCCAAGTTTGACAACGAAACACGAAAACTGGTCAAATTAACATTGCACTCTTGACGTCAGGTTCGTTTAAAACGTAAGAAATTCAAATACGACGAAGTTATCGAAATAAAACACATGCCAATTCCTTAATAAATAAAATAAGATTTTTCGACCACTCTTAGTCCAAAATATACTGAAACATTTGCGGAATGAAAATCATTCAAACTCTCAACTGAATAACGTGGTGCCAAATTCCCGCGCATTGTCCTTTCAAAGTTTCCTGAGCCTGCTGGCGACACTTTCCTAACGAGTCAATCCAGTTTCATCGTGTTAATAGTCACAGGCGTAGTCGAATAAAGTGCATATTCCATTTCATTTTTCGTCGAGGCCTATCGTGTGACAAGTATTTTACTTTTTCAATCAGAAATCGAAGTGTGTGGGCCTCGAGCTCTTGGGCCGGCACTGGGCTGACATTCAAATGTACGAGGCTGGACGCTCGTTGTCACATGGTCGTGTCGCGACGTGCATTCTGTAGACGGTTCGTTAGCCCCTGATAGTGCGCGTCTGAAATTAGTAGCCATACTAATTGTCAGTTCACAATGAAGAAGATATTCAGCTCGCGAAACGATAATAGATTCCAGCATAATTACAGTTTACCACCAACAAAACTTCGAAACGTTTGTTGCACCCACTGCAAACACCAGTTTTTCGTTCAAGGTAATTACAGTATACATTCAACCACGCGTTTACCGGCTTCTTTTAATTCCTTCGTATTTAGTGTATTTACTAGGAACATGCCGATAATAAACAGCAAGTTGTTTTTCAATTCGTAAGTAGGTTCGTCTAAACGATCGTTTCGGGAATATTCTTTTGCATTTTTCTAGTTAAATCTATATTGCTTACGGAAGTTCGTGGATGTAGGTTTACGAAGCATTGCTAGCTTAATTTCCTTTCGAAACGCGAAGATCGCGAATATAAGTATCAAAGAGGTTAGAATGATGTGTAGGTCAAGATTGAGAGTTGTTTATATTCCTTCCTTCTGGTGCGCACAAGGGTCGTTTAAGAAGTTCGTTTAACACGTTTGTTTCAGAATTTGTTCCTTTACGTGGGATCGTTCCTTTATTATTGGAATGTGGACACGTTATATGTGAAAAATGTGCAAAGACATACGTTAATAAACCTTGCCCCCTTTGTAATATGACTTCGCACGTTGAAAATATTCAAAATGCTACGTTACCCTTAAATATGTATGTATTGGGATTAATGGTCGTGTCGCATAATCGACCGGTCGGCGCGGACGATGTAGACATCTGTTTCTCTAAGCCGATGAACTCTAAACTGAAGCACCAGGGTAACCAAGGTTCGTATTACGTCGGGAAACGGAGAGCTTCTGATCCGCCGTCGAGAATGAAATAAAACGATCTGTTTTCATTTCCAGGCCTGTGTTACGAATGCGGGATACAAGCAGCAATAAAGTGCCCCCAGTGCAATGCTCTTTATTGCTTTGTTTGCTATTCCAAGGTATATTTCTTTATTACAATGCAGTCGTCTTATATTTTTATGTACAATAAATAAAACTGGAACCATTTGATAAGCGAGAACCTACCTGTATCTTTTGCCAGATTCACGGAAGAGCGTTGCAAAACCATTCGAAGATCGTATTATCCGAGGCCATTAACGATAGTGGGTTTATTGTACGAAACACTTGCTCGGAACGGTGCAAAGAACCGCTCGGGTATTATTGCGAACATTGCGAGATCGCGGGATGCTCTCACTGTATGTTACGCCTGCATAAGAAACATAATTATCTACAATTGTCAAGCAAGGTGTGTATACCGATCGATATTCTAGTAAATTTCTCAAGACTTCAGCGACGAAAATAATACTCTTCCTTTTTTTGTTTCAGAACCAGCAGTTGCTGTCCGACTTCCACAGTGCGCAGCAGCGAGTCACCGAGAGCCTGCAGCGGGTTCGTCAAGCAGGAAAGGTGAGTCGTTTTACTTAGACTTATATCTTATTTACCCAGATGGTCATTGTTACGTTGCATATACAGTGATAACATGTATAGTAAAAAAACGATAAATAAATAAATTTATTTAATACTTGCGACGAAGTATCGAGTACAAGTTTAAAGTGGAAAATTTGATACACCGCCACATATAGTTTTAACGATTACAAACTATCTCGTCGAAAGTGGCAGTTTTTAATTAATAAAAGACCATTGTCTTATGCAAGTGACATTGAATATGTTAGGCTGTATATGTGACATCATTAAGGAAAGTAAGACCATCGTTGGTCTCTGTAATGCATGTGTAAACGTAGAAATTTTCTATGAAACAGTATAGTATATCCTGTTATAAATAATTACGCAGTACAAATATGACTAGAGGGAAACGAAATACTTATTGATGCTATAAGTTACTCTATGCACACTCGTTCGCTTCGAGTATTCCTAACTGCTTGTCGCGTGTTTCAACAATTCGATTAAACGCCGCAGTTGTATAACATTTCCACGATACAGGATAACTTGTTTTTTTTTTCGATACGCAGATTTCCTATCAAAATTTTTCTACCTTACTACTTATCAATTACACGCAAACCTATCATATACATATTGCACATTTTCGAGTTTCACAAAATTAGTCTGACATCCGACGATGTGGGAAGCACAACTTATTATTGTTCGTTGTTATCCATAACAAATAATGGCAACAAGGTATGCCCAATACGAGCTACGCTTAAATCGACAGAATTATAATAATTTAACTAAAGCTTATATATTAATCATTTCTCCTCTTTTTCCGCTTGCGACTTATCTTTGAGCTTCTCTTTCTCCTCTTGCTGCTGTTTCTTCAGTTTCTCCTTCAATTTCGCTTCCATCTCTTTAAACTTGATCTCCAAATACCGATCTACCTCGGGGCCCGTGAAATCCTCGGGAAACTTTGGCATTACCGGCAATATGTATTTATAGAGTCGTTCGTTTAACACGTACAATTGCGTTGTTGTCTCGCATTTAACATTGAACCACCAGTCGCACGTTAGTGCCACTTGACTGAATATCGTGCCATTCGGACATAAAAACGATGCTTTACCGCCGTTCAGATCGCAGTAGTGCCATACCTGTAAGATAACATTATTATCACCATAAAACATCGCAATAGACGCAGGTCTGCAAGTGGGGTGATGGTGAAAGAAAGTTGGAAAAATATATCTCTGTACTCGTATATTACAGCATATCTGGATCACTGATTTTTTCCGAGGAACTGCTTGATAGGGCACTTAAAAATTTATATTTAAATATTTCTTTTACTTTCAAAGTTACGAAAAAGTGGAATGGTAAATTATAAAATTAGTAAATGTACTGGAAAATTTCACAAGGGAAATTCCCCAACCGGGAAATTAAAAAATTATGAAACTTTGTGAATATGTAGAGGATATATAGGTATGTATTACGCTATTTTTTTTTGACTGCCCAAATGCACTATGATTTTGTGTTATACCTAACTCGCGACCTGTATAAGATGGAAAAAAGTTTTCAGACAGAAGTTTCTTCTTTTAATTAGGACTATCACTTGGTAGAAGTGACACACGAGTTATAACATAGAATCTGAAAATATCCCGTTGAATTTATGCAGCAAAAACTTTGCGCAATACATACCTGTACATCCATTACATATTCACAAAGTTTCATAATTTTTTGAATTTACGGGTTGAGGATCTTCTTTCCATAAAGTTGTACTACTTTTATTATCCATCGCCTTTCGACCATCACTGTATAATACCGGAAATTGTACCTGGCATCCAGTGTCTGGATCTCCAAAGAATCCCTTGTAACGTTGCTCCTTGCAACTGAAGCTGGTCGGTGGTATAATAGAATAGGCTGGGTAATCAACGTTCGGTTCTCCCCGCGTGGCACCATACTTCAGCGAGGTCTGTGGGCCAGCATGTTTAGTGGTTGAAACTTCATTCTGTTCAGTGTAACTGTAAATCGGGGCTTCGGTGGTGATCGCTGGCGGGGTGAATCGTTCTTCCTGCAGCACGTCGTCGCTAAGGTCCTCCGTGATTTGATAAGAATGCCTGGTAGTGTCATCCGCATGCGGTCTAATCGTTGGCAGGAACACTTCTTTCTCCTTCGCCGGCGGGATATCTTGAACCACAGGGATGTAATATTCCACCACCTTGTTGCTCAAACTATCCACGTTGTAATTCGGCTGAGCTGCTGGCTGGGGTGCTATTTCTTCCTCGTACGACGATACTTTATAACGTTCGGGATCATCGGTCAAGTACAGTGGATTCGGTGTCACTTGGAATCGCGTTTCCGTGATCACCTTTGGCCGCGTCTGCGGTCGAACCTTGAAACGCGACGTTTTCTGCGGGAATCTTTGAGACGACGGCGGTGACACTAACGGTGTCAACGCAGGCACCTGGGCTTGCGGGTACTCTTCCTTTTTCGTGTTGTGCAGAATATTAAGTATCTCCACTAGCGTCTTCAGGCTGTTATCAATGTTGTCCTTGCTAAGCATCTCTGGCAGACGTTCGCTCAGATGGAAACTCTCAACTAGTTGGTCCAGGTTTACATTTGGGTTTCGAGGTGGCTGGGGAATCATTGAGAGTTGCTTGCCGGGGACAGGTTCGAGGGGTTGTAAGTTAGCGTACGTGGGTGGTGGGAGGTGGCGATGTCCCTGAAAGTCTTTAACGGGATAATTAATAGCGGCATTAGAGGTTGGTCGAGCGTTATAATCGAACAGGTAGTTGTCTCGAATGCTGGTGTGTACTGGCTTCGCCAGTTGTTTCCTTGGCACGTGATCTCTGCCATTTGTCGTGTAAGGTCGTAATGGTCTCACGTTTGCGTAGTACCTGGTCTCCTTGCGTGCGATCGGGTTAGATGCAGGCGTTAGCTCTGGATACGTTGCTGGCTGATCCTGGTAGAGCTGCTGCAGCGAAGAATAATCGTCGTACCCGACTTTCGAGCTGTACCTCACTGGCATGAAGTAGTCGTTGTCGCTGCCCATCTTCTGAGGATCGTACTGTACAGAGGGGACGAATTTCTTCTCTTGACTCTGTATATTAACGCGATGAGCGTTCCCTTTCCTCGGCACGTTACTGACTCTGGCAAAGGTTTGCTGATCGTTCCTCACCAGTGGGCTGCTCTGCACCTCTTTCGCAGGGCTCTGCGAAACTGGGGTCTGTCCGCTGACATAGTTGTTAGCCACGTAGAAAGTCATGTACGGTATCAGTCTCCTGTACCTCTCCTTGAACTCCTCCAGGGTTATGTCTGCCAGCGATTCGTCATCGTCCTCTTCCACTGCAACCTGCGTCGAGTTCGTGTCCGATGACGCGGCACAGCTTCTGGACAGCGCTGTAACAGACGTAAAATGGAATCGATCGAGGTTCCTTAAAAGTCCAACGACTTCGAGTTCTGTAACGATCAGCGCGCGACTCGTAGGAATTAAATAGGCATACTATCTTCAAGCTGCGAGGCGTGCTGTAAAGCCAAAGAAAGTTCTTGAGGCATAAATGACCGCGGTGGCGGGGATCGCGTTACGATCGAGGCGGTTGGTGCACTTTTAGGGTTAATCTCGATTCAGAGGTGACGCTGATACCCTGAGAAGCACTCCGCATGAAATACAGTCGAATGGTTTAACGCGGCGGAAGCGGGTAGAAGTGGAGGCAACGGACGAGATGGAGCATCCGATAAATGTACCGTGAGTTCCTCTGAATTCAAGTGTCGTTCCTGAGTGTGGCGCGTAGTCGGAGGGGTTGCGGGCCGCGTAATCAGCGGGGATACGAAATATTACGACCGGTCCGACGGCGCGGCTCCGTCGGTGATAGAGATGAAAATGAACCCGTGGCGTTCACGTTTCCTTATACCGCATGACGTAACTTCCTAATCGCCCACCCTTTAAAAAAACTCACCGGTGTGCATCGTTATGTGATGCAGCGTGCATCTTCCGACCCCTCCCGCGCTCTTCTCGATCTCAATCTGTTCCCTCTTGCCGCGGATACGTGCGAAGTAATGCGTGCGCTGCACTCCGGCCGGTGAAATTAAATTAGAAGGAAAATATTCGGAGAGCCGTCCGGCGCTTTTGCACGTGCACACCGAGATAGCAAGAATAAAGGCAGCGGATACGTATGCGTACACACACGTTCCTCACCCTCCCTGTGTGCATGCATGCATCCACTCGTGCAGGATATATTCGCTCTGGCACGTTCGAGTGCTGCAACCACTAAAAACGTACCAATCCTCCGGCTCTACCCTCTAGCTTCAACCCTCAACCCTACGCGTACGCTCTGCGACCACCTTTTCCCCTCCCGTTATTCTCGTCTTCCTCGATCGTACAGGACGGCTCAATCTTTCACCCATTGCTAGACTAGATTCTGTCGAATTCACCGAGATCCCTCTCGATCGACTTGTCGATCGTTATTACTCCGTTCAGCGGCCGATACTTTAACGGTCCGCTGAGTGGAATTCTTTGGCTACTATTTGGTCTGTTTATTTGGACCCGGTGCTGCTTTTCGTAGAATAATTTCTAGTAGAATTAAGAATCCAGAAGTTGCTAGGATTCTGATCATCCGAAGTATACCAATTCGTAAAGCGGAGGATTCAATGACACCTCGAGATTCAATTTCATATTTCATTTAAATTTTAACATGTACTGTATTCACCCAGACACCAGGCTTGGGAAATTAAATCCAGTGTTTTGTGGTGGAAAAGGGGGCTGCCGATAGCCCCATCAGTAGAGCTGGTGGTTGGAAGTTTTTCCAACATTCCATAGGGGGGCACGTCTTCGTCGGGTCTCTTCCGATTCGTCGAAGCTGGTCGCACGTTGACGCTGGGAAACGTGTGGGCGGATATAAACCCGCCGCCACCTCGCCAGACTCGCCATGAATTTTTATAAACCGATTATTTAGTGGCGATGTAACAAAGTGCGGGGCTGCATCGCCGAGAGAAAGCTCGACGGTATCCGAGCGTGGCACATCAAAGGGACCAGAGCGCCAGCGGTATCTCTCTCCCTAACACAGATATACACACCGTCCCCGACCTGGAAATCCAATTCGATTCTGCATGAAATGAGTCTGGAAACTCTTCGCGTGGCGCGCGCGCCGCTTTATTAATCCTGTCAGTACGGAGCGTGATTGAAAAATCCGCAAAGCGCGTGTGCCACGGCCCCTAAGAGGTGCCCGCCCTGAAAATTTACAAAGCGCCCCGTGGAACGTCTGTATCTGCATAAAGATGTACACGATCCTTCGCGGCTAACTGGACCCGCTCGACCTTTTCTCCCTCAGCCCTCTTTGCTCATCCCGTCCTCAGCGAATTCGATTCCGGGCGGCGAGTTCGGCCGGTGTTTAGACACGGTTCGCCACATCAAGCACTCGAACGACGAGATGCTCCTTTCCACCTTCATTTTTCTTGAAAAATATTTAACGTCCCCGGGACCAGTGGCGCGACTTAGCAACGGTCGACCCGTGGTCGCTGGTAATTCCTTCCATTTCCCTTCCTCTGCGTCGTTTTCCATCTTCGCGCTGCAAGATGGCTCGTTGATCAACACACGTGGAAATTCGCAATTCGTAGCTGCTTTTATAAAGGTTGGAATTCAGGGGGAAATACAAATGCTTTCGTAGAATTCTAGGTACGTACAGAGATCTTCAACGATTCAATAAATGTACGAGCATTTTAATGCATCCTACGAAAACTGCGTTGTGTTTGATCATTAGCTTTTTGCATTGCACACTTGCGGCTCGCAGGAACACACATTTCCACGCCGCTTGCCATACCTCATCGCTAACGTAACATATAAACCACTATTGTAGATCAACAGAGTGAAAATTCACGTACGAGAATTTACCGTACTCGCGTCCTCGAACTACTCGTTCGATTGCATCCACCTCGTGCAATTTTTTGTTATTTGATTACCTTGTTGTCGCAGTTTCGTTCTGCTTCCCACGAGTGTGTTTTTTTTTCCTCGCCGCGTATCCTACCCATGTTGAGGCGTACTAATTCTGTCCTGGATACGAGGCGCGCGTAATATTTCCTCGACAAAGGCGGACGGTAATTTTTCACTCGTTAAGAACTTTCGTTTTCGCGCGCTGAAAATGAGAAACGGCTCTATTCCGCTGGCCCTGTATTGCTTTTCCGGGCGACCCGGCCCTTCGTTCCGTGCCCCGTGCACAATAAATAAGCCGGCGGTCGCAGTAATTTCACCCTCCCGTCGATTCCGTGTATCGACCTGGCCCACCATCGATATCGATTGTCCGTTGCAGTTGCCCCCTTTCGTGTCTGCCGTTCTGAATTACGATTGCAACGATTGCTTTATATTATGCGACCATCGTGGACGTACATTTTCGTTTGATCGAGTCGCGGACGAGACTGAATGAACAACGGCATACAAAGAGCCTTGTCAAGCAAATATGAAACCATCGAATGAATTGTTTTAAGCACCTACCGTTCGAGTCACAGTCGATCGATGCATCCTTTGCTAACAGGAAACCCCTATCGTCTGAGCATGATTTTCCCATAAATGTGTCATTTGCATTTGAGTAGATTCGAGGGAGCCATTTTTATACCAGGCTGGTATAAACCTATTCCTTTTCATTTCAGCGAAAGTAGTTTGAAAATATTATAGGAAGAAGCTCGTTGCAATTTGGAAAATAACTCTTCGCCCGCAGGACTCTACTGATTTTTAAAAGTATTCGTAGAAGACAAAGCGGAGGGAAGCAAGTGTGTTAATGTTCCGATCAATTGTCCCTTTGGAGGGAGAGGTAACAATGTTCTACCTCTAATGGGACCTTTGACTCTCCGCGGATTGATTACCATCTGTGTCTGTTTCGCTTCCTATAACGATATATGTACGAGCGGCAAATTGCAACTGGATTTCAGCGTTGCGCAACATATTGTTGCGGCGCGACACGAAAACTCGACGTGTCCGGCAGAATGTCGTGCCGATTCATCGGTATCTCGATACGGAATATTAATTGGCGGCTATTGGTCTCCCGGATTACGTTATTTCGAGCGCACGTGACTTGGAAGCGTGACGGACGCGCGGAGTTTCATTGCGAGACAACTACGAAGTAGACGCAAACGGAATTCAGAAGCTCCTCTGCCTTCGTGTCCACCATTTCGCCCGGATCCCTTTCGCTAAAACTGCTGATCCAGATATTTCTAATCAAGCCCGATAACTTTCATCTCTATTCTCCGTTTCCAATTATCATTCCCATTAGCTAGAATTCGAAATACAAAATATTTCCTGATCCACTTGCTTCTATCTCTGTCGAGGACATACGTACTCTTAGATCAGAATTGTGAGCAAAAGGTTGTTGCAAAGTCTTTGAAACCTCCCACCAATATCAATAGAATGATATTATTTTTAGGCAGAAGAATAGATTTATATTTGGCGATAAAGGAAACCAGATACGTATTCGAAACGAACGGGTTTCCAGAGTTACGGTTCTGTGTACGGTTTACAAGTGTGTTATGTTTCGTGGTAAAATGGAATTGAAGGGGGTCGGGATTGTAAGCTGTATTTCCCCGCGTTGAGTGTAGGTGTAATGACCCTTTCGCTTTCGTATCGCGTGCATGTAATTAGCTTCGTTACGTGTACACACGCCCGGCATGGAGCGGCGAGCATATTTTCGCTTTTCCTTCGCCTCGCTGCCACGCATCGGCATCAAGATGAGAGAATACGCGTTATAATTACACGTTATAAAAGCCCCCATTTAAAATTTCCGATTCGATATCGAAAAAGGTGAGCGGAATGAGCGGCGGGGTAATGCGATCAACTCTCGATAAATGAGGTTTTAACGATGATCGTTTTAGAAACGCGCGCCCGTCGAGCATCATCGGTAATTAATCGTTGTTGCGTGTCGATTTCTTTCCTCTTTTTTTCTTCTCGCCGATGGCGTATAGGTACCGTCATGGCTGTCGCTTCCTGTCGCCCTCATCGAGAACGTTAATTAACAGAGATCGCTACCAAACTTGCAATTTAGAACGCGGAGAAAGATCTTCGATCGTGAATCAAAAATAACGCGAAGGGGTAGAAATTCAGGGCTACCACTTCCGACCCCTCGTTAGAAGGCGAACCGCGTCTGAATATCCTTAACTTTTCCTTTACAAAGACTGCATAGGCGGGAAGGAAAAGTTGTGAGGGAAAAACAACTATAAATGTGTTAATGCTTGGGCGGGCGGGTAGCACGCTTTTCTGGTTTACGGTTGACCCATCCCAGTACGGGGCTCTGGAAACCTAGAATAGCGAGCCTGTACCGCCGCGTTTTGCACGTCATTTAATTAGAGCCGGAAAACGAGCCGCGTAACGACACTCGTTCCACTGGCGAGTTGCGAGGCATCGCCGTATTTGGGTCTCGTGGGTGCTCGTGAGAGCGCAGGGGGTGCCTTGGGGTGATTCCAGTGGAGGAACCAACGGCGACGGATAACGCGGCTGCCAGCAGCCCTCGTGTACACGGCGGTGTTGCGCAGCTTGTAACTGGAACTGGACCTTAAGGGGATACAAAGCTGTGAAATTAGACGGAACAAGAACGGCCCGCGTGTAAGTTTCGACGGGAGTTGCCGCGCATTACCGCCTCCTATTGCAATACCCAGCTTGAGATGTTCACGGGATTTAGTCGAATTCACCGATGGCCATTCACTGAATCCTTTGGGACAGATTAATTCTCCGGCAGCATCCAAGATACCTGATTTTCTCTTTCCATCTCAGTCGCGCTTGTCTTCCCTATTCGATATTCTTGGGATACTCGAGTCAGTATTATTGATTTCTCAATTCATTCACAATTATTTATTGCCTGTGCGCGCATTTCAGGAAGCTATCCTGAACTTTCTTTACACATTTACATATAGATGTATCTGTTTATTGCCCGCGTTTCTGAAACTGGTTCACGCATTAGGAGCGCTAAACGTTCGTCGTTTGCACTTACTAGTGGCGTAATACCTAATTATCCAATTGCAGGCTATGCACGTTGCAAAACTGTATTCGCCGGATGAATGCAAATGCTGGCACAGTACTTGAACGAATTCGAGAGATGGTTTGTTAATACCATAGACTCGTACGAATTTCAATTTTCTTCGTAGTCAAAGCAAACTTAATCCCGTGTCCGTCGCTTCTCAAATTTTCTTCCTACAAATGTAGATAACTCAAGTGTTGAGCAACCCATCCCTATCTTACCATAACTAGCTTCACAAGCATTATCTCTTATCTTCTCACTTAACATGCAAGCATGCGCATCTGGTTTCAAACAGTGGTAGGTAGCTACAGTAACACATGACACGATTCACAATTCAGAAAGTGTCCTTTCACATCCAATCAATTTCGTCTTTTCTATATCCCTATTCGATCCCCATTAACAGCCAACTAGGATCTCCAAGTTCTCAAATTCCTAATTGCAGTTTCCAAGTTCTTTCCACCGCGAATCAACAAATCGACAAATTCAAAGGGTGTGCAATAATTCTTCATCTAAATCGACCGTAGAACTCATCTTCCCCACCTCGTTGTCCCTAACCGGGCCTTATAACGAAGCATTGCTTCTCCCCGTGTCTCGTCGATCTCTAAAACTTTCAATCGATAATGCGACGAAACACGCGGATGGAGGACGCGCGAACAGAAGGAGTCTCGAGACACGAGGTTCGTTAATGGCATACACGGAGTCCGTACGAATTTTCGGCCCGTAGATTCGCTGCACTTGTAACCGCGCAGCTAGGCGGCCATTCTTTGAACGCGCGCTCGATCCTCGAGGGGAATACGGAATTTCGCTCGATCGATTGATTCCACTCGATTGTACTGGCGGACAATGCAGTCTCGATTAAGCAACGAAAGGCCGGCAAACGAAAATTAATACAACATAGCGGACGCGTGTGCTCAATAGCGCGTGCATTCCCGCTTCCTCTGCTGCCACGGCGTTGCCTAGCATTATGCGCTCCTCTGTTGCCCGCGTTAATCTGTACGTTGTACACAGCGAGCCGCGGACAGAAGAATACTTTTAAATCGCGCGAACTCTCCTAACTGCCCGCTCCAAATCGGTACCCGATGTTCCTGTTTATTTTCCCCGTTTTGTTTCCCCCTTTTTTATTCCCCAGAACAATCGCAGGATAATCGAAGCTTCAGACTGTACGTTCGGCTCGCGCGCAGACATTTTCGTGCGGTCCTAGCTGCTCAATTAACCACGCGAAATCAGATCATGTGGATACCGATTAAACAGAGGTTCCAGTGGAGCCTCGCATCGAGATCGTGGTCAATAAACACTCGCGGTTGAATAGTTTTGCGGAAAATGCGCAAACACCGAGATGCCAACAGATACTCGATCGGTTTATATTTTTGGATGGATCGTAACGCGCTGTGTGCTCGGGGCAGAGCCAAGATCGGGACGATGTCTCTGTAACGGCAGACCGGTAGTTGCTGGTCACTGTCAAGGATGGATTTAGAAACCGCCGTTAATGGCGACCTCGATTGTAAATCGGAGAAAATTGTGTTCTCCTCTCTCTTTTGTCTCGTTGCTGTGGCGGCAGAGAATCGGGCGGAGGCGATTTGTGTTTTATATTTAATTACATTGCGCACGGTTAATTCGGAATTATTTCGGGCCCGCGGTTCCGTCTGTTAGAAAAGTTAGCGACTCGTAGGATCTCGTTCGGTGGAAACTATTGAAACACACATAATTGCGGCGCAAATGCCCTGCTATTATTTGAATTTTCAGCCGACTCGTTCATTTGGCCGAATAATTTCAACTATTCGCTTCAGGTATTCCGCAAATTTAAATCGATTCTACGCGCCCGATCTTATTGGCCCGGCCGCGAATACAGGTAATATAAAATTAGCGATGAAACGCTTTGATAATTGGATATTAAAATCTTGCGATAACTGCACTTTGTGCGCCGCGCCGACAATGCGTATCCTTCCCTTTGCAAATATTTATGGTCCCGCGAATTTGTTGCGGCGACGATATTATTCGATACGGGCGAGTTCCGTGCTACATATATTTTAGCGCCGCGCATTAAACGAATCGATTCATTTTATCGCGTTGTAAATTGCATTTGTGCGGAAAGAATACAGCGGCGTAGACGCGGCATCGATGTTCTTTAGGCGTCTAACGAGTCGGCTGGTACATTATGAAAATATCGAGCGTATAGGGTGGTAAGTGGAATTACGAACACCTTCGTTCAGAGCGGACAGAGCTGCTCGACGTTATTTAAAATCTCTGCCAAGGTATTTCGAAAACTAGAGGCGATAGGAGTTAAAAGTTTTCACCTGAGGCAGATTTCATGGGGATACCGTGGTGATTTCATTTAATTGTGGTATGAATCTGTCGTTAAGGCTCTACGTAGTAGAACAAAGCTTAGAATGCAATTAAAACGAATTTTTCACCATCTAAATTATCGCTCATGAAGCGTGACGCGAGTAATTAAGTAAATTAAGATTCTCGTCTCTTTAACAAATGGGAAATATTCAACGGGATGGAAAATGACACTCGACGGTTTAATGCGATTTATATGAGTTTGCTCGTAAATTTAATTTGGTCCTTGTGAACCTATACGGGCTAATGAGGTTAATTGAATAGGTACCATTTATTATATAAGCAATCGTACCTGCAACCGCTGGCATTATTAATGTGCGCCTCTGCGCGCGTTCTTGTTCAGTGATTCTACATATCCGTTTAATAAAGTAAAATGGTCTCCCTATTTCGATAGCGTCTAGAAACAAATCATTATCGCCAAAAGGATCCCTCGTCTAAACTTTCCAATTTCCATTAAAAAAATTGCTACCTGCCACGCATAATCTCTTGGAAATATTTAAATCCCACACAATTACTCTACCATCCGTCACGAATCCAAAAGAACGTGATTCACGGAAGCTCTTAACTTCGGTGCAAAGAATATCCGTCACGAGTCACCGAAGCTGTTCCGAAATTTCGGTAGTGATAATCAAGTTGCATTTACTCGACCAAATGCTATGTATCCGTTGAAACGAGCTGGGCAAAGAAAGAGGAGAGAGTCGTGTCATGTGCACACCCGTCCACACGCATTCACGGACGGCGAAGGGGAGCTGTGTATCGGTGGGCTGGCAACATTTCACGGGAAACTTCTTACACTCGAACGAGCAGTTTCCACTCGGCTCGAAGGCAGCGAATACTGTCTTCGGGCGTTGAAATTACAAACGCCAGGACGGCTTGTCTGTCCTCCCTCGTTACGATCTTCGCGACCAGTTCGCGCCACCTCGACACGCCGGAAGTTGAACTTCGCGAGGGGTTGCGCGTCTCCAGTTACAAATAACGAAAGTATTCCAGCATCCCCGCCGCGCGAGTCTGCCACCGAGTTTTACATGGTAATGGGGGTGGAGCGAACACGAAGCGAAGCAAACTCCAGGCGCTCGTAAAGGGACTTAGAGGGAGATGCTGATTCGTTTCACCAGAAGTATCGCTCTGAGTAATAACACGTTTGCTTCGCGGGTCGAGATATCCTGTCATTTCCCATTCGCCGTTGCTTTCGGGCTGGCAATAAAACGGATAAAGTACTCGCGGTGAAATTTTGTCGTCTGCTTTGAAATTCCAGTCTCCCCATTCTCTGCTCAACGGACCTCCATAATTTCCATCGATCCCACCATATTCGTCTTCCTAAGACATTACAGGACAATCGAATCTTGAGATTCGAATACCTTAAAAGTGTAACAGTATACGCAGGAACGTAATAGTCCTATAATAGCTCTGTGAAAGACCTGAAACCGCAAGGCACCTCTGTGCCTGTGCGCGCGTTCGCCGCGAAAATGCGAAACGACAGGCGCCCCCGGTGCTCGAGTGCGAATCGTTGTGGCTTCACCGCGATTCATCGTAACGAAAGCAAGTACGCGGCAGTAATTGCACTCGAGGCACCGTGGAACACTGTCAAGGATGCGTTTAATCACGCCAGTCGGTATCCTCGATAAGTAACGAGCGAGCGAGGTGCGCGCACACCCACGCAACAGTCGCCCGACCCGCCGCCGCCGCGAAGAATCGTTGTGTTTTCGCGAAATTACGAAACCCCTCCCACGCGCGCCACCCAGCCCGCGCGCCCGTCGATCTAATTCAGCTTTTCAGCGTGCGCATCCCGCTCACCGCGACGCGGCCTTTATCTTCGCTGCACGTCAGCCATAAACGGTACGCACGAGGCTCGCTGGGACGACGTTGGCGTAATCGCAACAGAGAGGCGACGACTAATGTGCTTAGCGTAATACCCGACAGGGGATTTCGAGTGTGGAAAGGAGAGCAAGCGTTACGGCCGCGGCAAGGCGAATCGAAAGAGCGGCGTAAGAGAGGTTCGAGGGCCTCAGACCGACGAACCAGCGAGTAGGGGCGGCACGAGGGGGGGAAGGTTGGGAGGGTGCAATCTGCTCACTACTTTGAATTAATAATCGATGGGTGCGCGCGACTACACCTGCACGAGATGTACTCTCTGGCTACGAGCAGCGGGGCAAGCACAGCGGCGGAGGCCGAAGGGAGGATGATTATGGGGTAGGGGGTGTACGCGTACGGCCGCGAACGTTGTGGTGCACGCGCTTATCCCGTGAACTAAGTTAGTCGATTCCCTATGGTCACTTCCCTATCGAGTTTCGACCCGCCGAAGCTCCGGCTGAGCTTTTGTTATTCCGTATTGCGGCGAGGTCGGGCTTCTCCGCGGGGGTTCGCGCCCGCCTTGTTTCACGAACATCCCCCTATAACGAACTGCGGATTGGTAACTGGCTGTTCTCGCCCGTCACGTTTCGGTTCGGGCTGCTGATGGGATTCGGGGCCGTCTCCAGACACCTCGAGTCACGGATGCAAGCCCCCGGTGTCTCGGAGCGATGCTGCACTTTCTCCAAAGAAGAATTGCAAAATTTCACGATTTTTTTGTACACCGAATCACTCGCGATCTTACTCGGTTCTTTGCATACTTTTTTTTAGATGTTATCTCTTTTTGCGCGTACACCCTGTGCAGAGGAATTGATTTTCAATCGATATTCGCAAAGTCTCTCTTAAGGAATCCAACTGGAGGTTTGTCCGTTGTTCGGTACTCGTCGACGGTAACGTAAACGAGCAAAGAACGCCAAAGCACAGTGTTACTTATCCGAAAGAAAGCCGCGGAGTAACGCGGACAATAACTGCTCCGCAAAAATGCTTGCCGAGCTTTGTGTACCACCACAAAGGGGTTTTCGAGGATCGCGGTGGGGGGCGAACATTTGTTTCCCAGCTATGGAACGGCTGCGAGCGAGCGGAAGAAAAGGCAACCACGAGGAAAGGCAACGAAGACGACATTGTCGTTAAGGGAGGAAGCGTTTTCTAATTGCATTATAAACTGTCAAAGGCCGAGCATCATAATTGGCTTCCGTTCGTGCAATTTGCATGTCTGCCGTTGCCCGGCGCGCTTTGTGCTAATGATCGCATCGGCCCGCGTGCACTCTTAGAAATCGAAAACCTTCTCCTCTTATATTTGTGCAGCTTGTTTCTGCGCCGTTGAATCGACCCCGCGGAAAGGGTACACCGTAGATCACAGAAATGGAATGGGGAAAATGCCTAATAGGTGGCGCAGTCGAGCAAAAATGATACGCCTTCGTCGTTAATTGAGGATCGCTGGAATGATTTCCAGTACCCACGGCGCGTCTGGCCAAAGACGAACCCTTTTCCCTTGCTCTTCTCCTCTCGCCATATCGCTGCGTCTTTCGACGTTCTTCCAACTATAATACCCAACTAGTACTCGGAGTAAATATAAAGCCTTCCCACGCTCACAAGGGAAGATCCCGAACCTGAAAATTAAAAAAATTCTGAAACTTTGCGAATATGTAGATTTCCTCTGGATTACAAACGCAATTTTTGTTTGCTCCCCAAATTTATTCTAAGACAGATAGAAAAACAGTTGAAAGACAAAAGTTACTTGTTTTAATTAGATCTACCATTTGGTAAAAAAATATTTTACAGTTCATGAGGAAATCCCCTACACATTCACAAAGTTTCCAAATTTTTTGAATTTCCGTTTTCGGGATGTTCCCTTGTCAGTTCTCTTCCTCGTCATACATTCAATGTTCCTAAAAATATTTATTACCAAAACATTCATCTGTAACAAATCATTTTCACATCACCCATAAATTTACTTTTTCACTTCATTCTGCAACACCGAAGTAATCCCACTGTTACTCGCAAAATTACGACGAACGATGTCACTCGCTTCGTGTCGTCAATTCAAGATCACTCGCTTCACCGTGACTCACGATTCTTTGCTACCAACTATCTCCTGAGAGATGCACATCCAGATTACTCCATTTTCCGCGCTATGCATTACGGACACCTTCCGCCTGCCCGACATCGCATTAAACAAAGTAGGTAATCCGGCAAGAATTTGAACGCCGGGAGATTGGCGCACGATCATGGGAGCTTATTATAGCGGCAGTCGTAACGCATAATTGCTCCACGCTCGGGACAATGCCGTGAACGAGGCTCGCCCGGGAAGCAGCGCGAATCTTAACTGACAATAAGACGGGGACTCAAATAGAATTTAAACGACGGGGACAAAGTGAATTTTGAGTTGATGCACCGAACAAAACGAACGCGCGCCGGTGGTGAAAAGCTGCCCGCCGAGCATTACGTCGTTTCAGTAGTTCTCCATCAGCGTGCGGAACGAGAAACGGATTTTCTGCGCGAGCGAAGTGTTTTCGTTTCTTTCTCCAATTAGTGGTGGGGTAATTAAAAGCGGCCCGTTTTGCGCGCGTTTACTGGGCCGTTCCATTTCATTAAACGAGGTGTAACGCAACGAGGCCGACTGCTTTCTTCTGCCACGGTCCATCCAGATTGGAAGTGGCGGTTTTGGCCGATCGAGAAAGTCGAAATGGCCGTGGCTTTATTATTTATAGACGTAACACGCGCGAGCCGGAGAAAGCGAATGGCTGGCTAACCGTGCCTTGGTCCGTTGACTTTACGGTGTCCAGCGATACGCTGTTCTATTATACTTTCGAGCGAGCTAGATTTTCATACTGTCTGCCGATCGATGTTTCGCGTTACGAGTGGCTGCGTTATGCAATCTGTTCGTGATTTCCTTTTCGCCGCGTGTCAAATTCGCGTGGCGGGCAACTCGAGCGTTGCTGGGGATACATTGATAGGTATCTTCCATCAAGTTTCTATGCAGCATGTACTTGCACTTGGATGAATGTTGTAGGGGAAATTATTACAGAATCGTTGGAAGGGAAGCAAGTACAATGTTTCCAGAGTGATGTCCCGTTGGTGTAGGTAGTAACGACGCTTTGTGGTTAACAGAGTAATGTTACATTCCCCGTACTTGGTGCTTCGTAACTCCTGGGATAATTGGAAAGTGGAATTCAACGACCGCTTAAGTGTCGCGTTAGAAAGAGTATTTTTCACGATGACAGTTCACTGATGCTACGACTTCAACGTTGACTCGATACTCGTTTACTATCGCAAACTTCTAGACATTCCCACATCAGCTTACGATGCACATAATCGATCTTTTAAAAATCTTTCAAAACCCAGGAACACAGACTTCAGTGCTTGAACACTCTCGGCACAAGTGAAATGTAAATATTCCCTACAGCCACTTCATTATAGGAATTAACTGTTAACTCCTACTCTTGTTATTTTTCAACGTCGCACATGCGACTTTAGTCCTTACTCGCGATTACGTTATTTGGCTATCTACATCTAGTTTCCGTAGGGGAGACCGGGGATAGTTGACTAACGATGTTAGTTGACTAATTTCATTTAATTGTTGTATTATGGAATACATTATGCTGCGATTCGCGATATTAAAGCATATGAATGACCAGCTTGCCATTTAATGTGTCGCCGTGATAAAAACTTGCGTGTTCTGTCAGTGAGAATGAAAAATCTAAAAAGGTCGGCGGGAAGTAAATACTTTTGTTTCGACTATTTATGAATTTTTGTCCACTAAGTACTGCTTGATGTGTTTTTTCGTGAATATTTTGTGAAAACGTGATACATTGAATATAATTTACAGTATTTTATTTTATCCGGTGCGTGGATTTTCATAATTAACCCTGTATACCTAACGAAATTTCTAAACTTTTGGTATGCAGCAAGTCAACAAAATACCAATGGTCTATTTATAAAAATTAGAAATCTAAACAATTAGTCAACTATCCCTGGTCTCCCCTATACATTGTTAGAGTTATCTTTAGTTTCCACTCTTTTACGTGTACTATATAATTTCTAACTTTTTTTCTCTATCGTGCACTAAAGAATTATTAATAATCAATATCATCGCCCCGCAATTAACCAACTGTACATCACTCTCCGACTGCAAGTGGAACAAGCATACGGTCTGACCACGGTCGGTGCTAATTTCACTTACAACCGGAAGCATTCATGAAAAGGCTCGCCCGTTTTTTCTGGCGCTAAACCGTCTAGCTGCTGTGGAAGCTGAACAGAGGGGGCTTGAAATCGCGTGCTCGCGTCGGGCAGGATAGAAGCTGCGGCGAGATGCAGGCAGATAAGGCGCGACAGAGGAAACCTGGCCTTCGGCGAGAGTTTTCGGGTAACGAGCGTTTTTCCGGGCGCGTGCGGCGCGAGCGCGTTACGCAAACACGTACTGGATGCGAACTCTTCAGGCATCCATTCCGTCAAGCGGTTCCCGCGGCGGATGGGATGAGCGTTACTAGCTGGCTGCGGTTTCTACATGCCCAACTTCGTTCGGCTTGCCAATTAATGGCATCCACATTCCTGCGAGGAGTCGCTAATTAACACACCTTCCTCGAAAACCTTTCTTTCCTCCGGCAGCCCGGCGCCCCTCACTCTTTCACTCGCCCGCCGTTGTTCCTCCCACGAGTCGAGGATACCAATCGTTATTATTTTCGCGACGCCTCCGCGAACGACAGGAATCACGGGGGCCGGGTTCTTTGTGTCGCCTGAATGTTTCTGGACCAGCGTGCCGTGGCAATTTGTCGCGAAATTTCCATTTCGATGGCTCCCGCTCTCCGTAATTGCATTACTCTGAGCAAAACGGCGCTTGGAGTCCTTTAGAGAGGTCCACCGTCTGTGCTCCTCGCGATAGACATTTTTAACGTTCGATACGGCCGACAGAGAGGTGGCTAACGAACGCTTGAAACGAAGAAGTTCCTCGTTTGTATTAGCTGCTTCGCGAGATCGTTGCGAGGGAGTTTGTCGGTGGAGGATATCAAGTTTGGAAGATAGTATCGGTGTTTGGAAGTAAAACGGGGATCGTTCAAGATTGTTCTTTAGATACGGAGAAATTCATTTCGTTTGAGACACACTTCGGATGTACGTATTGATTCGATTGACATTTGCGAGCTCCTACCGCTAATTAACGATGCCGCCATTAATGTTTCAATTTCATCGAACTGCTCGTACATCTCTGTCGGTACTCGTGAGATAGATCGTTACATCTTTCGGACATGTACACGCTGGAGCGTGTTCCGCTGCTAACATGGCTCCAAGGACCCCTGCGCGCTCCATTTTCCTGCAGCTAGCAAAGTAATTTCAGTATGGATGAGAGCTGCTCGGAATGGGAAGAAAAACTACATTACCTTTCACATATATTCCCGTTAACTCGAGCGGAATAACGAAAAGTTGTTATAACATTCTCGGGGTTAAGAGCGCGAGGGTGTGTCTATTCAGTCTGAGACGAATCGAATTGCTGCGTGTACTCCGAAGACACGGAAGTCACGTACCCGACCGAAGCGATGCTTCCAAAGAGTGTACAGGAGCTCGTGTGTCTGCGCAGGGCGAGCCAGAAGGAAATACGGATCCTGCTCTAGTGGATTCCAGAGCTAATTTTAAGTGAACAATTCCATAGAAACTTAGAAGCAGAAATGTCTGCCATTATTGAGGAATGCCCTCTTGCACGTTAGTTGCAATCCCTTTGGATTTCTCGGAACTTTAACAAATTTCATCGTACCACTCTGTTATTTACTGTATCGCCTTCACATATTTTCTCTCCAGCTAAGCATCCCAGGTACTCGGTTTAAATGGGCAACCCAGCTGCGGACAGGTTGCCTTTCAGTCTCTCCCCGGAGAACGTGCAATATTTCTGCCCCCCCTGGGTCTCCTCAAACACGAACTTCGTAGCCACGTAGATTCTCTCGATTTCCCAGGTACATACGATGTACCCGTAGAAGCCACGAATTTTTTTTCATCATTCTGGCCCACTCTAGCTCTTCCTCGGTGCACGAGGGAAGTTGGTTGAGTCGAATAAGAGGACCCGGGCTTCTTGAGATTTTCCCTCTCGCACGTCGGCGTATCGGCAAGCTCGCGAACGACGAGGTGCGACAAATGTTTGCATAGATGGAGGCGGCACAGAGGTCGATGGAGATACGTACACATTCTGCACCGTCGTTGCCCGCCCCTTCGAACGAGAAGTTAAGTTCTCGTTCTGGAAAATTTCAATTATTCGCATCGTCTGATCTCTGACTTTGCGCCTCCTCCCTTTCTTTTCCTTTTCCATCGACTGCTATCTTCCTTCTCCTCCGCCCCTTCTTCTATGTCCTCTGCGCTTCCTTCTCCGCTCTCCGTGCCAATGTCTTTTCCCTTTTTTCATCTTCCGCTCCTTTCATACCTGACTGTTTGTCCCGGGCAGCTGTACCCTCCATTGAAATACATTTCTGCTCGTTTATAAGGAGAGCGCGCGCGACTCGCTCAAGTTTCGCTAATTTTGATACTCCTCTTTACGCAACCCTCCGCCCTCCTCACCCCCCTGCTCTCGTCTTTAATTCGAACGACCGTCAATGATCTTTCGTTAGCAGTTCCTTTCCGTTCTCATTTATCTCCTGGTGGAATTCCACGGGATACAAAGGGAGTTGGGAATATCGTTTCGCGAGGAAAATATTCTGCCTGCGTGCGTGCCGTGGTAATTTATTATCGTCGGTATGACGAGTTGGGCTCTCTTTAAAACGAATCCACGCGAAGGGGTGCTAGGTGGGAAAAAGATTAAGTTGGAATATGGTTCTCTGTTTGGTGGGAAGAAGATTTAAAAAGTTTCTCAATAAGGTAAAGGGTAACTAGATTGGATAACCTTAAATGAAGTTTCCTTTACGAAGTTTATATTAAACCATGTAACTTCCTTTTGAAGGAAGTTTCAAGATAATTCCTATACAAGACAATACACGTAGGATAATGTAAAACCCTATGGTTGACTCGTACCACTGAACTGGGAGACCAGCAAGGGGCAAGGGAAAAGGGCTCCTATGTGGTCAGACGCGGTAGAACTCTACATTTACGACTCTACAACTCTACATTTCTCACGCGCGTATTATTTGCGAAATTCTTACAGATTAACAAGACCTCTAAAAACATCTACAAATTTTAAAAAAATTCTATTACACTTTCATCCTTTTGCTACCCTGTTAAACTTATCCCATGCTTTTAACCACATCTTCCGTGTGGTTATTACTGTAGCTTTCTCAAAATCGGCGTTACTTCACACATATTTATAATCTTCTAATCTCGCGCCATACTTCTCAAAAAGCTCTGTTTCCTCCCAATCAACGCGAATTCAGCAATACTTGAAAATCATTTAATACCATAACAGTCACTGATGCCTCTGTACGTCATTCTTCCTGTACTAACAACTAAAACATGACGGAGTGGCAGGCTAATAACAGTAAGAAGGAAAATGTGTAACTCCGCAGAGTGGCCGGAGCATTAGTCGCCATCCAACGACCATTTCCCGCGAAGCAGCCCTTAATAATACTTTTTTGCGTTCGCCCCGCGGTTCGTATATTGCGGTTAAAAGTGATATTAATAATTCCCGTGGGTCACGGGGCATGTAAAAAGCTCGGCCATTGGGTGGTGACGTCAGCGAACCGTCGGGGTTCCCGGGAATTCAGCGCGTAGACCGGGCAAACTTTCGCAATTAGCACTACCATTGGCTACCTTGTATAATTATATTAAAACGGTACACGGTAACAATTAATTATATCCGCGGCATTGTATTAGGAATTTCCTATACGCGAACTCGCGCCGACAACTGTTAACTCCCGCGTCTCTGCGAATCGCGCGTCGCACAAAAGACTAGCTGCGTTACCGCGTCCCCTCTCAAAATTTCTGTTTTCCCTTCTGTGACGACAGCGGTCGCGCGACAATGCCGTCATAGTTAGCGATTCAATTCCTAACCGCAATAATAGCGAAACAAATCATTCGCGGATTAAACTTTAACGACAGCTAAACTGGAACTTGAATGGAGGGTTGTACGAGCGCGGCGAATGCTTCCAGAAGCTGTTGGGGGCCGTTCGTTTTTTTCCATTCTCGTTGGAAGTTCGAGACGCGCTCTTGGACGACGCTACTACCGCGAAAGACTATGGCTGAAGACTTTCGCCGGCAGTTTCTTCCGTCTGCAAAGATTGGAGGCCTTCCAGCGATGGCCAGAGAAATCCTTGCTTGGTAAAAACGGCGTTAGAATGACAATAGCGTTTGCACAGGGAACCGTGTGGGTATTTAGTTGAATTTAAAGCGAGGATTTCTAACGAAGTGAAATCGCAAATTCTGCTAGAATGTTTTAGCCAACGTTCGTGCCGTCGTTCGTTTTAAATAGAGAATCGAGTTCGTTGTTGAAGTTAACTTTGTTTAATTCTGAGTGGTAGTATCTCGCAGTGGGCGTGCCTGATAACGAGGGCGATATACTTTCATAATTTGGTCACTATCTCTAACACTTTTTAGTCATGACCTGTCACGAGATAAAGTACATAGGTACACATCAAGCGTCTCATTTTAATCGATTCACGGGAATATTGAAAAACGTTTCATATGAAAGCCGAGGAGTTTCGAGGGGTTGCAGTACATGGTGTACATATATTCTTTTTTAACAGTAGTGTATATAGATACAGACAGTATCGTAGAATTATTGGCACGGTTATATTTTTTCGTTCCAACATTTCGTTCGTTTCCCTCTGTATTTTTCCAGTACCCACCAGAACTGTAGATATTAAATTTCCTGTGCTTCCTAACGCCGACGCCCACTGCAACCAGATATTAAACAATTCAATCCCAAATAATCCGAAACCGATCCTTGCACTTGAGGAGAATCATATTTGTTAGAAAGTCAATCACTCTCACGCTAGTTGATCTTCCACCGTGTCGTCAAACAGATACATCTTGAACACGCCATTGATACTCGAAAGGCCAGATCTGCCGAGCACGCAACATGGCACGTTGAAGCCGCTGGAAGCTGACCCCCTGACACGATTTCACGTTTCCCCGAACGGGACGCCGAAAATCCAACCCTAAACCGACGCGTGGCCTTTTTCTTTCACAATGACCTGCCTCCACCCTCGGGTACGGCCTCTTGAACGGCGCCGTAGGTTCGCGCCGACGAGCGATTCGGCTCTCGTGCAACAGGTAGACGTGGCTACGGGCCAGCTGCTACCCCTATTATGCATAATTGCTCGAGGGGGAACGAGGAGCAGTGGAAGACTCTCTCATGGCAATCGAACACGCGTTCTTCCGCACTTTGTTTCACATTCTTCCCCTTTCTTTTCTCCCCCGTCTCGTTTCTCTCCACCCGTATCCCCGTTTCCCTTATCCAGCCCCGTTCCAGCCTCGAGCCTCTTCTCCGACATAATCTATTCAAGATTTAGGTATCGTTATCGGTCCCGTCTCGGATGTCCGCTTCGAAGACTCGGCTTTAGGAAGTCGACGATCTTAGGGGGAACATATGAAAGGTTAGAAGAATTCCACGGTCGGCAGTATGGGGAAGCATATTAAAAACTTTTTTAATTTCCCACTGCCCTCGAACCTCGGCGTGCCGCTCGCGGTATCTCGTGCAGATTTTAAATAAATTGTCCGTAGTATCTCCCCGCCATGCTTGACGTTCTTCAGTTTCGAGGAAAGTTTAATTGTCTGCCTGGTTATTATAAACAGCTTTTCCACTGGCCCCTCCGTGCCTCGCCGCCTCTGTTCCCTTGCTTTTCGAAGCCGTCGAGAGGAATTTCGATTGTATAACGCGTACTTCAATATGCCCTGTCGTCAATCAAACGCCATCGATGGGCTCTAGTGCGTTGGAAATATAATAATGCGTCCGTCGATCCATCCTCTGTGTCACGGTGGCAGCGCGATGTGAAATGACGTATACTTCCATCGAATATCGGCGAGCCTCCCGCTCGATTGTCAATTGCGAAGAATTAACGCTAGAATTACTAATCGAAAGGGAAACGTGTAAACGTGTTTCAATCTCTTCGATCGCCGTTCCAAAAGTTCCAATATTTCCTGTCAACGCTTCCACGGTGACAAATATTACACTCGAGCTACAAATCCACCATCTAGCAATCTACCAAAATTTACAAATACATATCGCCTCATCGAAAGTTCCAAAGTGAAAATTCTCGCTCCTCGCGGATTTTCTTCTAATATTTCTCCAAATTGTAACTTCAGTTGATACTCTGCTCACGATACAACCTTCACCTCCAGCGAACCGTCTCACCCCGTGGCACTCGGTTGACAGTAAAAATAAATATCTCAAAATTCTAAATCTAATAAACCCAAGCTTTCTAAACTTTATGCTCCTGCCACACCTAGTCGTAATCCAAATGTCCTCGCACTCAAGGATAGCGCGTGATCCCGTATCGTAAATTCAGCCCGTCGCTAACGAATTCAACGCACGATTGTTTGACGATCATTGGAATTTTAATCGATCTCTGGCTGCCGCGATTTCCCGCGTGTACGCGCCCGTTCGTACTCGATACTAAGCGCGTCTCTCGTCTACCTGCATCGCAGTGGAAAAGGGATAAACAGGGTGCGCTGTGCAGTTATCCCTAGCTGGTTTTACGAGCGGCACTCAACGCGTTCGAAACAGGCGTCTCTCCCTGGATGCAGGGCCGTAAAACTTAATTGCCGTTGCAATCCGTACATACGTATGTAGTATACGTATTTTAGTCCTATGTGCCGCGCTGCCTTTATGTACCTCTGTACACCGATCCATCGCCCCGGCACATACAACGTGTATATTCGTCATACACGTTTCTGTCTATCCACCCCGTCGCTGAACCTCCGCCATGTAGTTTCCAGGCTTCCTCGCACAAATTCCCCGCTCCTTTCCCGCCCCCCTCGTTCCCTTCTTTCTCCGCGACTCCTACGTTTCGTTATTTCGACGTTCAGATCGATGGAAGTCTCTGTGACGAGGCTATCGAGTAGTCGGTTGATGATAATCTCTTGAGTAGAAAAGTGATCGATTGTCTGACCCTCGTTTTCTTTGAAATTTCTGGAGAGGGATGGTCTTTCAGTTGGGTTTAATGTGTGTTACATTCCTGAAAGGGGAATTCACTGTACTTGGGGTTTTGCTTGCGATTCTTTACCGAGTTGCGGATTAATTTTTAGCTGAATTTCGCTTGTGCACAAAAACTGACGCTTGAACAAGAAATCGGGTTGGCGAACAGTCCGAGGGATGCTTTTTATAGGTGGCAAAGCTTTGCGCGCAGGGAATCCTTCGGGGCGGTGATCAAAGAATTATTGGAAGGTCTCTGTAACAGCTATCTTTAGGGTTTTCTAATTAAGATTACAGTCTCAGGTTCAGTGTTGCAGTATAGGGGATGGGGGCAAAGCTTTGTGCGTAGAAAAGCTCCGCAGGTGATGATCAAGGGATGCAGGCTTTCGTAACAGCTGCTAGGAGTTTATAATTTAAATTACCACCTAAGTTGTATTATATTCTCCAGTGAATTGAAAATTCCGCGCAGACGTCGATATAACGAGAATACTCTATTCGCAATTTTTCCAATATCCTAAAAAACTCATTCAAAGCAATTCAAAATAAACACACCCTACCCTTCCACTTGATCTGCACCACGAAACTCGTTATTTCGGTGGCGCGTTGAATTAAAAGACTCCCGAAGAATCCCATCTCCTAATCACTCGCATTCCACCGTCACGCGATCAAATGCCCTCCCAATTACCGGGGTTCTCGGTGCCTAGAATATTCATCCCCCTCCCTGTTCCTCCTTTCTCCCCCTTGTTTTCGGGGCCTCCCTTTGATTTCCCCCTTGAGCACTCGTTTCGCTGGGAGCGCGCAAATTGCAAGCGAAATCGGGATCTGTGTACGTGCGACGGCTCTCAATGCATCGTAGATCCACTGGTCCCAGGATTCGCCTGATCGAAGAATCGAGGAGACTGGTGGGAGCGATACTCGCCGGCCACGGGCGTGGACCGTTGGCTGGGCGACAAGCCTGGCGCTGGATGGTCGTTTAAAAAGCATAGTCGAGTGTCGCGAAATAGGATTTTCTCTCTCTGTTTCCTTCCAATCTCGGCGGTGTTCAGGCGTAAGTGTTGGTCGCCGGTGGCCGCCCCAGCCTCCCGTTGTCTCTTGCTCAACAACGGGACTTTACCAGGTAAACGCAGCTGGTACCGACCACCATCCCTGGACACCGTGGTTCTACGGGCTCCTCGAATCCACGTTCCCACCCCAAAATCCGTGAATTTGATTAAACGTGGCAAGGGGGTACCTACGCCCGTCCGCGTGTACGCGTTGTGTTTCCCCGCTCGTGTCGATGCCGGCCCAGTCAAACGGTGGATGCAGCAGCATCTCGATTAATCGTGCCCCACCTCCCCCTCTACCGTATCCCGTTCCACCTCGCTCACCGATCTTCTCCGGGAAACTGCATTAGCGTGCTTCGACCTCTGCGGTTGCCAGTTATCGCGCCGCGGAAAAGAAACTACTTTCAGAATCCCCGGAATTCGCCCAGGCCCCCGCGGATCCTGGAAGTTTTCACGGTGCGTTTTATATCGCCCGCCCCGCGAGCCGTGTTTGCGATCATATTATGGACCGTGCACGATGCTAATACGCCGTACTGAGAATTTCTATTAAATAATGCGCAACTATGCGCAACGAATTTCCTCACGGCTGGGAACACGTATCCCGGCACACTGCCCGCGGAAATGGCCAGGGAGACGTATAAATTTGTTCGTCAGTATTCACGGCATTCGATATTGCCCCCCCCCCCCCCCCCCCCTCTGAAAGACGGTCGAAACTTTTGCTTGGAGTTTTACGATCGCTGACCATCGGCGGCTTGATACTTAATGCACTTGCTCCAGGGCTGCTGGTGAAGCAATTTTTCGGTTCGATCGGAGTCTGCGGGCGTTCTCGTGTCTCTATCATCAGATTATAGGCGCGCCTCGTCTGGCGCATTCCTAGCTGAACGTAGACGAGTGTACGAATGCTATTAAAAAGATTCCCGATATTGCCGCGTCTACCATTAGCACTCGATACGCGTCTCGCACTCCCTCCCCAGGCATTCCCCCATGTTCAGGGTTCCCCGAGACGCTCGGCGTCGCTTTGAATCCCTCGTTGGAGAACCGGGGAGCCTGCACTCGTAGCTGACCGGGCGAAAATTCCAGCGGACGGCTATTTTCGAAGGAAGAGGAGGGCGGCAGGAGCGATCAATCCCCGCGTAGAGACAGGCTCTGGGATTTCGAGTTAATTGCGCGCTCTAACACCTGTTAATGGGACTGGCAATAGGGCTGTCAGGTATTTTGTGCCCGCGAGGTAAGCAGGGACGTGAAACGGTGAACGAGGATGCGACAGGCGGTGGTGTCAGGGCACATACACGTCCGCCGATTGGGCGAACCGTTCGCTGGAGCGAGATAACGGGGGCAGCTAGGCGAAGAAAGAGAAACAATAGAGTGAGACAGGGGATGGATGTAGGGGATGGGGAGGGGCGAAGGGTGCTGCAATCTGTTCCCGATGGCTCCCTCACCGTGCTCTGTGGTTACCACTTTACAGTCCCTCGCCTGTAAAGCCATCCTTGCTGGTGTCTGTGCGCGTCACCCCCCCACCCACCCTGGTGCTCCGCACCCTCTCGCTCCTCTCGATACTCTCTCCCTCCCGCACACGCTGAACCTTCCCCACTGCACACCTACCCGCCCCCTCGTCCCTCCTAGCGGCCGTCCTCTCTTCTACTCCCACCTGGGAACCTATCAACGTCAGGGCAACCTCATCTGCCCGGCTGTCCGCAGGACATTAACCGAACTCAACGTTTGGTTTCCGTTTATCCGCGTCCACTTACGCACTGCCGCGCCGCCCGCGCTGCACATACCTCCGCGCCATCAGCCTGCATCCTTTGCGCTGTCATTTCGTTCGATATTCCAATTGAAGTTGGATCGAGTCGCCCGAGAAATTCGTTCTCCATCGCTACCCTCCCCGTCCCTCGCACCCCTTTCCGGTTAAGGCTAACGTGTGTAAGCACGCGCCGCCCCACCCCGTCCCGTTCGCGAGCCCTGTAAAGTAATTTCGATCGGTTTCTCATTATTTTCGTTTAGCCCTTCGCCCTGGCCCGCCTTTTTCGCGTGGCACCCCGATGCCCGGCGTCGATCGCTCGACGCCCCACGGTCGCGGGATGAATCGTTAATTACGTCGATGGGGAACGAATACGCCGATGATGGGATATTTCTTTTTATCTTTCGGCTCGGAGGGCAGGGTAATTGGTTTAGAGTCTTGGGCAGACGAGTGAATTCTGGGGTGGAAACGGTGAGTTCCAACGAGTTGCCGGAACTTTTCGGCACACGTACGCGATGCTAACTCTACCTACTCCATGTTGACTCGCACGCCCGGTTTCTCTGGATACACAGTTGTTCTTGCGGGTTTTAGTTGGAGGAAGAAACTAATTAGTGGATTTAGGATCGATAAGATCGCTGTTGGACGCTTTTTTCTTGCTATAGAAACTGGACGGATGTATAGGAGCTTTTTGCGGATAGCAGCGTCCGGTATTATATCGCAAATCAGAAGTAATTGCAGTCGATTCATCGTGTGAATTTATTAGACGCGGTGTGGCAACGATTTATAGACAGGAAACGTTTAACTTCCTGCAGCGCTTTTGCCGTACGACTTTTCTTCGTAGAATCGAACGCGATTTATGGCACACCTTAGCCTGCACGTTTTTTCCCCTAGCTAGTTACTGCTAAAATCGTAGCGTGTAGACAGGCATGTTTCACGCACGGTAAACATGTTAGCCAGGCTCGTAAAAGGTGGGATTAGTGTGCTTCGTTCGGCTTACAAATGACCGTAAAAATCCATCTCGGTGTTGGGAATTATAGTAATTTAGTGATATACGGTGGCCCCAGTAACGATCTCTGAACGGAGAACCATGGCCATTTGTATCAGACACAGCGGAGATGCCGATACAACGTGTTTTGTTGACTTGGTTCTGTATCATTGATTTATCTAAATGGCCACAGCATTTCGTGGAAATCTTACCTTCGGGCTTATCGTTACTAATTTACTAGCATTCCTACGTATTACATCAACTTCGAATTAAACAGGTATACAGATACTGTTCGAATTGTGGGATTAAAATGATATGTGATGGTGATAAAGTAGAGTTTATTAATAAAGAAGAAGAATATTTTATGCTAACAATGCGCATGTGATTTTCGTAAGGCGTTCTATTTGAAGCACTATAACTCCGGATATAATCACTATTTTTGCATACAAATTTTTTCTTCACATTCTTTAAAGATTGACAAATAAAGCCTCAAAGCTGGAAGTAAATATATTTAATGGTTTTATTTTAAAAAAATCCCAAAGTTCGCATCATTTTTCGTCTGTCGACGTGTAGGGAGACGCCTTAAGTAGACGTGAATGGAAAGTAACTCGCGCTCGATCTCCACTCAATCACCTCCACGCAATGTCTCGACAGACGAAATGTCAAGAATGATAATACTTTGAACTAGATTTTCTCGCCGAATTGTGAGTATCTACTGTATTGAACGCGGTTAACACACTATTACCCAAGCTGCGCACTACCTGTATCTAAAATTTTAACGAAATCCCTAATGAATAGAGCAGAGAGACCTGCACCCGCAGTCTCTCGTTCCCTCAACCCTCCAAAATCCTCAGCGCGAAGGGACCACGCGTGTGCATACATATATCCATCAGTGACGAACGAGGAGCTATGAAAATTGTTTCGCCACAGTTCATCACCGCGACGTAGCTGAATGATCGGTCGTAACGCAGGATAGCGTAGCGAAACGGCGTTGATCTCCATCTCTCCTTTCCCCCCCGATCATCATCGATTTTCAGACCCATCGGCCGCGTTTTCCATAAGCGGTGCGAATACGCGGCTGCACCGTGAACGGACGCCGGGCCCCGTCTTTCGCGTATTTGCTCGGCGTCGATTGGCCAGACCGTATAAGCATGGCTCTTTTACGAGCAGCGGTAAAATTTTCTACGCTACAAAGTTATGAATTCGTTCCGTCCGAATCCCTACTTTTCTCCACCGACCTGCCGCGGCCCACCTTCGCCTTTCCCGCCCCCCACCCGTTTATTCTTTTCCTGCGTTCACCATCTTCCGCCAGCAACCCCCGAGCGTTGCACGCTATCCTTTGTTTCGCGTCCGTTGCCACGGGCCAGCCCAGCTCGACATCTCGTCCTCCTCGTTTGACGTCTGCACCGTGCTTTATGACACGCGATATCCTTCATCCGAAATATTATGCCTTGCTGAACCTCGTTGGCCCTCGCTGCTCGCCCGATTCACGCACAGAGGCTCGCCCGGGATCATCCTGCACAGCCAGCCTGCAAACGGGGCGCGCACACACACGTACGTACGTATTCTACGTACGTAGACACGTACGCGGAGCGCCGGCGGATTATATTGAAACCGTAGTAAACTTTAATTTTGTCCACCCCCGGCCCGAGGGGAATCTAAGAAGCAGAAACGGTTTGCCACGGCACAAAGAGTGTGTGCATGTCAAAGGACGATGCAGCGCAGAGGGGATCTGATGAAGAACTGTTGCTCGACGTTTCGCGTGTGTTCCGGCGACCGAAACAGTCGAAACGCGGCAGTTTATTAAGTATTATCCCTGTGAAGCTGTATTAAGTCGTTCCACTTAACTCGCCTCGATATTCACTTCAGGATCGTTACTATGCAATGGCACCGTCATGGGCGTCCGGAGGGAGGTGCAAAAAAAGGGTAGTTACCCCTCCCTGGCTTTCAAAAATCGCTTCTTTTCAAAAATTGATCTTTAGTAAGTTTATATTAAAAAACTGAGTGTTTCTAAATATCGGATTTAAATTTTTAATTAAATTGGCACCACGAAATGAGTTAAAAAAGCTGGCTACTCGTTTTTGCATTACTATATTTTTCTTCATCGTCACCCTAAAGTTGCCTTCTCCTGGAAAAAATCTACGGACGCCCTTGGACACCGTGATATTAGAGTTTCGCTCGTTTCACCTGAGTCGGTCTTTTAAATCGAGCTTCTTTAAAAGGAAATCATACGCGTGTTAGTGCGAGCTGATTTATTGTTTCCATACGTAAGGTAGTATATTCTAATAAGACGAGAGACGAGACGGTTATTCGATGCGTTTGGCGTTTGCAGTCAGGCCGTGGTCTGTGATAAGTTAAGCAGAAAAGGTACCGCGCCGACCTGATCCGTTTTTCACCAGCGAGACCGTCCAACCATGGGGGACTTCCAAAGGAACGGGCACATTCGACAAAAGTTATTTCTGGAAATAACTTTGCCGTAGCTTTTCAACCGGACGTCATACTAATAGCGACCGTATCGCTGAAAGGTAAAAATTCTCCGCGGAACGGATAGAAACAGACATTTTGCGCGGATATTTGTGCGGGCAACGGGGTACGCTTTTTCGCTGCAGAGCTTCGTGTTCACCTTTCACCTCTATTTTTACCTGCCCGCCCACCCCTTCCCCCCCCCCCCCACCCCCTCCCGAACCGTCCACCCTCGTCGCGCGTTTAGTATTTTATCGCCAAACGTTGCCGCGAGCTGTTTCCTTTTTGCTATCGATATCTCTTCCAGCCCCGACGAAATTAACGACGGTATAAACGACACCACTTTGAGCCGACGTTTTCGATCAACGCTCGATCCGATCGATCGCCCCGACCGCCGACCTTCGGGCTAAAGTAAGTAGTTAATCGATTTCTCTCTGTCGCCAATGTCCCGCGGAAGAAGGAAACAACCGACCCCTGAGCTCCGTCGTTTTTACGCTCTCTGCTTGCCAAATACCCCTCCCCCCCCCCCCTTCCGCCGCGTCGCAATATGTCGCTCAAAGGGAATTTTTATGGCCAGCTCGGAGCCCAGTTTTATCGCAACCGCCGCGGCTTTTTATTATCCAGTCGTAAGTATTCCATTGTAATCCGTGGGAATGGCAATCTTTTACGCTCAGCCGGTGGCATCGAACACCGGCGGCAGCCAGCTTTCCACCCGATAATCAGATACGTAACGGCGTGTGTCTCCCGTGCCGTGATGCAAGTTTTCGGTGAAAGGATGTTTACGGGTGGTTTGATCGGTCTCTTGTCCTCCAGGCGAATGTTTCTATTACTGGCCTCGCCGGGGGATAGTTTTTATCGACGTCCATCGCGAGATTCGGCTTGTGCGCCGGGAATTCTCTAGAGCGTTAGCCTTTTTAGTTCTGCGAGGAGCGTGAAATTCCAAGCAAACACGGTTTGGTCGCGCAGTATGCGTTTCCCACGGTCCTGCTGCCGGGGCATTAATTTTCGGGCCAGGGTATACTAACATCCGCTGCATCGCCGCGCAAGGTCCCCACGATTTAATGAATTCGTTAGGACCCGCCGAAGGTATTGGACGTTTGGTTACATCCACCAAAGCACTCGTCGGAACGTGACCCACCGTCGCGCTAGAAATCCATCTATTTCAACTGTGATACGCTTTCCACGACCGTATTCACCGACCGTTCCAAAGCTCTCGCGGAATTCCAACAGCGGCGCGCGCGATGCCCGGGCGAGCGTTTCGGGCGTTGCAAAAACTGATCATTTTTTTGATGAATATGGAAAGAAAGAGTCGAAAATGCGACGGCAAACAGTGAGGCGGCTCGTGTTCTATGTTCGTACAAATATTATCGGGGGGGGGGGGGGGTGGACGGGGGGAGGGCTCGATGGATCGAAATCGAGGCGGTACTATCATCTGGCTGCTATCCCAATCGAGCAGTACTTAATCCCGGCAAATATAGTCGGAATTCCAAAGCATTGTTGCGCATACGACAGCCAGATTCGAATATCGCTACTGCGCACGTCCTACTAATCGCTCTGTCGTTCATCCATACGCCGATTAATTATCGGTCGACTGTGTAATCCCGCTCGTTCGAATCGCACTCAGGCCTGTCGTCCAGGGGGCGGGTGTCCTGTGCGGGAATTTTCAACGGAATCGTTACGGGGATCGATGCCTGCTGTCCCCGTTCGTCCCACATCCGGGCCACACTCGCGGGCATGGTTTACAAGCTGGTCTCGGCGATACAGAAAAATCCCCTCGTCGAGTCGTGTCCCTGTCTGATACCGCGATTGTTATTGTAACAGGGATAACCCGTTGTTGCGTGGAGTCGAGGGCTGATAGCTTCGCGTTGCCCTCGTCCTCTGCCTTGGAGGATTTTATGATAAAGACTTGGGCTGCGTGAATAAGACTAAACAGTTCTGATGTCAGGCGATGATACATATTCACTTAAACGCCCTTGTATCTACCGTCAAGGACCCAGTTCCTGATCAGAACCCAATTTCTGATCAGTTTAGTATATAAATACCAAATAATAAGTTTATCACGATACAAATTTATTTAAAAAAATTACTAAATAATTATGAAGTATTTTTAAATTTAAACGCAAACATTTGATAGCTCACAGTAAAATGTTTTAGGTTGATCAGAAACTGCTTCCTTTGCATCTTAAGGTTTTCAGATCTCTTGTTCCGAAACCTCAAAGCTGCAAAGCTTGCGACTCTCGCAGCTTTCATGACCACTATATTTCTGTAGCAAGCAAGGTAGAGATAACGAGGTATGCATCGTGAAAAGGCATTGGTATCAAAAGTTGTTAATAATTTGCCTGATTGATGGCTCGATCGAAAGCTCCTCTCAAGTATGAAAGCAACCTCCACCAGTCAGCATTAGTTTCCGCGATTAAATAGCTCGCCGTGCTTTTTTTTCGATTGCCAAGCACTTGCTGGCAAGAGGGTAAACATTCCGCTGCGTAATGAACACGTAATTCCTAATTGGCCGTGCGTCCCTGCAGTGTCAGCTTGATTAATACCGCTGTACATGCAGCGTAACTGGCTGGAACCCTTCATGGTTAACGAGTGACGACAGGATTAACACCGTCGCCTCCAATCGACGCGAAACTTTCTAGCCAGTCAGAATCACACTTGCCGGCAGCGTGCCCATGCCCGATACTCTGCTCTTTCTTTTGCCAGTGACCCGCGAGCGTTAAGTAGCGAACGACACCGCTCGACGGCTTAATTAACCCGGTCCTCTGGGCTCTTTTAACGCCCTTCCCATTCAAGTATCGATCTACGCGTTAAACGCCAGCAGTTCGTTTATTGCGAGCGCCAGAGACGGCGGCGGGCTGCTCGTAACATTTGTTACAATTACCGCGCGACGCTCGCCGAAAAATAGGGGAACAAAAAAATAGATTGGAGGAAAGAGCTAAAACGAAAATTTGCGCCCGTGTTTTACTGTCACCTGTCACTTTTTATCCTTGCGCGTAAAAAAGCGACGATGCGCCGCGACGCATGTTGATTCCGTGTTTAACTATCCGCGGGTACACGCGCGCGCGCGCCGGTAGAAAAAAATATATATAAATGCAAATAATACCATAAATTCTGGTTTTAATTTATTTGGACGTTTTAAAAGCGCCTTTTCATCCGGATATGACGTTATAAATGTTATTGGCCGTCGGTGGGAAACGACACTGGACACTCCAGTAGCATCGCGCCACCGGAATTTTTATAGTAACCGCGAGTTTCTAGGACAAGTCTCTTGTTATTCCAGTTTCTCTTTCTACGAAGCTTAACGAGCTTCCAGGGGCTGTGTCAGCGATGCAAATCTATAACGCCTCTCATTCACCGGTTTTTTTCAACTTTCACTCGCTACTGTGCCCATCCACTAGCACATCTTGCTAATTTTAAGGTGTTCGAGCAGTTTAGAGGAACGTTTTGCTGCTTTATCAAGATCGCGCTCTCGGGAAAGTAAATTCATCTGCATTTAAGGCAATCTTTGTCCCCATCTTCGTTCTCGGCGCGACGCAGGATACACTCGGAGGTGTCCAGATAAATTCTAATCGCCTGTTGTTGTCTCAGAGATGAAACGATACTTCCCTCGACCCTTGGGCTGCCGCGTAATAAGAATGCGCGGCGCATAAAGCAAAGTTCATTACAGAGATGGGTAACGGTGCTCGTGGTTGGGGCGAAGCGATCCTGTCGATTTAGCCGTAATTTATCGCCAGACTGTGCACAATGCGAAAAAGGAAGCTTTATTGCCAACGATTCCAACCCCGCCCTGGCTGCATCTCTTGCATCTCGCGGCGAACCTTTTATGAGAGTCTACCGTAAGCTCGGGAAATTCAAGTGCCAGGGGTATCCACCTCGCTTCTGTCGCCCAGGGAGAAGGGGTGTACACGGAGGAGGGGTGGGCGCGGGAGGATCAGGGCGGAGGAGAGAAAAAAAAAAGGGGACGGCGGTGGATGACGAGAGGGACGAAGGAGCGAAGAGACGACGGTATGCATTCGATAATACAATTTACGATCGCGAACGATGGCGTATAAATTTTTATGGTGATCAGGTAGTACACTGCTTGATATACCCATGGCCAGCGTCCATGCCGCACGCTACCCTGTGCAACCGTGAATGCGAGGGGCACGTGGGTGGCTGCTGCACCCTCGAGGGTGCAGCGGAACACATGGCTGCTCAATACTCAATGTCCTCCTCGCTTCAATCGAACAATCCTTGCTCGCGTCTCTGTAAACCTAGTCACGCTGTCCCCTGCCTCTGGCCGCTGGCGAGGGGGACAAGGGGCATTAAAGCGTTGCACGGGTCGGGTGTGACGGCTGAAAGCCGGTGGATTTAGTTTTCCTTGCACCCTCGCCGGGGGATTCTTGCGCCCGAGTCACGGGCGGATTTGAAATCCGTGCCGTGGATGATGCGGGTACTAGAAGCTAGCTCCCACTTCGAACTAATCGTTAGTTAATATTCTAAGAGTTGCCGAAAAGAAACGTTTCTTGTCCAGCGGCTGTCGAGAAGTTCGCGGTGGCTTTGAATCAGTAGAATCGAAGTCCTTCAGGAACAAGTCCCCTAGTTAATTGCCAATAGTAGTGAAATCCCATGGACGTCGAAGAGACAACGACGCGCGATAAAGATCAATAGATACCCATTGGGGCGCGATACGGAGGGGACGGAATTAACGAGTACGTTACGCCGGTCTAATAAATATTCCCCGAACAAATGACGAATGCACGGCGTTACTTGAATCTCGTTATTATCGGCGCCGATCATTGCACGCCGCGACGGGCGTTGAAAACGCGCGGGAAAATGAATCATCTTCATTGTCCGTCACGGTTGCCAGGACGCGACAAAACTGAAGCAGCGCGGTAATAGGAAAGACACAGAGGATGATGGAACGGTATTGATCCCCGCGAATTATATTCCCACCGATAACAATCCCGCCACTCGCTCGTTCAATCTGAAACACATGCTTCGTCTGCTCGCGGTGCTTTTCAGCCGCGTGGATACCAAAAGAGGATGCCAACCCTACTTGATCGGAAAAACGTGCTCGGGTTTTCCCGCGATTCTCCCAGCGTCTGTCGTTCATAGTTTCCTGTTTAACCGAGGCCGTTGCAAGAAAGCGTACGTCCAGTCGGTGATCGTGTGTGCCTCGTGCGACGAGCCAGGCGACCCTTTGACGAGCTTTGCATAAATACCAGCGCGTTACCTGCGGAGTATCGCGCCACTTCCCTTATTCGCGCCACCCTTTCAACCCCCGTTTTTTTTTTCCTGCCACCCCTCCTAGTCACGTTTCCGCTCGGTGTCTACGAGTATCCACGCGTGGCCGATCAATCGATTTGTACTCCAGCGAAATGTATTCTCTCGCTGGCCTGAGCGAGCTTTCCTCCCCGGGATTTTTACGCTGAAACGCGCCACTTCGAGCGCAATTATTCCCACCGCTCGCCGTGGACTCGCGCCGGGGACTGAATGCAACCGCATCGATCATTCTCGGATCGATAAGTATTCGTCTGGTTTACTTTGTTGTCTTCCGTTGGAACTGGGGGTAGTTTGGAGTTTCACTGGGAGGGGTTTGTGGATTTCGAGATTTTGGCAGCTTATTATTCGTCTATTAGTTTGGATTTCGTTGGGACTTAGGGAATACGATAGGTGCATCGGTTCTGTTTTACGAAACAGACTTCCAAGTGACCAAGATCGATAAATGATATACCTAAGTGTCTCAACACTTGGCTGAAAATAGATTTTGCAGTTGAACTCAGTCGCCTACAGTTTTCAAGCTTTAAATAGAAAGAAGGCCTGCTGATATCGCGGCAAGCCTCTGCAGAAGTTCGTTAATCTTAAAAGTGTCAAGACAGTCACGCTCGCGTCATAAATCCAGCCACATCGAAAGTCAAAAGACACGAACGTGTTGAAAATTCTAGCTGCCCCTGCGACGATTCTACCAAGGAATCTATCGTCGAGCTTCCTCCAGGTGGAAACATGCCGTACAGAGAAGAAACCTCCGCGCTCTCCTTCGTGCGAGGCGTACGGGGCACGAAATTAACGTCGTTACGTTTGACGGCCGCCTCGTCGGCAGAAACAGATTCGTTGTAAGGAGAAAAACGAGGGAGGACAGCACGTAACACGGCGAAACACCGTCGCGCGGCATTTCACGATCGCCGAGGAGGGAGGAAATCGTTTCTAGAGGAACGTAGGGGCGCGGGTACTTGGCTCTGGCAAAGGGGGAAGAGGCAAATAGAGCTTTTCGAAGACCTATGTCAGCGTTCTGTACTCCGGTGACCATAACAATTTTGCGCTCCCGTCGCGGTGCACCGTACACGTTTAATGGCTGTGCACCCGTTTTTCCCTCGTAAATTCCGTGTACTACGAAGGTTTTTTAAAGTTTTGAATAGAGAATTCCTCGTGTCCACCCTTGGAGCAACCTAAATTCGAAATTGCTTACCGAACGCGGGAGATCGATAAATCTTACACAAGCCACGAATAATCTCGCCCAGATATCTGCGCGTCAGCGAAAATCGGATCTCTGGTTTCGAAATTCGCACGCGGCTGAAAAATTCCGCGGGAAAAAATGTCTCCCAGCCCTGCCTTTAATTTGCATCTACTTGCGGACTTAATGATCGGAGACGCGCGGAGTCGTGGCACCGTTGGGGCCAGCGCGTAATGAAATTCGAGAGGAAAATCAGCGTGAACGGGCCGCGCGAACCAAGTCGAGAGGCCGGCGTCGACGTTTCGAACGTGACGTGACCAGTCCCATCATTTTATGCAAATAAAACCGGAGAACGCTTGATTTCCCTTGGTGTTCGGCGACGACGACGTCCTCGCCGTCGTCGCTGGAGCACGCCAAACACTGACCGGAAACACAGCCGCGTTCACTTCGCGTTCTGAGTGTCCACTTAATGGGAACAGATATGCGGGGCTGTTGTTCGTTAAAAGAAAAGAAAGAAAGAAAAAAAGAACGATGTAGAATTGTGCAACGAGCTTTTCTCGGGCGCGGCTTCTTATTCAAGGTAACGCAACGTGGGGGAATCTAGGTGCATGCGTGTAGCGAGGTACGCTTTGCTTTATTAATACTTTCATTTCCACATCCTCATCGATATCATCGCTGTATCGTACTCATTACCATTCAGGTTAATTATAGCACGCTATCCTCGCACGCAGACACTCGATTTTGTAACTTTCGCCGCTTCCCAGAGAATATGGAAATTGAAAGTGCACGATGGAAATCCCCACAAGTGCAATTACCTTTAACCACTTAATCGACCAAGGTCTAAGTTAATACTCTGATTTACGCTTTCATTCCGCTTCGTACGCTTCCTCCTAAATCGGCGCATACCGCTGAACCCTTTTCCACGCCGTTCCCCCGAAAACGGGACATCGCGCAGGAAAAGCCGCGCGTGTTTTCGGCTACCCCCGAGCCAGAAGCCTCGCGCCGGAATTTTCGCCGCAGCCCCTGTTCCCGGATATAGCGGTGGCGCCTAATCCAGCTCGCATCGATTCCCGCGGGACCACGGAGGCGGCACGTGTCGCGACAAATGTGAATACGTGTTTACACCGTGCTGGTGCTCGTTCAACGCCGCTTCATCCCGCGTTCCGCATTCGAAGCGCATCCCCTCGCTTTACACCTGTACCCCGCGGCTGTCTCCCCTGGCCTGTTAGCGAGCAACGAACCCACGAACTCCCGCGCCTTCCATTAAGATAACGAGCTGCGGCTCAGGAAGCGATCAGATCGATCTTGGCTACCGATTAACAGAAAGCTTCGAGACGTGCAGGCTCGCTCGCGTCACTGGTCGATCCTTCCGCGTCACTGGAGCTTTACGCGTGCCCTCCCACAGCCGCTCTGTTACTCACCTAGAACACTCAGCAGAACGTAAACGAGGCACGCGGGAACACTCGGTGACCGCATTTTCCCGTAGTCCTCGAGACGCACATGCACCCGCGAGCCGTGTCGCGGGTCGGAGCAGCGGTTACACGCGGCGCGGATCTGTACACGAGAGGGGGGAGGGAATAAGACAGACGCGTCGAACGGCGGTGGTTACTCGACGCGACAAAGTCCACGCGGAAACTGGCGGTTCCCGATGGTACACCGCCGCTAGTATTCCCGGCACTTGGACCAGAACGGATCGTACGTTCCTCGACTTTTGCTTTTGCCAACGGTAGGCCCCCTCTCCTCCCTCCCATCCTCACCCGTGAACGGCGTTACCTGTTCCCTTCGACGTGGTGGGAACGAAGGAAAGGAAGCGGCGGGTGGAGGCGCGCTTACATCCGACGCTCAGACCTGCGACCGCCTTCCAGCCGAATGGAAACAGAAGGGGACCCCCTTTTACTCGGGCTTCACCTGATGGGATCGATCGTGTGGCGAGTCTCCGCTGGCATCGATATTCCATGGGACGCGTACTTTCCAATTCTGTCGAAACGCTCCGTTTCTTTATGCGTTCCACGGTCAGAGTTCTTTCGGCGTTAGGGGTAGAAGGGGGAGCTTGAGATGTTGCCGAATTTTTATGCAATAAGCTGGCACCAGGAATCTCGAGTGGAATTGGGAAAGAAGAAAGACCTGCGTGTACTTTCTTGTCGTTCTCTTAGCTTGGAAGTCTAGGGACACCTGCCCGAGTTTCTCACGTGGTCCCAGAACCTTGCATCTGGACTGGTTCAGTCGTCACGGTATTTCTGCTGTAAGTCACAGCCCAGGCACGGTTGAGTACGTATTTCCTCTTAGGTGGTCCTTCGGAAATCGCGTACGGAAAGGTTGTGATTGTATATGGTGGGGTGGTTTGTTGTGTAAGTTTTAGAAGGTGGAGCGTGGGAGTAAGATTGATCGTTGCTTAGTTGGTTCATGGGGTTGAAGTAGCAGAAATTGGGGTCGAAGTCTGTACTTCTTTTATTTTATTTTGAATCTGGAGCAGTGGGTGAACAGAAGTACTAAGATTCATTGAAGAATTTTCCTTTCTCAAGGTTTCTAAAATTTTCCAATTCTTGAAGGCTCCGAGGTGATTTCCTTGAAAATTTGTTGAAACACTACCTCCACTGAAGCTTTGCCAATGCAGTTTCTTTAGTGTTCCCTTTTATGACGTAATTTTTCTGTCAGTAAAGACTTTCAAACGTTGCATAAGCGTGCCTCTATATAATGCGATCGAATTTCTGATTCTGTATTAAATGAATGCAAATTTCGTCGTTTCAAATTGCCTCTGATGCATCATGTTTCCGTCAGTTCATTGAAATTAAAAGACTCTTATGTTAAGTTTCTTTCCCCTCAGAATTTTTAGAAGCTCTGATAGAATATTCTTTTAAAAATTAAACACGTGTATGCGATTCATAAGGTCACAGAGATTACTCAACTTTTCTGTTTTCCCATTGCAATGTGCAATCGAACACTGCCATGTCGAAAGATTCTATCCTTGCACTATAAAATTCTACATAATAGTCACAGTTGCACGGTGTGTACTTAAGTATTAATTGCTTATTTCACAACTCATAGCACGATTTAGTATTGAAATAGATCCACGACTTTCTAACACACGTCTATTCTGTTTCAGGTACGTACTGTTTTCGAAAAGCATGAGTAATATGAAAAAGGGACAGCAAATTGTGAGTAATTTGAAATCCGAATCTTCAATCTTTTATCAGATCAAATTCAACTGGCTGCTCAAATCCACTGCACTTTTATTTTCGTCAACTCATTTTTGTTAGTCTTATCTTTCACACAGAGGCACACTGTTACAGTAGAAAATACACAAAAAAAAAAAAATAGAAATCCTGTCCCACGTGACTCACAGAGGGGGGAGTTTCCTTGAACAGCCAGTTAATTTCATTCCAACCATAGAATCCATAGAATACAAATATACATTTCTGTTCCACTTCGCGCAACAAAGTGTTGCAAACCACTTCAGAAGTACGCTATTTAATTACCCGTCCATTTTCACACATTTCTACTTTCAAAGTATCATTTTATTGCATAAGTGTCTCCTAGTGAGCGATCACAAACAACATAAAATTTGTACATTACATCCTGCTATCCTGGTGTTTGGAACTGGATGGATTCGAAAGTGAACCGACCACTTTCCATAATTTGCATAGTTCCATTTTTCGTGTTAACACTAATTCTCGCAGGTTCGAGAGACAGGTCCGTGTAATATACAAATTTCGTCGCTCTGCAAACACGCTTCAATACAGCAATGAATTATATACGAGCAGCTTTTCTCCGTGTCGTCTGGAAAGTCGGGGGGGAAATTTAGAACTTCGTTAATTTAACACGTAACGCGAAGTTAATGTTTTAATGTACAGACAAAACGGGACTCGAGTGTCTTGTATAGCTGCCGTTTTTAGTGAGCAACTCATCATCTTTATTCTCGTCGTTGGCGTTGATTTATTTACCCATTGAGCCACGCTTTGCAAAACGTCACGGCTGGGCGAAAAGAGGGATCTACATACTAGCATAATTACGATTAATTACACGCTTTTAATTAAACCAGTTGTACCCTTCAACCGTTCCCTGTCTTTTTTTTTTAATTTCTTTCTCTCCTCATTTATTTACTTATCCGTGCATTAGCGGGGCTCAAAGAGCCGCGAAACGCGCACACTCGCAACATCTCCAATGAAAGTCTCCTTTGAGCTTGCATTTGAAACAAATTACAGATGGTTTCATGAGGATTTGTTGTGTAATTGGATCTAGCACGGAAATTAGTCGCAGATGTGACTTGTTACAGATTTTTCTAACAATTGCCATTTTCATTCTTTGATGCTCAGAAATGTGGAGAAAAGATTGGACCTCGATTTCTGTGGTTTAAAAAAGATTTTCTATATGTTTTTCTGGTTCATACTCCGCACCATAAGAGTGGATATTTTTACTCTATAAAATTCTATTAAAAAATGTTTCTTTATCTCTCTGAAGATTATAGGGCGATCGATGCGCTTCCATTTTTGTCATTAATGATTGAAAACATATATTTCGCTGTGTCAGTCTAAACTAAATAGGTAAATAGACATATTTCCCTCAGAAATACGTGCAATTACCTTTCTCGAGATTATCGAATGAACCATCAGAGAAACATTTGTTGCGGGCGATTTTTGCCGAGTTCTGCGTATAGATAGAAACACGATAGTGGACGTGGTTATTCAACGTAAAGTAGAGATGCTAATTAGAAATTTTTGTATGCTGCTGCCGCCGCGTATGAACGTAGTTACTCAGAATGAGCTTGTTTATCTTATCAGAATTTCCATATCAGATTATAAAATCTTTTCACTGTACCACACATGTCACGATTTGCATGAAACATCGAAAGTATTCGGTGTTGAACTCGTCTATCTCCTTTAAAAATACAGTTTCTCTCGGCCATCTCGATTCGATGTGATCGCACAGTCTTTGTATTTAAATGAAACATTTGAAGAGTCATTTATTTCATTCATTTTAAAATCTTGAATTACCTCAGGCATCACTCGTGACATCTGTTATTTCACATTTCAAATAACGTGTCCACCCGCGTCGGATTGCTCACGGAGCTTTTTACATCAACAACGTGGCAGCGCTAAAGAATATGTAATTACTCCTTGCGTTCAACCGGGATGTGGTTGTAAACAGCTCTCTGTAATTCTGAACTAAATTCCGCCAGGTAATGGATTTCACTTAACACGTGTGCAATGGAGTTAAGTAATTACTTCTGTGCTAAGTCGTTACGAGTTGTAGATAATTTTGCGCGATGGAACGAGAATGTATAATGAATCGAGTGAAAATGATGCGCATCCGTAATTAGTTTCGAGTGATCACCTTGAGCGATTACGCGTCGTTACAGATAATCAACTATTGCAAAACGTACGTAATAGCGAGTCATCTTTGAGTTAATCTCGAACACTTAAACAGTTCGAGGATCATGGAAGTTGCTCCCTGTCCAAATTCGCGAGCTCCTCTTTTGCAAATTTGATTTCTTCCCCGTTCCAATTAATTAACGGAGCAAATTTAACGTGCCCGACAAATGCAATGAACGGGAATGTATAAATTATTAGTTTATTTGCGTATTCGATACAATAATTATACGGTGGGTCAATAGCACTTGCCTCGCGATTATAAGGAATAATTAATTGCAAACGCTTGTTAGTATTTTTCATCCTGACAAATTCTACCCTTCGGTATCATCCAGGACTGCATAAAAATATTATTGGCAAAAAATATTTGTCATACAACACGAACTCTCGAAAAAGTATCTCTATAAAGTGTTAATCGCCTCTGGCCATAAAAATAGTCCCTATCTTTAAATACGCTCGCAGCGAAAGTGTGACAACAATTAAAAAAGTTCGCACCAACGGTAACAGAACTATCGAAAGCAATTTCCCACGTATCGATAGTCACGAGTGACGCTGTTACACCTCCGCAAAGCGAACAAATCAATCACCTATAAATTCTCGATCGTTTCAGTATCTTATCCCGCTCGGCGATGATTCGTTTCGATTAATCGATCAGCTGACCGTGTATACAACAGCGTAGGTGACCAGCCTGGCCGACCAGCCGTTTCCATAATTCGCGATGGGCACCGTATAAATAATTCCTATGTGTTGATACACATAGTCGCAGGCGCGTACGCGCAATAGCTGAGGCAATTTTTCGCGCTTTCATTATGAATGGAAATTCAGGTTCGAGTTTAATCTGGGTTATCCCCGGTGAAAAATAGTGACGATAACGAGCACATCAGCGGCAGGACGGCTAATTGTCGCCCCGCAAAACTGTTGCTCTCGCAGCGGTCGAAAAGCTTTTTACCTCGCCCAGGCATTTCCATTTGCCGGCTAATTTCCATTCTCCATTGTAAGTCGATAGGGAACTATGGCTCTGTCGCTTTTCACCGCCATTAATCACCCTTGTCCGAGTGTCTTTGGAGCTTACAGCATTCGCGGGAGCAGTGCTCGTCCTCGCATCCAATGATCTAATCGCTGATTTTAGCGCTCCTTTCCGAGATCCGATTTCGCAACTCGAAATATTCCCCAGGAATTCTCATGGAGAATACTAATTATCATTACTGAAAGAATCCACATTAATTGTAAATACTGTGTTATCAACAGAATATTCATCCATTTCATCGATAAATGTCACCGATTTGCATTTCAAAGAGCATCCACACCTCAACCGGCGACCTCTGTTCACGTTCAAGTCGATTCGTTAACCACGAGCGCGATTCACCACAATCCTCGCCGCGAGGTCGCGTGTCGACCGTTCCAGACCGTTAATGCCAGCTGAGTTAGGAAAAATTTCTAATTGACGTTGCCACGCGTTGCACAAGTGACGAACCGGTCGGCTGGGTGTTCGACGCGTTTGGGGGCATCCGCGTTGTGTGATTTTTATACAATAATCGCGGCTGGCCTGCTAGAATGGCATGCACGCGCAACCAGGACGAGCAGCCATGCGGGGACAAGCGTAGTTCGCATAAAAAACCGCGAGGAAACGGCGGGAGCACGGTTGAACTGAACGATATCAGGTCTTATTGTTCGAGTTCGAGCTCTTTGTGCTTCTTTCATTTCGAAATGTTCAGCGCAGAGAGGGAAAGAGCGAATATCGTGGCCGACTTAGCTCCGTTGAAGGGCCTCCACGACGAATGCTCATTGTGTCACGGGGATCTTACATTAGCAGTGAACTTTCGTTCCGAGCTCGCGGACCGTCATCCAAGCTACGGTATACAGTAGCCGGCTGCAACCGGCTGGAGGTGATTCCTCGGGGAAAAATGGATCGAGAGTGTATAGTATGTGTTCTTCCCACGAGGCTTCGTTCTCGTGGAAATTGATCTCGAATCTGCTCGCAGTAAGGAAACGAATTAGGCAGTGACCTGTCATTTTCAGATACACGATATACTGGGTTGCGTTTCCTTGGCCACTAAAAGAATTGCAGACTTCGAGGTTCCATTTTGCCTGGTTTCTTCCTTTTCAATTCCGAAGGTTTCCATTGTTTTCTGACGAGAAAACCAATCCTACGGTTGATTATGCCAAGGGTATATATATTTTACGCTTCTGATGCAAGCGCCTGGAAACTGGAGTTCCTCGTAAGCGGAGCTACGTATGAAGTTCTATTCTGTATTTTCGAGGTATTTTTTCACGGGAAATCCATTTATCACGGTACACCTTCCATTTTCCTGCGATGCTCCTTCCAGCAAGGTTATTCGGACGCAGACGTTGATCCGTCTCCGAGGGAGAACAAGTTGGCACGACGTTCCTCGCTGTTCTCTGTTTCGCAACTCTTTCCCCGAGAGTTCCTCTACATCTCCGAAATCAAAGTCCCCCGAATAGCAGGCGCGGATATATTATTAGGCATTCAGCGAGTGGAGACAAATTACTGAAGGCTGCCGCACAGAATTCGAAACTTTTCTCATGATACAAGTTCGCCGGAGACGTTTAACGGGGAGACGGGGGATTACTCCGCAGACTTTGGAGGAGCTTTGATGTTTTCTAACAGGATGGTTATTAACTTCCATTTAACTGTCAATGCTGGTGCGATCACAATCTCGATGGTAAATTTCTCGTGGTGCAAGAAGTACCGTATCCCACGTGTAAAAATAAATAAAACGTTGACCAAGCAACATGGCGAGGACAGCTCGGTGACATTAGCAGATAGATATCTTCAAACTGGATATAGAAAGCGTATCTCCATTAAAAGGAGGAAGATTTCTGCACTATATATTGTCAAATGGAAAATAATTTTGATACCCTGAAAATTGGAACATTCGAAGTCTTAGAAATGGAATCGAAAGAAAATCATGTAAAAACGTGAGTGCTATTAAATTCAATCGCGTAACTTTTCTTACATTCGGGAATGCTTCATGAATTCATCGACACCAGTGCTGGCCGAGCTGTGATTAATTTTACACCGATTCTTTTTGCGCGTATGAAAATTCATTATGCTATTAGGCGGTAATCGGCTTTCAGAATTTCGCGCTTTGATCCGATTATGTAGCGATTATACAGTTTTTTTCGACCGCTCCCGTTTCGTGGAAGGGATAAAAATTTTATTCGGACCGGAGGAAAAATACCCAGGAATGGTAGTACCGTTTTCTTCGCGTTATCAATATTATAACAGTGCATATCTGTGTTACCCCTGACCGAACGAGTCCTCCGTCCTCGAAAGAAACGTAGTCTATAGCACTTAATCTACGGCGTGATACGTAAAGCGGGATGATCGGACCCTGAAGAGGTCGAGTTTCAACGAGAAAATAAGTGGAAAATGGTGGATGAAACTTTATTATGCGAGGTTTTATTTTCAAGAAAATTCTGCATCAACATTCAGGATACACTTTCCAGATGATAATTAACACATTCACTGTCACAATCGATCTTCCTCGACGTAGTAATTTGCTTGTTAAACTTGTCATCAATCTTGGTGGATCTAAATGCGTCTCTGCCATTTTGCATTAATATGACCACGTACATCTGCTGTAATTTTAGAGAAAAAAATTGCACAGCTTTGTCAACCCTTAACATGCAAGGTTGTATTTCGTTTCACTAGCCTCTGCAACACCGTGCAGCATTCGATTCTTCAAAGAGCCCATTTTAGCACGCGCTCCCAGTTTCTTACATCAAGCAGACTCTGTTGAATCATCCACTTCCCACGTGTAATCCAGACCTCTGCTGAGATTGCACAAAAGCTAAATCTCCGTTCTTGCGTTACATTTTTCCCTGTTTTTCCACGAGCCACGACAGGAAGCATTAAAATCCCGTAACCAAACAGCCACGAACCTCCCTGCAATTCCCCTCTGAAATACAATTTCGCGATGTCCCCATCGGAAAGACTCGAGCTGCACTAAATCACAGGTAATTGGGGGTCAAAGTACTTATCGCAGACAATACACATATGAATAAACAGTCGTGGAGTAGTGGGCGAGACATGTGTCACAATGGATCCTCGGTTCCCACATTTCTTATGGAATATTCACTGATACTATCTTCCAGAAACGAAGTAAATCTTCCTTTCCTCGCCGTTTAACGGATATCAATTTCTAAATCCCCTGGTTTACTAAAATTTAAGTTTCTCGCGTGCCATCTGTCAACCTCGACCAAATCCCTGTATCTCTGCAACCGTTTCTATAATCCCCATAAAATCATCTAACCTCGTGAATCATCTCTCCGCTGACTTGGTACAAAATTCAACGCTCTTCTGTAATTCCCCACTACGAACTCCAAGTGTGCCGTGCTACAGCCACATCCACTTGCGGCGGATATGAAAGCACCGTGACAGGCTGGAATTTCTTTCGCGTATCCGTAGCGAATTTTACGTAACAGAATTTAATAAGGCCCGATATGGTCGCGGGGGCGGCAACAAGTTTTGCTCGTTTCAAACGGTTCCGTTGCCGCACTCGTTGTGGCCCTATTGAATTGGGCGCGCGAGAATGTTTTCCATTGGAAAGCGGGGGTCCATTGTTCGGTTCGACGAGAAGTTCCTGAAGGTGCATACGGAGAGCCACGGGTGTAGCCGGATATCGTGAGAGTGCTCGGACGATTCGTACGAAGCATATTGCGGCGGATAGAAAGCCGCGGAATTCGGTCGTTGATTCCTGTGGCGGGCAGCGATGCCACCCTGGCCTTGAAAACGATATAATTGGAATTTCAAGAACGGTGAAAGTAGCCCAATCTCGTCTGCCCTGGAAAATACGCGTCCACGGCATCGGTTGCCAACAGGTGCGTGCAAATTAGTGTCTGCTCGATAATCTTTAGGGCCGAGTCCCTCGAATGGAACCAGAGATGCGCAAAAAATTATTCGAGATAAAAATTTCGTACCCAAATTTTTATTTCGAATAATTTTTTGCCCATCTCTGAATGGAACCGTGGATTTAATTAGAATGCTACGTTAATTAACTTTAAATACGTTTCAATCAACTGCTCATATACTGTGAAATGTAGTAAAGAATATTCAAATAGATTCTTCTTGAAATTATGGGCATTCAGAATGTGTTGATAAATTGGTTTCACGTTCTTCTAGATTCTAGATCTTGTAACTGTGTGGGTAGTGGTATTGGGAGAATGTTGGGTGTTTTGAGGTATAATTTATGGCGAAGGTAAACTGGAATTTAGTGGTAGCAAGGGTCGGAGACCTTGGGAAGTTATTTTTGAAGGATGAGCAGGTTGATTCGATATTGGTCAGAATATCCTCGGTTGTTGATTTTTAATCGCATATTAAAGCACTGGTTCCTTGATTCATCTGGATATTATGTGTTACCTTATCCACTTATTAGTATTGCTGCAAACTTGGCTAAACCTCTGTCTGTCGTTAGCACGAGGTGCAAGAAGTGCTTCGTGTAATTTTATGAAAGAAACCTCGGCAGACCTTGCTGCGTACTACTTAGGAATTACGCCAGCCGGAAACCGTTTGTCGCGAAAAAGGTTAGCGGCGAACGTGCCTGTAAGCAAGTTTAAGTGCACTCGATTTCTGCCGAAGTGGATATCTCAATAGCAATTGGAACAACTTCTTGTTAAACTTTCATCTATATGCCGTTACAAATAATTACACCTCCAGGTGATTCAATAACGTTGCTCGGGTCCATTCACTGACTAGTCTCATTCTTGTTGGTGCAAAAATTCTTACTGGAATTTCGCTAATTGAGGATTCAAAGCTTTTTTATCGCTCAAAGAGTTTCTTAACTTGTATCGCACGCTGTGAAAGGAATGAAAGAAGTTATCGCGTGACAGTGTGAATTTTTACATTTGATTATACTTGAGTTTTCCACGTGTAAATTATCTTCTTGGAAAAGGGAAAATGTACATTTAGAAATAACCATCACATACTGCAAAAATTACTTTCACCTACACTCCTTCAATCGCCCATGGTTAAACCTCTGAATTTATGTAAAAAATTCACAACTACACGTATCTCGAAGACTGCAACTACGCTTTGTAGGAAAATAAACCTGCAACGCAGCAAGTGCACTAACGATACGAGATACAGTTAAACGCAGTACTGTTCAATTTAATATACCGGCAGAAAAGTACCCTTACTCGAATCGAATAAAAGAGTGCGAAATGATTTCGCTGTTCCACCAGTTCCGCGGCACGCAACAGTTTCAATTCTTTCCCTGCAATAACGTATTCACCATTTACAGTGGAAAATGGAAAAGCAAACTCCGCGTAGAAAACCGTCGCCGAAGTCCCGCAAAGGATGTGGGTGGTTGAACGTTTACCAGGGTGCAACGATTTTCCCAATTTTACCAGAGTGAACGCAGTCTATTAAGGTTTCTTTCTCCGCGGGAAACCCCCACAGTTATGGAATATCACCAGCTCGTGTACTTCTAACCGAGAAATCGTATCGTGACGTTTCTGCCACCAGGGAAGCCAGAACACTGGTATTTCCTATTCATCGTGGTATTTCTACGATACGATACGAAATCGGAGGAGTTCCACGTCGCTGGCTGAGTTTCAACATATTTTTCGGATTTTTCTTTTGAAATGATAATTGGTAAAATGGTTTTATTCTGTGGATCTGTATTGAGATTGTTAAATAAGGTGCTTTCTTATTGTAACTCTTTTGTGAGAGTGCAACGGTGCACCTGTGAGATGCACTTGCGATCTTTTTTAAATGCAGGTTGTGTAGGGAATATGAGGAGCATTCAATAGGTGTATGGCTCATTGTAAGTTACTTGCAGTAATCGTTTAGAAAATGGAAGATTAGGATCACAGTTTTTCAGTCTCATCTTGGCAGTTTTTAATATCTATCAGTTTTAATCTCTTTGTTAAAGTGTTTTACTACCTTCCACGATGAAGAGAGTTTAGTGGTACCTTACTTCTTTCATATTTTATATATAACGATACAGTCTGAGTCAAGTAGAAGTGGCTCAAGGATCCTCGAGCCAGTGCCTCGCCCACGAAACGACATTTACCCTCAAAAATTCACCATTTGCAATCTGTTTAATTCTTTCCGTCATCCACTTATGTTAGACAAGTGTTTGCGCAGTCTCCTCCGTCAGAATTCACACAGTCGCTAAACTAGAATCGATTCTTTTCGCCCTGCAATTTTCTGAAGCGGATCGTGCCTTTCATTTTTACGCCACTTGGAGTTTTGGGTTTTGGCCAAGGACGACTACATTTGTCTGGCTGGCCAAGCTGTGAGTATAGCAGCCTTTTCGATTATTAGGTTTAGGGAGAAAGGATCGACCGCTGACCTAGATAACTGATTTAGAGCAACCTGGAGGCACCACGCGAGTAAAGTCTCGGTTCACAAACTGAATCACGATTATTCGTCATGCTATGATTTATCGAAGGTTTTTAGAAGTGCTGCCTTAGAAGGTCCTGTTTCACAGACCTCGTTCTGTGGAATTTCACAGTGTCCACGATTTGGCACCGTATCCAAAGCTGTATTTATTAGATTTTGTAGATTTGCCAAGGTGTTTTATCGTAAACAGGATCCGTGAAAAGGTCTCGGACTAAGTAGAAACTGGCTTTCACATATCCATAAAAAAGATAGGACGATCTTTCACCCTCTTAAGATCCCTTAGCCTAATAAATAATTCTACTTATTCCTTACACTCTCACGAATCCTTTTTGCCTGCACCTGTTAACCAAGGAAAAGAAACTCATCGTTTAAAAGTACATCCGCATCAAACGACACGGATGGATTCATCCCAAAAATTTCAGTAATTACACTCGATTAAAACGAGTAAACGTACTCCGTTTTAGCTTCAGCCAGTTGTTACATGCGTTTGCCTGTATTTTGCGCTACTCAAAAGGCTTCGTTACTCTGTGAAAAAAGGAAGGCCAAGAGAGACAAGGGGCAACTGTTCGTTAGGCGAATGAACTCGTTCGACGCCCGCTGCGCGACGTCGCGGATTATACCTTCCTCGTTCGAATATGCTTTATACGGAAGAGATTTTATTCGCGACAGGAACAGGGGGCCATTTAGTTGCAGCTGCACGTGCACCGTTCCCTCGCTACCTGCACGAGAGGCTGCGTGTGCGTGCGAATAAATTAGCTTCATTGTCCCGATTCGTTGGAAAGTAATATCATCCGCGCTGCGTGGCTTCTCGGGATCTCTCCTGACCACCACTCGTAAAACGATCCGCGGGTAGAACTGGAACAGTAACGATCTTGTTATCCGATGCATCAGACAAGTTTCTCGGCCAGAGTCGATGTACGTTTGGACGGGCGGAGATTCGGTAAAACAGTTTCACAGAATCCAACTGGGCCTTAAAACCGATGGTTAGCATACTATGCAAGGGAATCTCAGCACTGCTGGTATTAAACCTTGAAGGATTTGGTGTCTCCAAGCTTTGGCTTAATTAGTTCACCTTGATTGTGAATTCTAAGTTTCTAGTCACCTTGATTGTGAATTTTAAGATTGTAGTTACCTGGATTTACGTATCAAGGAAGTTACAGTGCCACGCGCTATAGGTTAATGACCTTTGTATATAGGGAAGTCTACCAAGAACAGTTTAGCCTTCACCAATTATAGTTCCAAGAATTCTGGTGTTTAGTTTCGACGATCATCGCCTCGTACAATTTAGATAACCTACCGCAGATATCATCGGTATTCGCCGAGTACGCGGATACGGGGCCTCTGTTCCTGTGTCCGATCGGCCGGTTCTTCCTTCAAGAAAGTGAAAGGATGCCGAGACACCAATTCGTCGTATCTCTTCGTGAAAGCAAGCCACAGAAACGCAGGGGCCGAGTAAAATTCCAAAGTCGCGTGCGTTTAATGCCCTAGAATTATTGGATTCCTCCGTCGTATCTGGTACGTAACTCTTAACTCACCTCGAGCTATCCATTACAATGATAATGCTCCACTAATCAAGTACCACTTGAAACAGTTCAAATCCTCGAGCTCCAAAGAGCCCTCGGTGTGCCCAAACTATTCAAAGATACTCGCAATACTTCATCCTCTTCAACTAAAACAATTTTTCAAATTCTTCCATACTCTTACTCGAGTGGATCAAATTCATCCGAATATTATAAATTCTGCATGTATCTGGAGAAGTTTTTACATACCGAAGTCATTCAGAATATTCAGTTGCACAATCCAGCTCGTATGTTGCGAGTCTAGCTAAAGATCTCGTTACTTGGGAATACTGGAGCAGCCCCGCTGCCCATAACCACGATCCCCCGGTTGCATCGTAACAGTTGCGAAACACGCATCGGCCGCGGCCGGCCCGAGCGTTATTTTTTCGCTCCGCGCCGGTCGATTCGATATCGTCGAAATTAATGACGAGCGAAGAAAATCAATCTCGCCGGGGAACGCGCGTTGCATGGAGCACGAAATTCACGTCGACTATTCGCAAATATTGATGGTTAATAACGACGGATAGATACTGTTTAATGGAAGGCTGAAAGTTGATCGAGAATTCGTTACCCACCTGTTCACGTATCTTCCTCCCTTCGCCTCTCGTTTATCGTTCATTACTCCGGTACGTTCGAATGTTACACACCGATGTCAGTATAATCAGATTACCCGTCTGCGCGAACGATAGCATATTTTACTCGTTAATAACCGTCGCGTTTATGCGAGTGCGATTTTTGGTTGAACGCGCCTGCTCCGCCACCGATTCGAGCTGATTCCCCTATGAACTTAGCGTGAAATCGTTGTCGACGCTTTCGCAACACCACCGCTAATTTCATTTGTACAAACAAATGCTTCGCTTCGGCTCGGAGTGCACGGATATGATAATGCCGATGGAAGGATTAAGTTATTCCGATTATCACCGGCGACGGGCGACGCTTTCTTTCGGTACTCTAATATCAGACGCTTGTTATAAACACATTACTGTCTACTTGAAACGAAGTATTCGTTACAGAGAATTCTCGTTTCGTCATATCACACTTTCTTTACGGTTCCTCGTTATGCTACAGGTAATCAGCGCCGCGATGTTTTGCCGTAATATGTATACGAGGTGTTAGGTAACTCGTAACACGTTCAAATATAAGTAAAAGTTGCGTCGCGCAATTGCTTCGTTTTCAAGGAAATAGGGAATTTACCGGGTACGAAGATACGCAGCAAGCTTGCCCTGGCGAGTGACTGCACGGCAACCGCTTCTGTATTTCGTTGGAATGCACATTACGTTGTACACGCCAACGAGGACACGTTATTTAGAACAATTTGTCGGTTAATGAAGTAAGCGAATTCTTAGCGCGCAGAAATGCACGAAATTGCCTCACCGGCGAGTCAAATGAAATACAGATTCGCATGGCACTCGTCTCAGGCGATGCGCGTCAAAATTCTCTCCCACGTTTCCTACGGTTCTTCGTTATCCTTCGAGTGCCGAACGGTCATTTGCGGAATAATGAAGTCTTAATAAAGAGGATCTTGATTCCAGTGGCAGATCAAAATTGTGGAAATGCGAAGCGTGGCCGATTATCATAGCGGTACGATGCGCTTTCAGCGGGATTCATGTAAATTTCAGCAAGATTTCCTGCCGAATATTTCGCGCACAGCGTATGACGCGCTGGGAACGCGAGAAAATCCGCTCGCCCCTGCCGGATAATTCGCTGATGGCTAATGGCCATCCAACCGAAGCGATGCACGTGCAACGTGAATTTAATTCGGTGTACCTGGAATATTGGCGCGGCCGACGAGAAAGCGATCATGGCGAGCCGCTTCTGGAAGGCTGGCGCGTTCGAAAGAGCCAGCTAACTTGCCGAATAACCGGTCTTTCCCCCTCAAACAGTAGCGAAAAACCGTGCGAAAAGCCACTCAGTTACCCGTACTGGGGAGCCTACGTAGCTTCTGCTGATTGACATCGAGCGCCTCGTTACCTTCGTGATTTATAAAAATACACTTTACTCATTAAGGGAGAGTGGGGTCATTGCGAAACACCTAAGCAAATAAGCAAACGAAACGAAAACTATGTGAGAAATGAATTTATTTATTATTTACAAACATACTTAAACTATTCATCCATAAAGTACTGTGACTTGATGAGACTACAGATTGACACATATTTTTTGTTATCGGCACTCGTCCATGTTGAAGGGTTGAAGACAATTCCTAAAGTCGGGGTTCGAAAACATATTTTCGATTCTTCTTAAAAAAAAAACTCACAACATAAATTACCTAAATGTCAATTTTTTTCCATTATTCTGCAAATCTGTAAAAATGTGTTGCTCCTTTCTTCTCGAGCTATTCTCCTCGCAACTGTTATCTACCAAAGTGTTGGTACCCTCGGTAGAGACTAACAATCCGCGTCCACTGAATTCACGATTCAACCACTTACAAAAACACCCTGCAACAGTGGACGAGGATTTCCCTAGCCGTTCGTCGTAGACCAAGATTTCGTTTTCCGATTCCGCTTAGCGCCTGGGAAATCCGTTTATGACGCGTCTTAGGATTAGCGAAATCCTCTTGGGGGTCGCATCGACAGCAGAAGGGGGGACGGCCAGCGCGTCTGGTTCGATGCAAATTTTAGCGGTCGTCGCCTTTCCCGCGCGTTCATTTAATAACACGTCGCGGCGCGCATTAATTTGCAATTTATTTTTCGCGCGGCACGTCTGCGGGCCGCGCAGACTTTATTGGATAATCGCTGGACGAAACGCGCGTTCCTTTCGGCCTTGTCTCCTCGTTTCCCTCCCTCTTCCGGCGTCCGTTTTCGCCCGTTTTCCGTCCAGAAGCGCGTCTGGAGCTGTTCCTCGCTCGGCGACGGTGTTTCCCGCGCGAAACGCGATCCTTAACGGCGAGCAATGTCTAGCGTGCAGGCTGCCATCCCTCCGTTGATCAATAAAATCAGCTGCGCGCAAATAGAAACGTATAACAGGGGACGATAACTAAAGCGACGGGGGCTGGTCGGTGTCGGGACACATTGCCGAAAGCAGAGACAGTCTCGGTTATGGCGGTCGTAAAGTCTAAATTACAGGTGCGCGCCGTTGGAAGCCCGGCTATTTTACATCCCACTGTCGTTACTCCCTCGAGCCACGTCGTTGTAATCTTCCAGGGACCTTGCGCGGAAAAATGGCCGCTTTGTTTTTAGAGGCATGACAGGGGCATCTTTTGCTCGCCAGGAATTAAGGGGATGGTGCATAATTGATGGACCGCGCATGGAAGTGGATGGCTGCTTGACAGCTTGACACTGAGGAGGGGGAAAAGTGGATGGTGCGGTGCGTGGTCCGTTTTGTGTCTCCGTGCTGGATGGCGGTTGCGCTATTTAGGTGCTTCGACGCGATACGAGCGATGGATGGGCTGTAAAATTCCTGAAAGATCGTTTCCACGACGCCACCCTCCCCTGGGCTTCTTTTCGAAGGACTGCCCCGGGAACGCTCCCACTCCTATCGCGACGATTTGCGTTTCGCTGCTTGGCTTTCCCTCGGTCGTTGGGTAGACTCGTGAAATGTTGATTCTGGATTTGAATACAACTCGCTTTTAACGAATTATTTGACAAAAGTTTCGCGGTGCTTCGCTCATTTTCATATTTAAGTAGCCTGTAATTCAGTATTTACTTCCCGCCAGTTGTAAGTCGGAGGGGGACGGTGGGGGTAGCTTGCAAGTGGACCACGGGCGACCAACAGATTTTGCCCCGACAATAGGCGCATCGCACCGGGGGACACTGCCTGGATGTTTCGTCAACGGTATCCATAGCGAATCGACGCGGACAACCGCGAAACGTAATAACGAGACCACGGGCGAACCTGCGTCCCTTTGCGGCTGGCTTTACCTTCCGCCATTGTCCAGCTCGTTGATGCTTATCCGCCTTTTATAGGGCATCGAATAAAACAGTGTGCCCATACAGTGGATTCGTGGATGGTTTCGGCGGGACTTGAAAAACGAACGGTTCGATTCCATTTACAGTTCAAAAGGTCCGCGATTTTCAGGAACACAGAGGAATAATAATTATTGTACCATTGCCATTCCATGACTCCAGTTTCGCAGATAGCTAAGTGCAGGCGGGGAAAGAATGCATCTACCGAGTTCGAATTCTGGAAAGTGGCAATTGCTGATAGAGTAATTAATATCCCCTCCACCCTAACACGAAACATAGGGTAAAGCTATACAATACGACCCACTTAAATTTGTTGTGTAAACGCATTAAGTGTTCATTACTCTTCACAACTAAATAAGTAATTACTTTTTATTATTTTTATCAAAATGTTATAGAATATATATTATCAAAGATATTATTAATAAAATATTATTCTGGTATATTTTTGTAAAAGCCGTAATATTTGCTCGTATTATTATTGCGGCAGTTGTGGACGGTTAAGGCAAGTTCGCAAAATAATGATGAAGCGTATCGTATAGTTTTACCCTAGTGCTTGTCTACTATATAGGGGAGACCGGGGCTAGTTGTTACACTTTTCAGTTTTTTATTTTTTATTTTTTTTGCATTCCATATTTAATACTATCAATGACTCTTACTTAAAGTACGTTCTTTCCTCTACCGATGACCGCTATGGAATGTAATTAAACGAAAACCATGACTTTGAAACAAGCCATTTTGAAAGTCGAGACATGTTGTAACAACGTGCCCCGAGTAGGGGCAAGTTGTTACACAATACGGGGCAAGTTGTTACACAATTAAATTTTACGAAACGAGGCTTATTATGAGTAATATAATTATATTTTCTTGGACAAAAGTAAATTTATCAATGTTAAGAATTCTTTTACAATAAATATACAATAAAAAATCTATTTTAAAAATAATAAAAACTACTGAAATCATTATCGTCAATTATCGTCGTCCGTTTCATACGGGGACTCGCAATTAATGCACACGTAAAAGTGATTCTTTGGTTTTGCACACTTCTCATGTGCCCACTTTTTGCATTCTATGCACTGAATCCATTTAGCGGGAAACTACTATAGTGACTCGTGGTAACTAAAGCATTAAATTAATAAATTAATAAATTAATTACTAAATACAATGTAACAACATGCCCCTTTCGCTCTGTAACAACGTGCCCCTTTTCGTATGTAACAACATGCCCCTTGTCTTGTGTAACAACTTGCCCCTTGTCGTGTGTAACAACTTGCCCCGGTTGACACCATTGTGTATAAACAGCTATAAGTTCATACCAGTTGGGTGTATTCTTATGTTCGTGGTGCTAATCTGTAGCTAAAAGAACACTGATTCAAACCTGGTAATAGTCATTTACATACATTTATCTGTCTGTTCGGTAGAAAAGATTCAAGTAGAAAGAGAAAAGTTACTATTAGTACCGAAAACACAAAAAACTGTAATAAAGTGACAACGCGTGAACCGATTACAAACACACAACACATACAAGTGTGTATGGTTGAAACACATCAGTCACTTCATCGTCGAAGAGATAGTCCAAGCGAAAAAATTTTAAACTGCTTTGTAACAACTTGCCCCTGTAACAACTAGCCCCGGTCTCCCCTACCACCTCGCACGCTCGGTGAATGAGCGTTCATTGCGATTCGCGGGAAAGAATTGATCGTTTCTGATTCAGAGTCGCGGCGAGTAAGGACTAGGTGAGAAAAGAAGGGTTGTTGCGAGGGCAATTTCATTAAGGTGCAGGCATCTAGGCTCTCGGTTGCACCCTCGTTGGCTCTCGTACACGTCTGAGAGAAGACTAAATGGCACGCGTACGTCCGTGTAATTGAGAATCGAGCACTCGGGAGACGGGGCACGACGAGTGGCTTCACAGGGGCGAGATAGAGAGAAAGAGAAAGGCGGAAAGGGAAGAAAGAGGCGCGTGGGGGGCGCGTCATCTCCATCAGATAAATGTAATTAAAAGTTCCAGTTACGTTCCGCCGTGCTGCGACAGACCTTTCAGCGTGCTCGTCGTGCTTTTCTTTCGCCCCGTTTTTCCTTCTCGCCTCCATCCCTTCCGTCTCTGTTTGCTTGCGTGTAACAAGCATCCAGTCGCCCGAGGGTAACGCGGTGTCGGGCGTAGCTTATATGGAAATTATCGTGTTCCGCCGGAGAAATGCAATTGAAAGTTTTATTACCGTGTGGTTTGTACAACCGTACGTGCCGGTCGCTCGTTTTTTGCTCCTTTTCTTCCGTTCGTTTCGATTGTGCGCGCTCGCGAGTAGCCAGTGCATGTAATCACTCCCGCAGATAACCCCTCCGAAAGCTATCCCATTTTTCGTTAAAACTTCTGCGTCCGCTAAGGCTGTTCGAGTACTCGGAAAAAGCGAACCGAGCCCAGTATCCGTAAAAACCGAGTAGCTTGAAAGAACCGAGCAGCTCGGTAAATGTAAATAATGGTTCTCAGTAAGTAATGTAAATAATTAAAATGTAAGCTGTAAATAGAAATATTCTGTAACGTTTGAAAACATTTTAATTAGTCACATTACTTATTGCGCACCATTATTTGCTCGAAGCATATTCGAGCCGCTCGAAAAAATTCCAGCTTCTCGGTTCTTTCGGGCCGCTGAGCCGCTCGAAAAAATTTGAGCTACTCGGTTTTTACGGATACTCGGCTCGGTTCGGTCCGAATTTCAAGCTACTCGAATATTCGAATACTTGAACAGCCTTAGCGTCCGCAGGAAGCGTTGCGCTTTTACTCGCCCGCAGCCCACTTTTATTCATTCATTAATACTTGCACGAGATCTAAGGATCATCTATACAAATTTATCAGGTCAGAGAGTCTGCTTCTCTTTAATCCGTGTCAGTGAGTTCTGTGACAGTATCATTTCTCACAAACGTATGTAAACAAATTTAGCACTACGCTCTATGCCCAGCTTCCATTCTCAATACTACTCGATACCCACGTAAGAAATGTTTCCCCCTTTGATTTTCTACCGTTCTCATTCCAACGCATAAACGTCGCGCGCCCTAAAAAACAGCAACAGTTCCCGAGGTCTGCTGGGCGATTCTACCAGGCCGCGCTCCGTTTGTTCGGTTATTTTCTTCAGTCCTGGGCAGACAGCGCGAGCAGAGACATTATTCAAATAGGAACAGACGCAATTTTTGCGGGGCTCGGGCGCAGACGATACTCATTTTTAATAACCGGTGCAGCCGGAGAAACGGGGTCTCCTCTGTACCTATCGCGCGCGTGCACCTGTATCGCGCCATCCGTCTGCTCGTTTCACGTGCATACGAACGACCGTTTACATAGACGCGGCACAGTCGCTGCCTCGATCCCATGAAACTTAAATTTCCTTCGAAACGGCCACGGAGCTACGCTCTCGCGAGTGACGCTTCTGAAATTCCTAAGGCAGATATATCTCTCTCTTCCTCGTCGTTCTCTTTCATCCGCCTCCGTCGCACTCCCACCCCCTCTCCTCCCCCTCTCTATCTGCCTCATTCTCTCTCTCTCTCTCTCTCTGCCTCATTCTCTGTTCCAGCGTCATCCTTTCTCCCTTCGGTGTTGCTTGGTTCACGCGAAACTGCCGGAATTACCGGCTCTCCGGCATAAACTCGCGTGCATATATCGAGTGACGTAAAACTCGAGCTACGAGGGAGGGCGAGACAGAGGCGATGGGGAAGAGGGAGGATGATAGAAGGAGGGGTGAGAACGGCGGTGGGGGTGGCGGTGGAACAGAGATAAAGGTGGCGATAAAGAAGGGAGCAGGAAGGAAGCGAGAAGGGTGGTGGAGTTCTGAATTTGGCGTTTAAATCCCCGGTATCTCAACCCCTCCCTCCCCTTGCTCGGCCGCCCTCCGTGCGCTTCAACCCCCGCGTCTCTGTCGCACTCGTTTCAGTCCCCCGCGCACGCACACGCTCAAACCCCCCGCGGCGGAGCCGCGAAATGGCGGCCGTTCATTCTCGCCCACGGCGGAAATAGCTCCGCACCGGCAAACAGAGACACGCGAAGGACGAGAACGCGACGCGGGATGAAGACAGGGTGGCGATCGACGGGGGGCGAGGAGGGATGGTGAAGATCCGCGTTATTGAAATTTTGAAATCGATAACCGATGACGCCGCCGGTGTTATCGTTGCGGCCTGCGCTTAAGGCTGGCGGTGGAGCGCGAAAGATCACCCTAGTTTCTGGCCACCTTTGCAGAGGCTTCAGCTTCGATTGGGGCTTGGTAGAAGGTCCTTTTTGGACCGGCATATTTCGTGGTTTGTTGGTTTAAAGAGGAAGGTGTAGCATTAAAGTTGAGCCGCTGGAGAACGCAGAGTATTTATTGTGGGTTCGATGGGACAGGAAAGGTTTGTAGAAATAATCCTGGGCAAAGGGGGATATTCTTTTGTGTAAGATGCGCTGACTTTTGGATGGTTTCATTGTTCGTCTTACCCTAAAAAAAGAGTACGATACATTAGACCGCTATCGTTATTTATTTTTAATTTCGTCGCGAAGAATTACTTAGTAACATCTCCACTGCGTTATCATCCTCGTACATTTTCGAATGGTGTAACTTTTAAAACATTTTTTTTCTTCCATTCATACTTATACGAACCGTTCCGCGGAGATACGTTGATTTACGGTGCCCCTGGATAATCTATGATTATGATTTTTTGAAATTGCAAGCCGCCCCAACAAATTGAACTCTTTTTGTCTTATCTGTCTATGCACAGTTCTGCGTTGTTTTTTTCCCCTATAAATTTCGCGCGTAGCTGTAGTACACGGTACGCGAGAAGGTTCCCGCTTTCGTATTCATTATCCGCAATCGCTTGATTCTCACAATTAGCGATATTATAGAAAACGTAGCACTCGAGTTTCGCTTCTTGAATTTCCCTCGACGCCTCTGCAGTGAAAACCGGTGGAAATATTCGAGAGACCTGGAATATTCCGACGTTGGATCCTAATCGCAAGAACAGGAATTAATCGCCCTCGAGATCGGGAGGGCGGACTGCATGTTAAGCTAGAGAAAGGTGGAGGCAGAGAAAAAAAAGTAGCTCGATCGCATTACTTCCCCGCAATTACCGGCGCGAAGAGCGCGCGGATTTATTTTCGGCCGGAGATCTCGAATCCGCGCGCAGAGAGCCAAGGAAAAAAGAAGAAATCCAGCGAGTGTGCAAGCTCGTTGCTTTAACGAGAACCTCCCCAGTTTTCCGGCCTACGTAATTGAAATCCGAACACCCTTGCCGCCTGTACTTCTTTCGCTCTTTTCTTTTCGCTCTCTTTCTCCTTTTCCCCCCCCCCTTTCTCTCGTCCTCCTCGTCCCCGTCACTTTCTCACGGACGGTGGAACGGCGCCCTCCACCGTTTTCCGCGAGCGGTTCGCCCCGATTTACCCGTAAGCGAGCGGCGTAATTTCTCGATCGATTCACGAGTGCACTCGCTCGGCTCCTCGAGCGATCGAGGCGAGGCCAACGGCACTCGAAACCGGGCACAAAGCAACAGCGCTATTACACGCATAGCGGGGCGAAACTCACGGCGGAAAACGCGCGGCTGATCCGTTTTTCCGGGGGTCAGGACCGCCGGATCCGGGGAGCGAACGATTGCATTGCGGAATCGCGAGCGTTCGACGACAGCCAGTGCAGCCAGGCCCACGCGTTCCCATAGAAATAAACCCTATGCCGCTGTTAATGACCTGCTATTATTGTCCCGGTTTTCGCCGCGTACTCTCCTGCCTGACAGTCCAATCAGCACCGGGTTTATTGGCTTTTAATTGATTACAAATGACGGTTTGATTGGCCCTCTCGCTCCCACCCAGCTCGCTCGCTGATTCCGCCGTTCTCCTTTCCCGCGCTCGACTTACTTCACCCCCGTGGATCACTCCATCGAGCACGAGCCTCGATAGAGCGTCCCCTCGTTCCCCCACAGAGCGTGCTGTCTTGGAATTTTTTATTCGCCTCGAACAGGTAGGTGAGTTGGCTTTGCGCGGGGGAGAATTGGTGGATTTAGTAGGTACAGCTCGTGGTATTTTGGAGGGGGAAAGTATCTCGACAAGCGTGGATTTGTTCTTTGACTCCTTGGAAGGTATATTTAGTGTCTCTGAGTTTGTTGCTGCGTGTAGAGGGATATTGGAATATTGGATTTCTTTATGCGATTAACCCAGTGATAGTCAAATAAAATTTCAAACAAACGAGATAAACTGTCAAAGGGTTAAGCGTAAAGTGATCACTTGGTAATAAAGGGTACGTGCCATTGAAGCTTTCTGTTTCACAGGGGTATAGAAAATTGTCAGAATTGGGATGAAACCGCGTGTTATTTCGACGGAATGGAAGCAGCGCGGGGGCTTTTTCGAGGTGTCCGATATTAAAAACTCTCGGGGCAATAATTTAAATAAAAACCACGGAAACTCTTTTACACCCGGGAAAATCGCGGGCGGTATAGAGGAGGGGCTGAGCCCCGCTTTTATGGGATTGCGAGTCGTTAGAATTCTATTCGTGTATCTGTCCCACTCTGCCATCCGCTAATTACGATTTAACCCTTTGGCTCTGATCGCGCCGCGACCGACGCACGCCTCTCACAAAGCTGAAATTTACAATTCCGTTAATGCAGCGTATTAAATCGGAATCAATTATTCGAGTGATTTTATATTATATTTGATCGTTCTTTTTCGCGGTATATTATGGCCCGTCGATGATTTCCACCAGCACCGGTGAAAAATATTCCGATAACGCTCGTTGCATCGCTGCCACAATCTGCTGCCCATTTTGTCAGCTCCAGTTATAACGAATTATATTTTATTAAAGCTCCTTACAGAAGTGAAAGGGAATAATCTCTGTAGATTAATTGATTCGTCAGCCCGTTGGATTTCAATTGAAACTCTTGCAAGCCTGTTTGTTTCTAAATAAAATACGCAGTACTTGCTGGCATTATAACCCTTTTGGTGCTTTTCATTCTGTAAGCTACTCTGAATTTCAAATGTTTTGAAACATGTTGCAAAATTGTGAAATATTTGATTTAGCAGGTGAGCGACGTGCGAGTGCGGATATCATGAAACGAGCTTGAAAGCACGAACGAAATCGGTTGATGCAGAAACAAGCGATGGGCATCGAAATATGTAAAATCTTTTGGTTTGTTACACTTATAGCTACGTTAACCGATTTCGATGAAATTTTCAGCATGTACAGTAATGACTCGTTAGTGTCCCGTTTTTACCATGCGTTATAATCACGCTCACTATCCCCACCATTTCTTGGAATCCTTCAGTCGAGAGTGAGAGAACGAAAGAGACGACGGCAACTGCGTGTCAACTGTTTCGTTCCCTCTCGCTCGGCTTTGGGGTTTTCTCACTCGCGGCATCGGCCGCACGGAATAGTTTTAGAGCATATACTACTCTAAGGAAATAGTGTCCGCATCGCGTTAGTGTCCTGCCGCCAGCCCCGATCGTCGTGATTCTAACGAGGCATTACTGTACTCATATTACTTAAATCTACAAAGGGAATTTTTAAATTTTCATCTCGAGCTCAGATAAAAAAAAGTTGGAAAGCAACCTTCGCAATTCTCTTCGCTTCTCCGACAATTGCATTTTTTTTTTCAAAACGACCAAACACGTCAGTTGGCAAACTAATCCTTCTAGCTTCTCAAAGGAACTCAAGTCGTTTGGACCAATTTTAAAGAAGTTATTCTGTTTTAAAAGCTATCCCAATATTTTTGTCCGGCACTGTATCAGTTTCCTTCGCTGCATCGTTAGTGAGAGTAGTCTTATAATAATTAGCTTTTTAAACTGAACTCGCGTGCGTCGTTACTGTTCAGTTCACCTCGCACTCTGCACTATCATATCGTTGCATTACAAAGTTTGCGTTCAGTGACTTCACACTGTTTGGCTTCTTGCGCGCTGTTAAGAGAGTTCTAGAAGTCCTGCTATACACCGTTAGCAGCATGTTCTGTCGAATGGAATTATAGCTTGCCGTACACGTTGATGGGTTAAATACCGTGCACATTTGTTAATTCGAGTTTCGTCTTACACCGAACGCGCCATTCGCTAGATACGTGGAAAATAATACGTTACGTGACTGGCGTGAAAGACTAATTTCACGTCTGGGTTTCATTGAAAACGGTAGCGGTTTCATTGCTTCTACAGAAAAGTGGAAATCTACTTTAACATAATTCAATTTTCTAAAGTTTCTAATTACAAGCCTTCGACGAAGGACTCTTTAATAATGAATTTTTTTCATAAAATATATCAATTCCGCAAAATATTAACAGATACTATTACACAAATCTCAAATCTTTTAAATCCAATCACGGTACCTTGAACGTCCCAAAAACCTTTCAGATATTCCCAGCTTTCCCACTGTTGCTCGCCGCATAATGCCAGCAGAGACGAAAGCGAAACCAAAAGAAAAGATTCTCTTAGCTACAATCTTAAACGGTGATCCATTTCTGGAGCGACGTCCGTCGACTTTCATCGGAATAATTATGCATTTGCCAGGATCACCCGTGTACTCGTACTTTCTAAATCTCCTCGTGCCCGTTCTTGCCTACACGCGGTCGCTATCTGGCTATCCGATAATCTGGATGTCTCGCATTCCGCGGAAAGTCGCTCTCACGTGTATGATCCACGCCGCCCGGGCTGTGTCCGCAGCTTATTCCATCGATTTATAACCGCGACATATCCGTTGCCACGGTGTGTGACCTTCTCCTGGCATTACGAGCTCCACCTTTCTCACGAGATGCTATCGTTGAAAGGGACTTACGTGGGATTAAATCGAATCCTAATCACCTGAGAAGGTTTGTCTGCCTATCCAGCGAACGGTGACGCGTGGCTCTAGAGCAGACGCGCTCTAATTAAACTAACGAACTTAACAGATTACAGTTTGGGTTTTCTGCGTCTCGCGTTAATTTCTGTAATCGTGCTCCATGGATTATAATTATTCCGCAGGCAAGATTCAGAACGAACCTTTTGAGTAAGTAAGTAAATCAAATTTACAAATTTCAATGAAAAAATTTCTATTAATAAAGAAAGGTTAATAACAATTCTCTCCGGTCGACGAATTAGAAATCAAGGCGAAGGGGCTAGCAATATCTCCAACGCCTCGCGATACACAATAACGAAATATTTCCACGCGGAAACAGCGAAGATCCGTCCACGTTTCGGGGAATTGAAGGAGATGCCACGTCCCGCGAGCAGAATCCCGTATTTTCAACTCGCGATTCTTGTCGGATTCGTTGCGATTCCTCTCGGCCTCCTTGCCCCCGCGCACTTCTAATTAAAGTTCCGTCTACTCGGAGAAACTATCCGCCGGGGCGCATATTTTGAATGCATCGAGCCAGCCACCCGATAGCTGGCTCTATCAGACGGTAACATGACGCTTATTGCATCACGTTGAACGCCGTTTACACGCTTCCGCGAGATACCGTCGCGACGAGCAAAGGGGATGAAAAGCTACCGCGCCTCGCTCAAGAGGTCGCGCGAGAAACAACGCGGCTGATTCATTTTCGATGATCAACGACCTCCGCCTACCCAACGAGTTTTCCAGGTTTTCCCCGACTATTCAGTTGCTACGGACTAAAGAAACGGATTTGTACTCGTAAAACAGGACACTCCGAATAATACCAAATGCCTTATTTATTTGGACATCGGCCAAAATTTGAAATGTCTGAATCCAATAACTTCGATTTCATCACTAAACAACTGTATGAAATAAAAATGCGTTGCACTCGATACTATAGTAACTCAACTGGTGATCTAAAATTTCGCTTAAAGTTGCCCAAAGTCTAAAATACTGAATTTCATCCTTTAATGATAAGATTTTAAAAAGTAGAAAAATTATCTGCTACTAGCTACGATTAATAGCTGTGAATAGATGCCCTTAGAGTGAATTTGTGTAGCAAACACATATTCACTACATATTCTCAAAGCTTCAGAATTTTCTTAAATTTCCGGGTTCGGGATGTTCTTCGTTATTTGTAGAAAGCCCAGAAGGATCACAAGAAATTTTTTTTTCTGAATCACACCTATACCTACTTAACACGAATTGAAAGTGTGCAAATTTTTCCAATGAAAGTCCAGACCGTTTGGAAGTAATTGCCATGTCCAGTTATTGTCCTCGCATCCTTCCACCGTGCGCTACACGATTTTGCACCATATATATTCCGGAAAAGAGTCCATCACCGCGCAAGCTCTTCTTACAGGCCCTAATAAACTATGCAGCGCATAGAGTAACCAGTAACGAGGCGTGGCAGCGGGGAGGGTGATTTTCCATGACAAAGTGATGGATCCCACAAAAGTTACCCTAATGGATGGGCATGCCGCGGAAGTTAACGCCGTGGATTTCAGACGATCTTCGTTTCGCTGGCTCACAGAGGGTGCCGGCCCTGCGGTATGCATAATTTAGAGCCGGTGCGTACACCCTGCCAAGACCGTAGCGAGTTTTCCAGTCGTTCGGCGGAATGAAACCCAGCGCGGAACTGTCGCCCGCGTTATTCGGTTAACAGATACGCACGGATTACCCGCTCGATTGGTATCCGCGTGATATTTTATCGTCAGCCTCGATGACGATAAATTGCCCTCTACCCCACCCCCTCGTTCGCGTACCGTCGGTCCACGCTGGTCGAGGAAGAAAAAAATGGAACGCCAGAGAGTCGCGCGAATGGAAACGACCGTGCAGAGATACAGACAGAGGCGGGGGCGAGCGGAGAGGGAGAGGAAGCACACTGTTGCTTGGCAAGCCGGAGCGCATTCGGCCTCTACATAGCTCGCGATTCGTGTAATCGCGCTCTTCGCCCCCATTCCTCACTATAGAATGCAACACGCGACTCCTGCACCCGCACACGTGCCTGTTCAGTGCGCTACAAGTGGCCGCAAGCACACCGTTTACCAGTCACGTACCCTGTCACTTCGGCTTTCGTTCGTTGTAACCACTCGCCCCTTCTGTCCCTAGCCTGTTGTTTCGCTTGTTTAAATAATTATACCCACGCCGCTGGTTACGCGCCGCCTCTGCTCGATCCAGCGTCGTTAAAAGGCTGAATAGGGAAAGTGTCTTTTGGCTGGGTGCACGGATGGAGACCCGTTTGCATCGTAGGATTGATCCTGGATGAAGTTTGCTTGATGGGGTTTCGAGTTTCTGGCGGTAGGTCCTTGATTAGCCTTTGAACGACGGATAGTTCGGACGTAGGATCCATTTTGGCCCATAATTTCATTCATGCACACCTCGGGGTAAGCTTTTAAATTAGCTTCTCTTCTCGGTGTCACATCTGTAATCCTCGATTTTCGAGAAGTGATACTAATAAGTGACACACGTGTTTGATATTAGGATGCTGAGTCTTGGGTTTGTATCTGGGGAGGATTTGTAATTGGGAAGTATATTTGTAAGGCGTTTTATTAATGGAGGGCTGTGTTATCTTCAAGGTGGAGCGTGCGAGTACTTTTGTCAAGAGTTATGAAAGTAACTTTAGGTTCAGGCTAGGTTGTTCCATTGCGAGTTGTCTTCTTCTTCGAGGGAAGTAATGAGATTTATGTCGATGAGTGGTATCTGTTTTTCTGATAGTGATACCTCGTTGCTGGAACGAAAATCTTGCATAAAAACGTAGACAATTTCCCCGTTGAATGTCGTTATTTCCGTTCATTCGTGCGTCACGTCATCATGGGGAATACGCCAAAGTAATCCCATCATTGGGAGAGATATGCAATTTTCAGCGGATGATAATGTAGAACTACAGGGTATCGGTGAATTTACGATTAACGGAAATACGAAATGGCAGTCGTTGGCCCTTTGATTAATATTGAATTTGCTGGATATTGTAAATAATTGCACATAGTCGATTAACGGTGCGCTCGGACATACAAACGCGCTCCAAAAACCAGCCGCCTCGCTCGATTATGAATGCCGCGAGCGATGCGATGAGACGCTGTCGTCATTGTCCAGGTTAACTGCAATGGCAGGCATTTAACCTGCAGCTCTTGACGCACATCCTCGTTCCAGGCGTGGAAAAATGGCCCTTTCGAGTCGGAGGTTAATTGCGGTTCAGAGTGCATAATTGCAACGACTAAATTATTTCAAGGTTGATATCTAACAGCTGTATCTGACGTTGAATAAAAACAATTTGGCGAAGCTCGTCTTGCGAGTAGTATCTCGTAGTCAACTGATTTTGATAAAATCTAGCTTTGAATTTTACGAAGGGGCTCGATAAACCTACTACAAGAACTTAAATGCATTTCTGCTCATTACTTATTTAATCAGTCTTCTGAGTCCCGAATCAGAAATATTTTTTCAGAGTTATTTATTATATTCTTAAATGCGAAGTATCCTCGGAAAATAATTATATTTAATTTTCTTTATTAAAATAGTAATACAAATGAAGTTTTAGTAGCATAAAGTAATAATATTAAAACTCCTATTATATTTTCAAGCTACTAAAAGGTCATTAACATTTTTACCATATTGTCTGATATTGAAGAGGGCTCACCTGCCAAGCTGACATTCTCGTCAGCCCGTCAGTGCTTCTAATCACGTATTTCATGGAAGATTCTTTTCTGATCCTCTCTTCAATTCACAGTACCTAGTATCACACCCTGTAGCCACCCCCTGCCCCCACCCGAGCACCCTTCCTGCCATCGCAACAATACTTCACAACTATCAAAGCAACCCTCGTAGTAAAAGAATCCACCTTCCCTTCCTCTGTCCAGGTGAGCCCCGTGGAATTCGCGCCAGGTTCGCGTTACCCTCTCCGCGATCTGGAAATCTCGGAAGAGAGCAAGTGAACGCGAAGGCGAGGGGCGCTGGGGTGTGCGGGAGGGAGAAAAAGCGGGAGAGGCGTCATTGGGAGAGGATCGCGTCGCAGCTAGGACGAGATGGAAACGAGGATAAAACGTGGCCACGTTCGAGGGTGAAACGAGGGCGGGTGGGAGGTTGGTGGTGATGCGTGGGAGGCGTGAAGGTGGTGGAAATGTGCGGGGCGGGCGGTCGATTTGACATGGGGCTCCATATAATCAACCAGCTGCCGTATTTATGGTCGAGAGCCACCCCTCTCCCTCTCTATACTTGGTGTGTACCCATTCCTCATTCCTGCGTCCTGCTCGACATACAGGGCTATTAAATTTGGAAACTCTATACTCCCTCCGTTGCATGCATACACGTCCGCGTGATACGCGCATGCAACGCCGGTGTTCGACGCTGCCAGCTCAAACCCGCTGCGTTTTATAAGCGCATCAAAGTTAATGGCGGAGGCGCACCCCGCAGTTCCGTCTAAAGCGCATCCCCTGTTCTCCGTTTGTCCCTGCCCAACCCCGGGAAAACACCGTGCCCCGCGACGTCACGTGTACAGGGTGGCTTTTAATATGCGCCAACTGCCACGAAGATGGCCCTCAACCAGCACAACGCCACGAGCGAGGCTTGGGTAAACACCCCCTTAAATCGTGACGTTGCAACGCTTCCAATGTGCTTCGGGTTATCATTAATCGCTACCGACCTGTGCTTTGAACCTGCAGGAATTCGTTTAAACCACTCGTGGCAAGGGACCACTAATGCCCCTTGACTTATCGAGTCTTACGATAGGGGTTAATGAGTTTTTGATAAGGATTTGATAATATGCAGGGCAGTGGAGTGCACAGGTGTGAATAAAATAAATGTACATCTGTTTATTTAAAATCGCGAATTTCAGAGTTTTATGTAAAGATTCGAATGCCATTTCTGCAAGCGCAGAATGTTATATGTAGTTGAATTTGTATTCAGAACTCGTTACTAATGGGGGCAGGGAAAAGAGGGGATCTTAAGAAACGTGATGTGTTTAGAAGTAGAGCGAACGTTATTTATTTGGCTTTTATCAAATCATGAATTTTGTACCCAAGTAACCAGCCCCGTGCTTGAATATTCTCCGACCTTCGTTAACTGCAGCCCACTCTCTGCGTGTACGTACCTACTTCGAATTTCGAGATGAACACTGATAGCATTCTAAGGTCGCGAGAGTAACAACACCTACTTCACAAAATTGTTACAAGCCTACAGAAAGTATTAGAGTAGTAACTGTTAACAGTGTAGCGCGTATGAAAGTGCATCTGCCCCTGTTTCTCAAGTGAGTGTGCATTTGCTGTTGACATTTGAAACTGAAAATCATACTCCCGAACCTCACCACTTTGCATCTCGAAAATGGGGTCGCAGTTTTGCAAAAAAGGAAAGAAATTTTCGATTTCTTCTGACAATAATTTTATAGTACTATTCATACAAATTAGGTATTTTAATCTACAACGTTTCACTAAAATAAGCAGTGGTTCTCCAAATTTATTCAATTACAAAATGCCTAGTACCCCATGGCAGCGATTCTTTTTAGTATAAATTCTCCAAATCTGAGCACCCTAAGCTAAAACGATATAATTAATTCTAGCCTTCCCTCATTGCAGTCCCATACAGTAAAGTTCCCATACGTTCCCCGTCGTTAGCCATTTAAACTTCCTCGACCTCCCCTAGCAACATTTTTCTCGCGCCAGGTGCTCCGGAATTACCGCCCGGAAGCATCGACACGCGATTACGAATCGCCGTGTGCACGGCGACTGGCTGCAGGTGGGCAAGGTCGTATTTTTGTTTACAATCCCCGTCGAATCTGTACTTGGAACGAGCTGGAATATGGCCGCGGTCCCGCCCCAAGAATTTTCCAGTATAACGATACCCGTCACGCCGCACTTTCCCGCCCGCGCCCGACGCATAAACGCGCCGCAATAAAAGATCGGTGTAATTTAGCTGGTTCCAGTCGAGTCAACTTTACTGCAACTCCCGTCTAGAATAAGGGATGATTGCATTAAACCTTGCCGCTCGGTTACCCTACACGCATCCCCCCGCCAAGCATCCCCCTTTGCATTCGAAATACCACTCTTGCTCCTCCGCTATCACTTTCTCCATCCTCCAGCCGCGAAACCATCGGCGACCATCGAAACTGGCTGCGTCACCGACTGCGAATGATTCCCTCCGCCGCATCGTAGCGAACATTCCTGGCAACCTTTGCAGGGACATTCAGGCGGTTGCGTAAGAATCTGGTTCTCGTCGGCTTGTCGAGCAGCGTCGAGGATTCAGGCGAAATATCATTCGGCGCAAAGGTGAAGATTATTAATTATTGGCCCGCTAGACGAGGCCCCGGTATTCATATTCAACGACTTGATGGCGCAATCCCCGTCTACAATTGCGTAAATATTGAGCACCCCCTGCTGCCTGTAAATGAGCTGCATAATTGGGGTTCGCGAGATTGCCGGGGCAACACGCGGCGCGTTACGCTTGCACTTTACATATTTTATACGCGTTTATATTTCTGTGAAGTGCGGCGAAGGGTTGATTAAAAAGTGATGCGCGCGGTTTGCTCGGTCGGGGGCGGTCGTCACGGTGGAAAAGAGGAGACTCCCCTTTCGCGTGTTATCGCACGTTTTGATCGATACCCGCTGGCAGATTCGGGGGGACACGGTATATTCCGGGGGCATTAGCCAAAAGTTAGGCGAGTCCCTTTGGAGCGGTCCTGTCCTTGGAGGGCGGAGGATCGATTGCGCGGCCGGATCCAGGGATATTTCGGTGCTCGTAGGGAGGAAACGATCAGCCTCCGTTCAACGCGCGGTATTGTGTTCGTGGCTGTTACACGTTAGCTTGGATATAATGCGCCGCGATTATTGCGGTCAACTTCGCGAGGTAGCTCGTGTTCCGCTCGTGTTACGCTATCCAATATCCGGCGCTTGTGAATACTTGATTCGCATGGCTTTACACCCATGCTAATTGGTAATTGCCAGCCAGCTGGTTGTTCCGAAACGATTAGGGAACGTGTCTTCGGTAACCTTACCGCTTTCTAATTGTTCCTGACACTACTGGCGCTGGAACGATGGGGGTGCTACCCTGGATGTGGGGAAATTATGTACTTGGTGCGGTTAGTCGTTGATACGAAGATATCTAAGTTGGATTTAAGATTCATGCTTTTGTTCCCAAACTCGCGGCAAATATACATATTTATGTAAAACCTGCGGTCTGTAACTTGATAGTGAGCCGTTTAACATAGAAATTATCATTACGTCAGAAATTTCCATATTACGAAAGCGGCGCGCATAATTTACGCCGCGAAAAGAATCCTTCGCCGGCAGGATTATTGGAATTTCCTGTTGGCAGGACAAGATCGTCGAATTGCATGGATGTCCGATAATATTTTTAGCCGAGAGTGCAGACGATGGCTTATTATTGATCGGGCCGATCGAAGTAACGTCCTTAACTCGACGTGCACGACAGGGAGCGCATATCGAATGGTAATGTCGCTGACAGTCGTGTCTCGCGCAAAAATACCATGAGTGATGGAAGAAACCCGATGATTATGGGACTCTGCCGGCTTATTAATCGACTTTTATAACACGAGATAGCATAACGTTGCATGCCCGCGCGTCGGGCTTCTGTCCCGAACAGCGGCGTGATTCGTTATAGAAATTACAAGCGGTGGAGCAGCGCGGACGGTTCGATAAATCAATCGCCCGGTAAAGAGCTCGCAGTTGCTCTTCCCGAATGAAACGATGGCTGGTGGAATTGACAGTTGAAATTCGGGATGTAATATCTTCGCGGGGGAGTGGAGTAAGTCTGTGGAAAAAAGAAGAGAGGAAACTAAGGACACGGGGGATGAAATTTTTGATAAACTTATCGCGATGTGTTTAAATTAAATCCAGTCGACTGCGATTGATCCATGCGAATCCACCGTAAAGATTTCAATTCGTAGCGCGGTATGAAATTCTCTCCTCTACGGAGGAGGCTGGCTGTAATTTTTATGAAAGAAATTGTGTAATAATTCAAATAGTGCCTCTTCGAATAGACAATAGGCTCCAAAATTGCGTCGTTTGAATAATAAAAAAAGGTATCGCGAGTGTCTACAGAGGTGGGAATTTTGGAAAGGTCCCACTGCGGGTATCGGGCTGATTTCTCAGCGTGTGTGCTCCACGCTGGCTGAAATTCACGCTGCTGAAATTCGTGCTATCAAACGGAATTAGCGTCCTTTTCAAAGGTACGGCTGCTTATAAACGGCTGGTCCTATTATCTGGCATAGCCACTAGGTAAACTCATTTATTTACCCATCTAGGTTACTAAGTAATCATCGTTTCGAGTTTGTTTTGTACGCTCAAAGTGTTCGGCGCCGGTGCGCGCATTACCAAAACCCTGTTGGACCCCGGTGCAGCTAGAAATTCAGCTCCAAAGGGACTGCGGCTTTGTTGTTCGCTGCAGTGTATCTACTGTTTCCCTAATGATTTGTCAGTTTTTCACTGTAACCCTTTATACCCGAAAGTGACGTAACGCGCGTCGCGTTTGGAGAAGGATTGCCTCATCGTGCAGCTAGTTTTCAGTCGAATTTGAACCCGTGGAAGTTGTCACTTTTTTGGGGGAAATTTCAAGTGATTCCCAGTTACTGTGTCCATCTACATCTTCGCGTATGATCATCCTTTTGATCTCCGTGTTAACGCGACACAAATTCCTGCAGAACACAGCACGAGACTCGTATTCATGCAAGTCCATTCGTTTCCCCAAGCTATTAAGTTACTTACCTCAGAGTTCCCAAGATTCTCAGCATTCCCCACAAGCTGTACAAAATACCCCGCACTCGGTTAACCAGCCACCATTCAAATTTCAGAAACCAATTACCTCTGACCTAAAGCTCCACTCAAGGAAAGCCCTACCTATACTTTTCATCTGCTTCCCCGCGAACCATCTTCTTCCGCGCCACGCAGCAAGCAGCGAGTCACCGGACGTGCAGTATTTTCATCGGAAACGGGTATTACCCATCGCGACAAGGGTATCGCCTGGGTACGCTTGCTGCTAGCCACGCGTTGTAATAATAATAAAAAAAAAAAGAACAGCGGGGAAAATACTGGGGGTTTTATATTCCCCTCCCTATAAAATCGCGAGTATCCGGTAGCAAAGTTTATCCGCGATTTTCCGCGCAACTGTATTTCATCCGTGTCAGTGGCGATAGGGGGATTGAAGGGGGACGGAAAAATGCAGCTGTCTCCTGGAAAATGCGCGATGCACCGAGCCGAGGGGGTCGATAAGTTTACAGAAGCAGGCGTATGTAGAATTTGGGGTCGGGTTGCGCATACCAGCGTCATTTGTGCGCCGATTAAAACGCGCGATCATAACCCCTCTCGGCGTTTCATTCGACTTTTAATAGAGCAACCTTCTATTTGATTTTGCTTTTTGACCGGCACTGCCGTGTCGCGTCCCCCCCCCCCCCTTCTCTCTCTCTCTCGAATGTGGACGATTGCCTGACGCACACACGGGATTAAATTTGCACGCGTGTGTGCAACACACCCTAGATAAGCGCATGCTAGTAAACAGCCCTGCGAGGACACCGCATTTCCGTTCCATTTTCCGATTCCCATTGTTCTACTTAGAATTTAGAAAGTGATTCTGACTTTCCTTCGTCCTATATACCTTTTTCCGATACCCATTGTTCCATGTTTTCGTTCTTTTGTGCTGTAATCGTGGCAGTAGAAAGCATTGCACCGCATGCCGAAGTAGTATTCCCTTGGATGGTAGTTGTAGGAAGATTCGCTTTTGGCGATTATGTGGGTGGTTAATTATTTGAACTGGAATTCGGGTAAATCTTGGTATTCCTTGTTGAAGGATACACGGATTTTGATTACTATAGACTGTTTTTTCTCTGCATTTCTTTCTTCATTCATCTCCCCGCGTGTACTGTGTAAACCGAATGTATGGAAATGTGTCTCCGTGTTTGTAACATGGAACTTTTGTTTGTTTTCCAGGTATGTGCTGCTTGCAGAAAGTGAGCAATGTTGTCTGATAGAGATCGTGAGTAATTGAAACCATATTGTATAATTTATTGTGGGAACTGAACATAATTAGCTGTTCTAAGCCTATTCTTCTACCTTCTCGCTTCACCCCACTATCACATCTGAAAGGCAGGAACCGCAAATTTAGAGGCGCGTGCTCTCTAAAATTTCCACACAACTCTGCGGGTTCACAGAGAATAAAAAAAAAAACTAAGAGTCACGTATTCGTTTCAGCTACGACAAGATATAAAATTTTACGTTGCAAACCATAATATGTCCATCAGAAAAACTTTCTCTTACAACCCCCGTAGTAAACAAGAAGCATTGCAGAGTTGAAACTTTCCCGAGCAGTTTACCCTGTACAAACTTTTCACTGTTCGACACATCTGCGAAGTTTCTCCAACAACTCGTTGTTCATGATTTGGTTGGTGGTCCCACTGTCAAAGTGCAACTGATGCCGCAGCTACATGCTCACCGTTCCATTTTGTTACACAAGAGCGGAATACCCTTGAATCGCTTAAAAGTAAAAAACTTTTCCATTCTAAGATCGAGTCACTTTGCCGCGTTTCGCCCGGGGCACCGAAATTTGGTGCCCCATCCCCCAGAGATTCGAGCTCCGCATTATTTTTCCCTTTCCCCCCAGTCATCAATTTTTTCCCTCCCGCCCGCGCTAGCGTACCTTCTCCACTTTTCTCGATTGCACATCCCTTGGTCCATTTGCGTCTGCGCTGCTGGCTCTGCCATCGCGCTCGCTGCTTTCATAATTGACTCGCGGCCAAGAAAATTGGGTCGCGTAGTTCGATCGCCCACCAATCATCGAATAGATCACTCCTTTCGTTATATTCCCTCCGTGTTCTGTTTTCCAATTTTGTTGTACGACGAATTTTTAATCACTGCCGTTGGACCAGCCACCATTGTTCACGCAATTACGTTAATGTTGTGCTCCCCACTACCCCTCTTCCGGTAGATGAATTCGCTTATTAAATCGCCGCTCATAATCGCGGGGCTGACAAACGCGAGGCAGGAGCTGGCGTGCTCGACCGGATTCCGTTCGTTCTCTATTTTTTCTTTCCCCCTCGATTAATCGCGGTCGAGAGCGGCGACGGCGACGAAAGGCCGCGATTTATGCAAATATTACTGCACCCCCGATGCCTTTGCATTAGCGGGGAAATATTACGGGGGCTGGCAAAAATGACACGATCTCTCCCTTGAGCCGCGGCGTAATTGAAGCGATGGAGTCGTTTTAGCGGCTAAAAGTGTATTAAAATTCGAATGGCGTGCGCGGGCCACGCGCACGCGTGTAATGCATTTGCCAGCGCGTTGGTCCTTCAAAGATCAGCCTGTGAAATTGTCCGGTGGAAATGGCGGCGTCCCTGGCCGGCTATATAAAAGTCCCACGTGTGTTTATTTTCGCGGGGGCCCCGCCTCGACCTGGCCACCCCCCCCCCCCCCCTGTCGGCCGCGCGACGGGGCAACGAATTATGGAAAAATATAGGAAAATAATCTGTCCAGTGGTCGTTGAAAATGCGCCAACAGGGCCAGCGGTCGCTATAATTAGTCGGGTGGCTTTAAAACGGCTGTTAATTAATTTTTTTTTGCTAATTGTTTTTGAAACCCCGCCACCGCGAGACCACCTTTCCCTCGTGCAAATTACTTCCGCGCTGTTTCAACCCCGATGTCCGGCCGGCGGTTTCGCTTTCCCTTTTCGACGCGTATTGTCGGCTTTCGATCCCTTCTATTCATTTGTCGCTGCATTTCCACGCCACGTTATTTACAGAACACCGATTCATTCAAAATAATATAAAAAACTCTGCCTATGGAGCATTCTATATCATCTGTATGTCCACCTAGTTCTTCGGTACCTATAGAGTTACTTCTTTCGTATTTTTAATTCACGTGGACCCTCCCGAGCAAGAAGAGGTCGGGGCTTTCCGGAGCCTTCTAATTCTCCACGCAAACTTCCATCACAGCCATTCGAAATATCCCATCGGCAGCGAGGAAGGTTTGGTCCCTGCGCTATCCACGCCTTTGCTCTGTTACACTCGCCGAGAGTCGCGTACAAAACGATTACCTCTCTCAAAGCCCCTCGGACAACTTCTCGCCTATCGACTCCCTTCATTCCCCGAACAAAAGGATCGGTTATTTCGTTACCTCTTGACCAAGGCACGGTAACCCTTCCCGTCCAGCTCGGTCCTTTCTCCTGCCTCTCGTTCACCGACGTCACCCGTTCGCTCAAAACCAGCTTAATCATTCATCGATGTTGCACGCTTCCTGTAAATCGATCACCTCCGCGATCGCTTTCGCATACATCGGTTGAACTCTGTCGCCTGGCGCTGGGTTATGCGCACGGACCCACGGTGAATGGGAACGCCACGTAATCTCACCTGTCATACGGGATCCTGGTCGATGGAACAGGAACCGGATCAAACGACGCGTCACGCTTCACCACGATCGCTGCCCACTACTCGCGAGCATTTCTTACTTCTGCGGCCTCGCAAGGTTGGGCTGAGGCTGCAAGGCTACTGCGCTCCCTCGACTTCCTGGTGGATAGTTTTCTAAACGATAGATACTTACTCATAAGCGTGATAGGAGATAGTGTTAGTTTATAAAAGACACTTTTTGTGAGTCGGGTGCAGTTCTGAAGCTGTAGGAGTTGTATTTAGTTCAGGTTTATTCTCGCTAGCTACCAGCGGTATAATTTATGTTTATAATTTTATTTTAAACATAAGACTCTACATACACTGAGTTTTCCTATTCTAATCACTCGCCACATCACGATGCTTTTACGTTCCCAAGTTTTTACTAGAAGTTTCATCCGAATCTGTGATCTCTGGTTTTGTATTCTGAGATCTTTTGATGGGTAGCACGTACAGCTCGTGCCTGTTCCATGAAATATATTTGTTTAGCGGTACGTGCCTTCCTGCCTCGGATATAATCGGAGTAAAAGGAGTAAGATCGATCGGCGTTAGTTTCCTTCGGTTACAGCTCTAACCAAGCTCTACGTACCTAGCGTAGTTGGCGGAGATCGGCCAGTCCGCATCGCGCCGATTAAATTAGGTCCCGACTGGCTCGCAGCTGCGAATGGCGTGTTCCTTAAGGCTGTTGTCTGGCATCTTGCTCCGTAGACAAACTTCGTTCACCGCAGGGATGAAGTACTGTTGATTAGAGGCGTCCGCTGTATCGCGTACCGTATACGTATAAGTAAATTTGCAGCGGCACGGTGTATTGGTATCCTTTCCTCGTCTTAACTCTTTCAACCATGAAGACAGCATATATTTGGCAACGTCGATCGTTGCACGGTTCCACCCTTAACTAGCCGCTGCGTCGAAAATCGCATCAGTATATCTGGATGATACGATGAGAGCATCCTCCTTCGAGCTTATTCTTTCCTCCTCCGCGGGAAGACTCGATCTTTCAGCTCTGACTCGATGAACCGAGGAACAATTGAATTGCTTTCTCAAACGAGGCAGGGAAAAATGGAGTCGAGAATTCTGAAGAGATTAAACGCGACACGAACGTAAAGAAACAACCTCGACACTTAATTCGATAGGAGGGGTTCCCCTAGTGCCGGACGCTTGAGGTTTTTCTCAATTAACAAGAAAGAAATAATACTAAATCAATTTCCTTTGCCGTGCATAACGGCTCGGTAGCGTTTCAAATATTACAGATATAGCTAATGTCCGATATTAGGTGCCGTCCTAAGGGAACTCCCCATATTAGCTGATTCAGCCTCGACAAATTTCCCTCCTCCACGTTCGCTCGATGTATCAGCTCAAGCACTTCTTCAATCAGAAATCAGTAGCTACCATCTTCCTCTCAGCAAGTTCGTCTTGAATCAAACCCCTAACACCCCTCGACCTCCGCGTTCTTAATCCTCTTCGCCGCCACTTTCTCCTCCAGCCTCGCGATGCAACGTTATTTCGTGCACACTTCGCAATTCATCATAAACGCGGATAATCGACGAGTTGCCCGCGGGTGAAAAATGGCCGGGCTCCCGTTGCGGGAGGATTAATTAACCTGTCATTGCGGCAGCCCCGCTCTGGCGGGCGCACGATGACGCGGGAACGCGCGTGCTGGCTCGTGGGAAAGGAACTAGCCCCGGTTCGGTAGGCAGGCCAACTTGGTGGTGGAAGCCGATTCAACTAAGCAGCCTCACCTTTTCCACCTTCGACGGCCCTGCGGTGAGCAGTTTGATCGACTAAATTGCCGGCGGGCTGTCAGTAACACAGAGTGTTCGTTCTTTGCATCCACTCGCCACCGCGAGTGCTCGACTCTCCAACAAATCCAGTCGATTCCCAGACCCTGGCACCGAGACCTCGCTCCAACGGCCACGCCGCTTCATATTTACCTGCCTCAACCGCTGATAAACGTTCCCCGAATTTTCCGGGGAAATTAGTTTACATAAATCTCGGGGCAGAGGGTGCAGCTTTCGGGGTTTATAACAGCTATTCAACCTGAATCTTGTCCGTTACCGTTGCGCTCGTGTGTACTTTCTTTTTGGAAAGCCCGCGTTCCTCGACCCTGTCAGTTGCAGCTCGTTGGCAGTGACGTTACGCCGGGCACTTCGTAAGGGGTAGCGGATGCGGGGTGGTGCGCGCAAAAATATATCGAGCATGTAGAATGGACAACTTCTCCCCGCTGTATTTACAAAGCGTGTCTGAAATCATGGCGCGACTGAAGAGCTGATACCTGTTGTAAAAGTAAGCCGAGAATGTGGGAACGAAACTCTTTTACCCCAAGCTTCATTGTCGAGGAAATTGGCTTTGAAAGTGGAGTAAGAATCGGGGTGGTCTTTGAATCAAGTTCAGCGAGAAACAGTTTAGTCTACATTTTCGATTTCGTTTTGCACGAGGATTCATTCCCTTTTCCATTGCATCGCGATCTGATATTCCTTTGGTGGAAGCCTTGCCGAAGCTCCACTCGCGCGTCCATTATTTACAACCGATTTATTTTGCAACGACCTCCGTCGTTCCATTTTGCTAATTTGAAAAATCCGCTTACAAAATCTACCGCATCATCGCGGAAATTGGAAAACAACTTGCGCGTCAGCATTATTTATTGTGTACACGCTTTGCCGCCGCGGGGGTAAATAATTCTGTAAAAGTTGGAGCGTTTATCAAGGGCAGTAAAGCTGAAACCCGCGGGGAATTTAAAAGCTTCTATTACACGTTACAGCCCCGAGGACTTAATTGGAATCGGATATCTAAATGACAGATCTGCGAGTGGAAATTGTTGGAGTTTTTATTTCGAAGCGGTATAACGCTCTCCGCGGGCATTTTAATTGCGCGCGTTGCATAATTCGGGATATTTGCACTGACATTCCGCCAGCAGTGATTTACACCGCGATGCGTTGAATAATTTAAAAACATTTCCACGGTTGATCCGGAGTTATTTAAAATTAGTTACCCGGAGTTACATATTTCAACGCCTGCATTAAAAGTTCCCTGGGTGTAACGGCGTCGGTGTATCGACTTCGGCCTTTGCATCTGTGATTTACAGTAATTACTTGGACTTTCGCGGTAATTACGTTTACCTCGGGACGATGTGTTTCAAATGCTATTAGATCATTCACTTGGCGTTTCAAGGGAATGTCAAATCAAAAGTTGGAGAAATTTCATCGCGAGCGCGCGTAATTTCGCTTCCCTGATGAACGCAAATTACTTCTTCCGCGTGCTCTACGCGGAACTTGCTTGAAAACACGCACGTAGACTCGGATGAATAAGAAAATCAACGTAAAGTCCAATGAGACACAATTGTAACCATTCATTGCGAGTTGCTTTAATTTTCATGCTCGGACTTTGGATTTCAGGTTTCATTATAAAGATCTTGACGAAGTTAATGCACAAAGTATCGCTACAACTCCGCGATGTACAAATTAGAATTTAAAATTATCAGAAATATCATCTATCAATAATGGCCCCACACTAAAAACGGGGACGCTTTCTTCCGGGAGACAAATACAGGATACTATAATAAACTTAGAATGCAACACATACTACCATTCTACTGGCAATTTCCTTCCACAAATAAACAAATAGCAACACGCTTCACGGACCACTACGCTTCCTTCCGCGAACGACTTCCTTTCCGTTCGATTCTCAATGTTCTCGATAGCTTCGTCTGGATTCCTCGGAGCAGCCAGGTGTCAGCTACCCTCCTATCGTTAGCAAAGTGCAAAACAGTTAGGAGCTGATAAATTATTATCCCATAAAGTTGCGTCGTTCTCCGAAAGTCTGCTCGATTCGAAAGTCGAGCGATCGCGAAAGCGAAGGTGCACGCACGCGGCCTGGCCACGTAACGCCTGTCTGCTGGCTTCAGCGAGGATTCCTCGCCCATGCCGGAGCTTGGAAATGCTACTCGTATTTAGCCAGTCGCGCGGAATGCGCTCGTACACGCCTGGGCTCGTGCGAAAACGCGAAGACGCTTATTATGCACGCACCGATCGTCTCCTTGTAGCACGCCAACCAATTAAAAGTTCCGTCCTCGAGTCGATCGAAGTACGTTTCGCCTTTAACTTTAACTACTCGCGCTGGAATGATCCGATGACAAGACGGGGAAGTTTTTCCTTGTCACCGGAGAATAGGGCTCGATGCTTGGAGCGCGGGCTCCGAGCGAGAATGGAAGTAATCCGACGCTTGGAACTCTTTAAAGCGCGAAATTAATGTTTTGGCACGGAATAAGCTCGGAGGAATGGCGACGGGATTGTTTCCTCGCGAAGAAATAGATAGAAATCATAGAAAACAGCTTGAAATTCGGTTGGCAAATCGTAATAAATTAGTACTCGTAAAGTCTGATGGAATTTATCCGATTCGGTGATTGAATAATTCTCTACCCTTGAGAAAAGACGAGTGGAAGCCACTGCTGAAAGTTTAATAGACCGATATGTATAATTTAAGCGTGCCGAGCCTTTGTTGCGATGTACGTGTCACTCTGTACAGCTTTCGCCGTGTCTCTCCGTCATTACCAACGCGCTCGATTAATTTATCGTAAGAGCAGCGACGTATCGCGTCAAAGGATCATTCAGTATCCGACAGCAACTCTGCACCGCAACGAAATCGATTTAACAGCTTCTGGATTACATATTCCAATATCGAAATGGCGCGGGCGAAGGAAGTTCCTACCGTCTCAAGGTCCGACCGAGCAAAATTTCCGACGTTTTAATTAAAGTCGTTCCTTACAAGAAGGAACAGACGCTATATTGTTGCCTCTTGCATTATTCATACACCTTTAACACCGAACGTTTCAACTTTTCGGGTTCCCCTTTATGGAGGATCATGAAATTTTACTTCTTCTTGCTGATGAGATAGGAAAAGCATGAATATTTCTCTAGGAAACGTTGCTATTCTCGCCTCATTTATTTTCCGTTCCAAGGAGTGAACGGTGCGGTATTCCTATTTAAATGCTTCGCCATTGCGTAACGTCGCGCAACGCGGGATATATGCATCTTGTGCCGTCGAACGTTCCCATCGTATATGTTCTAAGCTTCGATCAGTCTGATGAAGTGTATGAACATAATTAAAAAAGAATCCAGGCGTTGAAAGTTACAAGGGAAACACTATTCCACTTGCATACACTTGTATTGATTCGAACGTATGTCTGACTACGCGCGGTGCACTTCTACTTCCAGTTCTACTCACCTTTCTCGCGATCTGGCTGTCCAGTTTTCTGCCCTTTCGAAGTCTCGTCCTCTATGCACCACTTCCATCGCCGTGACATTTCTAGAAAATCCACTTACCGATACTGTAAACACGCTTCAACTTTCCTCGCAACAAAATTAGCAAATCACTGGATGCAAGTGTGACCTCAGAACATTCGCACCGTTTCTTCGTCACGCTAATCACTCCCCTTTTACCTTGTTTCTGCAAAGCAACATCGCTGCTCTTCGATACACAGACACGCGAGGCATCGGGGACTCGATAAGTGAACTCGCAAGGCGCTGTTCGAAAGGCATTGCGATGACATCATACTACTTTCATTGTATTCCAGGTGTGTGCCTTTTTAGGACAAGTTTGAGTAATTGCAAGGGGTAATCGTGCAGGCGACAGAGGCACTTCTCCCTCTTCCTTTTTGCAGCACTTCCAGCCGAGCGAGTTCTCCTCAGTTCAATGGAGCATTCTCCTCCGCTGTCCCGGCTCGCTAAGGAATTCGCGCGGGCTCGAGTCATTTAGACAGCGTGGAAATATTTTACGTTCAGCATTCTGCGCGACTCTGGGGAGGCGAGGGAAAATCCGCGCGAATTTCCTATGCGAGCTGGTCTACCCTAGATCCGCTAGAGCGATTCTAAAGTAATGGCCGTGGCCAGCCGCCAATGGCAAATACGTGGACAATCATTTGATAACGCTGGTCACAATGATACATCGTCGCTGCGGTATAAAAATAGAAACGACCACCGTACGGAGGCTCTTTCATGTGGCAAGTGAGTTTAAAAGCAGAATGAAAGTCGCAAACTCTTTGATTTTATTATTTTTAATCGTTTTAGACTTTCTGCTCTTTCTACCGAATCGTACGCATTACTCACGGTCTACTGGCTGTACTCATTTTACTCGTTCTACTCTGTCTACCTTTCACAGCCACTCTTCTGCTTCTACTTTGTTCGTTTCTACGCTTTCGAGTCACTCCGCTCGTCTCACTTTTTCCAGTCGCGCGCATTTGCACTGCTCCTTGTATTTCAGAATCCATTTGTACTTCTGAAATCCATTGTACACAGAGGAATAGAAGCTCTACGTTATTTTTTAATATCTATTCCTCAACGCGAAACTTCATGAATAGTTTCTTAATTTCGAGGAATATTTGTCGCTTGAGACATTTGAAATTAATATCAGTTGTATCAGCCATATTAATATCGCCGTTGAAAATTCCTACTGCAAATCGATTTCACTTAAAATTTCGTCCCGACTGTTTAACTTTTTCAACTCGATTGGTTCTTTGAGCTTTTCCAGTCCAAGGGGTATTTCTTTCAGTAAATCGTCTATGGGTTGAAGTTCCGGACCGGATTAACGAAGTCGGTTGTAAAATTCGTCGAGCTTCGGGAAAGTTTCGTGCTTTTTTCCTCGCTTTTACCGTTTCTTCCTCGAACTGCTTCCTCCGCTAGACGTGTCGACGCTAAAACGTCCCGAAAGAAGATTGCGATTCTTCTCCTCTTCGATTCCAATATTTCCGAGTTTCCTCGGAGTTCGCCTCGTATTCGTAAAACATCATATTCTCCCTGTTCACCGATATTGAACATTGTTTGCAGGAAAGACACCGTGTTCCTTAAGACCACCCCTTCCCTCCTGCCCGCTTCGCTAAAATACCAAGATTTTGCGGTGTTCCGCGTTTCGTTACTGTCCGCGACATTACCTAGACGCGTTCAGTAATATTTCATACCCGAACTGCCACGCAAAGCTACTTTATTCTGAAATTCTTCTCTTCCTTCCACCTCGATCTTTTCTTTTAACGCATCAGAATATCTACCATATTCTCACCCGAGCGCCATTGCGTTCTTAATCTACGCAATACTTTTGCTTCAGAATATCCCTCTGTTTACCTTCGACATACACGTTTCAATTCGTTTCGGTAAGAACGTTATAGCAACTGTCCCGCAGCTAGTGTTTCCCAATGTTTTTCGGATCCCCGTAAGCGGAAATGGTCGATGCGGCACACGGCGGATGTATTATTTAAACTCGGATTGTTCGATGGCGAGTGGCCGCCGAATTATTTCCAGCGTATTTTTCGAACGAGACAGATTCAGTCGGGTTCGGGAGGAGATCGGCGAATTGGCTGCTGGTGAATATTTCGAGCGGCCGATCGTCCGCGGCCGCGTCGAATTACTGGCAAAGCAAATCCGCTTTAGAAACTCGCGGCAATTATTAATGTTCTCCATTAGGTGTTATCCCATTGCCACGCCGGGAGAAAAAAATCGTCCGGGTGCGGAGGCGCACGTGGCGATCGCCCCCCGTTCCTCGTTGCATAATTCGGGAAAAGCGCTTTCCCGTCGATTTAACGCGCTTTCCGCGTGCCCGCCCCCGACTTTCCACGCTGCCACGCTGAAAAGGTGCATCGGTCGGGTGTCGGGAATCGATTTTCTTGTTCTTGCAACGTGTCCACGGCCACTGGCAACGTGCATTCGGAGAAATCCTCCTAGGACGAGTTACATTCCGAATAATTTTTAATTCCGAGGATCTACCTACTGAATGTTTCAATTTGATGTTTCGACTGTCCCCTAAGCTATATGCTTTCGATATTTCAAAAAAGTGCACGTCCAGTTTGTTTACCCAAATAAAATGCAAAATTATTATTGTCGCAAGCTATAATCTGAGATACTGTATTTGTCAATGAACTCGGGACAACAGATCTGCTTAGAAAAAAAAAAGGAAGTATCTCCCGAGGGACAAATTGTACCGCCAATTTAACCCCTTAGTGGATTTCCTCGCAATCGCCTCACTTGTGTTGAAAACCCACGGCGAAGATCGTGGACTTCTGACCACTAATTAGTCCCAGTATCGTGCATGAAACTAGCTCGCGAAGTTTACTCGAGCAGAATTGGAGCTTCTTGTCTAAGTTTCAAGAGACATCGTTCCTCTAAGAAACGCGGAATTATAGTTACCCTTTTAGAAATTGCCCTTAACCCTTAATATTTCTACCCGCAATCTAATTTCTGCCATACAATGTTCATAATATACTTTTATATTAAATTCTCATCTCCTTGCTGATCTGTATTTATTTTATTTTATGCTGTAATGGTAATAATTGGTAGTATTGCGAATTTTAAATGGGTCGAAATGGACCAGCATCCACCAGACGAGGGTTAAAATCTTAATGCCACGAATAACAGTGTTCGAGGGGTAGGTTCGTGCGCGGTACAATTTTGGATCGGTTCGAACGGGATATTTCGTGGCTGTGTTTTCCCTCATACTTATTAATTCGCGAATTCGGCCGCAGTTTGCCGGCAGCTTGGGCTTTTAATCTTCACCACATTAATTATTAATCGGACTCCCTAATTAAAGACTCGAAAAACAAACGCGCCGTACCGGCGGCCGGAAGAAAGTAATTTAACAACTCGCTTATTATTTCGACGGCAAATGACGGCCTTCTGCGTAGTTCTTGGCGTTTTAATGATAATTTTTAATGTATCACGTTTATCGTTTACAAATATAACATGGGCGGTTCTCATTACGTCCACGATTTCCTCGTTTCTTACACGTGCCCCGAAGTGTCTTCTTTTCAAGAAGACACACTATAAGAAGTTCACACTAGATATTCCAAGTATCCTCAAAAATTGAACATATAAGAAACTGAAGAATGAAATCCATCTTTTTATTAATTTGCAATATATATTCAATATGCCTTACGGACAGTCCCACAATCTACGGAAGGTCTAACACCTTCAATCGAATACTTAAAACCTCCCGTAGTACATTTCAGCAACCATACACTCATTCTCCAGATTACACCTCTATTAACAAACGTTTCTGGAGACCAGTTAACACAAACGTCTCCCTTCTCCTCTCGATACCCACAACCACCGCACTCGAAGCTTTAGCCACCCTTTTTTTATAAGCCCCGTTTATCGCGTAGGCCACGGGAGCCACCGGGAAGTTACCGATAACGAGCTCGTTACACGGATGCAAAGGAACAAGTCCAATTACCCGAGAGTGGATTATTTTTACGTGGTCAATTACTGCCACGTTCGCCATAGGCCATAGAGCCCGGGTGAGAGCGGGGAGCAAGGGTTCTGTTTTCGTATCACAAAACGTGCGAATCGATGGGTCGTGCCCACGGTAAGGCCGCCATTATTGGTCGTGCAGCTGCAGATCCATTGTTTATCGTGCATTTAACGGATAAACAGCGAATTGAAGCAAATACGTACTCGGGCGGAGGACGGCGCAGGGATGAGAGAGGAGGCGCCCACCGCCGGTATTGCCACGTCACGAAATCGCGGTGTATAGTAAATGCCATGCATGTTTAATCAGTCAGAATTATGGCTCGTCATGTACCAATTTTAACGGATCATCCGTTGCTATGCGATCGTTCCACCGCGCCACCCACTCTGACGGTTTTTTTTCGTCACCGTCGACGGGGCTGCGCGTTCGCTAACGAAAAACCGTGTGAAGTTGTGGGGATCCGTTGTTAAATAACGACGGCTGGTAAATAGTGGCGTTGATATATACATGTATATATATGAATATATATGTATAAAAAAGGGGATTAAAATTCTCAACACGCTGGGTTTTACGGGCGATTAATCTGATGCTATCGTTGTCGGTGTAATTAGCCTTTCGACAGCCTTTGCGTCATGGTAAAAACCTGATTTAGGATCCACCAGTCGATTGTCGATCTGCTTTCGATACTTTCGACCAGGGATCTCGTATTTTTCGAAGCGGTTTGACTTTGAAGGGGTAATGCTAGGCTGAAGCATTTTTGGATCTCTGTCGCTCTTTGTTCGGCCTTGATCGGTCAGGTGTCGATTAATTTGAAGATCGATTGAAAGGTACTCGCGTCTTTGGGTTCGGGGATTAGTGTTGCTTGTAGAGGAGGCAAAAGTTTGATGGAACTGCTGGTTAGTGTTGCGTTTAGTATCGATTGAAAGAGGTATTTATTGCGTTTATGTATTGATGTATTCAGAATGGTATTGTTGGTAAAATAAACTTTAGAGAGACTCTTTTGTCTTCGACGTAGCATTTCGCCTCCATGATTTTCGTAAACCACTTTGCCCGCATTTTGTTTCGACCGAGCTCTGAGCTCCGAGTCTTTTAATTTCCATTTTTAATTAGTACATCCACCGAACCATTCACCTTGTTTGCCCTCTGGGCCTGTATTTACTCTCTCTCTCTCTCTCTGTTTCAACATTTCTCGTTTTTGCGGTGGCGAAAACGCGCTCACGCTACGTCGAGCCCCGCTTTCGAAAACGCGGCGTTTCCTGTCGATATCTGCACCATTTAATCGAAAAATGAAGCAGAAACAGAATAAAAAAGAAACGGAAGACAAATTCCCCCCAATTTCGATGAAAAGCTTGGGGTTTTGTGGCGGTTTCCTCTGTGGAAATTCGAGGTTCTTATCCGGAGTGGCGGGGACGGTAGAAACTTTGATAAATTTGCCCCTCCAGCAACCAGTTGTGTTGGAAATTCTTTAGTCATAACAAATTCAAGGAAATTTGTTACGAAATGAAAGATTCTTTACGACAAATATTTTCATAAAAACGGCACAGTCTGTTCTTCCATCTTTTCCAAAATCACCCCTATTCTACCTGCTTTATCTACACGCATCAAAATTTCAACTAACACAAGAATCACGGGGGATGCGTTTCTCAATGGCAAAAATTACCTCTTGCCACAAAAATCTTCTCAACCAAAATCCTCCTAATTTCACTCGCAAAAGATCGCAAAGATCTTCAGACCCGTTTATCCTGGCTGCATTTCTTGCTGTGTTTGCCAGGTTTTTTGAAACACTTCGCACGTCAGGATCGACGGCTGGAGAACTGGAGAGAATAGGATCAGATGGAAAACCCTCTGGCGGCGAGTGCAAGAGGTGTCGCCACACCCTCGATTCGACGCTCTATTTCATCGCAGTTCCTCCTAAATTTTTTCCGCCCCTCCCTCTCTCGCGCTGACAGTTGCCCGTTTTAGCGTTTTATTTTATATTCGCTACGCGAAAACGAGCGTATCGCGAGCCAGCTTTGGAAAACATGTCCACTGAAACGCGGCGGGCGCGTATCGTTTCGTCTGAGGGAAAAACGGGGGTGGAAAAAATTGTGCCCCTCCCTTTGGTGAAGCGCGATTCTCTCCGCAGTGTTTTGTGCGGGTAAACGCGCGCGATTTTACATCGTATGGACCAGAGCTTATCTCCAAAGATTCTGTAAACTTGTAAAACGTCCACACGACTGATAGGATTAACAGGCTCATTTTATTCCGAGGGACCTGGCAATGTGGTCGTGGGATTACGCCTTTTAAAATCTCGTACACGTACATCTGTCACTTATCCTCATCTCGTAATTCAATCGCGTAATCTTCAGTGAAACGAAATAAATAAACCTTAGTCTACAACAAAATTCTTGTCTGCTTACAGAAGATTTTTATTTATTTGTTCGTCAGAGGGTTAAAACACAAATACATCTGAGAAGAGTTGCGACAAGCCCACAGATATACTTGTTGCGCTCGTCCTCTCATTTATCCCCAAGTAGTTTAGTTCCACGTTGCACCGACACTTCGGTAGTTTTCCAATTCCCTTCGACTCGCCAGTGGGCGTGAATTCAGGCTAGGACGGCTCGCCCTAAGACCTCGCGTTTAATCGGCGCAGATTGCGGAGCATGGACACGGAGTGTATTCTTGGCGTTCCTTTGTTATGCGAATTTCGATAGGAAGTGCTCTTTTAGCTGATTAGTTCCTTGGTAAAGTTGCTCCCCGGTAAATCCCAAAGAGTCCCGGTTCCAGGTAGACCTTTCATCGAGCAGAGTCTGGTTTAATCATTCCAGGAGGTGCTTGAAAAATTCCAAGGTCTATTCAAAAAGAGGATGCAATTTTATAGATTCCTGTAAACTCGACATTTTGAACGTAGATAACGTTACTATTTTAGTCGATTACTGTTTTGAAATATTTCCTCGGATTTTAGCGTATCGGCGAAACAACGCGGGCAACTTAGCTGAGCATTTGATAAGAGGATGTTAAATCAGGACGAAATTCTTGAAGAAAAAGTTTATTTACGCGGGCGGTCTCGCTGCTTCTTTTCGGCCTTAGTGTACTTTGAGGATGGCAGGCTATCAGAACAGACATCAAACTCTGTTTCAGTGGAGAAAAAAGGAAGGAAGAAGAAAAGAGCATCGGATGTTTAGAAAGTGTGCGACTCGTACACAGTTTACTCAACGATAATGGTGAGTCGGTTGCTTCCGGCGGTGAAGTCCCGTAGGAATTCCAGCCCTGACTCGATGGTAAAGTCTCTAATTAACTGTCCATCACTTCATCCTCGTGGTGAAGGGTCGTACCCAACTTATACCTCAAAACTCTAACGCTGCAGCTTCGCCGACTAGCCGTCAATTTTAAAGACTACGTACACGTGAATTCTGGCAAATTATTGGCAGTGTCTACGAGTATCAAATTGATTTTCTAACGACACCGTTGAATTTTATCTGACATTTTTAATTCCTTTCGCTGCCTCTAAATAAAGGTGACGAATGTACGAGGACTTCATCTCGAAGACACAAGGGTTCATTCCATTTTTGCGTTACAGTGTATATTAACAGACTTCGGCGAAACTAAGTAGTTGCCTCGATAAACTGGAAGCTCCGGCCACGATAATTCCGCCTGGATATTTTATCGGAAAGGCTTAAACTTCTGACGCGGCTTAACCTCACACGCGTGCACTGCCTGCACACCTACGCCCACTTTGCTCAATTTCCATCGAAGGAGCCTGAAAGATGACGCGGTCGCGCGTGCATAGAAGAATAGAACTTGTGCGTCGAGTCCTTGGTGTAATTACCCATTGAAGCGAGTCTGCATAATTAATACGGGTTAAAGCATTACCGAAGGCGATGTTTTCACTAAATCTCTTTGTCGCTTTAAGCTTAAAGCCGTCGTGGGAGATACGAAAGCAAGCAACACATTGATAGCTTTTAACTATGAGAGATTAAAATTTATTCTTACTTTATTTTCTTTCTTTCTCTTACCTCCTAACGCCTTTTAAGGTTAGGTTGTAGAGTCATTTCATAATAACAATAATAATAATTAGAAATGAAGGAGGGGGTAGTGGTGCGTTTGAATCGTGTGCAGTTTATTCTAGATGTAGAAATGAATGCTCTCGATGTAGGTGCAACAGAATTGAGGCAAAATTAAAGCTACATTCATCGTGCTCACAGTTGGTTTCACAGAAGCAGATGCATGGCTTCCTGAGCGTATTAAAAATCCTGTGGGGGTGCCTCGAATTGCATCCACTGTGGAGCCGGGAAATTTATTCTCGCAGGGAAAGTGTTAAACAATCAAGATTCAGCCAGGCTCTAACTATCCCAGCTATTAACGCCAGGAAGAGTGACTGTTCTAATTATGAACGCTAAAAAGGAAAAGAAACGTGACTTCAGGGGTAAATGTTATTATTCTCTTTGCTCTCGCAGCTTAATACCGGTTTAATCGCCAGTGGCAGAGATCCCTTGCGTCTCTTTCATGATAATAGGATCTCATTGGGCTCTCGGTCGAGCACGTACAGCCAGTCGCCGTGTACACCAGCGGAACGTGTAGACGATCCGACAGGAAAGATCACCGTGTATTGTGCCAGGAATCTTTCCCCGTGGTGTACGTGCTGCTGGTCGCCGACCATCGGCTTACACTTTCCTCAGGTAGCTTCGTAAATCCTAGAGAACGAGATTGCGAAAACACGCTGTACTCGAGTCTGCGACAAAGAGAATTAAACCACTTCCACATAATCTTGTCTTCCTTCCTGAAGGCGTCGTTCGAGAACCTTGCGACCCATTTCTTCGGCCATCGAGAGGTACTTGCTAGCAACGAAGGGTAGTAGATATTAATTTGATTGATGAGATATAGGATGACTTAACAAAGGACAAATAAACTGGTAGAGTCTTTAATGTCTCCCCTAAGATCTGAAAAGTAACCAGAAGCCTTCGCCACTTGAAACAGAGCAGATATCATCTGCAAAGAGTAATTGGATACCTGTGTTCCCGTCGAAGTCAATGTTCCCTTCCTTCTCGTCAAAGGTGGACACGTTCGCCGCCGACAGTCGCGTGTCAGATGTAGCCACCAGCAGGGCCATAAATTACGACGGAATATGCGATTGAAAATTACAGTGTGTCGGGGCGGGAACATCAGGGAATCTTTTTTTTTTTTGTTGCAAGTGCACGCGCGCGCGTTCCATTTCCCTCGGTGTTGCGGCTGATAGAGGCAATACCTAGTCGGTTTTCAATTGCACGAATCGCGTGCCGAATGAAACGACGCCCGAACGACGAAGAAAAAAAAGAATATATGGTGGGAACTGTGTGGTGTGTCAAACCGGCGCAATTGTGGCTGCTTCCCTATGCACGCTGCACGCTCGTCGACCAATAAACAATGTTGCAGCATCGCGGCTTCGTTTCAATCGACGTAAAACATGGGCTCGAGGGAAAGAATTCTAATCGCCGCAACTTGGAGGAATAGATAACTCCAGTGGCTCGAGTCGAGTGCTGTTAACTCTTTACGTAGCGTCGATACATTCTGCAAATCACAGAAACTACAATTTCAGTGTCTCTAGCATTTCTCAAACCCTTGCTTCGCTCAAAATCTCAATAAATATGGATCGATCTATAAAGAGCACGAACTCCAGAAAAGGCACATTCGCGTTACCACTGCTCCATCTCGCACGCTTGAAACCTGTCGTCTTTGTGGCCGTTTCCGAAGAACAGGCTCAGCGGAGCCGAAAGTGCGCGCTGTGGGTTGCCACCTGGTGCATCGGGCAAGTAGCAATCGCCGCACCGCCGCGTGCAACGCTTGTTTTGATGCACGGCTGGCGAAGAAAGGGGGTGGACCAGGGAGGGTATCACGGAGCAGGAAGGAGCGTATAGAAAAGGAGGTGGGGCTGGTGCCGCTCGGGCGAAGAGACAGCAATGCGATTGAGTATCCTTTGGCAAGCAGAGGAACAGGCATGCACCGACCCAGAACAGGGCAGCCTCTGTCCGCCCTGCCTTTGGTCCGCGGTGCGGGATACAAACGCGGCCTGCACCCGACGATCCGTTTCCATGAAGCTGGCACGTTTGAACACGCGTAGGAGAGTTACTAAACGCGGCCCGTTCACCTCTGTGTGGGTGGCCGTGTGTGCACGCGCGGCGTCGGACCGGCGGGGAGGGTCGGGGAGGTAACATCGGATGAAATCAGAGGAACACGTGTTCCAGGGGAAGAGCTCGATGTGTTCGCAGCCGTTTGAATGCGATTAAGCCAGTGGAGCAGCACCAGTAACCACCAACCGGCGATTACGGGTTCTTTCGCCTCTCTTCTCCCCTTCTATCCTTTAATTTTCACGTTCCACGCGCTGCTTTTACTTTTATCTCTCCCTCCTCTTTGCAGTCCATTTTACCCCGCTCGCCTTCCGTCGATTTCCTTCTTTCCGCCTTCCTTCCCGTGCATCTCCATTGATGGCTTTCTATCCGGACTACCATTGTCTACTCTACCGTCTTGCCTTTATAACTTACTCCAGCCAAGTCAGACTTTACATCCTTTATGGTTCTCGTAGAAGTTTTTTTGTCAGTGGAACCGCGAGCTTTGAATGATTTAGGGAGTCTGTTTAAGCCCCACGTATCAATATTAAATTTGTACCCACAGATAATTTTCAGGAGAATGTCCCACATTCGTCATCCATCTTGTCCGTAACAATCAACTCGGCGCGGCGTGACGGTACTGCTTGTGTGTCGCGATTCCTAGTCCACTTAATATTCAAGGGGCGCTCGTGTCGCGTTGCAGCAGGGGGGCAGGTTGACCAGGCAGCTATTATTTCGTTACATTGGGCGCGTAATGCGCGGGGGCCGGCCAAAAGGATCGTTTTGTCGCGATTTTCCGCGCCGCTGGGCCAGCCTGTAAACGATAACGGATACATCCGGCTGCCACGCGAAATATTAATTCTCCGCGCGTTTCGATTGTGCCCGCGTGTGCGCGTGGAATACCGGCAGAAGGGGGAGAAAAATAGAATCAAAAAGGTAAAAGGGAAACGAACGACAAAAAACGCGGACACGGGACGCGCGCCTCTCTATGGCGGTTTTGCCGATTAGAGAAAAACGCGGGAATTACCGGAGTTGTCGAGGAAAATGCGTAATACGCGGCTGTCAAAGCCACATCCACGGCAATTCTCGTAGAAAGCGCGCGTTCTCGAACACGTTAATCGTATTCCCAGCTCGTGCGTCCACTGGTTCGTCAAAACGCGAGATCCTCCAACTCCGCCACGCGTTCAAAGTCTGATCAGACGTTGAGTTCAAAGTGAGATCGCCTGGTATATTAGAAGTACTCAGTCTCCAATGTTCTTGGCGAGCAATTAGAAGCACCAATCCTTCTGCTACTTCCTGTCTCCTCGGGAAGCCCTCGTTCCTTGGCAGGAGTTCCTTTGGTTATAGCACAAAGAGAAATGATGGCGCGCAGGGTATCGAAGGCTGTTCGCTGAATAGTATCCGATATCGCATCAGAATCGGCGGACGCGCGCTAAACACGTTTGCTGGCTCTGTTTGTCGCGCGGCTCGGCCGATGGAAAAAGGGGGCAGAAAAGTTTCGACGCGCTGGCTTTTGTCGAGAAACACGAGCTTCGTATTATCGACGAACGTGGCGGCAGCCACGCGAAACGCTAGAAAACAAATACCATTGTAATTCCGACGATTTTTTCTACACTTCATATGACACTCGATACTCGCCAACGACCGTCTGCGCCTCGCTCGCGACGCGCGCGTGTCGATGGAAAGCAAATCCATTTTCAGCCAAATTACACGCGCCTCTCGTTTACGTATCTGGGACACTGCCAGATATCATTTCGCTCGCTGCCCCGCCCCCCTCTTTCCCCATTAACTTGCCGCACATTTCGATTTTAATCACGTTCCTATCCGACGTATCGATAGCCTCTAACGAACGAGGCAAAGGAGCTGAAAAACTGAGGGCGCTTGTTTGATAACGATACGTGTTTCGGAAGCTGGATTTAAAGATTGATGAGATCTCGTTTCTGGTGAAGTTCTCTGCCTTTGTGGGAGGATATTAATTTGATGATTCTTTCAGTATGAATTTAGTCACTTGACGATGACGATGACATATTTTTCAGTTTGATAAAGAATATTTGTTTCAGAGATTTTTGTTTTATGTGAAATTTGATTTCAGATTATTTTCTTGCGTATTGTAATAGATGTAGAAAGCGCAGAGCATAATTTGATCAATCTGATTATTATTGCGGGAGTGAGTGAAAAAGTATATAGAAGTAAAAATTACCGCGTTAATGATTGGACTTGAAGGGGCGTCGGTACGTCTCTGAAGCCTTTTTACATCATTTTCTTCCATTGACGATTCGGGAATTCGTTTGGGTCGCCGGTTCATCCAACTCATGCATAGAAACGTGTCGAGAAAATTACGTTTCGAGCTTGTTATCCGCATTGTCCAGCAGAACTGCGTGACATTACACGATGCCGCGCAGGACTGCGTTCCCGCTGAAAAATTGCACTGCAACGTGGGTCGTTTGTCTCTCATTCGACACGGCCGTGTTTCCTAAATTAGACGACTGACAATTCCAATCCCTTTTGCTGAACTTCCTTCGTGACGTTAATCCAGTTCAGCAAAAACCCACGCATTTCGCGCCACCTCGCAATTTATTTTTTATTTCCACACCGTCGTCCGCAGCGAGAAAATTCAACGGCTATTGTTTTCAAATTGAAACTCCGATTTAAAATTAAACAAGCATTTATCTGAGCTGAAATATTCTAGAAAATTTCTTGGAAATTTTGTTAAATCGTTTCACTGATATTTGCTCCGACTAAACTCCCATACCTTTGACGTTATCGTCCCGCTTAATATACTCGTTTATACGCCGCCGTTTAATTGAAAATAGTAAAATGATTCGACAAAGAAGATAGCGAGGTCGTGAAAACGGGGACATTTCCGTAAATGAGTTATTAAACGTTCGTTAGCATAAATTAAAGATTGATCTCTCGGCGTGTCAAGTTTTTACGTACTTTCTCCGTATAAAAGCAGAGGCTGTATCGATTCGTCCCGCGAGATTCGGGGACACGGACGACGAATTCGTGCCAGAAAAGAACAGGCTGAACGCCTATGTCGGCCAATGTCAAGCTCAAGCAACAGGCTTTCTCTCCGAGCTGTCGGCAGATTCTCCTCTCCTATCAAGGTCGGTTCCTCTGCTTTTCACCTATGAATCTTTCCTCCCGGCTGCTTGACTAGACCACGACTCTTCTCCCAGCCCGATGTTCGTTTCTATCTGCAGCTTTATTTTCTATATGCTTGAGCTGGGTGACGTTCGCCTTCCACAATGGAAATAGAACAGGCGCAGGGATTGGAGGAAAGAATGTGGGACTAATGAGATGAAAAATCATAAAAACACAGAGTGGAGGCTTGTTCGTTGAAAAACATTGAGATTCCTGAACAAAGTATCTGACATCATTGGCTCATCGATTCATTTATTCTTCTGTTCCAGAAGATGAAACTTGAATGGAGACAGGTTTATTATATATTCAGCGTACAGTCATTTTATTTAAAAGCGTGAAAAACATATGGTTGCCAGAGCATGCAAATATAATGTGAATTCCTGAATTTCAATAATGACACGGTTTTCCGTGACTGCAATTTTCGGGAATCTGGTATTTTTCAATGAATATTCCTGAGCTCGTTTCACGAAGGTTTCAAGGCTTTAGGCTGTAAGTCGCTGGAAGAGACAAAGGGGACTGCAACGCCTGGTGATGGAGATCCACTTCCGGCGTACGCTCGGGCGTCGAAATCTCCATGTCCAGGACCTTTCCTTCGCTTTATTTACCACTGTTCAAAGCCTGGGCCCAATAATGTCTTCCACTTCTCAGAGTTCCTTTCACAAAGAAGAACCTTGCCAAATTCATACGAAGTCCCCGCTACAACACTTCAATCAATCCTCCCTCGCGTGATATGAAAACCTACCACGTTCGATACACTGCGAAAGGAGCAGGAAGTATCATCGAAAAGACCAAGTATTTACGATCGATTCAAAGGCACGTGTCTATTGCTATATTGCTAGAGTCCAGCCGCGGTTTCTCCCGTTCCGCAGAGCCGAAGATGTCGTCCCGAATGCTCGAGAAAATGCTTAAACTGGTCCCCGGTATGGGGGTCATTTTTATTTTCTCTCGGACGCCACTCTCCTCACACTGGTCCCGCTGCAACTTTCACATGGTTCGCAAAACTCGAATCGACCGTGATCGCGGGAGGGAGATCTTCGAGCATCTCGGAGACAACGAGATCACCTTGCTACTGTTTGATCGATCCAATGGCTACAGCACGTGGAGCGATGGTGATCCACGGCCTTTTAATGGATCACCTCATTCATTTACAGCATCGTCCAGGGCTTTGGAGTTCCTGTATCGTATTAAATTCCACGTACCATTACTCACCCCAGCATTATCACCACAGTGTCTCTAAATCCCGTCGACTAAAGTAAAAGAACATCTAAAAATGACACGGTAATTAGAAGAAAAATAACTAGAAAACTTCAGAAAATTCTGTCCCCGATACCCTCTTGACAGAATGCAGAAATTGAATAACACCAAAATGTTACAGCCAAGAAAAGCCCACAGTCTCAGCATTACAGCGTCGAATATGTTTAACTATCCCAGCATCCAAAGCCCAGCAGCGAATTTCACTTTTGCCAGTATGCCGTTGTTCAGCTGCACGCGGAGGGTTGCGTGCAGCCTGGAGCGCGGTTCGGTAACGTGGCCGCTGATAAGTTATAACGCTGGCTGTGGAAATGGGGTGGTAAACAGCCGCGCAGAGGGACAGGAAGCGGGGCGTCGGAGGGAGGGCGGGAGGAAACGAAATGGGCAACGGGGATTGAGGGGAAACGCGTGTTCGACCGATCGAGAATTTTACCGGGCACTCTGTGCGTCGACGGCCGCGAAATATCATCGACGTCTGTGGCCCGCGGGCCTGCCGCGTCATTGGTCGCCGAAAATTAACATGCGAACGACCAGGAAATATCGGACGAATTAAAAAACCGAACGGAATGGGTGAAAAAAACGGGTAGAGATAGAGGGGTGAGGGTGGCTGGAAGGGAGAGCGGCGGGGCTCGGGATAAAAAAAAACACTGGGAAAAATATCCAGCGGGGCTCGGGGCGGTTCTCTCCTATCTCCCCCCCGTCGTTCGTCTCGTGTTTTCCTCCCTCATCCTGGCTACGGCCTGCTTCGTCCCTGCGTCCCCCTTCCTACGCGGAATCGTGTCGATTATCTGCGCCCTTCGGCCTCTACGCGCGCAACAACTGGTTGCACGAACCTCCGCGAGGGATTTCCGCGTAGGACAGGGTGAAGTTCGTATTTAGAATTGAAATACTGCTGTCCTCTCAACCCCCTTCTCTCGCTAGAGGATGTCGCTCATTGTGGAACGACGCAACAGGCATTGCTTGTTTCTTGGGGGATGAGACAAGCAGAAGATGGACTCGAAAATGAATCTGTGAGAGTCCTGTCCACAGGGTTTATGTTTGTAACTTTACGGTGATCTGTTAGGATAGCAGAATGATGCAGATACTGGAATAATCACGAGGTGCCTTCGTGCAACACCCCATTTAAGAGCCTATCTCTCCGCGTTCCCTTCGTTCCCCTAAAAATCTTGCTGAACTTCACGGTGTTCACGCGCGGGAGGCTTCGAACCCTGTCAAGGATCCTCAACCAACATTTATTCCCCCCGCGTTGACCGGCTGAAGGGGGAGGGGATGCTTGCCAGCGAATTATTTTCGTTCGCATAAACAAAGTCACGACTTGAAAGGGGAGTTTAAATTGTTCGCTAGTTTTACGTGCCCGCGGCTCTCTGGCCCCTCTCCCCTCGTCCAGCCCTCCCTTGTTTCTCTCTCTTCCGGCTGTTTCGACCCCTCCCTTCGACCACCCCCCCTGCCCCCGACAACCCTCTTCCAGAGCGTCCGTCCTCCTCGCACCCGCGGCGACCAGCATCCCGGCATTGTTGCTGGTACTGTTGCCGCTGTCCATCAGGAAAGATCCCGGGATGCGAGCCTGCGCTTGAAGCCCATTGATTAACCGTTGTCTGCTGCATGTTGCGAGTACCCCGGTAGCGAGTGACGGAGAGCAGCGAACTCGATGGACAGAGGGAGAGGGGGACAGCGGCAGGTGGAGATGGAGAGACCGGGGGTAGCACGCGTGGGAGGAACGCGGAGGGAGTGGCGAGGGTGGGAGCTGGTGGCCACGAGCAACGTTTATGAAAACTTTCTGCATCGACTGCACCGCGGTACCGCGAATAAAATAACGCCGCGGATTATTTCAAGCACTCCTGTTCCTCGTCCCCCCTCGCACCCCCGCAGCTTTCTTCCCGCCATCCTTCCGCGTATGCGACGCGACCAGGCCCCGTTCCCCGAATTATCGACATTTTTTCGTTCATCCACGACCACCACTTAGCCACCCGCGAGCTACCCGCGGTGGTATGTCTTTCATCGGGGAAGCGCGATAAGCAACATCAAACCGCGAGCTTTCTGGTCGATTTCACCAGCGCCGCTGTGTGTTTGATCGTCTGTTGTTGTTAATGAAACGTCCGTAACTGTTCTAACCCAGGACGCTGGGCTGTTTGATGTGTCTGTCTGGGGCGGTCGGCGGAGAGTGGTCCTTGAAAGACCCGTGGGTAACGAGTAGATGGGGAGGAGAGATTGTAATGATTGACTCGTACGCGAGTACCGCGGATCCGGGGGTGGAAAATATAGGAATACGTTACATATCTCGTAAATTCCATTTGCTCTCTCGATATACAGACTCTATGATTTCCGTATAAATAAAAGATCAGTGGCGAAGGACGAACACCTTATATGACACTTGGTTTAACTTTCTCACGTTATTCTGACTCTTTGTGATAAAATTTTCAAATATTCCTGCCTCTGCACGTGCAACAGCCAATTCAACAGAGTTCCAAGACAGAAAGCTCAGGAACCATAGAAGTAGAGACGAGTGCTGCTCGGAAAGAATGATTCCACGCTTCCGCAGCAATTTTTCCGAAGCACCAGTCCCACTTGCAAGTATCGTTCGGCCGAAGGACAAACGTTTCCCCGGAAGCCACCCCCGTCGTCGTCCGCGCGAGTCTTCCCGCCCGAAGAGGGGAAGCAATCAGCTCGGTCGTTCGGCCGGAGGAATTGGTTTCATCGCGGGACCGTAAGCGGTCGCGTTCCGACAGGGGAAATCCGTGATTTACGCGACGGTGACTAGCTGCTCTTCCGCGGGAACAGGTACCATCGGTAAGAAAGCCGAAGGACCGCGCGCGCTCTACTCGCGGGAGTTAACCAGGCATAGCTGCCTGCTGGTCTCACCGCCAACTAAGAGAATTACTTTCGAACTCGTAGACCGATAAAGCAGGCCCTCTCGTTCGCCGTGCGCAGCCCCGCCAGAACCTAAAAACTTTCCGCGCTCGTAAATGAGCCAGCCCCACCGAGCCGGCGAGTTTTATGGGCCATTTGCATCCGGCTTTAAAAGTGCCGCGAGTCCTGCAATTAAAGGCGCCCGCTGGATCCTGCCATCCTCCGTCCTCGACCCTCGGCTTTTTTCACGGTCCCACTTTCCACAATTTCAGACTTTCACTCCGCCTACCTCAGCATCACCCTGGAAAAACGCACCCTCGACTGTCGTCCACACTCCATGACGAATTTCGATAACACTGGTCCAAGGAACAAGATTAGTCTCTAAAATTAGATTGCTCCGAATAGTGTTTTTAGATTGTTGTTCTTGGATATTACTCCAGGGTTTGAGAGTTCTTTCCTTGGGGGTTCGTTCCCATGAACCTGGGGACTGGCGATCCTAGGATGCCCGAGCTATAACTCATCAGTTCTGAGGTTCTGTAAGAGACTCAACTGGGAGCATTTTGTGAAATTCAGCCTCGCTTAGGCTTCATGGTGAACGAGAGTGCCAGGCACCGGTGTTAGACTTCTCTTTATCTCCCGAGCTGGATGCAGGTTTAATAGACAATGACAGTCATCAGAAGGAGTGGGCGTAACGGATAACGAAGATTCCACTCTGTGTACGTGGATGGATTATATCTCGATTCGTAGCAGCTCCAGGTCTAACGCAACACCCAGAACTTTTAATCATCCAGTTAAACATGCAAGCAAACTCTTCCTTCCCCATCGCCTGTAGCAGACGTACTTATCCGTCGTTTGGCGAGGTATCAGAGGGGATATACGCACGTTTCGATCGTGATCTTCGCGAGAGGGACAACAAAGAGGAGGAACGAATCGGCGGCCGTAAGGGGAACGCCCGCGGGGAAGAGGAAACGGAACGCGTAGCGCAGGAAAGAAACGGAATAAAAGGGGGGTATAAGGGGCGAGGGTAAAAATGCCAGACGAGATTGGATCCCTGAAAGTGGTTCGTGCGAGCTCCACCTGATTACCAGTTTCGTTGATGGATTCTTAGACCAACCCTCTCTTAGGCAACCGTTCCTCCCTGCATTCTTCCTCATCTCTTGCCCTCCTCGCACGATCGTTTCGCCAATCCACGTCCACCTGGACGCGACAATTCTTCCCGGCCCGAATTTATCACAGTTTTGCATCCACGATTTCGTGTATCTGGATGTATAATATCTGTGGAGAGGAGGTAAGGAGAAGCGTACCGAATTCTGCTATGCTTGTGGGGATTCGGGGAATTCACAGCTCTACTAATTGTAATGGTATCAATGTTGTTAGATGCCTGAGATTCGTTTTTTGGGACCCTTCATTGAGCTCTCAAGTGTAGGAGGAATTTGAAGTTTATCTTCTGAGAGAGGTTTCATTCTTTGATAAATATCGTCGTTTCGTTGAAAGTGTGTTTTTATAAAAAGCTCGTTGATACGAAATTTGCCGAAAGTGAAAAGCAAAGAATATTCCCTCCATGCATCTGCCCAATGAACGCGCGGAGGTTTCCCTAATGGCAAACAGTAGCCTCGGTCCATTTCAATGCTCGCGATTAAAATGAGCATTATTTCGAACGCGCCAGGCGCGTACCTACGTGCGTTTAATTAGCAACAAAAAGCAGCGGATCGATGAACGGCGCCAAAGTAACAGGGAAAATAGTTGAAGAAAACAGCGAAACTATGCGCGATCGCGCGGTTTTCCCTGGATTTTCTGCAATTCAGATTGTCAAATGAGCTGGAAGCTGCTCCTCGTGGAATAATTCGCAATTCGCGCGTGCAATGTGTTCGTTTAAATTTATAAACATTCCGAACGGTAACTTTCAAACCCGTCGGGGTTGAAATACACAGGATATCGCGTAACGGGCAATATAACATGAAAATGCAATTATTCGCGCAAAAATAAATGGCTAACGTGCCGCGAAGGTATTTAGATAGAACTTCTTTCGCAGAAGATTTGTTTTTTTTCAGTGAGAAGTCTTCAAGCCCGCGCCCACTCGGACCAGACATATATCTGAAGATATTTTTTACTTTTTTTTTGTTTGCTTCACGTTCAACAACGAGACTTTATATCGCGAAAGTTACTTCGATATTATTTTTTGATACAACCGGTCCCGAAGTTAATCAGAATTTTATGCACGCCGGCGGATAATTACAGCACTCAGCCCTGAAAGAGTTTTAGAACTAATTGCATCATGCGCATGACTGAATTATATACCCGGCGGAATATTTTATTATTAATTTTGCGGCCTCTAGTTAGCGCGTCCTTTGAATTAAGGACAATTAAAGCGTAAGCTGGAACTTTATTTATTCGTTCGTTAACTTCTTCCGTTTTTTTCTCTCACCCCCTCTCTCCCTCTCTCTTCTCGCTGCACTTTTTCTCGTGTCATTATTTTTTTGATCAATTCGCTCGTTAGGCGTGCATTTCTTTGTGCCTCGAAGGACGAGGCAGAAATAAATCCCGTCGCTTCGAAGGAGACAGATTTCACGAGCTTAATGGAACGAGGTTTTTCAGGCGAACGCGTTGCCGACTGGAATCGCGCAATTTTCGACAAAAGCAACTTTTAATTATTCAGCAATTTTCTTCGTTAACCGTTCCTCATTAGCGAATGGCTACTAAAGGGCGGCGTCTCTCATTAAAGATACATTCCATCGGAAACTTTTCCAAACTAATTTACTTTGATTCCGCGTAAGGTCCACCGTCCGTTATATTAAACTCGCATTTCGTCGGGGAGCCTGTCGTGTGCAGCACGATTCACGAAACTGGTCCACAGAATTCTGTAGAAAATAGGGGATTCTTATAATTTTTATTAATAATTACACGAGTGTTAACCTGGGGAATTCTGTTTCATCGAATCCGCGGAAAAGAATTTTCCAATTAATTTGTAGTAAATTATTTCATCATTTAAGAGAAATTTCTACACTTTCTTGCTTGCACTCTATTGCCAGCTTGCATCGCGACACACTTTCTGAAGGTAATTTGAAAGAAAGTTAGTTACTCGCTGTTTGTAATTATTCGTGCTCGGGGATAGAGAAATAAATCCGCGATTCGATTACTTTATGAGAAACTTTGACTCACACGTAAAGTTCTTTTCCGATTTTTTTTTTATTCGATGCTTCCATTTTTGAAAGAATAATTTAACCACTGTAGAATATGCAGTCTCTGACGCATGGTTATATATTATTTCGACTACGCTGCATTTATATTATGTACAAAGGGAATTCTAAAGCAGGATGGAGCACCATATTGATATCGCTTATATTCCCTTGTTTCTGAGCCAACCACTACTCTAAAGAATTATTAAACTTGTAACGATGGTTTTGTTAGTAACCCTTCAATCTCTTGTAAGCTATTAAAAATCCTCTTCTCAACAATAACACACTTTTACATACTCGTGCACTTTGAAATTCATTTCGCTGACCTTGCAATCTGGGCAAATAATTTTAAAAACAAATTCTGTCCTATCGATTCTCTGTGATCCGTCTTATGAATAACGATGTCACATGAAGCACTTCAATCTCATCAACCCTGCAAATTTCTATTTCAAAATTCACAGTTCTATATTACAGGCCACGCGAGAAAACGTAAAAGGTTTCCATTTTCACTCCAAAGTAAAATCCCTTCTTAAGCACTTCAACTTAACCGAGACCTATCTGAAACTAAAATCTACGCTTTCACGGTAGCCATGTGAATTTCGCGGAAGCATTGCCTCGTGGACCCAGCATTTAGAATGCGAATGCCGCGGCGGGGTCGTGGGTGTAGGAAGTAACAGTGTCGGCGGCGGATGAGTCGATGAAAAGAGAAATTGGTCACGCGACGATCGCTTTCAAGCGACAGCCCGTGCACACACTATATCTCGATCGAACGACACGCCATTACTAATTGCCAGCAAACCTGCCGTTGTCGTATTTCGTTCGGTTCGTTGTGCGTGCACAATTGTATTAGCGAGTATCGATTCTTGAAAGCATTGACTTTTAGCCGCGAGCTGACTGGCTCTGCTGTCTCGCTCCCTCTCGCCACCCCTTTCGTGTTCTGTCTCCATGTAATCCGAGTGCACTTGGGGCGCAGTCGAAATCGGGCCACCAAAAACTGATCGACCCACCACCGGTGGAAACTAGTCCCTTCCGTTTCATTAGTTCGCCTCTATTTTTAACCGGATCACTGTTTGGTTAGGCTGTGTTCAGGTTAGTTAATTCTAGCTTTATCGATGAGCCTTTTTCTTGGCCTTGCTTTATCAATGCTGAGAAAAATTTGTGGTGGCGTATTTTGGGGAAGATAAGATGTAGGTGTTGCATTTGAAATGTCCTGTGTTTAGTATATGTATACTTAGCTTATTCTATTTTCATAATTTTTTTTATAAGTCGACGTATCTGAAAAGGAATTTAAGACACTAAGGTTCGTCTAGTTGGAGATGCATCTGTAGAATTACCTGAAGAAGTTTCCTGGCCGAATCAAAGTCCTGCCTCGTGATTGTATGATATTATTCGGTAATTTTTACATGAAGAATTGCCCCCACTGTAAATCAGTATCATGGCAAATGAAATCGTCCTTTTCTTTTCGATCCATGTTACATTTAATTTCAATTCAGAAATACAGTAGCCAGAATTTTTTTCTTAAATTACTCTAGACGAGGTGGTACTAAATATAGGAATCTTATAAACGAAATGCCTGCCTCCAGATTACCACGCCTTCTATAAGTCTAGTTTCACTTCTTCATTCTGATCTACGCTTTCGAAGCGTCGTGTTCGACGAGATTGCCCTGTCCCAAATTTCCCTATTTCCAATTCCGCGATAAAACACGTCGGTATGATGGTCCTTTCGTCGAATCTGATTTATCGGGCTGTCGTAAATCGCTCGATCGAGGATTAGAAGAAGATCCTTCTTCCCTTGCCGCTTGTTAGACACGCATGCCTCAAATACACTAATTAATTGGTACTTTCTTAGGAATTTCCTTAAAATATGAATAACACAGAAGTATAATACAGTAGGTAGTACATCTTCCGCGAAAAACAATTAGCACTCTGTACATAGAAACTTCGACAACCCAAAACAGGGGCTGGTGTATTAATAATGAGACATACTCGAGCCTTTAATTATCGGATGCTTTACTTCTGCAACCAGTACTACAAGCTTACTTTAGTAATTAAGAAAGAATTTCCATACATCATCCATACAACACAGTATCCACTCAGATAACAGGTTCGTGTAAAAGTGTCCCACTGTATCTAACAGATTCTCTAACGCAAACAATGATCACTATTTCGGTAAAAGAATCGTCGTGAATCGCTCGATCAGAGGATCCAGCGATAGAATGCGCCAACTACGATTTGGGGGGCATACAGTTTCTCTGACGCCTCCCCCGTTTATAATGCACTTTTCGGGTTGGCGCACACCCCGTCGAATTGTTTGCCATGGCACAACAATTTCCCGGTCCCATTATTGCGCGTATAATCGCGATCGTTGCACGTGTAATCGCGATTGCTGCACGTATGACCGATCGTCAATTGGTTCGTTGGTAACCGAAGCGTCAGGCCTTCGGGCGAACGCGAAGCAATTACGCAGTGCCCGCGCGATTGTAAGACATAAGCTGATCAAACGGCTGTATGCATGATGCGTCGCGGACTGTGTTCCTTGTTAAATCGAACAATAACGGAATAAAACCGTGTGGACTGGCCTGTCGAGCGGCAAAAGCATCCAAGAAGGGGCTGAGCCTAATGGACCGTGCTTGGTAAGCTCCTGTCGATTGTACCTTTAGTTGTTTGTTCATTCTTTTTGCGCGTGATCGGATTGAAAAATATGGATATTATTTTTTTAAATTTTGTAGACCGATGGTTAGCTAAATCGGCGAGGGTTTCAATAATGGAGAGCAAGTGCTCCCTGTGTGACTCAGGGGCTCTTTGTAATTAATTCATCTGGATTCATTGCCCAGGCAAATGCATTCGTGTGTTCGATCATGTTAACGTTTAGTAAGGTTAAAATAGAACTCGCTGTGTTTGCTTTCGCCCTGGTTATCGGTGTTAGACTAACGAATTACTGATAAACTTGTTACACCAGAGAGTAATCGGCTTGATTCGATCTGCTATATAGATCGTAGCCTGAAGTCCCTTCGAATCGTCAGGCAATTCAACACCAAGTTAAGTTCGTTAAAACCCATTGTCATCTATACTATCATTTATACCAACAATTCCACAGGAACGCTCCCAGCTGATTCGCAATGCGCGCAAACATCCCGAAAATTAAAACAGCACTGACTCAAGCTCCCCACAATCCGCAATTCTTATCAGACCACCCAGAATCCGGTGCATCGTTCGCGAAGCCTTTTTATCCAGCAGAAAAATTCTCCAGCGCACACCACGACGCGTGTATAATGACAATCCCCGTCTGTTTACGGTACGGGGGAATCTCGCTAGCGTCTCGATTCGCCGATCGATCGGAACGGATGGTCGATGCCCGCACAGGTACGCTCTCAGCGAGCTGGGTGGCTACCTGGGAAGCAGCAGGGCTACTTCCGCCCGTAAAGATCGGCTCCAGCGGTGCTCTTTATTTGCACGCGAAGGAAGAGAGAGAGAGAGAGAAACAGAGCCGCGGGAACGATGACGAGGTCGACGAGAGAAGAGAAGAGGAGCTCCAGCTACTTCACCCGTCCCGAATGCGATCTCATCAACGATTAAGAACCACACCGAGGGTGCAGCACGCCTTCCGCCACGTCAAACCACCCGAAGGGAAAGAAGATCACAGACGGATGTCCTCCTCCACCTCCGGTTCCTTCTTTTACTAGCGCGCGCAGCGGTGCTCATCGGTCCTTTCTTTCTCCTCCATTCCGTCGTGCCAACGTTTACTCCTCCGCTTCGAATATTATTCGCCGGCGCTCCAACGACCCTTGTACCAGTCTCGCGTGATTAATTCCCTCCCCGGGGGACGCTAATATTGTCTGGGAAACGGTCGCTGTTACCTTCCTATCGATCACCTATCGCACGGCCAGGAACCAACGTTTCCTCTTACTTGTCTCATGCTTGACCGCGTAAATTTCTCTCTTCCGTCGAGCTCTGAGTCTCTCTTCCACATCCAACGTCCTGGACCGTCTCCTTGTCCCTGCTGATCGGCGTACGAAGGCACAGAATGCTCCTGCTTCTTCCAAGTTCGTCGAGCGATCATTGAGTGTCCGCGAAGGGAAGCTCAGGTGGAATACACGATCATTTCCGTCTGACGAAGATGTTCTCGAGTAGTTCCTTGGTGATGAGGCGGTGAGGCCTTGTCGGGCTCTCGGTGGGCCTGCCGTAGAGACGGCTGTTGATGGCGTACAATTTTGGGCTGAGTTCGCACCTCACGTTGAACCACCAGTCACAGACGAATACTGCTTGGCTGAATTGAGTGCCGTTCGGGCACAAGAATGTTGCCTGGCGGCCGTCTATGTCGCAGTAGTGCCAGGCCTGGCATCGCGTCTCCACGTCCGCGAAGAAACCTGGGTATGGCTGGTCGTCGCAGTAGAAGTTCGTGTAGGGCACCTTGCCTAGCACTGGGTAGTCCGTACCTGGGCGACCTGCAAGTTTAAGGAGGGTTAATTAGTAGTTTGTGGCTTTCAGAGGCTGAGGTGATCATCTGTGTGAAATAAGAGACGCAGAAGATCCGTATTTTAGGCAGGGACCGTATATTTGGGTATTGGAATTGAGAAGTCTGTGGGAAAGCGAAGGTAACGGGAAAGTTTCATTTGGAAGTTGAAATGGGGTTGGGAGAATTTTGTGGCTGGATACTTGGGACATATTCTACGCTGTTCTTAGAATCGTGGATTTTTTAATATAACTTTAATATAACTAATGTTTGAGGAGAAACTGTAAACCGTAATACTATCTAACATTCTGTCGATTCTCGATAGTTCAGTAGGTAGACACATCGTCTGATTTACACTTCTGTTTGTCTTCCCCTCCACTCGACCCTCAAGGTTAGGTGGGATCCTTCGTCGCCAAAAGAATTTCTCCAAGGTAGTCCAGTAGGGTTAAATAAAAATAACCTACCGTCCTTGACACGGTCTTATTCAGTTAAACCAAGAATTTTTTTCAATTATACCACCATTCATTTTCTTCGTGCATATCTACTCAAAGAAATAGATGATGAAGTAGATATTTCTATTAAATAACAGTACCCTTCTTTAAACAATGACACTCTTTAAAATATATCTATCATACATATAATCATATAATCTCACACCAGTGAAAGCTATATCAACGTCAATTCCCTATTACTCTATTCTCCGATTAAAGCTTGCGAATCAAGTTATCAGGAGCGTGACAAAATCTCGCAGACCCAAGAAGAGGCATCTATCGTTTCCAACGATGATCACTCGGGTAGTGATTTCAACGTTCCAATCGAGTCGCCAGTCTCCACCAGGTGAAATGATTATTTAAACGAGGAGGCGCTTCCGGAGACGAGGTTTCAACGTGGAAATCTCATTAACCGACCTAACAGGATACAGGACGATTCCGACGATAGCTGGAGAAGACAAGGAGCCTGACGATCATCGTCCCTTCCCCAGAACCGATCCGCTTCTAGCTGCATGATTTCCGTGAGCGGATAGACTGGAACGTGAGCAAAGCCCCCGCCCGCAGACTACTCTGGTTAGATGTATCCTCGATTAATCGCTGGAAATGCCAAGGGGCGAGATGCACCGTACGTGTTCGGCTCACCTGACACCTGTATTACCTGCACAAAGCAGGCGCTCTGCCAGGTATCGACGTTCGTCGTCGTCGACTGGCAACTGTACAGCAGCGTCTCGTATTTGACCGATTATGTATGTAGCGGGCGTTCTTAGAGCTGTCCGATTATTACAGTGGTTAAAGGGAACTTGTAAATGCTTCTATTGTGAAATAGCTATTCAGAGATTGCCATTGAAGAAGAGTGTCCTATCGGGAACACGATGAATGGTTAATTCAATATTTTCATCGTTTCATCCACGATTCCGATCCTGTCTCTTGCATCTGAGGTTATCTCGAACTGTCTAACAATCGAAGGCTAATCTCCAGGCCCCGTTCATCCCCTCGAGAGTGACCTAGCTCAGCCTGAGCAGCCTCCCTTGAGTTGCAACTTGGCAAAGCCCTAATTCTAGGGAAGATCCTCCACGATATTATTCCACCTCGCTGTGTTTGGTACAATAGACTCCCACCGTGTTGGAGCGTTTCAAAAACACATGGATTCCCTCTCTCAGCTTGTCGACGAGCGCAGAAAAGGGATACAGCCGCGTGAGAGGCGGATACCCGTATGATGGAAAGCCAGCGGGATGGTTAAGAGTGGCAAGTTTCGACTTTGAATCGACTATCGTGTTATCTCGGATAAGTCGCCGGGTAATTGCATGTCTGTCACTTTCCAAAGGGTTAATCAGGGGAGGCAGCGTGTCGGTGGCGCGGATTTACGACGAACCTGCCCCGTAAATACGAGCGTAAAGACTTCAACCACCCCTGCCCAGAGCCTGCGCGGAACTTTGTTCCGTCGTAAAAATGTTTCTCGTATTTTGCAAGGCTGCTCGTCGTACGGTTCGGTTGCGTGCGAGATTTCATTTCGAACCGTCCAACCGTGCAACGAAATTAGACGAACGCCTTCCTGTTCCAGACGAAGACATTCCTCTCCGCGCTTTTATGGCTCGAGCCCCGCGCTCTGGCTCGCTGCAACCCTCTCTAAGAAACTATGACTTCTTTGCCATCTTTTCGAGACTCTCGCCTACGAAAAGTTTCGAGGAATGTCGACTGTGACCCGGGGAATTGTTTGCTGTTTTAATGCTGGGTTAGGAAATGAACTTTAATTAAATGATTGTTTTATAATACAATAGTACTGTCAAGTGATATTATTCTGAGAGGTGTAGTCCACCATATCGAACAATTCATCGCTGATAAAGCAAACTTTCGTGCACTCTACATCTATCAAAATTAATATTCTAGTTAGAAGTTTGCAAAATTATGAACAAATCCATGCCAATTTTTGCGCACTATTTAACTTCCCTCATTAGAATTCGAGGACCAATAAGAAGCAGGCTGGCAGAACATGTCTTTAAAAATAGCTTCTTTAAATTACGTTCTTCAGCCAGCGCTGTCTCGGAACCTCTGAATCGCAGCATCTCGCGAGCCCAGAGCTCTCTCGCAGCTCCAAACAAACGAACGCTCGCGAAAAGTATTCTCGTTAACGTGGTTCGACAGAAAAGGAGGACAACGTCAGACAGTTTAAAGACATTAGCAACGGAACGGAAGGAGCCTCGAGCTCCCCTCAGTCGGCTACATTCGGTCTCGAACGATTGATGTCCCATTATGCGCGTCGCGAATCGATGAAATCCCTTGGCGTATACATATTAATGGATGCCTCTGGTAACGAGAAACATCGTTGGTAGGCGCATTACAGGCGAACGCATCGCGTAATCTCGACAAAAAAAAAAGAAGGCTGGAGCAAAGAGGTTTCCCCGCCGTGCGTGCGAGTGCGAAAGGAAGAAAGAAATTCTTAGGGTCATGGTTTCCACGCGAGCTCATGATAATTGTCTACAACGATGACGACGAGGGCTAGGAGAAACAACCAAGGAAGCGAAAGGTGTTTATTATCACTGGCACTCGTTAGCACGGACTGGTTGGTGGAACAGCGAGGGAATGCCGGACAAAGGAGGGAATAATAGGGGCGGAAGGGAGATCGGTAGGAAAACGTGCTTTGATTCGCGTGCACGAGTTTTGCTTATTTATTCCAGCCCAGCAATTCGAGACTGAAAACTCTTAGAGCAATTTGTTTCTTTATGCGAGCTACTCCATTGTGCTTCCCGGATATTTGCTGACGCCGGGCTGGATCCGTTTCCTTCCTCCCCCTCCTGGCGTTTTACCGCGCGAACGGTGTCTTTACAAATGAAATTTCCATTCTTATGACTCTTACTAGGATGCCCGCACGGTAGCTTATCGCTGCGATTCTGGGACGTTATCTGATTACAGGAGCATATTTCCCTGCGAAATATGCTTTACTTCGAGGGGTGGTTTTCTCTGAAATCACGCTTCGCGGGATATAAAAATTGGCTCCTAGCTAGCGCTTAGAATAAGATTCCCCGAACACCGTACCCCCGGAATGCATCTACCTGCTTCGCGTCATTCGTTACGTCCACCCCCGATACAGAACGCCACCCCTAAACGGCGTGGCGCGAAAAGAGGCCGATAAACGCGCCCAGGGTATTGCGTAAAAGCAAGGACGATCACTCCACGTGCAAGGGAGAGCCTCGCTTCCCGATGGCAAAGCTTCTTAGCGAATTATAACCAACCATGCGAGCTTTTCTCCCCCTCTGTCGTCCGTCTAAACAACTTTGCATCAGTATGGGGCCCCTGGCTTGCCTCGATCCTTGCCTCCACCCCCCTCCCTCCTCGTTGAAAACCCCCTCGTCTCTCGCTGCTCTCGCTGCTCCTGCCCCATAGCTATTCGAATCTCATTCGACGAGCCAGCATAGTTTCACGTGGCGCATCGCGTGGATCTCGTCGAAGCAGGGATACGCTCGTTGTGCGATGCTGCGGCGACAGAGACCGAGAGAGACGTGTCCCCCAGGCGGCGGGACAGAGACAGGGTTCCGGGCGGCTGTGCAGGTCTATAGAGACGGGACGTGCACTTTCCGCGCCGTGGTCGCACAAACTCGTCCGTATCGCAGTGACATCCATACGAAATTCGCACCTTCCACCGCTTGTCCGACCTGTTTTGTCACAGGAAGAGATTCTCCGTGTACCCGCACGGAATAAACGTCCTCTGTCCCTCTATCCGTCACCGCCAACCACCCCCGCCCGCTCGCCACGCGCGACGACGCCCTCCATTTTCAATCGCTTCCACCACCTTTGTCCTCCTCGACCCGTTGTAGCCCCGCGCGCCATCGCGGTGTCGTACTCCAGGTAATTATAACTTTGGCGGATTCCGCGTCGGCACCGCGAAACGCATTCCCCGGTCCTCTTTACCTACCCTCATCCCTTGCCGGCGCTGTCGACGATCCTTCTAATTATTTCGTTCTTTTGGACTCTCGCGCTGCCGCGCGAAACACGTGACTACAACTTGGCGAGCTTCTAACGATGGATTCGGTTTAAGGACGCTCTGTTTGCTCTGTCGTCGACGCGCTGGATCCCGTTTACGTGCTGGAGAGTTTGTTGGATAAAGGAGGATGGAAAAGGCGTCTAGCAGGTGATTTTATAATTGGGGGATAAAGAATGTGGACATCCCTATTGCATCAGCGTTCTCTTGGGAAACATTGTCTCTAGCTCTTACGAGGGAAGGACTGCTATTGGGTGAACGTTTTTTTTTTCTATGAATGCACCAAAATTTCATCAAAATCGGTTGATGTTGCTCTGAGCTACAAACGTTTAAAGATCGCAGAATAAGGTCGAGAATCGCGAAATTCCCGGAATCAGCGATTTTTTTTCAAATCGACGTAGTACGTCACTTAGCAAAGTAATTCTTCTAGCATCTCAAAAAAGAAACTCAGGTCGTTTGGTTCAATTTTAAAAATGTTATGCGATTTTAAAGAATGCACGATTTTTGGTGTGACCACTGTTTATGGAATAATCCGAAATGTCCATTCTTCCCGATTTCGCGGTTTATAGCATATTTTGTTGGTGGCAACTGCGAGTACAGAACTGTCGAATCACAAAGGGGTCTAAAGTTAAAATATCCCTGTAAGATAAGGATTTGCGTATATTCATCGCGCCCTACATTTTAAGACCACTTTTATTAAAAAACCGCTGCTTCATTTGGCGTCTTCCCCTCGCTAGAACGCTCTCGTTGTCCTTCAGGGTGCAGAGAATTAGTTTCCATAGCTGTCTAATAAGAAATCAGAATTCACCGTCGCATACCCATCACTTTCAGAAACATCCAGTCACCAGTAACGTTCCGGATTCTATCTCCCGTTCAAAAGCTGTCTCCTCGGGAGAAGGGATACGTGGATTCGGAAAATGGTCTGGAAAATCGAAGCTCGGGCGAGGAAATAGGAATGGTAAATTTCGTAACGTTGCCAAGGAGTTTCGACTCTCCCCCAGAGCGAATTGAAAAGGGAGGAGTAAAAAAATCCTTGTAACCTGGTGGAAGGAAGCACGGGTCCCTTTGCAAAATTCGCTCCAGCGCGTGCAAAGGGCTTCGCAATTTATTAACAACCGGCTACCGCGAATACACTGCGACCATTTGCATAGCAAATTCCGCGTTTCCGCGGTATAATGAAAGCGGGGGTTCACTTTGTAACGTAAAACAGCGCGATACCCCGGGCTTACGCGCAAAATCCTCCGGTATATCTCCTCCTAAGGAGCCCCGTCGCCTTTCACGATCTGATATCAGATTGCGCGGCAACGGGCTTTCAAAAAACCTCTCTGTAATTGCAACAATGATCGGGAACATCGTATCGATCCTCCCCCTTGAAATATGTTGTTTGCGTGACGGGAGCCTTCCGTCCCCTGGAACCGTGCCAGAGTCGGGCCGTAAAAGAGCAGGAAGGGACGCGGATGGCTCCAAGGACGATCGAGGGAAGAGAAGGGTGGGAGCGCGGTTCGCCAAGCCGCCGCGCGGATCCGCGATCGTCTCGCTCCGCTTGGTGGAAGGCTCTACCCACTGTTTGGCAAATGAAGGACGAACGCCCGGGAAATGCATCAGCCAGGACTGTCTCTCCTCTCTCTGGTCCCCGTTCCCCTACCCTCTCTGTTTCGCCCTCTTTGTCTCTCTTTTATGTTTCCCCGTGGCAGCCATCGTCATAAAGTCAGCCAGGCGAATGGGACGAGGTTTGCTGCTTCCCCTCTTTCGCCTCGCATCATCTCGCCTCTTTTTCCCGACCGTTTCTCTCTCCCCCGCCTTCGACGCCACCCTCTCTCACGCGTTTCGCTCGTCTCTCTGTCTGGCCCTGCGGAGAGCGCGCGCGCGCGCTACCCCCGGCACGCTGGTGGATCGTGGAACGCAGAAACCGAAACCCGCGGGTTACGGGTCGGCCAGAAAACGGAAGAAGATCGTGATCAGTGGAGGGAAGGAATGAATGGAGGTAGGGAAGGATGCTGGCGGGAAAGGAGAGCGAAGCCTCTTCTTCAGCCACCTCCCATTGCGTCCGTGGGCTTTCGCACTGGTCCTGCAGCCCCAGGAATGCTTCTGCAGGATCTGCCGCCTTTGGTGATGCACAGGTCGCGTCCCGGGCTCGAGTATTTCATTATCTTGTCCGAGAGGGCCGCGTTGCCGAAAGGGGAGCAACGGGGTCAGAGGCGGCTGAACGTGGGGATAGGTCTGGGTTCTGTCGCGACCCTTCGTGGAATCGGGGGAACCGTCAATGGGATAAGCTTACCCTGCGTCATATTGATTCACCGGGACCTCTTCTTCCTCGTTACTCTGTCGTTTTTTAAGGTCGTCGGCTTTAAACTTCCTTGCTCCTTCATTTCCAACCGCCTGTCGTTCAAGATAAGTGTATATGCTTCTGATGTAAATAGACGTACCGACGACGATCGCCTCTGAGAACTCGCGATTCGAGGTTAAGTGTCGTGTGAGTGTCTGTTGTCCCGTGTTAAAGTGATTCTGAAATTTGGGACTGACGAGGATTTTATTATCGAATAGTTTTGTATTCTTTCCGGTAACATCTTTCACGCGAATATATGCACGATTCTGCCTCAACACCGCGGCAGACACCTTCATTGTCCTAGAATTGCTGATCGATATAATCGAAGTAACGCGGGACTCGCTGCTGTGCGGTCAACCGAATCGTCGAAACGGTTAAATCCGTCTTGGAACGACGTTAATCGGATCACCAAGGGGAAAAATAGTTACGACGGATTAAGTCGTCTTCGATGCTCGAGAGGACGTAATCGGATATCGTACTATTAAATTGTTGCCCGTCGTGAGAGGGAAGCTGTAGGGCGAACGGGGGAAGGAGCAAGAAGCGATAGATGCGTGAGGCGCTGCTAGTTTCAATTAAGATATTTATAACGCGCAAGCGTGTGCACGCTCGACGCATTATTTCCTCCGAAATTTTATCCTTCAGGCAGCCACTGCAATATTCAGAGTCTGTGTAGTAGTTTCGAAGGAGGGATTAACAGGGATAATTCACTATTCACCCTCTGTAAACAGTGGGTAGTCACTCCCTGCTGCCAATCTGAACTTCAAAATTCTGATCAACAAACTTCCCTCAATTTCTCATATTCCTTTCAGACTTCTGCGCCAGCTCCTCTTTCCTTCGAGAAGCAGCCCACTCGGCCGCACAGGTCTTTGTTGCTACTAATAGGGTGAATAATACCGCGAAAGATTTCGTCACTTGAAACCAAGTATACGTCCCAGGGAACGAGGTATCTCATTTCCCAAAGCGTGTATATCAAAAAGAACTACAAAGTACAATTAATTGTACAGTAGAAACCTGAACCGAAGCCAGGGGACAGTTAAATGCAATCGTGTCTCATCAATTTTCTAATTGACTTCCTCCCGAGCGACAGCTCGCCCGGTAATATTTCATTTCGCATATTCAATTCGCTTTTTTCACGGCGAATTCCTGGTGCACAGTTGTACCGGGGCCATGGTAGACAACGGTGAGACTACGTCCTTGCAAAGTGTCTATGATGGCGTACGTGTTAACCTCGTTTCCCGCTATCTCCCGGGCCATACTTCAGACTCGTCGGTATCAGCTCCGCGCCAGAAGAAAGCCAGCCGGGACGTCTTCCGCTTAATAACATTTAATTTAGCGCGTAAATTTCATAATCGGCCGTTACACGCGTATTCGCATAAATCCCCGGCCCGGCGGCGCTCTCTTCCCCGTACTTCGTAGAAAGCGATTGCCTGGGGTTCGAGGCGACCCTTCGCAGACTACATTATAGGAATTTTCCGCCGGTACGTGCTGGCTGCGCGAATATTTTACGATCGATCGATTATCGAGGGACGAGGGATAGCGACCTTCTCTGTGTACGGGTGCCTGGTGCACAAAGGGCGGGAAGAAAAGTCCAGGTGCCCTGCGTTACGTTAGGTCAGTGAAAAACCTTCAAAGAAGCTAATGGAAGGCAGAATAGCGTGACTTCTACTTAACGGGACATGGTTAAATATTAATAACGCGATCGATCATCCTTTTCTTACTTTATCCTCCTCCTTTTTTTTCTGGATGACATCAATCGACGCTACCTCGATTACTGAACGCCCACGAAACTCCTGCCTCTCGCTCGTCGATTACACTTTGACGGATTCACCACCAGATGATCGTCCACGCTTCATCCTACGATACTTATCGTTTCCTTTGATAGTTATTTACACTTTCGGTAAAATTTACCGCCCCCCTTGCCACACCCGTTAGTCTCGCCGCTTTCTTAGCGAAGCTGATCAGCTCGCGTTCACGCGTCCTCTCGCGATTTCAAACGGACACTTGTGAAAGAGAACTAAGAAGACGCGGGCAACTAGGAGCCCGACGGAGGATGAAAGCGCAGAGGAGCAGGATGGGTTGGAAGGTGAGCGAAGGGGTGGGCGGTGAAAAGAGAGCAGAGGGAACAGAGGAAATTCCTGGAGCCGTGGAGGGTGGCAGGATGGCAAAGGGGCGCTGTAGAGGGAAGCAACAGCTCGCCAAAGGGGCAACTTTCCGCGAGATGATCTTGTTTACGTACCGGGTATCGATTTACCGAGATCGAGGTACTCCCTCACAGAGGGACTGAGGAATCCGGGCGGCACGGCCGGTGCCTCGTTGGTCGGATTGTTTCTTTCATCCACGTCATCGTAGTAGTAGTCGTCGTTGTCGTGGCTCTCCTCCTCCGGGTCCAGGGGTTTCGCTCTCTTCGACACCTTACCGCCTCCATGCCTCTCTCCCTCGGTGTCCCGCGCCCCCGCTGAAACACGATCGATGCTATTTAAAAGGCGAATCGACTTCCAACCCCCTGGCGACTGGGCACGCGACACTCCGAGTGTCCTCTTTTATACCGTCCGCCTGATTCTCCGAGTTTCACCTGTCATCGGGGGACAGCCTTAACGGTGATGAAACCACGGACATATTTACGTTACTGTCTTCTGATTGACACTGTGAAACAGGGGCTGTATTCTAGTACGTGGAGTCTGCAGGATGAAACAAGCACAGTTTCAATATTAGATTCTTCGTGGCCAAAGGAAGCTGTTCTTTTCATCCCCAATTTCATCGATCAGGCCCGTAAAAATATCCACAAAATTCCACGACAATGAACGTGGAACCACAGATGTTCCCCTTCTTAGGTGAGAAGAAGAAAAGCAGATTGACCATCCGTAAGAATCACGAACCGAGCCCTCGATTTCAACCCTCGAACTCCAGGGGAAGAAGTGAAAAGTGCTGGCACAGTTTCCAAACAAACTACCAGAGGCCAGTAGCGCGAAACGAAGGGTGGAGTCGTAATGTTTTCGGCGTGCCACCGCCTCGACGTTTCCGCTGGCGATGCAAGCGGGCCCTGCAGACTTGACCCACTCACCATCGACCCGACGGGGGGGAAGTTGGCTCCCGTTCAGACGGCGACGCCGGCGGGGCAAAGTTTCACGGGACACAGGCTCCCGGACACGGTCAGGCGAAAGAGGGAAACTGAGGGAATAAAGTTCTGCGGCCACGTCGTCGCGATTACGCGGACCGCACGGTCGTAGCTGTTGCGTTATTCACAGGCAGGTTCGTATACACGGCCGCTGATTCGTCCACTTTATCGGAGCTAACAGGTTCGGAAGTCTAAAGCTAATTAATTTCAGCTTTGTATACCCGTTGTCGTTAAACATTTCCTCTGTCGGACAGACCGGTGGTTGTGTTCTCGCCCCTTCGCCCGCCCGCTGGCCTGAAATATTCAAAATTCCGAAATCGTTAGGGTTACCGTGTACATTGGGAACCTATAATCGCGCAGGCGAACGCACTCGGATCGATCCATCGCGTCGGCGCTGCGGGGAAATCGAGTTATTTCTGGACAAATGAAGTGCACGGTGCCTCGATGATCCCTACAATTACCCCCGCGTGTACGGAAACGAATAAAGGTAGTCGCTCACTAGGCCGATGCGCCGCGAAGCGAAGCGCGGCGACCACGGCGTCGCTCGTATGACGGAACAGCAGCGACCACGCATCGCCTATATGATAGAACAGCGCCGACAAACATTTCGAGGCGAAGCGCGGCGACCTTTAAGGGGAAGCTTTCGCTCGCGAACGGCAATTCGTTCGTCGAGGAGATTCGTGAATATTTTCAGAGGGTTGTTTATTGGGGATCTTGAAAGAGGCACTCTTCAGGGTTAAGAAAGTCCAAGTAGGGAAAGGAAACTGAATTAACTTTAGAAAGTCTCTCTCTCAGTATTAATGGTACTTGAACCGCAGTGCTGCAACTTTGCTGCCATTGAGAAATAGTTATACATGCTCTTTTCTGCAAATACGAACACCTTGTAGGTGGAGGGTACGTAGTTTATAATTTGTAAGCGCTGCGTACGGTCTCGTTGTCCATACACGAATTAATCCACTGCGTTTAGGCGCATAAAGTTCGGCTGGTCGATGAGCCGTTAATTAGCTTCCCCGTCACGAACGCACCGGTATCAAATGGGATGAACGCGGGATCGTATCCACCTTTCCTGCCAAAGTAACACGTACACGACAATGCGCGCAAACAGTATACTGCAGCCAGAATTCCTCGCCGGCTAGGAGCATAGCGAACCCTCGGCTTGCCTGCCACCGAAATCTAAAACATCCTGGAAACTGTTCTTCACCCCTTGCAATCGCGTGTTTCCAAGTTGAAGCCAATAATACTTGTCGCGAAATCAGTGTGCAGTGGCGTGTTCTTTAAAATCATTTGTCCATTACGAAGTTGCAAAAATTGTTGAGAAGTTGGTAACTTAGTCACTAAACTAAGACTAGGTCACATCTTTCCATTTAAATGAATTTTTTTAATTCCTTCCTCCATCGATTCTCGTATACAGTACTGGAAATATTTATTCCAGCACTCGAATATTTAGCGTGTATATTCGCTTCCACCTCGTTTAGTGTTAGTATAAGTATTTTTGGTATATGTTGGTTAAATTAAATTGGATCGCAAACTACTTTGTCAATTTCGGGGTATTGCAATAAATATTCCCAGTGCCGTACGACCATTGATGAGTGACAATCGATCGATGGAGATCTCATTTCACTCGTCTCAAAGCCAACAGGAAAAATACTCGTTCCATTTCCATCCCGAAGCATTCGCAAAGTAACCCGGAGCGCGTTGCGCGATCCTTTGTTAATTAACGACCGTTTAATTACCCGACCGAAATTGGATGTTCCCAGGCAGGGAGAACGATGATTCGTAAATTGCCCAATTTTTCGAGCGTGCGCGCCACTCCACGGAGCCAGGGCGCGCTATGTTTCTCCAACAAATATCATAATAATTAGGCCGCGATGAAAATACCGCGGCTCGCGAATTCGTAAATCGCCGATAGTTAATTAACCAGGGTATATCCAGTATCGGGGCCCGAGCAATGCACGCCGGTTCGTCGAGCACGATCGTTCCTCTAAAATGGACTGCCACAATTTTTTTCCGATCCTCGAAATTTCAGAGCCCAGTCCTCGGGCAACAAGCGATCGATCCGGCGGCAACTCGTTTGTTATTACACGCAACCGCGTTAATTTAGTTCCGGCCGGGCTAGCGTGATACTTTCGCCGGTGGAAACGCAACGAATCATTGATAATTATTTGATATTCGCTTGGCTAACGAATAATTACACCTGTTTGTTCGTGGCATTTAATACAGCAGGTGTTATTTGATTTCGCCTCCCTACTTATTCGCGCGTGTTTTATGAAATTTGGGAGGCCATGCGCGGCGATATTGCCCATTCCGACGGAGAGAATTCCGCGGGGACGAATCGAACTCTCGAAACAGAGATACCAGCGGGAAAATCCTATCGATCTGGCTATTTTATCGCGATGTTAAAGCGCTGCTTATATTGTTACGGAATTCTTTTGCAAAGCAGTTCGAAATCCATCGTTGACGTTTCAACCCCCATCGCTTGCGTTCTAAGAACGAAGATTCCTGATATTCCAAGTGGTACTTAGACGCGAAACTGTAACATCCACTTCGTTCCCCATTGAAGAGCCTCTTCTGGAAAGCTGGCTTCTCCTTTTTCAAACTATCCGACGGATTATCGTCATTCGTTCGTTCTCCTTTATTTCACCGGCGTCATTATTTCCCTCGATCCCGCAGCGTCTCCTCTCTGTTGTCCAGCGTGTTTCTACCATCTCTCCTCGGAAGCGGCGAACTCACCCTCCCCCCCTCGGACGCTCGAGGAATTTCTTCGCGAACGGCTCTCCACCACGATCTTTCGGGTCTCGTTTCCGAGGAGACGACTTTCAGCGGAGTCAGCTTCGAATTTTAGCTCCGACGGAACTTCGGTGCAGACGCGTACAATAAGTGTTTTAACCCGAGCACGAGCGGCTGAGAATGAAAACGAAGTTGGGAAAGAACGTGTCTTTGGGAAATGGCGGGCAAGCGTCGTTGAAAATAATACGATATAATTTATTCTTTGATTAATGGTAACGCTGAACGTGATTTCTGGATATGAATACATTTCAGTGGGTCGCAGTTTGACTTACAATTAGTTCTTCGACTAATTGGAACTCGAAATGGAAACATGTGTTTTCAAATAGCTATCTTTGCAATTCATTTTAATAGCCAAGCATTGCTTGTTGAAAAACAAATGAGACGCAAACAGGCTTCGCGTCTAATGAAGCGAGCGAGTAGAAACGGTCAGCGTATGGTCAGACGCGTTTAAGCAGCCCACGCGGCGGTGGGCGCTCGTTTCCCCCGAAACTGTGTCACATCGCTTCTGCGATCATTACTATCGTCGCTACAGTCCGAACCACGCGCAATCTTTGCACCGCTCGCTAAACGAGCCGCAAGCGTGGGTGTTTAAAGCCCGTACATCGCCGCTTAAAAATGCAGAGCCTGATGCGCGCGGCTTATCTCGGAGGTGGCAACAGAGGGAATCGACTAGCGATCACTGACACAACCCCAGACCATTCGGGAGATAGCGACGGTTGCGTAGCGCGCGTAGATCGCGAGTTTTCTCATCAAAGGCAAACTAATTACGCAGGTATCCCGGTCCGTAGCGACGCCCCCTCTCCTGCGATCGCAGTTACGGATTTCTCCGTTCACGATGAAATTTCAGACCGAACGGGAACGGTCGAACGTGGAAGGAGGGGGTTGGCAGAGGGTGGTTAACGGAGGAAGCCGTTGGTAGTGGAAGGATGTGCAACGAATGGAAATACAGACGGAACGGACGTTGCTTCGGGGCTAAACAGTGCGCCGCGGCCAGGATGAGAAACCGAGGGGGGTTAGGATAGGGAAGAGAGGGGGTGGGTAACCAGCAACAGCACAGGGTGCCGAGAGGTTCGTTAAATAATTAATCGATCCGCGCTGGCCGACTGTCGAGGATTCCTTTCTATTCTCCCGCCTCTCGTACAAACGTTGCGTTTTCTGAGGTTTCTCGCGGTGGCGCGCCATTGGGGTAGGATGAGCGGCCAACTCAAAGGTGAAATAGCGGGAGGCTGCCAGGGGGTGGGACGCCGTCGACGTTCCCTTCTCGTCGGAAGACTGACGTTAGTCTGTTCTTTTGCGAGGCGGAACGGTCGAATTCAGCAAGTGGAATGGTTAAGAAGGGTTGAATTCCTCGATTAAAGTTCCGCCCTCCTGCCTCCACCTTACCCCGCGGACGTGTAGCTCAGCGAATTGCTTTAGTTTCTGGGCTCGCCTCCGGTGATCCGTTCGAATTCTTTTCAACCTGATTCGAGTATGTAGAAATGTCTACTTAGTATACAGATGTTCCCAGGTTTTCTGACTTCCACTACGTTTCTTCGCGCACCCTTCACGTGCTACGCAATCGTAGCCACCGCTATACTCTTTCCTCCGTTTATTACCAAAAGCAAAGCTCTAACCGCGATGAGCGATAACGACAAATAGCCATTCTTCTCCAGAAGGATCCCCGCACTTGTTTCTCACGCGATCCCAAATGTTTCGAGCGCGTGGTCATAATCAAGAATTCGAGCATTTTTCGAGCTCCCGGTTGTACGTAAACCCGACGGAACTGCCGTGGAAAATAAGCGAAACGTCGAGGGAAACGATGAGCGATAACGACGAATGCAGAGGAATAAGTGGAAGGAGAACGTATTCCGCAACGAGGGCAATCTCGTTTCGCCCAGCTTTTTCTATTTCTACAATGAAATTCTCCGCGGCGGTAAGAAAATCATAATTAAAATCGAGCGAGCCCCTTCTGTACCGGCGTGGAATTACTCTTCTCCGTGTTCGAATCATCTGTAAAGATCAGCCTAGGCGAGTCGCGTGCTCGGCAAGCTGGAAACGGAGCGGGCAGCGGGCGCACGAATTCTGACCGTATCGCGGCGTAACCTTCGATTAAGCTTATAACCACTTAATTTACGGTTCGTCATAACGACAGTTCGGGAATCTGACGTTAATGAATTCCAAATTTGGGCCCATTAATTCCGGCGGAATACGCGACCAGGGCGATATTAACCCGCCCCTGCGGTACGAATGTATCGTGAATAACGCAGTAGGCACGTTCCGCGGTTTCCTCTCATTATACGCGGCCGGCTATTACAATGTTTTCGTTCTTCGTAACCGCGCCATATTACGCCACCCTGATTAATCGTACTATTTTAAAGTGGACCCTCGCGGCCCAACGAGTTCCGCGTCACTTCCACGCGGGAAACCGCTGTTCTTGGACGTATTTTGTAAATTCTCGCTATCACCACCGTTTCTTGGCATCGGCCGCACGGAATTGTCTTATAGCATATACTACTCTAAGGAAATAGTGTCCGCATCCCGTGGTTCGCTCGCCGCCAGCCCCGTTCGTCGGGTTTAATACGAGGAATTACTGTATTACACGGTTGTTAATCCATCTTGACGCGCTAAGCGCAATTGCTCCGTCATAAATTCGCAGAGGATACGAAAAATCGCTAGTTTTCTCTACGCCCCCAGACGCAACGGGAATGAAACGCGAACGGACACGTAGGTACGTACGTATCCAGACAACGTAACGGGGCGACGAATTTTTTTTACGGCTCTCAGAGCCATCCCCCTCAATTGCCTTGCGAAATGATGCTTCTTTGCCGCCTGTCTATTTACACACGCGTCCCCATTATTCCCCGGGCGAAATTAAGCTGCGAGCCGTCGTGGCTAAACGACAGCCGACGGTTACGCGACTCGCGAACGCTCGGATCGCGCATATATTTTGTAAAACATCATAAAGCAACGTGTCTGTCTACTAACACCCTCGCCCCTCGCCTTCACCTTTCGTTCTTCTTGCCCGGCCCGATGGCATCGTGGAACGAGCAAAAAGGCGGGCGAAGGAAAAAGAGAGTCGCGCAGCTATTTCCTGCGTTTCGCGACGCGCAAATATCCCAGGGAAACGGCACTTTAATATCGCGCGGTACCGCATGAAAATTCGCCGTACGACTGCAGGGAGGGGAGGGGTGACGGTCGCGGGGCTGGATGGGAAAAGAACCGCGGGAAAGGGGCTGGAGGAGGCGGTAGACGACGCTCCCGGGTAGCTAGAGGCCAGGGAAAATGTAGAGAAATAGAAAAAAAAAATGGGGAAACTTGGTGCGTGTCCCCGTGGCGACGAGTGTTCCGTGGGAAACTCGCCAGCGTGGCTCGCGAACGCTTTGGATCGCGTCGATTGACAGGCTGTTTCATAATATGTGGCCACCGCTTCGGGGGTCAATTCGGTAGATGAAAACGATGGAACGTATTCGTGTGGATATTCTTAGCTGGAAAAGTTAAGTAGGTATGTGACTGGTGGTCTTGTGGGCGGGGAGCATAGCTCCTTAGCAGCAAATTGATGCTGGTGAGAAGTTTTAATGGAAGGAGACTTGTAAATAATTAGGACACTTACTTATTTATTAAAATAGTGGTTAAAGATGGAAGAACTGAAACGTACATACAGGAAACGTAAATACAGGACAAAATTACATTATTTGATTATTATCAGCTAAAATAAAGTAGTAAAATATTTGTTTTCTATTTTTTATTTCGCATTTACTTGGTGTTTTTATTATCAGATGTCGTTTACATTCATTAATTACTGAGAAATTGATGAGGTACGATTTAGGTGACCAGTGCGATATTGGCAACTCTCCCCTACATACGAACTTGTGTAACTTGGAATCAGAGTCAGATAGGGATGTTTAAGCTGTTTCTTGGCATTTTCATTCGCGCTGAATTCGGGCCTACAGTTGCGCGCACCCGCTATGAAGCTTCCTCTATGCATATGAGTTTGCTAATTCGTGTTTATCCGAGCTGCAGGACGATTATGCGCGTCCCTTCATGCGCATATGCACGCGACCAAGACACGATGCCGTGCCAAGGAGCAGGGGGTGTGTTTCTTTCAGCGCGAGCACATTGAAAAATGTTTATTGTGCCGTGGAAAAAGTTTGCGCGGCGGATCGATGGCAAGTAGAGGGACGAATCGTCGATTCCATTCGAGCAATTTAAAATTTAAATGGGGAACACAGTGGATGGCGAGCCATTGAAGGTAAACAGTGCCGTATGGATAGCGGACGAATTTTTCGGGAGTGAAGCGTGGGGGGTGGGAGTTCAATCGGGTGGGATGGAAGGAGATGCTGTAGGATATGCAAGGTACTGCAACAGAACTGCAGAGATTCTATCTTGCAGGCAACCCTGGCAATTCGAATATGCAGCTTAAAGATAGATTCACACTATCCGTCTAGCTGGCGGCAGGCTCCGTTCGTCAAAACATTCTTGAATCGGTTTTACATAGTGACGGTAGACGGTCGTCGGACGGCACAATGTGAATATCACCATTGGAGAATGTTTCGAGGAACGGTAACCTGTCACCTGCCGGATGGATAGTGAGAATCTACATTTAAACACTGCATTCTGTCGATATTTCTTACAGCTTGTCAAAGTTTCACTTGAGCAGACGCGTGCCAAGTGCCATTCAAAGGGGTGTTGGATCAGATGATCTAAAACTTTCCTCTCGAAACAAACTGTCCTATCATTAATTTTAAGGAAGGAATTTCCTTAAACTTGTAAGGATTCCGTAAATCGAGTTTATATTGTTAAAGAATTTATTAGCAGCGAGCTAGCCACTTCCAAGTATTGTGTTTAATAGAAATCTTTGACGGTCACTCACTCAAAAATAAAAAAAAAATAAAGAACTAGAATCATTTCAGACTCACTGGTGATTATGAAGCATACTGAATTCATAATTTTCCGCCCTTTCCACTACCTAGATTCTTACCCCACGCCCGAATTCTCCCCTCATGCGGTGGCAGTAGTAAGCCAGTAGACATATTTCTACCCACCAATCAGGTCATTCGTGGAAGGGCAATGGTTTTTGCCCAAACTTGGAGTAGGGTTCAGTCTTCGCCTGTGTCTCGAATGGTAAACTTGGGGTCGTCGGGCTGTGCCTGTTATTACAGTTCGCGTGTAGCGTAGGGTGTGCACAGTGCCTTTAACCTCAATTTTATTCACGTGTATGTATTATCAATTTGTAAGTCCCAGTGAAAATGAAAAAGAACCGAGAGTAATGCTACTATAAACGACTTAAGGCTGCGATCGTAATTCTACTATGAAAAGTATCTACTACGTTAGAAATACCTTTGTGCTTTCGAGCATACTTCGTTAGAATTTAATTAGCGAATGAGAATAATTTTTAAGTTTCTCACGACACCTAGAGCCCGCATTTAAAAAACACGATTCATACGCATTTCAAATTGTTTCCAGCAAACATGCTGACGTTTGATTCGACCGAAACTTGCAGGAAGTTAGATTCTTTTCTAGTTTCCAAGCTCTGTCTCCGTTCCTGCGGTTCCCTTTCCCCAAGTTTGCCACACGAAACCGCGATTCAATCGCGACTTCTGCGTCTACCTCGAGTTTCGCGTTGACCAGCCATCAGACCTGTCATCTAAGAACGTTCCTCAAGAAAAAATCGTCTTTAGACAAACTTCAATCGATGTGGTCGCCAACCCGTCGCGTAAGTAGACTGTCTGCATACATTGAAAGCAATTTCACCTACGGAGCAAAGGCACAGCTGTCGGAAATAGCAAAGTGAAATTCAAAACCGCTATCGAAATAATTATTAACGTAAAATACACTTCAATTTGTTCTCTGCCGTCGTCGCCCCCAGTGAGAGTCTTTTTCAAGAATTAACGCATGTATTAATTAACAAGCTCTTCTTCCTCCGCGTGATACAATTGACAATCAACTTGTCGTTTAGCTTAGCTCACCGTACATCGAATTAGAAACTTCGGAGCTATCGAAGTACAGTAGGCAGCAATGTTTTCCACGATAGTAACACGTTCACTAGCGTTTACCAGTTAAATTGTTTGGAGAATGTGAACCGTGAACGATGCGTGTACCGCTCGGTGTCGTTTTTAATAAACTTGCCGATTTCCAGCGCTCGAGAAGATTTCATTATCTAACGGAGCAAAAAGAGCACGAGTGAAATTCTACCGGTTTTTAATCAAACACATTCGTCCCGGCCATTCTGCCCGTTGGCGTGTAAAAATTTCACGATCGTGCACGGATCAGACACAGGATATTCCGGAATAACGTGGAGAAAAGGGAGCAGTAACGTTGGAAATGGAATTTCGCGAGCGCGCACGTCCAGAATTTGTCAAGTGGAGAACAGCTGACGGTTTCTGGACACTTGTATAATTCGTCGATCTTCGATCTCGCCGACAACTCCGTTGGCGTATCAGAAGCTTGTATATCGGTTGGATCCACCCTGGATTTAATCTGTTCTCGATTTAATTTAGATTTCCCTTTTCTGACGCAACGATTTCCAGATCAGATCGCGAAGGTGAGCAGGCCATACATTCGTTAAGTACGTGCGAAGATGAGCCACGACAAGAGCGTGAAGTAAATTTGTTGAAATGCATGCGGACGTAAATGGAACAGAGGCGATGCTGAGAAACGATTAGACGAAAGTGCGAGCATTGAAACTGATGCTTTACGAGTAGATCTACGATCAGAGCTCACCGGGAAGATCTAACAGTTTTGTAATACATGCAATTTCCTAGTCCACGCGTATGAATTAGTGGATTTATCTCGTAGAACGTTCTGGTTTCTCGCGAGCAAAGGAATGTAAATGAAGGACGTTAGGTGGTAATTCAGACACGTGTAACTTAAATTGTAATTGTAGATATTAGATAGATAGCTAACAATTAATTTTGATTATCTCATTAAGTAGCTAAGTATAATAGTTACGATCATCTGAAAATGAGCTGGCCTTGATCATCCATGGATAATCCTCCGTAGACTTAACGTCGCCCTTTACGATCCTCAAAATATCAGCAGACTTTGTCGGAGGTCCAAATAACCCTGATTGCATTTCCTCCTGCAAGAATTCGGCCTCGAGCGAACTATGGGGTGCATGGGGATAAGTTGAGGGATGGCTGGGGAGGCTGGGCGATCGTGACGTCTGGAAGACGAGCAGCCTGTGCGAATTTTGATGAAAATGAGAATACCGTGCGCAGTTATACTGCGAGCACTTCATTTGTGGTTTCCATGGAAATGGGACGAGTATACGCGCGAAAAGTGAGAAAGAGAGCCAGAGGGCGAGAGCAAGAGAGAGAGAGAGAGGCCGAGAGGGTTGCTGTGCTGGTTGGGGGTGGAACGGGAAAGGGAGGAATAAGCCGTTTGACGTAGAAATCAATAAGGCAGAGTTTGAATAAAAAAAAGCTGCATCGCGATTCACGTCTGGCGAAAACACCAGGCTGAAAAATAAACGAAACGAAGTGTCCCAGCGTTGGGGCTGATTTACATTGACAGCGACGAATCGTATCGCCAACGGATCGCGCAAACCCTTCGTTCGCCTCCTGCATGAGATCTTTCTCTCCCGACCATTACGTTCTCTGATCATTCGGAGCCTGCTGCGCTGTTTAACATAATATCCAGCGAAAGGGATGGCGCGATTATTTTTGCAAGATTTCCTACGCGGGATGCGAGGAAGTACCTAGATTCTACAATCATTCTAGCTTAGATTCTGACGATAGAAAGTCCACAATAATTACCTTCCTTCGAACCTAATTCATAATCGGCTCGTTACTTGCGTAGTTTAATTCACTCGAAGTGTTCGAAAGCGCTTAAGGCAATCCTAATGGTTTCCTAGTGTATCAACAAGTCGATTAAATTGAAAAGTAGACGCGTGGTTGCACCAATTGATCAAGCACTCTTAATTATCCAATCGTGCGACAGAGCGCGTTAGAAATGCGGGAAATCTCGGGCGATTAATCAGCGTGCCACGGAAGTGATTGTCTTTTAGAGAAGTGGCGATGCAGGAGACCATCCAGCAATCGTGAAAGCACGGTAGGATCGTTGCCTCACACTTTCTGCCATGTATGACAGGGACGTGTTAATCACGGCGGACACACTTTCCACGCGTTCGTTGTCCAGCGATTTTCGCCGAGCCACATCACGGTTGGAGCGTTTTCACTCTCGCTGCACCTCGATAGGCGTCTTCGCATGCCAGACACGGTTTAGAAAGGTGATGTAAAAGCGTAGGGTGCCTTTAGAATGCGCGGTAGGTGTGCCAATCGGCCATCCTCGGAGTCGAGACGGCCTCAGTGCTCCTTGCAGCACGACTCAACGATTATTGGTCGAGTTTCCTTGCACGGCGCCGAGGAAAGCCTTGGCGGTGTTCTTTCTTTTAGGGCCTTCTCACGCGAGATACTTCTGCGACTCACGGCTGTGATTTCCGATGTGATCGTATACCTAACAACTTCGCTTCCGAAAATGGCACTGAAAGATAGAATATCTGGGGAGATTTGTGAAATATATCCTCGCTATTCTTCGGTAAAAAGTGATTCCATACACCCTCTTTTGATTTCAAATTTTCTTTGAATATCAAACTCCATTTTACTCCGTGCCTTTATTATCAGAAACGGTCGATCATCGAAATACAGTGTATAGAAATTCCATTGCATAATACAGAAAATTGTAGCTTCTTGTTTCCCGATAACACGCCCGATAAATTCTGCACCCCTGACACATAATACTCGCGTTAGACGTATGACTATGGATTGGTAATAACAAGCCACCGATTCCCACGGAAAAGCGATAAGGTGTCAAGTCGGAAAACTGTCGCGGATCTTTTACAAAGAACAACGCGCAAGGGTGGCAAGGGAGCAGCGTCGAATTTCCCGTGACAACGTTTCTTGCTCCGCCGCCGAGTCAGCCGACGAATGAAATTTCGCTGAAAAAGAGCGAGAAAAGCTTTCCACGTGAACTGATTCTGTTTGCCCGTTGCAAATACACGGGGCTGGTATCCGTTTGACTGTGCAGCCTCTCGTCGATTCGCGGACCTTTTAATCTTAGGCTACTCCACCTTTCATCTTTCCCCTCCCGTTTTCCCTCAGCAATGACTGCGCGCAACCCTCTTCGACGATCTCGCGAGCACGCCGCGCGGCTTTCGATTCTTCGAACGATCCTGAATTACCATGGCAATAGAGAACTTGCCCCAACGACCATTCCCTTGAAAAACTTGCGTCTAACGACCGTCTGATTCAATCTACTCAGAACCCAGATGGTCCTATTCCGCTATAAATGGATATCTTTACTTTCTTTTTACTTTTAGCTTTTCTCAGCCGTTACATCAGGAAGAAACTTTAATTCTTTGCTTCTGGCATATTTAACGCTTCGCGTCATTCGCGAGCAATCTTTTAGAACCTCTGGGATATATCGAATTATCCACTGTGCCCGGCGCAATGTCGACGATGCTCGTCGATAAATCTTCCGCTCCTTGTACTCCGCCCGAATTTGCAATTTAATGGACTCGGCTCGGGACCGTGGCGTGACGACCACGCTGCTAACAAGCACGTCGATCGGAGCTGATAAAAGGGGAAGACCGTGGGCCGTTACGAATGGATGAATGCCCGTGTAGCCTGGAAAGGGTCCTTGTGGCGGGGGCGGGGTGGGGAAGACATTAGGTTGACAGGGTTCACGCAACAGGTAAACGGCGGGATTATTGACTGTTCGGTTCGACACGGAGTCGCAGGATCAGGATACGCTTGGCGTGCGCGGGGCCGCAAAGTGCACGCGCGTGCACCTTCCGCACACATTCGGCCGGGGTCTTGCCCGACCCGGCCGCGGAGGAGGGTGCAGGCCGTGTGTACACAACCGCGGAATCAAATGTACCCGCAATGATTGCGATGTGTATTCTCATTTCCAGCGTAATCCCACATTCTGCTTGCACAGGAGTGCATTAATGCATGCAAAGGATTCCATTGAGCCGCGCTGCAGTCTAATTTCGCGGTGTCCTTTATCCCGCCCCCGCGCTTTGCCGGCCGGTTTATTATCGGGGATAGAGACGTTCGCGTGGAATTTATGGAATTCACGGCGATAATCGACCGCGAAATTTACTGCGCCCACTGGCGCATCGAGTATATTTTTTTCCACTTACAGTGTATGTATATTCGCTTGGGTGATTGAGTATGGGGGTTCAAGAAGCTTGGGAGTTGAAGTTTAAAAGCTCTTGACTCGAAGAAAATTTATTTCCCAACGTAACGTGAGTTTTTAAGTTCTGACCAAGGGTTAGTGATTTCTTTATTCGATTCTTTACTCTCCTTAGTTATATTAGGACGGTATTTATAGATCGATAGGCTCCTCGTATTAAACACAAGGATTTTAATTTCTATTTCTATTACCTATCTAGTTTCTGATTTCTAGATATTATAATCTCTCTCCTGCGTAATTCTACAATCATAGTCGCACGTTTGCGATATATAAATCGCCACAAAGAGGCTCCCGAGTTGCGCCAGGGAAGCGGTCGGACCCAAAGCCGTCCCTTTCCTTCCCCCTAATCCACGGAGGCATACCTCGCCGCTGGAGCGAATAAATGCTTGGAATTCATGCGAGTTTATACGCTGCACGGCGAGGAAGTCTCGGAGGTTTTCGATCGGGCGGCGTGCAGTTTTTCAGCGGAGCTCCTCGATATTTCAATCTGTCTCCAGTCGAAAGAGAGATCACGGGGGATGCGTTATTTCGCCAGCACGACTCGAAGCAGCGCTGCTCTGTTCGCCGCACGCGATCATTTCCGTGGGGCTGATTCGCGTGGATACGAGGAAAACCGCTCCTCTTTGCCCGGGACCTCTGTTTCCTTCTTGCCTTATTCGGTCTGGTTGCGTTTGAGGGACGATAACTGATTTATTTCGGAATGACGAGTCGCGCGCGGCTGCGTGGGTGGCACAAAGGAGCAGCGAGACGCCAGCCTGGCGAATGTTTACGCAGGCTAACAAACAAAAGAAGAGGGCTTGTGAAACGTGAAATAAACGCGTAAGTGTGCGGCCGACGTCAAAGGAAAGTTTGAAGTGTGACCGGGGATAAAAATAGGGTTGTGTAAAGAGGAAAAGTTATATTCTGCAGTTTGTCGTGGAGAATGAAGGAACGAGCCGGAATGAGCCAGCGTTACTAACGTAGTACGTAAAATGTGGGATTAAAGTTATTTATGCCTGCAGGTTGCGTCACGGAATTCGGATGAGTTGTAGCTAGTGTCTCGTACGGGATAGAAAATAATTGTGAGGGAAAAATAGAATGGTATAAAGATGCCTGTCTTCCTACGATCTCACCTTTCTCAGAATTGCAAGGATGCACTTGCGAAGTGCATTTGGGGGGCCTTGCAACCAGAGGGGTGTAACTCCATATTTACCAAATTCCAGTAAATTAGAAAAACCGTTTATAAAATTATTGCTTTGATTTGACATTAAAAAGAAACACTAATTGAAAATGATATATTTTCACCTAATAAGTTGGAGTTATCGAGGTGATAATTTCTTATTACTATGTGCAATAAATTTAGAGTTTATTTTAATTTTATAATTTATCGCATTATATTTTCAGAATTTTTACATATATTACACGTCGTAACTAAAAAAAGAACTGGCAAAAATAGAGCTGCATCCCTCGACTGTATTTCTTTCATAGATCTTTCGCAAACTATTCGTAAATATTACAATCTTCTGCAATGCCTCGTTTTGCAAATATTTCATTTTACTCAACTTCTGCCTCCTTTGAAACCATGGAATTCATGGCAATATTCTGCATATGTAAATGAAGTGGTAATTCCACGTGCGACGTTCTGTACGCCACACACTCCAATAAACAGTACATTACCAAAGAACCCATTGAATCAGACAAGAGAAAATAAAACAAAGGAACGAAATGGACAAAATACGTTTGCGGCGCGTCGCCGAATTGGAGAGGCCTGCTGACGAGTACAAAGACACGGATATTAACGATTATAAGGTTATTTTATATCTCGCGAAATTAATGCCGGATTTAAACAAAAGTCATAAAAGTCGGCCGACGAGTGCCGATGAAAGCCCGACCGGAGCGTCGGAACAAAAGAAAATAATTCGGGAATTTGCATTGCGGGTCGCGCAGCTTGACAGGAGCGGCCATAAGTAGCGGGCGCCTCCCCATTTGCGAGTGCAAATTTATTTCTGCATTGTGAGAATCCACGTGTAGTTTTCGGTTTCATTGAAACTCGCCGACAAAAGCCACGCGCCGCCGTACGATATCTACACCGTCCCTCTCCGCCAATGGATTTGAAATTTACGCGAATCTGTATTAAAACGGCGAAATTGCTTGTCAAATTGTACCCGGCACAACAAAGACGAAGAACGAAGCGATCCCATTTCCGCGTTGGAAAGTTACAGGGGCGGCGAGTAGTCAGGCAAAGGTTGCGCATTCACGTTGTCGTATTTAAACGGAAGTTGAGTTGAATTTTTGTTTCGCTGGGAATTCGCTCCGGTTAATCGTTGCACAACGGGGGAGAACGTTAAATGGAAAATGGTACCCTCGTGACGATACAATAGATAACAAAATTTCATGTTCATCCGATCAGCCAGATCCCGTTTCTATCTTTTTCTCTCATTCATTTTCCCTGCTGGAATGGTGAAAAGTGTATCGGGCAATATTGGTTCGATATGTTCATGGTTCCGGCTGCGTTTATGCGTTTATTAAAGTTTCCGGTGGTATAATGTTTACCGCGGTATTCGATATTGTAAACGAGAATTTTGGAATTAATTCAACAAGAAGGATATGGCGGATACTTGATTCCGAATATCCAGCACGCGTGACCATTTCGGGAGCATTTTATTTGATCCGCGAGTTATCGTATCGCGTCTTCGCCGCCCGTGTCGCGTCCATTCGTTTCTGCTAATCATATTTTTCGCCCGTCGACACGGCCCGCACCCGTAAAAGAGCTTTGCGACGACATTTGCGCGTTTGCGCGATATTTGCACCGGCATTTTGTAATGTTTTTTTCACGAATTACGCCCGACACGGCGGCGCTCGCTTTTATGGGTGCGGCGGCACGAAATACGATATCGAAACAAACAATAGTGTTAAACAATGTCCCCGCGTGATATATAGAAATCGGAGGAGCGTTTGGAAACGAAACGTCGATGAAAATAAAAACTGTAAACGAAATGCAAGCGGGGCAGAATGGATCTTCTGCCAGCAGGCCTTTTTATTCCTGCCTTTTTTTTAACGCCACTCGGCGTTCAAACACATAAATCGCGCTCTCGCCCAGGCTGGTTTAACAATTAAACAATTTCCTTCCAAGGATTTTGATGTTTCGAATTTTTTGCCAAGGTACACGAATGCATGAGATCAGTTAGTGCGATCAAGGGGTAGAAAAATACTATAAGTGCACATCCCTTTGTAATTTTTAGTACAAGCGTTGTAGAGAAAATTATTTCAAATTAAACTTGTAGAAGTGTGAATGTGTTTAACGATTTTTCTACCACCGCCACTAACAGATCTAAGGAACAACCGATTTTTAGTCTACCGGTCGATAACTGAAATCATCAAAACGCCAAGTTTTGAGCTAATAAACGCTAGCCTATTAATCGGCTCCCAGTAAGTAAGGGATTGAAGCAACTATTTAAGGTTTCCAAGCTGCACCACTTCTTTTCGAATCCTCTTTTCCATCCGATACGAGAAGTCCGCTTATACCACACAGCAAGGTACCACCAGCATCCCATCGATACGAGGCGCATACTTTCGCAAACAACGTTTACCCACCCTTCTATTTCAATATGTAAAGCAACCAAAGGCGCTGGGAAAGATCCGCCCCGAAAAGTGTAACAGTCAGATGAAGCATTCGAAGCAGTCGTTGAGGCATCGGGGTAGGAACGATTTCGCAAGAAATAGCGCGTCAACGATAAAGAGGGAAATATCCTTCCCCGTTGCACATAGGAATTCTTGCTGCCTGGTCGACGCAGTCGCTGGAAACGACTCGGTATCCGAGCAATTCCCACCTCGCCGACGTCCCCCTCCCTCCTCCCGATTGCTAACTATCATCGCAATTTCTCCGAAAACCTCTGGGAAAAGCATCGTGTCCCGTCTAGTCGACCGTTAAGGCCGCTCTCTCGGCCGATTTACAGGTCGATAGACGCGCGAAAGATGGATGAGCCGGTTTATAGACGGGATCGTGCCTCGGCCAAAGCTTACGTAAACGTCTCCGCGTTACGTAATCCGTGTCCAGGATGGAGTTAGAAGATCGTGCACACACGGCCGGAGATCTCCTCGTCGCTTTGTAACTTGCCGGAGCGTCGCGAAGCGTTTCCGCAGCCGATTTGGACGCCTCGATTCTTTCCCCCCGAGATACGGGGCCACGGAGAGCATTGCTCGCTTCCAGCGGAGGGTTGTCGGAGGTCCTTGGAGCCCGGTCTCTCTATGAATTTCTCGCGCTTGACGCGCTATCAGTCCTGGTGATCTCCATCGATGGATATTTATTTGATACAAATTGTATCAGAGCAAATATTAATTACGTGACGGGGTGAAGCCTCTTGAAAAGAAGTGGTTCACTGCGGATGAAAGACGTCGTTTGAAATTAAACAGAGAGATTTTAAGAACTACCGTAAGGAAAAGGTAACTCGTTCTCTGCATTCGAACTCTGAGATTTTCAAGAACGGAGCCCTCGGGCGCGATTACGGATTACCCACTGCTACACAAGTTCCGTGTCGGCGCGAATAAAAGCGTTCCCGCAATTCGCTACGAGCGCGACGACGACAAGGGGAGAACGAGTGACACATCGAGTCATGGGTTGTTGGGGGAGAGCAACGTCACGGTCGATCCTCGTTCGGCGTTAGGTCAGCGCCGTGTTCTCGGTGTCTTGCGAGGATGACGAGGACGTCGTCGCAGCTCCCTTTGGGAGTCACCGAGGCAACACGCCGTGGCATAGGAAAACAGTAATCACGGAGTAACCCGCTGGAAGCAGGGGGAGGGGGGACACGGGAGGAAGGTGTTGGATCGAGTTGGTTCTACTGTAATACGGGCCGCAATGCATACAAATGTCATTTCCACCTCTCGAGGACTCTCTTCCTTTTCTCACCTCCTCCTTCCGCCCTTCCTTCCTTCGTTCCTTCCTTCCTGCGCTCCGTCCGTGAGCCGGATGTTTCGTAGCCACCTGGCCTACATGCATACAGGGTGTTTCGGTAACTTCATTAGAAGAAGTTGCCGAACGAAGTTGGCAAATGTATTCATGATATCCTGCGAACACGTTGGCTGTCTTATCTGCCCCGACTATTTCTAACTGGCTGCAGCGGGACTCGTAAAATATTATGCCGCTGATAAACAGGATTTATTAACGTCACACTTGCGCGGAATTCACTTTGCTTCCCGCCGAATTCTGTGCCAGCTCTCTAAATACGACGGCGGGGGGCGAGGCAAGGTTTTCCGCCCTGCCTGTGGATTTCGTCTATTTTATTCGGGATGCTGGCTCTGCACGTGGACAGTCGTGTTTCCAATCGTTTAGAGTGTCTTGTGTGCGCGCCACTCCCCGACATTATCTCTGTAATCTGATTGCGTTCGAAGGTTCGAAGGATTAGCACAGGATTCTGAGTAGGCTGGAGAAAAATTGCATCCGGTGTTCGAATCGGTACCATTGTTATAATTCCTAATTCATAACCCTCCAACGATCCTATACACTCGCAGAAAACGAAAGCTCCCGTTTCTCCTTAAAAATTGCCTCATCAGAAGCTTCAGCTCCCCACGAACACAGCTGAGTTCCGTCGAACACAGAACAATCTATCGAGACGTCCAAGCAACAGCTCCTCTTGGGCCACCCTGTACACCTCTCTACTCTCCTTTGATTCGGTCCGCGTCTGCGAGAGCAAGCGACATCGCGCCTCTGTACGTGTCTATCGAATCCGCTAACAATGAGATCTAATATCGTCTACCGAATTATGCAGCTCCTTCCGTACACGATAGCAGTCTCTTGGCGCAACACGCCTCCCCCTCTGCCGCAAACCGTCCTTCCTACCCCCTTGCCTGCCCCCTCCTCGCTGCACGGCTCTCGAGAGTAATCGAGCTCGCCGTTACCGCGAAATCGAAACCGTCGAATTTCTTCTGTCGACGGTTGCTCGCGCGAAGCCGCGGTGCACGGGGATACGGAACGATCCTGGGCCACGTATACGCTAAACGAGAACAGGCATCTGGACAAAGGATACGCGGGGTCGAGGCACACCCTCCCCCGATGCTAAGACGGCCAGTTCAATTTTCTGACGGGGGTTCGAAGGCGTTTCGGCTCCGTCCGGATAATAGAGGCCCCAACGAATCGCTGTAAAAGATTTTACGGATCCTTCTTTTGGCATCGACGCCGCTAAACGCTGAATTTCCACGGTCTCTTCGACACGCCTCTGACTTTCCGCGCGAAACTAGTTCGCCCCTGGTTTCTTTAATCGCGGATGCTGATTAGAGCAGCGCGCCTTGCGCAGCGTTGTAGTTTCTAGTCCACGGGGTTACAGGGAGATGGTCCAATCTCGAAACCTATTTAAATGAAACTTGGCACGATTATTTCTCACATCGATATCTAGTCTTTATCATACGGTTTTTTTTTTTAATAGCAACAGTTTCACAGGAAACTGATTAACAAAATTACATATAGTTAAAAACATCATAAAAAGTCCCCTCTTTTCACGGTCCTAAGTGTATGTAGCTCCTTAACTTTTTTCCTCCCCTGTTAATTACATTGTCAACTGGAGGAATTCCGTACGCGTATCTATGCATCTCCTCGAAAGAATTTATATTATTGTATAATGGACATGCGAAGTGCTACAAACAGAGTCCCACTCACATTTCTTCGTAAACTGTGTCTGACCAGAAACAATCCCTCTTGGTCCCCTACGTTTCGCGTTCCTGCGGTTCGTGATATTCCTAATTCAGCTCGCGAGGGTTTCCGCATGATGCAACAGCCTGCATCCCGGGAAAAGTGTTCTCGAAAGGTTCCGAACACACGCTCGTATAAAATTTTCAAGATTTCCAAGTTCTAAGCATTGAGTAACACCACCACATTATGCATTCCCTGCGCGTGCATCCAGCCACAGATATTTCCCGGTGCGCAGGGAACGTAGTGAAACCAGATCGCAAGGAAAAAGGGTTGGCGATGACAGCGGGCCGAAATAAATTCTCTGCAACCACGTAGGGGATAAGAAAATGGGGAAACGCGGCATCGGAATGAAACGTGGAAACGTCGTGGAAATTTTTGCACCGTTGACTAGCTTTTCTTTCGCCTCGTAAAAACACCGCATAACACGAGGTTTAAGAATAAACGGGCGTCGTAACGGAATTCCATTTAAACAGTTAGTTGCTTTCATCCTTACGCGCTTGGATACGACATAAAGAATACTGCGTGAGGTATAATACGAGGGTGTTAAGAAAAATGCATAATGTAGCTCTGCCATGAAAAGTCGCTATGAAAAGCTTGATATTCCTTTCTGTGCTTCATATCGAAGCTCCCCTACAACATTCCAAATCTCCCTCGAAAGTGTCACGGTACAGTATAGTTCGTCAAACAGAAACTTCGCGTACTCCCGTATCGAATATTCAAAACCGATCTCCTCGAACAAAAAGTATCGCGCGATATTACTATACGCTTTCCATTCATTTTTCCCACGTGGAATTACCCGGATCCTCTGACAACAAATGCTCAACTTAACGATTGAAACCTAATCGGAGTGCTCGCATACGAAACGAACCTCCGGAATCGATTTCCTAGCAAACGAAGTCTCGCGCGGGGAAACTTTATCCCATGTTTTTTAATCATTTTCCTCGTGCCGAGTCGCCTGTGTATGCAGATCCGACGTAACGAGACCCGAAAAAGGACGAAAGGATAGAGAAAGACGTGTAGCAGCGCTATCGGTGGAGACAGTTCGGGGCGTGCGAGGTTGGGCGCGTCTGGAGCTTTTTGAAAAAAGAGTCCTGGCCGAGTAAACGAATTCACGGAGAGTGCTGCCTTTTTCCACTCGCGGCCATTGTAATTGTCGCGCCCGCGTAGAATTTTCCTGAATTTTCCCTACGTGTGTTGTTCGTAGACGTGGGCAAGGCACTTGTGCGTTTCCAACGTGACCGTTTTCTCGGGGACTCGAACAGGCCTGAGACGGGAAGGAATTTTATTCTGGGATCAAAGCTGTGCACGATTATGCGAGCTGGGATTTTTACGGCTCGCCGTGGAATATAAATGCGACGTTACCCTCGTGGAACGTCATGGAATTACAACCGAGGGAAACACGTGATAGCACGATTGTTACGGGGAAATTCTGGTTACACGATGGTGGAGGTAATGTGTATGTAAATTGAGATTGCTTGTTAGTTATTGGTAGAACATATGGTGTTCGAGGAAAATTCGTGTTGCGTGAGAGAGCGGATATTGACGGTGAATGAACTGATCTTTTAATTGATGTGCTGTTTGATGCGCAAAAATTATTTGAAATGCAAAATGAAAGGTAATATTTGGAATAGTGCATAATTTGAATTACTTTGGTATTTCGTTTTTAAAAATGATTTAGGAAATGTGATCTTTTAACCGATTATATTGCTTAGATAGTGTTCTTTTTTTTTACTGAACTTTCAAATTCGTTAATGAAGATACCACTCAACGAGACTCTGTATCCTTAACGTGATTAGAAAATACGAACTCTAGTGGTCAGAATGTGCAGAGCAGAAATTACGAGATTGATTCGCGTATATGGGTCTCATGTAATAGTTAATAAAGTTAGAAGCCGTACATCGACGCACAGGAGCCGTCTGATTATTAACGAGACCGAGTTAAGTGAAAGAGTATGCAATTATCTAGCGGAAGTACGTCGGGGTCGATGGTTGTTCTCCAATTGCCAGCGGATCTATTTCCGCCTCGCCTATATTGACTGATAATGCGTTCGTAATGCGTCACAGTGTCTCCGCGTCAACGTGAAAATATGCCGATAAAAGTATAATTAATGTTGACACTGAGACCCGTCTGCTATATTTCAATCATTTTCGGTATACGCTTCAATTTTAAACGTCCAAAGATATATTCGGATGCCGGAAAACTGAATCGGCAAGTAATGGAATGCTTTCCTGAAAAGCGAAGCTATGCCAGAATCAGCTATGTGTAATTGTAACAAATTTCTAAATTTATTTTCATTGAATTTCATATTTAAATTTATACCTTAATTTTTATTCTACTTGTCCGAATTGAAATTAAACTGGAACCAGTCGATAGTAGTTTCCCTTTAACGTAGTACTGCTCTAGATTTCGATTTGATGTTTATTGACAATCTCACAGTGGATACAAGAAAACTCCTTCGGTCAGCAATTCCATTTAGTAATTTTCACGTAGACAGTGCCTTGACGAGGGTCATCTGTGCCAGGTATACTCTTACAGAGTTTCAGGGATGATCGATGCATCGAGTCAATTAAAATGTCACGGCTGGACAAAAAGATTATTAACCGCAGTAATGGCGCGAGTGATTAAAGGCTGCTCCATAATTATCGCTAGTATAACTTGCTGATAGGTGCTCGTCGACTCACGTCTCGTCGTACTACCGATTAAATTGTTTAGACGTGGGCGTGATTATTGATTAATCTACTGAACATTCGCCAGAGTAAGCCTCGTGGTGCCTTCTTTGTGAAACGTCTGTTTATTTAATCAGCAGATCAGATTTCCAGGCTATAAGTAGGAGTTCAGAATGTGATTAAACCCTTTCGGTACTGCCGACGAGTATATTCGTCAGACGGAAGTCGTGTAAATTATTTTGTGCAGTATTTTCATTTTATTAATATATAAGTGTGGTACAAAAATAATAGTTAATCCTTTCATTGAAGTTATATCAATAAATAGGAATAAAAAGTTAGTTATTTGCACTGGTTGTGATGAAAAGATTAATTAGCAAATCTTAACTTGGACTTCTTTTTAAACACCTGCAGGGTATTTCTCTGTCTTCCTTATAAAGCTTTTTACGAATATATCCGCAACGTTAGAGTGTCTTGTTCTCAAATTCAATTACATAAAGGGCCATAGCAAAGTGTAAAGCAGCAAGGGGAATAAGATCGTATATGGTCAGACACTCCGCGAACTAATTCTACTAGAGGTGTACTTACAGTCCGGTAACTCTTCGTGTATGTGTTATTTCAGAAGCAGCTTCAAATAATAGTTCTTTAACTTTATCAGAACATTGAAAACGTGTAAAAATTTTGCAACGTTTCCACTCCAGGTTTTTAATTCCTAATGACATTCACTCGTTTAGAAGTATAGCTTCCTTTTATGTAGGTATCTATTGCGAAGACACACATCACGTACACATTTTCAACTCTTTGCTATTGGTCTACTCGAACTGCAGATGAAAAGTTCAAGATAGAAATGTTTAAATTCGTTCCTTCTGTGCCTAAAAGATTAAAGCCTGCATTAATCCCCTAACCAATGGAAAGCACACTTTCATTTCAGTTTATTTTCATTCCCAAGACGTAGATCATCGTTTCTACAGAAATTCAGTCTCCCCTTTTCTCGGGCTCATTATTTATCGTAATTTTACAGGCGATCTTTCATCGTTAGATCTTCACTGAAAAACGATATTAAGCGTAATTACTGTAATATTTTGCATACTGAACGTTACTAAGGACGATAAATTCATCCCACGAAGGAAGCTTCGAGTTGTGCATTAAAAATCTTCACCCTTAGAAAACGCTTATGCACCCCAAATTCACAGTTTCCTTTCGCTTGTCAATTTTCCATAGATTAAAACCATATCAGGGACCAAATCAATAATATGGTACAAAGCAGCCAAGGTATATACTACTATCTCAATTTTAAACGACAATAAATACACTTCTATCTTAACTCACTACCTATTTATCATATATCCAAAGCTTGACAGCGAGTAAACGCGCCATCAGCAAACAAAGCAAATAGAAATCAGTGTAAATAAGAATTAATTACCGAAACAAAGCTAGCCACCAGAAATGCTGAATACCATCGTGCTTATTGCCATTCATTCCTGGAGAGCCGGCCATGTGGGTCCACGTTGAAGCACGTAGACATTTAATAACGGACATATTACTCGGAAACGCATCGTGCAGGCTTGTTTATTCAGGATTTGTTAGCGCTTCCTTGCAATTCCAGTGCATATAAGGGTTTCGCTGCACCCGACGACGACGTGCTCTCCGGTCTGCCAACTTCGATACATGTTTTATCACATTTCCAGTTACTTTGAACATACGTACACATTCTCCGGATCAAACACCCTGGCTTTAATACTCGGCACTTCCTCTTCTCTAAAAAAAAAAAGACCTACTGTGCGAACACCGAGCTGGTACGAGAAGACCCCCTTACTTGGAGGTCGCTGAAAGCGCGTTTCCACAAAATTGCAGCCTCCATCGGAGGCAGTAAACCAGTTGGGAGGAACGGATTCAGCGGCGATGCACCAACCTCGTAGAACAGTGGATTGCGGCCGGGACGTTGGCATAACACGTATCGCGTGCAACCCGACGGCTTGGCCGGCCAGCATCGACTGGTTTCTCGCGGTAAGGCCATATTTATACACTTTCCCAGCGAGGGAAAAGATTCCTCATGGGAAGCTGCACGGGATCCCGGGGCTGATGGTGGAAACGCCACGGCCAGGCCTGGCGCGCGATAAGCCAAGCGGTTTCTCTCCTCGTGTCTCGGTTGAGCGCGAGTCTCGCAAGCCTCGTCACGTCTTTCACGGGATGGTTTACGACTGTCGCCGGCTTCTTTTTCCCCTGTCGGCGACGATTACAGGTAACTGCTGCGATTAACCCCATCGCCTTGCGACCCGGCGAGCCGCGGGAGCAGTTTTCTTTCGCTTGTTCTACTTGCACGGCGGTTTACGGGCATGGAGGACTGAGGGAAATTAATCGATAACTATTAGCTCCTTGAACGGAGCGAGCTGTCGGCTACGCTGCGTTATCGTTGGAGTACTGGCGAGAAGAAAGCTTGAAACTAGTATCTGTGGCCCATTCAAGTAACCTAGTCTACTATGGAGTAGGTATAAGTTTCAAGGTATTATTATGTCTAATGGAATTAATTTAAAATAATTAATACTTAATGGAATTAATTTAAAAATATTAATACTTAATTTTCTTACCGCTTGAAACTTTCTTTTCGCTACTAAACTCTTTGCATACTGACCGCTTTGCACAAGGTGTCTAGAATTTTTAAGCCAGTGTGTGGCTGATTGGGAGTAGTGTGAAAGTGGTGGGAATTGAGTTTAGAGTGCGTTGGAGCTCATTGCTGAACCAAACATCTCGGGGGAAGAATTTTAAACACTTGGCCGCGCGTGCTTCTCGCATTCGGTCCTCGAACCCCGTCGGTGACGTAATAATAGTTAACTATGGCTGGTTGTTAATACGAGGCTTTCCAGTAAAACGAGGAAGAGCCAGCGCGGAAACAATGGCTCTCAATTAAATTCCACTCTTATCCAGAGTGTCTATCTAACGATAGAAGTGCCGGAACTGAAACGTTCTTGACTCCGCTCCTTCGTCGAGTTCCCGCACTTTTGGGACACCCATTATGCAATCGATCACGCTCAACGCGTCACTGCGAATCTCACCCGCCTGGATCACTTGGAAAATTGATACTTTGATGGATATGAGTGTGCATTTACAACGTGCATTGGTAAATGGAAGCTTACAATCCATTAAAGGATTGAAGAGTACAGGATTTATAACTAAAATCACGGGACTTATTTTGCATTTAGTGCATTTTACTCTGAGAGAAAAAAAACGGACTAACCCACATTAAAGAACAAACTAATATTTCCGATTTTATATGATAAGTAGAGTCTGTTTGCTACTAATTTAATTTCGCAAAAAATATGGGTTAATCCGTTTTTGCTCTGAATGCCTCATTTAATAGAAGAATACTAATTAAAGCTTCTGTGAATCCGAAGAGAAATTAATTAATTCAGAAGCATGAGAATTAAACCTTCCTAAATTAAATCTAAAGTACATATCTTCCTCTAGTCGTAGAAGTAACGTTAAAATTGAATAGCAAGAAACATCACGTACTCGCTTATCAATTTACCGGGATGATTAATTCGATACGTTTTAATAGAGACATGCCATTAATGCTTCGTGAGTTGTTCCTCGGAAATAATCGATTTATAAAAGGCTGAGAGGCGGCGGGTGGCGTGATGTAAAGCCTGGGGAAGTCGATTACTCGGCCGATTATTAACCGCATTGTAACATCCTCCGTCCATTACGGAACGTCAAACGCGAACAAGTAAAGAGTTCTATTGGTAATACGGACGCCGGGCAATCCGAGAGCTTATTTGTCTTTATCGATTTTCCTGGACGTGAGTTATTATGGTGCTCCGTGATATCTCTCTGCCGGAGTCGGTTCCCGAACGAAAATTGTTCTGACGTGTTTTCTATACATTTCATACACCTTCGTTCGCTGTTGTGTCTCTCGTTGCCCGCTGCGAAACATGGAGGATTTTAAGGTTTCCCGCGCGCCGTATCGTTGGATCTCTATACTTGCCTTCTGCTCCCAATGCTTCAGAAGTGTCAGCAGAGGTTTTCGCGAATTCTTCTGTGATTTTAATACTTCTGAATAATTTTTAAAGTCTTCCGACCAAAATTTACACCTGAGTAATCAAAGGGGCTGCGGGCCGGTTGCTGAATCTATTTGCTGGACCAAGGAATATAGATAACGAAGAGGAATAATCAAAGGAAATAATAGATTTCGCTTAGGGATTAGCGACGATTTGGAATTTCCCTGAAATCTCTCTACCAACTTATTAGTTCCCAGAGACCTAGCCCTCTAGGTAAACACCCTTATCTGATTGGACGTTCATCCCATAATTCCTCGACTCCTCTACACGCTCCTTCCACTCGCAAGAGAACGAGCAGCGTGGAATGAACGGAAAGTACGTAAAAGTAAGAGAAAGAGAAGCGGTGTTATAACAGCACCGTCGTTTTACTGTTGCGAAATTCCGCGGCGGCCGCGTGTCAGCCCTTTTGTCGGTAAGAATCTCCGTTATTCCACGTTGCTTAATCAATTTCGCTTACAGCCATGCGCGATTGTTTCGTAATCCCTCGCGATCAACAAAAAGGAAAAGACGCGGAGGGCAACGGACGATGGAGGGTTGCACGTTTTAGCTGAGGAGGTTGTTAAAGTTAGCGCCGCGACGTTGCATACTAACAGGCCGCAAATTAGATGCGTTCGCAATTTAAGTCGCATCTCGAAACAATGAGGAACGCTTTCGACGCGAGCAATTTTACAGCGTGCATTAGGTATTACTTTTCCGCCGTTTCCTGCAATTCCAGCAATCTCGCGCACCTTAATTCTCGATGAATAATGGTGCGCCGCCGAGGAGAAAACGTTTACAACGGAGATTGCAGCCTTTCGCAGTTCGCGAGCAATCCAAAGACGATCGTCTTTCGAGGCAATTCGAGCTGGATGCTCGCGTTTCGTTATTAGCGCGCCGCGAAATTTCGGCGAGCTTTCCGCGTGGAACAGGGCGAGACTTCGATTCCATGTTACAGAATCCGAAAGGTGAAGAAAGCCTTCTTGGTAGGGAATGGTTAAGAGAATTTTGTTGCTGTATTTGGTATGTTATGGTTATTCTTTGTAGAAAAATAATTCGAAAGTGTAGGATATAATTGTGGCAACTGACAAGGGAAGTTAAGCAACCCGGAAATTGCTTAAAACAAACCTATTTTTGTTGGTGCCATAGTGCATTTTTTCATGTCAATTTAATAGTTGGTTTAATAATTATAATACGACTTTATTGCACACATAGGTTCTTAAATTCCACATTAATGTACAAGTTCTCAACGTTCGCCACAAGTTAAGAGTCTCAAAATCCAAAATTAAGCGACTAAGTAATAATAAGTAGCTGAGCGTTTAATTGTTCGTGACTAAAGTAGCTTAGCAATTGCGGGAAAGTAACAACGTACAAGGATCATTAAAGTTTCCAAGCGTTTATGGAATTACGAAAGGCGTCCCAAAATTGTGAAAGTCGAAGCTGGTCGATGTTTTATGGCACGGATCGACAAGTGTGTCATACTTCTGCAATCTGAGTATGTACTGTCTTTGAGACGTGAGCATTTAACGTATCGTAAATCTAATAATCGCTTCTGTAGTTTAACTACTTGTACTCAGAAACGAAACTGTTGGAGAACTTTTCAGCTTCCATGGCCATAAGAAATCTTTGTGTTTTGATTTCCCCCATAATTTTCGGATGCTCTACGCAATAGCGAGAAATAAAATGGAAGAGACATCTTCATTCCCACGGACATAAATTTCTTTTCAACCACTACTTTCTTCGTACTCATCCGTGTGCAAAATAAATTCACCGTCGAATATCGCGACCGTTACTTATTTTACACCCCGTGTGTATTTTCCATTTGTAGCCGAGAGCCAGTGAATCGGAATTTTCGTGGGGGTTCGCGTGGAATTATTCTGAATGCATAATAAAATTGCTCTCTTTAAAAGAGACCTCTCTGTTTAAAGGTACAGAATTGCTCTTTTTTTTGTCTAGAAAAAAAAACAGCAAACTTGCCACGATATTACGCTCTGCCCACTTGAATGCGGATTGGTTGGGTACGGGTGGAATTTGCTCTCGGGCGGAGTAATTATTTGAACGAGTTTCAATGAAATAATTGTCTGAAATAATATGTACAACAAACGTTGGAAATAATGAAGGACTGGCTTTATCGAATCGTTTATAAGCGATCATATTGGATTACATAAATTTTGCACGTGCCCGAATTCATTCGCGATTAAACTGATGATGCATGGCGCGCATTTTCATAAATAATACAAAATACCTCTTTGCCAAGCGAGACTGTTATGCGTGCCTGTAAATATTTGATCGTTATAAAGTAATATCCAGACCGAAAAAGGATCTCTATTTAAACGAAAGAAAGGCAAATTTGCATTACCGTCCTATCATCATTATTCACGATTTAAATAGTCGACAGGACGAATTCTACATATTGATGAGGCAATCGTAGTATAAAAAAGAAATTTTGGGACACGGGAAATTTGAACAGCGAGAAATTCTGATCGAAAGGAGTTAGGAAAGGTTTAAACACAGAGACTTGAGATAACTTTAAAAAACTTTTTAATTTTTAACTTTAAAAACAGTTCACTTCTTTTTCATACAGCGAATTAGTAATAACTCATCTGTGAGTTGCCATACTAAAATAAATTTGGTATTGTCTCAAAACTCTCTAGTAAATAATACAAACACATTTCTCGCATTTAATCCTTGCAAACACATGAGACATTTGTTCCAAATCCACTATCATATTGCCAAGGCACAGGGCAGCGCTGAAAACGCCCTGCAGACAGGAATCTCTGCAGGCGTTGTCCGACACGAGAGCGCCGTGAATCTGAACAATCGATACAAACGAATAAACGTTCAATACGCAACAATAGATGTCTCGAGAATTCACACAAAGAGGAGAGGCTGAATGGCGTCGGCTCCGAGTCGTTCATATGTCTCCTGGTGCATGAATGAGAAAGCAGGCGATGTCGTTGGGTCCTTTCTCTCTCTGTCTCCATTATGTCCGCCTCCCAGGAACGAAGGTCGAGCCGTGGCACAGTATACAAAACAAATATGCTGGGACGACGTCGCCCGTCGTCGTCGACGGCGACGACGACGACGAAAACAACTACGGCCACGGACAGGAGTAGGAGTACGTGTAGGACGGGCGTTCCTCTCCAGAGGAAGCGGCTCTGTAACCTGTTGCTCCATTCTTGAATTTGTCTAGGTTAAGCCTCTTTGCCGTCCCAACGGCGCCGACCGACGTATAAGTTCGTTACTAATTCATTCCCTCGTATTCGGCAATCACGGCCGAGGGAAATCCGATTAGGGACACTGTTGCAAACATCTCCCTCTTTCTTCCGCTTCTATCCGCGCTTTTTGCGACTGAGATTTCGTGCACCCTCCCTGAATCTTTTCTGCTTGGTCTTCTGAACGTCAACGTTGGGCAAGTTCGTACTTAACCGTGACTGGGGTTTCTTCTGGTTGGAGACTCGGGGGTAGACAGTGCTATAATTTCCACCAAATGGGGTGTCTAAGTAGTTTTTTATTTTGCTAGCTGGAGCTGTAGATTGATCCCTGTTTTGTATCCCTCGTCTGTTATCTACTCAAATTGAGTTTTATATGTATTTTAAGGTTGGTAGAATTTATACTGTGAGTAAGGTTGCCAACTCTTTCTCGGAATTCTAAATTGTGGATCGCCAAGTATTTTCTGAGGGGTTCTTAGCACTTATATAAATGAGTAATTAAAATAATTTATTAAGATTGAAATATATTCTGAAATACCCATTTTGATGTGTTTTCTTTATCTTATTAAATTTGGCTTACCTTATACAGAGAAGGGAGGGGTCGTCACAGTTATTTTTAGTTCGTTAAGTATCCTTTAAGTTCAATCAAGGGAAACTGGAACACCGAGCAACTCAAACCCGAAATTCTTCTACTACGTCGGGATACAGATGAAACGAAAGCTCGCGTGATGTTTGACTCGTGATTGGAGAGTAGAATACGTAGGTGTGCGTGAATGGGCTGCACGTGTAGCCATGTCGCGTTGTCAGTCGCACATGCGAAAGTGAAAGTTCGAGGCTGACGTACGATATATTCATTCTATCGTTCCCATACATCGACGAGAGCGTCGAGCGAGCCATAATACCGAGTCGAGTGTTTTCTGTGGTGGGTACACCCACTCTTAGGTGTGTATCTGTTTAATTGATCGACCATGAGGTCGATTACGTTTATCCATTTGATCACGTGACCACGGTGACAAACTCCGTGCATCGACTTTCGTTTTAAAACCGACATTTCCATCATCGTAAACAGCGAAAGCTTCATCAAAACACACAATTATCTCGAAAAGTTGTCCGGTTTGAAAATCAAAGTGAAAGAAATAGAGCATTAACAAAAATTTTGGAAAGTCCCCCATCCGAAGTCTGTCCAGGACTTCTAAATTCATTATTGCTGGCTGCATTTCGAATCGACACTTCTATTTCAATTAAAACTTCTATACACTCGAGGACCGAGAGAGAATTTTCTACTGTATTACAGCGATTACTTATCTCGCCGTCGGTGTTGGGTTGTTTCATCGTTTCGTATCCGTTGGTCGGTGCTTTAATTAAACACGTAAGATCATCGAGCTGTTAAATAAAAACAGAAGTCCGCAAAGAGCTGACAGTGGGAAGCGGAAAAGCGTGAAAAACACGGATTTACCGAGCTCCATCGACTCGGAGCCGACGAGTATGGGTCACTGGCTCCCGGCTCGAGTTCGTCTCTGGCCAGCTGGCTTGTATTATACGAGCGCATTATACGGCACAGCGATGGCTGTTGCATAATGGGGATCCCGCTGTCTCGGGCTGAAAGAACGAGAAAACACTCGCACGACATTGACCCCGTTGCCGAATACTTCGTATTCGAGATCGACACGCTATCGCAACACGCGGTATTTGATCATTCGATTCACGAGGTGCTGCGGCTTGGGTTCGTTCGCTGGTTCACCCGAACGATACATCCGCGATGCTTTCGAAAGATAATATTAAGTCCGCACAGTGATTTCTGGCCCGAACATCGTGCGGAGAATGTTAATGGGAGGTTAAACGCCTCTGGGTGAGAATCAGATGGAAACACTTTAAAAAATCTACTTGAATATCATTATTTAAAGAGCCCCTTGTAAAACACACCGTAACTTTTAGAATTTAAAATATAGAATTTGCTCTTTGGCATTTACAGTGTTTTCTAAAAAAAGGAATTTGCTCCAAGGCAGAAGTGCCCTCAAGGGGGTGTGCCAAGGATATCCTTGAAGACTAAAATATCCCCGACAATATTGAATTCCCGTTAGAAGCGTGAGAAGACACATTTGGTGTATTAAAGTAGCTTAAAAAATTTTTAAATTCATTCGACTGATGGTCCCTTGAATTGATGAGAGCTACCAATGTAGACTTAACAAATAGTATCTAGACTTTCTAAATCACCCGAAGGAAAGGCGACATTGTACTAGTAATAGCAGAAGCTATATCGAAAGAATCTTGATAGTCGTTCCAATTTCCCCGGCACTTGCAGCGCAATTATTCGCAGCAGTGCCAGAGGGAACCTCCACGATTCCCTTCGAACCTCCCCGAGTTCACGAGACCTGGGGATCCATCGCCCTCGAGGAAACGTCGTCGTCCGGCCAAAGATCTCGCGGAGGATCGATTTCTATCGCGGCGATACCGGCGCGGCCTCGAGACACCGCTCGTTACTCTTTCTCGTATTACGCGTGCTCCATCGAGAATAGATTAACCTCGGCGGGTGGTTTTAAGATTCTCCGGGGCGCATAGACATTCCTCGGCGGACGATAAAGCCCCGTGGGCCGTAAAGGGGTGGAACGTATCGCGCAGTGCCATCGGAAGTTGTAAAAATTAAGTGAACGTGGATCGATCCCTCCCTTCTTTCATCGGGACTCCCTGATTGAATTCTATAAGTCCACGTGGGATGGCACTTATTACTCGCCGGGCAGAAGGAAAGAACGGCCGCCGGAGGGTCGAAGGGGGAGGGCTAGACCGGTTGACGATGGGATACACGGAGGGCGAAGTGGGGGTGGCTGGCGAGGGGGGCGAACCGACGGCAGTAACCCAGGGCTCTAAAACTAAAGCGGCAGCTCTGACAATTTCGATTTTACTGTCGCGCATCCCCCTGATCCCTCTCGTCACTGGAAAAAGCCCGGCTGCTCGCCGACGTCAGGGATACTCACGTTCTGGCTGGCCCATTCGCATTCAATCGCTCGCCCAGATACAACTAAATGTACAGGGTGATTCGGCAAACTGGCGCGAGCCACCATAACTAGGGAGCAGCTTCTGCAGATGCACCGCTCGGCTAATACTACCCTTCTCCTTCCCAGCCATTTGTTAGCACACGAGCCACCCTCTTGTCACCATTCCTCCGTCTCCCCCGGGACAAACGTGTCTCCGAGCCGGTATTTTTCTCCGTACCGATGGTGCACTTACAGTCCCTCGTTTGCAGTGCCAGTGAAGCCCGACGAAAGGAATACATAATAACAGATGCGTGGTATTACCAGCGCGGCTGACTATGCACTGACCCTCACCCCTTTCGCTGTGTATTCCACTCAATCGCCACGTCTTATCGCCCCCTAACGCTTCCGCGGGGTCAGAATAAATCCATACCTTAGCTACTAATGGACCCTGAACCAAGTGAATTATTATTCCATTTTCAGGAAGGGTAGACGGGGGACCCTGAATGGAAAGGCAGAGGACGTTAGCTCCTACGTTTTATCCGCAATCTAGAATAGTTCGTTAACGAACGTGCTTAAGGATTCTGGCCCATTCTGTTGATCACCGTAACAGTTGTCCATTTCCATAGGAAAGATTACAGCCGAAGTTGCCCTTAATTGCGCGGCCACCTCGAAGATCGCGGGGACAAGGTAATCCGCGATCTAGAAATGGTGGACGGCGAGACGCTACCCGGCTGCGTCCTGGAATACCGAGCTAACGCGATTACAGACGTCAGAGGGGCGAGATAAAGTCATAAAGTTAGCCAGTCTCCGCGGAAGAGCCCGGAAAAGGGGGCAGTTTTCTGCCGCGCCACCCTGTACGTACATCGGCGAGTGTACCTACTAAAGCTCTGTAGTTTACGGGGATTCTTGCAATTTCAGTTAATACTATAAAACCTTCGGTACACGTACGACGCCTCCGTCGTCTGTGAACGAACGGAGTTAGGTGCAGAGCGCCGTGTTTGCGCGAGCTGCACGCCCCTGGACGAGTCCGAACTTGTCGATGGAAAGCTTCGCTTTTATGGCCTTTCGTTCATAGCGACAGGGCCAGCCACTACTGCCATCGGGGGAGAGAGAGGCGGGGAGAGAGAAATCGTTTTTGTATTCTCTAGAAATCGTTTTCGCCCTGCAACGGCAGAGGATTTGCTACCCCCGCGAGTCTAGGAAAATTAACTGGCTGTGTTCAAGGAGTGTATTGCCGAGGGTAGTTTAGTCGCTGCAAGCTATGCAGCAATAGATGTTGAAATTGTTATGGGTAGATTTTTAAGGGATTTCGTGATTATTACCTCTGTTTCGCTATCCAGTGAAATTAACTTTTTGTCACGCTAAGGGTAACTGAATCACCCGAGGGTTTCATCTTCTTCGATTTACACCACTGCGATTGCAAGCCCTCGGCTGTATTTCCCAGGAATTCTCTGACATCCGGTGTCTCTTTGTACCCTCTACGTGCAGAGCAGAAATAAAGAATTGAGAAGGTAGAGGAGGTTGAAGCCGTATAAAGGAAAGAAAGCAAGTGAAAAAGGAGATATAAACGAGAAAAGACGCACGAATGAATGCGACTTTGTATCCACGCGTTATATCCCGAAGCCTGCATCGCGACGCACTTTTGCAGCCGGAGATATTGGAATGCGTATATCTCTTTCTTCGACGGTAAATGTAATCGGGATATAATAGCGACTCGTTCGCTTTCACATTCTAATCTAAAATAGAGGGATCTTCATTTTTCCACCGACATCGAAGTGCCCCCTACTTTTCGGACGAACGTGGAGTACCAAGAAATCCGTTTTCCCGTCGAGCACGACCGAGGCAAAGAGTCGGTGAAATGGAAAGTACCGATATAAGACTCGATGGAAACTGAACGAGCATCGGATATCGCGAAAGTTCCAATCAAATTGATACCATTCCGATCAGCGGCAGCTAAAAATTCGTCTATTTGCGTCGCCGGGAAAAGTAATCCAGCATTCCAGCCAGCGTTCATTATTCTTCTTTTTACAGTCCGATCCTGCATCGACGCGGTGCACAATGACATTTCGCGTTTACTAGTCGAAATGGGGGGAGGGTTATTCATTGGGATGCGATTTTCCGCGCGTCACGCTGGGCGACATTCGACGATACGCTAACCGACACCTCTAATAATGTGTCGAGACGCGATTATATTAAAAATTCTGGCTCCTCTCTCGTCGCTTTCTCCTCTTTGTCGGCGGCACCGAGCCGTTCAATGGTATTGTAACTCTTCGATGAAAGGATTTTGTAAGTCCTATTCCATTGCATTCGACTCTTGCACTATTTCGAACGAATTAACTTTAATAGTGATTTTTGTGCATCGATGCAACGTTGTTCAAAAGATTTTAGTAACTTAGCGTTAACCTTACCGCGTTCTCGTTATACATATTGAAAAAGATTCAGACAACAATGATTCGTAGTGTTAGAGAGATATTTTCTCAGCATTTCATTTTGTTATTAAATATTTTTGTTAATAAAATGTTTTTTCTCAAAATATCCATGGTTTCTAGCTTTACAGATACGGGCCTGTGAAGCCCAACGCGTGCGATGGTGTAATTTTAATTTACATGTGCACTGTAGGGTTAAAGTGACGATTGCTGTGTTTTTTAGGAATAAAATCATTCAAGAGATTACTCTAACTTATCGCTTTCGTATCTCTCAATGGCTATCCAGATTATCCTGTTGCCGTCGAGGAATCTACATGACGGTGTGCTTATTTTTAATAAAAATTCAACACTTCCTTTTTCATATCTACGCGAACTAAGTAGCGTTTCCACGAAACCCCGATGCGAGTTCCCGAACTTTCCCAAAATTTCCTAAACTATGAAATATTTAACAATTTCGGTGGAGCTGGCACTTGCGCGACAGACGTTCTCCTAGTGCCACTAGGAACGACGGATCTCGCGGAGGTATCGCAAGAGGGTCCAATTGGCTGGAAACGCGTGCACGCAAACAAATTTCCAGCGTATTTCACAGACCGCGAAACGAACTTTGCGCCGGTGTCGAGCGAGAGCACCGAGAATGAACTATGCTCGACGGGAAATATTCCGTTTTATAGAGGTGTTGCGTTCGCCGCGCTGCCACGATATTGTCGATGCTCGACGACGCTCCCCGTTTACGACATCGGGCGGCGAAACTGAAGAACGATCGTCTCGTTGGAATTGAGAATTTTTTTCTCCACCACCTCCCCCCCGGCCCGCTCTTTTCGCGATCATTCGCGTGGGTCCTTTCGTTGAAATTGTTCCCACCTTTAGTCGTTCACCTTCCGCTCGGACTCTGTTTGGCCGGTGATCCAATTAAGCTCTCGCAGCTAGTTGCCGCGGGGATGATGTTCTTATTAATCCTATAAAACTGAAGCACGTGTAACGAGCGCTCGCGCCAACTCCGCGGAATTAATATTACTGACGACGGGCCGCGATAAATCAACTTTTACGACGGAACTCAAATAAACGTCGAGGCGGAACTTTAAATTAAAACTTGCACGACCTCCCTGCGCGTCTCTCGACTCTGCCTACGTTTCCTTGTCGCCGAGCAAGTCCATGGAAGCCAATCGAATACCCATGCGACCCTACGAGGCTTACGATACATGTTACACTCCTATTAGCGAGAGATAAGCGTAGTTTCCATTTTTTATACCCTTCGGTCCATGAAATGGAGGCTGGAGTAATTCAAAAGGCTTCACTAGAATGACTCGCAATGGATATTTTCCATCCTTTTCAAGCGATCACTATTTTTGCCAAGCGAGTACATCTGAAATGCCAGTCGCCAGGTTGAAAAGTGCCTTCTGTGCAAAGGCCCTTCGTCTCACAGACAACTGAGGCGCATCGTGCAAGCATCGCGACGAGTTTCCGTGGGGGGACTTGAGAATATCTTTTCGAGCCTCGAGTCTTCTGATCTCGCGGTGTTTTCGGTACGGTACAGTTGCTCGGGATTCAGCTGCTGTCGCATGTTTACCTTCCCTTAAGGTGGTAAGTGACGGTAAGCGTCCTCGGGCTATACGCGCATCCGCCCACTCGAATCCGGAGTCACAGATCGCGCGAGGCTTGCGGTAAGCCGTGTTATCTCGAATAATACGATTATGGCGAATAATCGTAGCTACCAGACAATGGAATGCGTGTACAATGGCACTGGGATGTTGTTGCAGCGCTGTTCCGTTACATTTCTTTTATTCGAGAGCTTTCCAGCCGAGCGGGTGGACGTCAAAGGAATCCAGGCACTCGAGACGCGTCTCCTGTCATTTATGTCGATCATATTTTACGGGAAATATATATGTACACCTCTGTTCAAAAGTCTTGGAACAGTTGTCATGTTTGCTTTTGAAATATTTAAGTGGATGTGCTTTTAAGATATAAAGTGGATATTTAAGTGAAAAATATCTGTGATATTTGATATCTCGTGGCATTTGCTTTCTAACGTGCTTCTATTTTAATATGCGATATTTAGCTCTGGTTGCTTAAACATTTAATCTGTCAATGAGGGGAAAAATGTCACTCTGTCGCGACGTATTAACACTAGCTTGCTAATTGTCTGCGCGTAGATTCTTGTCGCAAGTAAAAAAGGAATGTCGCCGAATATTATCTCAGCGATTACATGATACTGCCCACAGGCAAGAGTGGCCAATTATTTGCACGCAAAGATCGATTATGCATCGATTATAAAACCTGCCATCGCATCGCAAAAAATGATTCGGTAATTGTTAAGATCCTGGTTCTCGTCATATTTTCGGCCGCTTTGATGTTGTAACTATCTGGTTTTTTTTGCTCCAAGAGATCAGCAAGACGTTATTATCGTTTTCTTTTTGAGCCTTCAACGGCGAAACGAGTTTTTGTTCGCTTCTTCATTAAACGAATACTCCTTCTGACGTTTTATCGTACAGGGTGCAAAGTACTGTGCTTCATCCTCTGTTGAAACTTGGGAAAATTGTTTCCAGAATTTACCATTCGAGATCTAGCAAGTTTTGTGGATATTCTTTGTGGAGATTTTTAAAGAATTAAAGGTCGACGCATTTCCACTCACCTCGATTATAAATCGTGTCTGATCAGCGATTATCCCTTTTCCCTTGCGTTTTGTACACTACCCACTCCTACTTTACATTTCACTCTCCCATTAATCATGCCTCGCTTACATTTTCCTATGACTTCGGTGCACGCATTACTTTGCAAATTATCTCGAACGAAATAAATCTGATTTCTCAGAACTTTAGTAACTTAAAATGTTCAGTAAATTAGTAGATCAGTAGATTGAAGTTCATTAAAAGTTTACTAGATTAAAGCGAAATTCGAGTGTGTCGATTTCTCGATATTTCCTTGGGAACAACTCAATCGAATACCTCGAAACGATCTTGCCATCAGCAAACAGGAAAAGTTGAATGAAAAGCACGCCTGTACATTTTATTTCTAGCGAAAGGGTAATCGAATTACATTGTTTGTTTAATTATCGATCTATTTGCTCATCACGGTATCGTTCCAGCCCCGTCTGATCCTTATCCCCCCCCCTCCCCCCTCCAAGTTTCCACTTTTCATCTAGTCGGGTATCTTCGTCGTTGACCGGCTCTGTACACAAACTATAACTGGGAATTGAATTAACGTTCGTTATCAGAATTTGTACGTATAAGCGCCTAAAGACAGAAACTAATACATCGCGTTGTTAGGAGCCAATTATCGAGTTCGGGGGTGTCGCACGATAATACCCTTCGTATCGCCAACTCTCTGCACAAGGGAGCGTGTATTGCGCAGAACACTCTATAACGCACTCTAACTTGTAAGTAGGGACCGTTGAAGTTACTGACGCGAAGTTACAATTCCCGTAGTGACTAAAGGTCGAGCCTTTCGGTTCAATGAATTTTGTTGCTCAATTACGGTGACGTTTCGTCGCGTTTATGCAAAAGCAACTCGTTATAATCTCGCACGCCACGGGGCGAATATTTGTGGGGATTATTTTCGGCCGAACAATTGACAAATAAATTAAGAACCCTTATCGAAATTGCGACACAGTATCAGAATAATTATTTAACCAGCTTCAGACACTCGCGGAATGATATTTCTAAGAATGCATTTTATTAATTCGTTGGAAGTCGAGTCGGAAATGAGAGAAGCAGTCTTAAGGCTTAATCAAAGGAAACTGTGATCGATTAACATAGAACGTTTTAATTAGTCTGCTCTAATTGATCAATTAAATAACACCTGTCGGAATGAACCGTCTGAAAGAAGTTTTTATAACTGCCAGCTGTAAATCAAAGCTTTCCCGCCGCCTAATAATGATAATTGGACCCAATTCACCTTTCGGTCTTTTTAATTATCCTGCAGCACTCTCCCCTTTGAATTGAATATCGCGCAACCAGGTCGTTTGAAAAATACCTCGATGATTTCAGTCCAAACGAAGATTGGTATCTTCAGATTTCTGTTCCACTTATTCATTGTTACTTATTTGTGCGACTCTAAAAGTACAATACTTGTTGCACCGTGGCGATTGCATAAAAATCTCACTTATATGGAATTTTAAAAAAAGGTTATAACATCTTTCCCAATTAAACGTATATTACATTACACCGTGTAAAATATATTTCCTCCGTTTTCGTTTATGTTTCAATGGAAAATTCATGATTGTGTAATACGGCCGTAATGGTTTCGAAATTAGAGCAGAGATGAAAGCTCCATGCAACATTTTTACACAACGGTAACCCCGTTTCATTTTCGTGTATTTACCGGGTGAATTTGTCGCGGCGCTGTCGAATGTCATTAACTACCCATTTTGAATAAAACGAGTTAAATAGTTTCCAGCCGAGATTCCCTAAAAGCACCTTTCATGCCGCGCGCATTTCATTTACTGCAATTTACTACGAAATCCATATGAAAATAATTTTCAAACGTCGCTAAACGTAGTTTACGATAACATCCACGCCCCGACAAAAGTTATCAAACAGCATTAACGTCTTCTATACAGATCTGATATTGCCACACGATTTACGAGGGGACATTTTCGTATTCCCAAAGAGAGATGAAAACACCAACGAATGATAGATACCTATATTCGGTGTCACAAGTTTCCAATGCATTTCAAGATTACTCTTGAATATGGAAATACAAAAAAAAATCGTTTACAATCTGAACATCAATATATATATTAAATGAAACCATAAATACTAAAAGAAAGCTCAAAATATTGACATTGATAAAATATTAACAGCAATAATAGGTAATAATTCCCACTTTTATTTTTTCACATATCACACAAAATTACATTCCCGATCCAGAAATTACAAATTGAATCATTCCCTTCGTCCCATTCCTCAGTTCTCCGACCGCGCAAGACTAGCAAGTCCCATATCCTTTTTTTGCAAGGCCACTCTGAGAAGATGGAATATTCTTCCGAATGAAGTTATTTCTCCTCTATCGAGTAGTGACGCCGTGACACATCCCAGACAATTCGATTCGCTGAATTTTATTAGAAGAAAGGTGGACCTCTGGCGTTCCATATTTGCCACTGTATTCGGGACGAAGTTAGAGATCCGGCGCAGGATAGGAACACTCATTCGTCGATCATCAGTTTCGGTTGTTATCCGACGCGATACACGGCTGCCTGTATCACCAGCACGTGACTTTGCTCGTAAGCAAGGTTTCCTAGGTCCGCGCCAGGTACAATATAAAGGACGATGCTTCCGCACGATAGAAACAAAGAGCTGGGGGCAAGCAGAGCAGAGTGGGCCATGCGTTCCTCGAAATAACGTTAACCCCGACACCGTCTGACCAGTCACGTGCGCCGTGGAAGCCTTTTAAATTCGACGTTTCTCCGCCACCCACGACACGCCGGGATCGTGCAAACACCCCCTCCGATCCCTGCTTCGAAATCACTTCCCCATTTCCTTTCCATCGTCGCGAGCTTATCTACCTTCCATGCTACGAGCTACTTTAGTTATTTTATGTTCCAACGCGGCTCGATATTGATGTCTGGGGGTGTGAAGGCTTCTTGGACTCTTCAAGTTTCACTCTGTTTAATCAAACTATTGAGTTATGTGGTTAATATTAAAGAAAATGTAACTGTGTTAGTATTGCACTGACAGTTTTTTTTTCTCCTTTTTTCAGGTAAGATGTGAAGCAGTGAGACACTTTGCAGTCCGTGTAAAGTAAGTTAAAATTGGCTATACCTAGTACTAATAGAAATTATATTCGCATCTCGCAAAGAGGAAGAGTTTAATCGAAGGTAGCTTGGATATTTTTTTAAATTTTCTAATTATTGAAAGAAAATATTTGCACAGAAATTAGTGTCGGAAGCTCTTAAAGCAGTAGTGCGAACGGATCCATGTCCGCTAACTGTACTAGAATTAGCGAACAAATCGACTACTAGTTACTTGCTGCGCAGGTCAACTTTCCTTGCCTCCATGCTTCAGCATCATTCCATCTAGCATTATAAACGCAGAACGAGCGCCTAAGCTGCCATTCTCTCGTGTTTCCTCGCAGCTTTTCTTTCTCCGACTCTTTCGCCGACAATTCAATCGTCGTTGAAACGTCTGACAAATATCAGGAGAAACAGGGACCCCGGGATCAACGAAATTATCTATCGCGTAGAACGTGCAGGTGGAACGTTGTCCGTGCACACGTCGTTCATACGAACACGCCTCTGCCAGCAAACCATTTATTCCTGCTCGAATTTGATCACTTTGCGGGGTAGACGAGGAGGAATACTCTGAACGACGGATATTTCTGTCAAATATTCAGTAACAAGGAAATCTTGTATTAAATCTTTGTATTTTAAGAGAAATACTACGAAAAGTAATGGAAGAAATTTTATTTCTATCGGGTATATTTTATTTCTTTTTTTTTTTTACAAGGTTTTTTAATGGCTTATTTAATACCGAGTAATATAATTAATATTATTTCAAATTCTTTGTAACTTTTGTTTTTTGAGCCCAAAATGGAACTATGGCTTGATAATTTTAAGAATTGTCTCTATGGATTGGTAATTGTTTGCAAAATTAAGATCAGAATGTTATGCGATCCATACTAATTTTTTGTCATTTTACTCGGCGACAGGTTTCCATCACAGCTGTACCTAGGTGTTTCGATTCTTTTGCATATCCTCAGAAATCTCTTATAATAATGTGCAAGGTATTCTGTAATAAATGGCCATGAAACTTTGAGAATAGATAGAATAGAGTGCTCTGAGAAGATTAACTCTCCAAGATTTAGCTGTGTCTCGTCTTCGCTCCACGATGCAAAGCAAAGCAATTCCCCACGAGTATCATTAGAAAGGTACGTTTAACGTTTAGAAAGTATCATCCCGGGACGATGCGTGCTCCGTGCTTTTATTAAGGAACAGTTCAAGATGAATTTACTATTGGAACGGGACCAGATAAGAGGAAATACCCGCGCTTATACACGCCTCCCCTCGTACGTACGTTTTCCCTAGCCGGAAACGCGCGCGCGAAACGACAGCGTTACATTCTTTTTTCCAGGCGAGCCCACGAGTCAGCTAATGACTCGCTCTCAGTAGTCATTGTTCATTGTTCGACGATGTACGTTGCGATAATCTGCGCAACTTCCCTTTCAGGTTTCGTTCTCCTCTTTCTTCACCTTGTCGGCTCTTTTCAGTCGCGGGCGACGAAAGCTGTTCTCTTCTCGTTCATTAAACAGCGAACTTGCTAATCCGTCAGGCGTAATTATTGTGTCACCGGGGCTTCAGGGTTCCGTTTCATTACTATGCTTGCGCAAACGTGAGTCGCGAAGATCGCAATGTTACGTTCCCTTGATTTTCCAACGACCATGCGAAGGTAAAGTGTAGGGAAACTGATTCTCTACTTAAAAGGTATGCTTCTATTTTATAACTGACAATGGAAGTTAAGCAAAGCTATGCAACTGTGTGTGCAAGCAGAGTGATTCATGCCTAAGAGAAACCAGTTTTAGGGAGTTAAATCACCCCTTAAAAGAAACGCAGAATTTTCTTTTTCGTGGAATATCTTAAGAACCGTGAGAGATATCGAAAAGAAGTATAAACAATAGTTGCATCTTTCTTTTATATCTACAAAACTGCGTGAAAATAATTCTACAAAAATCCATAGTTTTTACCCCCACCACCAATCCTTAATTCGATTGCAGAGTTCTCATCGTACAATCGCATTATTACTCCAGTTTCTCAAACAATTTTCAGTAAACAGAATGTTCCTCGGAAACGCAGACAGTGCGAGGCTTTAGATCGCAGAGATCGTTGCAGGGGAATAGAATTGTTTGAGCTGGAAGCACGCTAGGAACGATCATCATACGCTGTCACTCCCATTCATGAATCATTCCCCGGTGTTCAAGGCGCCACGTAACCGTTCCATCAATCCCGTGTCGCGTGTTTTTTAGGTAAAGGATAAATTGAGAGGTAATAGCCTGAAAGAAATTCAGTTAACCGAGGCAGCCACGGGCGAAGATTGAAATACAATCGTCTTGGATTCATTTAGTCCAGGAGACCTGGTAATTCGCAATCTGCCTTTCGCCTGTTAGACCGCTGGCCCGAGATAAACTTTCAACGAGAGAAAACGCCTAGCCGCAACCTCCTTCTACAGGGTGTCCCCGAAACTCGATTACCGAGGAGATACCATCGATCTCTGTGTCCCTCGGTTCATTCCTCGCCTTCGCCGAGCCTTGCCTCTGCTCCGCGTAACGCCCTGTCGAATAATTGAGCAGGGTGGCAAAACTGACGCCCGAGTAACGCCCCAGAAATCGTTTTAATCCTCGACGCTCGCGTGGCCTTTCCAGAACAAGATAGCGAAGGAGACGGGGAATAGTCTGGATTGATAGAAAAAGCACGACATCGTGATCAAAGGGTCACGTTTTAAATTATCTCGCTCCTGCAAAAGGGCTGACTCGTCGTCGCGAACGTGCCTCCCGAGACACGACGATTTCTAAAGCTCCATCGACGAGAAAGCTGCGATCCTGCGATAAATATTTGCCGATCGACGCTTCAAGACTATTCCGTAACGCGATGGTATTCTAAGGGACCTAGTTACTGGAAGTTTCGCTACACCAAGCTCCGCGATTCCTTCATTTTTCATACTCTATAGATCACCGGTTGCGTTTCCACTGTTTCTGTGAGCATTCCACGATTTAATGGCCGTCGAAGGCGCTTCCTTCGGACGAACGTAATTTAAAGTCGATCTCTCGCGGGGCAAGGCGCGGGGTCGTTTCGCCGTCTTAGCAACTTCGTTACGTCGGGGGTGAATATCTAGGTTCACTCGGGCACGCAAGCTTCCACCCCACCCAAGGCGGAAACTTCCCCGCGAGTTTTGACGTATAACACACAGTGCGCGTAATGTGATTTCGGACGTAATTATTATTTGCGCGGGGACGTCCGCTGGTGTCTGGTTTAACGACGCCGATGAACCGTCGAGGGAACGTCAGTTCTTGAATTCAGACGTGACGGGGGACGAAGATGCCCGCGAACGCGCCCCGGAGCAAGCCGATACGTCGACGTGCCGCGCAACGAGACGGAGCAGAGAAGAGGCTGTTTCTGTCCGTAGCAAGAATCTGAAGAATTCATTAGGGGAAGCTGGCTTTAAACGAAGCAGGAATGCGCGGATGAAGGCTCGATTTTAATCGCGTCCTGGGCGCCCAGGCCCTGAAGAATGCCGTTAAAGCTTCGACGGTGCAGCTTCAGATGTTTAATCAAGGACAGCCCTGCTCCTGACACAACTTAATAGCAGGATTAATGAGGTCTAGCCTGAGGCCTAGGGATTAACAAGCTAGGCTTCTTCGGGGTAGCGTCTAGCGGTACAATGAAAGTCTTCCGCTTAAACAGAAATTGCAGGTGTTTCATGAGTGTTCAATTAAGATACTTCTGTTCTCCTTTTCCTCTGTTCAGGAATAATTTCCAGGAACGCGCTTAAATCGCTTTAATTAAATTCACTTCGATGCGATTTATAAAACGACGGGATTTAACTTCCGCGAAATCGTAAACAAGACGCGATTCAGATTTTCGAGGGGCGGGTGGGAAACTAAGTGTTCTCGAATGCAAATCTGCGTTACGCTCGGCGGAAAGCTGACCGAGCAAGGCCACCTGGGAAACTGTTTCCTCGACCGAGTCAAGGTTACACGGTCGTACTTGCGGACCGACGTGCACCCAACAAGGATTTCCAGTTTCTGAAAGTGGATCTGGCCACGGGGCTGGGAACTCTCGCCTTAACTTCCTGGATCCCGGTTTTCGAGCTGACCGTTCGTCCCGCAGCCTTGAGGAGACTCCGAGCGAGTGGAAACAAAAGTGTAATCTACTGGAGGGGTAGAAATGGTGTCAAGGATGAGACCTCCTTCGGCGCTCCTTCGTTTCACGGCGAATTCTAGCTCGCTGGAAGGAGGAAGGATCGAAGGGACGATTCGACTAGGAAGGGCTGCGGGGAAATGCCGCGCTAAAGTCATTCTAGAGTCTCGGTGTATAGACAGGCGAGGTTGCAAGCTTTTCGAACAGCTGCCAGTGGAATTTCAGCAGCTGGAGCCGGCTACCAGCGAGCCATATTAAGAAACGCATACCGAAACTATCGCAACGAGTGATCTCTGCGGGAAGATCAGCTACTTCGTGGTATCGGTGCGAGAGGGAGAGGCTCGATCGACTAACAAAGTCGAACGTTAACATTCCTCGCCGTGCGGGTAGCCTAGATAGCAGAAACAAGCACAGCCTCCTTGTTCGTCCACTTTTCAGGTCTCTCTCGCCTACTCGCCATGGATGAACGCTTCTAAACGTCGTCAGAAATCGCGACAACAGTCGAAGCACACGCGTCTGGGAATAATTATTTCTGATGAATTACTTCTACCGTTGTTGATATTAAAAACAAAATGAATGAACCAACGGTTCTTTAGAAGAAAATAGAAGATGGTAAAGAACGATCGGTGGGGCTTTGATTATCTAGGCTAATAGAAATCGAGACGTGTAATTCCCCGGTGTTTCTGGTAGAGGGATTATCAGAGGAATATGAAAGGACGGGAGGGAAAATTGTGGAAGAGGGACACGCGTGTTCTCTGCGCGACAATTGCATAAGCGACGAGTCAAGCGCTCTTCGCGCGAGCATTAACGTTGCAAAGTATTTTTTTGCGAAATTTTAATCGGAACCCAGCTCTCTGAATATGCGATACGATTAATTGGATTCGACGGGGATCCTACGGTGCACGTTATAACGCGCGATTTATTAAAATAATTTATGCGCCGCTATTGGTGGGGGTGGCGGAACAGTGGAAGAGGGGCAGAGGGGGAAGAATTAATGCCCTCGCGTGCGAATTTGCCTTTTATCGCGGCCGATTAATGCCGTTTCGAAGGTAATTCCGGCCATTCGGCTGATCCAGCTTCTGTTCTCGTCGAGACACTTCCCATCCACGCTGGAAATCCGTCGGATCCACTGTACCGGAGGGAAAATACAGGCATCTGGAAAGCTACTCCCGCATTTTCACTGCTTTCGTCTTCAGCTTTCCTGTTTCACCCGGTCTTATAAACTCTCGTGGAACGGGGAAATTATGTTTTATAGATTTTGTAAGGAGAGGGCTATGATCATTATTTCATTATCATATAGATTAAAAATAATTCTTGACTAATGCAAAGGAAGATGGTGGAATTAACTTATTCGAGTAACTTTCAACGATCGAGTGTAAATTTCATTAAAACGTTCGTTTAAATTTCGAGTAATATTCTTAACAATTAGTTGCATCCGGGCGAGTAAATATGAAATTATATTTCCGGCAATTAGCATCGTTGAAACGTTGGCGAATAATATTAGGATTACACGCGATTTGCCTGATCGATCTTCTGTCACGCAACGACAGAGGCTGGCGAACGCAGCTGTAAATTAAAAAATGATAATTATGAATTCCGAATGAATTATTGGCGGCAATAATTAAAAGGAGCGTTGTCTGTTATAATTAAAGATTAATTATTGGTGATAATTGTCATGAATATTCTCTGTCCTCGATCGATTTCGTATCCGTTTCGATGCGTGCCAGTCGCCTGAAATATGTTTATTGCAAGAATGGCTTCCAGACGAATTGTCGTTGATCTCCAGTTCGAATATTTTACCGCCATCTGCTAACACCCAAGCGCCGTGGACACGTGGATCGAAAGTTATTTAAAAAATCCTCCAAGACCTACGAAATTTCTCAAATATTAACACTCGTCCGGTCTCGATTTTCTATAATATTGACACGCTGAATACATAATTTTCCTCTGAAATTGCTACGCGCAATCCGTTACGTTTGGTTAATTAATATCCCTTGTTTCTGGTCATTTCGAATCGCATTATTTTCACGAAAAATGAATTGTTAATGAGCAACACATTAACGGGCTAATAAATTTACAGTTGCTGCGTCACAGGCTCAGATACAATTCGAAAAGCCTGCACAGCTTCAGATAACTGTTCAACTGCTGTATCATTTTTCTCGCGCAACGATTTAACCCAGTCCAGAGCAAATACCACCCACCGTCAGAGTCTCCGAAATTTCTAAGCTATTCTAATAGGATTCTTTGACTACAACTTACTAGTAACAAACACGAAATGAAAAATAATTCCTAAATAGTAAAAAGTTTCAATAGGTTTCCCATTTCTATTTTTCATAATTCATAGAAGTAATAGAAATTCCAACACATCTATTAATCTTCGAGCCTGTGGCTTGCCCTGATGAGGAGATTAACGATCTCGAGGTGCCCGATTTATTTCACCAGTGCTGAAACTATACAGGAATAATCTCACGCGAGAGAAACCTTAGAATTCTCCATGCATGTTTCTCAAAACCCAGTAACTTCACCCCTTAAATCTGAAATATTCCTGTAAACATTCCCGCAACGCTCACATGCCGTTTATATTGCACGAACAATTCCCTTCGCTGCGTCCTGCGATCGCCGTGGAGAAGACGCGCGCGCCCGATGGCCGCGATGAAAGGAACACCCTGTGCATAGGGTGGAACGGTTGCCCGCGTGGCCGTGCACGTAGCACTGGCCCGTTCACACGAGGTACAAGAGTATCGGCGGATCGGTGCATTCACGCGGCTCGCGCGAGTCGCGGATTATGCACCTATGCATTATTGTCAGCGTTGGTTTGCCCGCGCGACGTCGAAATGGAATTTATCGTGGCAGGCTTCGAACGACGGCGAGTCACGCGTCGCTCTCGCCCGGCAGATTTATTTGCGCGGACGGCGCGGGGGCAGGTAACTAAATAAATTCCGTGGTATAAAAATAAATCGACGCCCCGGCCGCCATACTACGCGGTCCAATCGGATTTCATTTCGGTCCGCAGAGCTTTGCAAGATATACGCCACCGCTCGTAAGTATTTGCCCACCCAAGTGTCTCGTCCGCGCCCAAAGGTGTGACGAGTTTTTCGAAAATTCCCCTCCGCAGCTGAGCGAAGATTAGCCGATAAATATACGACGCGAGATGAGTTCTTTAAGGAATATCAGAGAGAGAGAGAGAGGGAGTGTTAAAACGGGGGAATTGTAAATTGTTGGTTTGATAGGTGCTTTTTGTTTAGAAATACTGGAGGTTTTATTTATGTTCAGTTGATGGTTTATGCATTTTTCTTGTGTATAGAATATCGATGAGAAGTAGAAAGCAAGCTAGGGAAAGTTTAAGGGGTCTCTCTACCTTGACGGATGAAAAATGATGCAAAGTTTGGGAATTTTTTAAAACAAAACCATTAAATATATTTACTTCCATCTTTGTGGCTTCATTTATCAATCTTTAGAAAATATGAAAAAAAAATTGTACGCGAAAGTAGGAGTTATATCCTACTTGCTTCAAATAGAGCGCCTTTCAAAGATCATCTCAGCATTGTTAATATAAAATGTGCTATTGTAAGAGGACTTGATTTGTCTAGAAATTCTTTGCCATATAATGTTGAATAACTAGCACACTTTGCTGTTACTTCTCCAAATGACACACGATGCTTGCACAAGTAGTAATGCGCAGCGTGTCTGGCCACGGACGATCCGCTTCTACTCGCTACATATTTCTCTCCTCTCAGTCCTCTATGCTTAACGCCGAACAAGGTGCAAAAATTTCCCATAAAATTTCTTCAAACCTCCCTCCGCTCTTCCATTTTCCCTAATACAAAACACCTCTGCGTATCGCGGTGCTCGGTATGGCTACTAAACGCTACAAATTCTTCGCCCCGGAGCCAACAAAACAAATTCCACGTCCAATCGTACCCCACTCGACGGGATGTTGTTACAATCGCTATTAATGAATCTGCATGCGTGATATCAACGCACAGGAATTCCCTTGAATCTCTCACGTCCTTGCACGCATTCGCTCGCGGAGAATGTTGCAATGGCGAGGATATGAAACGTCGAAGCAGACATCCGCATCGAGGTAAGCCTGTTTCCGGTCCGTCAGATTTTTTTCCGCTTCCATCCACACGGTCAGCGTTTGGCCCCGCGCTGCTGTTCCCAATAAAACCACGAAACCTCGTCGGTTACTCAGCGAAAGAAATCGCAGTTCACGCATAACAAAAGTATTAGCCGTGACGCGATCTATCCCGCGGAGAAGAAGTTCGAAGCTTCGGTCGGTCGCTTTTGTTTCCCCGCTGGCGACGGAAATATCCGCGGAACGCGTTTTCTTTCGACTTTCCTTCCTTTTGGTTATTTCTATCATTCGACGGCATCTTGGTAAAAAGATATCGGCGACTGGAAACAACAGCTGAACGTACCGGAAAGTTGTAACGCGAGGATTCGGATCAACATTGGAATTAGAATACATTTAAATTTGTCGATGAAGTCACGAAAGGCGTAACGAAAGTTTCTGTGTTTTTAAGGAGTTATTTGAGTGTTCGAACTTTCGACAGTTGCCATTCAAATCCAAGCTCGCTTTGAACTCGCTCCTGTGTACAGAGTTGTTCTAAACTAGCCAGTTTGCACCGGCAGTTGTTTTATAATAACATCCTGTATAATACTTTCCTCCCGCTCCTCCACTCGCCACATAATCTAAACAGTTCACAGAACTGAGCCTGTTAGAGCTGAATCACGCAAATAGTATTAACGCTTGCCTAATTGTTAGTGTTGGTTGTTATCGCGGTGGAGAGGCACCGTTTAGGAAAATCGATGAAATCGTGCTCTGGTTCTAGCGTCCCGATAATGCGCCTTATCGAAGACTCCCTAACGATAAGTAATATACAGGGTGGTTCGGTAACCATTAGTAATTCCCTATCTACGAAACTGTGGACACCGATGAAATCAGAAGCCCGATCATTGATTCTTGACACGATAGAAATTGCTTTGAATATCAACATCATTCTTCAAATGCAACAATATAATTTACTCTTTATTCATGCGCTAATAATCATTGCACGGATCTACAAATGTAAAGTTGAAAGAGAATCAGTGGCAAAAAAGGGATTATGGATATATTCTTGTTATCCTCCGATTGGACAGATTTATCCATTTCTGTTTAAAGCACAAGAAATACGTAAAATATTATCAACTCCATAACTACCACTTATAGTGTGAAAACATGTATTATTCAATTAGTGTCCTCTTTTTAATGTTAAGTCGAAGCAATAATTTTATAAACAGTTTTTTCTACTTTATTCAGCGTTGATAAAGATAGAGCTGCACCTCTCACGCTCCTCGGGTGAAGTGTGTTCCCGTGTGAACATTAGTTTTATGGGCGAGTTCTTTTTTAAATATCAGGCAGACCGCGTGAAAACGCTGTTTACGATTCGGGATTTAGCCCCGTCGACGTTTCTGCGACATCATTAGCAGGTAGACTTGTCTTCTTCCAGTGTTACATATCCACGCCTTTACATACGCGTATAATAACTTTTAATTATATCTCGAACCTCGGGCACGTACTCGACGACATTTAGACGATTTATAATGAGGCGTATTAAATGAGCATGATTTTACCAGGCCGCGTAATAAATTCGCTTAAACTCTAGCCCCGCGAGTGTCTCTGCTTTGCGACATCATTAAATTTAATGAAGAAATCATTACACGCCCGCGTCGCGGCTGTCTTTGAACGCTTGTAAGCGATCGATTACAAAATATAAAAAGGGGACCTGGGCATTTGTCAAATTAAAATTGATTAAAATGTTCGGGGTAGCGTGTATCTCGAACGATATCGTGAAATACAGAAAGGTGTAATTGATTCGTACCACTGAAGCGCGAAATAAACGTGAAGCGCAAGAGAGCAAGGGAAATGGTCCTTTTGTGGTCAGACACATTTTGGAAATCAATATGATAGAGCCTATCTTTTTCTAACTTTCCACACGCGCATTATTTTAAAATTCCTTTAAAGAAGGTTGTCACCTTGGACGCATGAAAATCAAAGGATTAATTAGCAATTTTTTTCTTTTAAGCAACGAATTCGATAGAAAATCTGATTAACGACATACATCTTTTGAAGATTAAAAAAAATTTGTTGGTTCAAGTCGGACTCTAGCACCGCAATTTTATTGAGAAATAATGTTTTTAATCCTCAAAAGCTGTATAAGAAATGCAATTAATCAGGTTTTCTATTGAGTTCATTATTTAAAAGAAAAAAATTGTTATAAAAAAGGAATAGATCCTGCTCTTACCTGACCTTAAGATTATTTATATTACCCTTCTTCTTTTTCTCTACCCAGCGTGACATTTACCAAGAAAACGATGCTCTACTCTACATATTGCACCGCTATAATCTCAATATTTTATGCGGCACAAAGAAGCCGCGAGGTCCGCGATATTAAAAGGAAAAGGCAACGATCGGTAATCGTTCATATATAAATAACCTCGCACGGACACTTCTCAGTGTAATAGTAGTGGTACGAACTGTTACAAGCAGAAGGGAGATTGGAACGGCATTTGACGCGAATATTTCTGATTACAAATTTGATCGAAATCGACGAACGCTGAGCGTTTCAAGGAGCCCCTTCCCCCGATCGGAAGTGAAAAGGAGACGTGAATGGAAATCGTGGCGAGCGAGTTACGCGGCATAAAATGATCCGGAGGAGCGGCTCTCTAAGCGAGTAAACTGTGGATACTACTAAGTATTTATCTACCGATCGGGCGGCATTCGAAATGCAAATTGGACAGCGTTGCTTGAGCGAGGGTCCCCGCGAAAGTGGCGCGTCTTAGGCTTTATCGGGTTTTCAGAGTCACGCGTTGCTCCCTCCCCGCGCGCGCACAGGAGCCGAGAACAAACGAGATATTTTCTCTCCCACCTACCCTGCCTCTGCCGCTCGATCGGCGATTCGAAAGGCGCTCCACTTCAAGCCGTTTGCTCGGTCTAGATCGAAGAAATAATTTTCATTCAAGGATCGCTCTCTCAGCCTCGCTCTCTTTACGCGATCGGTTGAACCTCCGCAAAACCATCGCGCACCGGATGTCATCATCGTTTCACCTCGGATGCTCTTATAAATCGTCGGCTCGAGCGTGCGGGCATTTTCATCTATCATTTGCGAACGGGAATCCACTAGTAGTGAGCGAACAGGACTTGGCATTTTGTTTCTGCGACAGCAAACTTTTATAGTAAATATTAGGTAAATTGGTGAAGTGCTCCTTGAGGTGCAGAGAAGGAAGATTGCCTCGACTGAATCTCGATACAGTCGAAGATACTTTTAAAGTCAGACACTCTGCTACGAGTTACTTAAAGGTTTATGGCTAGTCAGCTGGCGAAAAAGAACGCGATTTTTTTTGTGAAATATCTACGGTGCAAAATCACCGATATCAAAACAGCTTCCGCGAGAATGACTGTTATTCGTTAATTTTGTAATGTTTTTCCATAACAAAATTTCTGAGAGTTGCTGCATATATGTACTTTTAAAATAAGCGAATAGATGTAAAAAAATATACAGTAGATATTCCACAAAAAATTCCCGAAAATCGCGTTCTGCTTCGCCCCGTTAATTTGGGTATTTGTAGAGATCAGAGGAGAGTACCATCGGGGAGTCGGTTTTGGGGGAATCGGTAAAGCGGCTTTCCAGTAATCGGAGGACCCGCGCGGATCATGGGTTAAAGTCCCGTCGCCCGAGATTCGCTTTTTCGCCTACAATACTCAACGCCTCTCTGCAACACCGCACCTACCAGCCACGCACAAGCTTCCTCCGTCTGTTTCAGCTACAACCGAAAAGAAACTTTCGCAACAACGATGGAAGCTCTATCGCCATCGTTCGAAGACAGTCGAAAAGCGATCTGTCACCTCGTCGTACCCGTGTCAAGCTATCCAGTCGCCCGATCGCTATCCAACGCACGTAATACGAATGGACTCGCGCCACCCGCGCACATTTCGCGGAGCGGGATGGCACGCGTTTCCACGATCGAGTCCGCGTTTACATACGCGGAATTAACGCGACAGGAAGTTCGTGTCGGCCGATCGGATCCAGTGTAAACGGAACAAACTGCCGAGTCGTGTCCGGGGTGTCGATTACGATGGGGGTTGGATCGCGGCGCGCGATAAGTGCGAGGAATAAATTCAACGTCCGCGAGTTAATCCGAGTTTGCCCCGTGGATCTCGGTCGATCCCGCTAATTAAATCTCGACGAACCGGCGCACCCTGACGATAGGAGAGAGGATAATCCGCGAGTATCGATCCCCGATCCCCTGGTAAGACTTGTTTCAACGACTCCCACCCTCCTCCACACTACCCTCCATCAGCCGAGGGATGAACTTAATTTCGCTGCCGTGGCAGGGTCTCGCCGCGACTTCCACTCGTTTCGCCCTCCTTCGGGGCCTCCCTTTGACTGTTTACGCAGTATAATTAACGCTGCGCACCGCGAAGACGTTAAAGTGAATTCTCTGCGGCTGATTTAACAGGGTAAACAAGATTGCAGCGGCCCTCTGCGAGAGACGTTCCAACCGGACGGAGACGTACCATCGTCGCTATAACGACGATGACGGTGTATCGAGCTTCCTCCTATCCCTTGCGAACGACCGTATTCCCGGCTCATCCACTTTTTTGAATTGCGTGGCCAAAGCTTTAGTGTGTTCAAGTTCGATAGAAAGCGTCAGAGTTTGCAGAAAATTGCTAGAGATCGTACAGGTAGCTTAGTTAGGTCGGTTGATTGCAGCTCTTACACGACGAGGAGTTCATTTTCATCATCTCGTTTTATGTGTTTATACTGCAGTTGCGCGGTTATACGGTAATTCTTTTTAATAAGCTTCTGCAATGTAGGGCTGGGACTATTTGTCGAATTAACATTCAAATACATGTTAAATATTCGAATATTAAATTATTACCAAGGACTACAATGTACACTGCCCTCCATAAGTAGATATTAGGACATTTGCTGTATTTACACAGAATGTGATATTTGGTACAGCTTGAATACTCAATGTTTTTAATTTAAAATACCAAATGAAGTAAAATTTGGTAGAGTTCTTCAATAAATTTCTAACATTTTCCACAATTATTCTCCACAGAGTAGGTATCCTAACGAACACGAGTATATGTTTATAGAGCAGCGTGGATTCGCCTACGAAATCCGTGGCCATTGCTTCTTTCACACCCTGTACAGATCGATGACTGGTTTCGTAGCTGAGAGAGGGGGCGGTCATAATTGATTTCTCGCGGTTCACGTGTCTGGGAAACGGTAACACGATCGTAATAATTGTTACCGTGGTATTAATCGGGGCTTCGCTAGCCGGAGCGCCGGTCTTCTACGGAGAAAGTATGGCATTAGGTGTCCATATTAGGTCTCCGCGGCGCGGCACAACTATTTACGTCCGTGAGAATTTTGTTATATGTATCGCTCGGTCCTGGAAATAGGCCTATGTACTCTTGACTCGCGAAGGAAAAGGTAATCAGAATGCCGGGGCGAGAGACAATGGCTTGCATCACTAATATTTCGCGGTACTTTCCTTTCTTGAAGCGCAACTCCGGGACGCGCGCGATTTCAGCCCATCCAACCAGCCAGCGAATAAAACTTCCTCCAACGGTTACAGGCGTCACGTGCCTGTCCCTTCCTCTGTACTTTGCATTATTATCCGCCGTGCAACGGGGTACTTCGTCACTCATTATCTCTCGCCGTTGTAGGATCCGAACGAGCATCATTATTATCTAAATATTCTAAACAATGGCTTCTTGAATTTCTTCACTTGCTCAGGATAGAAATTATCCAGAAGATCATTGCGCATTGCGTTTCAAAATTTAAAAAGTATAGGCCCCTCTTTTTCGACGTCGTCATTCTCAACTCCCAACCCTGTGGATCCAAATTTCAAGCTAGCCCGAATTCAAGCGTATGGTGATTAGATCCTAAGACACCTACCACCAGCGTCACTCGCAACCGTTTGCCTTTCATCGGAAAAGTGAAAGACGTTGATTACATAGCGTGACAAGTCAGCGACACAGGCACTACTGTCCCTGTAGCATCGTTACATCGATGAGATCTCGGCAAGGAACGTATCCTATCAATTTAGAAAGAATCGCAGCCGAATCAACCGATTTTCTCCATACCGAAGTGCCACATACGGTGACGATTCTCCCTCCGCTCTCCTCGATTGTGGCTCGCTCGTGTTGATACGCGCGTGGGCATTTCGAAGCGACGAGCCGACTCGTCTGTCCCAGTTAACGGGATAAGAACGATGAGGGGACTCACCGGCGAACGACAGAACGAGCGCAACAGAGGCCAGCACGCAGAGGTGTTCGTGCAGCCGCATGGTCCTCCTCTTCCTGTCCCTTTATCCACGCGTCCCTCCGCAGCAAATGGCCCCTCCGCGCTAAGCGAAGCTAGGTCCTCGGCGTACGGCGAACGAGCCTCATCCTCGGCACTAACGAAGTCGCGTCCCGAAGTGACAACGGCGTTACGGATGAGCACTGGCGAGAGGGGAGCGTGGCAACGAGCGGACGGGGAACGCGCGCCGACGATGGTAAGCGGTCCTCAGGACGTGAAAGACTGAGGAAAGGCGCGTTTGTTCGGTCGTTGGTCCGCTCGGCGATGTTAAGCTTCTGCCCACCTCTGTTACTTCGCTCTCCCTGCCAGCCATTCCAATCTCTGCCGCTCTCCCTTCGCGGCAGTGAGCTATGGGTCTCTCCCTTCACGGAGGATCCTCGTCGCCGATGGAAAGCCGCTCGGCCGACCTTCTAGTTCACGGCGAAACGATGACACGTCGATGTGTATCGATGTATATCGGCGGGCATAGCTGGTCGTTGATATTCTGGCACCGCTCGCCAACGTGTTCCCTTTCGACTTCGAAGGATACACGCCCTGCAAACTCGTAATCCAATGATCCTTGGATCGATGAGTAAACTGCTGCTCGAGGAACAACTTCTCGGTGATGGTATTCTATATCGGTATTATTCTTCTAGGCCTCACTGGAATTCATAAGTATTAGGATTTGGGACACCTACTCTGGTTTAGGGCTGGGACTGTTTCTCGAATTTTTCGGTATTCCAGTAGTCGAATATTTCTGTTGCTCAATTATTTGGCGAATATAATTCGAATATCATTTGAATATTCGTAGCATTCGAATAATTGTGAAAAGAGTTGCAAATTTAATGAAAAACTCTAAGCAAGATATTTTACTTTATTTGGTATTTTAAATTAAGAGTATTTTAAATGGAACGAATAAAAATATTTTTAACGCATATTCAATAAAATTCATTACGTGATTAGAAAAATTTATTATAGACTAAAATCCAGTTTTCTTTTCTTCTTACAAAGCTCTTTCTTTGGGGTGTGTCAGAGCCCCTTGACACCCAACACCACTGTACAAAAATATTGCATTTTCTGCAAACACAGCAGGTGTAGTAATACTTTATGAACGACGGTATACGTGGGAGTGCTTTTTGATACTACAAGCGTTCAAAATCAGACGTGGAACATTTGCTCAGGGCCCACGTTACACATCAGAGTAATGAAAAGAGTTGGTGAACGCGCATGTATGTTGGAGAGCTTCTGTTCTTTATTCATATGCAGTTTTTCAGAGCGTATTATGTGTAATGCTCTTTATCGTCTGCAGCGTGCAAACAGAAAGTGGAGGTTGAGATAATTGTGGTAATATTATGACGAGCGTGAACTGCGAGATCTAGAGTTTTATTTAAACTCTTTGGTTTGACGAGTCCGTGGTGGCTTTTTGTTGGAAAGTTAACACAAGCTGTATGAAGCGCAGATAAACTGAAGGGAATTTTTATAAAATTGAATTAACAGCGATCGTATGTCTGATTACATAACAACTAAAGTATTCGGGGGACGAGCACAAATTATCTTGTTATCCTCCGTCAAGTTATTCTCGAAATTGGATACCCCCAATTCGAGATTAAATCAACAACTCGATTCCTTCGCGAGTACCGCGGTTAGATCATCGGGAGTCGCGAGGAAATTTCAATAAGTAACATAAACGTTTTCCAAGGAACTTTAACTGAAAAATAGGAAACGAAACTACTATTTCGAACAATTATTATGGATCATCCAATTTCAACACTTACTTGCACAAAGCTGTCTTCTTTTCTCTTCTCATATAAATGAAAATAAGTTCTCGAATTTGTCTCTAATCAAGCTCTTATCGTCTCACCTCATATTCCCAGTCAAGAATCCCTGTTTTCAAGATTCCTCTCACCCTAATTCATAGACTTATAAAAAAATACACAAACTTTTAAATGTAGACGCAGAGGTATACCTACTCGTCGAATTGATTCTCAGAAGTCGTTTCACTCCGTGACACGATTAAAGATGCTACGATTTCTTAACAGGCAGCTCGGGCCACTAGTCGAATACTAATCGGAATATTGCATAACGCGTGTGTAGGTACCCTGCGCTCCGCTATGACACGTTGACGTCACAATAGACACCATAGATTTGACGTTTTTAAATACCAAAGTATTCATCTAGCGAATTTTATAATATACATAAAATTTATGGATTCATCAAATTATTAATGAATTAGTTCATAATATTTCATAAATTCGTCGATAATAATTTAATTACAGAGATTTATAATTAAAGACACGTCAACGCCTCTGCATTTCAGAAGTTGAAAATAACTGCGCTCTACCCAACGGAAACTCAAAACGCTGATACAGTGGAAGGTGCCATCACACAGCACTTCGCTTACTTGCACGGTGTTCTGCAATCGGTTGAGAGAAAGATCACCGAGACGTTGCACCGGCAACGCAATTCCCGGAACAAGAATATCGACGAGATCTCTGAGCTGATCAAGGAACTGGAGGATCGATTGCACTCCGCGCTTCTCGTAAGGATTTCCTTCCAATTCGTTGCGACTAATCATTGCTGATAAGCCTTATCCCTAATTATTCATATACCTCCTATTTGTGATTCGTTACTCGCCCCACGTCGCAGGGAATTTTTAAAATTTAATAATTCTAAGATTTCATGGTAAATGTGCTAAGTGTAAATGAAACGATGAAAAAAGTGAATTACAGATAGTATCTAATCACAGAAAGTAGCAATTGTACAAAGATTTTTATGGCTTCAGCTTGTTTTAGCTGTTTCGTTTTAACATCTTTAAATTCTCGCCGGGTACATAGTTATTATTTTGGACGTGGACGCGCGCAGATTTTTCCCGCAAGGACGCTGCGACGTGCCGCTGCCAAAAGTAATTCGAGATGAAATCGCAGATGATACTGCAAATTTTCCGCGTGTCACGGGACGTTTGGAAATTTAAAAATCTTCCCCTGCTAGCTACAGCGTGTGCACGTGACAGGGGAGACGCGAATTTTCATAATGAAATTATTAGGAACGGGCATATTGAAATGAGCTTGACACGTCGAGAAAACGTTATCCACGCTTGACGATTAATTTTCCGGCTATCCTTTTTTCGGCATTAATGATAAGGGAAGAGGAATCCTTTATCAGTAGTGGTGCTCGTTGCTTTGAATATCACAAATTCGTATTTTGCGAACGGGTCACGCTTTACAGGTGACGACTTCGATAGAAGAAAATCTGGACAAAGTGGATTTACAGCAGGTGATACGGAAATTGGAGGAATTGGCAGATATTCCCTGTCATCTAGTTGTGAATTCCGTACAGAATGACCAGGAAATCAGGTAAATTATACTTCCTTTCAACAGAGGAACTATTATCACATTTTTATTCATACATAAATGGAGTATAATATTTATGGCAAATCTTAGAAACAAATTTGTAGAACAAAGTGTCGATGCTCTGCTGTTAGGCAGCACTGTGTAATAATTTATAGTCATTCTCTAAAGTAATATTGGTAACAATGCTTAATTTCATTGTTCTGAGTTCTTCTTGAAATGTTAACGATTATTTCTATGTATTTCATTGCGAGAATTGCTTAAGGAAGAGGGAAATCGCGTTTTAGATTTTAAACTAAAAATAATGTCTCTCGAAATTGTTACTACAGTGGAAGTGCCTTTTATAAGCAGAACGGATGTTATTAATGAGAGTAGGAAAATGCAGAAACGGTGTGCAACGTGCAAGATGCAGAAAATTGGAATTAATTTCATTCTCTGGTTTTTGCCAACTCTAAATTGTATATTTATGCATTTTCTCTGTACAATTTCATCCTTAAAACAAATTGCTATCATAACTGACCTTAATAACTGATTCCCAAATGTTCTTTCGGGAAATTGTTTTGAAAATGCCTCCAACCAATAATTCGAGACATCGAGCATAAGAATTAAAGTGTTTTGGCACTTTCACAGTGTTTTCTAAGAAGACTCTTCAATTACGTTTACCATAATTTTGAGTTCATTTTCTCTCGCCATTGTCACACTTTACAATCAAAAAAAGAAAGAATCAATTGAATCCCTTTAGCATACTTCAGTTTCACATTTCTTCTTATTATCTTTACTTTTATTTATTCGTCGCGTGTGTCATTAAGACAAGCGAAAAACAATAGAATTCCCTGAACGGTCTTGGAACACATGGATCACAAGCTCCTCGACACAGTAAAAATCCAAAGCTTTTGTTAAATCAAAATCTTCAGTATGTATTGAACAATTTATTTTCCTCGGCACCGACGATGGTGCAGAGTCGGACAAATCCCCTGTCGTTTATATCCGTAAGCAGCTTACAGATGTCCAAACGAAAAGTGAATGAACGCGAGGGAGAGCGGCATAAGAGTAATTAATTAAAGCGAAGTATGCCTACGGTTGCGTTATAAAGCGGCTTGGAAATATATTTCTTTTATCATTCCTCTTTTAACCGCGAACAACAAAGTTCCGTTTCGCTTGTGTTTGACTAAACCAGAGCAGACATAATAAAGCTCTTGTTGGTCGATAGTACACCTAATCCTGTAAGGGACGCCAAGTGCTGGAAACTGTAGTGTTCCTTTTACAAAGTAACAAATAGATGCAAACATAATTTGACGTATAAACATAAAACCTCTGAATTCGAAGCTCCCACTCGATAAGATTAGTTGTTAGGATTCCCTCCTGAAAATAAGAACTATTTTTCTTGCAGATTCAATGTTGACGAAAGCATCGTGGAAGCCCTGCAGAAGCACTGCAGCGTGCAGATACCTGCTGTATCCAGTTTTAGTTTGCAACGAACAGAATTGTTGCCGGACGATTACGAAATGGAGCCACTTACAGAGGAGATCAACATTCCAAGTAACATTAATGTCTTCTTTCTAGAACCAGTTGCCGCGGAAGGCGCCTAGTCAATTGCTCCGTGGCCCTCGCGTTGGCGAATTTAATTTAATTTTATTTTCCACAGGGTTCTCCTACAATTCGTCTATGAGAATGAAATCTGAGTCGACTGACTCCCTGCACTCCCGAAAGAATGACAATCTTCCTGCTGTTGGTAAGCGATCGTTTCGTTGTCCCTCTGGAATCCTGTATTCCTAAACTTTACTCGTATTCCCTTCAAATATTTATAATTAAACATACCACTAACTATTCTAATTGAATTTTCAAGGATGCTCCGAGATGGTCCGCGTCACCCACGTCGTTGATCCATCCTGGTTCTACGTCCAATTGATGCAGAATCAGAATAAGATCACAGAGCTCAGCAAAGGGCTGTCGACGATGGCCAATACTTGGGGAATCACGCCCACAGACGTTACGTTGAGTATGAAATCAGAGATAATCGCGGGATAAAGACAACCTCCCCTTATAATCGTATCTTGTACCACGAACCTACTAATTGCCTCTGTAGATGGATTGTACGTCGTGCAATCTTCAAAGGACAGACTTTGGTATCGCGGCCGCATTACAGAGAAGAGAGTAGACGTCAAAGGTGACGTGAAGTACTGTGTCCTGCTCGTCGATTATGGAACGGAGGAAACAAACGTGCCTGTGACGAGGATGAGGAACATTGTTCCCCAATTCGCCATGATGCCCGTCCTGGCCATCAGATGTACGTTGTTCGACGTTGTACCAAACGATGGGAAATGGCATCCAGATGCTACTCTGGCCTTCAAGAAACTAGTCTGCACGTAAGTAACGCCGATGATCCGTCGTTCGTAATCCATCGAGTATCTTTTAGACGACTAATAATAATTCTGTTCGCTGTTTCAGAAATGCCATGGTTTCGATGTCCATCGCGATGATAACTGGGGACACATATTTCGTCGACCTGTGCGTGATTTCCGCCCAAGACTCAGGCCTGATATCCGTGAAAGACTCGTTAACGTACATGAAATACGCTACCTGTGTATGCCCGAATCAATTAATGGTAATTCCCACGTTGTTTCCGATAGTTTCTGCGTCGATCGCGGATCAGGAAATTCATAGCTGATTCTGTGTTTCGCAGAGGACCAACCCAGACTCCACGAGGCAGTACTATAAGGAACAACTGGAGATAGAATGTTACACGGAAGTGCAAATTCTGTCCGTCGAATCGCCGAGTGTTATATACGTTCAGAAAGTAATATAGTTTTCTTGGCATTCTTGTGGCCCATTTATTCTGATAACTTCGGATATCTTTACTCATTCTTTGTCCAAGATTTTCGTAATCATTCACCTTTCAAAATTCTTTCGTTACTTTTATATATTTTTGTATTTCCGTTACGTAGAAACACGCAAACAGGTCTTACTTTTGCACAATGGTACGCGAAATGACTGAGCACTATAAGCATAACACATCTGCAACCGAATTAGTCCCTGTACCATGTAAAGGTAACATTTCGCATATAAGTATATTTCTTGTTTTCCAATGCTTGTTGATGACCTATTTAGAAATGAATTTTCTCTTATTATGTGTATTAATTATCCGCACAGATTTACCATGTGCCGCGCTAGGGGCTGATGGACTGTGGCACAGAGGTCTCGTGTCAGAAGTTACAGAAAACACTGTAAAGGTTTTTTATGTTGACTTGGGATACAGCTTAACGTTAAGTTGTGATAGTATAAGATCACTTTCCAGAAAGTACATGGGCTGCAGAACTCAGGTGAGTTTGTGTGAAAATATGTATATTTCCTCACACTGGATTATCATATGATATTGTTAATTAATACGTAAACTTAAAGGGGGATTCTTCTCCAACAGCCCCAAAAGTAACGGATAATTTAAGAATTATTTTTAAAAAACTGTTGGTCATTAAACTCTTTTGGGATATAGGGGAGAATGTGTAATGGCGGTCACTTAAGCAATAATTGTAATAAAACAAAGATGTAAGGTGCAATATACTTGAAAATGATTTTTTTGTAAACTTAAACTATCAACCTATACGTAGGATACGAAAATAATTAATTTTATATTGAATTATTCAATGAAATTACAAAAAACAAAAAATATGTGCTTTTCCGCCATCGTCTACACCTGCGGGTAATAGCAGTCACGCTCAATACAGTGTGCCTTCCAAGCTTTGGGTCAGAAATTTGTTTCTTTACCCTCGATTGCAGAGTTGAAAGGGGGATATTTAATAGTTTAGATACTTTTCGCATGGATTGTCCATCTTGAAAAAGCTTCACTGCGTTTTTAAGTACTTCAGCAGTCCACTTGGCTTTTGCAGTTCTTCTAGTGCGAATTCTTGCCATCTACAGAATAAAATTGTTCTAATGAAGAAAGTTTTGTTTATTTTACACTAGTGAATAATGATAATCACGTTACGGGCACTAACAGTCAAGTGACCATCATTGCCCGCATACGTGTTCATTGATAATATTGAAGATTAGAATGAAATTTAATATAAATATATTTAATTTAAATATGTAATCCTTTTCCTTGATAGAATATCTATATTTACGTAATTTTGAAATGTAAAATAAGCTTCAGAATTAGTACTTACCTCTTATGTTGTGTACACGAAATATTACATCGACGATGTTGAAAACACAAAAAGGCTAGTTTTCCTTGGTTGCTTAACAACGACGAAGACGAAATCGTTCAACAATATAGCGAATGATGTCGTGGAACGTAAGGAAAAGAAATTTTACATTTCGGACATACCGTTTTATAATAACAATACTGACCGCCATTGCCAACTGACCGCGATTGCCTCATTCTCCCCTAAGGAGACAAATTTAAACTTGCAAAAAAATATTTTTTTATAAATAATAATAAGGGTAGACAGAAAAAAAATTCTACAAGTTTAAAGATGCCTCCTTATATCCCAAAAGAGTTTAATGCAATATGACCAACAGTTTTTAAAAAAAAATCATCAATTTGGGGGAGCAGTTACACGAAGATCCCCCTTAAAGGAGATTTGAAGCGTAGTATCCTATAGAGATAAGTCGAATTCTAAGTTCCCGTAGCGCAGAACGTTCAAAGGCTTAATTTCAAACATTTGTATTAAACCCTCTCATTAGGCAATCAAAGTCGCGTTAAAGAATATAAAACCAAACAACCCTAAGAAACAATGGGGCGACGAAACGAACGAGTTCCTGAAGAAATTCCTCATGAGCACGAAGAATTTTAAGATCGTTGCATTCGAAAAATTCCACGACTTCTACACCGTTGCGATGTATACTTACGATAGAAGCAGCGTCGTTCACTTATTACTGAAAAACAACCTAGCAGTGAATGCAAGGTAAATAATCTAAATAAACAAGCCTTACTATTCTTCTCATTTTTTCTCCGTTTACGATGTACCCAAAATCACAAAGTCCACGCATGTAATCGCATTTTTTCCTACTCTGCAATAGCTTCCACAATAAAGATGGGAATATTAAACGCCAGAAGAAGAACAAGCCACAGAAGAATGCCGTCGCTGCAATGCCACCTCAGGCGCCGCACAACGAGCCAGATATTAGTACCATAATTGAGAAGAGCGTGAAGAGGAAAAGCGCATTAGACGACGCTGAAGATCCTTTCAAAGTTTGCGTCGTGATACACCACGCAGAATCTCCAGATTGTATTTACGTCTCTGATGCCACGTGCGAGCAGCGCGACATCGACCAAATGACCGCGCAACTACAGGAGTTCTACAGCAAGTATCGCTCCGCGAAACGAGATGTTTGGACCAAGGATACTGTCTGCGCTGTTTTCTCCTCGAAGACCTACATGTACTACCGCGGCCGAATTATCGACATAAAGTCTCCAGAAAAAGTGCGCGTGTTTCTGTACGACGTAGGGCTCGAAGAGACCGTCACGCTAAACGACATACAATCGTTGTATCCGCCGTTCTTCAAAGTGCCCACATACGTTTTTAAAATAAAGTTGACTGGTATATTACCTTGCGGGGGATCGATGAGCTGGCCGTCGCTATCTTGCGAGGAGCTGCGCGGAATTGTCAACACTAAACACTGCTGCAAGTTCTATATATCGAAACTTGTAAGTATTTTATACCGTATATTATAATTGGGGATTGGGTTCAAAGCTGATTCGTAAATTCTCGGAACCTCGAATCCGATAGTTCGCTAGGCGTCGAAACTCGAAAGTCTTGAAACTTGAAGTGCCACTTCTGTTTTATAAGTGGAATAGCTTGTTTTAAGAACTGAAGTGAATAAAATTGTTGCGTATATCTCTGTTGAACATAGTTAAAGAAATTCTCGACACACTGCGAACGCTTTGAATTCTCGAAACTTGAAACTTTCTTGGATTTAGAGGTTTCGACTAATTATTATTGTTAATATTATTATTGAAATCAACGGGTGATTTAAATAAATTCATTTATTTATTTCAATTTTTAAAAACACAACGTTATTCGATATAATTCTCTATAATTGTTTGCTCTTCGTTGTTGCACAGGAGGTTGAAGATGTGGACGACGCTGCGATACCAGTAGAACTGTGGATTAAACAGTCGAAAATGGACGGTCCTTTAACACCCACAAGAATCGAAATTAATTCTGTCAGTAGAATGCTGGTTGAGAAGGGAGTAGCCTTGCCTATAAAGGAGTACGTAACACTTTTTAAAATGTTTCAAACGTTTCGCGTTCCGATTACATTCTCATATCCTTTTCGCATTCCCAGATACGCACAGAAACGGGACAAAATACTGGCGATCGAATTGAAGCGGCAAATGAGAAAGAAATTGGAGAGATTGTCGAAATCCGAGGTAAACGTGAAATGGCAAAAAATTGATAACGAGCTGAACGAATCTATCGAGAGCATTGACAAGGAGGTATCGAAAGCATTCCTGCGTTATTCCGGCTCTGAGTCTGACAGCGACGATTATAGTTCAGAAGAAATATTGGATAATATCCCATCGCTCCCGAAGTTATCCGTTTGGCTGCCAGCGGTCCCGATAGCGAAAGATTCATTTATTGCTATACCTACTTACTTGGACCACAATGGCAACCTGTATCTTCACTCCAAAGAGCAAAGTGTGCACACTTCTCGCGACTCCATTATTAAGTGTTCACGTAGCTCTTGAATTCTCTAACATTGCGTTTTTCCAGATTCAGCGGAACTGCGAAAGATAGAATTGAAACTGGAGAAACTGTATAAGAATTGCAGGATAGAATCTTGCGACACGGTATGGGCAGCTGGAGACCTCTGCATCGCGCAATACCACGCGAATAAGAAATGGTATCGGGGCACAGTGATTAATGTTCAGGAGAATGAATTATTCAATGTAAAGTTTCTGTTATCTGTTGTACTACGTAGACTTACCTTCGCGTAACACTTACTAATAACCGAGATTTTCCGTGGCATAGGTCGAGTTTGTAGATTACGGAAATGTAGAAGAATGTACAATTGGAAATCTGAAGAAGGAGGTCGTCTTGGAGAACATTCCAATCCAGTGTACAAAATGTATAATCTATAGCTTAATCCCGGTAAATAGCTTTAAATCATCCAACATCGTCGCTGCTAAAATATTTCTGCTTGATTAATCAATGTATTTCAATTAATTTCTCTGACAGGGATACAATAATGGGCAGTGGAGGATAGATGATTTGGATAAAATACACAGCCTTCTCATTGAACAGGAATGCGTGATAACAGTCTTAGACAGGTCCAAAGAGTACCTTGTTGTGAGTAATCATCTAAAATACAGAATCCATCTTTGACGGTGTAAAAAGCAGCGCCATTATACGGGATTATTCTTTCAGATTTCTGTAACCCTGTTGGAAACAAACAAGCACTGCCACAAGAAGACAGACTTAATCACATTTCTCGTCAACGAATGGGGAATGAATATTAATTGCAATTTGAATGATAGCATCCCTTCTGAAACCTCGTCTTTAACAGAGAATGCAGATGCAGTTATAGAGAACTCAGAATTATTTTGCTCAGACGACGAGAGAGTAAAGGATGCGGTTATCAGTGGATCTCCCGTAGTGTTCAAACACTCGAATTCCGGCGAAACTAAGAACGAGAGCTGCACCACGATCGACGTGGAGAACTTATCGTGGAGTAAAGCAAAGGGCGGGATAAGCGCTTCAACGCCATACGTGATATCTGTAGAGAATCTTCTGATGGATTACAAAATGGTCGATATCCCGGACGAAATAGAATACATCGAAATAGAACTGTGCTGCAGTATCAGTGCTTTCGAATTTTACGCCCAGCTAAAAGAAAACGTGCACTCCACGGTATACAAATCAAATTTAACAGGATGTCTTTCGTCTTATGGTGCTTTCAAATAGATATATTCAGTACATTCGATATTCTCCTTATTTTAGATATTGCAGTCCTATTATAAACAGTATCAACTTCTAATGAATGAGTTGCAAACAGAAGCGTGCAAACAGCCGTTGATCGAAAGCATCGAACCCCGTAAGTATTACTTCGTGGCGCGTACTGGGAATTATTTCTAACATCAATAACAATCTCCGACAACATTACGGTAAACCTAACTCTGTTCACAGGCACACCGTGTTGCGCTCAATTTACCGACGGGCTTTGGTACAGATGCCTTATAATAGAGACCGAGCCGATTAATGGCACAAATAACATTGAAATCAAATTGCTATTCGTCGACTATGGCAATGACGAATACAGATCAGTGGACCCAGAACTGTAAGTCAACATTCATATACATTCTCGTCTGAAAACTGGTACTGTACATCTAGCTACGAGAAAAGCATTCTTTCCTAATCCACTGCAATAGTTAATGAAATATATAAGAAACTAGAGATTTATATTTTTTAAAAGTTTTTTTACAAATTTTTCGGTCGAAAGTTTTCAATCATTTTATTTAAGAAACTAGAGAACATACTTGTCCTTTTTATTTACATAAAGGCACGAGTTGCATAACTTGAAGAAAGAGTGGATGGAATTGCCAGCTATGGCAATCAAGTGCAAATTGTGGAACGTGGAAGTTGTTTCTTTAGCAGATCGCAAAGCTCTATTATCCAAATTAGAGAGTATGTATAATAAACGTGTCATAGCCACAGTGAAAGTAAGTGAACGCGCATTATACTGTCATCTTTCGTGTCTTGTGCCGCGCGCTGATTATTTATTATATATTTTGGTTATTGCAGAACGTCGATAAAATTTACATGTACGTTGAATTATACGAGGACGAAACTCGGAAAGAGCTTATGTACAGCGCGCTCATCAAGGAAGGTTTGTTCAAATTCAAATCGAACAAAAATTAATAGACTGCGAACCTTTATTTTTACGCTATTTATAATAGTAAATTAGTTTGAAGCGATTAGATTCCAAGATACAAACGTATGGATCTTTCTGTTCATTATTGTGATATTACTAAGTTTTTCATTCGTTCGTTATTACTGATACTAAGATCAAGTTCCACTTACGCCCAAATCGCACGCGCAGGAATTTCCCACTTGTTGTAATAAAATGAATATCAGAAATTATATGTTCCTGTTTTCGAGTCTTAATTTCCGATAATGGCTCTTTCGCAGATTTCTTTTCCATATTTCAGGAGATTCATAAATTTAAAAACTAAAACCACGGTAATTAGGGAGGGGGATTTTGGCGTAAGTGGAATTCGTCGTACGAAGCAACTTTTCTTTATTTTAAATTTATTGACCGTCCCATGTCGAGGTTACATATTATAATTTTATGAAAAAGCGATAAAGGATTGTAATCCTGTAGAATAAAGAATCTATAGATTAACGTTGCGTACTTTTGGCGATCTGTTCTTTAAGTACTAAAATACTTTGTCTTTGTTCAGGCGGTAGCATCGCAATTTGTTCGTCGGATAACTGTAATACTTGCATTATCAACGCGGCCTGTAACAAAGTCATAATTAGTTTCATGTTCTTTTGCATATCACATTCATCGTATCGTTATATAATATTTTATATATTTTTATAGAAATCAATTAATACATATATGCATATATAAACATATTCATTTAATGTCTACCTTTTCCTGATCCGACGCTCCACTGGGTATATTCCCGGACGTTGACATGCCTGCCATAAGCCTCGAAGTTGCAGACGACGTTGTAGATGCTGCGATCGAAGTAGCAGGAGCTACAACACTGGTTGCAGCGACACTTGAAGGCGGAACGGTGGGTGCAGCCACGGGTCTCGGTACTGCCGGTGGTGCAACTGGCGCTGGTGCTAAAAAAAAACCATCAGATTGCGAAAACTAGATTTGTGACGAGGAAATATTTTAAAACCAGTTCGAAGTTCGGGAAACGTACGATTAACTTTCGTAATTCTTGGATCAATGGGCATCCTTGGATCTCTAGGGTCCCTTGGATCTCTACCAAATCTATCTGTTCTCGGATCACGACAAAAGCTGCAAAAGATACAATGCTTTTAGGAAATCTCGAATATAACTGTTATAAATTATCTAAAGTAATTATGAAACCTCTCCACTCCTTCGACAGGAAGAGCGCTGTAAAAAAGAGTAAACCTTTCAATGATAATATTAAGTTACGAATATTCTCTCATCCGAAAGTAATACTAACTTCTCTGCGATACTAAATGTACTCAATCCCCTGGGATCGGTGGTGGTGGACACAGGCGCAGGTGCGCTGACAGGCGTCGGTTGTACTTGCTGAGGTCCCCTCAGATCTTGATCCATTCTAGCTAAGCGTGGATCCATTTGTCTGTCTAACGTACGTAGATCAACGTCTTGCCCTGTTATGAAATTACACTATGTAGATACGTGCGGTGAAGATGCATTTTATTTTTCAAATCATCACATTCGGGTACTAGAAATAATGTTCAAGTATTACCCAACGTTATTCCTGGAATTCGATTCATCTTACCAGCAAAGATTGCTGCCGGAGGATTCGCAACTGGCGCTGGACGCGCAGGAGCCCATGGCTCTTCGATCCGTGGTACAATTGGATGTACGACTGGTTTATCTGCGGATGCTAATACGTTTGGTATTGGATTCGCTTTGTGTAGCATGTTAACCGCCGTGTGAGGATCCACGATTCTCATCACTACCTGCGCCTGCAGCAGGGCGTACGCCAGTTGAGGATTCTGAAGCAACATTTGCCGCGCCTCGTTCGGGTTGTTCTGCACGCAGAGCTTCATTTGCTTCATCAACTCGAACATTTGCTCAGGTGGCAGAGACGCGACGGCTTTGCTTATCGCTTCGGGAGCTTTGTCCGCTTGCACTGCCTCGCCGTATGGATTTTCTGTATTCTGACCTTGCAAAAGGCTTTGCATTTCCATCCGACTTTTTTCTGTGCAAGCATTGTCGACGCGCAATGTCCTTCCGCCGATTTCATAACCGTTCAGATTTCTCATAGCACTGAGGGCAGTTTCTTGGTCTTTGTACTCGCAGAAGCCATACCCTTTAGGCTTGCCCGTTTCTCGGTCGAATACTAATCTATGTAAAACCGTTTAAAATGTATTAAGGGGTCTTCTGTAATCTCAAGTTATATTAATTGAAAACTGTATACCTACATTTGTATATATTTAGGCAACAATATAAAAAAAATTTAATTTACAGAAACGTCCTTAAAACTTTAAACGCGTTTTTTCAAAACGATATTTTTCGAATTGGTTAGCATGATATCTCAAAAATCAATCACACGATTTACTTCAGACTTCGTATATATCTTCGATAGGAAGTCCCATCTTTAATGTCCCATTCTCGTTGTTAATAAAACTAACTTGGTTTTTGCAAAATTACACTCAGAAATCAATGTCTGCATCAGACGCTGCCATTTTTTTTTAATTTTCAGTATTTCTCATTTAATCTTGTTCAGGCGATAGCCGCACTTATACAGATTGCACAAATTTTTAAATTTTCTATTTCAGACAACTACAAGGGCCGATTTTATGCTAACGCGCATCTGATTTCTGTAAGGCACTCTATTTGAAGCACTATAACTCCGGATATAACCACTATTTTCGCGTACAATTTTTTCTTCATATTCTCTAAAGATTAACAAATAAAGCCACGAAGCTGGAAGTATATATATTTAATGGATTTGTTGTAAAAAATTCCCAAAGTTCCTACCATCGTTTGTCCACCAAGTTATGCAGACCCTTTAAGTTGAATTCTATCGCCAAATTTAACAAATTTAAAGAACAGCACGTATCATTATCAAAATTCCAATGCAACGATACAGAACTACTAATAAACTTTTATAAAATCAACCTAGAAACTATAAGTCCTGGATTATACGTTGGATTATACAAGCAAACTGTATAATTTTGTCCTAAATTATGCATGTCAGGTAATATCAAGAGACAAACAAACAATAAGACGTCAAATGCAAAATTTAACATTGCCATTTCGTTCTTTACATACATATATTTAACTTGAGTATAAGATCATGCGAGCAGACCACTATTACTTATAAAGGGAAATTAGTATACGAAATTTATAGAAGTGTTTTTACATGCAGCATTGTAAATGTGGTTTGCAGCTATGGGAGGATAAAGTAATTTCGGCGAATAAGAAATTTGAAGTGAGCTTACTTAAAAGACAGCACAGGTCCCACTTCACTGAAAATATCCTTCAAATTTTCTTCTGTGGCTTCGTACGGGATATTCCCGACTGTAAACAAGAATTACATGTGTGACAAGGTTATGCGGCATTATTGAATGAAACATAATTCATTAAATAAGTAATGTATCGTACCGAAGACACTGCGCATAGACTTGTCCATGAGCGACTGATCGGAAATAGTTGAATTGCTCATGTTTGCAATTTATTCGCTTTTGTTTACTATTCGAAATTTGAAAGCACTGTTTCACGTCGTCACAGCGAAACAAAAACACAGCCTACTCGATGTGTATCGTCCGGGAACTAAAGCCGCAGGCGAAGGTTCGTCTGTGTTAAAGCGCTCGTCGATAAATTTACGACAGATGTACTCTACATTGTCGATTCCGGCTGGAATAAGAAAGCAACGCAGGATGTCGGTAAAACTAGGAACTACATGACGGACGAAAGAAAGTTTACACCTTTTAAAATTGCATCACAGACGAGATATAGACACAGACGAGGTATAGGATAGTATAAATATAATACTATGTAATATGTATAAGTATTAACATTCATTTATCGAACGATTAAACATTGAGAATAAAATAGAATTCAATTGGCATAGAAAATCGTTTGCAAATCCAAAGCCAAAGCTTCCTAATTGCTTGATATCTCGAGTTGTATCGATTATAGTTAATAATAATTTATACTGGCCGGTTAGTGCAAATGTTGTTAACATTATTTGTCATAGAAATAGCCACTGGAATGGATATTTTAGCGGAAAATCCATTTTTGCCGAAGAATTCGTTGGATTTCGCAATTGTAATCAACCGTCGACTTTGTTCTGATTGGGGGACATGGTTTCTCGAAGTGTATATACAAAGCTCACGGAGCTCCATGTACTCAGTCGCAGTGATGCCAGAATGAGGACGGGAGCGCTCGAGAATTTCCCCCACCACGCATGCACACTACGCCGGAGCTGCGTGTCCGTGAGCTCGGCGCTTCGGACCACGTCGGGAAGACGAGAGAGAAAACGAATGTGTGTCTTTCTCTCTCGCTCTTGAAACCAAGCGACACGCGGCCGTACGCGACTTCACGAGTGCCTCGAGATCCACTTTTCACTTTCTGACATATGCATAATACTTTTGTAATGAAAAAAAAATTTGGAAAAATTTTTGTTACGGAAATCACGTTTTAAGACCTCCTGATCACGTTTTGACCATTTAGAAAAGAGCTTTTTTTTAAATATCTCATGTATTTGTCAACACAATTACAGTATTGTCACCAACATAGTTACTGTGACCAACATAGCTAAAAAACGAAGCGATCTGAACATTCTGTACGACGACGGCAACAACGACGGTACCGTTTAGAAGATGGAATTCAGAGTTCACTTTTTGACACTTTGAGGCTGCGTATTTCCTAAACGGCTGGTCCTAGGTCGTTTTTGACGAAATTTTGAAAGAAAACTCAACCAAAGAAAGGTATAATCTCCTCCTTTTAAAACGTCCCATGTACTTTAAGCAATCAGACCGCCTTATAGAAATATTCCCATCTGGAGGTGATGGTGCAGCTGTAAAGTGTCGGACTGCTAAACCGCTGCGAACTTTTTGGACGTAGGTTCGAGCCTCGGAACTTCTAATAAGTCCCACAGGGTCATATTTTTTTCACATTAATTATGTATTTTTCCGGTTTCTAACTATATGACAATGTTCAATATTTATTTACAAATGTTTTAACCTTATGTTAAAAATATTTCAACCTGAAATATACGTAAAAATGACTTGAGAGCAGTTTTTATGCCACTGTTTCTATGGTCTAGTATTCCGTCAATTACAGTATTGTTCTAACATTCCTACACTAAATTCATATTATATATAATTGGTTTTCTAATCTCTCACCTTTAACAATTGTCATACAATTCTCTCGTGTTTCCAAAATAGAAACGGTGGTATAAAAACTGCGGCTATACTTCCGAAAACCGATCAAACCCGATTGGGCTGAAATTTTGCAAATAGGTTCATTTTGCATAAAAATAATGTTTGCGAGAAGGATTTTTGGCGACTCGAAATTTTTTTATAACCATTTCAATGTCGTTTCCTACTTTACCGACAGAGTCGAGAATGTCGGTAAGGTAGGAAACAAAATTTCAGCTCAATCGGGTTTGACCGGTTTTCGGAAGTTCCGCCAAATATTACTATGTAAATACGTTACTGATATGGTAGTGGAATTGGACGCTATTTAAATGGCGTAAAATTGGGAAGATAATTTAATTCATTATACTCATCATATGAAATAACATTCGTCGTAGTTTCTATAATATACAAGTCAGGTTACTTAAAATACTTTTCTTCTGCTTACAGGTGAAACTTGGGCATATCTCTCCGTGACAGGAACTTTATATGGGCCAAATGATGGAAATTTCAACAATGAACACAAGAAAATAGCAATTTTATATAACTGACAAAGTAAAATTATATATTTTATACTTTATTGTAACACTGTAAAAGTCTTTATTCAAATAAAGTGGGAAAAAATTGAAACAGACTATTATTATTGAGAAATACCTTTTATACATACTCCTATCCAAATAGTCGCAGAAGCTACATTAAAGTGACGTCTTCGAAGCAGAAATTTAGGATACTTCCTTTCGCTTCATGTTCTCCTGCTGCTTTGCTCCAAAATTTGGTCCAAAATCTCAGTACGCAGTAAAATTGAGCTTCGCAGCAGGAGAACATGATGTCGAAAGAGGTGGCACAAAGTTAGCGCCTTCGGAAAGAGAATCGAAGACGCAGAACTATTGAACGCAGAGGCGCAGAGTTGTAGAAAGGTTTCTGGCGATGGAATTCAGGATACCTCCTTTAGCTTCATGTTCTCCTGCTGCTTCGCTCCAAAATTTGGTCAAAAATCTCAGTACGCAGTAAAATTGAGCTTCGCAGCAGGAGAACATGATGTCGAAAGAGGTGGCACAAAGTTAGCGCCTTCGGAAAAAGAATCGAAGACGCAGAACTATTGAACGCAGAGGCGCAGAGTTGTCGAAAGGTTTCTGGCGATGGAATTCAGGATACCTCCTTTCGCTTCATGTTCTCCTGCTGCTTCGCTCCAAAATTTGGTCCAAAATCTCAGTACGCTGTAAAATTGAGCTTCGCAGCAGGAGAACATGATGTCGAAAGAGGTGGCACAAAGTTAGCGCCTTCGGAAAGAGAATCGAAGACGCAGAACTATTGAACGCAGAGGCGCAGAGTTGTCGAAAGGTTTCTGGCGATGGAATTCAGGATACCTCCTTTAGCTTCATGTTCTCCTGCTGCTTCGCTCCAAAATTTGGTCCAAAATCTCAGTACGCAGTAAAATTGAGCTTCGCAGCAGGAGAACATGATGTCGAAAGAGGTGGCACAAAGTTAGCGCCTTCGGAGAGAGAATCGAAGACGCAGAACTATTGAACGCAGAGGCGCAGAGTTGTCGAAAGGTTTCTGGCGATGGAATTCAGGATACCTCCTTTCGCTTCATGTTCTCCTGCTGCTTCGCTCCAAAATTTGGTCCAAAATCTCAGTACGCTGTAAAATTGAGCTTCGCAGCAGGAGAACATGATGTCGAAAGAGGTGGCACAAAGTTAGCGCCTTCGAAAAGAGAATCGAAGACGCAGAACTATTGAACGCAGAGGCGCAGAGTTGTCGAAAGGTTTCTGGCGATGGAATTCAGGATACCTCCTTTAGCTTCATGTTCTCCTGCTGCTTCGCTCCAAAATTTGGTCCAAAATCTCAGTACGCAGTAAAATTGAGCTTCGCAGCAGGAGAACATGATGTCGAAAGAGGTGGCACAAAGTTAGCGCCTTCGGAAAAAGAATCGAAGACGCAGAACTATTGAACGCAGAGGCGCAGAGTTGTCGAAAGGTTTCTGGCGATGGAATTCAGGATACCTCCTTTCGCTTCATGTTCTCCTGCTGCTTCGCTCCAAAATTTGGTCCAAAATCTCAGTACGCTGTAAAATTGAGCTTCGCAGCAGGAGAACATGATGTCGAAAGAGGTGGCACAAAGTTAGCGCCTTCGGAAAGAGAATCGAAGACGCAGAACTATTGAACGCAGAGGCGCAGAGTTGTCGAAAGGTTTCTGGCGATGGAATTCAGGATACCTCCTTTAGCTTCATGTTCTCCTGCTGCTTCGCTCCAAAATTTGGTCCAAAATCTCAGTACGCAGTAAAATTGAGCTTCGCAGCAGGAGAACATGATGTCGAAAGAGGTGGCACAAAGTTAGCGCCTTCGGAGAGAGAATCGAAGACGCAGAACTATTGAACGCAGAGGCGCAGAGTTGTCGAAAGGTTTCTGGCGATGGAATTCAGGATACCTCCTTTCGCTTCATGATCTCCTGCTGCTTCGCTTCAAAATTTGGTCCAAAATCTCAGTACGCAGTAAAATTGAGCTTCGCAGCAGGAGAACATGATGTCGAAAGAGGTGGCACAAAGTTAGCGCCTTCGGAAAGAGAATCGAAGACGCAGAACTATTGAACGCAGAGGCGCAGAGTTGTCGAAAGGTTTCTGGCGATGGAATTCAGGATACCTCCTTTAGCTTCATGTTCTCCTGCTGCTTCGCTCCAAAATTTGGTCCAAAATCTCAGTACGCAGTAAAATTGAGCATCGCAGCAGGAGAACATGATGTCGAAAGAGGTGGCACAAAGTTAGCGCCTTCGGAGAGAGAATCGAAGACGCAGAACTATTGAACGCAGAGGCGCAGAGTTGTCGAAAGGTTTCTGGCGATGGAATTCAGGATACCTCCTTTCGCTTCATGTTCTCCTGCTGCTTCGCTCCAAAATTTGGTCCAAAATCTCAGTACGCTGTAAAATTGAGCTTCGCAGCAGGAGAACATGATGTCGAAAGAGGTGGCACAAAGTTAGCGCCTTCGGAAAGAGAATCAAAGACGCAGAACTATTGAACGCAGAGGCGCAGAGTTGTCGAAAGGTTTCTGGCGATGGAATTCAGGATACCTCCTTTCGCTTCATGATCTCCTGCTGCTTCGCTTCAAAATTTGGTCCAAAATCTCAGTACGCAGTAAAATTGAGCTTCGCAGCAGGAGAACATGATGTCGAAAGAGGTGGCACAAAGTTAGCGCCTTCGGAAAGAGAATCGAAGACGCAGAACTATTGAACGCAGAGGCGCAGAGTTGTCGAAAGGTTTCTGGCGATGGAATTCAGGATACCTCCTTTAGCTTCATGTTCTCCTGCTGCTTCGCTCCAAAATTTGGTCCAAAATCTCAGTACGCAGTAAAATTGAGCTTCGCAGCAGGAGAACATGATGTCGAAAGAGGTGGCACAAAGTTAGCGCCTTCGGAGAGAGAATCGAAGACGCAGAACTATTGAACGCAGAGGCGCAGAGTTGTCGAAAGGTTTCTGGCGATGGAATTCAGGATACCTCCTTTCGCTTCATGTTCTCCTGCTGCTTCGCTCCAAAATTTGGTCCAAAATCTCAGTACGCAGTAAAATTGAGCTTCGCAGCAGGAGAACATGATGTCGAAAGAGGTGGCACAAAGTTAGCGCCTTCGGAAAGACAATCGAAGACGCAGAACTACTGAACGCAGAGGCGCAGAGTTGTCGAAAGGTTTCTGGCGATGGAATTCAGGATACCTCCTTTCGCTTCATGTTCTCCTGCTGCTTCGCTTCAAAATTTGGTCCAAAATCTCAGTACGCAGTAAAATTGAGCTTCGCAGCAGGAGAACATGATGTCGAAAGAGGTGGCACAAAGTTAGCGCCTTCGGAAAGAGAATCGAAGACGCAGAACTATTGAACGCAGAGGCGCAGAGTTGTCGAAAGGTTTCTGGCGATGGAATTCAGGATACCTCCTTTAGCTTCATGTTCTCCTGCTGCTTCGCTCCAAAATTTGGTCCAAAATCTCAGTACGCAGTAAAATTGAGCATCGCAGCAGGAGAACATGATGTCGAAAGAGGTGGCACAAAGTTAGCGCCTTCGGAAAGAGAATCGAAGACGCAGAACTATTGAACGCAGAGGCGCACAGTTGTCGAAAGGTTTCTGGCGATGGAATTCAGGATACCTCATTTAGCTTCATGTTCTCCTGCTGCTTCGCTCCAAAATTTGGTCCAAAATCTCAGTACGCTGTAAAATTGAGCTTCGCAGCAGGAGAACATGATGTCGAAAGAGGTGGCACAAAGTTAGCGCCTTCGGAAAGAGAATCGAAGACGCAGAACTATTGAACGCAGAGGCGCAGAGTTGTCGAAAGGTTTCTGGCGATGGAATTCATGATACCTCCTTTCGCTTCATGTTCTCCGGCTGCTTCGCTCCAAAATTTGGTCAAAAATCTCAGTACGCAGTAAAATTGAGCTTCGCAGCAGGAGAACATGATGTCGAAAGAGGTGGCACAAAGTTAGCGCCTTCGGAGAGAGAATCGAAGACGCAGAACTATTGAACGCAGAGGCGCAGAGTTGTCGAAAGGTTTCTGGCGATGGAATTCAGGATACCTCCTTTCGCTTCATGTTCTCCTGCTGCTTCGCTCCAAAATTTGGTCCAAAATCTCAGTACGCTGTAAAATTGAGCTTCGCAGCAGGAGAACATGATGTCGAAAGAGGTGGCACAAAGTTAGCGCCTTCGGAAAGAGAATCAAAGACGCAGAACTATTGAACGCAGAGGCGCAGAGTTGTCGAAAGGTTTCTGGCGATGGAATTCAGGATACCTCCTTTCGCTTCATGTTCTCCTGCTGCTTCGCTCCAAAATTTGGTCCAAAATCTCAGTACGCAGTAAAATTGAGCTTCGCAGCAGGAGAACATGATGTCGAAAGAGGTGGCACAAAGTTAGCGCCTTCGGAAAGAGAATCGAAGACGCAGAACTATTGAACGCAGAGGCGCAGAGTTGTAGAAAGGTTTCTGGCGATGGAATTCAGGATACCTCCTTTAGCTTCATGTTCTCCTGCTGCTTCGCTCCAAAATTTGGTCCAAAATCTCAGTACGCAGTAAAATTGAGCATCGCAGCAGGAGAACATGATGTCGAAAGAGGTGGCACAAAGTTAGCGCCTTCGGAAAGAGACTCGAAGACGCAGAACTATTGAACGCAGAGGCGCAGAGTTGTCGAAAGGTTTCTGGCGATGGAATTCAGGATACCTCCTTTCGCTTCATGTTCTCCTGCTGCTTCGCTCCAAAATTTGGTCCAAAATCTCAGTACGCAGTAAAATTGAGCATCGCAGCAGGAGAACATGATGTCGAAAGAGGTGGCACAAAGTTAGCGCCTTCGGAAAGAGAATCGAAGACGCAGAACTATTGAACGCAGAGGCGCAGAGTTGTCGAAAGGTTTCTGACGATGGAATTCAGGATACCTCCTTTCGCTTCATGTTCTCCTGCTGCTTCGCTCCAAAATTTGGTCCAAAATCTCAGTACGCAGTAAAATTGAGCTTCGCAGCAGGAGAACATGATGTCGAAAGAGGTGGCACAAAGTTAGCGCCTTCGGAAAGACAATCGAAGACGCAGAACTACTGAACGCAGAGGCGCAGAGTTGTCGAAAGGTTTCTGGCGATGGAATTCAGGATACCTCCTTTCGCTTCATGTTCTCCTGCTGCTTCGCTTCAAAATTTGGTCCAAAATCTCAGTACGCAGTAAAATTGAGCTTCGCAGCAGGAGAACATGATGTCGAAAGAGGTGGCACAAAGTTAGCGCCTTCGGAAAGACAATCGAAGACGCAGAACTATTGAACGCAGAGGCGCAGAGTTGTCGAAAGGTTTCTGGCGATGGAATTCAGGATACCTCCTTTCGCTTCATGTTCTCCTGCTGCTTCGCTCCAAAATTTGGTCCAAAATCTCAGTACGCAGTAAAATTGAGCTTCGCAGCAGGAGAACATGATGTCGAAAGAGGTGGCACAAAGTTAGCGCCTTCGGAAAGACAATCGAAGACGCAGAACTATTGAACGCAGAGGCGCAGAGTTGTTCTCCTGCTGCTTCGCTCCAAAATTGAGCTACAGCGTACTGAGAATTTTGACCATATTTTGGAGCGAAGCAGCAGGAGAACATGAAGCGAAAGAAGGTATCCTAAATTTCTTCTTCGAAGACGTCACTTTAATGTAGCTTCTGCGACTATTTGGATAGGAGTATGTATAAAAGGTATTTCTCAATAATAATAGTCTGTTTCAATTTTTTCCCACTTTATTTGAATAAAGACTTTTACAGTGTTACAATAAAGTATAAAATATATAATTTTACTTTGTCAGTTATATAAAATTGCTATTTTCTTGTGTTCATTGTTGAAATTTCCATCATTTGGCCCATATAAAGTTCCTGTCACGGAGAGATATGCCCAAGTTTCACCTGTAAGCAGAAGAAAAGTATTTTAAGTAACCTGACTTGTATATTATAGAAACTACGACGAATGTTATTTCATATGATGAGTATAATGAATTAAATTATCTTCCCAATTTTACGCCATTTAAATAGCGTCCAATTCCACTACCATATCAGTAACGTATTTACATAGTAATATTTGGCGGAACTTCCGAAAACCGGTCAAACCCGATTGGGCTGAAATTTTGTTTCCTACCTTACCGACATTCTCGACTCTGTCGGTAAAGTAGGAAACGACATTGAAATGGTTATAAAAAAATTTCAAGTCGCCAAAAATCCTTCTCGCAAACATTATTTTTATGCAAAATGAACCTATTTGCAAAATTTCAGCCCAATCGGGTTTGATCGGTTTTCGGAAGTATAGCCGCAGTTTTTATACCACCGTTTCTATGGTCTAGTATTCCGTCAATTACAGTATTGTTTAACTTCTGAATTTTGGAAACACGAGAGAATTGTATGACAATTGTTAAAGGTGAGAGATTAGAAAACCAATTATATATAATATGAATTTAGTGTAGGAATGTTAGAACAATACTGTAATTGACGGAATACTAGACCATAGAAACAGTGGCATAAAAACTGCTCTCAAGTCATTTTTACGTATATTTCAGGTTGAAATATTTTTAACATAAGGTTAAAACATTTGTAAATAAATATTGAACATTGTCATATAGTTAGAAACCGGAAAAATACATAATTAATGTGAAAAAAATATGACCCTGTGGGACTTATTAGAAGTTCCGAGGCTCGAACCTACGTCCAAAAAGTTCGCAGCGGTTTAGCAGTCCGACACTTTACAGCTGCACCATCACCTCCAGATGGGAATATTTCTATAAGGCGGTCTGATTGCTTAAAGTACATGGGACGTTTTAAAAGGAGGAGATTATACCTTTCTTTGGTTGAGTTTTCTTTCAAAATTTCGTCAAAAACGACCTAGGACCAGCCGTTTAGGAAATACGCAGCCTCAAAGTGTCAAAAAGTGAACTCTGAATTCCATCTTCTAAACGGTACCGTCGTTGTTGCCGTCGTCGTACAGAATGTTCAGATCGCTTCGTTTTTTAGCTATGTTGGTCACAGTAACTATGTTGGTGACAATACTGTAATTGTGTTGACAAATACATGAGATATTTAAAAAAAGCTCTTTTCTAAATGGTCAAAACGTGATCAGGAGGTCTTAAAACGTGATTTCCGTAACAAAAATTTTTCCAAATTTTTTTTTCATTACAAAAGTATTATGCATATGTCAGAAAGTGAAAAGTGGATCTCGAGGCACTCGTGATGTCGCGTACGGCCGCGTGTCGCTTGGTTTCAAGAGCGAGAGAGAAAGACACACATTCGTTTTCTCTCTCGTCTTCCCGACGTGGTCCGAAGCGCCGAGCTCACGGACACGCAGCTCCGGCGTAGTGTGCATGCGTGGTGGGGGAAATTCTCGAGCGCTCCCGTCCTCATTCTGGCATCACTGCGACTGAGTACATGGAGCTCCGTGAGCTTTGTATATACACTTCGAGAAACCATGTCCCCCAATCAGAACAAAGTCGACGGTTGATTACAATTGCGAAATCCAACGAATTCTTCGGCAAAAATGGATTTTCCGCTAAAATATCCATTCCAGTGGCTATTTCTATGACAAATAATGTTAACAACATTTGCACTAACCGGCCAGTATAAATTATTATTAACTATAATCGATACAACTCGAGATATCAAGCAATTAGGAAGCTTTGGCTTTGGATTTGCAAACGAAATTTCGGTGCATCGAGGGTGAATGTCGCGTCGCGTCGCGTCGCGTCCCGTCTGACCATTGTTAGTCAAGACCATTGTTAGTCGATAATGTGCGCCAGTTCATGACCATTCTGAGTTCTATATCCTGTCGAATACCGGGCTTCTATACCGGGCTTCCAAGTCTATGCGCTCTGTAGTCTCAGATGGCTCGTTCTCGGCCACGCACGACATGTAGAAACGAAAATTCCGTGCATCGAGAGTGAATGTCGCGTTTAGTCTCCTTTGCAATCTCAATCGGGAGATTCTTAGCTTTCGCATATCCCTCAAAAGTTACGCAAGTGCGTTTGTCGATTCTTTTCTATCTCTGCAATGAGATATTTAGAATCTGTTTGTCACTCGAAAGCATCGAGCAAAGCAAAGAGATCGACGAGAACCTCTCTCGTCTATTTCTCTCACGCGTGTATGTTAACCCTTTAGACTTTAAAGTAAAGTCTTTTGAAAGAATTTTAGTAGCCTTTTACCGAATATTTCAATCACAGTCCGAAGGGTTAATATACCGAAGCATAGTCTGTTAAGACTATGAAATTGTAAAATCTCTTTCGCGTCCGCGGATTTTTTTTTAAATAGTAGAGTGAGATTGCCGCTTCCCTCATTGCTTGCAATGCGGGACGCGATGAGTCGATTATAATGGAGGGTGGATGGGATTAGAGTTTTTTTTCGGGATGAACCTTTTGTTGGTTCCTCATCTCCGATTCGATATCTGAACCGAAGGGATCGATGGATCTTTGTTTCCATCCATCTCTTTGGTTTAGTAGGCTAAGGGTTTCATGTACAGGGAGATCGACGGAACTATGATTCCATCTATCTCTCTACGGGTCTCAAAACGCAGTAACCTCCACGCGGTGAGACCTGGTAATCGGTGAGAACCGAGCCGATAGCTGCGATTGTATAAGAATTTGTTTGAGTTGCAATACATTGGTGAAATGTGAGAATAAAATATGTAACTTGAAATGTTATTTGATTGTTCCTACACGACCCAAGAACACGCGTATAGTGTTAAGATAGGAGGATAAGTGCAAGTTTAAAAGGCGTATGTGTTCTTGTTTTGTTGTGATCCATCTTTTTCTGTCGTTGCACGGAATAGGTTTATAAAACGATCTTTAAATTGTTACTTTAACAGAATCATTTGTAAATCGCGGGTTTTACCCGTGTTAAATTCTAATTCCTACCACGCGTAGCGTTACAATCTTATTTTAGACTGAATCGATAACGTTGGGTGTGACATGAAAATGGTAAGGGGGCTCGCGAGCCCCCCGAGTGTGTGACACAAAATTACATTGCATGATGGGTCTATCCTATATCTGGTCTGTGTTGGAACTATTTACAGTTCCAATTGACAGTCGATAATAAGGGAAACAATAAGAATGCACTCTCAGACCAGTGATGCCAGAATGAGGACGGGTCCTCTCGAGAATTTCCCCCACCACGCATGCACACTACGCCGGAGCGGCGTGTCCGTGAGCTCGGCGCTTCGGACAACGTCGGGAAGACGAGAGAGAAAACGAATGTGCGTCTTTCTCTCTCGCTCTTGAAACGCTGTGCTCCATGGTGGGGTGCAAGCGACACGCGGCCGTGCGCGACTTCTTGAGTGCCTCGAGATTCACTTTTCCCTTTCTGACATATGTATAATACTCTTGTAATGAAAAAAAATTTGGAAAAAATTTTATTACGGAAATCACGTTTTAAGACCTCCTGATCACGTTTTGGCTATTTAGAAAAGAGCTTTTTTTTAAATATCTCATATATTTGTTAACACGATTACGTTTAAACGGCAAAATGGATTTCAATGAAACTTTATATTTAAATTTTATATTGTCTTAAGATCCGATTAGATCATGAAAAACCATAATTACCCGTTATGGTTCTTCGATTTTTCAGATGTACGAACTAAATTCTACATTAAAAAAAGGTTAGATAAAGTTCTTCTGTAACTTCTTTAACAAAGAAAAATGTACATTCATAATTTCTTGTTTTCATTTTAAACTTCCTACTTTTTATTCGAGCTATTTCTATTTTTCAAACCTTAAAATGAATTTTTTTATTAAAAGATGAATATTTTGATACTATAAATTGGTGAACTTTGTTAAAATTAGAATCCACTCTTGGCCAGTAGCATGGACGCTGTAGCGCCTTCGATAAAAAATATTTTATCAAAGTATGATCTAAAATCTAAAATCTAAACGTAATCACATTTCTCGCTAGATTTTTCGATAATTATATCAAGTTGCGACAAAGAATCACGCACTATTTACAAATTTATTACGCGCAGCGTCCACGCTACCGCTCGATGGAAACTACGGGAAAGTGGTGGTCTCTTCCATCGGGAGGGAAATGTAAACGATTCGTTATGCAAAGCTAACATCGCGAACAGTACAAAAACATTACAAAAATAGAAAAGAAAGGCAACACGTAAATATATCAATTGGGTTCGATATATTGACGAGTGTAAGACTGAAATAATGCTACAATTGTTTACATTTCCAAAGGATAGAAAGCAAGCAAAGGAATTTACTATAATACATGCGACAGAATTTCGAGATAATTGTTACATATAAAATGAATATAATTAAGAATATACATTTATTTGTACAATTATCTTGAAGTTCTCTCTGTGAATCATATGTACAGCAAGCAAGCGAATTTATTGCGAGGAAAGAACAAGAACTGCGTGAGGGAAATCGAACAACTATTTACATATTAGCGATGTCCAAAAATCGAATGAAATAAAAAATGGATGAAATTGATAATATTCTGGACATCACTAATTTGCATTACCCGACGTAGAAGGAACATCCGCGAGGCCATCAACGGCATGTAAACGTAATCTACTCTTTTGCTTCTTAGCAAGAATTGGATATAAATGCTCAGATGACATGAGAGATAGATGTATGTCATCTACCTCCATGGTCTGAGCTGTGTCCCCGTACGCCTTTAATGCCGATTTCGTTACGCAAATGGCATTGACGAGGGTCGAACCAAGTCGGTTTCGTTTCTTGTTCTTTATGTCGGGAAGCATGGAAAACGATCTTTCAGCATCGGCGTTTGAATTTGGAAGACTTCTAATGGAATTCAATAATTTCTGCAAGCATGGATATTTAAATGAGCCTTGATCGTTTCGCGTTAACAAAACCGTTTTCCAAACATCATCAAAAGCTAATGTACAAAGCATCTGCTTTTCTTTATATGCAAAATTCAGGTGCAATGTCGACCATTCTTTTTGCAAACCGTCTTCGTCGAAACCGCCCAATTTCTGAGCAATAAAGAGAACACTTTTAAAGGAAGTGTCTCTGTCATTATCTATTAATGCCACATGCGGCTCAAAAACACATAACTTGCTCAGAAATTCGTCATCGATTGGCAATCGATCACGAATTTCGTTTGCAGCCGTTATGTAAAACTTAATACAATTTTCTCGAACGGTTTTGACAACATCGGGTTTGCCTTCTGCAAGTAATTTAGAAAGAAAAATGTCACAATCTGGACCTAAATGAATATTATCAATTGCGATTTGGTTATCGCTTTTTGAAAAATCTATTAATCTTACTAAATCCATGTGCTTCAAAAGCTGCGGTTTCAAGAAATTACGTAAAATATTATACAAAAGAGTTTTGGCAGTAGTTTGAAGCAAATGGATTCTTGTTTCTTGCGATTGAAAGAATATATTAAAGTCATTGAAATACAATAGAACGTATTCCAAAAACAGAAGATATGCTTTCGCTTCTGGATTTTGCATGATGACAAGCAGATCTTCCCCAGACTTTGTCTTCTCGCTTACGACCAATTCTTTCAAAAATTGCAACACACTGTCCCAATTTTCTAAAAGTGTAACTACGGATGAATAACGCGATAACCATCGCGTAGTACAGAATTTTAAAATTTTGCGTTCAGTAAATTGATAACATTGTTGAAAATCGCGAAAAATGGCCGAACGTTTGGGACTGCTATAAATGAATGTAGTGACTTTCCGTAATAATTCCTCGCAGACCTCGGGAATGCCAGCGCATGCTTTATGCACTACCAATGCAGAGGAGTGACATGGACACGGCATGGTGAGAAAATTTTCACCGCGAACTTCTGAAAGTTTGGTCTTAAATGACGAGTGACAACCTGTCATGACAGAAGCGTTGTCACACGACAAAGCAATAATGTTTCCGAACGGAATTTGCTTTTTCCACATGGAGTTCTTAAATGAAGTAAATATTTTATCGGCAGTACATTCTCGCGCGTCAAGATTAATTAATTCTACTAATTCCGTTCGAACATCCAAAGTCTCGGGTGCGACATACCGAACAATAAACGACATCCATTTCTCATTGGAAATGTCGGATGTCTCATCAATAAAGACAGAAAACTTAGAATTTTGTAAAACATCACTAAGACGCTCTGTTTCCCGAGGACACAGAACGTTCGATATAATATTAGAACACTTGGTTCGACCACACGTCATACGTTCCAAAACATCAGGATCTTTCCCAACGTCTTGGAAAAATTGAAGAATCGCCTTTGCCGATTGATGCGAAATATTTTTCTCCGCAACTAGTGCAGCAAAACGAATTTCCGCGACTTTTTTTCGTTCATCAAATGACAAAGGCGATTCCTCGCATTGCGATCTGAAATCGTCCGATTTCCTCACATCTATTCCATTTTTTTCGCAGTTTTCGATGTGGCACTTGGAATCCGCGTGACGTTGGATTTGCGACAGTCCGCAAGCAAATGACTTTTTACAAACCGAACAGAAACACGAAAAAGGATCATCGGCGACCTTATTCATCCATGGCTTGAAATCCTCAAGCCATTGAGGCATAAAAGTCTTTCTCGAGACCTTAGCATGCATAGTTATTCGCGGAATTTTTTTAGATGATAAATATTTATGTCTCGCTGATTCCGCATGCCTTCTAACGCTTGACGAGCCGCAAGAAAATGTTTTCTCGCATGAAGAACAGTAGAAAAGGCTTTTATCATTAGGTACTGCGCGAATCCACGATCGGAACTTCTCATTCGTTTCCCAAGACGGCCGATAAACAGAAGTAGCCTTTTCACCTGTTTTCTCAAACGTTTCCATCGTACTTACCACGAAAAAATTGAAATATGTAGAAAAGATATTATATACAAAGCAAGAAGCAAATGCTAGCGTATAGAAAAGGGAGCGATATAGGGGGCTACTAATTACTTACTACAACACCACAGATCCGAAAAGCATGCAGACAGCGCGAAAGAAATAGGACCCACCACCTGATCTCTGGTTCTACTGAAATTGACGGTTAAATGTCGCGAAGCGCGACTGCGCGACCCCCACGAAACGCATCGGATACGTAAACAATGTATACACTTGGTTCGCGCGAGTCTGATCGTCAAATGTTCTTGACGAAAACCAGGCCCGAGCGAATCCTCGCAACGAGAAACGAAAAGAATACATAGGAAATCGTAAAATAGTAAGAAAAATTCAGGAAGGAGAAAAATCGAAGAAAAGGCTAAAAGAAGTAACAGCAAGACAATGGTGACAGTACCGAACTGCCTCAGATGCATTTATCAGTTACCTTTCTCTCTTATTCTTTTACAATTCCTTCATACCGATTTACACATTTTAATGTACCGTATATCGCGATGTTAGCTTTGCATAACGAATCGGGTAATGGTAAAGATAAAGGGCAACCTCACGGATTTTGACAACCTTGAAATATGTTGTCAAGGACGTCATTCTGAACAACTTTTTCCTTTAAACTTTTTGGCGGTCGACCTTCATTTTCGAGATATTCGTAAAATTATCTCTATATATGTTACTGCCGCCTAGCCGTAGGTTTCGAGATATTTGCAAAAAAAGTAGATAAATGTTGATGTTAGGGTCCTTTGAATCCACGGTGGGCTCGAGGTGGTCGGTGGCCGGGGGAATTCGTTATACATTTGGCCGTCTCACGGCGCGTCTCAAGTTCAATTACATATTAAGAAAGAAATATTCTTTTAAGTGATAAACTCGAATGCGCCGTCCGCCCTGTCACGGCGCGTAAGCCAAAACTATAACAAATCCCCCCGGCGACCGACCACCTCGAGTCCACCGTGGATTCATAGGACCCTAAAATCAACATTTATCTACTTTTTTTGCAAATATCTCGAAACCTACGACAGTAACATATATAGAGAAAAGTTGTTGAAAATGACCTCCGTGGCACCATATTTCAAGGCCATTGAAATTGGGGAGGGTTCCTCTAGTGTGAATATTTACCAAAGATTTTTGCAATTATCTCGTAAACTAAGGTCGACCGCCAAAAAGTTTAGAGGAAAAAGTTGTTCGGAATGACGTCCTTGACAACATATTTCAAGGGCGTCAAAATCCGTGAGGTTGCCCTCTATCTATACCATTACCACGAATCGTTTACATTTCCCTCCCGATGGAAGAGACCACCACTTTCCCGTAGTTTCCATCGAGCGGTAGCGTGGACGCTGCGCGTAATAAATTTGTAAATAGTGCGTGATTCTTTGTCGCAACTTGATATAATTATCGAAAAATCTAGCGAGAAATGTGATTACGTTTAGATTTTAGATTTTAGATCATACTTTGATAAAATATTTTTTATCGAAGGCGCTACAGCGTCCATGCTACTGGCCAAGAGTGGATTCTAATTTTAACAAAGTTCACCAATTTATAGTATCAAAATATTCATCTTTTAATAAAAAAATTCATTTTAAGGTTTGAAAAATAGAAATAGCTCGAATAAAAAGTAGGAAGTTTAAAATGAAAACAAGAAATTATGAATGTACATTTTTCTTTGTTAAAGAAGTTACAGAAGAACTTTATCTAACCTTTTTTTAATGTAGAATTTAGTTCGTACATCTGAAAAATCGAAGAACCATAACGGGTAATTATGGTTTTTCGTGATCTAATCGGATCTTAAGACAATATAAAATTTAAATATAAAGTTTCATTGAAATCCATTTTGCCGTTTAAACGTAATCGTGTTAACAAATATATGAGATATTTAAAAAAAAGCTCTTTTCTAAATAGCCAAAACGTGATCAGGAGGTCTTAAAACGTGATTTCCGTAATAAAATTTTTTCCAAATTTTTTTTCATTACAAGAGTATTATACATATGTCAGAAAGGGAAAAGTGAATCTCGAGGCACTCAAGAAGTCGCGCACGGCCGCGTGTCGCTTGCACCCCACCATGGAGCACAGCGTTTCAAGAGCGAGAGAGAAAGACGCACATTCGTTTTCTCTCTCGTCTTCCCGACGTTGTCCGAAGCGCCGAGCTCACGGACACGCCGCTCCGGCGTAGTGTGCATGCGTGGTGGGGGAAATTCTCGAGAGGACCCGTCCTCATTCTGGCATCACTGTCTCAGACACTGGAGTATTCCGGAGTGTCCGAAAGGCAGTGCACACGGGCAGTAGTAGAGATAGGTTTGTGTATTGCGGTAGGAGCAAAGGAGGGGATGACGATAGGTCATGCTGGGGGTAAGCACTTGTCCCATGTGACCCACCATGACCCACGTCCCACGATTCTAGCATCACTACCGAGTACTTTGACAGGAAAATGCATTGGATGTTCCGTCTACCCCTCGTCTGTGGATCGAGTTCATAAAACAGTATTTGTCAGTTGTCACTTGTCAGTAGATGCGAGGTGATACCTTTTGTTCGTTGTCAGTCAGCGCTATATTTTTCATCAAATGAATCATCCGATTTTTATCGTGTCGTTTAATTTCATGTTGCATTACCTCGTAAGAAACCAAAGAAACGATGGAATTAACGAACAGAAATTCTGTGAACTTTCATAATCTCACTAAACTGATCTAATACGCTAAACTCAGTTTAGACCGAAAAATTACTCGTTCAAGAAAATGCACTCCAAAAATGAGTATCGCAGGTCAATAGACGAATACAAACCTGCTGTACCAGTAAAACGAAAAATAGGCCTTTACTGGTTCCTGGCTAGCTTAAGAATCATTTTGACACTAATCCCACAAACGGGATACATTCATCCCGATGAATATTTTCAATCCATCGAAGTTATATCAGGTGAGTTAAAAACGCAGTTGCGATTATCATCCTCCCTTTATCATAACATTTTACAATTTAAGAAGATCAATGACGCAGCATAAAAACTTTTAATCTTACAGGAGATCATTTCGATATCGACGTTAACAAACCATGGGAATATAATTCTACGTTCCCTATTAGAACTGTTTTGATACCACAAATCACCGTTGGCTTACCGTACGCAATTTTGAAGAGACTTTCACAGTATATCTTGTTTTACTTCGGTACAACGTTAAAGTCTCCATACTTTCTTGTATTATTTCCGCGTTTATTAATGTGTGGCCTATCCTTCGTATCGGACTATTGCCTGTACAAGATATGTTACATGTACGGACAGAATTACAAAATAAGATTGATCGCTTACGCCAGCTCTTACATTATGCTCGTCTACGGAACGCGCACGTTTTCGAACACCATCGAATTGATACTAACAGCTTTATTATTGTATTACGCGTCGTATTGTATGGCGTATTCGGAAAAGGTATAAATATCGCACGGTAATGCTACTTTAATACAAATGAAATTACAGAAAAGGATATTGCACAAGCTTCTTATCGTTTCAGGTAGTTGTCCAAAGTGACTATCTTTCGGATAAATATAATACAGCGAAGAATGGAGTAGAGCGAGTAAAATATTACAAGCTCAAAGCTTCGTTGCCTCCGCATTCTTTAAATCACTGTTTCAAAATTGCCACCATCACTGTAATCGGTATATTTAATAGACCGACATTTATTGCCTTCGCTTTCGCCCCCATATTTTTCTGGCTACAAAGAGGCTTAGGTTCGAAGACTGTAGGTTTCGGAGACTTTCACATTCGAATACTAACTTTGGTCGTGTGCGGAATACCTACGGCTGTATTTTTCATTCTAGTCGACAGCTTTTATTTCGGTTATTTAACAATGGCGGAGATAGGCAATCTTGACATCACCATGAATAATTTTGTGGTGACGCCTCTAAATTTTCTTAAATACAACGTTAACACTAAAAACCTACAAGATCACGGTTTGCATCCTCATTACGTGCATTTCCTAGTAAATGTACCTCTTTTGTATAACGTTCTTGGAATCATTGGCCTCGTTACATTTGGGAAAATGTTGCATAGGTGAATAACTTACCGATACTATTTAGACCGTTCTAATAACTGAAATTTATAAGATCGATAATGAAGGATAATTATTTACAGCGGTATAAAAGCGCAATGGTTGGATTTGCCACGTATACAAAGCGTCGTTGGTCTAATGACAGCATCTTTCATTACGCCTATCGCGCTGCTATCGATATTTCCTCATCAAGAACCTCGATTTATAATACCAACGTTGCTACCATTAGTTTTCTTATACGCGCCGAATATGAGCCAGACATCAGGGGTCGATACTGTTTCACGAATCGCTGAAAATAACGTTCACCCTGATGCCACTTCCGCAAGATCTAAGCTCAGTAAGATGCAGATCATTTGGTTTATATTGAATATCACGTTGACCCTCTTTTATGGGTATGCTCATCAAGGCGGAGTTCTACCTCTGACATCTCACATAGCGACTGAGCTAAGAGCGAAACCAGATCTTACGCATCTACATTTATTCACGTCCCACACTTATTCCATACCAACAGCACTGTTGCATTTAAGGAACACCAGGAAAACGTACATAAGCAGTGGAAATCACAAGTATAAGTTAGTCAAAGATTTCCACCTTTACGAATATGGTTCGAAATCTATAAAGGATGTATGCAACATCATTGCCTTAAAACTTCGCGAATGTGAACATAAGTATGTTACTAAAAGTATACCGTATAGATTGTATTATGCCCTCCCTGCTACGGGCATGGGAGAGTTTATGTCCATTCAGAATAATACCAAGCTATTTAGCTACCATATTGTAAATAGATTTCATCCGCATCTTACGGTTGAGAAATTACCGTTCGTAAAGATTACTAATAAGTTCCTGCATTTAACAAATATAAACGATCTCTCGGTACGATCGCTCGTCGATGTCGTGAATAGTGTAGTCGATGCTTTCCAGCAGTTCGAATTATCGTTAATACGGATAGAGTACTTAGTGCCTAATAAACGGAAAACTGTACACGCATTGTGAAAGATATATCAATTTTTTTATTTGGTTAGTCATTTGTACAAAATAAAGTTAAGTAACATACGTTTATTATCAGTATATCACTATAACTGTTATATTTGTTACACCGGAAGAATAAAAAATTATATAAAATACTAGGTACATCTCTGATTCCTCGAAATAAAGCAAACACACTTATCCATAAGAAATATGAAAGTCTTGAGATCACCAAATTAAAATCCATACATATGTTGTTACATATGTGGGGCATAGTACGATTAAAGAAACTTTATAATAAAACTGTACGGTATCTACAAGAATATGACTACAGTATAAATAGTTTTGTAGAATCGAATCCATTTATGGGCACTGTATTTTAATCTACATCTTCAATTCTAATATAGCTGTCCAACCTAATAATCATTACTCTACACATAGAAAAATAGAACATTATTTAAATTCATTACCTTCAGTTTAGTAGGAATAAGACACTGATAAACGGAAATACTGTATACATTTAAAATTAATTTACACGTTTGATTATCTGAGAATTAAAAAGTCTATACATTGCTATTCGCTATTTACTCGTAGTGATAAAAAATTTTCATACAATGGTTCTTGTACTGATAAGTAAATCTTTACAGAATTGATAGTATTATCGACCACGAAATCATGCAACTTTTAATTTATCCAAATGCAAAGAGAATAGCCAATAAATATGGAAATAAAACTTTTGATTTGTAAATCATTTACAAGTTATCAGAAAATATTTGTAGCACTAATGAGGATATTTATTAATACATATTTGCACTTCAATCGCTGCTGTACGTCCACGGCAATTCTTCGTTAAATTTACTCAGATGCGCGGCGTTGCGTGCAGCATACAGTCGCTAAAAATTTGTTAAATTTCAGCTCGAGGTTTAAGAAGCAACTTGTACTTATCGGAGGTGTATAAAAGCAGATACTTTGACGAGGGTACTCCAAGCTTTTAAACTCGATAGCGTGCGTACTGAAATCATGACTCACCGGATTATCGATGTACGCTTCGCAGCTGTAGCACCAAACTGACAAATCGCTGAAGCTTAGAGCCAAAGGGTGTTCTATTTCTTCGGCGTGCCGCATACCATGCTGATTAATGCTGCGCGCACAGTGGATAGTATAGCACTGTAAGCAAATCCAGTTCTCAACAGTGCTGTGACATTCCATGCACGGTAAGTGCACATTAATCCCCGAGACAGGCACGTCCCTGACGCTGTCTAGATGCGGGCACTCCCGCAAAGGTACCACGGCAAACATCTCTCCATCTATCAGTGCCTATGAAATTAACGAACAGAAGCGTTTAATTTACGATCATTCGATGAACCCAGTTAAGGGGAAAGCCCTATTTAGTAAAATTAATTCTTATTGTTTGAATGTGAGCTAAAATACCCTGAAAGTTTGGAAAGATCCACTTAATAGTTTCTTAGAAAAATATTCCCAAGAATCACCTTATTCCTAGTGTCCTAAATAGGGCTCCCCCCGTAATGTTCGCAAATGTAGAATTTACCTGCAAATTTTGCGAAAGATAGTCGTATAAGTTCGCATTGGCACTTGCTTGACCAACCGCTCCATTCTGTTCGTCGCTGCTACCAGCGTCAGAGTTGTTGAAATTATTTGTGGAGAATTCTTCTTTCCTATGCTGATTCACACATTCTCTCGCACATTTCGAAACTACAAACATGGATCAGTTACAATCATCTACATTCACGTATGCGTTTCTATCGTATCGTACCTTTGTCGACAGACGCAACAGTGTCAGTATCCTCCACGCTCGCTGACTTTTTACACACCATTTCGTTCGTCTTCGAACTATCGTCGTACGACGAATTCTTTATCTTTATATTCTCCATCTCGTTCTGCAACTTCAATATTTCCTCGTCGGATACCGAATTTAAACAACGCTTGTCAATTGAAAGTTTCAGCTCCAACTTCTCGCTCTCGATTTCCTCCAGGGCTATCTTAGATTCGGAACGATTAGAAAGATCCTCGGCGATTTTCGCTTGCTCGTTTGTTTTCCTCTGGGGCACTTTAGCCTTGGGAAGCACGCTCTCCTTCGGCAAAGACAGGTTGAATAGTAGATTGGGCCAATATTGCTTCTGCGTTTTTAGAGCGTTATTTATACTCTGGATGGCACTTTTGCATGGAATTTGATTGCTTTCTAGGGTCGGCAAAGGGTCGCCGAGCAAAGTTTTCGTACAGATAGCCATCGCGTGGGAAATGGAATTGATATTGTAGCCTCCTTCGAGGCTGAGAACGACGCGACCATTAGCCAGAGAAGATAACCAGTGCGTTAAGTGTCCATACATCTCTGGCGTTACCAGGCAGCCTAGAAAATGGGAAAGATCCTTTTTATTGTGCGATGATGGAATGTGTGAACAAAGTCGCGTAACACACCTCCGAGTGGATCGCCGATACACGCATCGAAGCCTGCTGAAACTAAGATGAGTTCTGGGTTGAACTGATAAACAATTGGCATTACTACTTGTTGAAATGCTGCTATATACTCGGCATCGCCCATCCCTTTCTAAATACAGCGTGTATAAATAAAATACATATGTTAATAACTCCATTCTATTCACATCAATCTGTTCTGCACGATATTCGAAAAGACTGACTTTGTTCCATGGTATATTCACGTTGAAACCTTCTCCTGATCCAGAGCCAACGTAATTATAGTTAGCTCGTTTAGAATTCGGAAAGAAGCTGCCATTGTCGTAACGATGGACAGACACGTAGAGAACCCTCGGATCTTCTTCGAAGATAGATTGAGTTCCATTACCATGGTGTACATCCCAATCTACTATTAATATCCTAAAAACGAGGCGTTATTACTTTCGTATCCTCGAGAGCAAGCAAGAGAAGTGATAATTACTTTTTTACGTGGTAGAATTCTATGGCGTATCTAGCTGCTATGGCAATATTATTAAAAATGCAAAAGCCACATGCTGTATCCTCTTCTGCGTGATGCCCCGGAGGCCTTACGATAGCAACACCGGACTGACTTTCTCCATTTAACACGCTGTCGACTACTCGTAACAGCGAACCAGTAGATACGCAGGCACTTGCCCAAGTTTCAGGATGTATGTACACCGAGTTGAAGCTTGTCGCTAGCTTTTGTAGCTCCTTAGGCTTCGACTGTTCGGTGTCCTTTATCGTATCTATATAATCTTTCGTATGAGCCAGTAGCAATTCTTCCATTGTTGCACATCGCCCCTTTACAACAGCACCAATGAGAAACAGATGAGAATTCAGGCGAAAATGTAGAAATTAACGAGTATTTATCGTCGTGCGTTAAGAAAAGTAGCACGTTTCAATTTTCTTGCGAAAAAAACAGCACTGTGTCAGCATTACCTGCTGTACATAGCATCGGTCGAGTATATTGTACTCTTGATACTTCTTGAAGATACCACTAATCCGATTTGGCTTCTCCGGATGACTATCGTCGGATATATCACAATGATTTAACATTCTATCGTCATAAACAACGCATACCTTGTTCGGTGCCTTAGATAAAGTAGTAACTGAAACACAATTATTTGTTACGTGGCTTTTCATCACGCGTCGAGGGAAATATTCGATTACAAACTTACGCTGTATTAGTGCATTTAATTGATTTTCTATCAACTCGATAACGTCTTTACTTTGAATTGGGTAACAATCTCGGGTTTCATACACTTCTTGCCTAATATCACTTCCTCTGGAATAGAGAAAATTTATATGTTTACGGACTTAGAACTGGCGTTAATATTCTTACTAAATGAAACCTCATTGCTTACTTAAATACAACTACGGGTAAATGCTCGTTACTACTTTCTTCCTTATTATTTACTGTGCTATTAATACTGTACATATCCTGATACTGATAACATTTCCAATATGGTTTATGCGCATAGATCGCATTCAGAATCGTGTCGCGTATACTGAAACAGCAATCGATACGTATAGAGGAATTTTTATAAATTCATATTAGATTCTCGATCTCACCTTAAAGAAGGCAATTCGAGAGTTTGTAACATAGGGCATGGGTCGCCCAGCAGAGCACGCAGCGTCAACGCCGCACTCTCGGCTAATGATTTTAGGCAATAACCACCCTAGAAAAATATGTTTAAAGAATTAGAGATCTGTGATAGTAAAATCCAAATAATTGACACGTTTAAAGTACTTCTTGTACCTCTAGTACAACAGCAACTTTTCCAAATGCCAGGCTCAGTAATGACGATAGTAAGTGAGCATAACACGCGGGAGTCACCAACATCTCGCCCTTAACATCGTAGGAGAATGAAGTGATTAAAACTTAAAAATACAGTATAAAAGCAATATATATGTACATACAGATCGAATCGAATTTAGTAAAACTTTTAGTTATATATGGATAGATAGAAAAGCATCTTTAACCTTATTGTCCCCAATCGCGGAATCAAATCCAGCCGAAACAATCACAAAATCAGGATTAAACTAGGATGAAAAGAAATATAAATTAGAGTAGTATTTACTATTTTACCTCTGGACAGCCCAAGGCTGCGTCATAACCAGCTGACACTATTATGAGATCTGGTTGAAACTACAATTAAAATTTATCCATTTTACGATTACGAGTGTATACAAAATTTATAAACAATTGGACTAAATCTACTAGCAATCTATTAAATTCAATTATTACCTCATATGCCATTGGTAACAAAATTTGCTGAAATATGGCCAAATAGTCAGCATTCGTCATGCCGACTTTATTAAGTGGTACATTAAAGTTATATCCTTGTCCTAAATCATCCCCGACGAAATGAAAATTCGACTCTCGAAGATTTGGCCAGAATTCACCATTCTCGTAGCGATGAATAGAAAAGTATATTACTCTGCGAAAAGCATAAGAAAAATGTTCATTCCGAAATGTACAGAGGGAATTACAAGAAATAGTGTTGTTACCGTGGATCGTTATAAAACATTTGCTGAGTTGCTTGTCCGTGATGTACATCCCAATCAACGATTAAAATCTTATTAGCCAAATTATTTCTCAAAGCGCTTTCAGCAGCAATCGCAACATTATTGAAGAAACAGTAGCCACAGTATTCTGATTTCATTGCATGATGTCCAGGTGGTCTAAATAAATTTTGTCCAATTATCTAACGTGTCCGATACAATCGAGAATTTCGTATATACACATGAATTGTAAAATTTAATTACCTTATAATAGCCATTCCATTTTGGATATCTCCTTTACAAATGCTTTCCACTAAATTTATTGTTGAGCCAACAGCTAACAGGGACAGCTTGTAGGTAGACTGGAACAATTTTAAATAATTGAGCATCAAAATTTAGTAACTTAAGGGGGCACCCCACCCAGAAGCCACTAAAAAGTTTGGGATTTTGGGATAAATGTTTTCTAGCAAAATAAAGATTGCTTTAAAACTATATAAAAAAATCCAGGCCCAATATTTTTATTTAATCAAACAAAAAAATCCCAAACTTTTTAGTGGCCTCTGTATGGACTCCCCCCTTAAACCGAAAATGTTCTGTAAATATTCACATACAGGATGTACATAAATTGCATCATATTTGGAGGAAAGTAACTCTAAATTATCCACATCCGTACATCTGTCAGTGGCCTTCAAAATATCAATTTGCTTTTGACTGTGCTTCATGAGTACTTCGCTTTCCGTAGCTAATTTTGGTGCGATAAGCTTGCACCTACTTATTAAACCTAACTCTTCGCATCTCTGCAGAACTCTTGTCAATCTAGCAGGGCACTCTGGATAATTCGCGTCCCAAAGGCACTCGTGTTCCGCCATGGATCGTTCGAACACGAGGCCGGTGTCCTTTCTTTTCAGACTGTACGCGTCTATAGCTTTTTGATATATATCACGTACGAACACATTATTAGACTTCTTTCCCTGAAGCATGTGTCGCTGCGCTGCGTCCCGCTTAGCTGCTATCAAAGCGGCAGACGGACGAACCTGATTAAGAAACCAACGGGTAAATTTCTATCGTTCCCATTACGATTAAGAATCTCTGCGAGTTACATTAGGACTCATACTTACATTGAAAGCTTTAGCAGATTTCTTGGCATTCTTCTTGGCTGTCATAGACATAGCGTTTGTAATACCTTTCTTATTTGCCTTTGAATTTTCTATAGCCTTTATGAGCTGGATCTCACTCTCTGCTAATTGTTTAGCAGCAGCAAACAAATTTCCACTTATCACAGAATCCGACTGAAATAGAAACAAGACACATTAAGCTTTCCTGGTTAAGTCACCGATGTTAAGCCACACCTGAGTTACTTACAAAATAGCACATGCAAAAGATAACTTACCAGACCCGAACACTTAAACTAATATCACTAAACACTGAAATTCAATTCTAATTCTTCTGATCTGAATTATCAAGGCATTAATTGTGATGGCATTTGTACAGATCGGCTATTTACAAAACGTAGAGAAATGAATACGATTGGAGGAAGATCAGTGTTTGTTACTCAAGTGCGAAGTTTATCGCGAAATAAATTGTTGACAATTGATATGTGGGTGATGGTACGAGACATACCCTTATATAGATATAGGTACCCCTTCCACTTCGCGATGATTGTCGCAAATAGGATTCGCGAGACTAAGTGCCGTATTATTCAAACGACCAAAGGACATTACAAACGCTCCCGATTAATGAAATCGCCACTCACCATTTGTGTCTAATGAATAACCTCGAAATTCCTGGCTCCGCTGTACGTTGCAATAAATGATTTTCACAGGCGAGTCATGCTTCCCCAACAACTTTGACCTTTGCCAGCCGAACAGAATTTTCGTGCTCGTCGGAGCCCCTTTTCTACCAAAATACGGCTGTCGCCCTTTTGTTCATTTTCCACATCCAATTTTGCTCTCACTCCATTTCAACGTAAAGGCTGACAATATCCGTAACTGCGGACTACGGTTAAAAACACACTGACACCATGGCTCATTGTCGGTCGAAAATAGAATGACTGTTTATAATTGTAAGACTGTCAGTACGCGTGCTAAACAAGATTCGTTTGAAAATCAATGATCGCATGCAATTATATTTCCTTTCGATCACATAACATGAAACCCTTTGAGTTTTATTATTAAATAAATTAAGATATAGTTTCTGTCATTATTGATCTATTCGATAATTACAACTATCCCGACTACGATTAAGTAGTTATTAACATTTCTCGGTCACGGTTACAAAAGATATTCGACGCCGTCTATTGGGTCAATGAGTTATGAATCTTCTGCCAGTGATTTTACGCAGTATTGCACTTACAATTGAACATATGGACCGTTGGCTGTTTTCTGTAATAAGTGTTACGCACGTTTTGTTTTATATTAAATACTTATGAAGCCAGAAAAGTGTTCTTTATTCGCGGAGTCTGACAATTATAATAGCCCTTTCGTTTCTCGCGTCTCTCTCTCTCTCATTCTAAACAACATGCCCTCTCGTTCTAATACGATCGTTACTTCTGCGTTGTGCGCTCCTGCTACCAGGAGTTGAAAAGTATCCGGGGCGCATAGTCAAAGCTAGTGGCACGTGCCTATCTCTATCCTCGTCGTACACGCTAGCTTTCTCTCTCGCACAGTTGGGTCGTGCCACCTCCACTGGTATCATGTGTTCCCTTTAATTCAGCTGAATTTCTGTTCCTATTCGGAACGGAATTCAGTAGTTTAAAGTGCAATAGACAACTGACCGCCTCGAAATACGTGAATAATTACTTGTTGTTACAGGAAATACGCACAGAACGTTATTCTAAAGATTCCTAAATAGCAATATCGTAATTATGCAACTTAAGGGTGCATGAATTAATAGTAGAATTTAAATATTATAAATAATCGCCTGATTGAAGGGAGCACTCATTAAACGTGGCATCGCGTGTGCTGTTATCCAGCCAAGAACTGTGAATGTTAATAACTAAGTAATTATAACCGAAAACTACAAAAATTTCACATGGGAAAATAGCCAAGGATGTATTCTTTGAGATGCGACTCTAAAAGTGCATAGAATATTCGTAGAAAATGACAAATTCGATCATTTTCAGTGGATATGTAATATTTCTATCGCTCTCCTTGTCGAGTGCAATTCCTCTCTCTCTCTAATACCTCCTCGAGTATCATCCGAAAACTACAAAAATTTCACATGGGAAAATAGCCAAGGATGTATTCTTTGAGATGCGACTCTAAAAGTGCATAGAATATTCGTAGAAAATGACAAATTCGTTCATTTTCAGTGAATATGTAATATTTCTATCGCTCTCCTTGTCGAGTGCAATTCCTCTCTCTCTAATACCTCCTCGAGTATCATCCGAAAACTACAAAAATTTCACATGGGAAAATAGCCAAGGATGTATTCTTTGAGATGCGACTCTAAAAGTGCATAGAATATTCGTAGAAAATGACAAATTCGTTCATTTTCAGTGAATATGTAATATTTCTATCGCTCTCCTTGTCGAGTGCCATTCCTCTCTCTCTAATACCTCCTCGAGTATCATGCGACGAGGATAACTCTTCAGAATTTCCAGACCAAAATGGACCTGGCCCTTTAGTACGCCATTCCACCACCAGATGGCTATAGCGTCTCGCTGTTGTTAAGTTGGAAAACTGTTTATTCAAACAGTCCTTCTAGCAGCAAATGAATGGGATCCTTTAATAATTAATAACTACCTACCTGCAAGCAATATTTTTGCAAATTCTATTGCAGGTTGTAGCCAAGGGTTTATATCTTCTGTTGCAATCGTAAAAGTCGATAGAATATGAATAATGTGAACTGATTACTGTGAATATTTTTGTTAGGATGTCACATTGAATTTGAATTGTTAAAGAATTTGGGTAAATGATTAATTGTTAGTCGAATCTATATGTAATTTGTTGCTGAAGGTTGGTACTGGATTTTATTATAAAATAAAAGTCTAATACCGCGTAAATTAGTGCTCGAAAATAATTCGTGAGAATTCTATTTACTTTGGAAGGGAGGTCGATATGCAGAAAAATAAAACGTCATCGTAATTTTTATACTTTTTATTTTCTATTTTCTATGCCTTTATTTCTAGTTCTTTCTGTCATTCTAGTATATTTCTATTAATATATTCTGTTATATAACATTCTCCGTCAACTTTTTCACACGCACATTATTTATATACTATTTCACGTCTCCGTTTCACCAATATTACAATTCCCCGAGCAGTAAACTCTTTCAACAATTCGAAATACAGTTCAGGTTTGCGCCGCGATGCTCCGATGCCAGCGTCACTGGTCAGGAAGTGACGTTTTCACAGCGTAGTGTCCACGTAGCGCCTCAAACATTGACGACCGCAGCTTTTCGTACGTCAAACAACACTCTGTAAATCGTTCTCCAGTTGTGCGCAACGTGAGTACCGTGTTTTCATCGATTGTTCTTCGATTTAATTAAAAACGATTCACATCACTCTCGCCAGTTAAATGGTTCTGGTTCCGTTATAACCTGTAGATTATTTTCAAGCAATTAACGAGTTAGAAATTAGGTATCTGCGCCTGATCAACGGTAATTGAAACAGTACGAAGTTCGATTCGTATGTTTCGTTGTATCAACTGTAAAACCACACGCGACGCGTATATTTCCGCCTTCGCCTTCGAAAGTTCTAATTATAGTAGTCTAGGATACAGCTGCATTTAGATCGTTGCAAATTTCATAGCACCAGAAATATATATATTTTCAGCTTCGCAAACATAATGGATCAGGTGAAGAAACTCACAGAGCCGGGACGGCAGTTCGCGAAGGACAGTATCCGTCTGGTCAAACGGTGCACGAAGCCCGATCGAAAAGGTAAGGTTCCAACGAAAGCGAGTCGCAGGAACTTAGACTTACACGTACCATTACTTTCAGAGTTCCAGAAGATCGCTATCGCCACAGCGATCGGTTTCTGTATAATGGGCTTCATAGGATTCTTTGTTAAACTAATCCATATTCCAATTAATAATATCATCGTGTAAGTAGACCATATACACAGCCCATAGTTTCAACATTCGGGCAATCGTATTTATATCTTGGCTTTTATGTTTCAGGGGTTCGTAAGCTAACGTTAAATAGGTACAATTAAGGTTCCACGAGACTATTTCCCCTCCCCTTTGTTTCCTCCTTTCACGCGTCTTTATTTATGAAATAAAGTTATGTATTCCATTTCTGAATCGATCATGATTGAAGTATGAGAAAGTGTGTGTATTATACTATAGTGAATTTTATAATAAAACGAGAATGTAAAATCTATCCTTGTTATTTATTTTATTTACAAGTAGAATAATAAGTTAGGTGTTAGTATCGAAGGCACTTTTATTCGAAGAATAAGATTTTCCCCTAGGTTGAAGAATGATAGAATTTTGTCAGGCATTTTTCTACTTAAAATTCAGGTTGTATTTCTCCTAAGGAAAAATAGCTGTCGCATGGAAATCCATGGCCAGGTACTCAGTAACAAAAGGCAATAGTACGATCTTGTTACAACAAGTTGAATCTTATATACTGTCCGCTGTGTAGTTATTCCAAAATTACTCCGTACTTATCCTCTAGAAAGACTGTTCAATACACGTTACTAATAAAACGGCGAACCTATGAGCCTGATACTGTGGGCCTCACAGTATCCGGAATTTTAATAATGGCAGTCATGTATTGGATAGCAAACGTAAACATTAAAATACATCCTACGCATTCGAAAATAGCTGTAATTTTGACAATTGGAAAAGAAAAATGCAATACTTTGAAACAGTCGGCGTATTACACGGTGACGAAACGATTGAATAATTAATGCTTAAAATAAGTCTGTCACAGATCCAATGTTCAAATCCTTTCAGTACATCGATAACATTAATAAAAACTCTACTGTCTCCAGATTCCCTTTTTTCTCTCTCGAACTGTCAACAATTAAAAAAAAGATTTATATATAATATATACTATATAAATATAAACTCCGTTTCAATATGTCTGATACTATTACGTCCGGAATTATGCATTAGTAAATAAACGTTGATAATACATGCTTAACATGTGTATTAAACTATTAAATACTCTCTTCGGGCAACTTAATAAAATTTATATAAAAAGCGAATATGTATATATATGTATGTATATATAGCACCACACGTGTGTGACTGTTACGTGTTGACGATCGTCCTGCACAATTACAAACATACTAAACGTTCATAGATGTTTAACCCATTTATACCTTGTATCCTATATTATAATCCGCCCACAAGAATATAGTCGTAGAAAATTTACTTTCACAGAAAATAAATCCGCATTCGAAGTGCATCGAATTTGTCGAAGAAAATTTCGCAGTTTGTACAGTGTATTGCAGGCATAAATGAGTTAATCGTTTTAAATCACATACTGCGAAGAACAACTAGCTAGAGGAAGACTTTGTCTCGCTTCCGTCTGACGGAAGTGGAAGAAAAATCTTCTCCTACGTTAGATCAACTGGCGGTAACACTCCGTGAATGAAAAGCATTTTAGCCCGTGGACTCGAAGCATTTCACTATTAAACTAGCTTTTATAAATTGCAAGAACGCTTAAGCGTAGCCCAAAGTGCATTTGCCATGCTCTCTCTTTCTCTCTCTCTCTCTCTCTCTCTCTCTCTCTCTCTCTCTCTCTCTCTCTCTCTCTCTCTCTCTCTCGCTCTCTATCTCCATCGATATTCACGTGTAACAAAAATATAATCCCTTATTCTTTCCTCTGACCAATGTCTCCGATGGTTCTTTGGCATTCCCTTGTATCACTGTCACTCAATATACGCACTGCGTGATTAAACAATGAAAATTTCAACGATTACACGATCAGAGTCACGATATACTGGCAGAATTAGGTATCAGAACGTCAATTTTCACTGCAAACGCACAGAGGGAGGGTAACTACCCACGAAATTGAGGTATGTCGTTCGGCTCTTCTCGTATTAATGGAACATTTAATCGTCGTGTAATTAAGTGTTCATTAATCGTTAATGACGCGCGCGTTTATATATATATATATATCTTTTCTGTATATCTATATATGTATATATATGTATATATATACATATATATATATATATATGTGCGTGTCTCTGCGAGTGTAAATATATAACATGTAATCTGTATATAAAATATGCACATGTATATAATATTAAATATCATCCGATTAATCGTATAATTATAAGTATCCTTTGAGCGCGTCTCGCGATCGCGTCCGAACACGCGCGATAGTCGCGGTCGTCAGACGACTTACATGCTCAATTACACGAGTTACAATCTGCCTCACCGGTGAATCGAGAAACAGTCACGTAAAAACTAACGGCACTAACGCGATGCGTTTTATAAGAGGTTCTCGATTCTCGCTCTTAAACTAACGAAACGTCTTAGCGGTGCTCGATGCCTATCAGAGTCGACAAATTTCAATTTCACCCGGATCTAACGATCAGAAATAATGACTACACGAATACTTTCAATTATATCAGAAGTCATTTGAATGATAAAGTAAATTATCCCTTATTCATGATACCCACTTCGCTTATAAATTCCAATGAAATTGATTCAAAGAATGCTTAACTCTGCGAGTTATCACTTACCCACGTTAAAACATTAAAACTCACAATCAGTTGAAACAAATCTCAGAGTGCAAAGTGTTTATCATTCTTCAACGCGCTCGCGAGTTTCGTAATAATTACGAATTTTTCTCCTCAAGCACCGCGAAGAATATCGTCCGTTTTGTTACAATTTATCGATTACATTAATTACACCTTAGAATGTCGCAGTACTTATGTTCAAGGAATTGGTTACTTACGTTCGAGAAAGGATTACTTTCAAGGAATGTCTTCAAGCGTTCTACGACGAACGTTTTGAGTATAAAGGGGCGTGTTAAAAAAAAAAAGAGAAACACAATAAAATAAGAAGGGAAGGTGGGGAAGAAGGTGAAAGGGGAGGGGGGAGAGCGCTGGTATAATAATCAAACTTACGAGCTATAGACTTGCGATTAAACGGAGAAGAGAGGAAATCCAGGAAGGTTCGGCTTATCGGGAGCGATAAGGGAGACAAGTAGGCATTTCGCAATGGGACTATATCTAAATGCCTTCTGGACAATGTCCCCGCTGGCTGTCGTCGCTGTTCCCGTCCACTAGTGTCTTTTTGGAATGCATACGACCATTTCTTTACCCTCGCGAGGGTAGGCCCGTCTAAATGTAGTAGCCACTGAATATCAGTAATTGCCAGAATATTAGCTGCTAACGATTGCCCGGTTTTTACAGGCAAGAACAGCTACAACCATAACGCTTCTGTGTGGTTGAAATTTAAGTAATATTCCAGTCCTGCAAGGGGCCACTGTCTTCCACGTGTACTGCTCCCCTTACTTTATTTTGTACTAATTCCTTCAAAGACTGTTGCACCATCAGCGACCGACGTTCCAAGAATTATCGATACCCGTCGACTCCTACATTCTACGCCCGATTCCATCCAAAGAGCACTCGTCCAGATCACGACTCCTCCCCTGGTTAGGCTGCAATCCTGCCTCCGACAAACCTCGCGATCCTCTTCAGCCGAAGAACCGGAATTTCCTCGACGACCACTCCGTAACATGGCGTGGCAGGGATTACTCTTATCGAATAAAGCTACTAGACTGCGCAACCGGCGTCCGAGGTCGGCACGTAGGGGCTCTCCTGCCTGTAGAAGTCACCCTCGTACTCCTCCACCTTCACCGGATACTCTGTCACGCAGTTCTGCGGCTGGTTCAGCGCCGGCGGGGGTTGCACAAAGTTCTCCTGGTAACTGGGCAGGTGCACGGGCTCGGCGTACTGCTGATAAGAGTTGTCGGGGCCGCCCTGCTTCAGGCAGGTAGGTCCGTGCAGGCTGAGCATGTCCACCAGCCTGCGCCTCTGCGTCTCCAGCTCCTGGATCTGCGACTTCAGGTCGTGGTTCTGCGTCTCGAGGATCTCGGACTCCTGCACCAGGATCACCGTCTTCTCCCGCTTCTTCAGCCGACACTTGGTGGCCGCGATTTTGTTCCGCTCGCGCCGCCTTCGACGCCTCTCCTCGTCTTCCGGCGTCAGCTACAAGGAAGAGACGAAGCGTTCAGTTAATAAGAATATATTCGTTCTTGGAGGGACTCCAATCGACTTAATTCGTTCATTAGGGAATCGTTCGCGAAACACACCCCCACCCTTGGCTATTTAAATTTGTTCGAGCATCGCGAATCGATTGGTACAGAAGGTGTCATTGAAATTCGAGTTGGCCACCGACGACCAAGGCCAGTGGGGGATAATCCAATCGGAGTAACGAAGGGTTACTTCGGGGGTAGCACCGAGGACCCTTGAAATCGATGAAGACCGCCGACTTACAGCGCAATCGCCCGACGTTTTAACGAGAACAGTATGTGAGGATTTCTTACTCCACCGCGGCCGTTGCTGTTCCCCGACTCGTCATCCTCCTCGTCGTCGGCGCTGCCGTCCTCCCTCTTTGACTTCTTCTTGGCCTCGTCCCCGCTGCCGTTCGCCCGCCTCTTCGTTTGCAGCGTCAACTTCAACCCTGCAATTTTCGGGCGTGAAACCGTCAATCACGAACCGCACACCGTACAGTAAACAAAATTAGGACATACTGTTTGCTCATGAAAGTGTCTTGGCTGTTTGAAGAATCGAATATGTTTGGCCAAGTCGAGAGATACCGAGGCAAGCGAAATCCCTTTCTAAAACGAAGATTTCTAGTCGAAGATAGTCCTTGGAGTTCGGTGGGGATCGTCGGAGCAGGATATGAAATGGTCGTGGGACATTATTCCTCCAAGCGAACGACCCTTCCGCCGCGGGCCCTTCTACGAGGGTGGGATCTCGCGATTCAATCCGGATATACCACTTTTGCAATTGACAATAAAGGAGAGCACGGCGGAAGGGAAGGTTGAGAGCGCTTCAACGATGCCCAACTTTCTGTGTGTCCGTTTACGTAAGCAGCCTTACAGCGAGCTATTTCCGAAACAAATGCTGAAGCACTGCCGTGCTCATATGTACGCCGCGTGTACTCCACAAACGTCTCTCCCTGAGCCAATTCGCTATTCAAATCAGGCACCGTTACGCTGAACCTTCTCCTCCGCGCAACTCCATCCCGCAAGCCTCATTCAAGCTGGACTAATCCCGGATATTCATAAATGTCTCTCGATTCGAAAGCGGCTCCGCGAGAAATTACGAACGGAGGGGTTGAACGCTGACAGCCCCTCCGCAGTCTTTGCGACCGCTGTTTGCCGGCCTTAGGGGCCGGAATATTCGCCGGTTAAGAGGCTGACGGGGCCGGGTTAGCCTTGGAGCATCGCGAGCCCCGTGAAACAGGAAACAAAAGAAAATGAGAGGCAGGAGACGCGAGATCCCGGTAGGATATCAAGGCCAGCACACCACCGGATGGGTACCTTCTTTAATGAGCTGACTACAGGTGTGCTGAACGCTCGGTGGGCTCGGCTCACCGCTGCTAGTCGAATCCGTACGGTCCCTGCTCCTCTCTGTCGTGTAACCCTCGAAGGGATTGGTCATGGCGATTAGGGAGTTTACAATTTCCGGTGTCCTTGGCGTGACCTCGGCCGCCGCGACACCGAGAAGACCCGCGGCAGCCGCCGGACTAGGATTCACGTTCACATTCAGGTTGTACATGGTCGTTTATATCACCATTTAACCTGGAACAAGAACAGACAGAGAGATAGAGAGATGAGAGAGATTAACAGCGACGGAGGAAGCGGAGGTTCGTTGGAACTTGATGGGTAGCGTTTCTGCTACGGTAATTAGGAAGTCTGCTGGACCCTTTCCTCGGCAATGCAATTTTCATTTCCTACGTCGAACAGTGTTATTTATTTTTTCGGAGACACTCGTGTTAAGATTCAACAGGCAAGGTGGAGTAATTGGGTGATTCGTCTATCACCCCCCGCGAAGATACAGAGGGTACATAGGTTGTCTAGCTGTGTACGTTTGCTAGCGCAAGATTAAGTAACGGAGCTACTTCTTTCTGTCTCGTCGCATCGCAGCGAACGCTTCGTTCCCCTTATTGTGCATTCCTCTTTCCGGGGAACGAGAAGTTTATTGATACGGCCTTGATACGCCGGCTATTGAGCCGGGATCAATGCGAGAACAAAGAGGAATTCAGGCTCGGAATCGTTGTGGCCTGATAACGAAACAGGAAGCCAGAGATCGGTATCGACGCCGCCGAGTGTAACCGACCTTCGCCGATTATCAAGGCTTGCGGCGAGTTACGTGCGACGTGCACGTGGTTCAACGGCATCGCCGGTGCCAAAACAGCACCAAGATAACGGGCAAAAATAATCGCTGAAGAATTATCTAAATATTCGATGCGAAGCTACTTCGATAGACCAAGGAGCTCGGTGGGAAGTTATGTCAATCGACGAAAGAATTCAATGGAAAATTCCCTTCCATATCTTGGATTATTAAACCGGTGATCGAGAAACGACCGTCGCTTTCCGGCAACCTTTTCCGTGTGCCCGAAAGCGTTACGTAATGGTGAATCGACGGAACAAAGATCGTGAAAATAAAGAAGCGTGATCCGCGGGACGCGAAAAAGAATCCACCCATTCGGCCGGAGGCGGGGGAAGGAGGGGCGCTAAAAGCTTGTCAATGCCCGTCAAAAATATATTTTGACGTGCGAGCGGTTGTCTGGCGTCCTCTAAAAAGAAACTGTGCGTCCTCCAGCGGGCTAGAGCTCCGCCAGGCTTGTTTTCGGGCATCGAATTCTTCGGCTGCGCCTTCGTCGAAGTTGCCCAACGTCCTCTCTCAGAGGACCTCCTCTCTCCTTCTTTCTCCTTCTCTTTCGGCGAGACTGCCTGGCCGCGCGCGCAAGTGTGCGAAGTCCCCCGTGCGTGCAGGGGGAGATCGGCATGTGTGCGCGCGAGAGTCGCGTTTCGTAAGAATTTTATCGTTCCGTATTCGGAGCCTAATGCCCTTGCAACCTCCTCCTTCGTAGCCTTCTATGGTTCCTCCTCCGCTGTTCCTCCTCCGCCGCCACTTCCACCGCGGACCCCGCCGCCGATGCTCGCGGTCCCGTGGGCCGGTTACACTTTCCAGCGGCGAAAAAATCCACTTCCCTCGGACCGGATCAACCGTGGGGCAAGCGCTCGGAGTCACAGGCAACGACAAGGGCCTCCCCGCCCCAGGCGTACCCACTGACCTATATGCCGCCGGAGGAGGATGCCTCCCATGGCACTACAAAAGAAGAGAGACGGCCGAAACTACGTGGGCCGTGGAGATTTTGATTTAAGGATCGCGGGCCTTTCGAGGCCTCCAGTCTTCCAGATCAGGATCTTCAGTTCTGGAGCTGTGAGTCTTTGGTTTTAGAGCTGGAGGACCTTAAGCCGCGGGGCTGAGACTTCGAGGCTTTCATTCGTTTTCACAACTGCGTATTATTTATCGAATGGAACAGGTCGAACAGATGATCGGGAAGAATTATTATGTTTGACGTAAGGCATCTGATCGCAGACACCATATCGGCTATTTCTATTTAAATTTTTAATCCCATCCCCACCCGTCGCGGTTATAATTTGACAGATTTATCGTGTGTCGGGAATGAATGGATTGATTCGGTAATACGAGGCAGACTCTTTTTTCATACGGATCGATAATCGTTAATGAGTGAGTTAGTGTTTCTGTTTCTCGTCATTTCAGGGACATTAACCTTCTACGTTTCTAATCTCTCCGGGGCCGTGATTTACGAGAACGGTAGGGCTAGAATTTATTATTGTATCTGCTATGATCGAAATATGATAATTTCGGTTCCTTTATAATTTTCTTAATCCGTAGAGATTTATCGCTTATCAATGATAACGGATGCGAATAATCTTTTAAGGCGCAATAAGCGTGTGCTCTGGAGTTAGGATTATTAACGAATTCGAGAAAATGTAAATGGAGATAAGGCAAGAAATAATTGATATTAATCGTATGAACTTATTTTTCTTCGAAAGATATCGCAATGAAATTTCAATAAGCAGCAGCAAAATGGTGCAAGGAACTTCAAGCTGGAGATTTCTCCTTTTTGCGATTATTCTCCTACATTCATACTTTCCAGGCAGGAAGTAGCAACTTTACTGAATGAATAGAGTGAACAGACGGAGACGTGCAAAATAACGGAGAAGTTTGGAAATGGGAATAAGGGACGAGCACGGGTTTCGTGAACGCGTTTAGTAAAGCAGAGAGAAAATGAATTCTTGTCCCATCGTTTTCTCTCGCCACTGTCCCTCGCGTATTTATTCCCACTGATTAAACGGAAAGATGGTAGAGAGGATAGCGGCGATGAATCTAGCGAATTGAGGCCACGAAGCGGAAGGAGGAAGAACGTTTAGATTTTGAAATTGTGCTACGAAAATAGTCGCGAAACAAAGCGATAAATCCCCGAGCGACGCTAAAATTCGCAATTTTTTGAAGATTCCTCTTCTACCCTTCGTTGTCACACGGGGTGGACCGCACCACAGGCAAATTTTCTTCCAGAAGTATATGTGTCTACCATTATTTCTGTAATTTTTTAGATTTTAATATAACAGTTTAAAAATTTGGTGAATTTTAACAAAAGAAATCGCCTTTTCCCGCAACTATTTTTTCAACTACAAATTTCATCATAATGGAATTTACATTTCTAGGAAAAGACTATTGCGACTGTACCTACAATTATCACTCAAAAATTAAAAAATAGTACGGACCCCATGTGACAAATTTGTGATTATAAAAAGGTGCGACGACGAAGGGTTAAATTGGAGGGTGATTCCACTGTGAAATCGTGAAAAATTGTCATTTTTTAGGATTTATTTTTTAGTAAACAGAATGTCCAACGTAAATAATATTTTGTCTGTTTATTAATAAACTTATTGACAGTATAAACAAAATATGTTTTGTTTGCTGTAATCATTATTAGTGTGGTTATCGTTGGAAACAGAATTACTTTGACTGATAAAAATGAACAAAATGGTGAAGGTTTGAAGTTTAAGATTCCAAATACGGTTGTCTGCACTCGCTATTGTATAATGGAGCACGGAATTGGGACCAAACAGTGCGGGGAATAATAGAGAGGGTGCAACAACACAGGGGGTAGGAATAACGTAATCGCTCGATTGTGTAACGCGGAGGGCGATGCAACAGATTGAAATAATAATCGGAGGATCGAGTTTGTTTGAATGGGAACAGGTGTCCGATCGAAGCCGTCGCCGCTGCACGCTGTTAAACGTATAAATAGAAACCGTTTGATTTTGATGTGTGCTGCGGACGCTTCGGTATTCGCTTCGATTCCTCGCCGAAACATTCTCGAAACAAAGTTCTCGGCGCCGGAATAAATCCAAGATATGTATCCCGAATCGACCGAACTTCCATCTGTGGCGGGTTTAATGTGCGACCGATTAACAGTTGGCGTCTGGGCTCGTACCCAAAAGACCCCCTAAGGCCCCCTCAAAAATTATTATTTTATCCAAACACTATATTTTTTCTGGACTACTACATTTAACCCGTTTTTATTAAACTACGTCTTCATTTTTTCGAAAAAGAGGCCCCTGCACAGAAAACCCTCGGGGGTCCTATCTTCAAAAAAATAATGATCGTATCCAAACACTACCTTTAGTAAACTCCTTTTCCCCAAAAATGGGCTCCTCAGAAGGTTTGCCACCTGAGCCTTTATCCTTAAATCCGCTACTGACTTCCACGCTACGATCAAACATACCGCCACTACTGTAAGCCTTGCCACTGCGCCGGAGTGCTCTTTCGATTAAAGATTAACGCACGTCCACGTCACGGACAACTTGCAATTTTCTCCCAGCAACATAATCGCGAACTGTAATCCTTATCGTGCATGGACTCTTGTCATGTCAAAACACAGCGTTATCTACGGTTTATCTGATAGGCCGAATTCAGTTGCCGCAATAAGTAACGGCAAAGCGCAGCGGCACCGGCGGTGCCTGTACCGCCACGCGGTTCTACGTACAACACAGGGAAAAGGATTCGGGAACCTCGTTCCTAGAACACTAGCTGCTAATTATTAGAATCGTCGTGCAGCCAGCTCGATTCGTCCCCGGCGCCCGACGGAATCGCGCCTGCGGCCGGAAACTTTATCGAGTTTATCGCCTGATAGTACGGAACCACAACGCTCCATGTTGTGCAGCCTGAAACTCGGGCACAGAGGAACCCTTGTTGGCTTTTCGGCGGGCCGCTCACGGTCTCCAAGTAATTTTACACCGACAAAGGGGACTGGGAGTTTCTGGCTGCTCATCGATGGAGGAGATTAGGGAAGTGTTTGATCGACGGAAGTGTTTATGGCGATTGGCCTCTCGATATGCGCTCTGGAGTTAATCGGGCCTCATGGAACTATTGATCTTGCCTTCCACTTCTGTGCTAACTAGCTTCGAGCATAGTCAGCGGAGAACTGAGTGGGCTTATTTATCATCGCGAACGCGGTGGAAATAATTCGATCGGTTTATAAATAGTCTGTCGAATAATTCGATATTATTGTTAGTCCATCCAGCATTCTGAAGTTAATACGAACCCTGTTGTAAAAGAGTTTTCAGAGGAGCACAGAATTCCAGCCACATAAATCGCCTGTAATCCGAACGCGACTTATCCTCCGTTGTGATTTATGTATACTTCTCACGGCTCGCGCGTGGAACGTTCTAGGTTTAAATCAAGCTTAAGTCGAATCAGTTTTTGTAGAAGAAGTTAGAGTAAAAGAGTCTTGGAAGAAGTGAATAATAACTGAGGAGCAACAGAGAGTAGTATTCTTAACTGAAATATTTGCAAAAAATGAGAAACCTGGTGGTTATTAAGTTGAATAATTTGGTAATTTAATTTGAAAATAAACTTGAGGCAGAAACTCGATTCTACTCAATCTCACGCAGAATACATTTAGACGGTAATTCTATCTAAAATTCAGTTTAGAGTTTTGCAAATCTACAGGGAAAAGTTGAACCTTTGACCTGAATTTGTCGGTATAATTTGGAGCGCTGTACGTTTCACCTACGCATCATTATACGCGGTATGCATTAGCTGTATGCAAAGTTAAAGCTCATTATACTACGAATCGACTGATATTCTCGACTACACGTTGAACTTGATCCCATCGTTGACGAGAATCGCGGCACATGTTGCGGGGATGGGAGGGGTTTGGGCAGAGGACACGGAGGAAGATTAATTGCCAGATGGTCCGCGCGCGCGAAAGGCGAGATATCGCGTTGCCGGGATTTTCGGAGCATCTCGCGTCGGCATTTCGTAAAGGGGTCCGTCGATATATCGTTGCTGACGCGTATTTATGACTCGCGCATGACGGCCTCAACCGAGCTGATTTCCAATGCACGAAGCGGTAATTAAAGCTGCGCGCGCGTGGAAAATCGCGCCTCTCGGTTGAAGGCACGCACTGAGCGTTGCTCCAAGCCGCTGCCGAGAGTGATAAACTGCTCCGAAAGCGACAGCAGAAAGGGAGATTGAGATATTGCAGGTGAAATCGGGGTACGGGTCGAAGGAGACGAGGGAAGTTAGTGTAAAAGATGAAAGTGTTAAACAGTAAACGTTGAAAGAGAAGGTAGAACTGTAGAAGCATATTTGAAGCAGCGGCTGAAAAGAAGGCCGTGGAAATATAATAGAGAAAAATTCCAGAGAAACTGAAAGTGGAAGGATATAAACGAGGATGGGGTGAATGCTACCCTTCGATATTAAAATACAGAGGGAGAGAGGCAAAGAGGGAGAAAGCATGTTGTGTGATATCGAAACTGAAAGGGGGCCAGAGGGGAGGAGGCTGGTATGTACTTGGTACCAAGAGAGAAACCGGGAGAACATGGTACCGCAATTGGAGGAGAGAGAAGGAGGACGTGGTACCGAGAGAGCAAAGGAGCTTGCGCAACCGGTGCCCATCTGGCCAGAAAGCTTTTATCGTGCTTTTTCGGTACGGTCGTCGACATAAGCGTGGGCGGCCTAATTCCTACGGCTGTCGTTTCTGCAACGAACGCGCCCGATCGCCAACAGGGAACAGAAAACGATTTCTCGTGTATCGAGGGCCCATGAAACTCCTACGAAACTCCCTGCGATCAATACCCTACTTTACGAGGCTCGGTACCGAAGGAGCTGAGAAAGAGAGGCACCGTCGGTGGCCAGGAGAGAGAAGAGAGAACGGAGAAGGAGCAGAAGGAAGGGAAATCAAACTGTTTGGAAGTTTGATCAACACGGGACAGTGAGATACATTGTCGAGTTACAGTGGATAGAGTACAGAGTCCAAGCCGGTGTTTGCTGGGACCATGAACGAGGTATTTGTTACAATAATGGACTTAGTGGTGTTACATACGTGAGTGGTTCGGTTGCTCCGCGAGGAATTCGAGGGTTACAGGGAAGTAGGTTCTTCTGGGGCGATGGGAAAGACACGTGTTTCTTGTGGGAGTTCTATACCCTCGTGTGAAAAGAAATATGGGTCGTGAGTGGTTCTGAGGATGTTCAGGTAGCAATGATCACTGGGAACCTCTCTGGGTAGGAATCTTTTAATTTGTCTTTTGTCGCGTATGGTAATAATAATTCTTGCGAACTAATGGGTGGAGAACAAGCTGATACCGATGTTTCCTAAATTTATTCAATCGTAAGGGGGCCTCGAGTGATTTGCAAAGAGAATGTTAATATCCACACATAACTGACTACCTATGTGTAAGTGCACGTTGCATCACTGAACTTATCGTACAATAATATTCACGATACAACGGACATATATTTCCGAAGGACTAATGTCTCAGATAGCAATGTCTTCGAGCTGATAAGGTGGTCGAAAATTGATAAAGCAGGCAGTATGATTGATCTGCCTGAAAGCCGTGACTCCACTCACGTTTTACAAGCATGGAAATAACGTAAGGGCGCGAGGTAATGAATGAAACGCTGCCACTGACAATTAATAAACCAGATAACTGTTCCTCTACTCCAATATTTACTATTCCCCTTATCAGCATTACTAGCGAGTCTGTAACACACTTTCGGAAGCTTTTAAATGCGAGCAACCGAGGAAAATGGAAGATCCAAATTTTCTCATCGTCCCTACGATAATATTTCAACGGCTTATCGAGGGAAAATTGAGGTTCGACAATTCTGCGATCCTGCTGCTCGCGAGATCTGTCAGAAAAATGATTCCCGATGTATATTCCCGCGAGAAGGTCACACGATAAGTTTCACGGAGCGCCGTTTAACCGCCAATTTCGCCAAGTTACGAGGCCTTTTTTATAAACATACCAGCGGGACCGTGTGTTGGCAGTCGGACTGGCTGGACGAAAAATCGTGAAAGCTACGATGGCGGAGAGGCAAGGCCGTCGTAAAAATTACACGAGGGGAAACGACGATAAAGCACGAAGCCGCTGGAGAACGATATGCGTTGGCCAGGTTAGCGGAGGAGAGAGATTTCGACTAACAGAAGGCGCGCGACGAAGGTGAGAGGTCGAGGCAGGAGCGTGGAAAGAGTTCGAGACGTCGATGCCCCGAGGTACACGCTTGTTAAACTGTTGCGTTCGATCACTTTCTAAAAACGCGAATTCCATACCGGAGAAGCTCGATTTTTCGCTGAAAGGTGCTGTAAAAAGTAAAAGAATTCACGCGTAGGTGGGTACAGGACAACACGAAGGGGTTTCGCGTTGGGGATTGTAATTTGAAAGTATGTGGGCAATGCATTCTAAAAGAGAAAGATAAATGAGACCGAAACAAGCCTATTCAAAAGGAGCGCAAAATCCATTTTACACAGCGGTGTAGCGGGAACTAGAGGGAAGCCGAAACACAAAGAGGCCACGATGAAACAGGAGAATATTACGGCGCTATCTGACCCAATTATACCGCTTTAATTACAGCGAATTACTTTACCGGGCCTCTGGAGCATGACGGCTACGGCTTGCCCACAGATCACCATGTTTTCCTTTTACGAATTCTTAATCGTCCACGTGGGGATTTCTGGCGTATAAATTGAAAAATCTTCGCGTGAAAACCTGGACTAACTGAATATGTACCGGAAACTGAGGAAACATTGGCATATTTTTGGAACATTTTGCTATGTAATCTAAAGATTAAGATTTTTATATTTGCTTCAAGGGGGTGCATGCAGAGTTGGGCAAAATGTAATCTAATTACAACTTACAAATTAATTTTTTACGCTGCAACTCTTGCAATTTTTCGACTTTTTCAATGACATCTTTTTTAAAATACTTCTAAGACTTGTGGCTATCATAAACAATCGAAAAAAATTGCACTGCATCTTTTGTGAATGTATTACAAGTGTTATTATGCATAAAATTTTTATCATTTTCCTTCTTTAATGCATGTTAAGTATCTAGCAATATTCCCCCAGTTTGCGGTGCCTACTTAAATATTTAATTGAAAGATTTGAAACCAACCTGCAGATCTCGACAACGAAAGCTGAGAAGAGGTTGCTAAAAATTTATCCAATGGTGTTCAAAGGAGAAGTGAATGGAGAAGCAATTTTCAAAATCCAGTGGAATCGCTCCGAAACCGGTTTCCATTTACAAGCAACTCAGGCCGGAGGCTGCGACTCGGCTGTCGCTAAATGTTTAACCAGCAAAGCGTGAAAAAAACAAAGTTTTCCACTCCATAATCAACGTTGAAGGCGCGTACCCCCCGACGACCCAGGGAAATGCAACGCGCCCGCCGATTTCCTCTTTCGCAGTCGCGACACAGAACGGTCATAGACAAAACGCACACGACCCAGCGGCATATGTAAATTACATGGCCGGCGAACGAGCGTGTTGGTCGCGTTACAGGACAGGAAGCATAAATTTCGTTACGACCGCCAAACATAGTGCGGGAAGAGTGTGCGTAGGAAACCGCCAGGACCGTTCGTTTCGTGTTTCCAGTAAAAGAGTTGGTCGATCGCCGAGGTTCGCCGAGGATCTATGGATCTTGGTAGATGCAACCGATTCACCCACAACCTCCTTCGTCTTTTTTATAATCCAAGAAGAATCTCGAAAATGGCTAAACGAACGTTGGACCGTAGGTGATTTGTATTTAAGTTCCCTAAGTTTATACGAGAATGATGATAAAAATCGAGTGGATGCTCGAGGCTACCACCTCTTCAGGTATCCTCCTGCTGCGAGTTATTCGTGAAAATTTCCCCGGTCTCTGAGATTTCCATTGAAAGGATCCATCAACGCGGTACACGCCGGAATTACGTCTCTGGTAAATCCGCGGATACCAGCCGGCTCTGATATCTCTGGATCAAACGCGAACAGTGGACGGTGTTCCTCGGAAGCGAGAGTTATTAATCTTTATTCTGTGAACCTTTACTCTATTCACCGCTCCGCCATCTCCGGTAACTTTCCTGGCAATTAGCTTTATCGTAAAGTCGATCGCCGCTCTGGATCTTCTCGCGCGCTCTTCGAGGTTGGCTCGTTGAAACGAGAGTTAAACTATGACCTGGAATCCAGCCCCTCCCGAACGATCTTAGAGGGACCATTTCCGCTATAAATTTGAATAGTCGCGGGGAATTATGGGTCGTTTACTGGCCGAAGGATATTCCGGGAGGTTACGCGAGCCATCTCCTTTTGGAGATCCCCTCGGTTTCTGTAGAATTCCCTCGATACACATTGTTCGATTGGGAAACAGTGCTCACGGTTGTTAGCTACGGTGACACACGGTAGAGTCTCGCTAGGGATTCGTTGTGACACCGAATGAAATGCTTGAAAAGAATGTTTCCGCTCGTCCACAGAAATCGCTTTTAAACGGCGTAGATATGTACTTTGGGAACACTTCTCCAGTCATTACAGTGCCTCTTGAATCACAATTGCCGGCCCACTAGGTTCGCCAGGTAACTGTTCCCGTGGCTAGGAAAATTAGAAATCTTTCCAAGAAACTTTGCAGCTCCGAGGAGCGTCCGGCGGTTAGAAACTTTTACACACCCCTAACTAACGACTGTCTGCCCCATTTCTACGGACACGAATTCGCGCCCGTATGTCGGGAATTCGAGAACGATTTCCCAAGAAGGGGAAGGGGACATGATGCGGGTTTGGGAGGCATTAAATTCACATTAATTCTTCCTTTCCCTAACTGCTTCTTCGAAAGACTGAGGGTGGTTGAAGCAATCCAGAAGCAACAGGCAACGACAATTCGAACACTCCGAATACCCACTCAAAGACAGAAGATTGTAGATAAAGTCGATAAACTCGGCGATACCAAAAATGAATTTTAAATCGGTCGATTATTTTTTGTATGTATAAAAGCAATCAGTTTCTTGGAAAATTTTAATCAGATGGATATTAATCGAGATGGATATTTGATCTCGAGATGGATATTTGATCTCGAGATTCAGGGGCGGATTTAACGGGAGAAGTCCGTATAAACGGTTTATTTTTTTTATCAATTTTTAGGAGTTTTTACAAAGATACTAACGCGCTAATCCTTTTGGAGCTTTAAGGCTACTTTATTTAATATTATAACTAAAAAAAATTTAAGACAGTAAAATTATTATAAATACAAAAGTAATAGAGCAGTATCTTAAATAACCAATACAATTTTTTCCAATTTATTTGATAATTGTAAGAATATGAATTAGTCACTAGAGTTTAAACACGAATTATTTCCGAGGACAGCGCGATCGTCTAGCGTGTGGCTTTTTCGCCCAGAAGCGAATAACCACTTGCGAATGGAAAACGCGTTCGGGGATCGTAAATTGGCCGGCCCGCGAATCGTGGATGGTGTCAGCGACACCGTGTCGCGTTTGCACGCGATTTCTCGGCAGCGAGCAGAAAGAGGACTGGTGTCTCGTCTCGAGTGTCTCTCCCCGTTCGGTCGGGGACCCAAATCGCGGGGAGATTTCGCGGAACCATCGACGCGGCTCACGGACGAGCCAAACGCGAGAGCTCGGGATCGCGAGGCACGTGCGATCGGCGACGCATCGAAATCCTCCTCTTCCTCGCGCGCCCGACCCGTCGGGGGTTACGTAACGGCTGCGCTGGCAGGAATCCTACCTCTGTGCAACGTCGATGTTCACCATCGATATTCCGCGAGCAGAGCGATAAACAACGGAGGGTGACGCGTGAAAATAGACGTCGGGGACGGAAATAACTGGAAACACCAGGAAAAATGCTGCGGCACGAGCAACAAGTGGAACGTGGGCCGCGGGAAGCCGCGAGCTGTCTAAAGCTGGATTGCAAATTTAATACAACGATCGAGGTCAATTTTTGGCGATCCAACGGGGGGGATTTTGAAGTTAATACGCCGCGATAAAGCTGTCGTTGCGTCGTGAGACGTCCAGGCACGCGTCTCCGAGTGCACGAGGGAGATCGTAAACGACGAGGGGGGATAGGCTACCCTGGGAATAAAGACGTTCCTAGCGAGACAGTTGGATTGTTATCGCCCGCTCTACGATCCACGAAATCTCGTTTCGCAAGAAGCCCGGTAGTTCGGACCGGGCTGGAATTATTATTAGCGGTATTACAACTACGCCGGCGTTATTTACTATCGCCCGGCGTGTCGTCGTTTCGCGAGCGTTACAAGAGCAATTTAAAGAAACGATCCGCACGCGCTGCGCGCACGGCTCGCGCTCTCGCTTACGGTGGAACACTTCGACCGTCGCTTTGATCTCCGCTACGAAGTGACACAGATTTGTTGCTACTTGTCGGCGATAAATTACGAGCATCATATCGTGCCTGTTGTTGGTCTTATCCCGATGCAACGCGATTCCTAGTAGAATCCGCGCCGTTAAAGAACGCGCCAGCCGAGGAGCGATAACTCCGGCAGCTTGTAAATACGCGCGAAAGGACCGTCACAGAAGTGTGGATCGCACGGGCCGTAAGGTGAATGTCCCAATTTCTGATGATTTAAGAGGTTACTCGTCATCAAGAAGATGTGAAAAAAGTTGCAGAGTAATTGATTAATTCTTTAATAATAAATCAACCGAGTCGAAAACTATTTGGGAAAGATATTTCAAGATGTTTAATTATTAGTAATTTGTAATTAAATACAATGCTTTAAATGTCCGTATTTCTGCTCACTGTTCCTTAGCACATCCAGCTAGAACACGAGCGAAAAATCATGGGTCTCTCGTTTTGAAAGTTTTTCATTGCTTACGCTGCACCTTGATTCGCCCCAACCTCGTGTAACACTCGCGTAAATGTTCAAATAATTTGGAATTATTTTGTTGCAGCTGTAGTACAAACGTAACGCTTATAATAATAAGAAAAATACGAAATGAGCAGAATTGGGGACATTTACCTTAAGTGTAATTATTATAAGACGACATCGCTGCGTCGAATATATGGATATCGAGCTAACGGTGACATTGATACAAGGATGCGATATTTTGATACACCGATATAGGCGTGAGGCATTTATATTTTATACGACCGATCGCATGATACAGCGATGAAGTCAAAAAGCGATCGGACACGTGGGCAGCGCTGATTCTGTTTGTAAATGAGGGAAGTAAATAAACAAGACTTTGTAAGAAGCCACCGTTTCGTTGGCTTCAGAATCTTAATTGCAACATACTGTTGGTAATGAGCCTGGATCAGGTATATTAAGAATTAAAACCACCCTAATTACGTTAATTGCACGAGTCCGTAGTATACTAATCCGCCATTCACGCTCGCAGGCAAGCGATGCAAATTTTTGCGCGGCATGCAAAAACTTACGGAACTGTATCGTTCGCCGCGAGGGAACACGATTTTTGCATTTCTAAAGATACCACAGCTGCCACATAAATTCTGCAGAATTCTGTCTGTTCTTAAAGATCGCAACAAAATGCCGCCCTGAAACGTCAGCGGATATTTAAATGCTTGAATAAATACTCATTATGAATTGCAAATTACCCTGATTTTCTCGCAATTCCCATCGCTTATTCGCGATACGCCAAGGCGGGAAAAAAATTGTACAAGCTCGAGATACCAGCACACATTGAATGGACCCCGAAATTTCATTAATGGCCACATGGGCACCCATTCGCGAGCCGAATGCGTGTCGAAGATGGCGGATATTAAAAATGAGAATGATCTGCCGCCCACGCTAGGCAGGATCAGCGTTACAGCGCAAAATTAAGAGTCGCAGGCATGCGTCGCTACGTATCACATTAATTCCGATCGACTACCTCGTTTATATTAATAAGGATCACGGGGTCTATTCTGTTCGCGCCCAACGCAAATCCTTCCTCTATCGCCATTTCTCTGCGAATGCATATTAGCATTTTAAATTCAATCGGTACATTGACGCCCTTGAACAATAATGGCCTCCCCCACCGGGGGCCCCCTTTTATCCCCCCGGCCAGCCTCTCACTCTTTCACCGTAACAACTTGCAAATCCAGTTATATCATCTCCCGACTTTGTAATCAGCTGTGTGTAAGAAGGTGACTCGAGGAGCCAGCCAGCCAGCTCACACGTTCGCTCGCCCCTCGCCAATAAATCAGCCGCGGAGCTTTTATACGCGTCCACCGTTTTCCCTTGACCGCGGTAAACCTTAATTGAGATGCGATCTTTTCTTAGGGAGCCGTGCACGAGTTCTGCAAAAGAGGGCACCCGTGCCTCTACTGTTTCACTCCTAAACCGATGTTAATCTTCGAACGTACTGCAATTCTATTCGAGTAATTTTTTAAAAGATTGCAAGAGAACTGATTCTGAAATAAAGATTTTTTCTAGGAGACTTCGTTTACCGAGACGATGATGATTAAAAGGGAATAGTATTGAAAGCCAGACGAAGACGACAATTAGGCGCGATTTGCATGGAGAAATAGCGCCGAGTATGAAAGCAGAACGAGGGGAGAGAAGAAAGGCTCGATGAAAGCGAGATAAAAGGGGGTACGAGAAGACGGAGAAGCAAGACTATTGGTCTAGTTGCAATATTCGCCGGCCTTCGGAGTTATGGAAATGCGCATGTTATCCAGCACACGTGCAGATCCTGTATGGGCGAGTTTCGAAGCCGTCGACGATCTAAGAATTAAATGTCAGTAAGGTCATGGTCGCGGAGGAGCGAGGAATCTCTCGATGAGGTCCGACCTACTCCAGCGATAATTACTTGAAAAGCATCGTGGTAATGTGCGCGGGATTCTCTTCAGAAATTCGACTTGTCCGACGGGAACTGGAAACGTGGGCGACTCCCGATCGTCGCAGAAACATCGAGGCACACGATTTCGAAGACGCTGGCGATATGCCTCAGCTCGAGATCCAGCGATGTCTATTAACCCTTCGTTGACACAACTCTTTACCTGAGTGGCTCAGACCGAGAGCAAATTTTTGAACGACTGCCATTCTCGTTTAAAGAATCCAATCCTTGTGAAGAAAATCATTAGTCAATTTCGAGGTCCCTAGAATGTATTCCAATTGTATTTCGATTGAAATTTTACCGCAGTTTTTTGTAAAAAATTCTAGATTACCATATGTCGAGGAAAAACAAAGGGGATCTTTAAAAAATTGTAACTTTTACAAAGTTACAGATATAATAGTTTGAGAAAAGAAATAGTCTGTAAGTGAGCTTTGGAGAAAAGATATTTATTTTGCAAAATCAATTTATAGCTCAAGCCCGGAGTGTCGACGAAGGGTTAAAACACATTCTAAATCATCCCATTGCCATAAATCTTGGTATTTAATGCCACCTGAAGGTGAAGTTGTCTCAGATCATTGGATTCGACCGATAATGAGGCTCGGTACAACCTCGTTCATACAAGAAACTGTGTGCCTATCTAAAAAAGGAAGAATCGAGCTGCGCCGATCGCAATGTTTGCTTCCTCTGCTCAAACATTGTCTTCCCAATTGAAAGAAATTTTTTGGTGGGAGGTACTGTCTGGCACTCCTCTTTGCGCGAGCTGATTTCGAAAAGATATAGCTACACGCGAGTGGCGAATTTGTTTTCTCGCTTCGATCTGTTTTGATGCGACGATCGCGTGAGCGGCAAGGATTATCAGAGAAATTCTGCATTCTTCGGTGGGGAATAAAGGGCTACGATGTACGAAAAGAGGTAGAACCTTGCGACTAACGATAATTCCCGGCGATAGCGCCGAGCGAGTTGCACCTCAGGAAGATCGACTCGTTTGCAAGCGAATGCAAAGATAAGATTATTGTTGTATAATGGTTATCAGCCGCCGAGGAAGTTTACAAACGAATGTAAACATTTAAGGTTCATGGCTTCGCGAAGGCAAGTCTCCGAGAAGATCCATACGAGCTGGTTTAGATCTTCGCGTTCCACTTCATTGTTGCGACGAAGATTCTCTGTATTATTTCCATTAACCGGCCCTGGCTTTATGAAGACGGTAAAGTATCTTCGAGCTATTTACTGGCTTACGGATATAGAACAGAGGATGAAGACGAAGATCTACACAAATCCGAATGCTCTTCAATGAAGAAATATGAAACAACGAATGATATAACCGAGAGTAAAAATGGAATAGAAATAGGGGAATAAAAATACCTCCGAGGAATTCGAATAAGAACGAGATCGATTGAAAAATATCTCGATTGCAGCGTTTGTTTTTCTTTCGTACAAATATGTTCACTCCGGCGAGCATGCATTTCCAGTAAACACCCGAGCCGTTCATAATAAACGTGCCCCACGCTTAAACCGTCGTAATATGAGGTTTTATGATTACGGTTATTTGTGATTCTACTTAACTCCACTTTACATGCCAATATAAACATTATACACTTTCATTTGCGTAGACGCACAAAGGAGATGCCCGGCAACCAGTGGATTTTCTCTCGCCGACACGTACGTCCCCTATACTCCAAACATTTAAAATAGAAAAGGAAACCTCGCCGCGCACAAGACGCGTACCGCGGAGCGAATATATAGTTTAACTTTCAAATGTTTAGGCTAAGAAAAGTATTGTGCAATCGGGAGCATTGGTACCGTGCGAGGACGCTATAGATACAGTCCTTAGCAGATTCGTGACAATGTTGCCAATGCTCTGTTTCGCTATATTTAGTAATCCGTAACACTAATCGCGCGGGTTATTGCGAGCGCATCCTCAGGTGTCATAGAGTTAAAACCGCCGAGAGAAATACCCAGCTTTCTTGTTTACTCCACGCTGCGAGGACGAACGTGAGTTCTTACTCAAACAGAATGCACCTATTTCAAATTCAATCGCGTGAACCGATGCTCGACTGTGCCACAGGCAACTTCATATTCGTGAAAACAGTGCGCACACGAGTTACTACGATTTCTCTATAGCAAGCTTCAGATTGAGTTTGAGACGAATGGAAGTTCGTAGCATTCGTAGGGAGGTACGAGTTGTGCGTTACGTTCTTCGAAAGTGTTTTCGTGTTGACGAAGTGGAGAGAAATAAAGCACGCGAAGATCTAAGAGCAACCGTTTCCTTCGCAAACGACAGTGTATCTCCTCTGGCGAAGCAAACGTCGCGCTTAACATATTCTTCTCTCGATTCTTGCTGTAATAATGCAGCATGCTCGTAATAAAGCTCCGCTCGGTAGTCGCACGGCCTTGAATATAGCTACGAACTCTACCTTCGAGGTTATTTACGATAATTCTCACACCTGTTCCACGATCTCACGAATTTCACTGAACCTCGTGGAAACGGCACACGCGAGAAGTCGTGGTCACCGAGGATAAATAACTGATCTACATACGTACGCTGTATTCAAAGTCGATGCTAGTATGGGGAGTAGCTAAAAACTGTAATGCCACTAACTTGGTAAGTGTTGAGAATACTTGACAGTCTAATCGCCCGCGTGAATCCCGACGAGATCCTCTGCCCGCAGCCTCGATACACCTTAATATATTATTGCACCCTCGAACCGTATTACAAGAATAGCCACGTACTAGAGTCGACCTACAAAAAGAGGAGCTTTATCACGCGCCGCAGAGAAGACGGTTGGTGTTTTTTTCGCTCTGTCTACTGGGGGTCCTACCTTTTCGGTACGAACGATAACACAGTGTCCCGGTACGCCCCACACCGTCTTCCTCCGTCGGCTGCCGGCGCACGACTGTGGATAATTCGCGGTCGCGACCGGCCTCGATACATGCAGGCTATTCTTAGCGCGCGTCGTCACCAAGAACGCCTGCCATTGGTCGCCGATGGCGTTGCCACGCCGCGCGATTGGCCGGGCAGCGCGAGTACGCCGCGAGCACGGGTGCAGGCCTGGCTCCACGGCTGGGCGCGACTCCGCGGGCACGACATTTGTTGACATGAAACTGTCAGAATACGCACTCCCTTAATGCGCCGGCATTCACAGCGCGCTCTCCTGCCTATGACAATAACTTTTCATCCCTTTCCCTCGCTTACAGTAATGCCCGCTCGTAACGGCTTATGTATCGCGATAGTACTTTCGCGAGATGATCTATCGATCGAGCCATTCTCGCGAAAACAATTCAATATTGCAGCGCTGATGAGTACTGCCAAATGTGAACTAATAGAAGCTTAGAAAAATTGTTTCTCGCCGCCGCGAATGGATTTTGAATAAAGTAACAGTTTTAAAATTGCGAAAATAATTTTTTTTAAAAATTCAATACTTTCTTGGGAATTTTGGATTCCAAATCTGGCGCGCTGTGTACAGTCTCGTTGTACAATTAATTAGTTATACTGTATTGAAAAATGAGCGACGTCTCTTTGAAGTTTATTTTAAAAGAAATTAATTATTTCCCGCGCACAAATCTAATAACTGGAGCAAAAGCCGTTCGCATTGTTACGGGCGCAGGTGAACAGTCGTGACCGAGGTGGGTGGGTGGAATTTATGGAGAATGGAAGCGACGGGTAATGGACGATCATTTGACGCGGCGCGCGCTATTAATTTGCCCGGAGCTTTCGAAAAGCCTTGAAGTCGGCCGGCGTGCCTCTCTTCGGCTCTATGAAATCATAGATTTCCCGGCAGTGTTATTATGCGAAAATTACGCTCTAAAATTAGTCACGGCCCATTACCGTGCGCGTACGGCTTGGTCGAAAGGAGAAAAATAGGAATTGCTTGACACTCACACTTTTCCGATGCGTATCTGGCCATTAGCGCTCGCGATCACTACGATGATATTATGCTAAATGTGAATCCAACGATCGTAACGCGCGATCTGTCGTTTACGCGCTCCCCCCGCTTCACGGATGCTTCAACCGTTCCTTACTACATAAGCAGTCGCATGTCACGTCGTAGATTCATCTTCGATTGCTTGTTCGTGAGTCGGTCGATACATATCGCTGCGAAATCGATTTCTACCTAAGACTTCGAGGAAACGCCACGCTTGAATAGCTCACGGCTCTATCATCGATACTTTCGATTGTCAGAGGCGGCAACCGGGTCAAAATGACATTCGTATTCAAACATCTAAAGCATTTAACCGTATCTCGCATAGGAATCTGCGTTAAAATCTACTTTCAAATTACATGAATCTCGGATTGACGTAGAACACTAGCGATGTCCAGCGTCCTGCGTGCGAATTAATAAACATGGCGACATCCATGATTCAAAATGACGTTTAAGGAAAGCTTTAAATATTATAAAAGTCGAGATCCGCCTCCAGATTTGAAAGATGTAATTGATTTAAACGATCCTAATTACAATAAAGTACGTACAGAATTGTTCCTCTCGCGCGTTTCGAATGTCTACAAGTCGAGTGCTTTTTAGGTTATTAATCTCGAAGGGAAAACATTGAATGAACAATGCGAACGTGCATTTGGACTAAAACCAGTGAAAGACTGGAAAATCTACGAGCTTTTAGACATTCCAGGTAACACAGTTCGGCCTCTAACGAATGCTTTGTTACTTAACTATGCATTTACAAACAGGACTCATCTTTATAAAAAATCCGTTCACCACTGATGGGCAACGATATTGGATCATAAAATGTTTAAAGGATTACTCGAGGAAGCCCTACAAACTAAATCTAGATGCTCACAGCAGTTTGAGCAATAATGGACCTTGGTGGGATACATGTTTTGGGTACGCATTATAAGAACCCGAAGAAAGGTGTGTGCAATACATGGATGTATAATATTCATTTCAGAAACTCCAGCAAAGCCAGAGTTATGCTACCGAAACTACGCTGGGCGACGTTGGGGTATCATCACAACTGGGATACCAAATTATACTCTGAAACGAGTAAGACGAAAATGCCCGACGAGTTATCTTTGCTGACCTCCTTTGTGGCGGAATCTTTGCATCTCGCAGATTTCAAAGCTGAAGCAGCAATTATAAATTTCTACAGAATGAATTCGACCTTGGCTGGACATACCGACCATTCCGAAGTCAATGTCAGCGCACCCTTATTTTCTATAAGCTTCGGTCAAACAGCGATATTTCTGATTAGCGGACTCACGCAAGACGACGCGGCTAGCGCTGTGTTTCTACGAAGCGGCGATATAGTACTGATGTCCGAGAAATCGCGTTTGAGGTACCATGGGGTACCAAAAATTTTGCCAGCTGATAACACACCCTGGGACGATGATTCGTATAATAATAAGGGAGATTGTAAGTGGGACCTTGACGACTGGAACAAAGCAAGAGCTTACATATCCGATGCTAGAATAAATATGAACGTGAGACAAGTGCTAAAACCTGGACAGCTAGCTTTATTATAAGTTCTTGTACGAAATTTGTTTGTACAGTTTTATTAAAAATACTTATATCAATTATCTCGGAGCTAAATACTTGTTCCTCTGCTGTAAGGCCGTCAATTCACACTATCCGCGATAGAAGCTGCAGCGAAATTACCAAAATTCATCCCATTGAATTATCTCCTTATTTATATCAGTCCAGAGGACCCTGATCGCTCTCTTTCGCAACTTGGCTCGAGACATTATTTTGAAATGCGTTCAAAACGTTTAGAAAGTCCCATGCGATCGTCGCCATTCTGAGTAAAAAATCTTGGGAATTTGACATAAAGCTCTGTGTAATCTGGTGCATCATTTCGTATTGACTTTCGAAAATGTTCGGAGTTTGGCGGGACTCCGATAGCATTGCTGGCATGTATGGCTTAAGTAAAATATTCGTCGCATCCCGAACCGCCTTATTTAAAATAAAATCCTTAGAAATATCTGGCACGTGAATCATGTTGGTTTTCTTGAAACCGTCAGCAGTCCACTGCGAGAAAATAATTCTATACTGGATCTAACAGAATGGCTCTGCTTCACTCCATATTAATTAACCACGTACAAACCTATGTATTTAAAGACGATTTATATTCATTCTCATGAGTATTTCCTCGCAAGCTCTTCTTATTATTCCCGGTTGCCAGCAACTTTTATGCGCGTTATGCGGATTGACAGCGGACACGTCTATTCTGAACGTATTCTTCGAATCGTTATCTTTAATGGAAAAACAACGATCCTCTTTTATTAATCGCTGGATAAAAGAAGCTTTCATTTCTTCGAACGAGTAGCGAGTTTCATTGTCCACTGCCATTGAGAATCGTTCGATTTCGATTTACCTCCGATTTCGTATTGAATTAATCATGGCACGCGAAGTATACAGTTTAATCTGATGAATTTCGAATGGAGTTACTGAAATTGAGTAGTTTATGAAATGAGTAATGTTGAATATGTGGAGAAACTTCTGTGTTCAATTGTTTGACACACTCGATGAATGAAAACGTAATACTTCGATATCGAAAGAAACAAAAAAGCTCTAAATATGGCTGGTGTCGTTGCTGAAACTTCGATAATGTCCGCGAAAGTGATGTTTAATGACAGCCTTCGATCTTGTGAGTTTCAAAGTTTCGCGGTTTACCAAGCGCAACTACACTTGCTTGTGAAGTTTCCGGTCCCGCGAGTCAGCTGATCAATCTCATTCCTGTCTGCTTGATAGTTCTCGCAGCTATGTCTGGAAAAGATAAACTCGCAATTTTCCCCTCTCGGGGGTAAGTATTCCCTACACAAATTGCTTAAACACTCTTCGCTTGTCCGTCGATTCAACTTTTCATTTATTTCGTATCCATTATCGTTTTCGACTGAATTATATCGACCCCCCAACATCCGTCATTAAATGGGTGTAACCCTATCTCACATTGACTTTTAAACGTTTAAATCGCGTTTCTGAATGTACCGCAATATCATCGAGACGTTATTATTCGATAAGGTATCGCGGTTATATTCGATAATTCTGACACGAATGTTTCAAGGTTCATTTGCATATTTTGTCTGTTTTGTCACATGATTTCAGCTAGTTGAACATTCTATAACTACGAGTAATCTAACACTGGATGATTAATGTGTGCATTCTCCTTTTCAGCGCCCAAATGTTAATGAAATCCCGTTTGCAGGGAGCACAAAAAGGTCATGGTTTGTTGAAGAAGAAAGCAGATGCCTTGCAAATGCGCTTCCGAATGATTCTGGGTAAAATCATTGAGGTACAAAATGTGTTGCGCGTACATCTGTTAACGATCATTCGTCTTGTCCATTATAATGCTTTTCTTTCTCTTGCCTTTTTGTTTAGACTAAAACTCTGATGGGAGAAGTGATGAAAGAAGCAGCTTTCTCGTTAGCCGAAGCAAAGTTTGCGACTGGAGACTTCAATCAAGTAGTTCTACAGAACGTGACAAAAGCACAAATCAAAATCCGCTCTAAGAAAGATAACGTCGCTGGTGTTAATCTTCCAGTGTTTGAATCGTACCAAGATGGCACGGACACGTATGAATTAGCAGGTTTGGCCCGTGGTGGCCAGCAGCTGGCCAAATTGAAGAAGAATTATCAAAGAGCAGTGAAGCTATTAGTAGAATTAGCATCGTTGCAAACGAGTTTCGTGACCTTGGACGAGGTTATTAAAATCACAAACCGGCGTGTAAATGCTATCGAGCACGTTATCATTCCAAGAATTGAAAGAACCCTTGCGTATATAATTTCTGAGCTGGACGAACTGGAGAGAGAGGAGTTCTACCGGTTAAAGAAGATACAAGATAAGAAGAAGCTGGCAAAAGCTAAGGTAACGTTTAAATACCGAGAATTAGAGCGCATTACTTTTCAATGGAGAACATGCAGAAATATTGAAATTATTCTTTCAGCTGGAAGTAATTAGAAAAGCAATGAAAGCAGCTGACAGAGAAGTAGAAACTCCGAACATGCTTGATGAAGGAGACGACGATATTTTATTCTAAACATTGTAAATAGCTTGTTTTCACACACTGAAGTATTAAACAAAGTATGTTCCGATTCTGAGCGAATGTGTTAAAGAGCGAGTCCAATGAAGTATGACGAAATAAGACAATTTAATCCTCTCACAAAAATCCTTAGACAATACTAATTTCACAGTACGGCTAAGTGGCGTGATAGATCTCCCGTTGATCGCGATAACGCAAGCTTTGTTGAACCAGCTATTATGTATAAACGCAATTCAAAGTATTCTTATTGTTACTATATTGATAAGGATACATTACGAAAGGTTACAGAATCAAGTATTCGGTAAGAAATGACTTAATAAACATGTACATATACGTATACATTAACGTCCATGTTTATATTCTGCTCCATCACCCTACAATCGTTATATCCCACAATTAAAACGCGCATCTTCAGTTGGTAATGTTTCTACGCCATTTAATCTGCTCCAAAGCGTAAACTCTTGTTTCTCTTTAATTATGGATTCTATTAGCATTCAAAGGTGATGCGAACGTTATGGATTTCTAAAGATACAGCGTTAGTACCCGGAACGGGCGTTTCGCTTTGGGATTAATTAAGACGGATGCATAATCACTTTAGCCGGTGAATTTCCCGATCTGGGTCAATCAATATATGGACCTTTTCCCATATGAACCAGCTCTCCCTACTGAAAGGTGGTGCGCGCGTGGAAAATCCTTTCAGTGCGCGGAAAATTCGTGCCGTGACCACCCCCAAAGATGTCCGATCATTTAACGGTCGTGCAAGTCCCGGAAAATCGTTTCGAGGACGCAATCCACCACTTGAAATGGAATTTCTTTGCCGACGAGCCGCTGAACCATGCAGTCGGGCTTTGTGAGAAAGGTGAAAGCCAGTTCGAGTTGGAGAGACACTGCCAGCTCACTTTAAAGCAGGGATACTCGCGGATGCTGGTGGATAAAAATGGGACGGTAAGTGGAATCGAAGAAAGGCCTATAGAATCTCCACCATTGTAATGTAATGACGAACATGTTTCTCCCCCTCCCTCCCTCCCGATGATTCATTTCATACGCTACTTATTGTAACTTTTCTGCTGACTACCGAACGTTCCCTCCGCGGTCCACGGACCTTGAAGATTAAGTTCATTGTCGATCATAAGACCTGTCCTATCAGATAGCAGGTATGGCTTTGAACGGGATCCTGAAGAAGGGGGAACGCGAAGAAGCTGAACGCCGACTGGCAGAACTAAGCGACGAGAAGTTCAAAATAATTTTCGGGCTGCTCTATAAAGTTAATGAGAAAATCGATCTGTTTTCCAAGTACAATGTCGACGAGTTGTTCGAGTGTCGGATCCTCAGCGTGGGTGCGAACTTCCGCGGCAGGGGCTTGGCAAACATCCTGATGGCTGACAGTATAGAAACAGCGAGAAATGCCGGCTTCAAGGTAGTTCAGCGAGCTTGACTATCGTGATGTATCGTAAATGTCTGATGCATGCGTTTAAGTTCAACGAAAAAGATCTCGCTCACTTAGAATCGCCGCCCCGTGACCTTTATCATTGTCCCTAGCATAAGGCGTGTTCTAATTTTACAGCACATCCTGAAATTTCGATTATAATTTGCAGTTATTTCGCCTCGCTTATTTAACACCCAGCAATCTTCTGATAAATATACCAATAAATGATATACAATTCCAAAACTTGACTATTCATTTACCTCCTTAATCGTTTCGTACACATAATCGCCAGAACGATTCGACGGTACTCATGCTTCGATGTTTGAACCGACTTCTCGTAATTCGGGGATAAACTTTTTGCAAAGTGGACTCTCATGCATCTGCCTCTGTGTGTCTAGCACGACGGTGTCGTAGAAAGCGTGATCGTCCAACGGTGTTTCACATTTCGGTTATGTTTCAGCATGTTCTTCGATTAATATGCATGGGATGATTTTCGTTTACCAAGATGTAATTGCAATGCACCCGTTACCTCCTCGGGAGGTACCGTTGCACGCGGTGTACTTCGTACGAAGTGTATGTTAATGTTCTGTGTGAGAATTAAATTGTTCCCTGGCAGGTGGTTTAATTCATCACGCGTTTGCAGGTGTTCAAAGCCGACGCCACGGGCATGTTTTCCCAGAAAGTATGCTTGAAACACGGTTTTCAGGTGGAGGCGGAAATCCCGTACAAGGATCTGGACGAGTCGATCAGACCCGCTCCTCCTCATCAAGCTCTGAAGCTGATGGTAAAGATACTGAATTAAACAGGAAGCGAAGGGACGAGATTCTTTAAGGTTATCCGAGAAATCTTCAATCAACCGAATAAATCTTACGAAAGAGAAGTAGAGTAAACTATGTGTATCGTTGTATGACAATAACAGCTCTCGTTGTAATGTGTGTTTGTCTTAAAGACGAATTTACAAAACTAATCGTATCTAAAAAGGGCGGACCGCGTGTTTCACGTAGAACGTATTCAAAATTTCGAAGCATCGGTTGCTGACCCTCGCCTGTGTTCCGAACGATTGTATTGTTATGGAAGAAAAAAAAACAACAAAATTAAAAAAAAAGCAGTAAGAACAATAGAGTTGACAAATGCTAGAATAAAAATCCACTTAGCGTTTCGTTCGTTGGACTTTTGTTCTACATTCTGCTAATTCGAAACGGACTCGCGACGCTCGCTGCTCCGATTTACGTGGTGGAGCATGTCCGAACAAAATTCACGTCTGTGAACGTTATAAAGTAATGTCAACGTATGTCAAGTGACATTTGTTAACTCTTCTGTACGTTTTACAGTTTGATGGTGGTAAATTGAAAGTATATCGTATACGCATGGTACACAGTATTTCGTCGCTTTCGATTGTGTGCGAATTTTTTTACAGCCGTCGCGTGAGCGCAAGAGAACACGGAACTATTTTCTAGATCCGTGTATAACGATATATCGAAAACAGTGATTTAACTCATGGTTACAGGGATTACTGGATAAATGGGTCCACATGAGTATAAAGTGAAAGTTACAAGGAATATTTTTGTTGGTGTCGCGTGTTACGAAAATATATTACAAGTTATTTTGTAAAGATATCCGCCAAATAAATATTAAAGTTTATAATGACCCATGGCTTCTCTTCTCCAACATTGTTCTCCATTAAATGCGGATTTCAATTAAATAAGTACAACTTTATTTGTAGCAATAAATGTATAAATATACAATGCAACAAGCATGCCTAACAGTTTAATCTTCATAAAAATTATATAATTTAAATGGGAATGCAGTCTCGCAATAATATTTATACATAGAACAGTGAGATCTAGAAGTTTACCTGAGGTCTAAAGTATCTTTGCAGTTTATTTGCCTTCAGTTGCAATTGCATAGAGTATTTGGCCTGTATTCTTTGCATATACTTAATATCCCTGGCCTTCTTGATAGCAGATTCTTTATGCGTTTCCGTCCATCCAAGCGCTCTATACTGTAATAACAGTTTGTGTAGTTTCTCGTTTTTCGGCACTGCGAATGCCCTATTTGGATTTAAGTTCTGTTTATAGTATCTCATCAGAGATCGATGACCAACAACGGCGCCCGATGGTAATACTAGTTGATAGTCGCTATCGTCTAGCTCCGGTATTTCGACTTCCGTATTTATATCGCTAGTCTCTGCGTCGGGATAGCTGGATGAATAGTCATAAAATTCTGCATACTCGGCGAGCGCATCTCCTTCGTGCAACATTTTGCAATGCCCCTTATCGATCATATGCGCCCTGGCTGCTTCGGCGCTTTGAAAACTTCTCCCTGTAATATACACATAATTAATCGACTAAATGTTATTACAAAGCCTTCCGAATAGAAATTTCAATCAGCTTACCAGAATCATTGCACCAAATACATAAGTATCCTGCGAAAATCTTTTCTCCGAGGTAAGTAAGCAGCCCTTTAATGTCCACGCAATATTCAGGATCCGGTATAAAGAACGAATGCGCCATAGTCATGTGTTTCAAGTTGCGCACCAAAGATCTGCTATGATGACTACAGAATAAGCAATCATTATTTTTCACCGGATTCTCGGTGTCTTCGATCCATTCGTCCGAATCTATAGACTCTACGTCGGATTCCGCTTCCATGTCGTCGGTCGATCGTTTGCCACTGCTACTAGAACTATCATCGTTTGCGATGTGCTTACGCATCGTAGGATCGTGTAAAGGTTCAGCATCGACGTCCGCTTCCTCGTTACTGGCTTCTGAAATACTGTTGTGCCTCGCGGACTTTTCTTTATGCTTCTTGGAGGATAAATGATTCTCATATTGATTCTGAGTATTGAAATTCTTTTTGCATATCTTGCAGCTCAGTGTTTCACCTTCCCTTTGTTTATCGTCTTTGTTTCTCTGCGCGATCACTCTCTTTTGGAATTCTTCTACGGTAATCGGAGGTAGTTCGGCTACTTTCCTCTTTAAATTGTATCTGTGCCAGTCGGACTTGTAGTGCTGCCTTTGCACTTCCAGATCTCGGAATCCCACATGGCACGTGATGCAAGTGAATGGCGAAGTCATTTCTTTGCAATATCTTCGGATATATTACGCATACGAATTAATAATCAACAGTGATTAACGGCTTTCGGAGTTTGCTACCTTGGATTGGTAAAAACTCGGCGTTGTATATAAACTATGTTGCGGGAACATTTACCACGATTCAATTAACATAGTATGAATAAATATGAACGATGTCTGTAACACTGATACCTGTATTTAATATAAATCGCTGCATTTACACGCAAAGAAAACCGCGATGCGCGTCACGTGCGGAGTTACGTTTCGTACTGACCGAGAGGTTATGTTACTCGGTCCTTAAGTATTTACAGTTTCGTTTGACGTATCACAATGCCGTTTAATATTGCATCAGAGAGCGAATAAATAATCGATATTTAAGTTTGTACTCCTACAGGGGATCTTTTAATAAATCGTTAGTAGAAAGTTGTGTACTTGATTTCGCTACAATTTCATAAAACCGCTGCAAACCTATCGAATATCAAGATTATAACCTCTCAACCGATCCCAATAAAGACAATTCTCAAAACGTTCCAAATTTTGCAAGTAAGGGTTGTAATCTATAATTGAACGCGATCAGAGTGCCGCCATTTTTTCAAATCGTTCGAATCGCAGCGAGCTCTCGTTATCTCATGTCAATTTTTACATTCTCATGTTCGCATGATACTGTTCAACAATAATGATATCTCTATTGCGCAACAAATACAAAAACAGCTACATAATGCTCCTATCGAACCTAACCTCAAAGGTTTATGCTTGAAAAAAATAGAGATGAAAGAGGAGAGGGGTAGTGTGTGTACTTGGAGATACGCGTCGAGACTCAAGAGGACACGTATGGCTTAGGAAAACAGTAAAGTCGGCCCAAAGAGACAGAAAACAGATAGTTATTTCTCGGCAAGTCTATCTGAAACTCTTATCGGAATCGTTCTGAAAGATCCAACCGAAGTGGAGCCGAGAAGCCTTTATTGCGTCACTGTGTGTAATATCAGTAGGTCACGTGACATTGTACGAGAAAAAACGACTGGCCTGGAAGGTAGGGGCGCCGCTATCAATTTCGGGGAGTCGCGGAGCCATGCTTACGGCCCTGTTTTCTCGAAGCACTTGCAGTTGTATTCAGACAGTAGCCGTCTCAGAAGCCGGAACGTTTCGTGTGCACGTCGCAAGCGAGGAAGTCAGGAAGAGCACAAGAGCAACGTAAAGCCGCAGGAAAGCTCGATCGGACGTAAGAATCCGACGGCAGTAAGCATAGTTTGCCATCGAGTGGGGAAAAGGGCAGCGAGGAAAAGCTGAAGGCATTGGACAGACGGTGTCACGTCGCCGCGACTTGAACCGTTCCCCTCGACCGACTTTCGTGTGGCGACACATCGTAGAAAGACGTAAAACGAGACACTGGGGTGCACCCGACAGAGCGATCCATCTGTCTCGATACACCCACGAACCACCGTTCAATTTTCACGCTAGAAGGCGGCCGTCCAGCAGGGCGATACCATTTTATATGACTTTTCTTCGACGTCAAGGTGAGTGGAAGCAGGGCATAGGTAGCGACGGCAACGTCCTATCCGGTATCGTTTCGTTCCTTTCCGACGCTAATTTTAGCGACCAGCCATTTTGGACACGAGAACGTGCGTGATCCGCGGAGCAGCGGCTCATTTCTATGGAAATCCGAACATTCCTATCCGCCTTCCTTTCCCATATGTACGTTCTTATTATATAGCAACCTGTCTCTCTTTGTTCCATCGGTTTTGTCCCCTCCTTTCTACATACGCGACGCAGCGATGGATCGATATTGCGAACCGAATTATTGACCGTACCGAAACGGCTGGTCCGCCCGTTCGAGAGAGACGTGATAACGTGCATGCGATCGACGTGTCCCAATGGATCACGTTTCTCGGCCTTTTTCGATGGTTCCGCGGAGAAAACAAACGAAACCGAGCCGCATGTTCGTAGAAACTATCGTGTCGTAATGATTTGAATGAAGTTTTAACGTTAGTTCTATACAATTATTGTATGTGTGTACGTGGTACACGAGGATTGAAGCTGCTCCATTGCTCTATCTCTTCCAAATTTATCGCGTGTAATTGTAATACTCATTTCCGGGTTGAGTGTAAATCGCAACGTCATCTGGCGATTAGCAAGTGTAAGTATCAACTTTATCGAGGAGGAAAATTTTCTTTGGCGCAACCGGTGTGGACGAAGTGTAGGTTTCCATGTTGACACTATTGGCAGAACATAAAAATTCGTATCTCTACGTTCTACTACAACGAAATATCGTACCGTGTTTATCGAAACGAACGCAGCGCCTTCGACTTGTCTTATTACGTCGAGACGAGCATCCGCACTTTGTACGTTCATCGTGATCGAACCTGTTCCCTCGACATAAAGGCGTGTTTTTTTTTTGTATCGTTTACGTCGAGTGTTTACTAATTAAATCGATGAAGTATGTTAGAAGGGAAATTTCTCTTCGTGCCTATTTACACTCGGGTGTGAATGCAGGTTACACTCAACCTGTGTATATCGATTAATTAAATATGTGTAATTATCTTAAAGGAATATATCTACGGTATTATTCGACATTATTTAACCCCTCCATATTCGAAATGCAATTACAAATTTATTTATAATTTTTCGCTGGTCGGATATCACTGATTGATTTCTTTTTGAAATTGCTCTTCATTTTATCTGGATGGCGTTGATCTACCAAGAGGCTTCTTTATCTTTGCAATCGCGATCATTGTAACTTTTTCTTTTCATTTTTTATGGGTTACAGGATAGAACATGGTTACCGACGAGTTTGCTACGTTAATAAATTACGAAATTCGAAAGCGGCGACGGAAATCTGGTCTGTAGCTATTTCTGTTTTTCTTGCCCAGTCTTCTAGATCGAAGATGCCTGAAATAGATATTTGAATAACAGATAATAGCTTCTATTTTAAAATTTAGATTAATCTCGTGGAAGAATTTGTATAATTGAATCGAGGAATGTAGGAAACATCTTCAAAAGAAAATGATTTAGAATCTGAAGTCAAGTAAAACAGTGATAAACGATCGATAAGATCGTCGCTGATACGATTAATTAAATCGCTTCTACACGTTTGTTTACGTATCCAATAAACAATCGGCATTATCCTGAAATATCTCTATTTCGAAATTAAATCGAGCGCGGAGAAATCGATTCGGATCGGGATCACGAAAGGTTAACACTTAATTCGATGTGTAGGCTCCTTCTGTTCGTACAATATTTATGTTTTGATTCGTTGCCTCCGAGTTGAATTTAAACTGTTTTATAAACAACGACGTTTCTCCGATGACACGACCATTCTATAGATATGGACCTAAAGCATGGAAACCGATTAATTATTCATTGAGAGTTTGGAAAAAATAAATCTATCAATGATTCAGTGGTTCATGATAATTAAAATGGTAAACGGGGATTAAACGTGTGGAATGAAATTTTATAAATGATCCACGGATTTAGGTACTGCAGTGTCGTAAGCGCGTGTTGAAATCGCGTGATCCTCGATCGTTGGAAAGAAAAGTATGCTTTCGAAACAGATTCCTGGAACAGTCTCCGACCGATCAGACCTTTTTGGCTCCCTTCGTTAACGCTCGTAGTATTTTTTTCATTTATCTGCGGCTTAAGATGGCCTGCTTTGACCCTTCAGCGTGCATAGCCGTCCGATAGCGATGCAAAATAATACCTCTTAATCAGTTCCCAGTGGCTCTCAAACGGCGCCTTTAACCCGAAATCGATTTCCTACAGTTACATCCTTTCAGAAGAACGAAAACACTGAACAATGAGAAATCCTGATAACGTAGCAGCGACGTTGATTAACGATTTCCTAACCGATCGATACTGTCTTCCTCCTCCTCTTCGCGAGTAACTTAGTATGATTATGACGCATTGGAAAATAACTCGGAACAATTTCAACAATACAATACAATATGAAACAGTAGTTCTGTGATTAGTCACTCCGTAGAAACATACTGAAATTTATGCGTACAAGCGAAGCTACAGTCAGAATTAGTGCCCTGGGGGAACTAAATTTTCTTCTAATTCTATCACATACTTGGTAACTCAACGCGATTGTACACGAAACCAGATCGCGTGGAATTCTTCCATCATGCTTGCAAACGTTTCCCCCTATCGCCACGTGCTATCTACTTGCATCCAATCACGTGGCGACGTTCATTCATAAATTCAAACAAAGTTGGTCCATGATACGTTCAGCTGTCATTCTCAAGCGCAACTAGTTTAAAAAATTCCTATCGCGGTGTCCTACACCCCGACGAATACTAACAACCACCAGCGATATATCGCGAAATTATTCGCAACCTGCTTTCTCGAAAGACTGCTTCTTTTAAACCCAGGCTTACGTAACTCCTCCGCGAAGGGAAAGTCGGTTGAGAGCGTTGAATATTAAAGTGGCTGTGGTAAACAATTACACTAACCGCCCGATCGATTCGGTTATTCAATACGCTTCCGTCGCGTCGCGTTTAATCGGCGCACGGTCGTCTCCAGGTATCGTTTCGCGGAGGGAGCTCGCGTATCGCGAGCGTCCACGTCGCGGAAAGGGTTCGCGAAGGAGCGCTAAGCGCTCGCAGTGCTCCTTCGGCAACACTCAGCGGAACCTTCATCCCTCCCAGCGGGGGCTGGGAACGAGCCGCACTCGCATTTGCATAAGAAGTCGCATGCCGTATCGTCGCGACGGATCTGTCCCGAGCACAATATATCTTCCCCCCACGGCGCAGATTTGGCCTTGCTTGAATCGTTTCCGCGCGCCGGGCAAGATTGATCGTGACCAGAAAATGCATAATGCATGGTGCGCGAGAGCCGCGGGATAGATAATAGATGTTCCGAAATGCATAACCGCGATCTGTTGAGCGCCGCGACACTTTCGTTTGCGCGATACCGTCGTCCTGCTCGGTTTCGGTAATGGGCGCTTAGGAGGCTAAAGCGGGCGTTACAGTGCCCGCCGCACCCGTTATAGTCCGGGAGCCAGCGACACATATTTTTTGCCAATATGTTTAAAATTGGTTTATCTTTTGTTCTACTATATTTGTGCTACAGATCCACAAAACGACCTTCTGCCAGCGCACTAGCGGAACAAATTAGACATCATAAAGTGTCGCTGGCTCCCGGACTGTTACCTCGTGCACACCGATAGCGCGAATGTTCCTTATCAGAGGCGAGGCAAAGTTCGGGATGCTCCGTAGTTTCGTTTGTCCAGAAAATTCGGGGCGTCGGGACTTCGTTTATATTCATGGGAAACGGCAGCCATTCTTGGGGAGTAGCGTCCGGTTTATTTATGGCGTTAGTTAGGGTTTCATTTATTGGGGTCGATTAGGTCACCTGGAAGCCTGTGAATTATATGTAACTTTCAGATTTTGTTTTGGGCGAAATTAGAAAATAAATGAAAAGCTTTTTAAGGGATTTTATTCTACATGCCTTTTGATATATTAGCTGTACTACTCGGCTTCGCTCGAAATTTAGATCTTAATTGTATATAAAAATTTTTTCTTTTATTTTTTTGTGAAATAGTCACTTTCATCTGTAGCAAAAAAGTTTTTAACGAGTCTTAAAATCCATACACAGTTCTGTAAATAATTTATCATAGAAGGTACTATTAAATTTTCAAGAGAATCGATTAAGAATTGTTCAAGTTATGCTGCTAGTCAATTTGAACACATAACTCGGCCATTCTTTAATATTTCTGTACAATATTTATACAAGACATTCATTAACACACGCCCTAAAAATAAGAGGTATAAAAATACTTTTCAGCCTTAATCTCAAAAAGAAATTCTCAAGCCCGAATCGGTGAATATGTCGCTCCTTTCCGAGTGCAAATACATTGATGTACACTTGCGTTTTCCTATCAGGATATAGGTACACTGTGATCCGAGACTAGTGTGCGTACGGTCCGTGGAATGATAAGAGCCCCGCTGTTATCGTCGAGGCTCATAAAGATTCCACAACTTGGCTACTGCAAACGGCAACCATTGAATTACATTTCGGCTGCTACGCATTTCCTAAATTCCCATTATTGTCGGCGCCTTGATCAGGCTACTCGGATCAATACTCAGGAACAGTTAATGTATTCCGTTCTGCGCAACAGAGGCTACAAAGTGTCTTCGGAGCCAAGGGTCGCAGAAACTGTGATTGCCCATTGCCCTTTATTAAGCACCGATCGATATCATCCCTGATCAACTCGTAGTGCAGCCAATGTCTAGGAGAATTTACTATCCCCCTAATGTAACAATACTCGACTCGACCTTATCAGTAGCAGCAGAGAGCAAGCAACCATACTCCCCGCCACAGAGGCCACGCCGTGCGGTACTCCTCGTGTCCAAAGATAACCGAAAACTGCCCCTATCCCGCCCGCCCGCTCCGTTGCGTCGCCAAGTGCTTCCGTCATGTTGACCCGGCCGAGCCCCCACGGCATCCCCGGCGGAGGAAATGGAGTGCAGCATGGCACCAGGTCCTCGTGGGCGAGAGATCGCTGAAATCTGACCTTGCCTGACGTCCAGGCGCGCGCCACCGCCGTACTAGAAATTCCGCGTCGCTCGTTACGTCCGGATCGGACCACGTTCCGATCAATATACGGTGTACCCCGGCGGCGAGGACGCTTGCGCGAGCACGGTGGCCGTGTAGTAGGCCGATCCAGGGAGCCGAAGCGGAGTCGCGAGCGTACACGACGACGATTCCAGTTCCATTAGCCGGCAGAGAGAGCAACCGTCCACCAGGCATCGTCCGCAATCCGTCGTACCGTGTGGTGTCCACGTAGCCAGCGCCGCGAGAGTTACTCCGTTCCGACGATAATCCTCCAACGGGAAAACCGGGCGATTCTCTTCCTCGATCTAGCTCTCCCTGCCTGGCGAGGGTCTCGAGGAAGACGTAGAGACCACCGACACTACACAGCAGCTCCAGCCACGGTCGCAAATCACGACTTATGCGTCTGTACCGAGCAGGTAAAGATCCTCGGTCGTGCTCCACCTTCGTCGCCGTTTCGCCGCTCGATAGAAGGAATCTTCCCCCTCGGGCTGAGCTACCCCTAGGGAACAGCCATTCGGGCTAGCCAGTGGATCGTCGACATCTTCGGGATCTTGCGACGTGGCACCGCGGGGGATGGCCCCCGATGATCAGACACCACGAGTTCATTCCGTTCGAGTTTATCGGGGGGAGAGAGAAGTGTGCCAGTTAGGGATCTATCGGCAGCCTCCGCTCTACTAGATCGTGCTGCCAGGTGCCAGCGAAGGGATCCAGAAGCCTGCGTGGGCCTAGCTCTTCTTCCCAGGCGTACCCACCCTCTCTGTCGGTTTCGCCTCCTCACGGGCAGCGTAACGTGCATTGACGTGGCCTCTTTGCGTATCTCGTGACACGGCGCAACGTGACCGTGTGCAGTACCGGTTCCCCTGGCCTTTCTTGCAATTACAAATGCGCCCTGCCATGCAGCGAGGCCTACTCCGCGGTGACAGTGAGTTATCGCTACTGACAACCTTCCGGCTGGTATATCTGCCTGGTGACGTCCGGGTGACCACGGCTTTGCTTCTATCGTGTTGCGGTGGGAGTGGTTTCGCACGTTTCACGCTCACGAGATTATCCGTCCAATGTGATCACGCGGATATCTATCGAAATCTGTGCGCCACGGTATCTCGTGTATTACCCTGCTTCGGGTTTTCCTGGGTATCGCAAGGCCTCGACTTTCCGGCTTCCCTTCGCGATTCTACGTCGAGGATCACGAACTGTTAATCCTCCAACGATTCCTGGATTAGTAGACGTATTTTGGAGCCGGAGGAAAGCTGCACTAGCTCTTCCGTACCGGTTCATTTGCTCGTTTCTACCCCAGTTCACCGAATCATCCCAATTCTCGTGGAACACTCCCAGCACTCTTCAACGCTACCGAGCGATCCGCCACTCGAGACTTCCATCGGCGATTGCTCACCAACACGCGGGGATCGAGGGGTCGCGAGCTTATTCGCCTCCCAACGAGGGAATCTGTATTCCCGTCGACCTGCTACGATTCGAAGCCTCCCTGTCCGCTGATTCATAAGCCTGGGGAATTGCCACAGGGGTGGGAGCACGAAGGAAGCGGACGAACGCGACGTCCCCTCGAGATCATCGTTACTTCTCGCGATTTTCAATTTCCTCGCTTCTCGCTCCTCCCAACCGCTAGCCTGATGCAGATTGTCTATTGTAAACGTTACCGAAGGTTGCAGGCGGCGTCTATAGCAAACGGTACGATTGTTTGGTCGCGATAAACGCATATTTGCCGGTCGTTGCACCGCGCGATCGATCGCTCGTAAAATAAATAACAGTTTCACGGTGTGGGGGCTCCGTTACGTCGGCGATTTTCCGCGACTTTTCCACTCGCATAGGTTGTTAAAAAAAATCGCATTCCCTTGGCAAGGATAATGTGTCACCATTCGTTGTTTCATTAGCGAAACCGCCCGAGTCGCGAGGAAGTTTTAATTACAAACACGGCCGGGTTCGATAACGGACTGTTAACTGCATCCACTTCTCGCGTCTACCGTTTAACCATCGTCTAACTGAACGTCTATTAGCGTTCCAGTGAAATTATGTTACCGTGGAATATCGTCCGCGGCGGCTTGGAATTCCAGCTACTCCGTTTCGCGATATGAAATTCCGTTTCCATTAGAAATGGATCGATACATGGGGGAGGAGAGGGAGGGGGAGGGTGCATCCTTCACTGCTCGTGGGTGTATTGATAAACGGCTATCGATGCGGAACCACCGCGACTGCAATTCCTCGCTGTTATTTTGCACCGTACACTTGAGGATCATGAATATTTTAAGGGATAGGGCTGATAAAGTGTTCGGGCAATTCTTTTTCCTGCAATGCGTGTAGTTTACGTTTACTTTACTGGAATTCTGTAGGATTAAAGGGAAAAAGAAGCTACTCGCAGATTGAATTTAGAATAATTGTAATATTTCGAGGGAGGGTGGCAGCAATTAGCTTCTTAAGTATTCGAACAGTTAATAATCGCCTTTTAATCCAACGATTTATAATTTCAGTGATTTAGCAAGCTTGAAAGCAGATCACGTTGTGTTTTTCCATAAGATTTCCTCTACCTATCGAAGGCAAAGCAAACCCCGCCCAGGTCGATAAAATCCATAAAAATGCTTCGATATGCCTGCCCTCGGTCGTGATAGTTGCTCTGAAAAGTAACGATCTCGGCGAATCTACCGTGTCATCCAGATGAAATTGATTCCTCCATCTCACCTACCCTGTTCTGATACCTGCACCGAAGTCGATCGCACGCTGTAATCTATTGCGTGCATTCGAAATTGAACACCAGCCACGCGGGACTCGTTAAACACTCGCGCGCGATTGTTCTTGTTTTTCGAGATGCACAGTGTGAATTACATCGTGCAATCGTAGAACGGTGTCGGAAGCCTCGGAGATAGAGGCGTAGCTTCTCCTTTCGCTCTTGCATTCGACGTATGCGGCCGGAAGTGTGTTTCACTGCGCCGCGAGCCCCGTCTGGCTTCGTGTCAGGAATTACCGTGCTTGTATTACGGCTAATACACAACCGCTATTGTTTTCCATCGGTTTCTTGTTTCCCAAACGCGGGCTCTCGCGTCGGAATGGATTAGTAAACGCGGTGCACGATGGTATATATGCATGATTGAAACTGCGCCGGGCAGCTTTTCAAAATTGAGATGAGATTTCTATGAAACGGTAAAAAATAGGGCGAGGGGAATTGAAAAATAAAAAGGATTGAGGACCTTGCAGGAAGAGTTGTTCAGCTCCATTTGTGCGAACTTCAAGTAAATTATGAAACACTATTTATAAAATTATTGCTTTGACTCGACGGTAAAAAGAGAACACTAATCGAAAAATATATATTTTCACAGAAAAGTTTTTATTTCTATTCCTAGCAAATTTATCAAATCTGAAGCATTCGTATAGCGCAAAATAGTAATGAGTACAGATTCTAAATTTGCAATAAATCAGAAATTTGTTATCGGATTTGTATCAAACGTGCATCAAACGATGTAGAATTTTTTTTATACTCTTGCAAGGTCCTCGATTGAAGAGTCCCTGTAGAAAACACTGTAAGTGCCAAAAATCAAATTCAATACCATAGTATTATGCACGTAGAACATTTTCAGATAAAAAAAAAGGAAAATATATCATTTTGGCATTCACAGTGTTTTCTACAAGGACTCCTCTTCGATTAAACGCGGAAATGTAAATTCAACTGTCTTAGACCCCATGACCAGTCTTTACATTGAAACCCTGCCAAAGCACGATCCCAATTTGGGCGCAATAAAAATCCAAGGAAGGATGGAGTAGCGCGCAAACTTACGTAAGGGCCATGGCTATCATACGAATCGCAATACGTGCAATCTGATCGCGGTAACTTTAATGCCTGTTATGTGCGCGGATAATGTTAATCTTTATATCTAGCAATCTCAATGTTACTTGCGTGATGTGGGTATTCGTTCGATACCCGTCGATAATGCAAATTAAGTACAGCGAAGTATTAGCGTGTACCGGCTTGCATACATAAAATAGCGCGGGCAGTTAATTTTAGCAGCACGAGTAATTAATGTGTTCCCGTTAATACACAGGCTGGTTTATACGTACGAGATGATGCGAGGCCACTTTGTATATCGATAAGAAAATTTTGGAGCACTGATAACACGACGAAGAAAGAATAAAATTCTTTCGATCCCATTCCCTCTACTATATCATTAAATCCCCACCAATTAAGCTGTTCTGTTTCTGCTGTATCGCTTGATATACAGGGTGTCCTGAAACCATCGACTGCCCAGCCACGTTCACTAGACATCCGCTTAGTTTGGAAGGTGAAAGGGAATTCCCGACCCTTACACATCCCCGCTAGGCGGATAGAGGGAATCCCCTTGTTAAATCCAGGCTCCCCTCGCCCTTCCAGAGTTCTAGATTACAAGATCGATTCGAGTAGTTTTGTTCATGGACGATCCGATCACGCTAAGCCCCGTTCATCTTTTGTCCCCAAGTTCATTTGTTCTGCTTCGAGGTAATGACGGTTAGCCAGGTCCTTCCTTGCTTCGTTTTCCGCGGCGATACCCCGAAACGTTCCTTCGCCGGACACGCCTGCGTGTGACTTTCGCTATCATGATTCTGGCATGGTCGATCCCGTCCAAAGACCGGCCAGATGATCGTTAATAGTCGAGGTAAACGAGACTGGGCAAAATTTCCACGAGAAGAGAGGCAACCGACCACGCACAAATGACCGCAGCCCCGTATATGCTGGTGAAAATCATCATCTCCGATGGTCCTGTTCCCTGAACGTTTTTAGCAGGCCTGCCACCGAAACCCACGATTCGTCCGGTGTTTTTATTGCGAATGGACAAAACAGCTGGCCAGAAAAATTCATTTCTCTCGTCGGGGAGCGCGAGATTGATCCCCGATGCCTGCGAAAGCGCATTGCGTTCTTTAGGTTGAGATGATTTGGGTCCCTGAACGTAGGTTTGTGCTCGCCGATTTTCTTCTCCACAAAGTCACTATTTCGGACAGATCTTTAATCTTGATGGTACTAGGCTCTTCGATAGAACACTGGCCTTTTGTAAGCTAGCAGAAGTTATTAATCGTGGTTCGTTTGGTTTCAGAAACATCCAGGATATCATCCAGAGGGAAAGGATCGGTGTACAGCAAAGGCGGTGGTAGTAGGACACTGTCCAAGCGATTTACAAACGGCAACATCATCTCCTTCGCACGGTATAATCGTTGGTTGCGAGCGACTTGCGGGTTAACTACACCAACCTGGTACCCAGGCTTTCTTAGGGGCACAAGCAACGGACAGGCAGCGTGTATGATCATTGAAGACTACCCCCCTCTGCCCATCAAACCGAGGCAATATCTGCATCAAGATACCACCCAACGATTTCTGAACCACCTGGTCCTGCCTAAGCACAGGACCTCAAAATTTTCCAGGTGGGTGTTCGCCAGTGATCTGTGGAGGATAAAGGCAGTGGATTAACATTTGGTTTGCTCTATTCACTCCGCAGTAATAGGCATCGGAAGCTACAGCCGTTCAGAGAAACGTGACTGACGTCAGCGGGTAGTGCGGCACACCTAACCGCAGACAACGAAAATCACCCTGACTCGACACGTTACGAGCTACCATCGGGTAGCCATTGCCTGGCAACGTCGCTGCACAGCAATCAAACTGCCGCTGGGAAACGTGGAAGGTAGAAGCAGAAGGACGAGGACAAAGACGCTACCTACTTGAACGAGAGACTAAGGTAAAGGCGAGGGGATCAGATCAGCGAGCGACTAAAAAAGAAAGGAATCGGAGACGTGCAACACCCGCTCACCGTCGCGGATCCGCTAACGCGTTCACAACGACGCCTCGCCGGAAGTTGCTGTCGCTTGGAAGGGACATCAAGGTAGCGAGAAGCAAGAGACGGAAACATCAGTCACCATGGGGAGCGTCAACGTTAACCGCACCGTCAGCGATGCGTTTTACCGTTACAAAATGCCGCGGATCCAAGCCAAAGTCGAGGGCAAGGGTAACGGCATCAAGACCGTCATCGTGAACATGGTGGACGTGGCCAAAGCCATCGGCCGACCGGCCACATACCCGACCAAGTACTTTGGCTGCGAGCTCGGCGCACAAACCCAATTCGATTTCAAAAACGAAAGATTCATTGTAAACGGTTCTCACGACGCCACCAAATTGCAAGATCTCCTTGACGGGTTCATCCGAAAGTACGTTCTCTGCCCTGCCTGCGATAATCCCGAGACCGAGCTTATGGTCAACGCGAAGAAGTTTCAGATCTCGCAGGGTTGCAAGGCCTGCGGTTATCATGGTCTATTGGAGAGCAATCATAAGCTGAACACCTACATCCTGAAGAATCCACCAAGTGCGAATCCTGCGGTCCAAGGCAGCTCTCTGACGGAAGGGAAACGCGGCAAACGTTCGAAACGCGCCAACGGCGAGACCACAACTACCACCACCACCAACAACATCGCCCCTACCGCCACCATCACGCCCATCATCACGTCCACCATCACTCCAACAATCACGCCTACCATCACAACGACGACAACAACAACCACCGCTACCGCCAACGGCGACCGATCTGGTTCTCCGGAGAACGACACCAGCACCACCGACATCGTGGTCGAGACCCCCGTAAAGAAAGTGGCCGAGGACGGGGACGACGACAATTGGGCAGTAGACGTGTCAGAGGAGGCGGTCAGGGCTCGCCTGCAAGATCTGACGGATGGAGCGAAGGGGATGACCATCAGCGACGATCTCGATAAGACTGAGAAAGAGAGGATGGACATGTTTTACAAGCTAGTGAAATGCCGCCGCGACGCTGGCCAACTGGACAACCATAAAGAGCTGGTTGCGGAGGCCGAGCGCCTGGAGATCAAGTCGAAGGCGCCGCTGATTTTGGCCGAGTTACTTTTCGATCAAAACATCGCTGTTCAAACTAAAAAGTACCGCGTGCTTCTGCTGCGTTTCACCCACGACGACATCAGGGCGCAAAAGTATCTAATCAGAGGAATCGAGCAAATAATAGTTCTGCATAAGGATGCTTTGATGCCAAAAGTACCTGGCATTTTAAAGGTAAGGTATATCAATTAAGAGTAAAATTTGCTAATCATCCTTACGAACTTGTATCAGCAATTTAGGGTTACTTTGATTTTCCAGCTATTTTACGATGCTGATATTTTGGAAGAGAAAGCTTTATTCGAGTGGTCAAGCAAAGTCAGTAGAAGATACGTGTCGAAAGATTTGTGTCAAGAAATTCATGACAAGGCCGCACCGTTTTTAACTTGGCTAAAAGAAGCAGAGGAGGAAGACTCTGAATCGGAGGAAGAAGACGATGATTTGGAGGTGAGTTAGAATGGACACAGCTTCTGGGCGCTCGCTAATAAGAAGGTGTACAATTTAAAGAATTCTAACTATATTTTTTCTTCGTTCCTCTGCAGATTGAATACGACGATAGAGCAAAACAATCGCTGAAACCGCAACAGCCACCGCCTGCGCAGAAGCCTTCTGCAGTCAACCAAGACTCTGATGACGAGGATGATTTTGATATCGATGCCATTTAAAAGGTGAAAGGATGCTCAGTAGTCGGACATTGAAGATTTACGAAAAGTATGTCCGGCAAAAACGATGACTAACTGATCATTTCTCCCACGATACAAAGAGTCGCAATGCAATGTCTTATTATAATATAAATAGCATTTGGTTATTTTAGGCCAAGGAGTGATTATAATGCCATTACACGTATAAAATTTTTTAACTGTTCCCAAGTTTAGCAATATTTATCTGTACGATAATACTTTTAATTGTTTTTTTAATAAGATGATCACGAATTATCTATAATCATTATTCCTAATTATTACTGAGATTTTTAAAAAAAAAACTCGATGCTTCTGTATCTTGATACGCGTTTCTTTTTAGGAGAAGAAAAAAAAACGATATTAATAGTTCTCCATCGTTACTGGGAAGTTGGCCTGCTAAAAGCGTTCTCTATTGTATCTATTTACTATTCAAATAATAATTATTCAAATAAATATGGTTTACCGCAATTTACAGTGTTTCTCAATCTCACTACAATCCCCCACCTCTTATAACTAACTTTCCTTTGCTTAAATTAAACTGAATTAAACTAATATCATATATTATTATTAAATTTATACGAAACGCACACGACTATGCGTGGTTATACACGATGAATTCTATTTACTAATATATATAATAAGCTAATAATTAAAATCCACACATAGAATTTATTCAGAAGTGTTTCATTTTATAAGATACCATCCTTGAAATTGTGCTTCAGTGCTCCACGGGCACGGACCCGCCATCCTACAGATAACCCCACGAATCGCGCAACATTAGAAAAGAAAATGCATGCTTATCGCGTCTGGACAAGAAGTCTCATCGAAACCGCCTTAATCTTCATTATATTCCGGTGGTTGTCGCTGCGACCGAGTGGAGTCGCTTCAGTCGCGTTTTTTCCGATCGGCTGATGGTCGCCCTTGCATACTGGAAGGTTCTACTTCGTTTTACAGACGCCTAATAACGGATTTTCGAGCTGCACACGATTCTACGAAAATCCACGATACCGTGGGTTGTGGAGATCACGTTATCGCTCATATACTTTAAATCTGCTTCGTGAAATATGTGGTTGTTGTACTCTTATTAACTTCGGACGGTTCTCGCCATCTTAGTCTCTGTCATCAAACGTGCGGGGACGAATTTTCGTGCCTCTTTAACCGCGTTGTCTATTATTTCTCAGGCGATTTTTCGAACGCGAATCTCGCGACCATCTCCTCGAGCCTTAAACTACATTTGGTCGGCGAATTCGCGACCGTGAACCGTGAGTGGACTGCGTATTTTTTTCGATATTATCGCCGCCAGTGCCCGTTGTACGTCGTCGCCGGATAAGAGTATCGTACGAGCCGAATTTGTGAAACATCGTCGTCCGTATTCAGAAGATTACCCTGGAAGATTACTCGTCTTTGACGTGTGCGTCGAGGCATCGTGTCCTTTTACAGGATAGTGGGATGATACACTGAATAGAGGAAGGATCCCTGCATGGACCGTTTTCAAAAGTAAGTTCAATCTTTGTCTCAGTCCAAATGCTTCTTTTGTTTCTTTTTTCTCTTCTTGCCTCGAATACGCGCAAATGGAAAAAGATATCGTTCGTCGGGGCATTAAATTGCCACGCCTTCGGTGGGCGGTTGCAATCGGCGGTAAACCGTCTCGACTCATTTCCGTAAGATTTCTGTAGAGCCATGACAGAAAATCAGCAACCATGACGACGATTATAATGATAATTATCCCGATTCTGGTGCAGTTAGAAAGGAAGTCGTTTCGGCGAATTTTCGCTAATTCCACGATAGCGATCGAAAGCCAGCTCGAAGGAGGATTTTCACTATGTCACGATCCTGTTCAGGTGTTCGGTCGTGTGTTATTATATAAATGCACATAGATACGCGACAATTAATCACAGAATGTAAGATAAGCGAATAATAGATCTTGGGCATAGTGATATCGCATCCGACGAAATGAGTTAACAATATGGTGGCATGGTATTCTCTTTTGCTGTATTGGAACTGACCTGAACAGTATCGTTCTTCGATTTCCTATTTAAATATGCGAACGAGTAAGAGAATATAATCCATGTATCACTATATCATCGTATGCGAGGGCTTGAGATTTCTAACCTCAAGTGGAACATGTACGATACGATTCGATATTCGGTTCCTTTGTTAAGTTTCTAAGTAGTGCTGTAAACTTTTACCGCAATTCGCTATACATATACGGCCGAAACTTGAAACAAATATGCGATCGTTACATGCCGCGAATCTTAATCAGCATTTCAGCCGTTATATTATAGTTTGCTAATATGGAGCTTCAATTGTTTCACGCTGTCACACCATACGCGACCAAAGGATCTGTTGTACCTGCTCTACCTGTCGTTCGTTAACCCCTTTCCACTTTCGAAAATTTCACGAAAAATATCGTTCACTTAGCCTTAGCGACTTGTATCGAGCGTGCACTAAATACTTTTTGTAAAAATGGAATTAAACAATTACTGCTGGGTTGTTTCGACAGAATTCTTTTCTTTTTCTCATACAGGGGAAAATGTTAATATCCAAAAAGAACATTTTTGTCCGTAAGAAAGAAACTTTGAGAGGATTCTTTCATCCATTCCTGATCAACTCTTCACGGTGCATTCTTTTATCGGGAGATGTGCCGAATGAAATTCGAGAAAGCAATTTTACGGAGCGTGCACGTTGCATGCACGCTTCTCTTTGGAGCACGCGTGCACATGTTACAGTACATACTTCCAATGTTCTCTGTCGTCATGCCGTGAGTCATCGGCTAGCCAGTCTCTATTCCCCTTGAAGCTGAACGATTGCGAAAACGTTCAATGCATGCCTGTTTATTGCCGTCGGGGTACTCCTAAAACGTTCCACAAACTCTGCAGTTCCGTGCGAATTAATTAGTCGGAAAAGTAGCTGCCGCTTGAAACTCGCATTCGTCTGGACGATATGTATCTGCGTTGGCATTCGCGTTAATGCGATACGCTCTTAAAGTTCGGCATTCTGTGGCTCGTCTGATCCCCTTTTAATTACGAAAGAAAGCCGAGAGATCAGTGGGGAAAAGTGATTATTATTTATGAAATACACTTCCATGTGTTGCCGAGTTCGCTAGATTCGGTAGCCCCTAAGTAGCTCACTATTTGAATCCCCCAATAAAGTTCCCTTTTCAAAAGCAGCGCGCATTTGAAAGTAACATTTAAGACTGTTCTGCGCATGCGGCTGACACGTATGGAAGTGTGGCCTGAGAAATTGTTATTCAAAACTAGTGACACAGCATTTTCGTGATACTGTATTCGATGTAAGAACGATTATTAAATTTCGAGCTCGAGAACGAATTGGTATCCCCTTGGCAGACATCGAAGGGGAACGACGAGGGGCGGACGGAGATTGCGTCCCCGGTTCGCGATGCGTTGAAGTGCTATAAACGCGTGTCACCCTCTTAGGAGCTTCATTCATCGCACCCTCACGCACCCTCGGGTTATTCCTAGTGACCGACTGACGGCAATTTGCGTGCGACACCGACGTGCCGCGCGGCAGCTCGCTTCCTTATGCAGAAACGCATCACTCGCTCCATTATATCTGATGGACGGGCCAGTGTATCCGTATGCACGCATTTCCTACCGTAAAGGGGCACTCGTGAAATCGAGGCGCATGCGCGATCCTCCGCCCCCGCCACCCGCCACCACCCCCTTCCGTGCAGACAGGGTGCGAAGCCAAACGTAACCCCTCAGTAAAGAATTAAACGCGATCCCGCGAGGTGCCCCCCTATTTAGAGATCACATTACGGCACACTGTAGTGTACATACAGAGATACTATATTTTTGTACGGTCGAAGCAACGGTGTATAGATGATTTTTCTACAACAAATTCGACTGACTGAATGTGACAATACGTCCGCGACTATCCCCGAGGGAACCGTAGACAGATCGATATAGTAGAAAGTTGAGAGATTTTTTTTTGTACGCTGTTAGGTAGGCCCAACAGAGTCCAACGTTACCGATGGGTAGAACAGATATGTCAAAAACGCTGAACGCTTATAGAATGTGAGTAGTTCCCCCCTACTTACGAGTCCTAACGCAAAATCCATTCTCATCGTCACCTACCCGCTCTCTTTCTTCCATTTTTCGTACGAGCACCGTCCGCCCAGACATTCCTCATACCGCTGACTTTTTACGTAAACGTAGCAAGCTCCAATTGCCGCGCACTTTCATTAGAAACTTCGCACGGCTCGTTTTACCAACGCTCCTTTGTCCAGCAAAACGATCGCTGTACGCGCGCGGTGCACTCGATTAGAGAAGCATTTTCATAGCATGCGCTCAGACGGAGGAGGCAACTAAATGCCTGGGCAATTTGGCACAAAAAAAAACCGCCGCGAAATTTCGTTGCATGTGGTTCCATCAGCTGCGAATACTTTCGCTCGCTGGTTTCCTTCGATGCAGCTTTTTATGAGAAATCGATGCGCCAGACAGACTTCCGTCTGGCTCGTGCACGCCCTCTCATCATTTATGGCGGAACGTCGATTTACGAATGTTACGTCGTGGTTTGTTACCTCAGCTTTCCAAGGTTAAGCTTCCCTAGCATGTGAAGTCCGCTTGATGGTCGAACGCGGAAATGATTTCGCTCTAGACCGATTCGTTAAACGATATACTGTTTCGGAGGAAATCGCGAGGTCAAGGCTGGTTCGGAAGGACGATTGTACGAGGTCAAGGTTTGCAGGTGCGGAACCCTGAAATCATGACCTCGCTCGCCGCTGTCAGTAATTCTTTCCCATGGCCAAACGAACCCCATACCACTAGCAGGCAGGCGTGCCTATTGATCGCGCGGCCGCGTCCATGGATTTTCCTTTTTCTCTCTCGAAATTTCACCGCTCGGTTCTCTATACCTATATACATTCTGTCGCATAAAAGAACACGCCATGGCGCTTGCACATGCGCCGAAGTATCGAGCCATTGATTTCCTTGGGTTTAACGCGGCACCGACATGGGATAAGTTTCTCATCGAAGCCGGCATCGCTGCGACCGATCATTGTGCATCTCTGTGCCTTCGGTTTCTGTTCCCGATCGACTTGATCGATCGTTCAAGCGTTGCTACCGATTCCATTGTTTTATCATCACGGAAATCCGTTTCGCGACCTGCATCGCGTAACAGGCGAGCGCGTCGGAGGGTGCGCGTGCGCGTACGCATCGAACCATTGATTTCTGTGGGTTTTACGCGGCCCTGACATGGGGTAAGTTTCTATCGGTATTAATTTCGTCTGAATCGGCTCCAACTGTTCGCAGACGCGACTTGGACGATCGTGTGTACGAATTAAATTATGACGATTACATGCTCGCTGTTAGAAATGGAATTATTTTAGACGGTATCGGGCTAGAGAAAAGGCTCTTCTCTCCGGCGTTACGAATGCCGGATACGTTCTGCTTGCCTCGATTGAAATTCTTCGCGATGCCTAATTTTGATTGCGGTTAATTATTGGCGCGTAAAGCAAGTTGTTCCAAATACCGCTTACCATCGTTTTACCTTTTTCTTTGCTCCTTCTCCTCGGATTATACGAAACAGCAGCAGTCGGGTTACTATGCCTAAACGCTAAGCTTTAATTGTTTCTCATTTACTCTTCGCGAGACTTATGTTACCCAACTTTCCATTTGCCCTTGTTACAATTGCAAATATTGTCAATTCCCATTCAGTTAGGCTAAAACAGAGTTTTCCGCTTATCATTGTCTATGTTACGTAGGGCATCAGACCTGTAATTAGTCTCTACACCTGTGTTTAATAGAAGTATCCTGTTTCTTTCCTCCAAACCTATATGCACGTCTTACTCGAAACCTCTGTTACGTTACGGCTTTCTGTTCCACAGCAAAAAGATAGAAAACATTGGTAGAATGACGGCCATGACACAGGAAGAAATTGTGACTGGCGCGAGGACTGTCATCCAAGGGCTAGAAGCTCTCCGTGTGGAACACGGAGGGCTTCTGCAAGGGTTGCAGACTCAGGATGCGCCAGCCGCGAGGGACAAAGTCAGCCTGTTATCGAAGAACATCGAAATGATAGAACTGGGCCTTGGAGAAGCTCAAGTTATGCTGGCTCTAGCTAGCCACCTGCAGATGATAGAGGCTGAGAAGCAGAAGCTTAGAACACAAGTCAGAAGGCTCTGTCAAGAGAACGCTTGGCTAAGGGACGAGCTGGCTGGAACGCAACAGAAACTACAAGCCAGCGAGCAAGCGGTGAGTATCGTTGTATCGAATTACGATGGATTTCTGGCATTCGATTGACATGAAACTATTCGCAACTCCAGGTAGCTCAACTGGAAGAGGACAAGCGACAGTTGGAATTCATGGCAAGTATGAGACAATACGATCCTGATCCCTCCGCAGACGATGAGAGCACTAAGGATAGGCCGAAGGACGACCCTGTGGTCGATTTGTTCCCCGATGATGATGCTGATGACCGAAATAGTAAGTGTATGGTGATCCTTCCTTCCTATCGTCGAGCAGCTCTTGGAGATTCCTCGATTTTCCATTAAGTCTGTACGAATGGTATAGAAGGGTTTTACTAACGCCCCTCCTAGAACCTTTGCCCCCTAGAAATACAATTCAGTGACTGCTCAGAGTAAGTTTCTGTGCTCGCACAGAGCCACCGGTAAGGATCACTTTGCAATGACTGTTACTTTTATTGCAGCGATATCACCGACACCGCCCTCGCAATTTGCACAACAAGTGAACGCTGGATATGAAATACCTGCACGCTTACGTACGCTGCACAATTTGGTTATCCAATACGCGGGACAAGGTCGCTACGAGGTAGCGGTACCTCTTTGCAAGCAAGCGCTGGAGGATTTGGAGAAGACCTCTGGGCATAACCATCCCGATGTTGCCACGATGTTGAACATCCTTGCTTTAGTATATAGAGATCAGAATAAATACAAAGAGGCGGCTAATCTGTTGAACGACGCCTTAGCCATACGTGAAAAGACACTGGGTGAGAATCATCCCGCAGTTGCCGCGACGTTAAACAACCTGGCCGTTTTATATGGGAAGCGAGGTAAATACAAGGAAGCGGAGCCACTATGTAAGCGAGCTCTTTATATTCGAGAAAAGGTTCTCGGACGTGATCATCCGGACGTTGCGAAACAATTGAACAACCTCGCGTTGCTCTGTCAGAATCAGGCCAAATACGTGGAGGTCGAACTTTATTATCAACGAGCGCTTGAAATTTACGAAGCCAAACTTGGACCGGATGATCCTAACGTCGCGAAGACGAAAAACAATCTTGCGTCGTGCTTCCTGAAACAGGGAAAGTACAAGGATGCGGAAGTTCTGTACAAACAAGTACTGACTAGAGCGCACGAAAAAGAATTTGGTGCTATTGCTGGCGATAATAAACCAATTTGGCAGGTGGAGATACATTTTCTTACCGTCTGATTTCAAAGACGATGGTATAGTTACGATGTAACGGTAAACAATTCCATGATTTTTTAGGTTGCAGAGGAAAGGGAAGAGAACAAGAATAAGAACAAAGAAAACGCTCCGTACGGAGAATACGGAGGTTGGCACAAAGCCGCGAAGGTCGATTCGCCTACAGTCACCACAACCTTAAAAAACCTCGGTGCATTGTACCGAAGGCAAGGGAAGTATGAAGCCGCGGATACTCTGGAAGATTGCGCTTTGAGGTCACGAAGAGAGGTAAGTTTAATAACCGAGTAATATTCTGCAACAAATTCATGTAAATATCATGAAACGTAAAGAGCGTTACTTGCTTTTGCTCTGTATAACATAGAATTGAAGTAGTACAGTGAAAGTCGGTAGTCGTAGCGTCTGTAGCATAAGAGTTACAAGACCATACCTTTTTTTTAATCACGAATGATTAATTGATCGGGTATCATTAAATATACGATATCTAACAAGAACTTGCAAACCGTCAGTAAAGATGTATCTATCGATCAGACTAACGTTTCTCGCACCTAAATCGTGGAGCCCGCGACTAGTTGATACTCACGTTGTCCGTCTCTTTTTGAAGCAGACATTAGAGTTCGTGAAACAAGGGAAGGTCGCGCAGATTTTAGGGGAGGAGAGAGGACCAGTGAGACGCGACTCGCGGTCGAGCCTAGCCAACAGCGAGCACGAACAACACGACGAGGTAAGTTGTGTCAGATGATTTGAATAAATATTAGTCGCACTGCATGTCGTAGCACAGGATTAGTCGTCTACTATCCTTTTTCTTCTTTCTTTTTGTTCTTTTTTCGTTATCCGGCCCGTTCTGATGAATTGGCGATACAACAAACAATCACAGGGCTCGCTGCCGTTGGTACAGAGGGCGCTACACGAAGGACAATCTGGCCACCACGACGCTAGTCCTAACAAACCCGGGTTTAAAAACAAGATCTTTCAAGCTTTCGGGATTCACTCTTCCACGTAGGAATATCCTTCGTCTGTAGTATTGCCTGTCGTTCGATTTATGCTCGGTTACACACTGATTCTTAGTACGGTCACTCAAGGTCTGTACTCTTAGGACGAGTGAGAGGGAGAGAGAGCAAGAGATAGAGAGTGAGAAAGAGAGAGAGAGAGAGAGAGAGGGAGAGAGAGGACATTTAAAGGTACGATGCTCAAAAGAGCATTTACGCTTAGGTATCTGTTTTACATTCAATGACGGTGTAACCCAAATGCCGAGGAACGTTATGACCTCGTCGACAAGCCTTTAAACGGTTCCTCTTAAATGCGAGCATTTACAGGAATACGTGTAGTTGAACGTAGGAATCGGCCTTTGGCAATTTTGGGCATTTGATAACTATTTTCCGCAGCCAGGTGTCTTCCGATTATTGAGACGACAGCACACCGTAAATGCACATTCTTTTACTACATTTACAAGTACTTGGACGACGTTCGTTTCTATTTCCATGATCGCTTCGGGAACGTATTTGCATAGAAAAGTACAGTCTTTACAAATTACTTCCACTCGTAAACTGTGATAATAACGTTCTATAATCACCCCTTTCTTTTCAATCCTCTGTGCGTTTTTTTTTTATTTAATAAAACGATCGAGGATATTTGAATTTCACACTTTTTTTCGAAACGTTAATCAGGATTTGACAGAGGTGCTTTCTACGAAACATTTTATTCTTTACTTCGCATCATTTATCTGTAATTACTACATTGAAACTTTTTACGCTTGTATTATACACAGTCATATAGAGAGCGATTAGAATAAACGAAGCTTCCAGAGACGTTTACTTTCGTAATGAAGTCGCAGTCTACCGTTTCACGCGTTACTTTTGGCTGGCAGAAAGATCCGACGGTATAAGACGGAACAATTGCTCGAGCGAATGCATTACTTTTATGTACGAGTTATTTCTCTCGAACCAGGACGCTGTGAATTTACGCACACGAATTGCAAATAATCAATTGCAGCGACAGCTTTGCTTAACTATATAGTTTAGTATAGATCTGCAAAGGTGGCACTTGAAAATGATTGCTGTGCAGAGAGGATTAATAACGCTATGATGATCGTTGTTTCAACGAGCCAATAAATGGAGATAATGCATTTATTCTCTGTAACGGATGCCTTTTACGATATTCTCGTATAGTCTACTCTGATTTTTAACACGTATACAGTCTTCTTCGAGTTTGCGATGATTCGTGTTATCGGTTTACATTTATTAGCCCTGTCTGTGTAACGCAGGGGTGTCGAACTAGCGGCTCGTCAGCCGCAGTGGCTCCTCCTCTTCGCCTGCTCCGTAAAGCTGTAAGAGAACTGCCTCCTCCACGCCTATTTGACATTGATGAATTTATCCTCTGCGTGGAGCGTTATCGCTCTGCGGGGTCTCGTGCAACGCCTGGAGAAGAATAAGTGGGGGAACCGATTGACCGGAGGCCCGATTCGGGCGGCTCTCGAAGTGGGAAAGTTCGACACCCCTGGTGTAACGGTATGTTTAATTTACACTTTCGAACGAAAATATTTTTTAATCTGGCTTAGGGTTACATTGATTGTGTCCTATTTTTAATGCGATGTGAGGTGTCTCGAAACTAATGTAACATGTTACAATTCCCCCTTCAAAGTATTACGTACTTCTAAGAAACGGATGCGACTCGTGCAATTCATGTTATTTATATATGTATATTATATTGTATATTTTTAAATGTTCCCTCATTTGCGCGACAAATGAGTAGAAAAAGCTACTGTGTAGATCTATTTTAGAAAGATCTCAAGAACGTACGAAGGGTACTTTTATCCTTCGAGGCACCTTATATCCGAGTTTATCTCGTCTTTATGCATTATAGACGACTTGTTACGTAAATTAACATTGTTACGTTATCCGACATATGGTATAAATGTTTTTGAACTTGCAATCAGTAACTATGAACGCTGCATAATTTAATATAAGTAGTGCCTTGAGACTTTAACGAGAGAGCGAATAAATTATTTTCTAACTGAATGAGTTTATAGTCGTTATTCGGATCACATTTAAGGGACGGTTCCGTGTAGGACCTTCACAATCTCTATGTTCTTCTTTCTTGTTCGCCATTACCGATCGTATGTAGGAGAACACACGTTTCCTATTGCACAGAGCAGAGAATGTGTATAACAGGTTTGCATTATTAATTTTCCTCGCACGCATTTGTGTTTTTTTAACCACCATTGTTACCAGTCGTTTTTTCCAATATCTGCGTTGTCGTTTTGTTTCGCTTTGATTTGAGTACTCTGCGGGCCGGGACTTATAAAGTAAGGATGCCATCGGAGTACAAATTGGTCTGGACGGCAAATGGGACAAAAGTAAACTGATTTCTGTAGCAGGTGCGTATTTGTAGATCTGTAGAATATTGTAATTACTTTTCAACGTTTTGTGTCGATGCACAGGGTAGAGAGAGAGAGAGAGAGAGAGAGGAGCCCCTTTTATTTTTATCATCACCATCCCACCGTGTACATTGTCCCACCCACTCCTTTTACCCGCTCCCCTTTTTGTATTGACATTGCTAGAGTGCAGACCTTTTTTTTTTTCAAATTGTAATGCATAATCTGATTGAAGTTGATGAGTCCCTGTTAAGACAATTGATTACTGGTCTCTAGATACCAAGTGTAGTTAGCATGGAATATTTAACAGTTGCCTTGTACATATATACAATTTTGTTTCTGTGAGCAGTAAATGTTGATCATTGTAAATGTCACGTTGATATTGAATCAGACTTTTACTTGTGATACATAGAAACTAATGTTGTACGTCTTTTTTCAGCTTCTGTAATACTCATCCAAGTTGCTCACAGATCTTGTGTCTCCAATGGACACTAAGTATCTCCTAAATTGATAGTAACGTTGAAAGAGATTCCCACTTTTGATATATTCAGAGTTCTATACACATACATGTAGTAGGAGGCTTAGAAAAGTGTAGAAGTCAGAAGGAGGGCACAAGAGCGTCATTACTGTATGAATGGTGTTTCTAGAAAAGCTTTTCCTTTTGTTTCAGGACCGAACGTATTTCGCTCGTGCGCAATAAAGGATACCCTATGTGTAAGAGAGAAATATACGCGGAACGATATGTTTGGATGATAAAAGGGCTCTGCATTGTTTACTTCGGAAACATTGTCTGACGTCCGACTGGGATCGTTTAACGTATATACAGCACATTCCAGCTGCTTTTCAATTCAGACGCACCGTAATGAAGTACCCACGTTGCTCGACTTAACTCGGAACAACAACCTACCGGCTTCGTGCTAGCGACTGACAATTCTTTGGGATAGAAAATGATTGCGTTGGCTAATTGGTCTACCCCTGCTTCGAACGTATCCACGTAATTATACACATCTGAATCAAAATCCAGAGGCGAGAAAGCTGCGTGTAATTGACCTAAAACCGTGATGTATTCAATCAGCCTCGAACACGCGCGTACATATCCCCTCGTTGCTCATACATGCTCCAGGATGACGCGACCAACGTATAATCATTCCACGAAAGCTAGCTTTTGGATCGAGGCTCTGGGAGAAGGGAACGATTTACATTTAACATAGGGAATGTTTGTATGTCGCTTCGCATTAAATGTACTCTCACACGAATCACACACCGTGCACGTTAGAATTACGCGAGTATATCATCGTCATCATTTACGAGACTAACGAATGTAACACGCTCCAGGGGAGAAGCGATCTTTCCCCTTTTCGGTTCTCCTTGTTCATATCCCTGGATTTTTTGCTAACGTCGAGATAAACACGCGTTACAGTAGTGGAAAGACCCAATCTGCCAGCAACGTTGATTTCATTCAATCCTATTTATAATCGTAAACTTAAGTACTTATATTACACTTATGTATTCGCAATACTTAATTTATTTCTCCGTTCGATTTGTTTAAACGAAGATGTACACTATAGCGCAAGCAAAACGGATATATGTATTATAGAATTTCGTGATATTCGTCGGAGTGGGAGTTTTTTTTAAACGCGTTTATTTAAATCTAAATTATTTCGCGCGGAACTGATCGTTTCGAATCGAGGATTTCTATTCTTTTCCAATTCGTATAAAGGTGATTCGCTTGCTTTGAAACCAAGGATCATTGTAACCGGCTGTGAATGCAAAATATTTATCGAGCCTGAAATTGTTTAATCTTTATGTAGCTACGACGAGGCAGAATGATGATCGTTTGAATTAGCCGAGTCCTCGTATAGATTAATCGGTTAATTCGTTCATTTTAAGGTCCTAAATGATACGTTTCTGTAACTTTCTTATGAAATGCATCGTTTTGACTCTTTCTCCGCGAAGCACATCTATAATGGCTCTTCGCTGTTGCCTTTTATGTACGAAGAGTTACTATAGTGCTTGGAGATTGCTATCTGAACAAGTGTTAACGTTATTACTGCAAGTTATTATGAATTCATGAATGAAGAATCACCAATCTTTTTGTCATACAGTAAATTCTCGTTATAACCGCATTTCAACTATGCGTTGAACGCGGCGTTGCTATCCCCACCACTTTTTGAAATCCTTCGAGAGCGAGCGAGAGGAAACGAAAAAGTCGGTCACGGAAGAGAGGAAGCATGATACTTTGTTTCACTATAGTCGTAGCGAGAGTTTACTATACTTTGTACGGACATTAATGCCCCGTGAATTTAAAGAATTACGTTCTAGTTCTATCTCCACGAGTTGTCTCAACATTTTAGTAGGCATACATAGTACATTTCGCGTACTCGGTCGCAAAGAAAGAGTTAAAAGGCTTTTCAGAATGAGGTACTTAAAACCACAGGTATGTACTTAAAATTCTTAGGACTGGCCTAGTTCAAAAGATTCGATATTGCAGCTTGAGCGCTGGTATATATTATTTACAGTCACCGTGATGATCGTTTATTTTTGTTTTTGTGCAATCTTTAAATGCGATGCAGAATTTCTTTGTCACTTGACGAATTCTATCCTGTGTTCATCAATAACCCTTTCTTTGATCTTCTTTACCGGCCCTTTTTATTATATGGTTACGTGCTTTCATTTTACTTTCATGTGTGCTCTCATTACCCTGAAAAACCATGCATTTATTGATACATGTATATTTTGCGCCTGAGAGCTTGGAGGCCTAGGATTAATACTTTTTTTCCTCGGATTCGAATTATTTATTCTATTTTAATTCGTTACTTTTAAACGAAGTGGCGGATTCTACAAAACGATTTGTGATGATCCGGCAGCTAGATTTTAAAATACATTGAAGTGGATGTCGCGTGCAATCTAATTACTAATTAATTACTCTTTTTTTCTACATATAATTGCACCACGTATTCATTTAAGTCTGTTTCAGGTGAATGAAGTAAAAACATCTATCTGAAAAGTAAAGAAATATATATGTGTATAATTAATTGTTTCTTTGTTTTAATTTTAATTGTAAGAATCTCAACGAAGATTCCTCTATCCTATACGTCAAAAGCTTCAACGAAGCAGCGAAATATCCGCAACGTAATTTTTAACTTCTTCTTTATCCTTAGTGAAGTTTTTATTATTTATTACTTTACTACTTTGTTGTAGGTAGGGTCTAGCGTAGCTTCCTTTTCTAGAACATTCGTCTCTGTCATTGGTAATAATATATTTTTAAATGAGTCGTAAATCAATGCGAATTGTCATCGGTCTACTACTACTTTGTACTTGAGGAGTAGATGATGTGATACAGTATTAGGATAAGATTAATGTCCATTCTCTGTCGGAAGTAGTCGCTTTACTACATAACAACAGGACTTTGAGGTATTGTAGCTCTCAGGTGCAAGTACTGTTATTAAATAATATGTAAGTTTTGATTTATAATAAATATTTCCACTTGTAATCTGCGTTTACTTATTTCACTATCTAAGAAACTTCGTAAAACATTTACTCTCCTATTCATTCAGAATTTATTAATTTTCCGTCGCGAATTAATCCACTCTTTGTTGTCGCATTCGAAAATAAAGATCCTCGAGGAGCCCCAGTTACGTCTTTTATGTACGTACCAATTACGTAAATGTAAGTAATTATCCAGCGTTCTTCGAAGCGGTAATTGCTGTATTACACACATATGTACATGGTATGTATGAATGCAACGTGTCAGTAATTAGGTTCGTTTCGGCCAGGAAATTCGCCCGAGTTAAGAGGAATACATGATACTAGTGGAGGTGGCACGGCGAGAAGTGTGCGAGAAAGAGAGCGCTAGTGCGTGCGACAAGGATAGAGATAGATGGCGTGCCACTAACTCTGTTTTATGTGTCCCTGGTACAGGAGCAGGGGAGCATAACCAAAGTTAGTGGCACGCCATCTATCTCTATCCTTGTCGCACACACTAGCGCTCTCTCTCTCTCACTCAGTTCCGGCGTGCCACTTCTTCTAGTATCATGTATTCCTATTAACTTTACAGAATTTCCTGGTCCAAATGGACCAAACTACCGACACGATGGAAACGACATTACCGACGCATTATAAAATATGTGGAACGATGAATTCTTAATAACTACTCAATTTTACGTAATATGTATATGTATGCTTAATAAGCATACTTAAAGCTTCTTTCTTAAGGATTACTATTTTCGAACGCAACTTGAAAAGTGCATAAACTGGAGACAGGAAACTAATCGAATTATCAATTAGACGGGAGAGTGATTATGAATAAAGGCACAGGAATCGACTCATTTGTTAATTTATTCATTCGCGATCCGAAGCCCTGAGTCTATTTATAGTTATAGCTGCTTATAACGTTAAAAATGTTGCTATAAATAGCAACAGCCTGTTCCCCCGACAATACGTGGACTTGCCAGATGCGAAAAATTCGCGCTCTTATAAAACGAAAAGAGAAGAATACAAATACAGCGCTTAAACTGTATTGGTAGACTGCTTTCATCTCTCCGAGTCCGCTCTGTTATTTATACGTTCGAAATCGAACGGTAATTGCTGTATTACACACATATGTACATGGTATGTATGAATGCAACGTGTCGGTAATTAGGTTCGTTTCGGCCAGGAAATTCGCCCGAGTTAAGAGGAATACATGATACTAGTGGAGGTGGCACGGCGAGGAGTGTGCGAGAAAGAGAGCGCTAGTGCGTGCGACAAGGATAGAGATAGATGGCGTGCCACTAACTCTGTTTTATGTGTCCCTGGTACAGGAGCAGGGGAGCATAACCAAAGTTAGTGGCACGCCATCTATCTCTATCCTTGTCGCACGCACTAGCGCTCTCTCTCTCACTCAGTTCCGGCGTGCCACTTCTTCTAGTATCATGTATTCCTATTAACTTTACAGAATTTCCTGGTCCAAATGGAACAAATTACCGACACAATGGAAACGACATTACCGATGCATTATAAAATATGTGGAACGATGAATTGTTAATAACTACTCAATTTTACGTAATATATGTATGCTTAATAAGCGTACTTAAAGCTTCTTTCTTAAGGATTACTATTTTCGAACGCAACTCGAAAAATGCATAAACTGGAGACAGGAAACTAATCGAATTATCAATTAGACGGGAGAGTGATTACGAATAAAGGCACAGGAATCGACTCATTTGTTAATTTATTCATTCGCGATCCGAAGCCCTGAGTCTATTTATAGTTATAGCTGCTTATAACGTTAAAAATGTTGCTATAAATAGCAACAGCCTGTTCCCCCGACAATACGTGGACTTGCCAGACGCGAAAAATTCGCGCTCTTATAAAACGAAAAGAGAAGAATAGAAATACAGCGCTTAGACTGTATTGGTAGACCACCTGCTTCCTCGTATTATAGAAAAGTTTTTTATTGAGCATAGTTGTTACACGTTACAATAGTAATAATAATAATAATAATCGTGGTGAGAGTAATGATAATCAATGAGATATACCTTTCAACAAATAAAAACTATCACGAAGTTACACGTAAAAACGGTACTTTTACAAACTCCTGATCTGTATCGGGCTTGACTAGCATATTAGAAGCATTAACGTTACAAGTTAATCGTAATCAATTAGAGGGGAGGATCGAAAGCACGTTTAATGCAGCGGGCAATTACGATATTGCAGGTATTATTAAAAAACGCGTTTGTAATAAATTAGGTACGACAGAAGAAATGTACATTTATAAATCGCTAATATCATTATTACACGTATCGAGGGGCTACACATCCGTTCAGACAATAACGTGCAAGGCTGATTTGTACGAGTTTCAGTAGTAAAATATTTGCACCTCTTCCATTCATCATCTCGTTCTCTTTTCTCTCTACCTTCCCTCTAACCCCCTCCCCGTTCGCCCGCCACACCGCAGCATCCAAAAAGAAACCAAGTGAACCCGCTGTTCGTTAATCAGTTTTCCATGCGTTTCTGAGATTATTCCACAGCCTTTAAAATAGGTGATCAAATCAGCCTGGCAAATATATCCGTGAAAAGGGTAGAAGCGACATCCGACAGATATTAAAATATGTGTACAACTTCCAATAAATATTGCGACGCCTGTCTGAAACTACAGACTGTTTATCCAGTAATCCGCCACGTCTCGTACAAAGTACTTAAAATAGAGTCTAAACTAGTCTTTCGTGCTCTAAGTCTAATTAATTTGTATCAAGGAGTCTCTTACGGTTTTACTCGATTATACTTTAGGCATGAAGGGCGCCTCGAAGAATGCGCAGCCGTCCCCGCTGTCTTTGAAGCCACGGGCAGGATTTATTCAAGGACGAGGTGAATTAGGTTCTTAAGGAGAGACGCGGGAGCGTAAAATATAGTTGGAAGAACAAATTTGATCGAAGCTTTACAACGGTAGAGCATTTCACGTTGGAGGCCAGAGAAAAATAATAGCTTTGTCTTCTTGTTACAAGCTCTCCGTGTCATCAAAGACAGAAAGCACGCTCGGCTATTCCCGTTTAGGTACTTCATCCTGTAGAAAAACGTGCTGCGATTTCTAGCAAAGTGGGCACTCGAGCCCGATGAAAATTCACGATTCTTCTGAGCAAGATTCCAGTCGTTTTTATTGAGAAAAGGTTCGAGAGGATTATTCATCGAAGCCCACTTTGCTCCGCCAACAAGACTCGATTAGTATCTTTGTTCTCGTAAAGCTTCGCGAAATATCGAATACTGAGTAATACACGATCTGTTTCCTCGTTTAATTACGCTGCACATGCTGATCACGAACAGCTAACGGTCGGCAGGCATATTTTTTTTTTAAAACTGTTTTAGTGCCAATGGAGAAACTAATTGCATGGAGCGAAGTCCATGCAGCCGACCCGGCGTTCTAGCACCTGGGAAAGTAAAATTAGATCCGACTGGATGATAACGGCCTGATTGCAGTCTGCTATTTCAGTTCGATAATCGATCCTTAAACCGTGTCACGGTAAATCTTTTCCTGTTGCTGCTACCTGGCCGTACACCAGCGAAAGAATTTACCGGACCTCTTGATACATTTAATGGGAAAGGTATTGAGATAAAAAGCGACCAATGGATGAATGACTTACACGATTTTAAAGATTCGATGTGTGATAACGTACGCGTGTTTGTTTCTTTTTTCGATGAAGGTCGCTTTTAATTCCCCGCTTCGTCTCCGATTAAATTTATCATTTATCGTCGATACTTCGTTGGACTACGTTCAACAGCTGTATACACCTGGCAGTGTTCAAGTTCTAAGAGTTAATTACAGAGTGTTTGTGCTCGAGATTTGTATCAGAGTCTTTTCTAAATCGTTCCTTCGAGTCTGCTCGTAATCGTACATCCATAGCCACCGAAAAGAATGAGATTTAAAGGTAACTGGCGCGGCGGCGACACTAGCAGTGAGAGCAAAGACACAAGCCGCTTCAAACTTGCTAGTTTCGCCACCACGGTAATCGAAACCTATTAAGAGCTTGGTTTCGGCCAGGCTATCTTGGCATCGATCCGCTTGTAAGCGAAAAGGCAGTGAGAGAGCTCCTGTGGGCATTCATGATCGCCAAGTAAGGTTTCTGTAAAAAGAAAAAGAATTTCTCGAATATAATTACCTTTATTTGTCTTTCAACACGATGATACGTCATATCAGATTAATACCCAAATTCTCCTAGTTCATTAACTTGCCAAATTTCTACTTCCACTACAATAGTATCAGAATGAATAGTTACCTTCGCCTTGGACTAGTTTAAACAGACCATAGTCCTGAGGATTGGTGCACCTTATCTTATGCGCAAGGATGCGACAAATTTCTCGGGTGTTCATGTTGGGTCGCACAGGTAGTGTCCTGGTATTCAAGGATCCGTGTAGTTCATCTGGCACTAAGATTCGTAGTACGGATGAACAGTCCGGTGTTCCACATCCCTGAAGAGAGTAACAGATACATACAGGCGCTGTGACTTGTACACAGAATACTAAAGATACTATACAAAGGTCGTTAGGGGCGGATTTTGAAATTTGGTGTCCCTAGGCTAACAAGCGGCTGCCGCCCTTTCCGTGAAATATCATTACATATTTTAATTGAAAAGAGTCGAGACAATTTCAAAACTAATTCAATATGGCTACCCACGGTATGTCAGTTTTTTTTTCTAATTAGCTACATGGAAAAAGTGAATTGTTTTTTTAGATAAAAAATAAAAAAATTTCATTTGCTTAAAATTTATCGCTCCCGAAATATGTCGCTGTCCAAATTTGCCGCTCCTCAAAATTTGCCACACTTTAAAATGAAGATGATCCGCTTACGTTCAACGTGGACATGGTTCCCGTGCTAGACTTGAACGTCTTCAAAACGTGAACCGCGCTGGACAGCGTTGTCAGGTAGTATCCCCCTTCGCCAGTGAGAAGAGAGGGATGAAGCAGACCCCACATGTACTCTGCCTCCACTTCGGCATCCACGACCTTGCCGCGGACCAGCACCCAAACTAAAAGAGGTAGGAGGTCGTCCGCGCCCAGCGTCACGTGCCTGCCGGAGTTTGCGTGTTTCACCTAAAGAAGGGATCGTAACGAATGCTTGGTCTTCCTAGTCAGAGGGTGTTATAAATGCTGCAACCACGCTTACGGAGTTGAAGATCGCCGAAATGGCCGCGAGCAGGTTCTCCAGCTTGTCCAACGGCGAGTCCGCTTTCTGGAGGCGTTCGATGTACTTAAGGATTCGCTCCAGACTCGGCTCCGAAGGGGGTATGATCTTTGGCTGTAAATTAGGAAGAACAATCGTGATTATTTAATACACTGCAATATCTGCATTCTAGTTGAGTGATTTTACTCTGAGTGCTACCGCTCACTTGTCAACTTCTCAACAAGTTCAGTGATCGATCGCCATGTTTTGTAGCGCAAATAAACTACAGTACTTTTGGGATCAACTGATAGCTGATCACCGTTAACTTCACAACAGTTATCTCAACGGTCGAATTTACTAAACTTAGCCAATGATTATTGGGTAATCTACTAACTCGAACGCCGAGATCCTGGATGTGCTTCCCCTGGGCGTGCTGTATGCTCTCGACGAGGGTCTGCAGGGAGCCAGTGGTCGTGTAATGCTCGACGAAGAGTCTGTAGACGTGTTCCCTAAGAGGCCTCACCACGAGCCCCATCATCACTCCCTCCAGAATGGCGTCCAGGTTGAGAAACTCATTCGCCTTTAGCTTCAGCCTCTCCTTCTCCACCTCCTTCTCGAACTCCCTCTCGCCGTGTTTCACCAGGTAGTTCTTCATGCCAGACATGAACTGCCGCATATTCCTCATCACCACGTGGGGGCTGGCCTCCTTGCCCTCCTTTGTGCACTGGATGAAGTTCTCGATGTTCTGGGAGAAAGTGGTCGTCTTATCAGCCGCCAGCTGAAGGGCATACGACCTAATCGTGGTCCCACTGCCACCATTCTCGCGGTTCCTGAGGGCCTGTAACCGTGGCGGAGCTGCAAACCAAAATGACAATCCTGGTTAAAGGGATTTGGTGTCGTTCGGATAGTAAGGGACGATGCTTCACTGTCTCCTATCGAAAGATCACGGGAAGAATAGAGTTCGAAGAATGATAATTTTGAACGATAAATGAGGATTGATTACCAAGGGACGTATTGGAAGTGCTCGATACTAGCGTTAGAAAGAAACCATTCAAGGTCTTCCTTACACAGTATCTCCGCAAATACAATCGCCTTATCTTATCAACGGTGAACTACTAATAGTACACCGCGTTCAAAAATAACTCAACTACGTTAAAAACGCTGCAATTAAGTAGGCTTTATCTGTACACGTGCTTATGAAGATAGGTGTGCGATCCGCGTCCTTTATCAGGGCATATCGGTAGCTTCAATTGGCTCACGTTTAAGGATTTCAACGCTGTTCTGAAGCCTCCTGCAAACGCACCGGAACCACCTGCCTAACTTCCGAAATATGTTTCTGGTTCTAGCAGAGAGAGTCTGCCGCTCGCCGCGGACCTTCACTGAACAATTTATCATCTCGCTCGCGATTTCTCCACCCGAAGGTCCGCTAGATAAGTGTCTCAGATAAATCTGCTTCAAGCTCAACACTGCTGGCAGTATGGAGATCGTCAGAGTTAAGGCTCAAGTTCGTTAACTTGTGGATTTTGCTTCTCGTGGAGCATGGCCACCGGAATCGAGTCTCCGTCTACTCTCTCCCATTCACGGAATGGAAGTGCAGTTCCTTATCGCGAGAAGATCACCCTTGGCTTATCTGCTCTGCTCCGAGGAACCCTCGTGCCAGCGACCTTATCGTCCCGAGAATTCCGCATAAAATTATCGACGACGGTGACCCGGGCCAGGACGCCAGGCGTCTTCGAGGCTCGACGAGCGGTTATCTTGGCGACCATGGAATCTTGCGGGCAGATATACGGTCTCTTCACGATGAAACTTTCTTTCTAGGAGGACCCTCCAGCTCTCACGATTGTCGTCGGATCCACGCTTCTCCGTAAGATATCTTCGCAAATACCGGGGGGACCTCGCGGAGAGATTAATCGGCCGGCGAGTAGTTTCCTATCGTTAGAAATTAAATGCAGATGGACCTTCGCACTGTGCGAGTAGATCGGCGACGCCCTCGAGTTTCCAACCAACAAAGTTCCTTGTCCGGGGCAATTCTCGCGCGATACTGTTTGATTATTATTGATCTGCACCTGAGGCTGGCGTTGGCAAGCTTCTATCACTCAGTTCGGCTGCTTGAAGATGATCGACGTTAAGTAGAGAAGCCTCTTTCTTTGATATGGAGATGGTTGAGGAGCTTCTATGGATTTTAATATAATGCAAGTGGAAGCTTGAGCGATTAAAGCTGAGCTTTTTGGCCGCTGATGAGATTCAACCGAAATCGGCATTTGCTAACACTACCGCGGAAAATCAGTTTGGATGATCAACGAAGGACTCTTCCGGTATTCGCTGCTATCGCCAGTTGAACGGACACTTTCTTCGAACACTCATGAAAATCACGAATTGCTAGATAATACCCTGCTTGCTTCCCCACCCGCCGACCTCTTCAAATCTACTTCTTTCAGACCACAAGGTTCATTGATGCTTCCCTCCTATCACTATCCAGGCTCGTCGAAGTACCGATAACCAGTGAACACATTCAGCTTCCTCCTTCCAGTTCCAACAGCCAGATATTTGCACTGTACACACTTCCTTTCCTTTCAAATTTGTTCACGAGCTCGTTCAATTCCTTTAATAAAATCTATAAAAGTTCGACGACCTTTAAGAAGCCATGGATCCAAAGCACCAATACCTTCTTCAGGGTGTTTTTACAAGGTGCCCTGCCCGGCGGGAGCGAAATCCTTTCTCGCAGTTAACTGTCACACTCGAACTGACGTCTGCTAGTCGAGCTAGCTAGGCTCAATGCGAGCCTATACGAGGCTACACCGACGTTGGACTGGCAGGCACTGAAGAATCCACAGCGCTATCGAGAAAGGTAGCCGGGGAAAACCGTATCGCTGTTGCACTTTGCAGTTCTGACCTGGAGAGGGGAGGCTGATTGTTGGCGCCGACAGAGGCAAATGTCTGAGGCTCCAGTGAATTTTGTGACCTGGGATGTATAGCCTGGGACGTTGTAACGGTACTGTACGCCTACATTATCTCGCCAGGGACCGCTCCCCACGGACAGGAGACGAAGAAGATACTGTCGGCGCTGCCGAACATACAGATAAGAAATATGCAGCCGGAGACAAGCTGCCGGATATTTTTAAAAACAGCCCTCCCAAGAAAATGTATAAATCGGCATGTCGAACCGTAGGGTATTAACGTTGTGGTAAGTAAAAGCTCAGCTAGCGTATCCTGATCTTCGATCACTTGCTTAGGTATTCTCTCAAACAAGTCTAACAAGGGTAGTTCGGTTACTTAAACACTCCGAATTTTTTTCGAAACTAGGAAGGTTTGTGGCGGACCTCGATAGAAGTGTCGGGGAATTTTTTGTTACTGCCCATTTTCGGTTCTTCAGGGTGAAAGCACCTCCTAAAGCGGCGATTCTCAACCTGTGCTTCGAATCATGTTCAAAGCGCTTCGAATTGCTTCGGATCCCACCACTACAGGTCAGAGACTCTCTTCTTCCAAGAGAGCTGAAACGGTGGAACGAAGACCCGGCAGACTTTAAGCGGCTGAAAGGAGTCCCCCGAGAAGCGGTTATGTTTACAAAGCCGGGGAACTGATTGTTGCCGTGTATTGTGCCAGACATCTCGTAGTATCGATACCAGACCGTGCACGTGAACAGTCTGTGAAACGTGAACGCCGACGCTCATTATTAAAGACGATGCGCTTAGTTGAGTTAAGATTCTAATCTGCTTGCCGCGGAGAAAATGCTTCGTGGTGTTACACAGCTACTTAGCGTATCTGTCCTTGATCGCCGATTAACTCCAACAGTTCGCTTCTGCACCTTTTGTGACGATATTTGGTTAATTTAGGCAAACTTACCTATCCACTATGGGAATCTAAACCTACCCCAGGGGTAGGTTCAATTTGCATGCATCGTAAGTAAGAAACTATTTGGCCGGCTCGTTACGAGCCCCTTGCAATTACGCCAAGTTCCCTGCTGATGGAAAGGATCGTTGGTCCTCGCTGCGAATACGACGGGGCAGCTTGTAAACTGAACCCTAATAGCCAGCTTTGCCAACAAATTCAAATAGTTTACGAGGCGTTCGCTGTTTGAATACCAAACTCGTTCGCTGGCGCTCTGCTGCCCGCGGGGTTCATCGTCGTCTCAGAACTTCGAACGCGTTTTGCGTTATTTAACAAGGCTGGGTGGAAGTTTGCGTCGGGGAGAATTTCAAGCTTGTTCGATCGCAGAAAGCCTCTTTCAGGGAGGAGAGAAAGAATCTGATTGCTGGCTTAAAAATATGGATCCGAGATACTCGTGTCGTAGCAGCTTGGATTTGCGCGAGTGAATCTTCTTAAGAGTGTGTCACGAGGGTTGGCAAGTTGGGAACTTGGGTGTTGCGGTACTAAGGGGCTGGGGGCTGGGGTACGCGGGCTTGAGTGCTTGGTGAATAGGGGGCTTGGGAGCTTAAGGGCTTAGGGGCTGGGGCACTTGAAGAGTTTAAGAGCTTGAGGGATCGATGCTTCGCGAGCTTGATAATTGAAAGTCTGAGAGCTTGAAAAATGCGCCCTGGGCTTATCTGCAAGCTGCAAGAGACGCTTTGGACTAATTGCGAAATTGCTCGCTATCAGGAATCTCAGTGCACGCAAGCGCGTAAAATAGACGATGATTTAATAATACCATTGCGCTACATTCGGAAGATAATTTCGCGTGAAAAAGTGCCGTAACCAGGATGCAATATCAGAGTCGATTGAAGCGTAGTACGCTATCGATTCTTTGGGCAAGTTGCTCCGAGGCTCTGATAAACGCGTCGTATGATAATACAATCATTTCTACGACGCAACTTACACGGCTACGTCACTTTCAACGAGACAAAACAGCACTGTTTGTAATCGTCAACGCGTGCCGCCTTCGTTACACAAGTTCGTTGAGGTTTCTATTGCAAAATCGGGATGCTTGCGTCGCGTGGGGTTATGACACTGTTTCCTGCGAGCTAAGGAAATTCCTTATACGACAAGATAGAGAAGAAAATCTTAAACAAGTGACGAATATTCAGAGGCGCCTGCACTGTCGCGATATGATCGACGATTCAGAATCTTCTAAAGAAATTATGATTTCATCCAAAGACTATATTGTTTTTTGTTTCCTATAATTAGATATCACACGCGCGCAAATTTATTTCTAATTCTGTTATGTATACAGTATGTTCCACCCGGGCCTTTTTCCTAAAATCTACCACTCGACGAAACGCTTTCTCCAAATACTAAATGCAAGCCACGTTTCCTACGAACGAGCAGGCTTGAAAGCTTTGTCGCGAGAATTGCATTTGCGTTCTAGACACCGCTTAAAGGCTTGAGCGCGATGTGCAGCTGCTTCTGCATCATCTTTCATCGATCAATTGGCGCGGACAAGAAACGAGGGTAATCAAAGATTAGGATAATACGCCGACATTAGAGAACCAACGAAATCGGAGCACAGAAACCATGACCGTATTTACTTCATCCACCGATCACCGGTTCATCGTCACGCATCTCTCTCCGGGAACGAGGTCGGTCGATCGCCGTCATGCGATCCATTCGAGTCGCTTTTTGTCCTGGATCGTTGCGCGTATTCTCTGCCTGACGCATGCCACCGCTCAATTTCTTTCTTCCTATCTTCCTATGCGACACGCGATTCCAACGACCACGCGTGCACCGTCCCGCTTGACCTTCTCGACATGCAGTTGCCGGTACACACGGTGCATGTGGCAACGCACTTCTACTGTTGAGAGCAACAGTGATTCATTCCATAAACGGACATACCGATAAGCAGTCGAATGGAGTGTGCGACATTTTCAATCGCGGGTGCTCGAGAATCGGTCCGTCGAGGTCTACAACTGTTTACATCTAAAGCGTTGAAGTGCAGCTCAGAGCTGGCGCGCGGAGCAATGGGATTTTGAATGGAGCAGGAGCATTTTTTCTTATAAAAGCAGAGGAGTGATTTTGTTTTAAATAGGAATTCTCTATTTTTCATCATTGAAAAGATATATTCCCTGAACCTAAATTTCATCGAAATGCAAAAGTTTTTCTCGGTGCATGAAGTGGAGCTTCAATACTCTGCTTATATCTGTGTTTTTTCTTTCGTAATGACGATTAAAGCGATTTGATAGCGACCAGACACAAGAGATGGACGCGATTCGCCCTTCTACTTCCTTCGAGCTTCAATCCCTCGATCCCCCACCTACTTCCAGCTAATCTATCGAAATCAACGAGTAGTTTATCGACCAAGAGATCTCCCGACGTGAAAAAGTGGCAAACTTGTTTTTCTCGAAAGCCCGTCGCCACGTGGAGCGAATACAACTTCCAGTTCGGCATTTGCATTACTTATCGGCCGTGAACTTTATTAGATAAGCCAGCTGTTGTGCAATATGTTAATTTAACTGTCCCCTTCTTCGAGTTTCGCCTGGACATCGAATTGTCACGACTCGCGACGTTCGTCTACCCTTGCAATATTACACAGCTGGTTGGCACGTTAAGTTAGCGGTAACAGCGATGCGAGTAATGCCCAAGATGATGGTAGCGACTGAGGAACTAGGGAGACAACGATCGTGGAAATAAAACTAGTACAACCATCTTGAGATAAATAAATAATAATATCAATTCTAAACGGGTTGGGAATGTCCGACGCGGTGTTGTCTATTATTTAAAAAAAAGGGGAGGGATATGAAAAAAAACTTACAGAGTAGGGGGTCCAGTCTCTCCTTGAAGTTCTTGTTCCTCTTCATCCTCTCCACGTCACTCTCGTCCGTCTCCAATGGCGTCTCCCACTCGGAGGAGTCGTATGTTTGGTCCTTCCTCGAGTCCCCAGCGTCCTCTCTCTCGTTCCTCTTCTCGACGTTGTCATACGAGGAGTTCCTGTCACTGTACAGCGACTCCGACGTGTCCGGCGGTTTCAACAGCTCTGGGTACCTGTCGGAACCGCGAGAAACGCCGATGAAAAAGCAGCCGGGAATCCGATCGTCGTCTAGCCTCGACGATTGCTCATGCGGCAAGACGTAGGATCGTGGTTTGATTATCTCACCGTTGGCGAATGATACTTTGAACGGTCAATGTGTTCCCAACAACGTCCCTGTCGCACTCCTCGTCCGGGAACTTTCTGGTCACGTTATCGCCCTCGTAATCCGCATCACAGTCATAGTCTGGCTCGCAATCCTCTCCTTCGTTTCCTAAAGGGAATCCAAGCTTATCAGCTTCTTACCGACGATATCAATCCCTGGTTTCGGATTCGAAAGCGAATCAAAGATTTTCGTGCGGCGCAGGCAACTTGGGTCGCGTCTCTGCTTGCTCGCGAATGAACGATAACTGATTGCCCGTGGCGCACTAACGGGGGACGAGTCTATTGCAACTTTGTAATCAATTCGGCTGAGATTGATGAGTTACTCGGATGACAGAGAAGTCGGATGAAATGAAAGGAGAGAGGATATATCTGGCGCGAGGGAAATTGATGGACATAGTAGCGGTGAATTCCACCTCGCGACGAGATTTCACGGAGCTTATCTTTATCGCTGTTTTCGAGGCGCTGCTCGGTTAACAATCGGTGTAAATACTTGACTTAATCGGGTTGGGGAAATAATAAGTTGTGGGGAGAAGAGGGTGTTGGAGTACTTTCAGATAATAGATACATCGACTGTTCCTTGAGAAATTGACACTTAGCGGAAGAAATGGACAGGTTAAACTACTAATGAAGATTTAGAGACACAGTCCCTGATGGAAGTCACAGATGTCCTATGTAGGATAAGAGCACCACGGTTTCCACTGGCATATCGCTATAAATCTGTCGAATTCAACAGCGAAAGGTAGAGCTCACCGATAAACTCCCAGCTGGAGTCCACAGCCCAGGACGTGTCGTTGAACACCTTCGTCCTGATCTTTGGTGGTTGCACAGGCTTGGCGCGCGGGATCTTCTTCACCTCTTTGGTGCCCAATCGTTTAGCCAGGTTGTCGACGGAGGATGATATCAGGGGCGTCTTGTCCTCCGTTTCCTCCGTCTCCTCCCAGTCGATAGGATGAAGCTGATTAGGGTTACAGCCAATCGGCGTCTGTAGCCAACCTGGCTCGCTGTGCCGATATTTATTCGTTGCTGGATTATTCCTAGGTCGCCTTCTGGGTATTATCGCCGCGCCCTGGGCGATAGCATCAGCAGGCTCCGCGTAAAAAGGGCTACCTTGCTTGGACTCTGGAGTCAGGGGGCTGTTGCTCTCCGATTTCGCTAGCATCAATCCTAGCTTGTTCCTGGGAGGCGTCACCGTGCTGGGGCTGTTCAGGGAATTCGCGCTGCCTGCGTCAGAAAGGACCATTTCAGGGCGATCAGTACAAGTCGCTTACAGTCTCCGAGCACGCAACAGTTCACAGACTGTCTAACAGGCGCCAAATACTCACAAACTCGCGACAGAAGATCAGGCCTCCTCCCCATCCCCGTCTCCTCCGGCGAGCCGTTCCCATGCTCAACAGATTTCGCCTCCTGCACCGGCTTGAAGCTGCTGAACTCCGGACTGGTCATCTCCTTGTAGCTGAGCTTCTCGTTGCCCATCGACTTGTCGTTCCTCACGATCATCCTGTCGTTCCTCACGATCAGCTGCTCGTTGGCCGGTAGCAATCGATCGTTGTAGTTTCTCTCGGCCGGGTTCACCACTCTGTCCGGGACCATCAGCCGGTCGTTGGAGTTCCTCAGCCGTTCCTGAGGATTCGGGGTGGCGTCGTTCCTCGCGAGCTTGTCGTTCGGCGACCAGGTAGAGGGGTTCGATTGGTCGGTAGTGTTCCAGATGTCCTCGTAATCGGAGATCTTGTCGCCCGGCGAGCTACGGTAGTAGGACTCCAGTATGTCGGACTCCTGGTAGTGCTGGGAGTTCTTGCGGGCCTCGCGGTCGCGCCTCCGTTTCGACTTGCTCGTGCTGGACGGCGTGGTCGGCGAGAGAACGTTCGGCGTCTTGGAGCCGGTGTTCGGGACCAGCTTAGACATCGGCGAGAGGACCGGCGTCGTCGGCGACAGGGGCGACTTCACGGAGAAGTTCGACGTCAGAGACTTGTTAGACGTCGCGCTCTGGGGGCTCAGCAGGGACGTGTTCGGGTCGGATGGAGTGTTCTGCTGTAACAAAAGGAAAGATAGAGTTAGCGACAGAAGACCCTCTGTTTTCTGAGATAATCCTCCAATTACACATTCAAAATCACCTGTGAACTGCTGACGTCGTTCGCCTGGTTCACGTTGAACGTCACCGTTGCAGTGACCGTGAAGTTGTTCTGCGTGTGTCCCATGCCCGGCTTGGCCCACCTAGGGGGAGGCGGCGGTGGCGTCTTCACGTTCTGCCCGATCGTGTGGTTCTCCCCGATGATGTTCCTGATCTCAGGCAGCACCGGCGAGTTCGTGCACGACAGGTTATTGAAGGTGGAGACGTTCTGGTGGAAGTTGCTCGTGTTGACAGAGGAGAATCTGGTCCTGGACAGCTCGACTATCGTCGACTTGGATGTCTCCGCGACGGTCTTCGCCTCGAAGCTGACCTTGGTGTCCTGCACGGGGCTGAGCACGTTGTTCTCCACGTTGTGGACCACGGGTGACGGGCAGCGCACGCTCTGCACCAAGTTCGGCGAGATCAGCTTCTGCGAGAGCTTCTCGCTAGGCGACAGCTTGTCCTTCTTCAGGTCCAGGGGCTCGTTGAAGGTCGTCAGGTTCAGAGTGTTAGGTGGCGTGGGCCGAGGCTGTCGAGGCAACGAGGAGACGAACGTGGACGTCGTGACGGCGGCGGTCGGCGACGAGCATCCTGCGGGCGAAAATAAAGTGGCTATGAGAAATTATTTTCGTCTCGGAGCTACAGTGGCCTGGTCTCTGACGGCTGCCAGATTCATTGAGCTTCGCTTGGTGGGGAATTCTTTTCGTCCAAGTCAACCACTTTATCGCAGCGATGCTGGGACTCAGGGTGGTAGGGAAAGGGATTGTTCTCTGAGATATAGCTCTAATGATAGTTATATACTCACGTATATCGTGCGGCGATATCGGCGCGAGGTTCAGCACTATATTCTCCGCGGTCGGCGTGTGAACGTTGTTGTTGTTGTTATTGTTGTTGTGATTGTTGTTACCTGAAAATCATCAATCGTTCGAGAAGCATCATAAGTACACTGTGTCAGCAATGAACGAAGAGTTGGATGATTGAATGAAGACGTCAAAGGATTGCTTCCTCGACTATTATCGCACAGATGATTAAAGGAAAAGCTTTTAGTTCTATCGAACTTACCGCCACGGAAGCTGCTCAGACTGGACGTGTTGCTGCTGCTGCTCTCCGGCGGTTTCGGGTTCGCCATCGGGTATCTCCAGAATTCCTGACCCAGAAGCGCCAGAGAGGAGAGTTGCTGCCTATTCTTGGCTTCGCGCATCGCCCTTGGCAGTGTCAATTGGACTGGCAATTCGTCACTGCTTGCCAGATGGAAGCAAACAAATCGAGACGAATTAATGGCTGATGGAGCTTCTCTGCCGAGTCGTTTGATAGAAGCATTGTTACGGATTACTATCGACGGCTACTTTCTACTTGGACGAGCGTAATTACCAGTTTAGAGCGTAACTCCTGGGAGAAATTACAATAACAAGGCATATGAAATTTGGTACATAGAAGTGTCAATTTTCCAGAATCTTAAAGAAACAATTATATTTCTGAAAAATTCAAAAGAGTACCTTTAATTTTACCGACACCACTCTTTATCCAACTTAGTAGCTTTCAAAGTGCGCTCCCATTTAACCGCCTGAATTATCTCCAGAACACGATCGACTCGACTTTCACTCAAGAGGCAGGTTGAGTTCGCGACTTCCGTTATGCCCGGTGCCTTAAAAAATCCCTAAATTACGCAACGAAATTGTGACAGACTAATCTAATCCTTCGAAGTGACGTTTTTGACCTGGGCGTAATTCAGACACCGAGGAAAAGCGAACGGAAATATCCCAGCGGCGAGCGAATCAATTTGTCGGCGGGGGAAGGTTGAGAGGGGAGGGGCTGCGTTAATAAATCTCGCGGAAAAGAAAGAAGCTGCGGTCCAAGAGGCAAGTAGACGATGATTATCTGGCCACGCAGAGGAGGCGAGCGCGAGGAGGAGGTAAAGGCCACTCACCAGCATTGAGAATAGTGGGCGATCAGCGAGGGGATGTTGTCGAACCTGTTCTCGCTGGTCTCCAAGCTCAGCTTCCCCTTGTTGGCTTGGATCAGGTAGTGCTCGATGTAGGGTCCCTTTCCTGGCGGCAGCCTCACGGAGAGGGCCATCGTGTCGCTTTGACTCGACTGTCGAACCACGAAGTTCTGTAACCGACGACAGCAAAGGTACAGGTATTGTTTTCATCGAGGAGTCAGGTTGCTCGTAAGTTGAAGCAGAAATATTCTACGTGTCAAGGGTGAATTAAAGCGTCCTTTACGAGTTGAATCTATAACCCCCTCCTTTTCCAAGTCGATTGAAAATGATATTTTACGAGTTTTTGAGAATGCTGATGTCAAAATTGTGGCCGTTGTAGTAAAATTCTAAATGTCATGAATCTCTAAATATTGGGTTTACAGGAATGATGAACCTAATTTTTGCAACAATCACCACAAAGAAATCAGCATCTTTAAAAACTATTATATAACCTGGAAGTACAGTTCTGCCACTACACAGGTCCGCAGGCCAGTTAATCAAATCCCATCACACCCATGAAATAACCATCGCTCGTACATGCAGTAATTGCAAGTACAGTATCATTAGCTCGAGCGTTGATTATCTAATTACACTGTGGGTGAAGAACCTTCCGCGTCACAAATTTCCGCAAACATAAATTCTCAAGCCTAGAAAAAGAGCAATTCCTTGCAACAGAGTCCCCCTAATTCTAGAAACTAAAAAAAGCAACCCAGAAGTCTCCCTGGGTGACTGCGCGTAACGCGTTGCATAATTCCCGACTTTGCCCTCGGAAATCCGTATCACGGCCATCTCCGCCGATACGACGCGCGTTTTTCCACCCGCGGCTGACATTTGAAAGCGGCAGGGGAGCAGAGGGCAGAAGAAACAAAGCTGAAGAAAAGAAAGGCAGGAAAAGGCTACGGCTCTTTGTGCCGCACTTTGTGGCCGCAAGCTCATTCCCTCCCTGCTCGTTCTTCTCGCAACCATCCCCCGGACGCGTATCTCTTTTTTTTTTCGAGACGAAACCCTCTGGCCCGTCCAAGCGAGTTCACTTCAATCGCTAGAATGAACTCTGTCTTCTTTGTCCACGTCCTGGGGCGTAGACCCGCTCGAGGTTGAAAGTTTCCAGGGTGACTTTCGATGGCCGATGCTTGAACAATGATCCACTCATTTCTCTACCCTATTACATACCTATGTACTTGATGGTTAAAGACGACACAATGCTACGAGGTACACACTTTTCTTCGTTCATGCTCCAGATTCATCCCTCCCTAAGTATCAGCACGCGACGAAGTACCGTTTCCTTTTGTACCCCGTTTACAACCTCCTCTTCGGAAGCGTACTCGTGCAGCGCGCTTCGCAGCGCGATCCATCAGGAATCGACGCCGCTCGCGATACTCTCGGCTCCATTCCTAGTCGACGCACGAGTTCGTGCAATCACCAGGTTCGACGACGAGGGGGAAAGGGGGTGTCTCGCCCGCGGAGGAGTAATTGCGAGCGGCATTGTTTTTCGGCCGGTGCAATTCGTCCGTGGCAGCCGATGCGACGCGGGGGATGGGACGATTAACAAAGCTGGAAAACAATGAGCCACCGGGAAAACAATGCCACCACAATGGCATGGCTCGTTCGCAGTCCTTCTCCCCCGCTGATTACAGCCGCCCCTTCCGTCCCAGCGCCGCAGCTTTTCCCTTATTCGCTGGAGGGAAAAAGAAACTGTTTGTCGCGAGAGTATCCTTGGCGCGGGACACTTCTTGCTCCGGCCACTAGTCGAGGCCCTTTCCTGGCGAGAAGTCGCCCGGATTCCTCGTTACTTTTCATCCCGCTGCTTCTTTCAAGAGTAATCGCCAGATCAGGATCCTGATTCGGTTTTTTCTTTTAGGCGAATCTTGGATCGGTTTGACGCTCGATGTTGGGTAGCTACTATTGCTGGGATAGTACTTTCTTTTCTAAATTAATTGCAAGCTGGACTGGAGCTTTCCCCAGTGAAGTAGACTCGAATCAATCGCCTGCTCGTTAGAGAAGACACTTGACCCACTCCCCTCGACGAGATGGTATCGTTATGCGGTCTTCGGTGCATCTTGACCCGGTCTTTTAAATTTTCACGAGTCTTTATCTATCCTCGATCAGATTTGCAAGCGCTCCTCGCCCGGCGCTGATAGAGCCTCGGCGAGACTTGACCCTGCTTCCGCGCGGGCACCGTGTCGCCCCGATGAAGCCACGATTTCATCTTGATACAGCTTCAAGAGGATCTTGACCTCGCTTTCGTGCGAGTCTTTACGAGGCTTCGCCTAGTCGCGATCTCGTTCCGAAGCGGTCTCGAACATCTCGAGTCGTCTTGACACGGTCTTGAGCACGGGTTTTCAGGTTTAATAGGGAAGGTGCTCGGTTGTTCTTAAGAGAGAAGACTTCATCGCGAAACGGGGATAACCATCAGCCTGTTTTCGGACGAGGAGGCGCCCTATTCCCGGTTATAAATCGTGCGGCGATGGATCGTAAGAGGCAGCCATTTGGATATTAGCTTCGGGGAGAAGAAATTTGTCAATGGCTTGGATAGTTCAATCGATCGGAGAGGAAGAACTAGAAGCAATCCTGCTTCGCCCATCAGGTCCCCCAAGTAGGATCCCCGTTTTTATCTCCGCGTTTCATTTACTTACTTCTACGAGCTTTAAGATCTGTCGGCGACACAGGAAGACTGCATTTGTCAAGCTGGTCGGACTGTAGACTGTTCTCGTCGCAATATCAAAATTAGGGACGAGGGAGACTAAACTCGATTGGTGTATTGAAATGGATACTTCCACTGTGTATATAGCTACCAAATGAGTCAACAAATTTTTCAATTCCTTTGATCAAAGCCAGGGCTTCCCTATAAAGGCGCCTGGATGCGAGAAATATTTTGGGACTCCAAAAAAGGATAATAATCACGATAAGGAAGAAAATGAAATGAAAACTAAACGAAATAAAGAAATATAGGAGATTAGTAAATTATTATATTAGAAATTCAAATAAAAAATTTGCGTTCTAATTTTTTTATTCTGTTCTTTTCCTTTTCTTCTTTTTACTTTTTTCCCTGTACAACTCGGAGCCCTGTTCACCCACCTGTGTCCGGCCCCGATCGAAGCCTCCCTTTTCACCTGTAGAAAAGAGCGGCCGACTACTTTGTCGCACGAACACCGACAAATGCGTACATACCGCGCGTGTCGCGGGCGGAGAAATATTTAAATGGAGCGAGAGCAGCGGAGGGTGGACACCTTTACGAGACAGTATGCTAACAATGCCACTTGTTATGCGTATTTTCGGGGAGATCGCGGTCTGGAATGCCGCCAGAAGCTTAAGCCCGCCGTATTTCGTCGGCGCAACGTCTGCCGGCTGCATTTACTGCATATTAAGCCGATGCTCCCTGCGCGAGTTGCCAAATGGCTGATGCATCGAGAGATACCTTGGGCCACGGTCGATCTGGCGACGGGAACGATGGTATCGTTTTAACGGCAGAACTAGACCGCTAATTACCCCCGCGTGTGCCATACCGCAGACACATAGTCTAACGAATAACTATAAAATTGTTATACGAACACAGGGACAGCTGGAAATATGGGCATTGTGCCGTGCAGCGTGGTTTAAAGTAGAGCTGCGACTATTTGTCGAATTGTTTATTCGTAGCATTCGAATACTTGTAAAATATTCGAATAGTCCCAGCCCTAGTTTAAAGCATGCGTGATATAAAGCGGATTTAATTCCTCTGGGAGAGATGAATTCTTAAAAAAAGGTAGGTATTCTATTTTGAAGGGTGTCTCGATACTTTCGTTCGCCGCTGTAAGCCCTCGGTTTTTAATAAATTGATGTCGAAGACGTCCGCTCGATTATAAAGCTTCGGACAATACAACACAACGGAGACACACTAAGCCAATATTACCATAAAAATCGTCTAATAAAGTGACGAAATATTTCAATTGCAAATTCCCCTTGACAACGCGAGACGGGCACACCCCCACCCGCCATTTGTCCTCGGGAGAAGAACAATACGCGATTGTAGCGAATGAAAATATTCAAGAAATCAAGCTGCTGATCAAAGGGCCGGAAGTGCCCGAGGTGCAGCGCTGTGCCCGGCAGTTTTTCCATGCGACACCCCGGGTCACACAATCGCTCGTGCAATATTTCATACTCTTTGTTTCGCCGAGGCTTTCCCTCCGCCCCGTTCGCTTCAAGAGCTCCTTCAGACGTTATTTATTACACGGGGTGCAATTGTCCGCCGTCTTCGTCGCTGCACCCCGCGGGGGTAACGGTTGGTAGTTGTAAATTTTCGAATGCCTGGAAATTGCTGGAAGGGTCGGTCAATGGGAAGTGGCATTGAGCCTTTGGAGGGTGTCAGAGACTAATGTGTCTAAAACTATGGAGACTTGACTGCTTGCTTCAACAAAACGCTTTGTACCTCTCGCGCCAATCATCGTGATTGCTAATGACGAGGAGGGATGCTGAACAGGTATATACCATCGGGATTTCCAATAAAGCAACACCCCACCGATGCGAAAACCGATTTCCTTTGTGTCGAACTTGGAAATCCTCTCGCTGCAAAGTCTACGGCGATGCTAGAGGAAGTTTTCCGGAAGGCTAAGCTTTTACTCATCGCCGTTTTACCGGCACCCAAGCCCTTGCGCCTTCACGGCGAGTTTCCTGGACGAAAGTCGAGCGGGAATATTCTTACACCTAATCGATTCGCTCAAGTGCACTCACCCCTTCCTCTTTCCCTTGCAACAAGTGGAAGGCGCCTGCCCTTTGGATGCCAGGAAGGAACCAGATCGGATGGGAGCGTATAAGCCTCTCGATCAGAGTGATGTCGCAGGCGACCTCGCTGCCAGAATCTTCCGTGGAGCTGGAAGATCCACCCGAGGTCGCGGAGCCATCCGAAGACAGCGACTCCTCGCTCTGGAACAATGTGGATTGATTAAATAACGTGATTGCTGAGGGATCGTCCTTAAATTACGTAAGGATTTTTTGTTGGTGGTCATGAATTTCTTACGTCTTACTTAGTATTCTTTTAAAATAAAAAACCATCTTTCATCGCTCACGCGAAATCGAGTTAAGTGAATTATATAAACCTTTAAAAGAATTTTAATAACTGAAAAATTTATGTATGAAAGTGACGGGTGGAATATAAAATCTTACGAATTTTTATACTCGAAGAGGGAGGGAGTAAGAAATCGACAAAATTTTTATCAGGGCGTCACAGTGCAAAGACCCCTTAAGTACGCTCCCTTATCAACAAAACGACTTCTATGCCGTGCAACTACTCTCTATCGCGAGGTGTACGGAATTAAGGAGTCCGTTCCGGTGAAAAGAAATTTCTCTAATCGCTTTTCAACGACCTCGTATATTCCGTTCTGCTTTCCCTTCGAGTTTCAAACACAGAGCACGTGGAGATTCACTAGGAACAAGCATCGCCGGCGATGTTAACAGCGTCGCAGACACAGGAGGTACTCGGTAGCCATAGAGTGGTAGGTTAAACGAGAGAGGAAATGGGGAACAGTCGACCGAATGGAAAAAGTCCGAGGCACGATTAGAAATGACTACTAAATAAACGAACGAGTGGAGCATCTGCAAATTGAGATAACCGTTCGCCTGCTTCCCTCGCGACACTATAATGCGGTATTAGAGTGTATTGTACGAGGACCAGGGTAGGATTTACACCCTCGGAATTGCGGCTTAAGGGCCACCATGATTTCCATATTCGTAGGCACGGCCCGCGTGCCTGCGACTTTGTCCACTCGCTCGCGATTGCATACCGAAATTGGCCGTCCGCGCGGTTTTACGTAGACGAAAAGGGATACGGAACGGGGATTACGGCGCGCGGCACCTGTGCACAAAAGGGGATCTTCCTGAAACCTGGAATATTCCACTCATTTGCATGAACGAGGAAGCGCGCCTGATGTCACTCAAAACAGTTTCTTGATACCTACAGTCCTCGTTTTTACCACCCTTATTCTAGTTAGTTTCCACCAGTCTCTCCCTGGGCCGACGAAATCCTGCGAGCCTCGTCGGAAATAATCGTGCGCGATTAGCTGCAAAACAGTTCGATCGAGCGTTTCACGTTCCGTTTTTCCTCCGCCGACTGATCGATGCTGACCGATCGGGGTCTGACTCTCCCCAATCGTCAGCGTTCCTTTTCAACGTTTTTTTCACCGCCATTCGTCAGCGTCCGCTTCGCTGTCAATGGAAACGAGAACTGTCGTTGCCCGCGACCCTTCTGCACTTTTTACCCGTGGTATTTAGAGGGATGTCGTTGGATTACCTCGAGCCGGCGGGGGCGAAAGGACCGCGGGAGGCCTGCGTCGACGCTCAATTTGATTTATCTCGACACGCACTGGCACACTTGCCGATATCGCGCGCGTTTACGGCGATCGCGTATCGTTTATCGATTATCCTGCGCCTGTAGGGATCAAAAGGGATTGCAACCCCTTTTCTCCAAAAGGATTGAGAAAATTCTGTTAGTTATAGCGAAGACCGAGTCGATTTTAATTTTTCAAATTTGTAATTATTCCAGTCCATTGTTTTAAGCGAAATATTCAAGTGGAGAGAGATATTTGAATTTTTATGAACGCTCGTTTGAAATGAAGATGGCGCAAAGTATCGTCAAGGCGGGATGACATTTTCCATTTTTCGTGCTCCCCCAATTTTTTTCGCAGGGACGAATGGGGGGTGTGTCGCAGGGGGTTGAAGAGGATTTCGCGAAGGGGTTCGCCGCGTGCTGGAGTTTCGAGTGTAATTTAATTTGAAATGCAGACTGACACGCAACGGCGTTTCGGGTTAAACGGATTAAACGAGGACGTGCGACGCGTGCTGAACACCCTTGCAGCTAATTGCGAATCCCTTAATTGCTAGCCGCGGAAAGTATTCCGCGATGGTCGCGATTTTTCAATTGGTTCGATGGCTTGATCCCTCTGCGCGGAGGATGGGAGCGCCTCCTGCGTTCGAAATTGAGGACCTTGCAGCGAGAGGGGTGCAGATCCATATTTACCAACTTGGAGTAAATTAGAAAAAACTGCTTATAAAAGTATTGCTTTGAATTAACGTTGAAAAGAGAATATTAATTGGAAAATATATATTTTCACATAATAATTAGTAGTTTTTATGTTGATAAGTTTTTAATTAGTCTTAGTTTTTGTGGACCATAAGTTTAACAAATTATCAAATATAAATTTAAATGCATAAATTACAATATGGCCATTATTAGTTGAATTTTCATAATTTCTATAATCTATTGTTCTTATACAGGGTGTCTCACGGTAGACTGGACAGCGCATTATCTCCTAAACTAATGGAGATAAAAATTTGAAAAAAATATGTAAATTCATGGTTCGATGGGGCTGCCAACTTAGCCCAAGCGAATTTTTTAATCGATTATTATTTTAAAAGATACGATGGTCAAGTTTCGATTTATAAATGGCACTACGTTTTCTGAAGTCCTGGGTCGATAGTGCGTTCCAAGACAAATTCAATAAGCTTTAATGTATACACTTGATTTCCACTGGTTTTTGAGATATCGCGCTTACAAAATCACTGATTTTCATTGATTTTTCAGTGGAATGAAACCGTCTGAAAACGGCAAGAACCGGGGACGGCCTTTCAGGCCGCACTTGTGGCATGGCCCGTTGAAACCGATACCTACCTGCCGAAGGTCTACGCCAGGGATGGTAGGCCCAAAGGCTGGACAATACTTTTCCGAATTTCAGAAATGCTACTTAGGTAGGTACATCTGCGGTATCGAGAAGCGTACCGTTAATGTTTCAAAACATCATAACATTCACTCGGAGGGACGATTAAGTTAGGAGTTGTAAAACTTGCTAGACCAAATTTCAACCATAGGTGGCAGATTTTATTAGGACCAATCGGATTTGCATCCCTCCCAAACGGCTGCTCTCTTGAAGAGGCCTTTTTCACAGCAATACCTCCTCCCCAATGCCCATCTTCACGCTTTCCTTTTGATATTGAAGCTCGTGTTTATACTCGAGATGACCACGCATCGACAGCGGGCTACCCCCTTTCTTCCTGTATCCCTCCACAAGGCGTATAAAGTAAATCGCATTCCTCTCGGGCAGGAGTACTTCGCGCAGACCGATTACACGGAGGGTATCGGGTCATACACTGCACAAATGATACATGGTAATTCTGGAGGCACGTCCGTCGAAGGATGCGGCCTGGCACCCCGTGGCGAGGGACAACCCTTCGCAGGGCCTCACTCGATTTTTATGGCTTTTTCCGGAAAAAGGTACGAATCTTGGGTCGAACGTAGCGAATTAGGGTCGGGCCCCCGTAGTCGAGGGTGAAATATTCATTACAGCGTATTAAGAAATTATTTTCTTCGTCGTATCGAAAGGGAAGTGATGCCAATGGATTCCTCATGTTTTTCCGATGAAAATCATACCAAATATCATGAAAATCGGACTACTTTGACACAAGCTATTGTATTCCCCATGTAAAAGTTGTCCGATTTGCATGATATTTGGTATGATTTTCATCGGAAACCCCAGCAATTCATCGGCGACACTTCCATGCCCATGCGATAAAGAATAAAGAATTTTTTTATTTCTTAAAAAGATACAGGCTAATTATGGAGGTGCAACCGTCAAGAAGATGCGGCCTGGCACCCCGTGGCGAGGGACAACCCTTCGCAGGGCCTCACTCGATTTTTATGGCTTTTTCCGGAAAAAGGTACGAATCTTGGGACGAACGTAGCGAATTGGGGTCGAGTCCCCGCAGTCGAGGATGGAATATTCATTACAGCGTATTAAGAAATTATTTTCTTCGTCGTATCGAAAGGGAAGTGACGCCAATGGATTCCTCATGTTTTTCCGATGAAAATCATTCCAAATATCACGCAAATCGGACTACTTTGACACAAGCTATTGTATTCCCTATGTAAAAGTTGTCCGATTTGCGTGATATTTGGCATGATTTTAATCAGAAAAACATAAGGAATCCGTTGGTGTCACTTCCCTTTCGATACGACGAAGAAAATAATTTCTTAATACCCTGTATTGGATACTTCACCCTCGACTGCGGGGACTCGACCCCAATTCGCTACGTTCGGCCCAGGATTCGTACCTTTTTCCGGAAAAAGCCATAAAAATCGAGTGAGGCCCTGCGAAGGGGTGCCCTCGCCACGGGGTACTAGGCCGCATCTCCTTGACGGTTGTACCTCCATAATTACCCTGTAACTGTTTAAGAAATAACATTATTCTTTATCGTATGGATATGGAAGTGTCGCCGATGGATTCCTTATGTTTTTCCAATGAAAATCATACCAAATATCATGCAAATCCGACTACTTTGACACTACCTATTTGTATTCATCATGTAAAAGTTGTCCGATTTGCATGATATTTGGTATGATTTTCATCGGAAACCCCCAGCAATTCATCGGCGATACTTCCATGTCCATAAGAAAAAGAATAAAGACTTATTTTATTTCTTAAAAAGATACAGGCCAATTATGGAGGTACAACCGTCAAGAAGATGCGGCCTAGTACCCCGTGGCGAGGGCACCCCTTCGCAGGGCCTCACTCGATTTTTATGGCTTTTTCCGGAAAAAGGTACGAATCCTGGGCCGAACGTAGCGAATTGGGATCGAGCCCCCGCAGTCGAGGGTGAAGTATCCAATACAGGGTATTAAGAAATTATTTTCTTCGTCGTATCGAAAGGGAAGTGACACCAACGGATTCCTTATGTTTTTCTGATTAAAATCATGCCAAATATCACGCAAATCGGACAACTTTTACATAGGGAATACAATAGCTTGTGTCAAAGTAGTCCGATTTGCGTGATATTTGGAATGATTTTCATCGGAAAAACATGAGGAATCCATTGGCGTCACTTCCCTTTCGATACGACGAAGAAAATAATTTCTTAATACGCTGTAATGAATATTCCATCCTCGACTGCGGGGACTCGACCCCAATTCGCTACGTTCGTCCCAAGATTCGTACCTTTTTCCGGAAAAAGCCATAAAAATCGAGTGAGGCCCTGCGAAGGGTTGTCCCTCGCCACGGGGTGCCAGGCCGCATCTTCTTGACGGTTGCACCTCCATAATTAGCCTGTATCTTTTTAAGAAATAAAAAAATTCTTTATTCTTTATCGTATGGGCATGGAAGTGTCGCCGATGAATTGCTGGGGTTTCCGATGAAAATCATACCAAATATCATGCAAATCGGACAACTTTTACATGGGGAATACAATAGCTTGTGTCAAAGTAGTCCGATTTTCATGATATTTGGTATGATTTTCATCGGAAAAACATGAGGAATCCATTGGCATCACTTCCCTTTCGATACGACGAAGAAAATAATTTCTTAATACGCTGTAATGAATATTTCACCCTCGACTGCGGGGGCCCGACCCTAATTCGCTACGTTCGACCCAAGATTCGTACCTTTTTCCGGAAAAAGCCATAAAAATCGAGTGAGGCCCTGCGAAGGGTTGTCCCTCGCCACGGGGTGCCAGGCCGCATCCTTCGACGGACGTGCCTCCAGAATTACCATGTATCATTTGTGCAGTGTATGACCCGATACCCTCCGTGTAGTCGGTCTGCGCGAAGTACTCCTGCCCGAGAGGAATGCGATTTACTTTATACGCCTTGTGGAGGGATACAGGAAGAAAGGGGGTAGCCCGCTGTCGATGCGTGGTCATCTCGAGTATAAACACGAGCTTCAATATCAAAAGGAAAGCGTGAAGATGGGCATTGGGGAGGAGGTATTGCTGTGAAAAAGGCCTCTTCAAGAGAGCAGCCGTTTGGGAGGGATGCAAATCCGATTGGTCCTAATAAAATCTGCCACCTATGGTTGAAATTTGGTCTAGCAAGTTTTACAACTCCTAACTTAATCGTCCCTCCGAGTGAATGTTATGATGTTTTGAAACATTAACGGTACGCTTCTCGATACCGCAGATGTACCTACCTAAGTAGCATTTCTGAAATTCGGAAAAGTATTGTCCAGCCTTTGGGCCTACCATCCCTGGCGTAGACCTTCGGCAGGTAGGTATCGGTTTCAACGGGCCATGCCACAAGTGCGGCCTGAAAGGCCGTCCCCGGTTCTTGCCGTTTTCAGACGGTTTCATTCCACTGAAAAATCAATGAAAATCAGTGATTTTGTAAGCGCGATATCTCAAAAACCAGTGGAAATCAAGTGTATACATTAAAGCTTATTGAATTTGTCTTGGAACGCACTATCGTCCCAGGACTTCAGAAAACGTAGTGCCATTTATAAATCGAAACTTGACCATCGTATCTTTTAAAATAATAATCGATTAAAAAATTCGCTTGGGCTAAGTTGGCAGCCCCATCGAACCATGAATTTACATATTTTTTTCAAATTTTTATCTCCATTAGTTTAGGAGATAATGCGCTGTCCAGTCTACCGTGAGACACCCTGTATAGTGTCTGTATATCTAAAGGAACAAATCAGGGTGGTAAGAAAAATATGTAATATTTTTTTAACTTTCTACATCCACCCTATCGCACCCCTCTTGCAACCCCTACAAAGTCCTCAATGAATCCGAAAAAGGTATCACTTCGAATGCGTGCGAAGACTATTAAACTCACCTGTACATGATGTAGCTGCGTAAGCTGATGATGTTGAAGCGGATTTGGCGGCGGCGTGCTTGGCGAGCTGACAACCTGAACGGTCCCATGCTGCTGCAGATATGGCTCCAGGAAGACATCGCTCCTGTAACAGAAAAAATCATCCACCACGTTAGTTTCCCCTTGTTAAATGATCAATCGCTACCCCCACTTATTAAAAATTACGTAGGCGATTAAGTAACGTGTCGTCACCCCCGATCATTGTCAAGACTTCGCATTGCCGCTCGGGCGTTTCTAAGTCTGTATAGCACAAGGTCCAAGGAGCTCCTAGGAAACTCATTATCCGCTCTGGCGAGGATAGTAATCTGGTCGCGAATAATGCTAGGAAGGGCGTAATTTCCTGTACCGCGGACAGTCGCATTATTCTTTTCCACCGCAATCTCGCGACCCAGTTTACAACCGAGCGTCCTGTCAGCTGATCGTGCCTCGAACCATCACTTTCCCGTTCGTGTCTCCCACAAGTAACGTGACGCTTCGGTGAGTTCGGTAGCTATGATCCCCAGATAGCTGGATACCCCACCACTTAGCCAACTAAATAACTAAACAACTGAGCAGGCTATTATCAAATCACCAAGTCCCCCGATCCCAAAAAGAAGAAAAGAATCCCCGAGCAGTGGCGCCTGCCTGGAAATTCACAGGGAAACTTCGCTCTTCATTCTCGAATGGAAATCAGTTCGCCGCGTGTCACCAGCTGCGCGCAAACCGGGGCGCAATTAAAAAGCCCTCGTCTCGAGCCAGCGCGGCATAAATCATCGTCGCGGAAAACAGCGTTGACACCCGTGCGCCGAGTCCGCTTCTCCTTTTGCCATCCAAATGCAGACCCGCGCATCAACGGACGATTTGTTACGTCGCGACGTATCGATTTTCCCCGAGGCGCGGGTTATCCGCCAGCCAACACCACCGGCCGGACGTCATTCACTAATTCAGACCCCCGCGAATTAATTGACTGGCCGAAGTTTTCGGCCGCACGCGGCGCACCGTTTCCGCATCCGCCTGTATCGATTTAATTAGACGGGAAACGCGCGCTTGAAAAGCGTCGAGAGGCTGCCACAGAAGCTTCCAAAATTCAAACACCCTTGAAACGTCACTTTCCGCGGAGTTTGCAACTGGAAGAGCGTCGAGTGCGAGCCACGTGCATCTAGAACCTCTGCGAGCGGCTGTTGGTCTTCCAAGCATAATCTTCGGGGGAGATTCGCGGGAATCAATTAGGAAAGTTTGCGGTTATCAGACTCGCGGTTGCTCTCGAGAAACTTGATGGAAGTTACGCCGGCACAAAGGTCCGTTTGCAGAGACTCCATTGTCCCCTTAGAGAGAAGGTGCTCCGGCCAGCGACAAGAAGCATTTATGTCTGAGTTGCGAAGCGGCTACCTAAGCGAGAAGGCTTCTGCAGCCGAGTTTGCGGTTCGCGTGCCCGGTAGCTTCGCACAATATCGAATTGGACGGTTGGAGGCACTTGTGCCTCGTCTTCCTTCGCGACCTTCCCCTTTGGACGATAGTCGAAGCAATTTCTTTAGTCGCTCGCTTTCTCCCAGTATTGCAGGGTAAATGGGACGGAAAAGTCTCGCGTTTGCTTTGGTTCCACTTGAACAGCCCAGGCGAAAACACGTTTAACATCGTTGATCATGAATATTTGGTGACTCGTGCGAGCGATTACTATTGTGACATGAGAATGAAAAGTAAGTCTGCTGCATTAGATTCGATTGAAAAGATAAATTAAACTTAACTTGCCGTTTGTCAATGCCATCTGCGGGAATTTATTTAACAAAAACTGGAAGAGTATACTATCTGCCGCTTTGCCTGCATATCAAGGTAGGTTTGAAGTAATACTCGGAATTTTTTTGATCTAGTTTATTGCACGGACGAGTCTCTGAACTGCTAAATTCATCAGCAAAAAACAAACACTTTTTTCAAACTGCTGGTATTCTGCAGATTTTTATTGTTAGGGGGCCTCTGTGGTTTCAACCACAGCGACGAACATAATAAAGAAAATAAACCTTGGTTTTTCCATTTTGGAAGATTGGAACAATTCCCACACCAACGTCCGTCGGAAAAGATTTTTTTTCTATGAATACATGTGGTAAAAAAGATAAAAAAATTTTGAGTATTACTTCAAACATACCATAATATGCAGGTAAAACGCCAGATAGTATAACCTTCTACATTTTATTAAATAAATTCTCAAAGATGGGTAGTTACACTAGAGTACCCTCTTAATGTCCACTCAGATTAATTGTATCTCCAAAAATACCTATCCTCGAGTCAGAACTTCTCTCCAACTCCCAGATGAGGCGGAAGAAACTCCATGGAAAAGCTCTTTAAACCCCCGTCGTCGCCATTCCCATGGAATCCACTCATAAATTAATTTTAATTACAAATGTACCTATCCCAGCGCCCAAGCTTCCCTCCAATTTCGAAACCAACCGAAACTCCACGGAAAGCCCGGGGAGGTGTGTCCATAGCACAAGCGCGACGGCATCCTGCGGACGAGGTCCGAGACAGGTCCGTCCAACTGTCAAACGCAGAGGACAATGGAGAGCAGGACGTGTAAGGGGTGGTAGCCACCGACTTTGCATACGTCAACACAACCCTCCATCCGATATTCCAAGCGGCGGGATTGCGACAAAGTTTGCGCGAAATGCATAATACTGTTTGAAACTGCCGTGCTCGTTGCTAAATGGAACGCAGAACCGCGCCAATTATTCTCTGGGTTCTGATGCATCTACGCGAGTGGCGCAATCAGCCTGCGACGCGCCGCGCGCTCTGTCCCCGTTTAGCAGCGACGCGTCAAAGGCCCGCGGCCGTTGTCCTGGCCGGCAGGGCACGCCGAGATACCAGGTGACAAACAAATTGCCGAAACGACGGAGAGGAGGAAAAATTGGGCCGCTACTCGAGTAGGCAATGCTCCCGGCGCGCTCGCGAAAGAGGTCATTAGGGAGGCTTTTTTGGGTGAACGGTTCGAGCCTCTAATGAGATCGTTAATTAAGAGTAGCGTCGTACAGACCCGGGCATCGGGAATCGCTTTACACGAGTAACGGATTATCGGTATAATTAGTAGACAGCGACGGGGTGTCGTTAAGTCCACGTCGATCCCGTGACGCAACAACGTCTCGGCCGTGGATACCAACTCGTTAAATGATACTTGATGGTCCTCGAATATGTCGATGACGGTTGCGTTATTTTTCAAGCTTGTTAGAGTCAGAATGTAGCAGAGATTCGTTGAGTTCATTCGTTGATACAATCTGAAGAATGCAAGTACTTAAGGGAACGTTCCGGTCTAGAGACGATAAAAATAGGTGTATAGGAATTAATTAAAGGAAAACTATCACAGATAATTTAGTGGGACTATTTGCATTGTATTACATAAGGGAGAGTGGGGTAATTACGAACACCTAAGGAAAAAAGCAAACCAAACGAAAAAGTTATATGAGAAATGAATTTGTTTGTTACGACGAACTTTGCGCGTGATGGTCGATTATGTATAACTCCCAAGTTTACAATTAAAAATTAATAAAATAAAAACTGCAACATCCTCAAAAACGGATAAAAACATAGTCAAAATTTCAGATGAATCGAATCGCTAGTTTCTTAAAAAAAATTCTAAATTTCGCTACATTCTTAGTCCCTAAAAATCGGATTCCCAAGGTCTCAACTACCCCCTAAACTTATCATACACCGCTATAATAAAATCTTCAAAGCATACCTACTATATCGCGGCACAAAGTAACAGTGTTCAGAAAGTTCGAACGACCCTTCCACTTTGTGAGTCTGCGAATCGTAACGTAGCATCAGGGAAGTGAATTCCGGCCGCACCCCGTGGAACCACCCCCGTCCCTCGTCCCACCGTAGCGAGATGCAATACGCGTGCACGCGTCAAATCGCCAGCGGCCAGCCGAAAGTAACAAAGGGCCGCCGAGGCGGAAGTTACGTTCCTGATTTCGGGCGACGAGGACGGTGCTCGTCGTCTGCGAGATCGGACGGGGGTTGCCATGACGACTGCCGGTTCTCGACACGTGGTCCAGCGGCTGGCTCGTAAGGGTAAAAGGGATTTTTACGTATTAACGAGCGGCCTTGCATCGAGGCTTGCACCGGGGGATGATACGCGTGGCTCGTAGCAGGGCCGAGGAGTTTTCTTCTCGAGGCATACGCGTCTCAAAGGAGCGGGCTCTCTAGCACTCTAGCTGTACGGGGTCTCAAAGGAGCACCAACCCGTCAGAAGGAACTCCCGTCTCCTTTGGGCGCCCTTACAGCTGCCTCCTCCGCGAGCCTCGTTGTCTGGAGATGTTAATTCGTCGCAGTCAACGGGGAAGGGACGAAAGAGGCTAATTGTCGCGAGTCTGACGTCGCGGCGTGGGGTGGAAATCGTTAAATTGTTGGTTCGATATTTCACTTTCGCGTAGATTATGGAATTACGAGCGAACGATTGGCGTGTTTCTGCGCAACGATCAATGTGGAAAGTAATGGGAAAGTGAGGTAAGCGCTAGACTTGGAAGAGGGCTTCATCATGCCAACAACGATTATGGAAATGTGTTACGGAGAAGTTTGAAAAGCGCTTCGGATTCGGACAAATTGAATATTATTATCATTTAGATTCTGTTCAGTGATTCGATTCCTCTTGACGCTGATATTGAACTGTAGCCAATAGGGACTCGTATTCTTGCGACAACTTGAAACGTGGCCAACGAGGGCGTGCGATGGCACCAAAGTTTTCGGAAGAAACCTTCTTCCTTTCACCCGGCGTGTGCTTCTTACAAACTATAGTGAACAGCAATTAGTCAATCGAGGATCAAATATGACATTATGAGAAAAAACTTTCCTTGGAAATCTGTGAATGTACGGACCCCGAGGTTTTGTATTTCGAAAAGACAAACTGCAGCGGGACGAGAGATTAATTTCTGCTCCCAAGGGGAATAATTTAATTAAATAGAGGGAGGTTAAAAATGCATGAGGGATGCGTTCTCGCGCGAGCATCCAGCCAACAAACGCGTCTCCTCCTCTGATGTCCTAGAAGGTATACGCGTACCTTCTGCACGGGAAGGTTCAAAGAAATTCTCAGGATCAAAAAGAACCCTCTTACACCCCCTCGGCCTTTCACTCCTGTGGCGTGCAAACGAGGGATGTTTCGCGAGCGCTGTGTACGAAATTAGCGCGTTTGTTTATTCCTACACTAAAGAGCACGATCCGAAAAATCACTTCTACATCTCTAAACTCTCTTCTATCAAAACTCCTACTTCTCTAAAAGCACTGCCCTTACAATTTCACTACTTTAGCGGGAGCCTCGCGTTCTTTGCTCTAATGATTCCTTTAGACCCTCTGGAGCCGGAGTAAAATCCAAGCAGGCTCGACGAGAATCAAGGCTAGGCCCATTCCGAGCAAACGATCAAAGCGATCGAGCGTAAACGACCGACGAGCGAGCGGAATAACGCCAGACGCTCGTAAAAGGAAACGCCATTCAATGAAGGCGTTTCCCAGCTGTTTCCTCGCAATCATATTTCGGCGAATATGAGTCCAGTCGGGGGAAACCAAGTTTTTGCACCTTCTTGCCCCTCAGCTTCTTGTGCTACAGCGATCTTTCCAGACTCCTTCGCGAAGGTGCTCTAAGAATTATATTTGAGGAGATACGACGTTTGAGTATAAACATCTCCCCTATCAGTGTTCTTCCGTTGCATAATTTTCCGCGGGACAAGGAGAAGACAAAAGATGAATGAAATTACTCGATCCAGCGACTTCGAACGTATCTATCTTCTGCGAAGCGTAAAAGTCTTTTTTGCAAGAGAAAATGTAGGCACAAGCGACAGCGTGTACATATTTTTCCGGCCGGCGATCATCATAATCGTTAACTTTTCTAATCCTCTTTTCCTCTCACATCGAGCGTGAAACCGTTTCTCGTGACTCAACGTCGTTAGTCGAAGGTTTCGCGCATTTTCTACTATTCATTTGTCATTGGAAAGTCTGCGCAACGTCGTGGTTAATTGTTTCGCGCGAAGCAAGTAGTAATATCAAAGTACTGATAGATAACTATCACCAAAAGTTAATGGCGCACTCCCAGGGGGCTTTGTGAAAAGAAACGAAAACTGGATTTTAGTCTCTAAATAAATTTGTTTAGTTTTAAGTATAGCTAATAGTATTACTCTTATATTCTTTGCATCTTTTGTATTTTAAACGGTTTCCTGTTAATAATAATAATAATAATAATTGTATTTAATTTGCATTAAAAATATTTTTATCCGTTCAGCTCGGCTCTCCTTAAGATTAAATCCTGAGTGCGCCAGTGCCAAAAGTACTTTCTAATTACGCGTATCTCTAGCATCTGTTTCTCTTATCTTTCAACATGTAAACTGAAAGCCTTGATTACTCTTTCTCGGGGATATTCTCGAGTGAAACGTTACCTAGCCATCGGTACTATTGCGGAGCACGAAAACAAGGAATTTCGTACAGGAAGCACCGACAGAAACGACATCGTCGGTTCCTCCGTTCTCCTTAAGCAAATTCCACCCTCGTAAACGTTGCCATCAGTTCAGCTTTGGTCCATCACGCGGATTACAGTCGACACAATATTACCAGCGAACGACGTCGCGATGAAACGACCGTCTCCCGGTAAAAAAAGGGGAATCGCCCGTAATCCGTGGCACGGTCGCTAACTACATTGGCTCGCTCGTATTTGCGATGAAGGAGCACCGCGGACGAGAAAGTTTCTATTAGTCGAACTTCCTAACCGAGTTATCAGCACTCTGGAAATCGCGCGGCTCCACGGGTGGAGATTAAATCGACCGGAAGCGGCGTCCTCCTTCCGACGAGCAGAAACGGATATTGGCGGAAGCCGTTCCTCTCCCCCTTGTTCTCGCCAAGACAATTAATTTCCCTCTCGTAAGGAGGCAGAACGAGATCGCGTGTCCTCGACGAGAATACTGATTCGATGTAGGAAAGAGGTGAGAAAGTCTCGTCTAAAGTCCAATGCACGAGGAGAAAAGCCTCGGCAAACTTCTTGGAAGACGGTTTCAAAAAAGGGTACAAGAAAGGTGGACGAAGGGAGATCAGTTCTCTGGAAGACTTTGATTATTTAAAGGAAATCTACTAACGAGGTGTGCCCAAGCTAATTAAGAATGCTTCGAGTGTGTGATTGATAATTAAAAGGATTGTAGAAACTGTAAAATGCGAAGGGTAAGAAAAACTGCATTGTTTAAGGGTACTACTTAGGCAGTTATTTTTGTCGAAAGTGAAGCATTTCTGTTTTCAATTAATTAGGAAGAAAGAAATTGTAACTGAGAAAAAAATTCCTGGTTTGCGATACACCGTATGTGAATAGACAATTAATATCAATAAAAATACGTGAAGTTTAGTACGATAGTCGTTTATAAGTACACATAGACATTTGGGAGTATTAATTTCAAACTTTCTTTCAAGTATCACTGTACATCTTGTTCTATTTTAACAGCGGAACGTCAAGTCCACGACAATGTCCCTTAGAAGCGATTCTTCACCATGAACGACTACTAGGAGGCAGGGAAACGAGCGGAACAAACGTCGTTTTCCGTCATGCCACCCAGGGATGCTGTTGCCTGCATCTCGTTCATCGTTTTCTTCAACGTCGCGGCGTAGAACGACGTTTGCGGGCTCGTTTCTCCCGCGGCTCGAGTACCGCGGTACTTTCCTTTTTGCGAGATTCATGCGAAAGTTTTCAGTGCATGGAATTCGCCAGGCTCGCGCGGAGAATTCTACTTCAGGGAAATCAGTTCCCCCGGAATGTAATTTCGCGCGGCGGAAGGTGAAGAAAGATGGTGACGAGTCGCAAGCGCTGAGAGTCCCGAATTCTGTTCTTCGTTTCTGGGGGATGCAGCCCACCCGCGTGGACAATTCGCTGCGTTTCCAAGCCGACTTAAAGACAACGGGCGACGTTTGGCGCGCAACAGGAGACCCGTAACAGCGGTGGTCGAATAATTTAAGAGATTCTAGAAGAAGGACCGACGTCGCGTTGGATACACCGGAAACGGTGATGCAACGGTCGAAAATACTCTGTCCAACGTTTCCTGCAGCAAGGGAGCTTGACTTTTTACCGTGAAGCAATGAGCCTGTCAAGATCCATCACGTCACGGAGAAAACAAAGCGCTCTCTGAGGAAAGCACTCTCTTGCATTAAGACTAATAGGATGCTTCCTCTTCGCTTTTTCATAGGACACCGCCAGGGACAGCGAGTACGATACGAAGTGGGGCAGAGGGGACGTTGTTCCTCGAAGGAAATTGCTCGAATTAACGATCCAGCGGAAGGGAAGAAAGGATACTTGACCGTCTCGTGAGAATCAGTCGCGATCCTTGTCACTGCGAGTCTTCTTTGCATTCGACGACGACTTCGTACGCAAGTAGCATACATAGACCAATTTTTCTTTGACAACAACGGTCAGATGCATGAATGCACGCGGAAGGAGCGAAAGGCGCGACGAGGAAGAAGAGCAGGAAACGTGAGAGAGAATGGTCGAAGGAAGGAAACAGGGAGGAAGAAAAGGGTTGCGTCCAAGGCAGCCAAAGTGCGACTCCCTGGCCACCAGCCTATCTGGTTTCTCGCGGAGCGAAACCGAAGCCAAAGAGCGGCTCTTGGGTTACTCGCTGGGAGCAGCAAAGTGAGCTTAAGTTACTCGATGTAACACGCGACACTTTGCCCGTTAAGTACCTCCACGCTCTGTTTCGGCTCTTCTACCTGTGTCACCGACGTCGCCCGTTATACGGCTCACTTTTTCCAACGAGTAAATACTCATTTAAAACGGTCCACGAGGTTTTGTAATTGGAAAGTTACAGGCGCACTAAAGGATACTCGGGTATACCGAGGAAGAGTGAAGACTGCGGACGAATATTAAAGAATATGAAGGAATACTGAGAACGTTGGGTAATACTGGAGTACAGAGATATACTGGATTCATCCTGCCACGACTTCCCCTCGTCATATCTTCCATTACCTGCGCTGCAAGTTTTATGAAAAACTCCAGACTCAACTGGAGAACGTAAAGTAGTTAGGTCGAGCCTGTCCTCTCTCCAGCGAGCTCCCTGGACGTTGATAGGGAATTAAGAGGCGAGGAATTTAATCTTTTCCAAAATTCATGACTCTTACTTCGCGTATAATCGCTCGCGAGGACCGTCGAGCTTAATCCTCGACCATCGCTCCTCATCGTCTCCGCTCGGGCTTCTCACAGTTACAAGTGGAGAGAATATTTTTAACCGTACTCCGTCTCTATGCAAACAGAGAGTTCATCTAGTTAAGTAATTCTTTGATCGCAGAACTCAGATGGATTTAAAAAAAAAAGGTTTTTAATGAAAGACGCTACAGGAAATTGTATTTTCTGTCGGTTTGATAAACTCAGGGAAAGCCAGCAGGGCTATGACGAAAGAGATATTTCTGTCTGGAAATTGCTCGGTTCAAACGGGCTGGCCAAATATAGTAATTAAAGGGTACATAATTGCGGAGCCCGCGGAACGGTCGTTGATCAAAGGTGAATCGTTTGCCCTTTTCTGTCCATCTCACGTCACCGTGCATATTGGGCTTCCGCGTAAAACGTTCCGCAGCGAGCATACACGAGGGTTCGCGGAAATTGTTATTACAGCCCGACTCCACTGGCGCACAAATTTCATCGCTACGAATCTAATTTCTGTCTGCCGAACAGCTGACCGGGAAGAATCATCGGCTTCTAAATGCGAAACCCCGTTTCTTCATTTCCTAAAACGTATCAAACCACAGAAACATGTCCCTAAATTGTCGCCCTTTGAATATCGCAAGTCAAATAAGCATCTACACCCTGTAGAATCGTATCTCGCAACCTCGATCTACCCGAGACTCGTTTTAGAAAATAAAAATGCTCGCTGTCGCGAAAGCATATTTCTCTCGAGCTCTCTCTGAGATCTGTCGCTACGGAGAGAGCCTGATCAAATTCTACGTATGCTTGGAACTAAATTTCATCGCGGGAACGCCCGAGTTCTAAGAGTTTCAAACATCGGATCGATTCTACTCCAAGTAAACTCGATTTCCCCCGATGGAATGGCTTCTCCCATCCAGCGCGGCGAGATCGAGAATCCGATTTCTGTCCAGAAACAGTTTCCTGCTCGGTGACAGCAGGGGTGACAAGGGTGGTTGCATCCACGTTATTGTGGTGTGGATGGACAGTTCCGTGTAGGTTAGCAAATGAGTGCCAGGACTGTTGGTGCCTTTTCGTTTATTGTACTTTCTCGGAGATTGTCAGGGCAGTCGAGCGATAGGCATGGTGTGAGGATGTATTGATAGGATGCATGGCGTCAGCGTTCCTCGAAGTCGAGTGCCTTACGCACTGGGTGGCTTTTCCGAGAGGACTGGCGCGGGGATGCAGGGGAGATTGGGGACCGTCGGGTCAGCGGTGCAAAAGGTTGGTGGGAGAGGAGAGCTGGTGGAGACTTTGTGGAGAGCGCATCGTGTTGAGTGTATTGCGGGAGGATATATATTAACTAACTACGGTTCAGTTCCATATTTACTTATATTCATACATCTATATCAATAAACTGGTTACTATTATATATTGAATCATCACACACTTTCTAATAACCCTACAATTGGTGTCAGAAGTGGGATAAAGCAAATTGCGTGTGTACAGTGAGACAGTATTGTGTTGCATAGAGAGGGAACAATAACGGATCGGGGTTAAAGTGTGTGTAGGGGAAACGATTACGGTGTTGGACTGAGTTGACCTGAGTTGGTCGGGTTGTGTGACATTTTGTGGGAAGTGAGATTCGTGTTGAAAGTGACAGTAGAATGAGTCCTACGGACAAAAGTGCGAGCGACTTTTCTGTGGCCGAGTTGAAGGAGAAATTACGTCAATTGGGCTTGAGCACCACGGGAGTGAAAGCGGAGTTGATCAGCAGGTTAATGGAAGCTGATCCAGAGGGTGCGTGGATGAGATCTTCGGACACAGATGATACTGTGCATAACGCGGGAGAAACGGAACACGAGGCGAATGTGGCGAACGTGACAGCGAATAGTATTTCGGTGATGCAGCGGGAAATCGTCGTGTCTCGCAGGGAAGTAGCTGTGGCAGAGAGAGAGTTAGAGCTGGCTCGTCGGGAGATTGAGCAGCTAAGGATGCAGCATGCAAGTATTAGTCGTCTCGTGGGATCGGCGGAAAGGCAACCGGTGATTGAGGCTTCGACGGTCGCGGCGCCGCAAACTGCAACGACAGTGACGCCGCAACTCTCAATGGCGACAACGTCTCAGAGCCCGACGGCAGTGTCATCGCACCTTAAGACTAAAGAAATCGCAGATTTGCTAGGTTACTACGATGGAAGCAGCGAGTTGTATGAAGTATGGGCTGAAAGGGTACAATTCTTGAGAGCGACGTATAGTTTAACTGAGGATGTGGCAAAAGTGATAATTGTACAGCGTCTTAAGGGAAAGGCGCTGGAGTGGTTCCATTCGAGAAGCGAGTATCTTCGGATGACGGTCGACGGCCTGATGGGCGAGTTGAGCCGTATGTTTTATTTACAATCAAGTAAGATGGTGATCAGGAACCGATTCCAGGAGCGTACTTGGAGACGTGACGAAACATTCTCAGAGTATTTTCACGAGAAGGTGATCATGGCCAATCGTCTCTATATGGATGATGACGAAATGTTGGATTACCTTATAGCTGGGATCCCCGATTCATCTTTGCGGGACCAGGCGTATGTACAAGGACACCGGACTAAGGATTCGCTCTTAAAAGCGTTTGAAAAGGTGTCACTGCAGGGACGACAACCGCAACAGCAAAGCAGCGGTAACCGACCAAGCAGCGGACAACAGTCAAGCAGCGGACAACAGTCAAGCAGCGGACAACAGCCAAGCGGCGGCAACCGGTCAACTAGTGGGCATCAACCGGAAATAGACAGCAGGTTTGCAAGATTTCGGAATGGGGAATCATCTAAAGACATTAAGAGATGTTTTTTCTGTGGCGCTAAAGATCATTGGAGTGGTGTTTGTCCTGAGAAAGGTAAAGGTATGAAATGTTTTGAATGCAGAGAGTTTGGTCACATTGCGGCGAAGTGTCCGAAAAAACCGACTGTTGTGAAGGATGCGTGTGATGTTTCTCGGTCTGCGCGGAGTAAATATTATAAAGACGTGGGTTTAGGGGATAAAACGATAGCGGCGTTAATTGATACTGGGAGTGATCTCACTTTGATGCGTGCAGACCAGTATGTTAAGATAGGATCGCCAAAATTATTGCAACGCGAAATTAAATTCCGCGGAGTCGGATCGGATGACAATGAAACACTGGGCGAGTTTCGAACGGAGATGGAAATAGACGGTGATTTCTATCCAATCAGGATTTGCGTGGTATCGGATACGTTGATGAGACATGGGCTTCTAGTAGGGACAGACTTTTTAGACACTGTGGATGTGATGATTACTGGGGGAAAAATTACAATACGCAAACCGCAAGAGCCTAGGGCAGATACTATACCGGATATTTATCAAATCAACTGCATACATGAAGTTAATGAGATAGATTTGTCGAACATAGCATGCGATGAGGATAGGAGAGCCATTGTGAAGATGATTGACGATTATACGCCAAAAAATGACTGTAAAGTCGATGTGATGATGAAACTAGTTCTTAAAGAAGATAAGCCAGTTTATCGGCGAGCTAGACGCTTATCTCCCTCCGAGAAAGATGAGGTAAATAGGCATATTAGTGAGTGGCTACGGGACGGAATCATACGACCATCTCTTTCCGAGTACGCGAGCCCAGTAGTGCTGGTCAAAAAGAAAAATGGCACTAGACTTTGCATAGATTTCCGCGAAGTAAATCTATTGATCGTTAAAGACCGATACCCTCTTCCGTTGATCGACGATCAGATAGATGCGTTGCAGGGCGCTAGTATTTTTAGTACACTTGATCTTAAAAACGGATTCTTTCACGTGCCTGTCGAACCGGAAAGTAGAAAGTATACAGCGTTCATAGTGCCTGATGGACAGTACGAATTTTTGTACATGCCTTTCGGATTGTGCAATTCACCTGCAGTCTTTCAGAAATATATAAATGCAGTATTTAGAGAGCTAATTAATGCGAAGATTGTCTTAACTTATATGGACGATTTGGTAATACCCTCCTCAGATCGCGAAGTTGGGTTAGAAAACCTCAAAAGGGTGTTGAGCGTTGCGGAGCGGTTCGGGTTAAATATTAATTGGCAGAAATGTAGCTTTTTACAGACTAAAATAGAGTTTTTGGGGTACATAGTCGAGAAAGGAACTGTACGTCCGTCGGAGCGAAAGAGTGAGGCTGTTATGAGGTTCCCTCCGCCGAAAACCATAAAGCAGGTCCAAAGCTTTTTGGGGTTAACCGGGTACTTTCGCAAATTTATCCCAAACTATTCTTCAATAGCGCGACCGTTATCGGATTTGCTAAGAGCCGATGCAAAATTTGTATTTGACGAGAGAGAAAGAATTGCGTTTCAGAAATTGAAGAAAATCTTAAGTACAAAGCCAGTTTTAAGTTTATACAGGTTGAACGCAGAGACTGAACTCCACACCGATGCTTCGATGCACGGGTATGGTGCAATTTTATTGCAGCGAGAGGAAGACGGCGATAAGTTTCACCCTGTATATTACGCGAGCGGTAAGGCAACAGCGGCCGAATCGCGATATTCAAGCTATGAGCTCGAGGTACTCGCGGTTGTAAAGGCGTTGCGGAAATTCCGTGTGTACTTGTTGGGCATTCCGTTTAAAATTGTCACGGATTGTCAGGCGTTCTGTTTGACTATGAGCAAGAAGGACCTTTGTGTGAGAGTGGCGAGATGGGCTATGCTTCTAAGAGACTTCCAATACGTCATTGAACATAGACCAGGCAAGAATATGATGCATGTGGACGCGTTAAGTCGGAATCCTCTTCCGTCAAGTATGGTTGTAGATGAGAGCGAAGAGAGTATGTGTGCGAGAATCGGTAAAGCGCAGCGTGAGGATTGTAACCTGAAAGAAATTATGGCGTTAGCCGAGCGGGATGAATATGAGGGTTATGTTATGAAAAACGGGTTGTTGTTTAAAGTGGACACTGACGATGTGAAGCTTGTGGTGCCGAAAGTGATGCAGTCGCAGATAGTGAGGCGCGTGCACGAAAATGGGCATTTTTCTGTGGGAAAAACAGAATCGCTTTTAAAAAGAGACTATTGGTTTGCTAACATGCGCGATAAAATTGAAATGGTGCTTCGAAACTGTTTAAGTTGTGTATTAGCCGAAAAAAAGCAGGGTAAGCAGGATGGTTGGTTGCATCCAATAAATAAGGGAAGCGTCCCGCTTGATGTTTACCATGTGGACCATTTGGGCCCACTCCTATCGACGAAGAAACTGTACCATCACATATTTGTAGTGGTGGACGCATTCTCCAAATTCGTTTGGTTGTACGCTACTCGGTCAACGGGTACTGCTGAGGTCGTGGATAAATTAAAGAAGCAGGCGTTCATTTTCGGAAATCCGAGGAGGATCGTGTCCGACCGAGGAACGGCGTTCACGTCGCACGAGTTCCGTGGTTACTGCAAGGAGGAGAAAGTCGAACATGTCCTTACAACGACGGGTGTACCTAGGGGCAATGGGCAGGTGGAGAGGATCAACAGGACCCTAATACCGATAATAACGAAACTATCAGCGCCTAAACCAGCGGAGTGGTTCAAGTTCCTAAGCATAGCACAACAATGTATGAATGCAACCCCGAGTAGGAGTACTGGTACGACTCCGTTTAATGTACTCTTTGGAACAAGAATGAGGATTAAGGACAATCCAGAAATTCGGGAAATGATAGAGACGGAGTGGATAACAACTTTTCAAGAAGATCGCGACAAGGTGCGAGAGCAGGCACGAACGAACATATTGAAGGTACAACAGGAGAATGCTAAAGGCTACAACAAAAATAGGAAAGAAGCGCATCGCTACTGGGAGGACGACCTAGTAGCTGTAAAGAGGACACAGATAGGACCGGGTATGAAGTTCGCGTCAAAATACTTGGGCCCGTATGAAATTGTCAAAGTGTTGCGCAATGACCGGTATATTGTACGAAAAGTGGGTGATGGTGAAGGACCGCAGCAGACGTCCACGTCTGCTGATAACCTCAAGCCGTGGATTTCAAACATTAATGACGTTTTTTCGAGTGAGGAAGATGAGAGTGACATATGAGGTCATATGTCCAGTCAGGATGGGCGAGTGTGGTGTGGATGGACAGTTCCGTGTAGGTTAGCAAATGAGTGCCAGGACTGTTGGTGCCTTTTCGTTTATTGTACTTTCTCGGAGATTGTCAGGGCAGTCGAGCGATAGGCATGGTGTGAGGATGTATTGATAGGATGCATGGCGTCAGCGTTCCTCGAAGTCGAGTGCCTTACGCACTGGGTGGCTTTTCCGAGAGGACTGGCGCGGGGATGCAGGGGAGATTGGGGACCGTCGGGTCAGCGGTGCAAAAGGTTGGTGGGAGAGGAGAGCTGGTGGAGACTTTGTGGAGAGCGCATCGTGTTGAGTGTATTGCGGGAGGATATATATTAACTAACTACGGTTCAGTTCCATATTTACTTATATTCATACATCTATATCAATAAACTGGTTACTATTATATATTGAATCATCACACACTTTCTAATAACCCTACATTATTATCCCTCTTTTCTCGAGAAACAGAATTTAATGGCGGGGCAGGATTACGCTCGTGATCGATTGGAGATGAGCCTCGTCTAGATAATGGCTGATTCCCGTTTGTTGTCTATTTGTCACCGAACTGGGGCTCGTCAGCTTTATCTTCCCCCGAGGAATTCGCCTTTCCCCTCCTGCGAGACGGAGCAACTGAGAAACTGCAGAATTCATTACTCGGGAGTCATGAAGATCATCGGTAAATTTATTCCCTCAGCCCTTCACCCTATTCGTTTCTTTATATTATTCCGCTGAGAAGGTGTAAAAGATTGTAGCCTATCAAGCGAACTTCGAAGGGGTGTAGGGTAAACCAACAGTAATTGATCGCATACCAGTGAATGACCATTAGGCAAAGAAATGTCAATTAAAAATTTATAAATGGAGTGCAGTTGCACTTTTAAAATCCCATATTTTTAGTTACGCGTTAAGCAAACATTAATAAGTACAATTCTTATTAAAAGTATGCGGTGATTTACTGGGCTTCTACACAGTTTGCATTTTATAACTAAGAATAAGTAATTATTTTTATAGAAATTTCAAGAAAAATAAATTTAAATACAATTTCAACAGTTGCTTTCTTATCATACATAAATAAATACATTCAAGTATTAATCTCAAAGGTCCATAAGTTCAACAATTCGGTCATTCACTGGTTGCTTTACCCTATCCGCACAGATCAGAATGAAAACGATAGAGAGATTGTTAGGATGTTTCTCCTAAGGCCTGACTTAACATTTCCACCCACCGCGGCGTTCAAGCTACAAGCTGTTCGAGCCTCGACGAAATCCGCAGTACAGATGCAAACAATTCCCCTTAATTGACCCAGCTGGGTCATCCCAGCCGCCTCTTTGTCCCCAGCGAAGACAGGATCGCGATTGGAACCGCGTCGAAATTAACCGATTCGCCGGGCGTGTTCCAACCGGCGTACAAACGTCGCTTTGTACCTGACCCCTCCGACGAAAACGTTATCAAAGCGAGCCATAATGCCGAGGCTGTCCGTCTTTGACGAGAGACCAGGACTTTGTCCCCAGGATTCGATGGATTTCGCGAACTTTCAAAGGACCACGACAGTCGGCCGATATATTCGGCAAAGGAGGAAATCTTGCCCTCCCTGGAGGATTTCTAGACGACTCGATTTCCACCGTGGAAATGGGGCTTCCCTCATCCACGGTTCAACTCCGGGAATCCTTCCAACCTGGAGGGGGGTCGCATTGATATTATTATCCTTTCGGCTGCGAAAATATCGAGGCGCCGATGTCGAAGTGAAACTGGGAAAAAGAAGCTGGAATTCTGAGGGAATAGAGCTAGAAATTTCCTATGTGTAATTGAACAGTCGGTTCGGTATAGTCTAGTGGCTAAATAAATATTGCAATATTGCAAAGTTGTTTGTCTTCAAAATATTAAATAATCTTATTGACTCTCGTGACATATTATAATTATAATTATATCATAGAATATATTATCAATACCGTTTAGTAGTAGTAATAATAATAATAATACAGTTCTTTCCATCACCTTTGAAAATTCATGTAAAGCTGTAATCTCGTAGCGTTATTGCAGCGATTGTGTTTGAAATTAATTGTTGAAGTCATGGAAAACTGGCTTCGAAGCGAGAAAGGACAATATTTCGCTATCTCACCGTGAGAAAGAAACCTTGCAGTTCCTCGGTCTGTAACCAGTTTCCAGCGGTAAATCCTATTTCCACCCGATAATTATTATTTCCCGTTGAATAACTTAATAACTCGCTTCCCATGATAAACGAGTTTCCTGTGCTTTGATAACGCTGGGGCGTTGGCCCGATATTTCTTAATTAACTTAGTCAAATCGATCGACGCTGATGGTTTTTCTGTTTCGTGCTCTAGATTCTACGTCCACCCTCCTATATGCGATTAAAGTTGACGCTAGACGAAGACAGCAAGCTTCTTCTTTTTTCCTCGAGCTTTTCCATCGATTTGCCAGGGCGTGACAATTTCCCAGCGATTATCGGAGCGCGGAAAATGAAAGGGAAAGTCCGAAGCGATCGCCACCGCAGGATTAAACGGCCGTCCTGGCCGCGTGTCCCGTAACATTAGAACGAAAGTGGCGTATCGTGTTTCGCGCGGTTTCCTCGATTTACTCGCACGATGAGACCGAGTAGCTTTCTGGCCTGACACGCTCCGCTGAAACGAGCAAACCCTAACGTTCCTTCGTTCCTTCGTTCCTCGTCGCAGCAGCCGAAAGTTCGATCGATCTTCTTTCGTAGAATACGGACTCGCAAGTGAAGCTCACAACTCTGTACTTGATTTCTCTCTAAAGGTGCGGATCCACGATGAGATTTTACATGAGACTTTTCTATCGGGAGACAAAAATCTCAGCAACAACTAAATGTACATAAATGGAAACTTGTCTCATTGGAGAAATGGCAAAATTATTAAAACGTAATAAAATAATTGTTTCGTGCGATTAAAGTCTCACGCGAGACACGATATTTTTATCTCGCCGTGGATTTGCACCTTTACGATTTCAATATTTAGCAAAATAAAGGTTCGACTTGATAAAATTTCAGGACCCGATCGATTCAGATAGACGCTTACGAGCGATCACAGGATTCCGAGGATAAAGGAGTGAACCGTGATTCAGAGTCACTGATTAACAGCGGTGTCCATAAGCGAGAGGATTGTAAAATCGCTGGGAAAAAGAGGGCTTTTTGTATTCGTTACCCCTGCACGTTCCCCCGGAATTTTTTTCAATCGCTCCTTTTCAAAAGCTCCATTACGCAGGCGGGATCGATATCCCCAAGCGGAAATGGCACATGTACGGGCACGTGCATCGTGATTGATCATGGTTCAACAGGCGTGCAGGCCTGGAATGAGTTGTCTGGCGCGAGGTATTGCGACAGGCGGATGAATAAATAATAGGTACATGATAAGAATGAACAGATTGGTCTTTACAAGCATTCCTCATCCGAGTCTCAAGTTTCCCTTTCGACTCGAGCCCTCACCGCGCGATTTTTCAAGCGACCACTCTGTTTCAGCCCGAAAAAGAGTGCATCCGCGCGATTCACGCGAGCACACGCCTCGAGAGCCGCATTAGGGGCGAGTACGCGCGTCGACTGGCCCCTGTCAACTCGATGGGGTCGTAAGTGGCATTAACACGACCCCTTGTCGAGACCCCCCCTTGATTTCATCGAGCATTGTTCATCATAACCGTGCTTTGCGCGACGATTCTTGCATTCGTCGGAAACATAATGAATAGTTTGCTACCGGCGGTGCATCCAGTCCAACGACTGTCTTTTAGAATAATTCTAACCGACCGAACAGGGTGAATATCAGTGGCCATAGCTTTGGGGGTGAATTCGGCACACTAGAATCATGTGCACCAAGTTAAAAGACGTTCTTTCTGTGGCTCCAGTGATTTTCAAAGTCCTAGATATTATAGTATTATAAATGGTGTAATATTTTATTTGTACCTGGGCGCTCAATTAGTCTGAACTGAATTATTTCCCTCGACGTTTCAGTTTTAAAGCTACTCGTCATTCAATGGACTCTACGGTTCTAAATGACATTCCATGGATTCGGTTTCAAAGAGAAACGACAGATTTGCTGGCACAAGGCAAGCACAAGGCATATCAAATTTTTCAGAAAGAGACGAGTGTGGGGCCGATTCCCGCGAAATGACTAAAACCGACACAGGTTCTGGGTAATACGTTTAGTAGGAAGCGCAAACATGAAACGTTTAGTGTCATCGTTGCTTAATGAATCATACCGCGATATATCTATGAAACGGCGTGCGTTGCACGGAAATTGCATTCCGACGAAGTCCATGTTCATCTTTCGCTATCCAGTTCCTCGCGATATTATTACCGTCCCATCGCGCCTATCATTAAAGAGTAATAATTCAGTCGGGATGTTAAAGGACACTTGTCTCGAAGCACCTTGTGCAGTGGCATCGATCTTTGGAGCTTTATAAAGGGGATACCGAAGAAATTGATAAGGTATATCGTTGGTGATAGTGCAAAACCGCGTAGGTATAAACAGTTTGTAAATACCGCGGATCTGCAATAGTAGCAGAACTGAAATCTCGCGCCCACGCTTCCCAAGCGCTGTTTCGCCTTTTTTAAAAGTCACACCATTGATGTTAGTATTTAATAAAATTAATAAAAGCATCAAGTAAACGCGAAGTAAGAAATAGAAACAAAACCTTTTGAATTTACACATTATTTTGTGCCTGCTATAAACATTTAAAAAAATCAATTATGAAGTTTTATTTTTCCTCCTGTAAAATCGGTAAAATACAGATCCGCGGTATTTACAAATTGCCCATACGACATGTAGCCTAAAGAATATTCAATGGAATATTAAATGGAACATCGAGCACTTCATTAAATTGTTTATGACTGTCATATCCACTTAGAGTACCATTCTAATGCAAGGCTCCAGGAAGAAATCCAACTAATTGGGGTTCCACGCGAGGAACCCTATTACAACGGGGCTATGATCCTCGAAACCGAGTCAGTCTCCACCGAAAAAGAAGGAAAAAGAAATGAATCTCGTGCAGGGTCTATTCGCGGGGGCCCAAAGCGGATTACGGTTAAGAGGCTTACGTAAGAATAAACCGAAGGGCTTCCCGCGCCGGCGGCCACTTTGCTATCATATTTCATATTAACCGCTGATTAAAATCGATTTCCCGCGGTGACACGCGAGGCAGACATCCCATTTCGCCGCGGTGCCTTGTCGTCACGCGATGATTCATCTGCATGATCGATAATTCACCGAGAATATAAAGGAACGGAATTCTTTTTACCGGATTTACCCTCTCTCTCTCCACAATTAAAACAAGCGACAGAAAATGTCAATAGAAAAACAGTAACATCTACTATAATTCCTCTACGCTCCAAGTTCTCGCTACATTCCCCCAATACAAGTTCTCCCACGTGAAACGGACTCAACTTCTTTACGAGCTCTATAAAAAGAAAGGAATGAAAAGTGCGATATGTACGAAAGCGGGGCACGTAGTCGTCGGAGCTGGACGTAGCGGAGAATTTCCATTTCCGCCGGTTCACCATAGGGTCCATGGTGGTGATGGCGGCGGGATCAATAAACGCAGCTGCCGGGAACGGCAACTGCAACGGGAGCGTGTAACGACGGGCACATCGATTAATAATTAACACGCGGTTCCGCGGCTGGAAGCGCGTTCGCGCAGTGTGGTAACGGCTCTCCTTAACAATTGCCTTCATGCGATAAGTTTACCTTTTGACGCCGATCTCCGCGTAACGGCCCCTGGTCGCGCGGCTTGCCACGCTCCTCCCGCTCCCTGGATTCGTGTACAGCGTCAGTATGTCACTGTTAATGTTGTTCAGAATCGGCGGCAGCATTATTGCGATCCTCACACGCTGATTCGTCGACGGTGGCCGCTGCAACGCGTCCAGCAACGCATTTCACGGATCGTGTCGGGGTGCGAAGCCCTTCTCTTCGCTCGCTTCCCGTTTCGAGCGCAGTCGAATGATATCTGGGAAGAATGCTTTTGTTGGAGACGCGATCTTCTGCAGGAGCAACTCGGAGACTTCGCTTTCGATTCGGTCGAGAACTGCTTCGCTTTCGATTTTCATACGGTTGCGGGGGAGTTCGATTTGTATCTGATTCGATTGCGGAGGAATTCCGTATCAATTTCCATTCTGCGAGCAAGTTTTATATTTCGTAGATGGCCTTCAGTTCCTTCTGAAGCTTCACCGTGTGTTCCCTTCGATGCGAGCAAGTGCTAACCTTCCCTTTTGGAATTAACTTCGATGTGCCTTTTTTTTAGTGCAGGGATAGAGATTGCTGGTAATAAGTTTTAAGATTAATGATACACCTACCAATTCGACCTGTCTCTCAAGCTGCTGCAATTAAATTTCTACTCTAATCTATCGCGTGTCTACTCTATGTATTTCTAAGTCTACTTTTATTTCATTTTCTCTACGTCTATACTACTCTATTTCTATTTCTACCCGGAGGAAATTATATGTTCCATTCATCTTCTTCTATGGAAGCTTCGAACCAGTCTACAGTGAAATGTTAAACGAAGAAGTAATTAGAGAATATCATTCAGTGATTTTGACGCTTCGTCAATTTATGATTTTACTACGATATTCCAAGCTACGGTGGTACCTACGTGTGCGATAAAAATACTCGAGTACGGTAAAACGTGGATGAAAGATATTTCAAGTGAACGTGACCCCTAATAAAGACCATTTTCGGTTGCAATAAAATGGTAAGTCGTTGGAGAACCGAGACGGAAGGTGTGCTAACGCCAACGAGAATTATCGCCGCGTCATAAATGACTTAACGGCCTGGTAATTTATTGCCAACGTTTCTCTTTCGCACCCCAGCAACTTTATCGACGAAACGACTCATATACGGGGTGCAATAGAAATCGGCGTGAAATATTGCACCGTAGCAGCGGTGGAAAAAAATCTGCTAAAACAAGACGCTCCCCAAGAGCCTCGCAGCAATTACTCGCTGCTTCCCCTGGCAATTAGCAGCTGTGCAAGGAGCAGAGAGAAATAAGTGGAATAAATTCGTGGAATTCCCGAAGCCGCTTCCATAAAGCCCTAATCAAACGGTTTCCTAATCGCGTTCGAAGCCGAAAAAAACAGGAATGCCCATCGTGGTCTCTATTACCACAGGTACGAAGCAGGGAGGAAAGGACGGTTTTGTGGTCTGGAAATTTAACGGGGGATATCCAGAGCTCTATGATCGAACTTCTGAGAACGGTTGGACATAAAAGAAGGGACCAATGGCCGAGGAATGGCGCGTTATTACCGATACCGTCGCTCGAGAAGAGAAAAAGAAGAGAATCGAGGAAAAAAGATCGAGCCGAGGTGCACGCGATTTGAGAAAGGCCCTCGATATTGGACCGACGAAAAATGGCCTGGATGTGATGAGGCGAGAGAAACCGAGCAACGTTCTCTCAGCCCATCGATCCTCTATTTCCTCCAAACGCCGTGATTTCTGTGTCTGGCTATCACACTTTTTTTTCTGCATACCATCCTCCGACGCCAACGTTATTAAACGACTATTCAAGGGGAGGTGCCATTTGGGACGCTGGAATTGTTTTCTAACAAATGGACCATCGGGGAGAGACGTCTATAGGCTTCTGAGCAAGGTTTCGGATGCAAAAAGAATACTGAACGTTCGCATTAGCATCGGTACACTGGTGGAGATAATTTGAGGACACTGGGCTCGAAGACTGAAAAATGATTCGGCTGATCGAATTAGTGTGAAGTGACTTAACAATCGATTCCCTTTACAGAGTTTCGAAGGGAACGCGGGGACGTTGATTGAAAATTGTGCCGGCACGATCGCGTGATAAATAAAGCTCGCAAAGGGGAGCCGTTTCAGCCTTTTAACAGCTGCGGTTTACGCTGCTGGATCGGTCGCGAAACAACTTGTCACGTACACGGCTTAATTGCGATCGATCGGTCGAATTACTCGGCCGCGCGTGAACACAAACGACGCTGCTCGCCAATGGGCATTAATATTAAATACGACACTCGACGTGATCCGTGATGCCGATGGCCCTGGTGTATCGGGAGGAAACTAGATTCGGGGGCAGAGGAGAAGCTTTGCTGCTGTAAACTGTCGATAAACCATTAACTCCGGAAAGGGTGTTCTAGATGCAAATGAATCTTATAGTAAAAATCCATCGGTTGACTAATCTTGTATGCAACATACCGGGGGAATTTGTGTTGTAATTTTTCGAGTAGGGTTACATACTTGTTGAAGCGAGGTGACCAGATTATGGAAGCGAATTTCAAACGAAGGAGAACAACTTTTACATACTTTAAGGGACATTTTTCTTTTTCTTCTTTTGGATGACGTCCAGAGGAGATATTTTTGGCACCGAAAACTCCTAACGCTACGACGCTGCTATATACAACAACCGCTACACGGCGAACAAGACGTATTACCATCACTTTTCTTTTTAAATATTCTTTAAATTGTAAGCTTTCAAGTGTGTATTGAAATTTTGGATTAACAAGATTACTCAAAGATAAATAAATTCATGAAGAGTTCCCTCTACGCTCCCAGGTGTTATGTAACCCCTTAAACCTCCAGGAAACAAAACAACAGAATGGAAAGAACCCGAAGGAGCAGCAGTCCCATCGTAACTCATCAATGAAGAGAACTAACTGTCGCCTCTTATCGCCGTCCAAGACAAATCGCCGCGTATCGCGGACGTTCATTCAACCTCCGGATTCAACGAAACGTCGAGTCCACCCTCGACGAGTCAGCGTAGCTTCGACGAGCTCGATTCGCCCCTGGCAGTGCCGTGAAAGAGCCGCGAGGAGATCGAAATAAAACGGCAGTGCTCGAGAAGTCATCGGTTCGAGCCGAGCTCGCGAAGCGATCTCCTCGAATCGAGATCCAGGAATCCGCGGTTTAACGACTGCTAGTGGATAAAATTTCCAGAGAAACACGCCCTCGAAGCTCGCCACTAATTCGACGAAAGACAGGCGAGCGTGAAAATCCGCCTCGCCGTTCGAAGGAAAAATTTCCGCCACGTCGAAGTCTTTTGAAATTCGTTCGAACGAGGCTGGGCCGTGCAGCAGCGCGCTGGGATTCAAGAAACTTTCATTTGATCTCAACAGATCGGAAGCCTGAAAAGAGAGCCGCGACGTGAAAGCTTAGAAGCCTCTGATACTCCATGAATATCAATATTTCTGTATTAGAGATATAATTTTCTAGAGCAGAGGGGGAAGGTATTAGGGAGCTGGTTTCGAGGCCAGTGCCTGGGCTCGCTTTGATCTCGAAAATGATGCGGAGAAATCGAGGAAAACTGGGATCATTCCAGTGATCCAAGCGCCGCATTAGGGAGCCCGATCTACGCGCATTAAACGAAACGAACGCTAGATCCCTCGTACAATAAACCGGCTATAAAATGGTACGGCTCGAGTGATCGTTCTGTTTCTCGGCCTTCTTCCTCTCTCTCCCTTTCTCTTCTCGAGCTAAGACAGAGAGGGAATCTATGAGTCGATCTTTATGCCCAGCTTTTGCCCGTGAAGTTATGCAACGCGTGACACGTAACGGGCGTCAAAATGCAGCGTTGGAAACTGGAGCAGCGAGCCGAAGCAGCCAGCCCTGAAATCGAATTCTGCAATGTGGAAAATTTCATGGGGGAATATCGAGGAATGCATTATTCATCGGTCTATGGGAAAGAATATAATTGTGAAACGGATCGAAGAAGAATTTGATGAAGTACGGAGCAAGTACTTGCAATTTCCGCTTGATTGACGTTTGTTAGAATCGTCGATCGTTAATATTTTATATCGATCATTAAATATTTGAAATATGGAATAAGGAAACAATTTATCATCGTTCAGAGAAATTCCATCGTGCAACGGGGAAATTTCTCAAGCGGCGCGTTTTAAGAACGCGAGCGCCTCTTTTCAAGGAAAAATCTTCCCACGTCACGGCACGTGATAAAAGAAACGCTCTCTCGATCGTCCTAGAATCTCGCCAGACCCTTCTGCGTGTTCACGAATAAACATTCGATGAATGTGAAATGAACTTCTTTAAATATTCCTCGTTTGAAGCTGCGCCAAAAGTTTTCCAGTGTATTTTCCCTGTTTGTTTTGTGTTCGATGATAGAATACCGAGGGATTGTTGATAATTCAAGGAACTCTGTATTTTAATACGCTCGGTGGAATGTTTTGCGACTACGCGGCTGTTATTAGCGTTGCTGGAACAGGTAAAAGGCTGGGCCTTCGACAAGGGTTCGTAGAATTGTTTGGGTTAGTCTGGAGAGTTGGTAAGGAAGACTCGTTGATCTTCATAGTGTTTTTAGGGCGAGGCTTATACGGTAGTGCTACTTTTGGCGAGACTTTATGGGACTCACGGCAAATTAAGTACCTCTGACCGTGACCGTAATTTGATTTTCCTCAGAGTAGCCTCTCTGTAATTAAGAGAATGATCTAGCTGTTTGGAAAGTAAGAAGAACTTGCTAATAGAATTTGGAAAGTTTGGCGGATTATGCAGTGAGGTTTGAGAGAAATAGAATTGCGGACACATAATGTGATATTTTTGTTAATGTTCCATATTCTGTTACGAATTCTGTTAAAAATATATATCATACTTAACCCTTTGACAAACTAATAAAATTTCAAATTCCGGTTTGAAAAGTGTATATTTTTTATGATGAAAAGTTTAAAAAAAACATGTTATCACAAGTACCTTTCTGTTTTTTCTATTGTCTTTTTCTATCCGTTAATAATAATAAATCTTCCTACTCTGTTTGCCATTTCAGTTGATTTGGTGAACAATTAAATAGACACAATTTGTGTGAAATATTAATATTTCCCTTTCTAAGAAGATTGGTGATGTTCTTAGAATTATTAGAGGGAGAACGAACGATCTGTCCGCAGAAAGTAATCTAGAGCATCTTCGACAAACCCTCTCATCCGCAGTTTCCACATTTTTAAACTCTTGATGAGATTTCACGAACAGTTTCTCGTCACGTTTGTGATCTACCTTGATCGTGTCGAGATTCCCGGCACCGAAAAGTAATTTGCAAGTTGCGGAGAATGTTCTCCCGAGGATCCATTACTGTCCGCGATTCTAATAAAGCGCGACACGGAAAAGTTCACGCGATTCCGCTGAAACTGCGGGCGATTGAAGATTTGCGTGGATATCTCGAGGGATTCGCCGTTTGTGCTTCTTTCCTCTAAAATATATAAATCTCGAGATGCATAGGAATATTTTATAACTACATTCTAAAGTTTCTTTTTCCCAGAATGAATAGAGTTCTCATCGGTGCGCTGTAAATGCAATTTTCCTGGAGAAACAAAGAAATTCCGTTCAATGGTTACGAAAGCCGTGGGAAATCTGCTAACAATCAGCGATTGTAATGAAAAACTATCTTCCACTCGACAATGGTGCGCCTACATTTTACCCTGAAAAGCGTCATTTCGAATGAAACGTTCCAAAGACGAGTTCTGCGCTCTCTCGTATCTTTCTTCCAATGGCAGCGAGTCAAATGATTACACTCCTTTTCACCAGAACTGATTCACTTCATCGTCGATTCAGTGAAGAGCCAGATACTGCGAAACAGAACGCAAAGCAACGCGAACTTTTCATTCCTTTTTACGAGGAATGAGAAAACATTCTGAACGGAAAAAAGCAGAATACTATCGCAGTATCGCAACTTCCTGCCTGTTATCATCCTCCACAATTACTTTAACGTTGCCAAATACACGAGAATTGGACATCACTCACCTTATTGCTCTAAAAAGTTTATTACCATAATTCATGACAATCCTTCGGCACGACTATCGCGTCAAACAAACTCCAATTGACCCCCCCATTGATCTCGCGCTATATCACTTCGTATGCCTATCCAAAAAGCCAGTGGCCAACATCTCAGAGGCTCCTAAAAATCACTTCACTGCCAACGTGCGAGCATCGAGCGTGGAGTCACAAGAATCCGCGAAACACAGATTCCCCTCGCTAGTGCAACAGAGTTGGACAGCTGAGAGGCGTTCGAGTGCAGTGATAAACCGCGAACAAATACAGGGCATATCGAGTGGAAAGGCCGCGAAATAATCGTCGCGAATTGTTGAAGACGAAACGGGGAGATCGCCCAATCAACAGCGAACGGGACGTTGGCTCACGAGCATTGATCCCGGACCCTCTCGATGCCGGGGAACTTGCTCGCACCACCCACGACGACGTCGAACAGCCGACTTATCGTTATCTACCGCGGTGATAAGTGACGCGCGGTGCAAGTGACGTCACTGATAAAATCGCTTAACCGAGCGGAAATTGGGGAAAATTCGGAAGATGATCGGAGCCCTTCCTGGGAGCTTTCCTCTTGCTTCCCGAAGGGCAACGAGAAGATCCATCCGCGAGAAGAAGATATTTCCGAGGATAAAAGAGCTAAGTACCTTATCGATTAGGTGCAGTAGACTAAGTAGATTATAAATGCTTCCTTAGATAACGATTCTTTGGTTTCACGGGTGTTAGCTTCTACCGTGAACAGCGTTTGCTAATAATATAATGGCTAAGCTTTAGTGGTATTGATTAGGGAGGTTCTTTTCTGTCTCCCGTTGCTATCATTTTTTTTTTATTGAAGTCAACGTCAATGCCACGCTTGCAACGAGACCTTGTTCTCAGATTAATCCTATGAACAGTTTTATTGAAGGCCAGCTTGGGAAATGCGTAGCTCTCTGTGTAAACGAATACATCAGAGGGAGGTATCGTGGGACTGTTGTTGACATTTGGAGGCTGGGAAGCTTTTAAGGGACACTGGACAGCAAACGGAATGGACACACAAGTTTAAAGGCTTCTCATAATAGAAAAACTCAGATCCAAATATGAAATATATAATAGTAAAATTGAATCCATAGTGAAAATATAATTTTAACAACACTGATATCTAACAAATGAAACGGAGCAAGGACAGAATCTCAGCAAATTTTCCTACCCATCCATTACAGACATCAAGGTCCAATATTCCAAACCAATCAATCTCCAATTCAACATGTCAGAAAAAAGACCCAGGAACAACAATCCCCTGACACCTCTCCAGAAGCCCAGATACCACCGTGTCCCCCGTTTCGATGAAAACTCCTGATTCCTATCTCAGAGATTCTCCCTGCACATCGAAGCATTCCAAAAGCCCTGGCAGCACGCGGTTAACAAGCGGCCGCTTATCAGCGCCGGCTGATAGTGTCGCCGAGGCACAGATTATCGACTCATCGACAATGGAATCAGATAGAATCTAAACGCTACGCGTCCCCGAGCACACCTTCCCCAGGTCGCGCGCACTCACCGCAACCTATTCTCAAAAACTGTCCCCTAAAAAATCTATTTTCTCCCGACCCCAAGAATAGATCTACGAACTTATCCCCCGATTCATCGGACCGCGAAGTCTCGCTAGAGCGATCGACGATTTCTAGCAGCAGTTCTCTCCGCGTTCCCCCGTGCTCGCCGCGAGACGATCGACTACTTCCCAGACACCGGGCTTTAACTGAATCCTTACCAATAACTCGACTTCCGGACTCGTTGGCTGCGATCAGCTAGACGCTGTCGCGAGACCATCGCCGGTGTTCCTCGGGGCAAGGGCCGCACGCGAACCGATCGCGATCACGCTTTGCCTCGACCACCGGCTGTGCTTCTCTTCCTCCGCGGAAGGATACTCCGGGGAGAGATGCTCGTCGATCGATAACGAGCGAGAAACTTTCACTTCCGGTGTCCACGACACCAGCCGGCAACAGACAGATTCACCAAACGGAGCGGGGCACTTATGCCTCCTCGCGGACCGGAGGAGTCGGACGCGCGCACACACAGGCACAGGCGGACACGTGCGAGTATCGCACGGCAGAACACGCACACCCGACGGCGACAGGCGCCGTGACGCCAATCGGCGACGCTCGAGCAGCCGGCGTCGCGACGACAAGTACAGGGACGCAACTGCCGGCCGCGCAAGCCAGTCTCCTCTATCCAGGCGGCTTCGTGCTCGAGATATGGAGGGGGGGATGGGATAGGGGAGCTAGGCGCACGCGCGATTGCCCTTGCGTCTGACCGCGCCGCTTTCATTCTACTAGCTTCGCGATAGGAAACCCCTTTTTATCGTCAAATTTCATGGTGCCCCAGAATTATTACAGTTACGTATGCGATAGATACAGCTATCTACTCGTCGCGCGTGGTGTATAAAGGGTAAAATAAAATTCGTTGCAGTTTGCAGGGTTTGATATCGAACCTTCATCCCCATTCGAGGAATTTTCTCAAAGGAAACTGTAGTTTTGCCAAACAGATCCGTTCGAGGAGAGGCAGTCTTGACTCCCAGGCTATTTCCAACGCGAGAGATGTTTTTATTCGAAAACGCTCAGGCATTCCTGAAGGTTAACCGTCTGTCACGATGATTGTTCGCCTTCTTCGTTGCACCCCGGCTTCCCGGCGATCAGGGCGGCACGCGGTGCATCGCTCGGTTATATCGGACAGTGAATGGGAACGTTGCTCGGGATCGTGATCAGTATTCCAGCGAGCGCGACGCAGCTTCGAATGATTGCAAAAAGAGCCCGGTGCTTTCGATCGATGGTTAGCCGGTGAGAATCGGCCGTAATTGACATCGACGCTGATACCGTGAGCGGAGCAAAAAAGTCGCGAGACCTTCAATTTAGCCGGCTCGAAAGGAACTGTGGCTTCTCGCCGGGAAGCCGAGCATCCTGCACACTTTTGATAAGTATGCAACGTGGCGGCCGATGCTTAGCCACTTACTTTGCCGAGATAACGCCGAGCACGCTATTCCGCGTTAATGAATTTCCACGCGCGACTTTTCCCGACCGAGTTTTGGAAAGGCTGCCGTGGAATTCTAATGGTTGCGCGGGGCGTGTCCACGCGGAAGCACGTCGTCTTAACTTGTTACTATGTATGTGAGATTAAAGAATATTACGCGGATACGATTCGACACGATTTCTAAGCGAAGATGAAGCGCCACACAGTTGGAACGATAAGGAAAATAACTGGACATGGCAATTACTTCCAAACGGTTTGGATTTTCATTGTGAAAATTTGCAGACTTTCAATTCGTGTTAAGTAGAATAACTGAGATTTATAAGATGAGAATTATAAGATACTCAGTAATGTGTAAAATATTGAGAACTTATGAAGTAATAGGATTTAGGCAATAATTGTTTAAAGTGGTGCAACTGAAAAACAAAAGAACTGAAATTTTCATACAGGTCAGATTCATATACAATTTGATCAAACCTAATGCGAATATAATGTTTATTTCTTTGTGCTTTTTAATGCTTCCAACACTTAATAAAGATTTAATGAAGCTTTAGAACATAATTTCAACACTTCAAATTTTGGCCGATGTCCAGATAAATAAAGCATCCTCGTCCCACTGTGCTCCACGAGCAATTTTAGTGAGTTGATATCACCGTTACTAAGTAGATACACTCTCAAGATTCAGTACCGATCAGAAGTTGGTTGCAATAGTATTTTAAAGCTGAACACTTAAAACGTTTCATGTTGAAAATTTGCAGAAAAATCTGCACGTCGCGAAAGAAAGGCTCTCTCATCGGAAACTCTTTGTGGCGCAATTTTCCGTGTCGGAAGCGGCTGAAAAATCGCGCGCAGCCCGTCGATACATTATTTATCTAGCGGCCGTGTCGACACGCGCTGATTATCTCGCGGCGCCGGTATATTTTCACTTTAATGGCGCGTACGAGTCGGGGAAGCTCGAGCTTAAACGTCCTCACGGAGGGAAGCGTCCTCGGCATGGGAATGCTGCGCCTCCGCTGTTGTAAAGTAAAACTAGCGTGTGTACGTGCAGGGTGAAGAGGAAATCGGACTCGGCGCTACTTAATACTCGTGCAACTCGAGCGAACGACTGCGTTTGCACCAACGGTCGCGCTGATTTCGGTGAACAAAGTTTTAATTTTCAATCGTTTAACATATTACGTAACACACCTTCCGTGTCTAAAGTTTCTCAACGTGCTATACGTGCTGCTGAATCGTAACGCGAACGCGTGCAAAGTCCATTATCGAACCAATTGCAGCCGCGCTAATCCACCCTTCTGTAAAAGATACCAAAGACAGGCGGAAAAAATGGAGACAATGCTTGCCATTTCCTCAGCTATTATCCTTCATTCCTAGACCCACTCTCGCGAAACCAAAGAACGCTTGCGCGCCGCGCTGCATCGCCGAACAGGCGTTCAGCGAAAAAGGAAAGATCCGACGAGAGAGGCTAAGCTCGCGCTTACAACGCTCGCCGACCGTGTATACCTGCATAAAACCTGTTACATAACCCGAGACACCGCGGTTTCTCGAGCCACACCTCGGCACGAGTAAACAGATCTAAAGCTTCCACGGATTGTAACGCAGGATCGCGGTTCACGCGGGGACGCATTCTGCGATCGATGAACAGGTTCCCCCGGTAAGTGTGTCGAGCCGCTAATTATTTCGGCGCCTGGGAAAGTGTCCGCAGGTGGACGTGACATTCAGGGTTTCGAACACAGGGCGAAGCGTCTCGATATTCGCTCGAAGTGGATGGAAACAGTCAGGCGATGTTCTCTGACTCACGGGGCCAACTGGCAATAAACTTTTTCTCCTCCGGAACGATCGAAGTTTCTTCCAGGCTCTAGCGCGCCGTTTTTGTCCAGTCGCGAACTCTCTGCTGAAACCAAGTCCCTCCTGCTCGCGATCGTTTTTTCCCCAAACAGTTCCCGCTGTGGGAGAAGGCTACGGCTTCTTCCAGGCGAAAAGTGGCGCTATATCGCGGCAGTAAACTCCTCGCCGGCCGCCACAAATCTCTTCCGCCACCTTTCCCTGCTTTTTCCTCCGCGAGACGGTGCCCTTTTACAGCCACTCTCCTAATCCACTGCGCCCCTTTCCGGCCAGAAATCTATGTGGGTCCTTGGAGGCCGCTAGAATCCACGCGGAATCAATGTTCCACCGTGTTCTTTTCTCTCTCTGCACTTTCGCAGGCGAGGCCTGGAGATTTGTGTGGTCTCCATTGCAGGGCGATTGAAGAAGGTTCGGAAGAACCGCGTGGGGTTCAGATTTTATAAAGATGAACGCTTTGTGTTTAGATTCGATCAAGCGTTTAGATTTTCCTTGGATTAAATTATGCGTTACTTTTTTTTAATGAAAGGACTGTCTGAGGGGAGTTGCTTGGCTGAGTGACTCGACCTTGAGAACCTCTGGATATTATTATTATTATTATTTGTCTTTATTACTCAGTAAATACACAAAGAAAAGAACTAGTAATGCAGTAAAGCAGGTCGAAGTAATTGGCGAGGTTGTGGTACAATCCTGTTAGAAGTCTAACCGTAACTAAGAACAAAAACTAAAACTAGAACTGTTAGGAAACAAGAAAGAGGAATTAATAGTAATTAAGCAGACATGGAGAAGGCAAGAAATGCAAATGTAAGTTGGAATAAAGGTCAGGTGGAATAGAATTATAATTATCAGCAGTAATATAAGCGAAGGAAGATTCCTATTTCAATGTCCAGTGTGCGGATATAGAAAGGAGAGTTTTAAAGCGAATTAGTTACACGGTAAGAGAGATCGTTGCACGAAGGAGTTTTCCACGGAGCGAAATAATTCGAAACAATTGCATTGAAATAACACCGAGTTGTATACCATTCAAAGTCCAGGGTTTCACCTGAGACGCCATAAAAAGCGAATCGTCCTCCCCCAAGTCGAGCCTCAAGTACCGTTCGGCTTCTTCGACCCTCGGTCCACCCTCGCGGTAAGAAAACCGAGCAATAAAGAGCCCGTCAAACACACGGTCCGGCCTGGTTCCATGGAAAACCGTTGGATCGACGCAGCCCTCGTTTAACGACCAAACACATAACGTCGAGATTATAATCGTAAAGATGAGGAACGAGGAGGTTTCGAGAGGCGGTCGTGCAAACAACGCATCCTTCACCCTTCGTTGTCGAGCACAGGCCGAGGGACGAGGCGCAGACTTCCACGTCGCGAGAAATTTTAGACAAGTTCGCGGGCTCAGGTGCGGCGAGCGAAATTTCGATGGAACTTTTTTTCCAGCAACTTTCTATGGAGTTTCGTCGGGGGTGGAAGGGAGGAATAACCTGGCCGGGCGGTTCATCGCGCGATAGCGCGTATATTCTAGGGATTATGAGCGTCCAAGTCTGGCCAAGTTGGGTACTTTTTGGCGTGTCGAGATAAAAATCCAGAGACGCGCAGCGTCGCTGAGAAAAGCTGGCTTCAAGGCGACGAGGAGCTGGGTGCTTGGTTTTATACAGCTTCTCTTATTCGCGGGGATTTGAACGTGGTAGTGAGGAGGAGGAGGAGGATCTTGTAATTCCAGTCTTAAGAATTTCACTTTGAACAGACAAAATGTTACGCTCGAGGGATGAAGAATATATCACTCCGTATTCCGAACAGAGTTGGGCATAAATTTGAATCTCGAATAACTTCTTTTCATTAGAAATTCTTACTCGAAGATTATTCGAATAAAAAGTGTTCTTCGATTAATGCCCAGCTCTGATCCCGAAGTCCGCTGTTCCACTGCTAAAAATTCAGCGGATGTTCAAAAACCGTATTCGAGAGGTCGAGGAAGAGCTGGACGGTCGATTTCCCAACGTAGGTTTTTCCAGTCGCGACTTTTCCCCTTTTTCCGCTTGACGGCGTACTATTGTCCCCTCGGGGGCAGAGGAAAGGGTTCGGGGGAGAATTATAACGCAGCGTGGGCCGGTTGCTGTTGAGTAATCACCCCTGCAGTGTCCTCCCCTTCCGAGACGCTGGGATATGCAAAATACTCTGTCGACGGTAGTTTTCTAAACAATTTGGAAAATGCGCGGGCGTAAAGAGCCTGGACACCCTGGTCGCAGTTGGAGTCTCGTAATGAATTATGCCTTCTGCGAGGGATAATGGGGTGAAGTTGGAGAGAACGGGACGGCACGGGCTGCGTTGTTCTTAGGCGCGTGAATGCCGGAAGTGTGAACTGGAATTAATTTCTTGGGGAAGGGATGAATGAATTGGAGAATCGATTCGATGAGAGTGTCAATGTTAATCACAGTGTTTACTTCGTTACTCGATAACACCCGCTTGTTGGCTCGTTCCTTTTATTTCCTATCAATTCATTACGATTCATTAGCATCTTGCTCGATATTTATGTTAGTTTGTTTTTTTCATAACATCGGATGTCACGTAGACTATTCAGTCACTTCACGTTTCATTCGCCATGTCATTTGACACTTGTTACGCATCATTATTATCTTAGCGGATATATGTTCGTCCCGTCTCATTTAGCTCGCAACTACTGCTTTACTTCTTGCCGGGGGAATTGAAACAGTAGTGAAAAATAATACGAATGACGTGGCATCCCGTGCGAGAGCCAGCTGAACACGAACTCGACCGCGCTGTAAAAAGAAGCACGAAACAATTTGCACCTTGTAATCGTAATAACGGTGCAAGTAATTAACGTGCCTTCTTATGCACCGGAGGAAACATACCACCGCTGCAACGTGAAACGGCGATGTCCGACCGCCTGCATGTAACAATTACGAATATCCTCCGCGGTATCCATCCTTCGACGACTATCAATTCCGTTAAAAATACCTCGCAATCATAATGAAGAAGAGAAAGAACCTGTTACGAAAAGAGTCGACCGAAAGTTAAGTGGATCAAAAATCTGGTACTACAATAATCTTTTTCTTTTGTTTCAGGATCCATTTGCTCTTTGTCTCGCCAGAGATTTCACCGACGCAAAGAGAAGAACGATTTTCACACAGGAAGAGGATCCCCGAGAAGACAAGTTAACCAAGACGGACGAGAGGCCGTCGCCTCTCAGCAATAGGAAGTCAATCACCTAACCCGGACCAGGTTTCCTTGATAAATACAGTCTCGATTCCTCAGCGTCACATCCGTGACAATTGCTCGTGGCAGTTCCGCCGAACGACTCCGCCTAACTGCGTTACTTCGCCTCGTATCTGCCGAACAATTTGTTGTCTGCCAGCCACGGTCATTTTCCATCCCACCCACCTATCGTTATCCGTCATACGCGGAGCTCCGTCTCTGTCAAATTCCAGCGGCTGTAGACGTTCCCGGCGCGACGACTGGGGCCGCGAAGGCGAAGGCGAGGGACAGGGGGAAAGAATTCCGCTTCCGGAAATCACGTCACGTACGCAGTCGCGCCCCGCCTTTGGTCTTTTCTGATTGCTTTTTGAATCAGAAAGCCCTCAGGCATTGAAAATCATTGTGGGGAGGCTGAATTTTTGTCCTCGTGAATGTCTTCGTTACTGTGTTTCGTCGATTCTGAGGATTCTGCGCTGGAGATGTACGTCGAACATCTTCCTGCTGTTTCTAATCCCAGAGAACAGTATCTAATCGAGGAAAGGCTTTGAACCTTCATAAGAATGTGGAAATATAGAGGGTAACTCGCGTAATTTGATTGAATTACGACTTTTTTAGCACTGACAGCAAGAAAGTGTGATAAAATAAGTCGAACATAGGGTAAAGGACACAATTACTGTTGGCTTAAGTTATTTCACTTAAAATATCGAATAAATAAACTATAGTGCAGATTATAGGTTGAATTACATAATTCTTTTTGTGTGTGACTTTGCAACGTTTATTTATTCGGCATTTTAAGTAAAATAGTTTAAGGTGACAGTAATTGTGTCCTTTACCCTATGGCACTGCTTTCGAGGGAATCATTTACTATTTCCCCTGTATTCGATTCACCAAATTATTCTTGTTGAACGATCGTCAAACTAAATACTCCGAAAAATGAATAATTTCCACTGTGCTTGAAAATTCTCCATTAAACTATCCCAGCTGTGCGTATGGGTTTTTGGCGGGGACGTGTGCGTGGCCCTTTATTAGCGGCGTGCCGCGTTCCTCGAATAATTTAATTAGTAAGCGTACGAAGCGAAGTGCCAGGTCTTATCCCGTGGGGTTAATAGCGAGCTGTTCCCCGTGTCTGACTCCGGTCCCCGTGGGACGTATCTTTCCCCGGGAGTTGTGTCTGCGAGCCACGCTCGAAATACCAACTGAGAGTCCTCAGCGAAGATCATGGAGAACGAGGGCGCATCTCGGCCACCGCCGAGGACGCCGTTTAATGAATTAATTAAGTATTATTTTGCTTAACTGCCGGGGCCCCCTCGCTGCCAGTTTGTCTTTCCCGTTGTCGAATTGCCACTGGCTTTACGAGTGCTTCAGCGCCGCCTTTAACTTTATGCTTCGCGCTTGGGCGAGTATTTTGGTGCTGTGAAAATTTTTACCATCCACAGGGACCGTGAACCGTGTCGTTTTATTAATCGCTGCGTTTACGGGTAATGAGTATGAGCTCTTCGGGCGACTCGATTGTAAGTGCAAGGTGCTAGGAGAATTTAGGGACGCAATGTTGGCAATTATGTTTCCTCACTGGTTTTCTATCACTCCGCTGGACAGCGGTGGAATTGCATTCGAATTCCAAGCACAGTGGCAAAGCCTCGATCCGCGTGCACGGAGTTTGCTTCGTGGCCACGCAGCTCGAGCGAGGAAAAGGTTTCATCAACAGCGTTCCATGCGGCGAGGGAACGTCGTTCCAACGGTTGTTTTCCATTCAATTGTCCCGTGTCCGTTTCGCAAACGCGCGGCCAGAGAGGAATACGTGCGCGGCGATGCAGCTCGTTCTTTTGCAAGCCACGGCCACGAGAATCCCGCGCGGGGACGCCCGGCCACGGCCGCTCCAAAGGCGAAACTTTTAATTAAAAAGTAACCATCGACGGGGACGCGCGGGAGAAACGCGACGCGCGACTGCCCTCAAGCAATTTGCGGCGATATAAAAGTTCCCGCCGGTCGTTTCAGAATCGGCACCGACGACGGGGTGGCCCACCCACTCTTCCGCCCCTTCGCCACCCTCGGACGTTGTTCGGAGGAACACGGGTCAGCGAGCGAATTTGACGACATCGGGAAGGAATTTATGCAGAGATTCGGAGCTTGCTGGAGCAAGGATTTATCAGGCACGCGATGCCTTTTATGATTTTCGTGAGCCTCGCTGTGTGGGTTGTATTAAAATGGGAGCTCTGTTTTTATCTGCAGAAAGCTACTCGATAGCTTATATATTCATCAGGTGGAAGAATATTATATTGGGTGATTTAAGAAGTGGATTCTATGATGACTATCTTCTTAATTAAGGGGGAACATCACTGTGACGGTCGGAAAAATGAGCCCATTTTTAAGATTTTTTTAAGGAATAACTTACAGTTTTATTATAAAATTGTTATTACCTATCTTTAGTATAATGTCTTAAGAAACTATAAAAAAAAAAGTAATAGAAAAACATACATAGATTTCCATATACAGTTAATCTCCTACACCCCTGACAAGAAAACATAGGTCGCTTATCGAAACGATATCTTTGGAACGGCAACTCTGAAATCAATTTTTTTTTTTTTAATATAATCGGTATGAGTGTAGTTTCCGTTGTACGTACCGATTTTTAAAAAAAATTATTTTTGTAAAAATGGCGCACTTGGGAAGAAAAAGTTTCGAAAATCCGCAAAAAAATGGATAGTTTTTCGAGCGTATTTCAAAAAATATGTTTTCGATCAAAAAATCGGTACGTACAACTGGAGATACTCTTGTTTTAAAGATCCTGTAAAAATTTCAAATCGATCGGATAAAAATTGACAGAGCTATTGATTCGATCAGTTAGAAAAATGTCGTTTCGAGAAAATCGCGTTTAAAGATACATAGCGTCATGGAACGGCATCGTGACGCGTCTCACAAAATGCACTGTATCTTCGTCAATTCTTCGAATATTAACTTGAATTTTTCAGACAATATTTTTGAAGAGTTAAACATTAAGAAAGTGAAGAAAAAAAAAATCGAAATTTTTTCAACTTTCACAGTGGTGTTCCCTCTTAAATGTCTTCAGATAGACAGACGTGGCTGCTACTATTTGGTGCCGAGAGGAAGGCGTCAAACTTCGAAGAAGAAGAATTATAAAGATGTCATATTAATCAGAGCCAAGAGCCCCTGGCACCCCCAAAGAATGGGCTTCGTAAAAAGAAAAGAAAACTGGATTTCATTTTTAAAATAAATTTCTATAATCACACTTGTTTATTGAATTTGTATTAATTTTTATCCGTTCAACTCAGCTCCCCCCAAGATTAGATTCTGAGTGTACCACTGATGTTAATCATGCACCAATATTGGGTATATCCTGTGTCTACTTAGACGTTATGTGAAAGTGTATTGTGTGTGTAAGGATGAATGATGGAAACTTCAGTTGTCTTTGAACTGTAGCTATTTCTGCGAAGTAATCATTTATAGCGATTGAATGGAAAGCCTCGATACTACGGTGCAATGTGTACAATATTCTTAGTAAAATTGTGCACAGGGGACTATCTGAATGGAGTGCACTGTACTCGTACAGTTTATTGAATGAAACACAAGGATGGCTACGGCTCAGAAGTAAATTCGAGTAGGTGGAGACCGGGCACTATTGTTCTTGCATCTTCAGATGAAGTGTTGTCCACGTGTCACGATACACCCAGTATACCATTACACCCATTCATCACATTCCTTCGTCTCTTTGTCTCTCCCTAGTAATCGCAGTTTAAGCTCGAACCCAGCCTGACAACTATTAAGAGGCCTTGGGAGAAGGGGCTGCTGTGGCACCATTTCTTAAGATATCAAATTTCTTTTTCAAGACAATACAGCTTAATCTATACACAGCAATGTGATATCTTGATTGATCGAGGTGATACATCTTGATTTATCAATGTGAAGTTTCTTCATATGAAAAAGAAATCATAAAATCCAATTAATATTCTTCAAATCAGGGCCCACCTAACGACTATCTGGATCTGCTGAAGGTCCGCAGTCTCTCCTCCATTCTGTTTAGTATACATATACCAAACCACTAATCACTCTCATCCTATATCACGTACGTGCTAATCCATCCTGACCCAGCATCAGGATCCAGATTCCGCCAGGAACAAAGAGCCTTCTGTTCGACTGTTCATCAACGGCCGATGCAGGCGGGGCTGTCCACCGGTGACATAACCCTCGGAGAGTTAAATCAACGGAAAGGATCGTTGAAGAGGAACTCGGCGAGGCAACTGTCGCGTTGGATTCTTTTTAAAGGACCGCGTCCACAACCTGTTCCCAACGAGAGGGAGAGAAAAAAACGGAGTACCGACGGCCAGGGAGATACTTTTCTCCCACCGGCCAGCAAGACGGGGCTCGTCTTCCTTTTACGACCGATCGTACATTCAACGACACGCGGATCATTAGCATATTCTTCATTTTCGACCGACTTCTTTTCACCGCGTATACCCACGTACAAACGGGGAAGCCACGTCCCCGGCCGCTGTTCTCGCGATTTTATTTCGACCAGCACATCCCGACGTTCTTTGTGTAAGTACCTTCGAGTTCCCGTGCACGATGACTCCTTTTTGCCTCGAGTCGGTATCCGAATCGTTCCACCGCTGACCGTTCTGGAAGCACGGATCCGTTTCGTGCCTCCGAATCGGGCAGATTGCATCAAGTTATGAGACTTCTCACAAGGAAACATCCAGAACCCGGAAATTCAAAAAAATCTCAGACTTCGTGAATATGTATTGCATACAATTTTTGCTTGCTGTCCAAATTCACTCTAAGTGGATGAAATTAATCCCTGAAACTTCGACTATTTTCATATTTTGTGTTGTAAAAATAATAATAAAAATAATTATAAAAAAAAGTTTCAAGGCAAAAGTCACTTCTCTTAATTAGATCTATCATTTGGTAAAAAAATTATTTTATAGTTCATGAATTATAACAAAAATTGGATACCGGAATTTCAGGGGTCAATTTCACCCTCTTAGAGTGAATTTAGGAAGCGAACAAAAACTGCGTTGTAATCAAAAGGAAATTCCCTACATAATCACAAAGTTTCAGATTATTTTGAATTTCCAGGTTCGAGATCTTCCCCTGTCAGTGATCCGCGTGGCGATGTAACTTTCCTCGTTGTGCTCTTATTCTACCCCTGTCCTTAGTGGTAGTATACATCAGTCGACAGTGTGCTCGACAGAATTCTGTTTACACAGTGGTAGGAAAGGCATCAGCCAGTTGTTTTCTATTCTTTCTTCTTCATTACTTGAACCGTTCTGAATTTCCACAGCACTGAACACTATATCTGAAGACGAAGCAACAGCCAGTCATTCCTGCCCCGAGGATACCTGGTCCGCATCGAACAGACGCCTCTTCAGCGTCTCGCAGACGCAATCCAAACAGTCACCGTGCCGTGATCGTGTTCACGAAACCGCAAACAGCCGGGAACAGCCGCGAGAATGCTCGTTTGTCAGTACCAAATAGAACAGTTGATCTCATCGTGGCTTTAACGAGGAGCTCGTTATGGCGCCAGCAGCCGCGCTAGCGCAGCCACTCGAGCGAGTCGATCTTTCGGCCGCGGCGGCCAACGCTTCCGATCTCTGATCGCCTAATTAAAAGGATTCGCCGGGGCCACTACGCCCACGAGCTCCGGAGGAAAACCAATAAAGGGCACGATCCATTTTTACCAACCTCCGTTGCCCTCTCGCGGGGGCCACCGCAGGGGAACCCGATCGATCGCGAATACGCCGCCGTATGTCCGACATCCGGGGACAATTTATATCGCCGATAAATTCCTTTTCTCTTTCATTAGTGGCCTCGTCCTGGCGCCCGCGCGCGAGCGCACGGAAGAGGAGAGATTTATGGGAGCCTCTAACGCGGCGTTCAGCGTGTGCACGGGTTGATTCGCGCAAGCGGAAAGAGGCTGTGTAACGCCAGTGGAATTGATTGCTGGGAAATGTTGAGAACTGCTGGAGAAACTGAGGATACAGGGTAGAGGCAAAAGTCACTTATAGCTCTTTCCTCTCTTCCCCCGCTTCTTGGTCTCCTCTCCATTCCCCTTGCGTACATTTTACTTCGCATTCCTCCCCGTATACTTCAATTTCCTCTTTATTCTTCGAGGTCCCTTCTACTCTGAAATCATCCCCCCATTCAGGGACACTTTCCTCTTTCTTCCTCTCCTCCGCCATATTTCTCCCCGTTGCCCTCTTCATCTTACACCCTCGTTTCATTCTCTCCACGTTATCAGCCACCCTGTTATATTACTTTTTAAGGAAAGGGATAATTGTATTACCTATCACCTTTGAGACGCCTCGTGGCGAGAGAAGGTGGACGATCAGAATTCCATTCCCGCTGCGAGAAAGGAAAAATTGAATTCCGCTCGCATGCGATACCATAAAAGCGGCGTAAACCGGCGCGGGGAGTCGCAGGGAAATCCACGATATATGCAGCTGCAATTTCCGCAGGGTTCCAGTACACGGGGCTCTACAGAAAATTATTTTTGTCCCTCCCCATAAGACTCGGCGCTGCGGCTCCTCTCCATTTCGGGCGTCCACCTCGATTTATCACCGTTGAATTAAACTTCGATCTCCCTCCATAACCGTGAACTTCCCTCGATATCGCGTCGCGGCGGTTTCGAAATTCAATTTAAATTCAAGGCGGCCGATATTGATGCGTGCGTATAAGCAGAGGAATATATTATCGCTATCTCCCCGTGGCATCTCTGAAACGGCGACAGTGAAGCACCGAAACGAGTTTCATATCGAGTACGCGGGCCGGCGTTAAGAGATCCGCGAGGTGTATTCTTAGGAGAAAGTCATAAAAAGACAAAGAAAGTAGGCCACGACGCCTTACTGGCACGCTCGTTTTTACGATACGGGGAGCAAGGGTGGCCCTTTAATAACTTCACGCGACAATGGTGCTTCGGATTGCCGTTCTGAAAGGGACTCGAGGTGGACAAAGGGATCCTTCAAGAAGAGTAAGCCAGCTGTACAGGTCTCTGTTGATAATTGGCGAACCTTCTTCCCAGGGAGAAATGTTCGGAACCCCGCGGAAAGTCGCGGCACTCGCGTGTCCATTTCTGAGCTTAGCTAAGTGAGCGTTAATCTTCTATTTACTTCAAATAATCGAGATAATTGTTGGACCGTGAGCACGCGTTCTAAAAACCCTCACTTTTCGTCTATTTCCGTGACCAACTAAATCCTCGAACCCCATTCCCTTGGGCTCTGCCCTTTGCGTCTGACTGTAGCTGATATATCGTTCTATTCTTTTCGGAGCGGATCGACCATGTTTTTCTCCCGATGGGCCGAGACCGGTAGCCGTAGAAAATAGCCGACAAAACAACGGCAGTCGCGGGGATAAAACCGGGGCCGAATTTATTCGTGGTCACGAGCAGCACGCGGTGCCTCGAGACGTCTAGTTCGACTCTCCCAGGATCCTCACCCTTTCCGCTCGAGATTGTGCCGCGACGAATTTAATAATCCCTCCCCAAAAGTACGGCGCCAACTTCAATTCTGTGGCTTAAATATGCACCGGAACGATTTCTGAATGCCAACTCCCCGAAGAAAGCCGCCGCTGGGAGAAGAATCGACGCCCTAAGACTCCTCCCCCCCCCCTCCGTCATCTGACCGAACTCGATTATCCCTTGAAATTAATCGGCGAAAATTAAATCCACCGACCAATTACAGGGTGGCCGGCGCCCGCTGCGAGTCCGTATTAATTATGAACGATAATTGTCAATTGACGCCGTGTCGTGTCTCCGAGGGAGCCGGGGCGTTTCCGCGAGAAGAAAGGGTTGAGACGAACTTTGGGTTTACGGTGACAAGACGGAGTGAACTTGTCCCAGGGAGAATGGAGCTTCATAAATTTCTACGAATTCGCGCTATAAATCACGCTTCCGTCCTGGTGGGGGTGGTTTTATTGTAGTTTGATGATGGGGGATGAATGATAGCAAAGGTGGAGGGAAGTGTCGCTGCGAGTGATTATCACTGAAATATCGTGGGACCAAGAAGGCAGTCTTTAGATAAAACTTGATAGCGCGGAAAGATTCGGGAGATCCGAGATAATTCAGAGAAGAAGCGAGTAAAATTCCACTAGCCTCTGAAAGACCCTCAGAGGCAAACGCAAGTCTATCCCATTTCCTGGAAACTTCCTCTCCCTAACAACTCACCGAATGATGTGCTGATTGGTGGACTGCAGCAGGATGGTGGTGTACTTGGTGATCAGCATCTTGACCCGCGAATCGACGCAGCGACTAGCGCTCAACGGACGCGGCTGATTCACAGACAGCCGGGTAACACGAAACTCCGGCGACGTCTCGGTGAACAGGCCCGCGGTGCACTCGTTTCGCATAAATCGCGCCTAGGAAAATCGAGCAAAACCGTCCGCGAAGCGGACGACCGCGTGGATCCCGCGGAAATTCTTCCGGCTATATTTAGCGCTCATATTTCCAACCGTGCACAAAGCGATCCGCCCGCCTTCGTTCCTTCTTTGCGAACGCTTCACACTGGTGTTTACCACCGAAATCTCCACGTCATCGACGTTGCCCGACGCTCTTGGCTGTGGTCAGGTAGCCTTTTGCGAGTCGTCGCCTTTTTTCTCAATCGACGACCCTTGTCAATCTGGAATCTCCTGACTCGACCTGCTTCCGCTCTTTGGACAGGTCCGCCGCGTTTAGAACAGGGATTCGACGATTATAGGTGTTGGTCAATGGTCCCGGTTGCAGTCAGCTAGCCGAGTCCCCTTTTCTTCCGAACAAACGGCTCTTATCAAGCTAGCAGCCTGGCTGGCTCTGTTACCGCGTGTCTCTGTTGATCTTGCGAGGAGAGACGCAGCTGTTACCGAGAAACGAGCATCGAGGCACTCGAGTCAGGTGCTGGACGCTTTCTTCGCGATTCAGCTTGGAACGTTAAGGACGAGCCTCAAGGTTTTGCTGACTGATAGCGGCAGGTGCAACGATCGCTGTCTGACGGTTCGATGGCTCGAGAGAACCGTCGCCGTGGCGCCGTGGATGATTCTATTATTACGCGATGGGCGTCAACGTAGCTTCGTTTACCGTTGATGATGTTTACTTGGTCGAATCTTGACGATGGTCAGGGATGACGGTTGAATTTAGCAATTCAGAGGTCGTCAGACGTCGGCGAGCTCCCTCTTCTCCACGCGGCGATTTATTTCCGTTTATCTTTGATCAGCCTCGAGTAAATCTTCCCGCGCTGTCTGAATGGCAGTAATCTTGAAAGAGGATTGAGCGAAGGTCCCGACGACCTTGTTGCACGCCTCGACGCGGAATCGCGCGAAGGCGGGATTTGTCGATTATTCTTTATCACGATTCACCTTGTCTTCCCCCTACGGAGCTGGTAAATCTCTTACAGGGCCACTGCACGCAATCCTTCTCCGTCCCGAGCGCGTTAATGCTCCTGCAAAAAGCAGCGAGTCACTTTGATCACTTTGATCAGCTTCCTCCGCGAGCCACGGGATTACAAAGCAAGTAATGTTCCCATTGATATTACAGAATTCCACTTTGATCAGCTTGTGCGAGGAGTATCGCGGAGCTTCTAATCTTCCCGCTCCGGGTCTAGAATCTTCATCATCAGTCAACCAGCTTCGAGTATTCAAAGAATCGAGGAACTGCGGTGCCTCCTCCGCTGCCAGACACGGACTACCTAAATCAAACCACCTGGATCGACTGCTCCAAAGATCACAAGTCGAGAGGCATCGGTCTGAACCATTGATGACACATCGCTTCGCAGAATGCAACACGATAAGATACCGTTATTTTCATTCCGAGGATTCCACTTTGATGAGCCTGTTCAAGGAACCAGCGACACGAACCTACCGATATTCCCAGATAAACAGTCTTCGTCGCGTTCTTCGTCGCCTAAAGATTCTCGAGGGGACGCGAATCGAGCGGTTTCAGAAATCAAGGAACATCTTCCAGCCCGGGCAAGTCACCAACGACGTCATCCCTTTGTCGAACGGCAAGCGGAACGGTGACCAGAGGTACGGGCGGCGAGAGAACGGTTAACTGAAACGTTCACCAGGACAAACGATCTCCTCGGTTCGAGGCACTTGAGTGTCAGTGACACTGGCAGGTGGCAGCGGCCACTAACTACGGTCTAAGTGGCATCGACAGGAGCGTGGCCGTAGTCGCGTCTGCCAGCTCGCTCGGAAGTGATCTGTTCAATAAGCATTCCTCGGTTGCGTGCTTAATCGGTGTCAACGAAGGACAGGCCTCGGCGCGAGCGATAAACAGGCTGGCTGCTCGACGCCGGTTTACCGATGACGCGGCCTTCTAGAAACAGCGGCTGGGAAGACGACCAGCGCCCCTTTACCGAGCCAACGTCCAAGGGAACGGTCCCCCCGATCGGAAACTGTCGCCCATGGACGATATATTTATAATGACCGCGGCTCTGCGGACCTCGAGATGACCCCCGAGTATCGTCCGCCTGTATCTCCTAGCCGCCTCGAACGAGCAACGACTCTCTCGGCGGGCAAGCGGCGCTGGATCACGAAGCAATTCGCGTTATCGATCCCGCGGGGATCGTGGCGTGCAACTCGATCTCCGCGTTTCGGAGCCCCGGAACGGCTAGACCCCCTCGCTCGGTACCTGGCTCGAACGGAGCTGCACGAGATTTTCGCGAGAGGCAGCCTCCATTACAGCCGGGCAACGGCTCCACCGTCTCTCCTTCGCGTCTCTCCGCCACGAATTGATTTCATGCTCGATCGCGCCCGAGTCTGGGTCATCCGCGGTAACTTTCGAACGCGATCCAGCCCCGGAAACACGCAGGACCGACGACGTGGGCATTCTAACAGGTTCTGGACTGCTCGGGGAGCAATCGCGACGCCATTCGTCCCGACCATCGCAACGGATCGCGAGGAATCGGGGTCCACCAGCTCTGACGGACCGTGGCCACCTTTCCGCCGAGCATCGCGTGGATATTTCCGACCGTGCGTGCACTGCACTCCGAAGGGCTTGGTACAGGAAGCTCCTGACCTCAACGTCCACTAACACTGTGTCTTCGGAGGATCCGCTGTTGTCTACATCACTGGGAAGCGAAGTTGAGCGAAGCCAGACGAAGATGAGTGCCGGCTAGAGTCAACTCTAACGTAGCCGCGTTCTTGATCCTGGGGACCTGGGGGCTGCACCGTTGACCTTGGGCCAGGGTGGAGGGTCCTCGGGCAACGGTCAGCTACCAAAATCCTCCTTCGATCGGCCCCCCCAGGAAGTGGTGGTGCCGCGGTGAGGATTATTTATAGACAATCCAGACAAAGGGACTCGAATGTGTTGCCTGGCTGCCGGCCGCGAATGGACTGGCTCCAGCACGCCGGCTTAAACACTATACCCGCGGCTGCAACGCGCGGACTTTAGCTGGTTATGCGCCGCCTATAGTCCACGGAATATGTGTATATCGCCGGGCTGGATCCTGGCTCGAGGAGAGTTTCGAGAGTGACGGAGCACCGAGGTTCCTTGGTTCTGAGGGGGCCACGTGTGCGTCGGTTCCTCGCCCGGCTCGGTGCACACCCCGTGTGCCTGTGTGCGCGCTGGGACTGCACTCGCGAGTGCGCACACCGGAGTCACACTGGCGGGCACGTAGGCAACGGGAGGAAACCGTAGGACGCCTACTTCAACAGCTCCAAGGTGGGGGTGATAATTTCGTGGGAGACTCGTCTCTTGCTCGAGGTCGAGAGGGAACAGGGGACACGGCCGAAGCTTTTTGGGGAAGCTTCCAGCGGTGTGCAGGGGCCACCCGAGACGACTGGTATCTTGGAGGAATTTGCACAGCCCTGGGTGCAGGGGGGAAGGAATTTGGCTCGAAATCATTGAGGATAATTTGAAGTCATGGTTGATGGAGGATCTGAGGTATTTTCTGGATCAGCGTGGACTGTGAAATTTTTGAAGGCGAAGACTGACTACCTACAGTAGAGCGGCAATTATCCGAACAGGCTGGAAATATTTAACGAGAGATTAAAGGCACCAAGAGACCAGCTATTAATCGCAGGATTTTCTCCCGCCGTGTTGTCTATCGTGCACGCTTTAACACCGCGAAATTGAAACCGTCTCGCCTAAGAGGCTTACGATAAATCGCGCGTATTACGATACACCGATCACCGGTGGCACCCGGAATTTTAACGAGCAGAGGCGATCTCTTCGCGACTATCGACGCGCCAGCTTCTCCGACAGATTCCTCTGATCCCTATAACTCGCGGGAACCGAGTGAATTATTCTTAATTATTAGACACGCACGCGTGTAATTGCGTCGGCGCGAGGTGGCTCCCCGTAATCGAGTTGCGCTCACGTTTCTTTTTCTTCTCCTCGGCCACCTCCCCTCCCGCTTGCTTCGGTAGCAGCGTGAAATTAGATTAATCGGGACCACAGCGAAAGGTTGCCGCAATTTGTCAGGTATCGGACGTTTCCTCTCTGGCAGAGCCGTCTGCTCGACGTGTAATTTGAATAATCGCGAGATAACGGAGAACGATTGCCGGTGCGAGCCATGTGGATTCACGTTTTCCCGAGCAATTTCGTCCTTAGCTTTAACGCGAAGTTCCACTCACTTTCTATAATCACCGCGCGAACCTCAAAAGCCTTTGAGACCAAAAAGTCCAAGATATCTATATACTCTTCTAATCCCAAGGAAGAGATCGCGCAGAAGTACGTTCTATCGCACTCTGTTTCTTCAATTGAAAACTCGGAGCACCATGATCGCTCAATCATGCAGCCACCATGCACGGGAGCCACGAAAAAGAGAATGGACGCTCGGTTATTTAATAGACGATCGAGCCGCGACGAGGGGGATGGAAAAATGGGACCAGCGAGACAATCGAGCCAACAAGAGCAGAGCCGAAATTGGTCGTTCGCGTCCTCGCTAATACGCCTATCTGCTCGCTGCAAGCGAGGCCGTTAGTTGCCCTCGGCGGCGACGAAACGCGATGCAACGCGGGCCAGAGAGATTATCACAGCGGCGCGCTTCCGGTCGAATGTGTCGCGTGCCTCGCGAACGTTTCACGCCTCTGGATTTTCAGAGCTGCGTGGACCATGAACGCCATTCGGCGCTGGTAATCCCGGGAAACGCGTGGATCCCGGTAAACAGCCGGTAGTCGAGGGTGGATTAGCCAAAAACGAGTCTAATTCGGTTGAATTCGTCATTTCTGGGACGCGGGGCAACGCTGTCTGAATAGGTATTTGTCAGAAATGGGAAATATGGTTGATTAAGTAGTAATGGATTGCAGCTGGTATCGTGAAAGCGAATGGACGAAAATTGACAGTTGTTTTGGGAAAATTTAGGGTGCGGAGATTCTGTTTGATGTCGTGTGAAGGCTACTGGAAACCTTTAAGGGAGATAGGCAGTCGGAAAATCGATTTTTTATTGCAGTTTCCGAAAGTACTATCTTTTCTGAATAAAATGTCGTTTGGTTTATATTAAAACTTGCCTTTTATAATGGTATTTACGCTGACAAAGTTTGAACGTGATCACCAAATTTCTTGAGGTGCCGCAAGCCTTTCAAAAATTAATATTTCAGTAAATATTAATATTTGAACGGCTTGCGGCACCTAAAAAAATTTGTTGTTCGCGTTCAAACTTTGGGAGCTGAAATACCATTATAAAAGGCACATTTTGCCCGCTATTGGAAGTCATGAATAGTAAAAAAATATTTTCCCCCTATATTTCGTTCCACCCTACGATGATACGCCAAAAATGGTAGGAGCAAAATATTTTTTTGTTCTTCTTTATACACATCATAAGAACTTCGTGTTACATTTTTAATAAAGTTCATAAATGTCTTTAAAATCACCCTCAAAATTTATCCTACCTTTTTTTTACCTATTTTGACCATTTTTACCCCTTAAGTAGCTATGATAGGAAATCTAAGACTGACCATTGCGTCCACTTATCGAGACAGACAATTGGAGCATAATCGACCATGGCGCAAGTGTGACACGAGTTCACGACTACGTTATCTTTAAATAGATCCACTTTGAGAACGTAAGAACGGAATTACAGGGCTGCCGGACTTGCAAGTGGCCGAAATATCTGTCCGACGTCTCGTCTATCATATTAGCGACAATGAATGAGAGACAAAACGTAATTGCGTAAGAGGAGAGGTGAATTAAACGCGAGACAACACGGCGGCGCAAATTGCATCGTGCGTCGCGGGTCGTTAGCATACAATGAGGGAACACGTCCAGCGAACGTGTTTTTAATATGAACAGCGAGGTTAGCGAAGCTGCGAGGTGCCTTCAGCTTCCCTCGACGCGACGCGTTTCAACCTCTCTTTTTCCTGGGCGAAATTCATGGCCTCATTACTGTATTGTCTCATCGCCGTGTGGTTCCAGCTTTTATCTCCCCGTAAGCACAGGAGATGGAACGAAAGAAGAGGAGTGTTTGGAATAATCCTCCGTAGATTACTCGAACAGTACGTGTTCACATCCTGTCTCAGACTTCGCGCCACCTTCTCCCACCTTATTTAAATATCTGCGCACGCCAAAAGTAGATACGCGGTATGATTTAACGCGACGGACGCCTCTATGATCTTCGCTTTCGGAATATTAATTATCGAATGCCAATCACGAGCCAGTGAATCATCCCCGCTCGAGGTAGCTACGTTTACGGAGCCTCGAATGCTTTTCAGGGACCAACAGCATCACGGCCGTTTTTCGCGCGATTGTTCGAGCGTGCCCAGAGAAAGAGTGCCGCGCGGAGGCGTGACAGAGCGTGGCGTGGAAACGCGGCGAGATAACTGACGGTGGAAAGAGGGCCGTTTGCATAAACGTATTAATCTCCGGGCTATTTTCGCGCGTGATACGTGTTTCGTGTGGGCAATCGGCCGCGTACCTACGCAGGTACATGCCTGCGCGAGGTGTTTCAAGCATGGTCCTCCGGAGGCAATTGGATTAAAACCTGTGCATTCTTGAGCGCAAGATTTCGCGTCGCGAGTAGAACAGTTCGGAGATCGATACGCTAAAAGCGAAGTAAACCCATCTAGAAAGTGTCCCGCCTCGAAGATTCGAGGGGACGAGAGCTAAGACAGATTTCCACCGTAGATGATAGACATTATTTCGGATAATAGCGCGTCAATCGCCGCGAGATCACAGAGGAGAGGAGTACGGACGTTTAGAAGATCCAGACACTGATGAAGTATCTCGAAGAACTTCGGTAAGATGCAGCTTCGGCGCAGAGTTACTTTCAGAACCCGGCGACAAAGACTCGCCCTGGTTCCTGGGGTCTCCTCATCGACCACCGCTCAGAGGCATCGAACGGTTCATAAACGGAGTGCCGGACGTTTATTCAAGACGAAGGTTTCCCTCCTAATTGGATTTCCCCTTCGGCGTTGGGAATTCACTTATCGGCGACGAAAGATGCCCGGACAGGACGCGAGGACCGATTCAAAAGCGGCGGCCACGGTTCAGAGACGTCGAGAGAGGCTCGGTTGCTCTATCGACGTCCCGGGGACAGGAAGCTGAAAAACGAAGGACGGCTGGTCTGGCTGCGGGAAAAAAGCGGCGAGGGGAAATTCATGGGGGACGGATTATTGGGATCACACAATGACGATAGTCCTTGGAGATCCTTCTCCTAGCTCCTCGTACACTAACAAACTTCCCTTCTCTCGAAAAAGCGAAGTTAAAGTTGATCCTGCTAATTCTTTCACCTGCATTTCACTTGATTATCGACAGCGTAAGACGAACTCATTAGGGACTAATGATTCATGGAAAGCTCTGCTTCTCTGTTCTTGTATTCTTACAAGTGTCGCAGTCGGTCTGGTAACAAGACAGGAACACCTGAAGCACGGCTACGATCTCGTTTGAATCGACTACGATCCATCGAACGCTTGCGAGAATAAATCACTTAGAGCCAACCTGGTGTTACGTTAGTTCGGTGGCTCGGTGAGAAAAGGATGGTGGGCACTTGGACAGAGAGAAATGAGAGACGAACGACGAGGAAGAGGAGTCTAGGGTCTAGGGTGGCATAGTACGACCGCGGAGAGCCTCTAATTGCTTTCTCGGGACGATTAGCGAACAAAGAAGGCACAGTGGGACGGCTATTTGTGGAAACCAGCCAACTGGCCGTGCAGTTACGCTCGACCTTCACTCTCCAGGACGGCGAAACTCGGAGAACGGCTCCCGGTTTCTCGCGAAGGTTGCGCGCCTTCCATCTCCCGGCCGCCGCGTCCTCGCGTCGCTCCTCTTCAGGCTCATTTTTCTGCAGGATCCTGTTCCACCCGACCGTTCGAGGAGAAAACAATTGCCAGGGATAGCTTCAGTCGCTCGTGGCGACTGCAGCGGCCACTTGGTCGAACGGGTTAACAGAATTCCATAATAATTAATAAATAATAAGAAGGACCGCAATAAAAAAAAAATTCTGTAAGTTTGAAGATAACATTAACAGGTTTTTAAAAAAAATCATATTAGTCCTCCCTTAAATTGGAAGAACAGATGAGGTTCTTCTATGAAGATTGATTTTGCTACGCATTTGATGAACTTTGTGGGAAATAGTCAGCGACCAAACTGAAGAAAATTGGAATAAAGTGGGGTGGAAGAAAACTATTCGACTTGAACTAATGGATCATAACTCTTGAGATTGACCACCTCGAAATACACCCCTACAATTTGTAATATTTTCCCGGCAGAAATTTTAGAAGTATTTCAAATTGTAGAGTCTACTTTCAGCGACCCCCTGCCACTCCACAGCACCCATCAACGATTAAAACGCGCCTCTCCAAAGTTCCACTGTTCCGCAGACAGTTAATTCAACCCTTTCAAACCCCTCATTCATCGCCGGCGACATTTCTTCGCTCGTTCATCAAATTCCTCGATTTTCATTCGCTCGCATCCCCTCTCAAACCCACCCCCCGCAGTGCGAATTCCTCTTTTCCGCCGGCACCATTACGTTCGCGGATCGTTTCTCCTATATGTATTTCCGTCGCCATTCACGTCGCTCCACTTCTTCGTGCGTACACGTTTTTTCCATTGTTTATACGGGAATTCCATTGCCGAGTGGTTTAATGCCGTTCGAGGGCCAGTTCGCGCAACGAACCCTTCCCTGTGGATTCTGCAGCGACGCGAGGGCGAGGGAGGAAAAAAAGAATAAACCCGTTCCCGCTCATAATGACGGAGACGCGGGATAGCGCAGTCGGACCCGGTCGAATTTATGGAGGGTGGATCGAGCGTTGCGTATAATATCGTTGGGTCGCGTAATCACGGGGCTTTCGATGCGCGAAAGAGGAGAGAGATTAATCGCGCGAACCTCTTATTAGGGTATACACGCGGCGATTTCGATGATACCGTCGCGCCGGGCACGATTGCAATGGAAATGCGAATCACGAGTGGAAATTGAGCGCGCGGGGACAAAAGGGGGGGTGTGTGTGGAGAATTTGCTGAGAGAGCGGCGAGCGCGGTGTATTTATCACGATGCAATGTTGTAATCTCCCTAGCGACAGGTATTTCGATACTATCTAATTGTACTTTATTGCCAGCGGTGCCTTACGATGCACCCGCGCGTCCACTTGTTGCGGTTCTTTTCCTAGAGATTCGCCCGGCGCGATAACAATGGCGAAGACCCGCTGAATGGGAATGTACACCAATTAATTAGACCGAAGCAAATGATCGTTGACCGTACACTCGACTCTGGCCAGCTAATTATTCCACGGTGGTATATAAATAGCCGCTTACGTCGACGAGCTTCTTTCTCGAGAGCCGTGCGGTCATTCGAGGAGCAGCTTCCACTCTTTCAGGAGAGACCGAATTGTTTCGTCGCAGTGGTGCGAGATAAACAAAGCGCGAAAGCTTGAAATTAAGGAGAAATCATGTAGCGATCGACGCTATTTCCCTTTCATCTGCATTTAAACCTGGCTTCGCTACTTAGGTACTAAGGTATTACAGGAAGATAGGAAAATTCACATCCCTTTAGGGTCTTCTCATACGCTCGAGTTTTCCAAGTTGCAGCGGGAAGCAGCAAAAGCTCCGTTGTTCCGTTGAGGTGCACAGAGGCTGTGCCGACCCAAAGGAATCACTTCAGGCTCATTAGCCCTTAATGAGTTAATATGAGTGAGCTCTTTGACGAGTGCGGATTAGAAGATTCGAATCAAAGCGGCACAGCTAGTCGTTGAGGAAGACCGAGTTAACGGTGGCTGGGTGATGTTAGGTGATCCGTATAGAGCGAGTTTGTTACGGGGAATTATGCAGATCTATTAAAATTCAACGGGAACGATCGTAAGGAAATTATTTCAACAGCTGAGACCACTGTGTATAAAATAGTACAACTACTACCCCTTAGAAAATTTGAATAACACACATTTGATTTTATCTAGAATATATGAAGCATTGAGAACGAAACAGTATCCAGTATCATATAAAATAGGAAAAATTAATTTGTTTTCTATGTGCTTTAGTTCGTTTTTACTCCGAAAGCTTCGTATACACAACCTTTTATCTTCCCGGGGTCAATGGACGTTGCAAAAATGTTTCACAGCTTCCGTGTTTCACCTGTTAACTTCGTTCCACGAAGCTGCAAGTCCTCCGACGAGACGAAACGCGTTGAAACGGGCCAGTGATTCTATTACACGCGGTCGTGATAGGTTAAAAGGGCGTAACGGTAGTTGTCGGTTCTCCACGGGCGATAAAAGGCGATAAATATCGCGGCCAATGACGTCTCATCGCGGTTTGCCGGAGTTCGATGGGTTCCATTTGCGCGGCTCGTAAAATTAATTGTCCGTTCTCGCCGATCTCTGTCCTCCTCCGCCCCATTCCGGAGAGAACGAGGGCTTTCATTAGCCGAGCGTTTAAACCCGCCGAAGAAACCCTGAGCTACGATTCCGCGGATCAGATAGGGGCTAATAGGGACTCGAATTCAACCGGAGAGATTGCTCGCCCTGGTCGTTTTCGTTCCCCCGCTGAAATATGGTGGGTGGAAACGGCGAAAGAAGCGGGGGACTACATTAGCCAGGCTTTTATTACCGAAAAGAAGCAAAAGGTCGCGGGTTCTTCCTGTCAAAGTGGCGCAATTAACGTGCTGCTCTATTTTCTTTGATACCCCGGATGGCTTTGAGGCACGGTCTATGCGAGGACACTGTCAATTTCGCATTATGCCCGGAGCTCCTTCGTCGTTTATATTCGGTTACTATGGAGGCGAGACGAGGAGGAGGGAGCGTTTTAGTGGATGTTTTCGAGGAGAGAATCAATGTAAGACGAGTTCGAGCGCACGTTCGCACGAACGCTTTAATGCGAACTGAATTATTTACAAGGCGGGACTGGCGAGCAACGCGGCGTTACAATGTGGCGCGAGGATCCGCGGTCTTTCTCATCAGAATCCTCCTGGGAAAGGTTTCTGGCGCAGGCACCGCGTGCCTCTCGTCTTGGAACACAACGGATTATCCACCTCGGGCCATGATATACAATCTCCATAAATCGACGCGTAAGCGCCACCAGTTTTTCACCCGTTCCCACCCTCTTCAACGGTTTGCAAGATTCATGCAACTTTGAACCTGCGCGGCAGTCTTCGCGGTTGAGAATCTGCGATGGGGCTTCGACCCCCTCGCGTGAAACAAGTTTTTGGAGAAATCGATAAAATTGGTCGAGGAAAGGATGGCAAATAATTGTAAGAAGATAGATTTGCCACTAAGGGCTTGGTAGCAATGTTTTACACTTTCGATTAATGGTACGTTAGGAAATTTTCCTTTCAAGCATCCAAGTGATTTTCAAGAAGAAACCCCGCAGTCCCATTTCAACCCTTCGAGATTTTTCCCACCACGCATCGCAGTTTCTCCTCTCGCCTGACGATTTTTCGCCCTCGAAGCAGCGGGTCCGCCTTAATATAGAAAAAAAATGTCACCCCTCGAATTTACGACGGGGTTGCCGCCCCGGCTCTCGCGGATTCCGTCAAGGTGAGGGGCGCAGCCGGGATTAGGGGCGAGAGTATAGAGGGAACGCGCGGCGACCGAAAACGTTATCGTCAGGAAGACACCGTGAAATCGTTATCTTTCATTTTTCACTTCATAACGCCGGGACAATGGCGACGGCCTCGAGCATTGTCGTCGCGAAGGCAGGCTTGGTGATGCCCTCTTTGCTAGGGGGAGAGAAAAAAAGGGAGAAGCCCGAGAAGGAACGAAGATCTACCCCTTTTGGAAAACGAAACGCTGCTCCGTTTCCTGCCGCGGCTGCCTGCAGTCTGATTAAAATCTCTCCGCGCGTGATGAACGTTTGAATAAGTTTCGAGTCTGTTCCCTCCGGGGTGCTGTTTTCTTTTTTTAATACATCCAGTGCACTCTGACGATTCGCGTGTTCCAAATGTACCAAGCTTTTGGGTGTTCGAGTTGGAGTAACGCGAGTCGAGATCGATATAACGGAACCTCGAAGTTCTATAGTGGTAATTATCCCTGCTGAGGGGTGGAGGGTGCAGTGCTTTGACTTAGGCGTGGTTGGTGGCACGCGCATTGATCGGTTAAGGCAGAATTTCTCATCACTTACGATTAGTGCGCGATACGATACTTCAGAATTTTCCCCTTCGAGTAGGTATCACCACGATTCACCAAGTTACTTTAACAAAACCCAAGGATATACCACAATTTTCGGAGCCACTCGCGACGCACTCGATCCCATCGCTGACATTCACGTCCCCTGGCCAGATTCCAGCGCGCCAAACACCTGAACGTTTCAATAGCGCCTCCCATCCCTGCCCGTCATCCAAGAACACCGTCCGACTCCGACGCGGCAACAGTTCCTCGTCGTTTTCGATTATGCCTCGCATTATCTATCGCGCGCACCGTCCCGCTTATCGGACAGGGGACTCGATCGATCTCCCCCCCGCCAGCCTATCAGTCTAGCATTGCTATCGGCCGGCGCGATACAATATCAGCAACACCGTGCCAGCCTGGACCGTGCCCCAGCCCGAGCCCACGGGGGGTCTGCAGGGGGTGCAACGCCACCGACGCAGCCCCGGTGGAGCTATTGTGAACGGTGACAAAGACACGCACTTCATACACCTCGAGTTACGGCGAGGTGGCAGAGCTGTGGGGCCAACTGAGGGAGCAGGGAGGGAGAGAGAAGGGTTGAATAAAAACGGGTGCAGAAGACTGGGAACGGAGGTGGATGAAGAAGGAGGCAGACCTTGTGCGGGGTGGCTGCCGGGAGCAACCCTCTCGCATTGTAAAACGCGAAATCGATTTCCCCGGCGAAAGCGAGAGCGCGACGCTCAGGCGAGCGCTTTTGTAAATGGTGTAAATTGAGCGGGAAAGACGGACGGAAAACGGGGCCCTCCGGCGGTCCGAGAAAGTGCATTAGTACGACGGAATAGTGGAGTTCCTTGGTCGCTGGCAGGCGACGCTTTTCGGAGGGTGAACCCTGGAACACGCCTGGAGATCCTGGATTCTGTGTTGTCGGGAGAAGTGGTTGGGTTGGGGGTTTTGGCGGGTGACGTAGTTTCTTATTCGGGATAATTGTACATCGCAGTTTCTAAAGGGATTTGTTGGGTAAACGTGCGACAGGTTCGGAGGAGATAAGCGTGGGATTATTTGGGAGGCGCTGTATTGGAATTTTTATAAATTGTAGGTAGTTTAGATAGCGTTCTTAGGATAGTAAATTTTTATTAGACACAATTTCGAATAAAATGAAGTTGTTCGAGAATAACGAATACATTTTTAGTCGTTATTCTTTATTCGAAGAACCTCCGAAGAATAAAAATTTATTCATTATTCACGAACAATTTCAGTTGATTCGAAATTTTTATTCCAAGATTACCAGTTGAATAAAAATTTAGTCGAGAAATGCCCAACTCTGCTAATAAGATAGAAAATGAATCTTGATCGATGTGAAACGAATCGAAATCGAATTTCACGAGTGGATCTCTAACGCCTCTCTGATTCCGCCGGTGAAAATAACTTTCACACCTGCAGGTGAGAGTGTCCGCGATTACGTGGCGCTGTGTTACGCGTGATCAAGATCGAGCGTGGCCGTAGATCATCCGCGCGTCTAGATCATTATTTATGCGCGCAGTTTCGCACCCATGCGAGTGCAGCGCCGTTTTGCACACTTTCGTGAGACACGCTTGTGCAGAACCATTTTGCAAACCGCGTTTCATTGCTGTTCGACTCTGCGACATTTACGTCCTTCGTCCAGACCCAGCGTATCCTTGGAGTCCAGGAAGAAGTATCGCCAGTCGAGCGAAATGGATTCAGATCATACGTCGACCAACGTTCCTCACCTTCAAATGTCCACTACAATTACGCAACCGCGTTGTTAATGAACGATTAAGAGATCCACACAGCAATTCGGAAGAAATATCTCGACGTTTATGGAGCTTGATTTTTTACGATTTCTTTGGGACCTCATTGCGTCTCGAATATAAAGTAATGAAGGCATACGTTCGGTATCTTGCACTGCCCTGTCCGTCGGCGTTGCGTAAAATATTACAGAAAATATTACACCATACAATTTGCATGGCATTAACACTTTCGCTGTTTAATAAAATTGCGAAACGCAGTACTCCATATAGGCGTTCAAGTCTTCAATTTCCAATCCGACGGTTCTTTGAACAACGGTTCATACCGTACAATAAAGCACGCAATAATAAAACTGAGTAATTGAGAGTGAAGAGCAAAAGAGTTTCCAGGAACTGGCAAGTAGAGTTGAGCCACTATCCGTATAAATTATTCGAATAATGCCTAACTCTGCCAGCGAGGTACCTCCCCAGCGTCGATCCCCGTTAAAGATCCTTAACCACAGATAACTCTCGTCCGCCTCTCCCATTTTTTTCCACTCGTCAAAATGTAAAGAACGCAACTGCACGCGACATAATCGATGAATCTACCGCATGCTGCGCGTTGCTTTAATAATCCGTGACTCGTCGACCCGAACGGAGACGCGCAAAGAAAAGTTATCGTCGATTCGCGCGTACACGCGATATACCAGATAACGGCGATCAGCCAGTCGGCGATTTCGAGCGAGCCTCGCGATAATGTCTGCCTTGCCACGAGGCCCGAGTTATTCGAGGCGTTTTATAAATCAGTTCCTCAGGGCGTACCCTTTCGCTAATAATTATAAATTGTGCGTTTATGCACCGTTGAACGAGTGCATGCGTGCGTGTCGGCGACGTAACGGAACATCCCGAGTGATTTTCATGACGCACACCGAAAGGCACGGCTGAGTATCAAACTCCACAACGATCAACACACGGGAAGATTGAAATCTCGCGATTGAATATTGTATCTCCTTTTCAGAGAGCCTTCACGGTATTACGTTTGATACTTACGCGGATTTTTAGCCGTAGATAATCGCGACGCGTTAATACGACGACACGAGATATAGACATTCCCTTGAGAAGGAACTCTGAAAGCTCGAGGAGGCCTCGAATAATGAAAAGAGCTCCCAGCAAAGCGCCTCAGTAGGTCGAGGACACTCGGAAAGCTAATCCAAAGCCGTTGAAGAATCAAAAGTCATCCGCAGCGTGGAAAGCTGGAGCTTGAAACGCTTTTATAGAAACCACAGTTCAAGGGCGCATCAAGCTGCGGCTTTAGGATCGAGAGCTTCAATGAAGAATTCTTCACTGTCACTGAGCTCACCTTGGCAGCCTATGAATCTAGTCATTCGTGCGATGCGGCCACAGCCGGGCACACTTGGCCGAGCAAATATTAAGGATCGTTGAATCACCTTTTCCTCTTAGGACCGAGGAGACCGATGATCGCGTTGCAGAGGACCAGCATCGTAGTGCCCGATGATATCGCGTCGCAATTTCCACAGCAACTGCCCGAGACTGTTTAAAAGGAACCAAGGAGCTTCGAGGGACGGTGCACGGTGCCGAGGCACGAGGCGTGCACCGATCGTGACCGAGAGGCGATCGTTTCTCGCGCGATCGACGAACGACACGCGACTGGACAATGCTACGCGGGTACACTGCACTCGGCCACTCGCGGTCTAACATTAGAGACAAAAACAGAAATAGACGATATTTTGCAAATCGGGGGGAGGACACGGGCTGCGAGGGGGAGGAGGATGAGCGTCGGAGAGACGGGAAACGAGCGGACCGCTGGAACTGGGCCAGAAGAACGGATGCAGGGTTTGGAGGGAAGCTGGGCACGCGATTTCGGGAAACGACGATGATTCGGCGAGTCTCGTAACTTCCTGAGAAGAAAAGTGCTTGGAAATCCGGGGACTTCGGAACTGTGAAATTCGAGAATTGTAGAATTACCGATGGGCGAGGTTTGAGGCGAGATTTCAAGTGTGCTGCAAGTGTAGCGGCTGATAGTTACTAGCGTTAATGGTTCTTAGAGTTTTTTCTGTAAATTATAAGTTGTAAGGAGCGTTACTCTTTTATAAAAATAATAGTTAGTTGACAAAGGAAATTAATTAAGGAGGCAATGTATTTTAATAGTTCGTTATAGTTGAATATCAGTTTCTTATTTAATAAATATCAGAGTTCGAAAGAATTCTGGAAACATGGACCGTGGAACTTTTTTAAAAATGTTCTCATATTATAAGTTCCCATGAGAACTGATAAAGTAAAAGTTCTAGTTGGAATGGAACTTATAAAATATAAAAATAAAAATTTCTCTGTAACAGGAACAGATATTTTGTTCATCAATATTAAAAAATTTCTCAATTCTTTGTAACAAATACTGAATACTATTCAATGAATAGTACTACAACAATAATAAATAATTATTACAGTAAAATTGATATTCTGAATGTGTTATTTACCTACGTAGATAATTCCTACGCAGATATTTTAGAATTTTTGTGTATTTTGGTTCACGTACCTAACCAAAACAGGCACCATAACAGCCAAATAACGAAGGGTGCCAGTAGAGAAGAAATGAATGAGAGACGTGAAAGAAAGGTCCCGTCGAAATTCCACGTACTTCGCGATCGATCGTCGCTCGAGTGTCTCTTAATTAAATTACATCGAAACACTCGAGCTACTGTCATTTCGTGCTGCCCGATTGAAGAGTTCTACATCAAACGAACTCCCCTCCCTTCAATTCTGTGGGTTGTATCGCGGCTTGTAAAATCATGCCGGAGGTCTGCCGTGTCGTAAATTTTTGTAGCCCGTCTCGTAAAAAGCGGCGCGAATGAAAAGCGACTCGTAACGGGATTTATCGCTCTCCTACCAGAAGCAATGGCTCATTCAATTATTCACGAAGGGTGAATTGAATGCCGGGGTGGAGCCTATTTAGCCATTTGAGTGCCGGATTTCCAGGCACTCGGAAACAATGATCGAATAACAGAGTGGATCACTCTTGTTGAATAAAATTAAGCGAGATTGGAGGAAGACAAATGCTCGTGAAATTAGCCCCGCGATTGGTGGGGCCAGGTAATCAATAATTTTTCAACGTTTTCATGAATGAAGAGGAGAAAAACGATGGTTGCGTTGGGATACAGAAATAATCTGAGACCAACACGCCTGTTATGAAAGTATTCGCTCGAAAAATCAATGTTTTTTATTACGGATGAATACAACGGACAGAATCGTGTGGAAATTCGCCTGGAAATTGTTTCCCTTGTAAAGTAGAAGATTTATATAAATTACTTCTGGACTCCTGAATCCCGATGAATGCCTCGAGCTTGAGAAGCGTAGTGTACAGTACCCCTGAATGTGTATGTCGACGTGGAATGGCCGTAACCACTGAGTTTCCCATTTAACTTAATATTCCATTCGGATACGCCGCTGAAGTTCTTATCTGACGTTCCCTTTTTCTTACCTTGCCGTTTATTGTTCGCCGGGAGGAAGTTTCCTCTGAAGGAGAGTTTGTATAAGCCGGCGACTCTGCGAGAAATTTATTTCAATCCATATCGCTGGAAAACTTTCTCATTCTTTTCAGAGAGGAAACCAATTGCGTGGCCTTGTGACGAGCTGTCTATTAAAAGTCGAATAATATCTTTCATCCGGAAGGAGATTTATTCTAAATTTGCAGAAGACTACTTAGCTTTCATTATATTATTTTTATTTTATTTTCCGCCTTTACTTCACCAATTTTAATACATAGTATAATGAAAAGGCGAAGAAACTTGGAACAACATTAAACAGAGGCTCAGAATTCCTCTAAATTATCTCTGAATTATTCCTCTTACTAAAATTTATAATCTTTGCGATCGTCAGTCTATCGTTACTTCCCCGAATCGACCGCGCCCGGGCCGAAATCGTTTCCCGATCCAAAAGCCCAGGATCCGATGGACACGTCGCCGTGTCCCGTTATCCTGTCCATCGGGTGTAAATTAGTATTCGTTTGCATACTGTGCCGCATGAACGCACGAGCGGGTCTGCTCTGACGATCTCGCCTCAAACGGGCGCCCACGGTGTATCCTCTGTCGAAATTCCCTTCCCTCATTTTTTACCGGAAAGTTCGGAAAATTGCCAGGAACAATGCGAAAGTCTAACCCCTAGCCATTGTTTACCCGCCTCTTTCGTCCCTCCATCATCGCCGATGAAACGTTGCGTCCAGCTGGTCGAGAACTCGAGACGCGAGGCTTTCACCGTGAAAAAGTCAAGGTAATTAATGCAAACGCGTGTTAACGAGTTCGTAATTAAACGAAGCCGGGCACTCGCGGTAATTAAACGGAATGAATGGACTATCGCGAATAGCTTTACATTCGCGGGGCAGAGAAGCGTGAACCTGGCCGAGTTTCGAGGACCCATCAACCGTTTTACGGCGTAATTGCGCGCGTAATTGAGCGAGAAAGTGGGGTTTTTGATTTCTTAAGAATGATCAGGGCGATGATTTGAAATTATTATTCTTCGACGAGTAACCGCGGACGTTTGGTGTGCTTTTTGAAGGGTCTGAGATGTCCCTTCTGAAATTTGGGAATCTCTGTGGACCATTTTGGGGCTGGTAGATTTTATAAATTCCATAAATTTCATAAATTTTATAACTTTCATAAATTTCATAAATTTTATAAATTCATAGGGGCTGGATCGACTGCCTTCCAAATGCGACGACTAATGGTAATGACGCAATCAATGTATAGAGCAATCAAGTTGCAGCTGTTGCGAATTGACGCACATGCGTTCATAAGTGAAGTGAATGCGCCTGTGTAGATACACGCGTATAATTTAAATGAAAAATGGTCCCTTTTCCTCTCGTTGCGACAGCTCTACGTCCACGCGATACCATAAAACTGTGCCCAGACAGTGTTATCACCCTCGTGAAAAAACCATATTCCGCATTTCCCTACGCGAGCCGCGTTTCCGTGTTAATCGAAAGCTTAATCGAACGTCACATCAAATCTGTCAGCGTCGATTGGCCGCGCGTGCAATCGACGAAGCCGTGTTACGTAATTAGAACGACGGAGACGCGAATTTCATTTGAAACAGCCTGTTTCAACCGATTGGTTCCTAGCAGACCATAGTTACTGGAGTAATACAGTATTTACTAATGATACTATAATAATTCGATCGTACAATAATTCAATAGTACTGCGATTACCAATTAAAATTCTTGGTACGTCTAGATACAAGTATCGAGGAAGCGAATTGCTTTCGCAAATAGTGCATCGATTCGATCACGCTTTACACCCATCACCCTCGATATTATTGATCGTGCATTGCATCCCTCTTATCATTAAACATGGCTTTGTTATCGATTGCAGCATCACTGCCCGCCGCGCAGACCACTTCGTTCATTTTCCCCGTTTAATGTGCGAAATAAATTCCGCTCGTAATTCGACGCTGGCTATCGTGCAGGGAATACGAATCAGCAACGAAGCAATAAGCTATTTCATTCGACTAATTAAACGAAAGCTGAATGTTTTCATTTTTTCCTATTTCAAGAGTCTATTACGAGGGATTATTTATTTGTGACTGGTCTAATTGTCTAGTGTTGTATAAAATAACGCCAGTGACTTCGGCAAGCCCAAAGAAGGGGCTCTGTAAAAAGAAAATAAAACTGGATTTCATTCTTTAATTTAATTTCTATTCAATTTGCATTAAAAATATTTTTATTCGCTTCAGCTCGGCTCCCCCCAAGATTTAAAAGTCACTAAGTACTTAGTTTCTCGCAAGCGCCACTTCACGCGTGACGCAATATCATCCCGAAAGCTCGTTCCATCGGAATTGTTTCGTTATCTCGCAGGCGTCGATCAGCACGCGTACGCAACGGATTCGATCCTAATTTGTAATTCTGTAATTTGCACCGAAATCGCCTCTGCCGTGGCGCAAGCACCTGATGCCATCCCCCAAATTTCCTCTGTCCCCTTGCGCCAGACGGAGACGGCAAGCTGGATGAAAAAAATGGTCCCTTTTTTCCGACGGGCAAGGGTCGAAATTCCACGCCATTTCAAAGGTGGAAATAAATTGGCTAATTTGTCAGCGTTTGCGAGAACGTTATCGATATTGCCACTCGTTGGAGAGGGGAGGCATGAATAATCGAAGGCGCGATTCGACCTAACAATTTTTTACGGAGCTTCCAGTTTCATCCACGATTCACTGGAATCCGCGAACAATAGTGGCGGAGTTTTTAAATACAGCAGAATTTCCAGATCCGAGATGGTTTACGGTGGGAGTTTTTAATATCGCAGACTGAATGTAAAGCTTGTGGCTATCGAAGCGAAGGCACTCCTCCGGTTAGCCATTCAAATTAAAATCTCCATTTAAATGCCCGTGTACCGTGGCACCGCGAGTCTCTCCTCAGCCAGTCGATGAAGCCCTTCTTCTTGGCGGACGAGCGGCAACGTGATTTTTTGGTTCGTTAGACCCTTTGGTCCCGGGGTGCGGGTAAACTCGATTTGCTTTCGCTGAATTTAATTTCTCGCCTGCTACGAGGCCCTCTGCCCCAATGTATCCGGGACACTCCGGTAATCTTTGCAGCTTGAAACGGTAACCGCGCAAGGAAAGTTGCGGGGAGCTTGCTATTCCGCTCGTAAAACGCAATCTTACAAATATTCTCCAAAATGAATCAGATAATTCCTCCAGCACCTGCGCATACTCGTAAACCAACAAAGCTACGTACCGAGAGGAAGAATACTGAATTCTTTAAATTCCCACTGCTGCTGCCGCAGATGCTAGCAGCCAGGCACAGATACGAGTTGCCAACTCCATCATCCGCTGCCAGAAGGGGAAAATTACTCGAAAACACTGATTCAATTCCTTCCTGGCGCAGACACCCCGACGTTTCGAATCCATCAACGGGGCGAAACGTGCAGCAGAACGACCCAATAATTCCGATACCAGCGTCCGTGTCAAGCTTTGACATCCGCGAAACGGAGAACGGCCTGCACACACCCGCGATTCCATTCGATTCGATTCTATTCGGTGTCGTCTGCAGCCGTGCACCTGTTGCGAGAGAGACGGACTCCGAAATAATGGCCTTGCCCCGGCATGTCACGTCGGAATGCGAATAATCGTGCACATGCAAGCCACTTCACAGTCCACGCTCCAAAGCAGATAAACGATATTCGCCGTCGCGACGTTGCCTGCTGCTACCGTGGTCATGTTCCCTGGACGTTCGTTAATTGTTATGTGGCGGACCGTCGAACTGGAGAAAGATTTATTTCCTCGGAGTTAGGCTGGCTCCTCGCTTAAGTGCGTACCGCGGGTGACCGGGCCGAGGCGTGGGCAATAAATGTGACGATTGCCAGAGACTCGATTCGGCAGCGACAGCCTTGGAACCTTTTTTAAGGTATCGTGGGAAAAGGACTTTCAATTAAAACAGTTTGGGTATTTTTCACCCGTTCTCTGATTTCCGAAAGACCGTTGGGCGTCCTTGGAAATCGACAGGAGACAACCAGCTGTTGAACGAGACGCTTCGCTCATCAGAGTTGGGCAAAATGTAATCTAGTTTATCAAATTAGAGAGTTGATAAAATTGTAGTTAACCGCCTACATTAACGATTACAGAAAATAATGTGTAATCAACTACACAATTACATTTTAATCGTAATTTGTAAGTATATATAAATTTTTCGTGCTCCAACCATTTTTTAGATAATAGCGGTTTAATACAGAGAGCAAAGAAGTGCCAAAAAAATGCTAGAACACTGATTAATCATAGCGTCCAATTGGAAAAGCTTGGAGTAGGAGATCTTGAACAAGGAAAGTTGGACTGAATTTCATCCTGCTTTATCCGAGCAAACACTGTTAAGACTTTTCCAAGCCATCAGAGGAGCCATCATTTCGCGTGTCAGTGGATAATAGAAGTTTGTGCAGTTCATACTAGTGGAGCACTTGAGTACTAAGTCCTCGGTACTGTCAAACTTGGGCACGGAGAGACGCTCAGAGCCATCCTTCCAGAGGAAATGTCTCGCAAGGTGGGAGACGTGGAAACATTTCAAAGGAAGTTCTTTTCCTTGCCACAATGGAATGTAATTGAATATCAAAGAATAAAATTGCAATAAGAAAGCAAGCACTTTAAGAGCGCATTCTCGTTTCGCGTACTCGTGACCGCGTGTACCAGAACGCGAATAAAAGTGTAAGAAACACTCGGCTGTCTGCAAATCTTGTTTTTTTTATTTAACAGCCGTGCCCGAACTGCGCGTCCCGATCATAAAACAGCAAGGTAACGGGTGTACAAGAGACGGCGCCGTGTGAAGGGACCTTAAAGGAAAACGGTTCGTTTCCCGTTGGCCAAGTCTGCGTGCATAATTCAAGGGTGGACCGGTATCGATTGAGCCGCCTCTCTCTTTCCCCACTGAACACTTCCGTTTCAGTTTTCCACGGGACAAGGGGTGAGGGAAACCCGAAGGAAAGGCAGAGGAGACGGAGACAGAAGGAAAAAAGTGAAAAAAGAGAAACCCTTGAAATATTCACGAGTGTCCTGCACGAGCAAGGGAGTACCTCGAGTAGTCCTCTTAAGAAAGCAGTGAAATTAGCGAAACAACGGGGAAAATAGCGGAAACGTCTCTCCTCCAGTCGATTTACACGAGTGTAGAGTTTGCCCTTAAATATTCAATCATTGTAGCAGACCTTATAATCGAAACATCGGTTCTCGAACAGACGCGAAGGAATATCCACCCTATTTCTACCGTTTCTAACACTAATGTTAATAAATATCGAAGATGAAATATATATAAACCCAAAGTGAATCGATGTGTTGAACCCTGGTTCGAGGTCTAGAGTACTTCGAAAACCACGCAACATCGTCCAAGGGACGCGATACGATCCAAGGGCCAACCGTCGTGAAATTTTTACAACGTCCAGCTGATTATATTTAATCGGGATGGCTCCCTCGATCTGGAAAAGGGTCGCGCGTGAACCGGAGCGGAACGATAACGCCGATAACTCATGTTTTTCGGCGACGTGCCTAGCTCCGCTATTTCTATCAGTTCCCCCCGTCCCTTTCCGTGCCGTTAGCAAAGAAGAAAAGCAGGGTCCCGTGGAATTTTCGCGCACGCGAGCGATTTCACGCGGCGACGCGTGTCCCCGCGCCATAAAGGTGTCGGGGTTAGATTGGAGAGGCAGAAATCGCCGGGGCGGACGGGAAAGGGAGAAGAAAATTGCCGAGGTGGCCGGGGATCCGAGGTGGCGGAGTAAAAGAGCCAGCAGGACGAGATCGACCCTCTGGATTAGCTCGGCTGGGCATTCCGCTAATCGCGTTCGAACTTACACAGGAACTGGCTGTCGGACCGACAAAGTGTAATCATCCCAATTACGTTTCCCATGGTGAGTCAAGGCTCTCCGGGTTTTGTCCAAGCTGGCCGTGGTTACTTTGATCCACCGAGGCTTCTCTCTTTCCGTTTGTTTCCCCAGTATCGATCACAAGGATAGCGTACAATTCCATCGCGGCTAAGTTGAACGTAACTTTAAAGCAGCAAGCTACGACAAGCTTGATCGTTGAGAAATTCGAGTGGGCCACTCGAATTTATTCGGATCGCAATCCCTGCTGGAATCTGGCGCGGAACTCTGCTCCCCCCACGTCGAATCAACCACCGGCGGCAGGTAACATCCGAGAAGCAACGAGGGGAACGGGGATTGATGGCGATGGACCAGCCATTCCGCGGCGATTAATGCAGCCAGTCGAAAGTGAATCTTGGTAGAATTGCAGCTCGTATCGGGCCGCGACAATTTGCGCACCGTCGCCCACGAGGATCTCGCTAATATTCGCCGCGGTGCTCTTTTGTCATTTATCTGGCAAGGACGCGGTCCATTAATCTTCGCGGTTCGTTAACTCCGCCGCAGGGCGAGCAGGAGTTCGCCGAGGATCGCTTTCGATGTTAATACTACATTGACCCCGGCGGATGATCGATGAACATGCAAATTCACTTCTATTTTCTATGTTAGTACCGCTGATTGCTTCCATTTACTTTTTCCGATTGATTGAGGCGATGAAATTTATTGAGACACGCTTGGTGAATGCTGCTGATTCGCTTATACGAGATGTTTCAGGAGGAAATACTCGTGGTTTTTATTTACTTATAATTGGGGGGCTCAAAGGAATATAGGCTTATGCCTCATATGCGTAAATTTTCGATTGTTTGTACCATTAATTCGTTCCTGTAATGTACCTGATCCCACTATCTTCTTATAGGTATACTAGGCTGTTTACTCCGCGTTCGTGTTTATCTAACTCTCCCTTATACGTTTCACCGAACAGAAACATATTAAATTTTCTGAGAAAAGCAAATGCGTAGTGAAAAAGGGTCCCATGACACTCAACTCTTTGGGGACAAGTGACCTGATAAAATTAATTTTTCAGCTAAAATTTGACAATAGTTGTATCTTACTCTCTAAAAATCAAGTACCGTTTAAAATAATTGCAATTTCCCACCGTCTCTCCTATGAAAACAATTTTCCCTTCAACCTGCTTTCCTCTAAAAATCATAAAACAGTGGCATATGCCTGTTTCCCGCATAACCCCTCAATTAATCACAAAGGTTACTGATAAGAGGCCTCGCCACCCCAGATTTCAGAGTTCCAAAATAACTGTTCTATTCTCTCCAGAAAGTCACCAGAAATATTCCCAGCTGGCAGACTTCATTCAGCAAACAGAGTTCATCGCGAAAGCCGACACATTCTCCGCTATTACGAACCGAGCGATGTTAATCCCCTGTAATACAGCACCTCGCGCGGTAGATTCACCCGCTTATGTCTGCGCTCCATCAAGCTGAGGAGTCCGCGAAGCGTGTGCAGACCATGAAACCATAGGGAACAAGGAGCAGCAGCCTCTTTCTGTACGCAGACTGTCTATTCGCATACCTAGCCACGCCTACGAGTATTCATCTTGCGAAATCTTCGGGTCTGGGATCCTGCCCGTGGGATTTATGGGGGAGCCATGGGGTTCTGCGGCTGACAGTTTTAGAAGCCTACTAAAGAAGACCTCAGACACCATCGAGACAGTGCGTTGCTCCTTGAAATCAATATGGTTCGCGATACTGATGCTGGATGTGAAAATTAGACACTATTCTTACTGTAATCTATTAAAACAGTAATTTGATTCCCGTGGGGCTTGAGTGTTTTAAACAGAAACAAGGGGATCTTATCCTTGACGACTCGCGACTGGATAAAAGTTGGGAAACACTATATTATACGATATTTACACCGATACACCTGACATCTTTGCACGGCCGGTGTGCGAAGCGATGCAACACCTGGCGTTGACAAGCGCTGGAAATTAACAGATTGCCTGATTTCTGGCGGTACGAGGTCCAGACACGTCAGCTGACCCAATATTGCCTAAACACGTACTAGTAGAAATGCATCTTCCCCAGAAAACTGTTTACGGAGCATGAACACTATTAGGGAACGCATCGCAAACCGCTGTAGTCATTTATCTGCTCAATTATTAAACGTTTTCACGACTTGCTAACGAACGATTGTAAACTTCCTCCGATTAGGCAAGTGCTTCTAAAGCCACCAACAATGATAAAGCGTTCTTGCTTTCTCGTAATAAACGTTATCTGCTTCCGGCCGTGAACAAAGGCACGCCAGATATCTGCATCGAACACTGTTCCGCCCTCGGACACTTGCGCGTACGAACGATTCGAATGGAAGAAGCACTCGCAAAGATGGAAGGACGAATGGAAAAGCGAAGAGGATTACAATCTCCATAATCTTCCTCGAATCCAATATCAGTGGCATCGAAGACCCTACTCTCGAATGACTAACTCTCGAATCTGCAAGAAACTTCGCAGCGCGAACGCGAGCTCACGTTCGGAAGGCAAACGCGAAGCGATAGCTAACGCGAGACGATACTCCTCGATCTCTCTGTAAAGCTAGACGTCTCGGTGTCTTCGGTGAAAGTAGCGTGGAATTCGATGGTCCAGGTGGAGGCGCACTCCTCCTCCCGCGAGAGGGAACGCAGAGAACCCCCGACGATCGAAGCGTGCGAGATCGTGGAAGTCGGACGCGGAACGAAGGCCCGATCGAATTATCTGGAAACTCGATACAACGGAGCCGAGGAGCACCGCGGGGGATTCACCCGGGTTGGTTTCTCCGGCTGCCACCGGATATCCCCCTGATTTCTGACGACTAACGCGAGTCTGATGTTTGGCGAGGGGGAGAGCGTAGGGTGCACGGGTCTACGCGACCCTTATCCGACCGCCCCCGTATCGTTAGCCATAGACAAAGGGTGCGTCGCCGAAATACGTGCCCCAGGACGCCGCTAATTCCGCCGATAATAGATTTCACCCTGCCATTCGCGAGATTTTTCTTCGGTCCTGGCTTGCTGCTTCCTCGAGGGTGTCCGATACAATGTGTTTTTTATTTAGGGGACTACCTTTGGCCCGAGCCACAGAAATAAGTTGGAAATGGTATATAAACTTTATTTGGTAACACGAGACTTGGAATAATTGTTCAGTGCGATGCTTTCTATGAAAATTGACTACTAGTGCTTTCACCCTATACAAAACAGATTCGAGGCGCTTCGAAGTGCTTCGGATCCCATCGCTACTCGGGGGTAGTTCTCGTCGATGCCAGTGCAAGAATAAAAGCATCGCGATAATCGCGAATGAAATATCAAAGGCTTGATTAATAGCACAGTTTCCTCAATCTGGTAATCGAGCACAATGGTCACGATTCCGATAAATCACTTACACAACAGTGCTCGAGAACGTGTCCTAAACGCGTTGCCCTCGATGGCCACCTGACACTCACCTGCACCGCGCGCGATGATTAACGGCCAAGCAGGCAATTATCAGGATCGAACGCGATCGTTATCGATCGTAAGTGAGACTGAAGGACACCAGAGGAGAAAGGGAGACCGGGGGGGTCGGAGTAGAACACGTAGTAGCCCGAGGGAACCCCCCCCTGTGTATCCAATTTATGGTCTACATCGATTACGATACCCTCAACCGTGGTGGCCGACACGGATGATTATCTTAATGATTATGTAGACAACGCGCGCGTCCAGCGACGCTGTATTAACGAGATCGACGGGGGAAGAAAGGGTTCGCGATAATAACTCGCAAGCTATAGAAGTCTAGGCGTGAGTGGAGCTCGATCATGGATGAAGACTAGGAAAGCTGAGGCAAAACGCATGTACCCTTGTTCACTTCCAAATTAAAGTGAGAACAAAAGGAGAAAAATATAAAATATCAATTATAAAAGTTTGAAAATTTTTTATGCTACAGTTGACTTCTAATATCTTATCTTTACTTTATCAGGTCTGGCGTCTATATAATCTTTACTTTTATATCTACAAAATTAATAATAACTCGTAATAATAGCTCATAATAATAGCAATAATAATTATAGATACATGCACTTATTATAGAAATAGAAATTGAGACGTAAAATACGAGAATTTAAATACACCTAAACACTGATGACAAGTTGCAGCGTCAGCTTCCCCATTGAAAACTTGTTATTGGTTTGTAACCTAAAGAAAAAGTCGGAGGCTCCATAGAAACTGAGCTTCAAAAGAATCAGTAGGTATAGTTAATTGCAACCGTGCAAGTGGAAGAATACTAAGTATCTCAATGACCAAGGGAAGCATCTAAAGCTCGATAAGACACCCGAACATCTTTCATGCGCTCAATCACAATCTATTACGCTCGCTTCAAGCTCGCACAGACACTCGTTCTTTATCCCTCGTAAATGGAAATTAAAACACTTTATCGGTGAGTATAATCAGCGCGTGAGTGTCGATGCAGAGATCGTAATTCAAACCCGAAGAACTCGTTAACTCGGCGCGGAGTGATCATCGCGCGTACTTCCAGTTGGTGATTTTTTCAGGAAACATAATTACACACGAGGACATCGAACCCTGCGTGACAGACAGCCTCGATACGAGCGACCGACGAGATTTTTGCCAGTCGGAGGCTTCCCCCCTCGCTCGTATTATTAAACACGCATATTTCCTCCCCCGTACGTGATCCGCGAATATCTCACGAGCTCTTGCCCATTAAACGCCGCTCTGCCCGCGGAGGTTTCTCGAAATCCAGAGTAAATACGGTTTTAACGCGGCTGACCAGACACAGGAAACCCACAGAGAGGGTGTACAGGAGGAAGAGACTGCTCTCTCCTTTCCAGACACCCTGGACAACCCCTGCTCTTCCCATTAGATTCGCGTTAGACCGGACGAGATCGTTAAAGGGGATTCGACAGTGTCTGGAGTCAGGGCTGCGTTGTAAAAACCGCGTTTACTAGCGAAGGATTCACTCTGATGCGTCGTAAAAAGTAACGTCGCTACCCTGAGCCACGTAAAGTGTAATCGAATCGCCTCGTAAGGGTGGCTCTCGGGGGTTCAAAGATATGCCTCGTGACTGCTCGGTGTCGATATAATTCTGGAGAGCAAGCGAACGATGCAGCGCGTCTACATTTCGATATCTTCCCGCTCGGAAAAGATACTTCGATCCTCGATTTTTCCCCGCGGAGCAGAAGTAATTTAACGTGGAAACACTTGATCCATTTATCTAAACGGCTAACGAGCAATATCGCCGGTGAAAAATGCAACTTATCGCGCTCGATACGCGCGGGCAGACGTGCAGCGTTTAATTCGCGTTCAACGAGGCAGCGAAGCGCCGGCAATCCGTACAATCAATTATCTACGATGACTTATACGGCTCGATTAACTGCGCGGCCGTGGAAATTGGTGCGCGCCGCGTCAATTACGCGGAGCCGGTTGCCCCAGCACGGTCAGAGGAGACACCGTCGGCGAAAGTGAAAACAAGGAAGCGCCCCTAGCCCTTAGGAGGCACGAGAAGAATGGCGATATTTTCCACGGTGGTAGGCGGGGCGGGCGAACTTTTTAGCGAGATTACCGGCCGATAATAATTCAACCGCGGGGCTGCGGCCTGGGGACGGAATTTCATTTCAATTCCGCGCTCCCACCCCTGCGGCTCGTGTTCCAGGGGGCTGTAAGTGACAGTGGCGCGGGACCGAAAATCTGAAATCTGGCCGGGACGTGGAGAATCATTGTTCGAAATGCGGCTTTTTACTCGAAACAATAGGAATGCGGTGGTTCCTGGCGCAAACGCGAGTCGAAAATGTATCATAGAATACAATTTTCCTGCGCATGGCTTATTTTTCTAAACAGCTGACTTTAGGGGGAATTTAGGTGGGGGAGATTCAGAATGCAAACCTATGTATTTGTTAAAAAATACCTCGAAGCTTGAACCTCGAAGCTTGAACCTCGAAGCTTCATATGATATTAGCCTTAAAGACCGAGTCTTTAAGGTTAAGGTTTAAAGTTTCGAAGCCTCGAGCTTTATACAACACTATTCGTGCGTGTCTGATTATTCAGCAGCGCGAAGTTTGCGCAGGCATAATTCCAAGCTTACCCTGGAATTCCTGAACACGCTTCAATTATTTTTCATTCAAGCCTCGGAGGGAATTCCGTGATGGGCGCCGGTACAGCGACGAGGGTAGGTGAAAAACGACGGGGGGAAAAAGAGGATCAGCTCGATACGGGAGAGCTCGAGGCCCGATAACGATATGTACGAGTCGGGTTACGCTTTGAAAAGCTCGCGTGCGTGTATCGCTAGCCGTTGACGCGAATGAAATTTCCATTTTTTGCGCTGCCCCCCATCTCCACCCCCGTAGGAGCATCCAAGCGGGCCCGGAAATGTTCTCCCCGTCTGCTTGCTTCCACCTTTCGCCCCTTCCTCGTGCTTTTTGTCTCTGGCTGAACGGTTTCTGTCCTCTGGTCGCGGGACGCGTTGCCTCAAACATCCCCTTGCATCCATTAGATTAGATGACGCGCAGCATCCACTTCGCAAGAACTTCTATGAAGGTGGATGGATCTTACAAGAATAGAAAGATTTGGGCAATGCTGGGAGAAGCGAAAATTGCTCCCTGGGACTCGAACAGAACTGAGCAAATTGGAGAAGGGGAGATGAAAAAAATTGAAGGTCTCAAGAATTTAGAGTATCTCTCCTCGAATGTATTTCAAAGAATCGGAAGAATATCTGCCGTGATTTCCACGAGGAAACCTACGCACGACGTGGTTCGTGGTTCGTTCACCGTTTACCACCACAGCTCAAGCTCTTGTTAGGGACAACACGAAGAAACCGTTGTTGCAGAGAATTTATCGCTGAGCATCTACCATTTGGGGAAGCGTCCGGAACTTTCACCGAAACGGCCAGATGGGCATCTTGATAGATCGTACAAGTTCCTTATGGATGGCTACCGACTTCTGAAGCTGGGACGGAATTAAGAACAAACTATGAGGCAGCACTTTCGCCCTGATTTAGGATAGCACCGGCAGCATGTGCCTCAAGCCACGTTCCCTTCGTTTCGCTAATTGCAGACGTTCCGAATGCAAGCCTCTTATAAAATCAGAGAAATCCATCTTCATCGCGGATCCCCCATTAACAAGGAAAAGCTACTAAGAACATCGCTGTGTTTCTCGTTACAGCTTCGCTCGCGCAACCTAGGAATTAATAAACGACCCGCCTTTAACGACAAACTTTCCGCGCAAGTTTCAGCGAATCAACAGTACGCACTGTGCCTAATTCGAATAGTTTCATGGCGCAGAATTTCCAGGAAAGAGAGGCGGAAGCATCAATCTTCATCTCAACCTCGTTTCTGTGGATCTGCGAGGAGTGACAGAGGGTTGAAGAGGCAGAGGAACGTAAAGTTGAACGACGAGCAGGCAAACAATAAATACGTGCGAAATTAGCATTTCGGCGAACAAATGATCCAATTCGCGGCATGTGCCTGGGATCAGGGCCATAATATTATGCGTAATCGCTTTCGGCTGCCGGCTGCCTGTCGTTTTCTTGCTGCTAGACCATCGTCGCAACCTGCAAGCTCTCCTAATATCCTCCGAGCATAATGAGCACGCTCTTTTTGCCTCTAACAACCAACGCGCTTTAAAGACATCGAATTTCTTGCCGGCAACGAAATTGAAAATGCCCCAACTCCTCACCGTTCAACACCAGGAGCCATAAATATCTAAATCACGAGATTTTATAGGCTACTGTAATCGTCCCGGCTATTTTCCACCAACAGACCGGAGCTTCCATAAGAATAAGATTTAAAGAAACGTTAAAGGGAACTTTTTATAAGAATACGTAGCTCGGGGGATGATTTTCAAGGGCACCATCAGTTGCACGAAGATTCACGTCAAAAGCAGAGGCCGACACTACCCTGGCGCGTGATTAAGGGCGAGAATTAAGCGCCAGGGACACCCCCTTTAATTAATGTCACCCTCCAATTCTCCCTTTCGATGGCAGGTTTATAGACGACTGCAACAATCGTCATCGCCATCGATTCGTACCGTACAATCGAGCAGGGTTTTAATAACGATTCGTTGACAGCGAGGCAACGTGCAAACCGGAGCAAAGAAGATGGTATAAATTGCGAGAACAGCGTGTCGCAATATCGTGGAAAGTTGGGCGCGCGTTTAATCTAACGGGGCGGCCATTATACGGTGTTCCATATACCATCGCGGATATTGTAGGCAAAGTCTCCCATAGATCACCAGGAAGGTCCTTACGATATGGAAATTATTCCGCGTGCACGTGGCCACGAGGCGTCGGGGAACATTTCCATCATAAATTACCACGGGAATTCGTGATTTAACCGTGGTCACGCGAAAGGGGTGGCTAACGATGCTTGTTCAACGGCGTCACCCCGTTCGAGAATCTACGATCCACCGCCCCCGAATACTTTACCGCAAGGAGTAGGTATTTAATCCATTCGGCAAGTTTATGAGCGAAAGATCCTAGCCAAGCTCGGGGATCGAGTTCTCCGTGCGAGTGCGAGTCAGATTAATCGCGGTGCTTTCGATCATCTCGTTAAGCCAAGCTACGAAAAGTCTTCCATTGCATAATATAAAATATAAGGCAATGGATTCTTTGCTATCATCCAGAATGAATTTCAGAATTAGAATTATTCTATGTGGATAGGAAGCATTTTCTGTTTATTGGTGCCACAAGATGCTCGAAAACTCTGATCGATTTGAAGACCTTGGTACCTCCATCAAGCTTTCACCCTTCGCACAGCTTTTTCCTTCCCCTCTGAGAATTTTTTCGCGGTTTTTTGGAAAGATATCGGGGGAGAATGGAGCGTGCTCGGGGTCTATCGAGTCGATCGACTCGAATAGCCCCGCTCTTGACCTCGAAGAAGACAAAGAGGAGAACAAGTACTCACCGCTCGTAGGAATTCGGGGTCGTGCAGAGCTCGCTCAGCATGCAGTCCAAATCGGTCGCCAGGGAATTAAGCAGCTGAAAGAGAAGCAAAAGGGGTTAGGGTAGTCGTGGCACACCTCTTCCTTTCGAAGTGGCACATCAATCGTATTTTACTGTTTAATGAATACACTGTCGGCGCTAGGCGTCGAGTGTTTCAAACAAAAACTGTCGTAAATAGCCATTGAGGTGCCTCCGTTCGAACAAGATGGTATTTAATATAGCTCTTATGGCAAGGGAGTTACATTGAGCTTCTCAAGAGCGAAATTTATTTAATTTCCAGGTGCTCGGCTAGTCTTGAATGGTCATAATATACGTAAATGGCCTCGTGTATATTCAGTATCGAGATTCCGAGGTAGCAAGCCCAATCGGTATCAGATGATTCCAGATTTTTTGCCAGGACTAAGTCTTATAATTATAAGTATCAACTATCTTTCGCCTGGCTGGAGTAATGGGACGCGTTAAATAGCAGCGTTTCATCATCCGCTGCGAGGTAGAATTATGTAATCGCTGCGCGGCTATTAAACGTCGAACGACGAAAATTAAATTCAATTGCCCGCTAGTATGAGACACCAGTGCCATTAGCGGAACACTGTCATAATCAAGTCACGGAATTAGTATATCCCGATGCTGGCCGAGTAGTCCGCCTGCAATCACGTTAATCCTTAATTGAACGTGTTACGGCGAAACCGCGTCGTAAAATCGTCCCCGAAGCCGCGCAAAACCCCGCTGTTGCCCTTCGATAACGCAATTCGTCGGGGTTGTACCCCTGGAACCCCGTGATCGAAGGCTTGGTACCGTGTTCAGCGATGATTAATACACTGACGACAGATGACGTTTCAATCAACTTTGGGAATAAAAAAATTCTTAGCAAAAAATTCATTCACAATCTTCGGATATACTTCGAGACACTTCGAAGAGGAACTTCAAAATACCTCTGATTAGCCTATTCTGGAATAGATAATATAAAAACTTTAATATACTTATAGAAGATATCACAATTTTCCACTTAAGGGATTAGTTATTTTGCTAGGTGGATGTAACCCTTTAAAGTTTAAGAAAGTTGGAGTTGTTTGGAAAACTTCCGCTGAATCCTTGAAAGTCTAACGAAGTCCTGGTTCTCAGCTTCCAAAAAGCTCCTTCTGATTATGTTCTTAAATATCTCGAGTTCTTTCAAGGAAGAAGTTCTTAAATGTTCACCAACGCGTTCTGTGTTCCACGAGAAAAATTATACGAGCGAATATGTTCCTTTACTAGAGAACGACAGAGTAGCAGAGAACCGAAAAGATTTCGGCGATATTGGTGGGGAGGAAATGAAGTTTGCATGAGCACATCCCTATACACCGAATGCCTCGCGTATTTGCATTGCATCATGGAATCGGAGCCCGGAAAATTAGAAGGTTTCCATCCGGAGGCACTTTCGCAAAGTCAATATTGAACGGGGAGAAGACGTCCGATAAAGTTTCGTCGCGCAACACGGGGATGACGATATATCGAGGGGAGTGGAAATGGAAACACGCATTTCCCACGTGCACAGTGTAACTCGTGAAAAATTTATAAAATTTTACGTGTCACTGAATATGCTTCTTCGTTCACTATTTTCTCTCCAAAAGTATTGAGTATTCATCTGCTTTGAAACGACTTAATTTCGCAGCCATTTGTTAGAAAAGGACAAAAGGGAGCTTTATACACCTCGAATTAAAAGCATCGAATACTTTTTCCCCATAGAAGTCGACGACGTTTGTTATAGGCGTAATTAGACGAAGATGACTCGCGTTGAAACTCATTCGACGCTCGTCAAGTGTCTCCACCCCGTCCACCGTAATTGTAACAATTTATGGTTACCACGAATTTCATTTACGAAAGAAAGGCGCACTTCATTCGAAGGGGATGTTATTTTTGACGATGATCCCCGGTCGGAAGGGGATTTTTGTAATAAAGTGACCTCCCCTCTGGTTTCCAAGCCCTTCTATCCTACGTACATACACACATCCTTCGCGAGCGTTTCTGTGTGCGCGTTGCCCGTGAATCTGTAAGCTCATCGAGCTCGCTTCTTATCACGTAACGTCTTGACGTTAATACTGGCTTATGCAATAGCTGCGAGCTGTGATCTTGGAAGGTGACATGAGTCAGCTCCGCTTGGAACGTCGCGCCGCATGGCACAAGTTTCCCCGAGTCACGTTGCCCGGGAAAACAGAGTAGAATTCATTGGAAACTGGACCTTGTTTATTTTTTTTCACCGCGTCCTCCCTGCGTGCGAATAATTTCCGCTAGATCGAGCGCAAAGTAAAAACATAAACGAAACGCCGAGGGTTCTCTCCGTTAACACTGGAGGGACAGTTTTCCACTCGAAAAAGTTGCTGAATAAAAAGAGCCCGTTGGCGATCTCGGGTTAAAAACGGCCCGTCGACGGGGGGGTGGGGGCAATAATTTCCTACTTTATCTCACTCCGCGTCGAACCACCCTTTCGCTTCGACTCGGCAATTTAAACGGAATTATTTACGGCCTCCTTCGCCTCTCATCTTCGCTTCCACTCGTTCGCCGAGGTCCTCCGCCGTCCGTCACGTCCTCGGCACCGCACACGATTCGCGAATGAAAGCGAACTTCCGTTCATTATTTATGTAATTCCACTCGAGCAGTTCTGTCGGCATTAATGCAGGATTACACAATAACCGTGCGTAATTAAAGCCGCTGTGTCGTGCCGTGAATGGGAGTTACAAGCGGATAAAAAGGGCGGTGAAGTAGCCAGCCGCCCGTTTATATAGCTCGCCTTTTTCCTTTCCCCGTGGCATACTGAACCGTCTGATTCCGTTCGCGTTGGTAGCTCCGCGTATGTCGAACCATGGGGATCGATACGGCCCAGCGATTTCCAGCGTTCGGAAGGAGGCTGAGAGTGAGGTGTAATAGGAATGCGGAGAACACTCGTGAATTGGTATAAAATATACTCCCCGAAAGCCGTGGCAAGTTCGGAGCAGGTACGTGGCAGCTCCGGAGGGGTTGAAGCAGATTGGAGCGCCAGTTGCAACGGGGTTTAAACAACTCCGCCCGAATTGGAAGCAGATTCTTCGTCCACTCGTGGCGGATTTACGCCGTGCCCTCGAGAAAATTAATATTCGAGAGCGGCAGCGGTACCCCTGAATTTTAGAAAAATCGTTAACCGGGTGCTCGTACTTTCTCGAGGCTCGACGCGGAGTGGCGCATTCTACGCATAGCAATAATGCGATACAGCGCGGCGTAACGCGCATTCTCGAGCGCAATTTAAATACCAGCGGAACCCTCGCGGTGGGCTCGCAGGGCTGGGATCGACCTTAAAGGGTCATCGTGAGAATGTAATTGCAATTCAACCCCCCTCGATTCCCGGCCCTCGTGCCGACCTCCGCGCCGCGGACCGCAATCTGTCGATACGAGTATCGAGCCCGTGCTGTGACACGGGTACGTCACCCCTTCCACGGAATCTCGGTCTGTTTCTGAAATTTTCATACCCGACTACCGTCGCCCAGAGGGTGGCTCGATTGACAGGTAACAGGACGTGTCATTGTGTCTGCGGAACTGGCTGCATTTTTCCCGACTCCTGTCCGCTTCTATCACTGTGTCGCGCATCATTTTCGGATGGTGGGTTCGAATGGGACCTGAGAACCTGTACGGTTATCGCCAAGTTGCTTGGGATTAATAATTCATTTATTTAGGGATGGGGAGGGAATCCTCGGCTCGATTTTAAGGTGATTGCTTCTGGTTAACGAATTGCTTGGCATTTGAGGGGGTCTAGAAATTCTATTTGTTATGGTGTCATTCTGATAATCAAGCCGCAAAATTCGGCAACATTCATTTTTTTTTCTCAGTGAATACAATGACAAACTTTTTTTTTTAAATACACTTTTAATTGTGTTTTTTTTTCTCAATATTATCTGGAGTTAAAAATCAAGCCTTTGAAAAGACGGCGGGAGTGATTTCAGCTCACAGTATTCTTACTCACTGTATTCACTGAGAAAACAAACCTGAATGTTGCCGAACTTTGCGGCGTGATTACCAGAAAGACCCCTTAAACGAAATAAAGGAATAATATTTTAAATAAAATGAGATTATCGACGTATAATGAAATGCTCTACGTTCCCGATTCGCGAATACTATTTGGTTTGCAAACGGACCCTGGCGTATACGCGGCGTGAGTCACACGAGCAACGAAGCATGGAACCCCATAGGACGTCGGTTACATATTCCTGCTGTCGAAACTTCGCTCACAAAGCCGATGGAAATCGATGGTTTTGCCAGGCGAACGAAAAGGGAGAATATAGTCTTGCGATTGGGAAACCCTTCGCTGATCTTCGCCGAAAACCCGATGGAATCCATAGAAACGTCCGAATTCGAGCTAACAGGCATTCGTCCAGCGTCAACTAAGGCTTGTGAATAAATAATTGCCAGTGAAATGAGTAGACCGTGGGTGTTTAAAGTCTCCAAGATGCCCAAAGCAAAATAACCGAAGCGTATTACCCATCACTGAAAAGGGAACCAGGGACCAAAAACGTACCTATGCAGGAATACACAAAAAGCCGCGTGAAAAGAAGACGCTGGCCGTGACACGTCTGAAATTTTTATCCAACGCGACAGCACCTACGCAAAAGCTCGAAAACATTCTCATAAAAGAGCAGCGGAACGGTGTCAACCATTTCCAAAGCAGGGATAAACAAGAGTTTTTCATTGCGTGGTCGACCATGGCCGAGTTAGCCAGCGTTTTTCAACCGCGGCTTTCCATGAAAAATGCAGCAACGATTTTCGAGCGCACACCGTCCCTGACCAACATCCCGATTCACGGGTGTCAGGTCCAGCTTTTTGCATCCGGAGCACCGCGATCTTCATTTAAGATACCCCTGACGGCCGCCCCTCTGAATGACAATGTACTACAAGGGTGGCGTTACTTATTTATGTATTCCCCCTTTTTCGAGCCTTTGTCATTTTATCGTGTCCCCTGCTTCCTCTCGCGTAAACGTCTGCCTTCCAACGATGACCACGTTGGAGACATTTCCTTTCCAGTATCTAAGATTATATTCTCTATTTTTGGAGCGCGAAGGAGTTACACCGCTCTCTGCGACGCTTTTCATATTCGAATGCGCCCCATCGCGATATTCCTACGGTGTACGAGATACTCTTCACCCCATCCCTATCCACGCACCGCAGCTGCCTGGTTCCCGACCCATCTCCACCGCGATTCACTTTCGCCGAACTGCTTTCCTTCCGTTTCCCTCCCGTTGTTCGTGTGCCCTCGCGCCTTGCAGCCTCTGGAGACGTTGCGCGTTGTTCCGAACAACGGGCAGAATTCCTAATAACTGTGTATCGTAACGAAGCTACTCGAGGATCTCTCTCCGATCGTTAAGCTGTAAGAAGAGCACTCGAAGAGCAAACGCGACAGGACGGCGGCGTGCTCGAATTAAAATGGCCCGCTGAAACTCATTCCCCGAATTAAACGGATTAGATCCAATCAGCGGCGGGTCGCTGTCGCGTTGCTGCCGCGCAACACGTTGCCACCGTTGTCGCCGCGTTTAATTCAATTCTGTCCTTTGTTTAATTAAATCCGCCGACGGGAAGAACGAGTCGCGTGGACGGACATCTCATCGCCGCGGATGAATTACATTTTTCGCGGATGTTCGCTTAACTTCCGCGCCATTTCCTTGATTTGCTCGAGGAGTCTTGGGGGATGCTGGGAGGAGCGTGTGGGCTTGAGGGTGTAACTGTAGAAGTAGTTGAAGAGTTGTCAATATCGTACTGGTCACCTGAATCGTACCTCATCAATTTCTCAGTAATTAATGACTCTAAACGACAAAAAGATTAATAACTAATTTGTTCTGAACAAAAGGTAAAGGTAAATGATCAAGCAACAATATCCAATAGTCATTTGCATTTAAATTAATACCAAATAGGAAATATAACGTAAAATGTCTGAAGTGATAGGATATAGCCAACTCTCCCCGATATACTAGGTAGGATCCTGCGCGCGATAAAAATCGCGACCGTGCACCGAAAATAGCACGCGAGCGGTCCCATCAGGCCGTGCGAATAATGACGCATTGCTGTACTTTCGTGCTTCTAATTATCGAATTGACTGAATCTCGTGACGCGTGTGCCGAGCTTGGCTTCATAGCCATCGAGCAGTGCGTGTCTATCCAGTGGAAGCGGGCAAGGAGAACAGAGTCATTCAGATCACTGTTCGAGATAGCCGATAATGTATGTCTTACGTCCCTTCCAATGGTCTGTTAGCTTGCATAACCCACCCATACGCGCAGACCACCCCATATTTTAAGCCAGCATACGTTGCACGCCATGGCGAGCACATGGGGCAAAGAAGTGAGGAACCCCTCCCGATATCAGTCCCAGAGGAATATGGAAACTCGTTTCAGGGGCGACAGAAATTCACGAGGCACTGAAACATTCATCCACAGACGGTGCAAGAGTGTGAGATTATCTGTAAGATTATTAATAAGTAACTGTATCGCTTGTTCAAGTGATTATAGTTCGCTACAGGCTCGGACTTAGCTCGCACTAATTGCACCTAATTTATACTAGTTGAACTCGACTAAATCTGACTCGGAGCGCCGATGTCAAAGTACTACCACCTGATCGCAATTTAGAATCAACATCATCTGTGTCCACTGCAGACGGAAGTAATATAGATCTGATTAAAATCTAGGCCAACGACTGTTTTAGAAGCTGACAAGGGAAGATCCCCAACCCGGAAATTCAAAAAATTATGAAACTTTGGAGATATGTAGAAGATATATAGATTACGTATTTTTTTTTTTGCTACCCAAATTCACTCTGAGGTGCTGAAATTGACCCTCAAAAATCCGCTATTTCCCGATTTTGAGTTATAACTCGCGAACTGTAAAAATTGTAAGTTACCAAATGATACGTCTAATTAAAAGAAGTAACTTTTATCTGCGAACTTTTTTACATCCCTTACAGTTCGCGAGTTATAACACAAAATCAGAAAATAGCCGGATCTTCAAGGGTCAAATTCTTCTCCCCAGAGTGATTTTGGTCAGGAAAAAAAATGCATAAATTCATACCTATACACTAATTCATATATATTTTTGAATTCCCGGGTTGGGGATTTTTCCTCGCGAGTTCTATCCGCGTTAGATCGCGAGTCCCTGAGCACAGCACATCTCGTACCCTCGCCACACCGCACTAAAGTATCGCGTAGCGTCGATTCCATACGAAGACCACACGAAACCTGAACGAGGGCTCTTTACACTGTATCCTCTGGTCGGTACAAGCATCCAGTTGGTCGCAGCCGATCGCAATCTACGAGACAACCACTCATCTAAAGGACGACTACCTTTCTGGGGAATCGAGCGTCTTTATCGCCGTTCCAATATCGACGCGCAGACAACGCGGACACCGCGGCTCTATCAGCGTCCATTTATATGCACCGCGCGTGCATGCACGCCCGACTCGGCATGGTTGTTTTCACCGAGCGATGTTTATAACAGTGGGAGCCAGAGGTGCAGAGATCAGGCGGGGGCAGAGGGGGCGCGACAACGATTAGGCACCGCAAACGACAATTAAACGGGCTCCCAGTGCCGGCAGCTCGTTATCGTAATGGACGATGCACGCACATAATGCAGCCGGGCCACGACAAATAAACCTCCAACACGCGTCCGGTCGGCGACGTGCGTCTCCCGCAAAAGTCGAATGTCCACTGTCCGTTGTAAGAATTCGTTTAATAGGGACACGCTCAACGGAAGCACGATTCATACCCTGTGTCCCGAAACGAGCTCCACGGGGAACGAGCCACCATGGTACTGCTTTTGGGCCCGGTTGATTGCGAACGGTTGATTTCCACAGAAGGTGGAAATGTCTAAGGAAGAAGATGATCTGGGTTAGAATTTGGTTAGAATGAAGCTAGAATGGTGGTCTTTCGGAGTTAAGTATGTATCAACTCGTGGGTCCCTAAAGTCATGAGAGAATCCCTTGGTCTATCTTTAGAATAGGTCTGAAGTGTATGTAAATTATGCTCCAAGAGGCAAAGGGTTGTTTATAAGGAGGATTAGGTGGAAGGTGTTTTTAATTAATCAAAATCTGCTTCTTAGTTTCAGCTTCATTCCTAATAATCGATACTAATCTTCTCCTGTCAGGTTCGTAGAAATATATGAACTACAACTCTGATCGAAGAATAGGCTTCATCCAAAGACTACCAGGCTTGGTCCTCGAGGGCCCGGCATCGAGTGCGCTGCTCGACATGTACAATAAAGTCGTGAAACAAAAAGCAACATTTCTGGCCCCCTTCCTGTCGCTGGCCTGCCATCGTCGGCCAACAAAGGAACGTCAGTTGGCCCTGAACATAATTTTTACGTTCACCTGCGGTCCGAAACTATCGTGACACGCGGTGTGCAGCGACAGCTGCACTCGATCGGGAGTGGTTGCGTGGTTCCCGTAGCTCGCCATTTATTTACCAGCCTCTGTGTACCCACGAGCACACGACACCGGGGATGATAAGACAACGGGAGAGGCCGTGCACGCGTATCTTTATGCACCACGTCAGCAGCACGGCCACGGGAGAAGACGCAGATGTGGGAATATGAAAGGCTGAAGAAGCTTGACCTCAACAACGCTCCAGCATTGAAATCCGCGGGCTGAGGTGGACGCGACGCGAATATCGATCACGTGATCTTCTTCAAAATTTGGATTCTCTACTCACCGATAGACACCACTGTCATATCTCCTCGCACAAAAAAAAAGCGACGGAGGTGGAGAGAGTTTCACTGTGGCTCCAAAAAAACACTTTGATGTAAATTTAGAGATGTACGAAGTGACGGAGTTTAAGTACAGTAATCAGTTTGTGAAATTACACTGTTTGGGATCGTAGAATTGTTAGGAAGGGACTCTACGATATAAAAGTTCTATTTAGAATTTGGTGCAGTTTTTTTTAAAGGTACCGGAGCTTGTGTAATGGCTCTCGAGCGATAAATGGGTGATACGAAGTTTGAATGTTAATTGTCTCTTTAAATTACTGGCACATATCAATCTATTCCTTAATCGTTACCGTCGACACTTCGCTCCATGCTCGATTTCGTCACGTGGAATATAAAGCAGGAGCGTAACACCTTCTTACGAGCGGCGCAGGTGAGTGAACTGAACTTTAACGCGAATGTGCAGCCACGTTTACGGGTCGCGTGTACTTGTAGCTGGGAATCGATACGGGAACGTGCCACCGACCCACCATTCAATTTCCATAGCAACATCTGATCCAAACAAAAATGATTCAGTAAGCATGTACTTTTTACGAGCTGCTATCAAAAATGCATAGAATAATAGTTTCGATTGTCTTGACGAGAACAGATGTATGTACATAATTCAGCGTGTGGTTCTAGCTGTTGAATTTCTAATGTAATATCGACTCTTGGGAGAGTATTCGAAAAGATCTCTATTCGTGTTTCAACCATGGATTATTTCTGCGCACAAGAAGCAAGAATTTCAGTATCTCCATTTAAGGGGGGGTTCTGCCTTGTGGGACCGAAAAAGTAGGTGATATTTGCGAATTTTTTATAAAAGAAACTGTTGGACGGATTTATTTGAAATTTGGCAAATTGTTTTATTGTACTTCGACGCTCTACACATACACATTTTGTTTTGTATAGCCACATAAAAATTTGTAATAATACTTAATAGTACAATAAAACAACTTGCCAAATTTCAAATAAATCCATTCAACATTTTTTTTATAAAAAAAGGCCCCCCTTAATAAAAAACAGAAATTTCTTGGTGCCACTTTCAAACGTTCTAGGGAACTTGCTCCACCACAATTTCTCTACATTCTTTTCAAAGGAAGAAAATACTATTCATTTTTCACTGAAACACCCTCTATACCTCAAAGAAACTTCCCTCCAACCAGAAAATCATACCACCTTAAAGCAAAAGATGCACCTAGATTACGATCCCAGATTTATTCCCCAATTTATTCGCCAAAAATTCGCGATAATCTCTCCGTGGTGAACCACCCGCTTGAGCAGAGGATCTCCTTTAAGTCGTCGACTTAAAGCGACGCCGCCGCGCACCAATTCGTGCCCTCGAAAAAATATAATCCGAGGAAATAAGGTAAGGGTTGCGAGGCCTCGTGCTTCCCACTTTTACCGTACCCTTCGAAATAATTTAGCATCGTTTTAACTTGATTGAACGGAGGATTTATCACCGCGGTTTCACCGGTTCCATCGCCACTCCCCGCAGCCACTAGTAAGTCCGACTTCCTTCCACGTGGATGGACTGGACCGATAGAGGCGTCCGTTCGACTGAAAGTTTTCACCCTGGCTTCCTTTTTGTTTCTCTTTTTCTCGACGAGCAGGTCGATCGTGATGCGACTTGCTCGACTGCGAGTTCCGGTGAATCGATCGTCGAGGGATTAACCTTTGGAGGTTCGTTGACACGGGGGTAAAAATACGCGCTTTGCTATCCCCGGTGTCTTCTGGACGAACGACGGCGACGTACCACCTAATCATTCCCATATTCTAAGAATCGAACGTCCAATACTATTGTAATGCCGTCGACGTATGGGTTCCGCGGCTCGATAAATAATCGAATTAAACCAGCCCCGCTATATTTATCCGGTGGAAAATTGGATCGGTAAAAGAGACTCTGTAACGATTCCCTCGCGCCGAGAAGACTCTCGATCCGATGATTAATTCAATTAACAGCCCAGACGATCGATCGGCTTTTACACTTTAGGAGATCGATAGATAGGACTTTAAACTCCATTTGCATACCGGTCGATCCTCGGCAGAAGCGGCGCGAAAACGTATGCTTCCGTCGTGCCTATCTATACGGTGTCTCGAAACAATTACGACGTAATCCACTGACTGACTCGCTTCTGGAATAGCTGCGCCCTTTGTGGATTTAAGAACGACTGAAGGCCTAGTTAACTCGTTCTGCGCGAGTGTAATTAAACTTTCGCGGCGAGTTAACTCGTCGCCCCCGGTTGATGGGTTAAGAATGAGAAGCACAAGAAACTTGAGGCTATGAAGCTTTTATAAATGAAGTTAGATGCGAGAAGTTGGTGAGGGAGACCTGAGAGAAAGCTCGCAGGACGAGGCAGAGGAAGAAAATATCCAAGGAAACAGAGCACGGAGAATAACTGATTTGTCTTCATCATTATTTGCTGATGAAAAGCTCGAAGAAGAAAAACCTAGGTACAATGCACTCGACGCTCAGTGGGCATCGATCGAGTCTCATCGAAGGACATCTTCGTGGACACCGTTCCACTGTCTAGAAAGTTTGCCACCGTGCCAGTGTCGATACACTTTCGATCCTTCGGGTTTACTTTGTCGCAGGACACATCTAGCTGTAATTAGCCGAACCCTCGAAGGCTTTGGTAAAGCCGAACACATTTCCAGATGGAAGCCAGGCTTCGAGACGCGGCGAACATTTGGCCACGTTACTTCCTCGGTGGAAGTAGACGATAATCTGGAATTGAAGGACCTGGAAAAGTCGCCTGCGTGAGAAACAGTCTTTTCGTGAGTACTTCTGAATATTCCAGCGCGCATTAACTCGCATGGCTTACGTGCCTCCATGGGGAACGAGGACCATCTGTTCCTATCCGCGAAGTTAAAGCGTTTTTAAGCCACCGGGGACGTAATGGTGCCCGTAAGGGTGAAAGACGCGGGGATGGACCTCGTGCTCTCGCATAATCGTTCAGACAACTAGGTCCATTCAAATTTCAGTTAATTGCGACGCTCTTGGACGCGGGCATTGTCCTTTACTTGTCGCTCGTGGCTCGTAATTACCGTTGCGACTCGAAAACGATTAGATTCTAGGGAAGCCTGGAAAGGGGACGCTCTGGAAGCAATTTTAAGCGTTCTTGAGACTACAATCTTTGCAATCATCGAAAATAGAAGTACAGATAAGGGAGAGTGAGGTAATCGCGAACGCGGGGTAATCGCGAACGCGGGGTAATCGCGAATGCGATGGTTGCGGCGTTTTAATAAATAAAAACGATGATCCAACGACGGGCAGAAAGTAATAAATACAAAATGCTCGTGCTATTATTATTTTCATCAAGTTTCAAGTAATACTTTGTCCATTTTCAATAGCATGTAATTACTGTTGAATTAATGACACAATTGATTTTTTTTTTAAATTGAAATAAAGCACTATTTTACCAACATTCTTCCTTAGGTGTTTGCAATTATCCCACTCTCCCTTATTACTATTTTCTATTTTTAATTTCCCTCTGAGAATGAAATAACGTCCCCAGTTTGTATGACGCAAGCAACTTTTCCATCAGAAATATTGGAAGTCGGTGGAAGGACACGTTCATCTCGAAACAAAGGGCTTCCCGAAGGCAGCCCTCGGGGGGGAGTGGGAATTTCGGTTATCCATCACGTTTTGAAAATCTCGGCGCGCGACGTGGCCGGAAATGAAAAGGAAACATCGCGAACATTAATTCCGCAACGGGCGAGATATCGCTCTGGTGCATGACAAAATTTGCATTAAACGGGACCCTGGGCCGTCGACTTTGCGTTTCTCCCCTCTCCCGGCCCCTCGGCAGGCAAGCCTGGCGACGATACTTCACTTTTTGCCCCTTTGCATACCTCCCGAGCCTCCCTTAGCCTTCGGTTATATTTCCCCGCCGTTTATAAAATTCCGGCCACGCAGCTCGTTCAATACCGCGCGAGGAAGTCGCGCGAAAGACGAAGTCCAAGGAGCGCGCAGAGGCGAGGGGAATGCTCTGGAAATGGGGGAAGACGCCTTTTCGTTAACCAGACGGTGGCTAGAGAATTGCACTGTTTCGTAATGAGAGTGGTTCCTCCGGAGGTGATGAAGCCTTGGCAATGGAATTTCTAGAGAAGTTGATTAATTAGACAGCGGTGGCACAAGTGTAAGAAGAACAGCAGCGATTGAAGGGTAAAAGAACTGAAAGACCGTCAGAACCACTTGCAAAGTAGAAAGTCCAGTGAACGACACCATGATTCGAAATAAATGGAAATCTATCGAAACCGTTCCCTTGTCAGCTCACCTCGATAAAAAGCGAATCCGCGCAGAAATCACCGCAAAAAATCGGTGCTTCAGCAGCCAAAAATTTATGATTTTTGAACGGATGAAGATAAAGTAATAATTCTTTTTTCTTTAATATCTTCAACTTCATTAAAGAAAAAAGAATTATTACTTTATCTTCATACGTTCAAAAGTCAAAGATTCTTGGCCACCGAAGCACCGATTTTTCCCCACCGTGCGTCGCGGGGAAGATTTAAATTCCACCCCCGTATACGTCAGCGAATACGAAGAAACCTTGAAGAGCGGAAGGAAAGATGAGAAGAAGGGAGACGATGGGAAGAAACACGCGACACACGCCCGGATAATCAAAGGGTAGACGGTGATAACACCGAGCCGGTGGATGATGGAATCGCGCGGAGGGTGAAACCGTGGGGCGATCTCTGCCCCCGCTGTGTTCCCCCTTCGGATTTCCCGCCATCCCCTCGCGGTTCTTCCTGACAAACGACGTCGCATCCTTTCGCGCCCAACACGCGGCAATCCTCGCGGTTATGAGCGTCGTTCGCGCCGACAGTCTTTGAATACACATCGGCGTCGGTTTGTTCCCGTTTCCCGGATTGCCGCTTCTAAATACATAGCAGCTTACTGTCTCGCCGCGCCGCAATTCCGACCAGTGGACATCCAGCCGTGATAAGGATAAGGGGTTACGCTGGATACCCCTATCAGAAGTTATTTGGACAGCGATAAGGCGAGCCATGAAAGCGACACGAATCTCCTCAAGATCAGGTTTTACGCTTTGTATCTCGGGGGAGGAGCAACCCAGGGCGGATGTCCCTCTGGAATGGAAACTGGTGGAACGATGTTTGCGGATGATTGAGAACTAATGATGGGATTACGAGGGGCAAGATTGAGATAGGTAGTTTTGCTTTGAGGATTCTTTGAAATATTGGCGATGTCTCGAGGAGGCTGTTGTGATATTCGTTGCGATGCTTCTGTTTTATATTTGTTGATTATTTAATAGGAGTTTCACTCACCATCAAGTAGCTGGATGCATTGCTGCTGATGGATTCCCTCTTCCTCGGAGACCCAAAGTCTCTCTGTACCAGTGACGTCATCTTCCTCTCATATTACTCATCGAATTTTAACACCGTGTCTCGCGGGACCGTGGTAACTAATCAGAACCGACGCGACACTGATCAACTTCGGCTTAACGAACACGAACCCGCACTGACGATAAACACGGAATATGAATTCACTCGGAACTGTCGCGCATCGTGGAACTGGTATCTGTAACAAAGAACGAGGAAATCATTGTATTAGTCATCTGCTACTAAGATTCCATTCAGCTATATTATACCTATTGCATAATTTTGTATTGTCATCATAACAACGCACGCCTGCACAGTTTCAAGACAATTGAATTGGTATTGTATAATACCCAATGAAAAGTGTTCCGTTTTGCCCCACTTGCAGTCATTTAGTTAACATTTAATATATGTAAGTACTTCATCGTGAAGTAAAGAACTTTTTAATACGTCAAAATGTAGCGTAAGGACTATAGAATCTAACGATGTGCTTACCGTTATTAATTTTCGAAATTCAAGTGCCGAAAAGTGGTCGAAAGTACACCACAATATTGAAACGTCGATACCGGAAATTTTTCTATCTCTCATAACGGAAAAATAACGTGTGCACGGGTCTATGGTCTGTCACGAAATGCTGTGAGGACCCTTTGGTTCCATGTCACGCGATACTAACTCATCCGCAGCTCTTATCTAAGAGAAACATAGATGTTCCGTTTTACCCCACTCACCCCTACGATTTTTTCCGGCGAGAGTTGTACAATAACAGGCTTCATATTGAATTTTCTGTTTATTTAATTATGTTCCTAAAAAAAAATCCAAAAGTGACTGTAATTTTGCTGTAACCCCTTAATAAGGCGAAGAAAGCATTAAAAATAAGTATTTCAGAATATAATTCCAACTCAACAATATTAAAAAAAAAATACTTCAAGAAACCCACTTAGGGAACCAATCGTAGGGGAGAATGGGTAATGGCGGTCACTTAAGCAATAATTGTAATAAAACAAAGATGTAAGGTGCAATATACTTGAAAATGATTTTTTTGTAAACTTAAACTATCAACCTATACGTAGGATACGAAAATAATTAATTTTATATTGAATTATTCAATGAAATTACAAAAAACAAAAAATATGTGCTTTTCCGCCATCGTCTACACCTACGGGTAATAGCAGTCACGCTCAATACAGTGTGCCTTCCAAGCTTTGGGTCAGACATTTGTTTCTTTACCCTCGATTGCAGAGTTGAAAGGGGGATATTTAATAATTTAGATACTTTTCGCATGGATTGTCCATCTTGAAAAAGCTTCACTGCGTTTTTAAGTACTTCAGCAGTCCACTTGGCTTTTGCAGTTCTTCTAGTGCGAATTCTTGCCATCTACAGAATAAAATTGTTCTAATGAAGAAAGTTTTGTTTATTTTACACTAGTGAATAATGATAATCACGTTACGGGCACTAACAGTCAAGTGACCATCATTGCCCGCATACGTGTTCATTGATAAGATTGAAGATTAGAATGAAATTTAATATAAATATATTTAATTTAAATATGTAATCCTTTTCCTTGATAGAATATCTATATTTACGTAATTTTGAAATGTAAAATAAGCTTCAGAATTAGTACTTACCTCTTATGTTGTGTACACGAAATATTACATCGACGATGTTGAAAACACAAAAAGGCTAGTTTTCCTTGGTTGCTTAACAACGACGAAGACGAAATCGTTCAACAATATAGCGAATGATGTCGTGGAACGTAAGGAAAAGAAATTGTACATTTCGGACATACCGTTTTATAATAACAATACTGACCGCCATTGCCAACTGACCGCGATTGCCTCATTCTCCCCTAATCCAATAAAACCAAAATAAATTCAGTTATACTCGCAGAATCACATTTACCGTGCCACCGAATTAACTCATTCACAAATGACGCAGATAGATAAACCTGTCGAGCGAGTTTGCACAAAAAGTGCCCGTCTCAATTCTCAAATCATTACCGCTCCGTTCCGAGCGCATCGTTTGAGCTTTCACCTATTTGTCAGAGGCGATACTCGTGGTATACATATTCGCACAATGTGTTCAAGGTGTTACGACTGCCCGGCCGGGACCCTTTTCATCGCGGCGTAGCCGTGGCACCTTTTCTCCCGTCGAATTTGGCAGTAATTTGCAGCGATATTTCATCGGTTCCATGTGCAGGGCCCGAGGGGCAGGGCAGAGGGGTTTAAATCGTAAGCTCCGCTAAAGCGTCGGCTTACGGCGTCGTCGTTAAACTGCGCGGACCTCGAAGCTTGTTCCTGGATCTTCGGATTTACGAGCGCGGATTAAACCGATGAATACGGTGTGAAAGACACCGCGAGAAATTGCGCGAACGTTATTTAGCGACGGGACCCCTGCCCGCCTTGAGACAACAATTTCTCGCGGGATGCGTGCTCCGGGAAGAAATCCAGCGGGAATGGTTGGGCATGAATTGCGCGCGCCATATACAACAGATTGTTCGATCGCTTCTCTTCGTACGAACAAACCGCGCTGGGGCTGTTCTAGAAATATGTTGCGCTGCTTAGCGAGTTCTACCTTCGTCTAAGCTCGGCGTTTTTTCCCCAGTTGAAATACGACTGTGATAATGGCGACAATAATCAGCGTTAGTATATTGTCAACCCACGTGGAATTTCACTTCCCCGTGGTGAGTTTTCGCGAACAGAGCCGAGGAACAGACTATCCAGCAGTTTCGCGTTATCTACCATAATTTTCCCTTTATCTCCTTCGCGGATAGAAAGTGTCAAAGCGGGGCGTAATAAAGTTTCCTTTATCTTAACGGCCCGTTCAGAGGACAATTCCGAAAATCGATGCACAATTCGGAGTGTTATTGTAAAATATATATGAGCAGAAATACCGGCCACGTGTTTCCAAGTCGTAGATATCACTTCCCTGTTCCACCAGTAAATATTACTCTATTACAGTATCGCTGGATCGCTACTTTCATCGCGGCTTCGTACGACCGCGTCATTTATTTACGGGACACAGATTTACAGGACGGATGTTACGGCATTTTAAGGCGACGCATATTCACCGCGTACGCATAAATAACGAGCACTCGATCAGCCGCGTTGGCTGTTCAATCGAATAATAACTGTTACGACTTTGTTTGCTGCTCTCGTTCAGAGCCCCGCGCCGATCATTCGCCGGTAATATTATTTAATCACCCGTGCAACAGCTGTTGAATACTTAAGTCACTCGATGTAATGGGAATAAATTCATTGGCGATACACAGCCGCCGCTCGATTTCCGCGTCTTCAAATAACTGAAACGCTTGAACAAACCCAACTACCGGATCACGAATCAATTAAAGCGAAATCATTCATTCATTCCTCGCGTGAAACGTCGTTCCGAAGCGGAGCGTGCTCGTCGTAGGCCTTCCTATAACCGTCCATGGCGTCACCAACGAAGATCGTTCGGGCGATTTCGCAAGTCGATTTTAATCGAGACCAATCAGGCCAATGACTGTCAGCCAGCAAACGGTGACGTTGGAGCGTTTCATGGGAATCGTGACTCGGCGGCACGAAAATCGTCGATCCGTGGCAGCGATAAAAACGCCGCGACGTCGCGAGAAACCCGGCAAAAATCGCGGCTGACTTTAACGACAGCGGGGCGCGGTGGTTTACGTTCGGACGGTGGCACAACAGGGTCCAAAATGCGGCCCCATGGGGGTCAAGGCGAGCGGTGAATGTCGATGGCTTGATTAAAGCCGCGGAACTTCGATTGTCCGTCGCGAATTTCGACCGAGCATTATGAATTTTCCACGTGACGCCGCTCGTAAATTCGCGTCGAGTTAAACTCCCCCGGGGGGTGTAACGATTGGGCACGAAAAACTGCGCGCAGTGGATTGATATTACGAGCCGCGACAGATCCCTGGGGACACCATCACGCTCCCATTCGATTCGGAGGATTGATCGTAAACATTCTCTCTGGATCGAGTCGTATCTAGTGCGGGAATTAATCTTGATGGATAATATTGCCGATAATCTACGGGTTTCAACGATCTCTACGAAAAGAGTTCGACTGCTGTGAAGGCAGGCGTATTCTGAATTCTTTATTCTGATGAATAACTAGTAAATAAAGTAGCATTTTAAAATGTTACTGTTAGAGAATAGTCAGCAAGAGATGATATTTGTGTAGGGATAAAAGGTTTGTTATTTAACGAAGTTTAAGCGCCTCTGTACGGAGCTTCAGCGAAATTCGATTTCACGCACTCGCAAACCTCCCCTAGCGTGGGTCGAATTTACCGGTAAATTCATATTTAGACGCGGTTTACATTGATCCACAGCCACTCGATGCTCCTTGACTGAGCTTTCCGGTCTCTAAATTCGATTCAGCTTCTACGGTGGATCGCGCGCGAGGGGAAGTCCCCGCCGTGAAAATCTAGCCAACAATGCGGCAAATTGTGCCTCGTGTTATAGCTGCACATGCGTGTTCAGCGAGGAAGGGGCCCCGTGGATGAAATATAATTAAGGAATTATTAAATTCATGGGAGTTACTTCGATCGATCTCCCATGGCTGGAGTCTTCGTCGTAATATAATACTGCTGTTATTAAATCTGCCCCGCTATACAGGGTGAACTACGCAACCTGAACCTCTCCACTTCTTCGGAGGAACCCTTAAAAGGGAGTATAAAAAAATTCGCCGGTACAATATGTAGTTTAATTCGAAATACAACTTGAACACAGGAACGGAGAAGTTTAAAGTACCTAAGGAATTTTCAAACTCGTAACGGTGTTTCCAGATTGAAGGCAACACCTGAACAGAGATACTTTTCTTATAATTTTTTATGCAAACGACCCGAGACTCGCGAAAATTCGAGGATCTCCCCCCAGAGGAGGGTGACAACCCAGCGATTCTAATAACTTGGCGAAACTTGCTGCGTTTCCACGTCGACCCCTCGGCGAACAAGTCGGGCTAGGATTGAATTTCGGCCCTTTTAGCCGCGGAGTCGCTATTAAGAATGGGTCTCGACGTGGAAGTTCCCGCCGTGAGACCACTCCGGGACGCGACGTCGAAACTGGGGTTCATATTTTTCGTTATTGGGGGACAAAGTCGTGTCACGATCGTACGGCTTGACAGGGAAATTGCACGCTGACGTGCACGCCCCTGTTTAGTTTTATCGTGCTTCTTCCTTGAGCAGGGAGCAGGGGGCGGGATACCACGTCTCCCAAGCGGTAAGAGGCGTCTTGATTCACCCTCTAAAAGGAATACACATCTCTCGGTGTACTCTGCGCGATAGAATACGGTAACTTCTGTATGATATGGGGAAAACTGTTTCCTCGTAGCAGCTACGAGTTTTCAACTTCTTTGGTATTAAGATAGACTCTCACTACGCCTCGCCTCGCTTCGGCGCTGACTCCGAGCCGTGGATTCTTCCTCGAGAATATGTATTCTCTCTGGAGGAATAGAAGCGAGGCGTAGTGAGAGCCTGCATTTAGAATTCTGGAGCGTGAGTGATGAGCAATACTAAAGCACACGCGTGTAATCACACAAGTTAGATGCTAAGAAATTCTGATTTTTAAATTAGAAGTTGCTGTGTGGCAATATGAATTATTTTCAGAGTGGAATAAGTAAATCAGAGTGAAACAGAATTGATACTAAAATTCTAGTTACTTAGAAGTCTAAAACCTCTTCGACATCCCTTTCGCCAATTCAAAGTCAAAATCATCCGATCCAGGGGATCGCTGTTTTCATTCAAAACGAGATGCAAACCGACAACCGTCATCCAGGAATCCCTCCCCCCACCCAGAGATCTCGCCGAGGGATTTAATAAAGTCGGAAGCAGGTGTCATGAGCGAAACGCAAAAACGTCAAAAGTAATAAGCCTCTGGGAGCTTTCCCTGAAAAGCCCACCCCCTATTCTCTCGTTCGGTTTCATTCCTCGAATAAAGCTGCAGACGATAGAACTGTCGATCAATCCGACCGCTCGTAGACGTAATCTCCACATTTTCGCCTCGTTAGACGTCCGTGGAGCTCGCGAGTGGGGCGGTATTCCGCGGAAGAGAGGCTCGACAGGGGATGAATGAGAACTCGAGGCGACTAGGGAGGCGTGCTTTCGAAAGAAACTCAGAAACGTGGTCCATTGTGCGCGTAAACGCGCGTTTAACGGGTTTCCAGGCACAGGTGAAGGGAGGGATGCCTGAGCAGAGGGCGACACCTGCTTTCGTCGAAAGTTTTAATTAAACAGATGCGTAAATTTTTAGCAGCTCTTGAATGCCCATCGGGCGACACATCTCTGATCAGCAACACGAGAAAAGGGTACGACAGATTCACGATGGACGGTCACGATATGAAATTAGCTTGAATTGGCTCAACCGTTTGGCCCGCATACCCGTATGCCTCTCAATGGAAACGAGCCTTGATACGCGTGTTTTCTTCTTCTCCTCCTCTGCCTTGAGAAAACCACTGGTTGACGCTTCGACGAGATGCGAAAGTGCCTCTATTAGAAAACTTTATTTACTTGACAACTTTCAAACTGTCACAAGCTCGAGGCACCATTTCATTTTTGTATTCGAAAGTTTAAAAACAAGTTGCCTCGCAGCCTCCCTGCGAGGAGCATTCTTCCTCCACGGTGCTTAGCAGAAATTCGAAACGCTGCGCGGTTAAGACGATAACTCAACGACATAAAACCCAATGGACACTAACCGCACAGTCGATTGCAAGAGATCGCTCCGTTTGGTTCGCGGCGAGCGTCGATGTAAATTACTATTAATGAAACGGAACGTAACGGTGCAGCATCTAAATTGAGGCGATACGGTTTCTTTATCGCGCGAAGGGCAAGGGGGAGCGGGTGACTCGAGAGACAGATGAGGCTAAGTAGTCGGACTGTTGGTGGGTGGAACGATAAGTTAGCGAGCAACAAGCTTAAACAGAGTTTAAAAAATACACACACGCAAGCTTCCTGTTTCACGCGTGTACAGGCTGGTTCAAAAAAGGGATTCGATAAATAATCTACGAGCGCGGTAAGAGAATGAAAATTGCAGAAAGGCCGTCGGGGGTTTAAGAGCCTTCTTCTGTGCTCCTTGGTCGTACTTCACACACGGTCGATGCTCGCAACGGGCGTTCTATTATCAGAGAATCGTTGCGAACGATTTATTATTTCGTGGAGGGCGAGCAATCAGCGTAATTGGCGGTGGGAGCGCGAAACGGGAAGCACAGCTAACTGTACACGAGCCACGATAAATAACGCGATACCAGATCATGGTGCGAGCCTGCGAATTCGTGCAAGAATTTTCGAGAGGACCTGGCGCGCACTTTACACGGTTTCGTAGCCGACTGTTTCGTTTCCAAGGCGAGAGCATTCCGTAAAGGCATCGAGCGTAGTTCCTGCACGAGCCGAATGAATCGTTCCCTTCGTCGCCGTGCAGGAAGGTGAAAAAGACGGCAAGTGTAACGCGCCTTAAATTACGAAGACAGAACCGAAAGTACCGTGAGACTACTCGTTTTGGTAGCTCCTGCGAACTCTGCTGGCTTCAATTAACATATCTCTCTCGTTTCGCGTGGAAACTCAATCTAACGAGAATCATCCAACTGTTCTGCGTATTAAAATTCATTATGTATTGAAATCGGCGTAATAAAATTATACTCATCGTCTAACTAATTTAAAATTCATTTCACAACAGTCGCAAGTCTCTCAAAATTAAGCTTCCCAAAAGCACGTGGCAATATTCCATCCAAAATAGAAGGACAAACATGGTAGAATCTTATGAGAACGATTAAATGTGTTTCTATAGGCGAAGGGGAGGAACGATTATTAAAATAGAGCAGCAACGTACCTAACACGTGTCTTGCATAAACATGAGCACGTCCACGAGCGGATGGCGTCACGGAGCACCAAGTGGTTCGATGAATTATAGAAATTCTCCACGACCAAAATTGTAATCCTTTGAAGCAGCCACGTGTCAGCCCCAGCAGTGGCACAAAGAGCCAAGATCCAAGGGGTGAGAGGGGTCTTTCAGACTCGTCTTCGCGTTTGTTCACACGTGGACGCACCCACTCGACGGACGACGGGCAACAACCATCTCTCGACTGTCTACGACTTCACTCGACCACGGTCAACAAGACACTGAACCGCCGCCCTTGCCTTCGGTACCATTCAGGTACCTTTGCTGGCCCATCTAGAACCTAAACAAAAGAGGCTGGTTTGCGATCGTCGTTGTTGCCCGCCTCGGTACACACGAATCGCAGGTAGCTCGATGGGTCTCCAGATTCCTTTTCTACCCTCCGGGCTGCAGGTATTATTGCTTCGATATTGTTTTCACTGGTGGATCTTGGATGGCCAATTTTCCACGAAGAATGTTAAATGTACCTTCTTGGTGAATTTGAAGATCCTGATTTTTGGCTATGGACTGAATTGTTTCGATGATTTGTGATTTGTTAATGGAGGGATGAAGTGTCTTTCAGTTACAAGTATTTCTCAACTAAGATGAGAAGATGGTTCTTCGTGGAAAGTCAGGTCGTGGCTTCTAAAGAGTTTCGCGAGTCCGTTGCTCGTCAATAGACGTCATTACACCGACGACGTACCAGTTGGTCGACGAAGGAATAACCCCTTTCGATATTCAAACAACTTTCCACCACAGGTATCCTTGACGGTCTGCCAGTTGCTGGACGAACAGATGATATCCATTCAGCAAGACCTGCCTCTCTCGGCTTTGTCGTTCAATCAGAAGCGTTGCGCCGATCGTGTGCCAGTTGGTGGATGATCAGCTGATTCTTCGATGATAGAAAGTGAAGAGCCGAGGCTAGACAAAGTTGCCACTAATTCTTAACTACGCTTGTGCCACTTGAGGAACGAGAAGATAATGAGTGAAACGCCCGGGCAGCTCAGTTTCTTGTCCCTATTCTTCAATTATACGTTCCCATTGGTCTCATTGCTCCAACGACGAGTCAATTAACGGAGGAAGGGACGATCTCCTTTCGATGATAGCCAGTGAAGCGGCGGCTGCTTGCCTATGCTCCATCTCTCGAATACAGATCTCATTGCACCAATAATGCGCTGCTAAGTGGGCGACGAATCGAGGAACCGTTAAAGCCAGACGGCAGATCGAAACCAGCCGCGAACCTCGAGAATCGAAAATTTAGCAAGACGCCGCGGAAGAGGGCGACGACCAGGAGAAAGACTCCAGCACCACTGGTTGCGGCATTAACATCATCATCACCATCAACCTCCTCTTCGTCAGCACCACCACCACCACCACCGCCACCATCCGCCAACCATTACCACCAGCACTGACAACGGTGCCCTTAAAGCCTGTCGACTTTCACGGAGCTCGCGCGTACCGCGGCCTACTCGAGCGCAAACAGTAATAATTCGTCGCTCCGTGGCTGTTAACTCTCACTGGTGCGGACGAGATGCACACGCGTGTGCATAGAGAGAGATAATAGCTGAGCGCACACGTACCACGTAAAACTCGGAATGGAGTAAAAAAACAGGGGATGGGATTCTTTAATCGCTCCGCTCCTGCTGCGATCCGATATGAAAATACTTTGCCGAGCAAAAGTTTTCATTTCGAGGACGTTTACAGGGGAATATAATATTTTTTCAACGCTGAAAAATTGAGAATTAGCGTTTCGAAATATTTCACTCATCTGCTTTTATAAGAGAAATGAAAATTCGAGTAATAAAAGAAGGCTGGCGCAGTGTATTCGCTTTTTATTATCGTCAGTTTTAAGTGGCGTCCACAAAGGGCGACGTCGCCAAAATTTCATTCGACGAAAGGGTAATTTTTGCCCCGTCACCTCGGCGAGATGCGATGCGGATAACGCATCGCGCGGACATAAAAAAGAATACAGTGGAGCGAGAGGGGAAAAGACGCGGAGGCGCGTGTTGAGGCTGTCGCTGAATCATGCAACTAAAATATACCGAGTGTACGTTTGGTACGTTGCCTCGGGTACGTCTTCATTAAAAGAAAAGGAACCGAGGGGCGGTGTTCCAGCTGTTTATTAATAAACGAGACCGCGGTGGAAGCGTTTGCACCGCGAGAGCCGAGGAAAGCTTTTACCAGTGCATTGGACGAAATGGTCAAGCTCTAACAGCGAAACAAGCCCCTGAAAAAGTGAGAGTAGCTTGTTTAAAAGTCACGTGAATTATGGTCGCTTCTCGGTTGACACCTTGTAGGTTATGAAACTCAGTGTGAGTCGAACCATGATTCCCTTCCAAGAAAACTGGATCCTTTTGAGAAGATAACGACAAGTTGCTGGCTCCTCTCGAAGCAAAAGCTTCTCTAAAACTTGATTCTTGTGAGAACACTCGAAAGATGTTACGCTAATTTCCTATGGTATTGCCAATTAACTGCAACAAGGTAAATAATTACATTCGCTACTTCCGTTAGGGTGTCTTTGTTCAGTCGTTCGCAAGAGTGTTTATAATTAAAGAAATTACAGAATCGGGACACGTACTCTCGTCGTGTAACGTCATCAAAATTCCCTAAAAATTATCCAAATACTCCTGGACATAATGGCAAAAGATTGTATTATTATTATTGCGTAATCGGTGATGATCATTGTCGCGTAATCGAAGAATATTCGCGTACAAAGGCGAAGGGAATATGAAACCAGTATTTGTGCTCCAATATCGTAAAACGTCACGTCAACTTTCGTTTATACTCCGTCATACGCAAAAGGTATTATCCCTGCTCATCCCACCAATACTCCTGCATCGGACCATCACCTACATCGTTTGGCTCCATTAAAACAGAAAAAAAAAAAGAAATTGAAGCTCAGTGTACAAAACGAATATTTTCAGCGCGCGGAAGGGATAAAAGCCACTCCCTCCCCTTGAGCACTCGTAATGTCGTTATACGCCGACAGCAATTCGTTCGGCGCAGCAATAATTCGGCAGCAATTAAATCAAAAAACGATCCGCCCGGCTCTAATTGCCGAGTGTCAGGCTTCATTACGATCCAGCTTTGTTCTCCCCGGTTCAATCCCCTCTATTCGAGTCAAGCGTCATTGATTCGCTCGTAATATGCAAGGATTCCGTAATGCTGGCTAATGCAATCAAAGTGCCTCTGTGACCGCGATACGACGTGAATGAAAATAAAAAAATTGCTAATTTCTAGTTGGTGAAACCGAGACGGAGGCTCCGTTCAATTTCTTTTTTAACCACTTATGTACTTCACTGAACAAACTCTCAATAACCAGACAGATAGTTTTTGATAGAAAAGATATGAATTAATATCGACGCGACATTTTTTAGCTATCCCCCGATCGATCAACGAATCGCGTCTCACGTTTGAAACGCCGGTAATGTTTATGGTGAGGCCTGTTTTAATGGAAAAATATACACGAGAGATGAGTGGATCGCCACGAAAAGTTGGAGGCCCGGTGGCTGCGGTGAAGATTATTTTGAGGAGCGCTACGATTTTAGTTTGTTTATCGTGAAATGGACGCGGCTCGTTCGGTAACTCAGGAAACGGATACGATTATGCGCGAGCCTGTGTGCGACCGTGTACGCTAAACGTCGGGACCGTAAAAACATCAGCGATACGAGACGAAATCATTCTTTTACCCGTTTCCTGTGCCATCCGTGAAACATTCATCTCCGCCTCAACACTCTCCACGACCAGCACAGCTCCATTTTCAGAGCATTCGTTTGAGAAATCAAAGGTCCAAGAAATCTCCCACGTCATTCGCCATTAGACGAAGTTCTCTAAACGTCTCGAATACTTCCCTACCTCGCTCACGTCATTCATCCTCGCCTAACGCATTCTTCTAACTAAAAGCAGTTGTCACTTGTCACCCACGTTTGGGCATTGCGACCATCGGTATGCTAATCGAATGCCTTGCCACTTGCAATTACGCAGAATATAGAGGAGCCATCGACTAACCGGGCTCCTAAGTGCCCGATGGATTTTACCGTGAAAGTAGAATAATAATTGACAATCGAAATGAGGCCTCGCGAGTCGGAAGGCCTGGAACAGATCGGCGATCGCGCGCGAACCGGTAACGCGACCCGTTCCTTCCCTTCGTCTGCTATCGGCGCAAACGAGAATATCGGCAGATTAAACGGTTCAGCTGGCGATAGAGAGAAAACGAGTTTGTGAGTCACATCGTGCCGGAAGAGAGTGCGAAGCACACGAGGCCCGACCTTTTTCGTCCTCCGTGCCCGGAGGTTCGCGAGTCGCCCGGCAAATCGCGAGGAAGAGAAGCACTTTCGTGTTACGCAAATTGGTTTATGGAAAAGGACGCCTCCTGGGGCGGATAGGACGGAGAAACTGGGGGGATTTAAAAGAGAAAGAAAGAATCTACAAACCGAGACTGAATACGATACACGATCGGCGATAATAGAAGGCACTGGTCTAAGCGAAGGCTGGTAGCCCCTCGAAAAGAAAGCTCTCGAACTACGTAGCAACGGTACGCGCTCCACCCAACTTTTGCGACTGGAAGAAAGTTCACCGTCTCTTTTTCCCCGCTGCCAGTGGAAAAAAATGAACGTCAAAGGCCGTGATTGGGAACGAGCCGACAAAAGACGCGAGAAGCAAGTTTCGAGAGGCCACTCTGATTAGGAACGGGAGGGTGAGAGTGTATTCTTTTTTTCTCCTTTCGAGAGGGGTCGTAAGGCGCGTCGTAGGGAGGGGGGAGGTAGAAGCACGAGGCCGCAATTTGCTTTAAATTTGCCCGCAGAAAGTAGGTTGCCCGAATCGGCGCTGACTGAAAGCTAATTCAGCCGGCGGGTACGGAGGCTGCGAGTTTAATTGAATGGTAATTAGCATCACAAAGGGCAGCCTTTAAACGCGGCGGGGCGCGCGATTAATTTATTAGCCGGTCGCCCGAGCTTTCGCTCGTAATCGCGCGTCCCCGAAAAACCCGTTAACGTCCGCGGTTCATTTATTAATCTTTCTTTCCCTCCGCGACACAGAGATTTATAAGCCTCTTAATTCAGTGACAACCGACTCTCGCGATATCGTGCGCATCGGGCACGGGGAACACCGTAACGCGTCCGTGTTCCAAGATTTCACGGGAATTTTCTGCAACTGACACTGGCTGCGATACGTTTGCAAAAAAGCTGGCTAGTCGGGGAAGGGTTACGACGCAGCCTCGATTTACTTTATCAAGAGAAATCATCCTCGTTCCAGCTCGCGCACCATCGGCCGGAGAGAGAGGGAGAAAGAGTTCCAAAGAACGAAGCCAGGGGAAATGAGACTGACTCCATTATTGCCTATCAGCTCCTTTCATTCTACATTGCTATAATTCTGGGCGAGACGCGGCATGCTTATCGACAAGACGTTCGTTACGCAAGCTCGCGCCGCAGGTCTCGGGCCAGGATTATTACCGCTAATTAAAGGCGTTTAATTAGGGCGACTGGCGGCGTCGCGAGGGTCACGTTATTCTCATGCCAGGGATCCTTCGCCGCGATTCCCTTCTGCAAGAGCTCGTTCCCTTTTCCACGATTCTCGTAACCCCCTGTTCCCTCTGCGCTCGTTCGTTTTCTTTTCGCGTGTTTGCCCCATCTGGCTTTTCTTCCGCGTTCCCTCGCAGGATGTAGCTAGTTTCGTCCGCACGCGAATCGTGATCGTTGGCTCGTTAACGAGAGGAGAAAGAGGATTTGGTCCCTTTCAGGGCTGAAGGATGTGCTTTTTGGGGGGACCTCGGGTCTTGGGAAACATTGTCGCGGCTCCAGGATAGCCAGAGATCCTCGCGCGTGTAATAAAAAGATTTCGTCACCCGGTGACGTTAAATCGAACCCGAAGAATTCGATCGCGCAACACCGGCCTTCCTTCACCCACATCTGGGCGATGCGTGCTCGTTTCCACGCAACCATCCGCGAAATCATAACGCCGACTTTCTCTGTTATCGAGCACGCATCCTGAGCTCAGGGACACTTTCGGCTCTCCAGAGCGTTTGGGAGCGCGAACATTCGCGGTGGAATCCACTATCGCCGTCGCTGATTTGTATTCGAGTTCCCCGACTGGAAAGCAACGTGTCCACGATTTTGTGTAATGAGAGAGCTCTTCGCATTCTTGCCCCTCCAAGAGTGAATGAGGAATGCGAGCGATCCGTAACAAAAGCCTTCTTCAACGGGACGAAAGGGGGAGGAAGGGAAGATCTCGTTGAGAGCACGAGACGATCAGGTGGAAATTAATCGCGGAGAGACGAAATCGAGGCGGGTAGAGAAAGGAAAAAAATGCAATTATCGAGCAGGCGGAGAGTGGCCCTCGGAGTAATGGCCGCAGGATGGCGACGACGAAGACGACGACGGCGGGGGTAGTTTCTGGGCAGATGGTCCTGTTTTAAGGGTATCTCTCGAGATACAAGGGTTCGACATTAACGCGAGTCTTCTGGCGCAGAAGGGTCCAAGAGGAGCTGGACAAAGCGAACAAACATCTCCAACTCGCTCCACGAGTTGGTAGTTATACCCGATTAAACCGCGGAGCAAAGGGATTCGAGACACCCACTCGATCGCATGACCACGGTGGAGGTAATACATAGAAACTATGCTAGAAAGATACTTCGTTGGCGGTTCATAATTTAACACCTAATTCCAAGCGCGAATGATGTCTTCGTACGATAGTTATTCGCTAAGAGCTCGCAGCTCGGGACCGGCAAAGTATCAACGCTTTCAGTAACTCTGATTCACACTTGCTCCCGTCAGGACAGGTTGAGCCAGAAGTGGTGGGGATAGCGCCGAGCTCTGAACGTGCAGGCCAAACCAAGCTCTTAACGAATAAAAACTGTACTGCGTCTAGAGCGCGTTACATCGAGATTGGCGAACAGAGTGCACCTAAAATTTGGTGCAACCGTGAAGAAGATGATTCATCGTGAAACCATTCATTGAACTTTGGAGAATTCAACCGAGAGCACGTAATTGCGAATGAAAGTTAAAGAGTGTAATCTGCTTCTGCCCCGTTTTCGTGCAACACAATAAATCAGCGCCCAAGATTGAGCAGCAGCCATGTATGATCAAAGGATAATTCGGGATGGAGCCTGGCTGTTATCGCGTTATATAAAATCACCAAGCTTGTCATCGAGTTGAAAAACACCGCCTTCCCATCATAATTCCGTCGCAAATGCCAAATTATCAAAATTGCGAATGCTGGCTAGCAGCATTTAAGATCGTACGAAACGTTTATAAAGAGATGCCTGGTCGAAGAAGCCTCCACTTCCTTGATATATATAAAGAAGGCATTTGCTTAATCTGTTCCTGTCATTGATCCTTGTCAGTGTTTTCGGTTTGCCTATTTCGGCAATGTTTCGGAATATGTACGTTGAATGGCTGCTTTGTGCGAGTTTGTTCGTGTCTACAGAGTACGGGCTGGTGAAAGGTGTAAGTTCTCCTTTGTTAGAACATAACGTGCAAAAGTTCGATCGATCGATTAACGTTGCCACTGCTCTAATCTAAGGTATTTTGTTCGATTATCGTGATAAGGGTTTTTGTTAACGAACCGTAGGAGCCGAGCCGCGAACAACTGGAGAAAGTATCCAAGAGTATGCGGAACTCTTGCTTGCAGAAAATTGGCACTACCGAAGGTAACGTTCACAGGCATAAAACATTCGCATTGCCCTTGTTTTTCATCTATTTTATCGCGTTTCCAATTCCGTAAGTCCAAAGTCCATTGGAAATAAAATATGCTGCCAGTAGCGCACTCGGAATTCGATATTGTGGGAAGCCGAGTTGAACGGTTAAAAATATTTTTAATGCAAATTCAATAGAGTTCATTAAGTGATTATAAAAAATTATTTAAAGAATAAAGTCCGGTCTTTTGTTCATTTTACAAGACTCTTGAATTACTTTTTCTTTGGGGGTGCCAGGGCCCCTTGGGCCTCTCTCTGGGTGCGGCGCTGATGCTGCCGAGTATTTGCGGCGCTGACATTGATTCGATAAAGAAAAGTTATACGAAAAAGCTACAATTGTGCGAATGATTGCAGAACGGGTGCTGGGGCTAAGAACAGGAGACTTCCCCGATGACAACGATCTTGCCTGCTACACGAATTGCGTCATGAAATCGTTGAGAACTGTAAGACGAAACGCTTTGTATTATTACTACAATCCGAATTGAAATTAAACGAGTGTTTCCTTGCGCACTGTTACTACTTTCTGTTTAGTTCAAGAACGATGCCATCGATTTCAAAATGCTGCTTAAACAAGTAGATGCGTTTATGCCGGCTGATATAGCACCTCGACTGAAGGCTGGCATAAGAAAATGTGCACAGGAAGGTGAGTGAAAGCTATATCTTATCAAAGCTCATCGAAAGAATAGCCTTTTCCAGCAAATACGAGTCAATGTTTAATAACAGAAAAATATCGGGAACAGTTGTTTTAAGCTTAATTCTCATTTCGCGTGCACTAGTTTCATTCCTAAGCAATATCTTATCGAACAATAATTGCTCGAAGACCACTGAATTCTCCACCAATGTACACAGAGTATACTGGCGACGGGTGCGAAATGTGCTACAAATACGTGCAGTGCTGCTACAACGAGGATCCGGAAATATTTTTCTTCCCCTAAAAGAAACCGCGGTGCACGCGGTTCCAAAGTGGAGTTTACCCACTTACGTCACTCGCATTGCACAATGTCAGCGAAATTGCACGGCGCGAGCCGAGGCAGCGCAGGAAGATGAAAGAAAAGAGTCATATTATTTTTGTGACGCAATAAACATCAGGACAGTATGAAAGTCGAAACGAGATGCTCGCGAATCCTAGAGAAACAAGGGATTTATTCAAACTGTTACGCAATGCTTTGATCATAATTCTTGCCCCTGAAGCTCGCCTATGAATAACCACGCATGCTTTAGGGAGTTTCATTCGACATCGGTCGCACTGTAATTATCCCTTTTTTCCCTGGGATTATGGGTACAATATTTCTTTTAAATTGACCATTTCAAAGTCGATCGCGCAACCGCTTCCGCGCGCTTCCTTCTTCCGACCGCGTGTAGACTTGACCATGAGCGCGAATGAGGCAAGTCGAGTCCGAACCGAATGCCTCGGCTGTGTCCAGAAGGCCTAATCTTCCAAAAAATTATGATTTTATCCAAATACTATTTCTTTTTTGCTCCCCATTATTTTCATACTACATGTGCAAATTTATTTCTAATTCTGTTACGAATAAAGGGCGTCCCAGAACGTTTGCCACCTGGGCCTTTTTCCTTAAGGGAGGAGGCTTACCTAGAAATTTTCGATTTTTATATTTTGTTAGTACAACATCTTGAAAATAAACCCCGAAAGTGTCAAGTTAATCCGACCAAAATTTACAAAATTATACGCCTGTAAGTAAGTAGGTGTTCCTCGGTGTAGCGCTCAGAATTCTTTTTACCACAAAAAATACTGAAATATCCGTCAGAATCTTTCCACTAGACTAATATTTAATAATAAAAGTTCATCGGTTTTTTTTTCTAGAAAAAATTCCCAAAGAAGCGTGTTGTTTTGACCGTTCTAGGTAGGCCTCCCCCTTAAAGCCGCCACTGTGCCTCGGGGTGGAAAATATAAGATCTTTCGTTCTATGCGTCCTGTACAAAGTTTCACCCGATGCACTCTGCATGTCTCAGAACCAGAGATGGGCAAAAAATTATTTGAAACAAAAATTTCGTACGCAAACTTTTATTTCATATAATTCTTTGCCCATCTCTGCTCAGAACACATCGTCGACACTTGCATGCTCATACGCAAGTAGCGGCCTCGGCTTGCCTCATTCGCCTCGTGCTCAAGTACACGCGTCCTTCCCAACTTCCCGTACTGAATTCCAGTTCATTAGATCAACCACGGGGTATCCACTAATTATACAGAACTATAAATCCATCCGAGGTATTAGACGCGGTTTCGTCATCGCATAATAGTAATTTATTACATTGCCGGGTCAGTTCCAACACACTTTGTTAACCTCCGGAATTGTTCTGGAAATTGGAGGTTACGGGTGCGGCTTAATTACACACCGATACAGTAAACACCGACGGTGTCACCCGGGACGTGAAAATTGTTCGTTCTCCTACCAATTCGCCTACAGGACCATTATAAAAGAGTTTGGCTCGCGCGATTGTCGGTGATCGTGTACAGGCCGAGTGCTCGTGGTCTAGATTTCCACCTCCACAAGAAGAATCCAGTGGGACAGTGAGAAAAACGAAGGAGAACGTGGTGTAAGAGATAGGAAAGATGAAGCGGTTTAGCGTTATCCTGCTAGTCGCTTTGACACTCGTCTTTCTGGCGGTCAGGAACGCCGAAAGCGTGAGTTGATCGTCCATTCAATATTACCGATTCCCGATCGGCCAATCAAGTGTACACGCGGACTATTTTTCGGCACGCAGAAAAAGCTCACCATTGAAGAGGCGAAGAAGACGATAAAGAATCTGAGGAAGGTCTGCGCGAAGAAGAACGACACCCCTAAAGGTATCGTTCACTTTGCAATATTCCAGAATGAAATAATGAACTTCAAGTTCCACACTAAAAGTACGATCTTCCGTAGTTCATTTAGAATATCGTATTACACTTTAATAAGCATTCATTACAGTTCTATGATGCAACACTTTTTATATTATTCATTCTCGTGAGATACCTTGCCGAATATGAGAATTATGTTAATCCATGGAAAATATGTATTTTAATGAATCTTTGTTTCGAGATTTTTAATTGAGCTTGGAGACCTTGATCTGATCTTGAGAATTTTCCTTGCAAAGTTGTTAGAGGCAGTGGTGTATTATTTAAAATTTCAAGTGGCCCCAAAACCTTCACGTATTCCAAACCTTTAATATCTTATTCAAATATTTCAACGCATATAAAAATTTATACGGACCCCCCCGAGAATCTTAATCGATCCAAAAGGAGATGTTTACTCAAGCATCCTGATAAAAATTTAATCACGTATTTTTACGTAGAACTCTTAGACGGCCAACACAGAGGCGAGTTTCCAAAAGAACAGAGCCTGATGTGCTACATGAGATGCATACTGACTACCACTAAAACTGTAAGTATTTATCTCTTCCCCAACCTAGTTAAACCCCAAAATCTTCCATCCAGCCAATTTATTCCCAAGCTCGCGAATATTCTGTTTTCCTTTTCGTTTCAATTAACAAGTGATCCGAAATCTTGGTGCTTCGCTGACGAAAAGCTTCAATACGATTTGCTTTTTGTAGATGAAGAACGACGTGATAATGTTCGACTGGTTCAGTAACAATGCCCGTCTGATGTTGGAGGAGCATTATATTCCACGAGTGGATAATGTGATTGAGACTTGCAGAAAGCAAGGTAGGTAGCACTTGCTTAATCGATGCAAACCTTTCAACGTTCTGCCCGAACATCCGAAGGGAGCAAGCACTGGAGAAGATTAGCAGCTGGCAAATTCTGTTACCAATCTTCGTACGTTTGATTATCGTTGCTGGCTGGTAAAATATTTTTGTTAATTTGCAGTGACGGCCACGGACGGATGCGAGGTCGCCTGGCAGTTTGGCAAATGCGTGTTTGAAACGGACAGCGAGGTGATTCTTAAATACAAAAGTGAATACCGCGAGAGGAAAATAAATCGGTTTAAGCTATTAATCATGAACGAGATAGTACAGCGTGTACACAGTGATAAGACTGCATAGAATCGGCCTGTACAATTATCGTAGGGCAGCGAATTTCATTCGCGCTGCGAATAGGGCCACCCATATACAATTATAAAATGAGGACCTAAGCGTTGAATCCTAATGTTATCATAAATCTGGCGTCTTATTAATAATATTCAAATGTCTAATCACCGGGATTCCGATTCGTAGCAGTATATTTGAAATACTTTGCAGTGTATCATTTTCATGGAAAAGTTAAATTCACCATGATGACGAATGAATTTTTTTATTCTGTTATAGCTCTACTTGGCTCCATGAACGGTTCATCGGTGACGATTTCACCTAACGTTCAAAGAGGGAAGGTGAATTTTCAGTCATCGGCAAGTCATCATTCTCATCATCATCGTCGTGGCCGTCGGAGATCGGTTGCAGCCGTCTGCAAAAACTCGAGGCAGAAACCACAATGTAGAAGAGTCTAATAAACTGTCGACGACCATTGACAATTATAATAAAGACCCTTCGAGTGCGTCGCATCTTTATTTATTTGAAAATCAATAGAGCGTTTCACATGACTGTATCGACGGTTTTATGAATGCAGTGACAAGTGAACTGAGCAAATTACAATTGCAAGATACTTAATAGATCGGTGAATACAATTGATCAGTCTGTGGTCTAATTGCGAGAGCCAACTCTGGCGAAATGTCGAAAGCGATTCCAACGAAAGGAATGTTTTAATGTTAACAGAACTATCGGCTGTAAATACGCCGAAATTTAATTTGTACAATTAATGGTCAATCGATTTATTCGTATGGAATAATAAAACGAGTTGACTATATTCTTATAATCGATTTACTCATCAGACACTAAATAGTTTATTATTACAGAAGAACAATAGCTATGCACTCAAGGCATAAATCAATGAATACCAATTTTAATTCATTAAAGTATCGTGCTCCATTTGTAGAACAAACTTTTCTGCGTGGAAACGAAGATGTAACGTAACGATAGTAGCTCAAGAAAACATTTCTCACAATTCCATCTGTCCGAAGACAACAATTTCTTGTAAATGCTAGCCTGAGTTTGTGCAACTTATTCACTTTGCTAATACACTCGATATCCTTATCTTTATAAAACTGTCGATTATAATTATGCAATAAGTTCCGTACCCCCCCCCCCCCCCTATTCATAATTCTTTCAGTTAAAATAAATTCATCTCGCCCGAAGAAAGGTGAACGACTATATCGAAGTCTTCCCAAAGGCAGCAAGCTTGATATCCTTGATTCGCGAGAAATTTATAGTCAACTAGGGTCGAATCGTTTAAATATTTTTATCGTCCAATCATTCTGGAACCGGTTTCCATGAGATAGAATTTTTAAACCCATCGTAACTTGGACGATACCGAGACTAATTCAAACGGAAGCCAAATCGAGAAGTTGAGCCCAGTTTCACGCGTCACTTTGCATTCTGTGACTCTCTGAACAGGTTCTCAGTCTCTCTAATTATTAGTAATTAGATTGCATCGATATAACAAATAAATTGTTGGTTGGATATAGTACGCTTCGATGCTTCAATTAAGGGGACATTTCAGTTAGACGGGTTGAAAAAGTCGATTTTTATTTCCAACCATTTTTCCAATTTACATATCCTCAAGAACGTACTGTTAAATTTTAGTGGAAAAAATTCCGATTATTTTAGCTTCTACAGGAGCATTTTGTAGATAAATCTAACAGCTGCAATCATCTTCATCAAGACCGCTTTCAAAAGCATTTTAAAAGCAATAATTTCATTACTTTTCTATTTTTTATTTACCGTAGAAATGTAGTTTAATAAATAGATTTTTTTTATTCCATTACAATAATTATTTTCGTCGCAATAAATCTCTGAAAATCGCTGAATATATCGGCGCGCTAACCGGAATGACCCGTTAAATGTAGAAAATCCGATGAGCTCGCAGTACCATCGCCTTGTTGGACGTCTCGAAATGCACGAGGATCGCATTTAATTAAACGTGGTCGTGCAAATTCATGCAAGCACAACGCAAAGCACGCCCTTTCACGAGTCTACAAAACAGTGGTAATGATTTGGATTATGTAGTCAATTAGAGAGGAACAACGTTTGTCTGATGAATACTACACACCCATAAGCCACGCTAGTGCGAACTAACAATGGTTCCAAGTATAATTACATGTTTCTTGACCACGTTAATTGTCTCCAGACTGAACCACCAGAGACATGAACTTGACAATGGAAAAGATGTCGATAAGATGCGATGGAAACCAAAGAAACGATTCTGTTGAAGATAACATGGTTGAATCGTGGGTGGAATCGAATGAATCAGCCCGATAACGAGAAGCAGCGAACCATCCCTACAATGGAAGCTTCAGCCGCTACTCGCAGTGCCCTTAATTCATGGAATAAAAACATCGAAGATCGAAAGAACGATGCCTACGTGGTCTCGGTTAAAGTTCTATTTTTTCCCGAGTAATAAAAAGTCTCTGCGGAAAAATATTCTCAGGAGGATGCGCGTTACATGTTAATTATCCTTAATGATTCTGAATTGTTAATTATCCTTAAGGAAGCGTTAGGAAACATCTGCCTCGATTGCCTGCAAGCGTAAACATCGTTGTCCTTTTCGTCGATGGAATGATGGAAGGAAGACACTTTGTTTCTGCATAACCTGGCGAGTATGAGCGATCATTTCTCGCGAAAACAGAGGCACCAAAGGCTCGAATTGGTCATATTTTTCCAACGAGCAATTAAAAGGCGTTACGTAGATCAGATAGGTCGGGGAGCAATTATATCTCTTCCTGCTATTTCGCAATGCGATTTAGCACCTTATCCTGTTCGACACCTATTTCCACAGCTTCTATATAAATATCGTGTCCAGGTGTCGAGAGGCGTCAGTCAGTTTTTCATTTCCTTTGTCGTGCAGCAAATTTCTGAAGGATGAAGTCTCTGTTAGTGGTCGGTTGCCTCTGCCTCGTTGCGGTGAGTAAAAGAGCGTATTGTTAGGTGTTCGCGAACAGTTGAAGAGAAAAGATAGATGATTTCAATATACTATTCTGCGATGTAGAGTAATATTTGTCGGCTAGTGTTTCCTGGAGATCTGCTACCGCGTGTCGTTATTAAAGACAGAAATTAAGAAAGGTTGAGGTTTACGATTATAAATTTTAGGCAACGGTGCGCGCCGAATCGCAGGAAATGGAGAAATTTCTTGAGCTCACGAAGGAGCACGTGGAAAGTTGTAGCAAGGAACTCGGCATTTCCGAAGGTAAGTTGTTATTGGTAATTTTTTACTACTATTACACATTTCTGCACGTTTCAGACGAGTGGTCAAAAGTTCGCGATCCGATGGCAGATGGCTATGATTCAAAGACTGCGTGCATGCACGCATGCATAATGCAACGGCTAGGCATGGTGCGTGAATTTTTATGTTATAACATTACGAGACGACAGTAACATAGTTATTACAAAGGAAGAACTTTCTATAATCACTTAAGGGGATACAGGACTATTGGACACGTAAAATTGATGGTTTCTTTTGTGTTGGATTGCTTAGGCACTAAGTAATCATTATACCCGTAATTTTAACAGTTTATTGTGAACGCGTTTCCGAGTAATTACCAAGAAAAAAATTGTCGGAATGTTCAAATTTGATGAAATTATTTACACAGGAATCAATTTTTTTCCACACTTTTGCGGAAGAAAATCATATTTAATCGTTTATAAAAATTTTTACAAACATCCAATGTTGATGCGGAAATTCCACGTCATAGGAAAAGAAATTCTACACCCCCAGTTAAAATTTCAAGTGAAAATATTCATTCGTTCAAAAGTTATGATGTATACGATGATGCGCGGTGTTTAAAAATGTAGTTTCGAGATAAACGGTTTCAAAGTTAAGTCCCCTACGCCAGTACCGCTCTGCAAGGCCGTTACTTGTCGATGCACTCCGTTACATTCGGCGCTATAATTTCCGTAACTATTCAAATTTCCTCATGAAACTTTGTTGCAAATGTTCACAAAGAATCACACTTTCAGAATTAATACTAATAAAATAATAAATTTTTCGAAATTTCAATAGTCCTGTACCCCCTTAAGATATTTCTAAAAATTAGCTTTGGAAGAGTTGGGAAAGATGTTTCAAATAATCTCAGATCATTCTGAACAATTGCTGCCCAAAATGTCGTTCAGTGTTTTAAAATAAAAAATTATCTGCATGGTTCAGATGGGGACGACGCAGGACGTCAGTTTCGACCCAGACAAGATAAAGGGAATAGTGGAGAAAGTAGCAGCCCCTGACGCAGTAGCTGCTGAAACGAAAATAGCAATGGATTGTATCGATGAAGGTAAACATCGAGAAAGACACAGGGGCGCATTTGCATATCTGGCACCCTTGAGCCAGCAAGTAGGTTTGCCAAATATTTTAATTTAAGTGGTCATACCTCCCTGTAAAAGTGGAATCAGATGGCACGTGAATCGGCGATCTTTGCGCTTGAATCGCAGAATCCACGTGCCGTGAAATCGGTCATGGATCGCCGACTGAAAAGCCGACTTGCCGAACCTGGTCTGATTCCACCTTAAGTTCCGAAAACACAAGTACTTTCGAGATTTTTTTAAACACTTGAAGACTTTTTTAAAGAAATCTTTAAGCATTCGAAAGTCTTAAACTACTTGAAGTAATTTGTGCGACGGAAAATATAAATAAATAAAAGAAATATCAGGGATCTGTTTTTTCTCAGTAGTTTTCGGTGACCACTTTAATTTTTACCTGGTTCATTAGAAATAAAAAAATCGCGGGAATTTAGTTAGTATTGAGGACTAGATAATCTAATATACTAACTGAATTCCCGCGAATTTTTTACTTCAGATGAATCAGGACAAAATTAGAGTGATCGCCTACTGAAAAAAAATTGTTGCCGGGAGATCACTGATATTTCTTTTATTTATTTATATTTTTCATCGCAAAAATTACTACAAGTACTTTAAGATGTACACTTTCGAATACATAAAGAATTTTTCAACCACCCTTCAAATTTTTCCCCCTAAAATTCCCGAATATACATGTCTTTTTCCGACCTCACAGGTAGACATAACCCCTTAAAAGAGTCGAGGCGATTTCAAAATTAATTCAATACGGCAACTCACATATAAGAAGTGAATTGTTTTTAAAGTTGTCCCAAGCCAATTTCTTTCGCCCAAAATTTGTCGCCCTAGGCTGGAACCTAGTTAGCCTACTAACAAATGCGCTCCTGGTAATACAAGTGTCAAAGTATGGCCATTTTCACTAATAATTTCATGACCGTTCTCAGCCAAGGACAAGACCGAATTATGCGAAGCTGCAATGGCATTCACGCATTGCTACACCTCGAAGATCAAGCCAGAATAAGGGAAACAAATGAGAACGAATTAAGATCGTACAGCTGAAAGATTTTGAGCAAACATTTCTATGCAAGTAAATACATTTAAGAGCCAATAGACGTATGTAGTTCTAATAGTAGCTTTATATAAAACCGATGGATACCTTGGAATTTGTAGAAACTGTTGTTCTCATAGGAATAATGTACATCTGAAGTGCCAATTATATTATGTAAAAGTAATATGTTTTCCTACAGTGCTCACACAATTACCTTAGTCAATAAGAAACATCGCGTGCAACATACACTGCTTGTATCTGAATAAAAATGAAAATGAAACATCGTGACTATTGCTTTAAGAAAGAACATTCATGACCTTCCTTTCCCATTGGGTTCAGCTAAATTGTTTATCGCAGATAATTCCAATATTTAATGATACGTTACTGAATACTTAGTGGGCCACCGAATTTTACTGATTTCTTCTTTGGTGGATTTAGGATACGTCAGTGAACAGTTACCTTGCTGGTTCTTTACTCCTGCTGACACCGTCTACTATACGAGTCAAGGCTGACGACAGAAAACATAGTAAAGGAGGAATATAAAAGGTTTTACTTAGCAATTACCACGTATGCTAGAGGTTTTTTTTTCAAACTGCGGGAAATTAATAATGTCAGCCCGCGTCAGATCTTTTTTGTCAACGTATTGAAGTATAAATATTCCGATCGATTGGCGAGAAGCATCAGTCGCCGTATCGATAAGTTGTAAGACGCACTGTTACGAGTTTCAGTTTCGAAATGAAGAACCTTTTCATCGCTACCTGCATGTTGCTCACCGTGGTAAGTTCAAGGTTGATTGATTAATTGTAGAGTCCTTGTAGATAATACTGCAAGTGTCAAAAATTCAATTTTATTCTATAGTATTAATATTGGCACGTAGAATAATTTCCGAGAATTTTTTTTTAATTTTAGCACTTACAGTGTTTTCTGGTCTAAAAATTGATTTTTTTTTTTTTAGTTCAATTTTCAAATGTTCAACCTTTTAGGAATGCGTGTTTAAAAGGATTTGTTGAAATTCGTAAAATTCCTGAAGTTATAGGCAAATGTATGGGTAACAACCGGCCACTCGGCGCTCACGTAAAGCTTTCAACGCATTTTTCATGGAACAGTGTTCTCAAAATCGGTGAAACGTAGTTCTCGAAAAGTTATTATTCGATTCGACTGAAACATTTTTTATTTTGAAGAATATACATCTGTGTAGTGGAGAAACCACTATTTTAAAAAATTTGAAAATTTATAATTTTAAAGGCCTTGGAAGGGAGAAAAATATAGGGAAAAAGTGATTTCAAACTTCAAGTGTCCCCCCTAGCCAGAAGTATATTTTTCAAAATAAAAAACGTTTCAGTCGAATCGGATAATAACTGTCGGAGATGCAGGTCCCACCGATTTCGATGAATTTTTTCACGCCTCGACTTTAACGACTCCTCAGTGCCGTCTGCAATGATTAATTATAAAACAAAAAATATATTTCTATAATTTAAGACATCGTTAATACAATGCAAAAAAATCCCATTAAATTATATATAGTAGTTTTCCTTTAATTAATTCTTAAAGATCACCTATTTTTATGGGCTCTAGACCGGAACCTCCCCTTAACGAAACGGAAGGATCTAAAAAATACACTTCATAAGCAGCTTTTAGAGATCCTGCTTTCAATGACTGCACATATTAAGCTCACAATTTACGGATTAATTTTTCTTTGTTAACTCGCAGATGATCGTTCACGCAGATGTTGTCGATATCTACTTGGAGAATTCGAAGGACCCATTTCTAAAGTGCGCGAAAGAAAACGGTTTCACTGAACGTAGGTATCACTTACGATCCTAGTGACACTTGATGCTTCGATGTGGAAGAATTTATCATGCCATTCTCAAAGCTTTGTGTAACACTTTAAACTCCCAATTGTATTACTGCTACCTAACAATTTAATCAACCAAAGTAACGGGCAGCATTCGAATTAAAATACTATCCGATTGTTAATGAAATTCCCTGGATCTCTGTCTAAACATTTCAGACAGTGCGCGAGACGTATTCGACAAAGATGCAAAGGGTGGCTTGGACGGAGCTTCCTGCCTTCGTGCATGCAGTTTGAAATCAATGAACCTGGTGAGTAATTTATACGAATTAGTTTATTTAACTTCACGAAGCTGCGATATTACTTCCCTTATCGTGGATTTCAGATGAAAGATTCGAAGCTGAACTTGGAGAAGATAAACGACTTCCTGAAGACCGCGCATTCTGACCATCCAGAGATGCTTTCTGTCGGGCAGAAAGCAGCGGCGGTATGCGTCGAAAAAGGTGAGACACACGAAGAAATGCAAGGATTAACTGCACGTTAATAATCGTACCGTTTCTTCCAGTGAAACCGATATCAGACGAGTGCAAAATGGCGTACTCCTTCGTCGACTGTTTCCTGGACGAACATTGAGAAGATTCGACGGAGATCTTCGAAACGATATGTACAATAACAGAATAATTGACGACATGTCCCTAACTCAAAATATAACATAGAATGCACAGTTCTTTGGATTTTAATTCCCCACTGAGTTCCTCTAGCCCCTGTAATGTCCAATGATCTTCGAGGAAGATCCTTCTCAGACTGCGCGCGTCACTTTATACCTACTCATGGTCTTTAAAGATTCCAAGAAGCCTGCGAACAGTGTTCTCAAGTGTCTATAATTTCTCTCGGATGGATCATTTTAAAGGACAAACAAGCAATCGTCAATGTCATTTTTCCACGCGCCTACACGCCGCTACCCGCCCCGGGGAATTACAACACACAAGGCGGCGATCGCCACAACAACGCCGTTATTAACGACGCCTCCTCGACCCCGTAATTCCCGATGAACATCCCTAATTCCGCGACAGCCAGCAATCATTTCTCGTGACAAATCTGACACGAGCTTGTTGTAACGACGACGTTTCGGCTGTACTGGAACGGCCTTACGTAAACCCGCTAAATCGGGGAATTATCTCGTTTCCTGCTGCACCAGTGTCAGACCCTAACACCCGCTATTCCTTGGCCCAGGTTCGATATAAATGTCGCCGCGGGGAAACCACGGTCACCAGTCAGTGAAACCATTCAGTGAATTTCTACGTACCAATTGTTTGCTCCAACAGATCATTCATCAAGCTCGTGGTTCGATTTCAGGTTGAACTAGAAGAATGAAGATCCACTTTGCTGTTACTTGCCTGCTGGCCGCCGTGGTGAGTGTCCCCAAGTTTGGGATTTATTCCCACCGCGAAGATACGATGGGCCCGAGGAAGAGTCACGAAAGCTTTCTTTGGTAGAGAGTTCAAACGCTACGGTCCCTTCGTTCAATCTCTACTCGGATTCTTTTAATGGTTTCAATTAGGGTCGTATAAAGCTCGAGTCTTCGAAGCTTTAAACCTAAACCTTAAGGACTTAGCCTTTAAGGGTAATATCATTTGAAACTGGAGGCTCTTGTGTTTATTAATAAAGAAGTTAACTCCAAATCCTTGATATTATATCTTCACTTCACTACATACAATTTATACGACTCGAGCCTTCGAGCTTGAAGACTAGAGCTTTAAAGGCTCGAGTTCTCGCGGCTACAAGGTCCGAGCCTTAAGGGTTCGAGTCTTTAGGGTTCGAGCCTTTAGGGTTTGAATCGCGATTCGAGCTCTTGAAGCTCATGGCTCGAAGCTCATTTTAACAACACTAGCTTCAATTAGTGGTCGATGGATGTAGAACGAAGGGTCTCGTTTTCGCTTGACTGCGCGGGGACCCATCGTGCTCCGTAATAATCGTACGAATATTTGATTTTCAGACAGTCGTTCGCGGTATGGACCAAGAAGTGCTCATCGCGAAGTACATGGAGTACTTGTCGCCGGACTTGACTCCTTGCGCTGAGGAGTTCCAGATTACGCAAGGTGAAAATCTGTCGATTTAGCGCTGTAAAATTGAAACCTACTTAGGCGTATACCAGAGACTTGTAGGAAAGACCGGGGCTAGTTGATACAGACGAATTATCTCGGTACCGTATATATGTAACTCCATTTGAGCGAGATATATAGAGTTTGTTGTTCAAGGTACACAGCGTACGAGATAATTCACAAGTAATCCTTATGAACACATAAAAAATATAAAAATAAACAGAACAAATAAATCTAGTCATTTCATAATAATAAGAACAATATTAATAATGATTTATTTAAATAATAATATTAAGATACGTGTAACTAAACTATATTTATTTTAACAATGATATTTTCACTTTCCGTTATTTCGAAATGCAAATCGAAACTTGTCTGATCACGTAAAATCGAAACATTGTAGATATGTAGGTGCTTTGATTTCCAAAAATCTTCATAATGGTTTACTAATATTATCTACTTATTGAGACTTCATTATTATTCATTGTTCTACTGTTTCTATTGTTAAAAATGATTTTAGATTAGTCCCGGAATTCCGAGATTAGTCCCGGAATCCCGGGATACTAAATAATGACCGGGATTGAATTCCCTCGTTGCAGAGCAAGCTACGAATGTACAACAGGCGAACAACGGCGTGGACCCGAGGGTTATGGGTTGCCTGAAAGCCTGCGTGATGAAACGAATGAGCATTGTAAGTAGATTTTTCGCTCCATCAAAAACGGGGTAGCTTGTCTTTAAAATAAGACAGAGAAATCGTGTTTACGTGATTCGTCGCGTGATCAGAATCAAACGCCTCAACAATACGTCCATGTCTTTCTGTCCAACAGTTGACTGGCACCGACTTCCATTTGGAGCCGATTTACACGATGATAGATAAGATTCACGAGGGCAACGCTGAGGACATCAAAACCGTCAGGGAGATCGCGACTTCTTGCACCGATGCCAGTAAGTAGTCCATCAAAAGATTCTTTCACCCCGAGTCTAACACTCGAAACTAATTACAATAACCATTGTTCGTCTTGTTTCAGTCAAAGGCGAGTCTGACGAGTGCAACATAGGCAACAAGTACACCGACTGTTATATACAAAAGCTCTTCTCCGAATAACCGTAAACTAATATAATAACCGTCGCTTTTCGAAGGCCAGGAACTTGTATCAATCAGCCTCGCCCGTGTGTACTACGGTCAATAAAAATGTAACAGAATTACTCGCCACCCTCCTCTTCTTCTACTTCTACAACTGCCCATGAATCTAACAAGCCTATATAAAATTGTATCCCGACGCCACGAAGTTTTACACCGTCACCGCTTTCGAGGCAAATCGCCTATGAAATATCGCCGGCCCCTCTAAGAGCAGCCCTTACATTTCATTAATAAGAATGAGATTAAGGGGACAGACAATTCGGGGCACTTAGGCGGCCGCTGGAGTCGGCTTATGAATAAACAAAGCGACGTTAACGCGTTATGAATAATTAAGCTGCACTCGGGACGCGGACGCCGCGTGCATTTCAACGCGCAACGATCGAAAGCTCCCACGAGCACCCGGTATGTTTCCTGGCTCTGCAGAATTTCGAAACGGCGAAGCAGCTTCGAGAATAGCATTCCTAAAAACCAAAGTGTCTTTATAAAGAAGGTATTTAATGTCCCCAAATCCTTGCTTTGGCTTCACCAGAGGTTCGCTCGGAGCTTGCGATCGGTGCTAATAAATATTCGAGGTGCAGGTCGATTGTGACACGCTCCCGGGAACGTTAGATATAGGAGGTACTTGCGCTAGACGCGACGAAGACGTGCAGAGATCGCGCGTTAACGTAACCGGCTCACGTTGTGAGGCGGTATAATGTACCCTCGTAATGGTCGAAGTTGCCTCGCATACACACCGTGGAATAAAGTTACGGCCGACCTTAGACAGCCGTGGAGAGGAGCGCAGGAAAAGAGGAGACACTTTTGCAAATGGTCGGCTTTGCGAGCGATTACAGACGCCGGCTACATTTCCGATGGAACTGCGGACGAACTACCCGCGGAATGCTAAGCGATCCTCGAGCTCCGAGGAAAATCGCAACCGGCGCTGTTCTAACTGGGGCTACGTGGATGTTCGTCGACGACGTCCGGGGTAAGCAGGCGAAATAGCAGGGGAACGTGTACGGTAATGTTCTTTTTGCAGACGGAACGAGCGAAAGAAATGAGATTCGCATGTTAAAATAACTACGGAGCCTATTGTGTATCTAATTAGCAGATATGTATTTTAATCTATAGGTATATATATCAAAAACTTAAAAAAAAAATTAAAACCTACTTCAAAATAATAAAATTGCACTAAAAAGTAAAACATAATTTTTTCTCTTATTTCATCTACGATTTTTATATTTTTTAAGTCAGTTCCAGATTTACCCAGTGCGAGGCATGATGAGGCACCGACTTAAAAAATATGAGAGTCGTAGGTTAAAGAAGGGAAAAATAATTTTGTACTTTTTAGTGCAACTTTATTTTTTGAAGTCGGTTTCAATTTTTTTTAATTTTTTTATTTTTAAATTTATAGTTTTATATATATTCACACAATATGTTGAGGAGATATGCGCATATTGTGATTTGTGTTCTGTGACCAACGCCGACTACACCGATCGGAGCGATCGGGCAATTCGGTGCACTCCCATCGAGACGTTCTCGGCGTCGAGGAAAGCACCGTCCGATTTCATCGGCAGTCAACGGCAGACACTGAATGCATTTTCCAAGGACAATCGCAGAGCACTGAATTTCCCGACGAAAATTCGTCCTTACTCTTCTTTTGAAATCCACGACTGTAAATTGCATACCATGACAGGAATAACTCCATTCGTGTGTCTAAATAAGTAAAACAGCTTCCTCCTACGTGCTCCGAGTATGTAATCTTTTTTCCTCGTAGCAGATGCGCAGCAAGGCCAGCGGAAATTGAGGAAAATTCGGGCGATCATCAAGGTGTTATATTGGAAACAATATCGCTATACGGACCATTAAACCACATCAAGACCCGTTCTGTTTTTCCACCGTCCGCTTCTGGTAACCTTTTCGCTGACTAATTTAGTTTTTGCATACAACCGATCCCCCGGGCGATAGCGTCGCGCAATCACACAAGCATTTGCTTCGTTCGAACACGTTTGTCAACCGTGTCGCGTTTTTCTGTGCGGACGATAAATATAAACTCCGCCTCGCGACGATTCCTTACAGTCCGTCTCTTCGTTTTGTAGATCGAAATCGCGATAGTGGTGCCGAAGACTGTTGAACGACAGATTCGTTACAATGGATTCTAAGATAGTGATTCTCGTTTGCGTTATTGCTTGCAGCGTGAGTATACTAATATCGCCTTTCGAGTCTGAAGCACGCACGACAGAGTGATGGAAGGTACACTATTTAACTGGGAGTACATATCGAGCTACTGTGTGTTCTAGGTGACGATTCAAGCAATTAATCTGAAACAGATCTCGGGGGTACTGGACGTGCCAGTTGATCAGCTTAATGACTGTCTAAACGAGAACCACTTGAACGATGGTAAAGGGATATGGAATATAATTTCTTTTATGTGCTAAGGGTGTATGGAATATTCATATTCTGGATAGTGATACGCTTTGATATGGTTCGCAGGGGATGTTACGGATATCGAGGGTTTGTTACGCGACAGCGCATTGTCCCCAGAGAAAGCTGAAGAAGTTATGGAGAACTTTGGCTGCTTCGTTTCCTGCACTTTCGAGAAATCGAATATCGTGAGTGTTCCGCGATGTGAGACGCGTGAATTACGTGGTGAATGACGTTTGGAATACTGAAAAATTCTGCGATTATTTCAGACGATGAACGACAAAATACAACTGGATGGTGTGCTCCGAATAGCAGAGCGTAATAACTTTGCTGTGAACGCTGAGACAACTGAGAAATTGAAAAACTGCATCGATAAAGGTAAATGTTTCGGATGGATGCTAGGAAAGAATGACCCAAGAAATAGACTCTTTTTGGTACCGATTTTGGGACGGAATTTTATGCGAGACAACATTCAGTTCCAAAATCATGGGTCCAAAAAGAGACTATAAAAGGCCTCATTTTTGAGTCGTTCTTTGTTTATCCTTTTAACGACGTCTTTAGTGTTTTACAGATTCTATTAAGCTTTGATTTGTTTTAAAATTCAGAATACAGTTCCCAGTATTTTCTTCTCGTAAACTACGAACATTCCCAGAAGTAACAAACAAATAAACGTGTTTATTCCTCGATCATTTGTGAAACCAGAAAGCGATTATCAAACATTAGAATCGTATCGTTTCCATTTCTACGATTCGGTTTTTACAATTCGCTGCGTTGATAACTTCTCGCGCCATCATTAATATCTGGAATGTTTCAGTGAAAGACGAAGCCAACAAGTGCGGAGCAGCCCTCTCTTTTTCATTCTGCTTTTTGCAACAAATGGGACATCATTAAACAAGGAGTAACGTCACGTTCTGTGGAAAAGTTTCCGCAGGAATATGCCACGTGGTCACGAGACGACGCATACACATCGAATTAAAATAAAAACGACTTTGAATAATCTCGCGTCTCAATAAAAACACAACGAATCATTTAACCTTCTCCTTTCCTACTAATAATATCACTGATAACAAATAATTATCCATGAAATGGTAAGTGGATAAATTGGAGGCGTCTTAAACGAGGCAAAATTTGCCAGAAATTTCGCAAAAGAAAAGAAAACACGTGTAAAACAACCAAGCAGTTTTTTACAGCATTCGAGCACGATACGTAGGTGCAACACGCTGCGACGAAAAGCAAATTCACGCAAACCTCAGCGAAATTTCCATCGCGTCCATGAAACGATTCGGAATACAAAGAAGCCAGACTGCCAACAAATCGACTCTGATTTTTGCATCTTACGCGCGATTGTTTACACGTTAGCTTCCGTCTGAAAGCGCGAATAGCAGGAATAACCCGCCGGATTCTGCGCGAGCAGATGCTCCACGGAAGCGAAACAAATTTGTCTACGCGATCAAGAAACTTTTTTCTGTGACGCATATTGCGAATGATTACGTTCCGCGAACATAAACACGGGATATGATATAATCTCTCATCTTTAACCTCCACCCGCGCCGATATAATCAATGCAGACCGTGCACCAATCGTTAGTCGAACAAATCGAACCGTTCGAAATAGAATTAGTGAGATAACCGTGCAGTTGTCAGTGGCAAAGCATCGTGGCATACGAATCTCGAGGACATGAAGTGTACACTGTTTTTAATGCTCGCTGGCTTTGCCTTCGTAAGTAAAGAATTCTGTAAATTCCATGCGGAACTCCGTCGCGTCAAACGAACTGCAGCGACGGGACATTTTGTTATGCAACGAGGGAATTAATTCGTCGTTACTCCGTTCTTTTCGATGTTCTAATCATTTTGGGGAACACTTTAGGTGGCTGTGCAGGCGAAACCTGAACCCGACTATATGGTCCACAGATTGTCGAAAGTGTTTGAGATCGACTTGAGAGATGCGGAAATCTGCGTTCGCAGAACGGCAGTGACACTGGGTAAGACGTTTGATTTGTCGATAAGAGATTCATCGATGGCAGATCGATTTTCCAGTCGAGCTGCTTCAAAGAGTTAGCTCCCGCGTTGCTTCCTAATGAATTAGACAATTTTTGCTCGTTCTACAGATGATCTAAGGACAGTGTCGGATTCTATAGCCAACGGTGATAAGTCCTCGGTTGATCAGAAAAGCTTAAGGAGAGCAAGCTGCACTTTGACTTGTTGCGCTCAAGCTCAAGGCACTGTAAGTTCGCATGCGCACATAGGTCAGGAGCTTCGAATTCCTTTGCAAATTCACTGAAGCTACTGTGGTCGATGTAGATTTGTTAAATAGTTACTTCTTTAATAACTTTCGACTGATTTATTAATACTCCGACTGCCCACAGATGACGGGCAATAAGATCGAAGTGGAAGAGATTCGGAAGCTAATTCAGCAATGGAACATACCGGAAGAATGGAAACCGAAAGCTAACGGGATTCTGGTTACATGCAACGATGAAGGTGAGGAAGTTTACAAGAGTGTGGAACACGTATTTTTCAAGCTACTCTTTCTAGATGATTCACATTTCATTCTTTCACTGCTCTGCCTGTTATCTGAGCGTGAGAATTCACATGATTTTGGCTGAGAATTTGCAAAAAAAAAATATTATATTCATGATTTCAAGAGAAATGTTAAGTTTCAAAGATCAAATACTTCCATTGGAAATGCTTTTAAACCTTCGATCTTTAAGGCTGACTCTGAACTTTTTTTCTAAAATCGAACACTGTGCACAAAGGAATTGAAAGCTCTCCAAATCTTGATTAGAGATTAGAATTTCTGTAGCCACTATAAACACCCTGATTGAAAGCATCCAAGATGCAGAACAGCAGTGCAGCGAAGGAATGAAAGAACTCCTTGTCATCGAATTGAAACGATGTTCCTTTTGTTCCAGTAAAATCCATCACTGACGACTGTGACGTGAGCCTCGCATTCTTGACGTGCGTGGCCATCAAAAGTGGGAAATTCGGGTATTAAATAAATAACTTTCCCTCGCACCAATTTTCTCCAAGAATAATTGAAAATTACAGCGAACTTGAGTTTATTTATAAATAATGAATAAAGGATTTATTCCTCGCTTCTTCAACGGAGATAAAGTCATTTTTGCTCTGATAATGATTGCACGCGAAAAAAATTCTATGTAAATATATCTTGTTTGAATAAAATCGATGTAGCAATTGCAAAGACTTCGTTTACGTAAGATCGATGATGCAATGATCTTCTCAGATAGGTCAAGATGACACCCTTTGACGTATGTGTTAGAAATTGTAGAGAATTAATAAAAAATTGTTACACCGATCGGCAAAGAATCAGTTTTGAGATTGTCTAATGCTTATAAAATGCTTCCTTGAATAATGTTTCTAAGGATACTCTTTCAATAGTGTTAATAATTTCTCGCGCTAATAATTTTTCTACAATTTGCAATTATGCCACATGTTCAATTATCTAGCTTAATAATCAACTGACTATTCACGTAGATAAACATTTCCGCTGTATCTTTCCCCCTTCAATTAATTTTGCGATATAGCGCAGGTTTCGTGACACTGCACGTATTGTGACCATCTATCTCCACTATATCTTCTCTGTGTATCGTGGAATAGCGAAATTACATGGTTAATAGCCGTGATTTTCGTGGAAATGTTCAGTATCTGATTCAGAGAAACTCGTTAAACCTACAATTTATCCTAGCCTCGAAAACTGACGGCGAAATACCAGAAAGTTAACAGAATCACAGTTAGGTGTCATGCACCCTCTATTCCAGTGTTTCCCAACCCCATTGGAATATTCAAATAACCTTCGGCCCCACTCCCCATATAAGATAAGATAAATTTAATAAAATAAAAAAAGCACATTGAAAATAGGTATTTCAGAGTATAATTCTAACTTAATAATATTTAAAAAAAAAAACGTGGCGATCCCCAGAAAATACGTCCCGACCCACAGGTTGGGAATCACTGCTCTATTCCCTCTCTAATTTAAAGGAATGAAACACAATATCTCAAAGCTGATTAATTAACAGAAAAATTGAACACTGCCACAGATTGAATTTCATTAAGTACAAGCAATCAGAGGTACAAGATTCTGTTTTGAAATGTGTAACTTCTGAAACCGAGAAACAGATCGCCCCGATTAAGACGATCTAATGATTCCCCGTTAATGATACACTTACACCTAACACAGATGCGTAGTTTATGCATAGATGCTCTTACCGCGGGCCATGACAAATGTTTACGATAGTCTCGGGAAATGAAATTACATAAATCCACTATCATCGTCGATGAACCTAATGGACTGCCGTTCACACGTTGACTATAAATATAGAGTTGTCACGCTAGCTAGCCAGTCGAAGAAGTCACCGTTGAAGTGTCCTGTGCATCCAGCGTGATTTTTATTGCTATTCAATCGCGAAGTCATTTCGAGAAGCATCATGAAGTTCATCGCAATCTTCCTTTGCTCTTTGTGCCTTGCGTCTTACAGGGTACAGTTTTGCTAATTTCTTGCTCCATTGGTCAGAATAAAATTATCTCTGCGACTCATCTCGATGACAGACTGCTTAGGTTTCGACGATAATTTTCGTATCCTAGTTTCCACGTTCTTTACTCTTTTTACGATGTAAAAAGACTCTACTTTAGATTCTCACCAATTTTATCTTCCAACGTCAGGAGTGAAATTTTTATAAAATTATTAATCGAGACTTCTTGCAGTTGGTTCGCGCCGATGACGCGGAACAAGCACCGAACAGCTGTCTTCAGAAAACGGGTGTTACCCTAGGTGAGTGTAGAAATATTAAAACACAGCGAGTAAAGAAGAATCAGTGGAATAACGCTCTTCCTTCAGATTTCATTTTCCTTCTGACTGAGTAAACTATTGTTTTGTTAGAGGACCTCCCGCGTTTGTTGCGAGACCAGTCTGCGGAAGGAATAAGGAGACGCGGCTGCCTGGAGCATTGTTACATGGAGAACATGGGCCTCGTACGTAAAAATCGAAGCTGCTGAATTGAATGTTTTGTGAAAGAAAGATCTGATGCCAGAATATTATCAAAGAATTACAGGGTACTTCTTGCTGTTCTAATTTGATTATGAAAAACTGTCTGCCGGATTTCAGATGACCGGTAACAGCATAAACATGGAGAACATCGACAGCCAGATAGAAAGAACCCTAGAGAACAGCGACAAGAAGGAGACCGTGCGTGCAGATATGCACCAGTGCGCAGCTGATGGTGAGTGAAACGAATTAATAAATAAATCATTATCCAACTCACTGTTAATTTTTTTCTCATTCAGCTGCTGACGATGACCAGTGCATGGTGGCCCAAAAGTTCGTCAAATGCGGATTCGAACGTCTACAACTTGGTGTTCAACACTTATTCCAAGCTTTCAAACTTTAAATACGGCAACACTACTTTCTTTCGATACGATTAAATAAATGTAACCCTTGCAATTCATGGAATTCAATAAAGACAATGCACGATTACTTTCCTGCCAAATGAATTTCAAGTGTATTAATTACGAGCTAAGTTGGGTTTAAAGTTTGAATAAATAGGAGATTCGTCTGAATTTCAAAGCCGGTTAGCACTGCTTTCAAAATTTATTTGATAGAAAGAAGATAAACCTGAAAATTCGAGATATCCAAGCTGCAATATTCAATAGGAGTAGTTCAAAAATTGCCAATGACCAATTATCCAGTTCAATTCAGTTCAATTAACTTCTCCCTTCTTCTTTGTACCTTTGGGAGTGTTTCTACTAACACTGCACCATTTCCGTTCCTAATGATTCTATTTACTTCCTCCATTAATGAGAACGGCGATGCTGCATAGAGTGAAAACACAATCTACATTCTAGGCAATTAACGAAGCCGAGTATGCGAAAATTAGAACAACGATCACCACTTGCATTCTACGGTTCAAGAAGAATCGCCGTATCGGTTCGACAAGAGATACGCAAAATTTGTATTTAAATAAAATTCCGAATAACAAATAGAAGTTTTAAAAAAATTCAACATTCGTTCGTTAACCGGAGTTGACTTTATTCCACGCACGACGAATAATTTTGTTAACTTTTATTAGTTCCTTAAACAAACATTTTGCCCATCGCGGCAAGTGGTCCAATTCCTCGATTGGCTTTTATTGCCACCGGTAGTCGCATTATTTTGCAAACGCACGCGGAAAGATAAGACGTTGTTGTGTAACGTTCTTGACGGTCGTGCGGATTTGCACGCTCCCCTTTTTTCGCTCGCGAAGGCCACGACGATTAACGTATGAAGTGATTCGCTGTAATAATTGATTATTAATCGCGAGCATCTAACTCGCAATGCTGGGTCTAAACTCTAAACACATCACAGTCGGAAGAAGAATATCAGACGCGAAGTTCGTTGACCGAAAAAGGGATTTGGGGATACAGAGCTCGAATATCGTGCAACAGGACACCGAAATCGGAGTCAGGGTACGAGACACGGCGCATAAATGAAATTACAAAGTCAAATGCAGATTGGGGAAGGCGCGTAGGATAAAGCCACTTAATGCAAACGAGCGTCGTCGAAACGGCTAAACCTTTTGTTGGACATGGCTCGAATTAAACTGGCACCGTTGAAGAGCGTGCAACTCCAGCAACGACGCGATTAATCATTCACGTTGTCGCGTAAATTAAGCCCGCAGGCAGCGAGAACGCTTCGGAGTTTAAAAAGTCATATTATCGCCGGAGAAATCACTTGTTTTCTACTACTGACACTGGATCGATCCAACGTCCACTGGTAGCTGCGGTAGCTAACTAGCTACACACCCTCGATTATCGAAAGTGATCAGAGACAGTGCACAGAGTTGAACGAGGATCGAGGGCAGAGGAAATCAGTCGACTGGAGTTGATTAAGAAGTTTGATAAATACGGGGGTGGTTAATAACGATTGCCTGGAAGAAGTTTCTCCGTTTCAATCAATGTTACTTAAGACGCGTCCCCCTTTCACTCGAACGAGCCGAAAATCAGTTTAGATCCCGTTGAGACTTAGTGTTTAGACCTTAGCCCGTGTCGCACGAAGTGACGGATAACTCTGTTACTATAATTCAATCGAGTTGTCTGGCTCTATAAAGGCTTCCAACCATACACATAGGTGCATGTACTACTTCGAACATATACTTTGGGGCAAATGCGTACCGCGAGGTACATACGCGCACACAGATCTGTCGCATGGAAGCGGAATAAGGCTGGGAACGATAGCTTGTTTTATAATCGAGTTTACACGTTTACACTCCACCGCGTCACGGACACGCACAATTGGGTAATGGTGCACCATGCACGTGTTCGTTCCATTGTAATTGCTCCGTAACTTTGTCTTCGTATCCCTTTATTGTTGCAAATTTTATTTGGCCCGAAGCATTTGACACGGGAATTGCTCGTACGATCGTCAAACTTTGGTAAATACGAAAAGCGTCTGAGTTTATCATAAATTGTAGTATGATGTATATGAAGTACACTTTTTTCAGGATCCGATTTTTGCATGTCTTACGTTTTTAATTCCTAATTAAAAATTTGTAGGTTTCAACATCAATTATTATTCGATTGACAGTGACTTATCTTTTGCTAAGCGATATTAAGTATGATCTCCTTAAAATGAATGTTACACACGCATGGAAATGTGGAATTTTAAACGGCAGCTCTTTATTTGATTTTCAATATCAACGTGCTTTATATAAGCTCGATACCTAAATAGCTATTGTTTAAATTGTTCCAATTCCACGGAAACGATCGAATCTTTCGGGAAATGCGGTTAATATAACTCTGCGGTGCACGTATCTAGTTGGAGCAGCCCCAGACAATAACCGTGTCTGAGCGAACCCCGCTGGAATCCCAGAATTCTACGATGAAATTAGCATCGCTGGGATTCCAGCGCGGAGCTGATAAGTTACAGACCCAAGTACGAAAGGCCTTTCTATTAAGGTGCTCGATGAACGTGCACGATAAGTACCAATATCAAATAATTCTCCAATTATATCTATTATCTATCTATTATCAGAACACAAAGTTATCATCGATTAAAGATCAACGCGTTAGAACAGTAGACAATCTATCTGCTGCTACTTCTACGAAAGGATGAAGCCATGCAAAAGTCCGTCAGAGAGAAATAATACGTACCCCATATGTGTCTTCTACAAGGCTTGCGAAAGGGTTGAAGCTGAAGATCCCACGAGTCCCCGAGTCCAAGCCTCATCAGTTTACTGCAGATCCATCTTAATCCCGAGACTCAGTCCCGAACACCGTAATCCTGAAATCAGACAGTGAATCGTTAACACAGAGAGTCGTACGGTCTAACAGAACGTAAGAAGGAGCGATAAGATTTGAGCTTGGGAAGCTAGGTCAAGAAGCTTTACCCCTGGAAGCTGAGGAGCAAGTACATATAGACTCCCCTTCACACTTCATTTAAAGGCGGAGGGACCGCACCCTGAAGCCACTAACAAAATACAAAGTTAAGGATTTTTCTGTTCATACAAATAAAAATATAGGGCTTGGATTTTTTATATAATTCTAAAGCAACCTTAAAACCATTTTTTTTTTATATTTCCATTATTCGATTTTTTTACAAGAATTTCAGTGCAAATTTGTATGTAAAAAATTAAAGTGAATTCTTCAGACTGCTATAGTTTCCAAAATAATTCGAATTTTGAGAAAATCCTACGCTAGGTGAAAGATAATATATTCCAGTTTATATATCTTTTTTGTATTTCCCTCTCAGATGATCCAGTCATTCCCAGGAGTGCGGACCAATTTTCTCACAGTCCTCCGGAAAGCTTTTTTCCATAAAAAAAAAAATTTCTAGCAAAACAAACCTTGCTTTAAAACTGTATAAAAAATCCAAGCCCTATATTTTCATTTACACAAACAAAAATATCCCTAACTTTGTCTTTTGTTAGTGGCCTAAGTGTGGGCCCCCCCCAAAAAAAACTCAGCCACTATCAATGTGTTACCATATTTCTTTGAAACAGGCCTGTCCCTGACAAATTCCCCCGTTACGATCGAGCTGGAATAAAATCAAGCGGCATGATGTACAGTGTCTAGTACACCTGGGCGTGCAGCCGCGAAGTTTCAATGCCAGGCCGCGAGGTATCCCATATTTCCTTGCAAGGAATGGTCTTTGTGCCTGCCAGAATTCTTTTCATTACTGGGATTCGTACCCGCCATCGCAACAGAGCTTGGTGCCGTGTACACGGCGCAGGGGGGGACGTCTGATGCACCGAGTGCAATGGTAGAAGCTTAGGTGATATAGTAGAATTGTGCGCGACGGAGGTATTTCGCCCGCACACACCAGCCTCTATACATTATGCATATATTACGCCCGGCCCTGGTACGTGTGTACACGGAGCTCCCGTGCATACGCAGCGATGATGTACAGGGTGTACCAGGTGTCGCGATGCATTATTTACTACGCGAGGGAACCGCGATACAAGCCCCGCCGCAGTAATGAACTGGAAATAAGAGCGACTACACACGGTCGGCAAGTCTCCTTTCGCCCTCCTTCATCCCCTCGTCGCGGCTATTCGTCCGGCAACGCGACCCGTCCTATTGCGAGGACTCTAATTACGAAGCCCGGACACGCGTCGACTCGAAATCGCCGCGAATCCGTCGATCACCCTGTAGGTCACGGCGACGCACACGCGTAGATACAGCATCGCTGTCACAGTCACGTGAATAGAAGCACGGACATGGGGAGCACGGCGAACGCGAGCGCTGGGGGTGTTTTAATCGCGTTGGAGATGGCTGGAGTTCTTTGCGAGAACGTCGGCTAATAAACCTAACTGCTATAAAGACACGGTGCCCTGGCAGTGGCTGGGGGTCGTTCGGAGAACGTCGTGCCGACGCGAAATTTCCCCCATAATAATTTGGCCGCGTGACGATCACCGGCGATCGTAAAATTAAGGGCGAGAGGGACGGCGAAATTTCGAGCACCGCGCGCCCTCGACGACGACGATCGTTGAACGTTGGTTTTCGGGAACGACCCGCGGAACGTTTTGCGAGGGTCGAGGGGGCGAAGGATGCTGGGGCGGAGGCAAGTTCGCAGGCAATCCCGACTAGATGCACGGGGCCGCGAATGACGAGAGAACGGTTTGGGAATTAATTTGGACGATAGTTCTATTTAGTGTTGTTTCTTGAGAAATTTTCGTCGAGAAATTATAGTGTTTCAGGAGAAACTTAAGTTTGGGAAAATTATTGTAAATCTCGTTTATTTTCGGAAATGAATTTCTGGCTAGTTCAAATTGTGTATTACTTTAGTTCGCGAACGTATAAATATATCTATGATTTATAATAAATCTTATTAGTGGCATTAGAACTTGTATGAATTATAGTGGAAAATTCCACAATCAGTAGAGGAGATTCAACATTAATAACGGCTGAAGGGTGCCCTTCGATTTTTATTTAAAAATTTAGAAAAATTGTATGCTGAATTACGTAACGAGTTTCAGGAACACTAAATTCGTGAATGTGATTATTAATGTGAGGGATTTGTTTGTAACTGACGATCACGCAGTACCTACGAGGCGAGTGAACGGTATCTATGGATCTTTGAATAATCTATAAAAAGTTGAATCAGAGACAAAGTTCAACTAAACTTTTATTTCCATTCTTTGACTGTGGAAGATTCAAAGAATTGAAAGAGCTACCCTTGCGATAGAAAAATGTACAATTCACGCCTCTTCCACTTCCACTTGTGCCCAGCTATACGCTAGCACGAATGTTCAAAGCGTTGAGAGACAAAGCAGAGGTCGTTGATAGTGATCAGACATGATCAGACGCGTCGTCGAAGGTGTAAAGACTTCCTCGAGTGGGAAGAAGTTTCTTTGTTAACTAGGAGGGAGAGGTTACAAATGAGGCGCGATAGCACGTAGTATTGAGGAAGTTACGATGAATCTACTCTACGGATGGAGGTCTATGCCCTGTCTGTGTCTCTCTGAATCGATTTTAGGCGCGTGGACCACCATAGGCGTACACCCCATGCACAAAACGATGGCAGGAAAACCGTCGCCAGCGAGCGAGTCGCCTACGAACAATACGAATCCTAGAACCACAACTAACAAACCTGTCTCTACCTTCCGGGAAATTTATTTAGAACTCGATAACGAGACAACAATCTATGCCAAGTCTCCACTGAGATGCTTAAAAAAGAAAAATGCCCAAAGAGTAGCATCGCTAGATACAGTTCCAGTTCCTTCGTACACAACGATTATTCAAAGTCGAAAGCAATTGCCAAGAAGCCCGAAGAAGTTTCCTCGAGGGAAAAGCCGGAAACAGGGAAACAGATAACGCTGCTGTACGAACATTGATAACGGGATGATAACAGCAGGTTTCCTATGGTATTTCCTGTTTAGACAAACTCTCTAGAAATTTAAAATTAAATCCGTTTCTTTAGGATATATGTTTGTTAGTAAAAAAGATTTTAAATGTAACCATGCATCGACTGCAGGAGACGAGCACTAGGAAAAGTGAGCTACTATAGCTGGATAACGGTGGTTCGAGCCTAGCTATACGACCACCAGGCCACTTACTTTTATAACCACGTTTTATCGTTTTACGATACCTCGCCATTATGCGACCCACCCCAATGGCCCGCCCTGGCCACTCTCCGCGGTTCGTTAGCGAAAACGCTCTCGCGGCCGCGAGCCTCCTGGTTGCTTTAAAGCCAAATGGAGGAAATAGAAATTCATGCGGTTGGAGTTGTGAATCATTCGCTGGGACCACGGTGGAAAGGGCGAATAGAAAAAATTGGGTAGTGAGCTCGCAGCGCGGGGGAGGAGGGTGGGCATTGTTTTAGCATATTTCACAATCTTGTCGCGGGAAATTGGTGGTATATTGTGATTTTGCTTGGTTTACAGTGAGATTTACTAGTGGCACCTCTGGTTGTGTTAGAACACCTGCAATGAAGGACGTTAAGGGGGGAATCTTATTCTATGGGCTGAAATCATGGCAAAATTTAGGATTTTTTTTTTTAAGAAACTAGCATTTGGATTCATCCAAATTTCAGATGAATCGAATCGTTGATTTCTTAAACAAAAATCTGGGAAGAATAGGATTCCCCTTTAATGGACCAGTTGAACTTTCAGCAGTATACTATTGTGTAAAGGCATGAATATTTAATATTGTTTGTAACAAAAAGGAAGACCATTGCCAGGCAGAATATCTTTGGAAGAAAGGTAAGATAAATTATTGAATGGAGGAGGTCAACGCCGGTAGGCACACATCTGGATAAGATAAATGTTATCCAGACCTACCTGAGTCGTTGACACCCATTCCCAGCTATCTTTCTTATCACCCTTGCAACGTATATATTCCCTGATAGTGCATTCGCGCGAACAATTGCATTATTGTCGCCACAATGCTCTATATCGTACTGTAGCCATTAACCTCTATAAACTAGCTGTGTATACTGTTCTTTAATGTAACCTCGCAGCTAATAATAAACTGAAAAGGCGTTAAAGGAACACTTTCGAGAAGAGAGGCTCTTTCGTTAAAATTCGTATATACTTTAGCTTCTGTGTCGTATTATTCTGAATACATAATTTACTTGCCCATATTTCGCGCAAAATGAATTGGAAACTAAGGAGCATCGAAACTATGCGCTGAAATGAAAATCAGCTTGCTACTTATTGCGCAAAGCTGTTCTCAATGGATGGACATAGCACCAATGCCTACGTTTTCCTTCATAGTGGCAGGACATAGAGGCCGCGAGACGTTCGATCGTTGAAACGCGCCAAATGCGTGAAACTCGCGTGGGTTACGATCTTTTTTCGCGCCACCCACGTGTAGAAACGGGTTTCCTTTGAACGTGAACGTACGCCAGGCCGTTCACTTTTCCGACGTTAGAACGAGAGATTATCGACATTGTTAATTGCAACTGGCGATATTCGCCGGAGGTCGTACCTCCATTATCGAGAAACAATAACGCTGCGTGGAATAACTAATCACTGAATGAAAGCACATATAATTATAAAGTTCTAAAACACAATACAGGGATCAAGAAGCCCATTTAAATACTTCGAGCATAACATAATACTCCGAATAATACACATTCGTCCAGTTATCTATTGTAATACCGGAATTATAAATAATTAAGTATACCCACTCTCGTACCGAGTCCTACTAAACGATTTAAATAATCGCGCTTAATGGCTAACAACACCAAGATGGCGGATTTTACCGCGCATTTTCATTTCGATTTACCCTCCGATAGCCTAAAAGTTGCATACCATAGAAGCATTCCTCGAGGGTGGAGGATTATTATAATCTTAGGACCGACACGTAATATAATCGTCATAATTAATCCTGGTCTCGTCACCTGCCACGAAATAGGAGAATCAAGGCGTGAAATGTGATCGACTAACCCTAACGAGCCTCTGACTCATTGCTGATTAATTCGCACACGTAACGTGAGTGACAGTGCTCAATAAATAAACTGTAGTAGGTAGTCGCTTACTCGGATATGATTAAATGTGAAGTATCCCCAGTTGCAACGTGCTTTCAATATCCTTTTCTCTGGAAAACGGAGCACAACACGCACCACGCATCTTTCACGATTTTAACTAAATAACTGCCGTTCTCATGGACACGTGACGCAGCTTCATGGCGCCATCTAGCCATAACTCAAAACTTCTATAGGCTACCCTTTTCCCTCTCGATCCCGTGGCACATCCACTGCACACGCCATTAGACATTTACCACGCGCGATAGCCTGAAATAAACACGCGCGTCGGGCTTGCAACGATTCGTTGATGGTTTAAACCGTTCGTATTAAACTGCACGCGTGGCACAACGGAATCCCGCCGGTTTGATCTGTCGACTGTCAAACGGCGGAATTTTTAATGGCGGTAGCTGCGCGACAGACAGTTCTCGTTTGCGCACGTGTCGTGGATGACGTTAAACGGCGAATAACCTAAATCAGTCTTTCGGTATTGTTTGATAAACGAATGATACCTAGATTCGAATGAATTCATAGACGTGACTGGGTTCAGCTACCGCAGGGGAGTAATAATTTACACTTACATTGATCATTTCCCTCCGTTTTGGTTCCCTGACTGTGGGTATCACGCTTCGTAAATGACTTCTTCAGTAAGAATGGTGGGTACACTGTATCGAAACGAACGATGTAGCGCGCCAAAATTACAGGATGCTCTCGATGGACATGAGCACGCACGCAAGAGAGAAACAATGTCGTATTTAAAAATTAACGTGAATACTTGACGGACCACAACACCTGTTGCGTCGGAAGCACAAACTGGAATGTATGACACGAATTATGTCGCGACCGAGATAGATTCGAGTCGCTACCGCCATCTTGCGGCGTTTCTTGCAACTATTCTATGATCGGCATACTTTAGTAATTACCACTTTAGTTTCCCCAAGACAAATTGTATATAGACATCAACGAAGTATAGCATAGATCAGACGTATACAAAGAACCACGCGAACCACTTAGCGATTCTGGGTGCCGGGTCAGAGCCGAGCTTGGACCTGAGTAACGTAATCCCCCGAGCGTGTGACACAAAATTACATTCACTTCGTTGATGATCAGGGACACGCTGACATCGACGAGACTGGTGGCTAAACTTCCGAAACCCCCCATGCTCTAAATTAGCTGACATTTTGGAAACAATTTCATTTCGCATAGAAATAATTTTTGCGGGAAGGATTTTTAAGGACTTAAAATTTGTTTACTTTTTTGATGTCATTCCACGAGTTACATTACGGGAGTTCGTGTCACCACTGTGATTTTTACCCGTGTTGAATTCTAATTCCTACCACGCGTAGCGTTACAATCTTATTTTAGACTGAATTGATAACGTTGGGTGTGACATGAAAATGGTAAGAGAGCATCGACGAAGTATAGAAATTCTATCACAGACGAGGTATAGGATAGACCTATCAACCAATGTATTTTTCTGTCACCGGTTTGGGGGGTCCTAGGACCCCCCTACTATTTTAGTGTGGCATGCAACGTTACCGGTGAAGTCTCGAAACAGATGGTAACGCTACGCGTGGTAGGAAGTAGAATACAACACGTGTAAAACTAGATCATTCGAAACCCGCGATTTACAAATGATTCTGTTAGAGTAACAATATAAAAATCGTTTTATAAACGTATTCCGTGCAACATCAGAGAAAGAAGGATCACAACAAAACAACAACACATATGCCTTTTAACCTTGCTGTCCTATTCGAGTTTATTTAACGTAAAATAAATTATTTTAACATAAAAATTTATATAAACAACAACACGATGTAACGTGGGATACCTGAATGCCAAGGACTTGTAACTTGGTATATTTCAATAAGGTGCTGAAGAAGAGAGGACTTTAAAAATTGTCGAAAACCCATCAGTTCCAGTATCTCGCTAAAAGTTTCCAACTTGCACATCCTTCTATCTTAACACTATACGCGTGCTTTTGGGTAGGGTAGGAACAATCAAATAACATTTCAAGTTACATATTTTATTCTCACATTTCACCAAAGTATTGCAACTCAAAGAAATTCTTATACAATCGCAGCTATCGGCTCGGTTCTCACCGATTACCAGGTCTCACCGCGTGGAGGTTGCTGCGCTTGGAGACCCGTAGAGAGATAGATGGAATCATAGTTCCGTCGATCTCCCTGTACATGAAACCCTTAGCCTACTAAACCAAAGAGATGGATGGAAACAAAGATCCATCGATCCCTTCGGTTCAGATATCGAATCGGAGATGAGGAACCAACAAAAGGTTCATCCCGAAAAAAAACTCTAATCCCATCCACCCTCCATTATAATCAACTCATCGCGTCCCGCATTGCAAGCAATGAGGGAAGCGGCAAACTCACTCTACTATTTAAAAAAAAATCCGCGGTCGCGAAAGAGATTTTACAATTTCATAGTCTTAACAGACTATGCTTCGGTATATTAACCCTTCGGACTGTGATTGCAATATACGGTAAAAGGCTACTAAAATTCTTTCAAAAGACTTTACTTTAATGTCTAGAGGGTTAACATACACGCGTGAGAGAAATAGACGAGAGGTTCTCGTCGATCTCTTTGCTTTGCTCGATGCTTTCGAGTGACAAACAGATTCTAAGTATCTCATTGCAGAGATAGAAAAGAATTGACAAACGCACTTGCGTAACTTACGAGGGATATGCGAAAGCTAAGAATCTCCCGATTGAGATTGCAAAGGAGACTAAACGCGACATTCGCTCTCGATGCACGGAATTTTCGTTTCTACATGTCGTGCGTGGCCGAGAACGAGCCATCTGAGACTACAGAGCGCATCGACTTGGAAGCCCGGTATAGAAGCCCGGTATTCGACAGGATATAGAACTCAGAATGGTCATGAACTGGCGCACATCATCGACTTACAAGGGTCTTCTGTCTAAAGCCGACAGACGCGACATTCACTCTCGATGCACGGAATTTTCATTTCTACATGTCGTGCGTGGCCGAGAACGAGCCATCTGAGACTACAGAGCGCATCGACTTGGAAGCCCGGTATAGAAGCCCGGTATTCGACAGGATATAGAACTCAGAATGGTCATGAACTGGCGCACATCATCGACTTACAAGGGTCTTCTGTCTAAAGCCGACAGACGCGACATTCACTCTCGATGCACCGAATTTTCGTTTCTACATGTCGCGCGTGGCCGAGAACGAGCCATCTGAGACTACAGAGCGCATCGACTTGGAAGCCCGGTATAGAAGCCCGGTATTCGACAGGATATAGAACTCAGAATGGTCATGAACTGGCGGACATCATCGACTAACAATGGTCTTGACTAACAATGGTCAGACGGGACGCGACGCGACGCGACGCGACGCGACATTCACCCTCGATGCACCGAAATTTCGTTTCTACATGGAGACTCAGGTAAGTACTACGACTTTAGACACTCGTAAAAAGCCGTGATACCAGCACAGTCTGTCGCGCTCTACAGTCGAGCAACACCTTGCTCGAAATCGAAATCAGTGGTCGAAGGCGAATTGTATTTCTAGAAAAGTGCATTTGGCACTCTTATATGTAAAAAGAACGAGACGGAACAGAAGCTTATCGCTCGAATTACGCAAGTGCATTTTTTAATAGATGTGGCGGACGCGAAAGAGATATACACTTTCCATTCTCGTCTATGTCTCTGTACGTACGTAGGTCTTTACAATTCTCTTACTTAAATCAAAACGCACGATTTCCTGAAAATCTTGCGAAAATATATTAACCCTTTGAACTTTGGTTGCAATATTTAGAGAGAAAAGGCTACTATGTTCTTTCAAAAGATTTTAATTTAAAGTTCAAAGGGTTAATAAGTGTATACACGCCGCGGGGTATATAGGGGTGGCTCTAATTCGAAAAAGGAGTAGCAACTTTTGGCCCTCTTGTATTTTAAACGCGCCATTTCAATTATTTCAGATTCCTTGCTCCCGGAATGGACTCGTTGGGCAAAGTCTTTTTGTTTGCATTTTGTAGGATGCATATCCTACCAAAATGCACTGCGTGCAATTAAGTAGGATGCTTACCCTTCCAAAATGCACGCACAAAGATTACTACCCAGGAATACAAGGTACTCGTGTCTACAATCGCATGCAAGTAGGCCCTCTTTAGGGCCTATGCTGCAGGCCCTCTCTAAGGCCCACGTTTTAGGCCCTCTCTAGGGCCTATGGCAGGCCCTCTCTAGGGTCCCCATTTGGGCCCTCTCTAGGGCCTACGCGCTAGGCCCTCTCTAAGGTCCATTTGTTGGGCCTTCTCCAGGGCCCACAGCTAGGCCCTCTCTAGGGCCTAGAATCTCCTTGGCAAGTCTAAGCTGAAAATTGAAGCTAAGCGAAAATTTGACTCTACATCCGCGATAAAAAAGCAATTAGAGCACCGGTGCTCTGGACGAACTTTATATGCGCAGAAAATTGGCTCTACTTTCGCGAAGAAAATTCAACTGGAGCTTCGGTGCTCTGAACAAGTCTTAGATACGCAAAAATTTGACTCTAAATTCGCGGTAATACTACTCTAAGTAAGAGCCACGGTGCTCTGCAATACATGGACGCGAAAAAAGCGGGGACTCTACGATCGCATTACAAATTTTTCGCGGTGACTCTACTCGACCCGATCGATTCGGTTATTTTATGAATTATTAATCGGAATTGTCAAAATCGCGAGCAACTGATTTAATTTTCTGATTTTAAAGCAGACACATGCATGTCACTATCTACGAGTACCTTGTATGGTCAGCTCATTTGATTCTGCTCTTTCCAACACATATGCGCGGCGGTTAGTGGCCTATTTCATATAACTGGCATTCGTTTTAGGAATATTTCTGCAATATTTCGTGAATATGGTTTAGAAAAGAGCCACGTCACGAGGCTATTGCCTAGACGCCCTAAGCCATACTCGCGAAATATTGCGTAAGTGTTCCCAAAACGAATGTCGACCATGTGAAATGGGTCCCTGCATGTCGCGCATTTGTGTTAGAACGGCCAGAATCGAAAGAGCTGGCTACGCTATGTTTTCTACAGAAACCATTTTATTCTCTTGCATGCACCCACATTCAAAGAATTATAAAGTGACTTATCGTTCGCTGTCATCAAGAGTACTGCATCTCTGCAAACTCGAACCCCTGACCAGCACCCCTGGGACCAGCAACTCTGTGACCAGCACCCCTCGAACCGGCATCCATCGGACCAGCACCCATCGGATCAGCACCCATCGGACCAGCACCCATCGGACCAGCACCCATCGGACCAGCACCCATCGGACCAGCTCCCCTCAGCTCAGCAACCCTCAGCTCAGTACCCCTCAGCCCAGCAGCTCCAGTTGGACTCGTGCATGACTCTACTTTCGCGGTCAAAAAACTATTAGAGCACCGAAGCTCTCAACTAGTTTTACTTGCGCAAAAACACTGACTCTACGATTGCATTACGGGCAATCACAAACACTATTACTGAAACAGACAATTTGTATTTAAGCAAGTTCCAAAAAATTTTCTTTAAATTCCAGGCAGCCACATGGAGCGCCACGCAATTCAGACATTTAGAAAAATTTCGAGCAGCCACATTGGGCGCTTAATGATTCTTAACATTCATAGGAAAAAGGAGTGGCCCCTTTGGGCGTATAATACTTTTCAATTTTAATGAGAAGAAAAACGAGAGTCCTCTATGGACGCTTAACGATTCTTAAGACTGATAGAAAAAAGGAGTGGCCCCTTTGGGCGCCTAATACTTTTCAATTTTAATAAGAAAAGAAACGGCAGCGTCTATGCGCGCTTAACGATGTCTAATCACAAAACGGAAGAACAGCAGCCTCCTTGGGCGCATAATAATTCCGAATTGTAACGTGAAAAAAGCAGCCTCGTCAGGCGCTAATGGCATGGAATGCCAGAAAAATGTTCTAATTCTACTCTACAATGTTAGTAATCCCGAGCCCGCCAACGAAATTCTGAGTGAATCTGTTAAAGAATTCACCAGAGAATTCTTCGGCGAATCCCTCGGCGAATCCCTCGGCGAATCCCTCGGCGAATCCCTCGGTGAATCCCCCGGCGAATTCTTCGATGGAACGCTTAAAACTAGTGTTGCCTGCCCAAGTTTTCTAAGTTACATGCGGTTACAATTTCTTTCGCATATTTTAGAGGTACGCTTGCAATGCTTTCGAGTGACAAACAGATTCTAAATATCTCATTGCAGAGATAGAAAAGAATTGACAAACGGACACGGATTCGCCGTCTCCGTCTTCGGAATCATATTTCCGGAAAGAAAGAAAAGACAATCGAAAGTAGGGAATATAAAAGTCACTATGACAAGTGTTTAAAAGTATGCTAAATGAGAAACGGCATGGTGCACGGTCAAGCTAATTGTAAGAGAAAGCAAAAGCAAAAGGTGTCACTCTCGACAAGCAAGCCTACCTCTACCCTTAAATTTAGCCTATCGCACTCTTTACAATGAGCCCTAGTGGCATAATCTATCGCAAATATCCACTTGCGTAATGATTGCAATGTACGGTAAAAGGCTACTAAAATTCTTTCAAAAGACTTTACTTTAAAGTCTAAAGGGTTAACATACACGCGTGAGAGAAATAGACGAGAGGTTCTCGTCGATCAACAAAGAAGGAAAGACTACGGGTGAGCATGCAACGAGTATTGAATGGCGCAATTCCTACCACCCTGCTGAACGAGTCGAAAGGGAAAAGCGCACGGCATCTCTCAGGCGATTCTACTTGCTCCGACGCGTGCGACCCGCCAGGTGTAACCGGTGGGAAACACCCCGGCCGAACTTACTGTGCGTAGTTAGCAATCACGGCCCGAGTGACCTACGCAGGCAGCTTCCAAACGGTACACCCCCTACGCCCGAAACCTTTCCCTTTCGACAAGAACAAGGGATGAAACTGATCCACCCATACACATTCCATGCCTAGCTAGAGCATGAAACGAGTAATGAATGGCGCAATTCCTACCACCCTGAAGGAGTCGAAATGGAAAAGCGCACGGCATCTCTCAGGCGATCACTGTTGCTCCGACCACATGCGAACCTGCGAGCTCCCCCAGCCGCGTGTACCCTGGCTCAAGCCTACTTACGCGGAGATTGGGCAATCGGCCCGAGTGACCTACGCAGGCAGCTTCCAAACGGTACACCCCCTACGCCCGAAACTTTTCCCTTTCGACAAGAACACCAGGGGATGAAACTGATCCACCCATACAGATTCCATGCTCAGTCGCTTGCTTCCGGAAACGGAAACAGCGGCGACCTCCTCATAAGAGATGAGGAGCCAACAAAACAGCGACAAAGCTAATAAAATTCTGTAACTACTTGGCAACTGTACATGAAACGCGAAAGAGAGGTACTCTTTACAATTTTATAGTCTTAACAGACTATGCTTCGGTATATTAACCCTTCGGACTGTGATTGCAATATACGGTAAAAGGCTACTAAAATTCTTTCAAAAGACTTTACTTTAATGTCTAGAAGATTAACATACACGCGTGAGAGAAATAGACGAGAGGTTCTCGTCGATCTCTTTGCTTTGCTCGATGCTTTCGAGTGACAAACAGATTCTAAGTATCTCATTGCAGAGATAGAAAAGAATTGACAAACGCACTTGCGTAACTTACGAGGGATATGCGAAAGCTAAGAATCTCCCGATTGAGATTGCAAAGGAGACTAAACGCGACATTCACTCTCGATGCACGGAATTTTCGTTTCTACATGTCGTGTGTGGCCGAGAACGAGCCATCTGAGACTACAGAGCGCATCGACTTGGAAGCCCGGTATAGAAGCCCGGTATTCGACAGGATATAGAACTCAGAATGGTCATGAACTGGCGCACATCATCGACTTACAAGGGTCTTCTGTCTAAAGCCGACAGACGCGACATTCACTCTCGATGCACCGAATTTTCGTTTCTACATGTCGCGCGTGGCCGAGAACGAGCCATCTGAGACTACAGAGCGCATCGACTTGGAAGCCCGGTATAGAAGCCCGGTATTCGACAGGATATAGAACTCAGAATGGTCATGAACTGGCGGGCATCATCGACTAACAATGGTCTTGACTAACAATGGTCAGACGGGACGCGACGCGACGCGACGCGACGCGACATTCACCCTCGATGCACCGAAATTTCGTTTCTACATGGAGACTCAGGTAAGTACTACGACTTTAGACACTCGTAAAAAGCCGTGATACCAGCACAGTCTGTCGCGCTCTACAGTCGAGCAACACCTTGCTCGAAATCGAAATCAGTGGTCGAAGGCGAATTGTATTTCTAGAAAAGTGCATTTGGCACTCTTATATGTAAAAAGAACGAGACGGAACAGAAGCTTATCGCTCGAATTACGCAAGTGCATTTTTTAATAGATGTCGCGGACGCGAAAGAGATATACACTTTCCATTCTCGTCTATGACTCTGTACGTACGTAGGTCTTTACAATTCTCTTACTTAAATCAAAACGCACGATTTCCTGAAAATCTTGCGAAAATATATTAATTGAACTTTGAACTTTGGTTGCAATATTTAGAGAGAAAAGGCTACTATGTTCTTTCAAAAGATTTTAATTTAAAGTCCAAAGGGTTAATAAGTGTATACACGCCGCGGGGTATATAGGGGTGACTCTAATTCGAAAAAGGAGTAGCAACTTTTACGCAAGTGCATTTTTGAATAGATGTCCAGACCGAACCAAGCTCACCGAATGTGAGTTTGGCTTGATCTGGACCCTTAAACTAGATCGTAGGCTTTAGCTTGATTCCGTTTCGAAAGTCTCAATGCTTGGGAAACGTTACCAAGGAGCCGAGCACACCACTTGGAGGTACCTACGAAAGTGACCCATTTCTACGAAATATTTCTGGTCTATGTTCCACCAGTGCTTAGCGCATTTTTGAAAATTTGGAAAAAGTCTTATGGCTAAAGTTCATAAACTATGACTTATTGCCAGACTGGTTTAAATATTGTAAAGAGAGAGAATAGTAGAAGTAGCGAGCACAGTGACCAAGTAGTATCAATATCAACTGTCATTCTCAATTATTAATATTTGTATGAGAAAGAGCTGCAAGTAATATAGTTGAAAATCCATAAGAAATTAATGCTTTCCATTCTCGTTTTATTAAGATAATCTAATGACTCGAATATAATTAAACTTGAGAAGTGTAACTCGTATTCAAAGCATCAAGCTTTGATTATAAAATTCAAGAAAAATAATTTCTAATATTTAAAACACGATATTAGCACTCTGACCTCGAATTTGAAATTTATTGTTACTGTTTACGAGAACTAAGTATGTATTCGTGGTCACTGTGCTTGCTACAGCAATCATTTGTTCAATAGCATGCAGAAAAATTGAAAAAATGAAAATGTACCACTCACCGATCGTTGAACACAGTCTCACTACTATCCATGCAGACAGGAAGCTTGATTTCACTGAGATCCGATCACTATCGCATGTAAAGTTCAACTGGCAGATCACGAATTCGGTAGAGGTTGTTGACGTTATGTCTCGCTCCAACGACTCCCAGCTCTTCGAGAAAAGTATTGCTCGAGAAGTCTTCTAGATACTGGTTGAATTGTAGTGGAATCTTGTTAAGTGACCTCCCACATGGTCCAGTAATCGATGCAATTAATCCAGGAATCGAGATATCACGAAATAATATGCTCACGCGTTCACAGACATCCGATCACTATCGCAAGTAAAGTTCAACTGGCAGATCACGAATTCGGTAGAGGTTGTTGACGTTCTGTCTCGCTCCAACGACTCCCAGCTCTTCGATAAAAGTATTGTTCGAGAAGTCTTCTAGGTACTGGGTGAATTGTAGTAGAATCTTGTTAAGCGACCTCCCACATGGTCCAGTAATCGATGCAATTAATCCAGGAATCGAGATATCACGAAATAATATGCTCACGCGTTGACTGACATCCGATCACTATCGCAGGTAAAGTTCGACTGGCAGATTACAAATTTGGTAGAGGTTGTTGACGTTCTGTCTCGCTCCAACGACTCCCAGCTCTTCGATAAAAGTATTGTTCGAGAAGTCTTCTAGGTACTGTGTGAATTGTAGTAGAATCTTGTTAAGCGACCTCCCACATGATCCAGTAATCGATGCAATTAATCCAGGAATCGAGATATCACGAAATAATATGCTCACGCGTTGACTGACATCCGATCACTATCGCAGGTAAAGTTCGACTGGCAGATTACAAATTTGGTAGAGGTTGTTGACGTTCTGTCTCGCTCCAACGACTCCCAGCTCTTCGATAAAAGTATTGTTCGAGAAGTCTTCTAGGTACTGGGTGAATTGTAGTAGAATCTTGTTAAGCGACCTCCCATATGGTCCAGTAATCGATGCAATTAATCCAGGAATCGAGATATCACGAAATAATATGCTCACGCGTTGACTGACATCCGATCACTATCGCAGGTAAAGTTCGACTGGCAGATTACAAATTTGGTAGAGGTTGTTGACGTTCTGTCTCGCTCCAACGACTCCCAGCTCTTCGAGAAAAGTATTGCTCGAGAAGTCTTCTAGATACTGGTTGAATTGTAGTGGAATCTTGTTAAGCGACCTCCCACATGGTCCAGTAATCGATGCAATTAATCCAGGAATCGAGATATCACGAAATAATATGCTCACGCGTTGACTGACATCCGATCACTGTCGCAGGTAAAGTTGAACTGGCAGATTACAAATTTGGTAGAGGTTGTTGACGTTCTGTCTCGCTCCAACGACTCCCAACTAACTTGAAATTCGTTCAGGCCAGAAATAATTTGATACAGCAATGTTCATTGCAAAATATGTACTTTTCGCAGCTGCAGCCATGCACCCGGCATTTTCTTGTATATGTCTTTCACTACTGGGGAGATCCCAAATCTGGGGAGATATCAAATAAAATAAATCATACAATCCCATCGAAGAAATACACGAAATAGAACGACTCATGCAAAAATCCACGAAGGAATGTATGAAATAGGGGAGATGATGAAAAACAATCGAAGAAATCAGTTAAAAAGGAAGAGAAATCGGTTTTGGCCTTGGCAGAATATTAACATTTTGAATGGCTTTTGACGAACCCGAAAATTTCATCGCCCAAACGAATAAGCTAACCTGGGTTAGGGGGCCGAGGGGGTGTAGGAAAGACCAGGGCTGAAACCGTGACGAGGTCCCCAGGAAGTCCAGGTTGTCCACTAGGTCCGAATGGTCCAGGGGGCCGAAGGGGTGCAGGAAGGACCAGGGCTGAAACCCTGACCAGGTCCCCAGGAGGTCCAGCAGGTCCAGCAGGTCCAGCAGCTCCAGGGTCTCCGGATGTCCAGGAGGTCCACCAGCTCCACGTGGCTCGGCAGCTCCAGGGTCCCCGGAGGTCCTCCCGGCCCGTAGGACCGACGACGACTGAGTACATGGAGCTCCGTGAGCTCCGTATATACATTTCGAGAAACTATGTCCCCCGATCAAAGCAAAGTCGACGGTTGATTACAACTGCGAAATCCAACGAATTCTTCGGCAAAAATGGATTTTCCGCTAAAATATCCATTCCAGTGGCTATTGCTATGACAAATAATGTTAACAACATTTGCACTAACCGGCCAGTATAAATTATTATTAACTATAATCGATACAACTCGAGATATCAAGCAATTAGTAAGCTTTGGCCTTGAATTTGCAAATGATTTTCTATGCCAATTGAATTCTATTTTATTCTCAATGTTTAATTGTTCGATAAATGAATGTTAATACTTATACATGTCATATAATATTATTTATAATGTATAAATACATTTTAGTTGAACTTGGTGTAAATGAATAGTTAGATGAATATTGGGAGAAATATGAGTGACAAACATCGATGAAGTATTCAGTTTCTGAAAAAGTTTTTTAGGTAACAGGTATATCTCAGTGGAATTCTGTTACAAGTCCTCCCACATGGTCCAGTAATCGATGAAATTGATGCATGAATTGAGAAATCACGAAATAATATGCACTATGAGATGCACATACTTCACTAAACACTAAACCGATGAATTTCTCACAGCTAGACAAATTTTTATTTTTCAGTGCCGGTTTGAAAAGTAATTCGATTTGCAGTTGCACTCCTTGTCATAAACGCTAGGGTAGTGGCATAAGGACACAGTCAGCGATAGGCCATTCAGTAATGAGTATGTCAATTTCTATCATATAAGTATCACTAATGGATTACTAGTGTTTTTCTGATGAAAATGACACCAAACTTGATATAATCCTGATTATTTTTAAAGACTGTAATGGAAAATACTTGGAGTAAAGGAATTGAGGAAAGTAATGAAGAGTACCTGAATTCTGCGTGAACTGAGACGGAACTGATATGTGTGCCCAGATCTTAACGTAAGGCTTAAGCGCTCGTAAGCGATACCTACGCTCGTGTACTAACATCGTAGATGTTTTTTATAATTTTTAAATCCATTCAACAGTTAATAAGGACGGAGCCAAACAATTTGTATTGAAACAAATTGTTGTTACGTAACAGCCAGACTTAGTCACTTGGCGCTGCGAAACCAAAAAAGGTTAATTGTCTTGGTTAATAAATAAAATAAAACAAGACAAGACACCACTGAGACAAGAAAGAAAAAGATTTTAATGCAAACACCAATTCGGAGAGCAGCGCCAAGTATTTTGAATAAAATATGTATTCGTATTAAATATTTATTTGTATAAAAATATATCTGCTTAATATTATTTAATACATTTTTTTCTTTGTATAAATAGCCATTGTGATAATTGGCGCAATTTGTGTATATCATTAGTTTTGTAAAGCTATTAATTTACGACAATGTTTTGAAATCGGATTCTTTTTGATGGGTATTAATTTACGACAATGTTTTTAAATGGGATTCTTTTTGATGGGATAGTATCTACCCAGTTGCCACGGTCAACATAGGTTGAGGCATAGTTGCAAAAGACAGAAAGATTTGATACGGTAGTTTGCATTGGCATGAAACCGTGCTGCTCACTGCAGACGATATTCGTAATAAATGGCTTGATACTGTCAACAATTAAGCTCTCAATTTAGTAATGTAAGCTCTCAATTTAGTTGAAAAATGAAATATAGAAAAAAAGGAGAAAAAGAAAAATTTATAAAAGAACCGATAATATTGGGTGTAAATACTATAATAAAAATGTTAATAAATATTTCGAAAATAATATCGCAATATATAATCATATAATAATGAGAAAGTCATGTCTTTGCAGTGTAATGCGAGTGGTAAGTAGCGCAGTACGTACATAGCTGCTAACTGTTGGTGGCGCGCGACATTTATATATATCGTCATATCGTCTACAATTATTTGTTAATCAGTGTGAAAATTGGTGAAAAACTTCCTTGTATATTAAGGAAAAACTTTGTCGCTGCAAGTTATCTGTATGTCAAAATTGCCTCGATACTTTTTAACGGCGAACGTTGAAAAACATGGGTTATGTCCTGTGTTACTTTTTAATTAAATATTACTACATATTTTAACATAAGGGTTTTGTGCATACATTTAGCAGCTTTGTTAGAGTTTTCTGAGTTTTATGTTTCAAGTTTCATAACGATCCGTTAATATTTACTCAAGTTATCGCAATTTATGTTTAAAGAAATAATGATTTTGGTCGAAGAAATTTTTTTAGTTTATAATTTTTATCTCGAATACTAACAATTCGATAAAAAAACTGCAAATAGAAAAAATGTGTGCCGTGATGTGCTTTACAAGGCTATATTTTTTAAAATTCAGTTTAACAACATTTAATTTTCACGAGTCGTGATGCTTACGTCACGCGGCGTGCGATAAGAGCCGTGTATTGCCGCGCGACGCCTGCCTTGTCTCCCCCCACCAAAGCCCATATTCGCCGAGGTACGTGACGCGACGCGGGGGTCATTCGTTCCGTGGACTTCGTTGAGTTAAGACGTTTTGACAGCTGCGTACGTAAATGGTACGCGTACATTATCTACTGTCACATAATTACTTCTAATCATTATTATACTTGTTCTTTATTCTCTATCGTCACTTGCTGTTACTATTAATACACTTTCGTCCCGAAATTGATTAAATATCGCGAGAAAACTATTAGATATTCGTCACGTATTCCCTTTGTAGCCTTCGTGTCGATATTTCTGCACATTTAGTGCACACATATCGTGTCTCGGTATTCAAATACATGACTTTTCGGGCATATTTCAAGTTTATTTCTTGTTTAATTGCCTTACGAATGTTTTAATGCTTTTGTTTCAAACAGACGTTCAGGCGGAAATCGAAAGCAAAGGGCAGGCGACGCCATGACACTTGGCGGTTAATTTGAACGATGCTTGGATGGCATCTGGTCATTCCTTGGAAAAAGGAGTTGACAATACGTGTGGTATACGTATTTTTCTCATTATTTTATTGAATCATTGTTGGCTGTGATTGAATTATGATAAATTGAATATTTTTAAACAGATTTGTTTAAAAGTTTTAAAATGGTGTCTGTAGATGTTTACGAAATATTGAAGTGATCGAATTCTATTGCATTTCGGTCGCGATTACGTAGAATTCAGTAATATTTCAATGATTTTTTAGAATCTATCTCTATGAAAGTAGGTTCGGTTTTGGATGCAAGTTTTATTCTTTATGTTCAGAAACTGCGTAGTTGATCGAGGACATGCTATTCAAGCATGAATAATCAACGAATGTTGATTCTTGCCATTGATTTTGGATATTTATAAAGATCGTGATATATTTTAAAGTATTATTCGAATAACACGAACTTGCTTACAATTTTAATGACGAAAGCCACTACTATGATTCATTTAAATGTAATAATTATATCTGCAGTAGTATATTCTGGATAATATCGTGTGTTACTGAAATACAAAGCTGCTCCTATGGAGCGAGCATTCTGTATTTTCGTAACACACCTTGTATTCTAAATAACAAGGAGCGAAAGTCCCTTGGCTGATTTCACGACAAACAATATTTCCTCGTGACAAACACTCGATGAAACCACATCCACCCCACCCTCCTATCCTACTTATTTTTCAGAGATTGTGACCGCGTGCAATGCGGTCAAATAGAGTCAGTGTTTATGACGTACGAAGTTTTTCGTTTTGAAGAGCACAGTTGCTCATAGTAGAGTTTCATTAACAATTTCGGGATACGCGAGAGTAGAGCCAGTGTTTTCTACGCAATTTATATTCTTTCACGAGCGTCGCGGCTCTGATCTTCGAATCGCGAGAATAGATTCAGAGCTTTGTTCGCCGATTATGATCTTTGGGGCGCGTTTGTAGTCTACTATTTCTTTTTTTTTTACTTTTGAAAGAGAAACTCGTTGTCGGAAATTAGAGTCAGTGCGTCAGCTGAAGAGGAGACTTGTGCGCAGAATATTAATGGAATGATGTAAGTATCTATGTATTTGATTTAATTCTTTTAAAATAGAGTTCATTCTTCAAAATTTTAGAAAGAAAACAATTTTAAACAAATTAATCTTTAGAATAGAATCACCAAGAAATCCAAAACTAACGAAACTTTTTATTATTTACACATTATAAGAAATAACTTTTGTTAATTTTAATTTTTAACATTTCATTTTTCTAATTTTTTTCTTAAAATGTCTAAATGATAAAAAGTTTCGTTAGTTCTGAATTGCTTCGTGGTTCTATATTAGAGTTCAAACAGTCGTAACTTTAGAAAGAAATTATAATCGTGTTCTGTTCCTTGGTTACAGTTTGGGCGCAGCTGAGCAGCTTGATGACTTTTCCTGAGCAGTAGCAGGGGTGTTGGCGTCTCCGGCACCGGGGCACAGCGAAATGTGAGTGCGCATGCATTATGGTTCCTCTGGTCACTCAATCATGTCGTAGGACGTTTGGTCCGAATCGACACGAGTGACCGGTTGTATATTTAACGAGCATAATGACCACGGGTATGATAATCATGCCCGTGAATTGTAACATTTTTGTCTGTGTATGTATTTATTAGACGAGGCTAGGGCCTTCTTGTACGCCGCGCCTTTTCAATAGAATCACATTATAATCATAATTTCCAAGATAAACGGTTCCTAACGCGAATATTTATCATTGATCATATATTGATGTAGATATTTATTAAATAATTCGGAAGGTATTGGTGCGAATATCAATACGACTGAATGCTAATTTTTATATAGCGAAGAAGTCTGATACTCTCAGACTCCACAGCTACGATCATTTTTATTTAATATGTAGTGGAACGATTATAATGACTTGAATTTCTTTTATTTTTCTGATACTACGTGTTCAAAAGTAACTTGATTTCTAAATGATGATAATATACATAAAAGTGTAATTCCTTTCTTAAAAAGGTCACTCGTTTGCGTACACAATAGAATAATTAATTTCCATGTGCAAGAAGACAATTAAGGGTGGGGAAATTTCAGGTTCAAAGTAATTAGCATGAGATCACACTTTCTTGTTTTATGAAATTTACTTTGACGATGGAATAGCCCGTTTTAAATGCTTAAAGTAAATTCTTCGTGATTTAGATTGATTTTTTTAAACAATTCAATTATAGAGTCTTTCTTCTCGCTAAATGAATGTCGAGTAGAGTCCTTTTTCTTGATCTAAAGTAGAGTCCTTTCTTATTTATCTTCACTTTAAACTATTCACAAGTTGAAAGTCGAGCCACTTTGCTTAATAATGTAAAATAAAAGAATATTAGCCTGCTAGACACTATAGAAACTAATGATATTTTCTAGTTGAGGATTTTCAGGATATCTTTCCGTACTCATTGCCTTTTAACTCATCCACGTGCCCAGGTGCTACTTGGGTGGGTGAAGGCAATGGGGCACGATGACTTTCTTTACTAAATAATTACATGTCGGCGGCTAGCATTGCGTTAGTGTATCGTGCACGCCGCATTTTCCACCTATGTGTGTTTGTGTGGTTAGGCGGTGGAATTTGCGTCGGTGAAAGATTTTCATCAAAGACCATGATAACGAAACTATAATATTTCGATACCAATATATCATATTCCTTGCTGCACACGATGATCATTCTAGTAAATAATCTGGGAATATGATATTTAATCAATCTCGTACAATCAAACCAGATAGTAATAACGATTCATGTATGTACATAATATGTACAATGCACATTATCAAGTAATCCATTGTTTGAAATTGAAAATAGTTAATTGTTTTATAAATCATACTTATACGCAATGGTCACTGCCTTTGCTAGCCGATTTCAGTGAAAACTGGTACGTACTTATTAGAGTGTGGTTGTGTGTGAGAGACTGTTTTGCCATTTTTTAAATATACATAGCTGTTAGGTAGGATGGGTAACTTAGCTGTTCGGTAGGATAGGTAACTTAGCTGTTCGGTAGGATGGGTAACCTAGCTGTTCGGGAGGATAGGTAACTTACCTTCTGGTACGAATGTGTGACTTAAATATAAGTAGGTAGGGCCGGGGCAGGTCATCGTATTCTCTGATCGCATGTTCCCCCCTGCGATGACCTGCTTTCAGGAAATTTGTGAGAAAAGTCGACGGCCAGACTAGCGCGAGTGGGGTATGCCCTCGCTTCTAGCCACGCTATGTCGACTTTTTGACGCCAGTGGGACATTGCACATTGTCGCTGGTCGCGGTCGGCAGGACGGGCTTGGGCACGCTATTAAGGGGGTACTCCACTGCGAACGGTCGAAAAATCAAGCTATTTTTAAAGATTTTTTCTCAGTAAATACAACATATAATGAAATAAATCTTTTTGGTATTTATTAAGCTGCTCTTATATTATACCAAAAAAATTAAAAAGAATATTTTCAATTTGTGTTACTTGTTTTTTTACAGCGTTAATATGACACTTAAACAAAAACGGTATATTCGTGGTGCAGGTGATTTCCCGGCTTAGACTGATCCAAAACTAAAAATTCTAAGAGATTCTTAATCTGTATAAGTGTCTCTATCGTCCGTTCCTCAATTAACAATTTTTTCCGAAAAATAACCGAGATTTTTCTCGGGGAACATTCGAGAAACACCATTATTTGGAGAACTTTTTCCTTCAAACAGGTGCCATTTTGTTATTTCTCAACAAAAATTGTTAATTGAGCTACGGGCGATAGCGACACTCATACAGATTAAGAATGTTTTCGGATATTTTGTTTCAGATAAGCCTAAGCCAGAAAATCACCTGCACCACGTTTTTGTTTAGTTGCCATATTGACACTTTGTAAAAACACAAGTAAAACAAATTAAAATATATTTTTATTCCTTTTTTTTATATAATATAAGAGTAGCTTTATAAACACCAAAAAGATTTATTTCATTATATGTTGTATTTACTGAGAAAAAAATCCGTTCACTGTGGAGTACCCCCTTAACTTTCAGAAGGGCGGACCGCCCGAAGCAAAGAAGTGGCCAAAGAGCCGAAGATAGCCCGGCCAGTAAAACGGCCACATCATGTGGGCTACCAAGAATGGCCCTGCATCCTCGGGTGCAGGGTCATTCTTCGTAGGTATTACTTTGCCATTATGCTCGTCGGTAGTTGTAGTAGTAGTAGTAGTAGTAGTTTGGTTGGCCATAGGCTGACCCATCGATACCCCCTCCCCTGAAATTCAGCACACCGCGTTTTCAATTAGGGTTGCGAAGAAGATTACGCGGCCAGTTAGTGTTGCGACTAAATGTTGATCACGGTTTGAATTAGTGTTGCGAATCGAGTATTCCCCGCGTTTGGTACCAGCATAGCGTTGCGAATAAATATCGAACGTGATTGCTTGTAGTGTTTCGAAAAAAGAGTCGCGATTGTTTTTGAGATTGTTCTTGTATTTTGAATTAAAGTTACCTACTACAGTTTGATTTATAACATTAATTTTGATTCATTGTATTCTTTTTATTAGAGTTGCGATGCGACTGATCGCGTTTTTTTAATTACTCGTTCTAGTTTGATTCTTAATATTTTTTTGAGTTAGCGTTGCGATGATGATTGATCGTGTTTGTAATTAGAGTTGCGACCCCCAGCCCCCACTGCCCTAAAACTGTCCTGGGACATGTCCAGAGACATGTTCCTGGGGAAAAAGAGTCCCGAGCAGCTGGATTCGCTGCGCATGGGACTCTACACAGCCTTTAGGAAGGCTGCAACGATTTAAAGTTAGAGTTGCGTATTACGAGATATAGGTGCATTGAATTTTTATTAGTGTTGCGAAAAATGAAACCACCCACGTGGTGGTTCTCTGTAACTTTTTATGCTTATTAGAGTAGTGTAGCTGCTTGAGAGTATTAAGTATAGTAGAATTTTCAGTAATGAAGCACCATTCGGGAATTTTGAAGTTGTTTGAAAAATTAGTGCTGCGAGTAGTCCAAAGTCCTAGTGACTATGCTCGGGAGTTGATTTCAGTCTGTAATAAGCTAGCGTTGCGAAAGAAAGAAACGCTCCACTCACGGTTTTCTTGCATTAATGAGTGGACAATGATCATGGAGCAGCCCTAAATGGCTGCACCATCCCCCTTGTACTCCCACCATCTACCCGCTTTTGAATCGAGTGTTTGTCACTGGAAATATTGTTTTGAAAGTATATTCATATTTTGCAAAAAATGCCAATTAATGAGAAACTACAAGGAAATTATTGAGTTGATGTAACAAAGCACCCAATGTGCTTAATATTATGAATATCAATTGCTAATTTGCATAATTTGTTCTATTTCATGTATTTTGTCTATGGTTTTGCGTGATTTATTTTATGTCCAGTTTTATTGTGTTTATTTAATTTCCTTTCAGGCTGGTAAATGTTTTTGATTACCTACTGAATATAATGAATTATATACAGCACCTTAATGAATTATAGCACTTATAATGAATTATAGCACTTATAATGAATTATAGCACCCAATGTGCTTAATATTATGAATATCAATTGCTAATTTGCATAATTTGTTCTATTTCATGTATTTTGTCTATGGTTTTGCGTGATTTATTTTATGTCCAGTTTTATTGTGTTTATTTAATTTCCTTTCAGGCTGGTAAATGTTTTTGATTACCTACTGAATATAATGAATTATATACAGCACCTTAATGAATTATAGCACTTATAATGAATTATAGCACCTAATGTGCTTAATATTATGAATATCAATTGCTAATTTGCGTAATTTGTTCTATTTCATGTATTTCGATTATGGTTTTGCGTGATTTATTTTATGTCCTGTAGGCTGGTCTCACTATTACTAACATAACGTAGTTATACCTTCGCGGTGAAGAGACTTAATAAAATAATATATTTAAAAATAAAAGTGATAGTGAAAAGTAATAGTGAAACGTGTTAGTGCAAAGTGATAGTGATAGTCAATATTAACGCGTGCTCGTTGTTGCTACTTTCTGTATGAAAGTAACTTTGATTACTGTGCAGTAAAGTGCAATTATTCCAATCTTCAACATTTGCATAAAAGTTTTTGATTATCTACTAAAAATAGGATGTCAGGTTCATTATCCTTGAGAAACGAAATCTCATGGAATTTTTATTAATACTTTTGCGAATGTTTCAAATATTGCCCCTTTATTCTTTTCTTCATTCCCAATTAGTGAATAATTGAAAGGTTGGATGCAATAAGGGGACTAGCGCTTGAAAATGTGCAAAAGTATTGTCCGATCGCTAAGAAAAATTGGAAAATTAAATGTTGCTAAAATGTATTTTAAAGAATATAGTGTTGTAAAGCTCGCCACGGCACATATTTTTTCTATTTACAGTTTTTTCATCGAATCATTAGTATTCGAGATAAAAATTATAAACAAAAAAAATCTGTCAACCGAAATCAGTATCTTTTTAAACATAACTTGCGATAACTTGGGTAAATATTAACGGATCGTTATGAGACTTGAAACATAAAACTCAGAAAATTGTAGCGAAGCCGTAAAATGAATGCACAAAATTCTTATATTAAAAAATGTAATAATATTTAATTAAAAATAACACTGCACATAACCCATATTTTTCAACGTTCGCCATTAAAAAGTATCGAGGCAATTTTGAGGTACATATAACTTGCAGCGACAAAGTTTTTCCTTAATATACAAGGAAGTTTTTCAAAAAATTTCACACTAATTAATAAATAATTGTAGAAGATATGACAATGTATATAAATCTTGCACGCCTCCATCAGTCAACCGCCACGTACCTATACATATGTAATGTGCTATTTAGCAGTTTTAGGCACTTGCGTTGACAGTTGGCGGCGTGCGAAAATTATATATATCGTCATATCTTCTACAATTATTTATTAATCAGTATGAAAATTCGTAAAAAACTTCCTTGAGGAAAAACATTGTCACTGCAAGTTATATGTACCTCAAAATTGGTTCGATACCTTTTAACGGCGAACTTCGAAAACCATGGGTTATGTTCAGTATTACTTTTTAATTAATTATTATTATATTTTTTAACATAAGGGTTTTATGCATACATTTTACGGCTTCGAAAGAGATTTCTGAGCTTTATGTTTGAAGTCTCATAACGTTCCGTTAATATTTACTCAAGTTATTCGCAATTTATATTTAAAAAAATAATGATTTCGGTTGACAGATTTTTTTTGTTTATAAGTTTTATCTCGAATACTAATGATTCGATGAAAAAACTGTAAATAGAAAAAATATGTGCCGTGGCGAGCTTTACAACACTATATTCTTTAAAATACAGTTTAACGACATTTAATTTTCCAATTTTTCTTAGCGATTGAATAATACGTTTTCACATTTTCGAGCGCTAGTCCCCTTATTGCATCCAACCCTTCAATTATAATGGTAGAAATATACCAGAAAATTCTTCAAATTTAAAACAGAAAGAAACAAATAATGTTTTAAATTCTGCTTAGTTTCATCGCGGTAGCTTTTTACAGAATAACACCTTCTCTTGCCCGCTTGCGGAGCGATCAAGGATCGTTCTGCAATCGTGCATCAGGGGGATCGATGGAAATGAAAATAAAATTTTGCAAAAAGGAGGGCGGATGGGACGCGGTTAGGGCGGGTCTCCACTCGCAGCGCCTCCACGTGGTGAGACCTGGACAATCTGTATTATTTGAAGTATAATTACTAATCGTATCACAAGTAACATTGTAATTCAATTATTAATTACATGACAAGTAATACGAGCCAATTGGCTGCGATCATCTATCTTCGTTAATCTCTACTCCATCCGTCCAGATTCGATTCTAAATATTTCTCCTATAATATAATATTTTAATCGTTGACAAACCGAGCCAAAGCGTAGCTTAGCAAAAGCACACCCTCTATGTTAAACTCTCCCTCTAAACAAGTCACACGTATACAAGCACGCACACAACTTTCAGCATTTCAACACATTTCAGAGTAGTTGCTGAGTTGGACGCTGTTCATGAACAGAGGCCGCTAAATTCAGTCCTCGAGTTATGGGTCGGTAATACAGTTTGGGTGGTGACACGAAGTCCCATAAGGTGATAGGTCTATTCTATACTTCGTCGATGATTCTATGCCTCGTCTGTGCTGTTGGCTGTTGGTATTACTGACAACAGACCTTGTAGTGTGAGTCGACAAAGTCATATCCTTCTCTACTTGGTAACGAACTAAATCTTGTTTCATGGAGACGTTATAAAAATTTAAGGCTCTGAACACGAATGCACTCTGTGTCACAGATGGATTTTAGGAATGCCTTTCTATTTCTGCTGAGATAGTGAATCTATTTTATCATAAAGGATAATGCACAATCGTACCGCGAGAGATGTGTGGCGCGTCGAAACCAAACATTGATCGTACGTAGTACTACAATAACGGGTTAGAAGGGGTTTATACTAAACGTCGAGTAGTTATCGATTGCGGACTACGATGACGTCACCGCGGATCACGCCACATCCCCGCCCATTGGAACACGGCTCCTGATTGGTGCACGTGCAGGCCGGCTATCTATATCTACGAGCATGACCGTCATGGTATTGCAGGTCAGATCCTCAAGTCCTTAGACGCAAATACAAACTGATTTACTAAATTCTTCCATACCATTCATGTACATTTAACCACGGAAGAACAACTTCTACGGTATTTACATCGCATTAAGCCGAACTACAAAATTGCAACGCATGAATTGCTGGCTTACGTGTTTTTCAATTGTGTCAAACTTTGGCGGGAGATTTCAAACTGAAAATTGAGCCAAGTCTTAGTCACTAATATTTCCCCGCTTTGTTGACAACAGAACCGATGCTTCTCAACATATATAATTTCTAAGATACCCTAAAATTACGCAGTAGTCGTTTTGTTCATCTGTTACGTCGCATCTTGCTAGAATTCCTTCATCGATTCCTTCAGTTTTAAGCCTGCAGAACGGCAAGATGGCCGCCGCTGGATCGAGCGTGTATAGAGTGGTCGGTGTTCCGCGGTGGCGTTAGTTCATGTGCGAGTACGGCGCGTTTAATTTCGTTGAATTATAAGCGGTATTCGCGACAGCTCGGACGTTGGATAGGTTAACAATCTGACATGTGTACAGAAAACAGTGCCCAGTACGATGATATGGTCTCGTTCACGTGAATACTGAAGAATCGTGTTTCGTGTGCGTGTTACCGCAGCGTCCGCCTAATCATCCCGTATCGGTTCCGAGCTCACACTACCACGAAGCACGTGGCGTGCCTAAGGCCTTCTCAGTTTTTTATCTTACCAAGAATACCAAGTGGCAACGAGTCAACATAGTTCCTTCTTCGAAGGGGCGATCCGTGCGAGACTCGATCTTCGCGATCGATTGTCGCGTGACGAATGTAAGAACGACACGAGTGCTGATGCATGCATCCGAAATGATTCCCCCCAGCTTCTTAATCTGTCAGAATCTGTCGGGGGGCGGACTAACAGCGATATCGTTCTCGGCATAAGTACCAGTGATAACGTGCCCGTGTGGTTGATCAGTCGAACAGCTGTCTCATCGGCACATGAACGTCCCGTTTACCTACAGCGGCCGTCGGCCAGTATCAGGCCCATGAATTGGGAGACGCGTCGTGCAACGAGGATTAAAGACCAAAGATCAAAGATCATCGTGGAATTCCGAGTCTGGTGTAACCGGTCGTGTTGTCCACGAAACGAATTCAGTCGTTCGTCGACCGCTGCGGAGCACATCAGGCTCGTAATCAGCTGCTGTCCCTCGTGTACCCGTCCTCGTCCCTCGTTCCTCTTGCGTATGTACACATAGTTCATATAGATACAGATATCGATATACGTGCCCAAACACCCATACCATTCTTGACCCTTGGATCGCGTACAGTGATTATTTCCTCCGCTGCCCGCGTTGAGGAACTTGTTAGAAGGAAGACGCGAAAGAAACGCCAGGATAGAGAAGGTAAGCACAACGGCCTTGGCTTATTTTTCGTGCACGTCAGACGGGGATGATGCTCGGTGACGAAAGTTTTCGGCAATTCGAAATACGTAATCCAAGACCCAACATCCGCATTATTCACCCTCGGAATCGTGTTTCTGGGAGTGCACGGGTACCGTTCATTAATAATGTATCTCTTTAATGGTAAATTGACGCGACCGGGTACAGCTGATTTGTGAAACGACTTTGAATCGCTCTCGATTCGAACTTCCGGGATGGCACTGATTGCAAGGTGCGTGTCCGATGTCACGCCGCGTGTCTTTCTCGTTGTTTCATTGTATTTCTCGCTCCGTCCACGAGTTATCGATCATTTTCCCCGGATATTGAATTCACGGCCAGTTCGTGCACGGCCGTTGATCAAGCTCGTTATCGATGAATGGACGGATTATGCAAGCGGTTGTATTACCTATGCGCGTACGCGCCTCGACTCGTTTCAAATGTTTCAAACAGCGTAGGTTATTCGTATTCAATCCATTGTGAAATAAACACCTGCCACACGCTGATCTGCATCGTTTAGAGTTTTAGAGTTTATACTAAGAATAGGAAAAGTAGCGCCATTGCTTACAAACAAGCAAACTTGTTCTTGAACACGCCACTTGGCGGCTGGCGCTTTTTTTTAGGTTAATCAGTGTCATCGTACTTAGTATTACGTTATTATCGTAATACAGTGGCAGCGAACGGTGTAGGCGGCCTTCGTGCGTTGTGTAATTAAGTTTGCAAACATACATATTACCGTTCCTTTTTGCTGAGTCGGTTATTGAAATTTATATTATATATATCGTATGGTCGAGACGACGATGAGTTTTTAACATTGTCACGTTGGCGCTGCATGTTACACAGGGTGGCAATAGAATTCCCGTAGCCGACATTTCCTTCTTCCTTTCTAAGAAGGACCACCGACTTCCACGCCGCGGATGATATCCAGTATCATCCAGTATTATACGTCGTCAGATAGGACAATAGTAATGCAACCCAGCGACAGTAGGACAGCTGAAAACAATCGCTGCGACGGTACGCGTTGGCTCCATGCAAGCTGATGCAGTCAGCTAGTAATGAGAACGTAACACGAAAACTTTCCCCCTCCTTCATCCCCATTGCTGGATCGATGCTTCCTTCTAGCCGTACTCTTCGGTTTCTACCGTTCTACCTAAATTACGTGCCCGTGAATGTAGAATCTCCATAATCCCACCTCTTTTCTCATTTTCAAACTGTGACCAGTAATTAATGCGACGGAGTTGATTATTCTACGTGTAATTTCACCCCGACTGGTGATTATGGTAATTTTATTAGTAATTTCCTCGATTGCTGAGAGGTGGCTCTACTTCCTTAATCATACCGGCGGATAACGTCGCTCCTGTAGTTTCATAGGAATATTCTCTAACCCTTTTACCGAAATTGGGTAATACTACATTATTGTTTCTTTTTCGAGGGGCTACGAAAGTGATCTCCATACAGTCTTCGCGACATTGAAGTGTTTCTTTAATTAAGAGAAGCGATTATTTGGTGTACGAAGTAGGTTTATTAAAATTTGGAATCTTTCGAGGGTTCGTAATAAAGACCGAAGACAAAGTGTGGCATAGTGTCGATATTCTTTCATTCTCCAGTGTCCAGTGTTGATACTTCCAGTTCCTCCCATTCTCCCGTTACAATTCAATATTTTACATACCTCGAGCGTGGTATTGTTTATCACAATAAAGTCATATTTCGTGTACATTTCATTCACCATGCTTTCGGGGTCACATTTCTAACTTTAAACTGTAAACTGATACAAAACATACACGTGTCTATTGCATTAGGTTAAGCATTATACGGTAAAGTTATACGGCATATATACCGTGTAAAGTTTGTGCGGAACACGTGCACGAGTAAGAAGAAACTCGTGTGTCTATCGATGTTCGCGAGAAAGTTGTCATTCAACTTACGGTGCACGAGTTATTCATTTGTTCCTCTTGGAACTTAATCAGTTCTGAACACAGCGGTCGAGCGTGAACCCTCGAGTACAACACTGTACACAAAGTAAAGAAGACCAGGTAGTGATATTGTAGCGGGTGGTTCATATAAGTTGAATGTATATACACGTAGAGCCCCTGTTCACCTTGGCACAACTTGCACGTAACGCGAGTTGCGCCGAGGTCCGATGTTCAGTGTCGCAAAACTCGTTATCTCTGGTATTCGTGGAGCCCTTCACGCGCTCCACTGCTTCCACTGACGCCCACGCCAATGGGTCGCTTCGCTTCATTGAACTTGGCTCTTGGCACCGTGGTAAACTGGTCAAGTAACTTAAAAGAATTCAGTTTCTTGGAGCTTTGCTGGAAGTAATCCTCATCCTTTATTCACCTTCTCGAACCATTCAACTTTCGCGCGAAGTATTTCTTCATAGAACTTTAGTCAGCGAATTCTTTATCTGCCTCAACCTTACTTTCAACAGTTATGTTTACCGTATCAAGTAATTTACCACGTCATGCTGGGTTCAACGGTATACTCTGGAAGCCAGCGTCTATGGCAGATATGATGTTACAGCGGGTAATTGGGTCGATGCCGCGTCCCCATTCCACTTCTCTCGCTGTCCATTAAAAGGAGCTCTGTTATGCAGCGCGCAGTTTCAATGAAAAGTGAAAATAGTGGAAGAATGCGGCGGTGACATTTTTCAGTGGCGGGTTTTTAAATAATGCAAACTTCGCCCAACTTCGAATACCACGTTCTCGAATGTATTCGTGTTTAGCGTTTCGAACGTGAGAATGGGACTAAACGAGGTGGTGAAAAGTGGAGTAGTGGGTGTAATGGCTTCACTGGCCTTGCGTGGTCGAATGTCCCACCCTGATTGTAGGAAACGGGGTTGTGACACGACATGTGGTATCATACATTAGGAGTCGGACCATAGCCTTGACGTAAGCGGCTTAGAAGCCTGTCAGTATCATGCAGTATGGGAAAGTGGGAACTTGAACGCGTCACGATATCGGTAGGGGTAATGCACATCGGTTCTTATGGTAATTTTCGTATCGCTTCTGCTGGTGGTCATTTCTTTCGATGACCTAATCTGATTGAACAGTATCGTATATTTTTTATTAATTTGAGTTAAAATTGACACTCATCCTGTCAACGATTATATCTTTTTGATCTGACCTTTGACCCTCTGTTTTGACGGTCTTGCTTAACACTCGAGATTTGAAGGTAGACGATACGAAAGAAGGGCGGCCACTTATCTCGAGAAATATTGATAAGATGATTTGAACATGGTTAAGCGGAGGTCCGACTTTTAGACCCATTTACGTAATTGATTTTTGAAACTGGGGGACAGGCCTAGGCTGCCAGTCGCGTATGTTTTAAGCTCTACAAATATTTGCTGGCTCCATTTTTACAACATTCTAAGTTGTAGAAGGATGTCATTTACTTAGTAATACTTTGACTGTTTAAATCAGATATATTTTTCTTTGAGAATGTTATTAGAAATGTACTAATCTTTCACTCGATTTGAATAGTTAATGAAAAAAAATAATAGTCACGTAATACGGGCAACATTAATAGTTACTACTATGCAGGTGCAAATGGACAAATATATATTATATTTGAAGGGTAAGGGGAAAACGAGGAAGTCACTTTTCGTGACTTTGCGATTTGTAGCATATGTTGCTGTGTGCAACTGGGACTAGGTATTTGTAAAGTGCAAATGCGTCCTTAAGATAACGTTAAATTGTCGGTATACTAGTTAAAACAGGTAATGTCCACTTTGCACTGGAACGAAACACTTAATTTTCTAGATAAAGCTGTTTTGTGACAGCTTTATCCCCCCCTACCCTACATTTAATTTACTCAATGCCTTGGAAAATCAAGTGAAATCAATTCCACGTGATCCAAATGTTTGTCACCCGCTAAAATGGGGACAGAGGTTTGGTAACCTTTGGAGTATCTGAGAGATAGAAAGATGGGACGCTTCACTCGTCCCTCCGCAGTATTGTTCAAAGTCCAAGTTTGTTCGCTTCGAGACATACACGTGTATAATGGATGTTCACGCTGTTAGCTATATTTTAGACCTTCATCATTAATAGTACATGTAACGTAAAAAAACAATGTCCTGTTTTGTATACCATTCATTTAAGAAGTAACTACTGATCACTAATATTATGGACACCTTGTGTATGCGCGTGTCAGTAAGTCCGTCGCTCAGTGACCCCGTTACATATTTCTAAAGAGGACAGGGATACACGTATGGTCCATTTGCCTCTGACATAAATAATTCCTTTTCAAGCATTGATTAAATTTTCGCTATGAATTTTTTGCCGTTTCTGCCCTGTGTTTTATTTATTCGTACAATTTAGTGGACACTGAAGTTATTTAATGAAATGTTGAGTGAATTGAATGATTTGCATTATTATCCCATCATTTGAAACGAAACCTGACATAAAATGTTTCTTTATTCACATGAGAGCACATATTTTTTACCTCGAGCAGGTATTGCATCGTTTATTCATTTACATTCGTCAGAGAATAAATGATACACTGGTTGGGTTGAAAGAATTATATTATCCCATCATTTGAAACGACATCTAACACAAAACGTTTTTTTATTAACATGGGAGCACATATTTTTTACCTCGGACAGGATCTGCTTCTTTTATTCATTTGCATTTGTGAAATAATAATTGATATACTGATGCAGTTGAATGGATTGCATTATTTCATCATCTGAAATGAATCCATTTATTAAAGCACCGCGCGACCAACTTTGCAATCTTGACGTAAGACGTTCCTTTATTAACAGCAGAGCACATACTGTAAGGCTTTTCTCCCGAACAGGCTATTCAGCTATTGATTACCCAACAACAAGTATGTAAATTGCGTATGTGAATCATTAATTGCAATACGTGGATGTCGGTCGGTGATTTATTTCGTAATCAATGCCTGGAAGAACCAGGAAGTGACTGTTAATACTCAAGGTCAACGCTAATACGTTCAAGTAGGTGGTTATAGTAGCTTCTAACAAATTGATCGTAGGGACACAGTGTTACATATACCTACATGAGAATGGTACAGTAGGCTGAGGTCAAGAAAAAAAAAACTGATATACGTCTTTTATTTCGTCTGCTGTGATTATTTGCAATTCAATCGGTGGAAACAGATATTCTTGGCGAACGAGCCATGCTACGGAATGTTAAAACTTTACGGGTACCTGGAACGTCACGCGCTTCCGTCCAGAAAATTCCTTGGTGGAAAGAAAAGCAAGGCTAGTAGGATTTCCAGAGGATTTATTGCTCTCTTAATAGAAGAACACACTTTGTAAATGTCTTCATAAATTATTATAGAGCCCTTTACAAGTAATATAAGTTATTTATGTCAGTGGTGCACTCAGGATTTAATCTTGGGGAAGCTGAGTTGATTGGATAAAAATATTTTCAACGCAAATTCAATAGAATTCATTACGTGATTAGAAAAATTTACTTAAACAATAAAATCCGTATATTTATTTTTACAAAGCTCTTGAATTACTTTAGACGTGGTTACATTTAATCTCCTTTTTTGGGGGGGTGTCAGGCTCCCTTCCCTTCGGAGTGCACCACTGATATTATAAATGGGGAAGTCATATGAATTTTTCCTACCTACAGTCTGAACAAAATCAACCGACCACTGAAGGCTACTAAGGGCCACTGAGCAGCTACACCCACCACTCTATCTTTTTTTCCTCTTCGCAGCGATCATTTAATTTTGCTGCGTTTGTGCAGTAATCGTAGATTATTTGATCTCAATTGGAATCAATCTCAATTAGGAAGCTAATTACAGTTTTAATGGAAAGATATCGGCAAATTGCACATTTTGACACTTGGGATAACATATCGCCTCTTGATATGCACAGTTCACATTAGGCCAGTGGCGATTATTGTTTATAAATGGTTGACATTCCACGGCTTATATTTAGAAATCGATATTACGGTTCGTTTAACGATCCAAGGTTGAGATAAAATTACTCTCGCGAACGGAGGCGAGAGGGAACTTGGTACATCAATGTCGAGAACGATTTCGATGGGACAGCCGCCCCTGGAAGGATTGTTAACGATCCGAAGGAGCATGAATCCGAAATGAACATTAACAACGACGATCTTGGCAAATGGTTTTTCTTGCAGTGTCAATTAATCCAACGCAACAAATCGACCACCGATATCTGTTGGATATAAGAGTGACCGGATAACGCCACCATGATCGTGGAGGACAAACAGTGAGTCGTAGTAACATTGGCTAAAGACAGACACTAATTTTCCCTCTCTACGCTATCCACTGTCGCGCGTAGATAGTTCTTGCTGTGCATGAACGCCAAGCATGTTACACGCTCTCGCACCATTCTTCTGTAGACACACGCAACTGTAAATATTACCAGCTTCCTCTACTAGAAAGCTACGTAACAATGGCCCTTTAAGTAACAAATAAGAAATACCGCAGAAGAGTTATATATCTGCCGCACGTGTCACTAAAGTGCAGGCTGCGTAGGCACCACTTATAGCGGCACTCTAAGAAATATCGCTCGAATAATACATCTTATTTATTACTCGAACCAACGATTTACCGAAAAATATCTACAGATCGAGGTACTACAGTTCCACCCTCGGCACACAGAAGTGTCCGAAACCGAATTGCGAAACGGATGTGCCCGCAAACACTGGATACGAAATCATCTCATTGATCACTTGAACGATGCGTCTATAACGTGTCACGGCCACATCCCCCTCGTTGTTCCTTCAGCGCGTGCTCCGCACAGAGACTTTTAACCTTTCCTCGCGCGCTTGTTTTATCGGCGGAGCACACGATTCGCTCTTCGTTTGAAAAAAAGAGACATTCAAATTTCGGTAATAATTTAGATATCACGAAAGAAGAGAAGAGAGCTAAAATGACTACAATGATGTCGCGCGCCAACGGTTTATCACCGCTAAGCGAACCGTGAAATTGATCGGCACGATTCGTCTCGCCAGAGACTATCGCGGTTTTAGATGTTCCGTGACTTTGATACCAGCCTTGATCTTCGGACGGTTATACGTCACGCGTTTTTTCCCGTCTTCCGGTATGCAGAGGGCCAGTGCAGAGGGAACGTCGCTTCACTCGCTATCGCGGCTATCGTGGGGGATCATGTGCGTGGCTCGAGAGCAAGTTTCCACGCTGCCTCTATTTAGTCACGTTCATCGGGCCTGTCACGAGCTAATGACGTCCAAAGTCCACGAAGATATTCGAATCTCGTGCGCTGTCGCGCCAGTACCCTGTCACGCCACGCTTTCCACTGTGTGCGTCAACTAGTCTGCCTTGCGCACACAGTGACGGTGGAAACGTCGTGTAAAGTTTGATATCTGCATATATACGTGTATGTAAATAACCGATACTAAGTAGAGTTCGTGTGTCACGTCGACGGGGGTGGGAGATCCTGGGGAATCCCTTTCTGATACACGGCACAGCGTGGTACATAGTTCAATCGCGTCAAATTCGGGGACTCCTGTTGCTGCTCCCACTTGCAACTTTCTTTTGGACATCGTTGTGCATATTTCGTAAAGGATAAGGCGCGAAGCGAAATGTTACGCGACGGAAGTGGATGGTCGCTGAAATTTTAGGTGCATCAGACACTCAGTTTCAGTCATTTTTATTTATTTTTGATACTTGTTTAGATTTTTGGACATAGTACAGTTGTGTATTTATAATGCTTTATTGTACTGGTTTAGTTCCACTCCCAAGCAGCATATCTCCGCGATTGTGATTGGCAAAATTTTTAGTATATCGTGAACCATGATCCCTTTTTGATTTTTATAAATACGCGGGAACAAAGTTCTAGTGACCATTAGTCCTGGGTTTCGTATAGAGCCGCGATAAGTGTATCTAAGTAGTCGTATTTTTAATACCCACTTGATAATGGCGGCAGTAGGTGTATCGATAAGAATCGAGGATCAAACTAAGTGCAGCAATAATATCGCTCCAATCGATAAGAATCGAAAAAATCTTGCGAGCCACATGTTCGATTGTAATTGGAACGAATCATGGTTTCATTGAAAATCGACCTTCGAGCGTCACCTCGTACAATTACCGCGTTAAGAAAGATATGTCTCTTTATTTGCGCAAGTGATACTTAACCCCTCAAATGAAACATTTCCAGGCTGGCGAAGTCTGCACGGAACGCTGGCAGAGCCTCCAGTTCCCTGCTCGCGTAAAACCTACAAATTATAATATCCGTCGAGTCTACCCGCGTGTGTCACGCGAACTACGATCAAATCCTGTACGCGAACATTAACAAATCGCGATCTACTTCGTTAAACTCATTCGGTGCTAAGATTCAACCGTTCAGCGTTCACCGTGTGCGGGATTCCTCCAAGCATACCCGCTAACCATACTCGATGAACGCCTGCCGGCGTTCCCCGCACGGGTTGCACCGACCGAGTTCATTCACGGGGTTCATAGTACCCGAAGGGTTAACGATATCAATGTATCTAAATGCGGAGCATTCCTTTCCGTTCCTTGATTGGTTGATTCCTCAGAACCTGGCACTTGGCCCCCCACTTCACGCCTGCTCGTAGAGCTGAATAACAAATGGAGACGCGTCGCGAGATACACTTCTTTCTATTTCTCTTTTCACGCCTTCCCTTTGCACGGCCGTCTGCACGTTGGACCCACTTTCGATCGGCGCTCGCATGCGTTTCATTCAGCGACAAAGTGGTCAGCGACGCGCGCGCATCGAGAGGATACGCTGGCTAAATCACGCTATTCGTTGGCAGTATCGAACCAGCTGATTACGAAATCGCGTGATCGTGGAGCTATCCCGCCGCCGTGCACTATTTTTGCCCGGTGCATGCTTGAAGATGCTCAGCCGACGTCCTTGTCCGAGCAGCGAGGCTGGCCCGCTCGTTTGCAAGGATTTTGGAGCGGGAGTGCTTGCAGCTTGTAAGAGAGCTGGGAATTTTTTGATTAAAGTCATTAAACGGTGGATCTTTCAGTAGGAAGACACTTACGTGGTCGCCTCTTGCAATGCAAATATTGCCACCAATTCTATCATGGCAAGCAATGCTGCTGTTAACCCACGACTGGCTGAGTCGAAGACACTAGTTGCATAAGCAGGAAAACGGGGTCAATTCGGTTCTCATTAAAAAAACAAGTAGCAACATCGTCTGTGCCATGTTCGCGGTATATTGGCTCATTGTCAGTAGAACTATGAATTGCAAAGTGATCGTGAAATTGTCATTTAATTGAGGCATTCCAGTGCAGAGTTCGGTAAAATGTAATCTAATTACAAATTACAAATTACGATTGAAATGTAATTATGTAATTGATTACACATTATTTTCTGTAATCGTTAATTTAGGTAGTTGGCAAAAGTGTGGTCAACTACCTAAATTAATGATTACAGAAAATAATGTGTAATCGATTACACAATTACATTTTAATCGCAATTTGTAAGTTGCAATTAGATTACATTTTACTCAACTCTGTTCCAGTGATTGCTAGTTGGGGGTTCAGCTGGAGGTCAATGGCTCAATGAAGAACTGCTTGGGTTGTTCTGGCTACTATTAGTTGAGGGTTACGTAGAAATAACGGAGAAAGAAATTCGAAGTGCCCGATGGGGTTAATCTAATTAGACTGGGGCTCGAGGGTTTCTTAAGTTCCTTTGGAGTAGGAAACATTGATCGATGTATTTTATCATGAAAGTACATAGGAGAAAGTACTGTGAGAAGTTAATGTTGTTCGAGGTTTCCGAGTATGAATTATGCGTTATTGAATAATGGTTACTGATGATCCGTCAACACTTCTCGGTTGTTTCATGCTGTTTGATGATTCACTGATAGTATATACATTATGCAGAAACTGACGACTACGTTATACAGTAGGTATTGATATTAGAATACATAGCGTAGTATATACTAATCACGCCACGTGTGACCCCTCCAATCGCCTGACCGCACCACGTGCTATGATACTTACTATACGCCAGTGTTTCCCAACCTTTTTTGAGTCGCGAACTTCTTTGATAATATTCAAATTACCTGCGAGCCCCCACCTTATATAAGGTAAGGTAAATTTAATAAGGTAAAGAAAACACATTAAAATAGGTATTTTAGAATATAATTCTAAGTTAATAATATTTAAGTATTTTAATAGACATATTAAATGTATTTACACTCTTTAACTCTTCGTGGTCCCATCTTATTTTAATCACAAATTGGTCACAGGGAGTTCAATGCACCCCATCGTGATTTTTGAGTGATAAATACATTCTAGTATTTATGAATCTTTTAAGTTTTGAATGATAATTGTAGATTCGTAATCATACAATCATAGAAATGTAAATTTTGATATGATGAATTTTTTTTAGCGATAAATCTCCTTTGAAAATTTTAAAAATTTCCATTTTAAAATAAATAAATGCGAGGAATCGTCAACTAAAAATAACCGCGCAGACCCCCCAGAAAACATTTCCGGTTCTCACAGGTTGGGAGTCACTGCTATACGTGAATGATGGTTGGTTCTTATTGAATGTTTCAAAGCATTTCCGCCAATTTGTATTAATTCTTTTTCCCCTTTCATCTTTTTTTTTTGAGGTGACATAAAGTGGAGGGGTAGGAAGACAGCATGGTAGAACCAGTGGACTGACTATATACTATATACTGTTATCTGTACTATGTAGTATTGCTATTAAACCACTGATACTGTGTCGGATATCGCTACTGATATTCGACACTAACTCCAACACTCCTACAGACTTACTAATGCTACCACTCTACAGCCTTTCCATTAACAATGACTTATATACAATACTACTACTGATACTAATGCTTACACTGTCTACGACTAATCCCGCTGCTGATATTGTACAGTACCATCTAGAGAACAAATAGCGATAAGTATCGATACTGCCACCGACGTCGTATATTCTTCGCGCTGACGGAGCCGTTAGAAACCTTTCCCAAGTGCGCGCAGATTACACGCGGAAGCCTCGAATACCATTACCGGTGCAAGGAAACATCGACCGCGAAGGCACTCAAGGACCCCGGAGAAGAAACCGTGATTCTCGTAACCTCGTTCCTCCTTTCCAGGGAAATGGAAGGCTTCTGGATTAGCAGCGCGATCCATGCGATCAAGGCGCTATCGTACGTGTACGATCTGCTGACGTTCCCCGTCTACCTCATACTGCAGCGGCCATGGGAGAAGCGGAAGGCCACGAGGAGGATCAAGGCGCGCCCTGTCATGAAAGACGAGCACAGCATCACCTACAGGAGTGTCGACCCCCCGAGGTCCATGCACATCACCCTCCAGCGTGAGAAGATCGACACGCTGGAGAAGATGCTGACGTGGGTGGCGAAGATCCACAAGGAGAAGAAGTGCCTCGGTACCAGGGAGATCCTCGCCGAGGAGGACGAGGCTCAGCCTAATGGTAGAATATTCAAAAAGGTGGCTAACGATCTTGCCCAGTTGTATTTCGACTCGAGGCAGTGGCGGATTTAAGGAAGAAGGCCCAGGTAGCAAACGGTTTGGGACTCCCTGTGCACGTAACAGAATTATAAAGAAATTTATGCATGTGTGATATAAAAATAATAGGAAACAAAAGAAATAGAATCAATTTTTGTTTAAAAAAAAAGGGTCCCTGGTTGGGCCTTCCGGGCCCAGGTGGGAACTGCTCATAGCCCGTCCGTTAAATCCGCCGCTGAGTCTAGTTTAAGAAGGGACGATTGATCAATCTCTATGTTTCTTTTCGTAGTACAAAATGGGAGAGTACAAATGGAAGACTTATCTGGACGTGGACAGGCTGACGACGTCGTTCAGCCGTGGTCTGAGGGAATTGGGACTGACAACCAAGCAGAGCATTGTCATTTTCGCGGAGACCAGGGCGGAATGGATGATCGCAGCCTACGGATGCTTTAAGCAGAATCTTACTGTAGTCACTATCTATGCAACCCTGGGGGATGACGCAATTGCTCACGGCATCAATGAAACCGAGGTGGACACCGTGATCACTAGTCACGACTTGCTGCCAAAGTTCAAACGGCTTCTGGATAAATTGCCCTTGGTCAAGACGATCGTCTACATGGAGGACCAGCTGAAGCCGACCAACACAACTGGTTACAAGGTGGGTTGTCGTTGTACCCGCGCTTCAGAGATTTCCATTCACGTGATCGGCGGTTTTATCAGCGCTCGATGCAGATATACGAGCCGCTCGGCAAATGATTATTCATTGCGTGACTTCTGTTATGACTACATGAATAATACTCTATCTGTACGTTTCTCTGTAATTGATAAACGAAGTCATGCTTTCCCCGGATTGTATATATAAAATAAGGCAAAGTGCAGCCAAGCAGCATGACCCTGCGTGACCGAGGGTTCGGTCAGAGTTCATTTTGCGGCTAAATGTGTCTTATTTGTGGGTAGTTCGTGATGAGGCGATTCTAATTTTAATTATCTACGCGGATCTTGTTTAATCGGCTGTATAAATATTGACAAACGCGATAACGCAAAAGAGATAATTGAAAGTCTGCTCGCCTGATTTGCTAGTCAAAGAACAGCTGACACTTGGCCTTTCTGTGTTTCAGGAATCCGTCAAACTCATACCGTTCTCGGACCTGATCCAGCTGGGTAACAAATCAAGCGCACCCATGACACCGCCGAAGGCCTCTGATACCGCGATCATAATGTACACGTCTGGCTCCACTGGCGTGCCGAAAGGTGTGCTCCTCTCCCACTTGAACATCATCTCCACGCTGAAGGCGTTCTGCGACGCCGTGCACATTAAATCAGATGACGTTTTCCTTGGATTCCTACCTTTGGCTCATGTTTTCGAACTGCTTGCTGAGAGCGTGTGCCTCTTGACTGGCGTGCCTATTGGCTACAGTTCGCCGCTTACAATGATCGATTCGAGCAGCAAGATTCAGAGGGGATCCAAGGGTGATGCGTCTGTTTTACACCCGACTTGCCTGACTTCTGTACCGGTACGCACGCAATTCCTATCGGTTTCGTTAAGTAGAAACTAGCACCGAGTTACCAATGCCTCTTACCCGTACAGCTCATCCTCGACCGCATCTCCAAAGGCATCAACGAGAAGGTGAAAAGGTCGGGGGCCTTCAGGCAGGCGATCTTCAACTTCGCCTACGAGTACAAACTGAAATGGTACAAACGTGGTTACGATACACCGTTCTTCGACAAATTTATCTTCGGTGCTGCCAAGCAAGTACTTGGTGGACGGGTTAGGCTGATACTCTGCGGAGGCGCACCTTTGTCCCCGGACACCCATACCCAGGTGAAAATCTGCCTCTGCGTTACTGTGACTCAGGGATACGGTCTCACGGAAACCACGTCTTGCGCCACCGTCATGGATGGTACGTACTCATTGGTAACACTTTGAGTCACACTCTTCACGCTTGGGATTCCAGCCTGATATTTTTTTAAGCTGTATCGAAAGCACTGCTTGAGTTAACGAAGAGTCTGACGGGGTTGAAGGGGCATTTTCCAAAACCTTGCGCCACTCGGAACGTTAAAATATTTCCCGAGCGCTCCCCGTTATGTATTACACAGATTGCTGTGATTTCAGTGCACGACAGGAGTACGGGAAGGGTAGGAGCACCAACCACGGTCTGTGATATTCGATTGGAGAACTGGGAGGAAGCTGGCTACAGGGTTACAGACACCCCTCATCCCAGAGGGGAGATCCTCATTGGCGGTGGGAACGTATCGCTCGGTTATTACAAATTACCGAGCAAAACGCAGGAGGACTTCTTCAGTGACGACGGGAAGCAGTGGTTCAGGACCGGCGATATTGGCGAATGTCATACGGACGGTTGCTTAAAGATTATCGGTGAGATTACGTTTTGTTTATTCATTGGCAAGTGCGCTCGGTTAATGGAAAGTATGCGGAGAGAAATATCTTGTTATTGCTTTGGTAGATCGAAAGAAGGATCTGGTGAAGCTGCAGCTCGGCGAGTACGTATCGTTGGGCAAAGTCGAGGCCGAGTTGAAGACGTCCCCCGTCGTGGAAAATATTTGCGTCTACGGAGATCCGCACAGGACTTACACAGTGGCACTGGTGGTGCCCAATCACGATTATCTGAAGGAGATGGCCAAAGAGCTCGGTATCACCGGCAAGACCTTGGAAGAACTCTGCAATGATCCACGGGTCGAGAAGGCGGTGTTGCAAGAATTGATTGAGCAGGCCAAGAAATGTAAATATTTGAATTTTTAATGGCTAGTATAAACTTCACTGCCCGGCTGACTTTTAATGCTCTCTGTCTTTATTCGTCGTTTATTTAGGCAAACTTCAAAACTTTGAGATACCTGGCGCAGTAGCACTGTGCCCAGAACAGTGGTCACCCGATATGGGACTAGTGACAGCGGCGTTCAAGCTGAAAAGGAAAGCGGTGCAAGAAAGATATCAACACGAAATCAACAGGATGTACGCCTCGTGATGTCGCGCGAAGTCATGTAAGAAGTGTAACGGTTGAAGTGATCCGGAAGTTCGAAACGAAACGAGTACCTCGACGACATCTTTACATATGAGTTCGTGAGCCGAGGTCGCATGGTCCATTACGGAACGTGCATCAGACTTGCCAGCTTTCTTTTCGCGGACACCTACGGTGTCGACATCCAGTACCAAAATGTTCCGTTTAAAATACCGTTAAACACGGTCTGGGTGCAACGTGGTGAACATTAAAGGGGGGAAAAACAAAACGGAAATGTCTTTTCGAGGATATCGTGTTACTCAATTCGGTTTATCGTTTGAGACGGAGGAATTTCGACTCTACAGTCGCGGAATGTTGAAAATGGCAACGCAGCAAGTTCAAAGAGTGTGTTTGTAACATAATCGCCGCGGTATTGATGCGAGGTGTGAGCGTAAACAAAGAACAAAGTGGTGCAAGACGACTGCTCCGTTGCGAAAGTCGTCGCCTTTCCTCCTTCTAAATTTACAGACGCGTGTACGCCCGTTTTAACGATTCACTCATCCTTTGCGATTAATTTCTTCCGCTGTAACGGTATGAAATTGATGGGAAAAATTGATTGTCAGTTTGCAACCGTATTAATCACGTAAGTTCACAGCTCGTACAGTGTACTTACTTCAAGTATTATTCGAAAACGTCGAGTTCCATTTTTCACGAGGGAAACAAAAGAAAGGTTATGGCCCTTCGAGGCGGGGCCGCTCTATTCTACATTAAGCTATATGTATAATGTATTGTATATACTGGAAATTGATCGTTGAGTCAGCTTTTACTTATGGCCAACGTAAAGGCGGCACGCCGTTAGATTTACTTGCGTACGTTTAATTACGTCTTCGTGTTGAATTGAATTGTTATTTTTAGAACCTTGGGGTAGCAATTATTCGTCTTGTATAAAATACTTGTCAATACCTCCTTGCCTACCTTTAAACTATTATAAGGATCGAAGCATCACAGAAATCTTTCCTTTCCTCTTATCTTTCTTTCCTCTTTGCCGCAGAAACGGTACTTTTCACTTGTGTGGATGCGTGCGTGTGTCCGTGCGCGTATGCGTGTTCGTTCTCTCATTGTTGTGGTTGCTTGCACGCATACACATATACATGTATGTTCATTAATAAGGGAAGTTAGATAAGTAACGTGTGCGAGTGTATGCTTATAGATGAATACGATGGTTACAAAGAAGAAGTCGTTCTTGTTAATTTTTTTAGTCTTCCCGTGATTCGCCGTTATGTATAGATTCGCCGACCTACGCACGGTTGCTAACATTCGGTGCTCGAATTTTCCTTGGGCATCACAGTCGGCCCGACATTCGCTGACATCGTCTGACAAGTCTTAAGAGACGCCTTATGAGTTTCTTCGCAGATTTGTTCACTTCGAATCACGTTGTTTCGCACGGAATCATTATTCGTAAGCTAAGTAGTCTTCCTCGATCTTAAAGACCGATGTTCCATCGGGTGCATCGTTGCACGCGATCTAGCATCTCTGCAGTAGTATCAATGATATGCGCGAATGCTTTTGGTCTGACATGTGTTTAATTTAACAAATTGGTTGAGACTACGTTCCATGCGCAATGACTGTCAAAAGAAGGATTAGAAGGCGGAGAGTACACGACCAGACAGAATTGTATCCATAAAAACGTAAGTTCAAAATGTTCTTTGACCGCCATTGCCAGCTTTTGATTTATTTCACCGAAATTAATGGAAAATAGCCGTACCCGTGTTGGCTGCGCATTCAGATGCTTAGTATCTAAGTATTTGTACTCGATGCGCAAGTACAACGAACGAATTGTTTAATATTTTCAGTCTGTATCTTTGCGGCTTGTTGAACAGCGACTGTACGAAGAAGGAGTAAGAGAGGACAGAGGGGGATATAGGGAGAGTTGAGAGAACGAGAGGATATCGATCTTGTAGCTCATTTTCTCCTTTTCCAATCACATTGAGAGTTCCTGCGTTATCCGAATCATGCGTTAGGAGTTGTTACAAGCCCGTTAATAATTTCTAATAAATTATTAAGAGCTGTATAATATTAGATAGGGAATTGCCAATTGTCATTTGGATATAATCATATCATCGATATCTATTGTTGTTATTATTATTATTATAATTATCATTTTGAACCTATGGCATATGAAAATAAATGTACAGATCTATGGTACACGCAATAAGTATTATTATTATAATTTTCGTTCTCTATTCTTGTGAGCAGGTTGTAATTTCTTGGGCACTCTGTCAGGTGTATTGTCAGGTGATTTAACAGTTTCGACAATAATATGGCTTTTCTTGACGAGAATGGATACTTACGGCGAATAAAACTATAACTCTCATTTGTATTTGAATCTTCCAATTATTGCGTGTATAAAGTGCCCTGCAGTGTGATACAATCGGTATCTTTCAAGTTTGATTCGAAACGCTTGATAAGTATAAAAAATTCTTTTTCGAATGTGCCTCTATGAATACACGTGGTATCATATTGTGTGTGCAACTGTATCGAATGTTCATAAAAAAAGTGATCATCTTCCATAGTCTGATAAAAAAATGCGTGCTTTGTTTATACAGCTTATCTGATTGTCGCGCGACAACTCGAGGCATGGCAAATTTTTTCTGCCAAACAATCGAAAAGTGCATTTATTATTCTATAATCTGACTACTTTATTTTCAACCTATAAGCAACGGAAGTTCAAGAGTGTAGCCATGTGAAATGGAAAATATAGCGAGAAAACGCGGGGAAATAAGTCGGCGCTACATGTGTGCAAGATTTATGATAAGGTCGAGTTTGGCTTCGTATATTTATTCATTTGGTTATTGTTACTACTAAACTGTAAAATAATCACCGTCCAGCTGGTTATTTAGAAGGAAAGGTAACGAGGAATTAATAAATACAAATATATTTATTAGTGGAGTAAACTATCTGACTTCTCATCGTGTAATACGTATTATTTCTACGTCATAAATTTCGCACACAAATGATTCACCTACCTCCACTGAGCGACTCGCCAGCTGTTATGTGAACGACCTACCTTACATTATCCGTTTAACATCGAGGCAGACACTAATGGCACGCGTTCCTAAACTTCGCGGCAGACACTAATGTCGCCTTAAGGTCGAGCGCAGCAATGGGGGGTCAGTATTATTTCGGACGCGGAGTGCAGTGTGGGTACGACGTACGTACATATCTCGAATAGTATCCTCGCGTCCGTTAGTAATTCTTTAATTTAAAGGGTAAAGTTCGTGCAATGTGATAGTAAAGTACAATTCGTATTCGTTAATATCCTCCGCTACGCGATAATTATTGTTATACCGCGTTTTAATAGACATTTAATTCTACAAAACGAAGATGAATATCCGTGAAGTTCGAATCGCGCGTAGACTCTGTAATTTGCCAATATATCGGTGGCGGTGCAGATTTTTTCGTACGAAACTGCATAAAAGAAGATATTCTTTTATATTACGAGCGAAAGTGAGGTCGATTCGCCGGATTGCATGATACGTTTCAAGTCCGGGAAATACTAGGCAACGTAAGTGAATAGGAATCATGCTCTGGCTTTCACGCCTGCGCGGAGGAAGGACGCCACGTTTGAAATGGGCGCGAAATTTGTGAAGTTCAAACGTGCTGGTGCTTGCATCTTGGACACGAAGCGTCGGTTTGCAAATAAGGTAAGGGACTTTTTGATTATTTTTAAGATGAGGATAATAATTTGAAAACTAATTCTCTGTTTGTAAGAAAGTTCTACAATAATGTTTGCATTAATATTCTGATTTCCAATTATTATGTAAATGAAGAAAGATAATAACTTTTCAGTTTTTATTTTAAATTCTAAACGTTAATTTACTTTTGATATTATATTTATTCGTATACTTTTACTATTACATGTATTGCATTTGCATTAATAATTTCCAAGCAGGAGTCGAAATATTTTATGATATGTATTTTGAACACATTATTTCTTTTATTGAAGAATTTTCCTACACGCAAATTTATTTTATAATTAGAATAAATCAGATAGTGTGATTTTATTTAACTCATTATATAATAATTGATGTAGAATATTTTCTTGTTACGTGATCAGAGGTAATTGCTTTAATTTTATGATTGATTGTTTGCGTAGGTTTATTATGTTGGGGTTCCTTAATCAATAATGATTAATTTTATGATTTCATTGTTATATCTCACTACATCTTCCTAATAATTTTCAGCCGTGTATACTCAGTTACACAATATAATTGATCCAACAATCGTAAATTATATAATCAATCATTAATCTCTTTTTAATGCATTAAAATTGAATTATGTATATATATATAATTTTGAGCCCTATGCATCTAATGAATGAATATTAATTATCTTTAATAAAATATACATATTCTATCGGATTTATTCAAAGTTTATATATGAACAATATTAATAGCTGAAAGCTAATTCTGTATTTATACGAAAATTCTACAATAATTTTTGCATTAATATTCTGATTCCGAATTATTATGTAAATGAAGAAAGATAATAACTGTTCAACTTTCATTTTAAATTATAAACATTAATTTACTTTATTCATATTTTATTTATTCGTGTACTTTTTATTTAATGAACCTGGAAGAGCGTACCTTCTCTTCCCTATAATTTTATTCATGACTGTTGGAACAATATTTTCGAATCATATTGTAATATGATCTCAACAATAACATTGTATTCTGTTTTTGCTGATTTTTTCCTCGTAATTCATCTCGCATATCTTTTTCAATTTGAAATTTAAGCAAATACATCCTTTTTCGATCCTGCAGTAAGTGAGGATCTAATTATCATTCACATCACATCTGATTAATTTCTTATTCTACAAATTATTTACATTTGTCCCAGTATTACAATTTTTTAATTTTTATACGATAAAAGCCCTAGGGTTTTAAGTGTTAGATTTTAAGTCTTAGGTCACAGGTTAGGTTTATGTTGTTTTATTATTATTATTATAAAAAATACAACACTTCCAAGAGATCTTGAGTCGTTTATTCGTTACAAATGCACCAGAAGAAATAATATATATATATATATCATATATTACATATATCGTAATACATAGAGCGATCTATTCAGTTGGTCATTGCAATAGACGTTACAATATCGAACCTCGCCTCGTGAAATCGATAATCTTTTTGTCGTACGTAAAACAGCGGCTACTTTCAATGAGAAATACGCAAGCACACTTCGTAACATTCGTAAAATCTCTAAAATCTGTCTCCGCGAGACACGACCTCGACCTCTCGTGAAAAAAACATCTCAAAATTTTGCGATGCACGACGCTGTACGCGTGAGGAACAGCAACGCTTCGTCTTCTTGTACAAACCTCTTGTCGAGCTGTTTCAAATTTGAAATGTTAGCATGGCTCGTCGTTCCCACGGCATTTGAAATAGAAACAAATCTACACGACTCAAAAGTACATGAAAAAAATGAGTCGAATTAGTAGAATACAATTTTTTATAAGATCCTTTGTTTTTTTGAGGAAATCGATTTTGGAAATGGGACATATTTGTGTAGGTGTATCAAGCAATAGTAGAACTAAAAAAAAATATTCGTCATTCGTTCGTGAACCCGAGTTAACTTTATTCGACACATGAATAATTTTTCTAACTTTTATCCGTTATACGAAAATGTATTTAAATAACAATTTTGCCCATCGCTGGCATACCCCTACTCATATATATCACATTCAAAATCAATCTTCTAAAAAATGAAGGCTTGTAGGGAAAAACTATACTCAAGATTTTAGATTTATTTTATTCAGAGGAATGATTTTAAGTCTAGGTAGTTGGGATCGTAAGAAATTCAATTGTTCGATTGTTATTGAAACAACCAAGATGGTTTATACTTCGTTACATCGCCTCACGTTCACATGTATTACCTATACAATAGATTTTATCCACATCTCAACAGTGTATAATTTTCTAACAATAAGTACTCGTTATCCTACATTCGTTCTCTACACTCTACAGGCCATAATTAATCAGATCGAGACCCTGGTAATAATCTCAGTTCAGAAGTATATTCTAAAGTTTTTGGTCAGTATCCTTACGTTGTACGAGATAATTGTTACATTGAGACCCTTTTGTACGCTTAATAGATGACGATCAAGTTGAAAAGTCTCTTTCAGGATGTGTATACGTGCTATATGGATTTCTCTGCTCGTTTAAATATCGTCTTAAGTAGATGTTCACTCTAGGCGAATGATTTCCAAAGTGTCGATCGTCCTTACTGAGCATACAACCTTTATTTTAAAGAACTTAAAAAGTAGTGGGACTACAGAAAGCTGAAAATACAAGAATCTCGACTTTTCCATAAAAATAATTTGCGACTCTAAATTAGAAAGAAAATATTGCTACAATTTTGAGTTTATATACCATACCCGAAGGGAAATTCCAAAATTCGTATTATATCGTCCCATCACTAATTACATATATACTAGACCATTTTCTTTCGCTTGGATTCGTAATCTAAAAAATAATTATCACGTAATAATGTACTTTCGTTCGCAATGATGGATCATATAATATGAATTGTGTTTCTAGTTTCTCCGTTACTGAAATCAACGAACAGATTCTACTTACAATCATGCATACACTTCTTTCACTATTTCAATATTTATATTAATTCTCCATCCTCTTTAACACATCGTAATACTTTTCCATAATCCAGAATGCAAAATATTAAAATAGCAAGCGAACAGTTAAAAGAATATTCCAAGGATCTAAAACAATTTCAATATCAATAATTATCTACGAATACAACAAACTTATTCTACCCAACAATTTGGAAATCACCGTCTACCATAGAAATTAAAACGCTCGTTAAACGCGTGGATGTTTAGAAGGTGAAAAGTCGCATTTCGTCACGCTCGATGTCTCGTCGCAACTAGGAGATGTCACGTACATTAAATAAATGTGTCACCTAGTCGAAACAAAATTAATTAGCCACCGAAGGCCACTCAAAATCTACTTCCACCACTCTTGCCTATTTGCTCCGCCCAGTGTGCTAACATCGGGGGACTGTTCTCGACGGACCAATTTACTTTGTCCCAACTATAAAGTCTCGTTAGGAAGGTAATATCCTGGTGCATCCCAAGATGCTACAGTTACCGTGTGTATGTCGCTATTATTAGTACCTCCTCTGATATTAGTACCGATACTATTTTAGAAATATTTCGGCTGCCCGAGATTGGTATTCGTTGGCGTCGTTTCTCTGTGTTCCCAAAATACGATGTTTCAACCGTGTATGTTTCAAATTTTTTTTTCGCTCAACGACGTACGAAATCATTGTAAAATTTCGCCTAAAACTACTTAGATTCGCGGGTAGCCACTGAAACGTCACGCGCCAGACAGTATTACCGAAAGTATCGTTCGAAACCACCGATGATCGATGACAATTCGAATTTTTCACTTTTCCTGCTTTTACCGTTACTTTTCGCAAGGAGTCGTTCTTAAATTAAGTAAGGCTTTTTGGGGGAGGAGGGGGTTGTGAATTTCTTATATTTTTTTCTTCAGAAAAATAGTTTTAGTTTAAATTTCCCGAAACCGAGTTAAATGAATTATGTAAACCTTTAAAAGAATTTTAATAACTGAAAAATTCCAGTGCCAAATATATTACGTAAAGAGGGAATATCAAATCTCACGACTTCTTATACTGGAAGAGGGAAGGGTTAAGAAATTGCCAAATTTACCCTTACGTAATTTAAGGGCGGCCCCCAATCAGAGTTGCACTTTACAAATTGGATAGTTGCCATGTATCCTCTTTCATTCCCGAGATAGAAACTGTAGACACTAAATTCAACTCAAGAAACTTTAAGCACACGTCCCGTGCGGGAAGCTTCCACTGCCATTTGTTAACCATACACCTTGAACGCCCATAGGCGGTCCCCGCAAAGAGACTGAAAAATCTCCTTTTATATCGCCGAAAGGATGGATCGTATCGGTCATCGGTGGGATCCATTGATGAGGACAATCGTGTAGAGATCTTACAGTAGAGAGAGAGCAAGAGAAAGAGCAGGTCCTCTTCGCTTTTGGAGCTTAACGATCCCGAGCGAATTTGACAATCGTGTGTCTCGAATGAGCGACCCGCAGTCGTCGACGGATGGTAAAATTGACCAGCCGAGCGAGACGGGGGCGGAGTTCCGTGGCGAAAGCTCCAGAAGCGAACGAGCTGGAGAGAAAATCGCTGCTTGGCAGAGAAGCTCTCTCGTAAATCTGACTGTCGTGTCGCTTGCCAGAAACTTTGTTTAAAAGTCGACGCTACTGCGTCCACGGGGGGTGGAGATCAACTGCGTATAGACATCTGTAATTCATTTCGAATCACGTTTATGCAGCTCGCCGCCCTTGAAAGTAGCTCGGTAGAAATTTAGACAATGCGCATTCTTCGCCGCTAGACATCTTAATAGGTAGTTACTTCGCTACGATCCCCCCTGGTTCCTGGTATTGCCAATGGCGCGGGTGTGTGGGTTAGAAAGTGGGGTTGACTCCACGCTTCTGTTTGTTAAGTCGAGCGCTGCCCATTCGAGGATTAAGCTCTCGATGGCGAGATAAAGTACACTTGCACTAACGCCACTCCCAGGAACTCGATTATAGATATTATTAAATGAGCGAGAGGATACTTACAAAAATTGTTAAAAGAGTACTTCTACGCTCGCCTTCTCTGGGGTTAGATGGATTCAGTTATATGGGGTGTTTCGAAGGTGTCAGAAGACTAGTTTATGCTTCCATGCGAAAGTTAGGGGAGGAAAAATTATTTATTTGGTGGATAAGTGGGGGAAGAGTTAGAAGTTAGGAGTTTATTGAAAGCACCTTGTGGAAGTTATTTAAGATGGCAGCCATTGTATATGTAGAGTTGTTTCATGGTATATGTTTCTTGCACACTAGTAACTATACATTTTTTTCAAAATGTAGTAATATTTGGCAGAAATTACTGTTTGGAACTTTTATATCTCTGTGGAGAGGCATGTGAAATAATTGTAATGGAGTAGTTTCTGTAGGATGTTATAAAAGTAAAAGAATTTCTGTGAGAAGCTTCTGGCAGTAGTTTAGAAGCACCCCATGTAAATGATCCCCAATCGCAGTATAATTTCTGTGTTAAGAGTCCCTTACTCTTTCTCGATATTACTTTTCCTCGATGTGCGTAACAGGTAGATGAAGAGCTCGTTCGATCGAGCGAAATGTCGTTTCTCGTGCTTAAATACTCATCTTGGATACAATTTCACGTTCTTTCCTCGTACAGTAGGATTATCATTAATCGAATTTCAGTTTTACGGTTCCTCGATTTCCAGGCGATTCGTTATCAATAAGATACACCGATTTTTCTGTCCAAAAGGAGAAGACACTCGAATTCTCCCACAATGTTGCGAAGACAGACGCAGTCGCGCGCGAATTGATTGTACCAAACGAGTGATATCGGAGCCGGGCGAGTTCTGCTTGAAACTGGAATCCTTCAAATCAATTAGAATTAATTCCTCGATTTCTTTTCAAGGCCCAATGAATCCACTCATTTCCTTGAAGCAGCAGGGGCTATAAAATAATGGCGAATATAATTCCCTTGAATATTCGAAATTCGATAAGCATTAAATCTACCGTCGCAATCACTGGGCTCCAATGAAAGAAAATTATCCCCACTCGACAGGAAATAATCGCCACTCGAACCCAAGTACTTCTAACTGCTTCCTCCATTAATCCATTACCCCAGATATCGAGTCATCTCCCCCTCTTAAATCATTTCCTGAATAGAAACAGCGTAACTCTCCTTCAGCCTCCGTCAAAAAGTAGAGCAATGTTTAAGCCAATACCATCGGGCGAGTTCCCAGCTCCGACATCCACCTGCGTCAGCAAGCAACTCCGCCCGCGAAAAAAACAGCAATTCCATAAACAAGCGTGTACCTTCATCCTCGGTCTCCATTATCCGCGGGGTGGATTCGCTAGTACCCTCGCGCTCCCCCCCCCTTAAATATTTACAACCGACGATAAATCAACCGTGCCTCCGTAGACGATCCCCCCAGCCTCGAACAGGACAGCTCGTTCCGTCGGCTGGAGGTCGAACGCAAAAGAAGCATCCTTTTTTTTCTCCTCTGCCTCGTTCGAGCTTCGCCGGGGAAGGTGAGGACGAGAGGATCGAGGTCGGTCGATTTTTCGTCCCGCCCGTGAAACGTCAGGTCGCTCGAGCTGAAACGCAGTCATTAGTCACCGGAGGTAAAGGGATTTGAGCGTTAGACGGTGATGTAGTAGGCCCTCGGCTTGCCCCTGGATGTGGTCGGGCTGAAGAAGACGCCGGGCGTCGTGGGCGAGAAGGACCAGGACGCCCAGGAGGGCGGGGGCAGGGTGCGTCAGGAGGCGTAGTAGCCCTCGTGACGTTTCCGGCACTTCTCGCGGGCGATGTAGCAGAGAGCGATGGTGATCAATACGGCGATCGTGATCCCCATGCCGATACTGATCCAAATGATCTCCTCGTTTATACCACTGTAGCCTTTCCCTGAAAGCATGCTGGATTTATCTCGTAATCGCCACCTTGCTCGGTGGCTATGCCATCTGGGAAGGTGAGAGGCAGGAGGAACGTTGCGGGGGTAGATAAGGGTGTTGGGGATTTTTTGGGTTTTCAGATAGGTTTCAATACTTTCAATTGTACATTGCGAAGTGTAGGTTTGATTGGAATTTTTAGTATCTATGGGACTTCTTTGTAATTTGTAGGGATGAAGGAATTCTTTTGTATTGGACCACTGTCTTTGAGATTTTTTTTCTAATTTGTGGGGATGAAGGAATGTGGAAGATTCCATCTGGTGTCTGTGCTGATGTAGCTAGATTAAGATTTTGAGGTTTTCTTTCTTGGTATTAATTTGAATCTAGAATGCGAAATGTAATTGTAATTAGGATTCCAACGTGTTGCGGAGGTATTTTGGGGGTTTCCTTGCAATTTGTGAAGGGGAGAAACTTGGTGGATTCTTGAGGAATGTTCCATTTTCGTGGTGGTATTGATTTACCTCTAGAATGCATACTGTACCTATATCTACTTAGGATTTCAACGTGTTGGACTTTTATATTTGAATTTCTTTGAAATTTCTGGGGAAGAAGGAAATTGTTGGATTCTTTTCGGTCCTTGGGCTAACGCTACTAGCTAAGGGTGTCACGGTTTCCCTCGCTTATGGTACCAATTTGACTGTAGAATGCAAAGTGCTGATCTAATTGGGATTCCTACGCGTTAGTTCGTTATCTTGGCTTTCCTTGCAATTTGTGTAGAGGAAGAAACTTGCATGGTTCCCCTTTGATTATGGTATCGATTTAATCCCAGAATGCAAACTCGAGAACCGACTGACTTTAATTAAAATTTCCATTTTGATTATGATTCTTGACAATTTCTAATAAGAAAGGAACTGGCGGTCGACTTTCCCCTTTCTAGAGTAACGTAGCTACCTAATAGTTAAAAATGTACATTGCCCTAATAATTATCTTACTCCGTAAGTTTCCTAATTATTCGCTGAGAGCGCGTTTCCTCGGTACTTTCTCATTTTCAAACGTCACACTACATTACGTTCGGATCCTTTTTTTTCTTCCTGTCTACCATCAGTTTCATTAGAGCGCTTTGTGGAAGTTTGTAATTAATTAACACGGTCCTATTCTACAAGCTACACGCGGAATAGCAGAGGAACGGCGAAGCAAAGGATAAAGTGCACCAGTACACAGTACAACCGAGAATGTTTTAAACTTATTCTTTAATGCTCAGTTGCACATTTTCACATAGGTACTGGCTATCGCATTTAAGTTGACTTAAACTTCACCCAAAGAGTATTCCATTAACTTGGCAGAAAGTAAATGTTGCAATTAACAACAGAATACCCTCCACACATAACGTTCCACCTAAATCTGTTTATCGCTCCAAAAAGACAGTTCGAATCGAAACGAACTGTTCTTTCAAATCTCTTAATCCTTTCATTATCAACTCATCGCGCGTCAAATGAGAAACAAAAGCCCCCAAGATTCCCAAGTCCTCCAAGTCTCATCAAAACTTTCGAGACCCCTCTTGGAGATTCGAAAACTTTGGAAATTCCAGTAATATGTATTCGGACCGATCCAAAGTTTCTATCGTCCGATTCGAAGTGTCACGAAGCTGCCCAGAAACCTGCTTCTAATTCGACGCAATTGTTTCGCCGTTTCACTTGCATTTGCATAACAAAGCCCTTCCTCCTGTCCGAGCTACTGACATCGCTGTCTATTGGTATCCTGTATCCTACGTGTGCTACTTAATGAATTCTAAGGGCGCACGAGCGAGCATGCAGCCCTGCGTTCCCGTCCATGTTAAAATAATAATATTCCTGTTTACATTACCATTATAATGGGAGCTGTAGATGCCGACCTTGCCAGCCACCCGTCCTCCCACAGGCATCCCTCTCCTTGCCACCTGCAACAAATCCACGCCTTGTTCTCCCACATTTCACCCTTATTTTTTTTCAATTGGTCCGGGAGCAAAAAAAGGGAAACGCGCTATAAATCGAGCATTGTGCTGGGCGCTCGTTTCGCCGCTGAAAAATATATGTTGCGGCGCCATCTCGTTGAAAATAATTCAGCGTTAACGAGACACTTGTTCCCCGGATGGAACATGGTACGCGGCTATCGAAACGGAAGATACGGGAAAGCATCGTCGTAAAGCAACGCCACCAATAATATCGGGATGAAAAGTTATGGTCGCACTGTGTGCTGTAGCTGACAAATTGAACTTTTCGAGGGTGTAATATCGGAGCATTCACCGAAAAATGCTGTAACTTTTAACCCTTCGTGTGCACACTGGGTGTATCGCACCACAGATAATTGTTTCCCTTTGCTAAAATTTCTGTAAACTCATTGACCTTAATTTTAAAATTGAAAAATTTAGTGAATTTTAACGAAAAAAATCGCTTTCACCCATAATTATTTTTCGAACTACAAATTCCATCATATCAAAATTTAGACTTCTAGAAAAATCTATTAGAACATTATTGTATAAATATTACGAGTGTACAATCATCACTCGAAAGTTAAAAGATTCTAAAATACAAAAATGGTAACTGAAAAATGTCACCAGGGTGTAGTAATCCCCATGTGATCAATTTTTTATTCACAAAAGGAGTGAGCACGGAGGGTTAATATAAATATTTACTTTCGTTTATTACGCTGACTGGAAGATTGGAATTTTAATAAAAACTCAACTCAATCTTTAGTCTCCTACGAACAGTCAACAAGAAAAGTAAATTTACTAAAAAAGAATACTGTTTACAAGCAAGTAATAAAAGATGATGGAGTACTTTTCCTAGAAAACCCATCAGTGTCTACCCACCAACTTAATATGAAAAGCGTACACGTGTAGGGTTGGCTGAAATTGGGCGATTTAAATTCTTAACGCTTTCAAGCCAAAGATAAGGGCAGCGTTGCAATCCCGTCGGGTGTATAAGTAATTCCGTTCTTGATTTCGTTCCAATCGCGCGCCACAGAGAATTGTCGCTGCGAAGAATTTCTCCGCCCACGAAACGCAAATTTATTCCGCGACTAAGCTGTTTAAATACGAAGTTTAATTCCGAGCGGTAACGGGGACCAATTTCCCGGACAAAGGCTGAGATAAAGCGAACGTATGCTGGGCATGAGTCGATTCGGCGGAGCTCGTCGCCGCAGGGTTTATTCGTTCTTTACAGCGTGTTCGAGGGGGGGAAAGCACCGCGACAGAATTCTCTTATACCTTCTGACTCGGTTAATTCCACAAAGTCGGGGGACTCAATCTCTCGTGAACAGGCCGTGAACAGAATTATCGAAGCTATGGATTGTTAAACGGGTAGTAATCTCAGAATCATTTCTCAGTGCTAGCTGAAATGGCTTCTTTCAAAGAGAATTTAATTATTCATGCTGGCTTCTCCTTGGGCGGCTCGGAAATACAATTTCATGCTTAAGAAAGTAACGTCATTGTATCGAGCTTTGCTCCGTGTTTGTTTCCTTCTGAAACCGGGGAACTTTTCCGAGCTCCTTTTTTAATCGATGGTGGGATGGAAGCTTTTTTGTTTTTGTTATAATGTTTAGACATCAGCTCGTTAATTAAACAGCTCGGTTCCTTTGCTTGGAAACCTCAATTTAGACGTGAATAAGGAGACAGGAAAGAAATATTTCAGCTGTCTATTAGTAATTAATAGTCTTGAAGTTAGTTATTTCATACTATATTAGAAACCTGATGATGTTCTAGCTTCCGTTGGCTCTCCATAGCCATTTCGTTAGCAAATACTGTTCGCTGGTGATCGAATGGCTGAACCGAGAATTGACAAATCAGACGTGACTGATTTATCCGAGGGAAGCACGGCCAGCTGAACCCGACACGTAAAACGAGTAATGGGTTTTAAGGTTCATGCATTCCCATTGGCTGGCCTACAAACGCAATCGATGCTCCATTCAAGATTTATTGGTATTGCGGGTAATATTTGCGAGCTTACATCGGTACGATGTATCGGGCCATCTTATGAGTAATGTCCCCCTCGAACCTGTATTTTATTCGGAAAATATATCAATAGATAAGAACTTTCACTTATCTTTCACGCAGATATATCGAGCTATAGGGATCGTTCCAGCTTTGAGCATTGTTCTCCAATTTTCATCTCCCATGTATACTTTTTCTCCTTTATCATCTCTGCTTCAGGTTGCATAAAAAGTACAATCTCGTATACGAAGCTCATAATTTCACAGAAGCTACGAATTCTGGACCGTATGAAAAAGTAGAGACACCTATAACTCCCCTCGTAGATACCTATGTATCCATTCAGCTAATATAGCTTTACTAATCATATAAAATAAGATAAATTATTTTTTTAATGTGGTTTAGTGCGTTTTTGCCCTCAGTGTCTCATATCTCCTATTAAGAACGCCCGCAGACTTCTTTCCAGAGAGGCAACTTTGAGAAACTAAGTCATCAATAAATTTCTTGATGATTTGAACCCATTTCGTAGCGCCAATTTAATTAAAATTAAAAATATTCACTGTTTTAGATTACTTTTTAAAAATAAACGAATTTTTTTCTCATGCCTCCCTCGCGGGCGTCCATGTCTCTCATACACCCAAAAGTTCAAAGCCACTCATCAACCAACGTTACCTACATCAGCTTCAAATCAAACACACCGAACCCAAGCTATCTGACCAACGAAGTAGAAAGTGCAACTATGCTATCTATTCGAAGACTGACCAGTGACCATCCAGCCCCAAGAACCCCTTTTCAAACTCCCACCTCATCGAGCAAACATTCTCGTTACGACTCACTCGAACCTCCTCGTTGCTCTTTTCCACTCGGCCTTTCGATACACGGCCACGAGGCAAGGTGGCTCGAACTCTTCAAAACGGAATCAAGCTTTAATCGACTTCCCACAGAGAGGTGTCCCGCCACGGGAGCTCGATGAACGAACAAACGACGCGCTGTCATCGCGCTGTCTTCGCCTCGAAAGCGGCGCAACAAGTTACCGTACGCCGCGGACCCCGCGCGCGCTGGACGTTTTGTGCACGCGTTTGGTTAGCCTTTTGTCCGTATCGCAATTACGCGACGACTCGTTCGCGGCCACTCGTTCCAAGGCTTTTGTCCGGTCCCGCAACGGTGTATCGCCGGTTCCCGTATTGTCGTGGGCGGAAGGAGTCATCGATATCGCCACCTCTTAGCGCGTCGCGCCAGGCCTGCGTTCGACGTTTGCCCCGCTGTCATCCGTCCGCGTCGAATGGAAATCGATAATGAAGGCGTTAATGGGAACGCTAGGCTCGGTGGAAAGTAAGGCGTGTTCTCTGGCTGGCTCCGGGCATAATTAAACCGCTGAAAGCAGGGCCAAGCGGAACCGGGCGTAATGGAATACGTCTGGTCGCCTCGCCTGTCGATTTCGCGAGTTTTTGTGGCCACCGGCGGTGATCGGTGCGACGTGACTCGCGGCGGAGGGAAATCCAGGACGATTCTGTGGAATAAAACGAGGCGGAGACGCGGGATCACGATTTTTCGTGGGACTATTCGCTTTTGGGGTAAGTTCCTTTGAAGGGGGTTGCGGGCCGGGAGATTCCCGCGGGCTGTTTCAATGGTAATATTGCGCGGGGGTGTTTACGAGCTCGCGGTGTGAAGCTTGTGCTCTTTGCGTGGCGTTTGACTTAGCATAGACTTTTATCACTGAAAATTCTGAAGTCACTTGTATATCTTAGGGTAGGTTGGGGCTAAAAGTCCCGTTTTTCGTATAAACCTATGTCAAATTTTGTAGTAACAATCTAGAGATATCTGGTATTATTTTATATAAATTATAACTATTATGCCGATTTATCGATACTGTTTTCTGTTAAGTTATACCATAAAATGTTTGTGTAATATTAAACTAAATAACTAAAGAACTCTTTTCAAACCAACAAATATTTATTAAACCAATTCTTTTTGGTATACAATATTGAATATTAGTTTAGGAATATATGTTTAGGAATATAGATTTTGAATTCGGGACTTTTTACCCGCCCGACTTTTAGTCCCACCCTACTCTACTGTAAAAATTCGATGACTGTAAATCTCGTACATCATTTACCACCGCGGGGTGGTAGAAATCCGAAACGTGGGTACCAGAAAACATCGTCGAAACATTGTCTAAGTCAAAGCTTCAAATGTTTTATAAGATATTTTCAGACCTTTATCGCTCCATAGCGGTAAATGCTAAGATTCATCGGTCTCCGAACTTCTGCACTAACATATAGATACAGACACGACTTTGTACCCGTTTCATTGTGTCACAAAGTATTACCAAAATTCGCGTTGTTGGTGGAAAAGTTAACCACGGTACTCGGCGGTCGTTACGTATTTTAATCATGGAGTTTCTTGGAGCGCTCACGGAGAATGCCTCGCGTCTCCTTTATCATCTGCCTGGACTACTGGCGTGTTAGAGATGCCCGCGACGGCATGAGATATTTACACGGGCGGGATGTCTGCCATCCATCGGGCGGCTTTATTTGGAAAAGTATAATGAGAAGAAGCGGGTGACGAGAAGTTCGCGTTAGTAATTCTCCGTTTCCTGCCACGGATCAAAGGCTTCTGCTCCTTTCGTTGTACCGCTGCTCTAATTACTCCTGCACCCACCATCGTATTACTTCTGATAGTGGCGCAGTACAGCGTGCATTTATATGCCCTTCGCCCAGCACTACGGCGTCCTAGTACACATCGGACCCATTACTCCTCGATCCTCTCATTTCAACGCGTCGTTCTTCCAACATTCCACGTTTAATTGTTTCGACAATTATCTGTACAGCGTGTTCTGTCATAATACTAGGAATGAATTGGGCTAACGTGGAGGGTTTCAGCACTGGAAACCAGGTCGAAAGAGTAAAATAAATTTTGGCCATTGGGATTGGCCATCGTTTTCGTGGGAAATTATTTGGAAAATTTTAAACGTTACCGTATTTAATGTAACGTAAAATAAAAGATTGATAAGTGTCAGCTTTGTTATGGCACAGGTGATAAAGTAATGAATGTGGTGATTGATGGTCAACGCGATTAAATGGCATCGATGGAAATTTCGTACAACAGAAATGACGATATTATTGATTTTCGTTTACAATTTCGTATCAAAAGCAATTGCATTTCACGGAGGAACAAGCGAATGGTCGTTCACTGATATTTAGTGGACATTGTAATTAATGAATCCGCCAGCATGTTTAATCGATGAAAATGTAACGCAAACATGCGTGAAAGTAGCGCCTACTTAATTAACTGGGGCTGTTTGAATATCGTATTGTGCCAGCTATGGCGGTGGTCAGCAGCCACATTGTGGTGTCGTCCCAATTAATCTTTCCCATGTAACATCTATACACCTGCCTCAAGATAATTTCAACTGATCGATCTGAATAGTGCAATTACTTCGTTGATTGCTAATTATAAGTTACTTCTTCTTTGTGGAGCGTGCTTAATGGAATTTAAATTGAAAGGTGTTAAGAAATTTCCATATTCTGTTACAGTGTTAAGAAATGTAATTGTTAGCTTCTATTCAAACCACGTTTCCTTGAAGATAATAATATTTCTCAAAATGTAAATGGTGCAAAATGGAAATTGAAACTTAGTTTATATTCTGTACCTTCTTTTTTTAATATTACTCATTATTTTAGATTAGTCTAGTGTTCATAGTTCTGTTTCGATAGATATTGATATTAAAAGTCTTGTATTTTTCCAAAATGCATATGAAACTGGAATGGAACTTCGTTAAGATATTTTCTTTCCCTCTAATTTCAGCCAGTATTTAAAAATAAGTTTCGAAGCTTTTACTATAGATAGTACCCGCAAAACTAAATAAAAACTGATCGCAAAATTCACATCGTCAGAGCTGGGATCGATTTTCGATTCCATTCACCAAATAAATTTACTTTCTTTTGCCGATGGCTCGTAGCGCGTAGATGCAAAAAACTTTGCCATATTCTTATTTTTCTGCCTGCAAAATGTATTCCCCTTATACTCCCTCAATTTCCATACACGCTTCGCACCTTTGCATTACAGAATCCCTCACACCCTGAAAAGTCCATAGTCTGCGCCTGACAGGCATATTCTACTTGTTACAGGGAGAAAGCATTACTCTCCACAACATTACACATTTACGTTAAATATATCATCATGCATAACATTAATTATACGCAATTACTAATTAATTATATCCCCTCCTTCCACGATATCACATCACGGCACTTAATACCAAATTAATGAAACACGTTACCTATATTTCCATCATAACGAAAAACTACCTTCCCAATCCTTTCCCCATCCCGCATTATCAACCCTTTGCACTCCAATTCGCTCTTCAATCGACCACGCACGTTCCCTGCTCGATGTCACGCATATTAAATACAATAAATAAAACAGCGCAGCAGTTTCGAACCCCCAGTGATTCACCGCAACTCCCCAATTTTCCGAGTACTCGACAAAATCATCCCGCAACGTTAATCCAAACTTTGTTCCGCAGGGTAGGCACACACTCGGCGCGCGGAGTGCTGGCAAGTTCTCTTGCGTCGTTCACTGTTGCGCAGTTTCGCGACGATAGGCAAATATTCCGTAAAACGTGAGGTGCTCGAACGTTGCAGCCCTCGATCAACAGAACTGGCGCTGTTATTAAATCGCTGTCGGCGAAACCCCAGTGTCTGTGCTTGATCGAGGACAATTTAATGGAAAGTATCAACCCGATCGAGCCCACGTTCCTCGATACTCCGCGTGCACGTACCAGCGGGTCCGCCGCGGGGAAGCTGATCCCGGGAATTTAATATTCCAGCGTATATCGATGCTGCGGAGCGTGTCCCCGTGATTCCAGTCGCTAGGAAACTTTGTCCCACTCTTGTAACTCGAGGACCGCGACTTTAACTTTCGTTCTTTCCCTGGGAAGACGGTTACACCGCGAGGGGACTTCTTTCTGGGCGCGTGTTAACGCGATCGCTGCCGAACTGTTCTGGCGATCGCCAGGCGGTATTTATTCAGCGGCCACAGCAGTTGGCAAAAATTCCTCCAATATCGTGGGGGGGGGGGGAGCGGTTGAATCCGCCACCCTCTCCTTCTTGGCATTCCGTGTATACGCCAATTAAAAGTTTTTCCGATACCGGGCGCACTGTGTATAGGGTGATTCAGAGGAAAAAGTTGGGGAATTTAAGGACACGTAACGGGCGTGAAAATGGGTGATGGGGTTCGGTAGCCATGGTGGCGATTTCCTTAAACTGCTTCGGTGCGAAGTGCGCAGTTATATGGTGCAAATTCTCCCTCGTCGATACTTGGATTGTACTGCCTTTTACGTGTGAATTTTTCAGTTAACAGTGCTATAATTTAACATCACCGTGGGTATTCTAAAAAACTTTAGTTCATGCTACAAACTGATTAAAAAAAACAAAGTTTTCTAGTACCTATTGGCTTCCGATTTTACGAAAGTTAATGATATTAAGCCTTCGTGGTCACAACTTGGTTACACGGGGTTCACTGCAAACCCAGTGTTATTTTTCAGTTACCATTTTCGTGGTTTTGAATCTTTTAACTTTTCAGTGATAATTGTAGACTCGAGATACTCGTATAATCATGCTTCAACAGTCTTTTTCTCAAAATGTAAGTTCTGATGTGTTCAAATTTGTATTTGAAAACATAGTTGTGGATTTTTATCTGATTTTTTAGTTAAAATCGACCAAAGTTTACATTTTACTATCAAGGTCTACAAAATTGCAGAAATATTGGGAAACACATATCCTGGGGCGCGATACACCCCGAGTGACCACAAAAGGGTTAATACTACAGTCAGTGAACTTGTAAGTTGCTATTCTCTCGCTCGTGGTTAAACAAATGGCAAAGGATTTATGCATGGTCCAGTGGATCGAAGAATTAAACTGTAGCGTTTTCGAAAATCGCTGCATTTCCGTCTAGCCACGCCCTTCAGCCTCCCCTGCGTTTTCACCCCCTCCCGCCAGTTGTCGTCCCGCCAGGCGGAAGTTTTATTCTCCGTCTCGGAGCCAAAAACCATTGAACTAGATTTCAGAGGTCCCTGTAACGAGGACATTTTGAGAGCAATTAAGCGGCCAGGAAATATAGATCGTGCCTCGCGATCAATGGGGGAAATTCTGAAGCGAGGCGTTGTCTCTAGCGTCAGATAGGCCGCAACTGATCCGAGTTTCGTTTCACCCTGCTCCTCATCCTCTTTCGATACTATTTCCCGGGTTTCTCCCCTGTTTCGCTTGTCTATTTTTAGTATACATGCCGTATCGTTTCTTTTTCCAGCTCTGCTTCTGGCTGCTGGCTCTCGGATCGGCGAGGGTTGGTTTTCTTTTGTTCAGCTTGTTCTCTCAGCTTCGCTGACTTTTCTTCTTCCTTCAATTGTTTCTAGCTGTTTAGGTTCCTTTCGGGTGGTTTTGCTGCTTTCATTCATTTTCAATTTCTGCTGACTATTCTTTTTTGATCGTTATTTCTTGGATATTTCTTTTCCTATTTCTTAGTTCTCTAATTTTTATTGGGTTCTCACCGTTTTGTTGTTTTCTTTTAATCACACTTCGGTTTCTGTGACACATCCTTTTTGGATACTTCTGTAGACTTCTGTGTCTCTTTTTACCATTTGTATTTATTTTTATTTCCTACACCGTCTGTCACGTCCCGCGACATGGAGTCTAATGTTAATTAACCGTCCAATTCCCTTTTTAATTTCTTTCCTCAATTTTCTCTTGTTGGTTTATTTTTTCAGTTCTCTCATTTTTATCATATTTTCCTTTTCCTTTCATCTCCTCTTTAAATTTCCACTCTCCCCTGTCAAGCCTTCCAGCACCCTTCACGTGTAAATGGAGCTCGCATGCATCGAAATTCGAGCCGTATCGTTTCCACCGCCGAGTCGCTCGACGGGATGGAAATGCTCCCGGAAATGCGATTAGCCTCGATTAATCATTCCCTGCGCCGCTTCATTACGACGTTCCGTGGCCAGCGTGTCGCGAGAATGTTGGCCGCTCGTTTTCGCAGCGGCAAGCACCACTCGGGGGGAAGAAAAATCTTAACAAGGGACGTTAAAAAGCTTCTCCCTCTACAACAAGCACGAACACAAATCATTCGCGTGCCCTTTTTATCGTCGCCTTTAAAACTCCGTACAAACCACCCACTGTACCCAAAATTCAGAAGCATAACTTACCCTTCCCATCGTCGGCTTAATAACTCATCTAAATATCTTCCTCCACCTAAAAAAAAGAAAGCGTACATCCCTCTCTAGCATCGTCAGAAACTCTGTTATTTTTAGAATACATCGTTTACCACAAACGTGTCTCCCCTCAAGCCACTTCCACTTTTTAATCATTCAGCTTTTCGATATCTCCGCTGAATCGATGTCGCTGGTTTATTACATTCTCCTCGTCCATCCCTCCCCAAACGCTCGATCTATCCACCTTCGAATAACTTTGAGCTCTTAATCACGTGACCGTGCAGCTTCCGACTCGTCCGTTCCCATTGGAGTCCGTCCGTTTCCAAACACGCGATACGTGCAATCGAATTCCGCCGATAGTGAATTTGGGGAGGCTGTCGGAGGGGCGCGGGGGGGAAGGGGGGGGGGATCGCGTTTCAACCCCTAGACCCTGGAATACCGTGCGGCAGCGGTTCTAAGTAGATTTGCCCTTCTTTGATCAGACGCGAAGTGGATTTGCCCGCGTAGCGAGGAAAAGTAGTTTGACCCGCGCACTGGTCAGACAAAGAGGGACGCACGCCGTGCAGGCGGTGCAGGCCGTTTCCCTTGCTCAGCGAGCCATGTGACGAATCCAGAGAGCAGTCGTACGGAATTTTGCGCGGTGTCATCGTCGATCGACGAAACGCTTTAATTAATTTATGCCGCTCCCCCCTCTGCCGCGCTGAGGGAACGCTCGATCAGCCGACTAAAAACGAAGCTGGTTGAAACGTCAGCGGTTCCAATTTAACGGCAGCTACCTCGTCGCAGATTCCGCGTAGGCGGTAGAGTCGAATGAAGTCTAATTACGGTTGGATTAAAGCATTGAATGGTCGAGGTGACGGGCAGAAGTGGTGGGAGTCTTTGAGAAATGGCAACGGTGAAGATTGTCTTTAGATATAAGCGCGAGTCGTATTACGTTTATCTATGCGCATGCAGATTATGGTTTTGCATATTCATGGTCTGGTTAAAAGTACAGTGGCTCAGAGACTTATCCCTACGACTGTAGATAAAAATTAAGCCCCGGAGCGACATTTCCATTTCTAATACGAGAAGAAACGCTGCACGTACAGTGAGTCACAAAAATATTTGGACACCCTTTGAAACAGAATGAGTTTCTTAAAATTTGGCCCAAACGACTTGGGTTCTTTTGAGGAGCTAGAAGGATTAGGTTATCAGGTGAGGTGTTTCGTCGTACAGATTAAAAAATTTAAAATAGTGAAGCTTCACTTTTTTCTTCGCCATTCCGACCTATTGCAGTTCTTTTGAAAACGATACAATTCGTCACCTTGCAAACTAATCCTTCTAGCTTCTCAAAAACCTCGAGTCGTTTGGACGAATTTGAAAGAAATTATTCTGTCTCAAAGAGTATTCGAATATTTCTATGTCTCGTTGTATAATAAAAACAGTTGAATAAGATAATTCGCGAGTCACATTGTAAGTATCTCACTCTTCACTAGCAGTCTAATCTAATCCACGAGAGCTAGTAAACACGTCAGTCCTCATCCCTGAACCGAATCGTGCCGCAGCTAGCCAAAAACAGAAACGACAAGATAAAGGTCCACAACTCAGAAGCTCAACGACGTGGAAGGCAAAAGTGGATAAGTTTTCCTCGAACATGCCATTAACGACCCTCGCACCCCTGCGCGAGGCACTATTCTCCCTCACGACCAGTGCCCCATTCATTCTCCACACTTCGTACCCCATTCGTCTCCCAAACAACACTCCCCGGAAAAATTCATTCGTACAGGCCTCGCACGGTCTCCCACCCGAAATCACCGCCCCCACATTGCCCCGTACTTGTCGAACCGAAATCAGCCCCACAGTCGCACAGAAAAGCCGGGTAGCCGGAACCGAAACTCGCAGCGTCCGCTTCCCATCCCCGAGTGCACCCCGAGTCCGTCAGCCCCGAGCAAGAATCCCAGTAGCGTGTCCAGTACGCACCTCGTTATACCGGATGAAGGAATCGTGTCGGACACGGTGTCCACTGGCCAGGCACAGCTGAGCCGCAGGTTTCCGCTCGCCGGGGGCAGCCTCGTCCCCGCCTCTCCTGGCCGCTGGTCGTCGCGTCCGTTGCTCGGAGGCGTCTCTTTTCCCAGCGGGGCCCTGCTTCCCTCTTCGAGGGGGCTAGGGGGACCTGGGCGGGCGGTAAACTCGGGAGGAGGGGGGTGGGACTTCGAACCCTTCGCCTAACGAGAGGGGGGTGGGAGAAGGGGGCGACGAGCGAGGGTATCGGGCTGATCGCGTTGAAGGAGCGAGGTGAACGCGGGTGGTACGCGGTGCCGACTGAAGCGTCGTCCCCGGCGTCCACCAGAATGTTGCCGCTTGCCTAATACCGGCGGCGAGGAGAGCGGGCTGCTGCGCGTTGCCACGGCCCGCGACGACGAGGAGGCCGCGCGAAAGACAGGGAAAGACCGAGAGGGGAATGCACGCAGGATCGAGCGAGAACGTGCCTGGGATCGGGCGGGGAGCAGATTCGGAGGGAGCGAGAGGGGTATCGGTGCGTGGCACAGCGGGTGCGGCAGGGGGGTAGCTTCTGGGCGGGAGACGGGGGGGGGGAGGGGGTTGAAGTAGGATCAGGGGGTGGGTGGGAAGGGTGGCTCGTAACGCCCAGCGGCGTGTGCGACGGACGTGAAGGGGCTGCGAGCGAAGAGGAAAACGACGGGAAAAACGGGGACGGCGGAGGGCGGCGAAGGGCGAGGTATAAGTGGAGAAAGCGGGTGGCTGCGGGGCGGCGGCGGGGGATGGTCAATTTGGAAAACGAAGATCTGGATGTGCGGGGGGTTTGCGGGAGGGAAAAGGGAGAAATGAATAAAATTGAGAGACGGAGAGGGTGTTCGATCGTGGAGGGTGGAGAGAGAGAGGTTTGGAAAGGTGGGGCTTGTTGACGGTGAAGGAGCGCGGCGAAAAGTTGGGGAGGAAACGGGGCAGCGTCCAGGGTGATGAGGTATGGAGTGGTGCACGCGAGGTACGGTGACTCGCGAATTAGTCGCCGAGGGACTGTGCCGCGTTTTCCTTGCAGAGGATTCAGCGTGGGACTCTGCTTTCGGTGGTACAGCTGGGGGAACTGGACGACAGGTGGATGTGGGGATGGGAGGTAGTTGGGGTGGAAAGTTACGGGGGAGATTCCCCGATTACTGTAGGAGCTCCTTTGTTCGTACTTGTAGGAGCATGGGTGCTTGGGTAAGATAATTTTGGGGTAGGTATTTTATCGAGATACAGTGAATTCTCGTTATAGTCCCGTTTTTATCATGCGTAGTACGCCCGGTGACTATTCCCACCATTTCTTGGAATCCTTCGGTCGAGAGTGAGAGAATAAAAGAGTCGATGGCAACTTCGTGTCAACTGTTTCCTTCCCTCTCGATCGGCTCTTGGGTTTTTCTCTGGTATGCTCTAAGGGAATAGTGCCCGCATCACGTCGTTCCCCCACTGCCAGCCCCGTTCGTCGGGTTTATAACGAGGAAATACTGTACCTGCTACGGAACTTTTTAAATTTCAGGCTAGATTATTAAATTCTTCTGAGATTCCAGATCGGTTATTCTGACGGAGGTATCTTTGCTTAAAACAGTTTTTGAAGACAGGAACGGGAAATATAATCCTCCTATTATATAAACTTCTCTACGCGCACCTTCGTTTCTTTCACGCTTCGTTAATCCCTTGCGACAGTGATGTCGTTCACACTTTTTCCAATCCAATTACCGTACCAGCGTTTCATTTCTCAAGACCATTACCGACGCGAGGGTACACCCTGTACATTTCCCAGATATCGAATTCTCCGTTGAGCATTTCTGAGAAAATCGCGTTTCTACTGCGCGATGCTGTAGGCGGTATTCTATTCGGTTAACAGAACACCGTGACAGTAGAACTGGCGAATAAATGGCTACTAGATTAATGAAACATTCAGACAGCAGACGCCTCGAATAACAGATGTTCAGATAATAAATCGTTAGGACACCGGAGCATCCCAAGAATCCTCTGATAATAGATCACTCAGGACAGTGGGACATTCGAATAACACAGAATCCCAGCAAAGCTAGTCTTATTGTAGTTACCCTTTGGAACATATACAATCAAGTCCCTGAATCAACGTACAACGCTCCAGCAAGAAAACGAGAATAACATCGAACAAGGGCGTAGGGGGACAAACGTAGAACGCCGGTTTCCTGCTGGAGTCGCGAAGGAGGAATAAGGTGTAAAGGGAGGTGGGGTGAATAAAAGTCGATGGGTGGAAGGGAAACAGTGGATCGTCGGGCTGAAACGGAAAGCTGGGAGTAAAAGTGAGGAGGGATACTGGATAGGGGTAGTAAGCTGACGCCGACGGGGGTGCGGGAGAAGGACAGTTCGGTGGCTGTGAACGAGGCAAGCCACTACAGAGGGCGGGAATGTGGAAGGGGGTTGGAAGGGCAAGGAAACTGGATATAAGGTGAAAAGGCCGAGAGTGGGAGCGAGACAGATCGATCGTGGGAGGAAGAAGAAGCGAAAGGACGAACGGAGTGCGTCCAGGGGGTGCGGTGGAGGAGCCATGGGCCAGGGTGTAAATAAAGGGCGACAGAGACGGAGGAATTACGGTGGAAAAACGATCTGACGAAGGGGAAACTGCAGAGGAAGCGACGTTGGACTAACAACGCGGCTGTGGGAGGAAAAAAATGGAGATAAATGTCCACGCAGGGCGCGGTAAAGGGGAGCAGGGGGTGGACTCGGTTGCAGATAGCACAAAAAATGTAAAAACTGCCTCGTATCGCGGGGGGTGGGGCACGTACGGCGGGGATAAATAAAGGAAAAGGAGAGAAATAACGTGAAAAATTGCTATGGTGGAAATAGAGAGGACAATACATAGAAGCACGGCCGAGGACAGAAGATATGCGCGCGTGTAGGCACGTTTGTTACTAGGCGGGCTGCCTAAAGTCGCGTTCCCACTTGTGCAACCCATGTTACGGAACAAATTTGAATTTCAATTCGTGGAAGTTACTTTTCAACGTCAAGGTGTTATATCAGAAAGATTAGGTTTATTTCAATGCCACACTTTGTGCACGTGGGATCGCGGCTTAAGACTTGAAATTTGAAACATCCTCCTGCATTTTCGCCCTACCAAAGAAGCCTTCATTTCGACCACTTGCAAATGTAGAAATCGACTTTACTATTCCCACATCCCACGTCACACATTGCGCACGTGGGGACGCGGCTTTAGGCCATTCACCTCCCCACGTCCGGCAAATCGTGGGGGATAATGGAGAGCTGGGGACATCAAATAATAAAAGAAACTGATGACCAAGAAAGCCCAGGGAAGAGGAGGAACGTCGGAAGTGGAAGAAAGAGTACAAAGACGGTAGCAGAGGAGACACGACGTCGAAGTAGAAAAACGTAGTACGATGTCGAGCAGTCTTCATCTTCGTCCCCAGCCGAGGGGCATTCGGGGTGGCGAACGGAAGGGTAGGGGGAGAGGAGCAAGAACAATATCGAAGAGGAGGAGGAGTCAATGTCACCTCTTAGATCGTCTCGACGACTATGGATTTTCCTAACCACGCAGCCACGGGAGGCACTTTTTAAACGAAGCGCCGGCACTGCCAACTGGCGGTCCCTTTTGCGCAACATCAAACGTGGAAAATCACACCGACAGCAACTCAGCCGCGGCCAACCCACCCCTCTTTCGAATCCAGATAATTTTCGCGGGAACTCTCCCTCTTCCTCCGCGTGTCTTCTTTCCGTAAAAGTTTCACGGCTCCACGGATTTCCAAGCTCCTCGTTGCGCGCGTCGTAGTTTCCCGCTCCCTCTGCTGGAGTGTCAGCGAAGATTCAAACAGCTTCTGACGGGTACCTTTACGTTTCCACGGTGAAACCGGAGTATTGGAAATGTTCGGTTCATGGGTACTTTTTGTTGAAAATTACTGGGGAACTTCACCCCTCGACGAGCGAATTTGAATATTTATCGCTGCCCCCCTTTTCTGCCCCGCGAACTACCAATTTGCAGATCGATGGTGGTTCGTATAAGAGCGCGATTAATGGGACACCCTGAGTTTCTTTTGCTCGACGGATGAAATTCAGAAGCCAGTGTTGGACCGCTTAACAATTACCGGCAAGCGATATCGTCGATCCATTCGACTGAAAAGATAATCAATGTACAAGTCACTCTATGTATGTCATTTTGAATATTGATGACCATTAATCGTCAATCAAACTTAATCAACAGTTTGAATATTCACGGACGGATTGCTATGCAGTATTTAGGGTAATGCCTGCAAACGAGTTGCTGCAGTCCGCAACTTTCATTTGCAGAAATATATGACGAGCAATTTTGATAAAATTGGGAAATGGAAAAGTTCACGGTGCATGCACGTATAAAAATCGCACATTTTGTAACATTTAATAGTTCACAGTAGAATGAATAAATATTAGAGAGACTGAATTGTTAGGAGGAATGCTGACGGTTTATCGATCGATGCACAGACGGTTGACGATTTCCAGATTTTCCAGATTTTCCAAACATCCGCATCGGAATCCTGTTGGTTCGACGGTTTCGAATGCTCGCTTTTGAGCAGCTTTGTGGAATCCGATCAGGAATTCTTATTAGAATGGTTCGCGGGGTATGGAACAGAAACGGATATGATAAATCTTGCTATTGAAGGAGGGGGAAGCGATAGCAGATTGTGTCGAACTTTCCTGGCAACTGTATCCGATCTTTGGTCGCGCTTTCATCGTCGCGAACCCTCGGGGCCTCGCGGATCCACCGGCGCGGGAACAGTTCCACCCTGGGAAGCCTGTTCGTGATGTCGCTTCAATCTGCGTTCGATTGAACGATATCTCTTCGATTGTTTTCAGATTAAAATATCATCGTCCTGTCGATATTGTGCGTTGTGCGGTGAAAGCGACACTGGGAAGTGGAAGAACAGATGAAAAGCAGAATCTGTACCGTTTATGCAGAAATAAGTCAGTTTAATAATTCGAGCTTTGAAGAATTTATTTACACTGGTAATTTCTATGTTTAATTCTAATTTCCAGAATAATTAGAAAAATTCTTTCAAAACAATTCTACAAAAGCTTCTCCAGAAGCGATGCAATTCCAAAAGCCATTACTTTCCAATTTTTGGAAAAAGTTATTTAGAATGATTATTTCTGTGTATAATTTTAATTTTAAGAATACTTACGAAAATTCTTACAAAAAAATTCTACAAAAGCTTTTCCAGAAGCATTGCAATGCCAACAGTAATTTCTTTCCCAATTCTAATCATCATTCTCTTAATGCAAGTGGAAGTAAGCTCGTAATAATTCTTCTTTTCATCTCCCCATCCCCATTACGAACTTCCTGAGCAGTTTCATGGCGATCAGCTTGAGAAACGCGCCGCGTAGTTTGATCTCTTGGCATTGTTGTTTCACGGAGCCCGTTTCCTTTGGCACGTTGCCCTCGAAGGATGAGCGTGGCAGAAACTTTATTACATCGTTCTACGCATTCTGCGGAAGACTTCCTTTCTTCCCATTCTTCGCCGGGACAAAACGGGAGAATCGATACGTAGACACTCGCGAGAATGTCGCTGATGATGGAAGCCATCTGGCGTCAGACACAGGGAGCGTCTTCGCGCGAACACTGTACCATCCACACCAGTACCATCTTTTCTCAAATTACCTTGCTTTCCATCGATTCGCTTTCATTAGCGCCGAGTGGTGCTCATTAGCCCCATCAAGATCACATTAAGTTTCTCGGAATTCGCCCGGGGAAACAGATTTCGTCGGCTAGTCGCGCGCGGCGCCCTTCTTATCTGAATAATTAACCCTCGGAATCGGTTTATCGCGTCCTCCGATCTCTCTGAAGCCAGTTTACCGCGAGCTTGTGAATTATAGCAGCACCTTACTCAACCTACCACCGAATACAGTTATTCAATATGATTTTGGGAATCGTCAAGCGAGATAAATACCCGCCTTGAGGCAGAATTAGAGGGGGCGGTAAGACAGGGATCGTAAGGGCGCATCGAATGTATAATTCGGACACGTGTATCGATTTACGAGTGTATCCTGAACCAGGGGGAGGAGAGGTAAATACGGTGGCGGAATCTGACAAGTACGGCCGGAGAGTATCGCCAGCAAGTTTCCCGATTAGCGTCCACCCCCTAAGGGCTAGGCGATCAGGGTCGTGGCTGTAACCTTTGCCTTTCGTCTTCATACTCGTCCAATTTAATCCTGTACGAGTCAATTACGGGGTTTGGGAAGCTTCGTGAAACTTGATAGAATCCTGTGGTTTATTCGAGTCCTTGAAGCTACGTAAGAAAATACAAAATTTATTTTCCTAACTTTGTATCTTTCTTCCTCCTTTTTTCTTTTTAGACGTAACACGGTTTTTAGGAAGTCTTTAAATTAGTCAATTTAGCGATTTGTATATTAGTGCAATTTAATGTGGCGTCTGAGTGTTTTGGGGTGCGTAGAGTTGCGCGGAACTTGGTGGCAAGAGTTATTTAAAATTCATGGATTTTATGAAATTTGAAAGTGAAACGCATTCTGCACAGCGGTTTGTTCTACATTCACACGCGTGCAGGCATCCCGTGTCCGTGTAATCAAATTTTGACGCCTAATTAGTGAGTTAAATGCACAGGAACCTCTTCTTGGTTCCGGGGTAATTAATGTATTATAATGAGATTAAATCTGTCACGCTATTCATGACCGTGGTACGTATAGGCCGTTCGTGGACGTATGTACGTGTTACCTCCATATGTAGTGATTAATAGCGCAATTATTTAACTCTTTCTGTGTGTATAGAATTGTGGAAAAAGCTATATTAACATGAGAGGGTAAACCAAGAAACAAAGTTGCAAGACAGTCAACTAGTCGTCGTTAATTAGCCATTCCGTAGTCGTAGCCCTACAAAATTGCAAGTTGTTGAGACACTAAGTGGAGCACGAGATCGAAAGTATAAAAAAGCAGTCGAAAAGTTTTACAAATGTGCCGGTGATTATGAAAGTGGTGTAATGGTCATGTATTTCTTGTTTCGAGATATTTACTGTTGGGTTTGGGCTTATTAAAAAATATTTTTCCATTATTGAACAAAATCTCCACTTCTACCCAACCCCCGTGTCACTGTTTCTCCACTAGAAAAATTATCCGTTAAAATGCCACGTCGCAAACGCGAGGGCAGCTCAACAAGTTTGCGCGAACAGTCCCACCGAAGAGACATTATGAAACCACAACGCCCATCCCTCGACGAGATCAATTACAGGGGTGCAATTACACGGGACCTCCTCCCAGTGGTGGATTCATCAAGTCCAGTGTCTGAGCGTCGAGGACAGGATGGGTGAAAAACGTTTCGCTCGCAACTTCTTCAATTATCGTTCATCCCGACGCCGTTAGAACCGGCCAAGTGCATAACCCCTGCTCGTGATACCGCGTATAATTCAATTTTTTTCGCGTGCCGGCTACCCAGCGTTGGCGGTGTCGAGAATATGAAGGCAGCGCGTGGCTCTCTCGCCACATGAAATAGAAACGCTCGTTTCGAAACTTCTTCGTGAGATTTATTGCGCGTTTGATCGCCCCTCAGGTTCGAGGCACTAAGCCACAACTGGGTTCTCCTTTTTTTTTCTCTCTGTTTTATCGCCTCATAGGAAGTTTTCGGAGGAAGTTGCAGCTTCCATGGTCTCCTGGACGAGTACTTAGGAATTTTTATTACGCGGCACTGGTGCCAGAGTTTCATTGCGAGGGAAATGTTCCTTCGAGAGGAGATTCGGATGTGTAGTGGGGATAGAGCGAGTTTTTGTTTTTGGATATTGAGGATTTAATTGGTTTGTTGGTCTCGATAATGCGAGTCGTTGGTGTGCTTGAATTTAATGGAGATGTTCGAGTGCTGCGCTGTAGTGGGAGGGACAAGTGAAGGGGAGCTGTAATGGAACAGTTAAATAAGAAGCGGTGAATTTACGCATTGAAAGTGGCCGCCAGAGAGGCTAGGGATTTAGTTGTCCTTGGAGGACCTCTAGGAGCAGTGGGGAATAATTGTTACTCCGGGGACCACGGTAATCTGTTCTCTAACTACATTAGGGGTGGGAAAGCTTGACAGCTATGCGAGCCTCTTCCAGAGCCTCAAATCTCTCTACCCTTATTTACATGTGCCCTGGGAAAGAAATGGTCATTCCTGTAAGCTTTAATTCTTCCATCTGAATTAGTTTTATGAAAGAATATTTAAAATAATGTCGCTTTTAAGGGATACAGTAGTGTGTAGGTTATATGATTGACTTGTATCACTTAAATGTAAGGGGGAGGCTAGAAAAGCACTGAAGGACCCAAAATTATGAGACAAGATTAAATATGCTTATTCCTTGTTGCAAAAGGTAGAGAAAAGTCCTGTGTCACTTTGTAATCTGAAGCTTAGTTTCTGAGATATAAGCGATTGAATTTTAGGAGTCCAACTTGCGGCGTGCGTTTTGTAAACGTTAGAAGACTTGGCGAAATGTAGAGTAATATATCGAAATTCAGAATATGTAGGGAGTGTATAACGAAGAATAAGAATCTTTGTAACATGTGTGCAAAATTTTATATATAAAATGTTCTCCAGATGGTTTTTAAAACGGAAATGAAATTAGACAAAGATAAAAACGGATGTATTTATTAATGGAGCAAACATAATGTTACTTTTTAAATCGTACTTGGTCATAAATTATTCGTACATGTGAAAGAAAGCTTGTGCCTGAATCACGGCCACTCTTGACTGCTTAGCCGACAGTTTTTGTGTATTCGACGAGCAAGGTCGAACGTGGCTTCGAAGAGCGCAGTATTATTTTGGCCGTGGTAGAATGAAGACCTTCTTCGCATAATATTTCTGATTAATCCGAGGAAATATCATCACGCGCGTGTCGTGTGCGCTTAATTGTAATATCTAATGATCCTAACACACAGTAATTTGAGATCTAATATTGTTGTAGGTATCTGATATTTTAACACCTAATATTCTTATATCTAATTTTCTGATTTTAATATTGTGATATGTAATATTGTGGTATCTAATATTATCACATCTAATATTGTGGTATCTACTATTGTGACTTAGAATATTGAGATAGCTAATATGTATTCCGTTGCCTAATACCATGTCATCTAATATTGTGCTGTCTAATACTCTCGTATTTAATATTGTGGTCCCTAATATTCTCACATCTAATATTGAGATAGTTAATCTTCCGTTACCTAATACCATGTCATCTGATATTGTGGTAACTAACACTCTGACATCTAATATTGTGGTATCTTATGTTCTGATATCTAGTTTTCTGATTTCAATATTTTGATATAATACTCTGGTGCCTAATATCGTTATATCTAATATTCAGATACCCAATATTTTGATATCTAATAATCACAATATATTAAAAAGCCTAGCAAAATACTTATTCTATTATCCAATAATAAAAATTCCAACAATAAGAGCTAAAATAGATACCCATACCACTGGTATAACATTTAAACGTCCCTTTTCTAAAACTTTTCCGGAGCAAAAAATTCTTTTCTACTGCAGTCAAAAGTAATAACGTCCTATGCGTTTGCAGAATAAACCCGTTTTATGTCGCGAAAATGAGTGTACAACGAGCGCAACTGTGCATCTGCCCCTGTGTATCTAGACTGACCCCGCATTTAAACTGCACACGCTGAAAGTTGCACTCCTAAAACTCCACATCCTGCATCTTGACAACGGAGCTTCGAATTCTGATTAAAGTAGGAGACTTTTTCACTTTTTGCAATACACGAAATATGCATCCCTCGCCTCTTCTCATAATCTCGCCACCTAATACGCTCGAAATGAAAGTGAAACAAGTCGCGTATAGCCAGACCTACTTCAGAAACCGATACGATTGGAATTACATTTATCTACAACTGCTCGCCCACGCGTTACCTTAAGAGTTGCCTCAGGCAGCAATTAATCAAATCGACAGGAACCTTGGTAAGGTGCCCAAACTTATTAGGAATTCTATCAAAGATTCTCAAGTCACACTTCCCTTAAGCTAACCTCCACAAATTACTTCGCCTCCTTCCAAGTTCAATGTTATCAAAACCAAACGGTCATAGAAACGAATAAGTACTATTTCAAGCACTCGATAAACTTTCGCAGAAATGACTTCCCGTCGAAGTGCATAATATCAACCACTCCAAAGCATCTCATATTTTATCATCAAAACTATAAATCAGGCTTCGACACCCTCCCTCTTTCTCCCTAACTCGGAAGCATCTGACAATAAGGAGAACCGTCGATAAATCACAGTTAGCCTCGCAACGTGAAAAATAATTTCGTTCCACTCCGACATTACTTGCCTCGCTTTTCAAACGCTTCGCAGTTTGTTAAGCAAATACACTGTACGACATTACGATTGCTTTGTACGCCGGCTAACAGTGAAATAAATACAGTGCAGAGGAGTCGCCTCGATGTCAAAGTAAACTCCGAGCGGTGGCACAAAAGCGAGGCAAGGAAATGAAGCTCATGAACGGAAGGGTAGCGGTAAAAAGGTGGGATGGTGGGCGGGAAATCAAATAATCGTTTGATACTTGCCCCCGCTTGTGACACGGCGGCCTTGCCATTCATTCGAAAACGAAGAAATCGATATCCATCCCTCGCGCAACGTAATTGTAGGCCAGCCAATCAACCGATTAACCGTGTCCAAGGGATCGTTCCCCGCAACAAGGGTGGTTTGCTGTGAATATCGATTTTACATTCGACGTAAGTCGCTGCGAAACGCCTCCCGAGAATTCACGGCGTCAAGGGACAGCTAATTAAATAATACCCCCTCGATATTCTTTCACGGTTCGGCTCGGTTTTCGATCGTATCGTAATTCTGGTTGAATTGAAATTAAATATAGCGGCCGGAAGTCTCGCACACGTTGGAAAATCGAAATCAATTACCTCGTATTTTCACCTCGATAAAGACAAAATTGGGGATCGGGTAAAAGCGGGATGAGCGAATCGAGATGGTTAAATTAATTTTTCATATTTACCCTTCGCGGTTGCTCGAGGCTGTTGGCTTTTTTTTATTGTTCCTGGTTTGCGTTTGTTCCCGCGAATATATCGTGGCTGCGTGAAATTCTGATCAAAGACACAGTCAATTCTGGCAAATTAATTTTCTGAATCAATTTCGCGTGCCTTCCATTTTGTGCTGGATGAAATGTGTGTTTATCTTTGGCCAATGGAAATCGGGGATGGTCTGTGTGATTTGAATTTAAATGGTCGACTCTGAACGTTTGTTTAATTAAATAGAGATTGATTTGAAGACTCCTTTACGTTCGTATTAAGAGTTATTGGGAGCAGGCTTGAAATAAGTGAATACTGCGTTAGATTCTATTTTCGTAGCTTCGTGTTTGATTTAGAAATGTATATAGTAGGACGTGCTCCAATACCGAGAGTACTTTACTGTGTCCGGCTGGCAGTAGCAGTGCCTTACATACCATTGTAGAACAATTATTGGACTTAGTAGACACCTGTAAACAGCTGTGATGGCGCCATTTTCCCGAGTGCTACTTGAAAACGTACACAGCGATGGTACACATTGCCTGCGGTGGCAAACTTATCAATAACAAGATGCCAGAGGCTGCAAACAGCAGATCACTGTAAAAAATTTCAGCAAGTTAAAGATACTTTTGCCAAATCCTTTACCTAACAAAATTTACACAACAGCAGGTAGTCCATAACTGCGAAAGGGAATAGAATGTTTGGAAATTAGAATTTGAAAGAACATTTTTTCACTTGTCCGATAAAAATAATTGGAAAATCCAAGGAATCGTATTTTATGGAAAAATATGGTTGAAGTTGTTAATGATAAAAGTATTAGAAGTTAAAAATTAATTTTGAAGCGCGGAAGTAAAATATTTAATATGACAAAATTTAAAATTAATGGAATGGTTAAAATTTCGAGTAGAAATGAGAGAATTTCATATTGGACACATGACTCATTACGGGATCGTGCCTCCAACACTTAGAAGTACCTATTACTCTCCAAAATGAAATCGTGTAACTAATAGCAAAGACCATGCACCCACATTGTCTAAAAATATGAGGTACATAAAGCTGATAAATTCACGCTATTCGTAATAGCAATAGTAATCGTGGTAACGTAAGAAAAGTACCATCCACTTCAATGCCCATATATTCTACAATTTAAAGCTACCAATTTCTTTCCCACCAGTTTTCCACGTAAAAGAATTTTCACAATACAGTCGAGATATATCATTATTACTGTGTTATCATTGTTAACGATTTTAAGTATGCATAATGCATGAAGCGTGCAGAAAGTATCGACTAAAATTAACGATGCCAGAGTGAGCTCTCATCCGGCGGTGTGCAATTAGGATTGGTAGGATCCGCGCAACCGAATGCCCCTGAATAATAATTACGGTGCTCGCGGGTCAGCGATAACCACTCGGATACAATCCAGCCTCTCACCCTCATCAGGAACTCGAGATCATGATAAACGCGCCTCGATACACCGATATTCCGTTTCTCCGACGTTATGCTCGTCGAAATTCTGTTGGCCTGTATGCTTATCCCAAAATGGTGGATACAGTATAAAGCAATGCGCGTGTTGCAAACGTTTACGTAGCATAGGGACTGTGCACGTGACAATATAGGATGGTAGACACTCGCGAACGTCTTTCTACGTGTCGGGAATAAACTGAGGGAGTAAAGTCGTAGAATCGTTGAACCTTAATATGAGGGCTAGCAAGGACTTCTGCAGACTTCTAAATTTATCTACGATGCCCATGGTCGGATTTTGAAATTTCTGGTGAAGGGGATAAATGAACCATATTTTTAAGGTTCTCTCTGTTTGCATAGTTCAAAGAGGATTTCTTTGGGATCGCAGTCTGAGGGTTTGTTATCAGGGTGAATTGGGGACAGTGATTTTTGTCGCTTAAGATTGTGTAGGAAATGTCTCGTAAAATTCAATGAGGAAGGACACGTGTACGAGTAAGTAGTAGTAGTTTACTACGTGTGTAGCATTGCAAGTGACTTCTTATTTAAAAATGAAATTTGACCATTTTTTAGCCCCCTAAATTTTCAATCCCCTAAAACATATCAAAAAGCAAAGCAATCAGAGACGGAGACTTACCTAAAAACCTCTCCTTGTGAGTAATTTCACTCAATTTACTTAAAATATTCTCATTCAAATAAATGAAATAGTTAGGGATATCCCCCCTCAGTATAAGCTTCCAGCTACGCGCGAGAGCGCCGTGTGCACCCCACGTGACCTATCAAAAGGGCAGCTTTCCCGTTCACGTTTCTTGTTTCCTATGATAATCCGGGAATCACACGAGAACCAGGTGCTCGGTGAAATCACAGGCTCAGCAATTTTTGCGCGTCGTCTCTGAATTACAAATTCCAAGAGGTGGCTCGATCTCGAGGCCTTACTCGTCCCTCGTCAATTTTTCTTTTCTCGCTTTTCTTCCTACTCGTCCCGTTCTCGCAAAAAGCTTCACACACATTTTTACCCAATTATTTTTCACGTGCCCGTACAACCTGCACGATTTCTCCAGCTGTTCGCTGATGCATGACAGAGAATTAGTGAAAGAAAAATTTTCGTCCGCGGATCTATGCACTTTGCGGTAGCCTCGAAATAAATAGCATCCAGTTGGAAATCCTTTTAGCTGGAAACCCACGCGTGGAAAGTAAAAAATCAAGAATATGGGTGATGGGTGTCTCGAGATCGATAGGGGTTGCTTCAACCTATCCCCGCACAGTCTCTCCTCGTTTTTATTTAACATACCATACGCGTCTACGAGGGACACGGATATATATGGCTGCTGGTAGAAACTCGAAACTCGCATATTTCATGGCCTGGTACAGATTTTCCCTCAGTTCTGCATAACGCAAACGTTCGATACTACGTCACGATTGAACGCACGATCGATAGAGGCGCATGGGGGGCATTTGTTAATTTAACAGAGAGCCCGCAGCTAAGACCAACTGTTTGATTAGCAGCATTGGAGTGAATTGCAAACAGGCCGAATACCGATCGCCTGGCACTTCATTTGTAAACCAGGATAACTTAATATTTGCGGGTGTTGATCTGCTGGAGGAAGTTATCACGGTTATTGGGGATCAGAGTCGAGCAGTCCCCGCCGAAATAGGTGAAATTTAAGAATTAGTTTTGAGGAGTGTACGTGGTGTGATAAAAAATATAGAAAGTATTAGATTGGTAGAATAATTACTTCGAGTAAAGTTGTAGAATTCCATTAAATGAAGAAGGTTATGAATATAAAATAGCTCGTGGATTGATGTAGTTACCCTCAAATTATTCGACAAATGACGAACAGAAAATAAATTCTTCTACTCATAATGCTTACCAAATATAACTTTAGGGTTTATGTATACATTATATAAACTTTGGTGTTTAAGTTTGGGTAAAGTTTCGGGTTCCGGTTTCTCACCGTTTGATTCTTATTTATTTAAGTAACTCGATCCCTGTTTACACCGGACAAGTTTCTCTAGCAGAATGTTCACAGAAAGTGCTATTCCAGAGCTCATGAATAATTCTAAATATCTGTGATTGTATAATTTCGGATACAAAAATACTTTGAAATTATGTAATTTCCTTTCCAACATCCCTTAACAAATACGCTAACTCCTGATCACCAAGCTGATACATTGAACTGCACTTGAAACGGTAAAACATTCAGCGAGGTAGTACATGCTCCCTCTTTTTCTCGTTCTCTCGCGAGTTAATTTGATGCCCGACGAAGCAGAGCAGACATTCGATACGCTGGCTAATGACAAATTGTGACGTCAGCTCGGTTTGAACTTGCCATTAACTTTTAATTACGTAATTAGTAGCGGTTGCCATTTTTGGCTGGATGTTATGAAATTACTCGGGCACCGGATTAAATTGAATCGCATACAAGTGCCTGTACACCAGATCGATACCGTCCGCACGCAGACACAAAAGGACGACTGCAGATGTTTAAAGACACACGCAGATTTTGCAGTAGATGTGTTCTACAAACGTCTTTCCATACCGTGCGTTCATTAATTCATGGTGCAACTGGAAAGACAGGCGCTTTCACTGAAGTAAATGTGGAAACTGTGATTCTGTTATTAATAAAATCAATTTCGAAGCTTTGTCAGCTGCACGACAGTGGACAATCTGAGTTGGTCCACCTTCAATTTGATTTTTCCAAGGTCGAAGTATTGTGCAAAGAATTCCATTTTATATTTTCAATATTCTATTCTATTTTTGGTTTCACGACAAATTACTTCTTTTCACATCGTAAGTATTCATATATCTCGCGAAACACGCTGAAACCTATTTACATTTGTTGTTTATTTACAATAGGAAGGGGAATTCATTTCACTGGGTTACTTAGCATTATTCAGGGAACTATTCACGAAGGGTGGAAAGTTCCTGCGTCTGTTAGATTAGCACAAACATCTAGTACAACGGAGTCCCGATAATCTGAGTTTCGCTTAATCTGAACTCTGCTTAAACCGATTTCCACTGAATTCTGCAGTGTTTGCAAGTGCAAAAGTACTTATTTCCGTTTTTTTAAGAAGTCTAGCATTAACATCGTCCTTTTCACCTCTTCTTTATCCTTCCAATGTGCTCCCTCTCGCATCTATTTCTCCTTAGACATCGTTCACGCATAAACTCCGCTTAATCCGAATTCCCCAGAGTTCTATCCACATTGAGTTCCACTTACATCGAATTATCGAGACTCCAAGGTATTCACACCAAGGGCGTTGAAGCGTCGAACATAGTACACCACATAGTACCTACGAAATTTCAAATTAAATTAGCAGTGAATTAACGCGGGCGAAAGAGGATGACACGTGTTCGACGTTAAGAGCATCTAATAAAATTTATAAAAACGACAAGGGATCGGATAATTTACGACGTCCATTAGACGCAAGCGTCGAAAGGTTGAAACCTGACTGCCCTTATAATTAGATAAACCGTGTCACACTCACGTTGCGCGCGTGCATGTGCGCGCGTGGGCGCATATCCTCGCCGCTTAATGGAAGCTGAGAGGAGCTATTACTTCGCCAACGGTATTACATATCCGTGTTATCACTGTAAATGTCAGAAAGTGGACGCCTATCTTCCACTCGTAACTTCCTATCTTCAGTATTCCCCAACTCCATCCATCCCCTGTGTTTCGCGAGAGAACGAGGGGCGGGGGAAGGCTACTAATTTACTTTCAGTGCCAGACTCGAGGAACCCCTCGGCTTGCTCACAGATTTGTTCAAATCAGGCTAACAAACTCGTTCATTCGGACTGTATTCTCTCGTTTCACGGAAAATAGAGGTTAAATCAATTTTTCCTCGAATCTAATTAATTGTCAGTTAGATTGAAGCCCAATTGGAGTATCGCTTAAATCTACTTAGCTTTGAGTTAGCCGAGTTAGCATCAATTACGCTCGAGATGAGTATCGATTAGGTCAGCGTCAGGTTTATCCTGCACCTGCGTTTGAATTAAGTATAAATCGCACCCACGTCATGTGCCATTTACATCCGCTGGTAGATCAGGGTTAAGATTCTATTTTACTTAAAATTGAGGACCTTGCAGTAAGAGGGGTGTAACTCAATGTTTATCAACTTCGAGTAAATTAGAAAAAAATTATTATAAAATTATTGCCTTGATTTAATATTGAAAAGAGAACACTAATTGAAAAATATCTATTTTCTGTAATAAAAATATTAATCATAATATTAGTAGTAATATTAATAGTAATATGAATGGTAATATTAATGGAAATATTAATGGAAATATTAATGGAAATGTTAATAGTAATATTAATAGAAATATTAATGGTAATATTAATTGTAATATTAATAGTAAGATTAATTGTAATATTAATAGTAAGATTAATCTTACATTAGTTATCGGATTTGCACCAAACGTGCAAACATGTAGATTTGACGTAATTCAAAACTGTCAAAAGTGAAGCTGCAACCCTCTTGCTGAAAGATACTCAATTACCACCGAGATAGTCAATTATTTGCCGCCGGTCAGAAATAATCAGCGGATTCGCCGGATGATTTCCTTTCTCTAGTGATTCGTTCCCTGTCAGCCGAGGTACATCTGAGGCGTTACATTATTCACCGGGCACGGTTTCAATGGTCCCCATTCACTTACACGGACGCTTCCTGTTTCAATATCGATCACGGCCGCATAATCTTTAATGGAGGCGGCGGCTCGTCGTGATTCACTGTAATATTACCACCGGGAGGGGTGGAGAAGAATATTCTTTTCCATAAAAAATACAGTGGGGGATTTGCGGATATTGCACGATCTCGAATGCTGTCCGACTCTGCTATTTTCACGAATTTCTCGGGTATCCGATATAATCTTCGAAGATTGAGAATACCGCTCGCATGGGAGTCGCGCGAACGTGCTGCATGTAGGTATTCACGTTAATCCCCAGAAGCATGTTTTTTGGTACCCGATCGTCGAGCCTGACGAAAATGGAGCAGCGTTCCCATTCAATTCTGTACACACGAATCGACGTTCCACGTTTTAATCAATTCTTAAAACTGTGGCCGGGAATATCTGCCCCGCGAATTTGTACGCTCTTCCCCCGATGATTTATCAGCTTCATCAGTTTATCAAATATGTCTCAACAGAGATGGTAGTCAGCCTCTGAAAGTAGAAACTTTCAAAACGTTGTTTTCATTCAATTTGTCCCCACTTTCGGAGCAATTTGATTTCGGTATAAATGATTCCGACGTTTAAATGGGTGATGATAAATCTCCAGGGTAAATGGAAGAATGGTATTTTCCTGGAGCAACGTTTTGTTGTTAAATCCATCCATTGCGTCTGGTTTTTAATTTTTCCGCACTTTTTATGCCGCTGCCATTCACCGTCCCTTCGATCAATTTTAATGGCATTTCCAGCGGACGAGGTAATTATGATACCTTTGCAATACCGCATCAAATTCATTTAATCGTAACCAGATATCGGCATTTTGATTATCCTCCCATAGGGTGGTGTCCATTACATGATTGAAAGCTCTGTTTAGTATTTCCTGTTTGCCTGCGCTCTTGAAACGAAAATCTAGATTTAATGCTCGCCGCGAGTGCTGTGTAGATAAGTTCTAATTCACTAATTGACTCCTTAATAATTAAGTCTTTCTACTAATACTTATTCACACATAAAATTAATCTACCACTTTCTTGCAATATATAAAAATGGTTATCTACTTTTACATATCCAGATTTCTATCAAAGTTAAAATATTAAAGAAACATATCTGCATGATTCTGTTTATTTATGTGTTATATGTATCAAGAATTTATTTTATAAAATTGCGAGATATTCTCGAGGGTATTAAAAATGTAATCCCTCAGCCCCAGTTCTTTAATATATCTATATAGTATAGGATGAACATAGAATTTCGTAATTATAAGAATTCCGCGCTTAGTATTCTCATTACGAACGAGAAATTTTGCATCAATTTGTAATAGTGTGTACGGATTTCTTGTTGCGCTTCCAAATTTATGCGCTGTACCGAAGCCTCTAGGGGCGGCGAATTTAATTACGGTTATTAAGGCGCCTCTCGTTTCATAGACGAAGGGTGTACGGGGTTTAGAGCGCGACGTTTCCAAATTTATTGCTTTTATTATTTCTGTCCCGCTCCCAGTGGGCCCTCTGAATACGTGTCAGCCAGCAAGTAAAGTCACTTCGTAATAACAGGTTAGCCCGCGTAAATACGAGGCAAGATGAATTCGTCCCTATCTTTTCATGCGGACCCTCCATCCTTCTTGCGTTCACACGTAGGGCCGTGCTGGGCTTTTGTGCGAGATTACGTGTTGGGCTTAATTTCAATATGCATGCTCGCCCCTTGAATACATAGCGTCCTCTTCGTTTTTTTCTCTTCTTTCAATGGTGTGGTATACAAAACCTTAAGTTAGCCGACATTTAAGGTCAAAATAAGAAACTTGAAGATTCTAAATTTGGAAAATTTAATTTCGGCACTAAAAATTGGAAAAAACTCAAGTTTAGAAATATAAGTTTCGTAAATATTGAAGATTCTAAATTTAGAAAATTTAATTTCCTTAAAATTAGAAAATTTGAAATTTCAGAAAATGATGTTCCTAAAATTTCAAAATTCGAAGTTTAAGAAAACGTAATTTTCCTAAAAATTCAAAAATCGAAATTTAGAAAATGTAATTTTCTTAAAATTTGAAGATTCCCAGAAGAACATACAGTTTGTAAATTTTTATTTCTCAAAACTTGAATCCCAAATGTAAAACTACAAAATATTCTCGCAGGCGGAATTAGGTGGCCTCTAATACACTATCCAGAGCGTCACCTAAATCTCTGATCGTGACTTAAATGTCAGCTGCTCGTGTATCGTTTTTTTTCGGTATTTTAAAGCTGGGGCATAACATTTAAAACCGCGCATGTATGCACGTGCATGGAATTACACGCATGGCCGGACATTAATCTCCCTTTTTTCTTCTATCGTTGCGGTTGCACTAACGAAGTTTATAAACGGCAAAAAGAGCATCACGGTCGTCAGGTAGCATATACCACGTCTACGTCGTGCAGAATTTTCCATCGCCCTATCTGCCCTCCCGCGTAGGATGCACGAGAAAAAAGTCACTGTGTTGTTCTGCCCATAGCATCGGCTGTCCGTTCTGTCTGCGTTTTTACGCTTCATCTGGATGACGCACTAAATACGAGTAAGTGGGCAGAAGTGAAAGGTGGCCGTTTAACGTCACGAGGGTAAAATGAATGTTGAAAGTCGATAAACTTCATGAGCGTGGACTCGTGACGGTGAATCATCAACTGCTGTCTTCTCGAGGTTTGCGAGAAGAAGGGGAACGAGGGAAACAAAGAAAATGAATAAAGATGTAGGGTGAATGGAAGTGGGCTGAGACGAGTGGAACAAATGAGGATTCTTAAAAGGGTGACCCTGGGTGATGAATAATAAATTAAACGTAAGCAAAGGTTGTGCTATAAAAATCTAAAAGCAGACCGATTGCTCGTAAATACTTACAAGCTGATGAAAAAGGGGTGGAGAGAGTACAATCGAATATTACGAATGCAGAGAGGAGATAAATTACAGGACATGAAACCATGAAAGGAAGAAAATAATCGTTTCGCGGGGAGAGACTTAATCAATCATATAAATAGAAGCACGACGAATTAACAGTACGATCTTCTCCAAGAGAAGATTAATTGGAAACTGGGGAAAAGAGAAGAAACTTTCTTGATGGGTAAAGTGGATTCCTTTATTCAACGGACTCTCGAATTCTAAATACAGTAATTAATTCCGTCGTTAAGGCACTGTCACGAATATGTACGCGATGTTGGAACGACTCTATTCTTCGGATACCAGGGCAGGAATGTTTTCTTCGTTTCATATATAAGAGAGAAACTTTGGAACTCCTCTTAAGAGTGCAAATGGTGTTATAAATCGAGTACTTTTAATAGAATCTCTTATAAACTACTGCCACCTTAAGTACCCTTCTTAACCTAAGCTTTTACTCCATTTACAAGTTAATCGGTGCTATTAATCGAAGGTATTTTCAGAGTAATGCGCGTGCACAGTGAGATGTCGCCAGTATGATTGATCTGTACCACTAGGTGCTGCGTAAGCCAGCCAGGAGAAGGAGAGCGTCTATGGTCAGCCCATCTCTCCGTTCCCATCTGACACCCACTCCAGTGATTTGCAAATGCGTTCACGAAGTACCATTACAACTACATTAAACTATTCCTTTGCATTATACCCGAGGGACAGTAGATCCTTCACAAGCCCTCCACATTACAAGAATTCTCCCCACAAAAAATCAATGTATCCCACCTACACTCCTACCCCACTGTTCCCCAAGCAAAAACAATACAACAAGACTATTTCCACCTAAAGGACCAACCGAATTCCCCCAACCAAACAACCATATTCCCCCGATCCCTCAAGTGCAACAGGCCCCGAAGCACCTGTTCGATCCCCCTGAAAAATAAAACACCTGTAAAAAAAAAATCAACCCCCAAAGCAAACTCAAAAAGGCCAACAGAAACGCATAGCCCCCGATCCAAGCGGCTGCACAAGAGCAGGCAAAGGTTACGCAGAATACCGTCCAATTCCGGGAGAGCGAGCAACGCGAAACCGAACGCACCGGCAGGGGTTGCGGGGGGTGGTCGGGCGGTCGGAGGGAAGGATGAAACAAGAGAACAGCTGCTTATACATGCAGGTCAGCAGGGGTAGGCAGGGTAGTAGGCTGCGCGGCAGGGTAGGGCAGGTTAGGCGACGGGGATGAAGCCCGCTTGGCCGGAGCGAGAGGCAGCGAGCAGGGTAGCAGGAGTAGGAGCGAGCGCGTGGCGGAGGGGGATGTTACCGCGGCGAGTAACGGACACGGGGGTTAGAGAGAGGGAGAGTGACCGGCGTGGCGAGGGTGACGGCGCGCGGCGGGCGGGCCGAGGGAGGGAGGAAGACGGAGAGCGGCGCCTGCGTGTTGATTCTTGAGGGCTCGCTCTCAACCGAAATCTAGGATCCCAGTCGCGAGCGCGCCGCCGATAGAAGGCAATCGGAGGATCGAGGAGATACGGTCGCTGACCTGGCTGCCACCCGGCGAGAGAGTCCACCCTCTTTCGCGCTCTTTCTCTCTCGCTCTCCCTTGCGCTCTGGCTACCCTTACCCGCTCGCGCCAACAGAGCCACAAGTTAGAATCCACGAGGGGAACCGGCCGGCCGGTTCGTGTTCCTGCGAGTTCGTTCCTCTCGCCCACGTCGGATTAGAGCCCGCCTGTCCACCTGGTGCCTTCGCTCGGGGAGAACGTCCACCCTTCCAGCCAGGAGGAACGGCGATCCACGTCGATTAAGGTGATTAGAACGGGCCTGCGACGTTCGAAATCTCGAGCTTCCCTTAGATCAGAGAATGTTGACTGGTGGCGTTTCTTCCTTGGCTGGGTGATTAGAAGCCTACGCAGGAGATTCGGACGGGGGAGATTCTTATTGTCCGTGGGTAGAGGAGGGGCGACTCTGCCAGCTAGGAGCAACGCGATCCTCCTCGTTTGAAGTGATTTGGGAGGTCCTTAGGGGAATTGAAATTTTCCTGCGCTGTGGGAGGAGGAACTGGCTCTCGCAGTTATGAGAAAGGTGATCGTCGTTTAAAGTGATTAGAGGAAACTTCCTTGGGCTTCTGGCGATCGCATCGCGTTGAAGAACGAGGAGTAGTTTTAGGGGATGGTGATACTTGATTAACGTGGTTGGAGAAAGATTCTCGGGGACGGTGGAAGTCTTCTTTTACAGGGGTGGTTTTCGTTGCGTCGTGAAACGTTCAGCGAGGAAGACGATGGAATCGATTAAGCCGCGTGACAGGTTACCCCGTTGTTTGCTAGCGGGGGTAGCAGTATCGCGGAAGGTCAGTTAAGTCGTAAACGAGGATCAGCCCCTGTTTCGACGTCCCTTCTACGACAGTAGAAAAGGGGATTAACCGGTCGAAAGCACCTCCCCGTTCTTCAGCTGCGAATCGGTCCGCGAAAAAGGCCAGCCAACTCTATTGCCCTCTTCCTTTTTTCCATCCCCCTCGCTGGAGCCAGGGTTCGAACAAAGTTCGCCGACTGTCCAGAGGGATTGTTTTCGAACAGAGACACTGGGGTGAGGGGCTCGTTTCTCTTATGCTCGCTGGTTAAGAAACTACCCCCTCGCTGTAACATCGAAACTTGGCACCGCTAAATCCTTTCCACCCGAATCCCACTAATTAAAAACAATTTCAACGCGCACGATATTAAATAACATTCCGTCGATGGAAATATAATTCTGTTATATGCAAGTTGATTAAACCAGAATGGAAATGGTGTGCACGGGGTGGAAAATGCGTCTCTAATCGGATGGGTGTGTGTGTTTGCAGTGGCGCTGAAAGGGGGAAAGGCAGTTTGCATGCCACGGTCAGCATAAAGGGCTGCGGTTCATCGGGATCTTGGACGTTGGGGCAGGGACCAGGGGACCTAGAGGACACGGGGGACGTGCGTAATAGGCGAAGTTCCGGGGCGTCGAAGTGGAAAGCAATCCTCCCCAGTTCCTGGTGCACGTGTCGGCGATACGGATACACGGCTGGAGAGCACCGATGCACAGGTAGGAGTGTGGTAGTTTGCACGCGGCGTGATTAAAAGCCTCGAAACGGGATCGTATATTACGAGGGGGGACGTGGATGTAACCGCTGCCGCGAGCTGCCGAACCGGGGAATTTTTTTTCAAGTCGACTTCTCGGCGACACTTGTCGTTCGATTACTTCCATTTGGATTTTAGGGGCTTGTAACGCCGAGCGCTCGAGTTTTAGCATTCTGAGAAACGAAAGGCGATGCTTGAAGGGGGCTGTGTTTCTTTCAATTGAATATTGAAATGTTTTTTGCGAGAAATTGGGGTTGGTTTCGTTGGGGGAAATAAGGGTGATTGTATTCTTGCTGAGGGTGATTTTTTATCAGAGCGTTAGTTAGTGTAAATTTAGGTTTAAGTGGCTGGTGTGTGTGTAAGAAGTTTTCTATTGTTGGATCGATTGTGTTATTTTAGAAGCGTGGGTCTTTTTTTAGCGAGACTCCTAAGTTGCGAGTTTGGAAGGGAAGGAACTCTTTAGTATCTGCTACGCGGATACTGAAGTTGTTAATTTGATCTGATTATTAACTCTCTTTTAAGTAATAGTTTTAAAGTCTTTGTTAATGACTGTGATAACTCTGATAAAAGATCCTTAGAGGAAGAAAATTGTGTTCGTTACGTTCGTCTTTTGAAGTATTCTACATTGTGTTCTACAGACTTCTTTTCGTTGTATTGATCCTGAAAGAGATTTTAAATTTTATATTATAAATTGATGTGGTACTAGATAAAAAAGGACTGATGAAATTCTAACGTTCTACACATATTAAGTGACAGTGTAATTTAATAATCAGTATTCCGTGTCATCTTAGGAACGACGTCGATTAAAACTTTCCTTAAGATTTTCCTCATAATCGTTGCGATTATCTTAGACTCCTTCAACCCGCATTGTTCTCACGAATTCTCATCACAATTTCTCTATAATACTACTAGGAACCATAGTCGTAAAAATCCCGTTAACGTCATCTGGTAAAACGATGCTTAGAAAGACTACTATTCTTTTAAATTGAGTAGGAGAATTAGGAAGCATCGTGCAGAAAATGAGAAAGTCAAGAAGCTTCCACCAAACCGATAACTTACACTCAAAACTACCTAGTCGAACGACCAGAATTTTCTTCCTTACACAAACAGAATTTTCCACTTCGCAACAATACTACTTCTCCATTCAATTACACATACCCATAATTTCCCAACACTCAACACTATCCATTCCCATAACACCAACAACATGGTACCAATGGCACCGATAACATTAAATCATGCTTAACAGCGTTATCGAGTAACCCGTCAGGTAGAACAATGCGACTACCCCGGTGCGTTTAAATCTCGCGCTGATCATTACGAAACGCGCCTCTGTAATCGCGAAAGTCATCATCCACGATCAATGTACCGAGAATGTGCCGCGATATTTATAGAAATTATAAATTCCCATGATAGTTCTTCGCCGAGTAGTCGTTTAAACGTCGAGCAGAGACTACAATGCTTCGATCGTCGCCCACTGGAATACGAAATTTACGATAGTCAGAGGCTAACGAATTAACGTGACACCGCGAAATTTATATCGACGAGGATTCTGATTTATTTATTTAAGTGGCTGCCTTTCCACCTAGCGTATTATTCTCCTGAAACAATTGGCTATTGGACACGTACGTTAGCGTATCGCAGGCGTGTGTACGATGTATAATGTCGAGTCGCGGCCGCACGAAGTCTACCGTAGGTAGGATGGACCGCGTGCAACCGTTTCTCTGGGCGTTTAGTCATGAATATTCACGTGACTGTGATCGTTTGCATAAAAAAGAAAACAGATGGGGACATATATACGCTTTACCACTCCAGTTAAAACCGTTCAATTTCCAGATTTATTCAAAACGTTCTCACTGAATCACGACGGTTCCGCGATTGTACAGAAATTGTCCTTCCTCCGGATTAAGGCCAGTTTGCATGGCTGAGTTAATTAGCGTGCTGGCTGTAGGACGCACTTCGCCTTTCCCCGCCGATTATGGCTCTTTTCCCCTCCCTTCGTCCATTGACTCGTCGTACCTCCTGCAAACACCCAGAGGAATTGCTCCTTATCAACTTTTTGTTGACGTTTCGAGGGTCTGCTGTTGATCTTGGGCACTTTCGTATGGAATTGCTTGAAATACGGCTTTGCATTAAGCTCCCAGTGGGTGGGATAGGTTTTTAAAGCGAGAATATCCCGTAATTTACGTGACTTCGGTGGAGCCCTTTTAAGGGGATCGATAGGTTTCGTTGTTCATGGGACAAGGGTTTTCTGCTTGAACTTCGCGTGGAATAATGGTCCAGGTGCATTATCCTCGAAATCTTCGCATTGATGAGTTCAGTCTCAATGCGATTTACTTTTGTCTCTGGGCTCCCTTTGTCGTGGCAGCTCTTCCTAGTGTTTTTTGTAGAAAGGGTCTTGGATCAGGCTGATGGTAAGAGAAGTTACGCTATTTCAATTTAAGTACTATACTTCCGTTTCCCCAAAATTTGCTGATCTCTTTAAACAAAGATCTTCCCCATCTCTTTCATACACTTTTCTCTAAAAACTGTGTTGAAGAATTAACCAGAAGACACCATTTCTCACGCATTTGTTATTCTCAATAAATTCTCCCAACGCACTAGTATCATTTTCCAGTTAGTACCAAAAGATTTCCTTCCAAACACCTAAAGAATTTCCTCTCAACGCTACAACTAAGATTTTCAAAAACAAAGGCACATTGCCTAAACATAACTTACAGTCACACCACAGCTCGCATCAATATTCTCTAATAGGATTCTCCTATTGGCACGTTCCAAGCATCCTTCCGACTCCCTCCGCCACTGGAAATTCCCAGGATCGATAATCCTGGATCCACGTTAGCAATCTTCACCTACATCCTTGCAAGAAGTCCCGACGCTTCTTCGAGCAATCGCGAAAGTAGCTGGCGCTCCGCGTTTAGGCGAGCGTTAATGGGCGGTGGGCAAAGTGGAAGGTGTGAGAAAGCGGGTGGAGGTGGAGGCTGAAGGGCGGCACCCCGAGCACCTTTCGCCCCTGTCATTTTTGTTCTCGTCGAGGTGGCGGGGAAGAGAAAAGAGAAACGGAGAAAAGAAAAACGGCGAAATCCTTCGCTTGACACAGAGTCAACCGGGCGCCGTTGTGCGGCTTCTTAACGAGAAAGCGCCTGGAGAGAAGCAGTCGGGCTGGCCTATTCATCGAGCCGTTCCACTCGCCTCGCATCGGCCAGCGATATTAAAGGGCGCCGTTGGCGTAGGTCATCCTCTATCGGGCAAACGGCCGACAGATATCGCCGAGGGATTGTCGCGAATCGATTTAAGTCGATCTAAACGACAGGGGCAGCGTGACGAACGGTGTGTCGTCCAGCCCCTTTGCGCGGCCCTCTGCCTGGCAGTGGTGCAGCGATTAACTCGAGGCCCCCTTGAGTGGCGTGTGAAGCGACGCTGCAGGCCAGCAAATGTGTTCTTGGATATCCAGAGCTGCACTTAAGAATAAAGGGTTATTTAATTGCCTCGCCACCTTCAGGAGGTATTCTCGTGTGACGTGCGATTTTTTTTAACCCTTTTCAGGAATCTTTTTTATGGTTATCATGATGCTGATCTAGAAACAGTGGCGTTTCGGCGCTGGAAAGCTCGCCTGCGGCGACTAATAAAACATTTTCATTCCGTGGCACACGGTACGGAGGTCAACACGAGCTTTCAGGTTCACCAGATAAGACGTTCACCTTATTAGTGGTCAGTGGCTTGAACCCTTTGGGCGCTTAGATTAAAACCCTGAGTATACGCGTGGGTGGATCCTCTGGTTACATTCTCTAACTATACTCGTGTATAGGCGGTCTTTGTACTAACTGAACAAAGGGTTAAGCGTCTTTTGGGATCTGGAGACGTTGGTCATATGGATGTAGTGGGATAATATAGAATTCTTGGAGGCTTTTGTGTATTTTACGACGATGTTAAAACGAGTTTTAGAGAACACATACGTTGTGCAATAAGGGTGGAAGACGTAGATCTTATCTTAGTCTCGAAGAAATGCAAATCAGCTGTACGTTTTTCAAATATTTATATACACTTCCTTTATAAATATCAGGACACTTGTATTTGTAGAAAATGTGACATTTGGATTGATTACTTTCCACTGTTTTCAATTTAAAATACCAAACAAAATTTATTAGGGCTCTTCAATAAATTTGCAAAGTATTTTACAATTATTCCAAAGAAAGTACGCGTTCTAATACTTATGAACGTCAGTGTAGGTTTGTAAATGGTAGTTAGCAAAACTGTTGGGGGTCTCCATCATTCTTTTTAACCGCAAGTGTGGCTTTGGTGTCACTGGTGGTCTCTATACGACTTCTTTCACAAGAAACTTTGGGTGGTTGTCAACGAATGATCAGTCGAGCGAAATAATTCTGCAAGACACGTAGGCCATTAACGAGCCACGCGCAAAGCCCTTGCTGACGGTGTAATTAAGGCCCCGCGGCCGTTCAACGAATTAAATCTCCGAAAAAAAAGGAGAAAAAGTGGGAGGCGGATCATGGAAGAGTCTTTCCCGCGCGTCTTTAGAATCCGCCCTCTCGGCAGGCGTGGATCCGTCGTCGGTCGTTACGAGCCGCTATTAACCCTTCCCGGTGGCTGGTTTAGAAAGAAAAGTTCCGCCTGGATAATCTCAGCGGCGAGGATTTTCGAAAACTTGACACATAGACACGCGCCACGTTACACTGGGATGTTTCGTAATAAGTGGTGCAACCTGCAACATAGATAACCTTTACGTGGAAGTGGATCGAAGGTGCGGAATAAAATTTATCAGAAACAGCTTCCTACGTCTTCAAGAAAATCTCAGAAATCTGTAGAATGCAACAGCGAAGACAGGTCGAGAAGATAGAATAAATAACAGTTGAAGGGGACTGAGATAAGTGGAACGTCAGATTTTTCACATTTCTGTGATTTTAACAACAGAACTGTACCACTCCCTCAAGAATTTTACAAAGCTATCTTCTAAGACCTGCATAAACGAAATTACAATGAAACTTTTTCATACGGGACAGATTAGTAGCTGCTAATTAATTAATATTTCAGATACACTCCTACATTTTCTATCTTTCCCAAATCTTATTCCTCTGCCAAGTGACCACATCTGAATTTACGAATCGTGAGCCACAAAACTACCCCGTGTGAAGGTGGGTCAGCGTAGACCCCGTGTCCGCCATGCAGGCGACTACGAAGCTATTTGCAGCCAAAGGCTTAATAAAGCCCGAATTTTATTTTACATGGAAATGCTTTTGACGTGGGATCGTATCGTGGATTCTAGGGAAGCCATAAATCGTCAGCTCTCGACGAAAAGTCGATATTGTCGGATAACTTAAGATACACTTCTGCCTCAGCGACGGTCAATAGCGAATAAACCGCTCGCGATGGAAGGCTGCAAGGGTTCGGGAGGATGTTTCCCATTGTTTTTTCTCTGTTGGAAAGGCTGCTATCGATATAGGGCACGTGATCCTTGCTTTTACCCGGCTGCTCGCGAGCCTTAACGACCTGAAGGGAGTGCAGGAAATCTGGTAATAGAGCCTGGCTTACGGTGGAAGATTTCACAACCTGCTCGACGAATTAAGCCGTTTGAGGATGGCCGCAGGAAATCCTCGAGCTTGCTCGCGCCTCGTTTCCCCTCGGCGATTGCTCCGCGTCGCTTACAACGCGCTAACCCTAGGCAGGTCCTCCGTGGTCGCCATTATTCATACAGTCGCTGTCTTCTTTCTGTGAATTAGCGAAGACCTCGCCCCGCCGTGTGGATCCTTCTGTGTCAAGTTTGATATCAAAAGAAGCGCGAGTATTCCTGGATACTATCTACCGATTTAACTCCTCGCCATCGAGATTTGTGAGTGACGGAATTCGCATCACCCACTTGCGAAAGTGGAGCAATAAGAATAGCCCTGAAGACCATTCGAGGGGCCTCCAAACTCGATACGTAGTCCCCCAGTTTCCGCCGACGAGTGCTCTAAAACATGATGGGCAAAAGTATTTTCGGAGGTTGTATCGACATCTGGGAAATGGAGCTTTCGGTGCTATCGATTAGGTGTTTGGATTTTTAGGGTAGGCTTGGTTTATTTGCCCTTGGGCGGAGGGTAGTTTGGCAATCATACGTGGGGGCAGTTTCCACGTATAAAGGAATCTTGTTCGTAAGATTCTTGGATTAAGCTTTTAGAGTAGATGCAGAAGTGGATTTGGCTCTCCTAGGCTAACAAGCATCTACTGCTATTTCTCTGAAATATCATCAAGTATTTTAATTTCACTTTTGGGGAACGGCAAAGCCCCTTTTGGGGCTTTGAGTAAGCACACTATTTAAAAATAATTTAATTATAAATACATATGTGTGCGTTAGTGGTCGACTGTATTCGTTCTCTTCAAAAGAACACAAACAATATTACAAAATAAACTAGTTCCTGAAACAACACAAAAATAACAAGAATAATTATAAATACAAACATGGAAAAAGAGGGAAAATATAAAAAAAAGAAAAGATGATATAAAAACTTTCTACGTCTACGTCGATAGCTCTGGGTAATGCTAAAAGAAAATTCTCTGAATTTTGGTATGCGTTCATTCGTTTAGGTCAGTAAAATTGCCATGTAGGACAAATGGTTTTATAATCCGACTCCAGATTCGTGATCAGCAGTATCAAAACCCCCCAAACGTACAGTATTTTTAAAATTAAAAATGTTAAAACTGTATTACCATTCCGGACCGGCAAAACCCCTTTTGGGACTCTGTATAAGTTCTCTAATTCTGCACAACATATACGTTATATATATTTAAACAAATTTAGAAACTGAAAAACGCTATTTTTGCGAAAAAAATGATCCTCTGAAGGTTAAAAGAGTTGAGACAATTTTAAAATGAATTCTAATTTGCTACGTGAGAAAAAGTAAATTGAAAATTCACCCCTGAGTAGATGTTGAACTTGATATGATGTAAGGTTTGAGTTTTCTTAAAGTAGCGAGGATAATGAGTGCCCTCCTCTTGTATCTCTATTTCGTGCTACTTGCCAATGAGTTATAAAGTGGTGTTATTATAGTTGACAGTATAATTTCGTTCCACGCGCACGCGAGTACACGAAGGAACGCAACGTAGAAGCAACTCTTCTGAGAAGTTCCAATTTCGATGATTAAATGGGAACGTCGCGCGAACGAGGTCCAGTCCCGGTGGATTTCTCTTATTCCCCGCTTTTTCGCGGAAAAAACGGGTGGAAAAAGGGGGAACGAAGGGGGCGGGATCACCGTTACACACGCGAGAATTTTTTCGTGTGTGCAACTAACCCTGCTGATTACGCGACAGGGTGTCTGTCGATGGCAGTGATACAATACTCGACGCGCGAGGAGATGATAAATAAAGGGATGACAGGGCGGAGGGTTGAAGGGGTTTTTAACAGTTAGACACTGAAAATTTGAAAGTCAGGGCTCTTTGTTCTTTTGGTATATTCTTTGGTATTGTTTTGGGTGGTTGAATGGAGTTTCAAACAAAAAACTTCGGGTGAAGGGAGGTAAATGATAGGATTGAATTCGAGGGTGAATTGAATAAAGAAGAGTCTAACTACCGCTTCTAAACAATTGCAAGTAAATCCGATTCTACACTATATTCCAATAGTTGCTATTTCAAATTTGGCCACTGAATTCTGTTTGAAGTTTCGGGTTTCAGGAATTAGCCGAGAAACTGCAAGTGCAAGTGCAAGTGCAAGCACGTTGACCCTTTCACTCGGTCACTCCATAATTATTATAATATTAATATCAATTTACTAATATTAGCTAACGGTTAAGGATTAATAAAACTAATAGAACAGAACTTTATTATTTTCAGCCTAACAGCCATGAAAAAAGCTTCACACAAGCTCTTATCACTCTCTGATCCTCACATACTCTCACTCCCTCTTCCTCGCCTTTTATCTTTTTCCATTTTCTCTACTTTCCTTACTCAATCTAATAGTTCCTCACTTTTTCTGCCGCTGATCATATGCTCAACATCTACTTCCCCTCCTTCCCCACAGATAAAACTAGATAATATTAAAGTTAGCAACAGTAATAACATCAAATCCTTAGCGCCTCAAACGCCGCCAGTCTCTCTCCACTGTTAGGCGTAAAAGTACTTCGTCGTAGCGAAATGGTTCAACGGTCGGACTTTATAGCGTTCGGTTCACCTTGATGACGGCTGTAATTCGTGTAGAACGCAGGTGACAAGGGGATTAACGGGAACGCGAGTGTGGTTTCTGGTTCGTCATACTTGCATGCCAGCGGAACACCTTGTAGATGCCGCGTGCCTTGGTTAGCAGCGAATTTCGCGGGCAGGTTGCCTCGTTTACGCCCGGCATTGCAGAAACTTTCATGGAGAAATCTCTGTAGGAGAATCAAGCCACGGAAATAGATTGTCACCGGCGTTCTCCAGCTTCCGTGACGGTTCAAGTGCATCCGAGAGCGACATTTACGTCCAATTAGAGCGAACGCGCCAATTGAGAGCTCGCGAGGCTATTTTTAAGGGTAGACGTGGGCGTGATTGTTTGTCCATGCTTCGGGCCCTAGATCTTCAAATCTTTTTACACGAAACTAGTAGTAGTGAATTTGCTAAAGGTGCAAGTCCACGAAGAGACAAAAATATCGTGTCTCGCATGAAACTTTAATTTTACGAGACAATTATTTCATTCTTCCATTACTGCTTAATTAACTTGTCGTTAGTTTCATGAAATTAGACACTCATGAGACAAGTTTCATTAAATATTTTCAAAAATCTTCCCTCTCGCGACTATTTTCATTATTTACATTTAGTTGTCGCTGAGATTTTTGTCTCATAATAGAAAATTCTCTTGTAAAATCTCATAATCGATTCGCACTTTAAGAGTCTTCGTAACGTAATCAATAAAATTTTTTACTAAATTTTAATAATTTCTATATTTCTGAATATAAAGTGTTTTTCCAAAATTTGAATTTTGTTCCTTGAAAACACTATTCAAAAGGCAAATAACACGCGCCTGCAAAATTGCGTTTTCTGTTCCTCAAATCTGAATTCTTGCTGAGGGAATTTTTTAATGATCCCAGGCGACCACTCAATTTCACCGAACCCGTAGCTATCGAGAGTTCCCATTAGGCATCTTCTTTATCGTCGACGCCGTCCCCGTGAAATCGCCGAGAATGATTCCTCGTTGAAATTAAATTCCCCTTTTAATACCAGCGATCGGTTTTCCTTATCGAAACTGACACTCCCTGGGCTCGAGGAATCTTCTGCTTTAAAATGCAGCGGGGAAGAAGGAAATGCAGCAGCGTAAAATTTACCGTGCATTCCGCGATAGTTAGTCGCGGTGCACTCAAGACAAAGTGAAGTGAAAGTTCCGTTAATTCAATCCTACGGGGAGCTGATCGATACAAGTTCCGTTTGTCATAACTCTCTGAAAAATACTTCCACAATGTTGAATATTATAATTGAAAAAGTTCATTCGCTCTAACCATCCGCGGAGAGAGTGCAACGAACGTCACAGTCGAAGAAATGCTTTTAAGGTCGATTAAAAGTTTCAGTTTTGTTAACGTAATTCCTGTTCAACTCAATCAATGAGGCTTCTATTTGTCATAAACTTTCTCTTCTCTACAAAATGAGTTAGACAAGGCGGAATTTTTCCGCGTAACTCGTCGAACGGAGGCTTCGAAGTGTCTCATATCGATTTTCATGAAACATAGGTTTGTAGACTGTCTGAAATTAAACTTTAACTCGAGTTTAAGGGGCGAAACTGCCCCTGAGAGACGAGGGTGTAATGCTTCCCAGCAAATAACTTACGCTGCCAACTTACGCTGCTAGTTTCAAGCACAAATACTGCAGAAATGATTTTTCGACTTTATATAATAATTAAGTAAATTGTTCTTCACACCTATACTCTAGAAACGATTATGATAAATTTATAAATCATTTTTCTGAGGAATCTCCTATCCCGAATGGTGCTCCAGATAGTATCAAATATCAAAGAAGTTTCACTCAAGCTTTGGGAGTGAATTTCAACTCCCAAACTCCTAAAAAATACCAAAAAATACGTGTGCTTTAAACAGTTTCGGCTATTCTACGAGCCAGCCAAGTGTCGCGAGAATGGTCGACACTTTGTGGGTACTCGTCGTTAGTCTTGCAAGTGGTTCAGACCAGAGTGGCAACTTTCAATCGCACTTTTCATGAGTCTTCGTGCGGTTCGCGATGTATATCACGGTTCGATGTGATAGCATGACGCAACGTTTCGAAAATAGAGACACGTCGATAGGTATTTATAAAAGTTAAGTTGGCGTCTTGTTCGCGAATGTTGCGCGGTATATAGACCGTAGCTATCTAAGAAGAAAGTACCCACGTCCGACTCGAAGCGGTATTTATGGGCCTTGGAAGTTGAACGGTCAGAGTGGGGGTGGTCTGAGCGAACTTTGGCGAGAAATCGTCTCACGTTGCTATCGAAAATAGAATATCGCGATTGTCGCTCTGTCAACGTTCCCTTTTCGATCGGGGAAACGTAAAACTTTGTGTAATGAGATCGCTCAAATATCGTCGCGTTGCTAGTCGATGGTAGTTTCACGGATATATCTCCTTCTTCCGCCTCTCAAACAGAAGAGGGGCGCTGGTCCCAAGAACAATCTGCAACTTATATCCTCTTTTCATCCACAAAATACTCATCAATATCTCTTTTAAAAAGTAAAAGAGAGATCGCTGTTCATAAAATTTGAGGAGTTGAAATAGTAAACCATGTAAGTGCGAAAAATTCTTTCTTTAGCACTTGTACAGAAATTGGGTCATTTTTACCCAAAATCGAGTGACAAATTCTCATTCCTCCTTCGCTATATTATTTGAGCTGAAACGCCTTCATATCTTTAAATAACTAATAACCGTCAATAATAAATAATAATAATTGTTTCAATCTATTATTTCCAATTTTTCTATTTTTTGTTGTAGAAATTGAATAACTTCGTAAAACCCTGATAATTAAATAAAGCGAGTTTCATTTGTTGCATGCTCCTTTCTTGTAAATATATAATATTGGTGCAATTACCCAACTTATTCGTGTAACTTTACAAATTCCGTATAAAGGTTAACAGGAAATTTGTGAATTCGATGTTGAATACTCTGGTAAATGCTGCAAGTGGTAGAACAATTTATTTTAGTAGCTCCTGTCGCAAGATAGAGCTGAGATCATAAATACCAAAATCACTTTGCTAAAAAAGAAAATACTGAAAATGTTCGCTTCTGAAACTCACTATTTCTCCTCAACCATTATCATAACTCCTCAATTCTCGATGACTTGGAGTAGCCACTTAATTCCTTCGCGACTATCATCCAAGAAACAAAGTATCTACTCTGGAGACGAAATCGCGTGCTTGGTGGCGCGGATGTCGACACCCTTCGCGCGCGCGGCTCATGCAAATGTCTCAATTATTCGAGCAGGATCTCGTATGAATGTTGAATCGGCTCCCCGTAGGCACTCGCGGTTTAATTGTAATCGGGCGTGCGGAGGATGGGCGATATCTCGTTGCAACAACACGGCCCTTTCAAATCGACCGCGGGAGGTTAAATCCTACTTTGCAGATTACTCTTGAGGAGACAAAAGTCACGCGAACAAAAACCACCGGGCGGATTTCCACGGGCTGGGAGGGGCTCGAAGGTGGAATTACTACGGTTGTTACTCGAGCAGCCATGTGGAGACATTCAAGTGTTACGCGCGGCCCTCGCTGCTCTATCGCGACGGATTGTAAGGCCACGCATTCGCGCGTGAGTCTCTTCCGGGGAGAGTAGATAGAGAACATTTTCTGATTACCGAAAAGGCCAGGCAAACACAACGGACGCCTGGCACTCGCGTCGAATCAACTGCGCCTTGTAATTCCTGTCCTCAAGCAGAGCTGAGAAACGAGGGGTGCCTTCTCCAATTGCAAAGCTGGGGTCGTTTGGGTGTGGGGCCATTTTTGGATGTTTATGGATGAGCATTAAATCGAGCGAATCTTTCTTCTTTCGCTGTTGCGCAGAATTCTTAATGGTCACTAGGTTTTTGCGAGGTAGAGCGGAAGTTAAATGTTTGTGAAGTCTGGTGGAGAATGGGGTAGTTATTCATAAATAGTATGAAATGAAAGTAGCGAGAAGCATCGTAGATAAGGTTACCTACATTGCAAAACAGCAGGAATACTGAATCTCGCCTATTCGTCACTTAATTAACAGAATGCAAATTTTGTGATGGAGTAAAGACGAATTATTATTATTAGTATTATTATGAGAAGAGAATACAGTGGTAGCCTGGAATTGAAGTTTAACAGTGAAATTCAGCGGACGTATTTACGTTACTCATCTATTGTAATCTAATATTTATTTAGAATCCACTCTGCCCCGTGGAAACACACACAGGGTTTTGAAACACTCTGTACCATCCCTGGAAGAATTATTTCCCCAAGAAACTCCCATCCCATTCTCCAAGGAAAATATTTCCCCTCGTCGACGTCGCGAGCGCTGAAACCTTAAGCGCAAGAAGACGCATGAGCGCGCGGATAGCAGCGCCGCGAATTCTTTCGCGATTTGACGAAGAAGAATACAAAGATAAAGCCATCCGTACCTATTCGTGGGGATCCGTACCGCGCGTCGTTACTCGCCAGGCGGGGATAGAATCTGGAAATTTGTCGACCCGCGTTTCCGTCTTCACAATCTTTCTCGCCGTCGCCATTCGTCAAAGTAAGCTTCACCCTGGTGCATTCAACCCCGGCTCGCCACCCCCGAAAGAAGAGAAGTAAAGGGGAAGGCGAGGTGGTGCAATGGATTCCAACTTCGGGACCATCTGCCGTGTGCACGTCGATGTCGAAACTATTTTTCCGCGTGCTTAACGCGATTATTCTTCCGCGTCTCCTGCGATATACAGGGCGACTCAAAAAGGGTGCGAGGATTTCAGAGGCACGTAATTTCTTGGGGAAATTAGTCTGAGATTTTACGGTTCACGTATCACTGTGAATTGAATTGTAAGAGATAGAAATAGGTACAAAGGGGTGTTTAGTTTAATAATTTAAATCAAATTATCACAGTAGTTCGTTAAAGAAAAGTTTCCTCCATTTTGATACAAATTCGAGATCTTTGTGGTATAGAATTTTGTCCAAGTGGATTAAATTGAATAGGGTTATATGTATAAAGGTATGGTTACTTTAGATTTTTATTAAAAACGATTTATAAAATTCATTTAGTTGTCCCAGAGAGTCCATGCTGTGTACAGTTCTCAATCTAGGGCTGAAACGAGGTTGTTCCACCACGGCCGACGAATTTCCCTTCATTTTTCATTACTGTAAATTGTGTTTCGCGAGATATTTGCAATCTGAACGCCAGCGGAGGCGGATACAGCGCCGCCGACTCCTTGTAACCGTGTTCGAAGACAGAATTTCACGCTCGTCGCTCAAACGACGACGCGGGTGTACCTCTCGGCTGTCGACGATTCCGTTTTCCTTGCGTAACGATTTCCAGGATGGTGTGTATCAGTGTCATAAGCATCCACGTAGTCTCTGGCGCTGGAACGGAGTCAAGGTTCGGGCACGAAAAATTACTAGCATGAAAAATCCACGCCTCTGTTGTTATTCATCGTTACGCGCCTCGCGGATCTTCGTCCACTGTTTTCTAACAGTCATGGATACCTAGTTCAGGTAGCGTAAAGTATTATTTAAGAAGGGCGCGGCGCGTGATGCATCTGCTCATATATTAATGATTTTGCGATTTCGCTGGTGATAAATATCAAAAGCGACTGATTAGTTAAGAAATATCAAAAATATTGACAGTGAGCGTAAGTTTGCTCCAAAAGCTCCACGTGTACTTATTATAGTTCGCATATAAACGAACCACTTCGACACTACCAAATCCCAACTCCGAAAATAATTCGTTTTCGAACTAGAGTACTTTGAATTTTCAAGCACAGTAAACTAGACTTCCCAAGTTACAAGCTTAACCCACGATTTCACAGCTGAGTAATGCTCAAGAGAATTACGAGTATTTCAATCTTCCACGCTGCCATAAAACGCTTTAGATATGTCAGTTCACCTGACACTGCCATCGAAAGATTTCAAAGTTTCACTGTTCATATCGTGTCGTGTGGAGTGAAGAATTGATTCCTTTCTAAATAAACGAAACAACCGAGACGGTAAGGTTCTCTCGATAACTTTTACTGGTCCATTTTCTTCGACGCGATTTAAAGTGCGGCTAATCCTGACGAGACGAATAGTGGATCAGCGGATTAACGGATCCATTAGCCTCGAATGGAAAATTGGGCGGGCGAATAACTCGATTTGTTGAGCGTTGATACGGCCCTTAATGTTCGTCGATTCGAGGACGTAATTCGACGTTGGAGATCTCGACTCTCCATGGGAGAGGACAGGCGTGTACACGGCGCGCTTTATCGATTTCATATTTCCCGTTTAGAAAATCACGTGCTATAGGAACGGTGGGTGGGTAGGTGGATGTATCGAGGGGTATTTGGCGTGTGTATCACAGGTATCGGGAACTTGCCGACACGAGGGGCTCGATTAAATATTTCCAGGCGGATCGCGGCAAGCGATTTATAATTCATATATGTGGGCACAAAGGCCTATTCATACGGGGCCTTGCAGCGTTCCCCATCGGCGTAGAATGTCAGAAATGGTCTCGTAAAATTTTTAATAAACGCTTATCTCGTAACAACGCAGTTTTACGCCGCACAGGCAGTCGTTGTGCCCCGTGGAACGCGTAAAACAGAGTGAAAAAGGGGAACACTTGTGCGGCTCGAAAGGTTTCAAATGAATGTTCGCGATGATATTTTTAATTAAATCCTTGCGCATATTTAGGTTTTCAGTTGATAGTGATGGAAGAGAATAGTCTCGTGATATATTAAACGGTTTGATGGGGGGGGACACTTTTTTTTAGAGATACACTCTCTTCGAGTTCTTTTCTTCAATTAAATATATCTTTCAGTATTTTTTATTAATTTTAAGAAGAAGGAGTTGGTAGTTAGGGGTCGTCCTTAATATTAGTAGGAAAAATATTTTTTATCTTTTCTTAAAGAATTTATATTGAAAATGTGTTCGCGACACATTGTGGGGAATAGTTTCCTGCACCTCTCTGTAAATTTTCATTCAAATCGTTGGAGCGGTTTTCGACATTTTATGTTCACCGTTTTGGCAAACGTAGTTTCTGGGAAATCCCGTTTAACGTTGGATATGCAGTGTTGTCGTTAGCCGATCTGATGTGCAGGTTCGCACATTTTTGTTTGCAATTCCTCCAATTTTCAGAATATCGAAAATCCTAAAAACCAATTTTCGAAAATTTGTAGGGTAACCTATCCCCTTAAATAAATTATATAAATAACTAAAAGAATTGTAACAACTGATTGTAATATAAAATCTTACGAATTTATATACCGAGGGAGTGAGGGGGTAAGGAATCGTCAAAATTGCCCTCACGTACACTTTACCTCAAATACAAAAAAAATTGACTTCTTATTCTCCCTCGTCGATACTTTTACGGACTCTCAGAGGCAAATTGAAGATATTCAATGTATTGAGAATACACGAATCCCTCGGTATATGGATTCAAATATTTGTCACTGTGGGATTTCCCCTCGCCGTTGAAATTTCCCTTCAAACTTCAACCGCGGAAGCTTCAGCTGCCACTGCGATCCGCACTTCCGAGAGGGGAATTTACAGCGGAAACAATCGAAATGAAAAAAAATGACATCCATACGGGCAGCCTGAAATTTCCATGGAAAATACCCCCGCCGCGGCTGGTGCCCGTAGAATTCATTCGTGTCCGTTCGGCGCCACGGAAATGGAACTGATTCCGCGCGATAGGTACCAATGGCACGGACGCGTTTAATTCGTATTCGCGCCGCATTTTTATCGCCCCCGTTGCTGATACCGTCCGATCGTAATTTATCTGGGCTGCGCGAGGCCAGTCAGCCTAAAAAAGAAAGCAAACAAAGAAATTTGCATTCGCCCAGTTCGATTATCCGCCCCAGGGACTACGCGCGAATTTAAAGCGGATCGACGCCACGCGTCGCCGCAGGTCCGAGCGTCGTCGCCAATAAGAGGATTAATTCTGAAATTTACGATGATACAAACTGTACACGGTGTCACTGGTCACGTGATGTGTAAGAAATATATCACGCTGGATTTCGTGAACAATGTAGCAAACAATGAAATAAATTGATACATGTACATTCCAACTTTCCTCGGTTTGATGAGTTGCAATGAGAATACTCTAATCGTGTACCTAATATCTCCAACTCAAGAAATATTAATTAATATGAGTTTTTAAAGTCATTCTATAAATGTATTTTTATCCATCGTTGATTTCATTTTTATTAGAAAAATATAGGTTTTTGAAATATTTTATTTTTTACGTTCCGATGTACATATTGGACAAATAAAGTTTATTTCGGTTGCTCGGCACAAATGTGTAACTGTAACAAACATTACATCAAAACCTTTGTTCTCCGGTAGGCGATACTGAGAACACCCATACTGCTAAAACAAAAACCCTATTTTTATTACGGAAAATATTTGAATCAATTTCATTCCTTAAGTACATCATTAATTAGGTATTTCTAGTAGATATTCTTACATTCACGGAATTATTAGACTTACCTTCTCCGAATGTAAGCAGTCCAATAAATTTTTACACTAGGTATTAAGATTCACTAAAATACTTCTCTTTCTGTAATTGTTGATCACATGATGCTGCAATTACAGTATGTCTTCCTACATATGTTTAGGTACTAATTCAGTGCATAACCCATGAATATTAGAGCTTACTTTGCGAGATATAGCGGCTGGCGATATTAGGAACAGTGGTGATATTAGGTACAGTCACCCCACAAGCGTCTAGAAACTTCGGGAAATCAGAAACTGGTCGTGCCTCGGGAACAAAGTAGCGAGTTTACGCGAATTTACTTCATGGTTTCTTTCAGTGGCGAGTCCATTTTCGATGTGTGTTGTCGCATATTACGTTACACCCTGTATATCGAGATTCGAGCGACGGCAAATCCCCGTGGGCCAGTGAGAAAATTTTATTTTCCCGCGGCAGTGAAGGGGAGGAGGAGCCGTGTACGTCATCCTAAAGCTGGACAATTTTCCTCCAGCTCTTTTCTCCGGCGGAGGGGTTGGGGGGTTGGTCGTGAAAGAGTGGAAATATTCGCGGGCGATTGCCGCTTTGCCGCGCGGAGAAATGCAATTCCATTCCCGCGGACGGTGTTCCAAAAGTGAAACACACTTTCCCACGGACGGCCGGCTTAATATGCCGCCATTTCTGTCGCGGATAAGCAATCGTCTTCCCGGAGGTGCCTTCGAGGAATGCGCGCACTATGTAAGATCGATCGTTGTTTGCCTCTCGTGTCGTGGATGGCTTTACGATATTCCGGCTTTTTTCTGAATTCGAGTCAGGGTTGCTTGTCACGGAGCTGACGTTTGAGGGTTCAGTGCGAGGGAAATGGTGAGTCACCCTCTGACCTCGTAATCCGTGATGCTGTCGAAGCGACGAATTAAATAAATAAATATGCAATGCTAAATTAGCATGGAATATACAGTGGTGGTGGAAAGAAAGTTTAAAATTCATATTGTTTTACGTCTACATAATTAAACATAATAAAATAGGGTAAACTGCACTAATTTTTGGCACTCCTGATTAAAAAGCCAAATATTAGAGGTACGATCTTAGAAAATGGGTACTTTTTTTACCATTTCTTATTTTTCTTTCACTATAACATTGAAAATGCCAGTAGTTGAATTACACACTGTGCGTTTTTCTTGAACCGTTTCGCGAATGATACATCCACACTTCCAATTATTACATAGAACTTTAGTGCTCTCGTTTCGCTACATTAATGCGAAACGATCGTTTCAGTTGCAATTTTAACTATAATCCCCTCGTATTTGCGCGAAATTTATACAGATATTAAAAGGAATGTCATCGCACGCGGCGTATTAAATTCATTTTGGGGGACGATGTTTGTATTTTAATGAGCAACGTTCGACCCCTTGCACATCTCCCGCCTCGTGCAATTCACCCGGATACGAGGGAGCGATGATGTCACGACAGCGTTATTTTCCGGGAACTGGATTTGAGCAGATATTTGTACGTTTGAGAGCATTTCGAACGGAAGGGAACGAATGTGCAAGATTTATGCACTATGTTTGTTCTAGCGGTTGGCACGGTAGCGGACACAGCGACCAGAGTGAAAGTTTCGCTCTATTAATGGTCGATGAAACGAAATTCCGTTTGGGTAAAGAATTCCATTGAATTCCAGTTAAATGAATTATCGTGGCGTATCCTATCGCACATGGCAATCAAAAACTAGTGCATGGAAGCATAAAGCCACGTGACCACCATTTGAATCATCGTGTTAACTTCCAAAACCCTTTTCAATACCTTTTTACGTGACTCAAATATACTTTTTGTCCCAAACTAAACACGTGAGAAACATTGCCAACTTTAGAGGCAAACTACTTTATTATTATTCTGAGAGATTCGGCGGATTTTTTTAAAATTAATCTCGAGTGAAACACAACTCTATGCATGGCAAATCAAGTGGCGATTTATTCCCATCGCGGAACTTGCATCAGTCACGAAAAAATCGTATAAAGAATGCGAAAGGATGCCGGACACTGTCGAAAATTAATTTCTCCCGGTCATAAATCGTCCTCGTCTCGTTTCGCGGCACAATGCGTCGCGGTCGAACTTTTGAAAAGTTCTGCCGACAAGTTCCGTGTAGTATCCTCGACTAGTGGACCCGGGATGAAATTACACGCTACCCAAAGAGGGTGGAATGCGCGCCTGGGTGTGGCGAACGATTTCTTCTGTCGATTTAGCACGGGATTACCCTATTTTCCCATTGAGAACGTCTTTAGAGGAATTGTAGAAGGAGCAGTACCACTGGCAATTTTAAAATGATTGAAATATTCATGCATCGCAATATTACCATTTTCTGGGCGAGTTACTTCATCAATCAGATCATTCCACTTTGCTAAGAAACATTAAGGTACCTGTAGAATTTTAAATTTAGCTTCGAATCTAAGTTCACTAAGAAGCATAAGCTTCAAAGTTGGGACACTGGAGTTTGTTGGGATTGCATATACAGGGCGTCCCATAAATATGGAAGAAGTCAAAGTTTGTCGACTCGACTTGAAAGAAAATGAGAATGTAGACTTTCAAAATATAATTGAGGCAGAAGCTCTCAATTTTAGTATGTGTTTCTGTGACTTTTACTTGCTAGTTGACCGTCTGGAACATTTTTAAAAGGCAGCAATATTCTTTTCGTTTATCTATTGATTAAATAATTTTCTACTTGGAATGGTAGTTAGTTAGAGCAGTCAAAAAGTTTTCAAGTAAACAAAATTATAATAAAAATATATAATTACCAAAAAGAAATTCTATTCTCCCACGATTAATTGACAGAAATTCAGATATAGGGTAAATGACCACTGCGTAAAAGAGACCAACAAAACGGAAACAGACTTTTCGACTCCGTCTGGTTATCAAGATTTCCACGATTCAGTGGATTCGTCGGAAGCTGATCGCGTTGGCGAGAGCTGTTCAATGCTTGCAAATTATTTTAACTCGGTGAAAGATTACTCGAGCGACATCTGCGTAACGAGCTAATCTTTGGATGAATCAATTCGCGAAGGGGTCGCGAATCATCGACCATCGTTTGCTTCGCAGGGAATTCATAATCCCGAGCCCAGAGAGTTTCGAAAGTTTGAAAAGTGCTCGAATGCACGTCTGTACGGGCTCCGCGGAATTACTTGGCTTCTCTTCGGCCGATATACAGGGTGTCCCACTTTAATACTTCCACCTGATTATCCCCCAATCTGGTGGTTGTTTCAAAGAGTGTCTCAAAGCAAGCTTACCCTCTTTCAAGGGGGAGATCTCTCAGTGAACATAGGTAAGTCTGCTGTAGGTGGATTCGCCTGAGATTCCAGGGGTGCTTTCTTTTCTTATTTTAAGCGAAACAACGCATACTTTCTTCGCCTATGCTTAGAGGTTGTTGCAAATTTTAATCAATCACTGTCGGACTTTAGTCAACGCTGACATTCGAAGATGAATCTTTGAAATTTTATATAAACCGCAAAATACATCATCTTATGAGTGTATTCAAGTTTCCAATAGAATACGGTATGGAAAGAAATTCGTATTGCAATCGACCATTATTAATACAAAAACGAATAAGAACGTGGAATAATTTTTATTGAAAATCCATCGAGCATTATATCTTCAAGATCGATTTTCTCTCAAACGGAGAATCGTATGAAAAAATTCTGTTCCATAATTTCCATGAATATTTACGCGAAGAGTTACCCCTTTCTTGGCTGCATTACAAATTCCCCTGATTCTGAATATATTCAAGTTTAAAGGAGACTTCGTGATTCAGAGTTAACTCGAGCGCCTCGAGTGTAGAGTGCAAAGTTGATTCGGATTTATGCGCATTAAATCGTTTCAGATTTTTGGAATCAGTCAGCCAGGAAAGTCTCTCTTGCTTGATTGTAATATTATACTGAATCTGGAACGTCCGTGCGAGCCTGTGTAAGGTGTAGGAGCGATGAGATGTCTCTCGATCGGACTGCTTTTCGGTGACCAGAATCGACGATGAAATTTGATGGTGTTATTGAAGGCCTCGATCCAACGGGACTTGCCAAGTCTACGTGTGTCTCAGGATTTACGTGAGCCGGGTATTCGATAGACTCGGTGCCATTTCTGCAATTTCAATTGAATGGACCCGAGAACTGTTTCGGAGTAGGGCACACAGGGGGAATTATTTGATGTATTGTTAAATCTGGCGAACTTCCTCGTGCGGCTCGAGGAAAAGCTTGTTATGCAGTTGGAAGGCTCTCGTACGTTCCTCCTACTATTGTCTTAATAGCATCAATTTAGAAATTATATTCCATAACTAGCTTAAAGTTCCCGGCGTTGCCCGGGTTATATATCTTTCTTCGGTGAAGGAGAGGGAGTTTTTAAAAAGATTTCTTAACGAGCACCTTGCAGGAATCTGCCTAGCTTTCATCGTCATAGGATCAGTGGTTCCAGAAAAATCGTGATGAGTCAAGGGTATTTGGATTTTATATATATATAGATAGATTATTTAATAAAAATAAAAACGGTAAAATCTTCCTTTTCTCGAGACGATCAAAGTGACGCAACACACGTGAGGTTACAGTTAATAAAAATATGCAACATCAAGTTTATATTATTCGATGAGAAAATTTGTGAAATGACTTTAAAGTGGAATTGTTATCATTGCCAATTTTTTTGTGAGGAAAACCAATATGAATTATAAATATTCGAAGAGTTTTATAGAAAAATTGCAATATTAAATAGTAATATGCAGTTGAATTTCAGAATGGAATTCTAATATCAAACATTTTGCTTTAAAATTGAAGAACAATGAGGGCCTTGAAAATTTAGCTTGAATCACCCATGAACTCTCATCTGTTCAAGCTTATAATTTATTTTTTGCAAGCTTTAGCTCCATCATTCATATAGTTTCTAAAGATTACTGTCTACAAAGGAAGTTACAAAACAGTATAATGAAATATGCATCACGGTGGCAAAATCAAAAGCTTCACCTCACAATGGAGAACACAAAAGTTAACATTCGTTCGAATACCATTGAGAACCTGCTATTTGATTGCCTCGCAATCAAGTGGTCAACGCAATTTAATCAATTTTTCTTAATAACGCGCGAGGTTACACGCTTGCTTTTCAATGGGGCGCGGTTCCCAGCCACGCGCGACCGCAGAAAAAATACACCAGGAGAAAAGGAGAGCGGTAAAATTTTAACTGCTGCAGTCGGTAAGCGGATAGCCACAGGCCAGTGGTTTATGTACTTCAGCGCAGAACTGCCTAACTTATTCGTGGCTTGCGACCAGCAGCTCGCCGGCCGCACTAAAGTAAACTTTATTATTTATTTTCCTGTATTCCCTGGACCATTCAAGTATCCGCTACGATTCTCATCGTAAAAGAGTGCGCCGGACGTAACTAATACTACCTCAACCGATCCTATGCGGGGAGGGAACAATAATCGTTCGCGAAATAGTTCCGCAGCCCTTCGTGCAAGCATAAAACCAATTTAAATAGTTTGGGGGAACGCATAGTTAAACCTTTGACGGCACTGTAGCTTACGTATGCCAGTGTTTGATAGAAATTGTTTGGCAAATGTTTTGCCAATTGGCATAGTGGGTTTCTTTACTATGAGCTAGGGGTTCCTTCTTTCTTCTAATGTGGGCACCCTTTGGCACTTCATTCAAGTCTATGTTCCTTTTTTTGCGCACATTCGTAGGTGAAGAAATTGGCAAATTTCAAGTTGTATTCACGGAAAACGGTGTAGTTTTATTTCTATAAAAGTTTATGAATACTTTTTGAAAATAATCGAGCTTTTGATCTTTTTAGTTCCAAGTATTATAGTATTTATTTTTCCCATTTAATTTCGTTTATATAATAATAGTAGGTGCCTAAAAGATCAAGCTACAATATCCAATATTCATTTGCGTTCAAATTAGTGCTAAATATGAAATTTAACGTAAAATGTCTTAAGTGGTACGATATAAGTAACCACCCCCTAAGCTGTTCGTAGATGCCAGCCATTTCAGCTATGAAACTTACAGCTGACAGCAGTTACCGTAACACAGTCTGCGCCACGCTGCAATCTTCAACAGCGAAAATAGAAAAGCCCCCATCTCTCGAGTCAAACTTCGACTAAATGCTGAAGACGGTGGCATCATACACTGTACAGGAGAAGGAAAAGGCGAATAAATAGAAGCAGGCAAGGAGGCAGCGAGGCAGCTCGCGATCAATGAAAGCTTGAAACTCCTCTGTCTCAACAATCACCGTCGTGTATCTTAAAAAGCAATCGAGCCTCACCTCTACCTCCTTCCCCAGACATTCATCGCAAAGTCGCAGAAAGGCAGCCTTTTCGAATTTCGATCCGCCCACAAAAGAACGAGCCGTTCGCCTCAGAAAATCAACGCCGCGATAACAGAGAATTGCAAGGCTCGAAACTCAACCCCTCCCCCACTTCCCCTGTCTTAAAAGCATCCGCAGAGTTCCACAGAATGGCACACAGGTAGGCATTAATTACACACGAAATCCGAGGCAAATCGGTGGCTGGAACGTGCGCGGTCCTCGTTAACGAAAAGAATCCAGAGGAGAAGGAGGGTGCCCGCCTTTAGAACCTCAGGAACGTGTGCCGCGGGTTCATTGCGAAAAAGGTGAAAAAGAAGGACAGGAAAGGCAAGGTAGGGGGGTGGCTTTTTTTCGCGTTGTAAAGCGCGCTGCAGTTAAATCCAGGGCAAATTAGCGGGGCTTTGGGGGGTGGGTGGGGAGGAAGGTCCTCACGGCACTTGCTATTGTTAATTGGCAGGCAGCGCCGGGGAACGTCGGGTCTGGCGTACGATAAAGAAACAACGGGAAGAAAGTGAGAAAGGCGCATCGATGGGTGAAAGGAGGCCGACAAAAAGGAGCGGAGACGGTCGAGCGAGAGCCGAGAGTGTGGGGGTGGAGGAGAGGAGGAGGTAGAAGGAAACCGTGTAAGCCTCTGAGGAAGAAAAACTAAAACAGAGGAAAAACGAAGAAAGGGATTGGAAAAAGCGAGATCGAGGGAACACAAGTGGACGTCTGGGTGAAGGGAGATACGAGGGCTCGAACGAATGGGGGGAAAAACGCGAAGGAAAGGCCGTGGGAAAGGGATAATGGCCCGTGCTCTGGGGGGAAACGGAAAAAGCAGGGTTGGCAGCCATGGAGGATGCTGGGAGGCCTCCTATTTCCATTTTCCATGGCGCAGTTAGTGATTGCAATTCGACGGCGTCCGCTGTTTTCTTTCCAGTTGCCTCCACGCATTCATTAGTATGAATTAAAGAAAAAAAGGGCCGTTTGTGCTGGGACCTGCTGGGCTGTCGCTTAAATTCTTCGATACGACTAGTCTGCTACTTTGCAGTCTAAAACTGTGCACGAGTGTGTTGGATGAACTGTGTTGGTTGCTCGTGGATTGGGGGCGTTTCTGGTATTTGCAGCGTAGAAGTTTGGATTTGTATTTAGTTTGATCTAACTTTTGCAATTAGCATTGTAGGTGAAAGAAATGTGCGAATATTTATTTTATTATGTGTTTACTGTGGATGTTGGGTGGAACTAAAAGTATTTGGTGTGGAATTATTCCTTTCGTGAAAGGAACTTTTAATGAAATTGGGGCAGTAATTAAGTAATAATTTTAAATTTGAGTGCTTATTTTGTCTCCCATGTTAAGGTTAAAGGTTAAATGATATTCTAAAAGCGGGTGTTTATTAACCTCGTCTTCGAAACAATCCACTCGCCGAATTTAGCGACGCTTGCTGCATTTATAACAAGAAATCTGCGTTCCTACGGTAAATACAATATTTTACCAGGGGGGAGGATGGCTGCTTTGTGTTCTTTAATTAAGAAGTAGCGAAAGGGTCTTCAGGGGATCTGCATGCTAAAGGACGGCTCGTCTAAAAGGGATTCGGTGGATCGTCTCTTCTCGCTGGCTAACAGAATTTAATTGAAAGCCCAGCGCTGGCATCCATTCGCGACGGGTCCCGCATAACGAAGCCTACAAATCATATTTCCGCCTCATTTTCTGTATTCGTGTCAAGCCTACTTCTTAATGGTTTAAGCGTTTGTGCCCTGCCAGTCGTTCAAATAAAGAACCTCGGTTCCAGGCAAATGTTTTTCGAGCATACGTAAGCAGGGACAGAGGAGAGCGACCGTCCAAAGTATTCGATGCGAGTGGAGAACATATTTGCAGTTTCTTAGCCACCCTTCAGGCAACTCCACTATCCATCTCTAGCCAGCGTTCCCTTAAAACGGACCACCCTTTGGCGACGGGTGTACGGGGTGGTTAATAATCCTGAGCTTTGTTGAATTTTCTGGTTGATGAGCTCATTTTACTAATTTTTTCTGCGGCATTTCTGGGGGGACGTAAACCCAAACGTAAGGGACTTCGATTGTTGTCAATAGAATCTTATATTAATGTCACACAGCACAAGCGAAAATTGAGGGTGTCCTTTTGTTTAAAAGAAAAACACGATGAGCCTCAAAATTTCTATTTTACCACTCTTCGAATGACTTTTCCATCTAAAAGGAAATATCACATTCTCTAAAATTCAATAACATCAGTTCCCAACAGGTGAATTTTCATAAAAGCGGGAATCACATCTCTGGGATTACATTTTTCTACATAACAGACGATAAATATGAACAGTGGTCCTCTCGAAACCATTTATTTTTTCCATAAATCGAGCAGTTCCTCGCGATATCCTGACCAATATTGCGACGCTGTCTGCCCGGTCTTCTTCTCTTTAATTGGCAATAACGGGAGCGTGGCGACCGTAGGTAGACAGTGGACGATGAAAATCTGGAAATACGTTCGGAGTAGAGACAGTTGACGTCGGATGTATGGACGGCGTCGCCTACAGCGCGCGTATAAACACTCGGCGATGTTCCGCCCGTTCTGTCCTCGTCGAGGTGGAGGACTCGATGAAACGCAAAAGGGACGTTTTCCAAAGGACGGTACAAAAATGGTGGGTGGAGAGGCGCGGCCGCTATTCATCGTGAATAATCTCGTTAAAGTTATCGTCGGGAAAGGCGCGGATCTGATTCACGGGAGAATCATTTCTGTCGCGTGAACGAGCCTCTTCCACCCGGCGTCGAGTAATTTGTATGACCGCGCGTGTGAAAAACGAATCCGTGACTCTGGTACCATTTAATCAGGGAGAACGGAATGCCTGCGCTGCTTATCGCGGTGAATCTGGTGGTATAAATAAACACCGGCCGCCACATCGTTTTATTTGGGGCATCACGAATTTGGAGTGTTTTTTTTTCTTTTGGGAAAATAGAGAGCGTGATTATTCAATTCTCGCGGTTGGCTCTGTGGCACAGTGTTCGATGGGTATAGGGAGATGGATAAAACTTAATAACTTCTCTCTGGAGTAGAATTTTTTAAAATAAATTTCGTATTTGTTTATGCATCTTTGATGTTATACGTATTTTATGCGTTTAAATGCAGGTAATAAAGCCCAACAGGTAATATTGCTTTTATTATATGCGAAATGTCACTCGACGATGTTTTCGCGGCGTTGATATAACATTTACCGGTTGTAAATTCAATAATTGTTTCCCTCTCAACTTTTATTGCACGAATTACAACAATTACGCCGTTGTTCTGGATTTATGTTGGGAGTCCTCATCATTCAATTACTGTGCAACTACAGAGAAAAAGTTTGAGGGCAGATGAATTGTAGACTAAACGTCTTATCGCTTAACGGAACGTGCAAGTAGTCTTAATGATTCTGGCTCTTTTCTGTTTCGAGCAAATTCGGGCAGCTGAAATTAATACGAGTAGTATTAAAACCTACGTTCCTTTATTAATATTTTACGATACAAAAATTTGCGAATCGAACACTTCAGATTCTTGGCTTTTGTACATTACATCGAACACTGTGCGTCGTTTAAGATTCAAAGAGAGAGTTTGAAGTTTTACAAAATGTCACAGGTCTTATCTGATCTTCGATTCTAGCAGAAATTATTTATGCAAGATTCAGTGGAATACTTCAGTGAGACAGTGGAGCTTGAGATATTTTATCGACCTCTTGGAACAGATGAAGGTTAGGAATTCTTGGAAATAGTAGCAGTGAATTCTGACGACGTTCAGATAGCCATTTTCTTAATTAAATTAAAATTCTTCTTCTTCCTCCGAAATTCATACCTGCAATTCTAGAAACTGTAAGCGATCGCCGAGCATTAAACGAACGTTTGAAGTTATACAGGAAAAAGGACAGTTTGTCATGGTGACGTCGATGGTGGCAGCATGTTGCAGGTAATTCCTAGCGATGCATTCGAATCCGAGAAGCAAAGAGGAAAGAGGAATAATGGGAGGCGCGTGGCTCCCGTCCCAATTTCCATTTCCAATTTCGTCGCGCGATTTTTCCACAATGCGTGCAGCCGAGCGTCGCTCTAAATTAATTGAAACGAGGTAATGAAACAGGAGGCGATGCTCGCGACGAGGTGCTTAAAATCGACCCCGCTGGCTGTGCCACGGGCAAATACGCCGCGGTATTTTGTCGAGAACGGGTAGCGGACGATTTTTTGAAAGGCTCTGAACAATGGGCGTGAAAAAGATGGCGGAGGCCCCTCGAAAGGGCCAGCATTAAATCCCGCGTATTTAATTTTCATCGGTAAAAATCTCAGCCATTCCGCTGCCATTAAACGCGACTCGAAGCTAAGTATTTAATTAAGCGAGCTGCGTAAAAACGAAGGGTGACGGAATTAAAGTAAGAAAGCTGTGAACGAGGGTGCAGAATATTTGATGATCCAGATTTAAGTTGCATGTCGAAATGGGTTATGCAGTATTTTATTTTTCATCGGCTGATGGGCTCTTCACGATGAAAGATTCAGTTGCACGTCAAGTGATAATTAACTAACGCAGTTGCAACGTGATCCACTAGTAGCATAGTTGGTTCTTTCATCGCGTATTCTCCTCGGTATTCGTTATCCGATCGTTTGCATACCGTTCAGAAGACGACGAGGCGGAGACTTCATTATTTAATCGAGGCCGTTAATTACGAGCTCACAAGCCCCTCCCCTCCCCTACTACACCCTGGTATTAATCACCGCGTTACTTTTAACCCCGTTAACCCCGATTACCATAGCCGTTCGTTATTTTCGGGGCAATTTTCGAGGCATTAGTTATCGCCCTGCTAAAGGAAACGCCCATTTACCGTCGTAAACGTAAACGGCCAATTTTATCGTCCACCCGTAAATAATGATTGCCATCGCGTGCAACCACCAAATAAACGAATTCCAGTGTAACGTTACCAATGACTGTGTTGGGGACCTCAAATAAGTTGTTTGGAACCGTTTGTATGGCAATTGGTAACGATACTTTTCGGCCCTTTGCCATAATCCAAGTCTAGAAGTGGTAATCGAGGTGTTGAGTTGTTCCGGTTGATGAGAAGTTAAGAATTGATCATCTGGGGCAGATGGGAAGCTTACTAATAAGTAATCAGTAATATTGTTATCGTTACTAATCTTCGATCCTATCCACTAGGTTATCGTGATACTTAAAGCAAGTTTAAAGTCACATTTCAAATATTTATTATTAAATATTTCATAAACTATTCTTCTGTTATCTGTCCACCCACAAAGTTTCCTTGAAATCGGTTCGTGAAATCTCCTACGCTCGCCATTTCGTCAGTCCCAAGCGTAGATCATTAGGAAACTACGTGGCGCCTGACCATGCGTTGACTATTCTACTTACGAACTCGTCGCCAGCGCCCAAGTGGTCAGATTCTGTATTATTCGGGCGAATCGAGGCTGGTAGAAGGTAGTGGTGGTCGATCATGTACTTTCATGGTCGCCAGCCGTAATCCCACATGATTCCACGCTAGTGTTTCGAACGTTTCCATTCGTTACCCTTATCAGATTCGACGAAATTTCGCTGAACGCGGTCCAGGAATTTGTGACGTCGCAATTGCGCGCGGTAAAATGTGCTGCATTAAAATTAACGACGCTCGCGAATGTGCTGTTCGGATGTAATTACGTGATCACGCGTTGGGATTATTTGGCAAAACGAGATGAATATTAAAGACGAGGGAATTGGGGCTTTGACATGAGAGGAAGTTATGAAAACTGATTCTCCAACTTCTCCCATTGAACAAATTCTTATGGATTGCTATTAAAAAATAAGCTACACCAGTTCTATAAGCTTAACAATTAAGCTTGATCCTATAAAAAAATGCAAAGGAAATGTACAAAAATAAAATACAGAAGCTTGATTAAAGAACTTCATGAAATCTGCCAGCTAACAATTTCCATCTCAGAAGTTGCAATAACATTTACCTTCATTTAAAAAACTAAGGGGGTAGTAATCATTACCCGAGCTTCTCTTAAACCATTTATAAGTGGACTAAAAAATATTCAACCATGCTCATCTTATCCACCATTATACAGATCCTCGAATACACTCGTCGAAATTCAGGTTTCCTCACAGAAAGCTACCCTTTGCGTCCATCTTCATCGCGCAACTTTCCTGCGTTCGCTCTCGTTGATCCTAACAAAAGCCCCGAAAACTCAGACCACTGTTTATTCAAGGATCGCTTACACGATTTTGCACTCGGGCCTTGTTAATTGCCAGATGGCAACGGGGGCGTATTTTCTCTGGCTCGATTGTTGGTCGCGGGGGTGAGGATCTTGTAAGCATTTCCACGCTACTCGATAGTCGCCATTGATCGCCGATATTTCGTGTGCCGTTAAATAGTAATTAGTGTTTTTTCGGGCTGATACACGATCGAATTAAATGGACGAACACTTTCGAGCGTAATCGACTGGATTCACGCTTGCACCCTGACCAGACTAAATACACGCGCGATACATCATAGTCGCGATGCACTTTGGGGCGTACATGGCTGACTATTAACCGCAGTCGAACGTTATAACCGGAGATAAATCCTTCATCGTGGCATGTTGGCAGAGAATTTGGAGCACTTGCAGCAGTTTTACGTGTATAGGAAAAATGATTGAGTATATTTCGATGGCGTAATTTAGTGTGTGTTGAGGTTCCATTAGATTCTGTAAAAAGAAATATAAGTGGATACGGAATCTTCAATTATTAATAATTTTTATAGTAAATTTGGGGATTTCTTCGTATACCTTAAGTTACAATAAAATTCACGAACACTCATTTTTAAACTACTTGAATTAAGAAATTGCGTTATGGATGATCATCTCGGGGTAAACAAAATAAACTGAAGTTTGTTAGTGTAAGCGAATCACATCCGTTTAATTAGCTTCGTGATCGCGTCGGACGTGTAACGACTGTCAGAAGCTCGATAGAGCTTCCCTTGGAGGCAGTTCAGAACTTGGCGTTTTAAAAGACGGGGCTGTTGACGCTTACAGATGTATCAAGATTGTACCCCTTGGAATATAAATGGATGGGATTCGAATACACTGGCGTGCACGGCAGGGAGCGTACAATGGAGGCCTCCGATACTATGCACAATTGCGAGCGATTCGCAAACATCGAGTGCCGTGAGCGAGGGAGACTAGAATAGGGGCCCTCGATACTGTGAATAATTCGGTGACAGTGCCACGGTAGTCTGCTACAATGTTGGCCGAATATGATGAATTAGAAGTGACGGTTAAGTAGGCCGTAGCAATTTGCAACTTAATGGAAATTAGCTTTCGAGATCGAAAATTCTGGTCTCTCCTAAAATCTTCAATAACATGTATTCAGGGTTAAATTTAAAAAACTACCACTACTAGTTAACATAACAATCAGGTTTTTCCTTATTTATGTAAGAATGAATAATTAACTGCTGTACTTACGTTGTCACGTGTCATTTTCATTCGTGGAGCTGGGAAAAGAATGCTTCCTTTCGTTAGCTAAAGAAAACTTGACATTCCCCCACTTTAATATTCCACACCCACGCCCTTTCTATCTCACAACCGCTTTCAAAACACCCTTAGTTTACCCCCATCGATCGTAAGATCAACGAACAACCGAGGGTAGAAATAAAAAAGAAAAATCGTTCAAACAGAAACGAAATGTATTTGCAACTGTAGCGAAATTTACAAAGATACAATTCTTCATTAATCGATTGACATTTACGGTAATACAATAACATCAGCCAGCCGCAGACTCTCTTACCAACGCATTCATCAGTTAATCGAACTTTGCCCGATAATTAGGAAACGAATAGTAAACGGCAGACACGCGGCTCCGTGTCGTCCCGACGAGTCAAATAGTCAGTTAACACACCCTTAACGTTGCGCGCGAGACGGCAAGGCACTTTGGATACAAGGTCCACACGCTGATTATTTCTCCTCACTTGCCGGCAATTGGGCGAGATTCATAACCAACCCCTGTGCGCGCGAGGATAGAGGAGAGAGAGTTGGCTACAGGTGGTCCCCGGGCAAATCAATATTGTCTGCGTGTGTTCCGCGGGGCGAATATGCGAGCTGGCTTCAATGTCCCTTCGCAACACGCAGCCCCTGATCCCCACCCCTGACGATGATATTGCACAGTGTAAGCACCGTACCTCGCTGCGCGTACACTGCGTACCTGGATATCGCCTGTGTCCATTGTAATTAAAAAAAGAGACTGTCCCGGGTAATTCAGCTGGATATTCGCGGCGGGAGAGACAGGGGCCTGTACAAACGCAAAAGCTTAACGAGGCAGGAGCACCTTTGGAAACGCAGGATGTAGTGGGATCCGCGATAGAACCGACAACTAGGGTGATCCATTGTCCGGAAAAGGAACGAATCAAAAACGCGGAACCGAGGACATGGCTGATTCTGCCTTACTTCTGTATGAAAATGAAAAAAAAAGCCTCTTTTCGACCTCCACTATGAAACACACACAAATGAAATATACAGAATGTGAAGCATAATGTGTATATACAAGCATCGTATGAAAATAAACCATGTCGATATAATGTAGGTATACTTATATATAACAGATATTAGCACAAATAAATATTTCTCTTTGTTATTAAACAGAAGATATGGTCCACGCGTTAGATACATAAAATTATAGGTAGACTTTGCGTAATGATTAATCTCAAGGATTTCGAAAGGCAAATGTAGAGGTAAACGATGGTTTTAATGGAACGAAGAGCAATTTCAGGGTGATTGCGATATTGGTGACTAGATCGCCCTGGGTGTCATGTCGACGCGTCGCATATGGTGTCGAAGTCCTCGTAGGGCTCCTCCTCGACGAGGAATTCTGGGTAACCGAGGGCGAGGACGTTCGCCCTCGTCAACTCCTGCAGGTACGGGTAGAACGATATCAGTTTGTACTGACTGATGCACTCGACCACCCAGTCGTGAACAATCGGCACGGCGCAATACTTTTGGTACCATCCTATTGCAAGGAAAATGTTTGAGCTGTTAGGGCTACGGTGGAATTGAAGCGCGCGGGGTACCGAAATACGGAGGAAACTCGACGGCCGGCGATTCCACTCGAAGAAATAAGTTAAACATGCGGAATGACATTTTTCCGTTCGGGTCTCCGTTTTCGAGAAAATCCAGCTTCAACGGGGAGCAGAGCGAACGGGCACTTGGGGTATTAGGGAGCGGCGCGCGCGCGCGCTTCCTTAAAGCCCATGCATGTTCCGCGTTTAACGGGGATTTTCTCGAAATGGGAGAGTTGTACAGAAAAATGTTACTCCACATATTTGCTTCATTTTATCGCGTTGAATCGCTCCCCTTCGGTTTCGTCGGCCTTTGGGACGATATATATGTTTATTTAAATGAGAAATTACGTTGTGCAAAACGGAAATTATGTCGTCTGAAGTTAAATATTTAATACACGTGTTCTACTTTCTCGATTCTTCTGTTATTCTTTATAGATTCTCAAATTGTTATACTGCAAAGGTGATCGTTTTTCTAGCTTTCTTACGTTCGCGTGTAATTAGAGGCAATGCCATGTACTTACCAATAATTTCATTGTTGTGACTGTTCATCTGTATTACGATGATCTTCAGCCTCCGCTTTTCAGCGGCCAGAGCTTCCAACGAGTCGACCACAATGGCACCAGTGGCACGTAGCAGCTCCTGCAGACAGAGCGTATCCTTGAGTCGTAGAACTTGGCAAGGATTCAACCTTAAATAGTCTAGCAAGATTGGATAGCCAAGGGTACGTAAATAAAATGCTTTCCTTGGGCTGGTAACATATACAGCGAGCAGACTTTCATTACGGACTACTCAACTGCTGGCTTCGGCCGTGTCTGCTTCGAAATATATGTACCCCTCTACGTCAGATTAAAGATCAACTTCTATTCTTCCGCTGGCACGGAAATGTCCATTGGTTAATGAAAGGATTCTTATTCTCCTCCGTGACAATACTCGCCCACGAGTTTCACGTCTATAGTCGGAACGAAATCAATTGGACCTTCACTATTACTCCCCCCTCCATCCTGAATCACACGGAGTAGAACGACGAAAGAAATAGAGCAGCGAAGATAGTTACTTTCCAGTAATTTTCGTTACAGTACTATCACTAAAATTTAATAAGTACCTGGGGTAAATTCAAGATAAGGGAAAAACGAAGAAGGTCCTAAACTACTTTTATCAAAGTCTACTTGGGGACACTTGACTTCCACGACGTAGAATTCAAAACCCCCATCTCGTGGTCAGAAATATCTCCTCACGAAGAATAAAATTGCTTTCTTAAGAAATGAATATGTCACCATACTACGATTTTAAGAACACCAACGTGGCCCACCAGGTTGACCACCTCGAAGCTACACAATGCATATGTCAAGAGACGAAAGTTTCCTTTGAAAAAAAGAGTTCCTTAAACGTCACCTGATATTGCTCCACCGACACGTCCTCGTAAGGCCCTTTGCACATGATGACGAACCCTTCGAACAGACCCTTCTCCCTAAGTCGCGAGTTTCGTGGCCCAGCCAGGAGTGTTCTGCAGTCCACCGCCTCGTAGCGTTCCTCGTTCACCAATTTCTTCTGGTGCAAGGAATCCACGACCCACTGGTAACCCACTATCCATTTCCTGTGGGCTATTCCTTGCAGGTACTTGAGCGTCTTGCTGGCCCCATTGTCCTCCTCGTTCACTTTCACGATGACGTGGCTCACCCCCTGTTCGAACCGCGTCACGTATCTCGCGTTCACCACCTGCGCCAGCCTCTTCACGCTTTCAACCTGAGAGCCCAACAGACCGCTGCACACGAAGCACAATTGTACCCTGACGACGGTCTGGGCACTCTTGCCAAAGGCGGGGTTGGCTTGTTTGTTCAAACATTCGCTTCTGTTCGCCAGGAGATCGGATTTCTTGCCCCCTATGCAGGTGCCCACCCCGCCATTTCCCTTTACAACGGCCAGCGCCTTCGGTGTGCTCTGATAAAGCGGGTGTATGCTCCTCTTCGACAGCGGAGTGGCAGCGCTGCTCGAGCTTTTTCCAGCGGTCGATGGTGTCCTAGCGAATCGTTTCCCGTTCGTTCGCGATACCGGCGTCGTGATTGAGCTCCCTTTCGAATTCGAGTCGATCGTTTGGGTACTGTAAGCGTTGCTAAAGATGACGTCACGCGATGGTGCTTGTCGGGAACAGGAAAGAGGGAACTGAGGTGCGAATGGGGTTACTAATGGATTTAGTAATGTAGCAGCTATAGTCGGGGCAAAATCTCTTGGCAGTTCGAGATTAATCGAATAGAATTTTTTAAATACAAAGACGGGCGTGGTTCAATTTGGTTTAATTTTGCTCGTGTTAACTACACTCTATAAATTCTTCTTAAGAGGCTAAGGCCAAAATGATAGAGAATAGGTTCTGCGGTAACATTACACGACCACTTGATTTTGTTCCGCCTGTAGCTTCCAAAGAAGGGAGCCTCCTTTAAGTAACTGGGAAACCCTCGAGTGAGTAAATGAACTCTAATTCGCGAAAACCAAGTTACTTCGCCGTCAACCTAATCGAACCAAAGTGGCTCGAATAGATCCACCAATTTTGTGGAAGCCTGTACACATTTAATTCAAATGAAATCTCTGCACAGACGCAGCCACGATACGTTTCCACGGGCGTGTATCGTTTCGCTAATTGAATGTATAATTACGTGTGCTCTGGGACGACGTGAATGGAGCGGAGGAAGGTTGGAAGATACTCGCGTTACTTACTTTCTCGTCTTTATGTCGGGAGTGTTCTCAACAATGTCATCTTCTTCGCCCGAGTGTTCGGCGTCCTGGATATTTCAAAGTAGAGTGAGTCTTTGTGAACGCGGAGGGAAAAAGAGTCTTGTTTATCTCGTAAGTAGCGGAATGAATAGTGACGACGAAATAATATGAGTCTGCTGGCTAGGCAGCGCATTTAGCGTGAATTTATGCGAGCCTTTGTTGCGGCAATATTATTCGCCACATTTGAACTTATCGCGGAACGAGATTATACCGTGAACAGGATGCTCGATTTCAGTTATAAAATAGTTGTCTCTCGCAAAGTATGGCAAGGGGTGAAAGAAATTGAGCGCATGGGGGTTGACATCTAGAAAATCTCAAGAATTTACATGCCTTTACTCTGAGGGGTTGGAATTCGAGGGAGATATTGAAATCGTATAGAGAATCAGTAGGTAGAGCAGTTATTCATTCTCTGAGGGCAGAGATAAAGAGGGTGGATCAGGATTTAGGTACAATGAAATTCATTATTTCAATCGCAGATCTTTCACAATCTAAACACAATCTCTTCCGCGTAAAAGAAAATGGAATAACTTTGAAATCTTCTCAATAAACACCCCCTTTTTAGTAAGATTCTAGAGAACCCCTTTCAACCCTCTCACACGTTCAATTTCTCAAATGCGTATCAATCTAAAAAAGAGAATCTCACATACAAAGAAAAGGGCTACTGACCTCCCCCTTCGAATTCGAGGGCCGCGCATCGTTAGTCTTCTGCTTCTGCGGCGTCCGTTGCTCCTTTGCGTGTTTCTCCTGCTCAGATGGCGCATCGTAGGTCAGAGCCCTCCCGAAAAGGTCCTGCTCGAATTGCTTGATCAACAAAGCGTGCTGAGTGACGTCCATCAGCGAATCGTATTCGTAACATGTCTCGTCCTTCGACCCCTCTCCGTTGCCTATCTCTTGCCTTGATATTGGCGTACCACTCTCATGAGCTGGCTGACTCACCAGCGGCCCATTAGAAACGCTGCCCTTCGCCGTCGACTCGAACGGTTTCAATCGATCCAGCGATTTATCCTTCCTCGAGCTCCGATTACTTATATTTACATTCGCGTTCGTTAAAGTTTCCTCATCGTCGCTTTCAACATCGCATACCATCCCCGCGTCCTGGTACTTGTTCTCCTTATTCGACCCATCAGACTGCCGTGAAGTCGAAATGTCCACATTCGACGATCGAGGGTGTGGCACAGCTGAGTTGCTTGCATCAGGTTTCGACTGCTTGCCACCATAGAATTCTCCAAGCAACGCCTGCGTGTCTACATTGGCCATAATTTCGTCGAAGTTATCGTGCATGAAGCTTGCGCCTTTCTGTCTACCGTCGGAATCCCTATCGTTAACAGAAGCAACCACCTCGAATCCTCGGATTCTGTCTATGGTAGCGCCAAAGTCTGGCGAATCGTCATCGAACACCCCTTTGATCTGTAGAGTCTGCCTCTGCGCGCCATGCTTGCCCGACCCTTCTGAATTCGTCGCTATCTCGGGCTGATGTCTGTGCTGCACAAAGGACATTCGATCGGCCAGCCAATCAGACGCGGGGGAGAAGGATTTCTGGGACTTGGGCGAGGCGTCGTTCGTTTTCCGGAGGACAGAGGAGGCACATGTTTGCTTCGGCTTTCCTTTCTTCGCGCTGTTCTCAGCAGGATTCAGCGGCTTCAACCAGCTGCTCACTATCATGTTCACGTCCTCGTCGTCGTCCGAGTTCAGGGACTCCACGCGTTTCCGCTTGGGCATTGGGGATGCAGCAATCTGGGCATTAGAAGCGGCATCGGTTTGAGTGTTCTTGTTGCTGTCTAAGCAAAAAACGTCGGGCGAATCTGTGTCAGAGCTGGGTACCGACAGAATCCTCCTGTAAGCCCTTTTACGCGGGGTCGTGGGGTATATATCCGTGTCGGAGCTGACGGACGCCACGTCTACATCGTGGGGCGTAGGACCCGAGGACAGAGTGTAGCACACTTTGCTGACATTATCATTTTGATTGATGTCCGTTCTGATCACCGTGGATTTGGACGCGAGACTTTGGCTAGAATTGAAGTGACCACCCTTCGTCGGGCTTCCCTCTTCGTCCTTCGACTTCCTCTTCATCCTGTGGCCCAGTTTCTCCCGGCTGATCGACCGCTTCCTTTTGGGCGTGGAGGACGAGTCTGGCGTGGATTTTCCGGAAGTCTGCTGCGAGCTGCGTATGAGGGCCCTGGAATGCGCCCCTCTTACGTCAGAGAAGCTGCTCCTCTTCGCGCTGGTGTCTTTGGCAGCGCCAGCTTGTTGGGCGAACTTGGTGGCTTTTATGCCGTCGGATGTGGGGGACTCCAAAGAAAGGAACTTCAGCTGAGAGTCCTTCTTTGGCGACAGCATCCTAATGGTGCTCCTGGACAAAGTCTTGCCAGTGGCAGAGGGGTTTATCGGGCGGTCACGTTTAACAGAAGCCTGTTCGTCGTACAAGGACACTAGGAGTACATCGTCCGATACTTGAGACTTGCTCGTCGCGCTGTTAATTACTGAAGTGATGTCTTTATGCGCGGTGTCCTTGTACATGTCGACGCGTTGCGTGGTTGATTTTACATTTATCGAAGGTCCAGGTTGATCGAAGACTGACCGACCCATGTCCGCGTCTAATTTGTCCCTTGTCATTGCTTCGGCCTCTTTTTTATTCTGTATGTTACACTGAGTATCGTGCTGCTCTATCGCTACTGTATCGTTCACAGTAATACTCGTGTTATTCTCAAAACGAGTCTCAGTCGTGCAAAGCCTCTGAGGATCCACCTGCACAATGAGATCACTCGAGTCTATTGCGTTGCACGGTTTCGCGTAGCTGGCAACAGAAACATTGCCACTCGTCAGCACCCTTCGTCTAGTCGTCCCTAAATAAAGGAACCTAACACGTGTCTTGTGATGTTTGACCACCTTGCCCAACTTTTTGAACGTCACCACGTGCCTGGCTTCTCCTTTGCTCTGCTCTTTCTTACTCGGTCCTTTATTCGAAATCGAAGCACCCTTGGAACCTGCAGAGGGGCCAACGACGGCTTTACACAGACCTCCTCCATTTCCTTCGCGTTTACTACTCGTCTTGGAAGTTAATCCACCATCCCCAGCTTCATCCCCCATTTCCCTTTCGCTCTTATCCATTTCTGGATTCAAGTCACGTTTCACGGCAAGCAATCGCGAAACAACGCCCTCGCTCTGCGCCTCGTTCGATTTGGGATCGGTGCTGCGCCTCTTCAAAGACAACCTCTTACGACTGGTCGTTGGGCTCGTCATGGGCGACTGATATTTGATCGCGGAGTCGATTGTCTCATCGATTCTTTCCCCCCCTGACAAACAGGTATTCCCGTTCGCCTGAAACGGGCTGGTGTGCTCCTGGTTGGTCTCTTCAGCCTCGTTGCCCCTAGCAGAGGATCTTCCCGCTGTATCTTTTAATGGAGTGGAATCCGGAGCCGACAGTGGAGTCTCAGATCGATCCTGGAACCCGAGTAAGTCGCCCCGTTTCACCACAGACAACGTGGCTCCCTTGGTGGCTCGGTTACCCGGCACGCTTTCAATTTCTGGTCCTAGCCGATCAGTAAAACTATTGACCACCCCGATGATGTCATTCATTTGATGACTCTTCAGATCTTTGATGTGCACCTGTTCGTCTTTATCCAACGTGATAAAGGACGGCTCCTTCACGGGTTGCGTCCTCTTTAACATTGATCTGTCGCCTTTGTTCCTTGGAGAAGCCTCCTTCACCAGCCTGTCCTCTCTACCGCGAGCACCCTCGACATTTGGCAGCCTCTCCTCGAAAGCGCGCTCATCTCCGCGGCCTCCCCCGATGCTCTCAGGCGTATTACAATCGTATTGTTTCCCTTCGCTATTTCCCTTAATTGCCCGCGATCTGGTAGCTCTTCCCTTCGCAGACTCGTCCAGAGAACGGAACTTGCCCTTGTTCTCGATGCTCACGTCCAAGGACTTGAGCTTCTTCCTCCTCGGGCGCATCTCCTTGCCGAAACGAGCGACCGAGGACCAGTTGTCCTTCATGGAGGGTAGCATGTTACAGGGAGACGTCTTATGAATATCGCTCGACTTTTCGTGGCTCTGTACCTCATCCTGCGCGGTCCTTTCTTTCCTTGCGTCTCTTGGTCTCGTGAAGCCGGAGGTGCTTGGCTTCTGGTCGTCCACCACCACTGACTGCATCCTAGCATCCACCCCTTTCGAATTCTGACGCGATCCACCCTCGAGCTCCCCGCTTTCCGTGTCCTCCCTGATCCGGGAACCTTTAGTGCGATTATGCGCTAAGTCGCGGTGGTGATCGTCGTCGTTATCGTTCGTGGGGTGTCCCAATTTGCTGGCAGCTACGTGGTCCAACTTCTTAGGCTCACCGTCCTTGATACTCTGGGAGATGGAGTACGTGAGGGTGTCGTCGAGGTAGCTGTCAATGGGCAGGGGTGGTTCAACTTTGTTAGGATCATCGCACACCTCGGGTGTGGGCAAAGTCTCCAGCCAATTCTGTACTTTAATCGATTTATCGACTTGGCGATCGGTGGACTCGTCAGGGGGCAGGATCTCGACGCCAGACAGGGGGCATTTTTTCAGGTACTGAGTTATGTCGCTGACTGTGGTGCTGCCTTTCGCGGCCTTCGCCTTTTTCGATTGCTTTCTGCGCGTCTTCGCGGTAGCGCTCGAATGTCGGCGTGTCGTTGACGCTGTCGAGGAAATGTTGATGCCGCTGGGACCAATTGCTGCTTCCGGCTTCGATTTGCGATGATCGGTGGCCTCCGATGAGCAACTCTCGTGAGTGCTGCGTGGTCTCGAATTGTGCGAAGTTACTGAAAACACGTGGTATTGCGTTGCTAAGGAGACGCGGAGGAAAATGGCCTTGAATGAGCGTGAGTCGTGTTAATAGTAGAAGTGGTGTCTTTTGTTTGGAAGCAGATGAGGAAAATGGTGGACGAAAAAGTAGAACGATTCGAAGGGGTTTAATCACCTGCGATTGTAACTTTTAATTTTACCTCTCAATGGAGTCGTAAGTGTTTTTGTCCGCAAAAAAAAATGAAATTAATTATGAGACTGAATCCATTATATAGTATTATTGGAGCACTGTTCAACGAAATAAACTCAAATTTCACATGCCTTTGAAGGGGGTAAAAGGCTGGAATACCAATTCGACTGTATGTATCTTTCAGCCTACCCTTACAAACTTTACGAGCACTCGACACCACCAGCTTCTTCAACCCCTTTCTCCAGACCACCCTGTACACCGAGCACATAAACTCCCCAATTACAGCGAACGAACTCTGCACAATCTAATTACCCAAAACTCTGACAATCTTCCACAAACGAACGATTCACGCTCCGCATACTACTCCCCCTAAATTTCATACTCCCCTACCAAGTGCTTACAATACAGAAAATTGAAAAATAAATGGCACCTCGAATTTCGAGCTGAAGATAAATTTTGCACCAGGTTTGCTACACAAAAATCTCTATCGGCCGTGAGAATCGTGGCAAGTACTTCTCCGTGCACAGGCTCGACAGTTTTATTTTTCGAAACGCGTGTAAAATATTTGAAATCTCTCTGGAATGCATTGTCCTATGCTTTTCACGTTCCCGTGCACGGCATTGTGTACAATGTGACGCGCGCGGTCTCTGGAGGCAACGTATCGCAGTGGGGCACAATTAAAATTTCAAGCAAAGGACCCGTTAAACGCTCGCCAAAAGAATTTCAGTCGAGCGGCCCCAGCGTAAACGTTAAGACCTCGTGAAACATTTACGTTTCGGATACATGCAGGATGCATCGATTACACGAAGAACACCGGCATGTAAATTTTTTAGGGCCTCCGCTCGCTCCGAGGAAATGGATAGCTGACCCTAGGAAACATGATACCGTGTCATACGCGACTACGGGCAGCGTAAGCCGCGCCTTTTATTTTTAACGAAGGCAACAGCAACTTTATCGTCGTAAACCATTCGCGATTATAACTTGGCAAATATACTACCTGTGTGCCTTTCTGTTTATCGATTTCTAAGATATAAGGTGTTATCTACAGATTCCTTATCTCGCAGTAGAATGAAGAGATCAGGAATAGATATTCCAGGCAGTATTATTTGTGCGAATTTTAGTTCGATGCTTTGGTTGATATCCGAAATTCATTTTCGGGGCTGTGGTAGCAAATATTGACATTTGGATATTCGTGAAAGGAAGATGTATCGTTGAATGAAGGGTACTTACTGTCGATGCCAGTGTCTTTTTGAATCGCGTTTATCAGATTTTCCAATTTATCGATATACAGCTGCATGTGCTCGTCCTTCGAAATGCTGCGACGCACCAGCGGGGAGTTGCATAGCGGACACACATTTTTGCTTTTCAACAGTGATTGGATACAATCGTGACAAAAACGGTGGTTACAACGCGTTTTCACTGGGTTAGTTAAAGTGTGCAAACTGAAACATGAAAAATACGTAATTCGTTACGTATCTTTATTCCGAAAATATGGCGAATTAAGTTGCATTGTAATATGCTTGAGAATGACATGATAGAAATGGAATTGCGAATTTTTAAGATTCAGAATAGATTATTAAGATTTAACAAGAATGCTTTAGAAATACTGTAAAAAATAGGATAAAAGCATGTAGATAATGTTTCTTTAATAGGGATGCATCATTTGTAACTTACTGCTAACATTATCGTACGCACGATAAATGTGCAGATGAAGGTTGAAAGTAACAGTTTTACTTAAATAGTATTTCAGTATTTAATCATTACATAAAAACATTTGTGTAATACATAATAATAAGTCGGTTGTGGACACTGGTAAAACTTTGCATTATCGAGAGACATGATAAGGAAGAATATAATCCAAGACATACTTGCACCTTAGTTTTTATTGAATTTTATTAAAAGTCGATATCAATCCAATTTGAATATACAAGCAATGAGTAATTAAAACATGATTTACATAGCAGAAGTACAAATAAGACGATGTACAAATTGAATATACTTCATATACTATGTAGCTTCGTACTTTAGATGTTAATACGATTCATTCATAATTAATTATTCCTGCATAACAATTAACAACGGTAATCAATCGAATACAATATTACCCATAATGATGCGTCCAAACAATACAATCAATATGAGCATGTTACTTTATAATTTTAATTTTAACGTAATCGATTAAAATAGAAGTTAATTTCAACTAAATTTACTAAAATTTAACATCTCCAACTAGAAATCTTAACGCAATCAATTAAAATAGAAATAAATTTGAACTAAATTTGCTAAAATTTAGCTCCAACTAGAAAATTGATACTCATATATATTCCACGTAAGAACAATTTTCTTTTATACTCAAAATTACACGAAATGGCATTATACAACATTGAGAACTTAACACGCGATATGCAGAGTACAATTATTTCATAATAAATTTAGTCAGGAGGATTCTAAATACAATTAAAAACAGTACCGAACATAACCTACACCATGACGCGACGATCGCAAGCAAATGTCATATGTCGCGGCTTTCTGATAGAAACATACGCGGAATTGCGTCTCGAATTCACATCTCATTACGCACGCTCCATGGATCTCTATGCATAAGTCAGAAACTTACCAAATACTGCATTGTAAACATTTCTGCATGTTCTGGATCACCTCTGACAGATCTTCAGCGGTGGCGAACACCTGCTCCATCGTTCTTTTTGTCTTTTAATATTCCTGTGTGGTCACATAACGAGTGTTTCTTACAATACCGTTCCAGTCACTTGTTTAATACGACGCAATCACAATCGCAACACTATTTTTCGCACTCGCGTCCCGCCATTGTCACAGGCCACACTTGTCAATCCGTCACACGAGCGCGCTGTTTACCAATCCAGCCATGCGCAGAGGATGGCGTTGCGATCGATGGGTCGATTCATTGCACTCGGGACAGTCGAGATACTCAAAATAATCAATTCCACGTTCAAATAATCGTCGCGAACCTCCCGCATTTAAAGTGCCATTAACGGGCCGTTTAAGGTATATTAAACTACAAAGCGATTCCATTGCGGGCTTTGTTAATGCTCTCTATTCACGAAGAATTTCAATGAGCACGGTAAGCCTGTCGATGAATCGATTGCAAAAAGTCCGCGTTTACTGTTTCCGCCGGTAGAGGGCGCTAGTGAATCTCTCGCCAACTTCGTTAGCCTATAATAGCGGGAAGCCGCAGAACAGGAAGTTTCGTAATCGAACGGAATCGTCGCGAAGGGCAGCCGCATCGGTTTTGAAGACTGTTTCTGGTTTAACTTACGCTTCAGGAATTAAGTGTCTTTGGGTATTTCGTCTATCGGGAATCCATCCGCTTAGCTAGGTTCGAGAGAATCTTGTTCAGACACTCCTTAGTTTTCACGGATTAATTCTCGTAATTTGACTAACGATGCCAATGTTTTTGTACCGCAGGATTCTCCAATCTGATGATTAATTCGAGGTTATCGAGATCAACTAGGAGACTGGAAGGACGATAGTGCAGCGGAACATGAGCCTCGCCGAAACGACCTGTTGATGACGTTATGGGGTGGATCTTCCTTGCCAGTATTTTACTCCTATCCGTATGCGGTGAGTCTTGTCCACGTAATAAATGAATAGATTCTTACGTCGTTCACGTGCAATGGGGAATGGAGTGTTAATGGTAAGGGTAATGCTTTGCCGTTGAGACAGTGGCGTAACTTGAGATTTCTCAGTCCCGGTTAGATAATGAAATTGGGACTTTAGGATGACAGTGATTCTTTTGTGGAAAGAAATAGATTGTAAGTTAGAGATAGAAATTAGAATTTCTATTATTATTACTGAAAGTTATTTTCTTATCTCTGCGCGAGACAAAGATGGGGCTTTGGTGCCACTTGCTCCATTGTAGTTACGCCATTGTAACAGAATCGCCTTTTGCCAAATCGAAATAATCAAGAATAAAAAGATATAATCAGTTTTTTTTATATTGGCTTAATAATAGCAGTCTGAAAGTAATGCTTATTTAATTTTAAAACAAAAATAAGAGTGCATGCGTTATGCACCAGTTTATTTTGGCATATTAAAATTGCGACAAAGTGGAAACGTGTTTCGAGTATAATTACGGGAATTTCAAAATTTTATATGCTGGATATGTGATTAAAATTTTAGAATCTTTGAGTATTAAAAAGGGTTGAACCGGAATTTAATCTGTAAATAGTAGAAGTCCTTTTTATTATTTAAATACGATAATATAAATTTGTTTTTTTTTTCTTCAAATCTACAATGTTTAAAAGGTCGAACACTTTTTTCAATGTTTGAATCATTGAAATCTTTTTGTTTTTCTTAATTTCGTAATTATTATCAGGGGTGTATGAGCCTACTTCCTTTAAAGGCATATCCATCGCAAAAATTTAATTAAGACAGAGTCCCTAAAGCAGTTCAGAGTTTGTTCCTCTGGGATCAGTTACGTATACTGGTTTCGCTGCGTTGCTGTGATAAGAAAGTTAGGGGAAGAAGTGTCCATTAGAAACCACGGGGGTCATTAAAATTTTATAACAAACTGAAACTGTTAATATGTATCATAATTCGTCCCTCAGTTTTCATTAAAAAAAAATTTGTGTTATTGTGTTCGTGGAATTTCACCAGAATTTGCGTTTGAAATCGCATTTCTCAAATGACACATAGCAGAGAAATACAGCATAAAGCTACTGTATAAAAACTGTGAAACAAGAATGCCATGAATGTAGTTCTTTCCTTTGAATTTTCGTTATTTAATTCGAAGATGTATATATGTATATACGCGAAAGGGGTACAATTTTGTCTATAAGAGTATTAACCTTTACATTTCACTAGCAGATGTTAAGGATGTTTATTTTTCTAACGAAATCGTATTTAATTTATTATATAGTTGAGTAGCTTATGTTGTCATGGGAGATATACTGGAAGTTCGAGATCTCTTCTCTTCTCCTTACATTTCATACCGTTTTGGTATGACAAGATTAATGCTTTTATGTGACCATCAACAGGTATACAATTTAAAGGTGCTGCGAAAATTTCAGTGACATGTGCAATATCTCGGGTGAAATTAATTTCATATTTATAACACTCTGCAACATAGCTTTTCTATCTTCTTAACGGTTCTGCATGCATCTAAACTGGCACTGGCAGATTCAAAATCTGGTAAATTTATTCTGGGATCATGCGTATCAGTAAAGCTAATGTAGCATGGCATCCACCGCGCGAAGAAATTTGAATTGCACTCGTGAGCAATCTTTCTCCATCGAATAAATTTACCAGGGAAAATATCAGCTGTTTTCGCAGCGATTAAAAACGCACGACCCCGTCCACGAACTATTCCCCTCTCCGGTATACCCCCGAGTTATGTACACACCTAACAATATAAACGATAAACATAGCAAACACATGTATAATTCGTTTGGTGTTGACAGTTTTAGGAAAATATCCAGAATTCGAACCTAAACATTTATAATACCCCGGAATGATACTAAAAATTATAAAACCACCAAGCATGCTTCTAACTCGTTATGTGTGTACAAGCTCACGAAGGACCCGGTTATGCCCCCAGTCCCCCTTTACTGCCCCCCTAATATTACGCAATAATCATATAAGTAACCAAAAGCCACGAAGTGGTCCATAGTCAGGGCAAATGATCTTAGCTATCCTTTCGAGTACCCGTCGACCAGTTCGACCATTTGCTTCGTCCCCACTCTCAGGGGGCCCTGGAAGAAGTCCAAGGACCCCGGAATGCCGAAGATCATTCGCCCCGGTTATAGAAGACGTTGCGCGAGATAATAACTTGATCGGTGTATGTTGCTGTTTCACGCTGCTCTGGATTTGAAAAAAAAAAGTAGCGGCGGGATTGCCGTTGCCACAGGGAGGGGCGGGGGCTCATGGACAGCCGCAGGCTGGCTCGCCGAGCACCCCGGGCCCCGGCGGTGGCACAGTTGGCAGCGGCGCGAGCAGTACTCTCGTCGCTGCTGGCGGCGGTGCTTCCGGCTCTGGCACCGGCGCCGCTAGTGGGGGTGGTGGGCTTGCAGGCCCCGGTGTCACTGGGGGAAGTACCGGCGGTGGGGCCGGCGGAGGTGCCGCCGGTGGTGGCACTGGCTGGTCCCAAGGCCCGGTTCGCCCGGCCCGAGGGTGGCGCGACTGGCGCCGCGGCGACCCCACCCTTATAAAGGGACTTTGGCAGTCCAAGGGACCTCTAGGTAAATCCCTGTTCTACATTATTCTTCGAAGCATCTGTACTGCTTCCTTCGTGTGTGCGCGTCTCTTTATTTTCGTTGCATTTTGGGGAATGTGCTGTTGTTCAGTTTTATTCAGTGTTTTAATAGCGCGTCGGTGTTCACGAGTGAAACGTTAGATTTTCAACGTAGAAACTCAGGGCTGATGCTTTCGTATTAGTTCTATGTGTCCGCCATGTGAAATTTGGAATTTTTCAATTTCTTCGTGCAAGAAATCACTCCTTACGTTCGTCTCTCCCGCGCCCGAGCTTTGAGCCTTACTGACGTATGTGCGCGCGCAGCTCTCCTAGCGCGCGCCAGGCTCTAAAGTCCACGCGTGGGATTTGAAGTCGATTTGCTCGAAAACGGTGCCTCGTGTGACAAATTATTGTTCTGCATTATCGTTTTCTTTTAATATCTATCACAGGATGGAACGCCGATAAACAATTTAGTTTTCTCGTTTCTGCTGCACTGAATATCTTATGTTTGCATGAAGGTCGATAATGACTGAACGTGTACCTCAATTTATTTGTTAATCAGATATTTATTCACTTTCGCTCGTGCATGTGTTTCATAGGAAAGGTGTTTAGATTGCGTTCAGCTTTTAATAATTCCTAGCCATTAATTACGTTTGATAAATGAGCTTGCAGCTAACCTGTTGCAAGCTTGCGTTACTGATGAACGTGCGCATGTTTGATATTACTGTTTGCCGTGCCGGAATGAAGATTTTTAAGGTGTCGTCAGAATCAGTAAACCCAGTATCACCACGAAAGTTTTATGTTACACGTCAGACTTTTTGTCATCAGCGTAAGATCCGCGAGATGTCGTGATAGAAACTCTTCAGGTTTATGACTCTACTTTAGAAACAGCTGTCAGGGTATCTTATATCACGACGTCGGGCCGTAATCTATCCAACTGGATGATTCAATTTCGATGAAAGTAGTCCGGCACCGTATTGAAAACCTGTCGGTGGTAGATTGTATGCTAAAATGAGAGAAGCAAGAATGGAGACAGGTTGATTTCATTATTTTGCCCCGCCAACGTTTGTATTAATGTTGTTCTGCCGATATTGTCAAGGGGCAACGCGAACTTTTATCGAATAAAAATTCAACGGGCGGTAAATCGATTACTCGACTTCGATTCGTTTTGTCGTGTCGAATTCGTGTCTGCTTGGCCGTAAATCGAAGATAATATAGCGAGTGGCGTGAAAAATTCATGAAACGAATGAACTGTACGTGTCTCTTCGCTCTTGCAGTCGCTGCCTCGAGGTTCTGATTTAACTTTCAAATTTCTGGCTAGATCTGTGCACCTTAGAACACTGCTCTTGAATACGATATTTCATTACGGCTTAAAATTCTGGCTACCTTTGTAGGTGACAAAAACGAAACGTAACGCGGACGATACAACGTGCTACGATTCCTGAAACTGCAGTACTATTTTTTACGATTCCCCCAGAAATGGGTACATTTTATAGTTACAAATTTTTTCGTAGATAATTTCAAAGACCACTACCCATGTCAGCTGCTTCTAAAGACCAGGGCTTTTTATTCTCTAAAACTTCATTCCAAATACTTTTTACAAATCACAAAAGGGATATCTGTTCTCTATCTTTACTATTTATTATAATAATTAACCAAGATCAATTATCCATATATTCTACTCCCCAGAAATTTCAATCTCTAAACCCCCACAAACCTCCCACCTCATTATTGAAACACCCATCTCATTTAAACTAAACCCTTCACCCTGCATGACCAGCAAAAAGGAAATTCCAGCACGCCATGCACGTATCCAAAGGCAACTCATTAACACTTTGAGTGGCGTCGGCGTGTTTCCACGCCGCGGGATTTTAACCCTGTACACAATTTTCACGTGTCTTCGCGTGGATTCTTTCTAGAAAGCATCAAGCGTGTTACCAAAGAGTCCCCGAATGTTTCCTTCGAAATCCCCCCCCAGCAAGGGGTTCGCCCTTTACGCTCTGCACAAGAAATTCTCGGCAGATCGCTGGTACGGTCCCAAGCAACTCGAAAGGGTTGCGATTTTTCGAGAGCCTGCGCCACTCAAAGGTTAACGTTGATCGGTGTTGTCGCGCGACCGACTGACGGAACCAAAGCGAAACCCTTGTCCCCGGTGCAGATTCCTTAGGGAACGCGGAGGCGTACATCTTCCTAGCGTTGCTGATCGGTTTCGTCACCGTGGTGGTCGGCTGCTGGCTGTCGGACAACTGCTGGTCACCCGAGCCCGAAGGAGTGATCACCCTCGCATAGCCTAGTGCAGACTTCCGTTCGTCCAGACGATAACAACTAGTACGTCGGCCCTCCTGCAGGATATTCCGGGACCTCTACCACTGGGATGAGCGCTGCGCGGCCTCCAATCAACGGCCGTTGCTGGACATTAACGACAACCACGCTCTCCAGTCCGTATGACCGCTGGCCGCCGAGGATCGTGACGCGTGACCGGTGCTGGCACAAGGACGAACGTGTAGCCTCCGCGGGTGGATCCACCATTAGACTCTAACACGCGCGGATATATCGTATAATGCGCGTGGCTCGCCCCCGATATAAAGGCACTCGAGCGAGAAGCCAAACGTTCATCGAAATATCGACATATCCAGCCTCCCCGCTTCCCGATTAACGCGCGCACCGTGAAGCTAACGGATCACCGAGCCCGGTGGCTGTCTTTTTGCAGCGCGGCGCACCGCTCTAATGCGCCGCGCGAGCGATTAATCGGCGGAGGAACGTAATTAAGCCGGATCCAGACTTGAATTAGTATACGCTGAGCAAGGCTGAACGCGCGCGAATATTCTGATGTGGGCGGGTGAAACGGTAGCCAGGGCCGCGTGCTTCTACGTTAGAAAGCCTGACTCGCGAATGCCGACGATGCCACATGAGCTGAGCCGACCGTTGTCGGTTTTCTTCCACAGATCAAAGGAAGTTTGAAGTGCACTGCGCGCAGCGTGGAAGATAGAAGCAGATGAGATACTTTTCTCAAATCCTCGATATCCCGGATTTTCGTGATATTGAAATAAATTGTAGTCCATATGAAACTAGGGAGGGCTAAGTACTCATTTGTCTAGTTTCGAAATTGTTTAAAAAATACAAATCTTCGAAGTTCCCTGTTTTCGGTGATGTTTACGGAAATGAATTTTAATGACGTAAATTATTGAAGGCATGAACTTGCATTTTTCTTTTAATCGTGAAGGATGGATCTATATTCTACGTGAATAAATTTAATTCATTACTAATATTATCCTAAACGGTTAATGAAAAATGACAAAATTACATTTTTAATAATACAATGCATTTACCATATGATAGACTTTAAAACTCTATTTTAATGAATAATTTGCCTTTCTTTTCTTCACTACACCCTGCATTGTTCTCAATTCATACAACCTGACCGACTCGCTGTTCAATTAAAAAAATCACCCGGGATTACTCGCGGAGAACGGCAATTCTCTCCGTGAAGGGACGCAGGAAGAAAAGGGGTAGTCCGCTGACGGCGCGTAGTTAGCGCTTGCGTCGTTCTTTCTTCAAATTAAACACGGATCCCTTATCTCTCGAATATGAACACACGCTTGAATTTCAATACCTTGGATGTCATCTTTCCGACTGCGGAGTCGGCTAAGCTAAGTAGAGAAGTTGGTGACGAAAGACACATGGCACTTTCGACCCCACCGCATGCGTCATTCGTGCGCGTTCAGCCTTGCTCAGCGTATACGCATTCAATTCTGGATCCGGCTTTAAAGAGGGATTGGGAGCGCGAGGCTCCAGCCGAGCCCACCCGTTCGACTCGCGCGCACCGATACCGCGGGTGTATTTCGGTCGCCGGCGCGATTAATGGTTCGCCTGGAGACTGGCTAAGCTGCGAAATGCGACGCGCGGCTGGGACACGAGTCCCTGTGCGCGCAGACTTTCGAATGCCCAAGGTACACGCCCGGTGGATCGTGCGGGCGATGATGCGCCGGGATGGCAGGGGGATGAAGGGTAGTGAATGGCGCGCGAGGCATGGGAGCCGCTTTGAAGCACCGTGGTTAGGGAAAATTTGGAATGGGGTCGGTAATTTCATTTCGCGACGGGTCGATGGGCTGTGGGATATTGATACCAGGCGATGCTCGGCCTTGGAGGAACGAGCACATTCGCCTGCGGAGCGCTTGGAACCGGGCGTTAGAGAGTGCACGCGTGATTTATCTCGCTTGTGTTGATCACTAGATGGGGCTTCGAAAATTGATGGCGGGAGAAATACGGGGTAAGGGGGTCCACGTTTATGCAGGGTGGGACGTTCGAATTCTTACCCACCGCTAGTCCCCTCGAAATTGTACGAAATGTGGTGTACGAAAGTAAAAGGATTTTTTAAAGCTACATCACTGGGAATGTTTTTGTTCTGTCTCGTGGTGGCAGGTCGAGTGTGTTCAGCGGTATGGTGCACGACGTGGCAGAGGGTTGTGATGGCTTTTCGATTGCTGGGGGAGTCTGTGTGTTTCGGTTGCAGAGTGCGATATATCATTTCAATTTCAGCCATTTTAGTTTGGGAACATCCTGCGGTGAAAGATTGATTAACACAAATCTCAGACGGTGCAGGATCTTGTAGGAGGAATTTAAGAATTTTTATTACCACTTTTATCGTAATATTTCATTAAGCTGGTGAAGATTAAAGTTACAGCTTGATGAATTTATACGCGGATCATTTTCTATCTTTGTAGAATCTAAATTGGGAGGTAGGTATTATCTGATTTTCTGGCTTGGAAAAGTATGATCCAAAGGTCCTTTAAGTTTCTGAGAGTAATGGGGAGATTCGTGAACTTCTTTCGTGGTCGTTTTGAAGACCAACTTCCTCTACCGCAGTTTGAATATATACTCTGTAACGTGGTCGAAGAAATCGTGGTTTTAAAACCGTTTTATGTAGAATTGCGGTGCTTGTAAGAGTTATCACAACCCGCTACCACACCCTGAATTTCAATGCACGTACAGTGGTGTGTAGAAGTTTCTAAACACACACTTTGGAAGGAGAAATCAACCCCCTGAGTGGGCATAATCTTTTTGAATTCGGAGAGTTCCAAAAATTCTTATATTTCACACTATCTCACACTATCCAAAACTTGTTTCATCTTTCCCCTCCGAAGGGGAACTAAAAGGAGGTCTTTAAAAAATTCTGCACACCACTAACGGTTAAACGAAGTAGCAACTCGTGTCTTACACGAACGCGAACACACAGCAGCAGGAATTTACCGCTGGTCGATGATGAAGATGCTTTATCACGCTGCACCTTGCCGATACAGGTGTCGAAATCGCCACTTGTTGTGTAATTTTGTATGTTTTATAATACACTACACTTTATACAAGAAAAATCTCTTGAGAAACTCAATCGTGTACCATTGCTTCGTATTTATACGAACTGCGATTATATCCGTGAGAGCGAATTAACCGCAAATACATGCACCTGCGCCCCTCAGTGCCTATAGTCAGGACAGAATCAGCTGGTCCCTAGAGTGGCCCCTTTCTCAATTCACCCTTGTGGAACTTTGCTCGACAAGACGAGAAATGGGGGGAAAGGAGCAACCAAATCTCAAAGGACACGTAGTCTGCTCACAGTTAGTCAAAAAAATTAATGTAAATACTATAGAACGGATAATCCAATAGTTTCCTTCACTTCAATACAGGTTTTATACCTCCCTACGTGGGCATAGTTAGTTCAATCTTGAAATTGTAAAATTTGAAAGTTGATAAATAGGTGTGGAATAAAGTTAAACTTCTTTGATGGTTTTGTTACTTCTTTTCTGCCTGATGTAACTCCTAAAATAATAAAATTAGATAGAGAATTGTGGTGGGGGGATAGCCCATCGATAACCTTCAGGGACCACTTTCTTTTGTCCAGACTATAGCGCAAGCATGTACCGCGAAACGCGGATCGATGAGATTCATAATGCTCCCACATTTGAAACACTTCTGTAGACGTTTTTACGAACAGATTATAGACCAATTTCGGGTTTATTCCTTGCTCAGGAATTCTATCTCGCTGAATATTGCTCGTAATTTGAATTCGCCAATAGGCCGTCGAGTTTTACTCTCGTCATAGCTCTGCTTCGTTAATACCCAATGGCTCACAGCTTTGTTCTATTGAAAGCAGCATGTTCATTTTAGACTCTATGTTGAACTGATAATAGATTTAAATTAATACCAGGATATTTCATCAGATCTAGATTCAAATGAAATTTTACCAAATAATTCAGTTGCACCCAGTTCAGAACTTTACATTACACGTGTCCATTTTTCAAAATCTAAAAAATCATAAAACACAGTAATCTTTTAAGATTAATTCTTAACAAAGATTCAACAAACTTGTAAGTCATTGTACTTAAAAATTCCCATTCCTCGTTTCGTTGCAACTACAACACTATTTCAGATCTCCAATTTAAATTATTTACTTTTCGTACCACCTCCCATAAACTTTTAAATCCAACTATGCAAATTTAATGATTCATCTTGTACAACCATTCCTCGTAATTTCTCACATCTTGGAAACACTTCGGTATTTTCGTTTTCCCCTGTTTTTCGCACCGTTCCTTCGTTTTTCGCAACACACGATCTTCAGCTGCATTTCCCCCAGCGATCTGCATTTAAAGTCACGCTGGCGTCACGTTACCGCGAGGCCGCGTTGTCACGGTGACAGTCACAGCGCTAACCTCAGACGCCACCGTAATAATGGGAGTCGCCGTCAGGTCTTCCGCGCTCCGACGTTTGTACAGAGTAAGCCTCACGATTAGAGTAACCACGGTACGCCGTGGCACATTCCGCGTTTTCGTGATAATGCTCCTAATAAGTAAGTTTCTGCGCGAACCTTGCGCCCCTCGAACTACGAGCAAGTGGAATTGATCGTGGAAGCGAGCTTTCGTATCGATGATACATATAAAGAAACCACTCGCTTCGCCATGCTGGCCTTAAAGTTCCTCCCAGTTTCTGTGCAATTTAAAATTATATAGAGACGAAGAAGCACCCGCTTCATCGTCCTCCCGCCCGAAGTGCATCCTCCTTTCCGTGTATGTAATTTAAAATTGAATCGAGGCGAAGAAACACTCGCCTCGCCCGCCCGCCTAAAATGCATCCTTGTTTCTATGAGATTTAAAATTAGATAGATAGTTGTGCGCACAATTTAAGCCTCTACAAGTGCGCTCTGTGAAAATGTTGCGCAAATTTTCCCGAAAATTTTGTCGACGGTAGGAAGTGTTGCCTACGTTTGAAATTTGCCGCTTGTCTTGTGGTGCATAGCGTTCCGCATCGACTGGTCCCTGCGATATTAATTCGTCAGGATCGAGCAACGTTCATTAGCAACTCGGTGCCGCGACAGAAGGGATTCCTAACCGCCATAAATCAGCCAGATAAACGCTGGCTCTGCCCTCGGCGATCTCCCACAACTCTGTGCAAAGACAATGCCAGAGTTTCCACCGAGTTCGCGTGTCTCCCTCGACGAAAAACTTTTCCCTTGTGTTAAAGCGCGCAGCGGAGGCCAAGTTACCGTCGACACGGACAAATATTCGTTCCTTTCCGCGGGGATACACTCCTGACACTATAAAGCGGGTAACAATTGAAGAAGAATCACTCGGTGATGTTTGGCGCTGTAGAATGTGTGCTGTGTACATTCTGGAAATTGTTTTGGATGGTAGTAGCCAGACAGAGTCTGGGGACACTTCGATGTTAATATTGACGCTATATTATGGGATAGAAAAGAAGTAATGATTATTGCATTTGGAATGGCAAAGGTTTGTTAAAGAAATCTGTGAAATTCAAGACTTCCAAGTTTAATGTTAAATACTTTCATCTAAATCTGCATATTTCCCTTGACGAGGGGATGAAAAGTTAAAAAAGTACTATGTGTCGCAAATGTGTTCGCTTATAAAAGGTAGTTACAGTTCCAGAAACATTAAAACTCTTTTATACAAGAACGGTTTGTTTGTAGCACATATTTCCTTCTGACATTTACTGTTCCTTTTTCAATAAACTACCTAGAAATGGAGAAATCCTTACCTGAACTTCCAAGTCTAGTACAAATTTTACAGCCATTTTTTAACAAACCTGAAGCAATTCCAACACTCAATTATTTTCAGTTGGAATGTGATACATCTGAATAATTCCCTGAATGACAAAACACACAGAAGCCCTAAGATCGCACCAACGAATAGGATCTGGCCAAATGGAAGCGTCAGGGGTCGCAAAAAGAGTTACCCAAATTAGTGGTCCAAAGCTGCGCGTTAATTGCTCGAGCAATGTATGCCTTGGCCCCGAAATCGTTGGGTATTGTGAGAATGGAATAAAGGCTTCCCTTTGCGAAAGAAATGATTGGTTACCGTGCTTCTGAAAGGGAATTCCGTGGATAGAGGGGGGAGGGGGTTCGTCGTAACTCATCGCTTTGTGCGGAAGCTCCGTTCCAGCCACGGTTCATGGAACGAAGAAGCTTTCTGGCAAGCTCGATCCGCTCTCTCCGTGAAATCCGATCCCAATTTCGGCAGGAAGTCTTGGGATGTCGGCCTGTCGGCCTGACGAGAGGTTAGCGTCGACTAGGCAGGATGCTCCAGCGATGATGGTATTCTGCTGACGTCCCCATGGACAGAGCCTTTCCACATTGTTCGTCTATGATCGCGTCGTATATAGCGCGGTCGTGTAAAAAGGCATACATAGGGTGTTTTGTGATAGATGGTGTAAAAACTAGGGAAACAATCAGCATAATTGAAGAGTCGTTGTAGAAAACACTGTAAGTACCACAATTAAACAAACAAATTTATCGGAAAATGTTTTACGTGCCAATGGGAATACTATAATGTAGAATTTTATTTATTTTTGGCATTTACATTGTTTTCTACGAGGGCTCTTCAATTTGAAAATGAATCCTTGTACTAAAATAAGTAAAGGTTGTAGATTACAGAGTATGTATATTTTCTTCAAATGCGACATTCTTTTTGTGGAAATCGAAAACTGTCGAGTACACATATAGACTTAATTAGGAATCTGTTATATAAATCGACTTTCTTGATATTCCATAATTTTCTACAAGCAAGCTTCCCGTAGACAAATTTTATTCTACATTTTCTATTTATTTTCTTATGAAGAGTTCCTAACCTTTTGATTACACTATCTACTGCAGAACACTCTTTAGCACTCGCAGAATTAACTGACACTCTATCAACGATCATCTCGACGTCGTCTGACAAATCGATTCTGTCCTAGCGCGCAGAAATTTTCTATCTTGATAAATGCGTAATAATTAATATCCGAACAATTTCCCTGGCGCTTCATCTCCGCTTTCATTTTACTCGCGCGATGAAAGGAACAATGTTTGCAACGTCGACGACGGCCGTAGAAAGTTTAATTACAAACTCGCTGCGTGTAATGCGTTGAATATGCAAATGCCCGTTGCTCCAGTATTCGCGTTCCAATAATGCCGTGAAATTTCGCGCCCTGCTCTTTTCGATCGATATCGCGCGCCGGGAGGATCTCCTTCGCCTAGGTTCGTTCCACAACGAATTAGAGTGCCGTCTCTTTGGCCCTGTTATCGCGCGAGTTCCGCGCGCCGTATACGTGGAGACCAAAGGACGTTAGGCCCTAGCGAAGTGTGGGGAATTAGATCGAAGAAACTTGAATTCAGAGAACTTCGCGCGGCAAAATACAAACTCGTAGTATCTTGTTACTGCGAGGAGTCTTTCTGACCGCGACCTGAAGCTTGGCGTTCACATCGAGGCGTGCAAATCACAGTCAAATCGAGCCACGCGGTGGAAAGAAGAGACGGGAGAATGTTTCCTATAAAATGTACTGTGCTAGGGAGTAGAAGTTTAAAAGCATACGCATGCTTTCACGCACCGTTTTCTCAGTAATTGTACTTCGTGTAGATTCTTGTTTGCTCGTTCCTGCGAGGTGGTTTTCCCTCGAAGTGCTTCGAGCAGGGGTGGGCGGGTTCCGAGTTTTCGGGCTCGGGACGAGCCGGAAACTTTCGGGCGGGATCGGGCGGCATCCCGATACTTTCGTATTGCTCGAGATCCCGAAACGTTTCGGGATCTCGAAACTCGATACGGGCTACAAGCATACCCGCTGTGATATAAATTTTTTTAATATTTTATTAAAATTTTAAAATATTGTCGATATAAAAATTGCCGATATATTGTTCATATAAGAAAAGGTAAAACTTATCACTCTGGTATTGATGTAAAATGATATAAATAATGCTTTCCGTCTCGGTCCCCTGAAATCAAATTGCCTGCTCGTGGCGGTCATGCTTGTAGACCGAAACGAGTCTCGGGGTCCCGAGAACTTCGGGATTTGGAGCAATACGAAATTATCGGGACCCCGCCCGATACCGCCCGGAATTTTCCGACCCGTCACGAACTTCGGGAACCCGAGTCTCGGCTTCGGGACGATCCGCACACTCCTAGCTTCGAGTGACTTGGACTGGAGAGCGAACGCTCGACGCTCGGGATCTCTCCTCCTCTCTCCTTCTGAAATAAAGCGCGCAGCGATCCCGCGACCGTAATTTAAGCGCGGACAAAGCGGATTCCACGCCGGCAGGAAGGGGCAGATATGCGTAGTTGTAGATGCGCTCGACGCATTCGAGGCGTAAGTGGCGGTGGAAGGCACAACGATTACCGGGGAAAGCGAGACTAACGAGTGAAATCAACGAAATTGGCCGTCGATGGCTGGCGATTTCCGACTTCTCATGTCAACCACAGACGCGTCGACGACGACGGAACCTCGTATTGTAAACTTCGATATTTCGACCGCGTTTCCTCCGCGAGACCGACCGGCGCACGGGAGGCTCGTGCGCGTCTGCGAACAAAGCAAAAAGAAAAATAAAAAAAAATAAAAAAAGTGATAATAACGTACTAAAGTGGACCAACGTCGAAGCCACACATGGAAATTCTAAAGAAAAAAGGGTCGTAGAGTAGAACGGACTCGCTTGAAAGTGTTAGATAGTACCATCGCGTTAATCTTTCGGCCTGTCGATCGTCTTGTCGCGCCGACACGCGATGAACCCACACGTTTCGAGCACCTTTGGTTCGTGAAATTGTCAGGGAATCGTGAGCTCACTTAAGGAGGTTCGATACCTCACTTGCGGGGTAGGCAGCGAGATGGGTAAGCCTGCGCTTACACATGGGACTTCTGCAGTGATACCAATCTTAGATAAAAAAAACTGATGTAGACAAAAATGTTATTTACATGTCTATTCCTAATAAAATTATTACTACACAGCTTGTTTTGGAATTCAATTAAACAAAAAGTATGTTTAATGCAGTTAGAAACACAATATTTTCATTAAAAGTAGCGCAAAATATGTGAGTGAAATGCGGCAACGTAGCTTTGCGTCCATTTTTTTTTCTTTTTCCATTTCAAACTTGTGGCGTTCTTTTGCGCGTTCGTATGGTTTCGCAACAAATTACTAAATACATGTTTACAACTTGGCAGTGTTTTTACCAATTTTTTACTGTCTGCTTTGTACAAGTATAACAGCCAGTGTATAAGAGAGCAACTTTGATTTAAATTTTTTTCAAAAACCGTGCGGTCAATCGACTTGAAATTTTGACACAATGCGGACTACACTTTGAACATTAGATCAAAATACTTTTCAAAGATTTCTCATTATATTTTCTCCGGTATCGAACCTCCTTAAACGTTCGACGCTATAGCCGGAGCGCGACGGATCGGTCGCTGGGCGGCCGCCTGTTCTTGTTCTTGTTCGTGATGCAGGGTGGAGGGGAGGCGGCACGGCGAGCGGCCTCCACCGGCCGTTGGATCTTGCTCCGGACTATAAACGCCGCGGTATCCGTCGCGAGATGAGTCGGCGACGAAATGTCTTCGTAACAGCAACGACGTCCACGACGGTTGGTGATTTAATCGATAATACTAAACGAACGAGCCGAAGGACTAACCAATAGTTAAGCATAGCACCAGAACTTTTATCGGCTTTAGTTACGTTACGTACAACGCTGTCTAAAAATGTTTATAGGGGACAAGTATTTCCGTGAATTATATGTATACATAATGTCGTAATTTATACACAGGTAACGCAACTTCCTTGTCGAGGGATGTTTTAAGACTAACAGCTCTGATTGTTACAACGCTAACCGTTTTGTATCCTAGTTGTACATAGTCGGGAGATTTGTAATAAGCGCGACACAGCGTTGACCGGAATAAATATATTTTGATGTAATCTCCGAATTTTTCGTTCTTCGAAATGTTTTATGCTCGTCGAACGAAAGGGGTCCCCACTTGTTGATTCATATGTAACGAGACTTTTGTACAGCTTCCTTGTCGATTGGAAGAGAGGGAAGAAGTGAGGGAGCTTTGTTCGAAGCTGGACGGTGGTTCGGCTTTGTGGAGTTCTTAGCGATAGTGATGGTTTCACATTGATTTCCGACGGTGTGTAAAATATGTATAATAATTTATTCTATTTTCCTAGCGACGAATTGTAATGTTCCACGTTGATTATCCGCGAACTGCGAACACACGCGAACGGTGAGCTTTGAGAATTCTAACACCCCCTCAACATTTTGCTATTGTATAAGTCAGGGTTGACTAACTGCTGGCTCGCGAGTCACTGGGGGCCTCTCCGCCTTGTTGCCGCGCTGAACGGTCCCACTCCATACCGAGCAGACTCTGACGATTACAGTCGAAAAGAGACGGAAAGAAGCAGGAACCGAATGTGGTCGTCAGAGTCTGATCGGTATGGAGGGAGGCCGTTCAGCGTGGCCCCTTGTGACTCGCGAGCCAGCAGTTAGTCAATCTTGGTATAAGTAACGAGCTTTCGCGTCCGTATTGCTCGCGATTACATATATTTTTTAATCGGGAATGCCCGACGAGCGGGATATGTATCGCGCGTCGATAAGTGGTATGCACAATTTCCTAGATCTAACGATAATAATCGAACTTCGGGTTTTTCATTCTAGCCGACGGCTAAACTACCCTGAGCAGTTTCGTACAAGGACCAATATGTTCATAGACCAACGTATTCATAGTCGTTTACAAATTAGTTCGACATGATTTGTCTAATGAATCAGTGATAAGGAAACATTCGGGTTCCGCGGCGACTCAGGTTTCTTCGTTTCGTGATTGCTTTCCAATTGCTTTAGCAATTTCTGCCTGAAATCCGTGCGCATAGTAACGTTGTATCGATCCCTCTATATTTAATTGACCTGTTCTTGCGTAGATACGTATTCGTGATGTGATTCTTATCGATGTGCATACACAAAGTTTAAATAGCTGCAACGTCCACTTCTTGCTCACCTGATTCTACAGTAGCAGCAAAGTCGACTGGTCGCCCGAGACCCCCATCCCTGCGCATGCGCGAAGGGAGAGAGAGAGAGAGAGAGAGAGAGCGGTGGGGATAGTCGAAGGATAGTTTCGGGCGACCAGTCGATATTGTTCAGCCTATAGGGGGCAATGTATATACTTTGGTATGCGTGTGCCTACGTCATCGGATAGTTTAAATATTGTTATGTATATATATACATAAATATAAAAATATATATATATATATCGTATACTGTACAACTGTACCTTGAACGACTGAAAACGAAATGGTTAAAAAAGAAGCACGTTAAACTAATTGTCAATTACATGGGGTTTTACACGACGTACACGAAACGAAATCGATTTATAACGAGTTAATCGTTGCGTATATAAATGTGGTAATGTATGGCCTGTGCATAATTCTAAATTAGGTACAATCAAAGTAACTTCCGTAGGCCTATACACGTATACACGTATACATATTGTATGTAACCAGCGAGAAAGAAACGGAGGGAACTTAGTTCGACCTTATAGTGGCGTGCGTAGCCGGGTAAAGTACTATTTTGTCTGTCGGAATACAATAATCGCTGTGCAATTAATCTCGCGCGCGACGGGACACCTAATCGATAATGGCGGAATCTTCTTTGCAGAGGATGAGAGGAGGTGGTTACTTTTCAAATTAGTATTTTACTCGCCTGTGGCTGCACACATGTAACCATTTATCGTAATGGATATTAAACGGATTGTAAATCAAATTGGAATATTAATATTGCGTTCGATAAGTTTCACCTGTGACCTATAATATACCGATTTCCCTTCGATAGGATGGAGCCAACCGGCGGTTTGTACAATTAACGAGAGGCACCAGAATTCACGTATTCTATTTATTCATTGCATTATGTATATATATTTACAGCGTACATGGAGTTGCTTAATTAACATAAATAACACGATCTGACGACCTAACCATTATTTTACCATTTAACGTCAAGGACACATGAACGTATTGACACGCAAAACGCTGAACGTGTAGCTTTGTCTTTCACGTTTTTGTGTTAACAATGCTTCTCATTAAACAGAAGTTATTTTTCAATGCGGATACATTTTTTTTTTATTGGAGGCATCGTTTTTCAGAAAAATGTATTTAGAGATGGTTGAGAATTATTGTGGAAAACAAAGTTTCAAATTCAATATTCTCGAAATAAAAGCCCTCTATAAAAAAAGCTGTATTCCACAATTTTTACGTATTTTTTAACAAGGAATCACATTCGTATCAGCTTTACTACGAATCTTACAGTCCAATTCTCCTTGCAGTTACTTTTCGTGTCAGTGCATCCATTGCGACATTAAATAACGCTTAGTGTCGAGCACCAGTTAACTCAAATCGAGTAATATAAGCGTTCTAAATATTTATATTTACAAAACGTCTCGTAGCATCCATTATTTTTTTTTGTTCCTTTGCAACGATATTGGACGCCATCGCTGAAAATAAGGGATGCTTCATTTCGAAATTGAACGATTCAGATAATACGTTTAAATAAATTAATGGCATAATTTATTTAATTACATCTAAAGCAGAACATAGATAATTTTAACAGTTATTAATTTAACTGAATACACATTTGGTAATTTCCCTTTTCGCACAGACTGCAAAATTCGCCCAAAAACATTTGAATACAGCACGTCTTACATTTCCTCGTTGCCTTTTCAATTTCCCACCGAGAAAAAGAACCGTTGCTTCTGCAATTCATTAAACAACCATTCTTCGTCGCAGGCTTTACACTTTTGGTGACTCTATTTCGTGAAATAATTCGTCTCTAATTATGTACAGAATGTAAATCGAAAATATTCATTGCAACAAGTTCATCCTGCACCACCTCGCCGTATCAAAGTGAATAACGCTAATTCGATAACATGAAAAAGTGGTGGCTAAAAGAATAATGAACAACCATAAGGTAAAGTGTAGAAATCAGCCGTCCTTAAAGCATTTTCACACGTGACACTTTTACAACTCGCCATTGACATTTCAAACAAATTCATTAATTTCCTCCTATTTCCTTAAAACCTAGTACCATCCCTGCCAAAGTGATTAAATTCAAACTACATAATCGTGACTTACAGAACGTGTCCCGTGTGAAAAGGTCTTAAGCTTGAGTATCCTATTTTCCCAAGTCAATTCCATGGGGAGACTGACCGTCTTGAACAAGTGCAGAACACGTAGTACAGAAATGCATATAAATTACGCCCCCGCAATACATCCAATTCCAAAAATGAACTTCTCATCTCGCTACACCAAGGCATTTAAAAATCTCTTTCCCCTTAACTTTTCTTGGACAGTTCCTGGAAGAAGGCCTCGATGGGCAAAGTGGGCTCGTCCGTAGGTATCTTGAAATGCGAAGCGACGACCCTACTTTCGGGCGAGACCGCTTTGAACATCCCCGGCTTATCGTAAAGCGCAGAAGCGGAGCTGGTTAGATCAGCCACGCTCTGCGAGGCTTTAGCGAATAGTTCCTCATCCTCGGCCTGTGCATCGAAGGCAGTCGTGGTCTCCGTTTTCCCGGGGTTCTGTTGCACGGTCGCTTCTTCAGCCTTCGCGGTGGAATAATCATCCATCGCCGTCTCCTTCACCTGACTCTCCTCCACAACATTGGCGGTGCTGCTGACGACTGGTTCCTCCACCAAATCCTCCGAATGAGGACTCTCGCTTTCACGCGCATTCTTGTCCTCCTGACCGTTAAACCTGGCTGGAAGGTTCGTGGAGCCTTCCTTCTCGAAAGGAATCTCGTTAGCCGCTACCCTGGTGGTCCCCGTTGTAGTAACAGCAGAATAGAAACTGGTTTCCTCCGCAGCCATTTCCGTGGCCTCCGTCTCCTTTCTCTCGACGTAAGTCGCGGTAGAGGTTTCCTTCTGCGCGGACAGGCGACTCTTCATCACTGGCCGCCGTCGCACCGACGACGAGAACACGTTCTCTGCCCTGGCGGTGCTCGGTTTCGGTGGCGCCTCGCTTTCAGACTGCTGAGACCGGCTGGGAGCACTCGTGGTGCCGGATATCCTGCTCCTATACACGTTGCCGCTGATAGGCCGTCTCTTCGGGACGAAGCGGGCGCTCTTTTCCGTCGTGGAGGACGCGTCTTCAGCCACGTACTCTTGCTCCTTGGGTGTCAGCGGACTTGGGGACGTGGTCCTGTAATTCATCCTCGAGACGTACTTGTACCTTCCACTCGTCTCCCTGGCACCATCGTACTGCTGCTGGCCTTGCTGGCTCTTGAAACTCGAGCCCCTCTGCTTGGTGTGGGACGACGGCGTCGCTGGTGCCTCCGTGGTGGACATCAGGGACAGCCTGCTCTTGTAATCCAACCGACTCTTGTAGTCCTTGATGCTGAAGCGTGGCCTGGTCGTGTTCCCGTATCTCATCGGTCGCATCTTCTGCGGCCTGGTCGTGGACGTGCTCACCGGTGGCGGTTGCGTGGTGGACGGAACGGTGGACGTCGTCGTTGGGGCTGGCGTAAATACGCTGCTGCTGGTGCTTGTAGCGACGCTGCTCGTCGAGGATAATACCGTCGCGCGATCGAAGTAATTACCCTCCGTCCTGATAAACAGATCCTCCAGGGGGATATTCGTCACCGCACCGCCGCCCTGATTGTAGCTCTCGTTATTAGCCACCTCCTCTGTGTTGGCCTTCGTCACTTCCGCCAGATACTCGTACGGCGCAGCCTCCGTGGTATCTTCCCGCTGTTCCTCCACGGGCGCGAACTTCTGCGAGGTGAAATCGAAATGCTGATTGCCTGGCTGGTTAGTGGCGTACTGATTGTACTCGTTGTAATTCTGAACCGTCTCTGTTGGGGTTCTGTAGGTGCTCACGGGGGTGTGGACGATCTCCGTGACGATCTCAGCTTCGAAAGGCTCGCCGGGGTTCACCCTGTTCCTGTGGCCAGGTCGTTTCCTGATGTTGGCTTTCTTCTCTGTCACCGCCTCCTCGCTGGTAGTCTGCGTGGGTCTGATCTTCCTTCTTCGGGAGCTGTCCAGCTGCCGGTGGAGTTCGTCGGGTCTCTCGTACTTCAGGAACTCCTCCACCTCTGGCACGGTGATCGACTCCTGGGTGGTGGTCGTCGGCCGTCTGCGTCGCAGGGGCACACCTGGTCGCCGTGGTCTTGGCTTCTGAGTCGTCACCACTGTTGGGAGGGTGATCGTTTCCGGGGCGGCGGTTGTCTGGATGGGTACGTCCTCGATATATAGCGTCACGGGCAGAGATGTTTCTGGAACTTGGATGGGCGCTTCCGTTGGCGTCGGCTCGTACGCCAGGGTGGTCGGTTTCCTTCGTCTGTATTGATCGCGCGATAATTTGTGGGGCCTGTGAGGTCGTAAATCGGTCTGCTGCTCCCGGTAATTCACTTGCTCCGGCTGATTCTTTAATTGGTCTTGATAGTGATGGCTGGGGGTGATCGGGATCTCCGAAATTACATGGTCGGGCTGAATTACCTGGGGAAGAGCCGATGCATTAGGATGAGTACATAATGAGCACTTTGGTGGTCGATTTGGGGGACGTGTAAGTAGGTGTGATTGAAGATGCAAGGTAGGGACGTACGATTACCAGCTGCAGAGATTTCAATGCCCCGTTAATCACGGATTCTCTTTACAGCTCCCTTATTGTATGTGCCAAGAATTTGGAGGGTTGAAGTAAGAGGATGAAGTGCACTTTTGATTCATTATTTAGAAGAAAATCCTGCACATGCATATTATATAATGTGCAAGATTATTGCGAAGAGAGCAAGTTTCCAAGTCAGCTCATGTTAGTATTTAAACTGGAAGCTTTGCAGGCAGTAATCTGAAGAGCTTCCACTTAAACTTCCCTCGAATATACAACTAAACCCCACACACTCTCCGAATACAACGAAATCAAAGAATCTGCTATATCAGGGGAACGCTAGTAACTCGAAAGGAACATCAGCTAGAAGCAAACTTCCGATCTAAATTAATATCGAACAGCTGACGCTCCCAATGAATCCCTGTCTTACACTCCAAGATAGGATAGAACTCCCGAAGCAATCTACCGCTCCTCGAACTTTCCCCCCACACGGTAAAAGATACCTGAGACTGTTGAACCTTTGGCAGCTCTCCAGGCTCGCTGTGCTCGTTGATCACCGTGGCCACGTCCGTGGTAACCTTGGGGATATCATACTCCGCCAATGTCGCCGAATAAGGCTCTTCTTCGTCCTTAGCCAATTGATCAGATTGATTCTTCACGGACTCAACCGCTAGCCTTGCCTCCTCGTCCTCTTTCTGCTGCTGCAACAGTTGCCTAAGCTCCTCCTGGCGATGCCTCAGCTCCTCCTGCTGTTGCTTCTCGATCTCCAGCTGCTGCTGCCTTTCCTGCTCCGCCAACCTCTGCCTGTCCCTCTGCAGCAACTGCTGCTGTATCAGATACTGCTGCTCGTTGAAGTGCTTCAACGATATGCTCTCTGGCGTCTCGTACTGCTCCGGCTGTACTGTCTCCGGTCGGATATCGATCGGCAGCACCGAGCTCTGGTACTGTGGCTGCTGCATCTGAGAACCCATGTACACCAGCTTCGGCACCTGAGGTATCTGATTGGAGCCGACCACGTCCTGGTTGAACTTGGACGGCGGATTAACACGTGGCAGGACCTCGTTGATATCAGAAGCGTACTTGCTCTTCGGCACTGGCCAGGCGGATGGCGGTGGCGTCAGGTCCTGATGCTCAGAAACATAATAAGTATTGCTGAGTCCAACAGTCGGCAGTGCCTCGTTCTGTACCCCGTTGTCAGGCTGCTTGGACGTCGCGCCCTGACCTGGCCGCTTGTAATCCTGCGCCTGAAGCAATTCGCTGCTCTGCTGATAGCTGTTCGGCTCCTGGATGCGGGGCGTGGTGGGTGCTGGCGTGGAGATCCCGAAGACCTCCGGCGGCAGGAGAGTCTCGTAAGGCAAGGAGGGCCTAAAATTGAAACCGTTGTAGACGGACGGGGGTGTGATGTAGCTGATCTCGTGGCTCTCGTGCACCAGGAACGCGGGGTCCCTCTCGTAGGTCGTCTTGTAGGGGTGCGACTGGTGGTTCACCTGGCTGAAGAAGTTCCCCGTGCTTCCTGGGTTGACGATCTGCTCGTTGTGCTGCTGAGCAGGGTACTTGTCGTAGTTGACGCGATGCTCGTGCTCCGTAAGCCGCTTTTCCTTGCCGAAGTCGGCCGCCGCGCCGGTACCAGGCGGCTGGAAGTAAGGCTTCGCGCTGTTGGAGACCTTGAGGGACTCGAACGGCTTGTTCTGGTAGCGTGGCGGCTGCAGCAGCTGGGGCACGTACGAGTCCCCGTAGTGCCTGTTCTTCATAGACGTCACGGGCGATGACGGGGAGTTGGTGGTGGAGGTGTAGCCCTTGATAAAATACGTGGCTGCCTTTATTGGATCTGGTGGCTGGTGGATGGGCGGGGGTGCGAACTGCGGCTGCCGCAGATACGCCGAGTTGTCCCGTAGAATCGGCTTCCTGTGAGGGTCCAGGTCGAAACGGTAGGCGTCCTTCGGCGGGGGGATCAGGAAAGTGTACTCCCGTGTCTCGGAGGGCACGTGTTTGTTCAGGTGATTGTGGGTTTGCGCCTCGCCGCGCGCTTTCGCGGCTGCGTGACCGAACACCGTGAAGCTGCCGAGTATACTCGGCGGATTGTAATCGTGATGGGGTGACGGCTTGCCCTTTCGCTGGGGTTTCAGCTTCTCCGACGCGGCCATGTGCTCCTGCAGTTTACCCAGCACCGGGTGAAGAGGCCCATTCCTCTCGAGATTGATGGATGGGGAGACGTTGGTGCCGATTGTCTCCTCGTATGCGTTCGTCAGAGGCCTCCATCCGTTTGCGATCATCGATGATCGAGTCGGCGGCTGGAAAAGGGTCATCGAGTTTGCATAGTTCACAGGGTACTTTCTTGCGCGGTATATTCACTAGGTTGGGGCAACTCGAGTTTACAGAAAATGGAGAGAATATGTAGGAATACGTTAAAAATACCAGTTGTAGGTCACTAAAGTGTCCCGTGTGAAAAGGCTCTCGGGGACTCTAGTGTTCAGTCTGAATGGTCGAGAAAGTAATAACGATTTCAAGATTGTTACATTTTCTATGACACATACGGAGTGTCTTATTTACCACGAGAATGCCAATTTCTCCTTTCGAAACTCAGGAACATGACTCTCGATAGAAAATATGAAGCTCGAAGGAATTTTAACTATTCTTCTTGCGCAATGTTGTAAATTATATTGAAAACCGTAGCAGGAATTTCAAAATACCTTCGCACCACTTTCCCTCCAACTGGATTCAGCTCGTAGGAAATGAAAAATACCGAACAAACCTTTCAAAATTCTTTCGAAAGACTGTTAGAGGATCGTATAACACTTCGCCACTAAATGCTTCTACTTGCAAGGTCGAAAGCATGCAGAAAGGAATCATACGCTTCCATGAAACGTTCATTTGCAATAGTTCCATTGCATCGTTGTGTTACTTACGGGTTTATGGTCAGAGCGGTCTATCGACACGGTGATCGCGTCGACGCTGGCGAGCAGCCCCACAGCAAGTACACCTGAGGCATTCGCGCGATGCGAAACGTTAATCGTTTAATTGAAATCACCAGGAGGATCGTGCAGAGCCGTACTTACAATTCAATATAAGCGTCCACTTCATTGTGATAGACCATGGGATCATTTACGCAAGTGGCCTGCAACACAAGAGAAATGTTCGATTGTTAGGGAAATCGCCGGGGATAACGCACCGCGGCCGGCTGCAAATTATGCAATTACGGGAGGAAAGACAGACATTAGCATTTCGAGTGAGTCACCCCGCGCAAGTGGCTTGCAATTGTCGTCGGAACACGGGGACGGGAAAAGTGTAGCGCGTGATGCAGAGAAAGTCGCTTGTCCTATCGTTTCCGCTGCTATTTTGCCATTTCTGAATCACGGCACTGGTGAAACTTGGGAAAAGACGGAAGAATTTCACCTCTTTTTACGATCCTGTACCAGCGATCCGCGGATGCCTCCAGTCGACGGTGGCCAGTTTTCGTTTCGCTCGTAAAAAGAAACATCGATCTTCGAGCAGCGACGGGGTTCCCATTAATTCGATTTCACTGGCGTGGGGATTGTCCAATTTAAAGAATATTCCACAACATTCGATGGGTAAGTTCGTTTGTGGGCGGACGAATGGGAAACAATTAATTAAACCGTTGCGTCAGGCGCACCGCTAATTTCTTACAGGTATCTTCAAGGACGTGAGTAGGCGGAGGGAAATTGATGGCGTTGAAAAATGCTGCTTTCTCTCGTTAATTTTCTAAGCTTGTGCTGTGACGCAAGCAGAGCTACACCTTTCGCACGAGGGCACGCGAAAAATGTAGAACTGGCTTCGAATCGATGTAGTATTTTTAGGTACGTGTCATTTATATGCATTCCTGTCGAAGCTGTTTAGGTACTAATGGATAAGCCGTATTTCTCGAACAAGTTGACAGAAAATTTTGGGCTGAGGTATTACGTGTATGGGTAGAAGTTGTCAAATAATTTTGTGGTAGAATTTGTCAAGAATTTTAATTTTCCCACAAATAGTTTGTACATTCGATTTATTTGAATAGAGTGAAGGAGAATCAGCTAATTATGAGTTCCCTAAGTAGTTGCACATCAAGTTAAAGCATTCGTAACCAAAACTTTGCAATTTAAATTTTTCTAGAATTCCGATCCATCGTCGCATTGGAGTTTTAATTTTTCTTCATATCTTTTCACTTTAATTAATTCCCTGAAATTAACCCATGCGCCCACTGTTCGATACAAACTCCAAATGAATTCAACAGGTTCCTCAGTTACCAAGTATCTTTCAATACAACACGAGAAACATGCCTTTCTTTCCTTTCTTCTTCTCAAAAGCAATCCACTTCAATTCTAAAGTTACATCCACCCTCGTGTTTCCCACGAACAAGCAGTCCGAGAACCGCAGAATTATTACGTCCCTGCGCTTCAATTTTTAATCAATATTTGACCGTCTCTTCCTTTTCGTTTTTCTTAAAACGAAATAGCGCAACATTCGAAGCGAACTCGTGCCAGACGGCGCGCGCATGCTCAGGGATTATGGGACGCCCAGGTGCTGCCCCCTGCGTGGCCAAAATTGCGGGCGAATCAGAAAATCAATAGAGCAGGTGCATTTAAATTTCACGCAGATTCCAGTTGAATTAATTACAAGCATTAGCTTGCCACGGGGGGTGGACGGCGGGGTGGGGGTGGGCCAACGCAACCTCTCCGACCAACTTTTGGAACGGTTTCCGGTGCGGCCGTGTAACTGCGCGGACAATTTGAATTACAGACCGAAACGAATCCAGATTCGAAATTACGGCGGACGAAATAATTCGTGGATCGCGTTTCCGGCTGATTCAGGTGATTAAATTGAACGTCGGGTCCGAAAGGCGCACTATTTATCGAATGCATTACTGTTTTTATCAAACCTGCAACTTGCACTGCCAATTACACAGTTCGGATCACTTTCTTGACTGTTTTATGTCTAATATCATTGTTACTTTGTGTGCTCGTTGATAGAATAATTATTTAGTGATTGTTTTTGTACCAACGGTACTTATATAAAGTTAAAAAACAGGGAACAAAAAATTAGGAATGTGTAATGAAATATCATGCATACACATCGACTGGAATAGTATTGTATTTTATGTCAGTGATAGAATGTAAAATTGGTAGCAGGATATTGGTAAGTCGGGAATTATCAGAGCGAACAGCTGATTTGTAAAGTATAGTAAAAAATTAATTGGTTATTTTACGGAGTCTAAGACGGAACCACTGATGAAGTAACCGATATATCATGATTGTGAAAGGGAGAGAAGCGATGTACTTTATCTATGATCGAAGGTAGAAGATTTAGGCTATGTAGAAAGTCGTTTGCGTGAATTATCGCCTTAAACCAATTTATGTTCGATCCACTAGAGAAGTGGCCTCGAACTCATAGTCCTTAGAACAATCAGTTCTCGGTTCATTAAGCGGCAATCTCAAGTTTATAATCCTGACGATCCGTTTTTAGTCTTAAACACATAATCGATGGCGTGTATCCCTTATTGGAACTTAGAGAACACCTGATACCTTTCTGAGTTAGGTAGCAACTTGAACAGGTGATGTACTAATTAATTGGAGCAGTGCATAAGTGACATTTAATATCCACATGTTCCAATGAAAATATTAAAAAATTTCACAAGCACAGATCTAAAAAAATGTTCCTAAAAAATATTAGCATCTCAAATGACAATTAATAAATTTCTCTATGAAAACGGTAAATTATTCCAGAAAAATTCTTAAAAATGGCCTACTTTTCCGGCCGTCACAGTGGTGTTCCCCCTTAAAGTGCACTGTTCACAATGCATTCTACACGTGAGAGCGTGGCTTAAGACGCCTATGAACATTTACAAGTCTTCCTGGCTTCTCGCTATTTTCATTTACGTATTCATGAATGAAATATTTGATCGTGGCAAAGATTCTTGTGGATTTCATATAATAATACTAAATCACCATAACTAAGCAGGCACTCGAGCCACGCTCCGTTAACTCCGGCGCATTTCTGCCAACGAATAGTGCCTCTTTTAAATCCCGATTCAAGGAATTGTCTGTATATTTAATTCAACGGTTTCTGAATGTGTTTTCCACACTTTCGTGGTTAACCAGTCGCTTTTCTTTGAGAAAGTTGTTCGAATATCTGAATAGATTGATATCTGAGAGAGAAAGGTCTCATGAGGTGGGTCAGGAAGGACTTAACACAATTTCTGAAATTTTTTAAACATCTAGGCTTCTACGTGTACCTAATTTTTCAATGTCGCGGAACAAAATTACATTGTCAAGTTCATTCGAATATATTTCTGCCATGACACTTTGTTGGGAGTTTCAAAGAGTCATAAATTATTGTATTCTTAAAACACTAAATAACTAACATTTTACTTGTACCATCATTAACTAATACGAATTCCTCATGAAAGAACAAAATATCAATATCTTATAACGCTAAAAAAGAACTAAAATAAAAAGATACACAAATTTTAGAGATACCTACAGCAATTTCAGTCAGAATATTTTTCAGTATTTCTACTTCTTTTGCAAGATCTGAGGAGCATAAGCAGTGATATTAGTTTCACTACAGATTATTCCTATTATTCCTAATTCGCTCAAAATTGAGGTCCCAAAGTACCAAAGCTTCAAACATTACCTTCCCACATGAAAGCAACGCGATATTTTCTAAAACCCTACAATTCTTCATTAACTATTAAACAATATATATTTATAATACCATTAACTAAGTAGTATAGAATCGTCAATCAGGAAGAAGAAACGACGAAACACGGAAGCCCACCTGGGTCTCGATAAAAACCGAGAAAACGGTAGCAAATTAACGCTTTCCTTTCCCGTTTTATACATTTCCTCGACTCGAGCCCCATAAAAGTTCCCGTATTTGCAAACATACTCTCATAATCTGAACATCCTATTATTCCTTCCAATTAATCCAAAGAAAATTCAGCTGGAGCTCGCAAGCTCGGCGCCAAGTCACTGTTCCTCGGCTGATTAAGAGGCGACTGGGGGCAGATTAAAGAGTATCCACGAGACGGTGGATAAATAGTAAAGGGTAACAAAGGCGCGAAAACGTGAGTTACCGTGCCCCTGTGGACACAACTCGTTCGCCACACGCTTAACCGTAACGAAGGACACCACTTAAAAAAACTCGCGCGCCTCTCACTGGAATTTTCTCTAGAACCATTGGCCAAGTCCCTTTCATCGAGCCAATACCGCGGATAATAAGTGAAGTAACTTGAGTCACGGGTAAAAACGATACGTGGCCATTTTTACAACAGCAACGCTGGCCTTCAAGGTTGCAGCAGCGTTCGGCGCAGACATTCCTCCACCATTTTCCATCCAAGAATTGCACGTGATAGAAGGTATCGTTCCCCATCGCGGGAGATCGAGGCGTACAGTTATTAAGAAAAATACAACGGCGATAACCGGTGAGGAAATGGTAAAACAGGAAGGCAGATAGAGAAAAGAGCGCGTGTCGAGGCTGTATCTCGATCTATCGAGGTGGAATCAACGCCAGTTGGATGGTCCCCCGCAGCAGACGGATAAATAACCGTGGACAGGATACCTTTAATTATGCCCGTGCATATTATCTTCATTAACTTTCTATACGCCGCGAATTAACTAACCTTTCGAATGCTCTCGTGCGTCCGCGTACGCTAGAAAGGGAGATAGGGGGACTCGATAAGAGCTGTTGAGCCCAGTCGCTCGCCGGCCGATAACGAGGATCTTCTTTTTCTTTTTCCTTCCTTTCGTAGTCGGCTCGGGGTCTCGCGCGAGGAACACTGCGGGCAATTAAAAACTTTTTGCGAGATAGAGGAGATCGGGTGACGTTAACTGTTTGGGAAGCATTCTTTGTAAATTAATGGCGAAGAGGAGTGGCGTGGATAGGAAGTGGGATTGTCGAACTTCTTCCTCCCTGTCGTTGTGTTTGCTGGAGTTTGGGATATTAAGACAGACGCGGCGGAGATACAATAGTGTATAAGAAGATCTAACGCGATGGGGGTAATTCAGAGAAGAAAACAGAACTTATCTGCTGTAGTTGGTGGAAAGTGAAAACTGAACTGAATTTAGATGCGAGATAAATTCAATGAAATTGTTGCTTTCGTGTTTCTATGATTCATCGACACTTTCTTCAGAGGTGCCGACTGATACACGACTGATAAAACAAAGCAGACTTTAAAGCACCTAAAATCTGAGCCTTTCTAATATATAATTCAAAAATCTGTGATCAATTACAACTGAGGAGTGAAGTATCCTACTCTAGATTCTAGAACACTGCCATTAACTTCTCTATTTTCGTTGGCGCAGAGTTACAAATCAGCAGAAACCCCGCATCTTTCAGAATTAATGAAATATCGATTGCTTCTTCTTGGGTTATAGTATTCCCTTCGAACTTCCAAGTGATCCAATATCTGAGACCAGAACGTCGAATCCTCGACGACCCTCTTTTCCCTTAAACATCGTCGATATTCCCCAAGGAACTTCTCGGGATCGAGTGCTCCTTCAATCTCAGTATTACCACACGAAATTTCCATGCCGATTAAACCTGGTACCGGCGTGCCACGTTTCCCAAGCGAGTGCTTTCACTTTTCCGTAATAATCAGCCCGAGTTTATATCATTTCACCGCGACCGGGTTCTGAATCGCGCATTAGGGTGAAAGTATCTAATTTCAATGGAAAAATTCCCGTCAGACACCGGTGCGCCCCGTTCCCGTTCGAGGCTGCTTCGTTTTGTCAGCCGTCGTTATTCGCTGCTTAACGCCGTTCTCGCGCGCGTAATTCATCGTTACACGCTCGCTCTGTCGTTAGCTGGGAATTGTCTTGCCAACGAGGGAGGCGAGCACCTCTTGCACGCGGCTTACGCTGGGCCACGGAAACGGGCTATCTGGAATAAGACATCGAACGATGCTCGTCATTGTTGGGAACGCGAATCCGCGGTTAAACCGTGTAAAGGCTTGAGAAACACGCGGTTTCAAGCGGTTTGCGTCACACGATACGTGCGCTATTTAGTTACCTTCGTGTTCCATTCCTGTACAGTTTGTGGCAAATGTTCTGACCACAAACTGCATGGTTGAATCGTTAAAAGATTCTTGGAGGTTTGTTGAAAAATATTTTTCCCAAGATTTGTTTCAATCTTGAAATTTTAAGTTAAAGATATTCTTTTATCTGTGCGTATTCTTCTCGGTGAGGGGATAAAAAGTTCTTAAGGAACCACGTGTCGCAAACGAACCGTTTTTTTGTTAGGTTTTGTATGGAAACGGTATGTTTGCGGTAAACAGTTCTTTTTGGATTTTTATCCTGTTGTGGAGTAGAATATGTAAACGTTAAGAATTGTCGATCTTGGATTTTAAGGTTAGAAGGAATTTTGCTGCAGGTTCTTTTAAATCTGTGACCATTCCTTTTCTAACATCCTGTAGTGCGTGTTTGTGGGTGGATTCAAGGAAGCACGTGAACGAAAGGAAACTTTTCCCAGGGAAATCGAGGGAACAAGCGTAAGATGCAGAGTAATACTTAACGCATTTGTTTCTGGTGAATTCCATTCACGGAGTATTTTAATTACGACTATTGTTTAGGGTATAGTGTAATATTAAAAAGACCATTGAAAACAAAAGGACATAAAATTCTTTTAACAAGAATAATCCTTGGAATATTCTTTATGAAGATCTACTTTCAACACCCAATTAAATATGGAGGGCTCAGAAGCCAATTAGCGTAAGTCCATTAGCATTAAAACCGAGATTTACACTGTTTGTTCTCTGAATTATTTTGCCTATTAATTCTGTGGTCAACTTAAGTACCGTCATTTATTGCTTACGTATAAGAATAATGAATTGATTTATGAACTGAAAGTTTTACCAATAAAGAGGTTTTCAAACTACGTAATTTATTTTCAAGGAGAGTTTCACTTACACTGATTGGCTTTTGGGCATCTGTACAATAATCCTTTTAAAAATCAGCTTACTGTTTTCCCAGAAATAAAAACGTTTAATAGTAAACAATAGAATATCTTCTTTCCCAGAGTAAGTAACTTAGTTTCAAAACTTTAGCGACCACTTATTACGTATTAATTATCCAATAAACTGGTCCGAGATTCGAGTTTAGGTTGCCACCGTAATATCTCTTACGAAGGCGAGCGTGTTACGACCAGCGCAACTCGTGAAACATTTCGGCGTTTTATTTGCAAGTGACACTTGTCGCGTTAAGTAACTATAGCCGCGCAGATTTGTGGCTGGTAATTGGCAATTAATGCGTAGACCCGAGTAGCCGCTGCACGCAAGTGGAAAGCGAAAGGCCGATGGAAACAGAGCGTAACCGTTCCGTGAGATCGTGAACGCGATTCGCTGAAAACCGGGCTCCGAACGTTATCGTGCATTGGCTTTTCTAAACGGCACCGGGATACCTGCCTTTCGAACAGGAGTCTGCAGGAAGTATTTTTCCTACCTCCCAGGAGCTGGTCTAACCTCCCTGGCGCGGATTTTTCCCGGCAGAAATGTTCCTGCGGCGTCTGTAAAAATCTACCGGTTCGTTACAAATTTCGTCTCGTGTCAGTTCCACGCTGCTCCGCTTTGACGTGGAAAAAAAAAATAAATGCAAAGGACCTGATATTCTGTTATGTGCATTTTCCCATTTTTGGTTTATTCTTCCCACCGGAAATGAATGAGAAATAATATTTGTTGGAACTGACGGGAATTGAGAATATTTCTTTCGAGAGCTTCTATACTCGGTGAATTTGAAATACGTACTAAAACAGAAGTATTAAATATAAAGTATTATATGCGTGTGGCTTGAAAGTGATTAGAAGATCTCATTACAAAACGATTCTGAGACGAGTTCATTAGGAAATCTATGCATTCTTGCAGCGAGCACGTGGTCGAGAGTTCAAAAATGTTTAGAGTATTTCAAGGAGGGTTGTGATAATTATACGTCGTTATGGTGCAAATAATTAATAGCTATTAGTCATGCTTGGCGTTCAGTGAAATGAGAAACAATGAAATTAATGCGCCGTGGAACGTGTGTGTTCGTTACTAGCCACTGCTGCGTTTGAATAGCAGAAATATTTACTGTAGCGGGTGGATCGTCTTTAATCAACAGATTCGAATTGATTAAGAAACTATTCATAACATCCTGTGATAATTCATACCATTCTTCTAGGAATCTTCTATAGATATCTATCTATTCCAGTTAATAATCCACTTAAAAAGAATGCTTAGTGCCAATGAAAAGAATTAATTCGATTTTTCGAGCTGGTTAATGGTCGACCGGACCGATGACACATATTTTTGGAAACTGTGACGGAGATGGAAGTAGCGCACGAAAGGGAAAATGACCGTGCCAAATTGAATCCTCTGCATTCAGCGAGCGTAACAAGATAATGAAAACGATCGGAAGCGAACGGTTGTCGCAATTAATTTCGACTCGACGGACGCGTGATTCAACTTTCTGCACGTAACTGAATTTTCACGGTGCTCCTGTACGCTTCGATCGCTCCAGATCGAAGTTTTATCCAAGTTATTAAAATACATCGAATGTAGGAACATATCTGTTAAATTTAGTAAAAACACTCGGGTCTAATATATGCAGATTCACGAACTCCTTCATTAAAATATCACAATTTTAAGAAAGAAAAAGAGGTCCTGTGTCGATCCTAAGATAAATGTCTCTTTTCTTAAAATTGAAACAAGAGTCTTTGAATTTTTGTAATATATTACACCAGCTGTTTTGAGTGTCGGTGCTAATAGCAGTCATCTGCTAATTTATTGTAGTATGGAATGTAAATAATGATAGAGGTAAAATTAGTGTACTTATTATTTAGTATGTTAGTATTATTATTAGTAATGTATTATTATTTAGTAATTATTTACTAAAATTTTACTAGTTGTCCAACTAAATAGATATTCGAAATTTTGAATGAAATTAAGTCTAATGTCGTGCCAGACACATTTGAAGAAGACGCTTTCTCAATGCCCCACTAATCTTCCTTGACCTCCCATAAATCTGGCTCTGTGTCCGCAAATTGGATAAATCACAGCAATCAAGCCAACAAGTTTATCCGTTCGATTGATCTTTTCCCTGTGAAACGAATCGGTGACCTACTGTAGATCCACCAGCTAACTCCGTCACAGTGTACAGTTGATCCGCTGTTTCAACGATGTGAATGACTTTCTTCCATTCATCGTGCACCGGCGCGAAAACAATGGATCGCCGATTGCGTGGGATCGCACCGATTATGTGAGATCGCGCTATCCATTTAATCTTCGCTTTTACGTAATACGTTGCGCGTATTGTCCTTTCATTTCGACGGATCTGTCGCTCGTGTTTCCTCGAAACGAGCAAAGCCATTAGAATTAAATAAGGGTAGTGTTTATCTAGGAGTGGTGACGCATCTACTGCGCATTCCCAAGTAGAAGATTCGAGGTTTAGCAGAGGTCCTAGTATCGAAGTATATTCCATTATTTTTTAACTATATTGTCGACTTCTAAAACAGTGTTTCCCAATCTTTTTTGAGTCGCGATCCCCTTTTATAATATTCAAATAACCTGCGAGCCCCCACCCTTCATACAATTGTTAAGGTAAATTTAATAAAGTAAAGAAAAACATTAATTATAGGTATTTCAGAATATAATTCTAACTTAGTATTATTAAAAAAAACTGGGGCGACCCTTCAGAGGACACTTCGCGACTCACAGATTGGGAATCACTGTTCTAAAAGATATTATTATTATAGATTCGCCTTCATCTTGCCTCGTTAACATTGCGAATTCATTAGTTCTAAATGAATGGACTTTGCTCTTGAAATGCTTTTATAAATACATTATGCATGTACAGTGCATTGACACTTGCGCACAGATAAACTAAGCAAGAGCTATAAATAATGTGCTAGTCAATATTCTGAACGTATCTCTTCCAGGATATTTAGTTTAGTCTGTAACAGAATCCTCATTTTTCATAGTACTTTTTTAATCGTATCTGATAGTGGTCAAACACAAAGCTCAGTGATTTATCATTGTCCCGGGCGGGCCAGGTAGCTGAACGCCTTCCTAAATCTTTTCCCCCCGAACACAAATTCTAAGCTGACGTACATTCCCCAACCAATCATACACAAATACAGTTAATAAAAGGACAGCAGAGTCAATGGCAGAAGTTGCACTATACTTCCATTGTATTTGTTTACATTTTTACTTAAGTGTGTGTGTGTTACTTGAACCTATATGCGAAGCAGTTCATTAGCCCATCTGTGTCATATATGTAGTTTAAAAGTGTCCTAAAACTTTGTTTATTTAACATACAATAGCAGTGAAAAGAAAGGTTTAACTGCGAATGGTGCCAGAAATAAGAAATAATTATACCTTAAAGTTTATGATACTTGCATAATACTTGAATCCTACTATTAAGTTTGTTGTACAACCATGTAAAGATATGAGTTTTGAACGTTCCTTTGACCAGCACAGTAAATGCAACTGCATTCAGGTATTTTTCACACGAGACACTTTTGTGGCTTGCGACAGGTAATTTCAACATAATTCCACACCTCCTGCCGTTCTATTTTTGTTAAACGAGTGCTATTTCTATCGAGTATATAAATTGAAAATACTAGTCGCGAGCTGCAGAAGTGCCCGCGTGAAAGGGGCTTTAATGCAGCGCAGTGCATGCTGCCTGAAACGTTTTTTAATTACTACCTCTGCTGTGCAAGGATTCACAGTGTCCTAGGATTATACTTTAATACCCTGCGTTTACTGCACAAGAGCGTTACTTTCCTTTGGGACGAGGGGTTACTTTACCAGTGTGCATGTGCAAGGAAAAAAGTTTCAAAAACTTCTGGGATGCAGCGACTGTACGTTGTACAACACTCGCACATATATCGGAAGTGCTTTGTTCATAAATTATTAAAAATTCCCAAGCACAGTCGTAATAGCAAAAATGCCAGACATGAAATCTCTAAGTTTGTCTTCAAACGTCAAACTTCAAATTCGCCCTCTGAAATATCAAACAAGTTTTAATATTTATAGTATTTACTCTAGAATATATCTGTGATCGTCGGAGCATTATTCTATTTGCGGTCCATTTGTCCAGATCGAATTGACCAGGAGATTACGCCACTCTTACTGCTTGATAAAATCATATCCTGTACTCGATCGATCGCGGAACGACCCGAGCGGGTGCTGGCGTAGTTGGCGCAGAGGTATCTGGGCTTGCGATCGCGCGAGACGAAGGAACGAATTGCGTTTTCCCTCGTTTTACAAGGCGAGGCAAGGAATAATGGTCGATACGTATCAAAGAGTATGTACATGCATCGATCGCGGTGTTTCTTTTTTCAATCCGAGTGCTGACGAAACAGGATGCAACAGCCGGCAGGCAGCGCAGGCGTAGGTTTCGCTCGCACTTTCTTGGGCGAAGATTTCGTTTAGAGATCCACAGGCGTTGCGGTGTGCATATAGAAATTTAATGATCGTGATCGATGTCGATTAATTGCGCACTAGTCGTGTGGCATGACACGTCCAGGTGAAAACGTGTACCAGCGCCTTAAACGGTTGTTAGGAAACCACGCGTGAATATAAAGCGGGGGCGGAGGAGCGCCCGACACGAAACTTCTATTTACACTTTCTTGAATATGAACGCTACGGAACGAGCCGCGAAAACGTCTTGTATAGTGGGTTACGAGAGCGGAGCGGTGAAAACTGAAATTAATTTCAAGTTTAATCGCTTGGAAATTTAATCCTTTGGGAGTTCAATGCTGTGCAAGTTCAACCCCCTGCGAGTTCAACGCATTTCAAATTCAATCCCTTTGCTAGTTTAATATTTTGCAAGGTCGATACTTTGGGAGTTCAATCATTGGGGAGCTGAATTCATTGGGAGTTCAAGCCTTTGATAGTTCAACCCTTTATGAGTTCAGCCCCTTGGGAGTGCAACACTTTAAGAGTTCAGCCCTTCGAGAGGTCCACCGTTTGAGAGTTCAGCCCTTTGAGAGTTCAGCCCCTTGGAAGTTCAGCCCTTTGAGAATTTACGCTTTTAGGAGTTCAAGCCTTTGGGAGTGCAACCCTTTCAAAACTTAACCCTTTAAGAGATCAGTCCTTCGAGAGGTCAACCGTTTGAGAGTTCAGCCCCTTGGGAGTTCAGCCCTTTTGAGAATTTACGCTTTTAGGAGTTCAAGCCTTTAGGAGTGCAATCCTTTCAAAGTTCAAACCCTTAAGAGCTCAGCGCTTCGAGAGGTCATCCTTTTGATATTTCAACATTGGAGGCGTGTAATCCTGTGAGAGTGCAGCCCATTACAAGTTTATGGCTGTGCAAAAGCAACTCATATCAAATTTACCGAACGTTGCTCCACAGTGATCGAAACTGTAGTAGACTATGAAACTTAGAGATTGCGGTATTGTGCACGTCTGTACATTGTATATACATTGGTTATGTATTTCAAGCAGAATGTATAAATTTGGTGTTTGTGTCTATGGATACACGAATTCTATGCATGACAAAGTTCCGTTTAATTGGAGTAACCATTGGGCGGTTTGTGGCTGTGCTCACGGGTAAATAAATATATATATCTACAGCCGTGTATACACGTTCGTTAATTAATGACCAACATTTCTCGAATGTTTACGAGCAGAATCACGAGAACCCTTTTGATATTTTTAATTAACGAATTTCCCGGCATGCAGCATGATTCGCGTTGGTCGATGCAATACCGAGATTCGCTTGTGTCATCGTAATTAGAAGGTTTCCATTAATTTTCACTCATATGTTACAAAAATTCTTCTGTTGCAGAAATCTACATTTCGAAAATTCATATTTACGAGAATGTATAAATCTCCTATTTATAATTTAATGTATAAATCCGATTTTTATATATTCGTCTATACATCTCCTTAAAGCAACAAAAACTATAAAAAAAAAATTTAAAAAATAATTCCAATCACATCCTTTTACAATTCACACTTCACAACTCGAACTTCACATTTCCTACATTTAATATATTTCCATCCAAAAAATATTAAGTATTTTCCTCGAATCACACGAGGTCTTGCCATTAAATCCATTTTATATACTGTCTACCAGTTAACAAACAACTCTGTACCAACATTACAACCACCACTGCCCACTATTCTGCACCACGCCAATAGGTTCGCGAGTCGCTGCAAGCGCGAGGGATATGCAAGCGCGTTTTATGCCAGCCACTATTCCCAGCTCTGAGTGGGGTCGTTTAATTGAAAACTCCCCATAATCCCTGGATACCAAAGTTTTCGATGGCACTTGCATCGGTCTGCGCGCCGGGGATATCCGCAAGATATTTCGAGACTTTCGTACACAGAGGAGCTATAGATCTAGCCACTGCTCGGGAAATTTGAAATGGTTTTAATGGAAGCTCTGAATGAAAAGGTACAGCTGCAGAGGAATACAGTTTCAAATGAACAGTTTGGCTGGCATCTATACCACCTAGTGGACAGTATTTAAAATTTCAAATCTGAAGATGAATTTTTCTTACGATATCGTTGAAAGTAATTTGATTATGCATTCAAAAGAATATACCAATATATGGTATCTCAAATCTTTATTATTGAATATTTAAAATTGACTATAAATATTACGGTATTAAACTCAAGTTTTTTAACGTATCTATATGATGTCTGATTAATTTTGCTAAGATAATTGCTTGATTTATAATGGCTCGGAAGTCTCGTTTCCTCTGATTGCTTGATCAATGGTTCATTAAATAATCTAACTGATTCTCTGGACAAGGTGGTATTTACAAACATCATTCGTTTAAATATGAATTGTTAACGGAAGTGTTCTAGAATAAATGGCTGCTATAAATACACCTGAGCGCATGTATTATAGGTTAAGGTTCATTAGGAAGGTTTATCAGTGGGAGATTGTGGAGATAGGAGAGCGAGGGGTTTAATAATATCTTCGGCTGAACTTAACGAGGTTAAAGTAGCATCCAGTGTTTCCTTACTTTATTCATGGAGAACTCCAAATACTGCTCCGCGTGGACGCTTATAAAATGTCATGCAATTTTCATCACAACCCTGCGAGGAGCTTGAAATAATTCAAATAACCAAAATACAAATTTATGCAAATAAATAATTACAGAGTATCCACTTAAATTAAGTAATCAGGAATGAAGGATTCAGTAAAAATCCTACCAAAGCAATATTAATATTTAAAAGAAACTACATCGTACTTTCTTCAAAATGAAAATGAACTCAAACTTCTGTTCAAACAATTAACACAGAATTTTCTCACAACTATACACATATTCAAATAAAAACTGTTCTTTGAAGAAAATCTTCACAAAAATTCACACTGCTGGACATAATTTTGAGTTCATTTCTATCTCCAAGAAGCTTGATGTACTTTTTTAAGAATTCATATATCTTTTATTCTTTTAGCAGAGCTTTACCATATTCTTTATTTGTGTATCGCCAATGAGTCTCAGAATATTTGGTTACTTTATTTTGAGGATGAACCACTTCTCGAGATATTAATACGTACTCGTACTTCAACTTCCTTCGAGCGACATCCTTTTCGTATTTCAAGCAACGTGCCTATTTTCACTGGCCCCAGATCTAGGTCGTTATAATTCGCTCTTAACGGCCACGTAAGTACGATCGTGCGTTGATCTTAATATGCATAGCTTAATGTGCCAGACTGCTGGCTGGTCTATCGCCTTTGAGTCGCGTTTTGAATGAAAAGCAATACGCTCCGCTAACGAAGGGAAAGTTATGACGATTTTAGGTTGCTCGCGAGACTGTGTGCGTCGACTCGTCTGTCGCTGGCATTTCGTGTGCCATTTTTTCGGTGGCCTCCACGTACGTGAGGAGTTCCAGTCGATTTCGTTTGTGGTTAATAGAATTTCTTTCCGGCGCCTCGTGTCAGTTATAAATGGGCCTAAATAAGGTACACTTTCAAATGTTGCTTTGGGAGTACTTGCACTCACACTAATAGCCATTTACTTAAATTTCTATCTCGCGTTTTATCGTTTGAATACCTACTCACGCAGCTCTGCAGGAAAACTGACGTGAGTTTTAGTAATACCGAGTGCATCGCATAATTAACACATTATTTACAGTAATAAGAGTAATGGCATCGTGCAGCGTTGGAATCCTTAATGAAACATAGGGAAATGCAATTATGTTCCCATTATGCATTTCGAATTCTACGGTAAATTTAAATTCCCTAACTTTTATTCACCAAACAACAGGTTCACTTGAAACTTCCAACAATTTACTGAACATCTCATCGAATATAATTGCAATTAAAATCTGACTTCGTAACAGCGGCTTCAGGTACTCTTACCAGAACAAGTCACCTTAAGCCCTTTCCACACGGGACGTTTTTATAATATTTATTTAGTTGCAATAAACTCTTTATTAAATTAGGAACTGATATGAAACCAAGTAGAAACTAAAAATTCTACTTCTTTTTAATAACTCCTCCTTGCCAACAAATTATTAAAAAAGTATACTCCAGGGAAAAACTCTAGGAACTATTAACACAAGACTAAGTATTCTTAGAGATCAGTATTTCAAACTTATTCACTTATAAAAAATAAGACTGAAACCCCGATCACTTCGATACCAAGAATGCCTGTACAACAAATTATTAAGCTACAATCTTCAATCGCGGCACCGGCGCGTTGACAGCCCGCACAGCTCGCATGTGCACGATGCACCAGTCACGGGCCGCAGAAGTGTCAAGCACGGAATGGCCCTTACGCCGCAGGAAGCGTTCTAGGGGAATCCAGGGGAGGCGATTGATCGTGCCCGTTGCTCGTTCGCGTAAACGCGCTCCGTTGCAAAAAACTTTCCCCGCTTTAAGAGGCAGCAGCAATTTCTCGGAGGCTGCCCCACCGCGGCTTTCGCGGTTGCAGTTTCTAAGCACGGCCGTCGCCCAGCTGAATTTCCACCAGCGTCGGCGGGGAAAAACTCACGCTGATCGCGAGCAGCACGTAACTGCGTTAACGAGCACGCGACGAGAACGCTCGCGCGTTTCCAGGCCCTTGTTCCCCGACTGAATGAGGGGCCTTCTCCCCTCGCGACGCGTTTCAAAGCTGCGCAAAGCTTTATTTACGACAGCGGGACCGTCGCGACTTTTTAATTATTTCGAGGGCGTGAAACAAACGTTTTCGTGCGCGCGTCTAAGTAGAATGAATGGCCTACACTCTGCTCGCCACTTCAACGAACCCACTTGGCGAATGGGCGAAGATGGTGATTATTAAATGAATGAAACGAAACGGCCGCTTATTTCTTCCGCCACGGAACGAGGCAGGGCAGATGAAAGGGGAGCTTCGCGATGCCTTTGGGCGACGGGTTGGTTCGAGTCGGGTAAGCTTCAGTATTCCGTGCCGAGGGGGAGATCTTTGACTAAAATTTGTGTTTCAGTTGATGATGGCTTCTGAATTGTAATTGTAGACGTTGGAAGTTTTGGCATTAGTCGCGACAAGAAGATATTTTTTTAAGAAACTTTGTATTTAGTGGAGTTACTGCGCTGAGGTAATCTGATTTGAATTTTATTTGAAGAAATTATGCCCATTGTAGATTTATCATTACATATACTAGAATGATAGTTTGTGTATTTTTCAGTGATATACACTAGACTAAAGAGGAAAGAGAGTTCACAGGAAATTTTCTTAAATAAAATTCATCACATATACTTTCCATTTTAGTCCACAAAGGCTGCACGCAAATAGCAGAGAATTCTAACCAGATCCAGAAACTGTCACATTGCACTCTGAGCTCTACAAACCCCAATTCAACTGTCCAGACTGACGCACAAATTACATTTCACTTTGTACATCAAGGTGGACTAAAAAAGTCTTACAAGCTACAAACAATCGATTACGTGTGTCGACATAACTCATAAGCCTCATTATCCACAAAAACAATTTGCGCAAAGAATGGTGAGCCACTTTCCTCGAGCCAATCTGCATACTAAACTTCTCCCTCCTCTCAGTCACCATTTCATTCTTTCCAATTCCACGGTATCTCTTCCCAGGCATCCTGTGCCATTTGATCTTCAATCGGCAGTCAAGGCACCGCGTAAAAGGATGGTAGAAATAACTCCGTGTCGACGAACGCCGGTCTTCGCCATGCCAATACGTATCCACCGTTTCCTGCATGGCGTTCGATGACTATTCGTCAGCGTTCGGGACGGTGACTTCAATTGCTTAATTAGACCAGCTCGGCACCGGTCGAGTGGGCATTCATCGAAAATCCGCGGCACAATTGAATTTCACCTAGAGCTCGTCAGCAAGTAGGTCGACGCACGTTCGAATTTTCGCCTCTCTCGCGCGTGCCCGATAAGCGAATCGTGTCTGTTCCTGTCAGAACTCAACGGGGAGTTAGTTATCGGATCCGACCGTGAGACGCGGGGTTCTACGAAAAATATCGTACCGGCAAAAAAGGCCTGCTCAATCGCTTGTCACGCCTCGTCGCGTCCATTCTTATCTCTGTCGAATACAGGGAGCTGCGTAACTGGCATTGATGGAATATTTGCTTCGTGTTTCACACGACGTAATGCAGTATGCTTTGTAGTTTATAGTAAGTCTGGCGAAAGAAAGTCATGTACTTATCAGCGTTGTTATTACTTATGGGTTGTGATCTTTTTCTTTTTCAGTATCAAACAGCTGATTCAATATAAGATCCAGGGAGTTTAATCTTTGAAGCATTTATGAGCTCAGCTCAAATCGATATATTCATTTCATTCCTACAGAGGAATCCTACTCCTTTTAGGAGTTCCCTTGTACTTGGTCCATTTTCTATGCCCGAGTAATTCACTTCTAGTATTAATATGTATTCTTATATGTCTTCTTTAAGAAAGTGGTATTCGTGTACCTTTAGCACCTATACAAATTCTTCGGGCGATATGTTTACTCCATCTTGCTTTCTCTTCTCCTATGTTTTTGAAAGTTTCTTAATACTTAAAAGGAAGGATTAATTGATAATTAATACAAATACATACAAGTGGTGGATTAAATTGAAATACAGGCATAAAAATTCGGGAGAAAACAAAGTTTTTGCACATGGTGGAATTCAGGACCAGGACATAAGTTATAAAGTAAACATTACAGTTTCGTAGCCACACCACAAAATCTGATACGGAACCTTAACACTCTATACCGCAGCGGGCGATACTTCATAGAACCCAACGATAACACCACTACAATACTAACTAGTAATAGAGCAAATTTCAGAAGGAACAAAATAAATTGCCAAAGTACTTTACTGTTCATAAATGTACCGGTGATTAATTTAATTTAATTTAATTACAAACGACGGGTTAGAGAACCCTTTGGTACAATTAATTACAAATGAGGTAGAAAGACGGACGCACAGTAAGAAAAAAAGAAACGGGAGAAAAAAGAAAATGCATGAATATATAATATAAATCATTCAACGCAACGAACGTAAAAGTTTTGTACGGATCTTATCTATGGAAACAGAGGAAAAGTCATGTTGATCGTGATAAGAATTACCAACACGCGATCGATGCAATTATGTTTACCATAGAGGGTTCGATGAGATTTTACATTAAGAAGAAACTAGTGTAAGTAAAAAATCTACAGAAATTGAATTCATCACTTACTTCGTGTTACACCACCTTCAAATCTCTCAAATTTTAATCTACACCACTTTCATAAACACCGACACAAATATTAAGACACCTACTCTGTGTGGAATAATTATGAAGAGCTTTGCAAATTTATTGACGAACTCTTTCAAACCTTTTTGGTATTTTAAATTAAAATCAGTGCATAGTCTATACTAAATATCAGATTTTCTGCAAATACACCAGCTGTCCTAATACTTATGCGCAGCAGTGTACACATAGTGGGGCAGTTACCATGAGCCGAAATGGCCTCAGACACCAGCTCTTCGCGTTCGCCGTCCACGGGTTGAGCCATGACCCGATGAGTCAATATGAATAAAAAAAAAAATGGCCATAAACAACAGGAAGTGGTATAGGAAAGCGCAAACTCGGAGCCCGATAGGTCGCGGTCGACCTATCGATTCCACCCATTCGTATATTCCGAATGAACGGCCTCCATCGATGCGTTAATAATAACGCGCGGCTCGATGTATTCGCATGAATTCAAAACCTGCCTCTCTCGGTTTGTTTGCGACTGGATAGATTTATATAATACCGTGGGCATCGACAGAGGACTTTGCCGCGGCGGGAGTCAAACCCCCCTCCCTCCTTGATCGACAATTCCTATCGCGAGAAAAACGGTTTCCCGTTTTCTTAAGGGGCAGGGGGGGAGGGAAAAAGAGAAACGTTTCTTCCTTGAAGGATGCACGCCATTGAAATTCGATTTAGAATCGATTCTAAATCCCTTTTCAAACCTCCCCCTTTCCAGCGGTTACAGGGGTTCCCGTTATTTCCTGTTTGATGTAGTAACGAAGGGGAGGGGGGAATAAATATGAGCCGAAGGATGTGTGTGTGGGAAGTTGGACGGTAGGTCACTACCTAAACACTTTTATCCTTTGTAAGTACAACTCCCACACTCTTTAAAAAGTGTTGCCATCGAAAAGGGACATTATTCACGCGCCAGAAATGTATTTTTCTCCTTGAATTTGTAAAATGATGTAATCGAAAGTAAACTTCAGCTGACACGTCAATTACTGTCGAGCACTTGCGCTGCTTTTCATTGATTGCCTATTGGTGGTAATTGCGGGGCAATTAAGTGGACACACAGCAAAGAGCTATCCATCGTTAATGCAAAATACACGATTACAATTTTGAGTGTTGACTACTTTAAAAGAGTTGCTTTTCACAATGTGTAAAAGCCGAACGATTTTTCTTGCAAAATGAATGGAAAGGAATCCAGTTTCAACATTAACATATTAAGATTGTGCCATTGATCTAGATATGCCTATTCTAGTAACACTGCAATCACAAAAGATTAAAAATAATAGAAGAAAATTCAGCAAAAAAAATTCTAAAAACCCTGTTCGACCGTTAGCAAAAGTTATCGAAGCCCCGGAACACCTAAAGCCGCGAGCCATGGTCGATGAGGACGTGCCTTTAATTCCGTAGCAGCCGAAGCGAATTTTAAAAGAAATAAAAAAAAGTTGGAAAAAATAAATTAAAAAATCGGACAAAACAGGACCAGAAATTGCACGACAACGAGAATTCGTGGGAAACTGTTCAGCGGTAGTGCGCGTTGTTTCAGCTGGATGATATCGGCGAACTCTTGGAAACGCACAGAAGGGGAATTTATTCCTCTCGCCCATAACCGGCACCGAACGCCTCGACGCGGATGATAATTGAGCCTCTATGAAGCCAATCTGATCAACTCGATAAAATAAAAAAAGCACTGATCACGGGCCCTGGTACAGAAACTCGAAAAATTTACAGAAAAGTGACCAACCAAGCTGATAGCATAGGTTTTACCAATTTGACTAAAATTTCGCGTGCAGTTTCCTTTTCACGTTAGAGCGTGACCATTTCAACACTGCTATAGCCTTCATTTAATTTATTAGCAACAACTTCCTTTTGTTTTTCTCAGTTGTACAAGACTTCTCAAAAAGATGAAGACTCCAGTGGGTCAAATAAAGTCCCGAGGAATCCTAAAACTAGGTCACCAATCCTAGACGTACCTGATTAGAAATTAATTAATTATCATGTATACACATGAATGACGTTACTGCATAAATTTTAATTAGTTTGCCAGTGTAACTTCGACGTTCAAAGGGCAGAACTTTGAAGCCATTTTCTCCCAAAGTTCCCAGTGCTGCTCTCCGCGCTTTTATCATATAATTACACACGTTGTGTATTAACTGAAGCTCAAAATTTCAACCAAATAGGTGCCTCGAACCTGGTCGACTGCTCTTTTGAAAGGTCGCGATTGAAAATGTGCTATGAAAATTCGAGGCAAGGGAAGCGAAAATAGGGACTCTTTGATAGCAGTTATACAGTTATAGTAGAATGGAGAGATAACAGTGTTCGCGTGAATTGTAGCCATTTATCTGGAGTGGATGGCGGAAGAAAAATAGGAGAGATGGAGGACAGGAAGTTCGGCGAAGGAATTCATTGCCCGGGGCGCGCGACGGACTCGCCCGATGATATTACAGTTTGAATATCGTAAATAGAAGACGCGAGCGAACCGGAAACTCTGTTCCCCGCCTTCGTGTATGGTCATCTAGGTTGCATCGCGAGTGTTACACATTTCGCCTCGCCTTGTCGCTCGCGTACGCGTGCCGGTTGCTCGATACGCGAGCGAAAACGCCTGTGCTACGTTTCCACGCGGTACGAATCGCCTTGGTGTGCCTGTGCAGGTCTTTGAGGTACTGGAAATAGTAGATTGTATTGAAGTTTGAGTGAAATTGGAGGAGAAGTAAGTTTGTGGAGTAGAGGTGAGGGAAACTAGGCTGTTTGAAAATTTATATACTCGTAAATGAATCAATGGAATTGGAGCACATTGGATTTTACTGGAATTCAGTTAATTACTCAGGTGTAATTAATTCAAACAACTTTGGAATTTGAAAAGGTTTAGTGGGACTCAAGTTTAAATTCACTCCAAGTTGATGCTAAAAACTAACAAAAAATAAAACACATTGAAAAGTGGTAACTTTTTTGTCTGCTATTGTAGGTACCTTAATATTTTTTACAACAAATAAAAAGTAGATACTTTACGTCCACACCTACGAAAAGAGTATTAAGATTATACTCTTGTTTAATAATCTGTGTCTGTTTAAACGTGACACTGTCTACATTTTGCAAACCGCTTAATTTCTTTTTCAACCGTTTTCCCTCGTTAGAAATTGCGAACCAGCCAGTGTGGCAAAGCGAATCGCAGTCGTTCGTTTTTGTTGAAACCATATAAATTTCTACCAAATCGCACGCTCACTTCTGGTAATGTACCTCGTTGAACGAACCGCACTCGCGCTCGCCGATTTGTCGCGGCCGCGTGAATGTCGAAACACTTTCCAGCGGACCACCATCCGCGGAAACACGAGAAATATGCACGTATCTAGCGCTCGCACCGAGATCTAACACACTTCCAAGAATTTTCTCCAGCGCGATTAGGAAAAATCGCTCGGCGCGCGGAACTCGATCAATGAACTCTCGATTCCTATCCGTCTCTATCAGACCTTCGCGACGACCATAATTAGGTTCTACTGGCGCAGGAACGTTCCTTCTCCCTTCCTACGAAAACCTTCCACTTTATTTTTTCTTCTTTATTTTCTCAGCAATAATAATATCATAGATTTCTAAAATTCTTCTAAAGTAAAATGTCGATCTATTTTCTCTAAAATTGAAAAGTAAAGGGTGATTTTTAAACACAGAGGCTTGAGCAAACTTTAAGAACAATTCACTTTTTTCCACGTAGCAAATTAGGAATAACTCATATGTGAGTTGTCATATTAAATTAATTTCTAAACTGTCTCAACTTTTGTAAATTAAAATATTTTAGAATATTTCTCGGAAGGGCGGCAGAAGCTTGTTAACCCAGCGGCGCTAAATTTCCAAAGCCGCCCCTGACAATACCATTACACGGGAAATTAACATCCCAGAAAATTTTTCATTCTCAAGATTACACCTTTTATCACCCCAGAGGGACTAACCAATTACTAAAACTACTTAGTACAGAAACGAATCTCTGTTCTTCATTAAAAATCACTTATCTTATAATCCCACAAAGTCCAAAGACTTATAACTTTTAATTTTCATAACTACTTTTTATCAAATTCTGATGTTACTGGGGGTATATTATTACAGTACTCGTTTCTCTACAACCCCGTGCTCGAATCTCATTTCTACTAACAGAGAGCTCTTTCAAAACAACGACCTCCCTTTGTAGGATAAATAATAGTTTAACCAAGATTTTATTCTTCTTAATCCACGTGTGTTTATTGAAACAACGAGTTGTTGAAGAAAACAGGGGTGGGAAATAGTACGAATGTGTGTGTTGAATTGGATCCATGGTCGAATCAGGGCTGGAAACAACGGCATCGGAACGTAATGGGCGAAAATTGCCCCCGAAACAACGGACACGTACGTCGGGCGTAACAAATTGCACGGGGTAGCCTATAAACGTCTCTCAGATTGCCATTAGAACCGCGATATTCGCCGAGTGTAGCTGGAAAGTGCAATAACTGGACCCGCGTAGGGCTCACGTTATCTATGGAGACAAGTAGCTTATACTTTAAGACAAGTAGCCTCTATAGATGACGCTGCAGCTTTGGAAACAATTGACATAAGTAAGACAAAGTAACGCTGTACGTGTCTACTTCAAACGAGACCACGTACTGTTCGAAGAATTATAGAGGGAAACGACTTGCAACGTGGACTATCTGTATTGTGTATGGAGGAAGTGCATGGTGCCCCATTTAAATCGATTCATGAGAATATCTTTAGAACTACTTGTATCGAGAAATGTTTCGGATAGGAATTGAATAGTTTCTAGGGGAGCATAATTTCACGATAAGAGTTTTCTTATGGGCAAAAGTGTGGAGGACAAGTTTCCTTCGTTTCTTTAGATGGAATTGAGGACCTACCAGCAGGAGGATTGCAGTTCCATTTTTATAAACTCCAAGTTAATTAGAAGAAACTGTTTATCAAATTATTGCTTCGACTTAACAACTTTATTGTGAAAATATATTAGGGGATGTGGGTGGAAAAGTTGCGTCATTAAATTTGAGCTTTTTCAATAGTGAAACTAAAATATTTTCTAAACTAGTAACTTCAAAATATTACAAAACTAAATTAGTTAAAATGTCCTATCTAGCATTGTGAAACAACCGAGGAAACTGAATTTTTATCATTTACTTTGTACCATTCTTATTTTCCTTCAATAAAATTAAAACACGTTGCCATTATTTCGTAACAGCCTAATATAATTTTTTGTAATAGGTCTACCGGTATGGAATGTATTATTAACGTACCAATTACTTAATTGCTTTACATAAGATGTTTTATCTACTTTGAAAGAAGTTAGGCTAAACACATTAGACCGTTTATAAATCTTTACGAAGCACGTAGAGTTTTCTAACATTACTTAAAAAGGTAAAAGAACTTCAAATATTTCAACACATCTCAAAAATTGGAAAATGCTAGATAGGACAGTTTAACCAAGGAGGGCAGTATATATCTACAAAAGCCCTTCAACTTCCATTCTAAACATCTTTCAATATGATCAACAGCTTCGTTCAAACAGCCCACCCGCAATAATTCCTCCCAACCTCACAATTCACCCCAAAATCCAGCGTAAACCACCTCCACTCTGCAGAACCTCCCACGCCAGATCAACCCCGACGATCCCAAAAGCACATTCAAATCCCCAGTCAAGCACCCAGTCCACAGAGTTCCTCCAAATTCCAAGTCCGAGGTAGACCTTCCAGCTTCTCTGTGGATTCAGTCCCGAAGCTTTCGCAGACGCAGTGCGTACTTACTATTCGAGTTACTCTCAGCGTCCACGTCCCCTGTCCCGGTGCGAATACTCTCAGCCCGGCGACCGCTGCTACCATCGGCCGGGTCGTAGAACGTTGAAAACCAAATTACCTGTCGAGGCTCGGCCACGAACGACACCACCGCGAATATATGGAACTCGCGCGCGCAACTACGTTGTGCGAACTCTCGCGACGGAGCGACTGTTTTTAACGAACGGTTCGAGAGGGACGGCACGGGCCCATCGGTCCCTCGAGAGTCTCGTCTGCTAGTCCGTGGGACTGGCGCGCACTGGCTGGCCAGCTTCTCTCGTGCTTCCCGCCGCGAAGTCGACGGCGTTTCCCCACCGTCGGCCGCGGCGATTCAGAGGAAGAAAGTAGGCTTCGGCTGACCCTTCTTATTCCGTGAATCGACTTCACTATTACTTGCCACGAAAACGCCGAGACCTCCCGGTACGAATCGGATCGGGCGGCTTTCCACCTGCCGTGGAAAGTTATAGCACACATTGCGTTGGCGCATGCCACTCGTCACAGCGGTCGCCGCGCCGATTCCTCGGCACCGTAGTCCGGCGTTTCCCAAGTACGTAAATGCCACGGGACCCTTCCGAACTCGCTGGAATTTGGCGGAACTCCCAGACTCAACGGTTCTGATTCTTTTTGAGTACAGTGGGCTGGTGACCCCGCGTCATTTTAAATTTTACAGTCGGGCGTATGTTTATATTTGAATAATTTATACTGTTTTTTTTTTAATATTTCAATTTTATTGAGTGATAACTTTTACTGGACTACTAAGCTTTGTATCGTAGAAGAGCAATTGGGGAACGCTGAGGCTAGTTGATTGCAGTCGATCGAACGAGTTGGTCGTTTTCTGATCGCGTATCGATTCGACGAGGGTCGTTGACATTTTACTCGCGGGCCTGGAAGCACTGAAGACTTCCGTATACTATATGCTTAGGGAACTATATGATAGGGGACTATATGATAGGGAAGCAAGTGTTTGGATAAAGAAATTAATAGATGAAATAATTAAATGTAGATTTCATTTATTTATGGATCCCATATCTTTTTGGCTGCTAAATTACGTGAATTATTTCTCTAAATTAAATCGGTATGATCATAATTCTCTGCAATTGTACACGGGAAAGTATAAGTACATTGTGCAAGCACCACAATTGAAACAGGAGGAACAGAACGTTCGGACATGGGAGACTGTATTTTGTTTTGTAAGAGTAAGTACTTAAAGTCGATTTGTCGAAAAGGAAGCATTTCTTTCTCGACTAATTACGAAGGAATAAATTGGAGCTGAGACTTGTTCTTTGACACAAAGTTTATTAATATCATAAGCAAAAGCTGTTAGTATAATTACAAATATGCATGATATGTATATAACACTACAAGTGGACATTAAAGAGGCTTTTTAAAAAAGTTTCTTTTGCTTTGCACCGATTTTAACGAAACGAAATGAAATTCAGAGAACTACTTGTAAATTCTACTTCAGAATACCTCTGGTCCTGCACTAAATAAACGTGTGTTTTTAAAGCTTATGATGTTAATAAACATTGTGTCAAAGAACATGGCTCTTTGTAATTAAATGAACAAAGAAATGCTTCATTTTCGACAAAAACGATTGTCTAGTACACTTTAGTCTGATGGTTGTCCAAAAGCCATGGGATTTTGGTTCGACTATTTAAATAACTATGGCTGAATACTTATTGCATGTGAATAATCGTATAAAAGGCATTCTCTGTACCAATTAACTAAAAGCAATTAAATGGATAAGAATATTCTTAGATGTTTGCCTCTACGTATTAGAAGAATTAAGAGAAGCATAACTTCAAAAATTGAAACTACACCTCAAAAACGAAATTTTCAACCTCAGCCTTTGGAAACACTACCGAAATTACTTATGCACCGACCTATATAATATAATCGCTTCCGATCGTGGGTTGCAGCATGGCTCATCCCTGGCCATCTTGTTCCCCTTGATGGGTCGTTTAAGTCAGGAAAACGGCAAAAGGAAGAATCGAGAGGAAGCTCCTTTCCAGCACATTGCTGCACTTGTGCAATCATTTTTCCGTGAAATGCTATCACGAGTAACAGAAACACGGCCAGTCCGATTACCCGGCGATTCGACACCGTTATGCGCGATCAGCCTCGATCCGCGATCATTTTTTTCGTAATGCATCGCGTACCTTGCTCAACTATTAATTATGTCAGCTCCCCGGTGCTCAACTCGTTCCAGCGTCAGGAAAAACAGGAAGAAAGTTACGAGCGAGCCGAATCGACGGGGGAGAAGAAAAAAAGGCTGCAAACCAGTTCGATCAGAAACTTTGGCTCTAACGTCGGCAGATTCCAGTGGATACATTCGCGCTCGAGTTCGAGTGCTCCGACTCAGTGCTTCGTTTGAATTACGAAGGGAGATTGTAGATTATTTGTAGAGAGTTCGTTTTAGATACAGAGTGGGAAACTGGGACAAGTCGTGTCTCTTGTCTGCTTGAAATTAGAAGAAAATCGTGGGGGATGAAGACGAATCTGTAATGGGAAGCTACACCTATATTTTGTAAGGGAAATATATTTCTGGTTGTAGCCTTCGTGGTGTAGCTTTGTTCGATTGAAACAAGGATAATTGCTGGACAGACAGGGTTTATTGGGATTAGATAGGAATACATGGATTGGTTGATAGGAATACATGGTTTGTACTCTCCCGTTCGATTGGCGTCGAGGCATTGTCGCCGAACTTTCCATATTGAACGGGCATCCAGGAATATTCTCCCATATTTTGAATTTCAAGTGTAAAACATTCATTCGTTTAAAAGTCATGATGTGCACAGGGATGTACGGTGCTTAAAAATGTAGTTTCGAGATAAACGGCTTCAAAGTTAAATCCCCTACACTAATACCGCCCTGCGAGGCCAGTAATTATTCGTATTTCTTCGCGAAATTCTGTTGGAAATGTTCACAAAGGATGACACTTTCAGAACTGATACTAATAAAAAATCGATTTTCCAAGATTTCATAAGTCCTGTACCCCCTTAAGTTATAAGAGAAAAGCAGTAACGTTTTGGAAAAGGGGAAGAAAGGCACGTCGATCGCTTACCAGAAATATTATCGTATGGTTAAATCTTTGCAGCATCTATAAAGATGGGAGGCAAGTGAGAGAGAGGTGGAATGAATGCAGCTGAACTTACATTTATTGCGGAATATGTAGGTTCTGCAAAAGTTTGAAGAAGCTTGTGACAGAAGATCTATTGTTCGTGACATGAATTTAAGTTCGTAAGCCTTGGACAACTATAGCTATAGTTTAACTGCTTTAAAGGAGGATATTGATCTTGGATACTGAATGCATTTTCCAAGGACAATCCGCAAAGGACTGAATTTCCCCAATTTCGAAAATTTTAAAATTCGCCCTTACTCTTCTTTAAAATCCACAACTGTAAATTGCAATGCATGACAAGGATAACACCATTGGTATGCCTAAATAATAAAACAGCATTCGCCTACGTGTCCCGAGTATGTAATCCCCTTTCCTTGTAGCAAATGCGCAGCAAGGCAAGCGAGAATTGAGGAAATTTCGCGATGCTATTCATTGAGCGTTCATCAAACAATATCGCTATTCAGACCATTAAGCATTTCCTTTTTCGAACACGTTTGTCTACACTACAGTGTCGGTTTTTTTAAATATATATAAAATATTTATCTACCATTTAGGCATGTTTGCCTTTTGTGAGATACCTATTTTAGATTATTCTGTTAATAGATATTGGTCTGTATTAATCTGTCTATTTTCATCGATAGATTTAAGCTGAAGAATTGTTGTAGAGGTTTAAGAAAAATTGTCGAAAAAATAAGGGTTCGTGATAGTATAAATGCTTCGTTTTATTGGAAATCCTCTTTATTTTCTTAGTGTTTTACAAAACCCTTTATTGCTGTCGCGTTTACATAGTAGCAGCTTAATGGCTTTTAACTAAAATTGTAAAAATATACGAAATATGGTGCAGGATGGTAGACTGGAGGAAGAAGCTAACTTAAGCTCCTAATTACTTCTCTGGCCGTCAAAGTTGATTGGAAACTTCTCTGCGCTGAAATGCCGTGGTAAGAAACTTCTCTCATCTGGCCCATCATCTGGGTGAATGAGCACAAACGCATCAAAATTGAAAGCAAATTGCTATGCACCTTGTTGGTTCTAGAAATCAACGACGTCTCAACAAGATTACTTCAGAGTGCGTTCATCCCCTAAAAATGTAATTACCTGAATACTAAAAGCGACACGAGAATCACGAGCAACTTCCTTCATTCTTCAAGTTATCGTTCAATTTTATTCAAAACTTCGTTTATCAATAATAAGTAGTCTTTAATTAACGCCACATCAGTGCCATATTTCACAATAATAAGTACCTAGAGTCTTTGAGTAATGCTTCCACACACTTCATAAAATTATTGCCACTATAGGGCACGCAGTCTTTGAGATCGTAAGCGAATAGTTCTTTGAGAAATCCACGCTATCAATCTACTTTTAATAAAACTAATATTTCCTGAAATCAGTAATTGAATCAGTATATTTTTCATATTTTTTTTTGCTGATATATTATTTTTCCCTTAGTTTCTTTCCAGTATTTCTAAAAATTAAAATGACCTCTCATAGCCACAAAGTACTTCCAAACGTGAAGATCCAAAAATCTCAATAAACCGTAATCACAAAAACTATTGCCCAATTCAGGTATTAGAAAAATTCTGAGACAACCTGTATTTCTTTCGATAAGTCCCACTTTCAATTAAATCTATTATTCAGAATTCAGTGTAAGACAAAGTTGGATGAAAAATTGGTCACTTCACAGATCATCCCGGGAATCGATAAACAACACGTGTGCATCGAGAGTTGCTCGCGAGCATGGAAGACGTGCAGGAAGTTGGTCGGTGGTAGGAGAGGAAGGGCAGATTTGCAGTCGACCACCATATGGGAGATAGGAAAAAGGGGGGCACGGGTTATGACATAATTGCTTAAGAAAGTTCGGAATGCGAATATACGAGAGGCGGGAGTAGAAGTAGTTCACGCGCGTTTCGCAAAAGTTACCCGCGCTAGCCTGGGCTGCTGCATTTATATCCTTTGCCAAGGATGCCGTTTTGCTCGTGTTTTCTTCGAAACGAAGCTGCATTGTAATTATACGCCGCGACCTGGAAGCTTCGAAGCTCCGCGAGCATGATTTTTCCCCTCCAACTTTTGTGTGCATATTTTCCTTTTCATCATATTCCCCTCGTCACCAATCACATTCCGGAAGAACGATTTTAAGAAATCTGTTCGAGACGTTTTGAAACAAAAGGAGATACACTTATAGGTTTATAAGGAGTTTTTATGTATGTGAGCTGGAAGATTCTTTTTTTATTGTATTTTATTTGTGTGCTCGGTATATACAGGAAATATTATGAGTTGGTCTGGTCTTATATGGCTAGAAATGGTGAATAAGTATTATTCTTTATGCATTCTATGCATATTATATTTTTAAACACTCCATAGATCTTAGTTTTCGTATATAATATTACGTTTATCCCTCATGTTTTATGTGATTCACGTATGTCTTGCCTCCTGTATACATACCTCTGATATCACACCTTCCTCACATTTTTTACACGACGAACATTTCTCTCACACGACCTACATGTCTCACATGTTCCGTGTGACACATCACATAACGTTCAACACATTACAGTTTATATAGGGGAGAGTAGCCTATTTTGGACCGATTCCTTAATTGGACCATTTGTGTATCTCGATAAACAAATATATTTGCAGTGGTTTTTTCGGCTACACTGATTTAGGAAGCTGCTCTCGCATGCTTCATCTCGACTTCCTAAATCAGTGTAGCCGAAAAAACCACTGCAAATATATTTGTTTATCGAAATACACAAATGGTCCAATTAAGGAGCCGGTCCAATATAGGCTACTCTCCCCTATCACACACCACGCCGCATTTGACATGTCCCAACATCACAATTTACACACCACAGTTCGCACTTCTGCACTTGACTTCACATTTGTACACTTCAGCCCTTCACGCTTCAACACTTCAGATTTTAATACTTTACGCTTCAACGCTCCAGATTTTAATACTTCACGCTCCAACACTTCACGATTCACCACTTCGGGCTTCAAAGCTTCAATACTTCACAGTTCAGCACTTTACACTTCAACGCTTGACACTTCACAATATACACTCCCCAGTAAGAGTTTTTTTTTATTTTCCATACAAAGTCCTTTACCTTTTAATACACCTGCCACAGCTTTCCAATCTTACAAACAAGGAACATACATACCTTATTGCAGGCAACATTATCAGTTTAAAAAACGATCTGATCATAAGGTTGCAACAGAATATGTTGCAACATACCCCTTCGCTCTTCCCTGTACTGCACGATCAGTGTGCCCCGTAAACGCTCAATTATCACAAGAAAAATATTAACTTATGACTGTGTGAAAGTTACGTGCAATCGCCTTAAAGGTCACACAAAACCTGAACGTTATGGAGCGATGCTGAAATCCTCTTTCCTAGCAGGCCTCCCGGCAGTTTGTAGGACAATTACAGCAAGAGCAATTAAGAAACTGTTAAAGCGTTTAGTCAGGCCTTCGCGCTTTGGCGCGAAATTGATAGGAAAGTGGCGTTCCGTTTCAATTCCCCGCTTACTTACATTTAATATATCAAGCTATTATAAATGCCTTTTTTTTCTAAGCACCAGCTCTTTATTTCGTAAAAGTGTGTTTTACTGTAATTGCCCCGAATTCGTCGCTTTCTTGTGAACAGCGATCTTTTCGTCATACTTCGCACTTCAGGAGTGTACTTACCCCAAACACGCTAACGCGATCACGCGGACCATGTTGTTTCCACATGAATTATTGTACGAAAGCACCGCGAGACTTTCACGTTTTCGAAATAATTTTTCAGCAAGATATGCAAATAGGTGTCGTTAAGATTCGCATCTCCCGATAAGTGTACGCTGACTGGCAGATTTAATAAAGTAACGCGTGCATGCTCACTTTTCTGGATCACGTGGTTAAACCTGCTGGAACTAATTCGTCAACGACCACCGATAAAAATATATGCAACTATGATCTTTCGTACTGTTTAATAAACCCCTCTTTTATATGAATTCCCTGTTCTGCCAACCTACGCCCTCTGCTACAATTGAAATAAAAATTGCTTTCATCGATTCATCCCCCAGGCTCATTTCCCCATTCCAAAGCATGGAAACTCCTTCTGTGGTATGTATTTTCTACAGAGAAAATGTTTGCTCGAAGTAAAAGAAACACAATACCTTCGATTTTATTCATTTACTAAAAGAAATGCTATACAAGTTATAATTTGAAAAACCAATACTTTCCACAAAAACGAAGTGGAAATAATATACAGACTTTATTCACTTCAAAACTCTACAAAAATTTTTGCTCGTAAAACGAAAGAAATATTAATTTCATTAAGCACATCGTCAAAGATATAAGTTAATTGATGGGGCAGATTTTGGTGTCGCAAATTCGACGGTAATAAGAATGATGAATTGAAGTGTGCAATCGTTCCTGTAATTACGACGAAGCACGAGTAAACTGCCCGAGCTAAATTTTCTACGAGGGTAATTGGCGATGATCATCGACCGCGAATATCCCAGCTTTCCTCCTTTCCCTCTTGCTCGTTTGATCGCAGACGCGAAATCATCGGGACGTCAAGTTCACCGGCCACAGATCCATCCGTCGGCGCCTAGAGCGCAGTAGGCTGCACTTGGCAAAAATGCTCAACGCCTCGTGAAACGGCCAAGCGATCCGTGTCGTTCCATTTCGACAGAGAGCGAGTCAGATCTTGCGACAGTCGGACGATCCGGTATCCTTGGACGCGAATAATATTGCGTTTTCAAACGGAAACGGACTTGCGAGATAAAGGAATAATTTCCCTCGCGACGATGATGGCTGGATGCTTGGAAACGAAAAGACGAAAACGCGTTTCGCGATGCTATCGAGTTTCGAAAGTATTAAAACGGAAAGGTATGCTATGGTCAACTAGTTTGTAAAATCGGAAAGGTTCGAGAATAAATAAATAAATATATAAAAAAATAACTGGGAAAGTGGCTAGAGAGCACTTTCGTAAAGGAATTTGTTATACTATTGCAAAGCATAGGAAAATTAATTACAAGGTTTCCTTGCGTAATTTTGGAGTTGAAAAGTTTTTGATGCAATCATACGACATATGAAAAGAATTGCAGCGACCAAAGCGTCTACCACCATATTAAAGCGTAATGATAATTCCAAAATTGGGAATCCGCTTAATTAATATGCACAAAGTTCACCATCAAATACAATCCGCTTTGTATGCATGCCGACTATTATTCATTCGTATTTTTATGGTTAATTAATCGTGCACTTCGCGAAGCCCCGTGCTGGTAACCCACTTCTGAGGCCAATAAACGATTTCTTTGGTCCACTTAGAAGGCGCTCGCGCTCGCGCGCACGCGAGAAAGAAGAGCACAGGCGAAATGGGTCTTCAATAGTAAATCGGACAGCGACACTTATTACAATCACACTCCAATCCAAAACTGCTAATACTAAACTACTCGTTTAAATAAAACACAAACATCTGGTGTTTTCTGGAATCATAGTACCAGACACATTATAAACGAACGTATATACCTAAACGAATCTAGGAAAGTGAAAGCGTAAAACAAACGAAGGCGAATTCCAACGAATCAAAAGTTTCCCAAATTCTCGGCCAACGGAGTCACTGAATTTTATTCAAACTATAACCACGATACTTTATCGAAACTTCACTTACCTGCTTGCAGTCAGACGTGAAACAGGAATATTCTGTAATACTACTGGGACAACGGATTATATTCTGTTGCTTGCCACTTTGCAATTAATGCTTTTAATAGATCTCGGTCTGCTTATCCGCCTTCTATAATCGATCTTCACGTCGTACCATCGGTAGTGCCGCGCTACAGTGACGGTGGCTCGCGGTGACAGGAATTACGATAATAATAAACGACAGTAGCAATGGCAATAATAAGAATGATCGTGAATAATCTGAAGACCTCGTTGGCTGTAAAAGTGGCTCGATTGTATTGCTCCCCGAATTTCGAAGACGTGTTTGGAGTAGCGGCGACCCCTCTATTTTAATTTGCAAAACGCTCTAAAATCTCCTCTAACGGCTACTCGACGACGAATACTTTTAGAACTCCGCGCATCCCCCGACGTACCAACGCAGTTTTCACGATCGAAACGTTTCTTCGTCCTGCCGCGCCCTTCCCCTTATACAGCGTCGCGCAATAATTGCGGTTCATCGCTCTTACAGCCTGCGTACAGCGTGCGAACGAAACGAGCGTGTTACGAAGGCAGGCAGGTGCGATAATAATTATCATTTGCGAATTACCTTTGATTTCGATCCGTTGTGTATGCTGAATAACAAAGCTCTTGTAAATATGTATATATATATAGATATATATATATATGTGTGTATATAAATACGCGTGATTTCAATATTCGATATAGGTATCTGTTTCGCGGGGCTCGCTCGCTTGCTGGTTTTCGTTGACTATAACTATATACTCTTAAACTGTGTGGCTCGATTTCAATTCGATGTCGTGTATCGAAATCAAAAGCAACGAACAACTAGGTGCTAGTTTCAAACAAGCGTTACCTCGGCCTAGTAAATGTACGCGAATTTGTGGGCCACAGAAACGTCCCGTGTGAAAGGGGCTTAAGAGCTATTACATACAAAACACTTCTGTGGTTCATAACTGGTATTTCAAATATATTGACACTGTATCTGTTCCCTGCTACAGTTTTCTAACGAGCATTTCCTCGACCAAGACACCTGAAGTGTTGTGGGCTAGAGAAATATCCCGTGTGAAAGGGGCTTTATGCTTTTGCAGACAAAATACTTCTACGATTCTCGACGCACTTAATACAGCTGTCCCGTCACTTTCTACATTTTTCAAGCCCTGCTTCTGTCAATTGAACGTACCTGCAAGTATACTAATCGTGACCCACAGAAGTATCACGCGTGAAAAGGCTTTAACGCTAAACGTCGCGTGCTCCAAGAGGCAAGTAAAGATCTACGGTGCTCCGATCCAGACACGAGCGTGTGCAGCGACGAGATCGGATGCGGTGTGGGCATCGCGAGGAACGGGACACTCGTGCATGAATCGGGATGTCGGTATGTTTCTACGATTAAATTCAAACGAGAACGTTCCGACGCGAGAACGCCTCGGCAGCGCCTATCTATTGTAATCCTTCTTTGTTTCCCTTTCTTAATTAAATAAACGCGCGTCCGAGTCTTTTCGTAACTGCAACGACGTGTACTTCATCTCTCGCTGGCTCGCACTCCTCCGCTTTTGAAAATCTACGCTAAGGACTAGGATACGATACGAGAAATTCAACTGTACGCGATATCAACAAGCCGGTCTAGTTCCTTAACACGCAGACTGCAACCTTCTCCTGTTAATGACAATAATATTACTCAGAAGGTTGCAAATTCAAAGAGTAATATTACTCAGAAGGTTGCAAATTCAAAGAGTAATATTACTCAGAAATTTGCAAATCCAAGGAGTAATATTACTCAAAAGTTTGCAAATCCAAGGAGTAATATTACTCAAAAGTTTGCAAATTGAAAGAGTAATATTACTCAAAAGTTTACAAACTCAAGGAGTAATATTACCCATAAGTTTGCAAATCCAAGGATTAATATAACTCAAAATTTTGCAAATTCATGGGTTCATATACCGTCAGCTCGAATTCTTCATCGTTTTCGCCCATAGCAGTCAACGTGTCGGGCAGGTTGCATACAGAAGGGGAAAAGTAGATGGCGTGACTTACGTCTCACAGTATGCAACCCGCGGTACCTCATAAGAAGCTAATATACATAAACGATTGAACACCCTGCTCTACCACCACGCCACTCGCTACTCCACTTCTGCGCACACCTGGCCATAATTCGTCCTCCACACATGACTCGAATATTCTTCCTTAAACACCTCTCTGTCATCGAGCACTAAATTACTCGCTAAAAACAAAACGCAAGCTTCGACCCTGCTTCTAAGAGAGTCCCTTGATCGGTTTTTCAAACCGCGAAAGGACTTAGAATTTTATAAATCCTCTAGTTAGCCTAACTTAAAACGACAACGCGATACGAAACGTACAAGCAAGAGCTCTGATTGCATGGGGACACGGCGAACTGGCCACGAAGGGAAACGAGGCTCGAGGAAATTACTTTATCATCCCTTTCCGTTCTCTGAAACGCGTCGTCGATCGATATTGCTAGGACGTAACTGACCCACCTTAACTAACACAATTAACACAAACCTGAGTACTCTTAAAGCTCCTCGGAACTTACAGTTTCTCTTCCCTCTGATCCCTTTCCCTTCGTTCAGCCGCGAAAAATGGTTCACCGTGGCTGTTACGACATTACCTTCTATGACTGCGTAAATACTTGGCCGTTACTAAACAATATGCGGTGTAACGTGGATCTCGTGCCGACTACTTGCCAGATCCCACTTTGGCAGACGGAATCTTTACACATTCGACGATGTCTGGCTCGTCGATGATTGGTTTCCCTCGTTAGCTACGTTAACAGACTAATCGTCGAGTCGCTATAAAATCGTACGCTTAAATCGCTTTCTAAATTGCATCGTGCTTTTAAACGGTTTTATTACTCGCTCCTCAGCCGCCGTTTGGTTCGCGACGTGGAAAAGTCCGGAACGTGGTCTCGCGGTGAGAACGTGGGCTCCGATTGCGTATCGGCTAGGCGAGCGAATCGCAAACACGGTCGACACCGTTCCCCGGTTTCTCATAGAGCTAGGTGTGTCCTTACGAGTAAACTGTACTTATAGTTAAGAGTTACTTTGGTATAGTCAGTTATATCACACTAGAGTCCACGCTGTCTGATCGGGATCCTTGCCCTAATATTCGTGGTTGGAGTTCCGCCAGCAGAACCCTGGACAGAAGATTTTGGAGCACGGAACGATTAGTGGTTTTCAATCGCAAAATTCGGATCAATAAGTTTGTGTTGCGTAGATACTTTAGTGGTTGTTTAGTTAGAAACTTGTACAGTAGTAGTCGAGATGAGTTTGGTGGTAGAATTTTAAGCAAATCTTGTATCGATAGGGAGTAGCGTTTGAGTGATGTTAAAGTGGCCAATGAATTTTGTGTTAATTTAGTCATAATTTTGTATTGATTAAGAGATATTCACCTGTCATGGCTTAGCGGATTTGTACCTAGCCAGTTTCAATTGCACCGGGTTGGAAACTTTCACGTGGACTGCGATATCCTCGACTGGAGCTTCGCGGACATCTTGACCGCCTACTGCCACCACCCGATCTCCCTTGACGATCTTTCCACACTCCAAAGCGCTACCACCTGGCAACTATAAGAACATACATTACGGTTTCACGAAAATTACCGTCGCAGAACATCAATTTTGTCGGAAATTTCTTCGAGGTCGATTCTTGGGAATCTCAAGGTGGAAAATAAAATTATTCGAGTTAGAAAACATTGAAGTGAAAATTAAAACTACTTAAATTAGAGATTTTAAATGAAACTAGTCAACTCGAAAACTTGAAGTGAAAGTAATCGACTTGGAGAACTTGGAGAACTTAAAAATTTAAAATGAAACTAGTCAACTTGGAGTACCGCAAAATTTAAAATGAAACTAAGTAGTAAACTTGAAGAACCCCAAGATAGTAAATAAAATTCATGTGTAATGATTTATAAATGATCCTCACCAAGTCTGACACGTATGCTCCTTTTCCACTCTTGTATCCCGTTAAACAGAGGCCAGCTCCTTTTCCGGATTTCTTCTGCAGCTCCACCTCGATCTCCTCCTCCGGTTTCTCCGCTCGATGCACCACCATCGTGATCTACAAAATCGATTAAATCAGCAAACGTCGTGAGACAAAATTCCTAACGCGTATAAATCGGTACGTACAGTTCCTGTGGCTTTCATAACAGCTGCGTGAACGTTGTCGTGCTCCATGTCCTTGAAACTTTGAGCACACATGTCGAGTATCTGGTCTCCGCCCTGCAATCGGCCGTCTTTGCCCGCTGCTCCGTCGGGGAACACTTCGATGATGAAAACTCCTTTCTGCAATTAAAGAACAACCGATTAAAGCATTAAAAAGTATATAATCATTTTTAGAAAAACGAAGCTCATATCTGTTCAATTCCTCCACCTGAAAAACTTTTTTCCATATTAGATTACCCCACTCTCGAAATTATTAAACTATTATCTAAAACTTTTTCCCTATCACCAACTCAAATACTACAAAATCCCCTTAAAAGCACGTTGCCACTGATAAATGTACCTACATAAAAAAGAACATATTTTTAAAATGAATCTTACCATAGGCGTGTCAGAACCTCCGCATATAGTGAATCCAATGCCCTTGTCTTTCTCCTTTTGGAACTCTATCGTCGTGTCTCTGCCAACCTGGATCTTGCAATCCTTCGGGTCTTGTGGTGGTTCAGGTTCTTTCGGTTTCTCTGGTTCTTTTTGTGCTGCGAACCCACCGTAAAGAATAAATGATTATATGAGAAGCTGAATGCGAATGATGAAATAATGTTGTCCACATAAATTAGTAGATTAAAAAGAAAAGAGAAAGCGAATTGCATTAGTCACCTGGTTCAGGTTCAGGAATAATTCCTTTAGCTCTATCCTCCTCCTCCTTCGCGACTTTACTCTGGTTCGGATTGCATACCGTAAGCGTCACGACGCCTTCCGCTTTCTTCAGCAGGCTGGTGGCCTGCAGGCAGGAACGAGTAACGGTTATAGCCTGATGCTTACCAGTCAGCCTCAACAGGTAGGCAGAAACACCTGTTACGTAACTGGCAAGATGCAATCAACTTGACCCTCGTCGAAAACAGATGGCCATGTGCATTTTATATAATACGCGGCTGTTTTTACGTTACCCGATTAACTGGTTATGAAAATGTAAGCTGTAAGGCCAATGCCAGCTTCCCATCGTCGAGCAACAATGCTACGACCATTTAACTACTTTACAATTTCCTTGAAACCCAGCATAGATTGAAAAATAGAACGTATCAACATTCCTCCAGTAGTCGAGGCACGTAATTGATCAGACACTGCCCTTTGAAGGAACAGATTCAATACTTTGCCCCCATTTCTTCAAACTTAACTCCACTTATTTGGTAATTTTTAGCTACCCTCTTCCTTAGAACCCAGGAATTTAAAATTCACAAATTCGGATCACAGACATTTCCCAACCAGATAATGGAATTATATGAAACGTTAGTGAAAGGAAGGATAGAAGGAATCTTTTAGTCCCCACTTCACTGCACTCATCTTTTAATTACGTCCCTTTGTGGCATCAAGGCAGGCCCCTTAATGGTAAACGAAGAAACAACGGATCGTTGCGGATAAATATTCAACGGCGCTTGTTACCTCGTCGTAAGTCGAGCCCAGCAGACAGTCCATGTTGACAGCCAGTATCATGTCGCCCACTTGCAAGCCAGCCTGTGACACGCAGATGAGAATGACGGTTGTGAATTCAATGGAAAGGCAGCCGTTCGAGGAACGAGCGACGGTTTCGTTAATTCGGTATTCGCGTGGCGTGGAGATAATTGCTTTTCGATTACCTGCTCCGCGGCGCTGCCTTCTTGTATGTCGGAGATGAATATGCCTTGGCCAACTTCCGCGTGTTTCCCTTCGATGATCATTATCCCCAGGCCGTACTGACCCTACGCACGTAGAAAATCAGTTGCATTCAGTAATTGAAATATTTGAAAGGTGGGTTCTAACTCTGGTGAAACTTGCCTTCTTCACGGGCACGTTGCGCACACCTTTGTACTGGTTGAACAGCTCCGACTGCGAGGGAAAGAGAAGCAGAGTTTACCTGAAGTTGTTGGTCTTATAATGGGTGGTGGATGGTGGAGAATGGTAGGGGGCACCATAATGGACAAGGTTGAGGGAAGATAATTTGGGAGGAGGCGGAGGAGGATTTTCTTTTTTATGAAAGGGTGCGAAAGGGGAAGTTTGAAAGGATGGAGTAGGATGTTGAATTGATGTGTGTTCTCTGTTTTCGTCGAATCTTAGTTTTAGTTAAGAAGGGATGGATTATAATCTTCTTTATTTATATTTCTGTACTTCAATTTGCATAGTTTTTTATGCTTCGTGTAATTGTTTAATGGTACTGTGAATGCAATTTTAATTTACTTCGAAATATACTTCACTACGTACTAGTTTCATGGAAGTAATTCATTTGTGTTAAGAAGTTTCGTAAATTATTACTCAAATTACATCAATTTAATAATATATTATACTCAAAGAAATATACTTAAATATACATAAAAAAAATAGTAAAGTATTACTATGTAATATGTATTACTATTTAATAGTAAATTATTACCATTTCTTTAGCACAGACCGTTAGTAGATAAATAATTAATGATTAAAAGCTGAGTATTATTTTATAAATCGAAGGAATCACATCTACAGTCCACACAATAATAAAGTGACTGCTTAAAATCTCAGTCCCCACTTCGCGCCCATCATATTTGTCCGCGCAGGCGCAGGCGCGTAGAGGGGGAATTTTGTTCCGACTGTAGATCCACTACTTTGTAGAATATTAAGAATCATAAACAGACTTACGTCATCCAAAGTTGGAGGGAATTGAATGATCGGCTTGACAGCAATATAATCAAGGGCTCCAGTCTTCCTGTAAATTCCAGTATCGCACCGAAATTAATTTCGCCCATCATTAGAAACGCTGAAAGAAAAGGAAACTGTCCCTTACCGCAGGACGACAATTTTGAAACAGGTGCCAGCCATGCCTTTAATCATAGCGGACGCGTTCAAGTGACATCTTCCTTGTAGAACACAGCCATTCACCTGACCAATGCAAACATCTATGTTTTAAGAAGGCAATTTCACAGTGGAACGCTGTGCAAAACGAGCCACATTTCGTGACACGAGTGAACGCGAACGAAATAGATTCAAATGCACAAAGCCGATTTTTTTTTATAAAAGCTACTTCACAAATTTAATCAATATTTCTCCAAAATTTGATATCTACACCCCTGAAGAATTAATCTCCTCACGGGAAAACAATTCCAATCCACAGCTACTATTTACGTCCCCATCTATCCACGAGGAATTATCTCTCACTTGCGATTACATTCGTACATCCCACCACGTCGAACTATTTAATTCACCGATAAATTCTGTCGCCGGGAAATAGAGAACCGACAGCCGAGGAATGACGACAAGGCTAAAACCGCCCAAATACAGCTCGAAACAGACTGAAACTACGCGAGGAATAATTTACAGCAGCTCAGAGCTCTAAGATCAATACCGAGGAGGGGTCGCAGGTTCGCAGCTAATTAATGCTTTCATCGCACGAAAGCGAATGTCACTGCCGAATATCGATCTCGCGTGTCCGAGGGGGGAACATCCGATAGAATCGTTACGCGAAAACGAGGGAAACTGGGGCGAAAGAAAAGGGAACGCACCTCGAGGATCTCGTCTCCCACTACAAGCTGGCCCCCTTTGAAAGCCGAGCCTTTTGGATTAAGGCCACAGATGAACACTGCCATTCGGTTTCTGTCTTTGTGCCCGGAGAGGGCAATGCCCAAGGTGCGCTTCTCCTTCTCCACTTTCACCAGCAACACCTTGTGCCCCAGCGAATGGTACTTCTTCTGGACCTTCACTGTGAACACAGTACCGCAACGATTCAAACTCCTTGAATTCGGAAAGCCCACACTTAGGTACAATCAGCTTTCGCTTGCAATTATCTACGTACTGTTCGTGTAACCGAACTCGTCTTCCGCCTCGGGATCAGCCTCGATCTCGGCCTTCGTGCGTTTCACGTTGGCAGCGCTTTTTCTGGAGATCTAAAAATGGGAGAAAATAATCTGTAGGTACTTGTAATCGGGTCATTTAAATTGATGGGATGCTGGACGTGTTTGTGGCTCGTCACCTCCATTCCAGACTTCGTGTAGATGTTTCCCTCGAGGTCCCTGGTGTCCTCTTCCTCGGAGCTCTCGTCCGAAGAATACTTCCGTCTGGCGGCCTTCTCTTCCTCCTTCGGTGCATGGTCTTCCTTCTCCTCGCTCACCTCTCGCAGTATGCCTGGATTGGAAGGCGGTGACGGCGCCTTCTTGCGAATCGACTTCTTCATGGAGGATCTGGAGCAGAACAGCCGCGCTGCTTACCTAGGCTAGCTTTCTTAAACCGTGCAACCTACCGGTGGGGTATACGTCCGCCATCGGGTCAACGTTGACCCACCTTACGATTCATACATATATTTATACAGGGCCTTTCACGCTTCCCGGTCGTATTGGTAAACATTTTAGCCTTGTATTTCGACGAGACACTGCCTCTTAAATTCTGTTCTCTAGCCGCGGTTCTTCAGGGCGTCGTATAAATAGCACGGGGCAATAAAGCATGCGGAGAAACGATACCAATAAACTTGTACATCACTCGGATTTACCTTCGCGCACTGGATCCCGCGCCATCTGAAGAGCGTGTACTTTGCCTTCTGAAATCTGATCTGGAGCTACTCTGTTTCTCTTCGCCCTCGACCCCTCCCTGCGACCAGAAGAGATCGAAATCAGGTGGTTTCCTTCCTTTAGCTTAAATATCTCAAGCGTGGGTTCTTTCGTCTCAGACCCCGAGAACAGAAGGGATTATTTATAAAAGAGAAGGGACCTCGCCAGTGTCGTTTACCTTACGCTCGAAACGATGGAACGGGAAGAGTTTTCGAGCTTTCGCGAGGGATATGTACGTCCCGAAATCCACCGCGCTTGAAAGCAACAGGCGAGTTCTAGCGGACGATCTTTCCACAAATTTTGAACACATATTGCTTCATCTTAGAATTCTGCTTTTACGTAACGCTCCGCAGTTCCAAAATACACACTCGGCGGTTCGTAGAATATAAAGCCCGCGCACTTGGAGAATAATTGTCAGATTGATGGATAAAATTTGGATGCAGTAGCGCGAGATACGTGGCGATGCGAATACCGAGTGCACCGCATATATTAATTCCGCGAAACGATAGAACACGCGAGATTATCTAAAATTGGTAGCACACGCGCGCTCCTAAGTGTTTTGATCGTAAATCTCGAAACGAGGTGCATCGCGGTCGATTCCGGAGCGCGCCGCGATGTAGACTGACACGGCGAACCGTTTTCGCGCTGTACCTCGCAACACAATCGATCCCATCCGCCGAATTAATTTATACATCGGGCATCGCGATCGAATATACACGTTGTTTTCCGCCGACGATCAAGGCCTCGAACCATTGCGATGGTAGCGTGAGAACTGCCAACGGGAACTGATCGCAATTCGATCGATCACTGAATTAGTCGCATTTTCTTTTTAAGACTCAATTTTTGTACACGTTTCGAAAAGATGTATATCCAAATTTAAACACGTTCGCTATTAGTTTGCAAGTGGAAATGTGGATGTCGTAGAGGAAGCTGCATTTTCAGTAGTCTTCCTCAATGATTAGGAACACGAAGAATGTGATAAAGAAATTTGGCTGCAGTTGGGAATCTCGTTTAGGTTACTTCATTTCGATATTTTAATCAAGTGTGTTTTAAAATGCAAAATTATTGAATTACTATATCTGTCACAAAGTTACTATGTGATGCCTTGTAGCGAACGTGTTGACCTGAGGATCTAGATATATTAAATCTGAATTTTCTATTTTTAAAACAACATCGTTGCAATGATAGTGGAAGCTTCACTTCGTGTGGAGGAAAATAGCCAAATATGGTACCATTTTGTTTCTCGAATTTCATTTTTATAAAATCAATTGCAAGAACTAAAAAACTTTTATAGATATTCAGTTTTATATTTACGCTCCATTTGATAGAAATCTTATATTTCTAACAATTTTCAATAATGAACTAGCATTAAAAAAACATGTGATGCACCTGGTAACAGATACGATATTATTTTGTTAAAAAAATCACAGCTCCACAAATATTTATAAATATCACAGGCAGCTATGCCAACAGCGACAATGAAAGACAAATAACCATGGTAAAAGAATAGCAAATACGAAAAATACATCAAATTTACGCACCGCCAGTTTTCGAACAGCAGCAAAACAAAACGATCCCGCCGCGTCACTAACATTTGTTCGACTGACGAGTCCACAACGTATGCGGTGCCAAAATGAGTGAGTGAGATTGCCTAAATCCGTTTCACGGATATCCATTCGTCAGATTTTTTTTAAAAATAGCAGTATGTATTCCATATTTGGCTACTTTGCTCTGCTTTGTTCGTTACTATATTCTGCGTACCCAGTTTTTAACCCCTTGCTTTATAATAATCAGGGCTCGAATGAAACTGTTATAATTTTCAATTAATATCTGTAATTATATGACTGTTACCTTTTCTGAAACTAAGATAAATAAGAAACTTTTATTTTCTTAAAATTAGGAAAACTTCTGGTTCAACGGGAAACTTCATTCTACTCTGAGAAAGATAAAGTTGTGACAAGTAGATTTCCTGAAAATGTTGTGGGGTAGATAGATCTGAAGTTGAAACCTTAAACCGTTCGGTGAAAATAATTATATAAAAATCACAATATGCTATCTCTTCTATATTCATCCTGCTTTCAATACCTTTAATAATATTAATTAAAAAAAATTTCCTGACTTTTATATTGTACCCTTAATATGATCCTCCAGAACTTTTATTAATCGAACATAAAATATCTGTTACAACTGAACTTTTACAACACAGTTAAAGTGTTAATGTACAAAGTTAACTTAAAACAGAAAAGAAACGATTTAAAACTTTAACGATCGATAAATAACTTTTACTAATAAAAGTTAATAGTTTCATTCGACCCCTGCTTATAACGAGTCGCCCTTATGGCGCGTATTATATTCCCTACACTAAATCAAACATCGTGATTTAACTGAATTCTCCCAAAAAGAAGAACTCTAAAAATCAGAGAATTCTTCAGCAGTCCAAAGTATATTAAAATAATTTTGAACGATCCATAGATTAATAATTAGTGTATAAATTTCCTTCTTCCATTTCCCTTTAATTCTTGCAACCTTGGAAAATTCATAAGCCGGGGGATGAATCTGTTTACGCGAGTACAATGCTAATTATCCAATCTTATTCTAAAATTTCCATTAATCTCGGGGTGCAACATCACCCCTTTCCCATTAGCAACCCCGGCCTTTCCGAGAACCCAGGAAACATCCTCTATTATTCCTCCATCAGCTTCGAAGCAACATAAACAGCGAGCGTAAACGCGGAAATTTGTATTCACACGTAGCGAGGCGGCGGGAAGCGGGCTCCCGACCATCCCGGCGTAGGAAGAGCCGTTCGAGGGGCGTGACGTAATAGGAAACGTAACGGGGCGACGCGTCGACCAGAGAAACGACCCACCTGTATCACTTCCGGCGTGCCTGATCTGGCGGGCGAGACTGGCGACGCGTTCTGTCGAAACGACGCCGTTCTACTGTTCTGCCTTGTGCCTGGCCTTCCGTCTTCCCCCTGGCCTTCGTTCTCGCTCTGGCTGTTCTGGAAATTCGAAGAACACCGTCCGTCCCTTCAGTATCCCGATGCTGGCGCGGGGGCATGGTCGAAGAACAAGAAGACGAACGACAAGAGGCCAGGGAAACTCGCTGCTACGCGACGCTTCGAGAGGCTGAAAGGGCTGAAGCCCATTCTTCTCGCGAGATACTTGCACGACTCGCGTATTGATTTGAACAAGATGGAATGACAGTGGAGGATGTGGGGATGTGTTCGAAATACTGGCTGGGAGATACAGAAGTGTCTCGTGTGGAAGGCTGCGAGTGCTCCGAGGGTCCTCGTGTGGCAGACACTTCTGTGACTTGGCTTTGGAATTTTGGATATATTGGATGTAGAAGGTTGGGATTTGAAGATGGAGTGATGGGAGAAATGCGTGTGTTCGAAATATGTACCAGGCGCGAGGCATGTGCAAAAGTATCGCGTGGAAAGAGGCCCTTGGAATCTTTAGAACCTTTTTGACATGAGATACTTCAATAACTCAAGACTAGTATTTTGAGCATATTCGCTGGATGGGGAAGGTATTGATTCTATGGAGATGGAGTGAAAATTGGAAATACCACTCGTGAGGTATAGAAGTGTCCTGGGTGAAAAAGCTCTAAGGGCCTTCAGGGGGACTGCACCTTGTTGGGCCGAAAAATAGACAATTCTTTGTGAATTTTTGGTACTAAAACGGTTCGACAAATTAATTTGAGGTTTGGCAGGCTATTTTATTGCATCTTGAACTATTGTTCTGAATTTTTGTGTGACAGTGAAAGAAAAAATATGGGAGATACAAAGAGGATTATTTTTCAACGCTCCCTTTGTATTCTCCATGTTTCGTCCCTGTCACAAAAAATTCAGAGCAATAGTTCAAGATACAATAAAACAGCCTATCAAACCTCAAATTAATTTGTCGAGCCGTTTTTGTACAAAAAATTACATATTTCTCGGCCCAACAAGGCGCAATCCCCCCTCAAGGGGACATTCTCATTAAAATTTGTGATTCTCAGAAAATCAATTTCTTTTAGATACATCTATAGTAGGTATACATTTCTTTTATATCAAAAAGACCATAATAAGGACAAATAAAGACCATAAAGATTTTTACCGCAAGTTGCATATTTAAAAAAAAATCCTAAAGTTCACCTATTTTTTTTAGCATATTTGAGAATGTCCTCTTAAGGCTCTTTCCCACAAAACACTTCTCTAACTCAACTCGCACCTCAAATATATCCACTCCCAAAAACAGTAAAAAAATAAATACGTAAATATTTCTGGAATATCAATCACGTGCCACACAAGTGTCTCCCGTGAAAAAGCTCCAAAACGTTACTATTCTACGCGAGTAGTCAGAATAAACGTTTCAAACTGAATTACCGCGGGGCTGAGATACCCGTTTCGACAGCGTTTTGAAATGTTGCCAGAATAGTTGTAATTTAACAGCTTGGTGTGTTCGATCCCGTCTCCGTACCCCCCTCGATTCCACATCGGCAATAACAGTAAGTTTCCCGTGGCCACGATCTGTCTAGGAATGTGATCGATGCGTGTTATTAGAATTCAGGCTCGCACGAGACTCGCGCATTCCACTGACTGGGCTCAAGGATCTGAGGCGCGCGGAACTCGGTTCGCGCTACTTATGGCTCTGCTGGCAACGAGTTCGCGCTAGATTACGGGTGTATACTCCATATAAGCAAAGCTGAAGGGTCTGAGAAAAAAAGGAAAGTCCCCAGACACTTCAGTTCTCCTCGTGAGGAAAAATAAGCGCTTGCTGGTAGAGGCACAGCGAAGTTAGTAAATTACTGACGCTTTTTGTTTCACACGTTTCGAATGCAATGTAAGCTCGTCGGTGATCGTTTTCAATTTGCGAATTGTTCGCTGATGTTTTATCAACTTTGTAACAGTACCCTGTAAATGGAATGGAGATGTTGTAGTGGTACAGCATTGCTGGTGATAAATGTGAAGTAAAATAGAAGTTTTAAGAAAATTGAGTAAGTGTGTGTGCAAATGTGATGCAGATCGAGGTAAGGGGATTCAGAATTGTGTACTGAATCCTGTGTTAGGGGTTTATGAACCCTGCAACGGGGTTAATGGGAACTGAGGCGTAGTTAAGACGCCGCGGTCCTTGTCTCCCTATATTCTCGTCGTACCACTTGCTCGGACGCGTGAAACGTGTTTAGTTTGATGTCCCGCTAATTTTACTTTGCTGTAGCTCTACCAGTAAGTGCATTTAAGGGGCTGGAGGTGTCTACTGAGTGGTAGGGGTTGTTTCAACGTGGGGTTTCTACTTTATGGGCGAATAAATGGTGGGGATCCAATATAGGTCTGCAATGGCTTCTTGTACTGGCGCAGTGATTGGTTTCTATCGTCCCAACAGGGTGGTATCTTATAGAGATGGTACAACTGGGATCTTTATGGAAGCACAAGTCGAAAGTGCAAAAAGAATGAGTCTTCTGTGCTTGAAAACCAGTGCAGTTGGAAAATTCAGCAAGGAGGACGAAAATCTTTTGTGAGATTTTGAAAATCTCTGTTACGAATAACAACTGTCAACATTATACCAGAGAAATAGTATAATACTGTCCATCTTGAAGCACACGTCCATGCACAGTCATCTAGTTATAATTTTCAAAAATATTTACAATCGAAGCAACATCCACCACTCATGAATACCAACTTCCCATACAGTCCACTGAATTCCCCAAGTAGCTTCCCCAAACCATCGTCCCATTTGCAGAAACTCAACCCCGCACTTTCGACTTCTGCTCCACCGAGAAGCCACCCCTATAACCACCCTATGCAAACAAGGTTCAACCAACTCGGTCCTCGAAACCGACACAATCAGTAACACTACTTTCACCAGGCCTCCCCATAACCAGCGATTTAACAACGTTCTTTGAATCGAACGTCCTCAGCCAAGGTGTCACTGACAGAGAGCCGCCGTCGCTCTGACGACTACAGCTTCAAATTTTCCAATTACAATATTTAACGCATTTAAAACGCCTCATTTCCAAATCAGTAAATTAATCGATTACTAAAGTGTCAATACTATATTAAAAAATTCCCAAATCACAAAGATAACGATACTATCTTCCAATCTATAAATAAAGAAGCTATCATTCATATAACAAGATACCAAAATCCATTAATGAAGTCACCAAATATTAATGTCCCTCCACGTTCTATCTGAACCCAAGCTCTCCCTTTAAATCCGAATATAGATACTCTTTAAAACTAATCACGGTATGTCTAATCACTTCTCTTCTACCGCAAGCTTCAACATCTCCAAAGAACGGAGCGACGGAAGTCGACCTAATCGGTGACACTTTCACCAGGCCTCCCCATGGTCACCGGTTCAGTGGCGCTCTTGAAGCGGAACTCTTACGAGCAGCCAAGGTGTCACTGAGTGATTCACTGACTGGGAGTCGTCGTCGCCGTCGGGGTGAGTCGCGCGGTGCCTTCCCCGATGGGAACGGTCGAGGAGCGAAGGGACTCGACGGGTGTGCGTGTGTTTGGGCAACGTACGACAAACGTGACGCGTTTGCGTCCGAAGAGACGATGCATGATCGCGATGCCGTCGGGGGCCGTGGTGGCAGCTAACGTCTACCAGCCGGTTTCGTGTATGAAACTGCCGGGTGTCGGTGTTCTGGGAGGGGTGGAACGGAGAGTGGCGAAGGTGGATGGTGTCGAGGGGGCTGATGCAGGTGGAAGGGGCGGTGGACCATGGTGTCGATGATGGACGGGCTCGTTGCAACGACGTAATCCACACTTTCCGTCAAACCGCGGCATCCCTGACTCATTGCCAATCGCGGACATCCCTTCTCCCGTGCACGTGCTCCGTCCTTCTTCTACTTTCCCCACCCTGACCGCTTCCACCCCTGCCACGGGCTCGCCCCCTTTCGCTGAGTGCTTTCGCTCGCTCTTCGAGCAAATTCGTGGTGAATTAACCCCTTATTTGGTCAGCTGGAAGATGGACCAAAGGTGGAGGAAATAGTTAAGTAGGCAGCTTGAGTTACTAGGTTCTTTTATTAACTCGGAAGGAAATAGGAATGATTGGAATAATTATTAAATTGTCACGACGAATATCTATTTCTTATAGGAATCTTTTCTATTAGAAATTAACCGTAGATAGTAGGAAGACGAATTTTAATATACGGAACTGTTATCATAGTTATAATAGGGGTTACGATTTTTCTATGACTCGCAATGGTACTTAAATAAAAGCCCAAGCATCTACCCCTTCAATTAAAAGCTTTCTCTCATTCTGTTCTTCAAATTCAACCCTTGCGTGTGTTAGGGGTGGGAGTGTGGACTTTATTTAGCAATTACGGACCACCATGCAATACTCGAAACCCGGCCGTGTCGCGTATCAGAGGGAACGTGTCGAAATAAAAGTCCCTTCTTCCCCTGCCTTTAGTTGACGATGGCACGCCATCCACGACATCGTTTGCTCTGATTTGCATGATTCTCATTCTGTTTCTGCCTTTCACACTGCCCCCCCCCCTCCCCCCGCCCTCCCTTGGTGGCCCCTCGTCCGCAGGTTTATTGGAAAGTTCGACCTCGATGCATCGTACACGAACAAGGGATGTTCGCCGATAATGGCTGTGTGTCTACGTGCACTCTTTCTCTCTCTTTTTTCGCTCGCTTTTTTTTCCCACCCGTCCCTCTATAACATTTTTCGTTCTCCACCTCTGTCGCTCCCGTCCACTGCCGCCTGGCCTCTCTAATTTCATATGTGTGTGTTCAGAGGCGGTTCCCTCTGAATCGGGTCGATTGAAATTGAGAGAACACGCGACGTGGCGTTTCCGGGGGCGATTAAACGAGCGCCTTCGCGCTCGCACGGCTCCGAGGAGTACGCGCGAAATCACGAGCCCTCCAGTCACACGCGAGCATCGAATCTCCTGGCAAGGCTGCCCAGATGTGATTAGATACGCGTTTGAGCTTTCACTTTTCGAATGACTGCTCCATCATTCAATTAATTCTATGGGGCGTTGAATAAAAAGCTTTCTGCGAGTCGGGGAATTTTTAATGCATGCTCAGCTGAGTGAAAAATTGTGTGATCAATAGAGGATTAGATATTAATGTTGTCAGAGTTGGAGGCGATTTTTGGTTTCAATGATAATAGTGATTTATTTGGTTCTTTAGAATATAATTCTGAATTGAATTGAAGAAGTGTAATTAGTAGTAAATAATTGACTGATAATGAGATTAATGTTTTCAGAGATACTTAGTTTATTCGAATTGAAAGTTTAACGAAAGTCTCTCAGGTGTAGTGTTTTTTATATTTCTGATATTTGGTCCAAACTCTGGAATATTAAATAATCGATATTGAAGTGATTCCGTAGCCACGAGGTCCTCCAATTACTGTGAGTAGTTCACTCTAAGGAGCGAGGCATTCTAGTGCATGCAAGTAGAATATGCCCTTTTGGGTCAGACCAAGAGGTTCTGAAAGACCACGACATTATTAAGATGTAAAGGCAGCGTGAAAACGGAAGTAGGGCGCATAGAATATCTTTTGCAATCATCAGATTATAAATATTCTAACATAATCACAGGCTTCTAAGAAATCTAAGCTATATCTAATAAAAATAAGAATGGAAATCATTGAAACAGAAAATCAAATTCCAGCTCTGACAAGGTCTATCTTTTGATACACAACCAGTAAGCAGTTTTTACTCATTTTAGTGAGTACTACAAGCACTCTAAGTTTAATCACCATATTTTTTCATTTCTACTAATTAAAAATGAATTTTTCAGCAGCCACTATTTTTCATTTCGAATCGACTCACCAGAGACAAGTTTTGTCAAAGTTTCTGTCGTTTACTCGCGTTTGGTTTGATCTCCTTTGCCACTTGCGTTAGAACTTTTAAAGTGTTCGAGGTTTCATCGAGGAGATACAATGCATCGAAGGAAACTGGGCGAATAAAAGCAATGACGAAGCAAAAGATTATTGGCGTCGAGCTTGCCTGACTTTTCTAACGCGCGGCTTGCTTGGCTGTGGTTTACGAAGGAAACATCGATACCAAGGTACAATTCCGAGGTGCGCGCGGATAATAATGGTAGTTTATGAGTTTTGATGAAAAACAAGAGGGATGCTGGGTGATTTTTATTTCCCTCGACGCGAAATGCGTTTTCCTTGAATCGCTGAACTTTCCCGCGGATGCGCTCAACCGTTAAGCCCTCCAACAAATAACAACTTTTGAAACTTTTAATGAAATTGAAAATTTTTCGGCTGAGAAACCTTGACGCTGGAAGTGCAAATAACAGTGACGTAGCAAACAGAAATTTTTCTGCTCCTCCACATATTTCAAACCCACTAAACAATTTATTTTAATTATTCAAATATTATTTCGTTATTAGTAGTTTGTTTCGTGGAGGAGAAAATCTACACTGAAGACTACAGCTTCGAAGTTTTTAACTAAAATATTCAATGCATTTGAATTGATGACTATAACAAATATTTCCAAAAAGCACAAATATAATCATACTGGGTTTCAAACTTTAATTAAAAAAAACCATCATCCTTGATAATAATTGGCACAGAAAAATAATAAAATTCATTGATTATTAATACTATCCAACTCATTAAATATTCCTCCGCATGTTTCCTTAATCCAAACTCAACTTCCCCTTTTCTTCTGAATCACAAAAACTCCAATACACTCTCTAAAAAACTGGAAACCAAAATCTAATAATCATAAGGCAACTGTTCTAACCTACCATCCATCAGTGAACAGAAGATGTGCAAATGATCTACCATTCCAAGGGACATTTTAAGGAAAACTAGAAAATAAAACGTCTACTTATAACATTGACTAAAGGAATGCTAGAAAACGTGGGGAATGTAAGTTGCTACAGTGGAGGCAAAATCAACTGGTCGCTCAAGAACACCATCAAGGATTACCCCCACCATCTGGCCACTCGTGTCACGCCCCCTTTTCCCCATCCACGTAGATTGTCCCCGTGCTCTCGAGCAAATAGACGAGCTGGCACGGTGCAACAGTAAAAAGTGATCTTGAGGCGACAGTCGATTTCTTACCGATCGTGATCGATCAATCACAGGTGGAAAGTGTGAGGCAACTGTGGAGAATGAGGGGATTGGGGGTGGTTAGGAGGGTACATCGATATTCCTGGTCGTGGCGAGGTCTCACCAGGTGCACCAGAGATTGAACGAGAAGACAGACAGGATTTCCGGCGGCTTGTATGACCTCAACTGCCCGCTCGTGCGTGCTGTGTCGCAGGTCCACGCCATCGACCTCGATTATTCGGTCTCCGACCTGCAAAGTGAATGCGACCAGAAACGCGCGCGTTAAATCTTTTACTCTGCTTCGACTCGCTATCAGCAATTCGCCTATATTCTTTCCTTTTCTTTTAAGTGTTTTTTTTTTATTTTTTATTTTTTAATGTAGCTCGTGGTGATGGAATTAGATATTTTGTGAATTAGATAGGCTCGAGGTAATGTCTTGGTGTTCGAGTGGTGCTGAAAAAAGGAGTGTAGTGTTATTCGTGAGTGAGGGGGGATAAAGTTACTATTTTGGGGGATTGTAGTTGTTTCTGTTTGATATTAATTGTGAAATGAAAATGAATGTTGAAGAGGTTTGAGATATTTTTATTTAGGGAATTAAAATTATGTGTGAGTGTAAAATTGTTGGGGGAGTTCGAATTGCCCTTATTTAGGGAGTTACTATTTATTTCTATTTAAGTAATTGGAATAATGCAAATTATTCTTATAAAAAAAAATTAAATTTCTCCTATTATAGGCAATGAAATTTTTTTTTAAAAATCAATGTGGACTTCCGTTTATGTAATTCACAGAAAAATGATTATATCGTTTAGTAATATGGCGAATCACTTCCTCAGCTTCTTTCCCTTCTATACTACATACTGTCATGTGGAACCAAATACGATTAGAATTTAAATCGTTACGTTACCTTCAACTCGCCGGTTCTTCCGGCCGGACTGTTGGGCAATACGTTCTTTATGAATATCCCGGATATGTTCTGAGACTTACTAGAACTGCCATTGTGCAGATCAACCTAAAACATATATATCAAACATTGCCAAAAAACATCATTAAACACATGCACGATCGTCTCGAAACAAAATCCTCGATCTCAGCCAGTTAACATCTAATTAGCATCAGTAAAATTATTATTCTACCTATTTAAAATTCATTTCCCGCGTATCAAAACGGTTTGCTGTGATCTGTTACAGTTCTCGCCAAAGTTTCCACAGTATTGCATAATATATCTAAAGTAGGAAGCAACGTGGAAACATGGAAGATGACAATTCTGTTACGTCGACTAATGTCTCGAAGCCATTTGCTACGTTAATGCACTTATACCACTGCAACTATATGCGCCACATAGCGTGTACCACTCGGTTGAAATTATCAACCAATGCCACCAAAGCGGAACCATTAGCAGTTCCTCGTACAACGCCACCGCTCGTGCAATTAATAAAAAACAGGGGAACTACGTTTGAAATAACTGTCAGCGAGTAGTACCGCTCTGATCATCGCGCTGTAATCAGTGGAATGTTGAATGAAACGCGAACAGAAATAAAAGATAGTGTTGTACTTGAACTGAGTAATATATCGAGTGTCTTCGGATATTTATAGCTCGGAGTAACTGCTAGATATTATAGTAGAAAATAGAAGAGATGAGAAAGAAGATCTTTGTGAAAGAAGATTTGGAGTATCGAGTCTTTTTTTATATTTAAAAGTATTTTTCGGGGTTTTAAATTGGAATGGTATATTGCAATAAAATTTATGTTTCTGTAGTAAAAAGTACTTCAAATATTGGACAAAAATTAGTATCATATTGAATATAAAACTGAAGAATGCAATAATGTCACAGTAATAAAATTGAAAAAAGGGAAGTAAATTCTAGGTGCTGTCAAATTTGATATTTCGCTATAGAAAAGTAGCATCGCGTGCATTGCTTACAAATTAATCAGTCACGAAGAGCTTTGTAACCAATATAGTAGTGCAGTCGTAAATCGCTTATGTAAGAATTGCAGCACAAAGCACATGTGGGAGTGTGGCTTAACGAAACGTGACAAGCTCGCGGACAACGGAAGCTGACACTGCTCCGTTTATGATAATTTTATGGCACGTATTTTCATAACATTATTCGCCATCAATACTACATAAGCTGAGCAAATTTAACGCCTACAGTTCCCACAACATCGGACAATTTCCTCTTGTTATTTATGACTGTAATTAACAAGATCGATTTGATTAAACGCCTACAAGCACTACTGTTTCGCAATGGAGATTATTAGATGGGTCACTAGAACAATACTATGGAATGTGATTTCTCCATTTACCAATCCAAATTATTTAAATATTTCGTTATTTCCATCGTAATTTCAGAAAATATATTTTAGTCGTAGTAAAAACGCGAGGTAACACATAAAAGCATTAACCAGTGCAACATTATGCAAAATTTATTATTCCTTTGCATTTATGTAAACGAACTTCTGAGTAACTGTATTACTGTCATTCGGAATGCCGTAGAATGTTAAGTGCATCATTAAACTACGACACATTCTGTGTGACGATGCACGGGTGAGTGAATGGAAAATATGGGACAACTGCGTGGCAGTCAGTGTGTCAACATTACATAGTAATATGGTTGAACCTTCTAAAAGCGGAAGAATTATTCAATTCTTGAGTTCGACTGCAGTACTCTTTCCATTCTCATCTTTTGATCCCCGGCATCCTCACATTTTCCTATTTTAAAATTGTGGATTTAGTAAGTGCGGCAGCTAGTGCAATCTCAAAATCTCAAAGAATAGATAATTATCTTCTTTCGGAACGAGCAAAAACAGCATCGCCTAATGCCTAACACCTACTACAATAAGAAAGACATTTTTCTAGTATAACGAAAGAATCTAATAAAATCACGACCCAGTTGCCAAGTGAACGCCTTCCGTGCCACGGCGAGAATTCAAAGTTTAGTAGGACTATAAAAAATGGTGGGAAAAGTCGATTTCGATATTCAATTATAATGAAATACTAATATTTCTGCTACAGTGGTAGTCAAAAGGTTTCAAATTCAATACCAACCTAATCTTTGGAATAAAAACATAGCAAAATTTGAGATTTGTTTTTTTTTCTTCAGAAATCAGCGATTCAATTCATCTGAAATTTGGACCATGTTTTGACACATCTTTCAGCAAGCTGAAGTTTTTTTTTTATTAATTTTTAATCATGAATATAGTTTCTTATGCATAATCGACCATCGCGCGGCGCAAAATTCGCCAACCGTTGATGTGCATGATATTTATCTACCAGGTAATCTAAAATAGAAAAATGAAACGGCGTTTTATTTTATAACTATGTAGCTTGAAATTGATGTACCAGCAAGAAAACAAAAAATTTATTAAGCAGTGTGGAGAGCTTCCAAATTGAAAGGGCTGAACCTTTAATTCTTGCAATCCAATTTTGCGCCAATTTTCTTATGTGACAAAAGAAGTATAGACCTTAGTGGTATTCTGGTTCACCAAATTGAAGCTACATGGAGGAATCGAAATGTTAGTTTCTTTTAAAAAGATCCTAAATTTTTCTATGTTTTTAGCCCATAAAATAGGATTCCCGCCTTAAATATTATGCTGCCATCCCCAATCAAATTTTAAGTTTCAATTTATTTTAACGGAACACTTAAACTGCCTTTTGACCACTATTTTTTTATAATTCAAACTCTTTTCTTCCACCTGAATGTCCCCACTACATTGAAAAACACCTTTTCGCTTTGAATAAAATTTCCGCTTCCAAGAAACATCACGAACCCGTGAACCGTCCCGGCACCTCGCCTTCACGGCACCTAACGCTCCTAATTCCTCCCGCGTCCCGGCACCGTGGGCCAAGGTGGCGTCGCCGGCGTTCCACGTGCACGCACCAGAGCAATGGGTCGAGTTTTTATTTTTATCTGAACAATATAGGCGTGTCGCGTTACGCACCTTTCCGCCGACGATGCTCAGCCCAAGGCTGGTCTTCGGCTCCCTGTAGATCTCGACGAGCCTCTCGGGACCCCAGTGCCTCGACCAGCCGACGTTCCCGTCGTGGTCCCGATGCGTGACCGTCATGTCGACCGGCTGCTCCGCGAACACTACCGTGGGAATCCTGCGAGGCGAGCCGCAGCTCGAGGACGCGGAGCTCTCTGTCTTCGCTGGCCCGCTCTCGAAGCGTCCCTGGTGCCCACCACTGAGTGTCTCCGCCTCTAGAAGCAGCTCATCGTCGCTGCACTGGATGGCCTTCGACTCCTGGTACGTCTGTACCTCGACCTCGCGTCTCGGGCTACGCGGAAGCCTGTCCTCGGCGGATGAGCGAGCAGCACTGTCGAGGGATCTACTAGGGCTGGTGGTGATATCCTCGGGGATGCACTGCACGCTCTTCGACTGCTTCACGGAGCTCCTCTCCGACCTGGACGGGCTATCAACGGAATCCTCAGGGTCTGGTGTCTTCGAGAACGAGAGACTCTCTAGGTCGTCCAAGCTGCATTGAACGCTCTTGCTCTCGCCCTGCGTCTGCGTCTGCACCTCCCTTCTAGGGCTCTGGTAGAACCTAGACACCCGAAGAGGACTGTCCCTCAGGACCTCGGATGAGCTGATGGGGCTCGGATCCGGGCTGCACTGGGTGCTCTTGGTCTCCTGCTCGGTTTGAGTCTGCGTATCGACCTTCTCCTTAGGAGAGGACTGAGTCTCCTTGTAGTTTAGCCCGGCCTCTTCGACCTCTTGATCTAGCGCTCGATCTTGCCAATCCTCGGTCGTGGGGCTTAATATATCCTCCCATAAAGCGGAGAGTACACCGTACAGCAGATGATCAGACTGAGTCTCGAGCGTCTGACTCAGATACTCCAAGGAGTGTTCCTTGCTGATCAAGCTGTCCTCCTCGTGTCTCGGGGGGACTGGTTCCTCCAGCAGCGGACGCCTCTGCTCCGGGAGGATCCTGTCATAATCCTCAGCCTCGGCTGTCGCCCCTGGTTCCCTTTCTTCTTCCCTTTGGAGGTCTTCTTTCCTTGGCTGCTCTTGCTGCACCACCTCGGGGACCTTCCTCGAATGAAGCTCGACCTCTTCTTCGACCCTCCTCCCTTGCTGCCTTTGGCTGGCCTCCTCCTCAGATTCTAGCCTTGATGGAAACAGGAAAGGCGGGTGAAGACGAGATATACGACGAATAAGGGCGAAGGGGGCCATCGACGGAACAAAGTCTTCCGGCCCCCTTTAATGAGCAGCCCGACGGGCTTCTCCCTCTGTCTAACGTTTGAAAAGAATCCGCTAAAGCGGCGAATGGAAAGGTCTTCCGCGGTGACCCATTAATTGCGGCAGCGTTCTGACCGCGCGCCTCGTGTGGTCAATTAGGGGGAGAATAGCGTGGACTACATTCGGGGACGAAATTGCGAGACATCGCGCGCTAATTTAGGGGTCGAAGGGTCCGTGATGAATGAGGGCATCGGACAGGGTGTTGGGGAGATTCTCTTGGTTTTTGTCTGTCTCCTTGGGTGGGGGGTCCGAAATGGTGGGTAGTTTTTTGAAGTGATTGATCGAGGCACTTAGACACTTCTCTGTAAAAAGCACTGATAATAGATATTGGTCTTCCTTTAGCGTGGGTGTGGCAGTCTTGTTTTTATTTGAAGAATTGCAGAGCCTTCTTTGAAGTTAAAAGGTATTAGGAAAATTGTAACTATCCGCGCTGAATAAAAGTTTGTCGCTCAGAGTCGCCGTGAGTATTAAGTACCGCGAGCCCTGAATCCTTTTGTTAATACCTTGTGCGTAGTATAAAGACTTGGTCAATAAGATGTATCAACGTGCGCGCTGAAGTATTATTGTCAGCGACGTATGCTAAATCAACGACAAAAGATCTCACAGCTCGGCTCTAATTACTTCATTACGACCGCTTCCCAAGACTTCGAACAGCTGACTCACACAAATAACAGTGCTCAATTTATTGATCGCGTCGTTTAAACAGCGTTTTAGTGTAATGGCTGTGGAAATTGAAATGGAAATTGAGGGCAATTATATTAATCGAGGTTGTGATTAAAAGCCTCTTTCAATAAATTATAGATCTACTGCTTTTTTTAAATGTTTTGCTTTCAGCGTAGAAAATCGAGTATTGTTATTTCTTATTTACACCTTGGAAAGATTTTTGCGATTAGAGAAATGTTTTTAATAATCATTCGTAATGAATTCCTAATAAGTACAAGAGACGAACAAAAAATATTGCAGCCTTTGGACACGCGAGTAACAGTAACGAAATCCAGGAAAAAACGTATCGAGGGTCGATCAAGATTATTTTAGCTTTGCTCACAAATCTGCGCGCTATCGTAAAAGCGAAAAAACTGAAGATTTAGAAGCCGTAAAAGTCACGGGATACAGCGCATTTAAAACGTATACAATGTATGGAACGCGGCTAGTAGTCCATATAATTCGAAAATACTGTTATCAGGCCGTTTCATAAATCTTCAACATTTTGCAGATAAACTTTATGCAAAGAAGATAACCCCCATGGCAGACATTTTTCACTGAAGTTTCGTCTTCATCTACAAATTGCAATGATATCCCGCTTTTGAAAAAAAAATTACCTACATCATAAAATTAAAAACTATTCAATTCGCAAATTTTTGAATTCACTTATACCGTACACAACTATTCGCGCCAAAATATAGAGACGTTTACAAACCGATCCAGCAACAAATTATTAAAGGAAACTTTAAATTATTCAAGCTACATTGTTTCATAACACAACTCAATTCTGTTCAAAGCATCTCACGTGTTACCGAACGTTTTCTTTGGATCACGCCGCACAAGAATTGTCTGTCTTTTCTCTCGCAACAACATCAAAGCGAACTAAAACACATCGTCCCAAAATAATTCCTACTTTTCCGAACGTAATTCATTTAACACCTCACCCTACACCTTCAACTCTTAAATTACTCCAACACAAAACAGTTACCAAGAAAATCGAAAAATTTCACAAATGAATTAAACAATCCTGTTGAAGTATGGCACAGTTAATAAAAAAAGCAAAATGAAGGCACACGTTCCCTTTAAGTACCATTTCAAACACATTATAACATTTCACAACTATTATTCTGCACTCATACTTACTATCTCTTCCCATTTCCTTTAAACAATCTCCATCCCACCGTTCCAATGTTTTTGCGACTCTGAGCTAAATGCAGGATTTTATTTATTGATCATCAACGTAAACTGTGGTAAAATTTGGAAGTTAATCAAGTTCCCACAGTTTTGTAAATTTACCAACAGACCGACGAAATATGAATCACAGCTCACAAAAGTGTCTCGTCCGAACTGAATATGTACAAATCTCCCAAGTACCACCACCGCAACCCCAAAGCGAGCACCCATGAAGCGTATCCAAGAAGAGGAACTCTTACGAAGCTGTATCCGCCGGTCGTTACCCAACAGAAAGTGGCCGCGAATCGATTCTCCCGACACCGGTGACCGGATCGATTTCCTGAATCCTCCAGGAAGACTTTCACCCCGGGACCAGGGGGTACGAGCCGCCGAACGGGAATGCGGAGAACGTCGAGGAAGCAAGCGCCAGTGCCGCGGGAACTGAGGTGCCTCTGTCGCGTTCCTCTACGAAGCCAAGGTGTTCACTGGCGTGTCTCTGGTCGCCCGTGCGTCACTGCAAACTGGCTTACTCTGATCTAATAAACAACACACTCCGTTCCGCGTGTACGCGAAAACGTGGCGCTCGCGCGCGCGCGCGTGCACGTGCACCCGCGGCACGGGTGCACACAAGCGAACGTACGCCAGGCGGTACAGTGGCACGTTCTAAGCAGGCTGTAGCGGTCTCTTCCCGTCTTCTGACGTGGACGAGGAAACGTGCGGCGACGGTGTCCAAAGCCGCACCGAATCACGACTAATCGCGTCGAACCGCCTCCAGGAGTATCCTCCTGCGAGTGGATGCACGCGTACGCGCCAGCGAGCGCGCAACCGCGTCCGTGTGGGTGAATCCGTCGCGAGCCTGTATCGCCTGTCGAGGCTTTGCGACTCCGTGTGTGGGAGTAAGTACCGAGCGAGCTTCGTTGCGGCAAAGCTCTCTCCGTCTCTATTCCCTTTCTTGCCTCCCCTCCACTCCTCCTCCCCTTGCTCTTTCTACCCCCCCGTCGGCCGAGGTTTCTGTCTCGTTCTGGACGACGGTCGTGTGTGCTCGTCTTCGCCACGGGCTACGCTGCCGCGGTTTCCTCTCTTTCTGCTTAGCCTCGGTATCGCGTCTGGCATCTTGCTCTATCCCGCGGTCGGTGTAGTTCCATCGCTGGCGCGGCCCTCGTTCTTATCTTTTATCGTCTCTATTCATGCCACCCCTCGCCCCTGCGCCCGTCCCTCCGACTGCACTTTTCTATATTTATATCCGTGTTCGGCTTCCGGTGCGCGATGCTCTCGGGATAGACTCCTTTCAGTCTAGTTATGTGGGTCGGGCAGAGGTGTCTCGTTCAAATGGTCCCCCCTGGTTTGCGCAATCGGTTGTGCCATCTTCTTTCCGCTTTCCCGGGAGGTTAGTGCCTGGGGATGCTGGGTTTTTGTGGTGAGGGTGGATGGGTAGGTTGATTGGCTTGGGACGAAGGGTTTAATTCGATTGATTGTCTCTGTTCCGTGGCCCCCCTTGGTTGCCATCGGTTAGGGGTTTTTAATATGTGGAGACACTAGGGGTTTGTTGTGGCGCGGGGTGATTGAGTTGGGATGTTGTCTTTGATTGGGGAGTCAGGCTTCACTGGATTATATATTGAGCTGCTATTTTGGGAGGTTGAATTGTTTAGAAATTATTATGGAAGGTGATTCGAAAGAGAAATAAAATTGTGCATATTGGAAGAAGTATCGTGGCAATGATTCCACGTGCAAGATAATAAAGTAATCTTAGTAACTTGTATTTATGTTAAGCGTCTCTCTTATTTTATAATATAAATTGCCTCTGTAACAATCATTTTCAACATATTTTAACCCTTCTTTGACACACCTCTTTATACTGGGTGGCTCACACGCAGAGCAATTTTTGAACGACTGCCATTCTCATCTGTAGAATCTAATCGTTATGAAAAAATCATGAATCAATTTCAAGGTCTCTAGAATGTATTCCAATAGTTTTTTAATTGAAATTTTACCACAGATAATGTAGAAAAATTCTAGATTGCCATATGTCGAGAAAAAACGAAGAAAATGATCAAAAAATTGTAACTTTTACAAACTTCAGTATTAAAAGCTAAAAATCTACAGAGTTGTTGTTCAGATATAATATTTTGAGAGAGAAAATAGTTTGTAAGTCGGCTCTGAGAAAAAGGTATTTATTTTGTATATACAAGGTAGGCTATTTCGGTAATTGAAAAAAATAGAAATATTCCCCGAATATCCTCGATATTCTACGTAGAATCTACGTATTGGAAAAGCTACAGAGCGTCAAAATCATCTCATGGGTGGCTCAAACCTAGAGTGTCAACTTCAAATTTTCATTATTCCATCAAATATCCCTACAATTCTTCAAAATACCGCAACCATCCCTTCGCCAAATATTCTTCGTCGCACCCTGGTATTCGATCAGTTTATTACTTCAACATTTCAAGCGACAGCATAAAACGCTCCATTTGAAAATGGACACGACGCAGGATCGCTTTCACGTGGGCATCCGGCTGCCAACCACGAGAACGCTGAAACGATCACGCTTCGGTACGACTGGACGCCTCCTCGACGATCCGCTGAAGACTTTCGACGCCAGTAAGAAAAATAATTGATTAGCCGGCCTATTTCGGTTCCAATGATCGCTCCAGGCAGAAATGGAGGAGAAAGGGGGCAGGCAGCACGGCCATAGAATTTTTGGGTCGCGAAACACTGAGCGATATACCAGGCGACCCAGATTTCCAACCAGTTGTGAGCATTTCGCGGGGTTTCCACAGTCGGCCGTCTTGTAATCTAACCGAGTGGCCAGACGGGGAACAACACTGCTCATTAATCGGCATTCGAAGCCCTTCCCGCGGATTGTTTTAGATTACAATATGAGCAAACCGAGACTTTCAGCCACGAGGACTTCTCGTTTAATTGACTTTGCTTGGATAATGACCAGCTCTTTCGCCGCGGGATCAAGGTCGTTAAAATTCCCACGGTAGAGGAGCTTTGAATACGCGAATTTAGAGGATCAAGGGGTTCCACTATCGCCGCAAGGTTCTTTCTCCAATTTTGGTGAGAGAATGAATATAAATGTGGTCTTTTGTGCGTGAAGTAGATTATTCTTCTACCCAACTGCTGCAGAGGTGTAATGATAGTTAATTTTCTGGGTAATTTCAGAGGATCTGAAAAAGTGAACTCAGCAGAGATGATCCTTCAGTTAGCAATAAATATTAGGACGTTTTGGGGGGTTGGATTTCCGCATATTCAACTTCAGTAATTCAGTGTACTTGTATGTATTAGAAGTAATGTAAAGGAGTGACCCTTCATCGCCATTTTGAAACCGCATACCAAATTTTTCGAGCTTGGGAAAAATTCCTAGTTTGCAGTTGAAAAGAGTCCAGCCCTAATTCAGGTGTTATCTTAATTTTAATAAATTCTATGCTATGACCACACTTTGTCAATCTACTCGAGGAAGTGTGTCAAAAATTGCTAAAAATTAAGACACCAATGTAGCCAGCCCACGCTGAGTTTCCCCAGAAAGTAGCTAACAATGGTGTTAAAAATATCGAAAGAAGCACATTAACATTTAGAGTGGTCCAAAGCTTTTCAAAAGACATCGACGTGAAAACACGTCGAAACCATGCACAGGGTGCAAATTCCTCGGCGTGAAAGCACGCCGACGTCACTCAGAGTCAACATGCTTCCACTCGCTAAACTACCTTTAAAAAAAATCTTCCAAATCTGAAACCAGAATTATCAGACGCTCCCTCAGTGCCTATTCTACTAGACGATAAACATTTTCCTTCAGAAACAACGATCCTGAGCAGCATCAAAGGCAAATTACTCCAGGTTCACTCACCTCTCAGCCACCCTCCATCCACAATCTTCAATCAGACTTCTCCTCCGCTGGTCACCGATCCTCTTCGCCTCGATTCCCACGTTCTCCAGCAGAATCGTCAGTTCCGGTTCGTCCGGCTGCGCCAGGCTGCCAATCTTGAATATATCCTGATCCTTCATCCTCGACTTCACTCTCAACGCAGCCATCCTCGACCCTTCGCTGCCGGTCCTACTCAGTTTTCTCTCCATCCTCTCCTTGTCGACTGTATTCGCCGCCTCCTCGCCACCGTCCGGCACCCTCGACAGGTCCAGCAGGATCTCACTCTTCAGGTTCCTCTGGGACACGTTGTTCTCCTCGTCATCCTTCGTCTCCACCAGAGTGTTCTCAGAGGTGGACTTCGCCAGGCTGAGCAGCTGCAAGCGCGACATGTTCACCATCTCCGGGGAGGGTACCCGGCCAGTCCTCACCCTGATCGAGTCAGAAACCACCATCACTTCCGGCGGCGAGTGCACCTCCACCCTCGCAGGCTCCTCCGCCCTGTTAGCGGCTGCTTCCTCAGCAGTGATGATCCTAGCCTTCACCAGCTGCACCTCGGGCATCGAAATCTGCTCACTGATGTCCTCGAAGAAGATCTCCTCGACGTTCTCCTGTATCCTCACTTCCTTCTTCGTGTCGTCCAACAGCGACTCCCTGGATGACTCCCTGGAGAACGTCCTCTTGCGCATCGAGCTCCGACGTTTAGTCGCTGACACTTCGGTTTCTGGGCTCAGGACGGTCGTTCTCGGCCCGTCCACGCTTCCTGGACGTTGATCTAGTGTCACAGGCTTCTCCGATCCCACGGTAGACGGCGTCCTCGTCAATTCTTCCGGCGTGGCTTTCGTGCTCTCAGTGGCCCCTCTCCTTTCTTCAGTGAAGGATTCTTCGACTGGACACGGTATGTCAATTAAGCTAGATGGACGCGTTGCTCGATGCTCTTTGACTTCCTCAGGATACTGCATGGGTTCGTCCTCGTCCCGATCGATGCTCGGTGGCATCTGGGCGTAAGAGAGGCCGCTGTGCTTCGTCAGGAACTCCGTCACCCTCTCGATACACTCTTGCTCCCTTAGGCTCTTCCTGCGCTCCCTCGTCATCTTCTCGCCATCTTGCATGTCACCTCTTTTCCACGACTCTTCGTACTCCTCCAGCCCTCTTCTAGATACATCCACAGAAGCCTCCTCCGCGTTATCTTTCCTTCCTTTCTCCTCGATGTCTTTCATCTTGAGGATCTTCTTCTTGGCGCCCTTCTCAGACACCTCGCGCATGCTCTCCCTGGACGATGACACCCTGTCCTCGGAATCCGCCCGCCTCAAGGTCCTCTTCGTCTCCTGGTCAGGATGCTTCTGCGTGGACGTCTCTTCAGGCACTTTCTCTATAGGCTCGTCCTCGCTTCCGATCGAACGTTCCCTCTTTAACTTCACCTTGGGGGCCACTTTCTCCACCCCTGTCGCTGCACCCTGGCTGTGGCTTGCAGCCACCTTCGCGTCTAATGGCACTGCGCCAGAAACGGCTAGGACCACGTCCTCGCGCGCGCCGCCGTTCCCAGCAGGATGGAACTCGGCGATCTCCGACTCCGCCGTCTTCGAGGGTGTATCTGTTTGGAGGAGGCGCGGGGGATGCCTCGTCGGGCTGCAGATCGGCGTCAACGGGGACGCGTCCCTCCAGTGGTCCTCCTCCTCGTCTGTCTCTGGCTTGTCCAACGACAGCTCCGTCACTCCTGAGAAGTTGATCGCAACGGGGCTGGTCAGGGGATTGTATTTCGTGCCAAATATTCTCAGGGAGAATTATCGATCGGGTCTGGGGGGTTTGCTGTGTTAAATCTGTGACACTGGTGATCTTTACGAGCTGCGAGGAGCCATTTCACACTGGACGCTTCAGTGGCTCAAGTGTAGACTTTAGATATACTCACTTGGTAGAGTGGCACTGCTTGCGGGATGGTAGGGGAATGGAATGTGTGAATATATCTAAAATCTTGATTGTCGTAAACACGTACTCGTAAAGGGTTAGAATACTAATGAGACTGTGTACTGGAAGCGTGCAATTCCTGTTGTGACCTAGATTACGGCCACTGTGATTATTACTTTGAAATGGAATAGCTAGCTCGCCATTTCGTAGTTACGTAAAGATTCTATGTGAGGGGGCTCGGGGATCAGTGCTACTCGACTGTTATTGCTGAATAGATGTACAAAGCTGCTCGTCGAATGCTTTTCAAACTTGCTGAAGCGATCGAAGTTTTTTAAGGATACCTGATCTGGAGGACAGGAAGTCCTCGAGCTCGGCTGCGTGATCTGTCGTTTCGCTTTCGTTGGGGAAGCTTTTGCTGCGTCTCACGGGACAGATCGGTGGCACCCTCTGCCATGGGGACCGGCCATCGGGACATACAAAAGAACCGAGAAAAAGTCAGGGAATTAATGCCATCGCCAATCGTGCCCGTCGAGCTTCTCCTCTAGCACGCGGCGGAAAAGAGTGGGGCGTACTTTACGCGGGAAGATAGAAGCGGTTCGAAAGTGTGCTACTTCCAAAGTACGATCGGTGTCTCCAAGTGTGATTTCCAAGTGGAACGATAGAATTGGAGGCAGAGGTGCTGCTGATATCGAACGTATCGACGTGTAATGAATTTTGGAAAAAGAAAATAGTATACTACAAGTGCAATGTTCAAAAGCACTAGGGAATTATCTGTTCTAGCTTATAATTTTTTTAAATGTAGGGTGTAAACCCTCTGGTATGTTAAACGAGTGGTAAAACTTTAGGTACCTTTTTAGAGCTCGCAGTAATTTTAAGCAAAATTATTAGAAATAATTTTGAAGGCAATAAAGGTATTAATAGTTGCAGTAAGATTTTGCAAAGTGTAATGTTTTGACTGTACAATATAAGAAAGCAAGGGGAAGTAGATCGTTTGTAGTCAGACGCGTGTAGTGAATGTATTTACTACTGGGAATTTTTACATATAGATTATTTCAAAGATTGCTGCAAATATTCAGAAGTTCAGAGACGTGGACAATTAACTTAGTCGTGATTTTGTATCTAAAGTACTTCACAGTTTACTTGAATATAAGACCAAGGTAGAAAGAATAAGGGAAACATATGGCGTATAGTCAGACGCGATCTAGAACTAACATGACTGTAGATTTACAACCGTGTAACTCAGTATTTTAAAACCTGTTTCAAGCAAAATTTATTCATATTAATAAGTGAAGCAACAATTTGCTCAGCAACAGCACCTCTACCAGAAAGTAGAAAATATCTGCTCAACGGCCAGTAGAATTAGAAATTATAGTACAGACAGTTCCAGGTATCGTACAGATTGACAAAGGGTCAGAATAAAGCGACAATTCTCGAAACACTTATTGAAAGATAGCTAACTACTATTTACATCGCTATATTCGCTACGTCAATTCACTCCCACTATCTTTTCTCAATTTTTTTTTTTCATATAATCGGTGAAGATCGATCGATTTCTAATAAAAGTATTCAGTTAAAATCAATGCTTACTTCCCTCCTAAAATCTTTACTAATTAAATGCAAAACTCGGCTAGAAAGATCTTCGAATGACTCCTTAATCATTATAATACGTTGATTGTATGTTAATTAACCGAATCACCAGCACATACTGACGAAGCAAAGAAGTAGAAACTATTGTACACGTTCCCATCGACGCAACATTCTCCCTGATTGCACTTCCTTCCTCCCTTTCAAGCAGTTACTTCAACAATAAATACTTGGGACACGAAATACTTGATAACAGATACAAACACGTCGAAAGCAATACGTTGTTTATGTACAAATGTACAGGTGTACTTCGGAAGACTCTGTTTTTAACCCTTTGACACTAAAGACAAAAGAAATCCATCCATTTGCCATCGACAATTTCCAAAATTTGTTAAAAAATAAGATAATTAAAAAATTGCCAATTAAAATTGTCTGATTTCCCAAATCAATTTTTTTGGGGGCAAAGGGTTAAAGAAGGTTCTAGCGAAAATATAGCAGGTTGAAAAAGGAAGTCGCCTACGCAAGAAAACCGCCAGTCTTGGTTTTTTGTCTCCATGGAAGTCGACATTCCGTTAGACGAGACAAAAAAAATTAATTACGTTATCCTCGTTAGACAAAAAAACGTTCAACGAGTCGAATGATTCGATCGTTTGTCCTCACCTTTCCGTCGAATGCTTCGATCCTGTTCAACTTCGACGAGAAATAGAAGGGTACGTGCGTTTTCTCGCAGGGAAAACGACAAATGCGCGCGAATCGGCCTCCTCGGGTCATTGAAAAAAAAAATGTTTAAAGGCAGCACCTTCGCGAGGGCGCCACGAAAAGTTCCAAAGTAGCACGCGAGCACAAAACAGCGCCCAAACAGCCCCGATATAAGCTCGAGTGGAACGAAGCTGAAGACTTACCCGTTCTTAAAATATATCCTTCAAAGTAACAATCGAATTTATCATCGATTAGTTAAGTTTGAAAAGTGGAGCTTGAGCCACGCTTAAAATCTACTTATATCTTAAATTGTAAATACTAAGACACCTTAGACAACCGCGCAAATAAATAATAATAATAAAATGTAATCTCAAATTTTGACTCTCGCATCGTTGTTGAAAAAAATTCTACGACAGGCGAAATTAGGTGTATTAACGAATAATAGTATTTGGAGGTAAAGATGTGGTTGAAGAATTTTGAGACACACTGTATATTAACACGTAATTCATACTTTCGTCGTAAGTTTGTAATAAAACACATTGTAACCTGTGTACGTAGAACATTTTCCTCTTGCTTCTGTTAATAAAAAGATTTTGGTTGAAATGTTTTCAGACACACTGTATATTAACCCTCTATAACTTGCACTGTGCTTTCCATTGCAGTTGCTGCTTCACAAAAGCTCCACATTCAGCAATTATAATAAATTTACTTTACAATAAAATGTTTATATAGCGAATTTGAAATGTACCGGTTAATTTTTGTAAAATCTTCAATCTCCACTAATCTCAACAAAAATTCTGTTACAGAGGGTTAAAACATATATTCTCTTTTCCTCGTCATTATAAAACATCTCCAAGTTTACGTACTAAAGACACTTGCTTCTCGATTGTCTTTAAAAAAAAGCAGATTCGACTGGAAAGCTTTCAGATATTCCTGCACGTATCGTGGAGGAGGCTGTAACGGCCAGAGCAACGCAGAGGAATGAACTAGTATCGGGGTTCGTGGGGAATCATACGAAGAACACGTTCTGGCGAAAAAAGAAAAACACTCATGTATAATATTACATCATGATTGGTCATTGCTTTCGGATATGAATATCATTGTTATTAATAAAACGGGTATAGCGACGAGCACAGTTGCGTAATCGTTTAATTGAATCGTTTCGTTCGTTCTTTGGTCGGTTAACTGCGGCAAAATTGATCGAACTTGCTTCGCAAACGGTCCCGGTCTGGACGTTTAAGCATTGCCCTGAAAATGAAAATAAAATTGCCCAATTAGTAGCGGGAACCCGTGCGCACGGCGGCAATAGATTCCAATTAAAAACAATCGTCTAATAGCCGTGGCCGACTATACGCATTCCACGCGAGCATTCCCTCTAAGTCTCTACCAAAAGAAGAACAAGCGCGCTAACGTGTTTAGACGCTAGAGATGCTTTCGTACCCAGCTTGCGAATCGTTTAACGGAAATGGGGAACAGATTCGTATAGCTTGGAGTTTGGCAATTCAATTAGATTCGACGATCGTATTAACCCTCAGCGGGTAGTGCGAAATTCAGGAAATAGATTTGGTATGGGGAATTAATTTGGTAATTAGTTAAGTGATATGCTATAATGGAGATACAATCAACTGGTTACTGAGGGACATTTTATTTGGGAGACAGTAATTTTGTTAAATATATTGGATTCAGGATGAGAATTTTAATATTTGTTTAATGGCAATTTGTCATGATTTTTAAAAAAAAATTTGAGGGTTTTGTTATAAAATTTAAAGAGAACTGACTCGTAAACACTCGATATTATTGCAAATGTATAAATGTACCTTTGTCACTACTTTATTAATTTGTTGTTAAATAAAGTATCAAGCCAAAGACAAAGAATAATATTTCTATTTTTAAAAATTCAACTTTTCAGGTAGATTGCTGCCATATTGCTATACTTGGCTGCCATATTGCTACTTCCTACCAGCTGAGGGTTGAAGATCGAATTTTGAAGACTTTCAAAGGTAGCCAACGTCTTATTCCCCCTTTCTAATAAATGATTCATGCTCATGTAAGTAGATGTGGCAGTTTGAAGTGGTGCACCAGGGCAAGGCAAACTTCAGTTTAAAATAATACACGAAAAGCCATGAAGCTCGATGGCGTCAACGAGAAGGAACATCATAATTTCATTCGCCATGATGAGCAATTCGATTTAAAGCAGAATTCTGCCTTCCCGTGGTCGACGATAAAGCCAACGAAGGAAAGTTTCGAATTTGCCAATTTATCTAATTTGGTGGTGAGTGAAATAGAAACCAATTTTGTGGCCTGTTTTCGAAGGACAAACGTTGTTTTCCCTTCTAAAGCAAATGAATAGACAGTGTAAACATAGTAACCTAATATTGTCTATACTGGCGAATATCAACTCGAGAAAATTAATCCAGAACCATATAATATCTGTATTTTTTAACTCATCAAAATTTTGAAAAATTGAAAATTTTAGAAGAGATTTAAAACTTTGAAACTTTCTTCGTTCATGGCTCTATTTATAGCGTCACTAACGTGAATTCACGTTCTTCTACAGTTGGAATAAAAGTCAAGTGGCAATTCAAGATGACTGAGGAGCTATGCTTCCATTATATTCTTTAATTTTTGGAATTAGCTTGAGTGGCCATTTGAAATTGCTTCAACTTAGCATTTTGCACGGTCGACTACCGTGTTCACTGCGTTGCTAATATTGCGAATCATTATTGTTCTCATCGATGGGACGATGTGGATGGATTTTGTAAAATACTATATGCTTGTGGATATATGAAAAGTTTGTTCAAATATCGCAATGAAGACGATTACTCAAATACTTAGGTGACACACTAAATTATTCCAAAGTTTAAGGCGGTATATTGTTAGTGCTATTACTACTACGAATAGTTACTACTATGAACATTAATATTGCAAAATATGGAGTGCATAATTACGTATTTTCTATTTTGTTACTAAGTTTGAATGAAAAGTTAGAATACTAGTGACGCAAAAAAGTCAATAAATTGTAACTAACCCTTTGTGGTTCAACTTAAATTAATTTAAAATGCAAATCTTTGGTGACTATTTCAGTGACTGATGACTAAATTCATTATTCGACTGATACTAGTGGGTCTCAATATACAGTATAGTTGAAAGAAATCAAGTGGTTGCTCGCGAATACTAAGGGAGCATTAATGTTGCCTTGAGGTAACACTTGATTTTTTTCAGACTATAATGGACAGAAAAAATAGTGTTGTGCTCTTACTGAAGAGGTTTGCTCGTTTCATCGTTAGATTTAGTTGTCTAGAAACACAGAAAGAGGAACTATGATATTACTCCTGAAGAGAAAAGTGGTAATTAATATTCAAACTCGAGAATTTAATTCAGAAGAATATAATACTAATAATCGTGCTTCGAGACTGCTTAGGTCCTCAAGTAGTTCTCTATTTATGTGTACTTTTTGTTACTGTTGAGATAAATAGTTGCATACTTGGTGTCTGCTTCACTCACAAGGTGTAAGTGCAATGTAAAATTGTGGACCTTAGCAGAATGGAACGAGGATTGTGATCTAAACTCTATTTATCATAGTATCTAGAAAAAGGAGGAAAAAGTTATAACTATTCAGCATTCCAGTGACAGTAAAAATGACTGTTTTGTTGTAGAAGAGGTGAAGCATGATCTTGATGGAAATCTGGTTAGCACGAACGAAAATAACAACGCTAATTTGAATACCTCACCAACGAAAGAACAATCTTACAACCTGCCCTATTATTTACTGCGAAATCACTAATTAAGTTAAATTAAATTAAAAGTTCCGAAATCAAACATCCAATTGACCAAAAGTAGGAGAACACGTGACCTACCATTACTTTTTATTCGACAATCTACTTCATCCACATTGGTATCTCTGTCCCCACTACTACGATTCTTTCGAAATTTGTTAATTTCCCTGATTCTACCCGGAGAAAAATATAAAATCCATTAGAAGTCTTTGGAGAAATAAACTAAACACTTTCTCTAATACAGTAACCAAAAATCTCAACAAAAATTTCCCAAAAATATGCACGACCTTTGTCTATACTTCCATCCAAAAAAACTAACACTAATAAAATTTCCAGCTGTCCCTAAAAAATAAATCTCATGCTATGTGAATACTCATCTCAATTCCTACTCCACCACAGAAGTACAGAAATAAAAAAAAACTACATCTTCAAAAAACTTAACGCAATATTGGTCCCAGAGAAGCCACGTGAATGATCAAACACTTAGGATCAGTGGTGCAGTTGGACCACAAAGGACTATCATACTGCTGCTCAAAAGAAATACCCTGCATCCATTACTAAATTACTTTTACAGAAATCGTATGTTCTACTTGCTCGCGGACGAAAGGAACGCATTCCTACGAAGGACCCATCGATTCGAACAATAATGAGGATGACGATGGCGACGGCGTTCGTGTGAACGTCACAGCAGTGACTTTCGCGTGCCTTCGAGACTCCGTTCATAAAAGGTAACATATACACATATATACACTCTGACGCGCACTTGTATATACGTCTGTACGTATGCATATATGTATATATTCGAAGTGATGAAGAAAAAAGGAAGCCTGCAGGAGAATCGATTTGTATTACGTAACTTGCGGGCAGATATCCAGAGCGGCTACCATCGAGGAAAGGCTTATACCATCCGTTTGCTCGTTTCGAGTATTCGGGGTTGGTTAGGTAGTTGAGAAGAGTAGTAGTGGTAGTAGTAGTAGTAGTAGTTTCAGGTATAAACGTGTCGACCCCGTGTTAAGTAGAGTAGCAAACGTACACGCACGTGTATCGATCCCCAGACACGAGAGCCTCTTGATAATAGTGAAGAAAGGTGCCAGTGAGTAGTAGCAGACAGTAGTGGAATGGTAGTAGACCTCTACAAAAAGGTGAAAAGGTTCACATACGAGCTGTGATCGTTAATTCGTTAGAGAATCGAACAGAAAGGATAGGCGACGTGCAGGGAGTCACAGTGTTACTGGCGGAGGCAAATCTTTTCGGCTCCAATACTTTATTTGCTCCACTAAAGGGCTTTAGAAGCTGTTTGATTGGTAGATGTTGAGTTTGCTTGGCGAAATATGTATGTATAAGGTTGCAGCGAGATTCAGTAGGCTTTCATACGTATTTTTGGCTGGCATTCTTTATGATCGATGGTAATTCTGGGTCCTTTTCATTTTAAGATAAATGTTACAGTTTGTAGAAAATAGTATGTAAAAGATGAAAGAATCTGAGAATACTGTATTAACTACACATCCTAAACTAAGAAAGTATCAAAGGTATCTTCGTCACCTCCCCATCTGAGACTTGCATCGTCAAGCATCCGTCCGTGCCACTAATTCTGTGACTCGCCGCACACAAAAAGAGAAATAGAAAGAGAGAGAGAAAAACAGGGGTGGTTGAGCCGAGAGGAAGGGGTGAGTTAAGGTGGGAGACAAAGAGAGACAGAAAGAGAGATCGCAAAACAGATATTGCCAAACGAGAAGATTCGTTTAATTGTTTTCTACTTGCCTCTTGTACTCGTGTACCCTCATTTTCTCTTTAAATTCAATTTCCTCCCTCCTCCGCCCCTACGTCCCTTTCGTAATGTTCGAGAAGCCTTCCCGAAGACCCCTCGACACGTTCACGCGCTTTTCTCTTTCTCTCTTCAGCTTTCAGTCCCGACCAATTCCAATCTCCGCGACAACGCAATTCTCTCTATTTAATTTCTATTCTAGAGAAAGAAAATTACTCTTCGCCCAGAACCACTCACTTTCAAAGGTTCCTCTCCCCCTTTTTCTCTCTCTGCTTCTCAGCCACGCACACACACGCTCTGACTCTCTTCTCTCCTGCCCTTCCCCCAGTCCCCTACTAGTATAATATGTACAAAGAAAAGGAAAACGGTCGAATGCAGCTTGCTAAATGAACAAAGACAGTTTCTCTAATACGATCTTGTCCGTGTGCACTGTGAGGAGGAAGTACCCGACACCTTCGCTACTTGATTTCGAGCAAACGCTAACAGATTTACAGATTCGAATGGGAAAATGTGAATCACAGTGAAGGTAGAAACTAGAGGGAAATATATTTATATGTTAGGATTGTTTCTTGAAAAATTGTAACTTAAATAGTAGTGACTGACATCATTTAGTATCGAGATAGCGTGTCACCAAACACAGCAATGGTAATGAGAAATATTGTTAAGCAGGTGAAACACAAAAAATTAAAAATGATAAATTTAATAAGAATATTACCATATTCAATTCTATATTTCTAGAAAGTTTGGAATCACTCTGTAATTTAAGGGAACCTAGAATTTTCTCATAAAAAAAAACAAATTTTTTACCTTTCAAATTACTTTACAAACAAATTACCTTTCCGCGTGATAAGTTCCCAAGATTCGTTGCAATAAAACTCACTATAAATTCTACCTCTGACACGGCTTTTTTTGCCACACCAATGGAAATGATTAAAAATGGCACCAAACTGTTGCCCCTGGATGTGACTTGACTAATAAAAATTTATTTATGTGACAACTCGTCGTTGATTAAAACCAAGAGGCCAAGCTGTACGAGCACCCTCCCTCTGCCACTGCGTGTGTAAAAGTGTGCGCTGCGTGTTCGTGTGTGTGTGGCGCGAGCGTTTCGAAGAGCTCGAGGGGAGAACGGTGAAACAAGAGTGTCGTCCCGGTGTCGAAACGCAAAATACCGATCGTCCCGTTTCTGTTCAGCTACTCTACCAGGCAACTTTCATTCACTATTAACAATCGTTTGATTCAGTACTTACTTAGTCCGATGGTTGGCATTTTCCCTTAAAACCCCGTTCACCGCGTTGACCGCGCGATACCGCTCTCGACCATCGATCGTAATCGTGTTTGGATCATCGTTTCGTTATCCCGCGACCCAATATCCCCGCTGTCTTCTCTCCGTGCGCGCGCCTTGCCCGGAAACGGGGCTACACGCCGACCCGAGGATTCGTTCGCGCACTTCCGCCGTCGCGGGGACGCGACTCCTCTTTCTCTTTGGCAAACATTAAGACGCGACAGCTTCGCTCATCTCTCAGCCACGGTCCTGAGTGTCCTTCGTTCGTTTCTTTCCCTTGGCGTTAACCGATCACCGATAAACTAATCGCTTTTATTGATTACTGGTTCTGAATTTTATATGTGGCTTAAGGTGGACGTCCGCCGCGCGGTTGAGCCTTAGACCAGTGCTGCCCTCTGGTGGGACCCCTTAGGCTGGGTACACGAGGGCCTAATGCAACGTGTAGTGTAAGGAGTGATGCAATGGGAATTCTAGGAAGAGGTACTGAATGCAGTAAGTACAGATGTAAGAATCCCTTTGAATTACAGGTTGCATTGCAGGTTGCATTATACTAGTGGGTACCCAGCTTTAGGAACTTTTCGTAGGAGACACTTTTGTGGCTCATGATGTGATTTCAAATTAGGGCTGGGCCTATTCGAATCATTTAATGAAGTGGATCAAAATTAGCTTACAAGATTTTGCCCTGATAATACATCAGTATTCGAAAACTTAAATATTCGAATTACATTCGCCAAATAATTAAGCAACTGAAGTATTCGAATTTTCGAATACCGAAAAATGCGACAAATAGTCCCAGCCCTATTTCATCAGATGTATTCACTTGAAATAGATGTGAAATTTGTGAATAAGTCTGAAATTGCAATCATGAGTCACGAGTATCTCGTGCGGAAAGGTTCTTGAGTATTTTGTTTGTGGAGGTGAAAAATGTATTATGAAATAATGGTGGCTGGTGTGTTAAAGAAACATATGCAGCTTAGGTGGGACAGCACTGTCTTAGACCATCAACTATTGAAGCATCGATTGTGGCGCTTGAACTTCGATGATTCGATGACTTTACGATTTCCTTTGCAATGAGTAATTTGCATGTTTCGATTTATTTTATAATTCTGGGGTACCCTGTATATTTATTTCTCAAAGTTTCTTATTTATAATCATTAGGTTTTATTGAAATTGAAACTGAAATAACCAATAGTTGTAATATAAAGCATTACTATTTTTTTCCGAGACTGTAAGAATAAAAATTTGTGAGAAAATTCGAAGTCTCGACGCGTACTCGTTCTCCAACTTAAATTCTGAAAGAAGATCCATCGAAATGGATTTAAATTCCGGCAGAATCATTAAGTCACCTCCTCAAATAAAAGAAAAATACGACAAAATTGATTTCGTCACAATTACTTGAACGGTTTCTCCTCGCTTCGCGTCTCTACATAAACTGTACAGGGGAGAAGTGTGATCGGACAGACAACTGTTAAAACACAAACGAATGGAGAACAAATGAAACGAAAAGTAATCAACGAACCAAATGTGCAGACACAAAGTGAAATAAATCAGTTGGGGAATGATAGACAGAACAGTGGAAGGAGTAGGGTGTTTATGGACAGTGTTAAACAAAATAAAACAACGTGCACGGTACCCTATTTATTATCTACAACTCGTACACACGCTGCAAAACTTTTATTCTTCAATTTTTAAAAGAAGATTCTTCCTTCGTTCTCCCACAATCACTATATTTACTTCTAACAGGAATAATAGTATTATAAAATCTTGTATAAAAGTCGATTTCCATCGATACAATAAAACGAGCCGCGTAATGTTTCACGCTGGTCAATAATAATATGCAGTCTTATATATTTTTCTTAAAAAGAGCATCGAAGGAATTAAAAAATTGTGCAATAATCGTAATGAAAATTTCGTAACTATGAGGTAACTCGAAAACGTATTAAAGTAACGTAAACTCTAAACCCACGCGATCGGAGCTTAATTCGAATAAGAGGACCGTTAACAAGCCTAAGTACTTCAACAATAATACTAACTTCTCGACGTTCCACCGTGTACCGTATAAAAAAATCATCACAAAATTCAGGAATCGATATGGACCAGATTCTCGACACAACGAAACAGATCGATTCTCTCTCTGAAACTGAACAAAACCGTTTGTGCGTCGACGTACCATCGCGCGGGGGGTGTGAATCTTGCGGATATCTCTCACCTAACACTTCGACTCAAAGTTCCCGCAGTAAATGGACGGAGTGTTGTCAGAAAATGCGTTAAAATTCCCTCGCGATTGATCCCGCTGCTAACAATAATCCTCAAAAACAAAAAGCCGAAGAAGAAAGCATCGAGGCTTCTTCTCTGCCGTGGAGTTCCGAAAGGGAACGGAAAAGTGGCGCGATCCTGCTCGACAAAGAGACACAATCGATCGATCGTGAGCTGGGTATTCGATCGTCTCGAAGACACGCGAGTCGCGAGGCAAGGAGCGTCAAAACAGAGGCTGAATAATCATGGAGTGGCAAGCGTTCTCGAAGGATCGAGCTTTGGGGTTCGCTCAGAAGCTCTCGGATTTGACGAGATTGTGCTGATGCTTCAATCCCTCGATCAAATCCATGTGATGGGGCGGCTCGATCACGTTCACCTTGCGCTCCCTGAAGTATTCGCGCCTCTGTTTGTGGCTGTCCATGATCGAGCGCGCGGCAGCCTCGTTATGACCCCGATCGCGGCAGGGCTCGATTCGTTCGTCCTGATCGCTCACCTGGACAATACTGTCTGGTATGGGCAACGGCTTGGCCACGCCGATGCGGACGGTGCCCTTCGGCGCCCCCTTCAGCGCCTGCACCGCCTGGTCCAGCGTGGCGTTCTCCAGGGCGATATCGTTGACGAACAAAAGGCGATCGCCTGGTATCAACTGGCCATCTACCTGGGCCACGCCACCAGGCACCAGCGACCTTATTACTATCACAGTCTCGTTGGGGTTCATTGGATCCTGCAATGGGCAACGCAAGTTCGTGCTGGTGTTTGGTAGTGGTTCCTTTGGTGGAAGAACTAGAAGATCTATCGGGGGACATGAAGGAGGGAAGGTTGAAGAGTGTGATTGTTTTGGACACTCGAGGGCTGAGGACTATGGATGTCCTGGGCAGTGTGTGAGGCTAGAAAGTGTGGGTGTCCTAGAAACTTCAGGGCTCAAGGTTATGGATGTCCCAAGTAGAGGAGGGCTGAGAGTTATGAGCGTTCCAAGCAGGCGAGAGCTGAGAATTATGGATATTCCAAGAAGACGAGGCCTGAGAGTTATGGGTGTTCCAAACAGACGAGGACTGAGTTATGGGTGTCCTGAGCAGTCCAGAATTGAAGATTTTGGGTGTTTTGGACAGTCAAAAGCTGAGGATCATGGGTGTCCTCAGTAGTCGTATGCTGAGGACTATGACTGTCCTGGAAACTAGAGTGTTGAGGACTATGAATGTCCTGGAAACTCGCGGGCTGAGGACCGTGGCTCGTACACTCGACAGCCATAGTCGCTTTATCTGAGTGTTTTTTTTTTTTAAAGGAATAGGATTAAGATTCTAGGACTCCGTGAGGATGAAGGATCTACAGATTATTATAGGTTTCCCTCTAGCTGTTATTATAAAGATATTACTGTAAACACTTAATTTCCCTCGCACCAAAAAAAGAATATCGTTTTCGATTACTACAATAGAGACAGTACGAGGGCTCCGTTAAAAGCCCCAGGTTATAGGAGTTCGAACACTACAAGTTTTCTCAATTTTTAATACGAAAAGTAACCACATTTAGGAATTTAAAGGAACTCGATCGGTTAAATGATTCTAAAAAAAGAGGAGACAAATTGAATAACGAGTTTCAACAACACCATACCTGATAATCCAAAATGGAGAACCCAAGGCCCCGCTCTCCCTTTACCAGTTCGATGATTTGCGGCTCGGAGCTCCACATCGCCAGGCCAGTCAGCGGTTCCAGGGAACGTGATTTCATTTTATTCAAGCTTGCGTCCGTCACGGTGGCCGTGGTTGTCGTCGAGGCCAACGAACCATCAGACTTGGCTTTAACCAAACGATCCATCGTTGGCAATAAATTCTGCAGGGATCCACCCAGAATGCTCTATAAAATAAACGTTGCCTCGTTAAACTGGGGATCACCTTGGGCTTTACACTGTTGCATCAAAGGGACAAACGGTCTCTTACTCTGGTCTGGAATGCCGCCTGATGCTGAGCAGTGTTGATCGGGCAAAGAGCATCCTGCGAAGCGATGTTCCTTCCGCAAACCATTCGAACGTGTAGAGGTAATTCTTTTAACACGCTAACTACTTCCATATGATTAATGCCGAGCAACCGGTATCCGTTCACCTTTCGAGAAAACAAAGTTGCACTTTGATTAGACGAATCTTCGGAAACATTTATTAGCTAATCGAACACGATGGCATTTATATACAAGGTAACGAACTTACTGCACCCACTTAGAACCCTCAAATGTCATTTCTAAAGCCGAGAATATAATAGAAACGAGTTGGTTACTCATGAACTGAGTAATGTAGCTCCACGTGAAACTTTGAGTTGATTCGATGTATCATGATGCCTGGGGCGTTAATTTCCAGGGTAATCAGGTTTAAAGTGGGAGAATATTGTCGATGTTGGCAAACAAAATGGCGCATTACCTCCAGCAATTCGTCCCCGGAACGCAGCGTTGCATTTTGTCCCACGGGTCCTTCCGGAAGGATCGATCGTATGTAGTGATGAGGTCTCACCTCCTGACCGTTCTCTACGTCGACTGTACCCTCTAAACTTATCCCGAGACCGCTACCTTCGGCGAATTTCTTCAATTGCGCCACCTGTTCAGATGCAAGGAAAGAGAAAGCCCTTACTTCTCTTTCCAATTGGAAAGAAAATTTGTTTCCAGGTGTAAATGAGTGTATGGGGCATGGATTCTAAGATATCTCAGGGAGGAAGGGTGAAGAGAAAAACGAGAATGCAGAAGAAAGTATAATAAATAATGGGCTATGTAAAGTCTAGGGTAATGATATGGAAGAATTAAAAGTTTAAGTGGAGACACTATTAGAAAAGATAAAATAAAAAGTGGCAGAGGTGGCTCTCATATGATACGTTTTATTCCTAGTATAATACTTAGACTATATATCGGATGATAGTAATAGTGATGCGAATTTTATTATAATACTGGAAGAATAGAGCAAGGGAAGATTTACATCCTAGTAACAGTGATAGCTCAATTATAGAAAACATTAAGATGATTCTCATGAAAATTTGATTAATATTCAAAGTGATACTGATAGTGTATATAAATATGAGTAGAATTAATTTATGTGAAATACATACCACAATTTCAGTGTCTGGACCCACGATCTTCTGCCACTTGGCTTTAATGGCAGCTCGAATTTGTGGTGTAAGCTCGCTCGATGGATCGCTCAATAAAGCCTCTACGTTTGCCACGTCATCTAGTAGGTCTTCCGATGCCCTTTCTCGTTCACCTTCTTGGAGAACTGCGCTGTCCACGGTCGTATGCGATTCCCCCTCAGGTTCTATTTCAGTGGTGGTTTCCCCATCCTGTAGCAGAACATTTGAACACATTATTGACCTGCTGGGTAAAGGCTCTAATAAATAAAGTCATTCGCTCTTCTTTCCCAACCACAAAAATATTCAAAATATCAGAAAATCTAACTATACACAAGATCAATGAAATTTTAAAAATCCTAGAGCAACAAAACAATTGACTTATTCTAAACCAAATTTCTCGTTTACCAGATAACTACTTAGACCAACTAACTTAATTAACACCATCTATCGCTCAACTCTTTCTTCCTTAACTTAGAACATAAATGCTCCGGTACACACAGTTCCCAGAAACAATAGCAATCTCACTTTACAAACAGCACGAAACAGTACATGAAACTTACAGCGCTAATTGGGAAGCTCGGTAGACTGGTTATGGATGGAGAGCTCGGCTGCGGCACTCTCAGCTCGCTGGCCGCGATCGCTTGCTGAAGCTGCTCGTACTTTGGTCCACGTAAGTATCGTTCCAGGCATAACGCCACCGTTTGCCCGGTACGTCTTAAAACTTCGACAGCTTCATGATTCGAGTAACCCTGTAATGAATGGCCGTCCACCTCGACTATCCTATCGTTTATTTGGATCTTGTTGCTCAAGTCCGCCGCGCTCCCCTCGCTGATGCTCTTTACGAAAATCCCGGACAACTCCTCTGCAAAGAATGCGTATACAGGACGTTTCAACATTGAACCGCGCTACTATAGTGTAACAACGTCCACTGCTCGCTCGGGATCACCCCCCTCTTCTCCTACTGTGAAGGGAAAATGAAGTGGTGGGGGCAGAGCAGCTAAATGGTATAGCCTCTGAGGGGTCTTAAAGGACTACTTCAGAGTTCATTGAAGAATATGTAATTTATCACTTCCATTGTAGAAAATAGCAGGGAATATTTTATCCTCTGAAGTTCAATAAATTATAGCTCTTGCGGGTAAAACTAAAGGGGGTCGGAAGCTTTCCCTTCTTCTTCACACTTTTCTTTTGATTTTAGTTGATTTCCTGTCGAACAGAGGGCTAATTCTATGGTGATATAATTCTCGCGAGGATAACTTAGGTAGGAGCTTTTCCTTCTTTGCTAGATTCTTCAGTTTTGCTCACTGGAACTAGGTCACTGTAGAATTAAGCCTCTGTTTGAAGAAAAACAACTGAAGTAAAGAGCGAAGGCTGGGAAAGAGGAGACAGCTTCAAATCCCCTTCAATTTCATTAATAATGATAATAATTTCATTGAATAATTCAGTAAACTTTAAAATGGGGAGATAGTGATGTCTGTCATTTTCTTCGACAGAATTTACAGCTTAATTATTTTAAATGAAGGTGAAAGGTGCGATTCTGTTGAGCAATTTAGGTGTTGGGAATAATTTCGTGGCAATGGACGTGCAAAGAACCGATACCCCAATGGGACAATTTCAGGGATTACCCTTCTCGCAGACGTATCCAGCGATAGTGATCCCAAGACCGTAGATGTCTTTCTTAAGCTCGACAGTGAAGCGCTCCATCTCTGGCAGTGAATTAACATCGATGGTGTCCATGGTAAGAACCGGAAGCTCCGGGATCTGCACCGGAATCGCTGGTATCACTGGCATCGCTCCAATTGGCATTGGGTTGCGTACTACGTCCATGATGAGACCAGGTCTTGCCTACGGGGCAACCATCTCCCCTCAGAACTTCAAATCTCATCGATGAATGAGATGCAAATGGATACTGGACGACGAAGAAGTGGGAAAGGGACGTGGTGCATAAGGAATACCCATTTATCTGTATTGATGAGATCAAGTTCAACGTTTCCTCGAGAACATGAAGCTATTCAATTTCAAACTTCATTTTGCTAAAATTGTGTGGTATCTATTCGTGAAAACGGGTACTTGCTAACTACTTGGTGTTAGATTTAGATTATGGATTGATACGAGGTTCAGAAATTTCTTTCAGTATCAGTGTAAACAGTAGCTCAAAGAGTTCTTAAAATATTAATTGAAATTCTAGGACTGGTTAATTTAAAATTCTTCAAATTTAGAAAAGTGTATTATGCGAAGACAGGTATTAAAATAAATGATCAATTTCGATTGTGTTATAGAAGGATAGAGACCTGCTGACGACACAATGTTGTTAACGTCTATATCTGTCTGATGCTAGAAATGCGGGACGAAAATGTCCTCGAGTACGTCGTGTACCGTACCATCACATTTCGATACTACTCGTGATGTACTTGATCCCATCGGTACCGATACGTGGTGATCCACTCACGTGCATTTCGACGTCGGATTCCTGCGAGTACATGTAGCCGTTGTCGTAAGTGGTATCGCCCTGCACGTGACGCATGCTATACGTCTCCGGCACGCTGTGCACCAGGTGGCGATCCAACTCATCCGGGTCACCCAGAATCTTCGTTGGTACGATCGGAGCGTGGCTACCGAGTGCCTGAAACGCAGCATCCGATTGGAATCCATGAATGCACGCCTGACTGCAGTTTGCAATAATCTCCCTCGTAATTGTGGGAGAATTATGTTGATAATTGAGGGACTTTGGAGGGTCTGGAGTTTAGGTAATTATCAAGATGTTGAAGAATTTGGGGTTTACTTTTTTACACGCTAGATCTGTAGACCTTTAGATCCCTAGATTTCTGCTTTAGACTCCTCCGAGTCAAGTATTCCCAACTTTTTCTTACAAAGTGTACATCAAGTACTTCTCCATTACACCCCCCCTATCTTTGCACTCATAAGGTGAGATTTCCTACTATGTAATAACCACGATTAGAACAAAAGCACAGAAACGATTGGATTCACACGTTCGATGATATTGAATCATAAATTAACATCCATGCTCCAGAAGACGCTGTATATGTATTCTCCAAAATAGTTCAGATCTTCCAGCTATTGAACGATCAGGGCAATGAAATTCTTATCGCCCTCGTAAAATTTCACAGCAACCTAGCGCCCAACGAACAAAGAGTCCCATCCCTTGAAACGACACTATCGTAGAGTTAACGAGACTACGTAGGGAGTTTAAAGGAAACGATTTCTCGATACTTCCAACGACGCTCTGGACACAATATTCTCGAGTGGAAAATGTACCTAGCATTATTTAGAATCCTCGTGACGCATTGTTCGCTGCCAAACCCATACTGCAGAGAGCTCGAAAACTTTTGGCGTTTTTCTTGCTCCTTAGTTATTATGCTGAAGTCGCATAGAATCTGCTGCTATATTCATATTCAGCTGATATTGATCGCGTTGCAGTTGTAACAATTACCCTACCCACTTAAACGTTTATCAAAATTCTGAAAGAACTTCACTGTTCACCCTCTATTATGTCCTAAAAGGTTCGCTATTAAAATTATTATATTTTCCTTATTTCCTTGCTAGTTTATTAAAACTTGAAATATAAAATGGAGATATGAGGCAAAAAATCGGTGGTCTTTGACGAAGAATCGGCTTGCAGAGCGTAGTGAGGGAAACTTTCCACCTCACAAGCGACTGCGCAATTTAATTAGCTGAAATTTATTAAATTCTTGCGTGAAAATAATTTATATGAAAGATATGGTTTTCCCGTTATTGAGTAAAATTCGTAGAAACTAAACAGTATTTCACCTCGTTTTCGTAATTCAAACCAAATTTTAGGCCATTCATTTTTTAAAAAAATCTACGTCGCAGGAACTTTTAGTTTAATTTGAGAAAATAGCAGTTTCATTGTTTCCTTTGAATGTTATATAAAGTTTGTGATAAATTCTGTTTCATCTTCCTCTCTACTGAATCAACATGAATGTAATTAAATTTGCCAATAATCCAACGACCACTCTACTTTCAGAAATATTCGAAAAATAATAAATCGACGTAGCTACTAATAAAATAAGAGTCGACTTAAGTCGTCGAAGTAAAGTGCTTTCACGTTGATAATACTTCCACGGGGCGATCAATTATAACGTATTTACCGTACAAACAGACCTTACCCGATAATTTAATGAAAGCCCCCTGCTGCAATTTAATTAAGGAGAATTTTGATTAACCTATTTTCTTAACGCAACAGAAAGTAAGACACAGGACAAACAACGCTAACGTAGAAGGGTCAAGCATCGCGTCCTTTGTTCTTTTTTATACACAATCTCTGAAACGGAATATTTTTGCAAATTTCAAAAATAAATATTTCATTATCCTGAATTAATTCATTCCTCGGTCACCGAGAACTTCGTTAATGAAAAAAGGGGTTGATAATATCGATGCACTCGATATTCATGCAATGTCAAAGAAACCACTTCTGAAACTCCATTGCCGAACGAAATAAATTACTGTCACGCGGAAATGCATTAAATTCCTCCAATAATGATTTACCGTGGCCATCAGAGTAGCATCAATCGTGCCAGCAACAAACTTCAAACTGAATTTGCTCGAAAAATGAAGTCTCGAACGAAAAAACGTACTGTACCATTTTGACTCATTTTTGAACGAGGAATCATTAGCTTCCTAATTCTGTTACTAATTACAGCGAGCTCTGTACAAATAGTGAAATTAATGCATTAGTAGGTAACTAGTTACCCTTCCACAGTGTAACTAGTTCACAACATACCACCTAAAAAAAATTATTTCTCTTGCAATCTAACTTACTTGCATTCAGTATAACAAATACTAAAAATCGGGTTGTTTGAGACTCGTTCATACCACACCGTGAAAGAGTTAATCACTAATTGACGAGTTTAAATGGTAAATGATGCGAGTGCCAAAAGTGAATATTATTTTCTCTTTAACTACAGTGACTTTGGTACTTATGTTCTCAGCTCTATCTTATGAAAGTCTTAGTAATCTAGAATAAATTATTTTAGCACTTACAGTATTTAGCATAAATTGTATGCAGTGAAGTGATGTGTTTAAGTTTCACGTTTTACAATGGTGGTTGAGCAAAATAAGATACAATATCAAGGACTTGGAGTGAACTTCATACCTTCTGCTTCGAGAGCTCGAGCTTCATATGATATTAGTTTAATAAATCACTACTACGTAGAAGTAATTTATTTTGTAAAAAGAAAACAGAAAAATGGACAAATCTTACTTGATAGTCAGGTGAAGTTGGTTCCACAGGTCGCGCGACAACCAGGCGCACGTGGGTGCCCGATTGCCGCAGAACAGCCGCAACCTGCTCGCTTCCCATGCCACGCAGGTTAACATCCCCGATTTGCAATATGTGGTCCCCGCTCTGCAGCCGATTATCCTGCAGTTCGCATCGCAAACGAGACGATATTTAATTCGCATATTGATCATCGAGGATGGGGGTACGCGCACAGTCCAATTATTTCCCCGCCACTCTTCTCTGTCAAATTTTTTATTTTGATTCACGATTTCCACGTCCGCCCGCAGACCAATTCCCATAAAACGGCCGCGTTCGCAATCTTTTGCATTAACAAAACGAATAAACGTGATTGGATCAAATATTTACGATGCACGCCCGAACTTTATCGAATTCACGTGCACGCGGCGAATTGGTTTAATGGATATTTACTTTACAAGGGTTCGTGGAATTTTATCCAGTTTTTGTATACTATTGTGAAAATTGGAGGAGAAAGTAAATGGAGCTTTTTGGAATTAATCCTTTTGGGAATGAGTAATATACAGATTGAGAGAAAATTCAGGAGAATTTGATTCTCCATGAGAAAATAAATCGGAAATGTAGATTTCCCACAAAATCAAATTTGGAAATGCGTTGCAGTAACTGCATACTGTTTAATGGCAAGTTTCAATAATTTCTGCTTATTATAAACCGCGTTCTGTAATTTTATTAGGAAAGCTATATACTTTTCTTGAAATAACTAGAACCACCGAATATTTTGGTCGCGTGCTGCATTTTCAAACTCAATTTTCTCGGAAACTAGAGCTGGCATGAAAAAAATGTCATTCTTTGCTTTCTGTGTATTTCATCGCGTATAATCGATTGCTGCAGAGCACACTGGATAAAAATAAAAATCGAACAGTGTATTCGCGGTAAACTCACTCGATCTGCGACGCCTCCGGGAAGGATCGTCTTGACGACGACACCGGTGCTGCGTCCGCCGACGATTCCGAATCCAAGACCGCTGCCATCGTTAATAAGATTTATAACTTCAACTTGCGCCCATTCCGTGTTCAGCTGCAACAAATGGAAGAGGAAGTTCAACAAACTGCAGGCATTGGGGAAACAGGAAAACGAAAGCATGTTGCTTTTACCGTCTCCACATATATTCTTCAGCAGATAGATAAATGATACACCATAAAAGTGAATCTCTATTTGACATGAGTCTTCAATTATTATAACATCAGAAATTGGTGTTCTTTAAATTAAAAAAAGAAAGAGACATGATAGTTTGCTGAATTTAAATTTCATTAAAGAATCTATACTTCATTTGGTTCCGATGATTTTTAATTTAAAATTACTCTCGTATTTTATTGCCGATTTTTACGTGGAATATTACACATAATACAGTAAAAACATTTTTATAGCAATTAGTTTATCGAGGAGTTATTTCGTATGAAAATATCCTGCGCTGAACTACTGCATCAATTTCTCTCTTTTCACTTAGAAATGAACTTCGAGCTCTTCCCAGTTCCCATCGCTCTGTATACAAAGTTTTCCGTGCACAGCCTCCGCAAAGCAGCGCAATAAAGAATATTTGCCGAAGGAATCCGATTCGTCCTATTTCCGCTGAGAAATTCACGCGGCTCTTCCGACATTATGCCGCTCTGTAAACAACGTAATTGACTCGACCAAGTTTTTTAATTACCGCTCGAGTTTGCGAACGGTTAAGAAGCTAGGCGAAAGGAACGAGAGATATGGGTCAATAGTTCTCGTTAAAGCAGGCAGACGAATGGAAACTGGAGACGAGGGGGGACGGGGGAGGGAGGGAAAAAATAAATCACTCCTCTCCATACATCCCCCAATCTGCTGAATACTCTGAAATAATCTTAATCGATTTGAAGAAACTTCCTGACTGTGATTTATACTTTGATCAACCAAAGAAAAAAGTTAGACCATGTAGGAAAAAATAAATGAGAGTTTTCGAAAGTAATTCTCTTGAGAATGATTGGAATAAAACTGAGAAGAAGATTCCTAAATCTCAATAAAATTGGGGAAAAACTGGTTACTGTGAATAAAAAAAAGAGGATAATTTAATTGAAATTCCTCTTGGGCAATCACTATTAATTAGTCCAAATGTGGATAATTTCTGCCAAAGAAAATATATTTTTGAGCAACCCCTGAAACTCTAATGGACTCTCACCATCTTTTCTCACAGAGTATCACTGAAAATCTTTACTTAGTGTAAAATTATACCAAATATAGACGGCAAATACTATCCAATTTCTATTCTAAATTAGTCCAGCTGTTCCCCCTAAGAAACTTGATACTTGGACCCAGTTTTTATGAGCGACAAAGAGGGCGTCTCGTAATGTAAAGCAGATAAAGGGGAACTTTTAAATGCTTCTTCCTGAGAACTGATACCGGTTCGACTTCTGTCGCTCTTATTGCGAATAAGGGCAATGCAATCCACCCTCTCCCACCCCCGATAATTACGCCACGAAACTCCTTTAGTAGTGCAATCTTCAAGTTTCGATAGATTGCTTCCTCTCGGAAAGAGTTGGTTCCTTCTTTCGTGGACAGTTCCTCCAGCGATCGACTTTATCGAGGCAAGTTAAATGTCGAGAAACATAGCCTAAGGGGCGGGCACAACACAGCGCCGATAATAAAATTTCCTTCGACGACGGCGGTGTCCCCCTTATCGCGGTGCTTCCAAGGAGAAAAATCGATGGAAAGCGCGGCTAGGCGAGATTAATGAAATCGAGGTAGAATTTTTATCTTGGCACGATAGGGACACCATTGACATCGGGGGGAAATATCGGTGTGTCGTAAAATGTAATAGTTGTCCGCGTTGGAAAAGTGCAGAATGATTATTATGGAAGAATGGAGGGAGTATCATCGAAAGTATAGAAAAGAATAGGAAACTAGTGGTTGTTGGAGGACTAAATGTCATTTTTTACCTAAGAATTTGTGTATAAAAGCCATTTCTTTGGTAAATATCAAGAAGAAAATTAAAATATGTGTTTTTACTAAGGTCCAACTGTTTTGCAGTTATCTTACACAAAAACAAAAAGCTTTTTCGTACCTATACTTCAGTACTTGCACAATTAATGCTTTGTTATAGATTATTTAATTTCTTTATCATTTCCCTCCCGAGAAAAACTTAAAGATAGTTGCCTTTTTCAAGTTCCAAAGTGGTGTAAGCCCTTAAAACAATGTGGAAGGGTTTTTGAGAAAATGAAGTACTTTTCTACTTGCAATAGTACCTATAACCCTTTTTCCTCGTAAAGGGAAGTAGAATGAACTAAAGTTTAGCACTCTATTTGAAGAGCTGCTATCAATGTCTCTCAATCGTGGCAGTCCACCAGAAGAAATGTCACCAAAGGAATTATATCGACTTACAGGAAACCAATATCGGGGGATTGATGCCGAACCGAGGCGTGAATTGCTTCTGACATCGATAATGAAGTTGCTCGAAAGAAACCGATAACTTCTGGCGACCCCAAGTGCGGCTCCCTTTGAGCCGATAATTGAATGAATTTCATAGCCTTTCGAAGCTGTTAATTGATCCGAACGGACACAGCGATGCTGCAAACGCTACAAACGTTTGAGGATTATACGTTGACGCTATGGTCTACCATAAGTACAGGATGTACAAAAAGTAATGGTCGTGGCTTTCACAGATGAATCTGTATACTTGGAACAGTATTATAAAATATGTATTTGTGATTACTACTATTTCTATATACTATACACTTATATATATGTTATCAATTCTTGACTAACATTTCTAAATGTTCTCAGCAGTCATTCTAAAAGATTACTTTACTAAGTCCTAAATTAGGTTTGAGCTACAATTTAATTAGCTTTGTACAAGGTTTCGATTTAACAAAAATTATATCCATTATGGATAATCCTTTACAACGGGTTTTCAGAAAATCTCAATCAGAACTTTTCCGAGTAGGGAAAATGGAAGTCAACCGATTTCCTGATTCTTAGCAATAACCTCGATGAAAATCGTTCCCCGTTTCAAAGCAGTTCTAATGTTTATCTACGAGCTACAGTGATAGTAAAAAGTGAAATGAAAACGGTTTGAATTAACACCACTTCAGGTTCCATTGCAAAGGTAACAAGATTCGCGGTTGCTAAACCAGAGAATAGTGGACGCGTGCCATTCAATCGATGCGAACGAACAATTCCCAACACACGGACGCGAACGTCGCTGAAATTGACAATGACCCGTGCCACGTCACGAATGGCCTCGTTAATATTCAAACGCCATTCGAAATCGTTAACGAAATCACAATACACCCCTGTGCGGCAGTTCACAATGCGAGTACACCGCGATCCCAGCGAATCACGAATTGCCCCTAGCCGAGAGAAATGGCGGCTGCCCCTTCACCGACCATTCCAATTTCTTATGCAGCTGCCATGGCCATTCCAGGTCTCATTATCGACGGTTGAAGGGAAAAGAATTAACGATCCATTGGCTTATTGCTCCTCCGCGATTCCCATTCCAACACCGAGGGGATGAATTCCTTTACTCGGCGATGCAATCGATTCCCTTCGCGGGAAGATGTCTTTAGGGGGCTAAGACGAGCAAAATTGTTATCTGCGTAAAATTGTGGGATATCGAAGGGAAGTTAGAAAAATTTTTAGATGTGAAAATGATTTTTATATGTCTACTATGGTACTAAAGGAGAATGGAAGAGATTGCTTTGAGATATACATGATTTTTTTAGATAACGCTGAATTCGTAGTTTGTATTTTATATATAAATGGATTTTCAAAATAAAGTGCACTAAAGGCTTTATTCAGAGGATAAACAAAGATAACTGAGTTATTTTAATTTGTATCTAAATAAACTTTAAGCAATGCTCAACTTTGTTCGAGAGGGACGTTCAATTAGATGATTGAAGGCCCGCCCTCGTTTCTCAATTACAGGCCAGAACGCAAAGCAAGCAACGGGAAATTTGATGCGATTAAGCTTGCTGTTGTAGGTAATTCGATCTTGACTTTCTGCAGTGGGAAAAAAACTTCGTCACGGGTCCCTTCAACTTTGTTTTCCACCACAGAAACGTTACTGAAAAGGCAGGGTACAGGATCTAGGGTGACTCAAATATTTATGTGCAAACCTGAATTTTCACACAGGGAAGTTTTCTGAACATTAATATTTAATATACTTCAAACAAAGTTGTTTCAAACCTGCCAGGGTTCACTGCCACGTTATAGAAACTTTTCATTCAATATTTCCAGTAGTACTTCCCCAACCCTGACTTTGATATTTTACTGTCGCAAGTAAAACGTAACAATAAATAAATAATATCTTCCACTAAGGAATATTTAGAAAAAAAAAGTGACCACTTGGTTTAAAACACCTCTGACTGCCACAGTATAAAATAAAATACCGACAATTCGACAAACCCTTCAGGCAGAACTGTAACCCAAAACCCTCAATTTGATATTTTATTAAATAAAACGAGACACCAATTTCGAAGCAATAAGTAAATAAAAAATATTTAGAAAAAAGTCACCCATTTAAAACACCTCTCACTGGCACAATATAAAATATAATACCGACAAGTGGCTGCAAAAATTCGACAGGCCATTCGTGCAAAACTGCCTTTTCAACAGGGTGCTCGTGAAAAAGTAGCAGAACTTCTCGCCAATAATTCTATTTCCGTCATGCTAGAGCTCTTCTTGCTGCCGTGGCGCGAAGCAATAAAGGCGGAACGAAGAAAAGCGACGAGAGAAATGCAGAGGGGGGGGGGGGTGGAGGGTGGCCTTAGGGAAAAAGCATAGGCATCGAAGGTGTATCCAAATGAGGCCAATTATAGCCGACGATCGATCGAGATTTTATCGCGACGCTGCTCGGGCTGGCGTCGCTGAAAATCTTTCTTGTTTCGCCACGGAGCACCCTCGATCTCGATGGGGACACAAGGAAGGTACAAAGGAGCTGGGAAGAGGAACGACGCCTCTTCGATGTCGAGAGCCGACCTTTCACCGACGAAACTCGAGCCAGATGGAACATTACAGGGGTGTGTTTGCCAAACCAGCGTTCCTACAGGCGATATTGTTGACGATCAGACTATCGTTAACGTGGGAGGGGTGGAACTCGTGTCGGGGATCTTATACAATGTGACATTTTCATTCTTCCTTGAATATGAAAGGGTGGTTGAAGAAGGAATAGCAATAAATTAGGTTGTGATGTATATATACTTAGAGATTGTAAATTAAAGAGTATTTCAGAGTTATCTATGAAATTAAGGAAGACATATAGTTCTTGATTTTTAGGGACCAATGTGTCATAAAAAAAAAATGGCACGTGGAGTTAGATTTTTCTAAAAAGGGAACACCGTGAAACCTCACTCATCGATTAGAACGCAACTTTGTGGGTTTATAGAGTGACTCAGGGCAAACACAACGGTACGTTTCATTCGTGCCCAATCGTCCTTTATGGGTGTGAAAACTAACCTCAAAGTCAAATAGACACTCCCAGTTTTACGCGTATAACTCCTGAAGGACAAGAGACAGAGAAAAATGTTTCAAACAAAAGTTTAATGGCGCACTAAGTGTTGCAAACACCCGTTAATAAAATTTTGAAACAAATTTTTTTGTTAAGTATTTTGTTTTCCAAACTCTTTTCAAAATTTTGTAAACGCAAGTTTGCAGCGCTTATTGTACCAATAAACTTTAGTTTGAAATATTTTTTTCTGTCGCTTGTACTTCAGGAGTTAAACAGTGGGAGTGCCTATTTGACTTTGAGGTTAGTTTTCACACCCTTAAAGGGTGATTGGGCAGAAATGAAACATACCATTGTTCTTGTCTTGAGTCACTCTATAAACCCACAAACTTGCGTTCCCATCGGTGAGTTCGCGGTGCATCCTTGTAAGTGAAGACGTATTAGTTATCCAAAGATTAAATGTGTTTTTCAATGACGATAAGTGTGGTTGAATACCTATGTGTATAGTGTAGCTCTGGATGAATGGGATGACTATAGATAATGAGAAAATAGTAGGTAATGGTATGGGGAAATGTTTCAGGACTGGACGCGGACTGCTTCCTGCCCACGTGAGAGGAGCAAGTAGAAATGCCCTATATGTGGTCAGACGCTGGGTCAATAATTCATACCAGGCACGTTTCTTGCGTTTCACTTCAAATTCTGTTACACGTGTGCTATCAATAAGCAGGTTATTTTAATATGTGATATGATATATTTAAAAAATTCGTTGCCACTTTTATTTTATATTCTATCTTATTCATATAGTCATATAGTATATTCGTTATGAGTTGTTAGATTGGAAAGAGTGTGTTAATTATGTTCTAGAACGAAATGGACTTCTGTGTTTTATAAATGCCAAAGGATTCGTGGCATTTCACGGTCGAATTATCCTTCGTTTAGATGGACACGATTTGTTGCCCGATCACCCACTGCTCCATAATACAACGCGATTATGCAGATACATGACAAACACACCCAAAAGCCATCTCTAATCGTAATGCTATTAAGCGATTATCAGGTATCTGTCAATGTTAATCAGGCAGCGTCTGCTTCGATCTCTATTCACCATTGGTACCCTCGAGAGCGCAGAGATATCTTAATAGACAACATGATACACAGAATATCCCGCCACTCCCCATTATCGATTGAAATGTTTCATTTATTTTTAGAATTGCGAATAAATATTTTCTGGATCAGAGATATTGGTGTGTACTAGTTCACAAGCGGCGTCTGACCTAGCATGGTCCATTTCCCCTTATATCCTTACAATTCGTTACGCTTTTCTACTTAATTATTTCCTTTGAGAATTTATCCCCGTAAAAATTTCTCAGTAATTTCATTTGGCCTCTCAAATTCCCCTGCCATCCCTTTTTCAGTTTTACATTCTCTCATCGACTTCAATAAATTTAATAATGAACACCTAACACACATATTAATTTAACAACTCCTCCACATACAGTAAAACTCTCATCAGCACGTACTTTCCTCTGTAAAAAAATTGTAAAATTCTGTGTGCAACATGTTCTTCTCCGATTGTAGCACATTCGAGCGGCAACGATAGGTAGAACGTTTTGTTCACCTCGAATACCCCATTATTCTAGAGAAACGGGACCCGATGTAACAACTTCCCGGCAGTTGGGCGTAATTTACATTAATTCGTTGCATCGATGTAATAACAAACGGACGTTGTTACGTGGCGCAGAGAAATATCGGAGCCCGTATCTGATTCCGATAACGGCAGAACAAAATCTATAGCGCGCATACACTATCGGGGGTAGAGGCTATTCGAGGTAGGCGACTTTAATAGGAGATAGCCATTCGCTTCGACGGTGCGCCAGTACCTACTACGAATTTCCAGACGTGGACGTCGTATTAATAATTCCAGGTATGCGACATTTCCTGTCTGGGGCCTTGCAGTTGACCAACATTCGGGATGTTTAACGATTAAGTAAATTTCCTGCCACGGTAGCGCGGAAATGTTTCATTAACGCGGTAACCGCAGTCTCGCGTGATCCAGTGCATAATTAAAGGGGTGTTGAATGTGAAGATTGCATTGTAAATATAATGAATAGTAGTTTAAACAAATGTACTATAAATATTGAAAGAGAAGATCGTAAATAAATTGAGGATGAAGTGTTTCTTTTCTTGAGAAAAATGGAGTGTTTGTGTTTGCATTTTGTGCTTCACGAGATTCTCGAGCACATGGTGACGGAAATGGGAAAGAATTCTTTGAAAATACAGAACATGGGGAGATGGAAATGTTTACGATGAGCGCGTTTGAGTTTCAGAAATATGTGCTTTACGAACGAACGGAAATGCAATGTATCCCTGTGACGTGCAATGTGAACTTCTAACGTAAAGTGCGGGAGCGTATCAACTATGGCGGGGGGTGTTTCCATGCAGCTGATGCAAAAAGCCTGCTCTGCATTCCACCAAGGACGTGCAAGTGCTTGAAAGTTTCAGGGAAAGTTGGAAAAAAATTTATCCTTTTCTTGAAACGAAGAGCTCGGACGAGTAGCCCAGTAATTCTATTTTTGAACTCAAGTAATCGTTCAAATTGCAAAGCTCCTTAAATCTAAAAGTTCGTTCGCTTTATGGAACCGAAGTCTTTGTTGAAAGGCAAAATATATCACAAGTGTTTTTAGGCAATGTAGTTTCCTTAGCTATCTATGAGATTTTGCCACTTTTTAGAAAAAGTACAAGTAGGTGTAGTAAAAAAGACGTTTTTTTATGTCGAACAAATTTTTGCGCACCTAATACCACTCTATTCCTGTTTGTTTAATCCCAAATTTTAGCTTCCTCCTATTCCGAAAACCCACAGAAAGGAGAAAAAATTGATTGCATCCTACTCCCATCAGAATCTATCTCCTGCAGCAATTCCGGAACCCTTCAAATTCAATAACAATCGAGCAAAAGCTCCCAGAGAACATGTTCCCACGCAAAAATAAACTACGATCACAAAATATTAAATTGTCCCATCTGGAACATGACGAAGCTTCGCGTAATAAAATCGTATTCCAAAATTCCATAAAAAGCTGCAAAAGAACACGATCCACGCAAAAACAAGCTACGACCCTAAAATATCAAATTCCTACATCCAGAACAAGACGAAGCTTCGCGTAATAAAATCTTATTCTAAAATTCCATAAAAAGCTCGAGAAGAACATGTTCCCAGGAAAAATAAACTACGACCACAAAATATTAAATTTCCCCATCTGGAAGACGACGAAGCTTCGCGTAATAAAATCTTATTCTAAGATTCCAGAAGAGCTGCAAAAGAACATGTTCCCGCGCAAAAATAAGCTACGACCCTAAAATATAAAATTCCTGCATCCAGAGCAGGACGAAGCTTCCCGCAGTAAAATCTCATTCTAAAATTCCAGAGACGCTCCAAAAGAACATGTTCCCACGTGAAAACTGTACCACGACCCTAAAATATCAGATTCCTGGCGTCTAGAACAGGGAGACTCGCGTAAAGAAATCTTATTCCAAAATTCCCGACTATTCCTCCACGGGTAGCCAGCTTCCCCCGTGTCTCCGCGAGTTTCCCCCCGCGACCCCTGCATTTGCCCCGCGGTATCGAGGAACGGAGCAGTTCAGTCAACTCCCACGCTCCGGCGGTGTATAGTTCCAGCGGAAACTAGATAGAGGCGAATAATGGAGGTGTATAGGAAAAGAAAAAGCATCGGGGCCACTCACCACCATGTCAGAGCCACTCTTGGAGGCGTCGCTGACGGCGGAGGGGCTCCTTTCGACAACGAGGCCTCCGGGCACCGGTGTCGAGGTCGGTGTAGGTGTCGGTGTGGTTGTCGGTGTCGGTGTTGCCGCCGATGTAGTACTGGCCGGTTGGCTAGACTTCGGGGTCGGCACTGGTGTAACGACGGACGATACTGACACCGATTGATCCTTATCGGAGCTGGCCTGGTTGGTCGCCGCACCGACACCGCCGCCGATGATGGACACACCTGCTCCCGCGGCCGCTGTCGAACTCGAACCTCCGGACAATTCATCCGTTGGCAAAGAGCTCCCAACGTCTGTCGACAAGCAACGTCGTAATGATGAATTAACTCTCGCTCGTGTTAGGTACTTGTTAAAAGTATGCACGTGTAAACGAGAATGTAATTTTATTAGAAGGAAGGTATGTAATTATGACGATTTTCTAACTTTCATTTCGAGTCCCGTGACAAACTGCTGCGAACTTTAGACTTTGGTTATTGGACGGAGTTTCTAGTTTTTGGTGCAGGCTAGAATTGGTAGCAGGGTAGGTGGCAAGGTATGGGAAGTTGGGAACATGTCCTCGAAAAGTGCACAGATAACGATGGCATGGAATTCCAGAACAGGAAACGGGGAATGCAAATTACCTTGGGCGCTTCTCGCTACGACCAACTCAACCAGACCACGAGCCTTCTGAAGAATCGAGATTGCCTGCTCATGAGAGATGTTCGAGTCTAGTGGTTGTCCATCTATCGCCAATATCTGATCCCCTTCCACCAATCGGCCGTCACTGAAACAGAACAGCAATTGGTTTCTTGAAAAAAAAAAATGAATTTATAGCTGAAATCGAGTTTAAAGAACGTCGAACAGTGTACAGTAGTTATTTGGAATCGTCAATACATGGGAAATATGATTTCTCGTTCGTATTCTTCGAAATAATGATGATTCTGAAAAAGTTCGATGTAGTTTGTTATTTACTTATTTCATTAGACACCAACGAAGAAGTTTAGTTATAAAGCAAATGTTTAATTCGAAATGCAATTATGATATCGCAGAATGGGAGATTAAGTTCAGTTTGACGAGATAAGCGTCGGTTTTCTGTTAAACGAAATTCAATCGGACCGATACTAGTACCTCCCTCGACCATTAGAATCTATTAACCGTGCTAATTGTGATGGTTACGATTAAAGCTGCCGCATTTACATACCATTTCCGTGCAGCTATAATCAAGTTCCAATACACTGTATCAGTGACAATGGGGATAGTGTATAGGGTTTAGTAACTGTCTCAAATTTAGACAGAACTATATGTACCTTTAATTTGTTACAGAAACAATCAAATAGTCAACCAGATGATTTCACCTAATATTGACTCTGCTTGAATTTCTGAAATGATTCTGAAATAAACCCACTTAACGATAACGCGAAATTTTCAAATAACAAAGATGCACTTCCAAAAATATTAAGGAAACAGGTGCCACTCTATTCAGATGGTAATTATAATGAAGGAGAATTTGGATTATTATTACTCAATCCTTTTCGTACAGTTTATTTCCACAATTAAAGGAAATCCAATTAAATCTGTGGAATTCCATCGTGCTAAGGAAAATCTGCGTTTAATTAAATCTGACGTTTCACGAAAATCCGAGAATGCAGCACGTGAATGCTGTCACACGGTCGACCGTAATCTGTCAAAAACTCCGAAGCTCAAAAGCGGAAACCAACACGGCGTGACAGTCCCTGTTACATGATTTCTCACTAGACGCGAATCCGTTTTTTGAATCTGTGCCAATTGCAGTGTTTGTCCACGCAGGTGTGCTTTTATAAACGGTTTCCTTTCCGCTTGAATATACCTGGCAGCTTCGCTGCAGACTCGATTTCGATCTCAAAGCACTCACATCATTTCAAAGCCTGAAACTAATCAACTAATTTATATATCCCTCTCTCCCAAAGAACAGTTAATTTCGACAGATAAATCTGTCAAATTAAAATACAGTCACATATTTCGAATGTCAAAGAAGTAAAAAATTATTTTTTTAGTGGAAAAGGATGTAAATTCTTTGCCGAATAAAGTGATAAATTATTTACCATTTCAACTCCTCAGTTAGTTATTCTTTTAAATTTCTGTGAACACATCTGTGAGTCACTGTACCTACTTGAATACTTCATCAGTATGAAATAAATATTTAAAAATCATTAAACACAGGAAAGTGATGGAACTATCCAATTCAATAGTGGCGACTAATTTCGCCAGGAGCATAGCAGGAAAATCAACACGCTGGAAACGATCCAAGGATCTGATTTCAGAAAACTCCATTAGAACGTCATCATTCCCTTCATAGATCCTCTTGCGAGGTTGTTTATCGGTCGAATGCACACGCTTGAACGTTCGCAGAGGCGGAAGCTTTACACTGGCAAAAGGGGTGTATTTAGTGGTCCGATAGCGGTTGCGTTACCTAATTTCCGACAAAGCGAATTTCCCTACCCCTTCCCGTGCTAACGATACCATGCCTGCGATCATGGCAATCTGTGCCCCGAATTCTCCTGGATCAAAAGTGCGACGAGTCGTGAAAACGTTCGTTCCAACCGCAACCCAGATTTCACAAAGAAAAATACAAACAATTCTCCATACTATATATTGTCACGAGTGTGCACAGCGGAAATTTGAAAATCTGATGCATGTCCACGTCCATCCCTCCACCCGAATATTTCAATTTTCCAATAAAGAATGTAAACTGTACAATAGTAACATATCCCATTCTTCCTCCCAAACTAGGCAATTCCATCAAATAAATCCTTATAAATCGTCCAATAAAAGAATATAGCAGGACTAAAGAATATTATTCTTCAACTAGCAACAGTAGTTTTTCAAACGAAAATATAACAAGAATATTAGTTTAAAAAAGTTTAAAAAGTTTAAAAAGTTTAAAGTTTCCATAGTTTAAAAAAAGAGTACTAAACATGTAAAAGTATGATTTTTAAACTTGACACATGAAAATAAAATAAAAATGGATCTTGAATTTCTAGGTCTAGAAAAATTTTGCACCCAACTTTTTTTACGAATGTCCATCGATCCAAAAGCGTAGAATCCCGCTATGCTGGTCTTTGCAGAAAGAATGTATACACCCTGTACAAATACCTACAACTATGTATTTCTAAGATTTACAGTTTCTGTTACTCTGGAAACCAGCTTTAAGGCCCTTGAATTGTGATGATATCGTGTTCACGGGGAACTGATGTGCCGTCGCGGCTTCTTTGACCGAGTGTCGTGCATTTTAAAATGCCATGAATATCGCGAGACAAGCCATCCCCTTGCTTCCAGAGGGTACCCTCGGCAGGGAGGGACGAGGCTCATTAATAGCGAGCCAGGGAACCAGTTGACGTTTACCAATGGAAGTAACTGCACGGTGGAATTTTATGAACAACCTCTAAGCTAGCAGCTCTCACATTTAAATTCACCATCAGCCGCTGCACTTTGTCCCTCCCCCCCCCCCCCTCCCCTCTTTATTTGCATCGCGATGCGACAACGCTGCCCCTGCCGAGGGATCAACATCGTTACGGTGCTGTATTCACCCTGAATACGGATGCACTGGAATATCCATAAACAAATATGCATCTGGACGCTTTCAGAAAGAACTATAAAATTCACGAGTTGTATAATGGAAGTACCAAGGGGGCTAAGTGGCAACCCAGGGGTGGGTGGAATTTTTCTGTAACTAGGTACAATACGGCAACTTCACAAAAGTGGTAATGTGTCAGCAATTCCCTCGTGACTGGAAAGTGTGCCGTTATTTTTTCCTTCCTTTTATAATAGCAACTTGAATGAAATATCTCCTAATTATTATTTGACAGATAGACTATTCGGTACTTGTATTCTGAAATTGTTCGAGACTTTGCCTACCTACGGTTTTAATTTTTATTTATAGAATGAGGAGAATATGTAACGAGGAAATAGTAGGTAATGAGTTTCAGAAATATGTGTCCTCCGATTGAAGTAGCGAACTGTTTCCTGCCCACGCGAGAGTAGCAAGTAGAAGTGTCCTATATGCGATCAGACATGGGTCAGTAATTTGCACTGTGCACGTATTTCGCGTACCAGTCCAAATTGCATTGCATATATATTATAAAAAAGTAGGGTATTCTAATATCTGATATAATATAATGTATTAAAAAATTTCCAAGTCTTCCTGTTCCTTCTTGCATGGAAATGTATCTCAGGTCATATCATCATTACTTTCATTTATTGACCAATGCGTCGTTCTCAATGAAAATGACTTTGAATGTTTCTAACATTTATTTATGGCCACTGTCTTCGCACCTGTGTCTATACGAATTTCACGTGTTGCTGGGAACCAACACAGTGGAACGGAAAGTAAGTTTGTTAATATAGGAAACCGATAGAAAGTATCGCGTTCAGATTAGCTTCGAGGGTTGTGTAGTTAACATAGCAATAATTATATGTATAGTGCTCTATTGATCTTGAGGGAGGAGCAGCAGCAGTTTGTGGTTAAATTAGCTTTGCGCTATAAATAACCGTCGTTTACAGACACTAAGGTATTCTCCAAGGAACAGTAATTGGATTATCCATAATTAAGCTACCGTTGCAATTTATTGGAATCTGGGAGAATGGTCTCCATAGTTTATCCTTACAGATTAGAAGAATCATCTTGTACAATATACAATAAGAATATTAAAAATACTAAATTAAAATGTGTTAAAGTAGAATGCAGAATATAAACTCCAGCCATGAAAGATCTAAAATTCTGAAGGTGCTTCCCGTAGAAGAAAGAGAATGTCAGACATACATCAATGCCACTAGTAGTAATAATTCTTCGAGTTATAGGCTATTCTTAGTGGACCAAGAGAAACGTGGCAGGGCAGGTCCCTCGTGGACGAGAAATAAAATATGAATTATGCCTCCTAAAGGCGACGTTGCTCTGTATTCCGCCATAGTGATCCATCATCGTTCGTAATTTAATGTGACAACGTAATGTTCCGCTTATAGCGATATCAAACCGTGAGCCGTCTGCCCTTAATCCGTTTTGAGGCGACGCTGCGCCACGTCCCTTTACGATCATCGTGCTTCTAATAAATTCCCCTTCAATTTAATGTTTAATGTGGTTTCGCCATTGAAGTATTTTAAAAGGAAATATTGTAGATAGATATTCATCGATGTGCCGACAATTAACACGTTGACTACTACAAGTACCACAGTGGTATATAGTATTATTATCAACTACTTACTGCAAGAACTACTAGTGTGGTTCCTGAGGCAACGATAAAACTTTTGGTGAAGTTGTAATGGTTATTTCATAGATTAACTGTGATGCATTATTAATCGTGTTTTATGGTAATTACTGCAGAAGTTCCAATGGACTCAGAGACCAGATAGCATTAAATTTAGCTCCTTGCATTGGGGTCGTTATAATTTGTCAGTGTTGTACATTTACACTACTTGTAGCATTTGGGTAATTAAGTAACACATAAGCGTGTAACGAAGGTATACCGATTGATAAGTATTTACTTAAGTCCTTCGGAACCAGAGCAGAAATCTAGGCCGTTGCAACGCAGATTTGCAAAATCGCACATCCTCCTAGTTATTAGAGCGGCAATATTACAATTAGTGGACAATTTTAGCTCAAAGGGATTAAAATTTCCAACTACCCTGATGGGTATCATCCAAAACGTATCTGCTCCAATATCGGAGGACAGTTCACTCGACCGTTAATCATTTTATATAAACGGGATAATGGAGAACTGTCCTTCCACCCTTCAAGCGTGTCTAACTTATGGAGTCCGCACGTGACCAGTTGATATTTCTGAATTTCCCCCCAGAAGAATCCTCTATCCGCGCCTAATGATCCCAATAACACCGACCAGGTGAACAGAGAATGCGGAATATTCCCAAACAATAATACCAGCAGTGTTGAATTCTAATGCGCCCATCAAACTCTGCAACTACCCCGACCCAAGCCCATTTGCGTAGGGGTTACATGAAAATACCATCCAGAATGCGACGCCTCCACTCAGTTGAATAATTTTACTTTCACCACTGCCTCGCGTAAAGGGTTCGCCCCGCAGGGTACAATAAATGTCCCTTGCCCTTTTCCATTCACACACTCCCTCTTTCCCATCCACCTTCGCCCTCCGCTTTAAATATTCGCGTCTTCGCTTTCTTCCTTCCTGCCTTTACAGCTGCTCCTCAGGTGCGCCTGTGTTCATTCGACAGCCACGGGGAACGTAACCTTCTGGACGATAAAATCTCGGCGACCTTTCAGCAACTTCTTGTGGGAACACAGAGCAAAGCCCGAGTTCCCTTCATCCGTGAACGCGATCGCACAAAACGGAAACCATCGAGTTAAACGCGGATCGGTGTGCTGTACGTGGCTCTCCGTGACGCTTGCGATTTCGTGTCGCTGAATTCCCCGCGTCTCTGGGAACTTTCCTGGCGAACACAGCTACGAACTCGACGAGCAATACGTCAGCACGGCGGTCTCGCACGATGTTGCGAAGTGGAGCTTCCATTCAAGCGTACAGAGAGGGACGTGGCAGGCTTAAGCCGCGTTTCCACGCGCGACATAGGCATCGACATTTTCACCAGAAGGATGTACTCTGTCTTCAAAAGTAGAGTAAGCTTGGTAATTGGTAAGCAAAGCGCTTCAAATTGGACGATTCGTATCAACGTCATAAATCTTGATAGAAGTTAGCGCTAGCAATCTCGCCTAGCACATTATCGACGGTTAATTTGCAACGGATAATGATTAAGCGCGAAGTCCCGGGAGGTCAATATCAGTTAGAGACCGTGTTCGACTGGTTTACGCGTAGGGCCTGGAAATGATCGGCACAGAATCGATCGTGGAAACAATTAACCCCACCGCAGTGCAATTTACCGCGTTACTTCGTCAAGCGATCTGTTCACGGGTATACTACCATTCAAAAGTCCGCCACCACTTGCTTCAGCCGCGTTCCCACTTCGTCCACCTCGTGGCGCGGGACTTGAAATGATTAGGAAGATTTGGAGAAGAATTTTGAGTTCCACCTTTAGCAACTTCGAGTAAATTAGAAAAGACAGTTTATACAATTTTTTATTTGACTTGAAATTGAAAAGAAAACACTAATTGACAAATATATACTTCCACAGAATAAATAGTAATTATTGAGTTGATAAGTTTTTATTTCTTTTCTTGGCAAAACAGTAATTGGTGCAGATTCGAATTTAGAATTTAATGTAGATTTTTTTACATACATTACACATCACAACTCAAAAAATGGAGTTGCACTCCGCTTACAACAAGCTCCTCTTTTGTTTCTCTGAGAGCAGTGAGAACGAAACATGTGTCTGAAGAGTGTTCTTGCGCGTTGTACACGTGGGGACGTGGCTTAACGAACCCAAAGGTTTTCATATTAAAATATTGGCGGCAATGATGCGACTTTTCAGATGTTACTGCTACCTTCAAGACTTCCTAGTGGTTGCGCGAGGGAACGAAGATGTTTAATAAAACATGGGAAATGTAATTTTATTCTGTTAAGAAGATACTTCACAGAAGAGGGATGATTTCAGATAGAGTAGAAGTCCATTGGAAAACAGTATTTCTTTGTTGATGTTCAATTATTAATTCAAAAGGGATGTACGCTCTCGTTCAAGGGGAGGCGAGGAACGAAGAGCCCAGCCATCTTTTTCCTTCCCAGACTTATTAATAATTCCCCGAGCAAGACTCTGATGTTCGAGAAAAGCGTGCTACAAGGGAGCACTATCTCGCGTCGCGTGGAATGGTTACAAAGGTGCTCAAGTATTCAATTAATTCCCTTCAACGTAACCGTCCCTCGCTACCCTTGGGAATGTAATTCGGAGCGTTATATGAAAGCGTAGAAAGATAATGGAAAAATGTCTGCGAATAAATAGTAAAAGAATGTTTCTAAAACGCCGAAAGTCCAATAAGCTTCTAAACGTCTATACGAACAGTTCCCGCGATAAAAGTGACTACGTCCACTTTGCATAGGAAAAAGACTCTACGAAAGCACTCACCGAGCCATGAAAGATGCAAAGTGCAGTTTGCGTGAAAGAAATATCGAAATAAGTGCAATACCACATAATCACACTTCTGCCATCATTCATTCCTCCAGTTAACTCGCACAGACATTTCTCTTTCATTCCATCGATTCCCTGGCATTTCCTAGATATCGGCCGCGCGTAACAGAACCGACAGCCAACCTTTCCCCCTTTTTTTTTACGCGGAAACTGTTGCTCCCGGCGGCGTAAGGGGATTTTCCAAAGATCGCTTGTCGATACGAGCCGCGATCATCCGTCATTCCTACCGGGGGCATATTTCTGCGCGCGAGTTCGTGTCGGTCGATTCCGTACATCGACGATACGACCCGCCGCGACTGTACCCCAAGCTGTGTCGAGTTCGAATCAATAACGAATCTCTCTCTCTCCCAACCCCCCGTTTCTCTCTCACGCCCAACCCCCTGCACCTCAACCCTTCTTTTCCACCAATCCACTCGCTCCTTCTTTTCCTTCTGCTATACCCGTTGCAACCTCGTTCTTACTGTTTCTGTTTCTATTTCAGTGACTCCCGGCAAAAAGGGGGGAAAAAGAATAACAGGCGCGCGCAAAAAGGAGGACCGAAAAACTCCGCTGGGCTCGTAAGAATTCGATCACGAGAAAGCGGACATTTAAAATTCAATTCTCGCAGCACGCTTCCACGATGGAAGTGGGAGGTCTGATAATTGAGACCTTAATCGGTCAGCGGATCCTACTTCGTACAGGTTGCCTCAAAAGTCGAGAACGCAACGTTGTTTTTTTGGTGAAAAGAAAAATGCGACCAATACATATTTTGGAAAAAGTGATTTCATTGATTTCCATGATTTTCCACGTGAATTTGATTGAAGTGGCATTGATGAAGAATTCTAGTTGAGTTGTAGTTTTTTGCGTTTTATTTTTAATTAATTATGGAATGGTAGATGGTGAATCGTTATCGTCTTCGCAGCCGTTAAGTGGGCGAAATGTTCCAGCGAAACGACCGTTCGAAAAAGTCAAGTGGGGCTTCGCGCACGATAAAATTGAATTTCAAGTGGCCCGTTACATCCCGACGAACACGTCACGGGCTTGAAGCGAATTTTTATTCGACTCTTGACCTAGGAGCCCATCGCGTTTAATGCAGTGGTAAATCGTAAGCAAGTTCCTCGAGGAGCGTAACTAGGAATTTTCATCTGTGCAACTGGATCACGTGCCTGCATTAATATCTCAACTCCGGGAAAAAAAGACTCACGGTTTTTCGCGATACGCCTGAAAACATCATTTCGCTCTGCTACTTTTTACAACGTACATCCAGCGTAATTCATTGCACAGGCTTTCCATAAGAAATCAATTTCTAAATTTAAACCCAGGGGAACAAGAATCTACACGTGACTATCTAATAAAACACAATTGTCTGGAAATGAGGAATATCTGTGAAAGCTGTGTGCTTTGAAAAATGAAAATTGAAAATGTTGGGCGTTCTGTTCACCAAAATTCGTGTTTAAAAAAATCAACTTTGCAATTCATCGAGTACTAAACCAATTTTGGTGACAGTGTATTATCAATTATAACAATTAAACTGGCATAATGTATGAATATCACGGTTCGCTGTTTAGTCTACGCAGCTTGCTGTATTCGTCTCGCGGGATTTCTTGCGGAATTGCATCGTTAACCAAACTTCGGGGGAGTTTGCGATAGTTGCTGTAGTGGTAGGCTCCTTTAACAGCCTATTTTGCCATTCCACCCACCAGTCGCCATGTACAATTAGTGTACCCGCGGGAAATCAACCTGCTAATGCAGAGCTTTTAACGAATTTATCTCTCATAGAATTACTTTTTCCCCTTGCGACACACTAGCGAGTACTTTCTGCAAGAAACAGGCGAAACTTCGGCTAGGCTTGACCTGGGTTCAGCTGTTGGCTAACCTGTTGCAGTGTTAAATGACTGCTTTTGAAATAGGGTTAAGCAGAGGACGTAGTAAAAAGCTCAGCACGATAATACTTGCTGAATCTACAGAGGAATATAGACAAAAAAAAATTGTAAAATACACCGTAATTTTGGAAACCCAAATCAATTTCTTTTTGTTCCCACGTATTCTACACACTAAGTAGGTGAGAATGAAATTAAAACCACGCGTTAAAAACGAGCCGTTCTTTCGCAAAAGATAGTTGAAGTTTAGACCAATCAGATCGCGCAGAGTGGCTTCTATGGGCGGAGCGTTTCCCCCACTTTGCGTCTCCGTTCGGCAGTAAGTTGCACGCCGTGAAATTCGTCGATGATTTACGCTGAATAGCGATAGTTTCGACCGGAATAATTCCTGCGGGAGAAACGAATTAGCGGCCGGCTTCGTTCGGCGAATATTTCACAGTTGATTTCGTGCCTTTGTTCGTTTTCTCCGTTTTGGGAACAGGAAGGAAGCCTTCCGCGCGGATAAACGCGACGTGTTTATCGGCCATCGGCATTAGCCCGCTACAGAATGCCGGTGATACGGGGATTTGTGTACAGGGTGCCGTTTTTTGAACTGTCACGGCAATGGGAAATTCTTTAGTGGTATTTTCACGCCCGGGGTACTAAATTCTTCATCGATTCTTTGTCCTCTTTGCGACAAATGGCGTACTGGGTTCGAGGGTGGTGGACCCATTCCACTTTAATCGGCCGAAAAATTAAGCTATTTTTAAAGATTTTTTTCTGAGTAAATATAACATATAATGAAATAAATGTTTTGGGAATTTATTAAGCTACTCTTATATTATACAATACAAATTTAAATAGACTTTTTTAATATAAGAATATCTTAATAAATACCAAAAGAATTTATTTTGTTAAATGTTGTATTTACTGAGAAATAATCTTCTAAACTAACTTAATTTTTCAGTCGATCAAAGTAAAATGATCCCTTAAGTGCACTACCCTTACATGGAAAGTCACAGTTAAAAAAAATTATTTTTTCCCATACTTTTCATCCTCTGAATGAGAAGACTAAATGGAGGAAAAGAAATTTGACTAAATTGTAATATTAAAATTACTATTACAAGCTTCTTTTTTACCGAACCTCTACCGATCTAGATACCCAGATTTATAATCTAAAAAGAACGCTACCATTACTCTGATTACTCTCTCATACGTCAAACAGAAATACAAGCACACGCGATCCACGTGAGAAATTCGTTCCCGCTGGAAAATAATCGCCAAGCGATCCGAATTTATCTCACCGCGGCGTCGATTCAACGTTCCAAGGTTCTTATAATAGAAGATCCCCGAGAGCACGGTGAAATATTTCGATGAGTAACTCGATTTACGACGGTGACGCGCTGGTACGCGCCTCCTCCCCGCTATATGGAAACGACGATTTGATGCCAAATCAATCTCGTCGAAACGATTTACGTTCGGTGGCCGGATGGAAATGAAAAATACCGTTTCCTGCGGGCGTCCGCCCACCGTTTCCCCGCTATTAATAACGATCAGGACCGCGCTGCATGTGTATCGGCGTTCTTTTCCCATGATTTCTCGCGCGAATCGATCCCCGATTCCGTGGAAACGTGGCGAGATTCGACGAGCGTCGAGTTATACGGCTATTTGTATTCAAATTACACCACGACCGAATTTGATATTCACGTTACGTATACCGTTGCAGTATGTTGCGACTTCTGTGCGCGGCGCACAAGCCCGGTCACTGGAGACTGCCAACGAAAATTGTTGCTCGCCTGTTGACTTTGCGCGAGGAACACCTCCGGTGCTTTTGTTCCAGGCAGCGAAACGCGTTCCCTTTGAACCAACCGATGGAGCAGTTAATATTCCATCTTCTTTACACACTTTACATTCACAGAAATATTAACACCCCCGGAGGCGGTACGTTTTGCAAAATGCCTCTTTAAGAAGATCTGGCTTTCCAGAACAAACGTCATTACTGGAAAAAGTTTTGTGGAAAGCTTAGAAAGCGAACTCCTTGGTCGAGTTTGTTTTCAAAGTAAACATCCGAAGATTCTGGGCCAATACTTTCGATGCTTCCCAGGAAATATCGACGCGAAGAGGCGCAAAATCTGCGCACATGCAACAGAATCCATCAGCGTGAAAATGCGGTCACGTTGGGAAAAGGGTTAAGGAGATTGAAATACAGATACATTTTTTATTCACACAGTAGCTGTTGAACAATTTTTAGGTAGGCGCGAAAGTTCGTTCCTTCACTGTTAGTAATTGCTGGAAATGCTTTTTTTTACTACACCTACTTGTACTTTTACCAGAAAAGTGGGAAAAGGTCATAGGTGGCCGAGCAGAGTTGGGCGAAATGTAATCTAATTACAAATTACCATTAAAATCTAATTGTGTAATGGAATTACCGATTACTATCTGTAACCGTTAAATTAGTTGACCTCAATTACAATTGTAATTGTTATTTCCCTATAATTACATCTGACAATTAAATTTGCAATTACTTTTTACGGGGTCGTTCTGGTAATCACGCCGCAAAATGCGGCAACATTAAGAGTTTCTTCTGAGTGAATAAAATGAATAACAATGTCAAAATTTTTTTCATTTATTAATCAGGTTCAATAAAGCGAGCGAACTTTTGCACTGACCTAATAGATGTAATTCGAGTGCATGCCGCTAGGAATCGCTTTGTATAAAGTGGTGGAGACGTAATTTTCGCGGGGAACGATGAAAATCCTTTCAACGGGAGGAGCGGCGATAAATCGCGTGGATATTGCGGCGATTTCGGTAATGACGACTTATCCCGCACTCACAATATTCCTGGGGCTTCGGGTGCACCTCCATCAATCGCGGATATCGCATCGCGAGAGCAGAGGGGCGAGGGTGGCAGGCATATTGCGCTCTGACCTCTTCTGCCCCGCGCCGACAGAAAAGAGCAGCTTTTTCGAGGGTGGCAAGGTGCACGGACTCGATAAATCGAAGGAGGTCGACGGAATTACGCGACGCGCATCCTTTGACAGACAATTGCATTCAATTACGCAATGCGACCCCCGAGATGAAGGGGACGGTTTACACAACCCGCCGCTGTATTTTCGTTCTCGAGAACCCTTGGTGGCTTAGGTGGAATCGATAGTTGCGCAATAAGGGATCCTGTAATAATATCGTCCACGGACGCTGACGCCTCCAGGATGTATGATAGATGCGCGCGTGAAATATGAAACTCTGATAGAGGAGTCAAATAATGATTATTGAAACTGAATAATCTCTCTCTTATTCAATAACAATTTTAGAGAACCAATTATTGGAGAACCAAATACTTAGTAGCCCCAATCAGAGATAATTTGGACGCGAGGATACATTGGACACTTCTACAATTGGCTTCATAGCAAGTGCTTTGTTAGTGTGCAATCGAGCAATTAAAAAATTGAGGCATTAAAAAAAGGTGTTCCGGGAAATGGCGTCGTACGGACTTAATTATAAACATTTTTTAAATATTCCTGCAGTATTTTTTAATACTTAAAACCTACTTACCCATAAAAGATTAATAAAACTACAGCAATTTGCAATTTCAAATATTTGTTTCCTCCGAATTAAAAGCTTATTACAATCTCCCTTCTGTGAAACATTTACGAAACCAGATCTTAACAAACTTCCACACCCAGTCTCGCCTTTACAAGCGAGAGACCTGTCCGCGAGTTTTCCGCAGGTAATCGAAGGTGTCGATTTCCCAGGCCGGAAGTGCGGGGAATCGATCGGCGACCCGGCGACTCAGGGGGAGAGAATATCGACCGTATGTTCAAGGGGAACGTGTAACGGCATGAGCCGTCAAGCAACGACTCGCGCGATATGACCGACTTTGTGCCTCGTTAAAATTGCATTAGATAGACACAGAGGTAAGAGACGTTGGGGATTGACATCTGAAAATACGCTGAATAGTTCAAACGATCTCCAGGATCAATGCTCCGCGCGTATAAAGCCTTGTCGTCCCATTTGCACAATACAGAAGTGACACTCGCGGAGAGAAAGGGTGCTGAAGGTTCGGGTCGCCGATTTGCTTAAAAATTTTCGTCAAACTCAAAGAACCTAGGTAACACCTAAAAAATTTCAAGGAAATAAAGCTCGATTTTTCCAAGCCTGGAAACGTATGTAATTAAATTGCAACGGTGATCTAATTGCAATTAGTATAATAATTCTCAATGCGCGTATACTTTCCCACTTATTTTTCATTATTACAACGCTTAGTGAGTTAACCTGGTATCGTTCTTGTTCAGTGCAAAAGTTCGTCCGCTTTAGTGAACCATAAGTTTCTATTAAAAGTAAAAATATATTAAAAGTTTTTTTAATCAAAGTATTTTCCTTGGCTACGTAAGAGTTTCTGCCACTTTTCTGGTGAAACTAAGCAGTGGAAAAGACATTTCTGACAATTATTAACAGCGAGCGAAACTTTTGTACAGAGCTAATAGAAATGTATACGGAATTTGGGAAAGGTGAAACGTTTGAAGTTAATTCCTTCGGGAAGTTTCAGGTGGTGAGGTCTGTGCATTGACTCCGTTGCTGAATACCTATGGTATTGGCTGTGTGCGCGATTTTAACTTTTAACTGAATTGGCCACCCGAGACTCGTACACTCCCTTGGTCAATTAAATAGTGGACTCTATATTTAGAAGGAGCCATAATTTCTTGGGCAGCGATATTTCGATACCTGCAGCTTCTATGTAGCTTTCAATCTTTGTATTGGATTTCCATTTACCGTGGCACAGGGGGCACGTCCAGAAAATAGAAACTGGAGGAATATAAAAGTGGCGCTGCTGAGGAGATCGCTCCTGAACGGGGTCGTTCGCTTTCAACTAGTTAGAAGGTGACCGTCTAACGTGCGGTTCCTAGGCGTTGTTCTTTTATCGACTGTCCACGTTTAACTGAGAGGAACGTGAGTCGAAGATCGTGACTCCTTGCCGTGAAATTCGAGGGGCCTCAAGATAGTGGCACTCGATATTTATGGTATTATGAAATGTAATATTTCAGATGATAATATTGGAACTAATGGCACTCAGAAATTTAAATATTTGAAAGTAGGAATATTAAAAAATAATAGTTTCCGGAATTATTAATTTTCAAAACAATAATAATATTTAAATACAGTAAGAAGATTTCTCATATGAAGACAGAACTAGGTAGTATAAATTCCAATAATTTTGAGGACGAATATAAAAATGAATTCAAACAAATACGTAAAAGACACAAACTCGAGGGCTTTAAAAACTCCATCCATTTCCTAAAATTTAATTTACCGCGAAGTATAAAAAATACTCAGGCCTCGCGTTTCGTGAAAGCAGATTTATCGATATATCGTACGTAAAGAATTTTAATATACGCCCCCGATTTGCGCGTGAATTGCATAAAACAGGAGATTTCTCCTGAACATCCTAAACGATCCAATAGTTTGGCGCAGTATCGCGGCAACTTTACACGACCAGAACATTCTGCCCCGGCGAAGGAGACAACGAGGATGCCCCTCGTAAACTGAATTATGCAGCGTCATTTGCCTTGATGGGGGTCGAAGAAAGAGATCCCGGGACTCGTTAAGAATATACAAGATGTTCCGCGTCGGAGGCGAGCGAGGTCAGATAATCAACGAGAATTCCACGAGCTCCGATGGATTATTGTGTTTCACGGGCAAGAGGGGTTAACGTGGCAGAGACAAGATTTCCAATCGCGGAGGAGAGATTTTTACGACTGCCAGGGCTTCCTGGATATTACCACGAATCGGGGGACCTATTGGATCTACGGCTCAAAGGGGGGCCATCCGTTCAAAGACAGACCAGGTCTGCGTCGAAGAGGCGAGCGCGATACAAGGAAACGAATGAGAAAAGTTTCCAAGGCTTTTTCCAAGTAGCCTCATTTTAAAATTGCTGAAATTACCTAAGTGGCAATCCATTTTATACGTCGCGGAAGAGGAAAACGTGGGACACAATAGACCCTCAGATAATATCTCAAATAAATCTCTTTCACATCATCAGTAATTAATGAAAGCAGTAATATTTTGTAGAAAGTCTTCAGAAGAACAAAAGAACCTATTTCATTTCTCTATTCCTAGTATTCCCATATTTCACTAGAATTTTTAGTTAAAATTCTCGATCTTGTGCCACGTGAAAGGCAAAAATCTTAGAAATGTTTATGAAAATTAAGACACTAAAGTGTTCGAGCACCATCGTGAACCACCGAAACACCCCGTTCATCCCGTTTGGTATTTTACTACCCCTCGAACAAACGACGCCAAGTGACACACGGAAAATCTTCAGCTGGCCGTAATGAATTGTCAGGGGATGGTAGACGAAAAGGCAAAATGATAGGACACAAGTGCATTGAAAAACGAGACAACGGTGGCCGCTTGGCGCGCGGTCGATGGATCGATCCTCATTGTCAACGGCCGCTGGAGGAGCACGTCGAGCCTAAATCCAGCTCTCCAGGCGGTATAAGTGAAAATAATACAGGCGAGGGCTGGGGAAAAAAGGAACGATTGCACGATGGGCTGGAAAGGAGATCCACAAGTCCAATCTAGAGCAGTGCAAACTTCACGTCCGTCACATTTCCGAGGATAATCCGGATCCGCGAAAAATCCCGACGCCTCCAAATTCGACTATCCGCCGTCGTTCGAGTCACGGTCGATCGAATTTCACGGAAACGCCGCGATAATTCGCGTAACAGATACAGGAGAATCTGTATTTTATTAGTTTCTTTAATGTTGCGAAGGGGTGGGTGAGGTGACATTTGAATATGCTTTTGAAATTAACACTACCGATCTTTTAAAATTTTTCTAGATGAGACGTACAGTGGAAAAATATCACTTAATTTATTTCGCAAATTGGCAGTGTCCTTCTGCAATAAGAATCATCAGCGAGGGTTTGCTTTTTCATGGAGAGTTGTACGCCCCCCGAAGGAGGAATTCAAGGGGATTACTCGCCATAAACCTTGCACCCCAAACTATAAATCCTTGATCGTGTAATTCCGCTCAATTACTTGTGTACGATTAAAAAATGAACGTGTACAGGGAATCGCTAAAAGAAATATATCAACAAAGCAGAATACAGCGACTTCTAAAAGCATCGTGAGTACTTCAGAGAGCATATTCGGCTTCTGAAAATAAGAAATCGATTGTTCCTTGGTGGTAAGGCGACACTTCTCCTTCTTAGGTCGAATGAATGAGACCCAGGGTCGTATTGATCTACCACCCCGAAGGTGGCACACAACGAGTTAAGAGCTAATCAATTTCCACGTTACGACTTAGTAACGTGGCGTGTCGACTATGTCAGAAACACGATATCGTTCGTTGAAGTAACTACCCCCGTACACGTGCTTCGCCCTATCGCTAAGCAGAGACAAGCAACAACTACAATCGCCACTGCCTCGAGTTGTTCGCAATCATCCCCTCTTCGATCAGAGTTGAATCCCTAGTTGCGCGATCACCCTTGGTAAGCAACTTTATCGTTGCGCTTTAGCTGCCCTAAATAATCAAAAAAAAAGCCTCAGGTTGACTCGAGGAATCAGCACAATCGACACGTAACGAACCACACTTTATTAAGGATTGAATCTTCTTAATGATTCGCGAAGAGGTATAAGGAAATATTTCCATATTTCCATATTTCAATATTCATATCTCGGCTCCCATTAATCCCGTTCAAGATTCATTAAAATATGATTGCAGAAACTACTTCCTTGTACAGTGGACTTCAAGTTTAATGGACCCCAAGAAACTTTGATTCGAAATTGTTCCTAGTTCACTGAATATCCCTGTATCTTCAATTTTAATCCACCAGTGATACCTCGAAGAGTTCAACTGTATTTTACCCGTGGAAAGGGTAAGCTGTGTTTTTTCATTTGGCAGAAAGTGTTCATGGTACTAACGTAGGGGTAATAAAAGGATCGTTCCGGTGTCGTTGATCCTAGTGAAGTATTACGGGAACGACAGGCACCATGGGATTGTCTATCGAACGTGTAGACATCGATCGAGCAATATCGTTCGCGATTGGATTGCCAGCATCGAACCAGCAGGCATAAATAATCCCGGAAAAGGAATAATTTCACGGTTACGTAGAGTGCGAGATCGCTGACGTGCTACGGACGATCTAACCCAGTTCCATAGGCGCGTGCATACCAGCTTTCCCGTAGAACGGAGCCAGGGTCGAGAAAAACACGATTTTACACCTTCCTTCACTTATCTGTGCACTTTGTGACGGTTGAAGGGTAACGAGCCACGAGAACACCTGACGTTTTCAATCCCACGCACACGGAGATTTTTATGTGTTCACTTGTTCTGTCGTAAGGCAACTGTGAAATCAAGCTTCCTGGCGGAAAAAACGTTTTTACCTCAATTAGGCTGAGGAATCATAGCCGCTCTGTAATACTTTTGTAATTGAGACTAATTTTTTTAAGAAGGCTGCTTTTACGATTGAAAAGTCCTCGTAGAAAACTCTGTAAGTGCTTAAATTGAAAAAAAAAAAAATGTTTTGTCGGGAAATTTTCTACGTGTCTATGACAATACTGTAATATAGAATTTTAATGCAATTTTCCTTGGTAAACAAGTTACTAATAGTGCTAAAAAATGGTACTGCTGATGCGTCTAATGCCACTTCTATAGAAAACAATGTAAGAACCATGGAAATTTAAATGAAAATAATTGAAATACAATTTTTTTCTTTCATGAATTGGAACTATATATAATAATGCAAAAAATAGAAAATTTTATGATGAATTTGGGTTACTATATAGTTAAGCTTATTTAGCAATCAAATTTCGTAAATAATTTAAAGTCAGGGAAGCTTTTTCTCTCTCCAGAAAAATGTACAGTGTTTTCTACAAGAACTCTTTAATTACCTCACGAGACATCTGTGCTACAGTCGAAAACTGAAAGCTGTTGCTCGAGAAAAACATAAAGCAACGTAAACGCGTTCTGTGTCAATATAGAAATTCAGATTTTGTAATCTCGTTCTCACTTTACTTTTTCTTTTTCTGTTTTACTTTGAATAAAAGTTTCACTTCCCATAAATTTGCTGGGTCTCTCGCGACCCATGTAGCACAGAATTAGTTGGAACCACAGAGGGCGGATGCACTACGAAATCAGTGAAACATTGAAAATTGCATGCATGTATGAAATTCTCTGAGGCGCAAGCAAATTTGAACTGGCAGGAAACATTGAATTCAATTGTAACCTCCAACAACGCCAAACCACCGAAAACATGCTTCATATTATCATATTCAAAATAAATGTTGAAATATCAAAACTATTGATCCTTTATAATTACATTTTGAATGCTATTAATCTTGATACTTTCACATTATTATAAGTATCTATAATAACACTTTCTGACCGTAAATTTCGTACTTAACATATTATACCACGTACTTTATAATCTATCTGTGTTCAATCATTAATTAACTAATATCTATCCATTGATTCTCTGCATTCAGTACTTAAAATACTTGATTCCATTAGTGATTGCATCGATACTAATATCATTTTGAAACCACTGTGGCATGCATCAATTCGAAATGTCGATACCAAGTACGTCCTCTTTCAAATCTTCTGAATAGGTGTTTAAATACCCAGTTGCTTGAAAATTATGAGAATGCATTGGATCAGCCTCAACCCTGATATTTATTCCTTATTTATTGCGCGCGTTTAGGTATTTTTATCGCAACATCAAACGGCGAGGAAACAAGTTTTTCGATCGCTTGCAGGTCTGAAACGCGATTTTTCCGCTGCCTCTACCTGACGTAAACGCAGCGTTCGTACCCGATCCAACGCAAACACCATTATTTTTTAACGCTGTGCTGAACTCTGAACTTCATCCGAGACTATTCGACCCTGTATTTCTGTTTTTACTCTGCGAATGCAGGTCTGCTTTCTATCGCAATCTACACCCGAAATTACGTTACTGGAGAATCAAATGGGAACTGTAAAAATTGAACTGCGAGCTCTCTAGTGCCCGAAGCGAAAAATATTATCGAGTTTGTTATTCGAAGGAAAAAAGGAGAATGGATAATTTGATTGCTCGATAATTTAAACTAATTTAGAGGAGATGAAAATGGTTTGTTCGGTAGAATTTTCAAAAGTCTGAAATGTATTCGTTACACTTGCTACACTTTTATCAGAAAACTGTTTTCAAAATTAAGAAATGGAACGTCAAGATATAAATATTTGCAAGAACCGACTTAGTTTTAATAACTAAGAGATCCCTTAAGAAAGCTGAATAATAGAATCGAAATTCAATTAACCTTAAAAATGGTAACTAATTGTAAAAAAGATACTGTGTTTCTTACCATCGTTTCTTTTCATCAAAAAACTCACACAAATAAAGTAACATAAATTCATGCTGCACTAAAACATACCCCCCAAATTAATTTTAAATCTTGATTACCATATAAAATTTATCATCAAGATGAATGCATCCAGATGACTCCAGATTGAAAATCTACCCTACTACTAAACTTTCAACCAGTTTTCCAGTTTTCCAAATTCCAATAAAAGATGACTGAGTTTTATTTCGAAATAAATTGTATGAACGCCCATAAACTTCAAAGTTTACGTCCGTTTTTCTCCCGTGAAATCACGATAGAACGAAAGGAAAGGGGGCGAATCGAAAAGTAAATCTCGCGAGACCAACTGCAATCGGAGGATCGATCTCGATGTAAGTTCAATTTGTGTGACAATAAATATCTTAATAGCATTGGAGTTCTTTGAATAGGCGCGCGTGTGTACTCTATTTACGTACATTCGGATCGATCTGGCGCTTTTCTGCCTTTCGTGTACGCAAATTAGAACAGTTTCTCATTCGAACGTTTACACCCCCTATTTTGCATCTATTGTATGCCGCTAAACGCAATTGGGGGGGATCACGTTTCCACGCGATTCGGGGGAACGAACCAAATGTATCAAGGGTGAAAAGAAACACTGCCCGTGAAGTATCTAATTTCAATTGAATAACAAACCATGGAACTCTATTCCACACTAGTATTTCATTAAACGAGGGTTAAATAATTAGGTTCAGTATTTATAAAATATCATAGAAACCTTATTTAAATATTTGACATAAAATTTACATATTAACCACAACGACCAAAATTAAATAAAATACAAAGAGCACTCGAGTTAACCACTAGGTTACTTTCAAATTATCCCCCGTCCGAAACAATAAGTGTTATCCAAAAATCTATAATAAACACCCCGTATTTAATACAGAAACATTTCCACGAGATACATCAGAGTTTCAAAATCTACTGACCGCATCATAATACAATATACATAATCTTATCAAAGGATCCCATAATTATTCTGAACGATGGAAAAATTTCCCCCGCCCCAGCTCGCCCCTATCGCCCACATCTTAAAACTAAGAGTTCCATTAAAAATAAAAAAGCGAGGAAACAACCCTCGTTTACTTAAGGGAGAGAAGAGACACGTACCACCTGAAGATTTCGTTCGACCAGGCCGCGATCGAGGCTCGCACCAGCACAGCCCTCTGTTCCTCGTGTTCACTCACCCCCGCGATCACCAAACATCAAAGAGTCATCCCACCGACCGGATTCTACGCGTCACGTACAGCGTGTGTGCATAATAATAATAAAAAAAGAATACGGAGGCAGGGAAGGCCGATAACAAACGCTTGACGAGCTACATCTCTCGAGCGTTGCTAGTCGACGGAACGCGACGTGGTAGCAGAAAATCGTTGAGCCAGGGGTGCATCGAACAGTTCGTCGTGCAAGAGAAAAAAAAAACGAAAGGAAAACTGGACGCACACACACACACACACGCATACACGCAGACACGCACTTGTGTACACAGGCGCGCACGCCTCGAGAGAAAGGTCAACAGAATTTGCCGCACGACGCGGATGTGTGTAGGGAGAGCTAAGAGGACCTCGCCGCGAGCGAACGGGGGAAAAGAAACGGGCTGGTGGTACGTGCGGCCGGGTAGGGGTGAAACGACCAGCGACTGGCGAGCATAATAACGACGAACGTGTTCGCGGGACCCGCTGCGCGGCTAGGACACCGCGGACCTTTCCCGTCGAGGACCCGTCGAAGACTGGCTCGCTGAAAGTGGGGGGGCTCTTTTCGAAAGCATCGTTTTCTCGACGGTGGCGAAGCTTCCGGACACGGGTAACGGGGCATGCGTGCGACGGGCCGGCCGATCAACGCACCGGGTGCACAGGGTGTGCCAAGAAACGCGCGCTACGAGGGAGGTGACTACCCTGGAGAACGTCAAACCCGGGATTGTCACCCCCTAATTTTCAGAAATTAATGAACCCGGGTATTATGGATTTCGTGGAAATAAACGGGAATTAGTGTTTAGTGGAACACTATTGTCTCGACAACACAATTTGTCTCGAAATGTGAACGCTGTTTAGAAAAATAGGGGATGGGGTTGAAACGAGTATTTTTGTGGTTTCCTTGATATTTTGAGATCGATGAAGGGGGTATTATGAATTTCGTGGAAATAAAAATGTATGGGTGTTTAGTGGTTCGTGTTTTATTTTGATCGAAATCTAAGTGCTATTTAGAAAAATTGGGGATGAGTTTGACAAGAGTATTCTTGTGGTTTCCTTGATATTTTGAAATCGATGAAGGGGGTATTATAAATTTCATGGAATCTAAAATGAATGAGTATTTCGTGCATTTAGTGATTGATCTTTCATTTTGGCTCAGAATTTCTGGCGTATTGTTGGCAACCCCAGTGATTGATGAGTAGTGCTTTGAAATTTGTGATAATAGAAATGAATACTCGATGATTGATCTCTCGTTTCGGTTAAAATTTGGAATCCCTTTAAAAAAACGAGGGATCAAATTAAAATGTGTACCGTTTCTGTATCATCGACATAACGCGATCCAAGACACAATATATTTTAAATTTTCAAAATATATTATACACAGATATTCAATGCTGATCCGTTGCTTCAATCATGAAACATGATACAAAATTACTCACGTGACTTTCCACAAGAAACAGTTATGTCACAGGTACTTTGGATATATTCGCAGAGTTTTTAATTTCCCCTATCTTTTTCAAAACTACTACTATTTCTGCCAAGTGGATAATTCGAAATATCACTCGTAGAATTTCGTAGAAGGCAATGATGCGGATAGAAATGAACTTATATCCACCCTACGAAAATGTTTTTAGGTATTCCGATGTTTCTACTAATGTCGCGTCAGACTTACTGTTCACAACGCCTTTGCCTGGTAAACAAGAATATTGCGAGCAGCACGCGAGCTGTTTACGACCTTCGTAGATATGTACCTAAGATATGAACGTGTAAACGGTGTGTAGAGCGAAAGAAATTATTTCTTACGCGGAGGGACTAACAATTATAAACTTAAAAATATTGTTCGTTCTATATATAAGCATGCAAGGATTTCTACATATTTTTTACACATTACAGCGAATACTGCGTATGTTATTTTCCAATAAAATAGAGAAATCTATCGATTACACGTTATGTAAACTTTTCTGATAAATAGATTTAAAAAACAAAGAAACTATAATTATTTCCACATCAATTAAAGCAAATTTCTAATTCCCGTTTATGATATTCGATCGTAAATTTCAATCCTGACCGAAAGTTGAATAAGAAAAAAATTATTATCAATTGTAGATCGTTTTAATAAGCCAAATACACGATACTCAACTTTATTTATTACCCATACTACCATTTAATAATGAATTCTACAAAATTAAGTTCGACTCACCAGCCTGCTATGCCATTTGCTTGTATCTCCTGCAGAAATATTCCAAGTTCCCCTTTGTCTTTACTGCGAAGACCAACGACACTGAATCCCAAGCTGGTACCCTCCGGTTTATATAGCTTTAAAACAAAACCATTGCATTTAAATAACTTAAATCACACATCCCCGATAACATTACAAAAACCAAAATTGATATTAAAATATCTTACACACCTGCACAGTAAATACCTGGCGACCCTTCGCCGCAGATTCAATGACCTTCTTGAACTCCTTAGCGTACGTAGTTGTCGTAATTGGAGGCATCCCCATAACTTCCGAAACGAGGCTTGGACTCGTCACCTACAGCACAATAAAAATTTGAACAACTCGTGCCAGAAGCAGATAAATAAATTTTAAGCGAAGCTAAGACAGAATCTCACTTGTACGCTCGTATCTTCGCTGCTGCTGTGCACCAGCGGAGCGACAGGAACCCTTTGATCCTCCAACTCGCTGTTATCGTGATATAAATCCTGGTACATGTTCGGCCCAAGCGGTTGCACCGCAGTAGTGGGAACGGAGAGCTCCAACTGTCCGCTGATATTAATATCGAAATCCCCAGCCAGGATAGACGGATGCTGTCCCAATTGGGTATTTAACTCGATCAAAGAGTCCTGAATTGTGACTATACTGCGGAACACTGGATCCTCCAGTAGGGAGAATAGCGATTTTATGTCTTGAGTCGTGTGCAACTGTAGTTTAGGATCGTCGCATTCCTCCACGTGCTCCTGGACTTGCTCCAGCAGGCGGAGCGCCGTGGATATGTCTGAAACGGTAAATGCATTAAATTGTTAAGAAATACAAGTCCCTTTCGGTGTATTAGAGTTTCCCAAAATTCTTGTTTACCTGTGCTTAAAGGCATTTCGATCCTGTTGGTTCCAATTTCACTAAATATGTATAAAAATCCTCTTGTGTCTGCCTGTGAAAGAAATATGTAACTTGAAATGCGATTTAAGAAAAGGGGACTGCTTAAATACGAAATTATCTGAACACTGTTCGGAAACGAATTGATGGCCGATGGGGTTCGAATTAATCATTAGATTTCGGGGATTATTGAATACTGTGTTAGCTGTTGTTAACTTCGGCTCAACCGTGAATTTATCGTAAATCAATATGTACGTAGTCATGGAATAACTTTGGATATTAATTTAAAGCCAACTTGCCTCGCCTAAATTCTTTCGAGAAGCTCGACCAGAGGATGAATAAGTTGCGGTTCGGTAAGTCTCGGGGAATTTCACAGTCGCGCGCGAAAATTGCAAGCGGTTTCGTTAAATATCACAGAAAGCTTGTAATTGCATTTTGCTATCAGCTGACTATACCAAACTATCGAGCACTTGACAGTTCTTGCCACTGGCAAAGTGCAGGTAGATTGACTTTCGCCTTTCGAAGCGCGCCAAGCCGCGCTCGAATCTCGAGCGTACTGAGGCGCGCGAAAATTTGAACGACCGCAAGGCAGCATGTCTGAAATTTAATTGGGATGAGTTGTTGTTCGACCGGAAGGGTATGAAGATTATCACTCCATGAATTAAGATGAAAAATTAAAAAGTGGTAAATATGTAGAGGAAAATTTCTGAAACCTTTGTTACGCTTTCACTTTAAAAGTCGCACGTTTGATGCAAATCTGATAACAAATAAACGATTTATTGCAAATTAAAGTAGAAAAAACTGTTTATAAAATCATTGCTTTGACACTAATTGAGAAAAATATATTTTCACACAATAAGTAGCAGTTATTTTGTTGATAAGTTTTTATTTCTATTTTTGACAAAAATATTCTATAAAAGAAATATAAATATTAATATTAATATTTATAATATTGTTTATATTATTATTATAATATTAATATTTATATTTTTATTATAGAATATTTTTCGCCAAAAGTAGAAATAAAAACTTATCAACAAAATAACTACCACTTATTGTGTGAAAATATATTTTTTTTCAATTAAGGTCGAAGCAATAATTTTATAAAAGGTTTTTCTACTTTACTCCAAGCTGGTAAAAATAGTGCTGCACTCTTCTTGCTGCAATGTCCTCCATTATGTAGGTCCTTTAATCAATAATTAATACATTCTCTACTTTCAAATTATGGAAACTTTCGTTCACAAATAGAAGATAAAGAAATATATAATCAATTTTTCTTGTGTTCATCATATCATGTATTTTAAAATAGCCTTAGCAGTATTTGCAACTCTTAAGACTTTTTTCCCATATCAAATCAATCCGCTGCCTACAATGAACAGCACATATCTCTCTCCAGAAACTATTCTACAATTGTCGAAGTACACACCAAATAATAACACAACATACCAAGATACCAACGCGCCACCCAAAATATTCAATCAATCCCCTAAACCCCAATTACCCAGCAGCACCTCACCAACAAAGACCAGAAAAATAATCAAGTCCAGGGTCAGCAGCCCCCTTTGTGTTCCCCCATTTACATAAAAACAAAATCATTCTAAAAATAGCTCACAATAAAGGACAAGAAAAAAAGGAATCTGGTCTGGCGTATGGATGACATCGACCACCTATCCCAACTCGTTGTTCATCCTAGTTGACCTCGGGTAGGAGTCTCTAATCCATGATTCCGCTACGACCGATCGTCCATCGGCACAATCAACCCGACATGGCGATGCTCTGACGCATCGATTCTCAAACAGCGAGCTGAAACACCATCACCCTGGGGGGTCCCCGCCAACTTCATAAAAAGTTACCACATCCACCTGATAGAAACATCGAAACCATCCTGAATGAAAGGGGACACCCCGCGGATCTACTTGCCGATCCACTGTGGTCCTATTCCAAATAATATCGCCGGAGGAAGAGGTGGAGGCATCGGGTGGATGATCGTGGAGGGTCCTAGGACGCGACGGAGCTTGAGAACCCATGGTCCCGTCGTTTACACGCACGTCGAACGTTTTCCCGGATGGCCCCACGGAAACCGGACACAATGGAGCCACTTCCGCTGAGCACAAGGCCAGAAATCGGACGTGGGGATCCCACCGCGCCTGTACACAGGCGACCCGCGTTATCTCACCTGCGTTCTGCCCCCTACGGCTTGTCTATACGAATCATTCATCGAAACGATTCTTCCATCCATGTCTAGCCCCCACCCTGGCCAGGTGGTCGCCGCGTTATTTCCACGGTCTGCGGCGATTTTGGCCGTCAGTTTGATTACAGGTGCCATTCGCGTTCCACCGATGGTTCTGAGTTCGAACTTTTGGCAGGCTCGCTTAGAGAAACGCTGTTCGCGGATAGTAGATCGTGGGTAGAAATTGGTTCCCTTGGGACATCTACCAGCTGGAAGCTGAGGGACTCCTTGCGCGGACTGAGACACCCTTGGGACCATCCCCCAAGCGAATCGCGAACAACGGAGATTGCAACGTTCCCGTGAGTACGGGAATGGTTTTGGTAACGCTCGAGGATGGAGTGAGATTGATGATATTATTAGTTTGCTAAGTTTCAGGGTGGTACTTGATTCTGAAGACGCGAGGAATATATGATTTGGATTCTCTGTGATAATTTCCACACATGATAGATGTATCAAGTGTTTTGTTCAATTATTCCGATTTCGCGAGCACAGTTTGCTTATTTTCATTTGTATATTTCCTGAAATAAGGCTACGATTTTTTTTACCTACAACTTTGTGTTATAAATATTTCCTGAAATTGGAAGCTATATTTTGTGAGTTGCTACTGGTGCTTCTTACAAGGGAACTTTGTGGGTTTATAGAGTGACTCAAAACAAGAAGCGCTACAAACTTGCGTTAACAAAATTTTGAAAAAAAATATTTGAACGAAAAAAGTTTTTTCAAAATTTTGTTTACGCAAGTTTGCAGTACTTATTGTACCATTAAACTTTTGTTTGGAACATTTTTTCTGTCTGTTGTACTTTGAGAGTTATACGTGAAAAAGTGGAAGTGACAATTTGATTTTGTGGTTAGTTTATACCCCCTTAAAGGGCGATAAGGCCCAAATGAAACATACCGTTTTCCTTGTTTCAAGTCACTCTAAAAACCCACAAAGTTGCGTTCCAATAGGTGAATCCGGGTTCGGGGTGTTCCCTTATTAGTTCCTTTATTACAATTTATTGGTTGTACTTATTGTCATCAATTATTCAAAATTATGTGCAATACATTGGGCATTGCTTCATTGAAGTTATTCCATGCCCAGTATGCGATGTATTGTAATGAATGAATACATTTCAGCCTGTTATGGTTTCCTCCTCCACGGCACTCTCGAATTTATAATAATCATTTCTGGGAAAACCATCCGGTAATTGCGATCTGTCATTGTGTGTGGGAACGCCGTATTAACTGTAATATCGCGGCAGAATCAAGGAATTCCGCGATGCTTCGAAACGCGCAACAATGTTATCCGCGTATCATCTAGAATTCAAAACGCCAAGATAATGGCTTTGTTTTCCAGCTGTTAACAAGGTTTCTGCAAAAATTGCAAGCTAGAGCAAGGTGGTAATTTTTCAGTGCCGAAGGGTCTTCTATTATCTCTGCGCGAAACGAACAGGAAAGTTGTTAAATTAGCTGCAACATGGCGGCCACATCCCTGAGACTATTCACGCTTTCAAAGTATAAAGTAACTGGCAAAAAAGTGTAACATAACGAAGCTTATTGTTAGTAGCTTCGAAGATGCTTTTTGTTCTGAGATAATAGAATAGTTTCTAAATTATCCGTCACTTGGAGCTTGATAGAGCTGTATAACCAGGGAACACCGCCATTACATAAATTCAATAATTCGTGATCACGATATTGTTCCAAAGCCACGTTATAATTTGCGCGAATCCACAATTTCCTGCCATCCACCGTGGCCATTAATCATTGAACAAACGTCCATCCTCTTTGGACAGCCAGCTACATTTATCGAGGCGATAAACCATAACGTAATTAATAAGCACATCCCTGCGCGATATGCGTGTACCGTTGACTACCGTTAATGGCGAATCACGTGTACGACAATTGACAATTTACTCCAATTAATGCGTTTCCTCGGTAATTATTCAGCGAATGAAATTAGTTACTTCGACTTCGTTTCGAAACGTCGACCTATCTCGATGGTGATTATTCATGAAACATAATTCATGCGTCGCGTTTCCAGAAGAATAATTCAATCGAAAAATTACTGAAAATCTGCTTCCTCCAAAATTCAATGATAAACGCTTATTTTCATGGAAATCGTTACACAATTTCCCCGGAAACCAAATCCGTGACGCACTCCGGATTTAATCCGAGGGGAGCTGCGTTAAACTGATAAAAATATTTTTAATGCTGCTTTAATAAAACTTGGGTGAATATAAAATTTTATCTAAAGAATATAATCCAGTTTTCTTTTCCATTCCGTGTGCGCTATTCATCCAGATGCACCTAGACAAAAGCTCAAAAAAATATCTAATTTCTCCATTACTTTATTATTTCTCTTTCCCTGGTCACACGCTGCCCTTTACTTTGTATCAAAATAACAGTAAAGGTTTTATCAAAGAATTCTATTGCGCGTCAAATGATATTCGAGATGCCACCCTGGAAGTGGGGGTGCGGAGGAGTTGTTCGAGGAGCGCGGATGCAAAAGCATCCACTGTTTACTTTATGAAAAAGTAACTTTGAAGTCTAGGCAAGATCGCGTTGCCCAGTGGACGTCCCGATGTGTTCGAAGTGCACAGAGAGACAAGGTTTTTATGGGATTCCTCGGCTGCGCTCACCCTGAACGACTCCACACACTCGCACCCCCGTGAACCTTTTCTCTGTCCCGAGTGCTCGTTCGCGCGAGCACGCCCGTACGTGTGGCAAAAAAGGACCAGCGCACGCCTGTAAAGGCAACGGACCGTGCTTCCAACTTTCAAAGCATCGCATTATTAGTTGCCCATTATGTTTGCAGTTATCGTTACTAACGCACGCGGGCTCCATTTGAGCGGATAAAGAATAATTCCTGGGGAACGATAGATGGAGAAAATCGTTCCTGTGCGATTCACTGGAATTAATTGGATGCCATTGTTCGGCGTCGTAATTGAATATTTTGAAACCTTGAGCCTTGGATGTGAAATAACGTAAATAGCTGTCTATGGAATTTTATTTTATTTTTCTTGTGCAGTATCTCGAGCTGTGTTAAGGTTTGAGTCTATGGAAAAGGAATTTTGTGTTTTGTAATACTGTAGGGTGACTTAGCAAGTAATGACTTTGATATAAATTGCGAGGGGTATGTGATTTTTGAGGATGTAATCTGCTTTGAAGCCTTAAATAAAATGCAATGAAAGGACTCAGGTGAAGTGTTCAAGTATCTTGTTGAAATTTGTCTAAACAATTTTATAATCCAAATAGTTTACAAGAGTGTATGGAATATTAGGAATAGGAGAATATACTCTGCTTTTTAAAATTGTATATTCAATTAAATACCATGTTGAGGCTTTTAAGTACTGAGTACCTAATTGAGAGATAAATTAATGAATCTCTTAAATTCACACGAACTCCCTGTTTTCTTTTAGTGCCCCATTTAATGTTGGAATGATCACTCAATGGTGAAGCACGACAATGAAAATGAAGAAAGTTAACAATATCTCGGACATACTGCAAACCATTTCTGTGCTTGCTACCCTGAAGGTGATTGTCAATGGTAAGTCGAATGTTTTAAGTTTTCTCGTATCTTTAGCCCTTACTCTATTTAAATATACAAACAGCTTTTGAAACGACAACTACACTATACAGTCTGCCACTGAATTTTCAATTTCCACCCCCTCGAAGGGGTAAACAATGATTCCCTTCAAGCCTATGTACACGAACCAGAAATTTTGTGTCCCAGACTCCCTGCTACCCCTTCCGATCTGATAGTCTCAACTACGTACGCTCTAAAAAATTCCCTTTGTACCCTGGAATGCACCAACGATTGTACTCGCGACGTGCAAATTAATGACGGTATGCAGAACTCGAGTGATGTCACTTTTGTGCGTTTGCGAAATTACGTTTCGTTCCATTGTAGCCGCATGCGTGCCACTTATAGCGCAGAAATGTCGCGACGATAAAATCGCGGCCGTTCTAGCGCTCGTTGACTCGTCCACCGAAGGAAGTAACCTGATTTTTATGTGGAAAAGAGGGGATGGTGGAAATAATAATCCATTCGCGAGCAAAGTAACAAACATACCTACCGCCCATTAAACGAATTCCTCTTTTCAGGGCAAACGACGTGCAATGGCGGATTAGGCCGGGTCGTTTACGAGAGACTTCCTGACCAACAGCTTCAGGGCTTCGACGACGATGTGGTATAAAATGCTTTTCGCAAAACATTCATTTAACATTCTCTTTCGCGTGGGCGATACTCTTAATTAATAGCGTTTCGTGAAAAAGAAAGGAAGTCAAATTTGTCAAACATTGTTACGATTAGTAAGCTACTCGGTATTGTACAGAAACCTTTTACGCAGGTACGAGACTCGGCACCGCCATTCAGGGTGTTGGAAAAGTGTCAGGAGCTTTGTCTTCGCGACAGAACAGCGACGAACAACTTGGTGCGAGCATGCACGAGCTTCGACTTCCAGCCCGGCAGCAGAATAGCGTCCTTCAGCGGAGCCGCTGAGTACGAAGAAAGTACTTGCTACTTAACGAGAGAACAAGCACAACCAGAGGGTATCGGGAATCTGATGCTGGTGCCAAACAGCGTCCACTTCACGGAAGTTTGCCTCGGTTGTGAGTGCAGCTTCTTAAATGGATTTCAACCTTGAGAGGTCATCTGGGAGCTCCGATAACTTTGCACAGTGTCTATGCCACTGTTATCTTACGTCTTTTTATTCGATCACTTCACCTTGTCAGCTGATCAAATATTAGGTCCTGTTTACAAAATTAACGAACCCATTGAAATTTAAATTTCCACGATCCTAAAGGATCTTGAAGCAGTTAGACTCAACAGAGTTCTTGTTAAGCAAGTCCTTTAGGCACAGACAATCTGAATGCTCAACGTTCGCCGTGTGCGGGACTCCTTTAGTCCTATCTCTTAACTATAGTCATTGAACGCCCATGGGGGTTTCTCGCGCGCACTGTATGCACCGAATAAAAGCACATGGCACTTACAAGGTTGATGTTGAGAAATAATTGTTCTGTCTGGCATTATGTCCATGATGTTCTGACATTCATACGTTTTTGTGAAGCTGACAGGATAGAAAGAGAATGCCCCAATAGACGTTACGTGTTCGAGAGACATCCTAGAAAGAAATTGAAGCTGCCATTGACGGATATCAAGGAGGTCAGCGCTGCCAATAGAACTGACTGCGAGGACAGGTATTGCATTGTTCAAACGATAATCAATTCGTCAGGAAAATCTCTAGGAAGAATAATAAGTTCACTTGCAAAGGGTTATAATTTATCGACTCTAATTTGGCAGACACTTTGTAGACCCAATTGCTGGTTTGACTCGTTCTATTTTTCCCTTTAAAGGTGTCTGAACGAATTCAGTTTCATTTGCCGATCTGCGACTTACGACACGGCCTTGAGAAGCTGTGCCCTCAGTCGTTTCACCAGAAGAACACACCCTGAATTATTGGAAGACGATCCAAACTCTGATTACCTGGAGAACACTTGTCTGAATGGTAGGCTCTGTAGAGTTTAAGCATCGCGACAATCACTGAATTATTAAATTAACTAAATTTGGATTCTTTAGCTGAGCGACGTTGCGACGGGCTAGCTGTCTTCGTGAAAGAAGAAAATAAGCGTCTTAGGGGGCCATTCGAGGTGGACATCTACACGAATCTCACTCTGGACGAGTGCCAGGCCCTTTGCCTTAGAGCAGAGAAGTATTTCTGCCGAAGCGTCGAATTCGATGAGCAGACACGACAGTGCGTCATCTCGGAGGAAGATTCCGTCTCTCAGAAAGACGACATTGGTATCAGCAGCAGCCCCAGCCATCACTTCTATGATTTAGTTTGCTTAGACAATCGTAAGTGTGCTTGGGTATCCAACGAGCCGAGTTTTAAATCGTGGAAGAATCTTTCAATCTAAAAATCGAACTTCAGATTGCAAAATGGTGAAACCTTATTGAATCTCTTTGACCTGAAGAATTTTCATATTTCAACTAGCCCCACAATTTTAATACCCTCTAAATAACAACATATCTTATCATCTACCTCCTGAATTTGTTCAATACTATAAATTTACTAACTCTCAACTTTCCAATAGTAGGCTCCGGAAGGGAGAATTCATCCCCTACCTAGATTTAGCAGAGCAACCTGATCCAACAGTTTCCTTTCCTCCCCAAAATATCAGCATAAGGTCAAAAATAAAATTGCATCGATCAATGAGTGCTCTATGAGTGCACCAAGCAGTAGTGACGTCTCCAAATGCAAATTCCTAGTCAGAAGAAAGCTCCGCATTATGAATTCTGTAGCGATAGTGACTAGGTTAGAGATCTTTTAGCACACCATCCACATCAAACCACTACTATTATGAAGACCTCCCACCGCTCCATTTCCACACACTCCCTTTAGCTCCTCTCACAAACGTCACTATTGCTCGGCACACCTGTACGACACTTCAGCAATACCCACTTACGAAGCGTAGATCCGTCCATAGCACGTGGCTCCGAGTACCCAGACAGCAGCTCGTCGTCTCATCTCTTCTCTGACGGACGACGGCCTGACACCGCCTTCCAGCGCTATCGAAACTCGCGCTTAAGCGGGGAGTTCCACTCGGAGATAACCGGGCGTAGCCTGAGCGAGTGCCTCGACGAGTGTCTTCGGCAGACCAGCTTCCAATGCAGAAGCGCAGTTTACTCGGAGCATTACCACACCTGTCGGCTGAGTCGATTCAATCAACGCGACGGCCACAGGATCATCTACGATGCGGATTACGACTACTACGAGAACCTTATGCGTGAGTGCTAACTCGGAGCTGCGAATAGCTTAGTTATCTTGATTTTGACGTGGCGAAAGTAGTTGGGAATGTTATTGTAAGAGAAAATCAAGATGCATGTGTGGACGTAATAGTGGATGAATTGTTAGTCTGTTAATTAAGATGAAATTGTGTGGACAGATCAATACTTGGACGGGGACCGAGACAGCCCAGGGTACAGGCCAGATCCTTTGGGCCAGGACACGAACTTTGGCAGACCGTCTCTGGGAAGACCTGGTTAGTCATCAATTATAGTTATTAACTATAGTTATTGAGAATAGGTCGAAGATTTGTATTCTGTGTAACAGCTACTTGACATTGCATAAGTAGTGTAAGATCTGTTGTGTTTAGACGATCAGTTCATATGGATCTACCTAAAGACTACCTATTTTCTTATGCAACCATAAAGAGTAAACTTGGTACAGAAAAGCAGCTAGAACTCTACCATAAAACTGCCCCACATTACTTTACCTCGAGGATTCACGAGAATTCCAGAGTAAACCCAAGAAACAATTTTTATATCCCACGCAGGCTACCCAGAAGACTACGACAAGGGCTACAGCAGCAGTGTGAAGCCAGATCGCTACCCAGATCGTCACACCGACCGCTACCCAGATCGTTACCCCGATCGTTATCCAGATCGCTACCCCGACAGATACCCCGACCGATACCCAGATAAATTCCCAGAGAAATATCCCGACAAGTACCCAGACAGATATCCAGATCGCTACCCAGATCGTTATCCAAGTGACAGGTACCCAGACAGATACCCCCAGAGTGGGCAATATCCAATTGGAGCAGGAGGGGATTCTTTTCCGGAACCAGTAGATCGATACCCCATTAACGATCGATATCCTGCTGGAGATCGTTATCCTGTTGGCGATCGTTATCCGACTGCAGATAGATATCCATCTCCCGACAGGTATCCAACTGCCGACAGATATCCAACAGCCGACAGATATCCAAGTGCCGACAGATATCCAACTGCCGACAGATATCCAGCTGCCGACAGATATCCAATCTCTGATCGATTCCCAGTGAGAGGTGGCGATCGTCGTCCTGTCCCTGCTGACCGATATCCCATAGCTGATCCTGCTATAGACAGATACCCCACGAGTAATCGATACCCCAGTGGCGGTGGTAATCGATATCCAATAGCCCCTAGCCGTTACCCTAGCGATAGCGATCGATATCCTAATACCATCGACCGTTACCCCGTCCCAGAAGATCCTCTAGATCGCTACCCCTCGGGCTTGGGTGGATCCAGGCCCTCCGGTGATCGATATCCCGTCAGCGAGAGGTACCCAGATAAGGACCTTTATCCTAACCGGTGAGATACGAAAGACGAGAGGGTATTGTTGACCTTTTCTCATCAGATTATGGGGAATTCGATGTGCTTTGAATAGAGGGAGGATAGAAGAAATTGGGAATAGAGGGTTACTTCATTACTGAGGCTTTGGAAATCGGCTTACTGTGCTGTAAAGTCATTTTGTGTGAATTTTTGTTTTCTCGTGGGTGGAGGATGCATTATTAAGTTGTGAAAGCAGTAGAGGGTGAAGATAGCAACGTATGAGTCGAGAGTCTAGGAAGTACCCTGTACAGTTTTGGATACTCCTTTACGTATAGCGAAATAAATTAAACAAGTGTATTCTACTAGGGTGGCCCTTATTTTCAACCTGCGATTTCTTTTGCTCTCACCCCTAATATGGTTCCATTTCATAAAAAAATATTCCCTGGAAAGGTTATTACAATCGGACAACTGGAAAGGGTGCCGACCAGGTTTTAAAATTTAGAATTCATCAATAGCTTGAATTTCTAGGGGGGGATGAGAGCAAAGAAATACAACAAAATTTGACGATAAAGCATTACACCCACCTTCTTACTTTTCCCTCCCCTTACACTGCATCAAATGTAGTCTCTAGGAGCTACGCAAAACAATTTGACTCAAACACTGCCATCTTTATCCCCGAAACAATTTCCACCATGCACCTAAAAGCCTCAGCCTTCACCCGAAAACTGACACTCAGGTATCCACCGCCATCCTCAAGCGGCTACTCTCCAAGCTACCCTCTGGACGACGTCTACGGACCCCAGCCTCATCCGGACCGGACCCACTACAACGTGGGGGGCCTCACGCGTCCCATAGGCTTCGGTGGTTACAGCAACGACGGCGGGATCATCGGCGGCGGTTACGTAGGGGAGGGTGGCATCTACAACTCCAGGCCTTTCGGGACCAGCGGTGGGCCCATCATCGGTCGACCACCCCTCGTGTCAAGGTGCGAGGAGCAGGACAATTTCAGGCAGGTCGGGCCACACACGAGAGTCCGGAAGCCGTTCGTCAGGCGGTACACGACAGCTTCCTCTCTGGCTCAGTGCGAGAGGGAGTGCGCGGACGCCAGGGACTTCGTCTGCAGATCCTTCAATTATCGCCCGTACGCGGCGCCCTACGGGGCGGAAAGGGACAACTGCGAGCTGAGCGATCGCGACTCCAGGGACATGGACATGGGGAACCCGGTTTACTACGACACCGGCTCCGACTACGACTTCTACGAGAGGAACAACGGCAGGCAGGGGGCGGACGCGGAGTGTCTGGACGGTAAGGGTCGTAGGAGACCTTGGACACCAGCCACGTGGACGATGAGGGGATATTTTTGACGCGGAGGAACGTTTGCGGTCGATCTACGTGGATACCGCCCCTTTCCAATTATTGTACAGATAATCTTGATCATTGTCATTTGGATTCAGCTTGGAGAAATAAACCGTCTGTTCTTTCCACGCTATACACATTTTTTTTTACTTTTTTCGGATGTCTTTTATCTCTTCGTTGCGCTGTCGTTGGTCTCTTTTAAATTGGCTTTGATGTAGGGTGTGATTAAAAAGGGGCTGCTTGGTTTCGTTCAAGTGGAGGGTGATTTGATTGTCGACGGGGGTGGTTTAGATCGGGGTGTATTGATTGAGTTCTAGTAAATTGTCTGTCTGGTGGTTTTAGTGAGTCAAGTCTGTAGCGAAGACGGGATGGAATTTACGTTGAGGACACCAGAAGGATTCATTGGCAGAATTTACACGTATGGCTATTACGATCGATGCTTCTTCCGTGGCAACGGTGGGACCGTGAACGTGCTTCGTATCAGCGGTCCTCAGGGTTATCCTGAATGCGGCACTCAGAGGGTAAGGCGCCGTGTTATCCTTGTATATCGGGAAATACATCAACGTCGACTTACGCTTCCCTTACTTCTTGCTACGTTCTATGAATCTCTTGATCAGGGAGGTTAATAAATTGGATTTTCCTCGTTGGGCAATGCAATACACTCTGTATAGGATTTCTTCAGACGGTAGAAGTAATGCTAGTTTCAAAATATGTAAAGTGTAAATTTGTCAACCGCAGAAGTAAGTTGTAACCCTCGAACTGCTGCGTCTGGGTCTATTTTGACCCATATTCTCAACATTTTTAATTTACATTTAGAAACAATCTCTAGAATTTGAAATATCAATTGCTTTAAGAAAAGAATCACATTGCTAAGCAATAAAAAAAAGCAAGCTGCATATGGGTCTAATTTGACCCAGCCGTGACGACTGCGCTACCAGAAGTATCAGCATTCCGAGGGTCAAACAAATTCAGAGTTTAGTGCAATATTTAACACGTTGACTGCCATAGATACTAATAATATACAACTTACTTAAATCTACAAACGGGATTTTTAAATTGTCATTGCAGGTTCAGATAAAAAAATTAAAAAAGCGACCTTCGTTATCTTCTTCGCTATTCCGACAAATTGCAATTTTTTTCAAAAAGACGAGTGAACTAATCTTTTTAGTTTCTCAAAGAAACTCGAGTCGTTTGAAACAATTTTAAAAAAGTTATTCTGTTTTAAAGAATGTACGGATAATTATCAACCCTTCCATTTGCAAAGTGATCAAAACTACTGTTATTAGATATGCAAATCTATGAAATGTTACTATTTCTTACTATCTACAATAAAATAAATGCAACTGCTCGGGAGACGCGGGGCAATCGTGTGGCAATCAGCGCGTTAATTTAGCAGAACTTTAACGAATGTGTCGTCGAATTCGTTACATTCGGAAAACGATTGCAGTACGGAGACACAATGACGAACATCGTGGTGGTGCAGTTCTCCGACTACGTGCAAACAGGAAGGGACAAACGTTTCAATCTCACGTGCCTGTTTCGAGGCCCTGGCGAAGCTGTCGTCACATCCGGCTACATCGGTGCCGGGTATGCCAGGTCATATCGATTGAGAAACCGTGCCTTGCACCTGGCACCCTTAATGATAAATAATTAACGAACTACATGGAATGCTGCACGCGTTCCAATTGTTTGCATAGAACCCTGGTGCAAGCTCTCTCGATTCCACTACTTAAAAATCGTAGAAATACTTTGAAGTCGAGCTGGCTAGATTATTCCAAAGTTAATATTTCACTTGCAAATGTGATACAAAGGATGCCCTGTGCCTTGTTCCACCCAAAAAATAATGTCTGTTATTGTGGGAAAATTTAGAATGACTGAAAGTTTTTTCAAGACTAACTGTATTCAGTAATTCTTTGGAGTAAGAAGAATTACTGAAGAATTATAGAAGAGGAAGTATTTTAAATTTTGAGGAAGGCAAAAACACGTCGACTTTTAATTTGGTTGATAATTAATGATTTTTTTTAGTAAATTTGTGATTAACTTTAGATGAAGAAAGAAAGACCAACATGTTTCGAGTTTAGATCGTGAAGCAAGGCATTAGGCTGTAATTTTCTGGACATTTTGAAAGTAGAATGAAACGGAGGTAGATGAGCCCATAAAACTGAAGTATCAATTATAATTTCACTAATGGAACCAACGTTTGTACTGTGTAGATCAGGGTCCCCGATTCCCATTGAGTACCTCCCAGCAGAAAATACCCTGAGTTCTCGAGTGCGTTTAATGATCCTCTATCAAGGTAGACCTACAACGACCATCGCTGTTGGCGATCCGCTCACGTTCAGGTTGGAAGCGCAGGAAGGGTACGTAAAGCCGCTTTACTACATGTTCAATGCATTACGCACGTGGAAACGTGGTCTAACATTCTATTTCTGTTTCACGGTTTCTGATAATGTAACTTGGTTCTATCTCTTTAAAATATTCGTCCCTTATAAAATTTGAAATTTTTTTAGCAGTTTGAGGAATATACTTTACGGTATTTTGTGAATATTTTTCATAGATACAATTACGTGACTGACATTTTTGCGACCAACGTCATAGCGAGAGACCCTTATTCTGGAAGAAGCGTTCAACTCATAGACAGATACGGGTGAATATTATGCAAGATAATAATTTTGTTTGGTGAACCAGGTGAACTACACAAATCGATTATCTCGATCACCTTTTTTAAATTCTAAATATATATGATTTTATATATTCGAGCTTGAAAAACAATTGTACCTACTAACTTTCCACGAGTTTTTGAAAAACGACTAAGGATGAATGTTTAATAATGTGCAATAGTTAAATTCCAAAGTTCTTGGTGTTCAAGTGTTTCAAATCATCCTAATAAAAACAAGATCCATTCAGATAATGGAGTTCTGTAGTTCACTGTAGGGTGCATACAGATTTAATGAGCAGACCTATAAAATAACCCAAAATAAAAAAGGAATATAGCATACACGTAAATTCACAATACTATAACTCTAAACATTCCACAAATTCAGACAAATCACAAACTAAAGAATAAATAAATAAAAAAACAAGGAAAATAATTATTTAAAATTTCAAATTTATCGTAATTATTACATAATTCTATACTGCAAACTTGAGAAACCCTTACAACTATTCATTTACACTTTACAGCGAAATTCGCCATAATAATTTTGCATCACTTTCGTTAATAATAGTCAGAAAACAATAATCTAGCTTGAGCTCAAATTCAATTATCTTTATCCCTACTAGAACTGCTTCAGAATCCATATATGTATATACACGTTATCCTAATTTTGGGTGTTTCTAACGACGCCTGCTCGTTAAACCTGGAATCACCCTTGCACAGCAAATGGGGCAAAATGATTTTTACGATAACGATGCAATTTCCACGCGCAGCTGTCCAGTAGACAATTACGTTTTCCCTGGATTAGACCGTTTAAGGGAGGGTGACAGTCTCGAGGCGCGTTTCAACGCATTCAAAATCCCCGAGTCGAATTTCTTGGTATTCGAGGCGACAGTGAGAACCTGTCGAGACGGTTGCCAGCCTGCTTACTGCTCGGGCGGGACTGGAAGAAGCGAGCCCTCGTTTGGAAGGAGGCGAAGAGACGTGTCCGAGAACGACACAATCGCCGAAGAAAATGAAATAATTGCAATAACTGACACTAATGAAAACGACACGTCCTCCGTATCGAACTCCACGGTGATTGAAACTGACGCCGCGGGGGATGAAGAGGAAGAGGAGGAACATGTCCGAGAAATGATCGAGGTAGACCTCGAATTTCTTATTACCAAATACACAACTAAATATTGAAATTGAAAACAAAAACAGAGAAGATATGGTAGAAATTCTCTGTCAGCTATTTTTAAATCCCTTTTTCTCTTTTTTATTTAATATCTTAGTAAATGGTCCAAGAAAATTATTTGGAATGTCTTATTTTCAATAAAACCCCGAGGCATCGAGTATAAATAATATTTGGAAATTTTAATAGTCAGCAGAGTCCATATTTGAATTATTTTATTACTTAGAAAATTCCAAAAAAAAGAAACATTCCATAAGACACAACCCACTTTCTTCCAAGCAGAAGATATTGTGACTCAGTTCATTTCATCGCAGGTGCTCGACTCGAGGATGGATATCGACGATGAAACGATGGTCGAGAGGCAGACAACCATTCTGGAGAACGTTTGCATTACACCAAATGAATACTATGGGCTTGTGACTGCAGTGGCAGTGCTCGTGGTGCTTCTGGCTTCTGTAGTTCTACTATCCATGCTGATTTACAGGTATAGATTGTCGACAAACGTGGCGACTTTAAATTCAAAGCTACATGAAGCTTTTGTAAACTGTTGCAGAAAATATGCTTATTCGGTGATCACCAAGAACCGTAGAGTCGATAAAGTCTGCAACCGCAGCAGTCATTCGGATGACGCTTACAGCAGTCGAGCGAACAATTTCTCTTTCCTCAGAGCTGGTCTTCAGAAACCATTTCAGTCTACGTATGTACCTTTTCTATTTTAAGTGTAGTCTTTAATTAATAGATTCCATTTAGATCGTTCTGTGATTAAAGTGATAGGATTTGAATGGATATTTCATAACAGGATATGAATCAATTTAATACAGAATCAAGCGTCGAAGTGAGCGATGAAAGGCGATGAATAATTAACAAGAAAAGAATTCTTTTTTAGTTTTTAGTGTATTTTTGATCAAATTAAATAAAATCGTCTAACTCAGACTTTTTCCCCCATAAAACTGTTCCAATCAGAACCATTTCATCCACAGATCGATCTCCAGATCGATGAGCAACGTGATCAGTCACCGCGTCAGCTCATCAACAGCTTTAGAAGGTGCTGTAGGATTATCGTCCAGCAGAAGAACTGGCTTCGACCCAAGCGAGCCGATTTACACCGATCCATCTCTGTTCGAGGTTGCTCGCTGTTCATCCCCGAAACCAGCACTCAACGACAATTTCCATCTGATATAAAAGATACCGAACAAGCTATGTATCTTTCAAAATGAAATGCTTAGTCGTTCGAACCCTGTTCGAAGCTTAGGAACGTTTCAAAATAGAAGCATCGACGAATGTTCAGACTTTAATGGTATTTTACATTTGGCTATCGTTGGATCTCAATGGTATTATTCCTTACAGAGCCTCGTTGTACTTAAACAACTCACTGGATTTTTTTCAAGGAATCGTTAGCTTTAGCGTTCTCTTCTTTTTCGTTGGAAGATTACGAGTAAGACAGTTATTTCACTGCTAGTCAAGTTCAATCACCACTGCCTGCCACGACTGCCATGTCGATAAAAATGAAACTGCTCTTTGTAATTGCCTGGATTATTGATACATCCGATAGTTACTCGATACTTATGACTTACTGAATAAAATTTCATATACTACGAAAAAGAAAGAGTGAAAAGTTTCAGGAAGCGAGCTAGTCGAGCTCCTTTCAGAAGAGGGTGTGCATTTAAAAGAGAAACGTAATCCAACGAAAACGTTTTAAACGTAGCTTCTATGAACATTCCTTACGAAACAGATCACTAGGTGTCTATACTCAGAAACATAGAATTAAAGTTTCTTTTCTCTTCCAATCTGCGATTTGATGTAAACATTCGAGATTTCTCTTACAAATAAGTCTACATTCTCGAAATCTTTTTACTATCTTCGATCGAAGCCTCCAATTTTCATTAATTGAAGAGTCCTTTTAAAAAGCACTGCGAGTGCCAAAAACTTGCCGATAATTTTCTTTTTTTAATTTTGGCACTTACAGTATTTTCTGCAAAGGCTCTTCAATTATGAAAACCATTAATGTCCTCCTTGCAAGCTACGAGAACAGAGATTAGGAAGCTATTCTCCCATCTAATACTATTAGTAGAGAATCGTGAGCAATTAGTGTTGCGAACTTTTATTTATTACGATCACTACGTTTCAATTGTAGTTAGAAAATAAATAAACAGATACAACAGAAGGCCATTTCTGTTTCACTCTCAATCCCTCATCTCTTGGGAAGATCAGCCAGTACGACGCGCATCACTCTCTCCACTCAATCTTCTTTTATCCTCTCGAGCTTGTACGTAAAAAGGAGCATCCTCAGCCTGGCTTCCTCTTTACGATAGTGAGCCTCCTCTAATTTAATCCTGGCCTCCTCTTTCAACATGGCGGCGATATCGACCTTCATCTGCGCCTCCGATAGAGCCAGTATGTGCAGCTCCTCCTCCCTGTGAAGGGACCTCTTCGTTTTACGAGGCTGCTCGTGAAGGCCCGAAGGGGACACGAACGTTTGCGTTGCGTTCGATTTCAAGACCAGGCGGCTCTTCTCTGGTGTGCTCTCTTTGTCCAGCCGCTCGACGATCGGCGAGTTCAAACCGTTCGTAGATTTATCGCAGAAATCGTCCACCGGCACGTGTGGCGGTAAATTTAAATCGATCTTCGAACCACTCATCGAATCTGAGACGACGGAAAAAGGTACACTGATGATGGTGTTCACGTTGGCAACCTGATTAATTTACAAGGGCATTCTACCGTGACACGCGATTTGTTTAACTTTTTGCAGGAATTTTTTTATGGACTTAACGAAGGATTTTTATTACGGAGCAAGCGTGGAAGTAGAGTTCTCTTCGTTAGAAGTATTTGCACTGAAAAAAGTTGAAAAAGTGTCGCAGCAGAATACCCCCTTAAGGGGAGGTTCCGGTCTAAAAATCCATTTCTTTTATTTCACTTTTCGAATGTTCAATATTTTTGGAATGAGTGTTTAAAAGGATTTTTTGAAATTTATAATATTCCCGAGGTTATGGGCATTTGAGTAGCAGAAAATGCATGGGTAACATCCGGCCACTAGCGCGAACATTTTCACGAAAATAAGATGACCTACGCGAATTAAGTTGATAATGGAGATGGTGTTTCCCTCGCGACGCACACCTCGATGCGAATGCTCACCGCGATAACGCGAGTCAGCGCGTACGTGACATACGCGCGATTCGGAGAGGAGATATCATCTTGACGAGAGTGATAATATTGGACAAAAGTGCGATGGTGATGTGACTAGAATAAAGGAAAAAGTTCTCAACTTTCTTGTATCTTAATTAACAAGAAAACACTGAGGTGTGACTTTTGGGATTCGCCCCCACCCACCACTGCTCCTCTCAACTCCCCGCACGAGGTCTTGATTAATGTTAAAAAGAAATTGATTTCGTGAAGGCAAGGACAGGGCATTAGATTCAAGATTCAAAGAGTAATATTTCGAGCAAATAGATTCAAGAGCATTTGTACTTGAGGAATAATAATCAAGCCCTTGCATCGAATAATAAATTAAATATCCTATTTATCAATGTTTATACACTTGAAATATCGTTATTGCGAGTATTATTATTTTCCCGTAACATTCGTCTTCAAAATAACTCAATGTTATTTTAAGCTTTGAATTTGAAATTTTATTAAACAACTAAGAAACTCGACTCGATCGCTCATTAACCGAATTATTCTTCTGCATTGAAACCTAGCTCGCCGTGAGCTTTGTGAAGTTCATTATTGAACGACTTTAATCAGATTGAATTTTTAAAAAAAAATCGATAAACTTCGTTGTGTACAAAAAAAAAAGGAAATAACAGAGTTTCTCGATTTGTACTCCGCTGATTTGAATTGTGATGCCTATGGTTAATAATTGCACATCCCAGCCACCAGAAGAGAAGAAGAAAGAAGGAGGAACGAAAAGGAATGAGGTAAAGGATAACCTGAATCTTTACAGTTATTCTCCTCTTTCGAGATGTCTTTCAAGGGCTTCAGCGTGCAAACGCTTTGCAAGGTAAATGGTTCCGACTCCTTCGGCTCAAATACGACGTTCGGTGGTAAGCCGACAGTGCCGGTAGACAATGGAGCATCCGACATGGAGTTCCTGTTCTCCCAGATTTTCGACCGTGCATGATCCTTGGACAACTGGCAGAAACTCTTTGAAATACTTCTGAAGGGAAAGGAAAGACCGAATACACTTTGAGATGATAATCTCATTTATATTTCATTAGGAATGGAAGACGAATTAAAAATTCCAACGGAGGAAGATCGTGTTGAACAAAATGAAGAGTATCTGATATTATAATTCACTGATGGGTAAATCAGAGTATCTGTTTTTGCGTGGAGTGATAAATTAAATATTCTAAATATTAATATTTAGTTTTAGCAATTGTTATATATAAATAGAATGAAACATATTAAAGGTTCATGCAATAATTGAAATATTCATTGTCAATAATATAGTATAAATATATGAACGTGTATAAACGCACAAGTGCGTAAGAATAGCTTCAAAAACTCGAGCGCGTGATATTCAAATTGCGCGCGCCAGAAATCGATTTCCCAAATTCAAATTCCCTCGGCTTAAGGGGGTATTCTACTTTAAAAATCGATTTTTTTACATTTTCTTAAAGAATATTGTTTCCAAAATGTGTGTGCAAAGCCCTATATCTGAACTCTTAAAATTAAAAAAGTTATAGGTGTTTGAATCCAGCGCGTCGCGGCGGGTGATATGAAAAACTTTAAACGCGGTTTTCTTAAAATCATGATTGCAGATTTTTTGTACACCTCCACTGCACGTGTCTTTATCGTCCGTAATATTTTTTCTCAGTTTTTAATCCGCGAAAGGTACGAAAAATATAAAAAAAAAAACGATAGTCAAACTTCAAAATGCGGCCATTATTTTAACAGTCCATTTTTTTCTCTTGGTTCATTTCCAATCAACAGAATAGCCGAAAATATGCCAACCATGGGAAATTTTTTTTTAAAGAATGAGCGAAATTGTAAACATTACTGAAACATGGATAAATCTATGAACCAACGTTTGACGAAAATAATTATATAGATGCTTCCTAAAAAAAGTTTTAAAGTAGAATACCCCTTTAAAAACGAAACACTGTCAGTATGCAACACATTTACCATGAAATACCTCTCTATTAAACAAACTATCTCTACAAGAAACAAAAGAAATGTTTAAAGTCAGCAACCATACTAATGACTTTCCCTTGCTAATTGATAAAAAGGTTAACACTTTTCATTCGAAGCACATCGTCGTAAAAGCTCTACTGCGACGTTTCATCGCCATGCAATTTTTTTTAGGAACACAAATAACCCCGAAAAACATTGACCGTAAAAAATGAATGCGTGCTTCTTTTAAGACGAAAGAATTTTTCCTCCGACGTGACAGTTTTCAGGATTGACGACAATATATGTGACGATACAGGTTATAATAGTGCAGTTCATTGCATAAAACAACATGCTTCGTGATAGTTACGAGTACTCACCTAAGTTTCTTCTCCTCCCTATTTCGCTTGCAAGCTTTCATGTTCTCCCAGCATCGTCTCAGTTGCACGGCGGACCGCATCCCTTGAGCACCCACCATCGAATTATATTCATTAGCCAGCTGTGACCACGCTGACTTCCGTTTGCACATGGATATGGGGTCAGACTTCTTGTCCTCGATGTCCTCGTACTTGTTTATCAGGTTTATTAAAATCTCCCGCTCCTCGAAGCTGTAGGTTTTCCGCGTGCTTTTCAACGACGAAGAAGCCATGTTTTAGCGGGGAAAGAAATGCCAGTCTATTGTCACTATCTTCACCTGTTTCCCCTTCTCCACGCGCGCGCAACTTAGCTACGAACTTACTAAATAAACTTAACAGCAAGATCCACCGTATATCGACTATTGTATCAATATAAATAAATCTATTAATATTTCTATCACGACTCTGCTATATTCCCGGCGGAAATTAGCAACCCAATTGCAATCACTGCAGGGGTCGTTGAGTCACTGCATAAAGACGGCAAAAAATAGCGCGCTTTTCTCGTGAACTTAAATTATTACTTCTCATCATCGTATATTTTCTATCTTACTTCCTTATATGCTGAAATTAAACCGATGTACTTCAGAAACTTGTTATTTTTTCGAAAATACAGTCTTATTTAATTTAAAGAACACTTTTTTCAGTGCAATAGTTTAATTAATTTGAGTCACGTATTGGCTCAAAAATTCGTTGCATCCGTCGTGCATAATGTCGCCTGTAAAGGGCCGTTTGCCGTTGCTGAAATTGGCGGCAGGGAAAACAAAATGTAGTTCGCCTGTTTGATTCGCAGCTGGCGCCAGAGGGGGACAGCTTTAATGGCAGTGCGTTCAAAATACAACAAAACATGCCCACGATATCGCGAAGAAAGTACGGGAAACGGTGAATCGGTTGGCAGTGCGGCATTCGGAGTAATTGTAAAATGAAACGGCATGTTTCATCTGATGCGACTCCTTAGCGGACTTCTTTTCATGGTTCTCACGATACCGCTGAGCAATGGTGCGGACAACACGTACGAGATCGACTGTGGTAACCTACGAATGGGACAATACATCTGTCCTCATCCCGATTATGATTTCATAGATCTGAAAACGCAGCAGCCCAAAGGGTGCACCAAGGAGAATAAAGCCAAGGGTGAGTAACGTTTCTTTTCCCATTTACCACCTGCCGCGAACTGGACATACTTGTGACATAACCTATACCGAAGAACCACTTTTATGCTCGAGAGCTCTATAGCACGATCGTTGGCCGTTTTGCGATTTCTTTTGGACCCTTCTTTTCGATCAGTTTCCTCCTCGCCTCTTAATAAGCGTTGCTGTGCGAATTATAGAAATGTAAGTTTTATAATCGTTGTGTTCTTGTCAGTGTTGTGTCTAGCTGCGGATGGCCTCATTTGTACAGAAACGAAGAATAATACGTTCAAAAAGGACATTCCTTGTAAATGGACGTAAGTATATTTTAGTACTAGGGAACATAAGATCGTCTTCAGGTATATTGGCCGGTCGATTCGTTTTCACGAGCAGCGATTGAGGAGAAATCAGTCACCGCCATTTAACAATCGTGGATTTGTCAGTTGGATGTATGTTCTGATGTATGTATTTGGCCAATATATCTGAATACAACCTTAGTGAGCGCGGCTATTTTAATTTTTTGTTTTTTATTACGTCTCTGTATGAGTCAGAAGCAACCCCTCTCATTCTTCTTTAATCTTTATTAAACAGAGTCTTTAATTTCTACAGTTTTCAGAATTTTCTGTATTTTATATTTTCAAGATACAACCGTACACAGAAGTATAAGAAATTCAGTATTTTTATTTAAAACTTAACAAATCGTGGGCCAACTCTGAGATACCTTGCCTTTTATATGCATACATCATTTGGGAGAAGGAAATAATTGCAAAAAGATAGAACTAGAAATATTTGGTCTACGGTGTGTTAAGTGTATAAAACGATCAAATAAAATTTCTGCTTGTATTGTTTCTCCACAGAAATGGATATTCCTTTGAAACGTCGTTGTTACTCTCCATATTTCTTGGCATGTTTGGAGCAGATAGGTTTTACCTAGGGTATCCAGCGTTGGGCGTACTTAAGCTGAGTACTTTGGGATTTCTCTTTCTTGGCCAGTTTGCTGATATTATACTTATAGCTACACAAATTGTAGGACCTGCGGATGGTTCGCACTATGTGATGTCATATTATGGTGCAGGGATTCATATCATAACGAGTAATAACTTTACGTTCCAAGTGCCATAATATGATTGTTGAAAGAGTTCTAAATGCAAGATATATAATGATTATTCTAAAAATTGTACAGCCCCCGCTTCTATCACAAGCAACGATATGCAATCCTAAAATCGAGTCCTATTTCAGTATACCTGGAAGCAAGTTACTGTGTACGCTATTTTAATGAGCAAACAAAGAACATCTTGTAGATATGTAATTCAACGAAACATTGTATATATAAAGAAGATTTGTTACTGACTTACCTATTGCCACTATAGTCCTGTAATAAATACTTGTTTTTATTTCCAAGTATTTCTTTCATCCCCGTCCTGCTCCCCAACAAATCACATATTGAATGCTGCACTCGCATTCATTCCACTTGCTCTGCTTTCTGAATCATCATTGTCTACTATCATTCGTAGCGTGAGATTTCGATCGCCGTTGAATGCGAATATTTCGGATTACACTGTGAAACGTGCTGGCCGACGCGTATTCTCACAGTCGACTGTATACAACTCTTTATTGAAGTAACAACATATAAACTTTATTTACTGGTGGGGAATGCGAACTTCTACGGAGACGTTATTGGACATTCGCGAACTGTTAAAAGACACGAAATGACGTTAATCTTCCCGTGTTTGCAATCCAATCTTAATTACTTATCATGCTTAATTATTATCAAGCATCACGGATTCGATATAAAAGTGGCGGTACGCATCGCCATGAGAGCCATTCAACTTTCGGAATCCACGAAAATAAGTGCACTCGATTAATCCTTAATAATCAGTTAGTATAAATATAAAGTATGAAGATTTCTATTCTATTTATATTATTTCAATTTTTAATTCTAATCGTCGTTAGCCAACCAGTGAAGAAACTAATTGTGAGTCTCGCGTCACTTTACTCTTCTTTTCATAATATACTGTATCTAAATTATTATTAACTTTATGGCAGAGTCAGAAAGCTCAAGTCCCTCATCATTATTTTTCTTAGAGTGAATTTTGTACACACACAGTGCTATCACTCAAGGTCACTAAAATCATATACACTGAAGTATTTAAAAGATCTTACTTTACTTACATTCAATAATCTCAGATCAATAACATAATATTTCTTTACCACCTCTGTATTGTATTCTTTCATTCTCAAAACAGAGGCTCTCGGATTATTTTGAGCAGTGTAATTTACCTTCTTCGACGTACGTGTTTGTAAACGCAAGCTTGCTTACAGGATATTGACAAGACAAGTGGAAATATTGTTAACAACCAGGCACGTAGGTGTAAAAGGACTTTGAGGCCTCCAAGTCCACCCTGCAGGACCAACCAGTACTTTGATGAAGAGGAGGGGCGATGTATGGGTATAGCAGGCGGTGGTAAAGCACTCTTCATAGACAATACAATGTCGTGTGGCACAAATGTGTTGAAGCCACATTGTACCAATCCCAAGTATTACTATGTTTGCAAACGAAAAAAGCTGATTCTGGTCCAGTGTACCCAGAACCAACAATTTGAGAACCGTTTACAGAAATGCGTCCACGCTGGCGATCAAGCTCAAATCCCCAACACTGTAAAACCGAATGTAGAAATGCCCGAATCTATCGAAATACCTGCTTGCCAGGTACCTGGATCGTTTCCAGTGCCAGGCGATTGCGCCCTATTCTACACTTGCGAGTATACCGGTCATCGGTTGTTGCAAAACATCTTCAAGTGCCCAAAGGGCATGGTCTTTGATGTAGAAGTGGAAATGTGCACCTACTCGGCCACTTGTATCCAGCCGAGGTCGACTTTATTATTACCACCGTGTACGCATGATGCAGGACGAAATGTAACTGTGCTACCGGATAGGGATGAAACAGGAAAAATTCAGGGCTCGATGAGTAGGGAGCCAGTCAACTCAGAGGGAAAGACGAAACCAATGATTTGTGAAACAATTTTCACAGATGGATATACAATAGATATTGCTACAACGACGAATAATTATGAGGGCACCGAGGCATTGTACGATGAGGAGAAATTCTCGACCACGACTTTTTCTTATACGGAAGCTCTTGTACAGCAGACACCTAAGGTATTTATGGCATTTAGTGATAACTCTGATAATACGACATCCACGGAGGGTCCGGCGGAAACGTCACGTTCTGCACCTGTTATCGCTGCTACTACAACTGTTACATACTCAACAATGATTAAAGACGATGTCGAGGGTTTGATGGAGATAAGCTCGTCTACAGAAATGGCAACAAGTGAATCGTCAGGCGAAACATCTACCGTAGAGGAGGAAATAGGGAAAATAGAATTATCAGGGACGACTGAAGGAACTTCATCTACACAAATGGGAAACAGTGAACCACCATTTGAAACATCCAATCTGGGGGAGGTTACTTCGAGTGAACAAAATGATCCGATTGTAAGGGATATTCAAATATCAAGTACAACTGAAGGAACTTCATCTACACAAATGGGAAGCAGTGAACCATCATTTGAAACATCCAATCTGGAGGAGATTACTTCGAGTGTACAAAATGATCCGATTGTAGGGGAAATAGAAGAATCAAGCACGACTGAAGCAACTTCATCTACACAAATGGGAAGCAGTGAACCATCATTTGAAACATTCAATCTGGAGGAGCTTACTTCGAGTGAACAAAATGATCCAATTGTAGGGGATATTCAAATATCAAGTACAACTGAAGGAACTTCATCTACACAAATAGGAAGCAGTGAACCATCATTTGAAACATCCAATCTGGAGGAGGTTGATGATCCGATTGTAAGGGAAATAGAAGAATCAAGCACGACTGAAGCAACTTCATCTACACAAATGGGAAGCAGTGAACCATCATTTGAAACATCCAATCTGGAGGAGGTTGATGATCCGATTCTAAGGGAAATAGAAGAATCAAGCACGACTGAAGCAACTTCATCTACACAAATGGGAAGCAGTGAACCATCATTTGAAACATCCAATCTAGAGGAGGTTACTTCGAGTGAACAAAATGATCCAATTGTAGGGGATATTCAAATATCAAGTACAACTGAAGGAACTTCATCTACACAAATAGGAAGCAGTGAACCATCATTTGAAACATCCAATCTGGAGGAGGTTAATGATCCGATTGTAAGGGAAATAGAAGAATCAAGCACGACTGAAGCAACTTCATCTACACAAATGGGAAGCAGTGAACCATCATTTGAAACATCTAATCTGGAGGAGCTTACTTCGAGTGAACAAAATGATCCGATTGTAGGGGGAATAGAAGTGTCAAGCACGACTGAAGGAACTTCATCTACACAAGCGGAAACCAGTGAATCGTCATTGGAAACATCCCCTTTAAAGGAATTTATCTCAAATAAAGAATATAAACCAACTGGAGCAGATGAAGGAGTAGTAAATAATACTGAAGAAGAAACTACAGAACACTTAATCACAGAATCTACTACAACTTATACACATTCCAATTTGAGCAACGAAGGTATGACAACCGAACCAACGGGATTGCTGAATGACGGACTTCTGTTTGCGAAAGACCTGCCTGATATTAATGAAGATATAACTAAAACCGACATTGAAAGTACGACTCACACATTCGCATCTACGGAAAATTCATTTGCCTTAAATGATGCGATGACTACGGATGCAACTATTCCTGACGAGCTTCCCTTAGGGACTGATAATATCAGCATTGAAAACAATACCGAAATTCCAGGTGAAACGTTCGTTCCCACAGAAAGTACATCTATTTCAAATAAAATAGCAACTACTGACGCGAGTGTCTCCAGCAGCAAGAACGATAATGGAACAATTGAAGCAAGCGCTGAAGAAACAACTACTACATCAATGGAAGGTTCCACGGAATCAACCGCAACGGATGAAATGTTAGAATCAAGATACCCCGAGAATACTTCCCCTGACTTTGCCTTCTCGACAACTACTGACGCAGCAACTTCTTCTAGTACAGTATCTGTAGAAAGTTTCGACAACAAGACCAACGAACATCTGGGTAACATGGAGGAATTTAAGTATGATTCTACGGCAACGCCAGATATTGCATCGTCGTCAGAATCAGAGTTGTTAATGAACGATATTTCTTCTGATCCTCTTCCACACATAGAAGCATATAATAAAACCGTAGGCCAAATCGTGCAATATATAAATGTTATCACGTTAGCGTTAAATGCCGCATTGCCGTCGGAAACAACGGACGTATCTTCTAGTACTGCTATGCCAGATATAGGAGGACTTAAAGAAACCGTAGGCGCAACCCAGCAACTTATAAATAATTTCTCTTTGACATTAAACAGTATGTCATTGCTAGGACCAGAAGCTCGAGCAAAATATAACGAAGAATATAAGGCGTTACCAATTTACATACCAATTTACAATTACACGAAGAAAGGGGGTAATATCGCCGACGATGATAAAACTATCTTAGCTGATGTATGTGCTATGTTGGCTACAAGTCCAGTTGAAAATGCAACTGAAACTGATGCAGCAGCTACAAGAGAATTAAGTAACAAGACTGAAACACAAGATTTGTTAAACACTGCCACAATGTCGAAGCCTAAAATTAATGAGCGTGAAGAAGCGGCGAAACCGTTTCAGACGACTCCGTTAAGGCAAAATGAGAGTGTTGCAGAAGTGCCAGACCAGATGAGAACGATATCAAAGCATATTATATTACCCCTAACGTCATCGATATTAAATTTCACGGATGAATTCGAACGCCGTTTGCGTGACATTATGCGGCATTTTTCTAAACAGAGAATTCGCTCATAAAACCCGCAAATGTATATTATGAAATAGATGATAGGAGGATAGAAATAAGTAAATTATATATATCTAAAAATATTATAAATATATGTATATATTTATTCATGTACAGATTGTTTATTCTGAGGTAGTCTAACACGCGTTCCCGAATATTTTATTTAACTATTATGCAATAAATATCCTAGATATTGGTTCCAGCAATTGTGCCACATCCTATAATTTACTAACATTATGTACCTTCTTTATCCTGTTCATTTACTAAGGTATAATATACACCTCCCTTCTTTATTAATTCAGCGTGGGTACCCATCTGAAAGAATGAGTTATAAAAATAAATATTTAATTGTGACATATTGTTAAAAACCGAATACTCACCTCGACGATAACTCCACGCTGCAAGACGACAATTATATCAGCAGCTTTGACCGTGCTAAGCCTGTGAGCAATTACTAAGACCGTCCTCCCCCGTGTGGCACCCTCGAGCGCTTTTTGAACAATTCTCTCACTCTCATAATCTAACGCGCTAAAGACGGTTACGGAAAATTATAGAAACTGCTTTGCATACTTTAAAAAACAGGCTATGAAACATGTTACTTTACCTCGTAGCTTCATCCAAAATTAAAATCGACGGTCTCTTGAGCAGAGCTCTCGCGATGGCGATGCGTTGCTTTTGCCCCCCAGAAAGCTGCGTTCCCCTTTCGCCAACCTGCGTCTCGTACTTATTCGGAAACTTCATGATAAATTCATGGGCATTTGCTTCTTTCGCGGCTTCAATGACCTAATTATATCAAACGTTACCACAAAATGTATATTATAAAACACAATTTCTTTCAGTTACAAAACAGCGCTCACATCTTCGTCCGTAGCATCTTGTTTCCCGTATCGTATGTTCTCCGTAATGTTTGTGGCAAATAAAATAGGTTCTTGATCTATATACCCTAGAACGTTACCTCGAAGGTAACCAGCATTGAGGGACTTGAGATCTTTTCCATCAATCGTAATTGATCCTGCATCGACATCATAAAACCTGCAATGTGTATTTTTTCACAACCGGTGAAAAAAATCCTTTCCTCGCATAAAACGTGAAATAGTTACCTTTCTAACAATACAGCTATTGTAGATTTACCATTGCCACTAGATCCAACAATAGCTACCGTCTTCCCGGCTGGAATGTGTAAGTTAAAATTTTTTAAAACGACATGGTCCGGTCTGGTAGGGTAGCCAAACTTTACGTTCTTAAAAGTTATATTTCCTGCGAGCGATTGGTCCCTGATAATTTCACCGCTGGTCATCATAGGGGAAGGTGGCATTTCCAAATACTGTTATAACAAATAATACAATATTAAATTTCTAACGGTCAGAAACACTTCGCGGTAGTTATTATAAAGTTTGTAGAGTCGAATGCATACCTCAAACACTCGAGCCCCAGCACTCATACCTTTGACATAGGTTCCAAATAATAATGACAACTGTGATAAAGACTTTTGTATAGTCTGCGTGGCCATTAAAAAGGCCATTAGGTTTCCTGGAGACAGTTGTCCAGTAGAGAGTAGATGTCCACCACAGTATAATGTACCAAGTAAAATACTATTCAGAAACAGGTTCGTTCCTCCTTGGAACAAACCAATTCCAAAACCCAATTTCGCATATAACGCAGACCCCAATTCAACCTCTTTAGCAAACATTTCTATTTCTTTATCTTCCGCTGCAAACGCCTTCACCTACAGAAACAATGTATCGTAAATCGTCAAAAGAGAAATTTAATAGCATAGAGAAACAATTCGCGATACAAGAAATTTTCTTTTCATTTACTGCAGTACCGTTCTGATATTCTGTATAGCTTCCTCGCAAACCGCCGTAGATTTGGCGAGCTGATTCTGTGCCGCCAATGACATTTGACGTAAACTTCTCCCAAGTAACGAACCAATGCAAACTATAGTCGGTATACATAAAAGCATCGCAGCAGTCAGTTGCGGTGAAATCATTATTACAGAAACTGTGCACCCAGCAATTTGCGTGGTGCTTCTTAAGCCTTGCGATAGGCACGTTTTGAAGGTGCTTTTGAAATCTTGAATATCGCTGGTCAACCGATTTATTATTTCACCGCTTCGATTTTTGTCAAAGAACGCGATATCTTGCATGATAATCGATTTAAATAAATCTTGTCGCAAATTCATTGCTATCATTTCACCCACATGAGAGAGCATATAGATGTACACAAATGTGAAAAATGCCTGGGAACAAAGCTTGCTGTAAATCCTTAGAATTATTCAATTATATTTCGTATGAAATATTCCACAAAAGATATGAAAAATGTTGATTATTCATCACGCCAGTAACTACGTACTTGTGCAATATACATACGTGCCAGTGCAAACGCAGGCTTCGTAAGTTGCAGGAGCACATGTTTCACAGTATCGTCTCCTCTATTTTGGCAGACCGTTGTCAATATGTTTATAACATCACCCACGCATTGCGGTATCCAAATATTTAATACAGCGACCGCCATTGCACTCTGAATATAATAAATAAAAGTACATAAATTGCAGCGGCATAAGTATATACATGTCTCGTATATACTTACCGATAGAGCTACTAATAATTGCCATAGATATTGGTACAAATATTCTAAAAACTTCTTCCATTTAAACTCTAATTCTTCCTGATCCCTTTTAATATCGTTTGACGCCCTAAGCGCTTTGCATTCTACAACAGAGCTACGTGATTTTAGTATGCACGCCGTTACTATGCCTAAACCCCCGAAACCAAATTTCAAAACAGACGGGAGGATTTTCAGTTTGGTAGTCCCATTGGGTAAGCATTCTTTGGCGTTAGAATTAAACTGTCTCTTTGGTGCGTTAAATGGTTTGCCCCGTTGTCTTAATACAAGTGTTAATAAAGAGTTTCTGTAACGGAAAGGTTTATTATTAGCATATTAATTATGCATGATGATTCTTGATAAATCTATTTAATGTTATGAACATGTCAAACAAATGGTTCATTACTGTCAACTGTGGACAGTACCTTGGATTGATATGGGGCTTAAATAACACTGTTCTTAGTATAGACATTTCTGCAAAACAGTATTTAGTGTTTTGATTGTTATTTTGCTCTATGCACCTACTTTGGAATACACGTTACTGTTTATGACGGGTTAGTTGTATTTTAAACATCCTACATAAATAAATTACGCTTTACTACTTCTGCCAATTATTAAGAACATTGTTATTATATAGTCGTCTATGAGACGAATAGTGGATTCAGATTAAACGAAGGTTAGCTAATAATACTGAATCAAGGGCAGCGCCATATCTAAATGCACACAGTAATCTTATTTCTGAGATTGATCGCTAGATAGCACCCACTGTGCCGGGGCCGGTTAACGTTCTTTTCTCATTTTAATTTGTTCGTTAGAAACGCGGGTAGAAACAAGGGGGTTTCGTGTGGTGAAAAGTGCTGATTGCCAAGCTTAAATTGAAAGGGAGAAATTGATTATATTAGGAGGACCTTCATCCCTGCGAGTTTAGGTACGATTGTTTCCTATTAATACTTTGAACGAACATTTTTTGAACGAGGAAAAAACTACGGATACGCGCTAATTTGTAGGTTCAGTTTTAGTAATGCTGTAAATGCATTGTTTGATGTAGTTAGAGGAATCTTGCTTACAGAATTAATTGTTGATTAATAATAAAAAATAGTAGAAATATTGAATGAATCAACGAGAGTTGATTCTCAGTAACGAGAGAAATAGTATATATTTAATTATTTTACTTTCGTACTTTTTTCCATTTAATTTCTACCACGAACGTATTTCGAATCTGTTCTTTATTCTATTATTTTGTTTTACTGTGCTTTATATTGTGTTATTATGTGTTTATTATGAGTTATTCGTATTTTATTTTCATTCGTGAAAAAAACGGCGCCAATATTTGAATCTTATTAGCACGAACAGATTAATAGATGAGGATAAAGAAAGTTATATGATTCTGAGTTAGAGAAAGAAACATATAATTCTTCTTTGTGAATAAGTTCAACTTTAAGTGTAAATGAAAATATTAATTCTATTCAATACAAACGTTCATTTATTTATAATGAAAGTAGCACTTTTATTTTCTATTGGTACGTTTTTCATTATCTTATCTGTTTGTTTCTACATTTTTTATAATAGTATTTTATCACTAAATCATTTGAATATATTCGATACCTAAGCTTTTATTAAAGACTATAACGAATGACTATAATTTATATATGATTCATATTTTGCATGAATAATTGTGACAAATATAAAATCTGAATTGGCATTCAATAATAGTAACTTTCACAAATTTTCTAAACTTCCTAAATCTATCTCCTCTCTTTTCGACAATAATTTTCTAAAAATTAGAATTATACAGCAGTCTATTTTGGTACACAAAAGGACAGCTGTAACAAACAAAATACTATATACCTAATTCAAAATATATAATATAGACAAATCGTAACTTACGCACATATCACAATTTTTACCAACTATAGCACCAAAGTACTCCATACGTGGTTCGTCATTCCAACTCAATTGGTTAACGAACAGATAATCGTAATTGAAAATTGTTCGGGGTTCGATAGACGACAATAGATAGGGAATAGCTGTATAGTGGGTGTACAACATCAAGGTCTAGTGTCATTGCCAGACTCGCTGAGCACTTGAGCAAGTGCTTAATACTACCCTCCCCTCGGGTGTATTCAAGGCGGGGGCGAGCATTTCAGGGCTCGAACGTAATAGCCGCACAGGCAATTAAACGTGGCAAATACATAAATACACGTTATTAACTTTGCGTACAAAGAGGCTCGCCTGGACGATTAGGCCTTTCAACGCTCAACTGTTCACCCTAAATCTCCTCCTTCGCCGCGACGAGCCGCAATCTCGGTGCTTTTTCATACAGGCCGATGCATTATCATCCTGATCAAAGCACCCGTGGTCCTAAGTAACGCAGGAGAACAACAGCCCGCCCGTTATTATCCGCAAGAAAAATCTTGCGCTTCAGCTGGGACGAGGCTGAAAAGTGGCTCGTTACGGGGCTAAGATCCGAGGAGGCTTTTGATTTCAGTAGCCAGTAGTGTCCTCGGTGGTTGAAACCGACGCGCCTGGCTCGCGAGTATCTTTTTCCCTATTCAACGGTCTGCTTTCGTGGCGAATGCTCGAATTTGGAATCCAATTTTTTGTTAATACTCAATTTCGATCTTTTTCTAGGGTTGTAATTTAGGGGATGATAAATTCTTTCCGCGGTGCAATATTCATGGTCGGAGAGGGAAATTTCTATTTTGGAAAGAAAAGGGTTCGCTGGAAAGAATCTGTTTGAATTATAATTTTTCCGAATTTTTGCTTCTCATAGATCAATATTTATTTTTGGCAAGGGAAAGTTTGATGTTGAGGGAAAGGGGTTCGTTGCGGATGTATGAGGGTTTTTGAGGATTATAGATACAAACCTGACTGGTTTCCACAAATGAAGATATAGAAATTCGAAATTCACATTTTAAGTAAGAGTTACCTCAGAGTGGTTATTTTTCTGAACAATTATGAATTCATATTTTTTCTTGGAAAGATCTCCTGAAAGTGTCAAGTTAATTCGACCAAAATTTATAAAGTTATACGCGTGTAAGTAGGTAGGTGTTCTTCGGTGTAACGCTCAGACCCCAAACTTTAAACGCGGTTTCTTCAGAATTATATTTTCAAAGTCAGTGACGCACATAACTCAAAAATTAATGAACCGATTTACTCAAAGATTTGCAGGCTTAGGTAATAAAATGTTTCTATTCACTTAAGCAACCAAATAAAAATCCAAATCCAAATAAAATAAAAATATCACCATTTATTCTCCTCCAAAGAACAAATATCCAGAATTCTTTTAACCACCCCCACATTAAATAATCTAAAGTAACATGAAATTATTTTATCGGAGACGACAGGGGGTGCACCGATCACTCTACTCAGAGTATGTAAGGGGTTGCGTTACTAGACAATTCAGTAAAATGACCTGATACATAATCGAAATTCAGCAACTCAGAAATTCAAAAAAATCTTCAATTTTGCAGAAATACATTTCAAATGTTGCCAATACCATAACTATTTTTTGATTCTGCAATAAAACGGTCCTAAGAGTAAACGCACCCCAGAATCTCAAATATTTTGGAATTTTCGAGTTACTGAACATCCCCCATAATTATCAATCTAAATACTACAATGCAATTGTTACCAAATTTCGAACATGAAACTTTTTTCACCCCTCCACTGCAGGCATTCGATAGTTGCCCCTTGGAGCCCAACGAAACGCTCTTAATATCGAATCAACAAGTCCCCCCCGTAATGATCGGCACAGATAGCTTCGTAAAGTAGCGCGCGAGATCCCATTCGTTTATCCTCGATCTTTAACGAACCGCGGTAGGAACAGCGGCGGCCTTAGCGGGGCAGCGTTAAAACTGTTTCCTCGAAAAGCCATCGAGGCCCGAGGTCAGCCTCTTAACCCAGATTCCATGCAAGAAGACACTCGCCGGTGTACATGTGCACGCCTCGCTCGCTTATCGCGACACTGGGGATCCCGGAACCAGCCCCCTAAACAGCAAAGCACACGGAGATTTCTGGAAAGAAGAAGCGCCCTTTCCAAAAGCGTGTACTTGCACGGGTGTGTGTGTGGGGTGTGAGGGGGGTGTAGAAGGGAAACAGAGGTTGGACGTTATAAGCGCGATAACTACGACCACGGTCTGGCCGTGATACGGTGGCAAAAGAATGGTCCAAATGAAGCCTCCTAAATTTCAACACCCTCTTCGCCGTCAGCCAGCTCCATTCTCTCTCCAACCTCAACTTCCCTTTGTCTCCTTCCTCCTTTTTTCCTCCCTCGCCCCCTCCGGCCCTCCACCCTGTCCCACTCCCCACAGAGGCAACAGAGGTTCCTCTCGATCGGTCGGTCCCCCTCCTCCCCACCTTCGTCCCCTCTCCCCCTCCCCCGCCCCGGGACGCTGTTCTCTGTCTCTGTCGCGGCGCCCCCATGCCCCCGCAATCAGCCGACAGAGTCGAGTCGCGGCGGGCACGTACCCTCATCCGTGAAACACGCGGTGCAAGTGCCGGGGTGGCGATGACGCAAAGTCAGCGCGGGCCAATGGACTGGCCTGGCGGTGGGAAGGTGTTCGACGGGCCACGATTGGGCGTGGCCGGGCGACGAAAAGGGGGTGCCGCCGACGCCACCGACGCCGTCGACGTAGACGCCGCGTGGGGGTATGCCGAAGTGTGCCCCGGGGTGTAATATCATACCGCTAGGTGGATAAATAGACGCACGAAACTAGTAGGGACGAGTGGGCGACGGGCGGCCGGTGGGAGGGAGGACGTAACGAACGGAACAGCGGAGAAAGAGGCCCGAGGAGGGTGGCGCGCGGAGGGGTTGGTCGGAGGGGTGGAGGGGCCGCGGGGGCGAGTTGACTGGGTGGCAGCGGTTGCCGGAGATGCCTGGCTAAAAGAGTAACCGGAGGACGACGGACATCGTCGCGCCGCGGGAACGGGCGACCGAGAGGGATGGAGATGTAGGGGGGGAGGGGGAGGGAGCGCAGGATGAGAGAGGAGACGCAGAGGAGGAAATGAGGAAAGGGTCGTGCACCGAGCGGGCGAGGGTTACTCAAGGGGGTTAGAAGGGAAGACGGGGACGCGGGGGGAGAGCGTGTCGGGGTACAGGACGAGGGATGCCAGGGGCGGGGAGTGGGACCGAGGGGAAATTGGGTGGCTACGCGATGCGAGGGAGACTAGACTAGAACAAATAGTGGTTGTAGCCATCCTCAGCTTCTGAGGTATTTTCCACTCGTGCGAGTTGTACGCATCCTGGCGGCCCAGGTTCGCCTCACGGCGAACGATGGAACGTTTGTATGCACAGGCCGTGTTGTGGCTTTTGTCGGGGATCATAGTGGTGGTGTCACGTCGTTGGCAAACGCCGGAACCACCTCCCCTCTACCCGTTGCAACTCTCCGGCACACATCTAACGTGCAAGATTGCAATGTTGCAACATAATATTGCAGAGACGTTGCAGGTTCAGTCTTATGTCCGTTGCCAATGGAACATTGCACAGTAACGAACTTGCAATGTTGCTGTAATATCGCAGGATCGTGGCCAACGGAATATTGCACGGCAAGGAACTTAGAATATTGCTGCAATATTGCAGGATCGTTGCCACACCAATAATGCAAAAGTGTATTGCAGTATCGTTCCTGCAATATTGCAATGCAATCTGCAACAACACAATATTGCAGCAACGTTCCTGCAATACCGCTGCAATGAAGTGTTCTCTGCTGATTTCTCAGCAGTCAGGAGTCAGAACTCAGCAATCTTTTCTCCTCCGTCATCTTCATTCTATTCCCTTTCAAAATTCCTAGTGTCTCAGAACACGAATGTGCACCCTTAAGTGTTTAAATTTCAAATTGAGATTCTCGACCGTAGTTGTTAAATAAGATGATATTGGCGCGTTGATTCGGTCACAGTAAAACAGTTTATTTTATTATTTGAAAATAATAAAATAAAGAAATCACAGCTATTTCGTAATTAATTATAGAATATCCCGACGTTTCGGTTCCTGATTTGAACCATTCTCAAGGAAAGTGTAATAATTTATATAAAGTTACGTATGCTGGTGAAAGATGCGTCGTAGCAATAATAAAAGCAAACGACACCTGAGTCGGTTGGAAGCAGACTGAAGTAACAAACGGACAACGCAGACCCAGCTAGAGGTGAAACGGACTATGACCAAAACAAAGCCGTTAGCCATTTAAAATTATCAAAAGAAAAAACCCCAAGATTTTTAAACGGCATACAAACAAGGCAAAACCAACCAAACATTGAGCTCGTGTGATCAAATTTTTGTAATTTTCTTTGATATGACATATCTAATCATAGGTGTAGTAGAGCTGACAAAGATACATAAAATGCATAGAATATGTAAATAGTAGAGTGATCATACGGAGGTAAAATAGACAGACACATCATAACCCATTACTTATTTAGTAATGTTGCGTAGTATTCTTGTATCTTAGGTGTTTCATACCTGAGATTCACGCTGGGTTGTTTAATCATATGTAGTGTCTCTAAAATAATCCTCAAATTCCAATTATTTTCTTTATCAACAATTTTAGCATTGTTAAAATCAAACTTGTGATCAAACTCCAAAGAATGTTTGGTTAGAGCAGTGTGTTGTAAGGGGGATAAAAAAATATTTCTTTTATGTTCGTAAATACGTCTCTCTAGGAGTCTGGAAGTTTGTCCGATGTAAACTTGATTACAGCCCATACACGGAATAGAATATACGATGTTAGAATTTTTGGACAAGGGAATTTTATCTTTAATCAAAGGAAATAGATGCTTAGTATAAAATGGTAATTTGAAAATGGTGTGTATACCGGCTTTTCTGAAAATTCTTCTAATATCTTTGGAAATGTTGTTAACAAAAGGTAACACGACCGTATTTCTCCAACAGATAGGACCTATTTTATTCTTATTTAATTCTTTTCTTTTTTCAACAAGAAGTGGGTGATAAATTTCAAAAATCCTCTCTTTAATAATTTCTGACACCATATCTGCAGGGTATCCATTCATTTTTAAAGTGTTTTTAATAATAAGTAAATTCTCTGGACGAAATTTTAGTGTTTCATCCAATCAAAATTTACTTCTTTAGTAATAAAAATCAGGGATTAATATTCATCGTGAATCATACCAATATTCCCTTCATTCTTCTGAACCACCATTTCCCTAATTGACTCGAGCTGTAGATCAACTTACATCATCATCAAAATCGTATGACCAAGAATAGAATGTTGCGATCTAATCGAATAAAATCTTTTTTGCTTCGGAAAAAGAAATCTGACTGCACGGTGGGAATCGATCGGAAAAGGTTTCAGCCAACTCGTAGTCATCATCGATAGACTGTATCGTGCTTACGGCGAGTCGGTGCCGTCTCGCATGCGATTTTGCAGAATGCTGAGCACAGTGTGTAGCGAAACAGGATGTTGTCAGCTGAAATTAAATTTTCCTGCTGGAGCGGCGGGTCGCTCGGCAACCTGATATTGTGGGCGTTAAGCTGCGTACACAGCAACGACGACAGGCTCGGGCGACGCCACACTACCGCGAAACGCTCCACGACATTCACTTTGCGCGCTCGCAAATTGTCTCATCATCCTATCACGGACCGAAAGAAAGATAACATCCTTGCGCCTTTTCGATGTCGAGGTGGTTTTCTTATAAATGCACCATCTTGGTGAAAAATGCACTTACAAGTAGATGAGGGTCGGCATGAGTTGTGTGGAATGTGTGGAATATCCCGCACTTGAGATTTTTTTGTGTCTGGAATTGCATATTTTTATTTTTGGTCTTGCGCCCGAACCAGATTAAAATTTTTTATTTTTGGTTCTGTGTACTACTGTTTTTTATTCGGTTGAAATTTGAATTTTGTAGTTTGTACTCCCCCGCCCCTCCAACTACACACTCGGGAAAAATTTTCTGCGCTGACACTGAATTAGATACTGCTTAAAGCTCCTCTGCATTACGACTTTTACAATTTTTTTTAGTCTTCAAAGAGGAGGTATTCATTGCAAAGTTTTGTGCTCTCGAAATGTTCATGTGAATTTGTATAGAAATTCTAAAGTTATTTCTTCGCCCTTACGAGATTCTTCCTACTATAGGGATCTTTGAAACTGTGCGAAACGATAATAAAATGGAAGTATGTTTCCCCGCGACTACATCTTAATTACCTATAAGTTACCCGTTCAGGATAAATTGTTTTACCTGAAACAAGCACTAGAATCCGTTGCAATTAACTTTAATATCCGCCAAGACTACATACGCAATTAACTACCGATCGAGCAGGTCTGAGCGCAAAGTAATATAATTAAGAAGTTTCTACTAGCCTGTGTATGAGACTGCTTATCTATATCATCGTTCCCAGGAAGATAGGACGTTATCTTCCTCCTTCGCCTGGCGCTTTTCGCGTCCTTTGGTCGCTGCTTTGTCCCTTCTTTCAACAGTCCTTCCGTCCCTCCCCCCTGATACAATCAACTTCAAGGGTGTACAAGAAACGAGGTAGCCATTTATCCGCTACCCCCAAGAGTAACCAACCAGGGAAAGTCCAAGAAAACTGAGTGCCTCACCATTGTCCTGACTTTTTACGAAAACGAGCTCTACGAAGAACTCTAGGGTAGTAGAAATTGGATACTATATATAAATCTGTCTTGCATTTGCAAAATTCTCGGGTCCCTTAATTTAATTCATTCGACGACGGAAGCAGGAAAATTTTTTATTTAAAAAATAATTGATCACAAGCTTTGCTACAATTAATAAAAAATAACAGCATATCAAAGATAAAAATTGTTTAGTTTCGTGAGTTGAATGTTTTCGTTTCGTGTTTTTATATTTCACCCCACTTGGTTTTTGGGAGCAAGTGATCCTCCGTAGGTGCAGTAGCTTTGAAGTGAAAGCGGCTGGACGTGGTGACAGTAGACAGACAGAATTTGCCTGGCGTTGGTCCGATTTAAAGTTCATAACCGGGGTGGAGTTTATCGGTCGCCCCCGAAAATCCGATTACAAGAACAGATTTATTTTGACTGGAGAGCACGTGACCCAACAAAAACGTGCCGACCCTTAATCTGTCTCTCTTTTATTCGAATCGCAATGCAACACCTGCCCTGCGATCGAACAGATGCGTTTACCGCAACAGATTATAGTGCTCGCTCATAAAAGGACCTGTCACGTCGCTCGATATATAGAGTCAGTTTATTACTTTTATTAATGTATTCAGAGGCACGAGCCCTTCTTCTTCTATGCGCGTCACTTAATTCTTGGTCGCATCAGCCACTGATTAAACTTCACTTATAATTAGTGCATTGTATCAAGTATTTATTTCCATCTGACGAGTGGATCAATCTGTTCTTCCTCGTTTCTTAAACCCTCGTCCGTTCCTCATTTCACGAACTGAATCTGTTCCTCGGTGTCAAATTGACACAGTGGTATAAGGTCCATGAATTAACAAGGTAAATAATTATTTTTCAGTATTTTTTTATTCAAATTGATGTGTTAGCATTTACGTCTAAGATTTTTCACAACTTTCGCATAAAATAAAATGATGTGCAGGACATACTGCTTGTTGACAAGAATCACAATAATAGAACAGTATAATTTATTAGGGAAAACTGTATCAAATTGACACGAGGGGTGGATGAGGATTAATGAACTGTAAAGGTGCGAATCCACGATGAGATTTCCAATGGGACTTTTCCACCGTGAGACAAAAATCTCAGGAATAACTAAATGTAAATAATGGAAAATCTCATGAGAGTCTAATTTCCTGAAACTAATAATAAAATAATTGTTTCGTGAGATTAAAGTCTCATGTGAGACACGATATTTTTGTCTCATCGTGGATTTACATCTTAAGAATGTCAATTTGCATATTTAGAGTAAAATTACTATTTTGAAATGCAATGATGATCAGAAAGAATTTAAACGATTCAAAAGACACGAGAATGCTAGTGATATTTCAGTTTAACTCTTTAGCGCCGGACGTATCACTTATTACATTCTCAGTATGAGGAAATTTTCCTTTTGAAAGTCCAACAAATTCGCTGTTTGCACCAAATTAGTACACGTTCAGAGTAGTTTTATTCATCGAAGAAAGATGGACCTACCTGAACCCTGTATTCATTTATTTTGCGCATTTTACTCTCTAATAAAAAATGAGAAAAAGTATAAAAATTCAGACCATTTTTAACAATAAAAAATGGGATATTTTTCCTTCAACCGGATCTAGGTGTCGGCGCTAAAGGTTCAACAAGAAAATACTTTACCTCAAACTCTACCTTCATAGATGATATATTCCAAAATAATTAAACAGTTCTATTAAATAATAATTCCTCGGCTGCGATATTCTCAATCTGAATTAAACCATTTCTAATCTCAACTACCATATTCGGCAGACCTCAGTATTCGATTGCTGGGATTGCTCCATTCCAGCATTTCCATGGTCCTCCGTATTCGTCATTTCAGTGACCCGAAGATATTCCCCCGTAATGATTATTACTTTTGCCGCCCCAAAATATTTGGTAAACAGGGTAGGTGTGCCACGTAAATACCCTGCATTGTGCCCCTGAATACGCGTATCATTTGCCTCGTATGGGTGGTCCGTTGTCATTCGTTTGTGATGGCTTAACGGTTGACTTATGACGCTGACGGCACCGTTCGAAATCGGCGATTTTTGCGGCTCTATCCGGTAAACGACACCCTTAACGACCCTACCGCCGGACAAATACGCGGAGGCAGGGTTACGGTTATAAATTATAGGCGATATTAGACCGTAAAACAGGGTGACCCGACCACCCCATTCAATGCGGTAGTTCACTGTATCGGCTGGGATTTAGTTAATACCACGACGATTTAGCGATCCTGCGTGCAATTAGAATTCTGTTTGTTGCCCACGGAACTAGAGTATCCCGAGTATTTGGCAGCACCAATAACGGATTTATTGATCGACCTTACGGTTGATAAATGTCCCCACTAAAGTGCATTTGCAATTTTAGTTTCGTGCGAATAGCGGTGCTTTTCTTTTTCCATTCTTCGTCCTGTATTTATTTAATTGTTCTTCTTTTCTTGAGTGCCTTTGACTGAACTTAATAACAGTGGGCACTTGATACTAGTAAGGTTTTTGGAAATATTCCTTTGTCACGCGCATTATTCGGCATAACTATTACGGCGTGGAGGATCTTTTATCTCATTTTCGAAATGTGGCGAATTTTCGTGAATTTTTTGGCAACCCGATATTCTCAGAGCACCAGACACTCGAATCTAAACTCCCAGGTCCTTTTGTTTACAGATATCCACGTGCGCCGAGCACCGTGAAAAACCGACAGTATTATATGCCAGTTCTCCGCGCTAATGAACCGATTTCTATTTCGTGTCCTCGCTCGTAATTAAACAGGGAACGGTGAAAAAGTACGGGACACGAATTCTCCCTTTTATTCTCGGCTAAAGAGCATTGTGCACGCGAATCTCTGCACGGCAAAAATATGCTGCGCGTGTCTGCGTGATATTTTCCCCTTTAATCGAGCGCCTGTCATCCTTCGTCATCCCTCTCCGTAAATTCTGCCGAAAACTGGGAAACACAATTGCGCCGCGGAGCCTCGATTTCTCGAATTGGGTAACGAGGCCCCTGAACCCCGCAGGATCTTGCAAAAATCAGAAATTATAATTCATAACAACCTCCTTGCGCCCCCGAAACACACAACTTGCCAATATTTCCCGTTTAAACAATCTTCTCTCACAGTTTTCGCTGCAATTTCCCATCGCTTCCTCAATTGTCACTAACATCATCCCCGCCAACTTAATTTAACGTCGAGCAATAATCGAGGTTCGACACCCGCCATTTTGCACACAGTTTAATAGCGCCGCTTCGATCTATCGAGTGAATCCCATCGAATTTATTAATACCGAAATGGAAAGAGCAAACGAAACGCGTTCCCTCCTTCCGTTATGTACCAGCGAATCGCGGATATTATATATTGTTTGTGACTCAAGGAGAAGTGGGGGCGGGTGGCGTTTTAATCGTCGATTATTCAGGTGAACGGAACTTTATAAAAATGTTATGAGGAGTTTAATTAGCCGACGTTTAATTACTCCATCTACCCACCGACAAAGACGAAGAGATGGCGAATGAGGGGGAGAAGAGGAGGACGGAGGGGGGCTGGTAGGCCGGAGGAGGAAGTGGAGGGGGACGGCGGAGGACTAATTGCGAAGTTTTCCACTTCGATTTTCCGAGAGGCTGCATGCTGTGCCGCGCCATTTCTCGCTGTTGTTCGAATTAAACGCGATGCAGTTTTAAACTGAAAAGAGTGCCCCGAGCGCACCAAGTATTTTCTACCGAATTAAATTGCGACAAGCGAGGAGCGAAAAGAAGCCAAACGGATCGATAAACGCATCGGTAACTTCCGCTTTCCATCGCACCGCTGCGATTCCTTTTTATCCCTCCCTTCTCTCTGCCCCCTCTTCCTTTTTTTTTCTGTGTTTCTATTACTGAAACGGTCCCCGTCTTTACCGTTCCTCGCCTGTGAGGGCATAGACTTTCGAGTAGCTGTGGATAGATACTGTTCTCTGTGAGGGCTACGGGGCCACCATTTTACCTCCCCACTTGCACTGGTCTCGTTTCTTTGATGTTCGATGGAATTTATGTAAGTGGCGTGGGAAATAGTTTCTTTTGTATTTCTTTTCTCATTTTTATTCGTTGCTTGGCAGTTCGATGTGGAAGAAAGCTTGTTGGGAGAGCCGTAATTAGCAGCAGTATTTAAGGGCAACCTCTGGTCAAACAATTGAAAAAAATTGTTTTGCATATTTTCATCCCTCAACGTCTCAGGAACGACCAAGTAAAATTTTTTAACGAAATTCATAACTGTTCAGATTTTACAGGCAGTTCAGGCGGGTCGACAGTGTGACGGTCTTAAAAATAGGTGCTTTTTGAAGATGGATTGTGAATCAGGTGTAATAGATAGAAATGTGACTTTTCTTTTAATTAATGATACATTTATTGATCTAAGAAAGAATCAAATTTTGTTTTAATTAAATGGGCGCTCACGAACAAGACCCCGCCAGTAAAAAACTTTAAATACGTTTTCCTCGAAACAATTTTTCACACTATTGCCACGATAAAAAAATGCAATTCTTGACCGAATCTAAAAATTTCAAACGGGATTCTACTCGTAATTGCACTGGCGTCCGCGCTACCCTCTATTGTGAATTTTCATCCACTCAGTTTTTTTACGAAACATTTTTTTGCGAAAAAACCCATGTTTGCAATCATTTCGCAGTTTGGCAATCAAAAGCATTTGACAATCATTGCCCAGTTGTTTCTTAACACTGTCTGATGGTAGCACGATAACCACACATGTCTAATTAAGGAAAATCTTCGGTTTTTCGATTTTAGAAGATCCTATTGAAGTTATCGTGGTTATAGTGCAAGTTTTTTTTACAACGATGCAGCACGCAATACATATCAGAGGCAAGGGTGGGCAAAAATGAGATAAAAAAATTGTTTTATACTCTAAATTTGTAGCAGAATAAAGTGCAAAAAGTTTTATACCCATACAATGTATATTTTTTTCTAAAAAAAATCATTAAAGCCACCTATGTTTTCGCGCGATTAGAACGGGGGATGCCCTTAATAAAATATTATTATTGCACGGGTATATTACCTTTTAGTATACAATGATAAGAAATAAATAAAACAGACTTCCTCTGTCAAAAGTGACTAAAAATCATAAACCACCCCACAAACTTGTCTCTAATTACAAAAATTCCACCCCCAAAAAGGGCACCAAATTCTCCCACAATACCCACGCACGTGCCCACCAAACGTTTAAACAAGCTTCAAAAATGTTCCCTAAAAAGCTACAACAAAAATCAACCAATAAAATCGACCTTCCGATCTCCGCGACGGACAATATTTCTGCACAAATGAAATTCCAACCTCGGCTCGAAACACAATTGCAGGAAAAAGATCCATGGTGTAACACCGATGATGCGAACCGATGATTTTGCACAAAATTTCCGAAACCTCGGCCGGCCAATTTCCGACGGTCAGAGGGCGCGGGCTGGGGTGTCATGTAGTAATTTTTGCGAGAGTCAGAGCGAGCCCAGGGCGCAGATATTGGGGCGTATAGCGAGGTAGAAAGCACGAAAGCGTCGGCAAAGGCCGAAGGACGCCCTTAATGCGGGGGCTGCTGAGCACGATGAGGGGTGCTCGGTCGAGTGTACGTCGACGCAGCCCTAATTGTTTTACTCCCGTAGCCCCGACCGTACCGCACCCCCTCTCCCCCCCCCGGCCCCCACCGCCGCCCCCCTCGCTCTCATCTCTCTCAATCTATTTCATCCCTATCCCCGCAGCCACTCTCATTTCATTGTGACGCCACCCGCAGCGCCTATCATGCGCCACTAATGCTCTAACAGGTTAACGTCTCGCATGATTATTCTATTGCTTCTCACCCTCTTCGCGCTAATTCGAACGGTTTCCAGCGTGATACTTTCGTGCCGCGTCTCCTGCCTGCCCCCTTTTTTCCGTCCGTTCCTCAGCCTCCGCTCTCTTTAAACACCCTGCGGAAGATGGCGACTGCAGCGTCGACGGGCTAACAGCAGGTGTTTTCGGCTTCCGAGCGACGCGTTACTGATTTTAGGGGTAGGTGGACAGGGATGTGGCGGGGGTTCTGTGTTCGTTAGAATTAGATAGTATTTTTCTTCGTTTGTGGGGGAGGTTTACAACCCTCGCGGTGGGAGGAAGAATCTCAGGGTGTGTTCCATCCGGTTGAAGTTAGCTGAGTCGAATTTTTATTCAAAATTACAGGAAAATTAAATTGAAGTTTTATTCGTTTTATTCTGACGAAATCACTTAGTCTCGGCTCGTTTAGAGTTTGTATTATAGTTAGAAAGTGTCATCCAACTGGGAGGAACCATGCAGAAATTATTTTTCCTGTGTTGGACTTCAACCCTTAATGAGATAGTGACGTTTAATCGCCTCTGGCGTCACTAAAACGCGATAACTTCTGCGGCGGGAAGGGGCAGAGGCGCGATCGAAGCGAAGGATTATTATTAATCACTGCTAAATATTTGACGCGTGATTGGCTCGCAAATTTGTCAAGCGGAACGCGAGCGGGCACGCGTATTACAAACACCACGGGCTGTATCAACCTTTTAGGAAAAGCGTGATCCGCTCGACACGCGCTAAGCTCGTAATGCAGACTTTATCAGTCGTGCAATAATAATTATAATGTTTTACACCACCCCTATTACATTGCGGTGGCGGCGTTAAACGAGGGCCCTCGTGCGCGCGCGCGCGCTCGGAAATCCAGGCCGTATTACCGCACGCCACGATAAATTCGTTGCGCCGATTGAACGAAAATATTATTTACCAGACGGTTAATCGCCACGCGAAATTTTGCAGCATTCTTGCTGTTGCTCGGACGTGGAACACTCGTGTGGATAGTTTATAAAACGCTGCGACATTTTATAGGGACGGGAGATTTAATTAAAGTTACTGACGGTACGCGTCGTTAATTAAAACGTCGCTGTTATGTATTAATGAGAAATAAAATGTTGGATATTATTGCTTTTGAAAGCTTGCTTTTGTTAGCAACTATTAATAGCAAATAGTATAGTGAAGGGTTAAATGGGGGATATTAATAAATATGTTTTTATGCTTGTTTTTTGGAGGACTGAACTATAATACTTTTGTAAAAATTCTCGTTTCGCGGTAATGTTGACGATGATTGCGATATTTGGACCTGGAGAATAGAAAATCGTCTTGAGACTGGGACTATATCAGAATGATAGATCAAAACTCACAGTGCATAACTAAAATTTTTGGGGAAACGGGTTCAAAAGTTTTGTTAGACAACAACCGCTTTTTCCATACTAATAATTCAAAAACTGCAAATTTTTAGTTGTGTCGTTATTGTAGTAAATGAGCAATATTATACGAAAAAATAAAAGCAGCAAGAGGGGTGCAGCTCCATCTTTACCAACTCGAAGCAAATTAGAAAAAATTGTTTATAAAATTATTTCGTTGACTTAATATTTAGAAGAGAACACTAATTGAAAAAAATATATTTTCACACAATAAGCAGTAGTTATCGAGTTGACAAGATTCTATTTCTATTTTTGGCAAATTTTCCAAATCTGGAGCATTCGTATTGCGCAAAGCATTAATGGGTGCAGCTTCAAACGACGTAGATTTTTTTGCACATACATTACACATCTTAACTCAAACACTGTCAGAAGTGAAGTTGCACTCCTCTTGCTGCAAGCTCTTCAATTCCCAACTTCCCAAGAAACCCTTCCTTGCATCGCGAATCGCCACATTCTCTACAGAATTCCAATTTTCAATAACAATGTCCCAATGAAACTACATCTCGACGTTAATAACTTTGCACGAATAACACCCACGCCTAAGAAACTCCATAAGCCAACCTAAAATTCTACGCGTCACTATAAAAGAACCTGTACAAGCAATAATAAAAACAGCGTGGAAAAATTGCTCCGATTTACTTCTCAACCCCAGAGACAGATAGAGGGGGGCAAGAAGAGGGAGAAGAGGACCGAGGTAAACGGCGAAAGTTGCCGAGGACTCTTCCAGTTTCCGTCTGTGTTAATGTACCTATTAAAATTCCACGGGTCCGCGGAACTAAGGCGCCGCGGCCGCGACCACGAAGAGCAACGCGGCCGGGGCAGAGGGGGGCAGTGGACAGGGGAGGCAAAAGATGGAATTAAACGCGAGCGAAATAGCCCCGTGGCCGCGGGGCTGTGGAACTTGGGCCGAATTATTGCCAAGGCCGAAGTTTAAATCGTCTTGGGGGGGACAGGGCTGTGGACGTCCCTGCGGGCGTTGCCCACGAACCGTCAAATTTAAATCTCGCTAAGCCCGGCCATTAGTACGAAGTGCAAACAGCAAACAGTGCATTAAACTGAGCCCCGGCCATGGTGTACGCGGCCGCGTGCAACCCGGCGAGGACATTCATGGGGCGCCCTCGGTTGTCCGCGTAAACGGGAAGCCAAGTGTCTATTCCCACGGGGATTTTCGCGAGGTAACGTTACGCTTTTATTTAGATTCATTTTGTCCTCTGTTTACGTGTTGCTGCTCTAATGCACCCGGCCGAGGCACTCGTGCAGGAAAGACGCCCCATGGATCTTCATGGTGACCGTCACTGTGTCGTTGCGCGAGGATACCTAAAGGTGGACGCGAGTGGACGCAACGCCAAGAATTTCAACGTCGATTTTCTCGACAGTGAAGCGAAATATCAAAAAATTTTACTCGTTTTTCTCGACTCATTTATTTGTTGTAAGTCGAAAAGAAAGAGTAATTTTTTTTTTGTATCGTTCTTCATTTTTGAGAAAATCGACTTTGAAATTCTTGACGTTCTTAAATACTTACTTTATAGCGCTTTGAGGACCGTTTTGGGATCTCGATTTTTGGGAGTGAATACTGGAGGAGTGAGGTGGTAAGAAATCGCCGAAATCATCCTTACTTGATTTAAGGATGGCCCCTTATTCACGTTACATTCAGTTTTTGAGGATCTGTCGTCTAGCTTCTGCTTTTCTATTCTATTATTGAGAATTGTGATTTTGTTTGAATTTTACATTCTTCAAGGATCAAGTAAAAAGATTCACAGCTTCCAGTACTCTTCTGTTCCTTTCAAATTCTGATGACTCTTTTAACTTAGTCGAGAAGGTTTAATTTCAATTTCAGGGTGGGTTTATAATTTTATTCAGATGAGATCCCTTTGTTATTTATTAATTTGCTCTGTGCCACATTATCATCTTAATTGGATCTTCCTGTTTCGGAGCAGAGCTCCTAATTATTATCCAAATAATCGACTTGAGTGAGACGAAAATGCCACTCTGGGTGTCTCGAAATATTATTGCGTACCGATTCGAGTAAGTGGTGAGGAAAGAATTGAAAGCCATCCCCTAATGCATCGCGTTTTACCTATATTCCACGCGGATACACACGTACACGTTCTTATACACTTATTTCTTTGCTTCGAAACCACTCCGGTGCCGACGCAAAAGCGGACAAAAGTTTCAAGGCACATGCCTGAACCTTCCCAAGAAACCTATACATTATAAATGTCGTACTTTCTTATCCGCCACGTCGTTCCCCATTTTTCTTCGCCGCCAGAAGAAATATATTCTTTTCTTCGCTCTTCTGTAATCCAGTGGCTCCTTTCAAAAATATATATCAGGCTCAGCTAAACAATGTAGATAAATCATTACATCATCAGTGTATAAAAGAATTGTTCCTCATTTTTCATTTTTATTAAAAATCAGTATATAAAAGAATTGCTCATCATTTTTCATTTTTATTAAAAATCAGTATATAAAAGAATTGCTCCTCATTTTCATTTTTATTAAAAATCAGTATATAAAAGAATTATTCCTCATTTTTCATTTTTATTAAAACTCAGTATATAATTGTTCCTCATTTTTCATTTTTATTAAAAATTCCAAATCTTCTGTGCCCCCCAAAATTCCACATTACCGAAATTTGAATATATTCATTTCAAAACGATGCAATTATCGATTGTTCTACAACAATTTGGATTAGAATACTGTAACTTCTCTCGCACAAACTTGCACCGCCAATTTACGCTGCAATAATATCGTCTTATTTACTAGGCAACCCGAAGAACTTGAGCGCACGTTATCTTGTCAGCTTACAGTAGGTTCAGGGTAACGAAATGAGCCACGATTATAATTATCTTTCGAGACTAGCGTTATTTGCTTAGAAAATGCCTGTATACAGCGATGTTAGAATTCGTTATCGTTCGAATAATCGCGAACAGCGCGGTGCATTCTGACAATTGAGCTCTGTAAAAACAGAAACGACGACTGGCCGAAGTCTCCGCAATTACTGCGAACCTATTATCCACGACTGATTTTCTATCCCCTGCTGCAATTGTAATTAGGAACGAACCCGTTGAAACGCGGCTCTGCGCTCCTTTGACGCGTGTTCGGATGTTAAAATGGCGGGGTCGTCGATCGTGTAAAGGTGGCTGTGAAATTCGAGAGTAGAATAAATGGACGATAATGTCGTGGAGAATACGTGGAGCGTCGGGAGATGAGAGGTTTAATTTAACGGGCACACGGGCGTCCTATCGCCGAGAACGAAGACAAAAGCACCAAGAAGAAATCAATGCCGAAGGCTAGCTAACACGCGTTCTCTTCCTCACGGACGAGCTGGCTTCGGAACAGCACTCGAGACCTCGACCATGCGAAAACTTTGTCCAAGAATCTAATATCATCCTTGGTTCGCACACATTCTCAAAATTCCTTGGTACGCTACGACACGGCGACGGCTCCTCCGTGCTTATACGTTTGAGGTCGTGTGCGGGTCTGTGTGCGCGATGCGGGGGAGTAGATTCCAGTTTTGTCTTAATAATTGTCTGACTGCTTTGATGATCGGCTCCGATAACTTTTTTTATACACCGTGTTTTATGGAATTATATTTCTTGGGGAAAAGGAAATAGTGTCGATGAAAATTATTGTTTATCTCGATATTAATTTAGTTTTTACTATGTTGGTTCGTATGATAGTTCCTTTGTTTATGGCGGGGACGCAATAAGAACTTTTTTAATGCTGGTTTATGGCGCGGGAAATGTCACAGAGCGTCAAAGCAATAAAATATTTTCATTCAAACATTTTTATGTGAAACAGCATTTTCAAAGGGCCAACCTAATATTATTGTATTCGGCAGCAAGGCGAGTTAAGAATTCCTTTCAGAGTGCATAAGGTGAAACGGTTCTGCATAAATCAAATGCATCACCTCTGGTAGAGGTATGTTATCATGCAAACACATTCCAAGGTAAAACTGGGGAAAATACCGACTATTTTCTACGCGATCGTAAAACACGGGAGTGTAAATAATATAAATTGAATTTCGATCGCAGAAATTGTTCTAATTAAAAGGGATGATTTCGGCGCACTTCGGTTTATTAAACTTTAATATTAAACTTTAATAGACCGAACCTGTGCGCTGAAACCGTTCCTTTTAATTAGAACAATTTTTGCGGGCGAAATTCAATTTATATTATTTAAAATGAATGGCGAAACACTCATACCTATAACAAAGGAAAGTTTTAAACTTTAAGGAATCTCAAGGACTTATCGAGTAACAGATTGAATTTGGTTAAGTAATAAAAAATTATTTTTATTAAAGAATCAATAATATTGTCCCAAAATTCATATCAAATAATGTGATAAATGGGAATCTAGCATGTTCACTGTTTCCGTCTCGGCATCTAACAAATTGTTGAATTTACAAAATAAATGCTCGAGAAAATTACTCAATATTGCCATTAAAGACACACATAACATACAAAACTCAATTATATAGAATAGCACAACTGAACGATGAAATACAATTCACCCTCCCATTACATATATGCGAAAAGTTTCGTGCATTCGAGAATAAAAATTATGCGAGACTTTTCAAAATTCATAAAAATAAATGCATTAAGAAATTCAACAATTTGCTGGAAATTAAGAACAACAGTTGTAATAACGAACATGATGGAACTATTTCATTCAGCAACAAAGTTTCTGATCTTGACAGCACAGGAGTGCAGAGTAAAATAACAATGATCTTTTAATTGCATTAATCGAAGTTTTCACGTAATCTTCATACAGTTCATAAAATTCCTTTCTGAAATAAGCTTACCATTTCTTTTAGCTCCAATAGCTGAGAAATGACTATTTTCCGTTTACACCACGCGCTACGCCCACCATCTTTAATCCTCACCCTGCTACCCTTAAATCTCGATCCACCGAGAGACTCCAGAATCTCGATTTTATAAACTGGCAAAGAAGCTTCTACAGCCTAACCAATAATTTCAATCACCCCATCTTCCTCCCTCCCCGCGAAGACCCTCATCTTTCAAAAATCCACCCTACTTAGTAGCTCGCAAAAAATTAAATTCCAAACAGCCTACCACTAAAGCCAAACGAATCCTCATGAAAAACCAACCCCCCTCGTCTCACCTGCGCCACCCATGGCTCGCAGCCGAAACCCTCCACCCCGATGTCGCCCACCCCCTCCCCCCGACAAGCGTTTCCCCTGGCCACGTGGAAGGCCAGGAAAAGCGCCAAAGAAGCATGGTCGGCGACGTTAACGAAGAGGGAACCGCGAGCAGTCCGCGGGTGCTGGCCGTTATTACCAGAAAAGATGTGCCCCGTGCCAGCGCGAGGAACCGAGGGGGGTGGGTGGGGGGGAGTGGGCCAGGTGAAGAGGGTAGGTGATGAGGATCCGCGGAGGGACGAAGAAGGGTTAGAGGGAAAGTGGGTTGCTATCTTAGCCACCACAAAGCAGTGATAACATTTTCCCTCCCGGACAGAAGCCTAGCCACCCTTCTCGTTGCTCCCAGGTCGATATCGGGATAACGCAGCCGCCGGTTACCCGGGGCAACCGGAAAGCCACGCCCGCGCCCTCAAATATGGCTGCCCGTGGCCCGCGACTCGTGCACCTTCACGTTGCCCAGGAGCACGAACGGCGTACGGGGGTGCACGGGGTGGGGGAGAATGGGTTTTAGGGGCGAAACGGGGGGTTGGGAGGGGGATGCCACGGCGGCGAGATAAAACGCGGCGACGTGGCTGGTACGTTGGCGCGCGGGGGTGAGGGCAGGGGGAGGGGGACGGGGGTGGTTGGAATTATCATAATATTGGTCATTGCTTGTTCCGCTGGATGAGGCGAAGTAGCTGCTTCAACTGGAACCTTTCACACGCGAGACATCCCATCCCCCCTTCCACCCCCCCACCCCCCTACGGTGGCACCCCCTCGCGCTGCCATTCCTCTGGCTCGTATCGGCGACGTTACGCGAGATATCCCGCATATCCGGTCTTCGTTCGCCCGATCCAGTTTTCCTTTTACCCTAGCCGGCGTGGAACGCTCCTTCCGGGGGTGGCGATCCTCTGGACGAGGGTCACGTTCGCGGAGGGGTATGTAAGAATTGGGATGTTTATGGAAATTTCTGGGGCCCCGGTACGGCTTTCGGGGGTTTTATTGGGAATGCTGGAGAGGGGGATTATTCGTGGGGGGTGGAGTGGGTGGTTAACCATCCCCGTGGTATCCCGGTATGAAATTCTGAGACTGAAGGTGTTGTGATAGAACCGATGGCGAATTAGCAGGCTGTGGAGCCACTGTTGTGGATGGGGGTATTGGGAAGTTTCAGATGCGTTGGAACTGTACTTGTTGTGCTTATGTCGGTATTATAGGGAGATTCCTTTGGAAGTCAGATTGACGGGGATGGGGGTTTAATATTTCGTATCGCGACGCGTATACTGTCGGCGGAGGTGGTTAAGGAAATTGATTTTATGTATAGTCGTCTTAAACAGCGTATTTTCTTCTATTACACTGCGGGGAACGCGATCTTCTTCCGCGTTACATTTATCGCAGTCTTCTTCCATTCTAAATGTAAGTTGGATGTAGCAATGCTTGTAGTAAATGCTAACAATTCTCCGGGAAATTAAGAATCTTATAAATCGAGGAACAAAATAACCCCACACCCCTTCTCAACTCACCTCTGCGAAAAACAAATGTACTTTTAATTAGTTTTACAAACGGGAACGTCGACATCTGTTTACAACGCGCTATAATTCCAAGTTCCCCTGAAATTTACCCCCTCTCTCCCCCCCTTCGAAACAGAGCTAAAAATGCAACAGCCCCAGGAATATTTCCTCGTGCCCCGGCTTTAGATTCCCTTCTCACGTCTGTATTCTAGTTTCACTCTAAAATGCGTCGCGAATATTAATACCGACTTCTCCCCCCCCCCCCCTCTCAGCGGAAGTGAAACGAAAAAGGCGATCAGTGGGGAAAGGACGGGAGAGACAGCGGCAGGTATGGAGGTAATAACTTGTTTACTCGCCCCGATGCAGGCGTGTCTGCGCGAAGAGGAGCGTGGAGGAGAGAACGAAGGGGGTGGAAAATGAGTGGATTTTCATTGCAGTTTAATCCAGATCCCCGCGTGGCCCCTCCCCCCATCCTCGCGGTGGTATTCTAAACGGCGATACTCTCGAAGGCAACTCTTGTCGCTTAGGGTGACGATATTACATTCCTCGATCGTGACGAAAACAGCTAGAGCGATGCAGCTCCTCGAGCAGCTGCCAGCCACCCCATTGCCTCTGCACGTGTTTTTAATTCCTCTCCACTTTAACCCCTGGCCTGCTTTTCCACGATATCTCCATTTTTCCGACAGTTTTCTGATGTCCACCCACCTTCAGCCTCATTCTGCGGTACCTCGCCCTTCTTTGCCTGTGATGGCTACTTAACCGAGGATGTAGAATTTTAAAACACCGCTTTACGTAGTTTCTTTTTTTCTGCATTCCTCCCTTTCTCAATTTTTTTATAATCTCCTAAATTATTACAATCCCAGGACATTAATAATACTATATCCTTCACTTTGATCTCCAAAGTTCGCCCAAGAATTATAAACAATCATACCCACCCCAAGGACTATAGAAATCTCAGCAGAATAACCTTGTTATTTCCCAGCAATCGTAACCGGTAGCTGTCCTGTTTGCTCCACGGGAGCCGTGGACGCGAAAACATCCCCGTGTCTCCCAGGAAAGCGGCAGGTATAGCCTGCCACCCGATCGATTCGCTATTAGTCCGCTGTACATAATGAATCTCTTTCCCATCGTTCTAATTGTCAACTGCTGGCACGTTATTTACTCGAACGAGCGTGGAATCGTGAAAGGGACCCGCTGCCGATGCCACCCCCTTAGCCAGAGGGTACAGCCGCACCTCCGACGGTAGCATCCGTGCATGGTGACAATACAAACCGAAACAAACACTTGGCGGCACGTGAACGCCACGTGCCGGCCAGGATATATTACATTCCGAATGCACACACACTTGACGAACGATTAAAGGGGTGTACACGGCCCAAGTGCCGCGATCGTGACAACGATGAACACTGCGGGAGGCCTTTCCTTCACCATGATACACTTGGCCACTTTCGATGAGAAACGCTTCGAGTCCCGGCTAGTCGGGATAAGTATCCCTGTAACCCACTCGTCTTCCTCGATCACCTTTCTACGCTGTCTGATTAAGGGGGAGGCCACTGTGAAAAATCGGAGAAATTGATTTTTTTGTTTATCACATTCTCTGAAGGACGTACGTTTCAGGTATGTTATCTCCAATTTTTACGGAGAAATTCGCAACATTGACGGAGATATAGAATTTTTCGTGAATTTTCAACCGCGTTGACAGTATACAGAGAAAACTATGCGTCCAATTGACACGAGCAAGCGCATTTATTGTACGAAAATACATTTTACTGGTTTATCTACTTAAGGTGTTGGAAGGTTTAAGCTTTGTGGTCGAAAATGTTAAAAATGCCATTTTGATCTGCTTGAACTATTTCTATTTACATATAATAAAATAACATAAAATATTTAGAAAAGTAAGTGTTTAAACAAAAAGGCACTCCACTTACAAATAGGGGAGAGTGGGGTAAAACGGAACGCTTAACTTTGGAGGGTGATAACATAAAATCGGATGGAGAAAAAGACACGGTACTTCAGTGAATCTTAAACTATGAAAAAATCAAAGCCATTGTTAAGAAAAATCTTTGGGAACGAAGGAAAAAGAGATTTACCGGCGGTATTGAAATCTTCGCCTAGCTTAAGTGGTAGGGTAAAACGAAACACCCACTTGAAGACCATGTAAACGTACAAAATCTTTATTTTTATGATTTAAAATGTGTTCATTTATGTTAAAAACTATAAATATATGTGTGACGTATAACTATTGCAAATAAAATATCACAAAAATGTATATTATACACGTGAGAAAAAATATTTTACCAGATAATATAAAAATTACTGAAAATAACCAAATACGATGTACTTACCGTTAATAATTTTCGAAATTCAAGTGCTGAAAAGTGGTCGAAAGTACAACACAATATTGAAACGTCGATACCGGAAATTTGTCCAACTCTCTTAACGGAAAAGTAACGTGTGCACGGGTCTATGGTCTGTCACGAAATGCTGTGAGGACCCTTTGGTCCCATGTCACGCGATACCAACTCATTCACAGCTCTTATCTAAGAGAAACATTGATTTTTTCGTTTTACCCACCCGTTCCGTTTTACCCTACTCTCCCCCACCTGACGTAAGATATTAATTACTTGACATAACTTAACTCTTTGGTATCAAACAAAAAAAAACATTTGTCTTTAAACTGTGCCTGCCATAAACATACTCAAGACACCTTGAACACCTTCTGACAGCATCCAAAAAGAATTAAACACGATATCTAATTCGTGTGTTTGCGATCGTTAAATACAATTACTTTTTGACAAAAAAAATGGATCGTTGATGGCCTACAGAAGTTACTTTATTAAAAAATTAAAATTTGAAACTTCGAGGACATCTTTTCACCCGCCCTTGGGCTTAATAACTTTTTCCATTTATGAAGTTTTCTTTAGTACTATTACACTCGCTAAGGTTGCGCGTGGGTCCAAAAAGACCCTGACAGCAGCGGCCGAAGGTTAAAGGCTTACTGCCTGATAAGGTAGTCTTCGGTAGAACCCAAGTTGAGTAATTTCGTGGTTCGAGTGTGAGATAGACGCTACTCTGAGCTGCGGTTCATTATGGAGGTCGCGGTGTACAGAGGTTTAGGGTAATATTAGGTGCAATTTCAGGGACTTTCTCCGTGTAAGGTATTTTAAAGTAATCTAACGAAGAGGGTGAAAGTTCTAGTGTACCTTTATTTTCTTTAATTCTAGCGCGTGGTATATTTTTCCCTTAGATTCTTACCTTCCTTTATTTCTTGCGCAATTACCATATGAAAAATAAATAATTTAGATTAAAGTAAGATAAAAAAATCTAAGTCACCCTGTATATTTCAATTTTAATTAACAAACTTCGATGTAGTGTGATCCTCCTAAGCACACTGACTTATATTATTGCTCAGTTTTATATGCCTCTGTTATCATATATCAGCATTACGCAATACAGTTAGCTGTTCCTGTAATCACAATGCAATGAAATATTCCCTCGATACACCGAATCGCATAATTTTTCACCGTGGGTGTCCGTAGCGTTACACGTATATTTGTTCACCGCACCGAGTAGAAATTATAGTAGGTTCCTACGTCACTCCGATTCACGGCGAGGAATGAAACAACTGCAACGGCGTATACTTAACAGTACTTTATTGTTGACATTATTACACGTTATTATAAATCTATCATCTTGACACGTATAATACCTACTAAATCTACAGCGACAAGTTTAACGGTAACCTATAACTAAACGTACAATCATGGCGTCGTTACTTATTTAGTAAAGGAACAAACAGACGTATCGTTTAATTTTCGTCGCAGTACCCTTAACACGACAGTCGAAAATGACCGTTAGTAAAATATACATCGCTCAAACGATAATCGTCGATTACTCCGCGTGTCGGGTTGCCTGCTTCCTCCTATCTCTTGTCCTTTATTTTTTTTTTTACACGAAAAAATTCAACGACATTTTTACTCGCGACTGTATAGTACACTCGACTTAACGTTACGATATCTACCAAATCGTTCAGGCGTGAATTTTATTCTTCCTCGAGTATAAAAGACTATCCCAGGTGGATTGTTTTGTACCTGAACGCCAGTGACGCGACTCCGCTGTCTCCCCGTCGTCTTCTCGACAGTGCGGATCGAACTAAATTTAAGCAATCACAAAGTCTATCGGGTGCTCGCGAAGTAGGTGGAACAAACTTTGCGGGGGATACTTTCCGTCGCGTGTGGGCCAGTTGCACGTAAAGCTCGCTCCAAAGATTCTTGATTCGCGCGTGGCCACTCGACTGTTACGCCACGATCCCACGTGTGAAAAGTGTCACGGAGAATGCAGCTTAAAGCACCGTTTCCACGTGCGCAACGACGCAGAACAAATTCGAGGTATGTTACCTTTTAGAAGCTACCTTTCTTTCGATGCTTCGAGCACATTTCACGTCGAATATTGCACACGTGGGGACGCGGCTAAAGGTCCACATTTATCTCCGAACGAAGTGTGCTCTATTATTAGGACAATGATTTTCGTTATCGTGTCGAACGTCATTCGCGCCTGGAGCACACTGGCTCGCGATTTAATCAGTTTTGCATAAAATACGATAACGAAAGTAACTCGGGACGCTGCTTGGCCTTGAAGAGCCTTGAAATAAAAAGAAGACGAAGAAATACCGACCTTCTACGATAGTTTAATAATATTTAACGTTCGTGCCATCGGCGAGAGCGCGAGGATCCTCGTTTGATAACGCACCGTTCGCTACTCTTACGAAATTACTCGGTGACTAATTGGTTCGATCGCGTGTTCGTCGCGATTATTACAAAATAAAATGCTTAAGGCCATTGCTTTGTCCCGTCTGCTGTGAAAAGTGGTGAAAGAACCACCGAACTCGATCTACTCTGCGACTCGGCGCAGCGTTGCATTCCTCGTGCAGTACCTTATCTCGCAATCGTCATCCTATATCGAGGAAAATTCGCTTCGGTGCATGTGTGTGTACAGATTAATACCCACGTACTCGTCATGGATGCGTATCGCCGAGGGGATTAATTGCAAATTATTCCATTCTCTTTCCTCGTGGATCTCTGCGCGCGTTTCAAAGCGCTCCCAGCGAATTCGAACGCCGTGTCGGCATTGAAAAATCGTCCTTTCGCGTCTCCTTCCATTTTTCCACCTCTTTTACCATTCGAAAATCTTTTGAAAATCAGAGACCTGCTTTCGGGGCCGTGTTAACGATTGATGTTCGATTGGGTGGGAAATGAGAAGAGAAGGTAGTATCTCGCGTTGACGTGGGTGGAAAATGGTGCGATTGGAGTCAGAATTTTGTTGATTATTGTTTTTCGGTAATTTGTAAAGTATAGGCCCACTGTGTATTTTTTTTTTTTAACAAAAAAGTAGAGGGAACTTTTGGTACCGGGTTGATGATCTTAGATTTTAAATTTATAATCAACTTCAATTTTAAATATACGACCAATTTAATTTTTACATTTAAGATCAATTTAATTTTTCAATTTTAGGAGATAATATCGTGTATTTGGACTAAGTTTTATTAGAAACTTTCGCAGTTACCCAGTGATTTTGAATTCGCAAAGATTATTCACGGCTGCATTTGCATTTCGGAGTAACAAATCAATCCAATATTATCAAGCTTCCCGACTCTTCCTCGACTCTTGTACACATTCATTTTTGCATACAAACGGCTCTTTTCCCACGACAAAATAAGCAATTCCGTCGTTTTATGGCACCTTAAGTACCCAGTTCGTCGGTAAAATGGATCATTTGCTAAATGAAAGGCCTTAACAAATACATCAATCTAAATGTGTTAGTGTTTCGTACGGAGGTTGGAAAAGATTCAACAAATCGCTTGCCGGTTTCTAAGTCACTCAGGCGAACGAAAGAAATACTAGAGATAAAAATAAAGCGCTTTAAACGCTATATGACAACACTTTCTACCGTGCCTCTGACTTGGCGCGTTGGAGTTGCCGCACGATCGAATAATCGATAAAGCCGTCAGCTGATCTCCCAATTAATTCGATCGATACACCACGAGCCATTTCTTAATCGGATCCAAATGAAATCGTGTCGCGCGGTCGTCCCTAACAAACAACAGCAACAAAAACGCAGGTACATTCTCCGCCAATAAAGCACAGAAGCCGAGATCCATCCGTCGCAATTCCAACCACCTCGCATCCTTACATTCATTTTTCAAATAGTAATCGCAGTTCAGAAGGGAAAGAACAATCAATAATGACCGTCCAGGTTGGCCAGGATTTTTTCCAGACCGTTTCGACTGAATCTCGCGGATCGAAGCAACGAGTGCACGCCATACAACACGCTTCCTCTAATATTTCGTACAGTACTATGTACACTAAACGTCTACTTGACCGGGAACGCGGCCAATCGAGCTTTACATTAAAATCCGATGAAGAACTGGACCTTCCATTCTTCCCTCTCGTACAACCGTGCCCTACCCATCCTCTCCCTCACTCACACTCTGGCAAACAATAGAATGCTGAGCAAAGATTTGTTCGGGGGGTGTGCGTATTTACAGTGCCGATATTAATCGATCGTTCGCAAATCGAGACGAAACACGGGGAGGCCGTTCCTCGTTCGGTACGCGAATGACAAAAGGGCTCGGTGTCGCTGGACGAACCATCTTCAGGGGGGTACAGTCGCTAGTTAAAAGGATCGTTCTGTATCAGCGAGCTGGGGGGTGGAGGTGCGTTTCTGGTACATTAAACAAAGCACTACACTATTGCACTACACTTCTCTTTTTACAATTACTCGATTCACCGTTTCGATTCGTGTCCATTCGTCCCTTCTCGCTACCTTTTTACACAACTCGCTTCGGTCAGTCCCTCGACATCCTTGGTATTCGCCGCGCTGGGACCGTTTTCACTTCCCGTCGCGTCACTGACGGTAGAATTCTCAATCTTGTGCCGTCGACGCTTCCGCTGTTAACGACGCCCCTTCTCAGCTCGCAGAAACCGGGAGAGGTAGGTGCGAGCCAGAACAAGCGACATATCCAGCTGGACGATTGAATCTTAGCCCATCTTTGTTGAGAGCACACTGTGCCTCCTTACCGTCGTTGTACTTGTTGCAAGCATCGAGCGTTTCTTCGTTACTCAAGGAAAGCTAAAGAAGAATCCTCGGATTGTCCAAGTGCTTTCCCATAGTGTTACGTGTCTTGCAGAATAACCTGGTCCGATCCCTGAGGATCATCTAAATACTCATTCACCGCTGTGGTCCTCAAGACCGTCTCCAAAACACCCACTGTGTCCCATCCTTGGAGCATGGGACAGCAAACCCTCTGCGTCTGGAATCAGCTCGCGAAGGCTCGCTTCAGCCCTCTCAGGTCTCATCTTCCGTACACCCTGCTGAGGGGTGGTTTAGACCAGAGGCGAGAAGGCGGACGCCTGACTTCTGATCTCCCTGTGCTCCGACGGGCTGAGGTCCAGCAGACCGCCGCAGTTCTGGTCGCTGGCCGCCTGTTTGCCGATAAGTGCGTCGATGCTGAAGTTCCTCTTCTTGTCGACGGGCGGATGGCTGACGGGTATCGTCGTGGTCCTCGTCGGAGCGGGATCTAGCTGTCTGATCGGCGGCGCGGTGATCGGCACGGGCTTGTAAAGCGGCGGGGGTGGCTCGAGGAAGCCGCCTAGCTTCAGTGCCTCCAAGGTCGAAGGTGAAAAGTCGAGGAGAGGCAGGCCAGGCGGCGGGGACAGGTATGCGGCGCTGGGATAGCTGAGAGCGCCTGGGTGACCGCCGCCGCCGCCTGGACATGGCCCTCGGTCGCCGCAAATGGCGAACGTTGCCATGATCGCCCTGTCGCGGAGCACATAGTGCGGCGGGGGCCTCTTGTACCTCTTCCGGCGGCGGAGGAAACTGCCGTTGTCGAACATGTCCTCGGCCAGCGGGTCCAGCGTCCAGTAGTTCCCCTTTCCGGGGTTCCCCGGCTCGCGCGGTATCTTGATGAAGCAGTCGTTGAGGGATAGGTTGTGTCTGATGGAGTTCTGCCAGGCGGGGAACTTGTCGTGGTAATAGGGGAACCGGGACATGATGAACTCGCAGATCCCGCTCAGCGTCAGCTTCTTCTGCGGCGACTGGAGTATCGCCATCGTTATCAAAGCTATGTAAGAGTACGGCGGCTTGATCAGGGACGAGGACATCTTGTCGTTGCCGTAGGCGGGCGGCTGGCTAGTGGCGCTCGACGTCTTCTGCTGCCCGTTGGACGACATCATGCTGTAGCTCTTCTTGCCGCGGCTCCCGCCGCGGTTACGCGACGCGGTAGCCGCCGGCACCGGGGAGCTCGGTATTATCGGGCTGGACGACGACTGGGACGGTGACAGGTCGTTCTTGTCGAGACTCACCGGGTCCACGATCATGCTGCTGCTGTCGGAGTCACGGTCGCTGTCCGCGCAGCCGTCGCACGACAGGTTCGACATCATCATCCCGCGCGGCTCCATCGTGATCGCTTCATGGGCACATGGACGCGTCGAGCTGGCGGAAACTAGTGTGCCGGGCCACCCAGGACCCCGTCGAACTCACCGCTTCCCATCATAGCCGCGTCTCCTCTGCTACTCTATCCTTCGCGCCGACGTGTGCATGCAGCCGTGCCAAACAACCGCGCGTGGCCACCTTATCACCGTCGGGGTCCAAGCCTCTACGTGCCTGCCTTTCTTTCCCTGAATCTTGACTGACGACGGCTGGGTATCCGTCGGAGCGAGCGGCCACTCAGCGCGCCTCGTTTCAAGGGAGAACTCTGCAGCGATCAGTCACTGAACGCTGGGAAAGCTGCGCGAACGATTCTCGTCCCACATATTTCGCCGGAGCAACTGTCACGAGCACGGCCTCCCGAGCAAATGCTATCTTACGCTAATAGTTTGTTTCCACAACGATAACGAGGGTTTTTCCTTCTTCTCTTCTCCACGCCGGCACCCACTCGCGAGCAACGACGCTGCGCCTCAAGGATGTCGGCCGCGCGATCACTGGCAATGACGCACTCAGGTGCCGTTGCTAGTCGTCTCTCGGAACCATCAGCGACCATCGCCGTTTCCGCTCATGCCGCGCTTATCAGCCACGCTTCTCGCCAGGCTCTCGCGAAACTTAACTGCCAGCAATCACACCAGCGACCGAAGGCTTCCTCTGTCCAGGCCACCGTTCAACCTCCCATGGAACTAGCAGCTACTCTCCTCCCCCCGCCACTGACGACTGCACCGTAACTCTGACTTCCCTGGCCCGGTCACTCTTTCCCCCCCGCGATAACACAGTCGACCGCGATGAACGACGCTCCGGTGATAAATGAATCTCGACCGCCGCCCCCCAAAAAACATCCCCTTCTGTCCCCCCGTGAGTGGAGCCGATCGCGCGGTGCCTGTCGGTGCAATGCCGCGTCAACGTTTGATCCCGCGGGGTTAGGTGTACGAAATGCGGTCGAAGCTTATGAGGCGCGATTGCGAGTGTGCCAGCACCGTGGAGTACCGTCTACGAGGCGAAATCGTGGGTCGAATTGATTCGAAGTGACTGCTTTGGCCCTACATGGGCGGACCGATGGGCGGGCGTTTCAACCCCCTGCAGAAGGGGTGGCGGGGTAGCTGCCCCCACCACGCCGGCCCCGCGGCATCCACGGCTCCCTCCATCATCCTGAAGGAGAAGAGGGATCGTTGTCGTCACCACCGACGAGCAGAGAAACCCCCGGAGGGGACGTCGGAGTTAGGAAAATAGCGGGATAGATAAAGGGACTTTCGAGGCGGACTCGAAACGGGGCGCGCGGGGAGAGGGGGGGTGGGAGGGTGGCGGCGGAAGGGGGGGGGCGAAATTGTAACACTCTGGGAGGGGGGCTGCTTTGCTTTGAGCGGCGCGGGTAAAGGGACCAGGCGTTACGTACTAATAGAACGCACGAACCGAGGCCGTATCGATAGTCGTTTCTCGCGTGCTCGATCCCTTCGCGGTCCCCGCGTTACTACCTATTGGGAGTCCCGCTTGGGGAACGAGTGATCGGTTTTGAATATTTTCTTTATGCTTATCGATCCCGTTTCGCGGCTCTGCGGGGCATTCTAACGGGTGACTTAATTTAATTGTTGGTCGAATCTGCTCTTCTCGGTTTCTGGGTGCCCCCAGGAGCGTGTAATGGGGTGATGGAATTATTGGATCCTAGATTTTGTGGTGCGTTAGAGTAGTAAGCAGGTGTAACTGTTTATATGAAATTGAGGCGTTTGATGGAAAAGGGACATTTAGGCTTATTTGCCATTTTTCCTTAAATTGGTTAAATCGACTCAGGTATATTTATTTATTGCATTATTTATTGCATTTTCCGAAACTACTATCTTTTCTGAATAACACACCGCTTGCTTTATATTTAAATTGGCAAAATTGTTGATTTGCCAGCTAGAAAGGTTAAGCGGCAACTTGCAACGTCGACTTTGCCCAGAAACTTTAAACGCTTTTTTCTTGAATCTTTTTTTCTCTTGGTTTTGAACGGAAGTTCAGGTCGACTTGAAAAAAATTACAGGATGTATAAAACATACATATATATTTCATACCAATTTTTTCTCAATGTCTATGATAATAATAAACATTAGACAAAAGGCTCCATATGGATTAGCTTTCATACTTTACAAATACATTAAGAGGAAAGTGTTTCTTTCACAGAAAACGCTTTCCTAGCCCCCTTAAGAAGAGTGTATTGAGTCGATGGAATTATTAGGTCCAAGGTTCTGTAGTTCATGGGGGTACAAATTAACCGTAACTATTTTTATAAAATTCTTGTGTTGATTTCAATACAATATTGGCATAAATTGTGTGCACGAAGGCGTCAATAAAAATTCAGGCAAGACACGCAATCCGGACCCCCGTGCACTGGCCTACGTGAGTGCCCAGTATGAGACATACACCGCCGCGACCCGAGTCCTTGGATTTTCAGCTTCGAAATGGAGAACGATGGGATCCGTGGTATCGCCAACAGAGCGAGCCGAGCTGCACGCATCACGAGTTAACTTCCCTCAGGCAGCTCAAATAGAATCTGTATTACGCCGCGGTGGTACATAGAGCGAGAGGGAGAAGAGCTGGAGCGATAGAGGGAGAGAGAGAGATACAGGGTGAGGGAGACAGAGTGATCGAAATGAGAGGAAGGGAGAGAGGGAGGAAGCAAGAGATATAATGACAGACAGAGCACAATGAAGGTGGGCAAGCGAGCTGGATGAACAAAATAGAGGATGACAGGCTGCAGAGGAGGAGGGAGAAAGAGAGGGAAAGAGAGAAGAGTGGAGTGGTATAGACGGATGCGTATCTACCTGAGCGCACTATCGGTTCACAGAGCCGAGCAGAGAGCGAATATTGTGTTTACCCATACGCACGGCTTTGCGATGCAAATAATCTGGTATTATTGCACTTACTCCGCGTACCAGCGAGCCTCTTCCCTGACTACCAGCTAGCTTTGCTCTTCTTTCTCCTCCCCCCGGCCCTCCGCGCGTTATATTTATTTACAAGATATATCGTTGCGCATCGGAACATCCTGTTATTGCTGCGTTCCCCGTTCCCCTGTCGAGCACATTCGATGAAGGAAATAGGACGCACTCCTTCCGACGTTATTATTATAGCGACTTCTCTTGTATCGCTGACGTGCCGATTTAGATTATCTTTTGATAAAAATACAGCAGGAAGGGAAAGGAAGGTGCATTTTTTCTGAAGTTAATTCTTCCTTCGTAAAACCAGTTGCTTTTCAGAATTGGTTAAGAATTGTTGAGGATAAAGACGTTATTGTTTTGTTAATGTTGTGGTTGATAAATGGGGTTCTCGTAAATAGGAATATTTATTAAAGGGATAAGTGTAAAAAGGATTATAGAGAGGTATGGCTTCGGGAGGAATGGTTCCTCGAGGTGTCTGACTATAGACGAGCCACTTCCACTTGCGTTCGCACATAGTATTATCAGTCGCACAGTGAGTTGAACGTGCTTCAAGCGCGAAAAAATATTATTATGCCTCTAGCAGTATTATTGATTAAGTAATTAAATGTATTTGAATGATAGATATATACATGATATTAGGAGAACAAAAAAACAAAAATATAAAGTTGTAATTTTGTATTATTTACAAAAAGTAATTTCAACTTTAATTTTATTTTAATTGCTATCTATAACTGCAAGAATTATCTTTTGTAGATAATCCATTGTTGTATAACTGTTTGGTAAGTCTAATAAATCGAGCTATCTGTAGGAATCTCTTCTTTTTCGCGAAATAAAAAATTTCGTAACTCCAGAAAATGCACAGATATGCAAATTCTTTTTATACCAATAATTTCATATATATATATATGTGTTAGTATATACGAAAAACACAATACATGCAAACACGTGCAATTTTTTATACACTTCGATAAAGTTGGGATATCTGTGGGATATCTGATAAATTTGTTGAAGAAGAACTTCAACAAAATTATCTATGTAATGTGTAAAAAATTAATACAAAAACATTATACAAAAGTACAAGTAGATGTGCCAAAAAAAGTCATTTCCGTAAACCTAAAATTACCTGACAGTAAACTCTTACAATTGAAGAGTCTGTGTAGAAAACACCATATGTACCAAAATTAAAAAGTTTCTTTTTATCGGAAAATGTTCTACATACCCGCGACAATACTATACTACAGAATTTGATTTTTGGCACTTACAGTATTTTTTATAAGGAGTCTTCAATTATCGAACAGATTTAAATAAAATTAGAATTAGGATAATGAATTGTAACGCGCATTTCTCGTCGGAAATATCCGTTGATATACCTCACACAGGCTTCGTTTATCGCGGATATCCTTCAGCCTTGATGGACCGGCTCGGCTGTTTCTTCGGGGTGTGTTGGAGCCCCGAAGAACGTCTAAAGGACCGCAGCCCTCCTGTTTTCCGCCTTGGTCGCCGGTGTCTTTTGCCGATTCAGCGATTACCGCCTTAATCTCAAGTTCCGGCTAGGTTAGGTTAGGTCGTCGAAGGGAGAAATAGACGGCGGTGCTCCGCTATTGAACCCTTAGGCGTTCGCCATTCACTTGGCGACGGATTGCGGATTCCACGAGTTCCACTATTCGATTCGATTGCTTCTTATCCTGGTCTCTCACGACACGTATTTACCTCTACTGATTTCTTCCCTCCCCGCCTCCCCCCCCCCACCCCCCTCGCCTCTTATCCCCCTCGAATAAATCTCGAGGATGTCCCCTTGGAGGTCTCCGACTTATTGCACGCTTGCTTTGGACGTTTCAACGGGGTTGTACGCTGGCCAGAATGATCACAGGATCATCTGCTCCAACGATTTTATTGGTCAATCGGGTTTCCGAATTTGACGGGGGTGTTGATCGATCAGAGTTTAAATTATAACCCTGCGATCTATACATGTAATTAGAATAATACAACAGTATCAGGAATTTTAAAACTTCAAGCTTTTCCTAACATCCTCTAATTTTCTCTAATACTCTCTAATATAATAAAATCTAATTCCCCTGAAAAGAAGTCCCCGAACTGAAACCTTCCCTATACCCAACCCCTCAAATAATCAAACTCGAGGTCAAGAAATATCAAAATACCCTTCCTCCACCCCCAAGCTGCCTTACTCTAAACCACCCCCCTCGAACTCCCCTAAAATCGCGGCAAGGCCTGCCTCGGTAAAAAATGGCACACGTCACAGAGAAACGTCCGCCGCGGTTTCTCTCGCCCAAAGGAAGCCTCGGTTTGCCGTCTGTGAGTCTCGTAGGTAAATGGCTGTTCTCTTTAACCGCGTACGCGTCGAGTTCGCGCGCGCGGAAGAAGGGCTGGCAAAAAGACGTGGAAGAAAGGGGGTGGAGGCCGGGGGAGTGGGTGGCCGGGGAGGGCGTTAGGGAAGAAAGAACGAAGGAGGCTTGTCGCGGAAAAAAGAGAGGATCAGAGGCTCGTAGGAGAGAGTTCTCAAGTAGGTGAGCACGGCGTGGTAAAAAGAACGAGGGTTGGCGGGGGAAGGAGGGGGGGTTGGCAGAGAGTTACCGGCGGGAAAAACGGTGTCTTGGAAAAGGTGCAAAGCCGACAGTATTCTTTGTAGCGGGGATATTCGCCTTGTGCGCCCAAGACCTCTCGCACTTCTTTACCTTTTCGCCCAACCCCCGTCTTCTCTTTCTCCTCTCCTTCTTCTACATCCCGCGGCCACTCTGTCACCCTCCCTCGCCCCTCGGACGGCACCCACTTCCTTGCTCGCCGTCTCCTTCGTCTTCGCCCGAGCAACGATTACCGAGCCCGACTACGGGCGTGCAGCGGAAGAGACGGGGCTAGTGGTAGTGGCGGCTTACTTCTCCGCCCCATGCTGGATCCCTTACTCGACAGGCTCTTCTGCCACGAGATATTTACCAACATCCAAGATGGCGGCATAATCCTTGCCGGCTTTGCGTCGAAAGTCGACGAGTCATCCACGCAGCCCGGGTCCCTTTTTCGCCCGTAAACACTTTCATCGTTCTCGTTTCACCGACTCCGCCCTTTCTTCTGCCGACTTTCTTCACCAACGCCGTCCCCCCATCCTCTCCTCCTGCCGCCGGCACCCGAATGTTCCTTTCTCTTCGTTCCTACGCCGGATCTCTCGCCAACTCCTTCGAGCTTTCGGCCACTTCCGCTTGGACCACGGCGATGCCCTGCGACGAAATTCGGTTCCTTGGGATCGATCAGGCGACGCTTCGCGCCTCTCTGCGGTTCCCTCCGGCCGTCCTCGGCGTGTAATTTGGTCGCAACGTTGTCCTGGGATCTTATTTTTGCGCCCGGAAATCGATTCCACGGCTCTGTGAGCTTTTGTGGTTCGGTTGGACCGTCCGAAGGTTCGGATGTAATAGCAAGGATGTCATGATACGTTTCGTTCCAGTGAAACTTCGTTAGAGTTACGAGACAATCGACTTTTTGTTCAACCTTCAATCAAGAATTTTTTTATACGAGTATAGTGAATGGAATACAAAATTTGTTTGAAGGTCTTTATTCTACATGTCTTGAAGTATGATCACAATATTTTTAAAATTTTTTCAATACAAAATGATGACGCCACAGCTCAGTAAAAGAAGCGTTTTCTGAAAAACAGTCTTCCGCGGTTGGAAAGATTTCTCCTTCAATTTTTGACCTAGAACAAAAAACCGAAAATTAGGATTGTACTTCAAGGTATTTACAATAAAAGCCTTCAAATAGATTTTGTATTCCATTCACTATACTCGCTTTAAAAATGCTCAAAATCAGGCTGCTTTTCTGGGCTCTACTGTGACATTACCCCTTAAGTAGTAAGTGTGGACATAGTCAGACGTAATGTTATAGGCACTTACAATATTATGGCATAATGCATATAACGTAGTAATAGACGCAGGATTTAATTTTGGGGGAGCCGAGTTGAACGAATAAAAATATTTCTTGCAAATTCAATCAAATTCGTTAGGTGATTATAAAAATTTATTTAAAGAATAAGATTCTCTCTTGAATTATTTCAGCCATGATTTCATTAATCCCCTTCTTCCTTGTTCTTTCGGGGTGTGCTCTGCGTTCACCACTGATGTAATGCATGATAAATTAATATCACGATTCTACTGTGACAGTAAAAATATGAAACTTTCAAGTATCTCAACCACGTAGGAGTTTTCAGTATATATTAATACACTATCAAAGCTTTTATCGTCGATCTCAAATTCAATCGCTGTTAAATGCATTGAAAAATTATAAATATTCAATTATACAAAAATACAGAGTAATAACTCTGGAAAGTTCCTTTTTATTGAAGTACAGAGAGCACACGTTACGCCGCAAGTAGTATTAGGTGCGGGGTTTGATTTTAACCAGACATGCATGTTTTAAGGCCAGATAGGGGGAATATCGCGCGATCGTGCGGCTATATTAATAATAATTTCATTTGGCGCGGATCGAAAGGAAGAGTGGGCCCGGGGATGCTCGAGACTCGGGGCACAAGAGCCACCGACGAATTTGAAATTCAATTCGATGCAAATCGCACGACGGGGAAGACACTTACGGCTAACCGGCGAACAAGATCGAGGATTCGTCGCTTAGCGTGCTGTAAACACTCGTCCCTTTTTACCAGGCTTATGAAATATTGATGGACTCCTCCACAGTGGCGTGCAAAGAAGTTTTACGGCGATGACGTTAACGACACGTCCACCGTCGACGAATAAAAACGACCGGGTTGAATTTCGAAGCAGACTGCTTATTGGGAATTCCCCATTTTGCGTGTGCATACTTGGGTACTTCAACGGTGATGATGGTGACGAAAATGATTTGGTAACTAAACGTCCTAAATAATATAAATAACAATGAGGTATATGATCTGTACAAAATGTTTAAGAAAAATAGTGTAAGATCCTAAACGTTTTAGAATAATTACAGTGCTGATCAAAAGCTAGTTTGAAACTCATATTTTTAAGTATTAAGATCTATTCTATTTTTATTACCTTGCAAAATTAAAATTTCTTTGGACCACTACTTTCTGATGTTTTTCATAATTTAAATTTCTTTTTGTGAATTTTTCTTACCGTTCAGTGTTTAAATTTTCTATTGGTTGGTATTGTGGATCGAAGAGTAGCAGTGCCACTGGTGTAAAAATTATGATTCAGTATCGTTCGGATAATCGGTAGCGATAGAGTACACGTCCAGCCAAAGGGATATATGTATAATGGTCCCTCTTTTTCTCCCTCCCCCTGTTGGAGCGAGTATTCACACAGATTCGGCCGCGTACATGCGCGTATCAAGAAAGAGCGCAACGGGCCAACGATCCCAATTATAAACATTTCTCGTGGCTTTTCAGAGCTACATTCGTCGGAAGAGGGTGGGCCGGGTGGTGTAGCCTGTGCATTTCATAGTTCACGCACCCTCGGTACACTCTCACTTCACGTTCTCCGACGTGCACCGCCTCCATATCGCTCTCCCGTGGCCCGAAAGTACTTTTCGTTTTCAAGTGCGTCCGAGCACATGCGGGTTGATTTTCTTCTTTCTCCCCCTTTTTTCTCGCCCTCGAGCTGCGTCACCTCCGGCCGCGGCTCTCTGCGCAGCACTGGGTCAACGATCACCACGCAACAATGCTCGTGGTATCCGGATTTCGCCACAAACCTTCCATGTAACAAAGTCTCTCAACTAGAAAGTGGAAATCTCTAAAGTAGACATTTCTAAACTAGAAATCTTTAAGGTACAGATCTCTAAAGTAGAAATCTCTACATTAGAAATCTTCCAAGTATAAATCTCTAGGCTGGGAATTTGAAAACCAGAAATCTCTAAAATCGAGATCTTTAAAGTAGAAATCTCTAAGCTGGAAATTTGGAAACTAGAAATCTCTAAAGTGAAAATCTAGAATTCTCTAAAATCGAGATCTCTGAAGTAGATATTTCTAAGCTAGAAATGTGAAAACTAGAAATCTCTAAAGTAAAAATCTCTAAGTGGAAAATTTGAAATCTAGAATTCTCCAAAATCGAGATCTTTAAAGTAGAAATCTCTAAGCTGGAAATGTGAAAACTAGAAATCTCTAAAGTAGAAATCCCTAAACTTTAAATCTCTACACTAGAAATCTCAAAGTTCGAAATTTGAAAACTAGAAATCTCTAAACTAAAGACTTCTACACTAAAAATTACCAATCTAGGAATCCCCCTGTTTCATTCCCAAAGAAACGTTTTTCCGCCACTTCAATAGATCAGATCAAGACCCCGACTAATTTACACCCCCTCCCTCAACGATCATTTTCGAACGACACCAAGCATCCTTCCGCATCCACGGCGTGGATTATCATTTTTACAGCTCGCGGAGCAAGGTTTCAAAGATGGGATGCAGGGTAGTTCGAGAGGGGGTGAGGTGGCGGTCATTAAACCTGCCCGACACGGGGTTGCTGCGTAATCGCGAAAGCAGGGAAAGTATTTAGCTGGTTTGCAGGCACGAACAGAGGAGGCAGGCGGAATGAGAAAACGGGAGAAAAGTGACAGACTTTGCGAAGGGAGGATGTATATGTGTATGTGCGAGAGTGGGTGGCCGGCGGGAGGGGGCGGGGGGTGATAATTTGTTAGCATGCGCGCACCCCAAATGCGCGAAATCCCGTCGAAGTGCGGCTCGTGCGCATTGTTTCCTTGTTTGCCAGGTGTTTCGAGTACTTGGGCCGAGTGGGGGCCACGCCATTGTTACGAGAAGTCGTGCAACCGCTCGACAAAGCCGACGATCTAATGCTCTTTTATTGTGCATTGTGCTCGGGCCAAATCAAGGAACAGGGAGAGCACGCTAACCGAGGGATCTAACCGCTTCCGATGCGATAGGGTGAGAGATGATCGCAGCAAAGACTTTTATGGCAAGGCCCATCTATCCTATATACGCAAGCTTTTCTAGTGTTTACTCTGATACATCGATGGGCGAACCATTGAGAAATAAAAACCTAATCTCTTCTGCCTTTTTACCTCACTCAAACGTCATTGACGAAATATTTACGAAATTTGGGATAGCTCAACTGTTTTACAAAATATTATTGAAAATGGGAATATATTTAATTCGCAAGTTCTGAAATATCGCAAGTACCATAACTCTCAAGTAATGTATGATGCTAAAATAATTAGTCTCCATAGAAGAGCATAGGTAAATAATAATCCAATAAAAATAATGATGAAAGGAAAAGAATCTTAATCATTGCAAAATATGAAAATATCTTATAGTACTTACGTAGAATCTCCGCCATCATCCTTCGAATTGGCCTAAAATCTTCCCGAGAGTGGCGTTGTGAGCAGTTAGGTTTCATTCGCGGTGCAAAAAAAGAGTCATCTCTTCCAAAAGAAGTTTATTCTGTTCCAACATTCTTAAAGTGAAAATTCAATTCGAGCGGTTCCGTTTCAATGTACTGCGACCCATCTTCGCCAGGAGAGATTGACAATATGCACGGGACGCGTGTCACAGTAAAAATTACATATTCCACAATCATAGGACACTTAAATCTCTACGCTGAGGGGACATCTTATCGATAACAGGGAGGCGAATTGTCGTAGACATTGTAAACATTGCAGCACTCTCCATGCATTTACCCATTATCTGTACGTCTTCCGTCCCCCTTTCTTCTCCTTCGTATTACTGGACTTTGCGGAGTTAAGGACGTAGTCGAAGTAATTATCAGAGACCCACGCTTACAGTGAAACCAAGCTATCTAGAATTTATTAAGTCGTTTCTGTGAAATGTTATTGTTTTTATCACTCATCCGACGATGACGATGCTTCGTTAATAACGATTCCTGAAAGTGTCTTCAGTGGGCACAAATGCCAATATTGTTTTGAGTCTGAACAAAGATAATTTGATTCCCTAAAATCGTCGCTTTAGTGTTCGAATTTTTAGTAAGATATTTTGTATAATATTTAAATGAAATTCGTCTCTTCGTAGTTGGTAATTGTATTTGTATTGGGTCTGTGTATTATTGTCAGTGTAATTCTGACTAATTTACAACGCAATTGGGGATACATATATAAATAATAATAAGTAACTTGTCGCAAAAGCGTTAAGTACATCCGCCGCGAGATATCAATGCGCGTACTCTATACACGAATAACTTAAGCTAGGAGCAAACGCAACTTACGATTAGTGGCAAAGGAACGAAAAGCCAAAATAAATGGAGTAATATGGTATCTTGACTAGATTTCGTTCTCTTTATAGGTAAAAGGTTTCATAGTCTAGTTGGACTGGCCTTCATCCCTCTCCTTCATCCGTTTCGCATCCTCGAAGGGGAAAAATAATCGAATCTGCGTCGTCCTCGATACGATACAGTGCAACGTGAACAAAGATCTTTCCAGTCAAAAACGTATAAAAGTCGACTTTTGATTCCTCAACGTCTCAAACAGTAACTATTAAATGAGATCCTCAATGACTAGAGTTATCGGGGGTGAAATTGTCCAAGACTTTTGGGTGTAAATCGTGGTCTGTTACTTAAGAATCTCGACGAACCGTATTAATAAGTTAATCATTTTTAATTAATCAGTTGACCTGTTGAAGTGACTAAAGTGAGAACTTTGAATCTTGACTCGGGATTACTCATGGGATAAAGTGGAATAAAGATAGACATGAATTTTGTTCTAGGACTGCTATAGTCAGGGCAATAAATACTGGCCACTCGAGGCCACTGGACACTTATTCCCACCTGTTCACTTAGCCTCACCTTTGTTTGTCAGGCAAGAAATTTCTTAGAACAGACTACATCTTTTCTCCTGACTGTAACAGACCATGTATTAAATGGATTTGAAAAAGGGAAACTTTATATTGAGACAAGGGCAAGGAGGAACAGTTGAATATCCACAGACAACAGAAACAACTTCTATAATTTATACAGATAGCACCGAAGAACATAAAAGCACACGACTTGCATCCAAAAATTAGCAATAATTTCGACCCCGATAACCATCGGTAATCGTACACGTTCTTACATAAATATCCTAACCCCCCACCCCAAATATGACTAGCATCGTCGTATCAAACGAATGAAGCAGAAACGCGACGGCTATACTCGCTGGTACCGTGATTACGAATCGATAGTATGCGCCAGAGGTTATGGTAAACGAGTGTCATATAAACTGCCCGCCTCTGAATTAATTTCACGCTAACACCGATAACATTATGTACAAATTTATTAAAACAATGATCGATCGATGATCGTATCCCTCGCGCGAGATACTTTGATCAACGATCTCTCGATTCTGAACGAAGACAGGGGGTCGCGACACGTTCGACTACCCGATGCACGCTCGCAGTACGATGCTTTCCATGAATAAAATGATCGATGATGGAACCCTTGGTGGTCCTAAACCGAGGAAAACTGGCGATGTGTAAATTGCCTGTCGTGTGCACGGCGAGTATTGGCGGATCCAGCTGTCAGGACTGGCTGGTATAGGCTACTGGATCGATCGATGAGCACCGAGATAACTTGGTGGCAGGGATACAGTGAAGTTGTAAAATTTAGCAAAGATTAAACATATTTAAAGACAATTGCATGAAGTGTAAGAATATGTGGCCTTGATCGAACCTTTTGAGTGGCGCAATCTTAAGTACTTTGGACACGTGCCGACATTAATAAATATTTGATTTTCTATGTTGTGTATTAAATATTCATTGGAGTATTACCAATGAATAGGAGAGACTTTCCCGATGAAAATGAGTACAAACACAGCTATGTTCAGACGAATTTTAATTATACATAATTCGAATCGTTTCAAAATTCGGTAAAAAAATGATACGTCATGTATAATTAAAAGTAGTCCGAATGTGGTGGAGTTTGTATTCTTTTTCATCGAGAAGATTTCGCCAACCCATTGATTATACTTTCACGAAGATCTAACGACGAATATAGAAATTGGAATTTTTATTAGTAAATAACTCATCAGAGAAACTCCTAATTTGTTTTGAAAGTAGACATTCGGGGACTCTCCAGGAATACTTCCGACGCTTTCCAGAAAATATCGACGTGAAAACACGCGGACGCCACTCAAAGTTCCAGACCCATTACCACCCCTTCTGAAATTACAAGTCCACCGCGTCTCTACCACTAGCTACGCCATATTAAACAGAAAAACGAAGCCACGTTCCACTTGATAAATGAGCCCGACGTCCCTCAGTTACAGATCCCCATCGACCGCCGAAAACTCTCGAAAATCTGCGCGCCCCGAGTCGTCTGATATCGCAATGTCCAAAACCGCGCGCGCCCCCCGGTGATCGACGGCTGATCAATTGAAGAAGTCGTCGTCGTCGAAGGGGTCGCTCTCCCTGACGAATATGTTGACCGACTCTGACTTCCTGATGTACTGGTCATTCCTCGACTTGTTGTTGTTGTTGTTATTGTTGCTACTGCCATACTTCCCCTGTCGACTGTGATTCTTGAGGGGCAACGTGGTGGAGCAGTGCTCGGGCACGTTGTCTTCTAGCTCGGATTTGAACGCAAACGCGTCGTCGTCGTATCTGAGATCGCCATTGAAGAACGAGTCACGGTCATTATCTTCGGAAACGAAACTGTCGGCGGTCGGATGGGCGTCCTTGCCATCGCAGGGCAGCTCCTCTGGCGTGGCCTTCAGATCGGAGGGTGGCCTTTGGCGGTCGGACGCGTCACTGGACGCGCTCGCCGTGGGTGTTAGATCATCCTCGAAGTAGCTGGACCTTTTGCTGTACTCCCTCTGGATCTCCTTCCTGGGCAGGTCCTTGGCGTACTTCTTGCTAGACGACGGGCTGGAAGGCGGTGGCTTCTGATCGCTAGCGTCGGAGCGGACACGCGGCTCTCCCGCAGCCAACGATTCCGCGGCGGAGAGTTCCACGTGCTCAACGCTCTGGGCAAAGTCATCCTCGAAAGGGCTCAGGGTCTTCGCGTGGGGTTGCCTCGGTTTGTGCCTGGGTATTCTCTTACGATGAAGGCTCTCGCTCTTAGTCTCAGGCCCTTCTGACCAGTAGGGCCTCTCTACCCAGCTGTCGTACTCCTGGTCGCTGCCCCAGTAACTTTCGCGACTCTTTGAGCGCTGGGTAGGACGTAGGTAGGGATCAGAGTCGTTGTCGCTGTATTCAGACCTGGAAGTGCCGAACTTGCCGCGCGTGTCCGCGTACATGTCCACATTCCGGCCCTCGTTGGCGCTGTTCGGCCTCTTGGGCCAGTGCCTCTTCCTGGCGGAGGGATTGTACCTAGGGGAGTCGTCGCCGGGTCGGTCGGAGCCGTAGTCCTCGTCCCAGGCGGGTGGATAGTCGTGGGGCCTCTCCCTGCCCTCTCTGTAGTAATAATAATCCCTGGGGATGCAGTCAGAATCGGGTGGGCCTGCCGTCCGCCTGCACAACATTCTCAGGTCCTCCTCCCACCGTCTCCTCTCGTACTTCCTCCTGGCCCACATGTCCTCTTCGCCGTAGCTCATGCTCTCTTGACTCCCGAAACGGTCCTCCTCGGACCACAGCGTCAGCTTCCTCTTCCTGTCGTCGTCGTAGAAGGGTTCGTGGGGCCAGTTCCAGCGTTGCGGCTGCGGCCTGCACTTCCAGTGCCCCTCGTACTGCTCCCCGTCATCCTTATACGGCATCTTCCGATGAGGATAACGCCTAGTCTCCTCCTCCCACTGGCTTTCGTCGTGCCAGGAGGACGGGTCACGCGGCCTGTGGCCAGGGTTCTTCAACCAAGCCGCTTCGCGAGACTTTTTCATCATCCTGTCACGAAAGCTCCTGTCCCTCTTGCTGCCAGGTCCTGGTCCTGTCTCGTCGTAAAACGACCTCTCACCGAAATTTGGCGCGTCGAAGCGAGGATGACGGCTGCACCAGAACCTACTATCCGCTCGTACCCGGCCGTTACTCTCCTCACTCTCCTCTTCGTCCTTCCACTCGTTGTCGCTATCGCCGGACGGTCGGTAACCGCTTCCTTTGAACGACGGCTCCTTGTGAAACTCCTTGCCGTCCGGGGACCAAGGTGAGGTACCGCTAATCGAAGGCGGACCTTCGCAAGGTGGCCTGTCAGGAACGAACAAGCCAGTGTCGAACTTCGCCCAGTTCGCGTCGTCCTTGCCGTCGTCTCTCTCCTGCTTCAGCTCCGTGAAGGGACAGAAGATATCCTCCGGGACCGCTGGTTTAGCACTCTTCGATTCATGCGCGCCAGTGCTCAGCATTTTAATCTCCTCGAAGATGTCCATCGTCTTCCTTTCCTCCTCCGTCTTCGCCTGCTTCTTTGGACTGGAGCCAGAGGGTGCGTCGGAGAACAGATTCAGCAGCTCCACCTCCGCGAAACCTTTGGGCTGCACGGATGGTTGCATTCCAGGGGACGCCTCAGGGGGGCTGGGTATCTCCTCCTCGGTCTGCTCAGCTAGCGGCTCTGGCTCGCCTATGATCTCCCGCAGGGCAGCATACTTGTCGCTAGATGTCGATACCGAGGGCTTCACCTCCGTCGCCTCCACTGCTAAAGTATCGCTCATCTCCTCAGTACCCTCTGCCGGTTTATCGTATTCTTCGCTGGTATCGTTGCTCCTTTCAGGTGCCTCGCTATCCTCCAGCTTCTCGTCCAGGTCCGCCGATTTCCTCTTCTCAGACTCATCGTCATCTTCGAAGGTAGCTTGGTTGGGCAAGAAGTCCGTCTCGGCCTCATCTTCCCTCGTCATGCTCTCAGAGTCAGTGAACGGGAAATGCTCTGCTGCCAAGCTTGATGATGGCTCGTTGGTCTCTTCAACGTTCAAATTTGAGGACGATTCCTCTTTCGATAAATCCTCGTTGCTTGGGGGAAGCTTCACCGTCAGGTGCACCAAGGCAGTCAACGTCTCCGGCTTGCTTTCGTCGGACGACTCTTGCTCCGGCCCAGGTGTTTCGGGTTTCTCGTCCATCGAAAAGCACGCGTCGTCCTCGACAGTGTCCGCCATCATGCCCTCTTCGTTCCTCTCCATCTGCTCCAACTCCAGCAATTCTCGAAACACGGCGTACTTGTCGTAGGTAGCTTCATGCTTCACCTCCTGCTCGCTGTTCGCCTTAACAAAGGCCTGAGCCTCTGCATACACACTCGATTGCCCTGTGCTCGTCACAGGCTGTTGCGTCGTTGACGTAACCTGCTCCTGCGCACCTGGGACTTGTTCCTCCGTGTCACTGACCGCAGCCAGTTCCTTGGTAGACAGCGTGGCCAGGCAGTCCGTCAGTTGCTGAAGCGTCAGGCTCGTCAGTTGCTGCACCGTCATCCCAAGGCTGTTAGCTAGTTCGTCCAGGTTCGAGGACGTCAGTTGGCTGAGAGTAATGTCCAGCGACGGTTTTGCCTTCTTCGTCGTGCTGGATGTACTAGTAGAGGTGAAGAACGTGGACAAGTTGGTGGTGGGCACCATCGAGCTGAAGGAATCCTCGAAGGTCGACGTAGTCATCGAACCAATCAAATCCGACTTGCTGGACAGGTGAATAGGCGGGGTGAAGTTGTCGTCGAAGTGGACCTTGGCGTCCTTCGATGGACTCTTGCTCCTGTCCTTGGGTACCACGGGCAGAGCGTGCTCCCGTTCAGGGAAGTCGTAGTGGAAGTAACCCTCCGTATGCGGCGGCCTTGGCGGGGGTTTCATAGCGCCCCTGGCCCCTTGCTTCTTCGGCGGTAGAGGGGGTGGGTTGATCAGGATGCTGGCCACCCCTCGCGGAGGGGGCTCGGGCACAAGCTCCAGCTCGGCGGAGGAAGTTGACAGTCGCGAGTTGGCATCCGAGGAGCAGGACTTCAGTGGAGACGCGGGTGATTCTGAGCTCGTGGAGAAATCTACAGGGAATGGCTTCTCCAGTGGCAGTCCTTTGTTGTTTGCCACGTCGATCTCGAAGTCCTTGCAACGCGTGGACATGATGGGACTCGAGATCAGCACCAACCCGTGTACAGCCTCCGCGGTATCTTTCACTCCAGGCGCAGGGACAGTCGGAACAGTGGGACCTTTCGGAGCTGAAGAGTCCTCTGGCGGCAGGGATACCGACAATGGCTGATGGTGAGCTGACTTCCCCGCAATGTTTGCCGCTCGCGATGAATCCGACTGTGGGGTGGCCGGCTGGGCCGATTCGTTCTCGTCGAAACGATCGAAGTTAGCGAAGTTGCTGTCCTCGAAGTGGTTATCGCTGGACATCAAATCGTTTCGGGCGTGGCTGGCCGACTCCAGGGAATCAGAGACGGTGGTGAAGTTGGTTGGGAACGTGTCCGCCGAGCTGGTGGACACCAGGTCCTTCAACACCTTCTTTGGGGGCTTCTTCAGGTGCTGGAAGAAATCCTTCTTGTCCACGTATGGTTTTATCAAGCCTGTCCCCAGGGGGTCCAACTCCGTGAAGACGTCTATCTGGGGGCTCATGGCTTGCATCTGCAACGAATTAGAGGAAACAGGACAGCCTATTCAGCTTCTCTGTCTATCGAATCTATACACGTGTGTTTGTCAATCTAAATAAGTAGGTTGATTTAAATTATATCTGTATTAATAACTCGGGGATCAAAAAAAGTTTCCCAAAATGGGGTAGACTTCAATATGAAGGTTATGCATACATACTTCCTTCGCTGCATCTGGAATAGTCATGAGTTAAGTACGGGCACCTCTTCCGCCTTCTTTTTACTAATTAACTATGTATACTTCAAATATTTAAGACTAAAAGAATGTTATTTAGCTTTCAAAACCACTCGTTCTAAGGCTACACCCTAAGTCACTTATAGTCTTAACAAAATCAAGTGGCCATTCAAGGTTGGGCCTATCCCCACCATATAGTTCATCTACCCCCTCCTTTCAATCTACCCGTCACGTCTTTTGTGGTATGAAGAGGGGAAAGTGCTATTCAACAGCCACAGTTGATTTTATTCCGTGTATAGCAATGAATGTCGAAGTACTACGATACTAACCTCTTCCAGTTCCTTCTTTACCGGTGTATTCTTGGGCGAACTCGCAGCTTCGCTCTCGCTGAAGAGATTATCCGCGTCTTTATCGAACCACTGTATGGAGCTTTGAAGTGGGGGTGTTTTGCTCGTCAAATTCGCCGCTGGGCTCGATGTGACCGACGACTGAGGGCCTGGTACCGTTTGCTGCCGCTCCAAATGGCCCCTTTTGGACCCTGATGGCGGTGGCGGTAGAATAGGTCGAACAGTGTCCTTCAGCTGTAATTTTAGTTGTAATTAGAGACTTTAAAGTACGTTCAGAAGAAGCTTAGATATTTAAGGTTTCTTAAATTCTACGTACTTTCATGTTCGCAAACGAATCGCCGAATGGATCGGTTTCGACAAGCTCGTCGGTGGATGGCGCCTGACTTTCAGGGGTGATCTTCTCCATGTGGTGAATTCCCTGCTGCAGAGAATTTAGTTCGAATTGTAGGTCTAGTAAATCGGCTATTACGCCACTTTGAGACTCGTTTCGTTTGTCAGCTGGTTTGTCTACCTCCGAGTTTGTGGTTTTTCCTCGATGGAGCGACGAGTCGGTTCCTCCTGCACCCTGTTAGGAAACATGTCTGACCGTTCATTTGTGCTTCGTGGTAAACGAAGTGATGAATAAATTAATCGATTTTTGGAGGTATCATTAGTATATATTGCAGTAATTTACTTTGGTATCGGGGCTAGGCTCGACGAAGCCTAGGTGAAACTTAATCACGCTTATCGCGTTCTGCTCCAAGTGCTGCTTCGTCAGCTCGATCTCCTTCTTTTTCAATTCGAACACCACTTGAAACAGGTCTCTCATCGCGATCACCACCTGCACAACAATGAAAAACAGGCATGCAATCGTAAAATAATTTTAACCTATGACATTAAATGGGATATTTGATATTATTGGGCTACTTTCTGATGAAAATTTGAAGGAGGCACGTGGATTTGAAGATTCAACAAAATTCATTCCAAGCCATTTTCAAAATAATGCACGTGTTAATGATAATAGAGGGATATGTGTTTGGTTTCAGCTGTGTCTGACCATAGGCTGACCATAATCACTTGAATCCACATTCTACTATCCCTGTCTTTCACCCAAATCGCGTAAATATTCTAGTCTTATTCTACTTACTTCCCCGTAACTTTCACCTGCACACTACTTCCACAATAATTATTTCAAAAGAAACATACTGCAGATAACTCAATCACGAAAAACTACAAATTAATTCCTTTAAAACTCTTATTTTTCACTTTCGCAGGAGAGGTATAAATTGTTATATCAGCAAATAATTTTGAACTTTTCAGTCTTTTTCAAAAAACTAAATTCTCCAAAATATCTTTACATGTATCCAAATTTTATCAACTAAGCCACACAGTCAATCTATAATCCACACAAATATTTTTCCACAAATTTTATGTTTCCTATAATCTTGTTTGTATTAAAAAAAATGATGGAATGAAGTATGTATATCAGAAAAGTGGGAACGAAAGGGAGGTGAACTCCAAGAAATTCTGATCCCTTTGAACGAGCACGAAGGGAAACGCGTGTAATCGAACAACAATCTCCCGCGGTTTATCGTTGGGAGCAGTAGGCCGAATCGTATAATGCAATTATTTACATGCCCCCTCCCGCCGCTCACGGAATTACCGAGTGCTACCGAGGTCGATATTGCTTCTCCGCATTGGGCAAATATCATTTTAGGCCCCCCTCGCTTCGCTAAAGCGAATCGTTCCCGACGAATGACACGCTTCGTCCGCGTTTACAAAAGTTTATTCTCGCACAAGTGGACCTCCTATCGGATTAAAGCACGAAGGCCAGCATCGTTTCTCAAAGATGCGGTTAAAAAACCTTTTCCTTTTCCCTTTCGTATTTTAAATCGTTGCACAGTGCCGTTCGTCGCGCTGACTAGCAAATTTGCGATTATTAAAATTTTGAATATTCGTATTCCAAGTTTAAATTTGTTGAATGTCGAGAATTTTGAGTTCCTATGAGTTATGTATCACCCAGAAGACTTCTTCTTTAGGAAGAATTTAGGAATCATTGCAAAAGGAGTTTGTAAAAAATAATTATCAGACTATACTCGAATTAGTATTGAGCTTTCCAACTCGCAGATATAAATCTTACTTGGCTCGCTGCTTTATCCGTCTTGATGCCAAAGAAACGGTGCCCAGTGTCTGGAGATCCGAAAATGTATCCAAACGCTCTGGAATCGCTCATGTCCTGAGCGATGAACGATATCTTATGTACAGGATGGTGATACAGGCAGTCCTAGAAAAGATGTCCCAATCCTTTCATCAGAATTTTCTTCAACGATATATAATATTGGATCAATAATAAACAGTGGTATACTTCCACGACGTTCTCTCCGACCAAACGGCATGCAAAAGAAAGGAAGATTGTAAAGGTGTGTTGAGAACTTTTACCCCAGACTTCTCGTCCCGTAACCGTAGTCCATCGATGCTGACCTGGACGGAGATTCGTTGTTTGTGTTCACCAGCAGCCCGAATCGCCATCTTCAGATCGGCCAAAGCTGCTTGGCACATCCTGTCCCCCCGTGCTTCCGATACTTCCAATATGCCAATCAGCTTCGCCTTGAACGACACACCCTCCCCAAGAAATCGGGACGGTTCGTTCTTGACTGCAGAAACGCAATTCAAACGAGCCCCGTTAAAATCACCGATTCCCAAAACCACACAGACGTATTCCCACGCACAACTTCGATACACCATGCTTTCATCCCAAAGTGACAATCACCCATTTCGATGAAGCTTATTTAAAAAGTAACTCGTAGAAAAATATTTCACACTCCTCAAAATTAAAGCGTTGCATATTTTTATGGTAACTACTTGCTACGCAATTTTCATCGTTTGTTATAAAAATTTGCAACACCCAAACCTAAAGGGCAGGTTCACCCCTTCGACGTGGACGTTGGATACATAAAAACATTCGTGTCAAATATTTTTGTGAGCACTACTTTTAACGTAGGCTTGGTCACAATGTGCCATTGGTACTTTAGGACGTTTCCCTCGCATTGATTGCTTCAGAAGTAGTAACAGCAGTGTTAATAATAGAAACGATAGTGGTACTAGTGTTACAGTTGGAATGAAATTAACTGGGCATTGAGGGCCATTGTGAGGCCCCTTCCATTTCGTCGCTTGTCTTTGCATAGGGGTAGTTCGCAATCGGAGGTGCGACACTAAGATACTAGGGTATAATAAGAATTCTAAACTAGTGGTAATGAAAGTGTCATTGTCCTTAACAATAATTGTGGAGGATATAATGAGGAATGTCGGCAAATTTTTCATTCCAATATGCACCCCTAACCACCAACTGGCCCTCAAGTTTCTAAAACGACGGGGATTGCAGACTCCAGAAGAATGGTTCCGAAGAGCCACCATGCAGATTGAATCGCGCCGGCGTGCAATAAAGAAACGCGAAAATCTGTCGCGGTAGATGCTCGTTTTAATGTCCCCGCGTGCGGTCTTATTCAATCCCAGCACGAGGTAGAATCGCTGAAACGCGATGCTATTGAATTATCGAATAACCGAAGCAGCAGGGGGTTCAAAGTGATCCGGCGCCGATAGCCTCGAAACCTTTTCAGCTGATATCGATCGGCCGTACGATCAATTTGCCTGGTGAAAACGTGAAATGAGAATCCCGTCGAGCGTCCTCGAGATAAGCAATTTATCCCACTTGCTCGTCGCCCCCGTAACACAATTCCTTGCCGGTTAAAAGATTCGAGGATCAAAACGAGCCAAATCAATCCGCCGGCATTATTCCGTGAAAGATCTACTCCGACCGGCAATAATTGTGTAATTCCTCGCGCTCGCCACGGCTGCCTTTCCACGTCGGGAACCTCTCCCCGTCTGGAGCTGTTTCTTTCTGCACACTTCCCCCGCCGGCTGCCCCTCGGCGACTTTAATAGTCACCACCGCTGTCGGCACATTTGTTTGAACGTACTCGTGCGCCTCGAGTGGAGAACGCCAACTGTCGATACTTGAGACTCTATCCGGATAACCAATTCGTGCCCTTCCATTTTTTTTCTCTCTCTCTCTCTCTCATCCTCCCCTCCGCCGTGCACAGTCACCTTTGAACAGCCAGCTTTCTCCATTCGCACAATCATCCCTGATTTCAGCGAGGCACACGCGGCTTCGGGTTGCCCCTGCGCTGTCACAACAGTCGCTTCTACGTCGAGGATCTCTACGTAAGACAATGGGTCAATAAAATACGGCAGGGCCCGTGCCACGAGGAGGATTACAGGCGTAACTCCTTCGAGTAGCCTAACGAACGTACGGGGTACCTCGTCTTAATCTGTAAATGGAGATGCATGGACGATGGAAAGTTTGAAATGTAAACAGCAGCGGGGTGCCTCTGTAGATGACTGTGGCTCGGTGAAGAGATTACTCGGGCTAGATTAGCGACACTAATACGATAATAGATGGAGTATTAGAGTTACATATACACATCGCATCCCCAAAACTGTAAAATCGAGAGGAGAGTATGAAATTCAAAAGAAGAGTATAATTAAATTTGAGAAAGATAAATGACGATGTTGGAAGAAAAACGTTTTCCCTTTATCCATCGTGTAGAACGTAGTTTGAATTGCGCGGCGGAGCGCGCAGAAGAATTTGAATCGAGAAAGTCCGTTACAATAACCGGTTCAAATTCCACGAAGTGGCTGGTGCCTCCCTCTAGCGGCGCAACTGCCATACACGCGCGGCGTACTGCATTGCCGCGGTCGGTCACGTCGCATTGCACCGAGAGCTCGCGCGCAAAACGGAAATGACAGTGGCGTCCCCGATTGAGGCCCCAGTTTCCCACAATACTCTTTAGATCGCAACAGCCCACACGTCCGTGCCGTAGATCGTACCGTATCGGATTATCCCGTTGGATTCGAATCGAGCGACCGACGTCTTTCCTCCCTCTCGCGGGAAGGGAAGCCATATCCCGGAGCTGCCCCCTTTCACCGTTCCGCGAGGGTGATGTCACAGCGTCGCACAACCCGTGAAATCGCTGGGAAAATTCGCGGGCCTGGCATCCGTCTCCGAAAAGAAAACCCGTACGACGCCGCACACCTCGATTCGAATCTCAACGTTATCACCAAAGTCACCAGGGCGACGCCGGCCAATGGGCACGTCTTATTCACGTCCCCCTTGCCGCCTCCGTTTCCTCGCGCTCCACTGGAATCGTAACGGGGGTGGTTTTTTCTTACTCACACTTGCACGGACTGTTTTTCTTCCGTAAGGTCTGCATCGATAGTCCCGTGTAGGCGACGAGAGAGTATCGGACAGAGGAGAGGAGAAAGTTACCGATCTTCTCTCTCGGCGCACCCTCGGCCACCGCACAATCGTGGACAGAATTCCCTCAACACAGACACATGTCGCTCGCGCTCGCCTCTTCCTCTCCCTTTTCCACCTTCACCGTCGGCCAACCCTACGCCACTATCTCACTCTTCCCCCTATGCCTCTCGCTTCTCTCCCTCCCCTCGCTCCGTCTCACTCTCTCTCTCTCTCTTCCCGGCTGTCTCTCCCACTCCCGCAGGCCCCGTCTCCCTCCGCGCGCGAGCCAACGCGTGCCGAACGGTGTCCAGCCCGTCGGTTCTACCCCGCTACTCCCTCTGCGTCCCTCGATTCCCGTATTTCCACGGATGCACGAGATCGCGGGGGTTTCACGCACGGCTGCTGCTCGTCGTCTCGCGGACACGGCTCTCGTGGACGAGCAGGAGGGCAAGGTGATCGCGGTCGCACGCTACCGAGCTCGGCTTGTCGCGACACAGCCGCGTGGCGTGAAAATACGAAGGAAGCGACGGCCGCCACTGCCGGCACGGGTCACCCATGTTAGCCTCTCTTATTGATCAATAATATACCATCTAGTACGTGGCGTCGTCGCTCCGTGGGGCCGCGGAGGCCATTTCCCGCCTTCGCGCCTGCTTCCCTCGCCGGCAGATCTTCCCTGTCGTACCTGCCGGGCAAGGCAGCTGTCTCTCGGGGACCTAGAGATCTACATTGGGATCGCCCGCCTCGCTGCGAGACGGAGGTTGCTCGAATAGAGGCGAAATTATTCTGCAATTCGGTTATCGACTGGGCCGAAGTAATGCCGAACCGCTGGCTTCCAGTTGTTTGTAAGTGGCGGACTGTTGCGTGGGGGCGCGATTGCCAGCGGCTCCGTGGCGTTACTGTTGCCTACGCTGAAACCCGTTCCCACCCTTAACGCTAGTTTCGCGGATCACCATAGCAGAGATAGGGAAGAGGTTGATAGCTTCTGGAAAGTTAAAGTATCCCGTGGGGCATCGGGGATGTTCGTTTTTTGGTTTCACTTTTTAAGGGCTGCTTTCTTGGGGACGTTACGTAGCCTATGAGCTCGGTGGTGTTGAACTGGACGTATGATGTCGTGCGTAAGAATTAATTGTTTGATTAAAACTTCGTCAGTAATTGGTTTGCTTTTGTTTGTAGAAACGGTAAAATTGATTTGTTTGAGATGAAACTTGTGGAGGTAAGGTAATATATTGGAGTATTTTTTTAACGAAAGGGAAAGGGAGAAATGCATTAGCTGAAATTTAATTGTATAATTTGTATCGAAACCCTTTTACGTGGTGATGTTCAACGAAGAAAATTTTATTGCGCCAGTATTGAAGAATATAGGATTATTTATTCGGGGGTAAATCATAGATAACGGTTAGATCGGATAAGGGTGACTTTCTATACAGCTGTAGTTACTCTTCTATGCCGGGAGATGGAGCTTCTGCTGTTTGCGCGCGAGAAATGAATATCCCCACTAATGAACGCGGCAGAAAATTTAAATTCTAATTAACACCAGTTGAAGTAAACCATACTATTGGAGTAGGGCTTACAATTATTAATAAAAAATTATGAATTAAAGAGGTGCGAAAAGAAATCTTGAAACTTTGGAAATATAATTTATTTTGTTTTTAAAACTGTTGAATCTTGATAAATTGTACTATATTCCGCATTTTAATCCTGCGTCGGATTATTAAGTAGAAGATTGCAATGAAATATTTAGCTTCTTTGTTACGTAACATAAATGTGCCTTGAAGAAGATAGCAATGACAACAGGGAAGCATTGTTTTATGCCTCTACTAATTACTATCTTTAAAAACGCGATTTGTAATTTTTACTTAATCAACGAGCACGTTGCATGAATTCTATTTGAATCCCATTTCAATATTCGCGACAGTTTCGAACAGTATTGACTATTACTTAACGATCTTAGCGCCGCATAAAGATTTTTACTGCAACTTATTTACAATCCTCAAGCACAAGATTAAGTAAGCGTAAGGGCAATATCTTGTAAATATGATATACACATACATGCGCGCAAGATATGATATCTAACATCTGACTTTGCAGAATTGTCAACCTAAAACTCTGATATCCTCTACGAAAGTACAGACCAACGTCTGCAACAGTGTTCTATCATTTGTTTAACTTTGTCCTCTACCTACCTGCAAAATGAACACGCTGGAGTACATAATTTATTAAAAAAAATAATAATTTAATAGCGACAGGAAAAAAGGCATACACACATAACACTTTCAGTGTCAATCAAAAGTTGTAGATCCGGACAAGGAGCATCTTTTATGTTCTATTACTTTTTCTCCTGCGACAAACAGTTTTCGAAAAAAGTCCGAAAAACTATAAAAAAAAACTTTTTTCCCTCTTTTGAAAGTTCCAATGCTTCTAGTAACCTCACCAGGTTACTTGAAGAATTTATTCACATTTACCAAAGCGAGCCATGTCTGTGGCTAGTCAAGTCCGAGGAAAAGTGATGCTGCATACCACAGATTGCCGGAAAAAAATCGATGAAATCGATTAAAATCGAGTAAAAGAAATAAATATCTTAAGAGCAAATCATAGGAAAGAAATTAAATAAATTCAAGAATCTCAGCGCTCAGGGTCGCATGCGGAACAAATTTATGAAAGGACTCTGTGGTACATAAGTACTTTAAATAATATAAATTGAATTTCGACCGCAAAAATAATTCTAATTAAAGGAGAAATGATTTCGGCGCACTGGTTCGTTCTATTTATAATAGACCGAACCAGTGCGCCGAAATCATTTCTCGTTTAATTAGAATAAGTACCTATTACCACTTACTTGATTTTTTAACAGACCAAAATACTCTTAGAACTAAAACGAAAAAAAATAAAGCTAGCACATCTGTCCAAGTATATGTACTTGTTCCGTGTAGGAGGCTATAAAAGCCGTGTACTTGCTCAATAAATTTGTACAAGTATATCCCTCAAGTATTGTAGCGTCTTGTGTTAATAGTTACTAGAGTTTCCTAGAGTTTTCTTCACTAAACTATACGTTATTAAGCAGTGTAACACTTTTTATAAAATAATAATTGGTTGGCAAGGAAGGATTAATTAAAACCGAAGTGTATTTGTTAGTTTGTACACAGTTTCATATCAATTCATTATTTATTAAGAAATGTTAATTTGAAGTACGGTAATTGAGTTTATCGTAAGTAAATAAATAACTATTTAGAATTGGCACTATGACAGCCAAAGTGTGCAGTCACGTATGTAGCCGGCTTAAGGGGATATTCTAGAATCTAGTAGAAGGCGCGAAAACTTCAAAGGGCAAATCTGATGTCATAAAATAATTGGCAGGTTCCATCAATACCTAAGTAGTATCGTTACTTTCTTTACAAATTTCTCTTACAATCATTTGTAAAACAAAGTTCAATTTTGTATTGTAATTTCGGAGTTCTCCCTCCCCTCAAACCTCGTGTCGATCAGCCACTAGAAACATTCAGAAGAATATCCTTAGTAAGTTCTGTAAAATAATTTTTTTATGTATTAACATTGTACGACGCAATAGAAATCTTTTTTAAGTGTAAGTAGACTTTTTCTGCAACTTTCTTCAATTAAATTGGTGCAGCATATGTATTAATCATGAAAAGGATTTTCATTTAGGAGAAATTGGCTGCGCAATATTCACGCGATTTGGAGAGAAACAATGTAACAAGTAGATATGTTACACGGTCGGAATCCGAGACCAAAACACGCGGTCCGTTCAGAGCTCTAAGAAAGCGATAGGTATATACTCGTATCACGTGTTCCGAAGGATGAAAACAAACTCAGTCAGTTTCACGTTCAAAAAGGCGTTAAGAATTTTTTTTTTAAAACAAATCTCGTTCTTTATGCTCAGTTCACGTTAGCTTCTCCTTAGATCCTATGCATTTTTCTGTCCCAACACATCGGTCTCTTTATTTTTCGTATTGTTATATTCCTTAAAAAGTCAAGTTTGATTTAGTTACTTTATTCAAATATGAATGAAAAAGTAACCCCAAAAAATTCGTCCAATTTTTAAAAAAAAATACTATTTTTTAATATTAAAAACCACCTATAAATTACTTTATGACATAAAAAATGTTTATTTACAGGAACAACTTGTATCTGAATAATCTAAAGCTAGATCGCCAAAATCGCCCACCGTGCGTTTTTAAATGTTGAAAACACGTTCGGGGTGCGTGGTGGGGATGGCCGTACGCGATTGGTCGGCGCATCGTGGCTGGTTTGGAAGTCACGCACGAGCCTCGTAGTCCGCGGAGAGCCGCCGCAACTTGAGGTTGTGAGGTAGTCTCTCGTAGCGTACGCCAGTGTAAGAGATAGACGAGGCCTCAAGTGAATCCACCGGATCGCTTCATATCGTTTCTACCGATCGTGCCTTCAACTTGTCAGCCAGACTTATCTATTACCCAACAGATGCACGCACACCATGACATCCCGTGAATACCTGGTCGTAACGTTAACGATAATCCTGGGAACTCTGGCGATTAACACCGACGCCAGAACGTGGGGTAAGTGAATCGCAAAAACTCTCTAACGTGCGCAACAAAATCACGACGCGTATCAAAGCACCGTAGAAAATCCGAGAAACTAGCGGCGCGGCCACGAGGTCGTGTCGATACTACCGCTTTGCGGGTCGCGCTTAAGCCCCGCTCTCCATTCACGCGACTCCGGCCGTCACGTACGCCACTTTTCCTCTGCCTTCTCCGTCCGGCAGAGAAAGACGAAACACGGCCGAAAGGTGAATGAAACCGACTTTTCAGCCGTGCTTAGACCCATCGTCTAACTATCACGGTGCCGTGGATGCGATAGCTAGGCGAAACGGCACTTGCCCTTATACCTGTTTACGTAATGAATGTCAAGCTGTCGGCGCGACGTGCTCTGTGCAATACGCGTGCCGCATAAATCCTGAATTCGAAGGCAATGGTAAATAGAGATCGAAGATGTATATAGTCGATCAATCGAAAGGGGTCCTGGTCGCTTAGTTCCTCCGTCACTTAGCAGACACGAAAACATTGGGAACCGTTGACAGACGGTGAATTTTTAAGTCATGAATGTCGCGATCTGCCGCGCGTAACGCGATAATGAGTGGCGCGGGTGATACTCGGCTGGCTGTCGCTTTATATATTTTTCGTTTTTTGCTAAGTATAAGGATAAACGTTCTTGTCATTCGTTTTAAGTGGCCTTTCCGTATCGTCGAATTATGTCACACGATTCTTGACGAAGTTTAACTGTTTCGTGACTTTTTGCTTGACACGTAGCCTGACAAGCATGTGCTCGGGTAAAGAAAGCGCCATGCTGTGCGCCGATTATGCGTGCACTGGGTAATTAGTAGCTCGAGGAGGTGCGAAAAATAGGTTACGCAACGTGCAAAGGAGGGGGGAGTTTTATTGCAACGCGTGACGTTTGCGAGTTTCTGATAGTGTGGGGTGAAACTGCGTAGTTTTTAATGATTTTGAATATTGTTATTCGCAGGGGGGCTGAATTCTAAATCGAGAGATAGTAGAAATCATGATTGAATATTATGTATGATAATATTGAAGTCTACATATTTGTTGTCAATATAATGTATTACTTAATCGAAATTTTGTTTGTTTAATTTGTTTAATACAGCTTCGGCGTATTATATTACGCAGCTCGGAAAGTTCGTAGAGTTTCTGACAGCTTTTCAACAGACACGACTCAAGAAGTTTTGATTTAACTTTCAGCGGCGTTCGAAAAATATTACTAATGGGTGGTACTCGGTTTACCATTTTGACTATTAAAAAAATAGTTACAATTTTCAACGTTACGGGTGATATGAGTCTGTTAATTGCTGTTTCTGGTCCACTCGAACGCTGGAAAAATTTAAATTGACTCGGGCGCTGACTGTGGCACCCATGAAATTCGCGCGCTTGTTAATTGGACGTATTTTCGCGTTATTGACCCATTCCCGTTGAGTGACCTTTTCAAAGGAACAGTAATAAGGCAAGATTAAAACTGTTTTAATCGGTACACCTATCTATCTGTATATCAATGAAACCATAATTTATTAAAACGGTAAATTTAAAAGTGTATAGTTATTGACGCGTTGTATTACCATAATCAGATAAGATTACAGAATTCAAATACGCGCGGAGGAAAAACTCGCTGTTTTTCAAATTTTCATGTTCAAATAATCTTACCTATATGACCCGTCTATCGCAAACAAGGGTGACAAAAACATTTTGCGTACATTCTGCAATTGGCATTGTGGTGTACAATATGAAATGGAAATCATTAAGCAAATCGCGAAGAGTATTGCTACACATTCGCCCAGAAAACGGTGGAAATTGGAATAATAAGGTGGAAGATGAGTCAGCTTTTGCATATCATACTTCATTTTCTTCGTTAATCTTTCTTTAGCCTTCGTCACGCATCCTATTGTCATTCAATGGAATTTAATGTAAAAAAATAAATATTTAAATGTTTACTAGCATTCTTCTATATGCATAATAAACTTTTGTGAATCGTACTAATAATAGCAGTGGTACCATTAAACATTGTTAGTGGTGCTATTGATGACAATATTATTAATAACAATCAGAACTAGAGTACAAAAATATATTCAAATTCTTCTCGAGCTTCTTTAAACTTTATCGACTTATTTAAATTCTTGTTAATATTCCTCAAATTCTTTTTATACTTTTCCAGAGATTTTCAACTCTCAAATTATTCAATTTTTTTAAGGCATCCAATACTTTTCAAGATTTATTCACTAGTTTTTTAATTTCTTTTCGACATACCTATCTAAACGTTCTCGCGGTATCGAAATCATATCAAATTACACGAAACGCAAGAGTTCTCTATCGCGAGTTGAGTCGGCACGCGGCTCGTTGCGAAAACAATAACAATTTATTCCGTACCAACTCGTTGCGCATTTACGCCAGTCCTCCTGGCCAGGTCAACCTGTGGGAAAGAAAAATTCGATGATCTTCGACTTTGGATTCGATTTATTGACGCCCCGATAGTGATAACTTTCAATCCTTCGGAAGTTTTTTCCCCCAAATTCCTATTCATATTTTCCTTGTTTACGATTCGAACTGTAGGCGGCGTAGTAACTCGCCTTATGTAATTCCGATTTTCTTTCATAATTCCAACGCTGCCTTGCTATCACGCACTTTTTAATATCCTCCGCTTGTGTTCGCAAATAGTATCATGTAAACCAAAACTTTGGAATTAACTGCTCTTTTCGTCAGAGTTGGGCATTAGTCGACTAAATTTTTATTCGTTATTCCCGAATAACTTCATTTTATTCGAAATTTTTATTCGACTAATCTTGGAATAAAAATTTAGTCGAATAATGCCCAACTCTGCTTTTGGTATATACGTTTTTTTTTTTTTCAAACTTTAATTTGAACATTTATTCCTTTCCGGGAAAGTTGAAACAACTTTGGTTTCGGCACATTTCTACAGGCCTTAAAAAAACGATCGTCTTTTTGCACACGTTGCAGTAACATTATATCGCAGTCTATCAGCTTTCACTGACGAATCTTAACTGCCAGCTGTATTGTATTTCTTCCGAGCTAATCTAAGAATGCAGCACAATATTTGAAGTTGAAGTTGGCGGTGTCGAATGGTTTGTTCAGTCTCCGCCGAAAAATTTAATTCTTTCACCGTTTAGTACGTAATAAGTCTGAATTCATATTGTAAGTAGGCAGAGTATAGACGAATAAATGCAAGAAGTGTTCTTTTTTCAAAAGAAAGAGACACCACCTTCTTTTACTACACTGTGTAGGAAATATTAGATAATACTGTAAAAGTCTACTTATTGCCTAGCTCATGGTACGATCATGTAATACAAGATAAGAATCGGTGGGTGATATATATTTAATCAGTTCTTCCACATTGTATTTACTTTTCAAGATTGCTAATGGTGACTAGGTATCGTAGTTTTTGCTTATCACTTATTACTGCTAATCGATATCCCCAACAGTTTGCGAAGTGGTGCAAATTTTTTTTCGAATAACGATTTTACTCGACGATAACTTATTCGTTATTCAAAACAGTCCAATAAAAAATAAATGAGACGAATAAGTGGCGTGAAGCCGAGGGGAACTCTTCTCGAGATACATAGTGACCTGTCATTGACAACAGAAGTGTTTATGGCCGGTCTGATTGTTATTAGGAGTGCAGCAACAATTTATATTCGACAACGAGAACGATAATTCCAATAGTTTTTTAATTAATATTTTACAGGTTAAATACTAAAACCGTTGAAATGCCTTATCAGTAGATATCTATCATAATGTCAAACGTTATTATACGTAGTAACAAAGTAAAAGTTAAATTGAAAGAAGCTTGTGCGTACCGGACGAATATTCTATTTCCATTTTCTTTACATCTACATTTGTCGGAAATGATAAATTCTGTAATGGGAAAAGTCAGAAACTAACAATCCTCGACACCTCGTCCAGTGATGACCGCTATAATCGTCGTTTAACACAAAACATTGTGTATCAGAATGCATTGCCCGTTTAGAGTCCTACTTTTATTAAAGAAAAATTTATTCGATATTTTATTCGAAGCAAAGCGTACATATTCAAGGGGCACTCAACTCTGCCCCTCAGATTGCAACTCTGTGGAATTCGTTTTTTTTTTTTGCGAGCGGTTAACAACCAAATGCGATAAGAAACTCATTCACGGATGAAAATTGAAGTTCTCCTATTTTTGTTTTACCATTATAAAAATATGTACTATTATAACACTGGTGACATTATTCCCACGAAAATGATATCAAATAAGACTTCACTCATACTATTTTTAAGGGAGCATTCTACTTTAAACCGCCGAAAAAGAAGCTATTTGTAAAGATTTCTTTTTCACTAAATACAACATATAATGAAATAATTTTTTTATAATGTATGAGTAGCTTAATAAATACCGAAAAGATTTATTTCATTATATGTTGTATTTACCCAGAAAAAAATCTTTACGAGTAGTTTAAATTTTCGGCCAAACAATGACCCCTCAATAAATTTATATTTCAAGGCTATCGCACATTTTGGCGAAGCGCGGCGAAGCGAATCGAAGAAATTAATGATAATTAATTAATTGTCGCTGCGCTTGGGTCAATTGTTTACAAACTTTTCTCTTCCTATCGCTTCGCCGAAATCCGCGACGGTTTTAATATCGTCTGCGATACCGAATGCGTTATATACCGAAATTAAAATTAATCCAAATAAAATCTTCCATATCATTTTCATCAAAAAAATATCACCAGTAGGTGAACAGTATTTTTCATAAAGAGAAAGATTTTAATTTTCATCCGTGGATGACATTTTATCGCTCTCAGTTGCAAACCGGTCGAAAAAAGTTGCAATCTGAGAGTCGTGGCTCGAGATTCAAATGAAAGCAGCCGCTCTTCGATTAAAATCGCATACCTACCAGTCCACACCCGATCTGTTTGCATTTTGGACGACAATTAATTCTACTGTATTAAACCTCCACTTGCTAATGTCGGCCAGCCTTCTTATCAATGCGACACTGGCGTCGTTCAAATATTGTATTTATTACCACATCGAGCTTTGTATGCATTTTGCTTCATCAATGTTAATTCTTCGCATTAGTCCATATGCAGGAACTAGCCTTAGGCACGATAATAATAGATATAACGATACTTGACTCACTTTTGCATAATTAAAAGCAAGTCGACCATGGTTTCCTTCAAATTCTAATAATTCATTTTTGGTCCGATATAGGAACATTGTACGACACTTTTTCTTACGCTTAATAGCGGAACATATTAATCGCTGGAAAATTCTCGGACATCCTAGACGTAGTAATGCATAATGACTTGGATTGTATAGTTCGCAATTGAATAAGTACATACTATGATCGATTTATGAACAATATGTAGATAGATTGGAGAAAAAAATTCATTGCATAGTACAAATTGTAGGTGTAAATGGTATGTATCCTTGGTCTTGCAAGAAGGAAAACAGAAATGACGCGTTATAAATCCATGCTAAGGTATGCATACTCGCGGGAAATGTTCACGCCTGAGGTCATTTGGATCACGCTATACATCGCAAAGTTCATCTTGATGTCAACTGCATCATCGTGTTCATGAAATATCAGCGCGTTATCCTATTAGAGCAATAATTAAATGAAATCGAAAAGAAAATATCGACGTATTCTTGAAAGGCGAACATTTCTATACGAAATGTAGGTAAACCTAAGCCTAAGTTTCTCCAGAAATTGTAGAGTTAGAAAATTTCTCAAGTTGAATGGCTGTAATTTTTAATATTTCTCCATTTTTTTTTTAAATAACTAATGGAAGCTAATTTAAAACAAGGATTCATTCTTCATATAACCAATACAAAAGGAACATACACTTTAAAGCTTCAGTAAATCAGCTGAATAAGTCTCAACTCGTTCCAAGAAGTCCCCAGACAAATCCGATTAGCTATTCAAAAATAATAGACAGTTCACAGACTCCTTGCTCCTCCAGCACCTTTAGTTTTGCTTGTGAAAACTGCACATCGTATTCGCACAAAAGTCCCCAACCTATAAGGCCCATAATCTCAATGAAAGGTAGCCAAGAGTAGATGGTCAACAGTTCCTGTTTCCACTATGTTGCAGATTTAGCAGTGGTGATTGGTCGCGAAATCGAGTTCTTCTCGCGGGACCGAATGCTCACGGGGCAAGCAAACATTGCGGAAGCTGTGGCCCTAGCGGGGGTGGCCTACGATGACGCTACACACACCATGTATTTCAGCGACACGCGCAGTGCCACTTCGGTGTTCAGTAACGATTTGACGAATAAGAATTTCACGTCAAAGCCACTTTTCAGAAGTAGTGAGTATGCCGACGAACAAGCCTTCTTTGTTCGTTAACGATAAAGTTGAAGTAATGCGCAATAAACGCAATATTTATGATTTGCTCAAGAGGAGCAGTAGAAATAAGAAGAATATTATTTTAATTACGTAATAGGTCGTTCAGAACAGAACAAAAATGACATCAAGGGGATTGCTTTCGATGCGAGGACGCGAACCCTGTTCTGGAGCGATACTATGCATCAAGCAATCATGAGGATGCACGTGCCAGTGGACGGCAAACCAGAGGCGCCTGTCCTCCTTCACGATCTGGTCACCAGGGATCCGCGTGGCATTGCTCTGGACTCATGTAACAGGTGTGCCACTTATATCTAGGTAGAAACACCAATCTCGTAGATCGGGTCTCGGCTGCAAGACTCTCGGTACAGCTCTTAATCTCTCGATCTCTCCCCCGGCTCGATTATCCCGAGGACCCATTTCGATACGCAGAAAAGAAACGCGCGATCGCACGGGTACATGCACCATTACCGGATGTGTCTGATAATTGTACGTTGTTTCCAGTCACATATACTGGGTAAATAGTAATAGTACGAATCCGAGCGTAGAGCGCTCGAACCTAGACGGAACCAATCAAACCACCGTTATTAAAGAAAATTTGTACGAGCCGCTAGCGGTGGCAATAGATTACGCGGAGGGGAAGCTCTACTGGATCGACGACATGGAGGGTGTACAAGTGAAGATCGAGCGGAGCAATCTCAATGGTAGCGCTCGCGAGGTGTTGATACACTTCAAGCGACAGCAGCCGGCTTATCTGGCGGTGGACGATCGGTCGATCTATTGGACCGATCCCGCGTCGAAAACGGTATGGACGGCGCCGAAATACGCGGACGCTGGCATCGTGCCGACACAGTTCAAGTCCTATTACTCGTCGCACCTACACGACGATCCCGCTGGTATCGTGGCCCGCGACAACGCGGGCAGAGTCGATTGCTCGGTGATCCCGAAGATCAGTCAAAGGGTGAATACCCCAAACGCGTCGTCCCCGCGGGCCACCGTCCAGTCGTTTAACAATTTAATAACGAGCACGGAAGAATCGGATCTGACCACCGAGAGCTCCAAGTCGCCGCGCAAAGAAGGCTACTGCCTCAATGACGGCCAAGTGAACGAGATGGATGGACACTGCCACTGCAAGCGGGGGTCAGTTTTCACACTTTTTCCATGCTTACGCGTCGGCGTGAAAAAAAAGCCGAGGGATTTCTACCCTGTACCCTGCCTTCAGTTCGTTGAAAATCGTCGAATTTTCGGTTACTAATCAAAATTGTAATTTCTATAGTCTCTCTCTGATCGCCGTGAAAGTATCACTGATAGATTAGCGAGATTCTTCTGAGGAAAATGAGTACAAACTCGTGTTTGGGCTGTTTTTTGAATTTGGGATCTACGGAATTTGGACCGGATTAAAGTTACAACGAATGTGGCCGTGTTTGGACTCATTTTTATCGGGGAAACCTCGCCGCTGTATTGGTGTAGTGGAAACTATAGAAATTTTAATTTTCATTAGGCGATATATATGCAAATCGTACTGGAGGAAAGTTTCTCAGCGGTAAAGTCTGCCTCACTTGAGACCCTGCGTCACTCAAAGCGATATTCACTCGCACACGATGCTATTGACGCACTGTAGTAAACGTGCCTATACTCCTCAATAAATAAAAATTCAAATCCTTTAGGTTCGCTGGTGCACATTGCGAGACGGATCTGTGCCACAATTACTGCATCCACGGTAGCTGCAGCATAAATAGCGATGGGTTACCCACGTGTAACTGCAGTGATCCGTTTACGGGGCTAAGATGCGAAACGGACCAGTGCAATGGATATTGTTTGTTCGGCGGTCAATGCTCCGTCCAAAACAAAAGGCCGATTTGTAAATGTAAATACATGGAGGGACCTCGCTGCGAGAAATTAAGGAATATCACACAATTTTGCGAGATCTTTTGTGCCCGTACCGAGCCAGTTCCTGATAGCATCAGCACCACTAACTGCAGGTACATACATTTTTATTGAATACATGTAATTCGCGTTAAAACTACAGATCGACTAAACAACGCGGGGAAATATAAATAATTTTCAAGTCAAACTGACCATTAATTCGAATAAGGGATTGATGCAAAAGTATTGTTACCATTAATCCGTGGAGTATAGTTAACTAGTTGGAGCTAATGGATGCATTATTTCCTAAAAACAGGTGTGACAATGCGAACGAAACGGTGGCGCAAATGATCATGATCGGAGAAGGCTATGAGTACAAAACGTTGTTGCTAATTTTTTGCTCGTCTACTGCCCTACTTGTACTAGTGATAATTGTACTTAGTTACTGCATTATTAAATTACGAAGACGACCACGCATCAGGAAGCGATTCGTTGTCAGCAAGGATGGTATAACTCCACTGACATCTAGACCACAACTACCCGACACTCAGTGCGAGATAACCATAGAGAATTGCTGCAACATGAATATCTGTGAAACTGTGAGTGAAATACCACTTAAAGTATAAAGGAATCATTCGCGTGCATGAGAATGTGCATACCATGTGCTTCTGATGTGCAACACGTTCAGTATGTATAACGCAACTATTCGGGCATTAAACGTAACGAGAAAGAATCTGTCGGCGACGTGGATAACGCAGTAGATTAAGGGAGTCTTCCGTGGAATAAAATAGGAACGGGTTTGAATCTCAATCCAGGGAAGTGTAAGGCTGATTCTTTCTTCAGTTGCACAGAATTTCATCCGATTATTTCTTTTGTTTCTATTTTTTTTTTTAACTACAAGTATTAGTAGGAACGAGTGGTACTTAATATTTTAACCCTTTGATATTTGTTTCAACTGCGTCGAAAGTATTTCGTCGTGGACATTTACATTTTTATATTTTCTATTATCAATGGATCCGCGAGATTTTCCTAATGAAACTCGACGTCACTTAAACTGTTTTTAATTATACATATCTAATTTATAATGGCTCTGTGATTTGAATTGTGTATAATTAAAAATTGCCTGGAAAAAGTAGTGCTTGGAGTCGCTTTCATTAAAAAATCTCGCTCATTCGTTAATAATTCTTTCGCGAAGGTCTAATAAAAATGAGATGTTTTACGAAACTCGGCGTCACTCAAATGATGCATATTTAATTACACTTAAGATCATTACATAATATTCGTTCATTACTTATTAACGATCAAATTAGCCCTTTAAGGGGAGGTTCCGGTTTAGAGTCCATAAAAATATGTGATCTCTAGGAATTAATTAAAGGAAAACTACTATTTATAATTTAATGGGACTTTTTGGGAGGATGCCTTAAATTATAGAAATATAGTTTTTGTTTTATAATTAATCGTTGCAGACGGCACTGGGGAGTCGTCGAGGCGTCAAAAAATTCAATCGAATCGGATAATAACTTTTCGAGATTCAGATTCCACCGATTTTAAGAACACTGTTTCGAGAAAAACGCGTTTAAAGTTTCACGTGAGCGCCGAGTGGCCGGGTGTTACCCATGCCATAGCCGTTATTCAAATGCCTATAACTTCGGGAACTTTACGAATTTCAACAAATCCTTATAAACACGTGCTCCTAAAAGGTTGAACATTCCAAAAATGAAATAAAAAAAATCGATTTTTAGACCGGAACCTCCCCTTAAGAAGAATCCATGGCTTAATTGTGATACCCGCAACTCACGTCCTAATCACCAGTTTCATATGCATGAATTCACATAGACTATGCGACAGATTTTTCTTTCGCGGCTTTTCTTGAAAAAAAAAAAGAAAAAAGAATTCTTTGCCAAATCAGTTAACAGTAGCATAGACATAATCTTGAATTTCTTGTAAGTACTTGCTGCGATAACTCTAATACCTTCACAATCGACAATATACTTTCGATAATGGAAACCAAACATGCTACCGATAGAAACTAGGGGATTAACGTGTGTTATCGATAATTCTGTTAAAACGAATAAAAGAATTTTCAAGTATGGTAGATTTATTTGAAATCAATGTATCCTTTCTATTGAGTCACTCTCTAGAAATCGAAGTAAATATTTTGTTTTTGTACGTCACATTCCATGGAGGACATTACACCAGGCATGAAGAGTTAATTGGGATTCGTTTAATCATGCTTCGCGCTCGCTAGAACATTAAAATATTATTCGTTAAATTTCCACTCTGCTCGACATGTTATTTTTCTTACAGCCATGTTTTGAACCAAAATTACGTACAGCGGGCCCGGGAACTGGCGTTACTAAGAAAGAAGAGAAGAACTCTTTGCTCGATAATATGGAGGGGCATTCGTGGTAGCATAAACTAATATTTCGACGTGCAAACTGGCGAATGTACTGTGGACTTGACGCGGAGCTCGTGAAAGGTTTACATAACGCAGGACGTTGTAGTATTATTGTTAAATTCGGTAACCATGCCTGCAACAGATGCGGAAACGTCGTAACGATGATACAGTCAGAAAACGAAAGCCAAAGGTCCTCTTGAGGACTCTTATATTACGTCATATGATATGTAGGGCTGTGTTCACATAAAGATTACTTGAAATAACTATGGAAAAGTAATCGACCTCTTCTCCGTTTCTTTTTTTTGTTTTCTTTTTTAAAGGTGTACAATTATATATATTTCATAAGAGAACAGGAAATGTTAAGTACCATGGCATTTCTCGAATGCCTCAATGGAGTAACGGATACATGTACCAAACATAGAGAACTTTTATAATATTCTATTTGATATTTCCTAGTTCTCGGTATGTTTTCCTAGCTCACTTTCGCATACTTCTTGTAACCGTTTCGACATTAACAAAATTCTAAAGCGAATTTCACGAGAAATTAATCGGACCGCAATTGGAGGGTACATAAAGTTGCCTTAACTGCTAGACTTGTAACATATTGCTCAACGTACCATTTGAGTACATTCCTAAAAGCGTTTAGATTACAAAGATGTAATTACTGTGCCGAGCATTGATTTATTTGCAAAGTACAATCGGATGCTTCCGGTCGGGATCATCATCGAGCTTAACTAATCGCGCGGCAATTATCCAAATTTCTACGTTCTCTTTCATTATTCATTTTAAATAAGTCATTCAACGGGTATGCATTTGTTCTCACGCGTACTTAACACATCCACCAGAAAAGTCTACATTAAATTAAATTTTATGTACCTATACAACGTTTCATTAAAAAGGAGCACAGTGTTTGAACGAGAATCATCTTAAATGATTTTACAAAGCATTTTATTTCAGACACAGTACTAAACACAATTTGTGCAGATTCGAAATGTTTCCATCTCATTTACATGAATCACATCGTTTAGTAAGTAAATGCAGCTGTTTGTATAAATCTTGTACAGCGTTAGTTTATGCACCACCTGTGCAGAGTAAAAGGAACAATCCAGCACATGAACACAGAGGACATTCATTATCGTTCACGAATAATCGTCGGTGAATTGTAGAAGCACTGCAAAGCCAAACATTATACCGTTGCAAATGATAATGAAATCATTAGCGTGAATTGTGGACGTTCATACTTATAGAAAGTACAATAAAAAAAAACCACGACGAAATTTGGCTCGAACTAGTGGATCTTTCGTACTCTCTTGATTTACGAGATGTAGTACACATAGTACAAAGAATAATACATTTAAGTGAGAATAACGTGTACAGAACACGGTAGTACGATCGAAAGGAACTATGCTTTAAAATAATCATATTACATTTTGTTTCTTCTCATTTTCCGCCCCACTACTTCCAATTATTGTATCTTGAACTGTACTTTCTATTGCTCTCTTTATGCTTAAACTAGATAATTGTTCATTACCAAGGGGTGGCTGGATCGGTAGCGCATAGCTATGCGAACCGTGAACCTAAATTTGTACCAAAGTCGTGTGTAACATTATTAACATTAACTATAGTACGATCATTGATTTCTGAGGGAATTTATATCAGAATGAATCTACAGATTAAGTTTATAGGATTTGATACGCTCTTATTGCACCAAATAAAATACAGATCGAAATAAATAAGCCGAGGATGATGCGTGTAGCGTCGCCGGTAGCTATCGATGCGAAGGTGTGATGCAGCTACAACATGCTACTTACTGTAATCTTAATACCGATTTGGATATAAGAATTTATTGTTTGTTTCGCGGAACAAATGAATTTATTATCTGGCGGCGTAGATAGAAATGGACTAATTATCGAAGTAATATTCGTTGCCTTTTATTTTCAATATATAGATTTAGTCTTTACATTGCGGAATAACGTTCCTGTTGTCTTAAGGGAAAAGCAAGCTAAGGACATGACGATTTATTTTGTTCCTCGTACACGATGAAATTTATTGAAAACGTATCGATCCCTGCGACATGTCGCGATCATTGCTTTTTAAGATTTAGTAGACAGTTTTATATATACAAAAATATATATATATATAAGAATGTTTGTATCATTTGTTAAATTCCGAAATATGTTAAAATAGAATGATACAAGTGATACGTATCGAATAATGGTACTTTCGGAATGTAAGCGTTTCGCGAACACTCATCCCCAGAGACGGGATAGTGGCTTTATAGTGAAAGGTTTACATTCCTTGATGAGTGTTGGTAGATAGTTCCCAGATAGCGAAATATCAATTTCTATCTCGATCTTTCCTTATTTTTCTTGTGTTTGTACTTAATGTAATTAACAATCGTAATTACGTGAAACTTAAATTATTTCCTTCCGATTTTATAGAAGGTTTACTTAATCGATGTAACGGACAAAACACTTTGTTTTCTATTATAATAATACAATAGTTGGACTTGTCTTCGTTTCGAAATTAAAATGTAGTACTGGACATTTTCAATATTTTGTGTCATTCTATTACGGTTAACACGATGATCGCTATTGTATACAGACGAAACCGAAATAAAATTACTTAACCACTAGTATTTATTCTCCATGTGTAATATACAAATTTATTGAAGGATATATACATTAACTATAGTGCTATTAAAATAATTACATACAAAAGGAGCGAACGTGAGAAACAATAAATATCTTACAAACGAGGTATCTCTACTCAGCTTGTAATTGAGTTTCAGGTAAAACCACTTTCTCGCCAGGCTTAAATGCAGGCATGCCGAGGTAAGGACAGCTGGCACACCTAAACGCGTCGCCAAGGTAGCACTGCAAAACATATGATTTTACATTATTTTCCATTCGATTCTTACGTCGCGTAAGAAGCAAAATCGCTGGTTACTTACATTTCCACACGAGGATTTCGGAGTTCCCTCTTCTACAGTTTTGCCGCTCAATTCCTCCGCTAACCCACAAGTGCAATCTTTGCACGCTTTCCGTTTACCAGTCGTACCGCACACTAAAGCAGAGTTATAAACAGTAATACCACAGTTTCAAACGCATATTTCATACATCCAAATCAGATATTTAATATACCTTTCAAGCTAGAAGCATTTGGTTTCACGATATCGCTTTCGTCCAAAAGATCATCCTCGTCAATTAATTCCTCGTCGTCGACGCTGTCTAGTTTCCAAACGTTGGGCTTCGCTTTTCCAAAGTTAAGCGTCACGCTGGAGCCAATCTACAAATTTGAAATATGTAAGTCACGGTTGACTGCAATGATTCCTTTAAAAACAGGAAAGTGTAACTTGCCTCGAACGATGGTTTCTCCGCTACTACTTCAGAAATGTTGTCTATGTCGTTATACACTCGAAGCAGTAGGTTCTTCAAGTGTTTCGTATCTACATCGTCGTGAGCCTTTACTTTGAAACCAGCCAATTTGAAGTTCGATACTTTCGTATCATACGCAGACTTTATATTTGCATCTTTCTCGTGTTGCAAGGACTCGTACATGATTAGCATGCCTGCTGGTTTCAAAGCTTTCAGGCTTCGCTCTAAAAAGGTGTTATGATTCGGGCACGATTGCTTGAATATGGAAATAATCGTGTCGTAGGACGAGGCGCTCTTAAAACCTAAAAATACATTACATGGAGAAGACTTCGTAAAATAGGTAAATCGAGTATTCTAGAAGCGAAGAATCGAAGTATATGGATAGAATCACGTGCCTAGCCACAAGTACTTACACGTTTCCAAATCTTTGGTTGACGCAATTGCCAATTGCTCTGCGTTTTTAAGAGGTTTCTTCGTTGCGGCCACAAAATCCGTAATGTCATCGTTCGCAATTTCTTTATCTACAACTACTAGGACACTGTTGCTTTCCTTGAGGAAAGTCATTTTAAACTGAAAACTAATATTTCAAAATGGAAACAAAAAACGCTGTCAAAAGCCGCCTTGCACATACACTGGCAATGTTGGGCAATATGTTCTGTATATTTTGCCAAATGTATGTGTGAACAGTGATGCCAGAATGAGGACGGGAGCGCTCGAGAATTTCCCCCACCACGCATGCACACTACGCCGGAGCTGCGTGTCCGTGAGCTCGGCGCTTCGGACAACGTCGGGAAGACGAGAGAGAAAACGAATGTGTGTCTTTCTCTCTCGCTCTTGAAACCAAGCGACACGCGGCCGTACGCGACTTCACGAGTGCCTCGAGATCCACTTTTCACTTTCTGACATATGCATAATACTTTTGTAATGAAAAAAAATTTGGAAAAATTTTTGTTACGGAAATCACGTTTTAAGACCTCCTGATCACGTTTTGACCATTTAGAAAAGAGCTTTTTTTTAAATATCTCGTGTATTTGTTAACACGATTACTACGTTTAAACGGCAAAATGGATTTCAATGAAACTTTATATTCTTGTCTTAAGATCCGTTTAGATCACGAAAAATGATAATTACCCGTTATGGTTCTTCTATCTTTCAGATATACGAACTAAATTCCCCATAAAAAAAATTAAATAAAGTTCTTCTCTAACTTCTTTAACAAAGAAAAATGTACATTCATAATTGAGGCATTTGATGGAAAAAGGGCACATACGCCAAAATGCCATTTCAAGAAAATCGATTTCAAAGTTTTCATTATAGTACCTATAACTTAATAAAAAGTAATGCAATTAAATCAATTTTTTTAAGGATGTAGTTACCGTGTTCTGAATACAGAAGTCATGATTTAAAAATGATATGTGTCTTTATTTATAAGTTTTAAACAAGTGGTTTATGTGCCCTTTTTCCGTAAATGTGGTAAAGTCGTAACAAAATTGCTTCTTTGTTTAGTTATTTAAATATAATTTTGTTTGCTTACTTCGTTGCATATTTTTTATACATTGCTTAAATCAAAAATATAAAATGAAGCACAAAAAGAAACAAAAAATGTTATGTTTTACGTAAGTATTAGTTTCTTCGATATTTTGCAGCAAGCTGTCTTACAAATAAACTTTTTCTTTCCTAAATTAGCTTCTTTCCTTGCGGATTCGATACTCGCCGCGCTTTCCATATTTCCTCGCTTACAGAAAATCCCCTATGAAATAAAAGTACTTATTGCACGACAGTACGGTAGCGCGACCGCTCAGCGACTATGTACATAGCTGCGTGTCGACCACGCTACATAATAAAGCAGCATTTAGCTAATCTGAACGCGAGAGAAGTAATGTCCTTCAATTTGGTGCGCCGCAGTTAAAAAAATTAAAAACCGATTTTTTCGGCGTTTTTTCCGTGTCAGAGTAACTTATAGGTGGAATTTTCGTACATACTTTATGAAATAAATCTTTTATGCGATCTTCAATGTCTTCACATACAGTAAAACAGCGTAGGAATTAAACGAATTAAACATGCTGTGACATTACAGTCTAAAATGTGTAAGATATTTTCAACGGCGTCGATGGCGCAGCTGTAAAGTGTCGGACTGACTCTAACATCAAAAAATACTGGTGGAGGGAGGTTACCCCTACAGGCTACGATTAGGCCATCCCTAAAGACCGGTTAGTGCGACTTATTAGAAATACCGAATATTGAGGGAGACGTTAATTGATTATACATCTTTTTAAGCCAAACAGGCGTTGTAAATATGTATATAGTTTGTACATAGTTAGCCTTTTAAGGAGTTATTTTAAACGGGTGAATGCGAGAGTGTTGTGTGTGCGCGAAGATTTTCATTAGATATAAGTATACAACCTTTCCACATGAGACCTTAAATTTAAGGACCCGGTTTTTGCGGAACTGATTAGTTCTTTTTCCGGATCTAATTCACGAATACACTACCCACCCTAAATAGGGGGAATGGGATAAGAATAAGAACCAAAATAATAATGATAATAAGTTAAAATACTCTATCGGATTACGAGCGTCGTCTTTGTTTCTCTACGACTTGTTAACCCATGTATGACACATTACTTGTTTTTATTTTTTAAGTAGATTATTCGCTACATTTGTACAAGTGACTTTTTTATACTCTGTACTAAAATTAATAAAACATATACAAAAAAAAGTGTCGGACTGCTAAACCGCTGCGAACTTTTTGGACGTAGGTTCGAGCCTCGGAACTTCTAATAAGTCCCACAGGGTCATATTTTTTTCACATTAATTATGTATTTTTTCGGTTTCTAACTATATGACAATGTTCAATATTTATTTACAAATGTTTTAACCTTATCTTAAAAATATTTCAACCTGAAATATACGTAAAAATGACTTGAGAGCAGTTTTTATGCCACTGTTTCTATGGTCTAGTATTCCGTCAATTACAGTATTGTTCTAACATTCCTACAGTAAATTAATATTATATATAATTGGTTTTCTAATCTCTCACCTTTAACAATTGTCATACAATTCTCTCGTGTTTCCAAAATTCAGAAGTTAAACAATACTGTAATTGACGGAATACTAGACCATAGAAACGGTGGTATAAAAACTGCGGCTATACTTCCAAAAACCGGTCAAACCCGATTGGGCTGAAATTTTGCAAATAGGTTCATTTTGAATAAAAATAATGTTTGCGAGAAGGATTTTTGGCGACTCGAAATTTCTTTTTTTAACCATTTTAATGTCGTTTCCAACCTTACCGACAGAGTCGAGAATGTCGGTAAGGTAGGGAACAAAATTTCAGCCCAATCGGGTTTGACCGGTTTTCGGAAGTTTCGCCAAATATTACTATGTAAATACGTTACTGATATGGTAGTGGAATTGGACGCTATTTAAATGGCGTAAAATTGGGAAGATAATTTAATTCATTATACTCATCATATGAAATAACATTCGTCGTAGTTTCTATAATATACAAGTAAGGTTACTTAAAATACTTTTCTTCTGCTTACAGGTGAAACTTGGGCATATTTCTCCGTGACAGGAACTTTATATGGGCCAAATGATGGAAATTTCAACAATGAACACAAGAAAATAGTAATTTTATATAACTGACAAAGTAAAATTATATATTTTATACTTTATTGTAACACTGTAAAAGTCTTTATTCAAATAAAGTGGGAAAAAATTGAAACAGACTATTATTATAGAGACATACCTTTTATACATACTCCTATCCAAATAGTCGCAGTAGCTACATTAAAGTGACGTCTTCGAAGCAGAAATTTAGGATACCTACTTTCGCTTCATGTTCTCCTGCTGCTTCGCTCCAAAATTTGGTCAAAATTCTCAGTACGCTGTAAAATTGAACTTCGCAGCAGGAGAACATGATGTCCAAAGAGGTGGCACCAAGTATTCTCTGCGGAGAACTATTGAACGCAGAGGCGCAGAGTTGTCGAAAGGTTTCTGGCGATGGAATTCAGGATACCTCCTTTCGCTTCATGTTCTCCTGCTGCTTCGCTCCAAAATTTGGTCAAAAATCTCAGTACGCTGTAAAATTGGGCTTCGCAGCAGGAGAACATGAAGCGAAAGGAGGTATCCTGAATTCCATCGCCAGAAACCTTTCGACAACTCTGCGCCTCTGCGTTCAATAGTTCTGCGTCTTCGATTCTCTCTCCGAAGGCGCTAACTTTGTGCCACCTCTTTCGACATCATGTTCTCCTGCTACGAAGCTGAATTTTACAGCGTACTGAGATTTTTGACCAAATTTTGGAGCGAAGGAGCAGGAGAACATGAAGCCAAAGGAGGTATCCTGAATTCCATCGCCAGAAACCTTTCGACAACTCTGCGCCTCTGCGTTCAATAGTTCTGCGTCTTCGATTCATTCTCCGCAGAGAATACTTAGTGCCACCTCTTTCGACATCATGTTCTCCTGCTGCGAAGCTCAATTTTACAGCGTACTGAGATTTTTGACCAAATTTTGGAGCGAAGCAGCAGGAGAACATGAAGCGAAAGGAGGTATCCTGAATTCCATCGCCAGAAACCTTTCGACAACTCTGCGCCTCTGCGTTCAATAGTTCTGCGTCTTCGATTCTCTCTCCGAAGGCGCTAACTTTGTGCCACCTCTTTCGACATCATGTTCTCCTGCTACGAAGCTGAATTTTACAGCGTACTGAGATTTTTGACCAAATTTTGGAGCGAAGGAGCAGGAGAACATGAAGCCAAAGGAGGTATCCTGAATTCCATCGCCAGAAACCTTTCGACAACTCTGCGCCTCTGCGTTCAATAGTTCTGCGTCTTCGATTCTATCTCCGAAGGCGCTAACTTTGTGCCACCTCTTTCGACATCATGTTCTCCTGCTACGAAGCTGAATTTTACAGCGTACTGAGATTTTTGACCAAATTTTGGAGCGAAGGAGCAGGAGAACATGAAGCGAAAGGAGGTATGCTGAATTCCACCGCCAGAAACCTTTCGACAACTCTGCGCCTCTGCGTTCAATAGTTCTGCGGCTTCGATTCTCTCTCCGAAGGCGCTAACTTTGTGCCATATCTTTCGACATCATGTTCTCCTGCTGCGAAGCTGAATTTTACAGCGTACTGAGATTTTTGACCAAATTTTGGAGCGAAGGAGCAGGAGAACATGAAGCCAAAGGAGGTATCCTGAATTCCATCGCCAGAAACCTTTCGACAACTCTGCGCCTCTGCGTTCAATAGTTCTGCGTCTTCGATTCTCTCTCCGAAGGCGCTAACTTTGTGCCACCTCTTTTGACATCATGTTCTCCTGCTGCGAAGCTCAATTTTACAGCGTACTGAGATTTTTGACCAAATTTTGGAGCGAAGCAGCAGGAGAACATGAAGCGAAAGGAGGTATGCTGAATTCCATCGCCAGAAACCTTTCGACAACTCTGCGCCTCTGCGTTCAATAGTTCTGTGTCTTCGATTCTCTCTCCGAAGGCGCTAACTTTGTGCCACCTCTTTCGACATCATGTTCTCCTGCTACGAAGCTGAATTTTACAGCGTACTGAGATTTTTGACCAAATTTTGGAGCGAAGGAGCAGGAGAACATGAAGCCAAAGGAGGTATCCTGAATTCCATCGCCAGAAACCTTTCGACAACTCTGCGCCTCTGCGTTCAATAGTTCTGCGTCTTCGATTCTCTCTCCGAAGGCGCTAACTTTGTGCCACCTCTTTCGACATCATGTTCTCCTGCTACGAAGCTGAATTTTACAGCGTACTGAGATTTTTGACCAAATTTTGGAGCGAAGGAGCAGGAGAACATGAAGCGAAAGGAGGTATGCTGAATTCCACCGCCAGAAACCTTTCGACAACTCTGCGCCTCTGCGTTCAATAGTTCTGCGGCTTCGATTCTCTCTCCGAAGGCGCTAACTTTGTGCCACCTCTTTCGACATCATGTTCTCCTGCTGCGAAGCTCAATTTTACAGTGTACTGAGATTTTTGACCAAATTTTGGAGCGAAGGAGCAGGAGAACATGAAGCGAAAGGAGGTATGCTGAATTCCACCGCCAGAAACCTTTCGACAACTCTGCGCCTCTGCGTTCAATAGTTCTGCGTCTTCGATTCTCTCTCCGAAGGCGCTAACTTTGTGCCACCTCTTTCGACATCATGTTCTCCTGCTACGAAACTGAATTTTACAGCGTACTGAGATTTTTGACCAAATTTTGGATCGAAGGAGCAGGAGAACATGAAGCCAAAGGAGGTATCCTGAATTCCATCGCCAGAAACCTTTCGACAACTCTGCGCCTCTGCGTTCAATAGTTCTGCGGCTTCGATTCTCTCTCCGAAGGCGCTAACTTTGTGCCACCTCTTTCGACATCATGTTCTCCTGCTGCGAAGCTCAATTTTACAGTGTACTGAGATTTTTGACCAAATTTTGGAGCGAAGGAGCAGGAGAACATGAAGCGAAAGGAGGTATGCTGAATTCCACCGCCAGAAACCTTTCGACAACTCTGCGCCTCTGCGTTCAATAGTTCTGCGTCTTCGATTCTCTCTCCGAAGGCGCTAACTTTGTGCCACCTCTTTCGACTTCATGTTCTCCTGCTTGCGAAGCTCAATTTTACAGCGTACTGAGATTTTTGACCAAATTTTGGAGCGAAGGAGCAGGAGAACATGAAGCGAAAGGAGGTATGCTGAATTCCATCGCCAGAAACCTTTCGACAACTCTGCGCCTCTGCGTTCAATAGTTCTGCGTCTTCGATTCTCTCTCCGAAGGCGCTAACTTTGTGCCACCTCTTTCGACATCATGTTCTCCTGCTGCGAAGCTCAATTTTACAGCGTACTGAGATTTTTGACCAAATTTTGGAGCGAAGGAGCAGGAGAACATGAAGCGAAAGGAGGTATCCTGAATTCCATCGCCAGAAACCTTTCGACAGCTCTGCGCCTCTGCGTTCAATAGTTCTGCGTCTTCGATTCTCTCTCCGAAGGCGCTAACTTTGTGCCACCTCTTTCGACATCATGTTCTCCTGCTACGAAACTGAATTTTACAGCGTACTGAGATTTTTGACCAAATTTTGGAGCGAAGCAGCAGGAGAACATGAAGCGAAAGGAGGTATGCTGAATTCCATCGCCAGAAACCTTTCGACAACTCTGCGCCTCTGCGTTCAATAGTTCTGCGTCTTCGATTCTCTCTCCGAAGGCGCTAACTTTGTGCCACCTCTTTCGACATCATGTTCTCCTGCTGCGAAGCTCAATTTTACAGCGTACTGAGATTTTTGACCAAATTTTGGAGCGAAGGAGCAGGAGAACATGAAGCGAAAGGAGGTATGCTGAATTCCACCGCCAGAAACCTTTCGACAACTCTGCGCCTCTGCGTTCAATAGTTCTGCGTCTTTGATTCACTCTCCGCAGAGAATACTTAGTGCCACCTCTTTCGACATCATGTTCTCCTGCTGCGAAGCTCAATTTTACAGCGTACTGAGATTTTTGACCAAATTTTGGAGCGAAGCAGCAGGAGAACATGAAGCGAAAGGAGGTATGCTGAATTCCATCGCCAGAAACCTTTCGACAACTCTGCGCCTCTGCGTTCAATAGTTCTGCGTCTTCGATTCTCTCTCCGAAGGCGCTAACTTTGTGCCACCTCTTTCGACATCATGTTCTCCTGCTGCGAAGCTCAATTTTACAGCGTACTGAGAGTTTTGACCAAATTTTGGAGCGAAGGAGCAGGAGAACATGAAGCGAAAGGAGGTATGCTGAATTCCATCGCCAGAAACCTTTCGACAACTCTGCGCCTCTGCGTTCAATAGTTCTGCGTCTTCGATTCTCTCTCCGAAGGCGCTAACTTTGTGCCACCTCTTTCGACATCATGTTCTCCTGCTGCGAAGCTCAATTTTACAGCGTACTGAGATTTTTGACCAAATTTTGGAGCGAAGGAGCAGGAGAACATGAAGCGAAAGGAGGTATGCTGAATTCCATCGCCAGAAACCTTTCAACAACTCTGCGCCTCTGCGTTCAATAGTTCTGCGTCTTCGATTCTCTCTCCGAAGGCGCTAACTTTGTGCCACCTCTTTCGACATCATGTTCTCCTGCTACGAAGCTGAATTTTACAGCGTACTGAGATTTTTGACCAAATTTTGGAGCGAAGGAGCAGGAGAACATGAAGCGAAAGGAGGTATGCTGAATTCCACCGCCAGAAACCTTTCGACAACTCTGCGCCTCTGCGTTCAATAGTTCTGCGTCTTTGATTCACTCTCCGCAGAGAATACTTAGTGCCACCTCTTTCGACATCATGTTCTCCTGCTGCGAAGCTCAATTTTACAGCGTACTGAGATTTTTGACCAAATTTTGGAGCGAAGCAGCAGGAGAACATGAAGCGAAAGGAGGTATGCTGAATTCCATCGCCAGAAACCTTTCGACAACTCTGCGCCTCTGCGTTCAATAGTTCTGCGTCTTCGATTCTCTCTCCGAAGGCGCTAACTTTGTGCCACCTCTTTCGACATCATGTTCTCCTGCTGCGAAGCTCAATTTTACAGCGTACTGAGAGTTTTGACCAAATTTTGGAGCGAAGGAGCAGGAGAACATGAAGCGAAAGGAGGTATGCTGAATTCCACCGCCAGAAACCTTTCGACAACTCTGCGCCTCTGCGTTCAATAGTTCTGCGTCTTCGATTCTCTCTCCGAAGGCGCTAACTTTGTGCCACCTCTTTCGACATCATGTTCTCCTGCTGCGAAGCTCAATTTTACAGCGTACTGAGATTTTTGACCAAATTTTGGAGCGAAGGAGCAGGAGAACATGAAGCGAAAGGAGGTATGCTGAATTCCACCGCCAGAAACCTTTCGACAACTCTGCGCCTCTGCGTTCAATAGTTCTGCGTCTTCGATTCACTCTCCGCAGAGAATACTTAGTGCCACCTCTTTCGACATCATGTTCTCCTGCTGCGAAGCTCAATTTTACAGCGTACTGAGATTTTTGACCAAATTTTGGAGCGAAGCAGCAGGAGAACATGAAGCGAAAGGAGGTATGCTGAATTCCATCGCCAGAAACCTTTCGACAACTCTGCGCCTCTGCGTTCAATAGTTCTGCGTCTTCGATTCTATCTCCGAAGGCGCTAACTTTGTGCCACCTCTTTCGACATCATGTTCTCCTGCTACGAAGCTCAATTTTACAGCGTACTGAGATTTTTGACCAAATTTTGGAGCGAAGCAGCAGGAGAACATGAAGCGAAAGGAGGTATGCTGAATTCCATCGCCAGAAACCTTTCGACAACTCTGCGCCTCTGCGTTCAATAGTTCTGTGTCTTCGATTCTCTCTCCGAAGGCGCTAACTTTGTGCCACCTCTTTCGACATCATGTTCTCCTGCTACGAAGCTGAATTTTACAGCGTACTGAGATTTTTGACCAAATTTTGGAGCGAAGGAGCAGGAGAACATGAAGCCAAAGGAGGTATCCTGAATTCCATCGCCAGAAACCTTTCGACAACTCTGCGCCTCTGCGTTCAATAGTTCTGCGTCTTCGATTCTCTCTCCGAAGGCGCTAACTTTGTGCCACCTCTTTCGACATCATGTTCTCCTGCTACGAAGCTGAATTTTACAGCGTACTGAGATTTTTGACCAAATTTTGGAGCGAAGGAGCAGGAGAACATGAAGCGAAAGGAGGTATGCTGAATTCCACCGCCAGAAACCTTTCGACAACTCTGCGCCTCTGCGTTCAATAGTTCTGCGGCTTCGATTCTCTCTCCGAAGGCGCTAACTTTGTGCCACCTCTTTCGACATCATGTTCTCCTGCTGCGAAGCTCAATTTTACAGTGTACTGAGATTTTTGACCAAATTTTGGAGCGAAGGAGCAGGAGAACATGAAGCGAAAGGAGGTATGCTGAATTCCACCGCCAGAAACCTTTCGACAACTCTGCGCCTCTGCGTTCAATAGTTCTGCGTCTTCGATTCTCTCTCCGAAGGCGCTAACTTTGTGCCACCTCTTTCGACATCATGTTCTCCTGCTACGAAACTGAATTTTACAGCGTACTGAGATTTTTGACCAAATTTTGGATCGAAGGAGCAGGAGAACATGAAGCCAAAGGAGGTATCCTGAATTCCATCGCCAGAAACCTTTCGACAACTCTGCGCCTCTGCGTTCAATAGTTCTGCGGCTTCGATTCTCTCTCCGAAGGCGCTAACTTTGTGCCACCTCTTTCGACATCATGTTCTCCTGCTGCGAAGCTCAATTTTACAGTGTACTGAGATTTTTGACCAAATTTTGGAGCGAAGGAGCAGGAGAACATGAAGCGAAAGGAGGTATGCTGAATTCCACCGCCAGAAACCTTTCGACAACTCTGCGCCTCTGCGTTCAATAGTTCTGCGTCTTCGATTCTCTCTCCGAAGGCGCTAACTTTGTGCCACCTCTTTCGACTTCATGTTCTCCTGCTTGCGAAGCTCAATTTTACAGCGTACTGAGATTTTTGACCAAATTTTGGAGCGAAGGAGCAGGAGAACATGAAGCGAAAGGAGGTATGCTGAATTCCATCGCCAGAAACCTTTCGACAACTCTGCGCCTCTGCGTTCAATAGTTCTGCGTCTTCGATTCTCTCTCCGAAGGCGCTAACTTTGTGCCACCTCTTTCGACATCATGTTCTCCTGCTGCGAAGCTCAATTTTACAGCGTACTGAGATTTTTGACCAAATTTTGGAGCGAAGGAGCAGGAGAACATGAAGCGAAAGGAGGTATCCTGAATTCCATCGCCAGAAACCTTTCGACAACTCTGCGCCTCTGCGTTCAATAGTTCTGCGTCTTCGATTCTCTCTCCGAAGGCGCTAACTTTGTGCCACCTCTTTCGACATCATGTTCTCCTGCTACGAAACTGAATTTTACAGCGTACTGAGATTTTTGACCAAATTTTGGAGCGAAGGAGCAGGAGAACATGAAGCGAAAGGAGGTATCCTGAATTCCATCGCCAGAAACCTTTCGACAGCTCTGCGCCTCTGCGTTCAATAGTTCTGCGTCTTCGATTCTCTCTCCGAAGGCGCTAACTTTGTGCCACCTCTTTCGACATCATGTTCTCCTGCTACGAAACTGAATTTTACAGCGTACTGAGATTTTTGACCAAATTTTGGAGCGAAGCAGCAGGAGAACATGAAGCGAAAGGAGGTATCCTGAATTCCATCGCCAGAAACCTTTCGACAGCTCTGCGCCTCTGCGTTCAATAGTTCTGCGTCTTCGATTCTCTCTCCGAAGGCGCTAACTTTGTGCCACCTCTTTCGACATCATGTTCTCCTGCTACGAAACTGAATTTTACAGCGTACTGAGATTTTTGACCAAATTTTGGAGCGAAGCAGCAGGAGAACATGAAGCGAAAGGAGGTATGCTGAATTCCATCGCCAGAAACCTTTCGACAACTCTGCGCCTCTGCGTTCAATAGTTCTGCGTCTTCGATTCTCTCTCCGAAGGCGCTAACTTTGTGCCACCTCTTTCGACATCATGTTCTCCTGCTGCGAAGCTCAATTTTACAGTGTACTGAGATTTTTGACCAAATTTTGGAGCGAAGGAGCAGGAGAACATGAAGCGAAAGGAGGTATGCTGAATTCCACCGCCAGAAACCTTTCGACAACTCTGCGCCTCTGCGTTCAATAGTTCTGCGTCTTCGATTCTCTCTCCGAAGGCGCTAACTTTGTGCCACCTCTTTCGACATCATGTTCTCCTGCTGCGAAGCTGAATTTTACAGCGTACTGAGATTTTTGACCAAATTTTGGAGCGAAGCAGCAGGAGAACATGAAGCGAAAGGAGGTATGCTGAATTCCATCGCCAGAAACCTTTCGACAACTCTGCGCCTCTGCGTTCAATAGTTCTGCGGCTTCGATTCTCTCTCCGAAGGCGCTAACTTTGTGCCACCTCTTTCGACATCATGTTCTCCTGCTGCGAAGCTCAATTTTACAGCGTACTGAGATTTTTGACCAAATTTTGGAGCGAAGCAGCAGGAGAACATGAAGCGAAAGGAGGTATGCTGAATTCCATCGCCAGAAACCTTTCGACAACTCTGCGCCTCTGCGTTCAATAGTTCTGCGTCTTCGATTCTCTCTCCGAAGGCGCTAACTTTGTGCCACCTCTTTCGACATCATGTTCTCCTGCTGCGAAGCTCAATTTTACAGCGTACTGAGATTTTTGACCAAATTTTGGAGCGAAGCAGCAGGAGAACATGAAGCGAAAGGAGGTATGCTGAATTCCATCGCCAGAAACCTTTCGACAACTCTGCGCCTCTGCGTTCAATAGTTCTGCGTCTTCGATTCTCTCTCCGAAGGCGCTAACTTTGTGCCACCTCTTTCGACATCATGTTCTCCTGCTGCGAAGCTCAATTTTACAGCGTACTGAGATTTTTGACCAAATTTTGGAGCGAAGGAGCAGGAGAACATGAAGCGAAAGGAGGTATCCTGAATTCCATCGCCAGAAACCTTTCGACAGCTCTGCGCCTCTGCGTTCAATAGTTCTGCGTCTTCGATTCTCTCTCCGAAGGCGCTAACTTTGTGCCACCTCTTTCGACATCATGTTCTCCTGCTACGAAACTGAATTTTACAGCGTACTGAGATTTTTGACCAAATTTTGGAGCGAAGGAGCAGGAGAACATGAAGCGAAAGGAGGTATCCTGAATTCCATCGCCAGAAACCTTTCGACAACTCTGCGCCTCTGCGTTCAATAGTTCTGCGTCTTCGATTCTCTCTCCGAAGGCGCTAACTTTGTGCCACCTCTTTCGACATCATGTTCTCCTGCTGCGAAGCTCAATTTTACAGTGTACTGAGATTTTTGACCAAATTTTGGAGCGAAGGAGCAGGAGAACATGAAGCGAAAGGAGGTATGCTGAATTCCATCGCCAGAAACCTTTCGACAACTCTGCGCCTCTGCGTTCAATAGTTCTGCGTCTTCGATTCACTCTCCGCAGAGAATACTTAGTGCCACCTCTTTCGACATCATGTTCTCCTGCTGCGAAGCTCAATTTTACAGCGTACTGAGATTTTTGACCAAATTTTGGAGCGAAGCAGCAGGAGAACATGAAGCGAAAGGAGGTATGCTGAATTCCATCGCCAGAAACCTTTCGACAACTCTGCGCCTCTGCGTTCAATAGTTCTGCGTCTTCGATTCTCTCTCCGAAGGCGCTAATTTTGTGCCACCTCTTTCGACATCATGTTCTCCTGCTGCGAAGCTCAATTTTACAGCGTACTGAGATTTTTGACCAAATTTTGGAGCGAAGGAGCAGGAGAACATGAAGCGAAAGGAGGTATCCTGAATTCCATCGCCAGAAACCTTTCGACAGCTCTGCGCCTCTGCGTTCAATAGTTCTGCGTCTTCGATTCTCTCTCCGAAGGCGCTAACTTTGTGCCACCTCTTTCGACATCATGTTCTCCTGCTACGAAACTGAATTTTACAGCGTACTGAGATTTTTGACCAAATTTTGGAGCGAAGGAGCAGGAGAACATGAAGCGAAAGGAGGTATCCTGAATTCCATCGCCAGAAACCTTTCGACAACTCTGCGCCTCTGCGTTCAATAGTTCTGCGTCTTCGATTCTCTCTCCGAAGGCGCTAACTTTGTGCCACCTCTTTCGACATCATGTTCTCCTGCTACGAAACTGAATTTTACAGCGTACTGAGATTTTTGACCAAATTTTGGAGCGAAGGAGCAGGAGAACATGAAGCGAAAGGAGGTATCCTGAATTCCATCGCCAGAAACCTTTCGACAACTCTGCGCCTCTGCGTTCAATAGTTCTGCGTCTTCGATTCTCTCTCCGAAGGCGCTAACTTTGTGCCACCTCTTTCGACATCATGTTCTCCTGCTGCGAAGCTCAATTTTACAGCGTACTGAGATTTTTGACCAAATTTTGGATCGAAGGAGCAGGAGAACATGAAGCGAAAGGAGGTATCCTGAATTCCATCGCCAGAAACCTTTCGACAACTCTGCGCCTCTGCGTTCAATAGTTCTGCGTCTTCGATTCTCTCTCCGAAGGCGCTAACTTTGTGCCACCTCTTTCGACATCATGTTCTCCTGCTACGAAGCTGAATTTTACAGCGTACTGAGATTTTTGACCAAATTTTGGAGCGAAGGAGCAGGAGAACATGAAGCGAAAGGAGGTATGCTGAATTCCATCGCCAGAAACCTTTCGACAACTCTGCGAATCTCAATTTTACAGCGTACTGAGATTTTTGACCAAATTTTGGAGCGAAGCAGCAGGAGAACATGAAGCGAAAGGAGGTATCCTAAATTTCTGCTTCGAAGACGTCACTTTAATGTTGCTACTGCGACTATTTGGATAGGAGTATGTATAAAAGGTATTTCTCAATAATAATAGTCTGTTTCAATTTTTTCCCACTTTATTTGGATAAAGACTTTTACAGTGTTACAATAAAGTATAAAATATATAATTTTACTTTATCAGTTATATAAAATTACTATTTTCTTGTGTTCATTGTTGAAATTTCCATCATTTGGCCCATATAAAGTTCCTGTCACGGAGAAATATGCCCAAGTTTCACCTGTAAGCAGAAGAAAAGTATTTTAAGTAACCTTACTTGTATATTATAGAAACTACGACGAATGTTATTTCATATGATGAGTTTAATGATTTAAATTATCTTCCCAATTTTACGCCATTTAAATAGCGTCCAATTCCACTACCATATCAGTAACGTATTTACATAGTAATATTTGGCGAAACTTCCGAAAACCGGTCAAACCCGATTGGGCTGAAATTTTGCAAATAGTTTTATTTTGCATAAAAATAACGTTTGCGAGAAGGATTTTTGGCGACTCGAATTTTTTTTTACCATTTCAATGTCGTTTCCTACCTTACCGACAGAGTCGAGAATAGGATACAACAGTTATTCAATGAATTCTTTTTATTATTCTCCTGTATATACATATTTTATATCGTTTAATAATGCTTCGAATGAGTCTCTGCCTGACTTATTCACTTCATACCGCCATAAATATTCACAGATATGATCAATCATGGTGTCATCTTTTCGACCGGCTAAAAATGTTTCTCGCAACATTGTTTCTATCTCTGGAATAGGCGCACGAGTCACGGGCCCAGCGACCGCGACTGTCAACACTCACAAGATAGGTGTGATAAAAAATAAAACTGCGCCTTCTCATCCTGATCCAGGACCTTCGATTCGTACATGTGTAAAAAAAAAGCTGTACGCAAAATTTAAGTGAAATTAATCTGCTCTCTCTTTTAGTTAGACGCCTTACGCACAGGGCTTGGCCCCGTTCAAATTCACATCAGTTCGCTACCATGCTTTACGCGCCCGCGAGTGGGCGCGCACCCCCCGCCCCATTCTAACCCAAACCAATACTAATACCGAGTATCAAGCTGATATCTCTTTGTAAGTTGAGCTCTGTTTTATAGATTTTAGGAGATTAATAAGGAGAATGCATTGAATAATTGTTTTATCCTATTCTCGACTCTGTCGGTAAGGTCGACTCTGTTGGTAAGGTAGGAAACGACATTGAAATGGTTAAAAAAAATTCGAATCGCCAAAAATCCTTCTCGCAAAAATTATTTTTATGCAAAATGAACCTATTTGCAAAATTTCACCTCAATCGGGTTTGACCGGTTTTCGGAAGTATAGCCGCAGTTTTTATACCACCGTTTCTATGGTCTAGTATTCCGTCAATTACAGTATTGTTTAACTTCTGAATTTTGGAAACACGAGAGAATTGTATGACAATTGTTAAAGGTGAGAGATTAGAAAACCAATTATATATAATATTAATTTAGTGTAGGAATGTTAGAACAATACTGTAATTGACGGAATACTAGACCATAGAAACATAGTACATTTTTCTTTGTTAAAGAAGTTACAGAAGAACTTTATTTAATTTTTTTTATGTAGAATTTAGTTCGTATATCTGAAAGATCGAAGAACCATAACGGGTAATTATCATTTTTCGTGATCTAAACGGATCTTAAGACAAGAATATAAAGTTTCATTGAAATCCATATTGCCGTTTAAATGTACATAATCGTGTTAACAAATACATGAGATATTTAAAAAAAAGCTCTTTTCTAAATGGTCAAAACGTGATTTCCGTAACAAAAATTTTTCCAAATTTTTTTTCATTACAAAAGTATTATGCATATGTCAGAAAGTGAAAAGTGGATCTCGAGGCACTCGTGAAGTCGCGTACGGCCGCGTGTCGCTTGGTTTCAAGAGCGAGAGAGAAAGACACACATTCGTTTTCTCTCTCGTCTTCCCGACGTTGTCCGAAGCGCCGAGCTCACGGACACGCAGCTCCGGCGTAGTGTGCATGCGTGGTGGGGGAAATTCTCGAGCGCTCCCGTCCTCATTCTGGCATCACTGTGTGTGAAAGCCGTTGGTAGGGGCGCCTCTTCTGACGGACCTGATATCGATATCTCGAGAGGATCGAAACAGGGGCGAACTTGGAATTTTCGGGAAGGGGCGAAACCAATATTTTCTTGAGGAAGGGCGTTGATCTGAGAAATAAAACAGGGACCTTTCCGATATTTTCCTATATTTCAAATAGGTATTTTGCATATTAAATTTATATTTTACCAAAGATATCGATGTATACAATTACGATTGGTATCAGTAACAGCGTAAATTTTTAATACGTTTCGGCGTACGATACGCAACTACACGCAAAGTAATAATAAACAATGTCATCTTGCAATTTATAGCTTACACGAACATCCATAAGATGATAGGTCTATCCTATACCTCGTCCGTGGTTTTATGAAGTGTTTGGTGCGGGTACTTTAGTCCCAGACTTTAACGCTAGATGGAGACTGCTGTTCCATAAATTGAATAAGAGGAACTTGATAGATCGGCCACGATAAAGGGGAAATTCTGTACATCATGCATTATGTAACGTAATTTACCTTCTTTATTAAATAGTAATTGCAATGTACTGTCCGTTCTTTCTCAGATGGCAGCTTCTTCTTAGTAACATAACACTCGCAGCAGTTGACGGATTCACAACGCTGAGCGCGGGAAAGTTACTGATTTTCTTTAAACGGTGCTTCGAATTATATAGTAGATACGGAATACAGATTAAGGGCTGCATTAAGTGAGATTCTGTATCTGGTAAATTAGTATTCATATTGACCAATGTATCAAGCTGTTTAAATATATCTAACATTAGAAATTGTTAAAGTATCGCATGAAAATTTCACGTTACGTAACATGAACGCTTTGTCATTATCATTACGAGTTTTACAATCACTTATATTTGATCAAAAATATAAACTTCTAATGTAAGTACATATCATTCATATTGTGTTGTAACGTTAGTTACTAATGAAACAGATCAAGGATTTATTACGTTTTCACGATTTCCAGAAACCTATATTGATTAAAAAAAAAGAGTCAAGAAACTTTATGTAATTTTCTCGAATCATGTAATAACTAAAAGTCTTTAATTCAATTAGCAACCATTCGAATAGAATTTCAATCGCGCGCTCCGGGAATTATAAAAAAATTTTAATTATTTTTAAATCAAAAGGAAAAGATTGGACTGAAAAATCGCGAAGTACTTTCAAATTTGTTTTATGATACGAAATTTACACGGTTTCGTTTATATTTATACAAAGTGCAAACCATTAGAAACTACATGTTAGCAGTCCTGTAATAAATGGGTAATACTACATCTTTTTTATATTAATTTCAATCAATTTATATTATTAGTTATCCACTATTAACAGTGTACCATACTATTAATAATGAAAATGAATGTATCCACCATTATAAATCTTCGCTAACATTATTTTCTCAAATTTGTGACGAACTTGTTTCACTGGCAAAGATGTTACAAGCAATAATATCAGCCAGACAGACAGCATGTGTCATGCACCACAATCTATGTACAAAACCAACCCACTTGAACTTAATACCTTAATTAACAGTAATATAATTCGCACATGGTACTAATCCTTCGGTATAATACACATATTTACTGATCTATGTCTATACATACACTACACGCTAAATGGACCTAAAGATTTCTTAAACCGAATCTCTTCTTTTATAGACTTATAGTCAAACTTTGTTTGCGGTTGACCTCTTACAAACAGAAAAGAAAACAAACACACTCGTGATACAGTTATCTGGTCTGATATACTTAATTATATCTCTCCATCAAGATTGCGTTGTACTGGGTATCACAAAATTTCAGTTAACTTGCAGACAGAGTGCTACAAATTTACATGCATTCACGAATCTCCTGTAAAAGAAACTGAACCCAGTCTACGCTCGCTCGCCAATTTAATCCCACAGACAAATACAAATATTTGCATCTCGCAAAGTGAAAGGTGCTTGTCTCATGGTTCGTGCAATTACAGTTTCATAAGCGAATTCCCATCATTTTTACTTCTGCAACCTAAGTAGTAAATAAACTTCTAATCGACAATTTGATCAGTTTATCAATCATTTGTGGAGCCCCACTTCCCTTGTAATGGATTACAGCGTGCAAATGATTTCGCGCGTGTAGACCAGGAATTAAGACACATCTGAGGAGTAAACAGTGGTAGGGACGAATGTCTTCACTCGCGTAAGCATGCCTTCTAAATAAAACGTCACACATGAAACGCACATATCTTATTCGATAACCTAATGGTCAGTCGTCCGTTGTTGGTCAATCCAGTTTCACGCGAGTGCTCCCTAGCGAATTAACAGTTTGGATTGAACGGAGGTGAGTGTTTAAATAATCATTTACACGTCGCTTTTCGTCTACTTCTACCTTAAATGCTATGTCGTAGCGGGAGTGTGACCTAAGCACTCCATCTACAATCGGTGCGTACTGCATATATTGCGTTGCTGCGCACACAGCGATATATTCCTGGGGAAATGTGTTTTGGAATTCTTTTAATTTTTTTGAAAGCCTGACAATAATCTGACGAAGCAGATATTTACTTTAGAAAGTTTATCGTATAATATAGATCGTCAATTGACTAGCAGAAGATCGTAGATTAGGTGTGAAATGGTATTGCTTCAAAAGAGGGGATAGAGTAAAAGTTTTCTTCTTTAGTATTGAATTGTTTATTGCACGATAGGCGTGTGTTTGGCGATATTAAAAACAGAATGATTGTATGATGTGTACAGTATAGCGTTTACAGGCAAAGTAGCACACTGTAGTTTTCTTCTTTTGTAAGGTTTCTTTGGACAGGCACAATCGATTTTCATTATCTGGTCTGCTTTAATTATTCGTGCCGACCAGGGCAATATTAATTGCTTAATTTGTGCTTTCTCTTCGTAGTTGTTTGCTGCAGTTCTTGTAAGTGGCATAGGTCATTCTTATCACCCATCACTTAAGCAATACACATTGCAAAAGAATTGTGTTAGATAGCTCTTGATAGGATTGCAAGTATCTCTGTGTTTGTACACGTGTATGTACCTCCAGTGGAGAATATTGTAGATAAAATTGCATCAGCTCTTCTTGATAAGTCTGAAGTTTTGATAGTGTAATGAATTTGAGTGTATTCAAGTAGCTTGCTTGATTTATACATATTTAAAACTGAATTGATTGGTATTACATATGCGTAGTAATAGTTGTTCAGAAATATAATTTTCTTTCAGGGATTCTGTAACCTAACTTGAGAGTTCCCTTGCACTTATGATTCCGATAAGGAACAGTGTATGGAATTTGAGATAAAACAAATATATATGTTAAAAATCAACCCAGCATTTTTATTAATGTGCAATCCAGTAATAACAAAATACATAAAATGGTTTTAATATAATTGAAAAAAATGAAAAAAAATTTGTTTATAATTTTTAGCTCGAATAGTAATGATTGGATAAACAAACTGTAAATAGAAAAAATGTGTGCCTTGATGAGCTTTATAACATTATATTTTTTAAAATGCAGTTTAATAACATTTAATTTTCCAATCTTAGCGTTTGAACAATAATTTTTCCCATTTTCGAGCACTAGTCCAATTATTGCATCCAACCCCTCAATTATTTTATTAAAAGCAAATATTTCAATATTTCTTCCACGTACTGTAATTAATTTTGCTACATTCCATATATACGGTATTCCATTATAGGTGTTTGATAAACTCTTCAGTGTGCTGGAAATATTGTATTGAAGTCAAATTTATACCGTAGCAAAGCACGGATATTTTGTTAGTAGGAAATAAAATAAGAACATCCTGCGTTTATACAATTTTTCTATTTTAACTGCAAGAATAATAACTCATGTTCTCTAGAATATATCACCTGTACTCGAGAATTCAATTTATATTAGTAGCTATCGATTTACGCAGAAATAATTCTTGGTACTGTTATCTATATACGTTTATTTAACGGGATAGGTGGTGGAGGCCGCGTCGAAGGAAGAAATTGTTATTCGATCTAAACTCACGATGTCTAATAACACGACTCACGCGAGAGTATCGCGCACATTGGTATTTTACGTAAATGGAAAGGAGGTAAGTGTATTATAAAATATATATTATAAAACTGGACATATGCATTTATGAGAAATGCATTCATTATATTCAAGGTGTGCCATTCTTTTTGGTTCTTAAATATTCAAGAGATTCCTTAGAATAAATTAGTTACAAAACTTCGGTTGAAGAAGTATTCAAAATTAAAAATAATTTCTACAATAACACTAAATAAAATAGAAATAGTTCTATAATATTCTATACTCTTATAATATTTTTAATTTTTAAACTTTCTTGATTTGTATTATTGACAATATTTTTCCCTCGACTCAATGCCGAATGATTTCGAATCGTGAAAGATTTCTCAAGTCTTCATTTCACTTTACAAATAACTTTTACAGGTAATAGACGACAATATAGATCCAGAATGGACTTTACTATGGTACTTAAGAAACAAACGTATCCTTTTGTAATAGAATTTTATCAACAATTATTACTCAGAAATTTCAACAATGTTACCAATTGATTTAGTAGAAACCGAGATATAAAATTCTATGTAACGTTTAAACTTTCTAGTAAATCGTGTTTCATTTAAAAATTCTACAAGGGTGACAGAATAGTCTATTGAAACTAGGAGATGGAGACTTTTGCAAGGCAGGGTTTCAAAATTTTGCGAGGCTACAAAGCCCTTTAAAAAAAAAATTATAATAAATATCTATGCACACCTAAGGTCCCGCATTTACGATCAGCTTTTCGTGGACCGTCTCGCAGAGTTGATATAATTGTACATCCTTAACTACAACAATTCAGTACACCTAACCGGTACGAAGCTAGGTTGTGCAGAAGGTGGTTGCGGGGCGTGCACCGTAATGATCTCTAAATTGGATCGCGCGACTGGACATATTACGTATCCTTTTAATCGCTAATCTAATCTATTTTTAATATTCCATTATTACTGATCATAGGAAGAGCGAAAGGAATATTGATTTACGAATCTATTTGAGGAGGGCACGGGTTGTCCGAGTAGGGATAAAATGGAACTTGTAAACCCCTTGAAAATAATATTTTTTTTTAACCATTTATTTTCTTACTTTGATATAAATATTATCGCTCTATTAATTTATCTATTCGGAGCTTCTGTTACGTCTTGTTCTTCTGCTACTATAGTACAATAAAACCAAAACTCGAAACCAGAGATGAGCAAAATTTTTATTCAGATATAATATTTCAATATCGAATTTCTAAAAAAAGAAGAAAGTCTTCACTCGTTGCTTTTAAATACCAGCAATTATAGCAGAGCTTCGATAATACCGCGCACGTGGGGTCTAAATTTTTCGGATTATCTTAAGTTCAATTAGCTAATTGTAAGATTAAGCAATTAATATTCGATTTTTTTTTTTTGGATAATGGTTTCAATATACAGGGAACTCCTACAGTTCCTCGAAAACCGATTATCACTCGTTGAAGAAATTATTCTACTTGACTGTTCCCCTCCGATTACGATCGCAGACATTTGGCCGTGAACGCTTGTTTAACACCAGTCTGTGCTGTCCACGGTTTAGCCGTGACTACGGTGGAGGGTATCGGAAGCGTGAAAACGAAACTTCACCCTGTACAGGAACGTATAGCAAAAGCACACGGGTCGCAATGCGGCTTTTGCACACCTGGAATCGTGATGTCCATGTACGCGTTGCTGAGGAGTACCCCGAAGCCCAGCATGAAGGACCTTGAAATCGCGTTTCAAGGTACAAAGGCGGAATATTTAACAGACTACTGACAAGCATAACAATTTTAAGATTCAGAATTACATAATTTAGTCTTTTCTTGATAAGAAAAAGAACGAAACCAAAATGACTCATAAACCTTATCAAATGTAGGATTAAGTAATAAGAAAGATTGCGTTTTATTTACAAAAATTAATCAGTCCCGTTTTAAGTAAACTAGCTCTTCATTTTCCTGAAAAAATGGGCTCCTCAGAACGTTTGCCACCTGGACCTTTTTTCTTAAATCCGCCACTGGATGCGATTATGATTTTTAAAAGAATTGCTTTTACACCAGAGTTCCATCGTAATGTAAAATTGAAATTCTAATTGCAAATTTAGGGAACTTGTGCAGATGCACTGGGTACCGTCCGATTATAGAAGCTTACAAAACATTCACGGAAGAATGGGAGCAGATGCAACTGGCGTCTCAGCATCGGGAAAATTCTTTACCAAATGGAGATTGCCCGATGGGGGAGAATTGTTGCAAAAAAGTACTTATATCAGAGCCGAGCGAGATTTTCAATTCGAAAGAATTCCGTCCATACGATCCCTCCCAAGAAATTATATTTCCACCCAAGTTACAAGTAAGTTAATCTTCGCCATTTAATTGAAACTTACTATTATTATTATTGGTATTGTTCATATACAGGTTTAAACCCATTACATAACAAGTTTACCTAACACTTTGTTATTTGTAAAAAATATACTTATAAAAGAAAAATGGAAAATGATAATGAAAATTGAAAAATGAAAGATGTACAAAATGTAAAATTATACCTATAGTTATTAATACTATATTCATAACGAACAAACAGACAATTCTACAAGTAACTTCATCTAGGATTGATCATCGTGAAATAGATTATCAGATTAGAGATATTTAAATGTATTCACTCTGCTCACTTAAAATGTTTTTGTAATAAGTTTGAATCTTCAGCTTTCCTCGAATTTAGATGAAGAGTATTTAGTAATTAAAGGGAAAAATGTTGCTTGGTACAGACCGAACACGTTTACCGAGCTGCTTAGTTTAAAAGAGCAACATCCGCATGCAAAAATTATTTGCGGAAATACCGAGATAGGTGCGTTTCCGTTTTTTAAATATACTTTTACTGTATCTACTGTGAAAATTACTTTACGAAAGATACAGTAATTTTGTTGAACTTGTTTTAGGGGTTGAAGTTAAGTTTAAGTATCAATGCTATCCAATTCTTATTCAACCTACTTCGATCAAAGAAATGCGAAGTATTGAAGAGTATTCAGAAGGGATGAACGTGGGTTCAAGTGTAACACTTATGGAGTTGGAAAAAGCATTGAAATGCCAAATTGATAAGAAACCTGGTAATTGATTAATTTCGGGGACGCTAAACTTGTACCGCGATTCATAAATTAAAATTAGTCTCTCCGTAGACATTATTATACATTTTGCTAATTTTACAGAACACAAAACGAGAATATTTAGTGAAATAATCAACATGCTCCATTGGTTTGCTGGTAAACAAATCAGAAATGTAGCTGTGAGTTTTTTGTTCCTACAAATCCATTTTGATTAATCTTCCTTAACTGAACTTTCTAAGTTAAAACTAATAGTATACTCGATTTCTTAACAGGCTGTGGGTGGGAATGTAATGACTGGAAGTCCGATATCAGATCTCAATCCAATTTTCATGGCAGCAGGAGTAAAATTGAATCTATCCAGTTTAAAAAATGGGAATCGAGTTGTCCCAATGGATCACAATTTCTTCAAAGGCTACAGACAAAACATTGTTACACCAGAGGAAATTTTAGTTTCAATTCAAATACCTTTCTCAAAGAAGGTAAAACTGTAGCATCTATTTTAAAATAAATTCATCGATTCTAAACCATAAAAATATATTAATTGTTTTCTTGTTTACGAGTCTCAAAAAAAAGCGTAGGAAGAAAATTTTCTTCTATAACTTACAACTATGACCTTCGTTTTACGGTAATCCTGCCATCTTTCTTTAGGATCAATATTTCATTGCGTATAAGCAAGCAAGAAGACGAGACGACGACATAGCTATTGTTAACATGGCATTAAATGTATTTTTCGAGCCTGGAACTGATATCGTGCGTAAATCATTTTTGGCGTTCGGTGGAATGGCCCCGACGACAGTCTTAGCCAGGAAAACTTGTGAAACTATGGTTGGAAGGTATTTCGGGAAGGCATTTATATGACTGCGTCAATGGAAATTGTAGAAAATTGCACACTTTTAGATATCATAAAACTGTTTCAGGAAATGGAACAAATCCCTTTTAGAAACAGTCTACTCATCGTTGCTGGATGAACTTCCTCTTCCAGATGGTGTTCCTGGTGGGATGGTCAAGTATCGTAAATCTCTTACTCTGAGGTACATATAATTCTATTCACGAGAATTAAATTAACTAAACTTTGTACCAACAATAAGTAGTTACTCTTATTGTCCTAACTAATAAGTCACGCAGATTCAGAACTAATATGTTTCCCTTCAATTTCGCAGTTTGTTTTTTAAAGGCTTCCTGCACGTAGCTAAGAAACTTCAAGCTCTGACAGATTGTCGTTTGTCGATGTCTGAAGAAATTGAAAGCGCGGCGGATGGATTCCATTCCAGGGAACCGAAGAGTTCGCAGTTTTTCCAAGAGGTATATGATTTTCTATTCAAATTATCAAATGAACGATTGAAAATACCTATGATCTGAGCTATTATAATACTGCCCCTGGTGTATGCAACAATTTTATCAAACACCACTTCGGTATATACACTTCTTTCTGAATGCTAATCGTCAGGTTTCAAAGGACCAAGACACAACGGATTTAGTAGGAAGGCCCATGGTCCACCTCAGCGCCCTTAAACAAGCGACGGGGGAAGCGATTTACTGCGATGACATGCACAGGTTTTCCGAGGAGCTTTATTTAGCATTAGTTTTGTCCACCAGAGCCCACGCGAAGATTTTGAGCATCGACGAGAGCAAGGCGTTAACGTTGGAGGGCGTAGTCGCTTTTTTCAGCGCGAAAGACATACCAGAGAAACAACGTTATCACGGCCCTGTATTCCACGATGAAGAGGTCTTCGCGTCAGACAAGGTAGATCACACTTCTCTCGCCATATTTAACGAAATTTGAATATGTTGTATTCAAAGTTTTAAAGAAGCAGTGATACCAGTAATCAAAGTTTAAAAACTTTGAGGTCATTTTTTCAAATTGCATAAATTAAGGGTGTTGCTTTTGAAGGTGACCTGCTACGGACAAATAATCGGTGCGATCGTCGCAGTGGATCAGTCCATCGCTCAGAAAGCAGCTAGGATGGTTGAGGTGCAGTATGAGGACCTAAAGCCACTGATCATATCCATAGAGGTGAGAGAAATTAATTTTTGAATGAAGCACTGCCTCGCGAAATCTCCGTTTTTATATTCATGGTCTCCGTTTCGTAATTCCAGGACGCCATTGAACACGGTTCCTTCTTTAACGAAACACCGAAACATATTCTGAACGGGGACCCTGAAGAAGCGTTCGCCAAGTCGCGTCACATTCTTCAGGGAGAAGTGCGAACTGGGGGGCAGGAGCATTTTTACCTTGAAACACAGGCGACACTAGCGGTTCCCAAGGAAGAGGACGAGCTAGAAGTATACTGCTCTACTCAGCATCCCAGCGAAATTCAAAAAGACATAGCGAGTATGCTAAACATCTACAGCAATAAGATAACCGTGAGGGTGAAGAGACTGGGCGGTGGTTTCGGTGGTAAAGAGTCACGTTCCACGTTACTCGCACTTCCAGTTGCTTTTGCCGCGCACAGGTATTTATATTTTATATTTATTTTATTGATTAATTATTATTTTATTATTTATTTGGTTTGAAGCAAAGTTGCATTCTTAGGCTCGCGGAGAGTAATAGGTTGAAATCGTGGAATCACGCATTCGTGGCAGTGGTTGTTAAAGTATTAAAAAAGAGAAAGAGGAAATTTAATTTGAAGTTCCTGGTAATATGTAGTGGTATTTAGCAGTTTCGTTTCACAGATTGAGGAAACCAGTACGCTGCATGTTAGATAGGGACGAAGACATAATGACAACTGGAACGAGACATCCGTTTTTATCTAAATACAAAGTTGGATTTGACGACGATGGTAGGATTAAAGTGGTGCAGGTTCACATTTACAGCAACGCTGGGTGTTCGTACGATCTTTCTTACGCGGTGAGTTATAATTAAGTGATTGGCATCTTTACACTTGATTTCAGGGGTGTCAGAAATGTATTAATTTTATTTATTTATTTCTTAGGTTCTAGAACGCTCCATGTTCCATTTCGAAAATGCTTATAAAATACCAGTCAGTGACGTTTATGGTTTCGCGTGCAAGACGAATTTAACATCCAACACCGCGTTCCGCGGATTCGGAGGACCACAAGGGATGTTTGTGGGCGAGAGTATAGTGAGACACATCGCGGAGTATTTAAATATAGCCCCTGCTAAGGTATGGTAACTTACAATATTATACAGGGTGGTCCACCTAATTTACCAAAAAATAGCATTCTATTTAAAGTAACGAAGTTGACCTTTAAATCTCCGAAACGCCTCCATCTATAAAAAAAAGTACTTGCACTACATGATGTGCCTCTCCAAACCATGCAACTTTTGTACAAATTTCTTTTTATACAACGCATAGTTTAGAAGTTACTTGAGGGTTGCAAGTTCCGTGGACCACCCTACATACGTAGTGACGTGAATATTTTGAAAGAGCTGAAATAAATGTAATTTCCTCAGATTTCAGAATTGAATTTGTACAAAGAAGGAGACACTACACATTATAATCAGGAACTCATTGATTGCACGATAGGTCGGTGCTGGAAAGAATGTATGCTATCTTCTAATTATAGTGAGCGGCTGGCGAAAGTCCAAAAGTACAACAGGTATATACAAATATTTCTGCTTTTATAGTGTTACATCTTCTTTTATGCCTTTGGTATCAACTTAAATTAAGTTTTTTTATTTCCTGTTTTGCTAAATGATCTATTCTTCTCGTATTCATATTAACAACATATGTACGTCAAAAAATAGAATTTTCAATAGAAACAGATCGTCCAAAATGAACGTTTGCACGTTAATAGGTTTCTTAGTTCCCACCTTTATCATTAAAGTTTTAGATTTCCCAAATCCAAATTTCTAATACTAATAAACGATATTACAATAGAGAAAATAGGTATAAGAAGAGAGGACTGGCAATAGTCCCGACGAAATTTGGCATCGCCTACACTCTGCTCTTTTTGAATCAGTCGGGAGCACTTGTGCATATCTACACAGATGGGTCTGTACTGATCAGTCATGGTGGTGTTGAAATGGGCCAGGGCTTACACACAAAAATGATACAGGTAGCATTTGAGATCTGTCAGTATATTCCTTGAACATCTGATGCCTTCTTTTTCTTTACATTTAGGTAGCCAGTAAATCATTAAAAATAGGAGTAGACAAAATACACATAATGGAAACTGCTACAGACAAAGTGCCAAATACATCTGCAACTGCAGCTAGCGCTGGTTCGGATCTGAATGGAATGGCTGTCATGGTGAGTAATCTTATCCTTACAAAATACAAACTTGCAAAAGTTGCAACAAAATTTCAGATAGCTTGTGAGGAGATCCTGAAACGACTGCGGCCAGTAATGGAGAAAAATCCAACTGGGACTTGGGAAGAATGGGTGGCAACAGCTTACACCGAAAGGATCAGCCTCTCTGCTGCAGGCTTCTATAAAACGCCTGACATAGGATACTCTTATGAAACGAACTCTGGACAGCTATTTAATTATTTCACATACGGGGTTGGATGTTCAGAAGTTGAAATTGACTGTCTAACTGGCGACCACCAAGTACGAATTTTATTCTACGCATTATGTGCCTCGAGACTGTAGCATGGAAGATAGAATGGACTCGTGCACTGTTTGAAACTATTTCATGTACTATTATATCGATATTTCGCAACCAGGTACTGCAGACTGACATAGTAATGGATTTAGGGCAAAGTATTAATCCTGCGATTGATATAGGGCAAATCGAGGGAGGTTTTATTCAGGGGTACGGTCTATTCACGTTGGAAGAAATGGTGTATTTAAGAAATGGAGTTGTGTGCAGCAGAGGACCAGGTGCATATAAGTTGCCTGGTTTCACGGACATCCCTCAAGTGTTCAATGTGTCTTTATTGAAGGGGGCTTCAAATCCTAGGGCCGTGTACTCATCCAAGGTAACGGATCTCAATCAGTGTGACTGTATTAAAAGACTAATATGAACAGTGGCGCACTCAGCAACAAATTTAACTAGTATAACCGAATATAACACTTTGAAAGAATAGTATGAGTTATTGTAAATGCTGTTAAAGTAGATGCAGGCGTAAACATTTTAAAATATTAATATCTACTTGCAATATAATCATGAAAACGTTATTCAGGCTGTTGGAGAACCACCGCTGTTCCTTGCATCTTCCGTGTTCTTCGCCATAAAGGAAGCCATTAAATCTGCACGGAACGATTTTGGCGTGAATGGCTACTTCAGATTCGATGCACCTGCAACTGCAGCTCGTATTCGCGTAGCTTGTGTTGATGATCTCACAACAAAGGTCAGACCCTTTTTACCTTTGAAACCCGAATTTGTGTAATTATTTCTTAATATGATTTATGTTACAGATTCAAGATCCAGATTTAAGTCACCAGTGGAACATCGTTCCCTAGAAGCATCTTATTTTAATCAACTAGTATATTCAAATATTGTAAATACATGGTGCCAATTATGTATATACTGCCATTCGTAAAAAAGTTTATTTGTTTAATTTAAACTTTCATTTACGACTACGTGGTAGTGCTCTACTCAATATTTTTATATTAATATTTAATTTCTATCGAAGATAGTGCATTTTAATGGCATTTGTTATATAGCTCCGCATATTGTAAATGAAAATATACATCAGTTACGATAAAAATGATTTTCTCTTATCCTCTACCTTCATCCTTACTTAATGACTGTTCAATGAGATAGCATAGTTGCAAAAAAGTTGCAAGAATCCAGAGGTTTGATTTATAAAAATACACACGTATTATTCGTTTTACACTACTTCAATATACTTGACTTAATTACTTCAAACCATGTTACAGTACTACACAGCCTCCTAGTAGTATAATAAGCGATATTTCGTAGTGGAATAAACAAAAATTTCATAACGACATAACCTAATCAAAGTCGTGCACTCAATGATCCACTTTCTCAACTGTTTGAAAGGGATAATACTACGCGGCACTAAAACTTTTCGTAGTAGTTATCCTTGTATGGAATAAATACACTTATTAGGTAGAAGAGACAGATAATTGTATCATATTTTCAGCCCAAAATGCATCAGTGAATACAGAAATACATTTTCTTTTATTTATATAGTGATTATTTTACTCACACTGTAGGTTCTGAATTTTTTTTTTCATTTTATAACATTAGTTTACATTCAATTTTTCATATTCCCACGACTTATTGGAACCACCGAAATATTTCTAACCTTTTTATCTTATCACCTGTGATTTACAATTTCAAGATGGCGATGAAATTGCTCAAGTTATTCCATTTGGCAAACCTCGCGACGTAGGGAACAGTTTTTCTGACAACTTTCAATCTGCATGTGCAGATAAGTCTCCTTACTCATACCTGATGGAGGGAGTACATATACATATCTTATTCGATAACCGAATAGTCAGTTGTCCATCGTTGGTCAATCCAGTTTCCCGCGTGTGCTTCCTAGCGAATTAACAGTTTGGATTGCAAAGGGGTGAGTGTTTAAATAATCATTTTCACGTCTGTGCTTTCGTCGACTTCTCAAATTATATCTATATCATTACATAAAAATGTTCGTGGCACGTATGTATGTTTGAAAGCGCAAAACTCAAAAACTACTGAATCGATTTCGATGATCCATACACCCGAAGAATCTTTGTTTTAATGGGATTACTATAGGACTAGTTCCAAAACCCACGTGCCGAGGGCGCTCCACATTTAAATTGAAATATTAGAATGGAAAGTCAAATTTATACCGTAACAAAGCACGGATATTTTGTTAATAGGAAATAAAATAAGAACATCCTGCGTTTATAAAATTTTTCTATTTCAACTGCAAGAATAATAACTCATGTTCTCTAGAGTATACCGCGTGTACACGAGGATTCGATTTATATTAGCAGCTATCGATTTACACAGAAATAGTTTTTGGTACTGTTATTTATATACGTCTATTTAACGGGATAGGTGGAGGAGGCCGCGTCGACGGAAGAACTTGTTATTCGATCTAAACTCACGATGTCTTATAACGCGACTCACGCGAGAATATCGCGCATATTGGTATTTTACGTAAATGGAAAGGAGGTACGTGTATTATAAAATATATATTATAAAACTGGACTTGCGCATTTTGCATACAGGGTGTGCCATTCCTTTCCGTTGTTAAATATTCAAGAGATTCCTTAGAATAAATTAGTTCATACGTTACAAAACTTCTGCTTGAGAAGTATTCAAAATAAAAAATAAATTCTACAATAACACTAAATAAAGTAGAAAAATTATAAAAAGGGTACTTCCGTGTGCTTATAGTGTGAAATATATTTTTTATTTCTGAACTTTCTTGATTCATATCATTGACAATACTTACACCTTAACTCAATGCCGAATGATTTTAAATCATGAAAGAAGTACTTACGTTACTATTATAGGTAATAGACGACAATATTGATCCAGAATGGACTTTACTATGGTACTTAAGAAACAAATGTATCCTTCTCTGATAAAACTTTATGTAATCAGCAATTCAAATAATTTTATCAATTGATAAGAAAGGAGTAGAATCCGAGAGATAAAATTCGACGTGTAACGTTTAACCTTGCTAGTATGTAAATCGTATTTCATTGAAACATGAAAGATCCTCTAATAAATTCTAAAACGGTAAGAGAATAGTGTATTAAAGATGGAGACAGGACCGCCGTGAACTTTTGCGGGGTCGAGTTCCAAAATTGTGCAGGGCCAAGAAAAACTTCTAAATTTTATAATAATAAATATCTACGCATAGGGCCTGCATTTATTTACAATGAGCTTCTCGTGGATCGCGGGGCCTTTTAAAGCACGGGACTTCTCGCGTCGGTTCTGAATAAAGATGACATAATTGTATATGAATATTAATTGCAATGATCCTTAACTACAACAATTTAGTGCACCTAACCGGCACGAAACTAGGTTGTGCAGAAGGTGGTTGCGGGGCGTGCACCGTAATGATCTCAAAATTAGATCGCGCGACTGGATTTATTACGTATCCTTTTAATCGTTAATGTAATCTATTCTTAATATTTCATTATCTGTGATCGAACGATAGGAAGTGCGAATGGAATATTGATTAACGAACCAATTCCAAGTGTAGTCCGAGTAGGGATAAAATCGAACTTGTAAACCCCTTGAATATAATATTTTTTTAACCATTTATTTTCTTACTTTGATATAAATATTATCGCTCTATTAATTTATCTTGAACTTCTGCTACTATAGTACAATAAAACCGAAACTCGAAACCACAGATAAGCAAAATTTTTATTCAAATATGATATTTCAATATCGAATTCCGAAAAAAAAAAGAAACTCCTTACTCGTTGCTTTTTAAATACCAGCAATTATAGCAGAGCTTCGATAATACGGGGCACGTGGGGTCTAAATTTTTTGAATTATCTTAAGTTCAATTAGCTAATTGTAAGATAAAGCAATTAATATTCGATTCTTTTTGGATAATGGTTTCAATATACAGAGGACTCCTACAGTTCCTCGAAAACCGATTATCACTCGGTGAAGAAATTATTCTCCTTGATGATCCCACCGATTACGATCGTAGACATTTGGCCGTGAACGCTTGTTTAACACCAGTCTGTGCTGTCCACGGTTTAGCCGTGACTACGGTGGAGGGTATCGGAAGCGTGAAAACGAAACTTCACCCTGTACAGGAACGTATAGCAAAAGCACACGGGTCGCAATGCGGCTTTTGCACACCTGGAATCGTGATGTCCATGTACGCGTTGCTGAGGAGCACCCCGAAGCCCAGCATGAAGGACCTTGAAATCGCGTTTCAAGGTATAAAGGCGGAATATTTTACAGGCAACTGACAAGCTTAACAATTTTAAGGATATAATCGTCCCAGTATTTCTTTGTGATAAAAGGAATCAAACCGTTCCAAAAGAGCTTTTAATCGACGACGCGATTATGATTTTGAAAAGAATTGCTTTTATACCGGAGTTCCATCGCAAGGTAGAATTCAAATTCTAATTACAAATGTAGGGAACCTGTGCAGATGCACTGGATACCGTCCCATCATAGAAGCTTACAAAACATTCACGGAAGAATGGGAGCAGATGCAACTGGCGTCTCAGCATCGGGAAAATTCTTTACCAAATGGAGATTGCCCGATGGGGGAGAATTGTTGCAAAAAAGTACTTATATCAGAGCCGACCGAGGTTTTCAATTCGAAAGAATTCCGTCCGTACGACCCCTCCCAAGAAATTATATTTCCACCTAAGTTACAAGTAAGTTAATATTCGCCATTCAATTGAAACTTACTATTATTAGTAGTATTATTCATAAACAGGTTTAAATCCATTACATACCTATAAATGAAAAATGAAAAATGAAAAATATAAAATTATGCTTATATTTTTTAATAGATTATTAGTAACGAAAAACAGACAATTCTACAAGTAACTGTACCTAGAATTGATAATCGTGAAATAGATTATCAGATTAGAGATATTTAAATGTATTCACTCTGCTCACTTAACAATGTTTTTGTAATAAGTTTGAATCTTCAGCTTTCCTCGAATTTAGATGAAGAGTATTTAGTAATTAAAGGGAAAAATGTTGCTTGGTACAGACCGAACACGTTTACCGAGCTGCTTAGTTTAAAAGAGCAACATCCGCATGCAAAAATTATTTGCGGAAATACCGAGATAGGTGCGTTTCCGTTTTTTAAATATACTTTTACTGTATCTACTGTGAAAATTACGTTACGAAAGATACAGTAATTTTGTTGAACTTGTTTTAGGGGTTGAAGTTAAGTTTAAGTATCAATGCTATCCAATTCTTATTCAACCTACTTCGATCAAAGAAATGCGAAGTATTGAAGAGTATTCAGAAGTGATGAACGTGGGTTCTAGTGTAACACTTATGGAGTTGGAAAAAGCATTGAAATACCAAATTGATAAGAAACCTGGTAATTGATTAATTTCGGGGATGTTAAACTTGTACCGCGATTCATAAATTAAAATTAGTCTCTCCGTAGACATTCTTGTATATTTTGCTAATTTTACAGAACACAAAACGAGAATCTTTAGTGAAATAATCAACATGCTCCATTGGTTTGCTGGTAAACAAATTAGAAACGTGGCTGTGAGTTTTTTGTGTTTCTACAAATCCATTTTGATTAATCTTCCTTAACTGAACTTTCTAAGTTAAAATTAATAGTATACTCGATTTCTTAACAGGCTGTGGGTGGAAATGTAATGACTGGAAGTCCGATATCAGATCTCAATCCAATTTTCATGGCAGCAGGAGTAAAATTGAAACTATCCAGCTTCAAAAATGGGAATCGAGTTCTCCCAATGGATCACAATTTCTTCAAAGGCTACAGGCAAAATATTGTTTCACCAGAGGAGATTTTGGTTTCAATTCAAATACCTTTCTCAAAGGAGGTAAAACTGTAGCATCTATTTTAAAATAAATTCATCGATTCTTACCATAAAAATATATTAATTGTTTTCCTTTTTACGAATATTAAAATAGATGTGGAAGGAAATATGCTTCTGTAATTGTTTATCTTCTATCTTCTTATTTTTAGGATCAATATTTCATTGCGTATAAGCAAGCAAGAAGACGAGACGACGACATAGCTATTGTTAACATGGCATTAAATGTATTTTTCGAGCCTGGAACTGATATCGTGCATAAATCATTTTTGGCGTTCGGTGGAATGGCCCCGACGACTGTCTTAGCCAGGAAAACTTGTGAAACTATGGTTGGAAGGTATTTCGTTTATTTATATAACTACGTCAATGGAAATTATAGAAAATTGCACACTGTTTGATATCATAAAACTGTTTCAGGAAATGGAACAAAAGCCTTTTAGAAACAGTCTATTCCTCGTTACTAGATGAACTTCCTCTTCAAGATGATGTTCCTGGTGGTATGGTCAAGTATCGTAAAGCTCTTACTTTGAGGTACATACAATTCTAATCACAAGAATTAAATTAACTGAACATACTTCTAACAATAAGTAGATACTCTTATGATCCTAATTATTCAGTCACGCAGTATCTAACACGAAGACTTGCGAAGAAATACGAGCTTAAGATTCAGAACTAATATGTTTCCCTTCCATTTCGCAGTTTGTTTTTTAAAGGCTTCCTGCACGTAGCTAAGAAACTCCAAGCTCTGACAGATTTCCGGTTGTCGTTGGCTGAAGAAATCGAAAGCGCGGCGGATGGATTCCATTACAGGGAACCGAAGAGTTCGCAATATTTTCAAGAGGTATATGATTTTCTATTGAAATTATCAACTGAACGATTGAAAATATCTATGATCTGGGCTATTATAATACTGCCCCTTGTGTATGCAACAATTTTATCAAGCATCACTTCGGTATATGCACTTCTTTCTATATGCTAATCGTCAGGTTGCTAAGGACCAGGACACAACCGATTTAGTAGGAAGGCCCGTGGTCCACCTCAGCGCCCTTAAACAGGCGACGGGGGAAGCGATTTACTGCGACGACATGCACAAGTTTTCCGAGGAGCTTTATTTAGCATTAGTTTTGTCCACCAGAGCCCACGCGAAGATTTTGAGCATCGACGAGAGCAAGGCGTTAAATGAGGAGGGCGTAGTCGCTTTCTTTAGCGCGAAAGACATACCAGTGAAGCAACGTTATCACGGCCCTGTATTCCACGATGAAGAGGTCTTCGCGTCAGACAAGGTAGATCACACTTCTCTCCCTATATTTAACGAAATTTGAACATGTTGTATTCAAAGTCTTAAAGAAGCAGTGATACCAGTAATCAAAGTTTAAAAACTTTGAGGTCATTTTTTTCAAATTACATAAATTAAGGGTGTTGCTTTTGAAGGTGAACTGCTATGGGCAAATAATCGGTGCGATCGTCGCAGTGAATCAGTCTATCGCTCAGAAAGCAGCCAGGATGGTTGAGGTGCGGTATGAGGACCTAGAACCACTGATCATATCCATAGAGGTGAGAGGAATTGATTTTTGAATGAAGCACTGCCTCGCGAAATCTCTGTTTTTATATTCATGGTCTCCGTTTCGTAATTCCAGGACGCCATTGAACACGGTTCCTTCTTTAACGAAACACCGAAACATATTCAGAACGGGGACCCTGAAGAAGCGTTCGCCAAGTCGCGTCACATTCTTCAGGGAGAAGTGCGAACTGGGGGGCAGGAGCATTTTTACCTTGAAACACAGGCGACACTAGCGGTTCCCAAGGAAGAGGACGAGCTAGAAGTATACTGCTCTACTCAGCATCCCAGCGAAATTCAAAAAGACATAGCGAGTATGCTAAACATCTACAGCAATAAGATAACCGTGAGGGTGAAGAGACTGGGCGGTGGTTTCGGTGGTAAAGAGTCACGTTCCACGTTACTTGCACTTTCCGTTGCTTTTGCCGCGCACAGGTATCAACAGGTTCTTTCGAACAGAATAAACATTGTATATTTCTTAAAATACAATAATTCTGTATCACCGAACAGTTTCACACTGATGGTCGCATCTTTTCGATCGAATTTACACTGACTGCAGATCTTTATTAAATTTCCCAATCAAGCAATGTTTTTTTAGTTGTATTTAGCAGTTTCGTTTTACAGATTGAGGAAACCAGTACGCTGCATGTTAGATAGGGACGAAGACATAATGGTAACTGGAACGAGGCATCCGTTCTTATTTAAATACAAAGTTGGATTCGACGACGATGGCATAATTAAAGTCGTGCAGGTTCACATTTACAGCAACGCTGGTTGCTCGTACGATGTTTCTTACGCGGTAAGTTACAATTAAGTGATTGGCATCTTTACACTTGATTTCAGGTGTGTCAGAAATGTATTAATTTTAATTATTAATTTATTTCGTAGATTTTAGACCGCTGCATTTTCCATTTTGAAAATGCTTATAAAATACCAGTTTGTGACGTTTATGGTTTCGCGTGCAAGACGAATTTAACATCGAACACGGCGTTCCGCGGATTCGGAGGGCCACAAGGGATGTTTGTAGGCGAGAGTATTGTAAGACACATCGCGGAGTATTTAAATATAGCCCCTGCCAAGGTATGGTAACTTACAATATTATACAGGGTGGTCCATGCAATTTACAAAAAAACCTATGACACCTATAAAAAAAAGTACTTGCACTACATAATATGCCCCTCCAAACCATGCAACTTTTGTACAATTTTTTTCGATACAACGCATAGTTTAGAAGTTATTCGAGGGTTGTATGTAAGTTGCGTGGCCCCCCTATATACGCAGTGACGTGAAATATTTTGATAGAGCTGAAATAAATGTAATTTCCTCAGGTTTCAGAATTAAATTTGTACAAAGAAGGAGACACTACACATTATAATCAGGAACTCATTAATTGCACGATAGGTCGGTGCTGGAAAGAATGTATGCTGTCTTCCAATTATAATGAGCGACTGGCTAAAGTCGAAAAGTACAACAGGTATATTAAAATATTTCTGCTTTTATAGTGTTACTTCTTTTATGCTTTGGGTATCATCTTAAATTAAGCTCTTTAGTAAAATAGAATTTTACGCATCAGTAGCTTTCTTAGTTCCCATTTTTATCCTTAAAGTTTCATTTCTCAAATCCAGATTTCTAGTACTAACAAACCATATTACAATAGAGAAAACAGGTTCAAGAAGAGAGGATTGGCAATAGTTCCGACGAAATTTGGCATCGCCTACAGTCTGCTCTTTTTGAATCAGGCGGGAGCACTTGTGCATATCTACACAGACGGGTCCGTACTGATTAGTCATGGTGGTGTTGAAATGGGCCAGGGCTTACACACAAAAATTATACAGGTAGCATTTTCTTATTTTTTATCATAACACTCGACGTAACGCCCTTATTTCTTCAATGCCCCTTTACATCCACCCCTAATGAGACCTGTTAATATATTCCTTGAACATCTGATGCCTTCTTTTCTTTACATTTAGGTAGCAAGTAAATCATTAAAAATAGGAGTAGACAAAATACACATAACGGAAACTGCCATAGACAAAGTGCCAAATACTTCTGCTACTGCAGCTAGCTCTGGTTCGGATCTGAATGGAATGGCTGTCATGGTGAGTAAACCTATCCTTACAAAATACATTCTTGCAAAAGTTGCAACAAAATTTCAGATAGCTTGTGAGGAGATCCTGAAACGACTGCGGCCAATAATGGATAAAAATCCAACTGGGACTTGGGAAGAGTGGGTGGCAACAGCTTACACCGAAAGGATCAGCCTCTCTGCTGCAGGCTTCTATAAAACGCCTGACATAGGATACTCTTATGAAACGAACTCTGGACAGCTATTTAATTATTTCACATACGGGGTTGGATGTTCAGAAGTTGAAATCGACTGTCTAACTGGCGACCACCAAGTACGAATTTTATTCTACGCCTTATACGCCTCGAGACTGTAGCACGCAAGATAGAATGGACTCGTGCAATGCTCGAAACTATTTTATGTACTATTATATCGATATTTCGCAACCAGGTGCTGCAGACTGACATAGTAATGGATTTAGGGCAAAGTATTAATCCTGCGATTGACATAGGGCAAATCGAGGGAGGTTTTATTCAGGGGTACGGTCTATTCACGTTGGAAGAAATGGTGTATTTAAGAAATGGAGTTGTGTGCAGCAGGGGACCAGGTGCATATAAGTTGCCTGGTTTCACGGACATCCCTCAAGTGTTCAATGTGTCTTTATTGAAGGGGGCTTCAAATCCTAGGGCCGTTTACTCGTCCAAGGTAACGGATCTCAATCAGTGTGACTGTATTAAGAGACTAATGTGAACAGTGGCGCACTCAGCAACAAATTTAACTAGTAAAACCGAATATAACACTTTGAAAGAATAGTATGAGTTATTGTAAATGCTGTTAAAGTAGACACAGCTGTGAACATTTTATAATATTAATATCAACTTGCAATATAATCATGAAAACTTTATTCAGGCTGTTGGAGAACCACCACTGTTCCTTGCATCTTCCGTGTTCTTCGCCATAAAAGAAGCCATTAAATCTGCACGGAAAGATTTTGGCGTGAATGGCTACTTCAGATTCGATGCACCTGCAACTGCAGCTCGTATTCGTGTGGCGTGTATTGATGATCTCACAACAAAGGTCAGTTAAAAGTTTCATATACTTGCATGTCATTCGAACCGACAAAAAATCATGAAACCCTTTTTACCCTTGAAATCCGAATTTGTATAATTATTTTTTAATATGATTTATGTTACAGATTCCAGATCCAGATTTAAGTCGCCAGTGGAACATCGTTCCCTAGGAGCATCTTATTTTAATCAACTAGAAAATAAATATCTTTATATGGTTATTACTGTACATTTGAATATTGTAAATACTTGGGATCAATTGTGTTTACACTGTTCGTAAAAAAGTTTATTTTTTTAATTTAAAGTTTCATTTACTACCAGGTGGTAGCACTCGCGATATAGCTCCACAGATGTATTGTAAATGAAAATATACAGTTACGATAAAAATGATTTTGACTCTTCCTCTGTCCTCACCTTTCCTCAATGACTTCTTTTGATCTCATAGTTGCAAAGAAGTTGCAAGAATCCAGAGGTTTGGTTCATTCAAATTTATTACACATACGTGTACACGAATACATACATATCATTCGTTTCACAGTGGCTCTTCTGTATCGTCGCTGAGGAAGTTTCACTTAATTTTTTCTTCAATGCACTTGACTTAATTACTTTCAGCCTTGTTACAGTGCTATACATCCCTTCTAGTCGCGTAATAAGCGACACTTCGAAGTGTAATAAACGACAATTTTCTAACGACATAAACTACCTAATCAAAGTCTTGTTGATCCACTTTCTCAACTCTTTGCAAGGGATAATAATACGCGCTACTGAAAACTATTGTAGCATTTATCCTTGCATGGAATAAATACACTTATTTGGTAGAAGAGAAAGATAATTGTATAATATTTCCAACCCAATTGCATCAGTGAATGCAGAAAACTGGTGGAAGTAATTGAATTATACACCATAATCAATATTCTGTCTTCGACCGAGGGAATATTATTTTGATGATTGGGGAAGAGATATGTAAAAGAATAATTCTAAATAGGGAAAGGAGTGCAGAAACGGTGAAAGCAGGCCAAAAGAAGAAGAAAAGATTTTGCCTGCTCAACTATAGTTATACTAAATAACAATTCCTTCTCCTACCCCGGGATCAGTGGCCTGTTTCATGGTTGATAATTTTCCCGAAATATTCCGAGGCACCTAAGCTATTTCACTTTAACATCTGGTTATTATAACACAGCGTAGAGTATCCTTATTATAACTTTCTATATAAAAACAACTAACCCACTCCAAAATCTAATATATGTTTATAAATATGTACATTTGCAGTTAATTTCTTATCAGTAGAATGACTATACTGTCAAAACCTTCCCAAAATTTTAATATAAAGAAACTGATCGAGATATAGGAAACGTTCACTATTTTGTTGCAAAAACGATGTACTGAATGTGAAAAACAATACATTTCCAATGTTATGTTGGACCTCGCCCTTTCAAACTTCCTATGTAATTAAAATTGTTGTAACAAAGACGAAAAATAAAAATAAAAATAAAATATGTAGCATCAAAATGCTCCGTTTATTAGTGATATATTTCTAAGTCCATTTGAAGCGCAACGTTAGATGCGAGAACGTGTTGCTCTACGTCTGACCATATACTGGGCGTTTCTACTTGCGCGTCTTGTATCGCGAGGCGGAGGGCCTACAAAGAAATTCTTTCTCATGTCCTATTCAGCATTTCTCCACTATAATCTTTATACAATTTCCACTGTGTTTAACTACATCACTCGCTAAGGAATGAATTACAAAGTTAGAGTAAACGCACCAATAAATGAACACTTAATGCTAATGAACGAACACTATTATAAAATTATGTTCGCAGGCGATTGATTCCACGTGCTGCAAAAATTGTTTGGATATGAAGTACGAAATTAAAAGAAGTCTCTAATTAATTATTTGCCTATTTTAATAACTTATTTTACTCATTTTAATAAAAAATTTCCATTCACTGGTACGTGTTCATTTACTGGTACATCCACCCTACGATAATCAAAAACATGTGTTACGATTTAGGAAACAATTACGAACTCAAGGTCGGGTTGTAAATAGTTTTTTGTCACTAGTATATTAAGAGCTTGGATACACTAAAATGTTGGTCCTCTGGAGTCCCATAATACATGAGAAACTCATTTGATGACTTGGACACACAAGGCCACCGCTTGAGATAGCGTTTAAGAGCAGCTCAAGAAGCTCGTTGTTTTTCTTCCACGAAATCTAATCTATTCAACATAAAAAAGACCCTCGCTCACATCGAATTTTCTATCAGCTGACAAATGAGCTAAGAACTTTCAAGAATTTTCAAAATGCTCACCGCTCACATTAAACCTTTTACTGCATTTTATTTCGTAATTAGCTTTCGGCTGACCACTGTGCTAAATCAAATATCACAGGTGCCCTCTTTGATCGAACTTTAAATGTCCCTGCGCATTTTTACTACCCTGTGACGCTGCTAGTGGGTGTCTCTCCCCCTCCCACCCACAATTGTACTCCCTAATTACAAGTCGCAGAGATTGTACCATTGTGTTTTGTCACTTGATATATGAATGCTAGCGACGTTGATATTTGCGTGTTTTATATAAAATCTGTTTTCATCGAGGATACATACATTTACTTTAGATAAGTTATGACAAGAAGGGGGCGTTAAATTAAATACAATACAATGTTTACATTTACTGCGTGGACTTTTTCCGATTTACCATTTTATGGAATTTGAAGATAATAATAATTCTTCTTCAGAATCCCTCATGTTTAAATGGTTCGTCTTTGTGAAACCTTAAACGACTGAAACTACTAGTATTACAGCTCAAAGACCATCCACTCAAACTTCACACCTGTTACTCCCCTCTCCCACCAATTATAAACCCCATATCCTCAGGACATCCTCACTACGCACCTGTTTCCAGATAAAACTCTTTAAAAAAAAGCAGCTCATCTCCCTGCACTTATCACACAAAGAACAAGAGTTCCATTCACTTTACATTCATATTCTGATTCCAGGAAGCCCAGAAGGATGCAGCTGTAAGTACTCAACAGTACCTTACATTATCAACCAATCCAAACGTTTCAAGCTCCAGCAAATTACAAAACTCCCAAGATTCTACCGGCTCCCAGTCAACTTCGCGCGAGGTGTACAAATTTCAAAAGCGAAAAAAGCACTCCCCCAAGAATCAAACCCCCGATTAAAAAAGGATCCCTTCTTACATCCATCGATCACAGCATCTTGCCAGTCTCGCTGCAAACAGTGACTTAGACTCCGGCTTCCAGATAAAAATTCATCTGTACACGGCCAATTCTGTTCGCCGTCGGGCGCGTGGTGGGGGTAGCGGTGTTAGGGGAGTTCGGTGGCCGTGGTCGATACCAGAGATCCATTCGCGCTCGCGTTCAGTCGGTGCGCGCTAGCGGCACGGTTCGGTCATTCCGTTTGTGTCCTTATCCCTGCGGTTGTTGTCCTCGGTACACGGCCGAGACGCTACGCTTCTCTCCTCGTTCACCAAACCGCGTTTCCGTCCACGGTCGCCAAGTTCCCTGACCAACGACACCGGCGTGGCCAAGTGACACGGAAGAGAGAGAGGAAGACCAGGGGCTCGTTCCGCGGCGCGATGCACCGATCTCTGGCCCACTGATCGGAGCTCCAGCGAGGTACGTTGGGGATCAGGTGCCACGCTAAGAAACACGTGGACCATTCCACGCGAATTCGTGCCTCGAGTGACGTTCCACTCTTTCCAGCATAGTCGCCGGTGCTTAAGAAATCCCCAGACACGCGTGCAGAGTGTCTTTGGTTTTTAAGTCGATGAGGATCTTATCGTGGCTGACGAGTTCGAGACACTCGCGAGTGTATCTCTTAAACGGGGCTGGGGTCTTTTAGCTTTGCGTCTCCGTGGGTGATACATCATGACGCCAGATTAAGTTCGGAGGCTCACCAGTGAAGATAGCGTGGTTTTGAATTTATGTAGGGTAAAAGCGGGACGTCCAGCATCTCTGGGAGTCGGGGGACGAATTTGAAAAGGGCGGTCGTGGATCTGGCGCGCGTTTTTTTTTTTAAATATTAAGGGTTACGTGGGTGGGTGTGTTAAGTGGCCTCGAAGATTCGGGTTTGTTTGAATTTTGGGGGTGTTAAGATAAATTTTTTATTGAGTTCTGGTTGAAATGGGAGACAGAGATGTGCAAAGTTTTTTTTTTGAAATGTTGGGGGAATATAAGAATATGAATTACTTTCTTCTTTAAATAAAGGTACTGATACTAGATTTTAGCTATTAGTGTAATATAATTTTAATATATTTCTATCCCCTCCCGATTTCTTCTTCTTTTCAAATTTCTTTATTTTTAGATATTGGTTAGTTGCAATTAATAATGGAAGTATTCATAGCTTGGTGTCCACGATTCGAAAGCAGCTAAGGCGAATGTTAAGCTAGATTCGGAGCGTTGTTATCGCGCACGGTGTTTACGTAATATTTATATATTTTTTAGTTTCAGTGTAAGACGCCGCGGAGAAGATCGTAAATCTTCTTTCTATCATTGACATTGACAATCGCACGTGCTGTGCGAGAGATAGCAGTTTTAAATTTAACCGCGTTCTGGTTCATGTTGCTTCGCGCGGACTTTATTATTCTCGCACTATACTTTCTTTATTATGTAACGGCTAGAAAAATTGGGAAATCCCGTGGCTGAAGAATGAATGAAGCTTCGCTAATTTTAGTTCGGCTCGTAGAGTTTTTGTAGTTTTCGAAGTATTGGGGTAGCTGGCGAATTAGATCGAAATTCTTCGATTTTTTGACTCGATTTTAGGAGTTGTGAGAGGTCTAAAAATCCTTTATTTGAAGTAGACATGTTTACTCTAAATAATGTCTGAAAATAGATTTTTCAAAAATACTCAAGATGGTCCTCTTCAGAATTCCTCAATTTTGACACTTTGCATTTCGAGGATATCACAGGAAAATTAATTTTTTAGCTATTTTTACCAATGAACTTAACTTAAACATTTTCATAATATTCGTAAAAAGTACAAAATTGCCATTCAAGTGTTCCCAGAAGAGTAGTACAGCTCCGAATTTGGAGGAAGTACCTAGAGTTACTCGTTGTATACGTAAACAACTTGCTTAAATCTACAAAAGGCATTTTTTAAATTTCCATTACGAGTACAGACAACAAATTTGAAAAAACCCGACATTTACTATATTTGTCTCTATTCCGACAAATTGCAATTTTTTTCCAAACGACGAATCACGTCACTTAGCAAAATAATCCTTCTAGCTTCTCAAAAAAAAAAAAAAAACGCGAGTCGTTTGGACCAATTTTAAACAAGTTATTCTGTTTTAATGGTCCGATAAAAAAAGAACACATGTCAAATATAACTAAGTAAATTTTTGGATTTGTAAAATTGCATGGATTAAAAATTAAAAAGATATTTAGCATTTCACAGTAGAACTTTAGAATATTTATTCCTAAGATCTTCTGAATTTCTAATAAATTATTAAAAACTATTAATATTATTTTCGCACTTGTCAAGCTTCATAACCGAAAATTAAAGTACAAGTTTGTTATATGTAATTAAGTATCAATTGCTTGATAACTGATAATTTTTTATTCACTCGATTGACTACACGAAACGAAGTCGATCAGAACGGATTCGCCGGCGGTGTTATTTATAGCGTCCGTTTTCCAAATTATCATCTCGAATGACTTTCGACCAGCTGTTTTAAAATCCCAGCAAATCCAGAAGTTCAGCGCGCGAGGCTAGTTTCGCAAAAATCATTATTCTCTTCTACGTTGCGTTCCGTTCGTCGACTTTTTTCTGGACTTTTTGGCCTGTAAATTATTCGTGTTCCCGTGCACGACCGCCGAAGGCCGTAAATAAAGGTTAATCGAGGCTCTCGGTTTCTTATTAGTCGATCCAGAAGTCGATCAAAAACCGACGACAACATGACAGAGGCTGAACGATGCGATTTCGAAAGTGAATCTGTGTTGCACTCCATTTCCTTTTTTCAACTAAACAAGTTGTCAGCATCTGTTGTTTATGCGCCTCAGGGCAACTTTGATTGAATTATATGAATTATAAAATATTTTTATAACACCACAGTAGCTTTTATTTTTTAACTTCTTTTTGTACAGTCTGAGCAGAAATTTTTAATAAATCAAATTAAATTGTTGGAACACCCGTCGAGAGAATCCAGTGTGGTGAAACCCATTTCTTATGGTTTCTTTTATAGTTAATTTAAAAAGAGAAGAATCACTAATTTTATTAATTTAAAGAGAAAACGAAATACGTTTGAGTCTCTGCTTTCATGGTTAAAAATTGATATTGCAGTAGTAAGCTTCAGATTTTTTTCCAAAAAAGGTCTCATCGTACTCTTGCTGCGTTACAAAAAGTTACCAGAGGTTCCATTTATGAAAATGCAAGTGGCCTTGGAGTATCCTCGACACGCCTCCGTTTACTGATATTTCCTCATGAAATTCTAATGACACCCTCCGCGTCTCCTTTCGATCCCCAATACCAAATTTTCAAACACGTCTCTCAACACAGCAAAACGCTGTACACAGTTGCACTATAATTAACTAATAACCATTCAATCTACTCTCTGAAATTTTCGATCACTTGAGTCATCGACCCCATCGAGTCCCTTGGAATACAAATTCCCAGTGTCTTCGGACAATTTATACGAATTTGAAAAATGGCACAGAAGTACCGATTCCTCTTGAAAGTTTTTTTATTCGACTATTTCTCATTAGATGTGTGTGTCCGCACGTGGCGTGCGTGTTAAGGCTATTTCCCATTGCCAACTTGTGTCATACATCGATTAAGGAACAAAATGGCCTTTGGGGACATTTTTAAAAATTCTGGACCTATGGGGACCGTTGAAATTCTTTAAATTTCAATTGTTGCTGGAAGTAAATGGAACTTTTTACCACGCATTGTGACTGTATTGCAGTCGCTTCGAATTCATCGAGGAGGAAGGAACAAAGTGGACGGTCGCTAGGTGATATTAACGAATTCAAAACGGACACGTTCGGATCTAAGATCGGCGACGAGTGTCACGTTACTTCGCAATGCTTCGGAATGCAAAATTAACGCGCGCTCGCGCACGCTAGGTCCCCGTTGCTTACGAAGGCCTCTCCGGGCTCGTGTAATGTCGAAAGAGGAGATGCGAGGCGAAAAATCGGAGGAACTTGGCGGTACACGAGCTAGAAATTTTGCGGGTCTATGCGTTTCACGATTTCAATCGAGGGTTTTTAATGAAGATTGTTACGTGGTAGGCTAAAGTGATTTTTGAGAAGGAGAATTGGATAGTTAAATAGTTTTATCTTAAAAATGAAAAATAGAATAATTCTATTTAGTTTTCAGATCCCTCTGAAGTATATTAATTATTATCAAAAATAAATTAGCGAAGAGGATGCTTGAATAATTTTTAACACAGAAAGCAGTCATTCGTGCAAGATTAGGGATAAAAAATTTAGAAATATCTCTCATGTTAGCCTTCAAATTTCTGATCCCTTTTGGGCTAAGAAGTGATGAATTTTCTTTAAAGTAGCTCTGCTAGTTTCCACAATTTTAATATCACTCTTAGTTTCATAAATTTTCCTCGACGTTTCCACTGTACCTACTGTACACTTGTTCATGCAACTTTCTCTTAATATTTTGCATTCTGGCGACAGTACAGCATACAGTGCTATCCAAAAGAAAGTTTAAAAGACAAGTCATAACATAGTATCAGAATTTGACAAGCAGGTATCTAATTAACGCCTATAAAAAAAAACATTTCTATCTTAAATTTAAAGAAAATCACATGAGAAGCTTTTAACAACCCATCCTATTAGCGATTATCATTAGAAAGCCCTCGTTCAATTTCACGAAATTAACGAAAACCACAAATCGATATACAACGTCTCCGCTAATGATCCACTGAACCATTAATTTGCATACATAACGAGCGAAGAATGAACATAGGAATCACATGTAGTTGGATGTTTGCGATAGAAGTTATTCCTGAAACATCGATGCCTGGTGATTGATCTGCGTTAACGAAACTCCGCGTCGGTATGTTAGGGGCTGGCAGAAATTTGCAGATAGAGATTGATCGATCGATGGATCAACCTAGGAAAGGTACGCGACAAGAATAGTTTGACCCAGACCTTAAGCGACTCCGAGGTCAGCAGCCCGACGTCGAACGCCGCTTTTATATTTCACTCGGCATCGTCGACGTTAGCCGCAGACTTACACTGCGCCTCTATAATGCTCCCCTCTAGCTTTCATTACGGCTACGCTCATATAGGCTTGCGATAGCGCCGCGAAGAATAGTAGCCGCTATGTTGCGTACGAACCGCAAAACTATAAGGTCTGGCGATTTTATTCGGGTCGTTAAAACCGTAAAACGTAGCCACAAACCGAGATTCGGTAGGAACTACTTCGACGGTGGTGCGAGCGTGAAATAATTTCCATCACTATTTTTGTCGAACATTCGATTCCTTTGTGGATCCAGTGAGTTGCGACGCAGTCAAACAAATCAAAACAAATCAATGAGAAGAATGTTCCTTTCGGAGATCTTAAACTCAGCAGGGTCTCGTCTTGATGACAGTGTCTCGAATACAATTTGCGAAATAATATCGGTAATCAAGCCGCCTGGCTCGAAGATCGATGAACACATTAATTCATTAGGATAATAGTCGAAGATGTCCCGATGATGTGCTGTTTTAAATAATTAGAGGTGAATGGGTATACTCTGTGGCCATTGTAAGACCTTCACTTTCACTTTGATGAACGAGGCAATCGAGATGTGAAGAGCAAAAGAGGAAATGCTGTAGACAAAGATGATGAATAAATGAGATGGGTATTTAAGAGAGAATTTCTAAACACCTTCTTTGCCTTTGGACGTATGAAGAGTCTCGTTAGAGAAAGATCAGACGTCTCGAAGAGCACATCTTCTTCAAGATCGTCGGTATCATCAGTCTTCTATAATCGACGACAATCTATCATTCCCATCATCTGATCTCGATGCAACGGAAACCAACGTGGCAAATTTAACGATTCTTCATCAACCTCCTCATTACGTCAAAATAAAAGAATTCCAACAAAAAGAAGCATCGCCAATAGCAACATTCCATACTGAAATCGCTTAAAGAAACCTTAATGCGGTTACAATTCTGTCTACTAAATGAACTCTTTCCCAGACTTCGTTGAATTTCTCCAAACTTCTCTCATCAGTTTTCATGCCTCATAAAAATATTTAGAATCAGCTGCAACGAGCATGAAATTTGATTCTACATTTGAGGACCTTGCAGCAAGAGATTATTATTAATATTAGAAATATTAATACTAGAAATATTAGAAATATTAATATCAGTAATATTAATACTAGAAATATTAATATTAGAAATATTAGAAATATTAGTATTATAAGTATTAATATTAATATTAGAAATATTAAAATATTAATAAAATACATTCACCTCTAAATAATATTTCTAATATTAATATTTCCAATACATAGTATTTCTATTAATATTATTTCTATTATCAATAAAACTATATTAATATTTCTATTTTTATTATAGAATATTGTTTCGTCAAAAATAGAAATAAAAACTGATCAACTCATAACTACTACTCACCGCATGAAAAATATATATTTCAATTAGTATTCTCTTTTCACTGTCAAGTCAAAGCAACAACATTTATAAACAGTTTTTTCTCAATTATTCGCAATTAGTAAAGATGAAGTACCCCTGCACCCCTTTTGCTGCAAGGTCCTCATTTCATTTACACAAAGCCTCTGCGTTCTGACTTCAGACATCTCCTCATTGCTGCCACGTAATGAAGATAATACATTTCCCCCGATGTAAGCGCGTTCTTCCGAGCCTCTTGTAGAAGACCAGGCCATTTTCAACTCAATTACGGCGAAACGCCAGTCGATTATTTACGAATTAACGCGGCTGCTCGATCCAATCAGCGAAAGCGTCGATTAATCGCCACCCTCCTCTTCTCTGGCCCCGTCTTGTCCGGTCACATCTCGTCTCGTCCCGAAGATACGATCGGGAATTTCTTTGCGCGGTAGGTCCACCGTGTCGCGCGAGCCTGCGAGATAAGAGAACGACGCAGCGCGTCGTAAATGTTTTAACGCGGCGCGAATCGGTTTCACGGTAATTCGCACGGCTAAATTGCACGGCACGGCGGGAAGAAATCATCCTCAGCCGATGACCTCATCACCGGGGAAGCATTAACAGCGCGGCTGCTGGAACACGCGCCTCGTCTTTGTCCTTCGACATTGTCTCCTCCCTTTTCTCATTATTCCCTCGTTATGTGCCTTTGTGCCACAAGAGACGCCGGGGAAGTATGTACTTTCACGGTTAGGTTTAATTACGGCTGAATCATCGACACGCGATTGCGGATCTTCGAAGTGTTCGTGCTTGAAGGGTCGTGGATTTTTGGGGATTGTAGTGTAATTTGTCGGGCGCAGCTGTTTTTTTTTTAGGAATTCTGAAAAGGGATTGAAGGCGTTGAATGTGACGCGGCTATTTTAGGCGGAGTTGCGAACTTGGTGGAATTTGTGTTAGGGATTTTGATGGAATTGAAGTATGATGTAGTAAGATGTAGGCAAACACGTGAAGTACGTCGTGAATTTTAGCAGCTCGTTAAGAAGTAAATTTTAGAGTAATCGTTTTAGGGAAAGTCTTATTTCGTAGAGGAGGCATCAAAGAATATTATCATATTTTTTCGAATTTTTGTGATCGCAACCTTGAATCAATATTTAAAGAAGAAGAATTTGTTTATAACCTTTACATCGTACAAATATTTTTTTAGTACAGAAATAAATTTATTTACGATACCTAATCCTTCTGGATTAAAATAAAACCAGAGCGAACTCCATTTAATTAATAGTTTCAAAGATAAAAATTAATTTACAAACCTTGTTCTCGCAGAAACAAGTAACTTTCCAAACTTTAACGATCTATATTTTTTAAACAAACCCCAAACCATCAAAATGATGACTTAAACCCCCCCTAATTTCCGACAATCTACAAAATACATGAATTTCATCAAAATCCCTCCTACGTATATACTTTAATTAATAATTAAATTTCTTCCAACATCCAACAGCCCTCAAATCCACCCGACGTAACCTCACAATCATCATTCTGCTTTCAGCAACGAGCTAAAAGGCTTCCCGAAACCGGCCAACTACTAAAACCGAAGCCCATCTACCCACAGACTATCACCACGACCAGAATACCCCATCGATGGATGAAGCGTATCTTAACGAACCTCCACAAACTCACCATGTCTCGCGAAGCTTCGCAATGACCCTTTCCTAAGGAAACAAAGAAGCATCCTCAACATACTCCCCCAATCAAATACTCGACGCAAGGGTCATCTCTATCGAAGAGTCCCAAAGCATCGCCACCGACAACACACGATAAAGGGAGCTTGCCGCAATAGTCTCTTAATGGGCATTCCAGAAATCTCAAGTGGATTTCATTGGTCAGTTGACTGGACTAGGGAAGCAGGATCCGAGAGGAGGCAGAGGAGCCGCTAGATCTCAGCTCGAGGGCTCTACGGACATTCGAGGGTGGTGCACAGTAGGCGAATGACCCTTTGAGTTGACCCTTCCTCTGCTCCTCGTCCATCGCACTTCTAGTCGCCAGGAAGATGATCGACTGACGGCTTGAATGGCCGGAACCGTGTAACAGAACGAGCCAGGGTCGTTCTTCTGACGTGGACACTGAACGATAAAAGCGTGTAAATGTGCCTGGTGATCAGGGGTGACGCAGACATGTCGCGGATCTCGAATCGCGTCTCCACCGTCGCGGCGATACTCAGCATCGCGCTACTAGTGATATTCCTAGTGATAATATGGACCGGCGTGCACAACGCGACGTGGGGCAACGATGACGCTAATGGGAGCCTCGATTCTGCTTTGGAGACTATGGAGGGATTCCTGGGGGAACGCTCCAACGTGTCCACCACCATGCACGTGACTGTCGATGAGGGGAGCTTCACGAACGAAGGTGAGTCCGGTTGAATTTTGCATGCAATTTTTAGGAGTATTAGTTTTTGTCAAGGTCGTGATACTAGACTCGATACTAGCGGTGTGTTGGCCTTTTTTGGACCCAAATCTAACACCAAAGGGCATAGCGGTAGATTTAATATTAATAGAGAAGACTTTAGAAGTTGAAAAATGATTTGCTCGAAAAGGGCGTTGATTAATGTGTGTTTGAAATTGATACAAAGCTGATCTGAGATGATCAATGATGGGGGATATTGTTAACTCTTTAAAATTTAATTTTGTCCCTTGTCAATTGAACAGAGATCTATTAGTTATTTAAACACAGAAGATTGGAATAGGGAGGACCGTAGTGTAGTGATTTTAAAATTATTCCTTCAGATATTCACAACACAAGCAGATAAGCAAGAAAGAAAGAAAGCAAAGATAAAAATAAAGGCGAAGTTCGGACTCACTTTCAACTCAACCTATGTTGAAACTGGAAATCCCTCATTCAACTCTATCCCTGCACGCGTCTATCTATGAAACATACACTGAAACGAGCCCCACGGATGCCGTCAGTAGCGTGTGAAGTAATTCGAGCATCGTCGGGCGTCGTGAAAGATCCGTTAACGCGTTTAGTCTCAGTCAAGGTGTGCAACGAGCTCTCAGGGAAAGCTAGAACGTCCAGACGTCCTTGTAAGGCCGCTGCACCAAAGCGTCCACACCTACACCCACACCCACAGCCATTGCTGCGAGAGCATGAACCTTTATCCCACAGTCGGCTCCGTACTCATATTCCTACCCAACCTGTACGCCCCTACGTCCTAAGTACGCGAGGCTACGCTGCCTGGCCAGCCTTTGCTCTGCACCTGACGATGCTTCGGGGAATCGTGGTCAGCATTCCTTTCACAGCTGAAAAATCCCATCCCATATTAGTCACTCCACTGAAACTTTCGTTTCACGAGGCAGGACCCTTGTAATAGATGTAGTAGCGTAAGAAAGGTAGAATTGTTTGTAAGTGAAATCTTGTTGATGAATTGAGGAAAAGGGGGGCTACTTTTAATTGTTGAAGTTGATGAAGGAAGATAAATAGAGTTTAATAAATAGAGTTACTCAATTATTGAATTTGTGTAATTGAAAACTTTAATAAATAATGTTATTTAAGAATTAAATTTCTGTAATTGGAAAGTTTAATAAATGAAGTTATTCAATTAGTAAGTTTTTAATTACAGAAATTTAAAGATTGAGTGTCTTTATTTAATGAACTTTTGGCGCCCGAGGTAGTATATATGATACATTCTATTGGTAATTATTTACTTTAGGGATTCCTCACTGATTTTTATGAAATTTACAACTTTTTCCTGTACCTGTTACCGCCGCTTAGTTTTAGTTTTAGAGATATTCGCGAGAAACTTTGGTAATTATTTAGATGTTGCTATAAATTAAAGATTACAGAAAATAATATGTATTCAATTACACAATAAATTGACAAAATTGTGGTCAACTACCTAAATTAAAGATTACAGAAAATAATGTGTAATTTATGATTTGTAATTAGATTACATTTTGCCCAACTCTGCTCTCCATTAACCCAATATTCCACACCCATCTTGTACCTCAGATCAACCCTCTCAATCCTCCAACCTACCTTCTATCATCCTACACCCCCAAAGTCTTCAAAGAAAACACATTCCTTTCACCAGCTACATCCCCGTCGCGGTCCCCAGCAGATACCAAGAACCCTCAGCGAAATTTACAACGCCATTCCAGTCGTAGCTACTTCCCCCCCGGCGGATCACTCTCCATTAATCAACATTTCGTCGTAATAAAATTCCCAGGCAGATCCCTATCCGCTCGATACGCGCGCACGCGGGGCCAGCAAGGCCCCGTATAATAAACGCGCGTGCGCGGCCCTCGCGACGACTCTATCCGCGGCTATAGACGCATAATTATTCCCACGGGTTCGCGGATAGCTGTACACTCCATAACGTTCCCTTACACCTTCATTTTCAATCGCGTTCCCGACCAGACCCGCGCTCACCACCGCCACTAATTTCAAGCGGTTTATTAGTTTCTCTGTAGCCCGTTATCTCGCCGCATCTTTCCTCGCTAGCGCACCACCACGGTGCCCGATCCGGGGCCCCGGTAATCATTAACGACCGCTAATTACGCGGAGTTATTCCGCGAGCTTTCCCTCGATCTCGATTCGTCCGCGACTGGTCGTCTCCCTTTTACCTGTTCGAACCGCTCCTCTTCGATCACCAGAGATAATTGGAATCGTAATTTCGTCGTGGTGGCTGGCACAGTAGTTGGGACGATTCGAGCATTAATTAGAACACGAAATTGGTGATCGAGTGTGGAGTAATTGTTAGGGGAGCCTCCAAAGGGTTCTTCTTTGAAATTAAGATGTCTTTGGAAAGGGTAATTTTATTGAATGAATTTGGTTTCCGTGCAGAATTTAGGATTCATTTTTTTAGATGGTTGTGGTAGGTTGGCAGGAGTTTTATATGTGTTTGAGGTTGCTGCTTTTTCCCGTGGATCTTCGTATTGACATTGCGCATCGCAGGAAGATAATCTTCGGGTTATTCAACTTTCTTCTTTATCAATTTTATCTTCCTTTGATTGGGTAAGAAGGCTATCTGAAGTTAGCTGATGGGATAATGTTGTCAGTTACACGGTGATGCAGTTGAGGTAATTATTTGCTGAGGAATAGGAAGAATACCGAAACATGAAATAGAGAAATGTGTGAACGTGTAATAAGATAGGTTGATTAAGTTACTTAATGTTTAGATCTCTTTCATACGAGACACTTTTGTGTTTCTTTTTTTATTATGTTACACTTGTGATTTTGATGAGATTGGAATATGATATAGTCCATGATTAATTAGGAGGGATTTAAATCATTATTTTGTTGGTTTCGAATTTGTTTATAAAATACAGACCATCGAGGTTACAATTTTTCCCATATTCGCGAAATCAGAAGATTACAAATCAATTTCTATCTTCGAAACTATTAATTACATCAAATTCGTTCTTTTTTATTTCAATCAAGAAGAATTGGTCTTTCTAAACAAGTTTAGACCCCAATCGAAAAAAGCCTCCTCTACGAAATAAGACTTCGTCTAACATATTCACTTTAAAATTGCCTTCACAAGGAGAAAATTACAACCTGTATCTTTTAAACAAATTCGAAACCAGTAAAGTGATGACTTAAACCCCCCTAATTTCACATAAACTACATCATACTCGAGTTGCACCAAAATCCCTTTCCCGAAATGCAAAATATGACCCACTGTCTCGACACAATATTTTCACATCTTTCCATAGAAAGCAGCTCTACTCTCCAACCAAATTAATTTTCTTTTCCGATCAATCCAAAAGACTCTGAATTCTAAAACCCTATCTCACAGTTCTACGAGAAACATCTCCTTCGAAGTGTAGCGTGAAATCGTAGAACGACAGGTAAATTCGACACTATGGATCGTGTGTTGTAACTCGACGTCACAGAATAGCCGAACTTACAATCGCGCTGATAAGTCGCGTAGATAAGAGCGCATGTATGTTTGAATATTTACGATGTACGCCGGTTCCTACCTTCGCTGCCTGATGACGATTATATCATGACGACTCTGTAATCACAAAGTAACGTTCGAAAGGCAGCCTCTTCGTGCCCCGTTGTACAAAGAAAGGAGAAAGAAGAGCTTGCGCACACAAGGAAGTGAAATGATCTCGACCCGGTCACAAGCTGCAGAGGAAGCATATGATTTTTTACCCGGGACACGCGTTCCGGATCTTTTATGTTTCACTTTCAATTCGTCAGATAAGAGTTTAATGACTGCTGATAGCGAGACTCCCGTGTGTCTTTCCGGCACGGTCTCCAAGTGGAGCGTTCACTCGTCGACGGTCAACATTTGCATATTCGCCGCGCCTTTTCGCACCTGAATTCATTTTTCCAACGGGGGAATATAATTCTTAACGGGCACTCTCGGCGGCGCGGCCTTAAATGAAGTGGAATTTAAAGGAGTAACAGGTTGCAGTTACGTAACCCGGAGTCAGATGGGCGTATGATTTGAACTTGCGGATGATGTACCGTGGTGCGATGGTAATTAGTGTGTTTTATTAATCTCCCTCTATTTTTCATTGAATCGGTGTTTGCTTAGCGAGAAGCAATTGTAGTTGAGGTGCCTGTATCGCTGGAGTGGTTTGCTTTGATGAATAAATTGCGAGGTGATAGATTACATACATACGTCTTATTCTTTATGTATCATTCATGTACCATGTGTTGCGTGTGTACCGTGAAATACATTCTAGATCGTACTCTACACACATTACATCTATCCATCATGCCCTACATCTCTCATTTATTCCATCCTACTATACATATGTCTTGCATATCCCAGATATCATACATTTTCCACACATTCAACGTTACTACATAACAGGATCTATATAAGTGTTTCAGAGACTACAGAATCTTATGTTTCTCATGTATTTTATATATTCTATATAGATTTGCGCAGTGTTTAATCATACAACAAGCTGCAAACCACAGTTTTAGGAGTACTAAAACTTCTCATAAATTGCAATGAATTTGTATATTAGTTTCATAGTATTCTGATACTGCTTTGTCCACAGTGGTCTTCACACGTGGAATGTGTCCATCCTACTCGTTCATATCATGTAGCATAATTATAAGTCTTCGAACTTCCTGAAGAAAGAAGACCCCACCTTCCACACACCTCGATTACCGAACCCCGTCGGTTTCATTCTCGAGAACTATACTTCCGCGGGTTCTAGGCTACCGCCACGAGTGCTGGTCTACGAAAAATGGCTTCGAGAGAGCTCACGGATGTTCCCCGCGAGTGCTGCGAGGCGAAATCGCGAGCCGAGGAGGCGAGGGATGGAAAACCGTCTTCTATAGAATTACCTCGGTAGTTTCGTGCGGGCTTTCGTGTATTCGTTATGCGGCGTGTATAATGCGCCGATCCGTGCACATCGGCACGTGTAACCACGTCTGCACGAAGGCTTGTAACATCGTGCATACGCTCCACGCTACACCTACAGGATGTAAAAGAAGAAGTGGTCGCGCCCTTCACAGACGAATCTAAATACTTCATTCGATAGACACTTATTGAAAATACAGCCGCTGTGTAATTTAATTGAAGCGAACTCTAGAATGAAGAAAATAATTTTTTGTTTTTTATAAATCTATGCATTCTACTCGATAAGAGGATACAAAGTTGCGAAGAAACCATGTGTCGCAAATCAACTGTTCTCTCGCAAAAGAGTGTTGAAGTTTTATCCAATCAGAACGCGCAGAGTTGTTCTTGGGGGCGGAGCGTTCCCCCCACTTGGCCTTCCGGCGCGAGGCGTAGAGCTTGCGCAGGGGCCTATGGGACGTTTACTTTTGGAGAGCATTGGTTTGTTGAATTAAATTGTAATTACAAAGAATCGCTGTTGAAAACTGTGACCATTATATTTCTTTCACCCTGTATACCTAGGCACGCGTGCATATTCAATGTGTTTGAGTGGCTTCGTTGAGTGAGGAAGTAGTAACGTGATATAGACGCTAAATCGATGGATTTACAATGAAAAATAGAGAGATTAATGCGAATGCAAAACGATGAGGAGACAGCAGGCGAGTTACAATAGGCGGGGCTTTTAAAGCGGAAGAATTAATTTTGTTGAATGCAAGGGTGCTTCCAGTTAAAAATGGATTTATTTAAAGAACAAACAAAAATTTTATATGGCATTGAACACTTTTGATAACTTTTTAGGCCATTCTAAAAGAAAAAGGTGCCCCCCACAAAATATTAGATTTTTATTACTTTTCAAAAGTGATAACTTTTTGTCGGCTTTAAAAGTGTGTAATCTTGTTTAAGGTTTTTGTTTGTTAGTTAAATAAATTCAACTGTAATTGGGTTTCGTACAACTTTCAATTTTCCATCAGAATATGTATATTAAACACATACCACCGTTCCAAGTTGATTCTAACAAATAAGAGAAATTAAACAAATCGAAAAAGTGGTAACTTTTACAACTGTAAATTATCATAAAGCAATTGACAATCCCTTTTAATTTGTAAACTTATAAGAACACCAAATACTAGCCTCTACCGTCTGCTTCAGTAAGTAGAAAATGCCTGTCACGAACAGACCACCCATCCTCAAAAAATGACAACTCCGTGGCACAAAAATATTCCGGCACCAATGGAAATAGGATCAGTATACTTAAAAAATAAAAAAACTAGAATTCCCAATTTCAAATGTCATGTGGAGTCATTTAAATACTAAACAAATGTCACCACGAATAACCACAGTTCCCACGCTACTCGTACTTCTGCTTACACTTTCATATCGCCACAATTATTCCGATCCGAAGCGAAGAATTTTAATTCAGAATATTCTCCTTCGCTATCTTGTTAGGTTTAAATGATTTTTTTTTTTTAGAAATTCAACCTGCCTCTCGATTAGAGAGCCACTAAACGCGCAGCTGGAGGTTAACACAGCGAATCGAGATTGGAATTAATTGCGCTAATCGGATACAAAAGAAGCGATACCTGTTTCGGTCGGCCGTTTCAGCGAGAAGATAACTACGAGGCCTGGATTTCGCTATTATGCAGCGAAGCGGCTCGTTTAAGTGTTTCGTAATCGGTGTTCCGTTTAAATTTCCTTACGCTCTATCTCATTTGCATATCGAGCACAGCTGTGATTCCGAAATAGCCCGATAATGGTAGAAAATCTTTCAGAACTTTCGGAATATTTTCTCTCGCGCCGGTTCTATTATTAGATTATCCCATAAGCGACACGACACATTTTTATTTTCCTCCTTCTTTTTTGTCAGTACACAAGATCAGGTATGTAAATTCCCCTTTCCTTCGTTCTGGGATCCGTTCTCATCCTCCCGCCAACCTTTCCGCTGCTTCTCGGAATATTATCGATTTCATAAGAAGAGCTCGATATCCTTTTATAAGGAAACCCTAATTTCCAGGACCTCGGCAGAGGTATAAATCTGACAAATCTGAATAAATCAAAATTTGCGCAATGACGCCTCTGTCGCAAAATGTTCGAAGTGACATCATTTCGCACAATTCGCGTGACGCGAGGTTTAGTCGGTCCGTTCCGAAAAATCCGATTAAACTCTGCAAAACACGTTGCCCACGGTGGCTTTGGATATAATCTATTCAAAGGATTTCTTTCGGATTGCATTTGAATAAAATACGTGCAAAATTTGCATGTAAATTTCAAGTGACTAAGGATTACGTTACATCGAACGACGAAATGAATTTTGGAGGGACACTTTGCCATATTTAGAATTAAGTGGTGGCTACTGGAAATTTGAAATAAATATTAGAATCAAATATTTTAATTTAAAAGAATTGTAAAATTAATTCAAACTGACAACTCACGTGAGTTATTTCTAATTTGTCCATTGCAAAATGAATGGGACGAACGAGCTAAGAACACAGTGTAGATGCTTGATTCGCGTTTCTTGGATGTCGGCGAGAGGGGAAATCGCGCGAAAAGTGCGTACGTCGTCGAGGTTCGTATTTCTGCGATGCTTAGCAGATACAGATATCACGTGTTTAACAAAACACCACCTCGTACGACCACGGAATCTCGTCTTCCAATGTCTTTTATGACGCGTTTGCGTTTTCCTTCGTATATACTTTCCATCTAACTGCAACATGCAAAAACCTTCGACTACCTTCGATTCTATGGCGGTCAAAGAAAGTTTAAGACTCGTATTTTAATACAATTATAAATTTATTAAGTATTAAGAATATTAAGATACAATTCTTTCTAATGCGACACTTTTTTAATTCCATTTTTATTCACAGCTTAAACTTTCTTTTGATCACTACTTACAGGGTGTTCAAAAAGTGATGGACATTTCTTTCAATGGTGAATCTACACCTCTGGATCGGTGGACATTTGTAAAAAGAATTCCAGCAAAAGTGTTTACAGCATCGAAAATTAATGTTAAATTGTTTTTACATAAGTATATTTTTCTCGTTGCAAGGAGAAAAAGTCTTATAAAATCGTTTCGCGGGTTAATTAAATTAATTTATGACTTACAGCTGACATTGTTGGTCATATTTTATCGTGAATTATTTTTTTCTTCGTATTTTTTAATTTGTACCTTAAGGTGCATTGTTTAGAGGAAGAAGGATTTGTAGGGAGAGCAGGATGTAGCTTTCAATTCATTGGAAAAAGTCCACGTCACGTTTCACGTAGCTATACATTTACGACGCACGCGTGGTTAAAGGAAAATGGAAGGAACTATGCGCGTTAATAAATTACATTTCCGTTTCCTCTTTCGCTGAACGATTCTGTGCGCCGAGAACAGTCTCCACGCGATCGTTGAACGTACCAGGAAGATTTACGCGATGCTTTCGATTGATAGCAATTGCTTAACGAATAATTAAATTAGCCATGAAGAGATCAATCGTTCCTACTTTCGTTTTCATTAAACCACTTTTACTTATCCCTAATATATTCCCCTTTTTAGTCACAGAAATGTTTCCTTTAACCCTACACTATTACTTGCAACACGTGCTCTGGAATAAGATCATATTTAATATAAGCTATTATACATACAAGGTGATTCACATGAGTGTTCCACTAAAATTACTTGTAAACTTACTTGTCAAATTTTACCCATTAAGATTAAAAATGTCAAAATAACCTTCACATCGCGATAAAAAAGCTATATAACAAGAAACTAATTATTGCACTATGTGACCCCCTTAATATTATACAACTTTTGTTAGAAACATTTTTTTATCTGACGAAAAGTTGATAAATAATGTAGGTGGCACACTTAGATGAATCACCCTGTATATTTAGTAGCGTGATTAGTGTATCCAGTAGTGTTACAAAGTCGACAAATAATATTCAAAGTGATTTCATTTCATGTATTGGTCGGGATTATTAGTTCTCTATCGAATGATAGTTAAACGCGTGGAAAAGGAGTGGTCAGAAAATCGTTCGAGATACCGAAACGATGGCGTATTTGCACGGGCAGACTGCACGGCGACGACCTCCAAGCAAACCGGCCGATCTGCTTGAGATACACATTCAAGCAACGCATTTTTAGAAACGAAGCCCCGGTACGCTTCTACTCGATCCGTTTCCTCGAACCAACCGCTCGAAGGTATTTTAAAAGGGCCTTGAAATTTGAGGTAAAAGCAATTTTGTTTGGGACAAAGGTGACCAATAAACATCTCGTTGAAATCTACACACAATCTAGTGTATAGAAATTTATGGCGTGTCTTGTTACATTCAGGGGCAAGTAGTAAATGAAACGTCCATTGGAAACGTGGAGGTTGTATTGGAGAAATTAATTAATTAGTAGATTATGAATAGAATAATTATTTTCTTATCTCGAGGCTTTCCAAAGAATTTTGTTCAAAGGTGAATGGTTCCCTTTGTATTCCCATAATAGAAAATTAGTACCTACTTATTCCCTAGTTGCACAATTATCCCACACGTCAATTTCATCTTGCCTTTTCAATGATTCAAGAGTATAATCTCAACCCCTCGAATCTATCACCTTATTCTACAAAGATCACCGTCCTTTATAAGATTCACGAAGAGTAATCATGAAATTATACCAGGTTTGTGAAGTCAACGAGTTTCACAAGGATCCCTAGTATTTTAGTCTAGTTGGAGCCGGATGGGGATGCGGCCAAGGCAAACTAAGAAATTCTAATGCATTCATGGTGATCACTGTTCCATGAGAAAGGAAAAGCAATGATCGTTTCGATGGAAGTTGCTACATCGCCGCGGTTAAACACGAGTTTGCAATCAACGAGACAATTATCCGTGTCCACTTGGGCAGTCCTGTCGGTCGAGTTCCATTTGTGGCTGGTGTTGGACTATGGTCTTGCAATTAGACGCAGCGAGTTACCCGTTCGAGGGACCTTGATTGTCATAGTGTACATTGACTCATGCGAAATGACTGTACACGACACAGAGTCTCCTTATCTGCGAGCTAGAATTAATAAGTAATTGTCGGGTTGAACCTTATTGGAACCTTTCCATGGGCCTTTGGTTGCTCTCGAAGGGGTGCATAATTTGCTGTATGCATAATTGGATCGTAGTTGCAGGACTTGGGAGTCTCAACAGTATAGCCACTTCTCAAATTCTACTGCTCTACGATTCTGGAATTCTACTGTTCCCAAATTGTGGAATGTTAATGTTTCCAAACTCTGAAATTCTACTTTCCTCAAATCTTTTGCTGGTGGCTTAGTTGTTGCAGGACTTGAAAGATAAAAAACTATAGCTGCACGTAAAATACCCAAGTGTAACACATTGTTAGCAATTTTGAAATTTCGTTGCTTGGGAATTCTAAAATTCTAGTGCTCCGAAATTTAAAAATTCTAAAATTCGTCAGCCCCGCAATCCTAAAATTGTAATGCTCCGAAATTCGAAAATTGTACAGCACCAGAATTTCAAAATGCTACTGCTGAAAAATTCTGAAATTCTACTCTCTTTAAAATTACAACACTCCTACATAATCCCAGCATTTAAAAAATAAAGCATAATCCACGCAAAAGCCGACAATCCTCGACTCTTCCCACTGAAACTCGGTGGTCCGAAATTGATGAGCCAGCCACTCGCGGTATCGCAGTCGGTGGTCCCAGAGGTTCCCTGGAGTCCTATGACTCTGTTAGCCCAGAGTTCTCCAGATTTCACTTTCCTCGGATTAAAATAGCTCGCCCGAGCTATGTGCATCTAACGAGGACCCTAGATATTAGAGGGCAAGCGAGCGTAGTGCATTAGGTTGCATTAAGAGGCGTCACGCGATTCGCGGCGGATTTACGTCCCACGTGTTACGGATAGCTAGGAATAATGACTAGGATTAGATGACGGTGAAGGAGAGAGTGTCGAGCAACGAGGACGACTCGTCCCCCAAAGAAGGCGCCATTAAATTCAATGGTCGACGTTTATCGTCACGGCGACTTGCTCGCGAACTGGACACGCTATTTACATGGCTGTAACAGGTGTCTCTGGATTCAAAAATAAAAAATGGACGAAAGAAAAACGAAGCAATTTCAGATAAAACACTTCTTTCTAAATCAATGAGCGACTATTTAACCCTTTCCAAGTACGCCTCTCAAGAATATCTACCCTCAAATTAATATACTTCCGATTTCACTAAACTTCATGAGAAATTCAAAATCGAAGGAAGTAGGTACTAAGTTGTAAAATTACTCCGCTATATTATTACCTAAGTATTTAAACTTTCATGGTAAAAAAATTGCATTTCTAAATCTTGATTAAAAATACCATTGCCTTGTTGGAAAAACTGACCAAGTCTACTTTTCCTCCAAAATTGATGTTTAGCAAATGCCAAGTGTATTTCAGTAAAGTTTTAAAAAAAAATTACCAACGAGCCATAGATACTTATACATATAGCTATTACAGTGGTGATGGATAGTTTCTATTTTTTTTTAGAAAACTGTATAGAACACACATTTCAATAAATGGAGCATCACGTAAGTGTCTGTGGCGAAGGAACTTTGGAGTGCAGAGGGTTGAAACTGGATCGCGTCGTTCCAGTTAGCCGCAGCCTGCGATGGGCAAATATTATGGCGCGAACGAGGCTCGTCTTTGAATGGGAATATAAGTCAAGTGCTCGTTTGCAGGCGCGTGTGTGCACGTTACCTTCATGTTCGTACACGGGTGCGCAAACAGGCGGTGCCGGTGTATGAGGTACACGTAAAACGTTCTCCACGTGGATATCGGGTGTCGTCGCGGCGAAAAAGATGAAAGTGGATCCACGGAAGTGGAGAGGATCGTTTTACGCCGCTTTCTGGATCCGCGAGAATCAGTTTTCCCATATCGAATCGCTGATTAATAACCGCGTGAGGTGGGGTCAAGTTCGGCCAGCTTGCTGGAAGTCGCGGATTGGGCGATTCGATAGCGTTGAGAGACAGAATTTCTTGCTGAGTAGAAGGTTTCGGCTAGACAACTGTGGCGTTGTAAGTCTAAAATTGGTGTCCCACATTGGTGTCTCCTGGTGAATTGGAGGACCCGGTGCATTTTGAACGGAATAAGCTTTGATTTGATGCAAGATGAGGAAGAATATTGAGGGCTGTTTAAATGGGAAATTAAAGTTATAGAGTTTCTATAATTAGGGAGGAAAAAATTCAAGTGACTCAAGATTACTGTCTTCTGGTAAATCTGATAAAAATGCATATCTGGAAGAATAGCTCCTTGAAACCATCTATTCTAAAATCTAAGAAATTGCTACAAATTGCAAAATTTAGAGAATAATATCGAAGCCCACTCGCATGAAAAATTAAAATTCCTATGTTTCCATATTTAAACTAGAAAATATTCATACAATACTCAATCTTACGCCATCCTCTACTAAAAATACATATCTGTCTATCTAAAAAAAATACTTGCTCCTTGAAGCCACCTATTCCAATATCCACGAAGCCACCGTCTCCTCCGTCCTCTCAAGTGACATCCCTCAGAATAGACGGAAATTGCGATCCCCCGCAGAATCTCCCTCGCGGACAGGCTTCACTGTTCATTGATAATGCAAATGTGGATTGCGAAAGCGGCGCGGTTGACACGTTCCGCGGTAATTTCGCATTAGGTGCAATTGTCAGCGACAGAGGAAATACGATGTCGACGGGGGTCAAGTATAATTGGCGTGCCAGTGACATCGGCGAAACGATTGCACCACGGCGCAATTCACCGCGAAGAAGCGCGTCAATTTTGAAATCTCGCGCGCACCTCTGTGAATTAGAAAAGAAAGGAAAAGGTCAACAGCAACCTTGCACGTGTGTGTGTACGCGCAAGTCGTCGTGGTCTTTTACGCTTTCTTTCTGCTACATGTTCACGTGCGTGTGGATCTCACCTACGACTATGGATGCTTCCACTGGAATGTCCTTTGCGTGAGCGTCCTACACGCGTATGCACGCTTCGGCTCTGTTCATACGGTCGTTAATATCGCCGGCGACACAGACGGTTCCCTGTCGCAGCTTTTAATCGCGTGCGCGGTTCCCACGAGCCACTATTAATTAAAATACTCGGGGAAGGTAGACACGGCTGTTCGGCTCACTTTTTCACTATTTTCTGTGTAACTATCCGGAGGGGACACTTGTAAAGAGGATGTAGCCGAGGAAACTAGTTGGTCTCGTTGAGAATAGAATCAATGGCGGAATTAATAAAATTGTATGTTTACTTTAGGATATGCGAAATTTAAAATGTTATACTAATGCAAATTAGGGAATAGTGTTGCATAAGTGTTGTTTCTGAGTGGTGTGTTTAATGATTAAATATTAAATTAAATTAAATGCACTAGGAATTATTGGATATATAGAATAGTAATTTGTTGTTAATGTTCCTCTTTTTAATTGAAAAGCACTTTGAATGAAATGTATGGAAAAAATATTAAAGATTTAGATGACAAACAAAGTGGTTTGATCGTACAAATGTATAAAACTTTAAATCATCTTAGGTATCAATATTTTCTGTATACTTAAGTCTTGCTTAACAATTTGTACGTATATTATATCTGGTATAAGATGTCTGAACTGAATCCTACGCAGATCAAATACCATACACCTAGTGATCAAGATGTTAAATGAACATTCGTACGAACAGAAAAATTACTCTGCGAGGCGAAACAGACTTTATCGTACAAAACTATATGATATATTATCTACTGACTTTCTGTTCGTGCATTCCTAAGATCGTATCCTACACGTGGAGAGTGTTGGTAAGGTTCCATGCCTTCATCAATGATGGCTAGATTATCAAGGATGAATTGCTCAAAATCTTCAACTACTTAGTAGTTGGGAAATTTCAAATATCTTTCTCGAGTGAAATATTTAGTTGAAGTATCATTACATTGATTCTGTATCGGAGTTATAAAAATGTAAATCACCATTTTCAAAAGCAAATGATTGATGCTCTCTTTCAGCAAAACGAATTCTCGAATCTAGAAATTCTGATCTACTAGTAGACCACACACGGTTCGCGCACGCGATTTATGATCTATGATATATTACGCGTATCGCCCGTCATACCGATACACGCATCAGCGCGAATCATTTATCAATCGTTATCGATTGCATCCATCGAAATTCTTATTCGACCACTGTACTATCTATATCCCTCTGGAATGAAGAACCGAATCCTTTGTGGCGAACGAATTTACCCTGATAGAATGCAATACAACTGGATGGTGGTATGTGTCTAGGTGTCTTTATCAGTTTGATGCTTTTATACGTAAGTATCGAGTACGAGTAGAACCACTTTTGAACGCTGTTGTTCACAGTTGAGTTGCTTGGGAATCTGGGCATATATTCATGCGGTGTAATTTTAAAATTCTAATGCTTCGAATGGTTTAAATTTCTCTGCCTGGAATTCTAATTTTGCTGCTTTGGAATTTTAAAATTTCACAGCTGCAAAATTACAAAATTTCACTATTTTGAAATTCAGAAACTCCTCTTCTTCGAAATCTTAAAATTCTACTTCTCCAAAATTTACAAATTCCACTGTGTCAGAATTTTACAATTCCACTACTCCAATATATAAAAATTCCTTTATTTCAAAATTCTAAAATTCCACTGCTCTAAGGGTATAAAATTCTACTATCCAAAAATTTTAAATTTCCCCAACCCAAAATTCTAAAATTCCACTATTCCAAAATTCTGAAACTCCTCTTCTTCGAAATCTAATAAAATTCTACTTCTCCAAAATTTAAAAATTCCACAGCCCAAAAGTTTAAAAATTCCTTTACATAAAAATTTCAAAGTTCCACTTATCCAAAGGCTCTAAAATTCCACAGCTGCAAGGTTCTAAATTTCCTCTACTACGAACTCCTCGGCTTCTGGCTTAATTGGAGGCGCAAGATGCCGGTTCAAAGGACCATCTCCACTGACGACTGTTCAATCTGATTCATTTTGCAAGACACCCCCAAGAGTGCTCCCTGACAGTGGCGATTCGCCTGTGGCGCAACGCGTAACCAGAGCTGTTACATGTTTCTAGACAAATTCCGCGGCGCGACGTTCAAGCAGAAATACGCGCTGATCCGAAGAGGCAAGGGAGCACGCATGTAATTTCACCGTGGTCGCACGTGCGTGCATGTCATTCCCTCCTCCGTTGGAACGCATAAAGAGATCCTATTAATAGGTCGCATGCTCAATCGACAGAGCTCCCGTGTAATTTATGCGCTGCACCGTGACAGTTATTAGGAACCGGCCGATGCAATAAGGAAGTTGATCGACCGATAACTGTCGTTGGATATTTCAGAGTTTTCAAAACTCCCAATTCTTCTCTGCATTCATATTATTCCCTCCAATCGTCACGATCCTTTCCACTTTCAGTGCAATCTCAAATTTTCCAAATTAAATATATGCAATCTAAACTATACCTGGAATTATCTATAAAATCGAAGAATATTTCAGACAAGAGTTGAATGATTTCGAGGGTTGCATAGTCTGATATCATTAGTCTTTTGTCAGCTTCGTGTTTTTAAACGAAATCGTAGTTCTTCATTTAGTATAAAAAAAAGTATTAAGTTAGTCGTGGCAAATTGTTATTATTTTAGCAAATATTTAAATTTTAATTCCATTTTAATTCCTTTTCTACTGAATGAAGGAATACCATTTAAGTTAAATACCATTTAAAAAAACGAAGTAGCCCTTCGTATCTCCCCTTTCAGCCCCCCTTATCAAAAAGCCTATTGACACCAGATTACACCCCCTCGAAGCTTTCCTCCTTTCCACTTCTCGATATCACCCACTTTAAAAGATACTCGCGCGAGTCACCTTAAATGTAAAACCCTGTGCAACCGTTGGTGTATCGTTTTCAGGTATCGCAATAACCGAGCAGGATTGTAATTTATATCCCAGCGTGTCCAAATTAGTTATATTGCGTCGATCCCACCTTTACGTAAGCTACCGAACCACGCTCAAAGTAAATGTGTCTGGCCCTAAGGCTACTGGAGGAACTAGCTCCTTAACCTCGCCGGACCTTTGACTTTTTCCATTCACCTGGCAGCTTTCGATTCAACGAAAGGAAAAATTCAGCGAGGAAAACAACGTATTTTGAAACAAACGTGGCCATGGATTTGATTACGACTCTCGCTAATTAATTGAACGATCAGGCTTGTACGAGCAATAAACTCGAGCTACTGATGGAAGGGAGACTTATCGTTTTCTTTGTGCCGACGAATCGCTCGTTTAGGCGGTGTATTAACTCCAATTGAATGTTTATTAAGACCTTATTTTTGTCCAATTTCTCAAACGCCGTGGCTAATCGATCAGGCAAAAATAACTGCCCCGTTTTATCGAACATGATTAAGCGAACAAATGGATCGCTAATTTCGTTTCGTCGAGGGGGATATTGTCTGAGAAACGTGTTATTAAAAATGACTATGTTCTGCAAGGAAATTGAGTCTTAGTAGCGGTTCTTCAATTTTTAAGTGAATAATTTGTATGTACTTGCTGTGAAAATAGTGTTTGTTTCGAAAGCGATGAGATTGAGAATGGTTTGTTAATGTTAATTTAAATAATATTATCCATTATGGCACACGCAATTACACCGAAAAGTTTCGCATGTTTTTCGGCGCCATATTTCCTATCAGTGGCAATGTTTTTAATGACAATATCGATAACGAGGCGAAGCAGTTAAAAATATCTTGTATTATAAATATTGTTTTTTAGATTCCGCTAATGTATCTGTGGTTCACACTCTGGTAATTTAATTTTCAAATTGTATTTCACAGAAGCCTGCAATTCTCTAAATATTACTATTCTGAATGTAACTGTACGACCATAAAAAATGAAACCAACTCTATTGTAAAATAAATTTTAAATTCGTTGAAATTAATTAGCGCACCTTTGTCTTCAAAAACAAGTGTCTAATCACAAATCACAAAAACAATTGATTAAATTTTACATATTACTACAATAAAATGGCACTTTATCATTCCCATTTCGATTCTTGATACCTTCACCACTATCTTTTAAGATAATTATTATAAATAAATTCTTACGTCACCGCGTAACCAACTCTGTTCTATTAACGGCAGAGGAATTTCGACTTTATCATCCCCATTTCGATTCTTGATACCTTCACCACTATCTTTTAAGATAATTATTATAAATAAATCCTTACGTAACGACGTATCGAACTCTGTTCTCTCATCAGAAGTACAACATTCCAAGACCCTATTCCAACACCTATTCAGTAAAAAGAGATATCTAAACAATTGCTCTGTGGAAAATGTCACTAATTCAAGTACAGTAGATTAATCAGGAATTATCATAATCCGTTCCCTGATACCTGACACGTTCGAAGAATATACACGTCACCATACGTGACGCTTGGTGTCGAACGTGTTGAATAAAATTTTCATTAATCAATTCTTCTCGAGGATAAATAGAAAACGCCACATGCTCGTGATGTTTCATTTAGAAATAAATGGTAAATAGGGTCGTATGTGCGTGATTTATCGAGGCAAGATGCGCGTAAACCGCCGCCGATCCCCTTTCATTATCTGCGCGGTATCACGGCACGGTTTGTCATTTCTCCGGCTAAGTATGTCAAAACAATTATTCCGAAGTTTATCGTGTCCGACTGGAGGCAGTCCAGCTTGAAGGTAGAGAGAAGACACGAGTTCATCTGCGCGAGATACCATTAAGTGGAGCATCGTCGTCACAAGGATCATTCGTCACTGTCAGGCGGAGGGTGGACAGAGAGAAAATGAAATCTGCTTCTTAACGAGCGTTCAACGGGTATCCCCTAATTAGATGATGCTCTGACCATTAGAAGACAGTTTGTCACTATCCACGCATTTACCGAGCATTTAACAATTACCATTGTGCGTCTCTAAACTCTTGTATTCAAGTGAGTAATTAAGTAAGTGGATGGAAGTAATTTCGAAATGCAAGATCTGTAGAATTGAAATTCTACTTAATACTTTGAATGGGGAAAGAGTTTAAAAACTCCGAATTTAGTTACTATTCAAACTAAATTCGAGGACAGTGTTAAAGTTTAGGAATCCCATCAATCGAACCTCTTAATTGAGTAAAGTAATTAATAAATACTAATTAATACTAAATACTAATTGATACTGAATACTAATTAGTACTAAATATTAATTGATACTGAATATAAATTAACACCAGATACTAATTAATACTAATTACTAATTATAGCAATTACGCAATAAATTTCAAGTTGAACGAATGACTGCGACGTTATCTGAGTAAATTTCAAACACTGAGCTCTATTTACTGATTACTTTAAATGGCTAATTACCATATCTATCTCCATTTGCATAGTTAAACTAGAAAGCGAAAGTTCATTCCGCGGTGATTCCAGTTTGTCTCTATATAAACATAAAATTCAGCATAATTTCAGTTTTTCCTGTATCCCTTTTAGATTTTTCCTAAACGCATACACTGCTCGAAAAATGGCGGACGCAGTCGGATAGTTAGGATTATCAGTCACAATCACGGCGTTATAGAAGCTTAATTCGCGATTACCAGCGGCGAAGGGACACGCCAACCGGTTACGGCGATAAATCAGAGCCCCCCTCGCTATTGTAAATTATAACATTCATTAACGACGATCGATCGCTCACCAGTCGCGGTCGATCAATTCGTTTCGTCGCGGTCGAAAGATCTCGCCGCACTCGCGTTTGCAAACTTCTGCGCGCGTATCCTTGGGACGATTAGATACATCGGAACGTTGCAAAACATTTCGCTCGCCGGACATTAAGAACTCCGCGGCCTACTGCTCTTGTTGCAGGGCTTATTAAATAAAAGGCCACGTCGTAAAAAGCATCGTGCTGCATCGACGACGGCCACTCGTTGCGGACTAAACACTTCGGCCTAAAGCCGGGTCGCCACTTGCATGAAGCGTCACGCACTTGAAAAGAATACTTGAAAAGAGGTTTATATTTCATTTTATTTGATTTCGTAATTATTTGAATTTTTATTCTATTTCTATTATTATTGTATCTTGTCATTAGTATCGGGGTTAGACTTATGAACAGCAAATTGCTTTATCTCACAAATTACTTATCTTCGTGTTTTTGGGGAATGTAATAAAGTCATATTATTATTATCACTATCACTATCACTATCACTATCACTACCACAATCACAATCACAATTACAATCAGTATTACTATTACTATTACTATTATTATTATTTATAAAATTAAAGAAAATTCTTTGTTTAGGAGCTATATTATTTGTGTTACCGTTCAGAGTTTAAACTTTCCTTGTACTACTACTGTAGTTTCAGGAAATACGAGAAGATCGATATTATGCAATGTTATTCTAGCGATTTGGTGCAGTGCATACTAAACAACTTGTTATTGAAATACCTCGATCACTTTTTACTACTTACGTAGTTCCTTTTTTAACTCGTATTGTGATAAAAAAACAATACCCACCCAGTTTGGTGATGGATGAACGAACATGCATTCCCCGATTAAATAGGTCTGAATTCAATCACTCAAACTAGCCGACGAAGGAAGACTAGAGATGAAATACGCTCAACGTCTACGGAGACCTTGGAGAAATTCGGTGTTGGAAGATGTCGAAGCCGTAAAATTCGCGCAGCTCGTACGCTACAGCCGCCAGACGCTTGACTTCTCGCCCGTAAACATGATCGTCAGGCCGCGAAACCCGAATCGCCACCTCGCAGCAGGATATATTCGTCGTTCGCTTGTAATTTATTTCTAAGCCGGTTCGAGCTAAAATAGCCGATACCTATGGCCAGCTGCCTATCGGAACGGGCCGCGGTATCGTTCGATGCTCTTGAAACTTACGCTAATGCGTTCCACCTACGAATTATTATACGGACTCCACGCGGTCCGATTAACGCTCGAAATAAATCGACGCTACGCTCGAGCCCCCATAATTATTGCTAACAAAATTATATCTATACAATATATCCTCGAAGCTTCCTAAGATTAAGGATGACAAAGTTGCGGAGAGGGGAGTTGTCACAAAATTAATTATAAAATTATTAAATTGAAACAGTGAAATTGGAATTGGGACTTAAGATTAAGCAATGACAAAGTTGAGGGTGGGAAGCTGTCACAAAATTAATTATAAAATTATAAAATTGAAATAGTGAACTTTCAATTGGGACTTACGGTTATGTAACACTCGGATTGGCGAAATTAAGGGCGAGAAGTTGCAAAATACGGTGTGTGGGATCTCCCACTGCTACGGGGGCCTCAAGCAAGACCGCAGGGGCCGCGCGAACGTAAAGCTGGGTAACTACTGTCGTCGGCCGTGCCCCAAACGGACGCTGACCCCACTCCTTTCTTCCACCGCTCGCAGCCCCCTTCAGTGTAGCTCGCAATACCAATATTTCTTCACGTTAAATTCCTACCGAGTTTAATATTCATGAAACGAAACAAGCGCTATTTATAGAGGATATTTTCAGCGTGTTTCTCCAACGAGGAGCTTGTGTATTCACTCGAGCTACGAATAATTCCCTTGCAAACAGGAAAAAGGTTGCTCGCGATAGCGGCCCGCTCCAATTCCGCGTGCGCGGCTTCTATTTCGCGAGCGCGCGTATTTCAATCGCCTGGAAGTGGGCTGCATTATTCGGTCGCCGGCAAATGCCAACGAGATGCGGAATAAATGTAAAGCTTCATAGTTGGTAACGAATGCGGGGTCCATTTTGACCCATAGCAGCAGAATTTCATTCCTATAATCCTCAGAATAAGACTTTGTGTTAGATTCATAATTTCCCAAAGTATCGATATCTACTGATAAGTACCGAGTAACAAACTACTGATAAAAAGAAAGTTTAACCCTTAAACGCTGGATAGTTTAAACCACACCTTCTATATAGAATCATTTTCTTGTATAATATAAAAATTAACATTTTTATAACATTGCATCTCTTCTGATTCTACTACAAGTATGAAAATACCTAAAATTTTTATCCTGTTCCTTCTTTAATAAATGTTAACTAACTGCCAATGTTTCCCCCGTTAACTTTGTCCCCCAGTTACCCCACGGCAACTTTTCGCGGAACCCTAAAACCCTTCGCATCCACGGTTCCGCGAGGCACCAATTGGGAGACGCTGGTCCAGACAATTCATAGGCACCGAAATGAATTCCAAAACGACGACGAAGACCAGCGCCTGCCCGCGTCTATTTCGCCGCCGTGTAATTTGGACGACAGTGTCTGGCGGTATCATCCTGACCTGGGACAAAAGCGAGGTGACTTCGGTGTGCCGGAAGCCGGCTAAGTCGGTAGTGTCTGGCGTGTCACCACTTTTGGCGGCACAGTGGGAATGCTCCAACTGCTTTCGGCCAGAAATAGTGGGCCAAAATCACGATCAACTAGCATCAGCAAGAAAAACACCGCGCGCAGAAATATACCACTTTCACCGTGGTTAAAAATAATTCTAAAAGAAAGGCGGTAATCCTAATTGGAGACGCGATACTTTTAGTCAGCGCTGTTAGAAGCCACGTTGGATCTGCTCTAATGGGAAGATCAGGCTCGGCTCTTTGTTTAACAGCGGCTGGCGCAGCAGACGCTGATCGGACCAACGTGCCGCGGGGAGGACTTTTATTCCCTCGAATAACATCCGTTCCCTTAACGCCAGAGGAAATTCGACGAAAGCCCGTCTGCCAGCGGCTGCACAAGACGATAATGTTTACGCAAGAGAGGCGAAAGGAGCAGGAGAGTTCGATGCAACCTAGGGCCAGGCCGTTTAACTCGTCAAACAATGTCGTCCAGTTCAACGACACGTGGTGCGCGCCTGGCGCCGCTCGGCACAACAGACGACACACTCCACAAAAGCCCTTTCTAACGAGCCCGTTCTTCACCTCCTTTCGAACGTTCTGTTAACGTTGGGCCCACATGGGACCATTAGCGGGCGTCGTAAAACGATAGAGCACGGCGAAAGAAACGAGCAATTAATCGCTGGTAACGCGAGTCTGCCACGCTGCGAACGGCTGGACACGGGTTCACATAGAGTTGCTTCTTCGAAAAAGGATTGGGTATCGTTAAGGAAGTAGTTTTTAATCAGGTACTAATTTTTTATAAATTTATGTCAATAAATAATTGTTTGAAATAATTACTAACATGAAAATTGATAATTCAAAAATATATGTGTTGTCTGTGAAAGCAGTTAATATTGGTAGTTTGGTTAATACTTGGTAGTTTTTAATAAATAGTAGTTTTTCAAAAAATTAGTTTCCATGTATTTTAGATTATCAAAAACTAGTTCCTGACCTGATAAAAAATTAGTTTCCATATATTTTAGATGATCAAAAACTAGTTTCTAGTCACCTCATAAATAATTAAATTTTACTTATTTTCAAGTTTCTACAATTTTTCCTTAAAGTTTAAACATTAATTCAGCTTTTAGTATTAAACAAAATCTATGGTTAAAGTTTTATTAGGTTAAAAATAAATATTAAAGCATGAAAGCCCTCTAAACTGATCAGAAACTAGTTCCTTAACGATAGATAGCTGCAGAGAAAATAATTCGGGATTGTTATGTCTCTTTGGATAAAAAAAAAAAGATTAGGATTGGAGGATTAGGAGAATAATGCTGGGAGCTTGGGTGCATCTTAGATGTTCACAGAAGTGCCATTCTTGGAACCAGCTTGTAGACACAATTGGCTATTGTTTCATTGTACTACTATTCTAAGCATAAGATATTAAAAAAGGGAGAATTAAGTTGGAAGACCACTGTGACGGCCGGAAAAGTGACTCATTTTTAAGAATGTTTTCTGAGAAATAATTTGTAATTTTCATAGTGCAAAATTCTTAAAAATGGCTTAATACACCTTGTAATTACTGGAGAGACTTTGGGACCTCCTAGGTCCCTACACGTGGCTGTCAGGTTGAGTTTTCGGTATCCCCGGGGTCAGCAGAATCTGCATGGCGAAAGAATGCGCTCTGGTTGGTTACGTTCCGAGAAATTTGTCTCCCGTTTATCGTATTTGTCGGACAAGGCATCTATCAGTGTCCAGCAGTGGTGAGAATCACTTAACCTTCCTATATTCACGTGATCGACAACGCGTGTCTCTGGCTGGTAAGGCTACCACTGTACACCGCGTCTATCATCTACCCCATATCCTGCATACTGTGTCGGGATATCGGGTTATCACGTGGTAAGCATTTTTCTGCGCCTGCACGTTGCCGCCTCCGAGTCCTTTTCAGAATCATCTTCTCACCGTGTATCATTTCACCTCCACTTCCTCTCGGGGAGCATAGCCTCGTTCCTCGTCACTTTCCCTCCACCATCGTTCGCGGACTTCTTCTTTTAATTACTTTGAAATTATGGGAAGGTTAATAAGATTTTGTGACAATTAGAAGCTCGTGGGCCACTACAGTACTGGAAATATTTACTGCAACACTCGAATATTTATCGTGTATTCACCTCCACACTAGTATCTACTTATCCAATAAATCTCCTGTCGCCTGAACTCGCGGGAGTCAAGGATTGCCTGGTTGCAAAGGGGGATTCCAGAAACGAAAGTGTCCAATGAGAATGGCTGATTTTTATGACTGGTTAAACGAAGCGCGGTTCCACAGGGTGGTCGTCAAGGTCGAGCGCGACGAAAGGTCGAGTGTCTTTAAGAAAAGTATACGATTTCTTGGTTGACCGCATATTTCTCCCGGCTCGCCCATCCTTTCGCGCGATAAATTTCTCGAGGGGGAAGCTGCTTCCGGATAGGCTTCGTGGAACGATTACTGATATTAGTTGCCACTTCGTCGAAGCATTAATGCAGTTTCAATTAATCAGTCTCAACGTTTCGACGACTTTTATAAATGGTGCCTTTGAATGCGCGCGCAGGAGAGCTCTGACGAGTGTTTGGGTTCTATTTCTGACTTGATAAGCGGTATATAGATTGGCTTTTCTAAATAGTTCTCTTGAAAACTAATGAGGAGTAATGGAAATATTTTTCAAGGGATGTGAGATGCCTCAAAGTTCTTTAAGAAAGAGAGTCAGACAATGGTATTCCAGCTGTTAGAAGATGGAGTTCTAATAAATCCCAAAATACCAAAAAGTAGATTACTATTTATTTTTTTAAATTTTTTATTTGCACCACTTTCGTAATTTAATATCTCGGAAATCGTTTGAGCAGAGTGTTACGATCTTCACACTAGTATTGGCAATAGTTTCCGAGAAAGCAGTTAGAAACTGTTCGTGGAGCCCACCCTGTACGAATAAGAGCAGCGTTTCCAATCCTATTAAATTGTCTGTCGATGCATACAGCTTTATCGATCCGGATCGAGGAAGGAATAATAGAGACATTGTATGGAGCAGAGCCAATTTCATCGGGCAGTTTAGCTGTTTTATGGCACGGTACAAAGCAAACAACACGACTAAATCGACGACAATATTGCGGTTTAATAGTTCCAAGGTGCTCGACCTCAATCTCAGCCTCAGCACGCGGACATTTTGCAATTTTATTCTAATGCCGTGTTAAGTGTTGCTCAATCTGTAATACTTATAGTAGGCGAGAACAAGTCCTGCCGCCAAAAGCACAGTAGAAATTTCTATATTTTAAATCCATGGGATCGTAGATCATTTGTAATATCCACCCTTCACTGTTCCCTGGTCTCTCCATACATTTTCAGGATATTCAAGTGTTTCTATCCCTGAATACTATACGAAGTCAAGAAATTAGAGGTAAATTTCACTTTCAAATCTACGAGCTCCTCATCTTCAACCCCATACAAAATAAAATATAATAGCTCCCACATAAAGGGAGGCTATACATAAAGATAACTAATTAAAGTACCAATTACAGACTAAGTGTATAATAATAATGTCCTGTGATCTCTATTGAAATACTCTAACGCCAGCCCTAGATTGACACATTCTACTTACAAGGGACGTTCAGCAAGTAGAGTAGTTCATCCGTAACCCAACCCTATTTTTTGTTGGTGCCATAATGTAATTTTTGGGGGTGAACTCACCCCTTGAAAGAAATTGCAGAATTTTCTATACCGTGGAATATCTCGAGAACAGTGAGAAATATGAAAACGTGTTAAACGTGTTAAAACTCGGTTGCTAAGCTAATTTTTTCACTAATCTTCCAGAACAATTTTCTATATTCTCAAAGTAAATCGTTGATATTATATATTCAGAGTACTCCACAGTGCCGAGATATACAGTACAGTTAGTAAACGGGTTAACTACGGCCCCGACGAAATATTTCGTTCGTCGTCGCGGGTATCGAGCGACATAATCGGTAACGACGTTGTCCCAGGATCGCCGAATCCCTTTTTCCCCCGTCCGAGCGTGCCATGCATTGTTATGCAATTGTACAATGCACGTACGGAGCCGCGGCTGCCGCCCACGCGTCGACATTTAGTAAGCGCGTTTAATCTCCTCGGACATGACGTAAAGTCCCTTTGTTCCGCTACGACACGGTCCACGGATACTGGCGGCTACGAGTGGGACGTCAAAATTTTCACCTCCTATTGTTCCGTTTCAGCCAAGCTCTCGCTTAAAGTTCAGCAGTCTCACTGTCTAAACTCTAAAAGCACCCCCCGAAGGCGTAAAATTGAAATTCCCCACCCGGAGTCTCCAAATTTGCCAAATTTTCAACTGAATTTTCTCGCCAAATTCTCGACAATGCATCCTAAGTATTTACTGCATAATTCTAAATACACAATGATGGAGTCAAATCTAAAAAGGAGTCTCTGCTCCCTTGCCGTGCCCTCGCGCTTTCCACATTTCCCCCCGCCGCGCACCTTTCCCTTTTCTATTTCTTTCCTACGAGTTATATGGGTCAGCAAGCCGCAAACAAGCGGAGCGAACTCGAAGAGGCAAAGCGTGTAATCTGCCATTGTCGTGCGTGGTTTGCCGGGACAAGGCTCCTCTATCTGTGCGTGTGTTGTTCCACGGAGCCGAAAGAGTTGGGGAAACAATGCGCGGGAATCGCAGGCGCGACAAGAACGCGAGAAAATGTGGCCTGGGTCATCGGCTGACCCGTGGGAATCTTCTACCCTCTGGTAATTAATTAAGAGAATCCGCGGGCTAAACGATAGAGTATCGCGCAACGAACGCGCGGATTATCGGTCAAATGATGAGTTCGGATCATTGGGACGTTTCTCTGCCATTGTTTAAAAAAAATAACGTCGGGTCCATGGAATTTTATCGATGTTGCCGCGGAGAAGCTTCTCTTTTAAATAATATGTGGAGACGTTCTAGGCCTAGTTGCTTGAGATTTAAAAAGGGGGTGGTTTTTTTATTTTGAATTGGGGAGGGGTATTGATTTTTGGGCTTGCACTTTGCGGAGAAAATTAGTTTTTAAATAATTTGTGGAGAATTTTAGAAATATTCTATGTATAAATTGTTTAAGGCTTGAAAAGGGGGTGTTTTTTATTTTGAATTGGATATGGGATATCAATTCCTGAACTTGCACTTTTGTCACTAAATAACTAGTGAAGGTATGAGAGAAAGTTTGAGGTACTGTGTGGAGGTTTGACTCGAATATCCTTACAGATATCGAAATATTTATAACGAAATATATGATGGTTGTAGCTACTCAGCTTTGCTTCGCTGTAAAGTGGTATTTCAGTAGTACAATTCGCGATAAGATCATACGACCATCGCACAATACGATTTATTGCACCATGCAGTGCCTCCTTCGATAATCTGTTTCATTTAATGTAACGACATCGTGATTTACTGTACATTGTGACCCAGTGGAGGATTATTATGCAAATGGTATCTGCAATTGTCGTTTTCCATGAATGTCGCATTCTCAGACCCAAAAGAAACATAAATATAAAACACCAAATACATTGAAACTTAATCCCTTAATCCCTTAAAACTTAATCCCTTAAAAATCATTTTATCTGGCAGCACGAAATCTTACACAATTCAGCAAACTTATTGGCACAAGTGCAAATCTGTCAAGGAAGTTCGAAAGAAATTTAATTGACTATAGGAATATGAACGTCCCCTCAATGTTCAAGAAAAATTCCATGCTTCGTCAGTTTTCGCTGACAAGATTACACAGGAAATCAGAGGCTTGTTTTTCCTTGCTTAAACATAATCGATAACTGCACCTTCCCATTCTACACGATCACCTGTTGCGCGCAATTAACGCAAAAGAAAGAAAGGGGGTGAACATTTACAGACGCGATTCCATGAAAACCACTGCAATGCTTCTGATTACTGCTTCCGTGCAGATTTACAATTGCCAGTCGTTAGACGATCTCAATCGACCGGCGTCTAATTAGCGTCACGCTACGAACCCCAAGGAACGATTTCGCGTCCCTTTCCATTGAATTCCGGCGACGTCATTAATCAGGAAATCGATTCTTTTAGCCGCTGCGTGTGATACTCACAAGGGAGAATTTTCAACCCGAAATTTCTGATTTTAATTAAACTTCTTCCAACAATTTTTTTACGGAAATTCACTTTGGGGGATGAAAGCAACTCTTAAAATTCATTTTATATTTTTTGTGGTGCAAAATAGAGGAAAACTTTAAATACAAGAATTTTTCGATTTTCAATGCTCTATCACACTACCAAAAAAATAATTTTCTAAACTTTATTTGAAAAAGAAAAAACGTGATGATTTTAAGATCTGATTTCACCCCCTCAGAGCAAATTTCATACAACAAAAAATTGCTCCTTGCATACTCTAATATGCTCTATATTTACGTGAAGTGTCATTGAAATCAGAATTTTCGGGTTCGACCGTTTTCTGGTCAGATCGCCTCAGTGGAATAGGTGGACCGATTATCGGACCGACCCAGTGAATTCGTCGAAGGTGAACGTGGAGCCTCGCCCCTACAATTATTAACAAAACGAGTCATCCGTTAATAAAACCCTGGCTTTGTTCGTGATAACTTTGTCGGGGAACATTATTAGGGCGAGGCACTTTAGGTGTGGATGTAGGTGTGTTGGCTATAGTCTAGGCAGAAGATTTTAGATGTTCGATGTTAATAGTACATAGTAGCTATCCCTTCAACATATTTTTTTAAAAGATACTAATTCTCATCTGCTACAATTCGAACTTTCACATCGTTCTATGTGTCTTAGAAACGGTAAATTGATATTCCTATTTATAATAAAAGGAAATGAATGCTGGAGTCACAAAGAAATACAGAAACTTTTGAGAATTGGATATCATGACGAAGCTGTTTCAGTTTCAACTAGCTAAGATTATTATTCTAAATAATAAAGAAAATAATATAGAAGGTTCCACTTTAATTTAGTAAACAAAAAAAGTGGAACTCAGTTGGGCAATGTTAATTTTTAGGAGAATATAAAATTCAGTTACATGTGATTTGCAATGGAGGGGGTAGGGGGTTAACAGTGAGCAGTCAATATCTCTTTGTCAGATTGTAACCACCGTTAGCAGATGTCCAAGCACACTGACGTGGATCTGGATCTTGTCACGAGGTAAAGTTCAAAGCCGCTGACATAGCCACAAGATTTTTCACGCGCAAAAGTTGACGTAGGGCTAGATTCATTGCGACTTGGTGTGTTCGTTGACGCAGAGCTGAGTCTTATCGCGTGGCAAAGATCACAGTTTTTGCGCAAAAGCTTGGAGAATAGTTGGATTGTGTTCGTGAGGAGTAAAAGATCTAGAATCTTTGACCTAGAATGCCAATTTTCAAGCGAAAAGAAATTTCGCGATGAATTAAAGTACATCGAAGGCCTCTATCGATATACAATCGTGCTCCAAATCGCAGTTTCCTCGAACTCGCTTCGAAACGAGAACGCCGATCAGGATAAATTCGACGATTCAGCATGGAGGTACAAAAGTATAGCGAATCGATCAGCCTGTTCCTCCACCGTTTATTTATAGTATTTCGTTTATACCATCGGCCACTCGAGTCTTTCGAGTGTCGACGAAACGAAATCTAAAAGCGAGCGGCCAGGATTGTGCTCGATAATTGCCATGGTTGATTACATTCGTACGGCCTAGTGTTCGTAGTAACAGTTTAATTTTTAGTATTCCAATCTGAGAGGAAAAAGAAATAGGTACCTACTATTTTTATAATCACAGTATTCTTCTATTGAATTGAGAGTTAGGAAGAATAAAGTATCTAGAAGCTCACGAAATGGGTTGTAATTAAAGGAACTTAAGTTTCCAAGTAGAAATAAATAATAAAATAAATTACTATTAGCGTATTAATAGGAAACTAAAATTTCAGAAAAATTCCTATATAAAGAACTCACAGAAAAATTAACTGTAACTCGTATTTCACACTAACTCACTGCGTGCAATAAAACATTTCTTATTATCGTTATCATTATACTCATCGTTCCAACATTGTCTCGCGGCTGCAAGCGTGACAAATCGAAGCAGATGAATCGTTAAAGCATCACAATGCACACTTGCAGCCTCACGGGTCAAGGTCGTTGAGATTTCTGAGAAGATTCACGATTTTTCCACGCGACGAACGTCGGCTGATCGATTCTAAGCAGCCACGTTGCGCAACCGCCGTTCGCACGGTTCACCCCATCGTCTGTCTTTCTTTCCTTCGACATCTTATCTGGCAAGGTTAAAGAGAAAAAAGTGCTCGGACGATTAATACAATTCAACGCAGCAACGCGGGGTTATCGCGCTTAAATTCTCGTTTAAATTTGTAGTAGAATATTTTAATGCCGGATCGACTCGATAAGACAACGAGCGCAGGGATGCTCGACACGTCGGGCTTATCTCGAGAACGATGAGCTCTGTATCGAAATTAAAGCGGCGATAAATACTCCATAAACAACCCAGCTGAGAGATATTCAGTGTTCGCCGTCACATGGAGTGACACTTTCATTTTTGGTAACTGAGAATTAATTTGAAATTGGAGTTAGGGGATCATATAGTGCTTTTGTCAGGAAATAATTTCTATGACGTCGACGTGGGACATTCAAAAATATTAAAAAGAAGAATTCAGGAAGAAGAACACAAGTCTTTTCTTCGCAAGAAATTGACAGCAACACTTTTTTATTTATTTCTATTTTATTCTACGTATTTATTAGTGGAAACGGGACTAGCCCTTTGTAGCGACAGGTTTTATCCATAATGCATGGTTGTCTACGAGACATTTGGGAATCTACGTTCTTTATACATAATGTGATATAATTTGCAAATGAATAATTTCAATACTTTAACAATATGTTTCTTTATTCTGTTACAGTGATACCGAATGAGGAAAAGGAGCCGAAGGATCGAGAAAAATCGACGAGCAACGCGAAGTCTGATTTGGAGTACGTCACTCTGATGAAGATGAGTGAGAATCAGTACGAAGATCCACGTAAGTCGATGCTTAGATCGATAACATTAGTTTTCGCGGCTGCTTTGTTGGATAATTTGATCGTGTTGAGTCTGTCAGCTGTTGAGGAAACGTTATCTCGAGTGAGGGATCAGCAATAATGGGAATATTGATAATAGATAATTATATCAGATTTTTATACTCGAGAGGCTCTCTCTAAAAACGAAAACTTTAAAAATCTAGAGTCGAAGTATTCGTCTCACCCAGTTGCAAGGTTCTGAATTCCATTTCGCGAACAGATATAATTATCAATTTTTTAAAATTTTGAGAAACCGCAAAGAATTTATTACTGGCAGTACGTTAGTGGATATTTACTATTAAATATTGATGGTATTTAGACACCTACTGTATTTCTATAAAATATGATATTCGGTGCAGATTGAATACTTTCCACTGCTATTAATTTAAAATACCAAATAAAGTAACATTTGTTATTTAGAATTATTCAATAAATTTGCAAGGTTTCTCTATGAACGGCGGTGTAACTGTGGAGTGAATGTTAAAAAGACATAAATTGGGACTTTACCCGCAAGTAGGATTCAAATGACGCTGCAGAACAGGTCAAACGTCGGAGTGAATTTTCTCAGAGACCCGGTTTACACCCGGAAGTTACAAGCAACGAAATTATATAACGCTTTCCACGGATAACGTGCAGAACACCGCTGTAATAATCGTTAATAGGCGAGTGGTGTTGCAGCGGAATCTTTACCACTCGCGGGACTACTTAGGTTTAAGTGATTGCGAGGGTTCGATGGATTTCTTCGAGGATGGTTCGTGCATCGACGTTAGAGAGTAGTAGCGCGTTCGTAGTTAATATTACATGACAATGAAGTTACTAGAAACATTAATGTCCCTGAACCTTTGTATTCTGTACTAATTAATCTAATCAATCAGACTATTTTCCAAGTAAGTAGCTAAATACTTATGTGAACTTATTCTGTTAAAACCGAGAAAGAAACTCTCCACACGTCTCAGGAAATTACTGTTACCCTCTCCATCATAGTTCACCGTGGAAGACGCGGGAAAATGCGCGACAATTCAAAATATTAACGCAAACTCAGAGACAAATAAATCTAGATTAAAGTTCTATCATATACAACTTCCACGAGATCCTTTAGAAAATTAAACATATTAAAGAAATGTTGAAATAGAAGATAACAATTGCTGTACTACACAAATTCCCACCCCTATAAAGCTACAATGCTAAAAACTCTGATCAGTGAATCATATCGCAGGTGGTGAAACGATAACCATAAACTCTAAACGAAAGACACTATATCCAGAATTAATTCTCATATCCATATCGACTTGTTCTACATAAATCGAGAAAAAAACTACCCCTACATCTCGCGAGATTATCAAACCGGTGGCTGACGTGGCGCGCGGCGGAAAGCGCGCGAAAGCGGCGGCAATTCAAATTAGCGCAATTAGAACGCGATGCGCGCGGACGCATTCCGATGACACGGGGCGTGTTCGTGCGATCCCCGAAGCGTATCGACCTGGCACAGGCGCACCACCTTTATCAGGATCACGTTCGCCTCGTTAAGCTCTCGATTGTGTGAGACGAGGCGGCGCGTGCACGCTCTACGAGACATCGAGCAGATAAAAAGCAGACGACGCAAGCGGGACCAGATATTTATAAAGGGCGCGATCGAGCTTCGATCTGCCATCTCGATTCTCGGAAGCGTAAATCGCAGGTACCCCGCCAGCCTCGCGACTTCGCGCTGGCAATTTTGACCCTTTCCTAACGAACGATCGTTAATCCGCGTTCAACGGTCGCGATGTTATTGGTGGGAATGCTATTTCATGTCAGCATTATGCAATTTATTATTTCGAATATATTTGCCACCTGCCAGCTGGTGTATCGTTAGGGGTACAGAGGGTTGCAAAATTTGGTGCACGATCGACTTCTATGGGCCTTAAGGGGGGAGCCTGGTAAATTAGCTGAAAGTCGAGACATTTTTCGGGAATTCTTTTTAAAGAAAGTACTTCGAAAGAAAGACGGATCGACATTAAAAAAAAATATTTTCTGTAAGTTTAAAGATGCCTCCTTGCATCCCAAAAGAATTTAATACAATATTAACAATAGCTTTTTTTTTTAAATAAATCAAATTTCGGGGGCTGTTGCACGAGAATCCCCCCTTAAATTACGTGAGAGTAATTTGTGCAATTTCTCATCCCCTCCCTTCCCAAGTATAATAATCTCATTACCCTCCCTTCCTTACGCAATTTTTTAATTGGAATAACGTCACTTAAAACTACGTAATTTATAAACGGTGGAACAATTTCTAATAAGATTTATAGTGCAATGAATTTAATTTTTGGCCACAGACCCATAATGCTGACACCTTCGAATTTAACCCACGATTAAGTGGCAGTAGACTAGCGGCAGTAGAGGATGCATTCGGAGTGCATTCGAAACTCTAGACGACGAACTGGAGTAATGCCAATGATTTATCGGCGCCGTGCAGGGAAAGAATGATCGACGAATATTAATAGTCACGCGAGCGAAGGAACAGTTAACGAAACAGTAGCGTACGCTGCGAAACACGCTTCCATCGGCTTGAGAAGCTAGACAGGCGGTCGTGGCCGAAGAAAAAGGATCGGTTGAACGGTAAAAGCAACGCTCGCTAATAAACAGTCGCGTTTTAATGCAACGCCTCGACACGGGCATTTTGTCACGCACCGACCACTCGCCTCTTGCCAACTTTTGCGCCACTGTCGCCGATTACCGACAACAAATGAACCAGTTGCTAACTAGCACGAACCCCTTGCTTTAAGTATGCGAGACGGACTCGACACGTGTACTTACAGCGGGTTTCAACAGCATAGCTGCGAACTGTTGCGGTGGCTGCAACTGCTATAAACGCGTATACCTTCTTCGTTCCGTGGTGGGTAAAAAGGAAACGAACCGTGGTTTAACTGTGGTGGAAGTAAGTGGTACAGGTATCGATTCTGGACAAAAAGGAGGCGGACTCTTAGGTACTAAGAAGGACTGCCCTTTCTTGGGTAATATTTTGTGAATTTTCAAGAGGGTGAGAGGTTTTTCGAATGTTGTAGGAGTGAATGTGTGTTTTAGAGTAACAAGGGAAGCTCGGCAAAGTGAGAATTAAAAAATCTGAAATTTTGCAGAAATATAGCTCATGTGATGCTAATAGCGTAAATATTTTTTTATTCTGTAATAAAACGGTTCTAAGGGTGAAAACACCCCCCTCAAAGAAATTCTGCCTTTTCGAAATTATCATGAATATCTGCGATATCATAAACGATATCTAAAAACAGTTCAATTGAAAGTTGTATGGTTTTAAATATCCTACAATGTAGTGATAAAGAATTGTGGAAAAAAGTTGGTGGGGATAAATTTAGAAAAAATAATGTTTTTCGAAAATCCTTTATCGCCGCTTTATAGGCCATAAAAAAAACCACAGAACTTTAAATTTGACTTTTTTCTATAGTGAATTTTTTCCCAGTAGAGCATATGTCGTGGTAAAGTTATTAACAATTAGACAACCAACCCCAGGTCTCCCCTACCTATCTTTTTTTCCTCAAAACAGTTTCATAGCTTGATAGTTAATTCCTGTTGTTAAAAATGTGTATTTATCTGCTTACAGCCGAGATGTACTCGACAGCCACGAGGCACCACAGCGGCCACTTTCGCCACGCCACGGCGGAAGTGTGGGACCCGCATCCCCAATACGAATTCACCGCGTTCGGTAGACAATTCCGTTTACGTCTCGAGCACGACTCCAGCTTCGTATCGCCGAATGTCAAGGTAAGCCAGCTCCCCAAATCGATTTTTAAACGGCGCGTTTCCCCAGCCCATTCGTTGAACTCAGCCGGGTGATAATTTAATGTTTCCTGCCGGTCTAATCCCTCGGGACACGCATTTATTGCCGCTAATTCCATTACGGCCATCGGACGAGTCATCCCGCGTTATTACTATGCTAATAGAAGATATCATCTTTGATGCATCGACGCTCAACAGCATTAGAGCTTGCATAACGCTACTTTCGTGCATCGCTGATCACGGTAGCCGAGGTGTTAAAACGCAGCATTGCGTGCAGTGTTACCGCTTTTCAATTATTTTCTCATCATTTGCTCCGAGTGTTAAGTAACTTGGCGTCGGATTCGATTGCTTTTTTTTTTTAATGTTCACGGAAGATAATCGATTGGCGGCCTGGAAACTAATTTGCAGATGCTGACAATCCTGATTTCGCTGAACATGCTTCAATTTTATTTTAGCCCGGATAGTGAGCTACACGTTTTTGCAAGAAATGCTTTAGAGTAATATTTTGCTAGTGCTATTAATAATGCAATTCTATTTGCAAAATATTAACAGTTTGAGTGGCGCTGGGTTTTGAAGAGTGCTCCTTTAAGTTGATCAGGACTTTCCAAGGGATTAAGTCTGCTGGGGCAGTTTTATACAAAGCGAAGCTTGGTATCGAGCTTGGTTTGTTTTCATAGCAAGCAAATCTCTCGACGTGAAATAGGTCGACGCCATTCAGAGTGTTTAAATTAATATCGCAGCTCGGGGAATTTTCTTTCACTGAATATTTTTAAAGATTTTCGTCTTTTATTAAAAGTGATGTTTAAAAGTTTAAATGGTGAAGATAATAAAAATCACCAACGTTGAAGCCTATCTGTATTTGATAAAATTGGAGGATACTTCTGTTGCCAAAGCATTAGTTGAATAAAAAGAAACTCGCATTACCATTGAATTTGTTTTTAGATTAATTATACTGTAATTGCTTCGTCGATGTTTGCGCAGATAACTCACATGAGTGAGAACACAACTAGGAGGGAACGCCTAGGCCACGAACTTGGCTGCTTTTACAAGGGGACTGTGGATGATGATCCACATTCTGTAGTTAGCGTCAGTCTCTGTCACGGAATGGTAAGTTGAACTATGCATTTTATACATTTTTTAAAAACAGTTCAAATATGTATACTATTTGACGAAAGTGGGGACTGGATTTTTAATATAGAAGAGTTCTCATAATTTCTACGCCTTTCGAACTCTAAACTATAAATAATAGCGTACCTAGTAGCAACAAATTAAAAGTGAAAATTAAGAATGGAAAAGTATTTTTATTACTATGAGGACACCTCTGTGTTAAGTGATCTTAGAAAATCTAAAACATTCCTTAGTGTTTTGGAATGTATATGTTGAAAATACCACATTAATTAAAATATTTAATAATCAATTAGAAGATAAATATGAAATTTCCTAAACTTATCGTACACATCTCTAATTCTGAGAAAAATTAGTGTTTCTTAGACGTGACAGAATATTTCTCTCGATAGTTGCAGTATTTCATTAATGGGAGCATTAGTTTTCCCTCATAAATCGTGCAATTTCTAAAAATGACGGAAGTGGTCAAACTGCGAGCGATGGATGAAAATATTATCCCAGGCTTGTCGACTAAAAATACACCTCTGCCCGTTGCATCCTCCTTAGAAGTCATCGTCCAAGTAACCTCTCTAGGGAGGCGTTTCTACGCGCAAGCGGATTCCTTTTAAAACTCGTGTTACCAGAAAGAAACACTTGTGAAAATGCCGCGCGTGTTTCTGTCGACCCGTTTACAGAGGTGTATTTCAAACGCCTTACATGGAATAGGCATTTTTGCCTTTTTCTATGGCGCGTTTCTTCAGTTCCCATCGTGCGGCCAATGCTTCAAACACGCTCGAACTTTGCATGTCAGATTGGAAACGATAGTCGCTTCAAGTGCTGTTCCTAGTCAACGAAACGATGGTTAAACACTGGCTGGTTTGAAATTTATGAATCGAAGTGGACTGGGTTATCTGGGTATTGATTGGATGATGGTGGAGTGGTGATCACAGAAATGTTGTCTCCCTGGTTGTTGCTTATCCAGACATGTAATCAGGTGCTCCTTGTACTCGAGACGCGGAAAGGGCTCTGCTTGTCGAAGCTGTTTCATCGCAATCTGTAGTCAATCAGATGTTTCTCGAGTAATCAAACTTTCAAGTTATGGAGTTATAGCTTTCGAGTTGGGAACATTGAGCTGTCAACGCCTGGATGGCTAGTATTCCAAGTTGTGGATGATCAGCTCTCAAATTTTGGGCATTGAATCCTTAGGTTCTGAATCTTCAATCTCCCAAGTTGTGGACTCCCAGCTTTTAAGTTTTGAGCATTCAATCCCTAAATTCTGAATTCTCAGGCCACAACTTGTGAACCCTCAGCTTTCAAGTTTTGAGGATCCAACTCCTAAGTTCTGAATTCTCAGCCCTCAAGTTATAGACCCTCAACTGTCAAGTACTGAAGTCCTTGTGGATATCCAGCTTCAAAATTTTAAAAACCCAATTTCTAGAGTCTGACTCCTCAAACCTCCAAGTGATGAACACTTAGCCTCCACGTTTAGAACACTTAGCCCCTACATTTGAAGCACTTACACTTCTATTTCTGAAGATTCCTTAGAGTCCAACTTAAAAATCACAAGGATAATGCAAAATAACACATAAATGCAATCTATAAGCACTTATCGTGTTTTTACAACCGCATTCTCAGTGCATTTCACAGTGGACATTATTTGAGTGCATAGCACACGGTCCAGGTTGGACATTTGCCATGGTAACGCTAGAACGTGTTTCCGGATTATCTTGGCAAACAAGCGTCCTAGTGGCGCCCGACATCGTGACCGATTTCGGTATCGAAGAGTGATACACTTTTCCCTATTAATTGATTTCTATAAATATAAAATTGTCTAATTACATAGAAGACAATGCTGCAGACAATTGCCCACAATTCATCTATCTTTTCATCTTCTGTCTACTAGATATCTACGATCCACCTAGTAGTTTCCATAGAAGCACAAATAAAACTTTCACAAATGAGTCCTCAGAATTTGAGAAAGAAACTGTTACTTCAACCCTAGTTTTTCAGATTCTCCCATATTATTCTCAAAGTTCAGAAGCCGAGGTGTGTTTCTTTTTAAAATTGACACGTCAGACCGCCGCTACAACCTCCAGTAGAGCATAACCAGACTTTTCACAGAACTAAATTACTTACACTACGCTTACAGAAACAAGCCAAGAGCTCCCAAGTAACTATCACCTTCTCCTCCATTTTTACCAGAAGAAGCTCGACAGAACTCGTAAATCTCGAGTCCTAGGAACGCGAGGAGACCGCGCAAACATCGTCGACCTTCGATTATTATTTTCCTTCCATGGAAATTCATTTCCCCAGCTAAATCGGTAATAAACTTTCGTCGCTGCGAGCTCGATTCGGGGAACTGCATCTGCATCGGTCGCAGCTTGTGCAAGCAATAACAATTTCATGAAATCGCGCGTACACCGCGATGGAACGCGCTCGGCCAGCTGTTATATTCTGCATTTATCTGGACGGGCTCGAAGTTGAGCGATCGTCCGCGGCACCTTCGATTAATTATCCACGTTCGTGTTCGCGGAACCGGCGGAAAATCCGCCTTGTCAAAACATAAACTCTCGGCGGACTCCTGCTCGTAACTAACGGGAGGCAAATTTACCAAGCTGCCGCCTCGGTCGGCTCGTTTAATCTTGCGCCTTCGATAGATTGATTCACGAGGGGACTGGGCGACTCGCGCTATCGTACGTTGCGCTTCTACTGGCTACAGAAACGCAGAGCGCCTCGTTTGAATACTTCAAATGGCATTATCAATCGCCTCGCTCGCCGAGGAATCGCTTCGATAGATAGGAAGCTCCTTGAAGCTGTACTGGAAAATGATTAATGCGCGGAGTATCGCACGGAATGATCTGTGATCACTTGTCGATACTCGGTGGGTTGAATCAATGGGACAAGATAAAGAAAAGTTATTGTATAAAAATAGAAGGACTTATCGAGCTCTACTTTACGCTCTTAGAAGCTTAGAACTCTCTAATACGGAGCCCAACATTTGTTTCACTGAAAAATATTCAAGTTTCCACCTTTACCCCTCTTAAAATTGATATTGTTTAAAAATAAAGAAATAAGTATCTTTCGCATTAAGTTAACAGTAGCAGAAATCTCTACTCGAATTTTGCACTATAATTTTTATTTTCCACATATTTTTTCTCCCTTTTTTCTATGAAAATCAATTTGATAACTTTAAGGGCTGAACTCGCCCTTCTGTATCTATGAAACAAAGTGATATTTCACTTTGAAGTCTGATTTCACCCCCTCAAAGTGAATTTCCGCAGGAAATAAATATTACTCCTTGCATACTCCAATAGGTATTCTCTAAATTCAGAAGACGTTTCGTTAAAGTGAGGATTTTCGAGTTAGGAACGATTCCTTGTTACTCGCGGCGCAACGAGGGAAAAGTGTCGCCTGGAGTTAACAGAAACTACTGTCACCTCGTTAGAGAACGTTACGGATGACCGTTGGCTATCACGAGAGGGGCCATCCGGCAAATAGGGGAAGGCCAGCGAAATCGCGTCACAGGATGTACCTTTAATTGGCGGTAGGTTGTAACGGAGACGCGGGGTGCGCAGGCTCCTCGCCCTTTCCGACGTGCCAGCTGATTTATCGGCGCCGGACGTTTCCCTCGGTTTTTGCACCGCCGTGGAAAGTGGACGTGCGACGGGAATCGAGAAGGTCGTGGCTGCGCGTCACGGGACGGGCAAAAACCGCGTGCATTTCGAGGAACGTGTGTTCCTTCGTGTTTTTAAACCGTTTCCTGGACACGCTGCGCTCCTCGGCGTCTCATTCAGCCGTTATTTTCTGCCCGTCGGTGCCCGATTTAATTTACGCGCCCTGGACGTGTGGCCGCAGCGGCTCTGAAACCAGGAATCGTTGAAATTTTGTGAAGGTCGTTTAAGAATTTCATTTTTGCTAATACAGTTTGTTGCCTCCCTTTTGGACACCCGGTTTGTTTTTTGAAAACAGCGTGTTAATTACTGATATATGATATTGGATCAATTTTACTATAATTTTCTTATCTGAATAACTTTACAAATTCCGTATAAGGGTTAAGTGATGAAAAGTACTTACTTAATGTAATTTTGGATTTTTAAGATATCTAAATTCGATAATAAATTCACACTGAACTGAATTCCCATTTTTTTAATCCCAGTTTATAAACATTTATATAGTAAAAAAGAATCATAAAAAAGATACCCAAATTTTAATGGTTTTCTAAAATTGAGGGTCTCGTTAAGGGTTTAATTTAGAATACCAAATAAAATAAAATTTGTCATTTAGAATCCTTCAATAAATTTCCAACGTCTTTCACAATTATTCTTCCACATAAAGTAGGTGACCTAATTAATGCCTACTTATGAACAGCAGTGTACATTATTTAACGAGATTTCTACTTTCTACCAATGCAACAAAAGCAGCAAAAAAATCCCGACGGTGTCCAGCAGGTTGAGTCACGGAGGTAATCCCCATCCCTCCCCAATCCGTCAAGTCGTAACTTTTTAAATTCCCCATAAAATGTCGCCGTAAGTAAACTGTCCGACGACGCACAGTTATCTTCACGATTTAATTGCCGGCGATCGCCAGTAAACTCGTTAATGGGGCGTAAATCAGTTCGAGAAGGGGTCTCCTCAGCTTTCGACGGAGGAGCCTCGCGGGTGCGTATCGGGACTTTCTGCCAGAAGGTGGCGGGTTCTCGGCCATCGGCGGGACTCAGGCGCGTCCACGTTACCAAAGTGCGCGCTGAAAAAGCTTTACGAGCGTGTTTTTACACGGGCATCTCGTATTCATTCGCACGGCTATTTTCAACGAGACGTCGGGGGCCCCCCGAGGATTTAATGAATGAAATTTGAACTTCCTCGCGGGCTCGAGTTCAACGACACCGTCCCCGCGTTTTCGTTCGAACCCTCCACTTCGAACGGGGCCTCGTGGTCACGCGAATTTTAGTTTTATTGGGGAAAAGACGAAGGCATATTCAGAAAGTCGTTAAACGAGAGAATAATTAAAAAGTATATACATATTCTGCTGTGTGAGCGTTTCAGGTATTTTACTCAAGGATAATTAAAATATAAATAAATAATCGGAGAGTTATATTAGGAAAATTAATAACTATATTTATTTGTTCGTGGAAGAGAAACTTTCGAGGATTAAATAATATTTATCTCGCTATTTTCTTGACGAAATATGTTTCTTTTCGAACTTTCTAAACCCCGACAAGTGGAACACATAGAAATAAAAGAAAATTTAATTTAGAATCTCCCTGAATGGAAATAAAATTCCCCCACGAAGTCTCCGCCGATTTTAATGCACAGGTTGATCTCTGAAAACCACGGCCATTCCTCTGTCATCCGGTAGAGCAGGAAGTCGATCTTCTCCCCGAGTAAGCGCAATGTCAAACGTCCACTTTTGCTTGCACGGTGTCCAACAGTCGAATAAAAGTCTCGAGGGAACTGTCACTCTCGCCGATGCCAGGGAAGTTGTGCAACCGTGAAACTCTGCTTCTACGTGTCCCATCATGTCGAGGTGTCCTCTGGGACGCGAGCAGACGGACGATCAGCCAGACAGATTTACGTCTGGTCATCGTTTAATCGGCAGAACGGAATCGCTCGCGACCATGACCGTGCCGGGGAAGCTGCGGCCACGTGGAACTGGGTCATACGCAGTCATGGTTATTTCAAGCGTTAGGCGTCTTCTTTCCTTCCATCTCTCCCGTCCCTCGCTGCTTTGCATTTCTTTTGCACTTTGTGCTGCTTGTCTAACGCCTCCTGTCCCAGTGCACGGCACTTGCTGATCGAAAAATTCCTGACTCGATCGGGGATTCTTCTCGTCTCCCTTTAGGAGTTGTCTCAGCACTGAGTTGCTTCACGATGGTGAAAGTTGTAAGAATTAGGGGAGGGTTGCGTATATGGTACCACTTAGTGTTGTATAAAGCTCGAGGCTTCGAAGCTTTAAACCTTAACTTTAAAGACGTGGGGGTTGGGGAGCCGTCCTTAAATTAGGTAAGGATAATTTTGGTAATTTCTTAAAATCCCTCCGTCACGCAGTAGAAGAATTCGTAACGAGTCGACTTTAATTTTTTAATGTCTTCGATATCTTTCACATTGCATTCTTCAATTACTAAAGTTTTTATTAATGGATTATATATTCAATTAACTCGGTTTCGGGAAATTTAAGCTGAAGTTACTTTTCTGGAACATTAATGATAGAATTTGTATTTATTCAAAATAAGACTTGAAAATATTACGTAAGAGGCTAGCTGACTCCCCTCTCCAAATCCTTACATAATTTACGTAATTCTTATATGGATATTGGAGTTGGAGGAATCGAGCGGTTAAGTAAAGAAAGTAAAGAGTTCCCTGAGGATTCTATATCAGTGCTCATAAACCCGCAAACGTAGGTACCGAAAATTTCCTAAAATCGACTTTAAGGAAATAATTAGAATCTATATATATTAGATAAGTGCAGAGTTCGTTCGCTCACTGTTAGGTGATATTAAGCACCTACACTTTCACCAGAAAACTGGCAAAAGGTACCTAATTCATTATACTTCAATAAAAAAAACTTGTAATATATTTTTCCTTTTGACAAGGACCTTGGATTTCACAAAGTGAACGAAGTTTTCACCCAGAAATGCAACAGTGGAAGTTAAAATTAGAATGACTTCAACAACCAAGCTCTAAACCAATCACACTCGATAGCTACAACTCCCTACATTCTCGCTCTCGACTGGCCTCTGGCATAATGGCACTAAAAAACTCCAGCTACATTTACAATTAGACACGATTGTTTGGAAAATTCGATACCACAAACCCCCTCCACGATCCCCGGGGCAAACATCCCGCGAGTCTCGCCAAGAAGGGACTGAAATAAACGAGTACAAAGAGGCTGGTGATGGATCGCGTCGTGGAAGGAATATTCTCCATTGCTGAGCGGAATATTTTTCGGCGCGCCAAGGTTTCGCGGCGGAACCGCGGACATTCGGAAATTAGCATCCACGATCATCGTCCACGGTCGAACTTTCATAGGGAAGAAGTTTTGGAGGCGGTCTAAAAATAATCGCGGTTCAAGGCACTGCCTAGGTCCGCAGGACGGATCGTGCTACAAGCGCCGCGAGGCGGCCGCTCGTTTTACGAGACTTTTACACCCCTAACCTGCTGACGCGGCTGACTGGGAGTCATCAAGCGCCTTTGCGCATCACCCGGAAGCGCCTTGGGCCCTGCGCCAGCTCGTTCTCGAGAGAAAGAGGATCCTGAAAAACCCTCGAGGACTCGATCGTATATCAACAGCTCCCAGATTTACTGGCGAACCGCGCAGATACTTCGAATCGCTGCCAGTGCGCGACGAAAGCCTGCAACTGTTTGAGAAACTGCTGAGAACTGAGAACCCTATGCAGATTTCTCGAACCCCAACTGTTGGGGACGTTTTAACGAGCTTAGAGGGTCTTGAGAGTCTCAGGGAGCGAGTGGGACGGAAGCTGGCGGGAGATTTAAATGCCTGGAGAGGTCTGAAGAGTCAGAGGACATTTAAACCTTCAAAGATTTGGTCTTGAAAGTCTTGAAAGGCTCCAAAGCTCAAAAGCTCTTCGATACATCTTCCCAAGAATTTTTAAAACTATCGCTCTTGAAAATCTCGAGAAAGAGAAATCTTGAGACTTTAGATAAATTTGAAATATCCCAAAAGTCTCAAGACTCCTAGCAATTTGAAATCTCCCGAAGCCTAAAGGATTCTCGAAGTCCTCTAAACACCTTAGAACTCTCAAAGCTCTCAGAATCTTCCAAACGTCTCTAATAATGGGAAACTCTGAACCGTCCCACCAGATCTGTGAACTCGAAATCTGATAAGTGCGCGAGTCACGAAAGCCTGGGAGTGCACAGGAGCCTTCTCGGAAGTCTGAATGATCTCGAAACTCTATGGTCCAGCGGTCGTAAAATCCTCGCAGCCTGCCGAGCCTCTATTACGACGAAGATTGCTCGGCGACCGGCAACGCAGAAGGATCGTGTACACGTCGCTGCTTGGATCGTTCGCGGCCCTCGATCGCCGCGATGGAGGCACGAAGACGCAACGGGCACGAGCCCCATGGAAATCGCGGCGTGATTGCTATTGGATTTTAAATTGCGGCCCTCGCGCACCCTTCGGGCTGCCGGCAGAGAGTGAGAATTATTTGTGACCGTTCCCTCGGAATTTATCGCTGGCCTGACTCGTACGTCATACCGTGTCTCTGCGCATCCAGCCGATGATGAGACTTCCTCGGTGCATTATCCCTCCGATGGCTACCCGCGAAATACCCGAGGAAACTAGGATCGTGATATTTTGTACCGGCGACGACACTTCGCTGAGTGATAAAATGTAATAACGCCCGAGGAATGCCCGTGTGGAAAATTCTTAGAGGCTTATTACACGAGACACTTCTCTGCTTTTTAATTTTATGCTCTTTTCTTTTAAGTCGGAATTGTCTTTAAGTCGGAGGTGATTCCTCGTGCAAAGTTCAGTGAAATATGTAGAATAAACTTTTTTATGTCAGTCTTCGTCATCGAGAGAATCGATTTCGAAAATTTGTTTGGTGTCTGTATATTTGGTTATGAATTGGGAAGAATGGGAACGTTGCGGGTGAAGTGGGTTCTTTAAAAATGTGTCGAAATTGTGGAATAACTTTTTTGCGAATGTAGCTTTGTTTTTTTTTTTTTAGTTGAGTAAATTTTAGTAATCGATTTTCTTGAAAACAAAGCTTTGTAAGAAACATTTCGTTCTACATTTTTGACTTATTTTTGCATGAAGAATCACCTTCGTTTCGATTGTACAATGTCTGAAAATTCCACCTTCGTAATATTACGTTTCTTGTGCAGTCTGAAAATCAAAGGTTGTGACTTTTATATGTTTTTCTAAAATTCAGTGAGATGTTAAGATGTTAACTGAAATTGTTCGAGGGATATGGTAATCCCGAAAGAAAATAGAGCAAGGCTCATTATATTTAATGTGCTGCATCTCGAGTCTGTTGTCAAAGTTTCTATTCCACAAAGATATCGAAGTCGTAAAGCAATGAAAGCACATTAACCTACGCGTTAGTAAGCTATAGTTTCATCATTTATATTTATAGAGCAGAAGTGATTACTGCTTGCTTTTGCTTGAGCGATAAACGTGTCACTTTAGATTTATATTGCAAAAATTGCATGGCCTACATATTGTGTATAAGCATACGCTTTGCGCGAAGAAACTTGAATATTTTACCAAAACTCTATAAACTTTACCTCTGAAACTTTCAAAGCTCGTCGTACAGCTCACAAAGAAATTTAAACTAATAACTGAGAAAAACAGGTTAACTCGTAATGTAAAAATTAATTAACTAGTGGTAAAAATTAAAAAACTACTTTAAAAAAAGTTGCAAATAATTTATCAGGCCACGCATCCTTCTCTGTGACAATGCATGATTTTCTTTAGCCATAAAAATACAAAGCAACCTCTACTTTCTGAGCCCCTTCAAGATGCACAAGTCCTTAGCGCACCATTCGCACTTAAGCCACCGCGATTTTCCTAAAGACCTCCCAAACTGGCGTTCAAGGTCCACGGAAAAGGGGGCTTCGGATTTCCTGGTAGCGAAAATTCAGCCGTGACTGACAAGGAACAAAGAAACAAAGCTGGTTCAGACGACGGCGAGCAAGGCTACGTCGCGAGCGCGTAACCCACTTTCGCAAAATTAGATTTCGCAGGCGCGCACCAGAGACGCCGGGGATCTAGGCGTCGGGCTCCCCGCTGATCGTTGCTTACAGCTCGCGATCGACTAACGGCCCCGCGAACGTTCTGCAGACTCCGCCGAAGGTTGACTGTGCCCGCACGTGCCGAATAATCGGTCGTTTCACGCACTTATCGCACGTGGGATCCTCGCGGAACCGCCGATCTAACACCCCCGAAGGCGGGCTAGTCTGACGCAGAAAGCTGGCCGGACAGGTGTATCTCAACAGTCTAAAGAACTGTGGTGGTGAACGTAGGAGGGTTGAAACGATGCGTGTTTGTCTATTAAGACGCAATGTTAGTCAGCTGTTTGCTCGACTTTAAGGTGGTTATCGAAGCTAGACAAATGATTACGGTAGGGTAAAGCAACCAGGAATTGACCACATACCAGTGAATGACCATTAGGCTAAGAAATGTGAATTATAAATTTAAAAATATTATATGTTTATAAATGGAGTGTAGTTGCACTTTTAATATCCCATATTTTTAGTTGCATGTATTACGCAAACATTAATAGGTACAATTCTTATTACAAGTATGTGGTCATTTGTAAAAATTACGATAAGAGTAATTACTTTTATAGAAATTTCAAGAAAAATAAATTTAAATGCAATTTCAATCGTTGTTTTGTCGTTATACATAAATATATTCAAGTATTAATGTCAAAGATCCATAAATTCAATAATTCGGTCATTCACTAGTCGAGATAGAATGATTTTGAGAGGATACTTTCAGAGATGGCAATGATAGATCGATGTTTTGAAAACATCTCATTTTCTCCCGATATGTCGATGGTAAAATCATATATTTGATATTTGAAGTTTGATATATCGATATTTTTACTATCAATATTTGGAGTTCAATGTAGCGAAACCATCAATGTTTTATTATGGACACCAATGTTTTTATATAGTAGACAATTTCAGATCTATTCGATTTAGTGAGCCATTGTAAAATTTTAAAAGAAAAAACAATTTTACGTGGTAACATTTTACTAAAGCCGAGTATCTACTTCAATAAGTAATCTTCGACTGGGTCCTCGGCTCGTAGTTCCGAGGACGAAATTTCAACGAAGCACCACCTTGTTTACCCCGTCCCAGAAACCTATTTCTCTACCACCTTCAATATGCCATTAATATCGCAGCTCCGCGTTTCTAAGCGAAGCACACCCTCCCTAAGTTCACACCGTCAAATGCATCTCGAACATCTTCCAAGTACCCTCTCAGAGCCGCCCCGCGAGAGGCCCCGCATTGCGCAAATGGGAGTGCGACTTAAGGGCACAACTATCGCCTTGTGGCCCATAAATCCGCGGTCTCGTTAAAAATACATCCGGGGATAACGATAATCGGAACACGAGCCGAGATTCTCCGCAGAGGAGCGAGCCAAAGGGCTCGATAAAAGCTTAATCGTTCGATTAAGCCTGATCCTTTGATCCACGCGAGCCACGTGCAGCATAGCCGAAGCACCCGATGCTCCCAAGCGACGCGTGGCCTTCTAAATAGAACGAGCACAGTGGATACCGATCGATCTAACGTCAATTACGAGCGAGCATCCTGCCAGAAGCTATTTTCAACGCACTGCCAGCTCGTCAGGACACAAGGTCCATTTCATCCATTTGCTCCATTACGTTTGGACAGGTGGAGGGCCGCGGTGTTAGGCGCGGACATGAATACTAGGCATTCTGCTCTAATGCGCCCGTCCGAAGCCGATCGAATCGCGATCTGTCCGAGCCTCGAGGTCGCACGGTGTATTCTGGAAGCTCGTGTGCTTCGAACGGGACTACAATGAGCTTTCTGTGAGCTAAGAATACCTCCACTCGGACTGTTGGCTGCGAGGCATCGGCTTTGCAAAATATTGCATTTAGTGCACACCGTTATTTAGGTTATTAACACCCGTTTACCTCGACCGAGGATAAATAGAGTGTGAAGAGGGTGGATTAGAGCTAGCAAGAATTTAGGATACCGAGCACGAAGGGGCAGTGAAATATTAGCGGATACGTGAATATGTAAGAAATGCTGGTACACAACGCGCTTTCAAACAACTCCTCGCGAAATGAACGTTTCTATTCGCTCCACACAGATACGCGCGCGCGTGTTCCCATTAGACTAAACAGATTCTCTTAAAACTAACTAGGCGTGCGTATGCTTAGTCTAAAGGAGACTGTAAACTAAATTTGCTAGTGGAGGATGCCAGTGAATAGAGGTTTCGAATTCGCGAGGAAAGAGTAAACTTGACGCTTTGAGTGGCGCGAGCTTTAGTAAAGTGACTCTTTAGAATTCTACGCAAAGCGGGGAAATCGAACTGCTTGCGGGGTTGAGTTTCGAACTAAACAAGATAGTATTTTCAACGCTTTCTAAAGAATATCAACGCGAAACCACGCACTGTACACAAAATCGACACCAAGGTCAAACCCAAAAGTATTAAAAAGAACGGCGCCAAAAGTCGACGCATGGGTCAATTTTGATCCGTATTAATCAGGGGCTCCTGTACAGAAGATCTCTTCAGGTCCACATCTTTGAAAAAAGAATTATGATTTTATCCAAACTATATTTTTTTCTGTACTACTACATTTATATTTTTTTTATTTTAATAGCTTAAACATTATAATTCCAGCATTTTATTTAACGCCTTGTTTTCTCTTTCGCTAGTAAGAATATCGTTTAAAATTTTTTATCGTTTTATTCAAATTATCGAAGAAAAAATTAAGTACTGTGTTTTGTATCGTATAAATAACAGTTTGAATTGTATGTTAATTTTTTTTATGCATCAGTTTATAAGATTTATTCGTTATTTTACGTAAAACAGTTTAAGGTCACAGTAATTGGTTCCTTTATCCTACTACTGAAGAAGAAGAACCAACGCTAAATTAATTTCTAAATCCAACAACTCAGGCACTCGCGTCTCCGTAATTCCCTAAGCAAGAATATAAAACATTTCCTAAGTGTACCTACGTACAATTTACCCTGATACCTTTGGCGACCCATAAAACCGATATTCCCCGAGGCTTTCCAGAAAAATACAGATATGTAGGTTGCCGAGGCGCAGTCGGAGCGCCGTTGCTCTAAAATACGGCGCCTGGTCTGCCAGGTTCGAGCCCCCACTTCTTTTATTGCCTCCTAGAAGCTTGTTACACATACAGTTTTCGATAATCGAGGCCATCAAAGTCGCGTCTAGATTTCAGAGGAGCCGCGATAAGTTAGCCGTTCTGCACGGGAATCGGGACGCCCCTGTGGAAAAACGCCCAGCATCCGGATGTGCATCTTTTACTACCGGCCCACGTACGATTTTTGCGCGGCGGTCGAGGGACAAGCCTTTCGAATCGCGATTCTCCGAGGCGGGACAGTCGGGACGGGGAGGATATCCTTATCGGGAACGCTGCCAGTGGAAAGAAGCCTCACCCACGTGAATCCGTTTTTCTTCGCGACACCGCTGCGACTTATCGCGGTGATAAGGGTCGGGGGCTATCATCGGGACGACGGTTTCTAGCCACGAGTGCTCCGGTTTTTCCGATATCTGCGAGCCGTGAGATACTTTCGCCGAGCTGGCGTATATCTTCGCTAGACTGATCCTGTTTATTCCTATCGTAAGGTGGTTGGCCGTCGCGGCTGCAGATTTCTTCCCAGCATTTCTACTATCGTTTTCGAGATTTGAGATGATTTCAGGTGTTTGAGGGTATTGTAGTAGTGGGAGCTGTGGAAATTGTTTGGAGTGATTTTGGAATGGGAGATAATTGATATTAATTAGGCCAAGTTGCTAAAAATGCCACAAAATTATTTAAAAACACATAGGGGTAGAATAATTTTGTGATGTTTATTTTGCAAAAAATTACCAACCCATGGAACAACTCTTAGATTATAAAATTATTAAAACTACCTAGCCATAGTTTTATTTTAGGCTTAATTATTAAATAGCCCAGTAAAAACATTGTAAAGCACCAACAAGAAATAATATCTACAGTGGTGTTTTGTTTGAGAGTATGAATTACGAAACGAACGAAAGAAACGGTGAAGGAATATTGTGTCTATCAGGCATCGTCAAAATAAACGAGAATATGTGTGTTTCTTTATCTCTGTTGAAAGGAATAAACAAGTTTGAAAGACGTGAATATGGACACTGGATTAAAGTAGTTTTCTTTTTGAAGTTTCTGCTTTGAATCGCCGAACAATTTTCAGGATATATTTCACGAAAATTAAATGCCTCGCACCTCTCAGGCCAACTGAAGAAGAACTAAAGTGGAATTGTAATGTCCCTCGCATCCTTATTCGGCCAAGTATCGCGGAACTCGTCTCGGATCACAGTCACGACCCGTATTAGCGTTCTTATCACGCTTGCGATCCACAGATCTTGCGCAGATCGCGTCTCCTTCCTTTTTCTCGCTGGTCGAGGAGTGCAGCGAGGGAAACGCGCTGTCAGTGTATTTTTAATGGAGCTCTTTCAATTCAGCTAACTACTAGAATACACGATTTATTAGTTTGACATTTTGCCAACAAGCAAATTTGTTCGTTTTTAATGAAGTTTGTAGTGTATTTTTTATCATTTTTAAGAGGTAAAAGTAACTAGTGATGATTTTATTTTGGTTTTTAAAGAAAATCGTAATGATCGCGTGGTATAATAAACTTTGGTAGTTAGTGGATGGAATGTTGACTTCAGGGGGCACTGACACCGTTATTTTGAGCACCAGAATATAATTGGAGATGAGCCTACTTTGGGAAGTGGAGCCACCCTTAAAGGTCTAGTTCAATTACCACGTGGCGTAGCGAAATTTGGCAGTTGAATGGATGGGACGTTGACTCTATAGGGTACTGACATCATCATCTCGAACGCCAAGATATAATTGGCAGTGATCCCAATTTAAAATGTAAACGCACCCGAAAGGTTCAATTTTTGAAACTTGACTAACCTAATTGAGGGGACTATGACCCCATTATCACTTTAAATTCCAGGGGGTAATTAACTGTGTCCTCAATATAAAAACTGAAACCGCCCCTAATGCTCAGAACCCTTCAGAAAAAAAATCACGATGCTATAATACCCCTACTAAGGAGTAATCCAAGTGACAATAAGACCAAGACCAATAAAATCATTACTTTCAACTCTAAAAAGCAATTAACAGTACCTCCAAGTGAAAGCACCCCTAAAGATTAGCCCCTCAAATTACCAAAGCGTACAGTGAACTTTAATAATCGAAGTAGCTTCAGAGATTATTGCCTTTTGAGGGAGCATTAACATCTTAAACCCCAGAAGGTTGCCACAAATACACTCAACTTGAGAAGTGAAACCACCCCCTAAATTTTATTTTCCTTCAAGAAACAATCGACAAATTAAAAACTAAATATTGAACGTCAAGACAACCAACCCCGATCTCAAATAAAAAACCGAAACCACCCCCAAAGATTTCACTTCCCCTGGAAAGCCACGATCGTCGCGTCGCCCAGTAAACTTTGCTATCGCGAATGCCAGGGATGTTGACTGTCCAGGGGGCAGTGACATCACCGTGTTGAACGGCTGGCTGGCGATACGATCTCGTTGCTGGTGTCTCGTAAAGTAACGCGACGATTTATAGGCGCGCGTGGGAGACTTTTATAAAGCCTGATTATCTCTGTCCCCGCGTACCCTTGTCCTCGTTCATTAACGCGATTCCAAGTTTCGACGGGTGAAATCTGCGGACCAGCGTTAATTTCAGCGGGCTGCTCGTAAAATTTCGCGAGCGGCCGTAACGAGCGACGGGCGGGGATCATAAACCAGATTCGAGTAACCCGCGACGATGATTTGTTGCGCGACTCGGCTCGATTGAAATATTAAACTGTCAGCGGGCGAGCCGGCCGGAACGATGAACTCCCGATCGATGACAATTACGCCGGCAGAAACCTCGAATGCAACGACATCATTCATTCCTTCAATTACAGAGTGCCGAGTGAAAATGGCCCGATCTGTTTATACGCTCGAGGTACCGGCTCGAATTATCTTCGATGCATTAAGTTTCATGGCTCTGCTGTGCGGTGTAAATCTTTGGGCGATACTCGGCTTTGGAGCTTTGGAATAATTCAAAAGAGCAGTACTATATACTTTTGGATTCCGTGAGGATGGGGTGCGGAAGGTTCGATGACATTTCGTGGAGAAAGTTCTAAGTGGAAGACACTTAGGCAAAAAGCTTCTAAGCAGTTGTGCCATTTTATGAAAGTCACATTGTTTTTTTGGAATTTTAAAATATATGGAATGATTTGATTGGATGTTGGATATTTGGCTACTAATGTCTTCGAGGAAAGTGTAGCTCTTGATGATCTCTTTCCCTTGGATAAGTTCCGTGAGAAAAGTAAGTCGACCCATTTTTTAGTCGACGTTTAGTGACGTTAAAGAAGCGTTTCCGGGCACATGTTTTCGACGCTTGACGCATGGTCGTAAAGCTTGTAAGAGGTGGAGAGTAATAAAGACGATGGGATCGAGAAGTAGGAGGGAAACAATTGCAATTAGAATTTCCAACGAAACTGAAATACTCTCTGGAGCATTCGAGTGACTGGCTTCAATGTTTATACTGGTTCGCATTCCTATTCGAAACACTGATACCTCTGTTAGCTCACATTGCACAAGTATTTATTTTAAGCCCTGCTCTCACACCTCCATTTTCTATCACCTGAGTGCACAACAAACTCATTAACTCAAATTCCAATCCTCCAATAACCCAATTAAGCTACAAGAAGAAACTACTACTAGCACCTAGCTCCCACTACCACCTGAAACTTAATCAACTATTCATCCCACAAGCTTCAATCACGTTTATAATTAATGCCAGAGCACAAAGAACATATATACATGGTAAACGACTGTCACCCGCACTGAAACCGAAAGTAGAAAGTTTGACTCGTTAGAGGGGAACCGGTTGACACATCGATCGCACCGAGTGCCATAAATCAGCTGGATGTATCCAACGCTTAAACCTCGGTTGTCACACTTGGTCCAAAATGACGAGCAATTTAACTTTGAGGTAAAATATGTTTGAGGTATCATTGAAAATGGTACTACTGTTTAAACTTGTGACACTTTTAGTGTTAATTTTCAACGATGGGCATATATTTTACAATTTTCAAACTTTATCTAAAAATTTACGCGACTTAATTTATTTTTATTATTATTAATCGTCTTTATTACTAAATAAATAAGAAACCTGAGTATTTACAGCTAGCATAGTTAATAAGAGTAAAGGCAAGGCGGCAATGGTAACATGGTAGAGTAAAAAGTAGAGTAAAAAATAGAGTAAAAAGTAAAGCAAAACGTAAAGTAAAGAGTAAAGTAAAGAGTAAAGTAAAGAGTAAAGTAAAGAGTAAAGTAAAGAGTAAAGTAAAGAGTAAAGTAAAAAGTAAACTAAAAGTAAAAGTACATGGGCTAAGACAAGATGAAAAAAATTAAAATATAGTTTTTAAAAAGCACCTGTTTGAAAATTGGCTTGGTTCGGATCGACCCAGTATGTCAACTACATTCGAAAAAATAGATGTGACAACCGAGTATTAATACCACAGCGAAAATCCAATTACTTTATCCCTATACATCAGACAATCGATTTGGCGAGGCTAGAGCTCACCAGGGGCTCATCCTTATTAGCGCAATTACTCGTGCGTTGTATTTGCACCTGGTCGTGGCATTTAATTAACAAGGACACGGTCTTCAAGATTACCGGGACACCTGGTTGCGCGGGGTCTTTACGTTTTCATAATCCCATCGCGGAGGCAATAAACACCCCGATGCTCAACGATCGAGGATCCAAGATACGGCGGATCGCCTCGGAGATAGTCGGTCTGATCGTGGACCAACATTCGTACTCAGAGTCGAGCGTTATTATCGTCGTGAAACAGGTTTTTCTATCCGTCCGTGTGCTGTTTCCAGTGTTTCCACGGACCGCGCGATTTACGATTACAGATTTGCCGCGCGAATGTCACTGCGCGCACGAGCGACGCGATGGAGCATCCTTTATTGGGGTATTTGGTCTTTTACAAGAACACAGGAATATTTTTTAAGGAGAAGTGTCAACTTGGACGCATGAAAATCACAGATTTATTTAGCAATTTTTTCTTTTAAATAATGGACTCAATAGAAAATCTGATTAATAGTATTTATTACACATCTCTTGAAGATTAAAAAAATTCTAGAACCTAGCGCAACTATCACAGCGATCTACCATTTCTTTGGAAAGAAATAAACAAATTTTTTTTAATTTTTTAATATTTGCACGTGTGCACAGATAAAATGTTTTAACCGTTCGGTCTGTGCGGGCAACGCCCATCGGCGTTCACTAAGTACTGTTATCAAACGAGAGTGGAGGATTCCCGCACGTGATGCACGTCAGACGTTTCTCCGTGCTCGGAGAGTCAAATAGACAAACTGAGCAGCCATACCAAATACTGTTCTGAAAATGCGAGATAATCGCTGGCACGCGTATGTGGCGCCAGTCTCTGTGGTGGAATCTGTGCGTCACACGTACGTGACACTCGGTAGTGAATCTTTTAAGCTAAACTGCAACTAATTTTTCATGATTTTACTTGTGAGTCTGAACGTGATGCTCGTAATCCTATTAATAGTATCGTCTCGTGTGTTGCCTTAGATTCTTAATTTTTACGAGGATTAAAAATCATACTTTTTAGAAATGAAGCTATTGTATGCGATATATCAAAATGAATTTTTTGTTCAAGCCTAAATTAGGCCACTAACAATCAATCGATCTGTAAGAATTAAGGGCTTAGTCGGCGATGAATCAGGTTCCCAAATAACTTGAGAGGAACTTGGGCCCATTAGACCCAACTTCTAACATAAATGTCGATCCTAGTTACGTCAGGTTATTTCAATTCATTTCCATTAACTTCATGAGAGTTGGTTGCGTCATTGCTTGATTAACGCCTCGGATAGTTTCCTATTTCTTTCTCTAGGTGTCCAGCCAAATAAATTCCCCCTTTCGATTTTTATTGGGGAAATAAAAGTGTTCGGATGTTAAAACCATCTACTCTGAACGATTCTTAACAAATGGTGTATACGTTGATACTTTAATTACTCACTTTCTCCGTGTCAATATTTTATTGCACGCTTGAAATCGAACAGGGAGGATGTTATCCTTTCACAATTACCGTGCAATAAACAACGTGAAAATCGTGCTCCCCTTTACGACTCACAATCAGGCTGTCGTCATCGAAACCACGTACGATGTACAGTGTCCAGCTCGAAGGTGAAGACGGAGATAATTGTAATACGATTTGACTTAACGACTCGTGACTGAAATTCAAACAGACGCGAAGTCTTGTCATATTTAAAATAACAATCGTGAGTCACGAACTGCTCAAGCTTTTCTTTTGTAAACACGTTGCTCTTTGTGTTTGTCGGTATCGAGTGCCTTTGAGAAATTATTACGTCAAATGGAGCCAAACAAAATTTGTTATCTTATTAATATTCTTCCATTATAAGAACAATTTATTACACTGCTGTGAAAATTGTGGCACAAACTGCTCGCAAGTATTTTCTTGATTTAAAAAATTCTTGTCGTGAGACTTGAAATGAAGAAAAGGCATATCAAACAATAGTGCCTCACAGTAGACTTTAATCTCCTGAGACAATTATTTCACTATTTGATTATATAATTGTATATAATTATTTGTTTCATTATGTTTCATATTAAAAATATTCACGACAAAGAAAAACAAATATTAGAATGATATAGAGTTAAAAAAGAATGTTTTTGAAAATTTGTTTCAACCGCAACTCTAAGTGCCTCTCCTACATTCATTTTCACTGATTAAGTACTGAGTCGTTCAAGAGACACAAACGGGTTCGCGAATCCACGACCACGTTTTAATTACAAGCCCCAAGGTTTTTCGTCTGATTACAGTTTCTTTCTTCCACCACGCGGCGCCGAATGTTTATTCGCCCGACGGTGAATAGAAAGTGAAAACGTTATAGCTACATAATCGAACCGGTTGATTGATAGTTATAGTGGCCAGTCAGCCTACAGTTTATTTACTTATCGAATCGTTAAAGTACCAGCCCATGAGCAACAAAGATTTTTCGTACATTTGTCGTTGAATCAGGAAGAGAAACGTCCTGTTCGGGTTACACAAATCGCGTTCGTAACACTGGACAGTGTCGAAACACCCATTTTCCTGTATTCACTCGCCTTAGTCGCATTCCAATACAATTTCAATGCAAGACCATTTAAACGTCATAGATTTCTCAATTTAATCATCAACCTGGGGTGTCACTCGTGGAGACCTTATACGATCGTGAAATGCGTTCACATGTGTGGTCTATTTTCATTTACCTACTTCACAAGATCGTTTATCTTGTAGGATTTGTGGTAAGAGATTCGGAGCCAATGACAACCATAACTGACAACTTTGAGCTCCTTATACTAACAAGGTACTACTTTCAGATCGATAGTCAAACGTATGTAAACTTTTTCTATGAATATCAATATGATTATTGATATATTATTCAGAACAAGACAGGTTTCATGTAGCAAATTAGCAATAACTCATATGCGAGTTGTCATATAGAATTAATTTTAAAATTGTCTCAACTCTTTTGAATTAAAATATTTTATGATATTTCACGGAAAGGGCAGCAAACGTTTGTTATCTCAGGGGCGCCAAAACTCTAAATTCACCTTTTTTTGCGGTCCGTACGGATCATTGTTTTGTTTTTCCATATTTGGCTCGCTGCAAACAAAAGGTTGCTTGCCACTTTTCTAAGCGAATCGACGTTTCTCATGTAAAGTAGGTATCGCTCCGCGGGAAGCCTGAGCGGTTTTCTGCCTCTATCATCCTCAATTTTTTTCACGGTTCCGTGAATCCAAGCTTGCCTGACCCATCGAGCGAAAGAAAAGGTGTTCTTTTGCCGACTAGAAGCCTGCGGAGACCGTTAAAAAGAAACGATGCTCGAGGGGTTCCAGTGGTCGTTTTTTAAATGAACCTCCATTTTCACGGTCATCTTGTCCAATCAGTCAATCGTATATCACTCTCAGTTTCTGCAAGCCTGAAATCTGAACGCGGAGCGATACCCCTCGTGTTCGGCCTCGCGTGCAGCAAAGCGGAATAACAACTAAAATTAGACGTTTCATATTTCGAGTATATTTCCCGTTCTCTTTTCTTCTGGAGCCGCGGGACGTTTTAGTGTTGTATTTTAAGGACGATCAAAAATACCTACGCTCGCGAAATATCTCTGATGACAGTTTGCACATGTTGCCCGTGGACACAACGAGCAACCAAAAACTGTATTTTATGAAAAAGATTAAAATTGCTGCTACGGTTTTGGAGGCTCCAACTGATTATAGAAAGTGGACGAGATTTGTTAAATTTCCTCTAAGTGATCACTGATTTTATTAAGTTTCTAAGTCAAAAAGTAAATAAGAAAATTGAGTAAATTTAGTTTAAAAATTTGAATCGTTAAAGAAAAGTAGCTTTATTTCTATCGGGTATATTTTATTTTTTGCTATTGTTTTGCATTTTTTGTCATTTTGTCATCATAACTTGGCTCAATTAGACTTGAAAAAAGAATGCAAAATCAAACATACGATTAGATATTTAGAAGTCAATTTTTATAAAAATGTTACACAGAATGATTGCGCGAATGGTGTCCTATCGAGGGTAGAACGACAGCTTCCATGGGTTTGCAGATCCGATAACGTTGACAATAAATCGCTGTATTTGACACGTTAATCATATTTGATACGTCAGGCGAAAGTCAGCCCGTGCACTGTGCGCCATAAATAATTCACCGTAGAATCATGTTCCTAAGCTTCATGAATTACCTGCGATGCATCATCCGCGAGTAAATGCGTATACTAGAGTACAGTGCGCCATGAACTGACTCCATGATCCATATTTCTTGCGCTCTTGTGTGGTCTTGGACGTTGTGTCCCACTGGGAGTCAGAAGACACTTCGCTTTTTCACTTGAAACCTCTATTCGAGCAATTATTATCGAGCCACGAAATCATGCTACACACGTTGCAAACGATAAAGTAGAATAGAAATAATCGAATTATAATGAAAACTGGAGCTGCCCTATTACCTTCAGAAAATTATACAAAGGGAACAGAAGTCACTGGGAATGAAAAAACTGCTTTCACTGAATTTGCAATATTTGTTGCTTCAAAGTCAACACACTAATCTTTCAATTTACCAATTCATCCCTTCTTTCCTCCCCCATTTCCCTCCCACTTGCACCACAATATTTCTCCATCTCTATTTATAAAAAATCTATCAAAGTTCCAAGAGAACCGAATCCCCCAAAGAACTCGACGTTTCAGCGAACACAACGACCCCCGTGAATCGAGGCGGCGGTAAGGGAATCGTGCGAGGAAACCAAAAAGACGAGGCGATCTCGGGGGAAGACGAACGAGCCCGAGGAAGAAAGGATAGGAAGGAAATAGGCGAGATCCTTGGTCGTGATTCTTCAGACGTTCTCGAGGGCGAGGTCGCGTCGAGTCGGGTCTGCTCTCGGTGCAGGGTCCGCGGCGGAGCTTTTCCCCTTTGTCCAGCGGTTCCTCTACGTCGCTTGACCGAGCTTCCGACGAAAAAAATCCACAGTCAACCGTTTTGGCGCGGCCAGGAACGCGAATACGCGGGCTGTTGCACGCCCGACCCGCCGCGACCAGTTCCCTGCGAACCTGACGGCCTTGGCAGAAATGCGTAACATAATAGGCGGAATTAATTGGCCATTTTTTTCCGATCTAAGATGACGTTTCGTTGATCCACGCAGCGACGTTCGCGCTTCCAGTGGCGCAAGGTTTGGAGATATGTCCCTTCGAGTCTGTCAGACCCTTCCAAGCCAGCGCTTCTGAAGGGAAAGTTTTGTACAACGTGTAGGAACTCGGTGTTTGGTTTATTTTTGGAATGAATATCTGGGGATCCTTGGATAAGACTTTGGATACTTTCCAAAAAATATAGAAACTTGGATGAAAGGTTGCTAACCTAATTAATGGAACGTTGACTTCATAGGGCAATAATATCGTCAATTACTTAAAGAGGCAGTGGCGCACTCAGGATTTAATCTTAAAATGGGGATTTTTCATGCAAATTTAATCAAATTCGTCAGTTGATTATAAAATTAATTAAAGAATAAAATCCAGCTTTCTTTTCTCTTCATACAGCTCTGAAATTACTTTAGTTGTGGTTACGCTAATCTTCTTTTTTATTTTTCTATGGGGGAATCGAGTTGAATGAATAAAAATATTTTTGAAGCAATTTCAATAAAATTCATTAGGTGATTATAAATTTTTTTTAAAGAATAAAATTCAGTTTTCTTTTCTTCATACAACACCCCTTCTTTGGGGGTGTCCCCCCCTTCTGGGTGCCCCACTGCCAGGAGCTAATTAACAGTGTGCTTCATTTAACAAATAATGTTAACTTAAAATACAGTAATTGTGTTTATTTCAACTGAACAAATATTATAGATTGTAATTTAAATGTGTAAAAACATCGGATCCCAATTCAGTTCCCTTTCGCAGATTATAGGAATACGTGTAGAGAAGAAGTATCTAACCGCCAACAAACGCTCTTTGATCAATTGCACAAACTAGGTTATCAAAACGATCCAATGTGATCAATGCAACGCATGCAAACCTCTCGGCGCGATCTATCGCGATCTCTATCGACGGAGGAACGTTGGCAGATCGTTGGCTGCTGAAAGAAAGTGTAAAACGCTGACAATCGGGTCAGTCGTGGGCACGAACCGCTTCGTTTAGTCGTCATTAATCAATTATGCGGTTGCGCAACATTTGCACGTCGTTGGCCGATTAACGCAGGCACCTTTGTATCGACAGTGGAACGATCTTGGATTGTGCAAACGCGTAGTCCTGGCTCTCTCGCGTGGAACAGTACAATGACTATTACATCCAGTAGAAGCTCCTCAAAGTATCCATTGTTAGATCTGTATATGGGACTGAAAAATATCGCTCCAACTAATAGAAATGCAAGTTGGGGAGAAAGTATCCCAACTTCACATATTTTTAATTTAACGCAGGTTTAATCTCCGCGAGGAGAGTATTCTGCAAAATATTCTACACTTATTACAAACTTGTTATTTATAAATACAGTACCTACATACTTTCTTGAATCATTAAGTTGCAATCCTTTAGATACGAATGAACTCAATTGCATATTGACACAGAAATTACATTTATTTATTTATGGAAAAAATTTATTAAAAAAGAAACTTATGTTTTTTCTCCTCTCGGAGAGAAATTCAGGAAAATAATGTAACTTTGTGTGCGAGTAGAATAGTTCATCCCTAACACAAAACTATTTTTTGTTAATGCCGTAACGCGGTTTTAGGGGGTGAAATCACCCCTGGAAAAATGCACAGGTTTCTTTATCACTATTTACACCACAAATAGACTCAATTATTATTGACTGGAGCAAGGAGCTTCACGGTGTTCAGAGGATCGTCACAGAGTGGATATAATGATTTCATTTCGCACTTAAGTACTTAGGTATTCGAACGTGGTTCTCAAGCGACAAATTACCGCGCGACTCATCTCTGTCCCTTTTAATACGAGCTGCGTAAACGCACGGTACACGCCCAGCCTCCCTTTATTATGATGTATTGCGCTCTGCATATTAAGTCGAGACTAAATAAAGATCACGTGTGCCCATGGGACCACGACTGCCTTTAATTCAGCGGGATGGTTTCGCGCCTGCGGTCACTCTGTCCACGGTTGCCTTTTTCGCGTGGAAAAGAGTGATACGTTAAGTGTCTACTTAAGCATGGCCTTAAGCCACGTTCCCACGTGAGCAACATGTTATCCTTGATAACAGAGGTGCAGAGCATACTTCAGGCCTATGATACAGTCTGTTGTTGGAAAAGTATCCTTTCTGCGAGATAATAGGTGACCTAAAGTCGCGTTCCCACTTGTGGGAATTTGTAATCTTTTTGGATTTTTTTTTTTAATTTATTTTGATACAAGATATGAGTTTGAATGGACGTTTTAACTTATAAAGAAATTCATCTGGGTTAGGCATGAGTTTGGTCAAGTTAGAAAGTTCTTTAACTTAAGTTAAGTTAAAAAGTTAATTAAAGAAATTGGTCAAGTTAGGGGAGTAGAAGCTTGTTCTTGAAATGAATTAATGAAATTGTTGTTTAAATTGTAAAACTTTCAACTCAAGAATTATATTTCTTAGCCACTGAATTATTCCACACGTTTAGACACAGAAAATGTGTTAATGGTACTGTAAACGTGAAAAATAACATTTCAGGTACATTCGAGATAGCAAGCTGCAAGACGCGTTCGTATCGCTATGCGCGATGATTAGTACTTTCGAATATTTTTCCGTGAAGGCGATCGACCGTGCCCGAGAGCCGCACACAACGATATCGATTCCTTTTGAAGTATCCTGCGTGCACAGGATGCAGAGACCTGCTCTCTGGCTTGCATTGGAAACTTTAAGGCCGGTAGCCCACCCAGAAGCCGCCATTGTATCCTCGTTACCCATCGAACGCATAAAACATATCGCATAAAGTCGTGTTTCAAAAAGGGACACGATGAAAAATCCTCTACCCTTGCTGTCTTGCCTTTTTCAATCGGGCTACAGCCTACTGTATTATAATCGTGCAACCACTTCGACACAACTTAAATTTTCTACGAATAAATTCCAAGTTTACACTAAATCTTTGGAATATAAAAAGATTTTTTGCTAATTTTTAGAGCTAGTGAATCGTAGAGTTAACTTTTCGCAAAAAGTGGGTTCTGAAGTTAATTGAAAATTAACTTTTTTACTATTTTGAGGGCTAGTGAATTGCAGAGTTAACTTTTAGCAAAGAGTGGGTTCTGAAGTTCATTGAAACAAATTTCTTTGCTATTTTTTTGGAGCTAGTAAATTGTAGACTTAACTTTTAGCAAAAAGTGGTTCCTGAAGTTCATTTACATTAAGAAGCTCTCCCAACGAGAAGATTCAAAAGTGAATTTCGAGTGAAAGGTAAATTATACAGCGACTGTCACTTGGAAAGTAGATCCTGTGGCTAATATTCAGCAACTGGAAATTTCCTGATCGAACGAAGCTCAAGTTTCACGTATTGGAACAACCGACTTGGAGAAACGTAGTACGTGATTCCCGATGGATTGACGGTCGCCATCTTTGCCAACGGGTGTCGAGGGTGGCGAAAGTGAGACTGTAATTCGAGTGGAGAGAGTGAAACTACGTTATAAGGTAATGAAAGTTTGACACAGTCCTGAGGGTGGCGATCCCAAGACTGGTTCCCCTTAATTTCCTTCGAATTTCGACGAAATACATCTGACGTGGCACGGTGCTGGTTTGGTCGTTGATTGCAGTATCAATCATACTCTTAATTGCACGTTTGGATGCAGGAAATGAAATGAGCGCTGAGGAACAACGAGTGTCAACATTAGCTTCATGAATATTCAAACAGGATCCACAGGACCTCCTCGTAACTTCTCAATGGAGATTTACAAAGTCCTATAAACTACAATGCAGCGCAGAATCTTAAGAGAATCTTGTCGAAGTTGGTGCTTCCATATAAGTACTCAAATGATTTACGTTCTTTTCATCTTTCGGTAGTTGACGCTTTATACTTCCTTGTCTTTTCCTTTTAAGTTCACCACGTGCTCTCGCTGCTATACCTTCTCGATTTCCTATTTTTCTTATTACACTCCACGTTTCATTTGCATTTCATAAATGCAAGCTTTCTATTGTGCAGGTAAAATGTTATTCCAACAAATCTACTTGACACGCCTACCTTCCTAGTACAAGAAATTTCATCTCTTGAATCCCAAAAGTTTCCACGCCTTCACAGTACTTCAGTAACATCCAATGAGGGACCATTTTTTCACTTTTCATCACCTACATCCTTCGTTGCTCGATCAGAGGCGCTCCTAAGAGGCCCAAAGAAGGAGTCCCGCTAGCAACGTAGCCGCAGCTCCAAAGCAAAGTGGAAAATGCTCGCTGGATAGGTGCTCTCGGTAAGGAAAAGCATGCACCGAAATGGGCGAAAGGAAAAGCGGATTGGAATCAGCTGTAGCCGTCGAAAGGTCGATGAGTCGCTCCAGCGGTGTGGATTTCGAGGTCGTTGCCAGCGTGCGCTGGTCGAAAAGGCAAAAGGAGAGAGACAGGGGGCGTGTGGAGGGAAGAGAGCCGAAGGGGGGCGGAGAGGAAGAGAAAAACGGCGTTCTTGCCAAGAGTTCTCGGTAACCCTGAAGTCAGTCTTTGTGCCATCGGATAGCCACGGACGAGGAGGTGCACGCCTGCAGGAATGCAAATCGCAAATGCACCGGGCGTATGATACCACCGATGGCCATTCAATCCCTTTCTTCCTCCCTCTGCTCTTTCTATTACAAGCTTTCGAGCGATTAAACGGCGCGGAGCATTGGGTCGCCTCGAATAACGTTCGAGAGCCGTAACTTGGGAGGATGTCGAGTGGCTGGGCTAACTGGTGCAGATGATCATTGAAGGATCAATGCTTTCAAATGCAACTAGGGAGAATAGATGTGGTGCACGTGAATCGATGCTTTTGAGCGGAATTAGGAAGACAAGTGGAATAGGTCAAACTAGACAGACGTCTGTTTTGAAGGAAGATCTTGCATCGAGTCGAATTTACAATGTATCCACTTCGAATTTGTTTTGTAGCTTAAAACTCTTGAAAATCTTGATAAATCTTGAGTCTTGATAGGTCTTGAAAGTCTTGAAACTCTTGTTTCAAAGCCTTGATAGGTCTTGAAAGTCTCGTAAGTGTGGAACGTCTTGGGAGTCTTGAAACTCTTGCTTCAAAGGCTTGGTAGGTTTCGGACACGTATGTACGTCCACGAGGCGAGAGCCTTTGGCTAATCAACCTGGGAAGTTCTTGGCAACCAGATGTTCATTTTCAAGACTTCCAAGACTTCCGAGACTTCCAAGACTTGCATGACTTTCAAGACTTTTAAGACCTTTCAAGACTCAAGACTAAAATTGCATAACTTTTTTAGAATTGATCCAAACGAGATGAGTTTTTTTTAGAATCCGGAAGGATTAGTTTGCTAAGGGGCGCGTTTCGTTGTTTTGAAAAAAAATGTGATTTATGGGAATAGGAAAAAAAATAGTAAATGTTCTTTAAACTTTTTTCTATGAGCCTATAATGCAAATTGAAAAAACCTGTTTGCAGATTGAAGTAACTTGATTACATGCCTAAAATTAAAGTTCGCCGATTTTGGAAATTTCGTGATTTAGACTTGTATATAACTTACTTTAATCTACAAACAGGTTTTTTGAACTTTCATTACAGGCTCACAAAAAAAATTAAAAAACGACATTTATTATATTTTTTTGCTATTCTGACAAAGTATCTTTTTTTTTTCAAAACAACGAAACACGTCGCTTAGCAAACTAATTCATCTAGCTTCTAAAAAAACTCATGTCGTTTAGACCAATTTTAAAAAATTATGCGATTTTAAAGATTGTAAACTTTCTTTCGTCCGCAACTGTAAATTCGAATGGCTTCGGAGTACTGAGCTTCAGATCACATCACTGCCTACTCGCCTCTGAAATTACTCATACTTGCAAATATTTTTCGCTTTCTCCTTTCGCAAACCCCCCAAAAAATCTAGATTACCATATATCAAGAAAACACTATGAAAATCTTCAAAAAATTGTAACTTCCACAAATATCAATATTCGAAGCTAAAAATCTACAGAGTTGTTGTTCTAATATAATATTTTAAGAGAAAAAATAGTTTGTAAGTCGGCTTTGGAAAAAAAACAAATTTATTTTGCATATTTGACGCACAGAGTGTCAAAATCAGTTTAAGGGTGGCTCGCACCCAGAATCAACGTAGAATTAACTAAACTTCGATATTTGAATTATTTTCCCAAGAAATCTCTACTCGCCCATCTAGGAACTATCTGAATGAAAGCTCCAGTGACCGGAGAGTGAAAATTTCTCGGAATACAGCGATTAAAAGGGAAGAAGGGTGAAAGAAGAACGGGGGAAGCCGACTAGAAAAAGCGACGGAGCAGGTACGGTTCTGATGTACCTAAGTACCACTGCCGTGTCGCCGCGAGGAGCAAAGACAACGTGGGCTTTCAACTGTCATTGCCGTCAGTAGATTACGGCAGCCGTAAACGGCCCTCCTCGCCGCGTGGTATAAACCACGCTGGAAAAAGAAGTTCACCTTTCGAATGTCGGTTCGTTCATTCAGAAAGCGGCGAAGACTAGCGAGAACGAAAGACGATGGAATTCGTGAGACGCGACGACAAAGGAGAGGGGGGGGGAGTCAGGCGAGGCTGAAGAGGGGGGGTTGAAATTTATCGACCAGCTGGAAATCCGTCTTATTGTCGATCCTCGTTTCCTTTTTCGATTGTTACACGGCAATGTTTCATACCTTTTGCGTGCGCGCTCTCGCGCCGCGCGGTGTTCGTTTTTTAGGGGAAAAAAATATTGATCAAGATAACACGATCTTTATGCCTGCGGCGGCACGCTTCAACGGTGGGAAAGCGAGGCTATGTGTTTCCTTAGGAAGATATAGTGACACTTGGAATCGCACGACATGGTTTCCAAAAGAATCGGGTAAAATAAACAGATGATACTGAGTTATGGTACTGAACGAGATACTTATCGAATTTTACTATCTTTTATAACTGGTTATCACTGTAGAGTATTCTTTTGATTTGTTTGACTTTGCCCCTCTGACGCTGCTCGATTCAACACGTTTAACTCCGCGTCTATGGGAGCTGACGCTTATTGCCACAGTGGCTTCGCTTGAGTACGATTTTCGGAAGAACAAACGTATCCTCGTTGTGTCAATAAATTAACTGCTCGACAACACTGATAATCATATGGACTTCGACGGATTTCAATCTACTGAAATTCCAGGTTTCCCAATAAAGGACAACAAACGACTGTGTGGATGCTGTGTGAGTAGCCTTGCGAAGCACCGGCATTTGTTGACACTTATGGCGTCAGCGGAGCAGGCTGCACCATTGCTGCACAAATTAAACTCGGTCCACGTAGAATTAAGCGCTCTTAACCCAGATTTTCTAAATGGAATTGGTAGTGTCCGAGATGGCGATTAAGGGGCTCGGTGAATTTAATGATGGCCGGCAGTATGTCACGGTGGTATCTCAACAAAGTCTAGTTTTTTTTTATCGAGCTCCTTGAGAAGCCTGCTCGACGCACCTTTAAGGAATCCCCTTAATTTTCATAAAAATGCCCATTTTGTTCCGCTAACAAGATAAATATAGAGTCTGTGGTTTGCGTCAGTACCTTCCACTTGCGATTAATTTCAATTTCAGGAGAGTAATAAACTTCTTCCTAATTTCCCAAATAAACCAGCTATTTACGAATGTATTACGTAAATTTCACTTGCGCAAGGAATTCTTCAGCCTGAAATCACTATCAAAACTCTAACACAGATGACCCAGCTGACTGTTATTAATATCCTACCATTTCGCTCGAGTATCGTGGATAATTTTTTTTATAATATCAAATGTAACGAGGTCTTTTGGTTAATAACTTACAAAATAAGAAATTATACTACGCACCAACCTTGTATAATCTATCTCCAACAGTTCTCAACGTTCGTTCAAAGTTCAAGCTTATACTTATTCGTTAAAGCCTTGTAATGAAAATTTCCTATCCATTAGACCTACATTTATAATTAGTCAAATGCACTCATACCGAAAAAAATTCAAACTTATTTTACTTAATAACGGAAGATCGTGTAAAAAACATTCGTTCCTTATTTTCAATTTCTTTTTGCTGCCCTGCTATTTAGGTTACCCTAGATATACCCTATATAATAATAATAATTCGTCTTTATGACATCACAAAATTCATATTGCATTGATTAAGTAACGAATACCGATAACGAAGCAAACAAGTTGCATGAAAGATCGACTGTGAGTTACTGAAAAGCGTCATTGAGTCTAAAAACATTAGACATTAAACGATAGAGAGAAACTTATCCCACTTTTTTCAGCATTATCTTGCGTTCCCCGTATCACTGATCTACATACGTGAAACTAGGGTGGAAACAGTGGAATTACAGGCACAAGTACGTTAAGCAGGCGTTGATAATCGATAAGCAACCGTTGCTTGCCCGTCGGCCAGTTGTCAGCAGCGTATCATTACGTCGCTGCTGCGTTCTGGGTTTACCTCGTCGACGGTCAACCGAGATTCCTGTAATTAGGGGCAATAATTAATTAGGCCGACTTTTTTCCTGGTCCCGTTGAACCAGCTCGCCTCATTGCTTTCGAGAGGCTGGACCATCGACGTGGCTAATTATAAGCTTCTTAATTAGACCTGCTTCTGATTGTCCTGCCTCTGCGTTGAGAAAGAGGAACTGGCGTTAATGTGGTTCCTCTGACTGCAATGAAACGTTATGTTTCTCGCAGCTCCTCTCTCGAGTGATGCAGTTGTGATATTGAATTTAATGAGCCCTTTCACAGAATCTCGAGTGAGGGGTTTAATTTCTGTGTGGTCTTGTGGAGGGTGGTTCAAAGTAGGGGACATTTATTAGTAATAGAAAATTACTGGTCTGTGGAAAATTTTATCTTAGACAGAGGAATAGAATTAAAATATAAAAATAGGAATATTTGAAAACTGCAATTACTTTTTTATATCTGATTATTGTAGAATTATTTTAGTTATAGAGTAGAATGCTTTGAACTCTGTAATCTAAAATTTGTAAAGCTTGTACTACTTAGCGTTTATAAGAGATTAAGAAGACTATACTACGGATTTCTATAATACTATTTCCCATGGAAAAGAATAATACAGACGAGAAGAACTAATGTAAATGATAAAATCTCGCTTCTCTTTTGATCCAAAAAGCGCTAACACTAAGCAGCTGCAAAGGAACCTGCTGATCTCAATATTTAGGCGAGTCGCGTCTGCTATCGAAACGTATATTTTCGGACAAATACATATCCAGGGTACCAAAATAAACCACGACTGCAATATCCATCGAGCAGCATGCACATAATAGTAACCCACCCACGCGTTCTAATTGGCAATCTCCAAATAAGCTTGAACAAATATCGTTTCATGCTCGATGCATGGGTTTCAATTATCTCCAAGAGCGATTCTCCAAATTGTCCACGCAGTAAAATTACACCTTTGTAAAATTATTATTACGTAGTCATGGACGAATATTAATCTGCCTGATTTTGGTCGCCCACTGATTCCAGTCCCTTTGGTACTTCCACTCCACAATTATGATCAATATGCGCACGGTTCAGATCGCTTTCAATCGATTATTTTCACCTGGATCTGCTCGCGTTCGTCTGTTCCGCGGCTTTGCCCTCACACGGAATTTACGTGGGTGGTATATATTTAGCGGGGGCGTCCCATGTAGACTGGTGTGTTTCACATTCAAATGGAGGAAGTTATGTCAGGGCAGCGCTGCATGTATAAATAAATCGTAACGAATGCGGTAACTAATCCGCGGAACGTTTCGCTATCTGCGGACTTTCGATCGCGTTTCGATATTCCGACTGACCGAGAACCACTCCAACGAATCGAAAATCTAGCAACTTTTTCTAAAACCATATCTGTGTATTAATCGCAATTTGCTTTCTACTATTCAACCTCGCTTATCGATTGCAAAATTCCTCGAGCTCCATAGAAACACGAGTTCGAGATCAGAAAATTGATTATATTGTAAAATCTACAGAAACTATGCAAAAGTATTTATCGCAAAGAAGATCTCTTGTAGTTGGGAGGTCGAAAAAACGTCGAGGAATATTGAATGAATTAAAAAAGTCCGCACCTCGTTCCCCGCCAATTTAAGAGCAGCAATTAATCGCTTACATGTAGACTTTGTAAGGCAGTCGGGAAGAAACGGTGCGGACAATCGAAAGGAATTTCACGGTTCGGTAGTCGGGAGCCGAGGAGTTGGCCAGTAGGCAGCGCTCCGTCCGGGGATATAAAGGTCAATCATGGTGGAGTGACTCACGAAATTTTTCGCATACTTCTTTTTTTTCCAGACGGGCCACGTGAGAACGTCGACGGGAAGCTACATAATTAAACCCGCCGAGCCGTGGCGAGAGAGCGACAAGGATTCTCTGGAATACTCGCTTCAGCATGCCATCCAAAGGGTGAGGACACCGGCCGCGGACTCCAACGACTTGCACGCCATCGACGACCAGCCTAAACGCCAAAACTGCGGCGTAATTGGTGAGTCCAATTTAATTTCGACGTTAAAATGATGCATTCGGAACAAAAACGGAGTGGCCCACGTTGAACGAAATTAATTTTTCCTATTTTATATGATTGGTGCAGCCGGTTGGAATAGATTAGCTACTGTTACTAACTGAATTTTGTAAAAAAAATGTGGATTGCCTCGAATAACAGAGACCCTGGCGTGTCACTTCATTTATACGTGGCACGCATGCCAAACTTGACAGGAGAGAGTCTTTCGGCAGGACGCCAAAAATATTAGAAAGCCTATAAACTCTTTTTTTTTTTTGTTGTACTGAATCAAGTTCATTCAGAGGAGAGAGAGAGGTTGACAGGGGAAGATTTTGAAAGGGGAAGATGACATATTAGGTCTGATTAAACAATCTTGTAGTTTATATTAATATCTGCACTTTTGGGACGTCAATTTATTATCCCCAGTTTTAAGTCTAATTATAAGAGAAGATCTCTAACACGGAAATTCCAAACCTTGGGGATATCTATGTAGAGGATATATGGATATGTATTACGCAATTTTTTTCCGGCTCAAATTCCCTGGAGGATTACAAATTTGATATGTGAGAATTTAGTTGAAAATTAAATAATTTGATAGATTATATTGAAATTTAATTGGAAGATTATAATTTATGCAAGTCCAGTTGAAAATTTAATAATTTGATAATTCAAGGATTAAAAATAGAATATAAATTGTAAGACAATTGATAAATTGTTTACAAAATGATAGGGCTATTTAAAATAAGTAACTTTTGTCTGAAAACTTTTCTATCCCTAACACTTCGCGAGTTATAACACAAAATCCGAAAAGAGCCATATTTTCAGTGGTCAATTTCACCTCCTTAGAAGTGACCTCCTTATATTCCCAAAGCTCCATAACTTTTTGAATTACCAGATTGTGAATCTTCCCTTGTTAGTCAACATTTAAAGTCCCAAGCATATACTACTAAAAAAATCCAAAGAAATTCCTACAGTCTTCCAAAAATCATCGACCCCCCAAAGTACATAAGTAGCTATCTACTGCCACCAAAGAAACCCCTATAAAGGCACCACCACAAAAGGGAGACTAAGTTACCCGAGCCATCAATAATGGAAGCTTCACTGGGCTTGAGGAGCCGTCTGCTGGTCGTCGCCACGAGCGAGCGCTGCTAGAGACGACTTGCAGGGCGTAGCGGGGTCCCGGAGCCCCGAAAACGTATTAATAATGCATGCAGTCCCCGGCGTACACATTAGGACACGAACGCGCACGTGCAACGGGGCGCAGCGTGTAGTACTACAAATGCACGCTTCCACTCGATACGTATCGTTTTATTCATGACCGTTCCTTAAACCGCCACCGTGTCGCACGGCGAAAGTTCGCCGTGCCTAACGCAGGGATCCGCGAATAATAAATCCGCGCCGGCTCGCGTCGGGCTCCGCGTCTCTGCGGAGTTTGGGCGCACGACCGGTTCCGCCGGGCTCCCATTAACATTCCGTTATTGAAGTATCGCATTGTCGGCCGCGGCCAATCGGCTGGTCGTATTAATTATTTCGTCAGCTCGGCCAATCTAACGCTGGTCCTCGCTAAACGTTTAATTGTCGCCCCCTCGCCCCCTCTCCCGGAATCTTGTAAACTGCGATTTCTCTTTCATGTGCGCGCAGGTGGTCGTGGGGATAAATGGACCACCCTGTATGCGGCGTGCTTCAGATTTGAAGGAAATTGTAGCTTCGGGTGGTGGACGTGGATTTGAATGTTGGATGTGATGTAATGTTTTCTGGGAAAGTTTAGAGTTGGGCTTTTGTAAAATGATATGATCTTTGTGTAGGTATTTGGAGTTTCAGCTGACTTGTTTAACAGAACATATAGAATTACTTGGAGAGGTCACTGCAAGCATTGCAACATTTATAGAATTCTTATTGATTAATTGATTAATATTTCCTGAGGAAGGAATTGATCCTTTAGTCTCATTTTTTTTTACAGCTGCCCTAAGAATTTATGAAAATAACTAATGCAGTGACTAGCTCCAATTCATTTAATCATTTCTGTAAGATTTCTCGCTGACGTACGCTTTCATCGGCTTAGGGAACCACCACCGTGCTTAATCGGCGGCTACGAGATGATTTTTTAGTTTCAGCCTCGCCTCGGCTTCCCCCATACGCCTTTATGCCCCAAGGCAAGCTCGTGTGTACGAATTTAAAGAACGTTAACCCTTGGCGGTCGAAGACCGGGATATTAGCAGCGCCTTTGGCGTAACATCGGAACCTCGCCATCGTTTCAGGGAAAATAAATGAACCTTGTTGCATTCCAAATGAAATCCATGGCCCAGGCCCTTCGTTAACTGCTGCTGTGCACTTTTCAGCTTGATTTGAAACCAAGCGCCTCAATCGTGTCGTAAATAGACACAGACAGAGTTGCTTTCGGGATCAAATATTCTACACAAGGGATTCATAAGGTAGATGGTAATAAAAATAGAATTGACAGAAGCAATAACTAAACTGATAGAAGGAACCGTAATCACGTGATCCATAAGTGGTTCTATATTTAAAATGGTGGAACACAGGTTTCTTTCTTGATCAGCTAGAAGAAGCATAAAATTTAATGAAGACTAATGAAAGCAGGCGCTTAACTCGACCATTCATAATCGTAAAAAGAAATGTCAGATCAATCACTAAACTGCGCGCCCTCGCAGTCGCCATATTGAGATATGTATGCTTATTTAAGCTGAGCAATATTCTGAACAACTGTGTTCTTGCTTTCAAAGCCCCAAATCATGTGAATTAAAATTTCCTAACTTCTCTGTAATTCCCCAAAAAATATATTTCCACTACACTCTACCTCCTACCCCAAAAATTCGCACAGCTGATGCTCTGTTTAACCCTCACTGGCAGATACAGGGTCCATCTAAACCCTTCCTAAATATCACCCTACTTGTTACTCCCCATTCCTATTACTTCTTCAAAAAAAAAAAAAGAAAACTAAATCGTAACAGAATTAGAATCTAATATGAAAGCTTATTCCTACCCACATATAAATCAAATTACATAACAAAATGGACCTGGCAATAGTGAAACGATCCACCATCCAAGTTCTAAGTAACCCAAAACAGAAGCTCCCTTCCTATTCGAAAGCTACAAACTTCCCACAACACGCAGCTAAATAATCCCACTTACGTATCCTTCACTTCGAAACACAATCGAGTGTCAAACAACGCGTCTTCGCGATCTTCCTCCACAATGAAGAAGAAGAAGAAGAAGACGGAGGAGGAAGAAAAAGCCACCACGAATCTCCACGGCTATCTCCATTGAACGTTGAACGGTCCATCGGCAGGCGGTGTATTACCCAACAAAAGAAGCCATCGTCATCTTTGAAAGTCACAACAGTGTGCTCGTACGTTCGCATGAACTCGCGGCGATCGTGACCTAATCTCGTTTGAAACTGAAGGGCGTAACCGCGCGCGCGATTCCGAAACGTGGGGGCCGAGGAGAGGCCGAGGCGAGGCATTAAGAGCTCTCGTATCGTACCGTCGACCACCTGTACCGAAACAGGTTCAGCCATTTACGGATCCCCTCGGGCGAATTCTGACGTTCCATCGAGACAGCTTGGCGACGCTCGGCTCGTACGACGACGAGGAACGCGCGAGCGGATAACGCTGTCCAAATTCGTGTCCCCGGCCGGCACGACGCTCTGGGCCACCTGAGCCCGCGCGCACAATGTTTTCAGCCCGAGTCGAACCGATCGACCATCAATCGGTGCCTGCGGGTGGGACGTTCAACCGAGACACGCCGGATGAAAGTGTTTTTGGATCGTAGGATAAATGAGAGCAGGGACTGAATGAAACTGTTCGCTTTTATAAATAAAAGTTATTCACTGATCCTTAACTTTTATAAATACAAATTATTTACTGAACTTTTAACTTTGAGATCATTTGTTTTTTGTTTTAAGTTAAGCTTGAATATTAATAGTTTAACTGTGTTGTAAAAGTTTAGTCTCAATAGTTATTTTGTAATTAATAAAAGTTTTGAAGGATCGTGTATTTTTTAACAGATATTTTAAGGGAACGTGTAAAAGATAGGATTATTTGTTAAATTATTTTTTTTAACTTTGAGAAAAGTACTATGTTTCAACCCCTCTCAAATATTTGTATACAAAAAATACTTCACCGAACGCACAGCGAGGAAATTTGACGATTTTCTTTTACTTTTCTCAAATTATTTTCGGGTTTTTGAATAATATGGTATAAAAGTTTGAAGTATACGAAAATCTATTAATTGTAAGTAGTAACATTGATTTCTTGCTTTAGAACTCTACCTTCTCTTCGATAGAGGGGGAAGGTAAGATCAGAGGTTACAGAGTTTTTATTTACATAAAGAAGCCCAGTGAGAAACAGGAAGTGGTTCATTCTTTATTCTTTGAACGAAGATAATTAGGGTTACTTGAACCTTTTGACATCATTTATCCTAACTCCTACATTTTTTGTAACTTCTCTATTTGAACTATGCTTTTGTCTAATCTTAATATATAAAGCGTAAAGTGTATATGCTTGTGCGCTTATCTCTCGCTTAAAAACTGTCGAATGTGACTATTTCCAAAAGAAAAAAACTAAAAAAATTATTTTTTCTAAAATCAGAATCTAAATTCCGAACGAAGCCGAGTAGTAAAATTAGTATGATATAAGAACGAAGTTCGTTCAGAGGCCACTAGATTTTGTCCAGCCTATAAGAAGCTGTCCATGCACGTTTGACAGTAAGTACGAGGGGGCATACGCGTTTTGTAGACGGACGTAGGCGGGAGATCGCAATCGATCGAGGATTCACTGTCGGAAATCAGGCCCGAGGCACGGCAAACCTGTTAAGCGGATGAACCTGTAATCACGCGCGAATTTCGAACCGGGGATGCCAGCCCCTCTGCACCTTCGAGCAACAAACCAAAATCGCCTGATTAACTGGGGGGAAAAAAGGCTTTTCAGCGTTCAAACATGAAAACCTACGCGCTGAACGGCAGGCTGATGACAGGAGCTCTGCCTTTCGAGAAAAAGAATGCGATGGAACCTATAGCGATTATCTCCTTGCCGAAGCGAACTGCTCGTTTCGCAGGTACTTTCGAGAGGTTTCTGGGCGAGCTGATTCCAGATTCCACGAAATTCTGTATTCCCTACTGCCCTCTATTTACCTGATATTCTCCTCCGGAAGAATTCTTCAAGAAAACGAATGCCAAGATCCAGAAAATACATTAGCCAAAAATACACTTTACTTATCAATGTCCCACGGTCGCCAAATAATTGATCTACTCTACTTCCGTCGTGGTTACATTAATTTCCTTTTTTATTTTTCTATGGGAGAACCGAATTGAACGGATAAAATATTTACAAAGCAAATTCCCTAAAATTCATTACGTGAATATAAAAATTTATTTAAAGACTAAAATCCAGTTTTCTCTTCTCTTCGCAAAGCTCTTAAATCACTTCAGCCGTGGTTGCATTAATCTCCTTTTTCCTTTTTCTTCGGGAGGTGCCCCCTCTGGGTGCGCCACTGCACACATGAACCATAAATATTCCCCGCGAATAAAGCAACACAGTTTCGTCCGATAAAGAAGTAAATCTGAGGAGCGAGCGCAAAGAAGCGAAGGCGAAGCTGAGTCGGGGGCGTAGGTCCGAGCCTACACCGGGGCACAGAGGTTTAGCGAGAAAAGAAGGCGAGCGGAGTTGTAAAAAGCACCCTGGGCAAGAAGCGCCTGGTTAAATGGAGGGCGTGGTGAGATGCAGAGATTTCTTTGCGCACGGAGGGGCGTGTGCCCTTCGAGGGTGGCCATGTCGAAGGCAGGCCACCACGTGAAACAGATCGTAGATCGAGGCGAGCGAGGGGTTAATAACGATTGAAAAGCGGAGTGAGAGGGTGCGGCCACGTAATCGCGCGATGACCCACGGCTATCTATGTAATTACTAATAATCGCGCGCCGGCTGTGCTTAGGCTGCATCGCCAGGGTCCCCCGACGAGAGGCAATGACCGTGGCTACCTTGGTTGATATACGATACCGAGTGTCGTTGCGCAATACCACCGCCGAGGAATGGTACCGTTCGTTAGGCATCATTGCTTTGCATCTTATCGGAGCGCGATATGTTCGAACTGATAACCCTGCAGGTTCCTCCGGCACGATTTGAAAGAACCTGTACCGGATCACCTGGGACGCCCCTTCTGCCGATGGAAATGGTCCCAACTTCCTACACAGTGCTTTAAACTTCGTGACGAATTCTAAATACCGAACTATTTAAGGTGGTGCATTGCTTGTTATTGTTTTTTTAAGAAATATGAGAATTTTAGATGACGATAAAATGAAAATCTAATTTTTAGCAAGTTATCCCGAGGTGTAATGGGGGAAATGGAACCTAAATCCAATGCGTGTTTCAAATTATGTAGCTAGAAATATACACTTCAAAATAAAAAAGTTTCAGTCGAATCGGATAATAACTTTTCGAGATATAGATTCCACCGATTTTAAGAAACTGTTTCTATAAAAAACACTTTTAAAGTTTTACGTGAGCGTCGAGTGGCCGTATATTACCCATTTACCACTACTCAAATGCCAATAACTTCGGGAATTTTACGAATTTCAAACAATCCTTTAAAACACGTATTCTTAAAAGATTAAATAAACATTCAAAAATGAAATAAAAAGAATCGATTTTCACACTAAATACTAAATACTATAAATATACTGAACAATTAACGCAACACCTCGGAACCAGAAGCCACCCCTCGTACCTAAATCTACGAAACAGAAGTGCGATGAATATAGGGAGAGGAACTACGGAGATCCTCGGAAGCCTCCCGCAACCAACGTCAGAATGCGCACACCTCCGAAATGACGGTCTCGGATCCGATGGCACCGCGAGAATTTCACAGACGTTGAGTAATGCGAGAGCCCGCTGAGGTCGATCGGCACCGTTGAATGGAGTCGTTCGCCAAATTCACCGGAACGATTCGGTAGACTGCTCGGCGCCGACCACGTGGATACCGATCGAAGTTATGCGCGCCTTTATGCCGCGCGGGAAGATCGATCCCGCGATATGCAAAAGTCATTGACTCGCCACGATCGTCCCGGAATAACGGATACGGCGATCAAGATCGAACTTACGCCGCGCCCTTCCCCGCCGCGCCGCCCTCCTCCCTTCCCTCTTTCGTACGGCGCGCTGGCTCGATCTCGATCCCGAGATCGCGACACGATCCGATGATCGAAGGTAGAAGTCGTGTTATTACAGGCGTACGGGCGAAATGACAGGCATTATGTGACCTTTCTCGATCACCGCCGCGACCTTAAATCGCTTATCGGCTCTTACGTTCGGAATAATTCGAGGTCGACGTTTCTCCGGGAATTTTTTTAAATGCAGGGCAAAAAGCGGGGCAAATGAGGGGAATCCAGGGATGGGGATTTGGGAGTTGGATTTTAAGTGGGTAGATGTCGATTCTGATAGGTTTTATTTAAAGTGGCTGTTAATTAAAGTTTTAGGAGGAGAATATGAATTTTAGTATGGTTTTATTAGGTGACTTTTAGGGGTAGTGTGTGAATTTAATATGTGCAGACTTTGAAGCAAATTGAAGGCTTGAACTGTGTGCAATATATTAGGCTGACTTATATTGGTCTAAACTACTAGATTCGAGACAAGTGGAAGGTGATAAGTGGAGTTAATCTACTTAAAATTTAGACTGGATTTAAGCCACGCTGTGTAGTTAAAATGATAAATTTTTTGTAACAAATTTAGCCAAGTAAAGAAAAAATTATTTAAATAACGAGTCAAATAAAAGTTACTTTAACTTTCAATTATTTGATGAATTAAGTTAATTTGTTTATTCTTCGAGCGTTTCAACTTCAGCTTCGAATCAATTTATCAACTTATAATTTTCTGGCGCGCCTTCGAGTCGCCGAGAACCAGTTTTAACTTTATTCGACACGTGACGAACAATTTTCCTAACTTCTATTCGTTGTTCGAAATTTTTATTTAAATAAGGCTTTTGCTCATCTCTAGTAATGGCGAAAGTAAACTTTGAAAAACGATTTGTCAGCACAATGGGACTGTTTTTTACTGTCTCTGTAAAATGTAGCAATATTCTCGACAAGAATCCTGTTCAACTTGCTGTTTCATACTAGAGAAAGTTCCAGCAAACTAAATACAGAATAAATTCTACAAGGATAGATTGAGTCACTGCTTGCGGTAACAGGTTCATTAGAAACTTACGTTATCGCGATAATTGCAGCCCTCGACTGCCACGTTAAGCACAACTACTGACGCTAATAGAACGATTTAGAAATTCATCGGTGCGTTCGCGCCGCGATTGCAATGCGAAATAGTGGCGTGAAGGGTGTTATTAGAATCTACGTTTCCGTATTATTAACGACAGCGCTGAAAATAGGTGATAAAATATCGGTGAGTCGAGTTCCCTGTACACCTACTTGCAACCCGCCGCGGGATTAACCAACAAACGAATCGGTAATTCGCAAAGACACCGAGGGCCCCGACAGGCGTTTCGTAATACCGCGTCCTTAACTTTTATCGCCGCGTTTAATACGGAAATCGCGCAACTTTTGAGCGTACAAATTGCAGGTGCGCGTGTGTTACTCTCGTATTCGGGGGAACAAAATGCTCGATAATTGCTGGAAAGCTACATTGCACGCTGTAATTTCGGGTGAAAGTTCGTATCATCCGTAATTTTTAGGTGTTCGCCGGTGCGGAGAGACTCGCGGCGCAGGAACGAAGTGGAGGGGAGTAAGGAGCTTATGAAATTCCTCGTTTCCTCAAAACAACGTGCAATTTCATTGCATGTGAGATTAAGTCAGTGTAACATACTTTAACTCTTGATATATAGTTTCAATTATAACGATCTTGTAGGTATGTAATTAACAAAGTATGCTTAAGACTCTCCTTGTGAGTACAAGGTAGCTTACACAAAGTAACTGTTACAATAAATCATTAAACGCGTTATTTTATTTCTGATACTTAGTTGTGTTCGGAATAAATATTAACCCTTTGAGTGCTCGCCGAAATTACCAAATGTGGTGAAGAAAAGGTCCACTTTTTTATGATTTAAATTGTAAGTAATACAAAAGTTTAATGCAAAAGTAGTGTAAATCACTTTTTGACTATTTAGATGACTATAACTCATAGTTGAAATAATTTAAATACTTAACAATTTTAAAAAGAAGGGCTAGGCAATTCCGAAAAGCGCATATATACCATATTAGTCGACCATAAAGAATACAATGTTGTGGAGTAAAAGAGTATAGCCTAGCTGTGTTTATAAGGGTCACACATGTAGGGATGTTTTCCACGCACGAAAATCAAATATCCCTGGGAGTATCTCATTCGAAATATTTTAATTTTGCACGAGAGGTTAAGATCGGTTATGACAGAAGTCGTTTCGAATACGTTCTGCATTGTAGCATCGAATGGTGGAAGCCAAGGGACGGAGGAAGCTTAATAAATTTCACGGAGAGGCAGGTTTATATGCGAGGAACCCCTATAGCGATTGGTTAAAATCTACGAATAAATCAGCGTGCCCGTATGAAACGAGCCGCTTGCCTCTGAACTCGTCCTCTCGCCATGGGATTCCACCATCTTTCGGTCAATTCTAAGCGTGGGCGTGTTAAAAGAAGCTGTAGCTTCAGATCTCCAAGTTCAATCTCTTGGTACATATTTACTATGGTGATCCAGAGAAACGTTTAAAAGATGAATGACGACGAAACAGTAAGGTCAAAAATAATGGATAGCCAGGGGATGCTTACGAATAGAAAACTAATACCAAGGTGATAAGTAAAATAAAGTATTGAAGTTTCTTAGATTCGACTTTTTCCCATCATAGAGTTTTTCTTTGGAAGACACTAAAATTTATGTCACAGCTTTCTGAAATCACCTTGAATAGGGTTAATGTTTCTTTTCATTTGAGGTTTTCAGAAATTCCTATTATAGGCACGAGATTCCCCCCAAATTGGCCAGTTACACTAAGATTATAATTAAATTCCAGCATACTAGAGTTCCTTAGATTCACATATCTATAAAAATATAATTTTTAAATTTTCTTCTGACCACCAACACGTAATACCATTTCTGATAGGTGCTTTGCAATAAATTCTAACAATTATAAAATATGAAAATGATATTAACCCCTAAAGACCCACCTCCTTGATATTACGTTTTTTTGTTCTCAAAATTTTACGTATGTAATGTTAAATAAAATCGTTCAAAAATACCTAAATGCTTTTATTTGCAGTTTATAAACATTTATATAGTAAAATAGTTTATTAAATAATTTTTATCGCTTTTCTAAAATTCAGTGTCTCGTTAAGGAGTTAGCAGAATGCGATATTACTATTGCATTTACACTCCCCACGACATTCCTCTATTGCTATCCTCACGATACATCAAGAGGATCTAACGCCCCAACGTCAATCACTCTGAAAACAACCCCATAACTCATCCCGCATCAAAAGTATCTGACAAAACTATCCGACCAGACCCTACAACTTCCTCCAGCCGCAATCGCAGCGTGAACAACGTCTAAACGCAGCTCCGTGCATGATGTACGATCCGTGACGAAAGCCTCGGCCCTTTTTCCCGTCCTTTGGGCAAGAAACCACCGTACCACTCTCACGATCATTCACTCCGACGTTCCACGGTACGTCTCTACCCTCCCTTTAATTAATCACTCGTCCCTTTGCACGTGCCAACACTCTCGACTCGCAGGGACAGTCATATTCAAACAAACACGCAAAAATAAAGAGCCCCGCGCGGAAACTTTCTCCCCCTCTCGTCATAACTCATTCCCGTGCCTTCCTCAGGCCGCGTTCCCCGCCGTCCCTGCCAATCCAGCGACCAGAAATACTTCCCCCCGTTCAGCGATCTTAGATCGTAAATCGAAACCAAGGTGATCTGGAAGTTTTCTACGAGGAGCGATTAACATCGCGATGCTCGGCGTTGAGTCAATTCGATTCGCAGTACCCTGCTCAAGAATCCGGAAAACGATGAATACCTGGTATTCTAAAAGAACATGGCGGTCGACCGAGATGCTGCGACAGAAAAATATTCAATGTCGAATGAAGGTAAAGTTAAAGTTGTGAGTAGAGCTAAGGGCAAAATTAAAGTTAAAGTCGAAGTTTTAACTTTAGGTAAAGTTACAGTTGAAGTTAAGGGTAGAGCTAATGTTAAAGTTAAAGTTGAGAAGTTGAGAAGTTGAGAAGTTGAAAAGTTAAGAAGTTGAGAAGTTGAAAGATGAAAGTTGAATGTTAAGAAATTGAGAAGTTAAGAAGGTGAGAAGTTGAGAAGGTGAGAAGTTGAGATGTTAAATGTTGAGAAGTTGAGAACTTGAAAAGTTGAAAAGTTGAAAAGTAGAAATGTTGAAAAATGAGATATTGAAATGGTGAAAGTTGAATATTGAAAGTTGAAAGTTGAAAGTTGAAATTAGAGTTGAAAAATTCATTTGACTTTGAAGTCGAACCGCTCGCCGAAGAAAAAAATTAAATTTAATTATCAAATAATTAAAGATTAGGTTTTAAAAATAAAGAATTGCTCCCCCATAGAGGAATTGCCCCCTACGGTCTCCCATGCCAGGAGCATCGCGTCCGCTCATTGTCGGCGTTTTTCCGCCGCTGCACGGCGACTAGACGCGGAATTCCGCGCCCAGCGTCAATTAAGTCCTCCCGCCGCGCCGGTTCCTTGAACCGGAATACCGTGGACGATCGCGATTACGTCGGGCCGCGATTTATTCCCCGGTTTCCACGAATGCGTAGTGGCTGAGCAACGCTAGAGCCGCTGGTAGAACGCGTGACAATAAACGCGGATAAAAGGCAGCGCGCTGCGGCAGCGGAGGCTCCTCGATCTGCAAAAGGGAAGCAACAAGCGGGCAACTGAGTCACGCACGGGCGACAAATAAGCTGAACGCAACCCGCGACTGCCATTATCTCCTCTGCCCGACGTACGCTTTCTGTTCCGGGGGTAGTCTAACGGTGGGACGCGTGGGCGTCGCTGACATAGATAATCGTCGGTTGGATCCCGATTTTTCTTCCCCGTCCCATTTGACTCGGGTCAGTTGCGACTTAGGACTCCGTGGTGGAGCGAAATGATGTAGGCAAAGCTGGGATGAAGCGCATTGTCTGCTTGACAAGGAACCGTTCCTAATCTGGAAATTCTAATTTTAATGAAGCTTTGTGTGAATGTAGAACATCTTCTTTTCCTGCAGAAATTTTATTTTCGACCTTTATTACACCCATTTGGATACAGGATGGTGAAAAGGCGAGGCCCAGCTATAACTGCTATTATGTCTAACCTCTGCATAAGTGTCACAACATGACATTAGAAAAGATAAGAGAGAAGGAAAAGAAACTAAGCTGAAACTAAACTAAAACTAAGCAAAAGTCAAACTAAAAACTGACTAAGGGTAGGAGCAATAGTAAAAGCAACAAACACTCAATTTACTCCGAAGAGGTGGAAGCAGCTTTTAAAGTTATCGCGTTTCATCGATTATTTATACAGATTCGGGTGAAACTCGGATTGTACCACCCTAATCAGCATAGAAAAGTTAAGTTCCTCTAAAATTTGAGAAAAGCACAACGAGCAATTGACCAATTTGAAGATAAAGTAAAAAATAATTTAAGTAATTTCATTCATAATGTATTATCAATACTTTAAGACCCTAAATCCTTTCACAAAATTCCTGCACTAATGCAAACCCCCGGAGTGAGGACTTCTACACCAGCGAACTCGTTAAAAGCACTACTACAATCTACTTGACTCGAAACTGTCCCGTGATTTTATGGCTCCTCTGTATGCACCGCGTAACGGGCGCGCCCAGCACAAGTAGAATAACTCAGCCATACGAAAAAGCAGTGGGTATCCGCTGAAGGAATGCACACCTGAAATTAGAATGACAAAAGCCGCGCCCTAATGGGCCAGACGGGACGGATCGTTAAAAGGCGCGACGTCGGAAGACTGGGACACGAGTAGATCACAGAAACACGGCTACCGAGATCTCGACACGGTCTGTCTTGTCAAAATGTACCCGATGCTTCGCCTTTCATGCGCCCCTCTTATCCGGACACATCTGAAATGAACACAATTTCGTCTTATGCGCCGGGTTGCCGGTGGAATGCAAGTGCTCTCGGGCGATCGCGTTAGATCCTTTTTTATGCCTTTTCCGATAGCTCGCGCGGGCACACGAGATCGATCTCGCTCCTTTGTACCGAGTGCTCGAAATAGTAAGGAATTTTTAGCGCTAATGGAGCTGAGTAATCTCCATACCTCCGTCGACAGGAGGAAAATTATTGTACTACGTAGAACTTCTTCTGAGAAAAGCTTGCAAAGTATTCGTACACATTATACAGGATAGTTCGTGGAAAGCAGAATTCTTAAATAAAAAATAGAGTAATATTTGTACTACTGCTGTTTTATTATTCTGCATTATTATTAGTAATTATTCCTTTTTCTTATTCTTTTTCTTAATATAATTTGTCTATTCTTAAATAGAAACTAGAGTGGATAATTTCTCTACCTTTATTGTCTTATTATTCCTAATTATTTATTTTCCTTATTCTTCTTATGATTAGTCCATGGAAAGCAGAACTCTTAAATAAAAAACTAAAGTAATACTTGTACGTACTACTGTTATCTTATTATTCCTCATTCTCATTATCAATTACTTATTTTTCTTATTCATCATATTGCTAATTCTACTTCCCTAATTACAATTTTTCACCCTACCACTTTTTATCCCCCAGATGTGCTTACCTACGTATCGCTATAATAAAATCTAACGCGATCAGCGCGACAAAAATGACACCATTAGCAAATCAGCTAATTCTTCCAATCAACGAGTTATTCGAAGCCTTAGGAACGTTTCAATAGCAATGCAATCACGAGCAATGCGTCTGAACGACGCTGACAATTAGTCAGACCCATCAAGTGATTAAACCATCGCTCCCACAAGACGCATCTGTAATGCAACACGGATGGCACTCGAATTATTCCCCAGCCGCGTACCAGAAATCGCGGGACTCGCCAAACCGTGGCCGTGGAACAATATCCCGGCAATCCCTGCGAGCGTAATAATGGCAATTACAGCGAGTAATAAAGCTATCATTACGATTGCACGAAGCTGCATTCCATCGGGGACCTACCGCAATGCGCGCAGGGCGCAGCCGTGCTTTTTTGTTCATTTAGGAGCGCGATCCTTGGGTTCGAGGCTCGCGTAACAGATCGCGGACGACAAGTTGTCTCTCGATATTGTTATTGCATTGTAATTCCGTTCGCGTTCCTCCACGCGGTATTCCACCATCTGAAAATTATAGGCTCGGCTTCTTTATTCGCTGGGATATCGGTTTCGTTGAAACGATAAAGAGTCTTAATTTTGTATAATGCTTAGGGACTTCATTACGCGCGACTGTCTTCGCCTACAGTTATCGCGCGACTCATCTCCGTTTAGTGGAGGTTGCTCGATAATGTTGCTACTAGCATCGCCAGCGACGCGTGGGTATTTTTCATTTTGTTGCCACCGCCCCGTGAGATCCGAGCGCAATGGGGCTCTCCGTTTGCAAATAAAACGTATGAAGCTGTCAGGCATCGAACGGTTCGCGTTTCATGGTTACTAGTTGCAGACACTACCGTTTATCGGCATCGAAATCTCGCCGCGGAGATCCATCAAGCGTGCACGCACACGTGCACCGATCGGGCCGATGCTTAATCGATGCGGGCTAATCGATTTAACGAAATCATTAAGCAACCGTTCAGCCGTGATTCATTGGCACGCGTGAGATCAGCGACTGCCATTCCACGCTCTGCCCTTGCGAAATTTTCGAGCGACTCGCGCGCGCCCGAGGTCCTGGGCGCGGTAGGAGGGGAGCGGAGATTGGAAAATGTGGGGAAATAGAGGAAAGGCGCGAGAAAGTTGGTGGTAATAAATTGGTAAATGCGAAAGGGTGTCTGAAGATTTCAAGATTAGAAATAGTATTAGGACTAAACTGGAGCTGTAAATATTCGAATGGTCGCACTATTTGAATAATTTGAATAATTAGGATGATTCGAATAATTCGAATAACTCAAATAATTTGCATACTATGAATAATTTGAATGACTCGAATAATTCAAATAATTCTAAAACGAATAATCTATTCGAATTTTATAAAGTATTCTAATAATTTGGAATATTCGAATAATTCAGTGTTCGAATTTTTTATTGTACCGAATGCGAATCTAAACATCTAGATTCTTGACATTTCGAATACTTCTGATTATTCAAATAATATTCAAATATTCGAATACTCTGAATACTCTTAATAATTCGAATAATATTTAAATATTGGAATACTCTGAATACTCCTAATTATTCGAATAATATTCAAATATTTGAATACTTCGAATACTCCTAATTATTCGAAGGGGCATCACAGCTATCTATACTCTAAAACTTCCTAAAACCATCAAAACTAGGGAAGTATCAAAACAGTTTCTTAAACTGTCGAAACCTGGACAACCTCTCGAAACCTTTGCTTCCATTCTTTTTACTATTTATGCCAAACACACCGAGTGCATATATTAAAATTTTCGCAACATCCGAAGTGTTAAAACTCCAAAGACAACCAGAACCCTCGCAGCCCTTTTTCCCCGTACCCGTTTCTCTCGCGCGTCATTTATTTACAAGATAGACGCCGGATAGCAACAACGTCAACACAGTGTGCACCAAGTGATTGGAAGCGCGTTGAGGCCAGCACTGCCCGGGACACGGGAGGAAAATCGATCGCACGTCCCGAAGATCGGATAGCCGCGGCATGAAAGGCGCGAAGGACATCAAGATGAATCGCGGGCGCCGTCAGGACGTATCGATTTCTCTCAAAGTGTCAACTGCGCATTCAATTAGACGCGTATGATCATTGCCTCGATTCCACGGCGATACTCGTGGCTATATCGGGAACAGTTGCGCGTTGTTTTCCCTCGTTCCCAACTGGCCCCCGTCCGAGCTCCTTGGCACAAAGGCATTTTTGTCCTCCGCGATTCTTGTTTCGAGCCAACCAAGGCGGAAAAATCCTGGCTCGCTGGAATTCCAGATATGGGTGCGAGCGCGTGCAACTAGGTGGAAGTTATAAGCAGATTGACATATTGTAAATGGCAAAAAAAACCGTGTCTCGTAAAAAGGGTAACGCGTAGCTATCGATGAAACGAGGTAACAGGAAATCAGTGTCGAGCGGGTCAAGGCTTGAGACACATCAAGGCTTTCAGCGTATCAGGACTTTCTAGCCTTACTCGGTGCATGCATGTACATCGCACTATACATATACCTACTTTTTGGAAATTTCTCATACCTTGCGGGTACCTACTTGGTCGATATTTCTCGGATGTTTCGTAGGTGATAAATATTTTCAGAAGTTTGCGGGTAGTCGAGGATTTCGGGACTGGAAATTCTGAATTCTCCAATTATTTTAAAAATTTAAGAGACCCAACACTGTTTAGACTTTCAGAATATTAGGAATAAGACTTTTCGTGTTGCACCGATTTTTCTTATTTCTTCCCTTTTGAAATATTATTATTATTATTATTATTATTATTATTATTATAGAACTAATTAGAAATCGCACTAGAAATTTACATTAAAATATTTTTTCGATGTAGAAATTTAACAAATTCTTAAAATATTAAATCGTGATACTTAAATGAACTGAATTTTATTTTTGTATGCTCGTTTCTCGTAAATATATGATATTACATCAACATTACCCAAATTTACTTATCCGTATACTTTCCAAATTCCGTATAAGGGTTAAAACGAATTCAGTGCTTCAATTATTCTCAAAACGACATTCGAGGACCCCCATCGATACTTTCAATACTTCTAAAAAAATATCTCCGTAAAAAAAAAACACCAAAACCAAGATACAAAATCCCTCGACGTCAGAACACGCCAACGCCACTCAACCTGTTAAATTAAAATCATCCTCTATACACCATAATAACAGCGGAGGCAGTCTGTGCTACACTGTGAGCATTGTCAGGCACTCTTCGATTTATCGCATCGAGCCTGAGAAAAAGTAGATCCCTGACTCCGTGGTTTTCTCTCGATCAGCTTGAACGAGAATTTCTACTTGCTTGGAAATGATTAATGATTTACGTCCGCGAGACGACGGAAGTCACTTTTCAGACAGATCGAGCAGAACGTCTGTTCGTATAGATGACTTCATTGCATCTCCTCTACGATCCCTCGCTGAAATTAATCCGAAGATCCGGCAAATAATTCAAGCTACTAAGTCTCCAAACCTATCTCTATCCATTTTCAAAATTACGCGAGCAAACGTGCGCTACAACTGAAGAATTTGATAAAATGAAAATCACAGGATTGAACGTTCACTGTATAATCACCTGGACTTGCAATATTTCCGTTACAAAATTCTTTTGAAGATGTATAGCCTGCAATCAGGGGACAACTATGCAATATCGTTAACTCAAAGGTGCCACGATAAATTGCAAAGTGTCGAGGCTATTCCAAGAATATTCTTATACGACCATTGGATAACGTTTAATCGAGCCACGTTTTTTTCTACCTTCTTTTTTTTGCAGATGACGACACGCCAACTCCCATTTCAGACGACACGTCCGGCATTAAAATTTACGTCGGTGGCCGGTCCCGCGAGCGCAGATCTCTGACGGAGAAATCGTTCCTGGACATATCGCAGAGCGACGAGGAGGAGTACCAGCAGTTCGTGGGGCAAGGGGAGAGGCATCGAAATTTTTTACGAAACGACGAAAGATACGAGAGGTGATACATATCTTCCTACTTAATTCGCGATAAAAATCGCAGCAGGTTTCATTCTGCGAAAAAGCTGGATTCTTGGGATTGGAGTTGAAACGTATTTCGTTTATTCTAAATCTTGATCTGATTCACCCTCAGCCGTCCCTCAGTTTCCCAACATAATTTGTCCCTTGGCGTCAAATTAACAAAACGGTAAAAAGCTCAAAATAGTGAGAAGATAAATAGTTGACGTTAAAAATTCTTTTATTGAAAATAAAAAATGAAATCTTTGTGTATTAAAGTTTGTCTTCTGTTTGTCTGCAAGTCACTTCAGTGATTATTTGATAATGCAATTTAGTAACCAGTTGCCAGATAAGTCATGCGCCACCTCGCTCAATTTCCATTTTAATGTATAAATTCGTAGTTACTCATCTAGCAACTGGGAGTTAACAAGATTGTAAGATCTCCCCTAAGTAAATGTCTTCTAGCTCATATATCACTGAAAGTTACACGCCTCGAGATCTGTGGTTAAGATCGAGTTAAGATTTAATCAAGATTCGTTTGCAACCTCGAATCATAGCACCATCAGGCTCACAATTAGCCTATTGCCACGCGTTAGACTTTAGCCCAGGGCGCAAATCATCGTAAATAGTTCCACTCGAAAACGTAACAACTATCGCCAAACTAATTGCATCACCTAATCCTTGCTGCATAGATAAATTACACTATTAAAATAGAATCATTTTGCTGACTCCCTCTGAAGTTCCAACGTTATTTTCGGATTAGTTTTAATCGTTGATTTTAGAAGATTATAAATAGTGCCATTTAGAAAGTCTTGTTTCAAGCTAGAATAGAATTCGTCCAGCTTGTTGCCCCTTTTTAAAAAAAAAGTGTTGTACTCCTAAAGAATAGTAATTTAGATCCCCAATTAAATAGCCCATATTTCTAGATTGCAAGGGGATAAAAAATGGCACACTGCTTGGAAATTACAGATACTACTCTGTAGAGAGGAGACGAAACGAGCCAAGCGAGGAGTACAGCCAGGACTCGGAAATGGAATCGGATCCCTTCGTGACTTGGAGACCACGCCGAGCCCTGCCACGTGAATATTTCATCGAGATCATGGTGGTGGCCGATGCCAAGATGCTGAAGTACCATGGCAAGGGTTTGTTCGGCTACATTTTGGTCCTGATGAGCACGGTAAGCATTCTACCTCCGGCTTCTCTTCTCTACAGGGTGAACTGGATGAACCAGCTATCTACTAATCATACAAATTTTTCAATTTTCATCGAAGCGAAAGTTTGAAATTCCATAAATTGAATTTAGAGGAAGTAAATTTCTTCCTATTCTTCACTTTCTAAATTAGATTCCTTTTCTAAAAGTATTCTTCCATTAAAAACGACTCCTTAAATAGCATAAATTCACACAGAGTGATTCTCGAAATGAGATCGTCTGAAACTCAAGTGGGACCTAAATATGTAATGAAGATTTTCTGGATTTTCTTCAAAGAACAGTCTTCAATTATGAAGACTTTTCGGGGGGAAGGAGAATGACGCAGGGCTCGAGATACACCCTGTATAAGGGTCTGGTATTTATTACACAGCATAGGTCTGACATTCGTTTGAAAAAAAGGGCAGAAAAAAGGGACAAAGGTCGACAGCCCGCGTGGGTGTATCACTTTGTCCGAGCATGGTTTCGGTGAAGAAAAAGAGAGGAGCCGAGGTTAGGTACGACGCGAGCAGGATTAAAGGAGGTAAGGATCCTCGAAACAGCGGCGGCTGTGTTCCGTGGGATGATCGATCTTGTAAGCCAGCGGGATCTGTCGCGAGCATTAAATATTATGCAAATGGGCCCGATGCGTTCCTAGTTAATTTCGACCGTCGAAAAGGTAGCGCTGGTTACCTTCGATCATCAGTCATCTTCTGTGGCAACTGACCACGGTACTAATTCAATTGTGGCTCGAGGAACTTCGATCGGTGGAGGCTTCGACCATCTTTTAATTTAAGCAGTGGGTGGCAAATCGAACGAAAAACTGTATTGTATTTTTTTTTTTTATTATTTATTTATTTATTAGTCTTGCCTTTCGGCTTTGGATGGCTTCCGCTTACATCTTCACTTGTATTTACATTTACAGATTTCTTATTTTTGGTGTAACTTCAAAACTACTGAACCAATTTTAATAATTCTTTCTCCACGACCCAAGTTGATTGAAGCTAAATTAAATGCAATAAGTTTCACGAAAATCGATCCAGCAGTTACGGCGAAATTCGCGGGCAAACATAATACATACTAACACCAATACATACACATCTTTCTTTTGGAAATCAGTTAAAAATGTTCGACTCACTAGAAGTTGCAAGTGAGGGAAGCAAATTCCAAGCCAGCAACGGGCCAAAGCGAAACTGTCCGGTTGGAAGATTAGAAACTAGAGATCTTATGCATTGCACCGCACAGTTTCCTGCGCGGAGTCGGTTGAAATTAATGAATAGGAGAGTTTCGTTTCCGCGGCGCGAAACGCGTGGGTTGTCTTTCGCAACGGAACGAAACGGCCGCGGGGATCGTTAGTCATCTTTAATTAGCGAGGCGGATATTCGGAGTTTTATGGGCGAAATTTTCAGCGGGAGCGCGGGATCGGCGTGACAGCCACCGGGTTGGCGTAATGGACGTCCCTTGTTGAAGGGGAATATAATCTGTCGACAAAGGTGGATCGCGTTTTCGCGGCGTACCCCGAGATAACCACTGTGCCGGGGCTCACGCCGTGGACACTTAGAAGCTGTGTATCCAGCGGGCATAAATTTTCACCGCGGCACCGCTGCAGCACGGTTCCGATGGCGGTCGCGATTCATCATCGAAAGAATAGAAAGTACAACTTGCACCTTGAGGATTATAAATCGTGCTACCGAGATACGATCGCCGGACTACCTTTTAACCACCTTTAACGCCACGTTGACATTTCGAGCTGGCCACTTGGGAGCTCCAATTCAATTCGATCCGTGCCGCTTCCCAGCGACGTAAATCACCGATCGGTGTGTATGTATGTAAAAGCCAAGTCGTTTGCTCGAGTTGCGTCACTGGACACTGTTTGAGAGCTGGGGTGTCAGTAGGGCTACCCTACTGGCGCGAAAGACACCCTGAGAATTTTTTATGGAGATAAAGATTGATTCCAAAGTTTGAAAAAAAAATATTGATTTATTTTACATAACTACCAGAGACGCTCCAAACGGCGCTGTTTTGCATCTCGAGAAAAATTTATTTGAGATACTGTTCTATTTCTTTTGTATTTATTATAATTTTAATGTTATTAAATTTTTTTTCTTACTTGTTGTTATGTTAAATAAAGTGCCCTTAAAGTTCCGAAAGGATTAGCGCATTGGTGTCTTTGCAAAAAATTCCTATAAAGTAACAAAATAAATAAGCCGTTTATACAGGCTTCTCCAGTTTAAGGGTTATTCTGGTGAGACGGGTTGAAAAAATCGATTTGTTTTTAAACATTTTTCGGAAGCACATATCCTCAAGAGTGTACTGTTAAATTTTCATGGAAAAATTCCGATTATTTTAGCTTCTACAGAGGTATTTTGTAGGGAGCGCAGAGGCTCGGCCTATATAGATTAAAACTTTAAACGCGTGAACGTCATTTTTTCACATCGTGAAGGAAAAATCTCATAATCTATCGAACCGATTATTTGATAAATTTTACTGTTTACTCAGCACTTCAACGATTCTCTCTGGACCACAATACAGAATTCCACAATTCTAGAAAAGTAGACATAAAATATTTGTGCACTAAGCCATCGATATAGGACTCTGGCGATGAAGTGAGTATTGAGGATTCACGAGGGTCATAAATACTATCAGTACTTCGACTGGACGTGCAACTTACACTGCACTGGAGTGTTTGAAGTATCGATGAGTACCTGGTATGAATAATTACGTAACACCTAAGTAATTACGTACAAGGAGGCGATTATTGGAAGGATGAATAAACAATGCACAGTATTGTTGGCAGGAAATAGAAAAAGGGGCAGTGAGCAATTTGAATTCCTGGCAGCGTGTCCACGTGAAAATCGCAGCCTAACCCAGCTCGTTTGCATTCAATCAGTCCGATGCAGAAAATGGAATTTGCATTCGAATCGAACTGCCTCGCGGGGAGAAAGATCGATCGGGTTGTGCGTGCACTGTGGGATGAGCAATTATATAATCGATAGTCCAGGATCTTTAAATAGCGCGTAACGTTTACGATCGCGAGGCACGTGGGATGTGTCCCAGTGTTAAGTGGACTCGTGCACCACTTTTCCCACTTGCGAGCCGCGCTTTAATTTATGCCTGTCCGGCTGGTTTCGCAGGCGGCGTCTAGTAGACCCAGGAAATTAGACGACGGAAAGGTGATCCGTCTCGCTGCGAAGCTTCCTTCCACGAGATTTGGGTAATTGAAAGGGATGAGACCGAAAATATCGCGAATTGCCTGCGATTATTCACTCGAGGTACTAAATTCGTTTTCAAAGGAAATGGGTTCAACTCGTGGGGTGATTTACTCGGATGACCTTTTTGCAAATTGTGGAATCCTATATTTCTATGAAAGTTACGTGGAACTAAAGCCGGGAGTCCACCGAGAATTTGTGGAGATACACTAAAATCATTGCAACATTTGAAAGCACTAGTTCTGCTCTAATTCTTATAATTGCATCAAGAAGCAGAAGCAGAAGCTGCATTCTGTTCCTTGCCTTTGTTTTAACGGGGGATACAAGAGAAAAGATCCTCTCAACTACTGCATTGCTTACAGGAGTTATTAGGCAAGTAAAGAAAAATGTAGCTCCTTAAATCCCTGATGCTGCAATACACCAATCCAAAACTGCTCCATTTGAAATTATTTAAAAGAAAAAAAGTTTTAGGGAAAGGATTGTAAAAAAGCCAAAAACCAAATGAATTTTCCAACGCTAACCAAGTTGAAAAAAGCCAGAATTCTAGAATTTGGTGTGAGAAAAGCTAAATTGACAACTCTGCCAGGGGTTGGTAGAAAGTCGGAGGAGGAAAGAACAGGGAAGGAAACTCGATCGTTGCTTGATAAATGAATGATTCATGTAATTTGACGGTTAGGCTCGTCATTGTCAACCAGGTCATTACCATCCAGTCGGTCGAGCGTCCCACGCGAATCGGACCACACCTCAGAGGAGAGGGCAACATCCCACGAAGCGTCCGGGGCTCACTTTCACGTGCCCACGCCCGTCATTCATCCGACGATTCAATCAGCTTTCCTGGCTGTCGATCGTCCGTTGATATTCATGACTTCTTTCTTTTGCCAATCGATGAAATCTAATTTGACGTTGCGTCGAGGGGCCCGTCCCGATAAGCCGAGTGGCTGTCGTACGTCTTTTCGAGACGTCTCGTTACCGGGGACGGATGACGCACAGCTGGCCCCCCATCCTGCCGTTATTTATTATTTACAGATTCGAAATGCTTTCGTTTTCCCTTCGCTGATCGATGTGAACGTCAACCAACCGTCCACAGCAAACTCTTCTTTCTGTAATTTCGCATTACGAGGGGCAGAGCGAACGGGTTGGGTTGACTTCCGTTGAGGCTGAGCTATTAAGGAACCATTGCGAGAAATTCGCGTGGATTTATCAAGCTATGTATTTGTGGGAATGTTACGGTCCGAAAAACCGAGAATAGTGATTGTTGATTTGATTCCGGAACGTAAATAGGGAAGATATTCTTTTCCCCCGTCGCCTCCGGCGTAACCGTAATCCCTAAAGGCCGGTGTGTCGTCACGCTTTTTGTGGAGTACTGTGCGGAGCAGGTGGATTAGCAATTTTAAAAATGGGGGAGGAAAAGAAAATTTACGTCTTGTCTTGGGACACCGTCAGCCAGACTTCCTTCTTCTTCAGTAGGGCTTTAGCTGACGGCCCCTGCCTTAGACACACGGGGACTAAGACGAAATAACTTGGAGCTTGTATATATTCGAACGAGAGTGGAAGTAGAGACTGTTGTATTTATTTAATTTTTTCAGTTACTGATTGGTGGTTGCTACCCCCTCGTTTGGGGGATGCAATTTTCTTTTCGATGTATTATATTTTTTAATAACAGAAAAATGCAATGTAAAGAATATTACGTAAGGAAACGGGGAGGGGTTTGGAATATAAAATCTTAGGAACTCTTATAGGGGAGAGAAGGGGAAGAAGTCGCCAAAATTGCCTTTAATTTAAGGAAGGCCCCTAATACAGAATTTTTGGAATTTGAAATCTTGAAATTTGAAACTAATCAACCATGTTCTTCGAAAATTATTTCCTTAAATAGCAACAGGGTGAATGAATGTTTTTATATTTCGTGTCTACGTGAATATATTATACTAAAAGGAAGAAGAATGATCGAATTACATTTTCAAACCTTTGGTCTCAATATAAAATAGGTGACACTCGAGAAACAGCGGTACATGCCAATAACAGAATATTTATATAAGGGAGTGACATAAATGATGAAAACAGTACAAGCGTAACGAAGTGCTAATGATATTATAGTAGTAAACTGCCAATGATACCGACGCCAACAGTAATAAAGCGCAAACAAATCTGGGGCACGAAAGATATTGCTTCTTAAGCGTGGGATGCGGCATTCCAGAGTTATAGTGGACATTTAAATATTCAAGTAGACAATTCAACATCACGTCGAGAGACACTGCCACCTTTCTGGCAGCACTTATGAACATTTTCCCAAGAAATTCTATTTTCTGATCATCAATGAAAAATATGAAGGACATAGAATTAGTCGCTATAAAAAATTATTTAGACTCAATTACCAAGAAGATCAACTTATACCAAACTAATCAATAAAATTGTTAAAACAAATCAGAAATCTGCAAAAAGGCCCAGGAAAATCCTTTCCCATATAAAGTCTAAATAAAAATTACCATTGACACGCAAACAATTTCCCGATAAATTTTTTTTCTAATTTTGGCACTTGACAGTGCTATCTACAAGGATTCTTCAACTGTCAAAAGAAGCTCGTTACACTGCTTTTTATTAAAGAAAGTCTGAATGAAAATTATCATACCCCACTGCATAATATTTTCAAAACGATTTCTCACTGGATTATTGCAAATTGTTGATATGATCTCATACGAAATGAAATAAGGAAAACGTGCTACTAACGGTAAGTAGCTCAGAAAATCGATCACGAAGCTGTCAGAAGAAGGACCATTAATCTGTTGTTTATTACAAAAAGTTTGAATAAGAATTATAATGCGCTAAGAAATATTTCACCGTGTTTCCAGAACGGTTTTCCCACGCAAGAGTTTCCCGTGGCGAACTTTGCAAAGCGCATTATGCAACCGCGACTTCCGTGGCTATAGCTCGTGCTCCTATTAGCTTTTCCCCTCGCGGAACTATCGAAATGTGCCACGATTCTTCTGTTGCCGGATAATCGGAGAGGGTTGTCAGTGCATCGAGCATAAATTCACCTCAAAACTCGGTCAATCGCGGAATCGGCGCTAAGTGTGCGCGGAGTAGCTTGTCGCGCGTAACGAAGATGCAGTTGGGTAGCTACGTAATCTTATCACTCGGATGTAACGAGGCTGAAAGCTGTAAAATTTAATGGCCCGCGAGATTAAACGCTTAAGTGATTCTTCGGAGCGAAATGTGTACGAAGTAACTCCAAATAAAGGAATTTTGCGTCGTACAATCCTCCTCCTCGCTACGCGTATCTACTATCTACTACTGTTGCCCTTAAGCCGCGCTCCCACTTGCGCAACTCGAGTGAAACAGAAAAGGGTTGCTCTTCGACTTAGTGCAACGAGAACCACGAAACTGTGAAACGGATAAATCTGAGAGACACGCTGATAATTAATACCAGGGAAGAATAAAATTTCAATTTCTAAATAAAGAACCTAATTTCCAAATTGTGATTATGACACTTTGCGTCGTTTAAATCGCACTGATAATTAATCAGTCGTTATTTATTTACGTTACATTTGACTTCGCCATAGGAAAATGGACTATGGCGAAGCAGGTCGTTTATAGTTTCCCAAGTGGTTGGAAATTCGAGGCGATGCACTGGTGCAGCGGCTCGTGGGACGAATGGGAAGCGAGCAACGGGGAAGAACCGTCGCCAGCGAAGTCGATAAACATGAATTTTTGTCGCCGCTATAACCCATTTAACCATACCTGTACCAGTGTAGGACAGGCTCGCGGTAGATATGGACGGTGCTTAAGCATCACGAAGCCGCTCACGGATGACCACCTCCATGGAAATGAAAAACTTGTCTCTTTGCGCGCGTCTGACATTGCGATCTCCTGGTGACACGATTGAATCGCCGTGTTTCTCGGTCGGCCCCTCTAACCGGTCCAGTGAGATTTCTTTCCGAGCCTTTCTTTACATTTTTACGCTACTCTGATGCCCAGTTGATCAACCCCCTTCAGCTTTCGGAACGACCACCAGCGCGCGTAAACGACAATCGGTTAATAATCATCTTTTTTTTTATTTTATTAAAACTGAGTATCCACGTGGAAGCTAAGCTATGCTAGGCTAAGTTTTAAAAAATTAGATTCCACCAAAAGCTAAGCTACCTGTAGAATGTTTACGCGTTCGATTCTTCATTGCCTAACCAAAGTGATCAAACAAAGCGTTGTCGACGGACCGAACACATGTTCCAAGCTAAAACACGTTGGTATGGAACAATAGCACGTTTGTGGACTCCCATAAATGCGAGGGAACCTTCATCAGAGCGATTAGCCGTGAAGAACGAGTCGCGAGGCATCGCGAAGCAGCTTCATTAGATGAAACGAATCGGCCCTGATGCATTCAATTGGAGCATCGCCTCGGACACATCGGCCTGACGTGTCACTCCGACACGTCCCGCTCTCGAATGGAGTGGTTACAACAGATTCACGCTTGCCCGTAATTGATTGATTAAGCGCCGGCTCACGCCTCGGACGCTCGCCTAGCGCGACTCCCTTCGCGACGGTGTATACAGATTTATCTCGAAAGAAGATAACATTCGGTCCTGAACGTCCCGGAGTTCTTCTCCTTTATTGCCTTGTCGCGTGGAATTAGAGAGACTGGGAATGACCGAAAACGAAAATTGAAATAGTTTCGAATCTTTTAAGGGTGATAAATATTACAATTTCATTTTTTTTCTATGTAAATAGCAGCACAAGATGTTCAACTATAATAATATCTATCCTCGCAAGAAAATTTTGTTACAAAATTTAGACACGGTAAAAATTTTGCATAAAGTGCGACATCTCTCCCATAATTACTCTATGAGCAACAAAAGTGCAGGGGATAGGGACCGCCTTATTTAGAGCCAGAGACACCCTCCTTTCGAGGCGCTACTGTAGCAGCACGTGTTTTTTGCGTAGCGCGTTTCGAAATGCTCCCCTTCGACGGGCCATGGACGCCGGTGAACGGCTGGTCGGAAGTCACGATGATATGCGAACTTTGGAACACGCTGCTCGACTGTAATCGTTAGCAAAGAGGTATCTCCCAGCGTCTGCTACTGAATGCAGACGCTGAGATGAATGCCAGGTAACGTGGGATTACAAACGGCTGTTGCATAGTAATACACGCAGAAAAAGAGTGAATTCTAAATAAGAAACGTCGATGCCAGTGGTGACGAAATCCGATTGTGAGCTACATCGATAGAAAATTAATACTTTCAGCGACGCGAGTGTTTGAAAAAAATGTCCCTCGTGTCTAGGAATGTTTTGTGCAAAGCTTCGATGGCTTCACAAATCAGGGCAGACGTTCTTTATAAAGGGCCCCGGATGCAAGAAATATTTTAGGGTCATAACTTGGTCCAATTGTGTTGTGTCCGTAGTATTCCCAATAAAATTAAATTAATTTCAATCAAATAAAATTCCGTTCTCATATTTTTATATTTTTCTTTTCCCTATTTCTGTGACTCCTATATAGCCCAAAGCCCGAGTGCCTTGCAACCTCCTGTTTCCGGCCCTGTACACTTTCCAAAAAACGAAGTGAAAACACGCCAAAACCATTTCCATGCCGTCGCCACTGAAAGTGTTAAGCAATATAATGGAACAGAGACCTCCGAAGGTGTAGACAAATTAAAGACACTGCTCGCGGATAAAAATACACTGTCCACGACAACGCTGGACCACGTGCAGCAATCGCGACTCAAAAAGAGCAGCACGGTTCGGTCTGGCGAGTAATTAACCATCCGCCATATTCCAGCGACTCGGCGCCGTATCATCTGTTCCGCCCGTTGCAACGTTTTTTAAACAGCAAGTGGTTTCCGACGTTACCGAAATCGAGGATACAGTCTCCTAATTACACATTCAATTAAGAACCATCAAACCCTAAATAAATCCCATTACTCTCCAAGAAACTTCAAGAACGACGTAACCATCCCACGTGGCTAATAATTTCGTGCAAAAATCGCGAAACACCTACGCCGGGTTAATAAGGCCCTCGTAACAATTTTCACAAACCCCCGCTCGATCGCATCTCGTGGAATCGTTAAGGGGACATGCGTGCACGCGAAGAAGGGGGCGAGGGCAGAGAGAGGCTGAGGGAGAAAAGTACACGCACCGGAGGAGAAAGGAAAAAGAGGACGACCATGCATAAACAATGCAAGACACAGTTGACTCTTAATTAGCGGCGTGCCTCGCATCCCAAAAGGCAGCGTCCAATCTCCGTGGAACGAATCCGTGGGTACGGACAGACGAGGCGCGGAGGCCGCGCGGCTACTTTTCGATTACATCGCTTAATCTCGCCTTCCCTTCCGTCACTTTTTTAATTACACGCCAGTTATTCTCATTTTCCCTCGCGAGCAAACAGCCAGAGACAACTGTTCGTAAAACACGCTGCGATTGGCCACGCTTCTTGATTCCTTCCTCGCACCCTGTCTTCTTCCATTTGCACTTCTGTTCTGGAGAGGTGGCCGCAGTTGGTTACCGTGCAGTATCGCCGTATCATTATACAACCGAGGATAATGATTATTAGGTAATCAGAAAAGTGGCACTCCCGATTGGTTATTTACAAGCTGCCGCGCCGTTTAGAAAGTTAAAGGAAGAAGGGACTGCGGAGTTTTGCACTCGATAGATTCCTAACGGCGGTGATTAGCTGCTGGGCGTTATCGCGCGTTTCACGGCGAATGTATAAATTAGAAACTTGAATGGGAACGCGGGCGCAACCGGCAAATTGCTTTTTCGCTCGACAGAGATGTAGTTCCGGAGCGTTTCCACAAGTTTCTCCTTTATGGTTGTGCGCACTCGTGCGAGGGCGGTGTTTTGCAAGCGTGGATGGTTATCGGGGTTGAATCATTATCGTGGTTATCGTATTAGATTTGATTATGTGGTAAGAATTTCAATTTTGTAGGGGGACTTGATGAAATATGTCAGGTGAGATGCATTGGGGTTTGAATTTTAGAGGAGAATTTTTTTTTACTTCGAAGAGACGTGAAATTGAATTTTATGGAGAACAATTGACAGGTATAACTGTTCAATTTGTTTCAATGATTTTGTTTTATATTAAACTAATAAGATCTTAAAATTTAATTTTGTGGGATCTTAAGGTTTAAATTTGTGGAATTTTAAGTTTAAGTTTGTGGGATCTTAAACTAAAATTCTTCGCTGTAATTTCGTAAAAATTGCTAGAGTTTCGTTCCACTTTCGAGAATCACTCTGAATATGTTGGTATTCGTATCTAGTATTTATTTTCAGTGGAATTATTCATTAAGCAAAGTATGTATCAAATATGGAAATTAAATTTTGATCTCCGGTAGTAAAAGTACTGCCTCTTTCTGTTCCAGGTCTCGCGAATCTATAAAGATCAGTCTATCGGGAATCCCATAAGTATTTCGGTGATGAAAATCGTGCAGACCGACGAGCTATTCGCGACTAGGCGCGGTGGAAGAGAAGGAATAGCCGCGGCTGACATGTTGAAGAGGTTTTGTCACTGGCAGAAAAACAACAACCCAGATGAGCCATCGCCAGAGCACCACGACGCTGCTCTCCTTTTAACGAGGTGGGTAGTGTTAATAATTTCGATGCTAATAGTGAAACATCTTGCATTTCATATTTCATAATTAAAAGATAGAATTTTTAAAACAACGATCATATTATGAAATGAATTTATCAGTATAAAAAAAGAGTAGAATAACAATAATATTAGTCAAATACAGTTCAAAATTTTCTTTAGAAAAGGTGAATGAACGATTAATTATTGAAAATTTTGAAGTGCCTACATAACAGCGTATTTTAACTAAAAATGAATTTTTAATGCTAGCTTTAAATGAAATGAAACGATTCCAGGGAAAATCTCTGTCACAATCCCGACGAAAGGCGATGCGACACGTTGGGCCTAGCTGAACTGGGCCGAATGTGTTCACCGGGATCCTCGTGCGCCATAGTCCAAGACAACGGTTTGGCAGCTGCGTTTACGATTGCTCACGAAATCGGTCACGTGTGAGTAAAACAAATGGTCACTTGAAGCTATCCAGATTCTCGTAACTAAGTACTTATTTATCTAAATCTTAACAAGAGTTAGTGCACAAGGTGGTCCAAGCAACTGACGCCAGCTGGATCAGTCTATAAATATTGTGGGGTGCGGGAAATATTCTAATACCAAATTCCTGTTTCATGCGAATTGTTGATCTACTTTAATTTTAGTGATGAAAGAGTACCTATCTGAAACTCTGACTATTCTGCCCTCAACCACAATTGATCCATAATAAACAATCACAAATTAACAAATCCCTCCTCCAATAAATTAAATTTCCTCGTCTCCCTTTTCACTCAACTCAGGCAAAGCTATAATCACCGATTTTAACGCCTAGTACCACCATCAATGGCCCCTACTAACAGTTTCCTTTGAAGTGAAGAAATGAATATCCCACGCGAAATGAGAGCAACTCTTATCAATTCCAGGCTGAACATGCCCCACGACGACGACACCAAGTGCCCAGAGTACAGAAACGGCTCAGGCGTGCACAACATCATGTCCAGGATGCTGGACAACAACACCTTCCCTTGGGAATGGTCGAAATGCTCCAGGCACTACGTCACCGAGTTCCTAGAGTGAGTCAGCTATTACCTCGGCAGGCCAGTAATAATCGACGGCTTCGCGTGCCCGGCCCATTTTGAAAAGCGTCACACTGACAAATTGACCCCTGTCTTCGCGTTCAGCATCGGACATATCTCGTCTGTCTCGTTAGGATTTACTTTTTCTTCGTTAAACCCTTTACACGTGCCCCGGCTCAGCGTTTCCATCGGGGTCTAAACGCTGACTGACACGCGAGTCGAACCTCTGTTAACTCGGGCCAAGTTTGTTTGAATCAATTCCTCTCTTCTATCAAGGAGGGAAGCCTGCTTTCTGTTTCCACGAGTAGACAAATGTTTCCAGTAAACACTTAAGATTTTAGCGTGCTACACGTGTGTCTAAATGAAGATATAGTCGAAGGTATTCAGGGGGAATCGTTTGATGTGCAAACTTACTGAGTTACTATTCTTTCAAATCCTATATGGTTAGCATTGCAAAAATTCAGAGTGACAAATTTTGGGGGAGCAGCAAATTTTCGAAAGCGATAAATTTTGACTGAAAGAAATGGGTAAAGGTTTAAACACATAGGCTTGTGGCAACTTTAGAAATAATTCTCTTCTTTGACGTAGCAAATTAGCAGTAACTCACACGTGAGCTGTTATATTGAATTAATTTCAAAACTGACCCAACTTTTTTAAATTAAAATATTTGCTAATATTTCACAGCGAGGTCGGTAGAAGCTTGTTACCCCAGGGGCGCCAAATCTCCAAACCGCCTCTACCAAGTGTAGAGATTTAAAAGGGAACCTATGTTGAATATTAAAGAAATAAAATTCTGAATACACTCCTTTTCTGTTAAGTCCCGAAATTTGCAAACCACCCTCATAAAATGCTAGCAGTTCAATGGCACTTCTTACAATTAGACAAATCATCATCATCATCTACTCTTCCTTTTGCTCCAACGATATGCCTGAATTACCCAATTGAGTATCGACAACTGCCCCCTGATTTATCATTCGTAACTCGATCGCGTCTATACCGCAAGATAAAAAGGCTTTTCAAAGGGACCACTCGGTCCCCAGAAAACTCAGTCGTCACTTCGTCGATTCAGTACGATCGGAAGAGGAGGTGCAGCGAGTTTTTCTGCGATGCCAGAGGAACTCGTGGACGGCTCCTCGCTTAGGAATCCGGTTCCGCTGGATTCTAAATGGCCTGCACGCACCGAGTCCCATTTGTTTCTGACAAAAGTTTGGTCGCCGATGATACGTGGCCGTCGCTTCCCGGCCAGAACGATCCTCAAGCCTGTCGAAATTTGTTCCAGGGCTGGGTACGGCAACTGCTTGCTCGACGAGCCCGCTAAAATAATGGAGAGGGAGGACGTGAGCAGACTTCCTGGCGAGGACTACTCAGAGAACAGGCAATGCGAGCTCGTGTTCGGGCGGGGGTCCAGGATCTGCTCCCACATGGAAGATGATGGTAAGTCACGCATTTTTCATACAAATTTACGCCGGCTTCCCTAACCGAGAAATAAAAGCGGGCAACCCGTGCCAGCGTATTTCGAATTTATAAGCAAGATATAGGTATCCTTTTACTTATCAGAATATATGAACTGAAGGGCCATCTGCAATAATTTCAAGCAGTACAAATTTGATTTCAAGGCAAGGATGATTTAAGAGGATCACTTATTTCAAGAAGCTCTGAGTTTCTCCATTACACTTTTTCAGAAATTTAACACAGGAATGTGATATTTATATAGCATGTAACAGAGTGTCTGACCTCAAACACAAGTGTATTAGATCTTCCTAAAAGTTTCCCTATGTTTTAGTGCACTAACATCTCCACGATTGACTGAAAAAGTTGTCTACTTTCGTGCCACAGACCAAGTCTAGCGGTTGTTAAGTCTTGAAATTGCAAATTCCGGACGAGAAGTTAATCGAAGTAACCCTTTGGATGCTGCAACCGTGTACACGCATTCGTTCGTGCGGAGAACGCCTCGCTGGCGGTCAGCGCCTATGCTTAAGACACTCTAATCGAGGAGCCCCGCACGCGGCGCACGCTTAGCGTTCCGATTGCCAGCACCCAAAGGGTTAGAGTTAACCCTTAATTTAATTAATTAACTTAAGGGACGCGAAAAAATCTACATGAACGATTGAGACGAAAAGTGCATACCGAATGATACTGCTTAAGAATTGAGATAAACTGAGCGGTTGGTTGGTTATCGGCCAGGCAGTGTGCAGGAGATTGTGGTGCACCGCACCGAAGTGGGATCATCATGATCAGTGTCATACCCAGCACATGCCGTTGGCCGACGGAACCGCTTGCGGTGTGGACAAATGGTGCCATCGCGGCGAGTGCGTCTCCCGCAGGAATCTAGAGCCGGTCGACGGCCAATGGGGCGAATGGGGACGTTATGGCGAGTGCACGCGAACCTGCGGCGGTGGTATTAAGAAGAAGTACCGCGAGTGCGACAGCCCTCCCCCACAAAACGGGGGCAATTACTGCGTCGGCGACCGAGTGAAATACCGCAGCTGTGGGACCAGGGAGTGCCCACCGGGAAGTATAGATTTCAGGTACTCGCAAAACCCAAATGTTCGATTCTTCCATCCACGAAGCTTTTTATTCAAATAGAAGCAGTGGCGGATTTAACGGCAGGCCGCTGAGCAATCTAGGCCCCTGCCTGTGCCCCTCTAAGGCCCCATGTTCCAAAACAACTATGATTTCATTTTTTTTTTCTATTATTAATCATGGATGTCCCAGAACGTTTGCCACCGAGGCCTTTTTCCTTAAATCCGCCACTGAATAGAAGACAGTTTAGTGGAGCAATAATGGAATAATAATTAAATAGAAAAGCTCTTATTTCCTCCTTAAGGAAGGAAAAAAAGACATTACTGTGTTGATCAACAGTTGATTGATGGTTGCTCGACTGTTTTGTCAAGAAGCAGTCCAGTACCAGTTTCACTATTTTGGCTAAGCTGTCGATAGCATGTGCTAGGTGTTATACACCTGATTTCGTGAAAAGCCTACACTTGTCTAGCTATCTAACGTTCTAATGATTCTAATGATCCACTTCAACCTGTGACATCTTCTGCAGGGAACAACAGTGCTCCCACTTCGACAACAACAACCGGAACATACAGAATCTGACCAACGACGTCAAGTGGCACGCTAAGTATACCAGTGAGTAGTCCCTTTGGGAGCCAGTGTTCCATGAGCGGTTCCTTGAAGTGTGGGGATCACCATGAGAGAAAACTTGGATTATTTTATTACAGTAGTACCGGAGGACCGTTGCAAGCTGTACTGCCAAGTGAAAAGCAATCAGTATTACATGCTGGAGAAGAAGGTGGTCGATGGAACGGCATGTGGACCGGACACCTTTCACATATGCGTGAACGGCCAGTGCAAGCCAGCGGGATGCGACCACGTTCTGAAGTCGACGGCGGAACTCGACACTTGCGGCGTCTGCAAGGGCGATAATTCTACCTGCCAGAGGATCAGGGGTTCCTACAACTCGACTCAGCATGGCTACACGAGAGTGACCAAGATCCCCGCTGGAAGCAGCTATATCGATATCAGACAACACGGCTGGAAGGAGTCTCATAACGACAGCAACTACCTTGGTACAGTTCTTCCTTAATCGAGCATTTGAAATGATAAACGATGTAAGTGCCGAAGACATCAAAAGAGATTCTTTCAGTGGAAAAGGATTTAAATTCCGTGGCGAATACAGTGGTAGAGGTCATAAGTATCAAAATAGCTGTGGTTTAAAGGAAAATACTTGAAAGTTTTCACTTCTGGCAACTACATCACTTAACATTTCGACTGCTCAATTTACCAAATAGAAGATGTGGTCAAGGTTGCTCACATTGCTCAGATAAGTGTTGAGTCGGATGAACCGAGATGTAACATGGAAGACCTACGACTCTGTAAACCGTCTTTGAAAATTTTGCTAAATGTGTAACTGAAGTGAAGCCTTTAAAATAATTAAGACAGTAGTGTTTAACATTCAATAGCAATTGGATAGCAACATTCCGGGTTGCAACAATCTTCTTCTACATTATTCTACCAACTAACAAATGCAGGACTGGCAAAATAATCTACTAATCAGCTAAATTTAATGACTAAAAGCTACAGCGATGATTTTATACAGCTCTGAGACTCGGAGAGGGCGGAGAGTACATACTGAATGGCCACTATATGGTGATGCACCCCAAGGTGATAGTGCGGCCTGGTGTCACTATCGAGTACAGTGGGTCTAAGTTAGTCGTGGAGCGTCTGAACAGTTCTAGACCAATCGGCACTGACTTAATTTTAGAGGTAGGCACTGGCTGATCCAATTAATTATGTCATCATAGTTACACCATGGGAAATATTCCTCAGCAAGAATTGAAACGATCTAACCAAAATGGGGTCCGATGTTGCAGGTACTATCGGTATCATACGTGTACCCTCCCCAAATAACTTACGAGTACACGGTGCCGAAGAAGATCCTGAACAGTTACACGTGGATCCTAAGCAACTGGTCCGAGTGCAGCCACACGTGCCAAGGGATGAAATACCGTAAAGCTGAGTGCAGGAGTACAGAGCACAAGGACGTCGTCTCTGACGACTATTGCATCGAAGAGGAGAAGCCACGGGAGGAGAGTCAAATTTGCAACAGCCATTGCACCCTCAAGTAAGTGTGTATATCATCGAAACACTGGTGTGGAGTCAGGGTTCTATTAAAATCCCATTGATATCCTGGAAGCCTTAGCCCTACCCTACACTCTCAGCTCTTCTAAAATCTCTAACAAATGGAGGAATCCTCTCATTAATCAGCCAACTAATGTTCCAGGTGGCAAATCACATCTGTATCCGAGTGCTCCAGCCACTGCGGCCCAGGAACTAGCACAGTGACTTCGAGGTGCCTGCAAATCCTCTTCAACTCGGATTATCCGCCACGTCCAATCTCCTCACGATCCTGCGCGCACCTCCAGCGACCGAGCGAGGAGAAAGCCTGCATGGGGCCTTGCGAGAATATCCACTGGAGTTACGGGGACTGGGGCAGCTGCAGTGTTACGTGTGGAGTCGGGGTTCAGCATAGAACAGCCATGTGCGTCAACTCGAGCGGAGGACCTGTTCCTGAGGACAGTTGCGCTAGACAGGAGAAGCACTTGAAGAGGATGTGTAGCCTGGACGCGTGCCCCAAATGGGATTTCGGAAAATGGAGTGCTGTAAGTCTTCGCCAGATGCCTCTTGTCTCAATTCTTAAATGAGTACATTCACGGAAACTGTTTAATAAATTATCAGGCATCTAGCCCCTGCTGTACCCTTCTTCTGATTGGTATAATTCTCTGCGATTATAGTGTTCAGTAACCTGTGGCGTGGGCAAAAGACGGCAACAGTATCTATGCCACGTGGACAATCGCATCGTGCCGGACAGCGAATGCGGTGAAACTCCTCCTGGAGTTATCGAGGTCTGCAACGCTGGGCCCTGTGAGCAATGGCAGGCGGCTGACTGGAGTCCGGTGTGTGACAGAACTATCCTCTTAATATAATGCAATTTCGTAAGAAATAAAAATGTTGGAATAAAAACTTGTTCTGCCTACAGTGTTCGGCCACTTGTGGCGAAGGGACGAAGAGAAGGAAAGTGGTCTGCCACAGTTCTGATGGAATGATCAGCAATAAATGTCTCCTATCTGACAAACCAGAGGACGTCGCCTTATGCACGCTGAAGCCTTGCCCCACAGTGGTATGTTAACTATTTATTCTTCAATTTATTTTCAAGTGCAACTTATGTTCCCTCCAGTTCCATTCATGAAAATAGTATTGTCTACATAGAAAATGGTATTACAGGTCAACGTAACACCAATTAAGTATTCCTCTGATCCAATCCAAGAGGATCCTTCTCAGCAGGATAACGAAGTCGGTGACATCACCTTCCGTTCTGGATATCAATGGCAAGTGGGATCTTACACAGAGGTTGGTAATTTTATCCTCGTGCAATTCGAGGTATATATTATTGCGTAAGCAATTATATTACAATAAATTAACGAATTACACAAGTATGTATTTTCCCTCCAGTGTTCTAAGCCATGCATCGAAGGCTACATGTACACCGTGGTAAAGTGCGTGTCCATCGAGACGGGCACTATTGCTCCCGACGACTATTGTGACAGAAAGAAGCAACCATCTGATATGATAGCCTGCAATCGTCATCAATGCCCAATGTGGAATACTGGTGACTGGAGTCAGGTGAAATATCAAATGCTTTACAAACAGGGATACGTTCATTTCTTGTCACCTGGGACTAGTGAAGCTATCACTAGGTGCCATAATAAATTAACAGTAGTCTCGGTGAATTACTTTAACATGCAAACTGCTAAAGGACATCACTAAATACTTCTGAAATTCAAGTGAAGAAATGTTGATTGCTTTGAAGAAACTGGTATTCAGTGAGGTCACTTCTGATGACCGAAAATGTCCACCAGTTTCTAGTGACTTAATATTAATTCATGAATTTGTTAACTTAGTGCGACGTAGAATGCGACACGGGCTTCCAACATCGACAAGTCCGCTGTCAGAGTCCACAAGGCGACATTTTACCCGACGACCATTGCCACGACAGTGAGAAACCGGAAGTGGTGAAGATGTGCCGCAAGGGGGCCTGCCGCACTGGCTCCACGGCTGGGAAGAATCGATTACAAACGAACATTTTTCGAAAATGGAAAGTCTCTAACTGGACTGCCGTAAGTATTGTTTTTCTTCGCAATCCCTTTTCTGTCGCTTCCGTTTTGTATCCAAGTGTAAGTCAATCGGAATCGAGCACCTTATATTTTCAAAATTGCCAAACCGTGATTGCAGACGTGGATTAAAATCAGGATATCAAATGAAATTATAAGGATCACGATTTTTATCCAGCGTTGAAATTATTAGTAACGTCGTAAAGTGACAATAAAAATATGTATACATAGTGTAGCTGATAGAAGTATGATAAAGAGTAAGATCCTTTATTGTACTCCTCAAAGGTAATGTAATTATGGTTTCCTTCATGTTAATTCTATCGATGTTGTGAGTCTAATCTCATCGTTGTTTGAAGTTGTTTTATATGGTGCGTACAATAGCATGCAAACAACTCACTCCGGAAATTATTACACCCTTTTTATCGTTCTGCGTGACGATTCAGGCATTAATACCAACTTAATGCTAATTCGATATAATATAACAGTAAAAATTAAACAATAACAAGCCTAGTAAGCTACAAATATAATAATGGTATAAGAAAAAATTGAGTCCCCAAATTGACGCGAAGGATGGTAAATAATTGACAAATAATCCCAAAAGAAGGCTAGGTCGTTAGATACAAAATATCAACTTCACAAAATTTGAGCCTGTTCTTCGTGAGAACAATTTGCTCAAAAGGGATTTTAATTATCCTGTAGAGAAATAATATTCATATTTGATACGTAAAACGTGATTAGACGAAGTATGGCGAGGTAAATCGAGGAGAGTTTGGAAGTTGCCAACTGTCGCAGTCTGGATCGAACGAAAATATTTTACAGTGCTCAAAATCGTGCGGTAGTGGACTGCAGAGGCGAAGGGTGGAATGCACTATGAGGAGAGGAAACCACGGACCGGAAATGACTGTTAAGGATGAGCAATGCTCAAGGCTTGGCTTGGCCAAGCCAAGATCGCAGAGACCCTGTCGACGCATTGCCTGTGACTATATTTGGCAGGAAGACGCTTGGTCTGAGGTACCTTCATTAGGGTGAATGAAGGCCATTAGGACCTATCGATCATGTTTTATTTCATCGCCTGCCTCTTCTCCATTTCAACGCAGATTCCCTGAATTGTCTTGGTTTCACCCCCGTTATCGGGCTTATCGATGGATTCACCTTGTATTCTGAGTTAGAAATATTCACTATAGGTTCTGGATTAGAGTAGAACGAGAATTAAGTGGGGTTCGATAAATAGGGCACGATACTTTTGATACAAAAGTACTTTTTGAATGATTAATTGCAACAAAAGTCCTTTTTGAATGATGAAAGTACCTTTGAACCGAAAATTAGTACAACAGTACTTTTTGAGTGAGAAATGGTACAAAAGTAACTATTTGCATAAAAAATTGTTGCAATGGGCATACGCAGGAAACGAATTTTTAGAAAATTAATAATAATTCTATAATTCGTGAACTCTTTGAGGACTTCTAGAATTTTCAATAATCACACATATTTTTTTATGAGAATGTAAAAACTGTTCTTTCTTCAAATATTTTTATTGAACAGTATTATGTTTTTTGTGGAATTCATCCATAAGCTTGATTTTTGTATGCTCTACTTGGGAATTGTTTGGAAAGAAATTCATTGGGGAGTCGTATTTCAGTGTGTGGTTTGAGGGTGCAGTATACAAAACGATCAAAGTTTGTTCGAATCACTAGTCGCAGAAGCATTTCTAATTTTCATTGTAAAACACTGTGATTATCTGCGAGTGAACTCGCAAGCGTAAGTTCCACATCAGTGTTCTCTTTTACTCGCATTATTAGGCCAACTTTGATCGTCAAAGGATCTTTGTATGTTTCTCATATCGTAGAATTTTAATATTAATTCGTAGAACATAGTGACCCAAATTCTACTTCCTTTAACATGTGTTTAATAATATCAGTGTTCTTCGGATATTCCTTCTCATCGTGAACATGTTTTAATTCTGAACACTCCTCAATATTACATGTACAGAAATTCTGTGAGACATTGGATTATACACAGAGAATTTTGTATTCCATCAAATTAAGTGAGGCGAATACATCTGGATAATTCATCCTATTAACACTAATAACTTTGTGTCACTCTGCTCAATTCGCCTGCACACTTTCAAATGTGCATATGAGTTGCATAATTCTCTTCTTGCAATAATCCCTGTCATGCAGCACGTGGAAGTTATCAACATGCATGACACAAAAGAAATTGCAATCAAATAATTCGATCGCTCATCGCAGTGCTAATTATTCCCGTTTTCCAAACACCTCGATTTTACGATGCAATTGCATCCTGAATGTTGTATTTTACTGCAGCTTCCATAGAAGCATATTTTGACATTTTTAAATATATATGTTATTTATTTATGAATGGTGCATGGGCATGGATTTATTATGTTCATTTTTATTTTATTTTATTTATTTTTATGCTTCTTGCATATGAAGAATAATGCGTATCAATACATTATATAAACTCCCATACATAATGTATAAAAATTAATTTCATCACTATTTTGTACTTACTGCCTATCACACGTTTAAATTATCATGTCATAAATTATGTATTACTAGAATTTCACAATATTCTTTTAGTGCATAATTTCATCCTCGTATTATCCACTAAGAATTGCAATGAAAAAGAGGTATCTTTGTTTCAAGTGTTCGGCAGAATGTGGCGAAGGGATTCAACGTCGAACAGTGACCTGCCATCGCACTAATCGTTACGGATTGATAGATCCAACACCTAGTGACAACTGTCCGATGGACCAGAAACCAGCCTCTCAGCAATTTTGTAAATTGCGCGAATGCGACGATAAGTATTATTGGACCGCCGGCCCGTGGAAGAAAGTAAGTTTCATCGAATTAAAAAGAAAATAAAATATGCAATCAAATATTCCTCGAAATTTGAACTGACCTCGGATTGCAAGATTTTTATTATGCTTTGCAACTAAAACAGTGTCATATATAAAACTCAAAATCTCCATACCCATGGTCGTCACTAACGAGGAAAAAATCCGAATTTCAGTGCAGTCATACTTGTGGTCAAAAGGGTCGTCAGACACGAAGACTGTTCTGCCACGACAGGTCTGGTAAGAAAGCGGCCCGTGTCAATTGCCCCATCGAATTTAAGCCGCAGCGAAAGCGAAAATGCAACCAAAGAAAATGCTACCCAATGTCTTGCCTTGAAGCTAAGAAATACTTCAAAACCACTAAAGATAGTGAGTACATGTTAGTTGTGGGTGGGAGGAGCATGTCCATTTACTGCCATGGGATGTCCACCTCTGAGCCAAAGGAGTATCTGACCTTGCCAGCTGGGACTCGAGAGAATTATGCGGAAATCTATGACAAGAGGTCAGTGTTTTAAGGCTGATTATCCGCCTCCGATTGCTTTGTTTTTTTATAAAGGCCCCGTTGCGTGTTTAGGGGTGAAACCACCCCCTCAAAGTTATAAGATTTTCCTGTGTTAATCAAATAATTCTAGATCCTAAGATTTAAGTATAATATTGAAACTTATTTTGAGATATGTGTGAATGGAATCATGGGTCAAAATGAACCGTGTTCCCATTTTTTAAAGCGCAAAGTTCTCGAAATGAACAATATCACCGACTGCAAAGCTCTACACGCAGCTATTTATTTCAGATTAATAAACCCTCAAACTTGTCCCTACAACGGACAGAGAAACGATAGTTGCAGTTGCGCTACCGATTATGGGACCATTTCTGGTAAAACAATGTTCAGAAGGGTACGAATGGATCCAGTTAAACTGTATATTCTAGGTAAGATGCTACTTGGATTTGCTGCAAGTGTATTTTAAAATAGAAGTTCCTTTACGAGATTTATTGCGCCTTTCAGAGAATGATTACACGTTCTCTTGGACGAAGGGTGCAAAGCGCGTCAAGTACGGCATGGCTGGCGACTGCTACAGCCGCGAACACTGCCCTCAAGGGCGTTTTAGTATTAACTTAACCGGAACTCAGCTAAAATTGTCACCAGATGTCGCTTGGACAGGAACACCTGCAGCCTCAATGGAAATTGACAATATTGTAAGATTTCTCATTACACACTATTAGAAAGAGTATTGCAAAAAATAATTTCCTTATTCAAACGCACCCTTAGAACAACCAGCAAGTTACTGGGAAATGCGGAGGCTACTGTGGCTTTTGTAATCCAAAGATTGGATTGAAACTAGATGTTCTACCACCCTAGTCCACACTGTATAGAACTTAATAATCTCTAGATGCCTGTGGAATTCAGGTACGTAAATGGAACCTCTTAATCTGCCCCTTCGCATTCAATATTCTGCTAGCAGGAGAGTTTTGACTTATATCGAAGTGAAAACGTGAAATTTGTAGCTTCCAGCAGGTAGAAATTTCACTTGCGGATTTCAGCACAACGCAAAAAGACTGTTTCAACGGACACAAGATGAAATCGACGGCCTGCTAACGAACCGATACCTTGGCTTCAACGTTACTCCGAATCATTCACTTAAGTTACTACCAGCCTGAGTGACTTTTAACGATCGTTATAACGCGAAATCGAATGACAGCGATGCATGGGATAGCTTCGAAGGGAAGTTACAGCGAAGGCAAAGAAATACTGAACAACAGTGCACTTCGGACACACCAAATATAGAACGATTGAACGATTGGTAGCCATTCACTATCGCATGATTCACATTTAAAATTCAATTTTCATCACACAAAAGAAATGATAGAATTCAAATTCATTTTACTAATTCGTCAAAGTGGTCTATTAAAATAGGTCCTTGGATCGTGGTACGTTAAAAACTTAAAGAAACGTCACTTATTTAGAGTACCTTGCGCATCTGCAGGTGCTTATTAGATTTCAAGTGGCCAGTTGCACGAATAATGCGCAAAATTATTCGCCCAGACTGGAGCAGTTCCAAGGGGACAGATAATTAGATGTTAGTGAGGAAGGGAATCTTCTGTGAAAAAAATTTAGTGGGACTGGATAAAAGTTATGCTTTGGATATTCATAAAGAACGATTAGTTTCGGGAAGACCGGAACTGATCTCGTTTTCCTGAGCTACTCGCTGTATTATTACACCTGTTCAGCTGAAGAGTTCCATTAGGTGTATAAGTAACTTAATATCCAGTAAGAATTGCAGTATTCGTTTTGTTTATACTCGTTGGAACATGATAACTGCCTGAAGTATCGATATTAGGAGGCAACTATAAAGTCAAAATTGAGAGACCAAGGGGCGAAAGTCCACGAACCCAGTTTCTTAACAATTAGGGGATCTGTGTTCCATTCTACTGAAGGATCTTGGGCTTTCAGAACAGTCTGATTGCTTCTATCAAACGATATCCAAAAACAAAAATGTCTTACATAAATGAGGAAACATTCAAGCAAAAGTGTTAAGAAGATACAATCAGTTTTCTTTCATTAGAATCTTCGTATGTTTCTGCGCGATTTTGTCCTCAACATTTTCATTAAAACGAAATCAGCTTCCATGGAACAGATTTTTAAGATTCTAATGGTGAAGTTGAAGGGTTCGAGGACTAGGGTTACTTGGTGACACCTAGGAATGAAGATCCAAGTACTTTCACGGGTGAATCTACAGCTCTGGGTTGGTAGAAATGTGTGAAGAAAAGAATAGCCGTAAAATTATTTATAACATTGAAAATTAATGTAAATTTTGTTTCTATTAATTATATTATAATTATATCCACATATTCTGCTCGCCGAAAGCAGGAAAAGTTTAAAAGGAACCATATGCCGCAAGCACACTGTTTCTTAAAAAATAAATAGATGAAATTTTGGCATAAAAAAATTTACATTAATTTTCAATGTTATAAACAATTTAGCGGCAAGTATTTTTCACGAATGTCCACCGATCCAGACCTGTAGATTCACCCCAGAAGGCAGTGACCATCACTTTTTCAACGCCCTGTACACACAACTTGGGATTGGACAACCAGCTGTTGTAATGAATGTAAAAAGAGCAGTTGCACATTTCGTCACTGCCATATTTTTTCATGACCCCTCGTTCCACGTCGGAAGCTTCACGGTTTGAAGCATTGACATTTTATACGAACTCAGAATTCTGCCCTAGTTAAACGGTGCGTAGTTAAAAGCATCGGTTGCATTGAAAAAAAATTGCGAGAGTCCACTGATGGGGAATCAGTTAGCACCATCGCAGAATAATTAAAATCCGCGATTTTAGTATTCCTCCTGGCATGTAGTGATAGAAAATTAGGCGACGTATAATTTTAGCGTGGTAGATTTATAATAGTGTATTCGGGAAGCTGGCAAATGTATATCGTGCCCTTCAGCGCCCCTGATGTAGCGAATGAATTAACTTATTAACTTGAGTCCATAGTAACTCAATGGTAACGATCGTTATCGATTATTTTATACGCATGAATATTCTTCTAGGAAAGTTAGAGAAAACCATAACGCCACGGCAAAGATACTCTCGAGGGGATATCGATCCGTTCGCCATTTTTCAGGCTCTGTATTTGTAATTTCGAAACGACGAGAGAAACGTAAGACAATCTCCTACCGACACCGAAATACCAAAAGAATCGTGGAGTACAAATTTTTGTTGGCAGAAGTACGATGGGCCTGTTCTCGTAGGGAATTTTATGAGAATTGAAAACAAACGTTAACTACGCATATAAGTTTTAACAGACTGCCATAGTTAATGTTAATGCGGAATACATGTATGAATAATTGTTTATTAGACAGTGAATAATAAATTTGACTATTATAGAAGTTGAGTAATTAGACTACTGTCTTCTCGAATGGACAATTATGTTAAGAAGCTGCTCCGAAGTAGTTTTGATAGTGTAAGGGAGGACAGTGGTGCAAAAGAATGTTTTGTAAACATTTCTGTACAGCCTTATGATCAAAACTTCTATATCTGTTATATCAATGAAGATTGTAATAGATAAGCTGCATTGCAAATTGAATTTCTCTTTACTATATTAGAGCGTTAAGCGGGATTATCATCGACCAAACGAATCGTATGATACGCTTCGTCGTATTTGTAAATGTGTAAAGCAGAAAAGTGAATAGTGCAACTTGCCCGTGTATTTACAGGCACATAAACAGTGCTGAGCATTTGGGAACTATTATCATTCGCAATAATACAGGAATAATGTTTGTCAGTGTATACAGAACAATGACTGTTTTATAATAAATATGAAATACGTTGCATGATAGAATGTATATGTATATTATTTGTAATCAAACAGTAGTTTCCAAACTAACACGTGACAATTTCTACCCCCTATCGTTAGGTACTTTTCTTTTTTTAATTATCTTTGGTACGCGCCTAAATGTATTCTTCTCCCCCAGAACTCTTTAAACATCTCCAACAATTCTTTGAAATGATTGCGAAATGTTTACTGCCAATATCGAGTATTTTTACAAATTTAAGTGTAATAATAAGCGTAACTATAAGCGTTGTAAATTCGATGCGGTAATCGAATACTACGATCTCGAAATCTGAGGTTGAGCTGACTTTTCCTTTCTTTTTGCATGTTCTCGAAGAGGCAAACAATTGTTCAACGCACAGCAAAATATAACACTGTACAGTTTCGATTAGTAATTTATTAATACGTATCATTTAATATCATTAATATGTAGCTTAATGTAGAACAATCATTAGTACCAATGTACACCAATTATTTATATATATTGAATCCACAAATATATTCAGTATTCATTTAAAAATCCCTTTTACGCATTTTCACCGCGAAACAGTTTCTCTTTCCCTTTCGATCGTTAACTTTTCTTATTATATCTAACATGCGTACACAGGGCCGGCCTGAGTTGTGTGGAATGCGCGGAGGATTCCACACCGGAGATTTTGCTGTGTGGGGAATTTTTTATTGTTTCTAGGCTGTTTATTAGACTGTTGAAATTTGATCTTTTAATTTGTACTCACCCTAACTGCACACTCGAGGAAAATTTGCTCCACCGACCCTGAGCATACAGGATCATTCACAATTTTTCATTCACTGTAAGAAAATATAAAAAATATAGAGTTTAACAATACGAAAGATTAACTCGATTCATGTATGCAGCAAATTTATATCATACGCACATTTAAAACAAAAATTAGAAGAACAGTTCGGATATAACACAAAAATGACAAAGACATAACCCGTTCATTCTTTTAATGTAATTCAACACAAAAGTGACATCACTTTTAAGATCTGTTGACAGCAATTACACTTCTTGTATATTAAAAATAAAATACTTCCATGTCTTTAACAATGAGAAAAATGAATACACAAAGGGAAGAACTTTCTAATCAGATCATTATAAACTTTTCACGTAATCTTACGCGACAATCGAAAATCAGTTTGAAAAGAAGAGAGCTTACCACTATTCTTAAATCAACTTTTATGTCACTGAAGACCCATTAGAAACAAAAACTCCCTGAAGCCAGGGATTTCAATGAAATCGTTATTTGAATTAACTCAATACTATGCGCCAAACTATCCACATTTCTTCAATTTACTTTTAAAAAAAACAATATTTTAGTGAATTTTTATGAGGCTATGTATTTCGTTTACTCTCACCACTTCCCTTGTCTTTTACTGTTGCTAACATTGTGATGCTTAAAATAAATACATCAACTCAAACATTTTCTTCCATTATGATTTTTATAAAATTCTCACAATAAAAAATACTAAAAGTTTCACCTTTTCCTTCTAAGATACTACGAAACTGTTGTCCGTGCACTGAGAACATTTTTAAATTCTTATACTAGGTTTTAGCTAAATCGAATCTTACGCGATACTTCATAGGTGCTGCCATCTATAGAGGAATTGGTGTTCAATACTCTGTTAGGCGATTACACGAATATACCGAAAGTTTCTGATAGTTATTAATGTATCGCTTATAGTAACATCGAGGAAATTATTCTCATGTAATTAATAGAATTCTCTAACGATTGTAAAATAATACCCGCTTCGTGTTTAAATAGTTCGCTTAAGTAGAGTCTTTCCCTATGGAAAACGCGTTTGTCTTAAAATTTCAATCTACTTTCTGGCTCTCTTCTAAAACAGATTTCGGTATTTTAATATGCCAATTCGGTATAGCCTCCGTTGATTGCTTATCGCCGACGGATTTCGGGGATTCTCGAGATATTTGCTTCTTTTTCTTCTTGTACTTGATTGGCTTCTTTTTAAGGTCCTGCTGACCCAATCGTTTCCGGCCGATATATCGCCTAGTTTGCTCTTCTGTCAACCTCTCCAGGGCAATTCTGCACTCTCGAGTCTTCAGCGTGCTGGTTCGCTCCTTGCTGGTTACTAATTCAGTAGCTGTTTGTTGGGTATTTTCATCGTTAACAAAGAGCATCTCGCGCCTGCCTAGTTTGTTGTTCTTCTTGATCTTAATTTTAATTTTCCCTTTAATCGGCCCGTTTTGGAGTTTCAGCTTTGTTTTGTGCACCCTGCCTTGTTTTGTAATCCCTAACGGGTTTTCCACGTTTCTCGACTTCCGTTTAGTCTCCCTCATGGTTAGCGGTTGGATGGTCATGTTTCTGTTCAAGCTGTCGTATCTTTTTCGCAATACGTCCAGCTTCAACGTATCCTCTTGAATCTGCAGCTTCATGTGCTTCACCTGTTTCTTTAACGCTTTCTCATACTTCTTCTCGTAGCGGCGTATTTCCTTCCTGACCTTCTCAAACTGGGCCGATAAACGTTTCGCTTCCATCGTTAACTTCTCGATCCTTCGGTTTCTCATCGAATTCTCAAACGATTTCATGTTCACCTCATTAAAGGTATATTCGTCTATTTGCTTCTTCAGCACATTCAGTATTATTTGAATTTTATTTACATTGTTGTCTTTTGTCTCTATGGACATGTTCATTTTCCACACATGCAACCAGTCCCAACGATATTCATGTGTGCTAAACGACCTAGCACAACCTAAAACCCGCAGACTGTCACGCCACCTGAAGGGACAGCGTTAAAGCTTCGCATCTACCGAAACGTTCTACTCCTGCCTACAATACACACTTTTTGTGAGCCGTTTACGTGTTTCTACACCTTGTCCTCGTTATATATGGTACTCTCACACTTAATTGAGTCAATGGGTCTAGATATGTGCTAATTAGAGTTCAGTCACTTTGGAAAATTGTCTCTTTGACTGTGACGGGGCACTTGCATGCTATTGCTTGTGGATAACACCCCAGAATTGGCGCTACTAACTGTTCCGGAAACATAGGTGTATGTACTTATATTTGGGTATAAGGGTATCCATTAAATGCGTCATAAAATTGAGATAGTATTGTCGATTCCTTGGTCAATAAGGTTCGAAAACCTTCAAATGGATGTGGACTTATGTTACCTGATGCCTCGAAGCAAGGGTACTACATCATGGCACTTGGAGCAGGGATTGTAATCGCTGCCTAACTCAAATCGGAATCCGGGTTACACAGGGGAGATTTCTGTAACCCGTAGTAACCACGAAGGAATAATAATGGCTCCCAAATAGTGAGCGGGTTAACCTGCTCAGAGCGAGTTGCAAGCGACATACGACATTCTACGTCCAAAATCCGATTATGGCTTTCCGTCCACTGCCGCGATGCAACTGCAATTTGACCAAGAAACGGCTTGCATGCAATGGCTTCAATCACTCGCAGGGTTTTGTTTCTCGATCTAATTTTTAATCTTCCAAGAAAACATCTGACGAATTTCCTCGGGTTATACCCACGACGTTACATGTAAGTCGTTTCTTGGTCAGATTCAAGAAGTTCGAAAGGTTATTTATTTATTTGTAATAAAAATAATATTTTGCATCGTAACTGATATGTATGAAATTTTTTGATTTCTGAGAAAAATGTACATTTCAAGGAATATAGTCGTATTTTATTTAATTTTAAAAACACCCAACCTACATGAAGAAATTGACAAAATAAAAATTTGTTTATAATTTTCCATGCCAAAAATATGATTTTCCAATTTTGAAAAATATTATTCAAATAGGTAAAACCTTCTAAATTAAAATAATGTTCGCAAGTTTTAAGGGTTCAATGTGAAAAGTACCTTTTTTGCTTTGATCGCGAATAACTCGGTCAATAACAATCGTACAAGCAAACCAAACAAATCGAAATTAAAGAGAAATATTTGCTCTATAAGAGCTCTTCGTTGGATTTACTGGAAACAATTTTTTTGGCCCGTGCATACGTTCAAACTAGGCAAAAATTTCTGAAACATTGTTACCTGCGCTTCATCTTGATAAAACAGTATCATAATGGATGAAAAAAAATTGAATCTATGGTTCAAAAACTAGAAACTTCAAGCGTTAAAATGCTTGTTTTAAATAATTTTTGCGACCATTTTTGCAGAGATACAGCCATTTGAAAATGACAAAAATTTTCGAGAAATTATAGTGTATTGGATAGAATCTATCTTGGGCGGGCTTAATCTGAATAACTGAAGGCAAGTTTTTTCACTATTAGAAAATAGTCGATTTGAAGTTGAGGAAATAAATACATTTTACAGAAAATATATAGAAACAAAACTCCGAGTACCTAAGGTGTTAAAAAAAGATGACTGTAAAAGATATCGAAACATGCGATACTGCAAATCAGAAAGTATTTCGATAAACCCGCGATGCAATAAACAAAATGAATAATAGCTTTTAATCAGATATACACATTGGTTAAGTGTGTACCGTAAGATTCATTGATAACTGTACGATATCAATTGAGTCATTTGATACGATAAGTATCCTTAATTTAATAGGAAGTACTTGAAAATACGGAGAAGGGTATTCTTAGAAAAAGATTAACGAGTAAAGCAAACGATTTCTTAACCCTCAATGTATTATTATAGCTATATGAATGCAGTGCTGAAAACAATTCTACAAGTGCATCAGAATTCAAAAGAGATGCGTCACCTCGTATGTTAAGACATTAATAAATATTCTTCAGGGAGTGATAAGACCATACTCCGGTTCTTGGGAGAGACTGACAAAAAGATTTATCGGTGATTAGTAGACGCGTAGTTTCTGGAATATGCTTCACTTTCAAAAAACAAGGATGTTTATCTACTACCATCGTAAAAACAAAGACGACAGCAGTAATTGTCATAGTTGTTTGAATTATTTTCAACGCGTGACACTAATTGTAAGATTTCATAACAAGCTCTTAGATCACAAGATTTTATTTGAATTTGTACTTTTATATCTAATCAAAACGTCCACTTCCGTTGGTATCAACAATGTGCCAGGTATTGATTTTAAATAAGTTACTTCCGTAATTTGAATTACTGATATCTATAATTTGATTAGGTACTTGAAACATTTTGATATTGTCTAATTTTCCACTTTTTACGTGAAGTGATCTTCACTTAAGATTTTTTTTTATATTGAAACAGTTTCAGTTAATTATGAAAAATAGCTTTAAATTGTATTATAATCGTCAAAATTAACAATTACGGGGGCATCGATTTTCACCGATTTACCTCAATGGAATGACGCGTGTAGATTCGGTTTGCACAAGTGTTTGATTAATCTCGTGCCTAAAATATTTACAAATCAAAGAATTTAATGTTTTACTATAATTAGATATAAAACCACCTGTAATTGAATAGCATTGTCAAATTGAATATTCTTTCTACCTTCCCAATTTCCTAAGTTTATAAATTCTTCAGCCTTCCAATTCCCAAAATTCTAAATTCTCCAGCCTCCCAATCTCCCAATTTCGAAATTTTCCAGCCTCCCAATTCCCTCATTTCAAAATTCTCCAGTCTCCCAATTTTCAGCTACCATTTTCGTAACTTAATTCAGACATGCACAGTTAACGGTGTACGTCGAGGAACGACTTGAAAACCGGATGGATTCGCATCAGTGCAAGACACTAAACTACCTACGTATCCTGAAATTCGACCACATCGAATTCTGAGTATCACCTGGGAACCGGGAGAGACCCGTTACGGAAATAAAACGCGACACCCGTTGCACAGTTATGTCTGGGATATAATTATTCCGTCACTGTTCGCTCGTGAATTCCCAATTTGCAAAGCCGCAGGGGAATCACCGAAGGCTACATGTGCGCGGTTAAGACACGACCATGTGTATGTGCAGGCGTTATCATACGTATCCCTTCGCCCCGATGATCCAATTCGATCCACGATAGCACGTCGCTCTTTCCTATAAAAGCCAGGGAAACTGTGTTTGCCATTATCAGTTCGCCAAACCGCTCTAAAGCAAACCAGCTGCCAATTTTCCTGGAGTAACATGAAGTCATTCATCGCCCTTTGTTTTCTCGTGGCCGTTTGCGCCATGCAGGTAAATATACTGAATTAAATATACGAGCTACGTACACTTCATAAAATTCATTCACATTACAATTCACAGTTTAAACAATGATGCGATTACTTTTAAAATAATTCGACTGATTGTTTAATGTTGCCTTAAAAATATGTAATTTGAATTTTTAATGGGTGAACTACTGAATTTCGTTTGTATGATAAAGAGCTTAGCAGGAAGAAGCTCAATGCTTTTGTTTTATTGAAATTTCATTGACTTCCTGACAAGCTGAACTTCATTAGCATTCCAGAGACAGGAATTTGATTAATCTCGTGTAAGTACTTATTATCTCCCTAAACAATTAGCACCTCGAATATTAAAGCCTCGCTAATTTGTTAAATTTTATCAACGTTTGCAAGGCAAGACAGATTAGATAGCTAATGAGTTTCTTAATCAACTCCTAGCTTACTCTAGTGATAAAGATTCCCCTGATGAATAAAAAACGTTAGGAATTATGGAACAGTTGTTACAATACTCTCAATTAAAAAAGATATCACAACCAAACCAATTTCAACCCCCACAAACTCCATCAAACATATTATTCCATTTTAGGCATCAGCCTACAATCCATTGGACCAATTGAAAGCCGCACTGGACACCAGTAAGAGAAACGTCGAGTCAATCGTCTCAGACCTTAGGCGTACCAAATCTAATCTGGCCATGACCACAAATAGCAAATTGTCCAACCTTAGGAGTCAAAGCATGTCGAACATAAATAATATCGTGAACCCGGCCCTCACCGAAATTCGCGTAAGTACCTATCTTTGACGGAACGTCCCCCAGTAGCATTTATTGTTGGCATTTTGATGACCCACTAATTCTCTACTTGTAGAGATTGTGGGCTAACCGGAAATGCTACTAGGGTCATATCACACTAACGTAAATATCGCGATACATATTCATAAAATTTTATAACGTCATCAGGCCAGCGTGGATGCAGCTAAGGCAGAAGGAAAAGATGTCGAGCGCTGCTACACCACCGCCCAAGACAGCTTGCGCAGCATCTCAAAAACAGCGTTCTCGGGACTCCAGACATGTGAAACGACTGGGACCAACCAGCTTCAGCAAAAATTGGCTCCACTCGACACAGCAATGGCAGTACGTATATCGATGCCAAGCTGTGCAAAGTGAAACTAGCGGACCTACGATATAATAATTAATTCTTCATCGCTTATACTTTCAGACTGGACAGGCGTATCTGACTCAATTGAACAGCGTTTTCCTCGACTGCTACCAGTCCAACATCCTTCAAATGCAAACCTGCATCGCTGTCAAATTGGGACAAATCAACCAGTCGATTAGATCTTACCAATCGGAGGTGAATACGCTGAAGCTTAACGCGCAACGCGGTGTGAACGACGTGACCAACGCGGCATTCTCCTGCAATATGGAACCCGTCTCGACAGCCCGCTCCGCGACTACCGACGTGAGGATATCTACGAACAGATGTATTAAGAACTGAGGCGCATTTATCGAAGTTAATACTTGCCTCATGTAATTTTAAATATCGTATTTTTTACCAACCTACCGCGTTAAGCAAACTTGTACTTAATTCCTAGCGCCATTGGCTGCTGAAAGCTATGGCTGCTGTCGACTGAACCTGTACTTCCAATAAATATTATGGTATTCGATGCCTTGACAATTCAGAAGTGGAGTGTTTAACCCAATATATTCCTGTCATCGTTCTCTCTTCATACTCTCTTCATACGGCAGAAATTCATGTCACTTTACACTCAGATTTCACTCAGACTTCAACGTTCAAAATGAGTTCATAAAACATTTTCATTTTCAGCAGTATTTATAATAACAAACGCTGGATTAGTATTTGATTAAGGGTGAAGGTGTGGGATTAAAAAATGTGCATTTATTTGGCCACAAGGGCTATTATCGTTCACTCTTTGCGACTTCAAAGAAAATCCTGTAAGTGGATCATTTTTATTTTCGTAACACAAGCTTCTTAAATGTGAGCTCGAAACGACTCCTGAGTGTTTCATTATCCGCAGCTCTAATTTATTTAATTATGAACTCAGCAATAAAAATTGAGTTAAATGTATATGCAATACTTTCTTGATGAATAATTCCTAAAAGCTACCACGCAGAGTGCTTCGTTAGCCGCAATACTAAATAATTCTCTATGTATGGAGACATAATTCATCATAATACACATTCTAAAAGTAGCTTAACAACTTTTTCATGTCCATTTATAACAGCAATGTACAATGGTGTACAACGTTCCTTGCCGACATACAATGAGTAAAAAAAAGTATTCGTACGATCTTGAAAATCGCATAACTTTTTTAAAATTAATCTTTAGACTTGAGTTTTTTTGAGGAGCTAGAGGGATTAGTTTGATAAATGATGTGATTCGTCGTTTTGAAAAAAAGCACCTGGTCGAAATTGCAAAAAAAATAGTAAAGGCGTTTTTTAAACTTTTTTTCGCTGATCTCGGAAATTTCCGCGATTTTCGGCCTTATTCTGCGATCTTTAAGCATTCATAGCTCAGACCAACGTTAACCGATTTTGATGAAATTTTAGACACGTGTATAACTTACTTAAATCTACAAACGGGTTTTTGGAATTTTCATTAAGGGCCCACAAAAAAAGTTTAAAAAACGATCTTTACTAATTTTTTTGCAATTTCGACCAGGTGCTTTTTTTCAAAACGACGAATCACATCATTTATCAAACTAATCCCTCTAGCTCCTCAAAAAAACTCAAGTCGTTTGGATTAATTTTAAAAAAGTTATGCGATTTTAAAGAGCGTAGAAATACTTTTTTTACTCACTGTAGATACACACAGGATTAACCCTTTGTGGTCGGATTAAATTTGGAGGTAAAAAGGCTTTGGTGGCTGAGAGTAGACATACGACCGCAAAGGGTTAACATTAGCTTTATCATGTAAAATATGGTATATAAAATAGGAGAAGTTTTACCATATCTTCTTTCAGCAATGACATCAGCACCTCTATTTAAAAGCAACTTGATAATTTACATTTTCTCCCATTGAACTGCATCGTGAAGTGGAGTTGCACCATCCTCACATTTAGCATTAATATTAGCTCTTCTATTGAAATGCGCAGTTCTAACTAAACGTTCAACTGACGTTCGCAAATGTTCCGCGAATGTTCCCTAACGGTTTGCCTGGCCGATGGATTTGGATTGCATACACGGTTTAAGGCGGGAAAATCAGAAACACGCCACGCATGCGCCTGATGACTAACCAATCAACAGGCTGCAAGAAAATAACTTGAATTGGTTGTTTCTAATAGAAACGAAGAAGTTCTATCAGAATCGACCAATCCAAGTTGTTTTCTTTTGCAAACTGTTAAGCGATAAAAAGTGAAGAAGAAAACGAAAAAAGCAATTTGATTTCGTAGTACTTAGACACTGAACAATAGAAATCAGATTGTAACGTAATAAACGGATTTTACTATGATACTGCTGTACTGTTACAGTGTTGTATGAAATTAATGGTATACAAGCCTGAGAATAAGCACCTTCCTGAAGATAGGCACCAGTGCAGTTCAGTGCGTGCCTGCCAAATTCGCTATTAGGTAAATAAATATTTTTCTCAGAGTTTTTCATTCTTAAACATAGAGCGCACAACCCCATCATTGATTTTTCACGCAGTCGGTATTTCAGTTCGCATAATACGATCTCTCATAAGATGTTAGGTCTATCCTATACCTCACCTGTGATCAAAGTAAAGTTAGGTTGTGTACAAACTAACCAACATAATCTTGTAAGGGAATATTTTACGATTCCGGGAGACTCAAATCTGTGTCTGCGCATTATTAATTCATCATACAAGTCCACTATTCAGTGATCAATATTTCTTGCAATTTCAGTCAAAAAAAAAAAACGCAAATGATATCGAATAGTTCAACATAATCGTTGATCACTTTCAAATTAACTGTTGATTCTCGAGACCGCGATGTCACTGTAAACAATATCAAACTGTTGTCCACGTTAATAATAGATTGTTTATAAAAGTAATTCGCTATTTGATTCTCATCTTCGGTAGGAAGGAATGGTTTCCACTCGAGGGCCAAAATTTAAATTCTGTGACGGTGAAAAGGTTCTCTGTTACGAACCCGATCCTACAAAAGCAAAAGTATTGTACGACTCCAAGGTATGTTATAAAGAAAGGAAGAATTATTTGAATAATGAGATCGCCCTTAATAAATTCAATTTACTTTCTTAGTAGTACCTATTTATAACACATTGTATAGAAAACATATTTCGAATCTGTAACATCTAATACCAAAATACAACTTGTATTGTGAGTCATTGAAAATTCTGTTTCATTTAATCCTTGTGATGCTGTGAACCTGTATATGTGAAATAAATCTTGGCATATATGTAATTGTTGTATAAAGCTTAAGTCTTCGAAGCTTTAAACCTTAACCTTAAAGACTCAGCCGTTAAGGCTAATATAATAGCAATGAGGTTAACTCCAAATCCTTGATATTATATTTTATTCTGCGCAACCACTATTGTAAAACGTTAAACTTAAACACATCAATTCACTATATACAATTTATACGACTCGAGCCTTTGAGCTAGAAGACTGGAGCTTTAAAGACTCTAGCTCTCATGGCTACAAGGTCTAAGCCTTAAAGGTTCGAGCCTTTAGAGTTTGAACCGCGACTCGAACTTTTGAAGCTCACGGCTCAAAGCTGATTTTAATAACACTAATATGTATACTTAGTGTTAATAATAAACGAATAAACCAAGGTGCTTCCAATTACTCTATGCTAAACTGTAGTACGGGTTTTGAAGCATAGATAAGAACCTTCGTTATGTTAAAAAACTTATAATAGATAACAACACTAAATAAACTTTTTTATATTTTACCGTGAAACTTCTCTGTAGGTACTCGATGTAATTGTTAACAAAGATCAGAGGGGAAGAAAAGCTGTTGAGTATTTGATACATTTTCAGGTAAGTAACGAATAAGTAAATTATGTTCATTGATAAGCATTTTTATATTATAATATTTTTATGATAGGGGTGGAATTCTTCATGGGATCGTTGTGTAACAGAAGAATACGTATTAAAAGACACCGAAGAGAATCGCCAGCTTCAACGAGATTTAGCGCAGAAGGCACAGTTACAGTTGTATGTATCCGCTAAGTAACTGTTCGGATTGTACGAAGGATAATTTAGAAGTATAGGATCGTTCGGTTAATTATATGTAAATGAAATTATAAATAGAGGAGCTTATTTGTATCGACGGGAACGTAAGAAAAGAAGCCACAAACTGTCGGAACGTTTAAATGAGACTGAGAATCAAGAGCCTCGAAGAAGAGCCAGAAGCGGTGGCAGCCGAGCGACGTCCGCGACGACCGGGTCATCGGAAGATGGCAGTTCGGGGCAGCACGCTGATTATGATACGGAAGAAGTTATCACGGAAGAGGATACAGAAAGTAGCTCCGACTATGTTGGGGAAACAAGCGAAGACGAAGATAGCGGCGGCGGCAGTCAATCTGGCGCCAGCATAAAACCTGGAATCGATCTCGACATAGGTACCACCCTAAGAAGATTTCTGGATCAAGATTACGATCTGATAACTAACAAAAATAAGGTATTCTCCTGGAACTTAATAGCGAGCGGAAACATGTTCTAAGGTTTAAAAGTAAATTGAAGTATTACGCGGATTTTAGCTAGCCGTTCTTCCCGCGCAGCCCACTGTTACAAATATTCTAGAATCTTGGGTGCAACACTTCACCACAACACAGCTGACTAGCATTCCAGAAAAGCCTCAGAGGAATAAAGTGAATAATACGATAGAGAAAACGATTAATGAAATAAATATATGCAGAGAAGTGGCGGATGGACTACGAATATATTTCGATTTCACGTTGCACGATCTCCTTCTGTATAGACACGAACAAGAACAGTATTGTAATTTGAAATCCTCCTTCTTGTACAATGAGCAACAGATGCTTGTGAAAGAAGAACCAGTCGAGTATGTGATTTCGAATTTAAGTGACAGGATTACTAAAATAATGTTTAACGCCTATCTATTTTTTTATCCCAACATCGAATTTAATGCATATTCTTCCTTTAAGGAATTCGGAAGTGTTAGTGAAGGAAGAATACGAGGACACCGAGTATGCGCACTTGCCGCCTTTCCAAGAACACGATCCAGAAGTAGATACCACGTCGAAAACTCAGACAAATTCTAAGCGAAGGCTAAGATCGTGCAGAGTGAGTTCTATCGATGAAAATAGGCAACTGAGATCGTACGAGGATATTAAACAGGATACGGGAACTATGTCCAGGTAAACACAGATCTCAATGTGTCGCCCCTTTTCGTATTGCTCGAGTAGTTACAGAATTGATAGTTTCTTTTTTTCTAGTATTGCAAGTACAAGTTCTCGTTGTTCTAGCCCACGTGGTGTAATACTAAGGCTACCGGTTGTTACGTCTGCACAAGTGAACGCCTTGCTGCAGCAATCGAATAAATGGAGATTAATGCCCGATTCTTCGAAACCCGAAGGTCCCCCTAATCCTTCTACCTACTATGGTGCCATTCATTTAACCCGACTATTTGGTGTGTAAGCGTATTCTTTCGTTAAATACTTCTAAGCAGAATTGTAATCCAAGGTATTCTCTCAACGTTTAGTCAAATTGCCAGACTTACTCCACTCGGCGGACATACCGAATAAAAAGTTGAAAGTTCTGTTAAAGTATCTGGACATGTTTCTCAGGTAATCTTCTTTCGCACGCACATCGGGTTGTTAATTTGATATTCGTGGCTGACCATTGCATTCGTGACATTACAGTTACCTAGAAATGCATAGAGAGTGGTTCGGGGAGCAATTTTATATGCAAGTGGAGAATCAACTAATCCCCCAAGCAAGCAACTCTTAACATTGCAACGATAATCCGCGTATCTCCTCCATATTCAACTGCAAATGTGATTGTGTATATATAAATGTGGGTTCTGTGTGATGTACAGCGAGAATGTATATTTGTGAAGTGTAAGTGATAAACACATTTTTATAGCAATTACTGCGTAGCGTTTCTTTATAGAGTGGCGGACGAAAGAAAGTTTACAACTTTTAAAATCGCATAACTTTCGTAGAATCGGTCCACACGATATGAGTTTTTTTGAGACTCTAGAGTCTCAAATCCTTCTAGAAGGATTAGTTTGCCGAGTGACGTGAAAAAAAAGTTGTAATTGGTCGGAATAGCAAAAAAAAAATAGTAAAAGTCGTTTCTAAACTTTTTTTGTGAGCGTGCAATGGAAATTCAAAAAACCCGTTTGTAGATTGAAGTTATATATATGCCCAAAATTTCGTTAAAATCGATTAACGTTGATCTGAGCTACAAACGCTTAAATATCGCAGAATAAGGTTGAAAATCGCTGATTTCGGGAATTTCGACTTTATTCTACAATCTTTAAGCGTTTGTAAAAACGACCTTTACTATCTTTTTTTGCTTTTCCGACCAATTGCATTTTTTTTTTCCAAAACGACGAAACACTCAGTAAACTAATCCTTCTATCTTCTCCAAAAAAAAACTCATACCTTTTATACCAATTCTAAAAAAAGTTATGCGATTTTAAAAGTTGTAAACTTTCTTTCGTCCGCCACTGTACATCCCATAATAAATAGGAATATTTATTTTTGCGAAGCGGAAGACTGTAAAATAAATATCACGGCACGGCAAGACTGAAATAGAAATCTGAACACAGAGACGACATTGCACACAGCAGTTAAGCATATTGTAAACAATTACATGCCTAATCTTATTTTTCTTAAATAAAGTTTTCTAACAAAATAACGACGAGAACTCCTGCGTTTCTTCATTATTGTTTACCGATGGATAAATTCCCCTTTCAATTCTGTCGAACGTATTCGATAAAATATACGAACGATACGAGCTAACTTGAACGCTCCTATTTCAAATTTTACTTCAACTTCGGACCCAATGTCATTTCCGAGAAATGGATTGGCTGAATTTGTGCGCACGCCACACCTACGCTCTACGTTATGGCGGCGTATCAGAGGAGAAATGAGATGAGATACACAGTCTGTCGGGGAGAAAGGACTGTGCTCTGCTGCGGAGTCGGTATTCGTTACAGTTTTTTGAATACAGACGCGGCCGATAGCGCGCGTCGGGAATGGTGAACGGTGATAAATCGAAGACGGCTCGCAAGTAATCTCACCTCCGAATTGTGCGAGCTAATCCACTGCAGTGGACACAAGATATTCCTATATTGTGTCATTGACTCGAAGCAAAGTGTCAAAATCGCTCAGACTCCCTTTGGTGTTTGATAAAGACCTCGTCGGCGATAAATATTGAAAGTTCGCTCGTCCAGTTTCGCCCAACCGTACGAGGTTCAGCCGCTCGAACTGTATAACTCTTAGCGAATCATCATTACTAAGCAGAAAGTTATTGTTGCTTCTACCGCAGTTCGCTCGGAAACGAAAAAAAAGATGTATGTGACGCCAATGATTTTGTTTTCTTCTTGCGGAGTAGCCTCCCGTCGCCAGTGTGTTACGTTCACGCAGAGTTAAGCAGCACGTTCGAATGAATTCTCGTTGAAAGGAGGCGTTTGAATAAAAGTTCATTTCGATAAATGTTTTCCGCGGAATGGAATAAACTGGATATTACTCATGATTAACCAATGATTTTTTTTATTCGAATAAATTTCCATTTCAATGAATCTATACTCGAGGGAACTTATAATCATAATAGTAGATATATTCCTCGTCGACGAATAATCTGAGCTTGCAAAGGAAGAGTAGCTACCGGAGACCTTTGATTCTCGATCGGATCCCATTACGTAATTACAGAAGCTGCTCTTTGTAACATTTAACTCAAAACATTGTCATAAGCATTATTTCAGAGTCGAGCGTTGGCTATGCGCGACGCTTAAACACATAGGGAATTAAATTTCATTCGAATGGTCCTCGATGCGAAGGGGAATAAAGATGTAGTCAGTCGCTAACAAATAAAAATCGTTTGGGACAAGGATTCATTTATTATTTATAAATAAATCTTGAAACTTTAGTCGGCATTCGATATGCGATTCGCAAACTTAAAAGTTCTCCGTTGATAAAGTACATATATACATTGTAACACTTTGCGTCAGTAGCTTTTGTTACGCTCCTGTGATTATGACTCGATCTTCAGCGACTCGAATGATAGAGATCAAAGTACGCGGTTAGTTCGATGCGAACGGCTTCGTGTCTTTCTCTCGCATTCTGTCGAATTTCTATGTAATTGACATTAACAGCAGACTCTGTTTTGAACACAGATTTTACTACTGTGAATAACCATTATTTATGTTAATAAACACTTTTCTTTTATATTTGGTATATCCATTATCTTTTAATCTTCACACAAATTATATCGAGAGATTAAACTTATCTGTACGTTTCTTAATAAGTAATCAGTTAGCAGTAGAATTTTATGTTAATATTAACACTTTACTGGCTGTGTGTTCTGCTTATAGCAAGCTTACCACCAGTTTCATTCAAATTCTCTAACTCTTCATCCAGTCTCGAAGACATTTACAAACAAGGCTGAGATCTCTCGGTTTTACGTTTCTACTACTCGTAAATATAACATACATGCGAACGAGCGAAAGTGTTAATATGACGATACGCCGAGTTTTGTACAATATTTTGTAAGGACTAATATATAATTACAGGTTGTTAGATGTGCATTGAAATTAAATGTTTAATACCATGGCAGAAAGTCTCTTAATATGATTAACTATTGATTTATGCTTGAACATGATACCGATGGGGAAAAATTGCCAAACATTCGCCAGGATGAGTCTCGCTAATGTTGTTTATCACTGATCGCATCTTTGCTGAGGTCAGAGAGTGATGCCGGTTCACCAGATCAATGTTAATCCGCCTGACTGGCAACCACCTCTGTCGCTTGGTCCTTCCAATAATAACAGTCCCGCTGGTGGCGAAGGCTTACCAGAATGGACGCCAAGGGTAAATTCTGTCTTCGTTACCCAATTATAGCTACGTCTATTTACTTCTTCCGCTTCTCCTAAATTAGTTCTCTTTTATCGTATCTCCCAGAGGTTTAAGAACAGTTGCTTTACGTTAAGTACCATTTATGAAATCAAATGTATATTTATGGGAAAAATTACGTTTTAGGAATCAGCATATGCAACAGTAGTTACTATCATACCGGACCATTGTCACTCATCTGTAAGCGCACTGTCCTCGAGCAATCATGATATCTGCAGGTAAGTATAATGGGTGTTATAGAAAGGATTCCCATGGAGTTAATTGATACATTCTCTAAGAAGTTATTAAATACACGGTGCTCGTGTATATCGTAAAGGAAGGAGCAGCATTTAACGACTGTTTCGTTTTATCACAGAATATGTCACTGCGAAGGCGAAGAAGGTGCTCCTCTTTTAGCACCTTGTTATTGTAACGGCAGTTTGCGTTACGTACATCAAGCTTGCCTACAGCAATGGATAAAAGCTTCAGATACGCGTGCTTGCGAATTGTGTAAATTCACATTTATCATGCACGCTAAGACAAAACCATTTTGCGAGGTACAATTGTCTTTGCATTCGTAGGCGTTCCTTGCATGTCATTGTTTCTTAGTTACGGATATGGAAAAGTCGATTAACCATCTTTTTTTTCTTATATTCTCCAGTGGGAGAAACTTGAAATGTCGGTTGTAGAGGTTCGTAAATTATGGTGCACAGTTGTTTTCCACGCAGTAGCTGCACTCTGTGTGGCTTGGTCTTTATATGTACTTGTCGAACGATCGGTGGAAGAGGCTCGACGTGGATACGTAGACTGGTCTTTCTGGACTAAGCTGATCGTTGTCGTAATCGGTTCTACAGGAGGCTTAGTTTTTATGTACATTCAATGCAAAACATACATTACGCTGTGCAGAAAATGGCGAGCACTTAACAGGTGAGTCGTGCATTTAATAGTTCTGTGAATTCTTTTTTCTCCAGTTATGTTATATTTAAAGCAGAAAGCTTCGCGTGGTAATTCCCTGTACTTACGAGCAACATTTTCTAGAGTAATATTTATTCAAAATGCTCCCGAGAAAGTGGTGCTTCCTCCCTCACCTACAGACTCTCTGAGAGAAGTAACATTGCCTCTAAAGGATCCAACTGCCTTGATGCCCGAGCTCAATCACACATTGTTATCTCGTAACATAGATCCTCCGTGTGCCTCGCAGATGGGGAAACCAGAGTCTGCCGCGCCTCCGCAAAGGCACGACGCTCAATTGAAACTTTACGTATTCGATAAACTGTCCTCATCGGAAGACAACTTGTAATACAGCCGTCGGGCTAACGCGGGCGGCTGCTAATTGTGTATTAATGGATTAGCAAAATGTAATGCAAGCATAAGCATATGTCTAGAAAACGGGGCGTAATTCTGGACTGCAATACGATTTCGGAAATCGGAGTTTCTGTCTCGGAACTTTGTCAAATGTCCGCCCTTACGGAGCACCTTTATCTGAAACTTAGTACTTCAGTGCTTACATTGACAATGGGATAGCTGAAAGTGTTTAGCCGTGGGGCTAGCATTTTCTCAAACAATTGTGTACATAATTATTGTATCTGTGATGTTATTAAATAAACTTTACCATATTTAAACGATATCGCTTGGATTTCTTGGCAATTTTTTTTACATCATTTCGATACATGTGCGTCCGCAGGGGGGGGGGACAAAAGGTGCAGTTGCCCCCCACCTGACTTTTGAGAAAAAATCGCTTATTTTTCATAACTGATCTTTATTAAGTTTATACTAAATAAAATATATAAAACAGATTTGTATGTTACACGATTTTATTGAAAATGCACTAAAAACTAAAAAATAATTTCGATGGCGTTTTTTTCACTCTAAATAAAATCGTGGAGTAGGATGTTCATATCAGAATATGAATCAATTTAATACAGCATCAAGCATCGAAACGAATTTGTTGTGAGATACCCCACTCCACGATTTTATTTAAAGTGAAAAAACTATCAAAATTGCAGTGTAAAAAAATAATTATTTTTTAGTTTTTAGTCCATTTTAGTTCGCACTTTTCATCGTCACGTGGTGATAGTGTCCGGTGATCTTCGATGATCCTTCATGATCCACGAATTAAACAAATTGCTGTTTACCAGTAAAACGCAATAAATTAACAGGATTTTTATTCAATATCGTGCACAATGAATTGCAATGTGCCTACACGAAGATTAAGATTTATGGAATGAATAAATAACTAATTAAATCAAGCTTATCTTGAGTTACTGCGTAGGCGGCGACACCAGTCTTCCGGAACGTAGTTACAAGGTGTTGCAACGAACGTATTGACTATAGTAACAGCGAGCGTCAGTTTGTCGGAGTTGTGTTTGAAGGTAAGTTGTGCCATTTGTAATCCAGTTTCTTATTACTCCTTAAAATCGATCCGCGCAAACGTTGTACTCAGTTACGTTCAGAATAATCTCAAATTTCCGATCCATTTTTCGTTTTGTTATTTCAAAGATGTTCCATTACAAAAATTCAATAATGCGCAAGTGTCTTGTAAGCGTGCGGTTGTGAACAAAACGAGAGCGGGTATAGAAATTTATAAGTTACACATATTATAATTGCATAATCACACATTTGTTGGGCACATATTCATGCGTGAAACGTTTAATAGACACCTAAATTCCAGGTATCGTATTTATTTCAGAATACTCGTTTCTCCGAGGCAAACGGTATAGCGTCACTAAAATGGCGGTTACATTACGTGTACAGTTTGCACAAAAATCGTTACCGTTGTAGGCAAGCGCGTTCATATAGAGAATCATAGAGGCTTATTTTCTTTCGATTTACTTGAAATTCTATAACCCATTTATAACAAAAGAATTACAACAATCATTTCTATTCGCATAAATATACCCACGCTAAAGTACTTCTGAGTATAATGAATCGTAGTAAATATACAAGTCTCTCTCTCCATGCCATAATTCACTAAAAGTTAGAAGAATTCTTACAATGGAATTATGTAATCGCTACTTGAATATAATATAAATCGTTTGAATGTAAAGTCTGATAATGTGGGAATATACTCTTTTTTTTTTTTTTTAAACATAGAATGTAAATCATAAGTTCGATGAATTAATTGCAATTCCTATAATTTAGCTCCCATTTATATTCCAACAGTTTTCTAATAAGTACACGCATACAAAAATGGCGGACAACGATGATCTTTTGGATTACGAAGACGAGGAACAAACTGAACAAGTAGTCGACGGAAGTGGGGACATCCCTGCGAAAAAGGAAGTCAAAGGCACGTATGTGTCTATCCACAGCAGTGGGTTTAGGGATTTCCTTCTCAAGCCGGAGATATTACGAGCAATCGTTGACTGTGGCTTCGAGCATCCATCGGAAGGTAATTATATTTTATTTTTCACGCCGTTATTAAGCGTGTATTAAAGCAGAGAATATTTTTGTATGATGACGATATATGATAGGGACAACTGATATTATATGATCGAACATCATAAACGCTGATCGCTCGTTCCATAAAATATTTCATTACTCTCGATTAGACACTGATGTTAATCGTGTATAAATATTATTTACAGTACAGCACGAATGTATACCACAAGCGGTGCTCAGCATAGATATATTGTGCCAAGCGAAATCTGGTATGGGCAAGACGGCCGTATTCGTGCTGGCGACCCTGCAGCAATTAGATTTAACCGAGAATCAAGTCCGCGTTCTTGTAATGTGCCACACGCGAGAGCTCGCCTTTCAAATTAGCAAAGAATACGAAAGATTTAGCAAATATATGCCTCACGTGAAGGTAAGCTTTATACGTTATTCTTTATATAAATTTGAAAAACAAAGAATCTTCCTATGATGAAAAACTTATCATACCACAGAATGATGACACTCATTTTTTACTACCACCTACCGCTGACGAAGATTCTAACATCTGTTATAATCCTGTTTCACATAAAATTGTGCTTTTAATTAATAAAGGGTACGTTGGAATTACAGGTTGGAGTATTTTTCGGTGGCTTGCCGATTCAAAAAGACGAGGAAGTTTTGAAGAACACGTGCCCTCATATTGTCGTGGGCACGCCAGGTCGAATCCTCGCTCTTGTACGAAATAAGAAACTAAATCTGAAGCATCTGAAACACTTTATACTCGATGAGTGCGATAAAATGCTTGAATTGCTAGGTAATTATTTATTTTAGCGCAATTTCTTTTGTATGCTCGTGAATTGGTGGAATGTAACTTATATCTCCTTAAAAAAAAAATTGATTTTTGCAGACATGCGTAGGGATGTACAGGAGATATTTAGAAGCACTCCACACGACAAGCAAGTCATGATGTTCAGCGCCACATTGTCCAAGGAGATACGTCCCGTCTGCAAAAAGTTCATGCAAGATGTAATTAACCAATCTTCCTCTTCACTTCGATCTTCGATTGCTCCTACTTCGTTGGCTCTGTATTCGTACCCAGGACAAACCTCGGGCCATACTAGAAATATCGTTGACGGCGCACCCGCGGGTTAGGCTAGTTAGAGACGACACTTTGAAGAAGTGGCACAGAGTTCGATAACGAAAAAAAAACAAAATATCGCCCCCTCGATGTCTTTGGATTTTCAATCGGAAAAAAGTCAAGTTCTGCGAGTTGAAGCGTAACGAGTTTCCACTCCAAGGTTTCCCTCCATTTACCGTATGACACGGTATCTGCCTCGTAAAAGGAACGAAAAAGCTTCGTTTAAATCGTTTCCCGAGTCGATCGAGATGGCAGTCGGCGAGAGCTTTATAAAAATATACACACAAAAGTTTATTTAGTTCTGATCCTCGATGTTGCGTAATATCTTTTGTCTGCTGCACATCGAGATCGCCAGAGTTAAAATACTATGTTCGGTAATAACGTTGCACGAATGTTGGGACGGGTTGGGTGGAAAAATAAGAAAGAAAGTTTGTACGGGCGAGGCGGATGCAAAGGGGAGGGTAGATTCTTAGACGAGTTAGAGCAGCGTTCGGAGTACTTGTCGATCGTGGGTGGGGGGCTAAGAAGACATCAAGACGACCTGAAGACAGAAGAGCGCAAGAAAGAAGATGCAAGAGGATATATTTGGGATACTGGGGTTAGGCTAGATATCGAGGGATTTAATACGATGATGCGCATCGCTGAAATCACCGTGGGGAATAATGCCTTACTGTAATTTCCTCGCGTCCGTGTTAATCGTAATCGGGGCAACGGATTTTTGGTAATTCGCAATAAAAGGGGCTAGTGGAGGTCGATAGGGAGTGAAAGTTGGACAGCAATGGAAAGTGTTCATAGTTCACGATCGTGGGCCATCTGTACGTGAAAGAGGCGATCCATAAATCAGTTTGTGTAAAACGAGATTATTAAGTCGCGATGTTAGAGAGTCCCAGAGGCCTTAAGTTTTGTGATAGAACGGGCATACCAACACGATAATCGAGAACCGATTTCTGGGCATGTACCGATCGCGCCAGAATTTTGGAGAAGAGGTTTGGCATCGAGTGGCCAGCGGATGTGACAGAACGTTCATGGGTGCGCCTTCTTAGTTCTGTTGGGGTGACAGCCGAGTTTTCGTTGTTGGCACTACCCAGAGATATGGAAGTCGCCGGACCGTATGTAACCAGTATGACTAATCCGATCGAAAAATAAGTGAAAAGAGAGATGGAAAGATGAGAGGTCAAGTGGAATATTCTCGGAACCAATTAATACACAATTTTCTTTTATAGTCATTAAGGAAACGAGAGAAATTGGGACATTTTCAGATTAACTGCTACCTCGCGTCATATTTTTTTTCATTATTTCAATTATCTTCTTTCTTTTTTTTCTTCGATTTCTTATAGTTCGTTTCGTGTGTTTCAAAATTACTTGTCACTTTTTTTTTTTTAATAATTTCTCTTGATCCAATAGTGAATTGTATCTGTAGACACATTTACTGACTTCGATGCCAATTGAAGTTTCGTTTAACGTATTAGCCGACGAAAAAAGAAACAGTTGTGTTGAGTCTTGACATTATCAAGGTGCTAGAATCGTCAGGATGAAGTAGGTGATCTTATAAAAGAACGTTCTCTGCGCAGCCCACGGAAATCTATGTGGACGACGAAGCGAAGCTCACGTTGCACGGTCTACAGCAGCATTACGTCAAGCTTAAGGAGAATGAAAAGAACAAGAAGCTATTTGAATTGCTCGATGTTCTTGAATTTAATCAGGTTTGTCTGCAGGGATAGGTCCAATTACTGCTACCATTTTTATCCCAAGGTGTTTGTGCGTATAAAATCATTGTAACCGGTTGTTTCTGTCTCGAATCATTCTGTAGGTTGTTATCTTTGTAAAATCTGTACAAAGGTGTATGGCTCTGGCGCAACTCCTAACGGAACAGAATTTCCCCGCTATCGGGATACACAGAGGCATGACCCAGGAAGAACGGTTATCGAGATACCAGCAATTCAAAGACTTCCAAAAAGTAAGCGTTCAATTAGATATCTAGCTTCATTTCAATACAAATTAGGGCTGGGACTACTCGAATAATTTAATATTTGAATATCTTGCAAGTATTCGAATGCTTAAGTATTCCAATACTTGGATATTCGAATACTTAAATATTCGAATTATATTCGCCAAATAATTGAGCAACTGAAGTATTCGCATATTAGAATGTCGAAAAATTGGACAAATAGTCACAGCTCTGATACAAATGCTCGCCACCCGTGCCGGAGTAATTGCTTACGAATAGCAACTCGTTATTTTCAGAGGATTCTTGTAGCTACGAATTTGTTTGGTCGCGGTATGGATATCGAGCGTGTAAATATCGTATTCAATTACGACATGCCAGAAGATTCTGACACGTACCTGCATCGAGTGGCCAGAGCTGGTCGTTTCGGTACCAAGGTGAATATATTTATAATCTTCGATAGTTTCTCCCGATGTATCTCTCGCTAACGTTCCCTTTATACTTCGCAGGGTCTTGCTATTACGTTAGTAAGTGACGAAAGTGACGCTAAAATATTAAACGACGTCCAGGAAAGATTCGACGTTAATATCACAGAATTGCCAGACGAGATAGACTTGGCATCATACAGTAAGTTTTCTACGGGAAATCGTTTCATAGATCTTTATTATTTCTACTGTTACATCCTATATTAATCGCTGTTTCGTTTTAGTTGAAGGACGATAAAGGGATTCCATTTCCAACGTACAAACATTAAAATATAATTAATTAGGTACGTATTAATTATCTGGTGAGCTTCGCTGTTTTTCTTCTTTTTTTTTTTACGTTCTTACATCTTTATTGCAGAGATATATGGAAAACGAAACGCAGCATACAATACACGTGTCATTTGTGTATCAACGTTAAGCATAAGTCATATTTTGTATCAATTTACAATTTCTTTTTTCATTCATGTGACAAACTTTAAGAACAAGTGACGGAATAGAATTATAATAGCCGAATTATTATTCTTTCAAAGATGCAATAAATAATTCACGTTAGCACTGTACGATAGTATTTAATGTTTATTCCACGATTAGTATGTAAGAATTGTGTATAATAGAATTTACGAGAATACAATTTTGTGCCCTCTATTTCGTGTAAATCAAATAAACATGTTTCTTTTTATAAACAACATTATTTATTGTATACTAAGTTTATTATTAAGAGTTATTTATCTTATTGCTACTGCACAAGATGCAGATAATGCTTGGTTACATTTTAGAATCTTTATTCGAGGAAAGTTAGTATTGCATTGTCTTTTCAATTTTGTATTTCAAAAATTCGAGTGAAGGTATTAGAAAAGAAATTAACAGACCATTACATATATTGCGCTAGAATATTAACAAGCTTCATTTAGTTCTTGCTTTATTTTGCGATTGATTTCCCCCGCCGCGACCAAGCGGTGCAGGACCTCTTCCACCACGGCCGAAAGTACCTGCGAAACAGAATACAATATTAAACGTTGTATAATTAAAAGTAAAATCATAATTAACTGTACCTCTTCCACTACCACGACCCCTTTGATTCTGTCCACGCCCTTTCATTTCTCCGCGACCCCTCGACTTCATCTGTACATCCTCCTTTACCATATCTATGACCTCGTCAGGTATTCGCAGATATTTGATCGTGCTGCCCCGGATGTAACACTCCGGCATCCTCCAAAACTTGTCGCCATCCTGGGTAATACGTTACGTGTCCACCATTCAATTATTCCACTAATCAACCCTTTTTGCGCAAAGTATTTACAAGGGAAAAAACAAACGTGGCTCGCACCGGTTTCAATGAAACTTGGTGGAGTGATACGTCTATAGAGTGATTATAATTTCAGCCGGAGATAGGCAGGCAATTATGAGAAAATTAGATGTAAAGTTTGTGAGAATCACGTAGTCCGGTATATTTGAGTATCAGAGTGGTTCGTTTAACAGCAACTTTAACGTAACGAAATGCGTTTAAAATTTAAACTCTCTACGCTTTCCGCTCTACTACTCAAGTATACCAGACTATGAGATTCTTACAAACTTTACATCTAATTTTCTCACAATTGCGAGCCATGTGTGGCGTTTTCCTTGTTTAAGTTATTGAAGACTGTTTCGGAAGACTACTAAAGAAAGAATTATATATTTTCTAAATTAGTTTCTGCATTTTTTTATTGTATTAAGGTAAACCATCCAATGAATAACCGAATTGTTAAATTTATGGACCTTTGATACTAATACTTGAATATATTTACGTATAACAACAAAACAACTGTTGAAATTGCATTTAAATTTATTTCTCTTGAACTTTTTATAAAAATAATTAGTTCTATCGTAATTTAAAAAAAAAGCTATTATAAAACGTGTATATAGAAGCCCAATAAATGACCGCATACTTTTAATAAGAATTATATTTATTAATATTTGCGTAATACACGCAACTAAAAATATGGAATATTAAAAGTAAAACACTCCATTTATAAACATATATTTTTAAATTTATAATTCACATTTCTTTGGCTAATTCATTGATACGCGGTCAATTACTGGTTGGTTTACCCTATAACCCTGAATAAATATTAAAAACGAATTTTATGGAACTATATAGAATAAATATTATATCTTCAACACGTCGAACACGATCTCACAGACCAACACGAGTCATTATACAATGAAAAATTACACGAGCTCAGGAAAGTTAAGAAAATTCAGATTTTATCCAAACTATATTTTTCCATTACTACCCTTAGCTCGCTTTTAGTAAACTACCCCTTCATTTTCCCCCCAAAAAATGGGCCCTCGAAACATTTGCAACCTGGGCATTCTTTCTTAAATCCGCTAGTGGTAACTAAGCATATTGGTTACATCTATATCGAAGCTCCATGCCACCAAAAGGGTTGAGGCAACGCTTTAGCAATTTTGAAAAGTTCACTACTGTACCCTGGACGTGCATATAACCTCTCTGAGATTTACGTTCATCCAACTATCACAGCTAACCAAATGTCCGTTGTAGGTTTCTCCATTTTTCAGCTCGACGAGCTATGGAAAAGTAACATTCGATTATTTAAATGCGCAGGAGAACCGAAATGTACTTTTTCTTTTACAAACGAATGGAAAACGTACCATAGGATGGTTCTGCGCTGTTCTTAACAACGACAGGGGTAACTAAAACATAAAATTAATTACACGAGTAAATTTCATACCATCGTAACGCATCTTTCTCGTCCAATAATTCTTAAATATACCATTTTTTATCTGTCCAACGTGTATCCAAATACCGCACGATGCACATCAAAACAAATACTTTGGAGCAGTTTTTGTACTCAGTGTGGCCAACTAAAGTGAATCGACGTCATTCTACCCAACTACGAATTTTGTGATATCTAATATAACGAAACTGAAGAAGTAAATAAGATTGAAATAAATTGTCCTATTCGAATGTAATTGCGATAATTAATTTTACATATGTATATAAATATAATATAAAGATACCTTTGCGTTAAATGCAACCAATGTTGTTTTTTCTGCGTCAACACCTTGTACCTTACGAAATATTTTTAACTCGAACAATTCTCTTCTGAACTACAGAGAGTTGTTTATTGTCAAAATGTTGATTTTCCGGAACTGCGTCGCGAGAAATCAGTTTCTCAAATTGTTTTTGACAAATAGTTTATGCAAGCAAAAAGTAAGTCTAATGTAAGAAGTTTCGTTTCATCATCTTATTTCGAATAGTTTGGCGACCGAAGCACGTTTTCGTATTGTATTACAAATATGACTTTGTTCTAGCAAATGATAAAACACTGTTCGATACTAATAGCCCACACGCATGATCTGGCGATCGAGAAGCAAGTTCTGGCAAGGCCAGATACACGACCAGTTAATAAATACGTTTCGAGGACTCACACATGCGGCGAACTAAATATTCGAAATGTAGGAGATAATGTTCGACTCTACGGCTGGTTGGAGTTCCGGAGACTGAACTTTATGACGTTGAGGGATTCTTATGGTACTACGCAACTTATCGTACCTGCCCATGTGAGTTAATACAGATTTGTTTAAAAGAAAGGCGAGACTTTAAAACAACAGACTTATTCTTCTTTATTTTAGAGGAATGACTTGCAAGAGATTGCTAAGAATTTGAGCTACGAAAGCGTAATAAGCATAGTGGGCACTGTATGCGAGAGACCGAGGGGCCAGAAGAATACGGGCATGGGCACCGGAGATATCGAAGTGCGAATAGAATCATTGGAAGTTCTGAACGCAGCGAGATCGAATCTTCCGCTCTTCATCAGAGACTTTAATAAAGCGAAGGAAAGTACACAGATGAAACACAGGTACCTATCTCTGAGGTATCCCGAGTTGCAGAGGAACTTGAGATTGCGCTCTCGAGTTATAGCGAGAATGAGGGAATATTTAATCAAAGAATGTGATTTCGTTGACGTAGAAACTCCGACGCTGTTTAAAAATACACCTGGTGTATGTATTTTGTTACGACATGCATGTTATGGAGTCTTTCGGGTTGTACTATATCTTTGTATATACAGGGTGCCCAAGAATTTGTAGTCCCAACAAGGCATCCGGGGCAATTTTATTCCCTGGTGCAAAGCCCGCAGCAGTTCAAACAGATGTTGATGGTGGGCGGTTTCGACAGATATTTTCAAGTCGCCAGGTGCTACAGGGACGAGACTGCTAGGCACGACAGGCAACCTGAATTTACACAGGTCTGCATTTACTTACAGATTATGTGTAATACGCAAAGGCGGCACTTCATAAACGTACTCTTTCATAGCTAGATATAGAAATGTCGTTTATCGACTGTGATGGGGTAATGGAGTTGATTGAAAATTTGTTAGTGTATTCTTGGCCTGAGGAATCAGAAGCGATAACTAGTCCCTTCAAACGCGTTACGTATAACGATGCAATGGATTTATATGGCACCGACCAACCGGACTTAAGGATACCACAACGAGTAGGAATTCGATATATCTTTAGTACATATTTGTTAAATAAATACGGTTGGAAATAATATCTGTATTTCAGCTTCGCAGACTTACAGGAATAACGAACTATTCAGTATTAGAAGAGAATTTAAAACTGAAATGCGACGAGAAATTCGAGATATACGGTCTAGTATTTCCCAATAAGCATGTACGTTCGTTTGTAATTAATCTGTTTAGTTTCAGTATTTATACATTTATAATACGTTTGTAGAATTTCCTTACGAAGTCCGCGAAAGAAAGTATTTCTACGCTGCAGCGTGATTATTTCCCGTCCGTAAAGTTGATTCAGTTGAAGGTACCCAGCAAATCGTCAAACACGGAAGGGAATAAGATTTATTCGAACATCGTGAAAGGAAGTGTGGAACAGGAATTGAATTTAGAAGAAGGCGACGTTCTGTTCTTGGCTTGCGGAGAGAAACTTCCCACAGTAAATATCAATTTGTAAGCTATAAAATGTTTTCAAATTTACTAACGATATTCTTGATATTATAGCAATCACTATTGGGAAGAGTGCGCGTTGAATTCACAAATCTGTTGGAGGGTAAAGGGCAAAAGATTCGCACTAGTGGCAACGAACTGTTATGGATCACAGATTTTCCATTATTTTCGTTGAACGATGCTGAAAATAAATTGGAAACCATGCACCATCCGTTCACGCAACCCCATCCGGATGATCTACCACAGCTTCTCGAAAATCCGACAAAGGTGCTCTTTTAGATAATGTACCTTCTATTTCTACGATTCAAATATTCGTTCCTTCACAGGTGAGGGGATTGCATTACGATCTGGTTATGAATGGATCGGAAATTGGAGGAGGATCGATACGAGTTCACGAAGCAAAGTTGCAGAAGCAAATATTGGAAATGTTAAGCATAGATAAATCATACTTATCCCACATGCTTGATGCTTTAGAATGTGGTGCCCCACCTCACGGTGGAATCGCTTTAGGTAATTCACTTTTCTTCGAACGAGTAATTAAGGGGGAAGCCTGATGTAACTAGCTGAAAATCGAGGCATTTCTCGGGAATTTTTCTTAAAGAAAGTATTTACAAAGAACGGCAAATAACAGAGTTATACGGGCTTATGCCCAGTGTATGCAAAAAACAAAAATGATTTCTTCGATCCGCTACACCAGGCTCCTCCCTTAATGAACTCAGACGAGCAACGTTATAAAAATCGCGTTATCCTCCAGGGCTGGATCGGTTGATATGCCTACTGTGTAAAGGGGAGAGTATAAAGAGCGTAATAGCGTTCCCGAAAACTATGGAAGGTCGAGACTTGATGTCAGGAGCACCGGTCTCAATCTCTGACGAAGAAAAGGCGCTATATCACATACAGACAACAGAGGAATGAAACAATTACACAGCTGCCTTTATACTTTAGTATATAATATGAAAATAATTTAAAAACAACAGCATTTAATATACGTTTGTACATACTGTTGATATTTTTCGAGAGAAAAGAAATGATCGTATTTCAAAGAAACTCCTGAAAACACAAAGGAAGATCCCGAACCCGAAGATTCAAAAAATTCTGAAACTTTATGAATATGTAGGGGATTTCCTTCCGATTACAACGCAATTTTTGTTTGCTGCCCAAATTCACTAAGGGGGTGTAATTCACCCCTGAAAATCCGGCGAGGGTCCGAGATGCATTCGAAGTGTAAAATATAATGACTGATATTATTTGGATTTATTTCAAGAATCTGTTTAACGATTTACAATATCCATGTATACTGTGCTCGCGTAACTACGGACAATTATAAATGAAACGCGCGGCAAGCGGGTCATGAATGCAATCTATAGTATCCATTTATATTGCACCGACTGCGATGCGCACGGATAGTCGCAGCTGGGTAAAAAGTAATTTTTGAGGCAATAACGACAAGCGTGGCTGATGTAACTTACAAAAGTATAAAAATAAACTGTTAGTCATTACCGAGTTGAACAAAATTTATGGTCACCGCCGTGTACCGCGGACGGTAAACGGTGTCCTGTGAAAAATGGAATAATTGTACGTTGTGAAATCATACTGTTACGGCACGCGACGATTGAACAGTTCTTTAATCACTATAATCTGAACAGCATCGAACGCTTCCTCGATCGGGGTCACGTACATTTACATCGCGACAGCTTGCCTTTCTACTCGACAGAGACAAGGACAGCGTAGGGGGTGGACATTCGGTGACCTTGAGCCGGCCATTTGATTTGATTCCGACTATAGATACTCCAGCGATTTACTTCACAAACGTATATAATTACAGTACATTTACACACGCGTTACGTAGCTCTGATGAATTGAAAATCGCTGCACGGCGTCGTATCGTTACCGAATCTTGCAAAGTAACGTGCAAGCAACTAGCAATTAAACGATAGATATGAAATATTTGAGAAACCAGTCTTGGGCGAAAGGATAACTACTCCGATCGCTGTTAGAAGCGAGCGCAGAGATAAAGATTGATAAGACAAAATTTTGATGTACAAAAGAGGTGTTTTATTGGAACTTTTTGTTTCTTTGTTCTCTCAGCGAAGTGTCGTAGGTTCTGTTAAAGTGACCTCAATGGAAAAGTGAAGAAATTTACCCGATTAGCTTGTCAAGCCGTGACATTATTAGCAAGGGAAATTGAACGAGTCTTGTAACCGTGTTCCCCGTGAACGCGCTGATATGTTGTTACGCTTATTCGTCAGCGGAAGAAAACTTTAATTTCTCGGCGTCTGCAATATTCGCCCGACTCGGCGGTTTTCTAACATAAGACGAGCCGCATCCGCGAGACATTTTCTCTTTAACGAAGTTCCTGCGACGATTCCGCGTAATAACGCGAGAAGTCTTTCCATACCTGTACACATAATACAATCTACTAAATTGTATCACTACTCACTTTTACGTCTACTTAAACTATAAATAAAAATATACGGCTTACGAGGGAAAACGAATTCGAAGTACACATCTGTAGAATCCTACACAATTCAAGTTGCATTTGAAATGTTTGAATGATCTTCGATGTTCGGTACTTGAAAGAATAATAAAAGAAAAGAAGAAGAGCAAATGGAAGTTCTGAGGCTTGATTCTGTGCGTACTCTAGGTTACACTTGGAAGATGCCTGGTGTTTTTCAACTGACAACTTATTTCGTTACGTATGTTCCTGTTTCTCTAAGGACATCTACAATTCAACGTTGAGATATTCTACTTTCCGCAGGAATATTTGAAATCCGATTAAAAACTTAGTACCAAACGTGACCACGCTCCGTTCACAGTGACGCTCGTCGCCGACTCGTACGAGAAACTTAACGTAGGAACTTAGAGGCGTCGCGAGATCGTATATCCATATCCCCGAAAAGCTAGACGCGCTGCAAGGTGACGTGTTTCTTCTAAATACAAGACAAAACCAGACGAACCGTTTCGGTGACTCATCACATTTAATATTTCCCCCATTCCTCCCCGTTCGCAGCGCAGCTTAATAGAACGCTCCCTTAATTGCTAAGACTGTTTCGATCGACACGGCGTACACGCCTATCTTAAACTCGATTTCTAAATCCCTATGTTAAGTGGCCGCATGAATCGACGATTACGACAGGGGCGTAAGCGGATCTCGCGTGGCTGTCACAGGCATTCTTCTCCCGATTCTGCTCCTAGTTTCTCGCCAAACTCACGAAACACCAACTCGCGCGTCTTTATAAACAATAACTTAATAAAAAATCATTTCTGCGATTCACGCAACGTACCAATATCTTTCATTATCAGCGGAATAATACCACATGCACGGGTCAATGAAAATTAAAATTTGTAAAAAAGTTTCGTATTTTCTCATTATTTTTTTCTTAAATATATACAAAACGACGAGGATGTCGAGCGACTTTCATAAAAAGGAAACCGCTAATATTTACGCCCCTGGCATTAAACGTGAGTGCAGGATTCGGGTGGTTCTTTCACCACCTGAAGATCCGATTGATCTATTTCTACTAGGGCTGGGACTATTTGTCGAATTTATCGGTGTTTGAATATTCGAATGCTATTCGAATTTTGAAGTATTCGACTACTGATGTATTCGAATACTCAAATATTCGAATATTAAATTATTCGAATAGTCCCAGTCCTAATTTCTACACGATCGTCGACAAGTACCACCAGTAACTTGTCAGTATATATATATGTACGCGTGTATACATGTATATATATATACACACACAAGTCCTCGTTACCTTTTTCTTTTTTTGAGAACACAGTGTTTCGCACGTTACAGAAATTTGTCGCATTTAAGGATACTCGGTTGGACATTCGCTGGATTATAAGTTGGCAGTATGACATATAGAGTGTTCTTTAATCTATACACGTGGATCGATTGTGGTACTTTTCATGGCGATTTAGATCTCTTAGAGTCTGCTTCTCTCTCGGCCGCTCGTTAAAATCTCCCTACTCCGTTTTTTTTTTCGCAACTTGGTTTTCCGCGGTTTTATTCCTAGCCTACGCCTTCTGTCAGTCGCAAGGGACACGTCTATTTTAAATAACATCGTAATTCCGTCGCTCGACGTATAGATATCGCGATACAATTGCGCACGCTGCTCCGCCATTTAGAAAAATACTATTTTACAAAGACGAGGCGGCGAACTCTCGCGCATCCGTCACGCGATGCAACGCGCTCGAGCCCGCGCGGTACTCGGGAACAGATACACAAGCGAACACGTTTACATACAGAGAGACCGCGCACATTTCGTATGCACGCGCACATGCACGCCGTGGATCATACATCATCGTAGAATCAATAGACAGTACAGAAATATGCAACACAATCGCACCACACACGACATTCATACGCGCTCTTTCGTATAGAATATTAAAACCGTCTACTCTTGCATAAAGTATGTTATAAGGAAAACCGTCTAGAATTTTCTAGAGGACATTGTGTGTGTTTGTGTCTGTGTGTATGCAAGTGTGTGTATGTGTGTGTGTGTGTGTGTCAATATAATGATATATACACGTATGTATGGATGAATGCAGGTCTGCATAATCGAACAGACAGAGTGTATACAAAAGAAGTCGTAAACACGAATGCGAGCGTTACACGGAATTGTGTAACACCTATTTTTTTTTTCGACGTGCGATCTTGCAAGCCCCAGCTGATACTGAGCAAACAGTGTACGATAAATTGACGGCACGGCGAAACGAGCGTTACTTAGCTGGAGTAATTACGCTCGCGTGAAAATCATAGGATTGTCGAATTCTTCTCTTTCGTCCTTTTTTCCTTCCCAATAAAACTGCTCGCAAACATTGTCTGTCCATTCGAATGCGCCTGTTCCCTTAATTAGAGATGAGATGCCATGTCACGATGACATAAAAACATTTAAAATTTACTGAACTACCGTGAGATGATTAGACTTAACTGGACTCCCCTACCGTCGTCGAATGTTTCTCACCCGGCCCGCCGGTTCCACGCATGCAGATTAAAAACGATACCGTATCTAGAATAATACATATATAATAACGTAAGTGCCATCATTGGCAGTATACTTTCTGAATTATTATACCTTTATCGCATGGAAGTCGTAGAAATACGTGATACCTTACTGTCGTCAACAAACTCTTGCCTATTTTAGACGTCCACCGCATCGCACATCGCGCGCGATAAGCCATCGGCTGTTGCTCTAACGACGCTAGAAATTCCGCGCGTCGCCACGAATTCTCGAGCGGGTACTCCGTTTCACAATGAAGTTCGAAATGTATAATCCCTGATTTCGGACGGCCACTGGCGGGATTCTTTTTAATCGAACGGGACCAATCGGTTGTTTAGCAGGCATTAAAAGTGCGACGCGACCATTATTTCTCTATCCGCGACATCAGCGATTACAAATTTTCTGCCTTTTCGGATACCATTGCAATTGGACCTGGTTGCGCGTTTACATAGCATACGATAAGAATTTTTGCCTTTCCGCTTCCCGAGCGTCAATGCGAATGCCGCACTTTCATCCCTCGTTTCTTTTTTTTTCCCTCTTCTCGTCTCTTGCTTAGAATTCGTCTCAAGCGAGCGAGCATATTAATTGCGTGACTTTGCCATTGATTGGTCTTTATTTTTTTGTTCGTTTCTTTTTTTTTTTTTGACGTTGCAAACGAGAATGTACGTAGCTCGATCTGTCCTTCGTAGACTCTAGTAGCAAAACGCGCCCGTAAAATCAGCGATCTGCTCGGAAGAGAATTAAATATACAAGTCAAAGAGTTTCCGCAGCGTACAGTAGATAATTTCGTATCGTTATACTACACACAGGTACACAAGAAGGAATTATGTACACAAGATGATACATCCAAATACTAGCCATATTTGTAGTATTACTTTGAGAAAGAAGAGAAGCGATCGTGTCCCACGGTTCTTAAATATCGACAAGGTATCATGATGGTCACGTTCATCGCACCATAGAGTACATGACGACGAAGACGGCGGTAATACATAAAACAGCGCGTGACGTACACGAGGCGAGTCGACGAGCCAAGCGGGCCGACTTCCTGGATATTACGGCGACTCCTCTGCTCCTTGGGTTCGTTCCAACGCCGGCGCCTCATACGTCGGCTACTCTATTTTGTACCTAATGTAAATGCAATTTCTGCTCGTTCGAGATACCCAAGAACTATCCACTGTCGTTTCTTCCTCGAACCGATCCCATTTTCAGTTCCCCCTTCGCACAGAATTAGGTGGCTTCTTGCGAGCGTTGCCCAGCATTTAGCGCATTAATTTTATGCGCTCTCGTCGACGGTGGGCAGCCAGAACGCCATGTTGGTGCAGGCTGACGTCAGCATCATGTACTTGGGATTAAATTGGATACACTGGACCGGCGCCGGATGGTCCCCGTTGAGGACGCAGATCTTGTAGCCAGTCTCCGCGTTCCATACATGCACCCTGCCGTCCGTGGAGCCACTGAACACAAACTGCGAGTCCGGGCTGAAACTGGCCTCGATCGCTATCCCTTTATTGTTCAAGTAACCGGTAAACGTTTGCAACGGCGTCCCATGAAATGCGTCTATCAAGCGAATCGTGCTGCCGTTCGTCGAGATCAGGATCGTCTTGCCGTCTCTACTGAACTTAAGCCCTGTCCAGTCGCACTCCTTCTCCTGCGACAACTTGAACGTGACGAACGGCCCCTTGTCGAAGCTGCGCAAGTCGTACAGTTTTATGAACTCCGAATTGACGCCTGCGGCGAAGATCAGACCCTCGGGATCGTAAGCGGCTACCGGACGTCCCGAGACGTTCATGACGCCGTGGCAATTCGGCGAGCGGAGGTCCCATAGTCTGAGGGACTTGTCTAAAGAGCCGGAAAGGAATGTGTCCTCTATGGGGCTGATGCACAGCGAGACGACCTTCTTGGTGTGGCCAGGGAAGTATCTTATGTACTTGTTGTCGTGCAGGCTCAAGTAACGGATCGTGTCGTCGATCTTGGTGCTGCTGTGTATCGCGGTGTTTTTGGCGTGGGTGAAGTGGATCAAATCAACGCCGTACTTTTTGGAATTTACCGTACGCACCTGTGTGCCCTTCTCGCAGTCGTATATTACTATCTGGTCGTCCTCCGAGCAGGAGATCAGTGTGTCCCCGTTCGGCGAGAAATCGATGCTGTTTATTCGATCGGAATTCTCGCGGAATACCTTGGCCACTTTGAAGCTCCTCACCACGTGGTCAACGAGCTTCATGGTGATGGACGGCGCGACCTCCCTTTCGTGCCGTCCTCTTAACCTCCCCGCTTCCGCAATTTCTTTCTCTTTCCCTTTGATACGGCCTAGGCGCCGAGGCGCGAACCTCCCCGCTGGAGGGGTCAGGGGTTCGCCCTATGCACCACTGTTATTCACCTCGCCGCAGAGAAAAAACCCGCGGGGGAGTTCAAGAGGTCAGATTATCCGAGGAACGAAGCTCGGGCCACAACCCGGTTACCCTTGAGACTCTCCTTCTTCCGTTCCTCGCTATCGGGTCCCCCGTTTCAATCGAGTCGCTTTACTTTAATCTGACAAAGGGCTCCAGCGATGCCTTCTCTCTTTCCTATGAACAGACGCCGTCGGCAGACTACCGCACACCGCACGCACAAATTCTGCCAACTGTTTAGAGAAATGGATGACGAATTGCCGTGAACATATTCTCAAGATACTGTAGATTCCGTACCGTGGCCAGAGCTATCGATCTGCGATGACGTCGACGCGACGCCTTCGCAAGGTAACCGTTTTATCGACGGAGCTGGCTGGAATTTCAAATGATGCTATTCGAAATTTAAAATTCACGAATGCGATGAATGAAATTTGGAAGTAGAGGGCATGGGTGTCCATAAGAAGAGGGAGTGGGGGTAAAAGGGGCAGTTGCCCCCTATCCTGATCTTTATTAAGTTTATGCTAAAAAGGGAATATTTTTAAATTACGATTATTAAATTTTTAGTTAAATTGGCACTATAAAATGGGTTAAAAAAAGCAAGAGGGGTATATTTTTCTTTACCATCGTCCCAAAGTTGCCCCCCCCCCCCTCTGGAAAAAATTGTGCGGACGCCCCTGGTAGAGGGAATTATTTTCTAAGTAGTTGAAGAAAGTACTTTGATCAGCTCTGTTTATGAACAGACATTTTCTTAATGCGAATATGGAGCTTTATTTCAAAAGTAATCACTTATGGAACTCTACCCAGATTTCCAAGTAAAGCATCGCCCACAGAGCCGCCTTTAGCACCGGTCAGATCGTCAGACGGGGCACTTGCCCCGGGTCCCGCGCTTAGGCACTTCATTTTGTAAGAATTAAATGAATTAAGTATAATTGTCAGGTATCAATTTTTCTACAAGCATAAGGGACGCACGAAGTAGAGACGTAAGTTTATCTATTTTCAATTAAATTTTTGCCTCAGGCCCCGCAAACTCTGAGGGCGACTCTGGTCGCGCATTTTGACGAAACGAAGCGCGGCGATACGAAGAGAAAACTTTATAAACAATTGATTCTCATAGAGCAGCGACAATTAATTATTATTAATTTCTTCGATTCCCTTCGTCTCGCCAAAATGCGCGACGGTCTTAATACGTTTTTAAGGTTGTCGTTAAGGTGGTTTCAATTGCGATCTAAGTATTCAGATTTTATTTCAATGAAATGCTATAATAATGAGTGAACAACTTACTGGATTAATCACAATTGCAAGAAAACTTGAAAAGATATCTGAACTTAACTTTAGTATTGGCATTCTTGCTTTACTATGAATTTTCAAATATTTGCTAGATGGAACTTGGTTTCAACGATTTGCAATTTAAAATATAAAGCTGGGAAGATCTTAGAAAAGTAATGGTACAAGAGGTATAAACGAACATTTTACCATTTATTATGCAAACACTTGCTCCGTTTTGTGAATTAAAATTTCATACAATATTCCAATACTTAAGGAACGATTAGACACATCGATAGGTATTAAATCTTAGTGTGCAATCCCGTTATACAAATTATAAATATACAAAATTCACGTTATCACAAGATAATGTTTTCAGTAGAAACCTTGTTCTTCAACCTCAGAATAGCAATACTTTCCTCTATCTTCTTTACGCTTCGCTATAATGTTTCATAAAGAAGAGCCTTTCTGTTGTTGCGAAATTATAATTAATAGCACATATAAATTTAGGGCTCTGTTTAGCTATCACTTTGACATTGTCAAAGGCATCATTGTGGACTATTAGTGAAACGATTGTTAGTATCTTCAAATACATAAGGCTTATGTTCTTTTAATGGATCACTGTGAGCGTTTTATATTATTTGATTATATCAAACACACGCGCAACAGCGAATGCAACTTCTATTACCAGTCATTTTCTTTAATCAACATTTCTTTATGTATGTTCTTGTATTAAGAAAAAGACTTAGAATCAATTCTTTAGAAAAAGAATGCTTTAGAGTCCCATTGTACATTGATCCATTGTAAACATATTTTCTGAATTCTCAAAAACGTATATTGTATTGTTTTCATTCTATACACATTTGTAGCAGAGTTGGGAAAATGTTGTTTCGAATAACGAATAAAACTTAGATTTCTATTTCACTTTTATTTAAAACAATCGTATGGGAATTCATTTAAGCGCAGACTATTTTCTTAGTAGCATTCTAATTAAATATTTTCTAAAAGTACATAGACTAGAAAAAATAACAACTGTACAGACAATTGTTTGTTCCGTGAGACCAAAAGTTATTCATAACTAAGTAATAGTAAAATTCGAATAATAATATCCACTTCGCTCATAAGTTTCATTAATTTATTCGAATGATGCCCAACTCTGATTCATAATATTAGAACATATGTATTTATGTACACACGCACAGACACACATAATTTATCACGGAGCAGCTAATACCCTTTGAATTCATAAACATTGAAAATTAGAAGCAACGCTTTGCTTCCTCTAATTTTCCTATTTTTCTACGTCAATTGTTAAATGAATAAAATCTGTTGTATTTTATATGACGCATCTTTTAATGTGCAAACTTGAAATGCAATATTTGCTACATCGAATTAAGCCGAACAGCGTGTATAACATTTTCCTTGAAATTATTATACGTTGCTTCCTTGTCTTGGAAAATCCTTGTTAAAAATTTCACAAAACCGAATGAGAATTTCTGCTTAATAATAATACAAATGTGAATACATTAAAAGTGTTTCTTTATAATCATATGAAAATAGGTGTGCCTTCTTTGCGATTAGCGCTATGTATAAATATCCCTTGATTTATCAAATTCAATGTATTTACAGCCATCATTTTGTTTTCCATTTGAACTATGCGGTTTAGACTTCTCCTTTATAAATTCAAGCTTAAAAACATATACGTATTTACATCTAAATATGTTGCTGGAGAGTCAAATAGATTAATACAATTTCCTAAGATTAATTTGAATTCGTAGCAGTAAACTCTTTTTGCTCTTTTCCTTCAGAAATTCTTTAGTATACATTGTTTCTAATCTGGAGACTAACATTTGAAGTAGGGCTGGGACTATTTGTCAAATTTTTCGGTATTCGAATATTCGAATACTTCAGTTGCTCAATTATTTGGCGAATATAATTCGAATATCCAAGTATTCGAATACATTAGTATTAAATAGTATTAAATTACGTTAGTATTCGAATAATAACATTCGAATACCCAAATATTCGAAGTTTATTCGTAGCATTCGAATACTTGTAAAATATTCGAATATTAAATTATTCGAATAGTCCCAGCCCTAATTTGAAGTAGATACAGCCTAAAAATATTAAAGCTTTTATTAAAAAATTTCGTTCGCATTCACTTTATAAGGCTGGTGTTAATATTGACTGCCATTAGGATTATATATATGTACAGAAATTAATCAAATACAATAATTTATAAATTAACATCGATAATCTTTTTGCGTTACCAATGAATACGTGTAAATAAGATATCTAGACACCTAATTCGTAAAACATTAGTGTAATAAATACTTTCGCGTAATTGGGCTTATGGAATGTAAACGACACACTTTTATTTCAATCAAGATATACCGTGCTGCAATATTAACTGAATCGATTAATGTTAGGTAATTATCGTACACCTATGCTTCCAAACTTAGTTCATTACGTTTAAATAGTCTTTTCTTTTCGTTGTAATGAATATCGAGAGCTCCCGCTTCGAATTGCCGTTCTGTAACACATATGGCGGGTGATTTAAAGCACTCTGTGTGAAGTAAGAATCGTTTCAATTCCTTGCTTTCTTTCGGTTCCTATTAAGGCGAGATGTACAGTTCTATTACCGTACCGTCGTTCTGTCCTCCAAAGAGTACATTGCAAAAAGGAATCCGAGTTTGCAATAACCGTAATGACATTAATATATATTGCGTAGAAAACTAAATTAGCTAAAAATATAGCTTTGTGTTTCACTTTGCTTCGTGTAGTTGTTAGTTAACTATTAAATAGATCTTTATAAAGAGAAAGCTTCAGTTCTGGCACGCATCGCTATATGAAAAATTTGTTTAAAAATTCATACCCCCTTCTTTTTTATAACAATAACAACAACAACAACAGTTACGATACTTATAATAATTGCGATGCCTTAGAATTATTCTTTTCGTTTGTTTCTTTAAGACATTACTGCTGATCTGCTTTGCGAGGAACATATTATCGTGGTAAAGCTCTGCATAAAGTATACTGAAAGCTACAAGGCGTTCAAAATACCAAGCGATAAAAAAATATAATAGACATAAGAATCAAAGCCGCCGGCATGAACTTTGACGATCGTCGTTTTGTAAATGTTCGGTGATCCTTCGATTCTTATTCGCGCATCAGTATACTTTACCCAAATCGAACCAACTGTTTAAAAGCCTGCTGCGTCCGACCAATAGGCCCCTGTTTTTTGGTCCCTGAACCTAAAACTTGTACTTACATTTAGCACCTTACAATCTTTGCGTCGGATCATTTGTCGCGAGCTAAGAAATGCGATTGGTAAAAATATACCACAAATTTGTAAATAACGCTAACTCCGCTTTCTCATATTATCTTGTATAATAACAGCTTTGTACGTATTAAAGTATCGTGTTATACAAATCTTAGCTCACATTACAACAATATGATCCAACTTTCTGAACGAAATTAGGATCGAATACCATATTGCCAATTTTGTAGACTACACATTCAATATTGCGAATGAATTATATATAACAAGTATGAATTAGTGTGTTTATAAAGTTGTCGAAGAATATTAGTCGAAGTTTTTTTGCTTGTAAAATAAGAAAGAGAATTCTTGACTTTGGTATGTGCGTGTATAAACAGGTAACAGTTGAATTGACAATATTTGCTTCCGATTGGATATTCTTATCGCGAATCAATATAGCTTTTATTTAATTTCAATGAGTCAAGAACTTCTTCGAAGGTTCAGGGAAATTGATGACTGTACTTAACGAGTTACAGCAGATTAGGCTAGTGTAGATTAATTTAAATTAGAAAACGTTTCCAAAATTACATTCTTTAAATTCATGTGCGAATAAATGTAAGCAAAAAATATAAATTAATTCGTATATATATATATATATATATATATATATATATATCATATATATGTGCAAATGTATATCTCTATGTATAGTATATTCACACGTGTGCACGCGCGCATGTATACCTGTATACATGCGCGTGTAGATGCATCTTATCTTTAACATTCAATTTAATTTCATAGCCACTGGACACTGCGTTTATAAAATCATACAGAATACGCGACACTTCTCTCCACGATCTGTTGCAGCACTTTGATTTTGGTTTCATAATACTTTACGAATTTTTTATACAAAATGTTAAATTAATACTCTCCGCTTAAGTTTCTTCTACTTACGTAATGATTGTGCAGTGCGTAAACGTGTGATTGCTTAATCCGTCAGGCCAATCGTTAATTCATCGTTACACAAATCATGATTTCATACTTACATTTCTCTTACGTAGTATATATACATAACTATGTTATTGCATATACGTATTATAAATGTGTAAACTTCAAAAGCATGTTCCGAGTAATACTAAATGTCTTTAATCACGCTATCTATTTTGTAGGAAAGGCCTCGTAGTGCTAAGTATAAGAAAGAAAGAGTTTACATTTCTGGATTCGATCATCCACGTAGCATGTCCTATCTGAAATTGTTTCCTATGCTCCTTTCCCATGCGGCTGTTAGCGCATAGAGAATTTCGTCACTCGTTGAATTTTTCCCCCGCCCATGAAAAATGCATAAAACAATAGAATAAATTAATTCTCAAGACCGCTTCTGTGCCCACTTCATGTCGTCTGCTCTCGGCTTGTAGCCAGTGGTTTTCTCTATTATGGTTTCGAGAATGTACCAGAAGTTCAGTTTCTCTAGTGGCCAATTCAGCCAGCCCGTAGTTATACAGAAGTAAGTTTCGTGAGGTGCAACGTGGTGCACACGATGGTGTTTCCTGGGTAATATTATTCTGTGCTCCTGTAACCAGACGACCCAGGCCGGTAGCCCGAAATATGTGTGCGACCATTTATGAATCTGAAAAAGAGTCTTACGTTAGATAACAGAACTATAAGCCCTTCTATTTTATTGAACACAGAGAATCACATTTACCTGATTAGTCATTGCTACAAAAATTGCAAGCAGAAACCAATAACAAGTCCAAACGAACTTCTGTTGGATCTCTGATTCTGGGAGAGTTAGAAAATCCCACGTTAATTTACAAAGGAATGGTATCGTCACCATGAAATTATCACCGTTAGTTTCTATGAAGTCGTGCCTGGTTATACTCGTCGGATCAATATGGTGCTCTCGAAATGGTCTCAAAAAGTTCTGTAAACACACGTTTCTATATTCTCGCGCGAACGAGGTAAAAAGACAAGGAAATACGTGATTACGCGAGTGCAACAGTTGTTTTTTTTTTTAAACGTACCTTCCCAAGGATTGGAAGTTCCACAGAGCCCCATGTATCTGCGGCCCAATGAACTAATCCAGATCCGAAATCTGCGGTAACGATGCCGCAGAACGCTGCCATCGCTATCGAGCTTAAATTTTCTAATCGTATCCTGATGAGGATAAACAGTGTATTAGCCACCACGAGTGTAATACAGATACCAACACAAATGCATTCTTGTGTTCTTTTTCCTGGAACAAGTAATGGTTTCAATTCCCCGCGAAATATGCAACTTAATTGTAAAATGTATTAAATAGTTTATTATAGAAATTTCATTTACAGAAACCACCAAAAATTACACCTTAACATCGAATATCTGCTTTTAAATATTGCCTAGTTGATTCAATTTCTTGTCTATTAGGGTGGAACGAAATATAGGCACAAAATATTTTTGTATTATTCATGACTTCTAATAGTGAATAAAAGTTGCCTTTTATAATGGTATTTAAGCTGCCAAAGTTTGAACGTGATCAACAAATTTTTTGAGGTGCCACAAGCCTTTCAAAAATTAATATTTCAGTAAATATTACTACATATTTCAGTAAATTTTTTGAGGTGCCGCAAGCCTTTCGAAAATTAATATTTCAGTAAATATTAATATTTGAAGGGCTTGCGGCACCTAAAAAAAATTGTTGATCCCGTTCAAACTTTGGCAGCTTAAATACCATTATAAAAGGCAAGTTTTGCCCACTATTAGAAGTCATGAATAGTAAAAAAATATTTTGCCCTTATATTTCGTTCCACCCTATTGTCTATATATATATATGGGTTAAATAAAGAGTAGCCAACTGTTAAGCCAAAGAAGATAGGTTCTTCCCAAGTTATTACACTTGTACCGACATAAACCATTTTTAAAAAATCTGGTTATATCGTTCTTACGAATTGAATTACATTCACGGTATTTATTTCTAATTTAACATCATCCTAATTATTTAATTACGATATCCTACGAATAAAAATCTCATATTTCAGGCAACACTGCACACAGTGGTGGATTTAAAGGGCTGCTGATGTGCAATTGCCGCCGGGATATATACTGAATTCCAGTTAAGAGTATACTCGTTCCGCGCAACGATGACTTTGACGAGGCTTGGTACGAAAGCGGCAGAGAAATTGCTACCAGTAAATGGTATGGTTTTTATAAAAGTTCTCGCTTTTAGTAAACTCCCTCTACATTTTCCCTAAAAATTTGGGCCCCTTGGAACGTTTGCCGCCTGGGCCTTTTTCTTTAAATCCGCCACTGGCTGCACGTATCATCGTTCTAAGCATGTATCCAAGAACATTGTAATAATGTCTTTATAAGTGCCGCGCTATATAGATACAATGATACGTATTGTTAGCCGCGCTCTTTATTTCTGTTCACAAGCGAGGATTCCAAGGTGCGAGCAATGTATAGCAAAATGTCTTGGCAAGTATTAAAATCAGAAAACGTGCAATGCGCGCGCGTACTGTGCGATATATTTCTCTGATATTTCGGATCAAATTATTAAGCGTTCCGAAATATTGAAATTTAAATACAAACTACACAACATTCGAAAAATCAATGAAAAAAATGGATATACAATTACCAGTGCTGTAGAGATTTGCGAGTTCCTGGGCGCCTTTGTGATTGGGACCCCACCTCGGCACTGTTCTGTCCTCTTGCGAAGTCGGCACCACCGAGTTGGCATTGGGATCGTCCTCGAGCATCGAATTCTCGTAGATCTGCCGTTCGGTTTTCACCGGCGCCAAGAAATTCGTTGCCATCGAGCACGCGGCCGCCGAAGCCGCTTGGCCCAGGTTCGCTACCTTTATTTCATCCATAATTATTACTTTGTTATTATATACCGAATAATCGCGGATACGCGCCACTTTCCCGTTCCTCCTCTTTCTGTTCTTTTTAAGAATCGATCCTGCCCCGTTGACGGTTGCCCTTCGACATCGCGGGATCCCTTTTCCTGTCTCGAAAAGGCAGCGCTGTATTCCTCCGTGCCCGTCGTCTATGTTCCTATGTTAGATTTATGCGTCACCGTCAAATAGTTTCTTTAGGGATCGTGAACGATCTTTTAAATTTTGTATGCAGAAACGGCCATAACGTGTTACACATCATTCGATGGATCTTCGCATCATCTATCGTTCGATCCATCTGCGTCCCGCACAATTCTCCCGTCACCCGTCATCGCGCCATTTCTTTCATGCGTTTCAATTGATCCCGTTTATGGTTGCTGCGACCTTTTTCTCGGCTTTCAACGGACCCTTGTGCTCTGCACCTCATTCGACGATGTTTGCGCTGTGTGGGAAAAATAATGCATTCCGATTAGTAATTAAGATAGATCGCCTCGTCCGATGCGAGTCGTTTTGAAAAAATCCCTATCTTATCGTGATATTTGCAAGCGTAAGATATTATCATACATGACACGTGAAGAGTCGTAGCAGCGCCAGGCTACCGGTATTTAATATTTTCAATTCAGTTCAGCCTAGCACACAGCGTAAAAAACAACACGTAACGATACGATGATGTATTTGAACTGACGACCGCAAGGCCCGAGGTTTTCTTGCCTGATAACACCTCTTCTACCGAGAGTTTCATTCGTATTGTAAGAACAAGTTGTCAGGACACCACTCGTGAGACTCGAGATTCTTAGAAACAGATATTACTGCACAGTAATAAATCATAGGACACATTTGCACGAACGAATCAATGAAGTATAACGGTCTCTTCAGTCTAATCCTTTTTCGCTGTTTGTTTTCAGTCTAGATGCTACGGGGAATTAATATCGATAAAATACAAAGACACCGATACATAATCTGTAATTTCTAAACGAATAATCCCGCGCCAAGATAAATTTATAGAACCTTATTTCTTCTAAGTCACTTGTTTCGCTGAAATAAAGCAACAGTTCGCGATCGCCGATACTGGCAGCTATTCAATTAGATGTGAAACTCGGTGAAGACCCGAAACGCGTTAATTATGAGAACTAATGATAAGGATTCATAAGCATCTAGATATTCTAGATCGTTGAGGAGTAATAGCGACATGATTCAAGCCCGTGTGTGGGCACAGTTGAAGTAGGTTAATTTCGCTTTTACACGAGCCCAAGAAACAATTTTGACATGCACGTAGCTTACCCTTGCCTCGGCTTTCGTCGTGCAAATAACAATGGAAATAATGTATGGGCCACGTTGCCTAGCGTACCATTCTTGATTTATTAACCACATTCATATCCACACTAATTCCTCTAGCAGACCAAAATTCAGCTACGTAGTGTGTCAATGATACGCGAAATTGTATCAATTGAAGGTTAATTCTACCGGTAATAGATGAATAATAGAAACAGCTTCGTGAGACGGATTTCTTGCGACGACTAATTTCGTATATGACTCGCTCGGGTTCTAACGCAACGTAATGAGATCGAAAGTCTCCTCCGCTCCTCTCCTTCGTTCCTCTATATATAAAATTCATTGTTATACCGTTAGAGACGGTTTTTTAACACGTGCGTGTGCACACGCGATTATTCGAGCCGGCATGCGTAGCTACCTACACGCGACTGGACATATTTACGCCCTGTGCGTGTGGGCACGCGCACGGCATGCGTGTGCCTGTGTTCGTCGCGTACAATAAAGGCACCGGGTTACACCTGAGCATCGAACCGGGTTGTCGCGGGTCTAAGTTTAATTCAGTGTTCGAACGGCGTCGAGCGAATTGAATTTCAACGGCGGTTTAAACATCGAGAGGCCATACCCACGAGGCGAGCGGTGGGAGCAAGTAGAACGACAGAGAATCCTCGGTGAATTCAGAGGATTTCGCAATGCCTCCGTGCTCGGTCGTTATCCTGGTCGGCGCATTGTTCAGCCATAAAGCCGCTGAATGTGTACGCTCAATTAGTCACTGGTAGGATCGAAAGAGGCATACGACGTGACACTATCGTACCTCGTACCGATGTAACCCGCACACATGTTACGAAAGCACGCATGACGTTCACACGCAATTCGTGTCGTTTCGCGCACAAAATATCTCTTCTTTGGTCGCCTCCTTGTTACCGCACTGTGAGATCACCACGGAAGAAGAGGAAGAAAAAAAGGAAACAGAGAGAAGGAAAGAAAGCGAGAGTAACAGGTTCCAGGTTTATATATCACTCGTGGGAGCGACGGGTGCCTATCGCGAGGATACGAAATCGCGACGGAGAGTGCAGTGAAAGAGGTAGAAAGAGAGATAGGTGGGAGACGAGAGACGAGAGGAGTGAGGAGATGCGGTTGTCACGATTCTGGCATTTAAACTCCAGGGACTTGTGCGGCGTTCCCCTCGGCAGGCTGATCGCTACGGAGAACAGCGAAAAGGAGCGTGAACGAGGCGCTGCTGGCTTCGCCGTACGTGGCTTACTACACAAGTTCTATTCGCGATTCTCCTCGGTTCTTTCTCTTTTGCTCGAGTTCACGTTGCGTGAATTCGCTGCTACTTCGTTCCTTCTCCTTCCTTCATACGGCCTCCCCTTCTGCAACCCCGCCTCGTTTCGTGACGAACGACCGGCGCCGCCCGACGACCATAGCTCGCGTCGCGACGCTCTCGTGGCGCCGTCACGCGGCTACCCTCTCCCCGATTCTTACCGCCGTTGTAGACACCCGTAGGAAGATTTCCGCTCGGCCCGAGGCGGGACAATTCGTTACGGTTACAGTCACTTTCTCGTTTCGGTTAATTCAGTGTCCAGCCTACGGCCCAGAGGCCTAATATGACACCCCCTCTAATATGACCCCGTCTAATATGACACCCCCTCTTCCCCCTCAGGCTTCAATTTTTATTGGGCCCACACACAATGCGGCATCGCTTAGCAACGTTTCGAGTGCGGACTATATTAAAGGGTTATACCTAGTCAGGCGGCCGAAAAGAGGCGAATGTTTGTGATTTTTTTTTTGAAAAAGCGGAAGCATATATTCTTACAGAACTTGTTGCGCTTAAAAGAGCAACATTTAAAGAACATTTGGTAATTTTTTGGTAGAAAAATATTGACGTTTATAATAAAGTAACAAGCGACATCCAATATGCATTTTTAAAAATTTGGTTTTGCGGTAAGCACTGCCATTCGAAAATGAGGATTTCAACTTTAAATAACTGCCATTTTGTTTTAAATTAATATTTCGGAAAATTCTCTCCGCCAACCTGAGGATACATTAATATACTAACGAAATCGTTTTTGTTTTTTGATTTTAGATAATCTGGTTCCGAATGGCAGTGCTTACCAAAACCATTTTACCAAATGTTCTTTAAATGTTGCTCTTTTAAGCGCAACAAGTTCTGTAAGAATATATGCTTCCGCTTTTCCAAAAGAAAATCACAAATATTCGCCTCTTTTCGGCCGCCTGACTAGGTAAGTATAACTCCTTAACGAACCGGGGTCAGTCGCTTCGGAGGGGTTTTGACCAGATCTGATCCAAACCGAACCAGATGTGGCTATAGCGTAGGGCAATGTTATTTACAGGTGGAGTGCCTCGCGCGGTTAATGCTTTCGTAATTAGGCCCATATATGTACGAAACAACGCATCAAGTAGCGTTAGTGTGGCACGATACGGCGATAGGTCGCCCATCGCTCGATAATTGGTTTATCACGATTTCCCTCGGATTACCAACAATTATGATGCATTGTTCCGGCATCACGTTTCTGATCTTACAATTTATTTTCACTCGTGACGCGATCGCATACTTCGCAGCCGTATCGTTTCGCAACTTCAACGTAGATCATGATTACTTTGCAACCACCCGCGTGGCCGCCTGTATGTGAAGCCGCGGGTAGTATAAGGCCACGCGAGCGCATGTATGCGTCACCGATTAAACATATGCAGCACGCCATGACCATTCGTGTGTACACCACACGCTCGCGTTCCTCGATATATCTATCTGGTTTGATTCGAATCTGTGTGCAACCGTTACTAAATGCGTAACTTATCGACGCTTATGGTTGTGTTTGCATTAAAATATTACGTTTCACCCAGTGCCATTTATAATTCAGCAACCGGTATAGTTTTATCGCCCGCTGCGAACGTTTTCGACTGTTAACTGAAATCTTAACATCTTTCGTGCGCTGACTTCTACCGGTGTCAGTCCACTGATAACGCTTTATCAGATATAAATGAAACTATATACGCGAGCATACATCTACAAGGTAAGTTATGCGCGATAAAGGTGAAGAACCCGGGGGAAACTAATACTTCGACGGCGTGAAGTGTTAGTTAAGAAGGCCTGATATGACCTAAGAGTCCTTTGGACTAGAACACGTGACGTCTCACGGAGAACGTTCATACTTTATTCAAAGGCAGATCGACCGAACCGCCCTAGCCCCTAAGTTTTTCATAAGTTATATCACAGGGATATGCAGACCCCGCGATCACGTAATAGATAATGGCAAACACGATAGCATACTATGTATTACGCTTGATAGCGATTCTTTTTTCCGCAAGCTCTTCTAAAACCTCTTAAATAGATTTCTGACTTAAGTAAACGTGATAATTATCGATTCCCTGTATCGGAACCAACCTATTACCCATAATCGCTAAAGAATTCTTACTACGAAGCGCTCAGCTGACGATCCATCCGTAATTTATATGGAAGCGTATCTAGACAGACATACTTACTGCGTGTACTTAGATATGATTGAATCGAACGATCCCCGATGAGTTTTCAAATTGACATTGTTCTGTAATATTCAGCGGAATCCACTTCCTTAATTTATCCTATTTGAGGTTATATCTGTGCTTCTTTTAGCCTTGTACGACCAGCCTAGTTGCCAAGTTACAATAATGCCAAAATAAACTCAGAAGTGTGAAACTTCGGTTGACATAAATTCTCAAGCGTGATAAACGCGGTGCATGTACACAAGAGATGTTCGTCAATCAAAGGTAGAGAGGCGTCTCTTTCTCGTTCGATGCCGGCAGCTAAAGGGACGATAAAGCCCGGCTTCTAGACGACTGAAGTACAATGGTGTTTGTTCGAGATCTCTATCGCGTGATCCCGCGTTAATTATCGAGCAATCAGACGTTCGTAATACGAACGGGTGATAACACTGTTTTGCGGTTACGCGTGCGAGCATGTAGGAGGTGAATCGGTATTCGAAGCAGGCAGGTGTGCGAGCGTGATCCCGGAAGATAAAACGAAGATGGCATCACTCGGCCGCTTGCGTAGAAGCTAAGACCACTTTTATTTTCGTCAAGCAACGTAGCGAGCATCGTCATCAAAACGACAATCCCTGCTCCACGCTACGACCATTATGTAATTCGCGCCTTAATAATAAAGCCCGTCGGGTGGAATAAATAAACGGAAGCGATACATCCCTATTTCGAGGGGATTAATTTTATACATAAGTATAATTAACATCAAACGGCGCGGTATTCTTATATAAGTTAATCTAATTCAGTCCTCTCTAACCTTCGGGAACGAAATTCTTTATAATCGTGTCGCATGGTGCGCGTATATATTTTTACCCGCAAAAATGAGATTTATTAATTTATTGAAACACTCGGAGCTGCGTGAACAATTCCCGCCAATTTCCCTTTCCTCCGATCATTAAATTCACTGTCGTCGATGAACGAGTGCCTTTGATATACAGTTTCAAAATATCCGAAATAATTCGGCCGATGGGCTAACCGAGGAATGCGCGCGACAATGTTACAAAGCCCAACTTTGTATATAATTAGGACGTGGAACAGTAATGTTTACGGTAAAGAGTAAGTGCTATTCACGTGATCCTATAGTGATTTAGATAGGTACTTTTCAGACTTACTATTTAACATTTACTTAAATCGTGAGCGGTCTACGGATTTCCTTTAGCTTCGAAAGAGGCACTGAATCGGCTACGTGCACGCGACAGCGTTAGTCGCGGCTAGGGATGAATCGATACAAGTAAATACGAGTATATACTCGATACTTCCGTTTCGATACCAAGTAATTTTAGTATCGATACCTAGAGTTGCGATACCAAGTAGGTATCGAAAAAAAGTACTCGTATCGAATGGGGCGAGTATCGACATTCTACATGAAAGATGAAACCTAGATAGCATACGACGTCTATAAGCCGTCTTTAAGACGTCTTGAAAGTCTGAAGGCCGTCTTAAAGACGGCTTATAGACGTCATGTGCTATCTGGGAAAGCAACCAGTCTTTCGGCTTCGCGGGCCATCTACACCTTTCCTAAACTGTTCTTTTCGACGTCCTTTAAAAAATATTTAATAATGGAATACATATATCGATAGCGGTTTTAATTCTCAATATCAAGTACTTTTAACAGCACTGTTTTCGGTTGCGATACCTTCTTGGTAGCATAAAAAGGGAAGGGTTATCCAACTTGATTTTTTGTATAGCTGAGATGACGGAATGTCATGTGACAACCCTACCTATTACAAAAGAGTCATCGATTCTGTATATGAATAAAAAAGTATTCATTGTGATTCGATACAAGTAGGTGTCGATACCAAGTACCGATAATTTCATTCGATACGAGTAATGAGTAAAAGTAACGATACCTTGATGGTATCGATTCATCCTTAGCCAATTAGCTAGCCAAGCCAATCACGTCGTTTGGCTTGTCTTGACGGTGGCGCCGTTTCGTTTACCATCTTGGCGTTGATTGGTTTGACGTTATCGCGCATCATCACGCACGCGTTACAGAGCGTAGTCCTTAGCGGTCAGGCCTTTTCCCGTGGACACTGCTTACCTTATATCAGGTTCATGTGAATTATATTACTTTAGATTCTCACTTTTTTTCTTTAATTTCTACTCTGATTAGGCCGATTAGGGAAGAATTTTAATTTTAATTGGTTTGTTTTCGCCACTTAACTTGCCGTGCTTATCGTTAACGTTCAAAACCGGAAGTCGTTAGCTTATTTATTTCGCGAATGCTCAACGAACATAAAAACGGAATCGTGGAGTGAATTCATGATGCTAAATTTGGAACACTGATCGACCTATTGTATAAAAATAGTTTCATTCATTCGCCGTGCTGTATTATATCACGAACTTTCGTATGTTAGCCAAAGGAAGTATTCCCGAAACGTAAAGGGAGCTTTATTTTAAATTGTTCCCATAGTGAATGAGCGCAACGTCTTTATGCTGCGTAGGACGAGAGTATTTCTATATAAAGAAATACAAAAATTTTGATTTATTATACGTAGGAGGTTTACGTTACCGGAGTTGCAAAGAGTCATCATTAATATAATATACGTGCAGAAAAATTGATGCAAATTTTCAACGGTGCTCTTTCTGTAAAAATCTTCCGATCGAACTTCCGAAATAATGAAAACATCGTGATACCCGTACTTTAAAAGATTTTTCGAGAATTTAGATTGTTACGTAAAATTAAGAATTTCAAAATACTTCGATTTTCCAAAATTTAGTATTGTGATAACCCGACACCTTACGCGTAATATTATTTTATCAAGTTTTAAGTCACTTCTCCGAATCGAATAAATGCTGCTGTTTACTCTGTAATTATACACGATTATGTTTGATTGAGAGAAAAATAACGAGAGGGCATTACGGGACTATTAGGATTAGTTTAAAGATTCCACTGCCGAAATACTTGTACCTTGTTCAAATATAACGCTATTTACGTTTTTCCAATTTCTCGAAACTGATTCGTATTTAATTATTTAGTGCATTCCTTCTTTTCTAGTTACTCCATTACATTGTTATCAATGGATTGTTACTAAGTTTCACGATAATTCGTAACATGAGTTAAAGAATACAATCACGACACTGCTCTTTGTAAGGTTAGTTACTGTTCTACAGCGAAGCTAAAGAAGCGAAATAAATTTTAGTACATGACGTAATCCAGTTTCCTCTTCTTCATTTTAACAGCAGTAGTTCGATGTGTTAGAATTATGAGGCTTACCCTGTTCAATGAAAATGATTCCGTGCTTTTAGTAGGAGAAGGCAATTTCTCCTTCTCCGCTGCATTGTCTCAGTTAAATTTAAAAATCAATATCACCGCCACATGTTACGAATCTAACGTCAGTCAAGATATCGGAAAGAAAAACATAGAATACTTAATAAGTAACGGTCAGTATCTTTAGAAAGAAGTAGGAATACGCATTTATATTTTAATACAATTACAAAGTATTCTATGTATCTCTTTTCAGGAGTTCGTGTATTATTCGGCATCGACGCAACTAATCTAAAGCAACACCCGACATTAAACTCAGAGCTGTTTGACAAAATTATCTTTAACTTCCCTCATGTCGGCGGTAAAATGCGAATAGAAAGAAACAGAGAATTATTGAAAAACTTCTTCGTAAGCGTGGCAAAGTCATTGAGAAATAATGGTCGAGTATTAGTTACCCTCTGCAATGGCCAAGGTGGCACGTCCTTTGATCGTCCACCGAGACGTTGGGACGATTCTTGGAAAGTTGTGGAAATGGCGGCATATGGAAACTGTATATTAAAAGCAGTCGAGCCATTTGCATGGTTATCTTTCCGTAATTACATAGTGACTGGATATCGTAGTTTAGATAAAGCGTTCCATTCTGCTGGAGCTTTGACTCACATATTTGTTCAAGCCGAACCTCCGAATCCACGGAATATCGCTGTTGAAAATCAAATTAATATTTCCCAATGTATTACTGATAATATATCGTGGAACAGTATTAGTCAGATAACAGACGCATCGTACATAAATTCTGCAGATATGCACGCTCATTCGTACACATTTGATATAACTTTTAGCGTTGATGAGAAATTTAATTCTACTGAATTTTACGTGCTTTTGTATAATTATGCGGGACGTATGATAAGTGACGTTGATTTCGTTTGTTCCTACAAATGTCCTTTGCAAAATGTAGAGAAGAGGACTTACAGAATAAGTTATAAATCTTATTACTTTCCTTTGCATAGAAAAAGAGTTATTGATATACACCAGAATATAATAGCATCTATTTTGGAAGATAATTTAAATGTTCTGGTTTCAAGATAGCCCTCTTTTATATGTACAAATTTAAAGGATAATTCAATGTAATTACAATTTAATAAACCTATTCGTTTACACTTAAATATTTGATTTATTTCTCAGTGACGTAAATTACTTTCAGATGCACACGTTTCGTCAAGCGAGAAGCATAATTTTACCGAATATTACTTGGAAGCCAGATATTGCGAGCAACGTTACTATAAATGTGCAAAGATGTAAGAACACGAGCAAAACTATATTCAACTCGTTCTGTACTTCTAAATGGCTTCGTGGACAAGAGCATGTCCCCAGAGCGTTGCGAAATACTAAGCCAAAGTCGCAGAGAGATACAAGTCGGAATATCCTAGACTTGAAGCAAGTATGAAATTAAATGGCGTTTTCCATTTCCGTGCATTGTTTACGAATATTAAGTTGTGTAATTATTTAGGTAAAAACTGTCGGAGGAAAGGGTGGAGATGGAGAGATATCGTTTCTCCAATTGTGGTCTAACGACTGTGCGGGGCCCGACGGTGGAGATGGTGGACACGGTGGTCATGTAATTTTCAAAGTACGATATTAAAAAATTTCTCTACTGAAATTCTCTAGCGTTGAATTTCATTCGAGATGTATATCCAAAATGTTACAGGTGACAACAAATATCAAAGATCTTTCGCATATAAGTAGCGTTCTTAAAGCTGAAGATGGAGAGAGGGGACATAATAAAGATTGCTTTGGGAAGAATGCTAAGCACACGATAGTAGACGTTCCTGTAGGTACCCTAATACGTAACTCAGAAGGTAAAATAGTAGCCGATTTAAACGAAGAAGGACTAATGTTCGTTGCTGCACGGGGCGGTGCTGGAGGACATGGAAATGCATTTTTCAAGTCCGATGTCCAGCAATCGCCAGTCGTGAGTGAATATGGTGCACGAGGGGAAGATCTGCAATACGTATTAGAAATAAGAAGCATGGCGCATATTGGACTGGCAAGTAATCGACGCTCTTACAGATAGAGGAAATGCAGTATATTTGGAATACCAGTTTGTTTAAAGCGGTCTGTAGACGCACAATATTATTGCGCAATATATAATATTGCAGAATAATATTGCGTGAATCGAAACGGTTTTGATATTTAGTGTGCAATATTGAATATTGCACAATAATGTTAACCGTCTGCGGGACACCCAGCAAAATATTGTGCAATATATAGCAATATATTCCAAATATGCTGCACTCCCTCTACAATTCTTCGAACGATAAATGAACTATTTTAGAAAAACCTATTTTAGATTGGCCTTCCGAATGCAGGTAAGAGCACTTTATTAAGAGCCATATCTAGAGCCAGGCCCAAAGTAGCACCGTATCCATTTACGACACTGAGGCCTTACATAGGAATGATATTATACGATGATTTTGAACAGATCGCAGGTCGGTGACGCAATTAAAAAATTAGTTTCTTATCGCGGCCATATATCCAACGAGAAGCTTACTTTCAGTTTATATTTCTAGTGGCCGATTTACCAGGACTTATAGCTGACTCTCATAAGAATAGAGGCCTTGGCATACAATTCCTTAAGCACGTGGAACGTTGTAAAATTTTATTATTTATTCTGGATACAAGCTCCGATGAGCCGTGGGCGGATTTTGAAACCCTGAGAAATGAAATTACGCAATTTAACGTGAAGCTACACGATAGATCGCTTCTTATTGCCGCGAATAAGATGGATGTACCGGAAGCAGTGGTGAGATATATTAACATTTTCTGATGAAACTATAAAGGTATAAAAGTAATAGTAACGTTGTATAATTGCAGAAAAATCTCGAAGTACTTAAACAGAGAATTAATTCACCAATTATTCCGATCTCCGCTAAAATGGGTACAAATGTATCTACTTTGTTAAAGGAAGTAAGAATCTTGTACGACAAAGAAATGGAGAGCGAAGAAAGAAAGGCATCGGAGCACGAAGATTCTACTTAATTTTCCTATGTATTTATAACAGTTTGTTAATAAAAACATTTATAAAAATGATATCCCGTTTGTTCTAGTGTTTTACGGCTTCTTCGCAGAACTTGAAGTCTTTTATTATAGCTGTTACTTGCGGTTGGTTTAGGATAGTATGGAACCACCTGTTTAAATTTGTGCAGTCTATTCTACACGCTGCATCGAAACCGTGTTCGTATAAAGGTATCAAGGTAGTGAAAACAGCGATGTCCGCAAGGCTGATCCTTTCCCCGACTAAATAAGTTTTCGCGAACAATGTGCTGTTCAGCTTCTTCAAATAAGAGAGAAGATCTTCTTTGCACGTTTTAATATTCGCTTTCCTGCTATTTGATGTATTCCCCGCGAGACTGGGGACGACCCACCCAGACACTGCCGGTAGAATATGATTATCAGCATAACTTAGCCATTGTAGAACTTGACTGAATGTAAAAATGTCTTTTGAACATCTTAGCTGGTCATTCGCTAAGTAAAAGGCGATTGCATTGCTGTCGGACAATTCGAAATCATTTCCTTCTAGTCTTATGTCTCTGGAGATTATACTATCCTTTTTATATGGCGAGATAATCAATTCCCTGCCGCTATACTTAGCTACTATTTGAGCACGGTAACACTTTATACTTCCAGCGTTACCAAAAAGCGTTAACTTGTTTTTTGAAGACTTGCAACATATAGACTTTTCGCAGACTTTATCGTTCTCTGAAAAAATACAATTTTTAAGAATTTAGAAAAGAATATTCTTACTACTACTTTTCGTAACGCACGTCTGTATTTTCATTAGTTATAGTATTTCCAGGGGCGAATTTAATTTCGCTCAAAATTTTCCACTCCCCAAAATTTGTCACGTCCAAAAATTTGCCGTTCCCAAAGTTTATCGCTCCCCAAAATTTTTCGCTTCCGAATAATTATCGCACCCTAAAATATTTCGCTCTCCAAATTTGTTTGCTTCCGAAAAATTACCGCTTCCCAAAATTTGGCTGTACCCCCTAGAAATAGCCTATACCCAAATCCGCCCCTGAGTATTTCTCTTTACCTGTTATTCCAAGTTTCAAATTAGCGAAGTTTTTGGCGGTGGCCATCAATTTGCTCAAGCACGATATATTGGTACCCGAGGCCTGAGCGGACTCAGCTTTCCCACCTCCCTTGCCTTCCATAAGCGGAGCAATTTCACTAATCCACTCGTTTGCTTTTAACCCTTTACTCACAGCAGACTTTTATGTTTTGCAACACAATGATAATCGTTAAAGTCTTCCTTCTTTCCAACAACTTCATTCTCGTATGTACGTATTCAACCTTACCTTGGATACAGCACTAAGCGCAAAGATTTTCTTAGCATCAGGATCTATGCTTACAAGTAACGCACTCGTTTCTGGAGACACACTTTTAATTTTTTTCAGAGCAGCATCCAAAGCTTTCGTATTACTGTACGCCTGCAGAAGCTCGACCAATACCGGGCATCCAACGTTCTGTTGAATTATTTGTTGAACAGTCTCCACCACTGTATTAGCGATCGCCACTTTCGCTGCGCGTTCCTTATCATCGAGCGCCTTTTTCATATCTTTCAACATCTTGCGCATTTTGTCCTGCGCGCGAATAATACATGTATACTTTATATCTACAAGTATCATAAAAATGATAAATAATTATTTTCAAAAATACACGTACCTTCCTCCAGCTTGGAATCGTAGCGTGCGATACGTCGTCTGTTAATTCGACTATTTTCTTCACGTGGTCTTTCGCATTGATACCACTTTTATCAGTAGTTATGGTCGCTTGAAGTTGTTCCAAGTGACTCTGCAGCACAGCTGCCTTTTTCTGCGCTTTCGTTGCTTCGGGGCCACTGAGAGCTACTATTCGTCTGATACCCTTAGCAATGGCTTCTTCGCTGGCTATGACAAAATCTCCAATATGCTCTGTATAATGTAAATGTCTAAAAAAAAAAACAAATTAATAAGTATACATTAGTTGAAGTATTTTCTATTGTATAATCCGATGCTGCTTACGTTCCCCCACAAAATTCTACACTGGTTTGTGTTGCGCTAGAACTCAAAGGGTCCTTTTCTAAATCTTCAACTGGTATGCCGATGCTAACTACTCTCACAGGGTCAGGGTATGTCTCTTCGAACATAGCTCGCAAGCCTTGAATAGTTTTAGCCAGTGCTAGATTACTTTCCTTAGCGTACACCTTTCTATTCTCTTTTATCATGCTGTTCGTAATTTCTTCCACCTTCTTCACCTGATCGGCAGTCATAGCTCCTGCGAAAAAAGGTGTGAAGTTGTATCTGGTGCCGTATCTATCATGAATGTAAGTACATTTATCAAGCGTGGGGGAAAAGGAGGAAGAATGAGTGCGGGCAACGAGTAAAGAGAGGGAGTCAGTGGGAGATATTCGAGTAAAAAAGGGGAAAAAAATAGTCAGAGTTTGATAATGAGGGCAAGATGAATTCGGAAGAAAAAATAAGAGGCGGATAAGAAGAAGTGCGAAAGTATGTAAGAATTAGAAAGTGATGAGAGTACGTAAACCAAGTCTTTTTTCATGGCAGACTAAAAATTATAAAGTTCTACTCTAAGTAGCTTCGTTAACAAACCTTTGTTTGTAAAATCGAAACGAAGACGATCCGGCGCGACTAAAGAACCTTTCTGATCAACTTCCGTGCCCAACACTTTTCGGAGAGCGTAATTGAGAGCATGAGTGGCAGTATGATTGCTCATTACAAGCCTCCTGCGCGTAGTATCTACATTTAAGTGCACTTTGTCACCCTTTCTCAACGCCCCTTGGCCCACGGTACCAATGTGTAACACATAGCCGCCTCTGACTTGAACATTCTTTATTCGAACTTCGGTATCCTTCGAGGACAACGATTATTATTCATACGTAAATTAACACGTGCAGTTGTAAGTACATTATTTACTTACCTCGTCGTCAACCTTCACTAAGAACCCTTCGTCGTATATTTGCCCACCTTGCTCCGCATAAAAGTTCGTTTGATCCAACAGAATTCCAACTTCCTCTCCTGACGACACCTCGTCGACGAAAGTCTTAGAGCGCCTAAGCGCGATCACAGTCCCAGTGCACGGAGAGAATTCATATTCCTCGTATATTTTACTATTGGTTACTGTGTAATTATACTTTAGCAAATCATTAGTAGGCTTGATCCCCTTATTTTGCAATTCAGTAATCGCGTGAACGTCGAGATTTATCTGGTCGTCTACACCGCCACTTTTACTTTGCGACATAATCTGGCGTAAACGAAGCAATTCTAATTACCTTATCGAACGACAAATGTTCAGACTATTATCACCAAAGTATCTTATATAATACCTGGGCTTGCTTCCTCGCTTCTTCGTAGGCTACCATATCCACCTTCAAACCCATCTCTTCGGTCATGAGCTGTGTCAAATCAACCGGGAAACCGTAGGTATCGTACAAACGCCACGCGACATCGCCCGGCACTGTACTCGACGATTCCAATTTTGTTATAGTACGATTCAATAAATTACGACCACGCGATAAGGTTTTCAGAAATTGAATCTCTTCTTCGTTGATAACGTCGATTATATACTGCGGATCTTTAGTTACTTCTGGGAAAACATCGCCTGCGGAATGAAGAAATATGAAATCAAGTTATCGTATGTAAAACTAGAATTTTGAAAATAAAAACCTACCGAGAAGCTCAACTACTACATTTACCAGTGTTCCAAAGAATCCAGGCTTCGCATTCAACTTCTCAGTGGCGTAACGCACAGCACGCCTCAGAATTCTTCTCAGCACGTACCTAAATTACAATCAATGTTCAGATCGATGCACTGAGATGGAAATTAAAAGAATGTGCACCGACACGTGTATTTAGTTTACCCTCTTCCAGTATTGTCCGGTATACCGCCATCGGCAAGTGCAATAGTAAGAGTTCTCGCGTGGTCTGCCAAAACTCTGTACGCCATATCTATGCCGTCTTTATCATCCGAGCCTACCCGTCCTTGATAAGGCGGTGCTCCTGTGCCTTTTTGTATAGCATCAAACAGTGGCACGAATAAGTCCGTGTCGTAGTTGGCGCGTTTATTCTGAATGACTGATACTAATCTTTCTAAACCTAAGCCGCAGTCGATGTGTTTCTTCGGCAACGATTTCAAACTTCCATCAGATTCTCTGAAATAACGCAAAACGATGGAGTGGAATAAGTAAAATTTATTTCACTCGTTACGAGCTACTCACCTATTAAATTGTATAAATACGAGATTCCAGATTTCTAGAACGTCTGGGTCATCCTGATTCACTAAGTCAGCTGCTTCTCTATTCCCAATGCGATCGTAATGGAGCTCGCTGCACGGCCCGCATGGACCCGTTTCTCCCATTTCCCAGAAATTATCTTTCATATTTCCCGGTAACACGTGACTAGGAGGAACGCTAAAAGGAAATTGTACATGTTAATAAGTTACGGGATTCACGCGTGGTTCCTAGAACGCGATAGAGATTAATCATTATAAAGGGATAAATGTGGTGAGAATAGATTTGTGATTACCCTAGAGAGAGCCAGATTTCCTTGCATTGTTCGTCGGGACTTAAATTATTCTTCTCATCCCCGCCAAAGTAAGTCACATATAATTGAGCGGGTGGTAGTTTTAAGGCGACTGTTAAAAATTCCCAGGCCCAAGTACAGATTTCTTTCTACGAGATGAATTATAAATGTAGGGATTACAGTAGTGACTTTAAATAATCTTGTATGTGTTACGTGCTTAAGATCTTACTTTAAAGTAATCACCAAATGACCAATTGCCCATCATCTCAAAGAATGTATGATGGTAGACATCTTTTCCAACGTCGTCCAAATCGTTGTGCTTCCCTCCAGCTCTGATACATTTCTGGCTATTGACAACTCTCACCCACTTTGCCATTTCGCTGTTAGGATCCACGGTTCCCAAAAACATTGGCTTGAACTGAAACAGGCTACAATTAATAAGGGGTTAAAGGGTGTAAAAGATGAGATACTTGAAATCAACGCTTTGGTTCAGTTCTGTAAAGAGATATGGCTAAAATTTAAAACCATCTTTCTCCAGAAACAATGATACAAATAGAGATGATAATTTCAAGTACCTTATCCTATATTTTAATATTAGGACCGAGGTTGAACTTAATTTTTTAAATTCTCAGAAACTCGAAACTAAAACTTTGTGAGGCTTCGAAACATGAAACTGAAACTTTGTAAGGCTTTGAAACTCTCAAAACTTTCGAAACTCAGAACTCTCAAAACTTGTTTTGTAACTGGAGTGTCTTGCTTTAAGAACTAAAGTCAACAAATTTTTTGCATAAATATATAAATTCTCGAAGTCATACCTGGTTCATTCCAGCATTTGTAAAGAGTAATGTTGGATCGTCGTGAGGTATCGTAGAACTGGAGTGGACATATTCATGGCCTTTACTTTTAAAAAAGTCGATATAAGCTTGCCGAATTTCCTTGGCGTTCATTATTGCAGCCATATCGATGCGGTTGGTTATTACTAGTTTCTCTTTTCTCCAAGCTATTTCTAAAATTAAATAATATGTAATAAAGTATTTTTCAATGTTAATTACAACATATGGCATGAGTGGTATGGAATCATGGAGGAAGCAACACACTTGAATAAATAATGTTAACTGAGAGACTGTGTATTTATTCTGTTTATAACTATTGATAATATCTTAACCTTGTAAGGTTCCTCGAAATAATCACGTAATACTGTAAGTGTTAAAACTTACGTCGGTTTTTTCAAATATAGCACTTTATATCAGGACAGCTGCCTGCCATGCACATGCATGTACAACACTTGAACTGACCTAAACTGACCTGAATGTTGACGGGGTTAGGCTCAGGGATCGGAGGTCTCCAGTTGATGTTGATGGAGAGGAACACTCGACAAGGATAGAAATAACCGAGGGAAATAACTAGACAACCAATTTAAATGCCCATTCGACAATGATCGGTAAACTTCGGCAATGATTAGTACTCCTGAAGACTAACAAAGGCCTTCTCAAAAGAATACGTGACTTAGAAGAAACTCGCGATTCGTTTCGGGTCTATTAATTGAGACTCTGCCTAAGATCTTTCCCATGCATGCCACCCGCATCGCGTATCCTTAACAATACTCTCCTTGATCATACGAATACATCTGCTTTCAAATTTCGCTCCTGATTTACCTATCGATTATATACAATTCCCCAGCTACGTTCAAGCGATAGCGTAACATATATGCATAGCAAAGTATGAAAACGTTTATATGTATATATAGTTTGTTGAATAGCAATATAAGAATATTATAAATTAAAATCGTACTATGACGAACAGAGAATATTGAAAATATAAAGGGAATCTTTAAAGACAAACTTTCCTATTCAGAAATCTGTGATAGGAATTTTGTATTTTAGATCGATAAACACGCCTGATTCGAAAATAACAGTAATTTGGCTCCCTGCTACGAGTTTTATTAAGAAACAGCCAAAATGCCGTTTATGATCGGTCCGGCGCCTATACGTAGGTCATTAAAATATTTAGAAGCCGGCAAACTAATTTTAAAAGATGGCATACAAATATTTTCTGTGAATTATAACACGCATGGGAAGAATCATAAAGGAAGCAGGCAAGTTTCAGGTTACCTTTACGAAACTACTTAATTCGCTTAAACTGTAAACTTAATACAATGCACGATTCAACATAAATATGGTTTATGTTTAGAGACTTCGTATTCTGGAATCTACAACAAGTGAAGTATAAAAATCCAGCGGTGCAAGTCGTTACGTTTAAAAATTTAACACCAACGCCTTTCATAAAATGTTATTATGGTACATATAGTAGATTTATATTAACTATTTTGTCAAGCACGTAATATTATCATATATCTCGTATAACGTTAGATAACAATCGAGCAAGGAACGAAACATTTATTTCTTCACAAAATATTTCTCTTTCGCTTTTACGCAGATGATGGGAAATCTATGTTAATCGACATAGATAATCAAGAAAAAGAAGATATACTAGATCACCTTGTAAAAGTAGTCGGCAAAACTAAAGAAGTTTTGAAGCAAGAAAGCATCAGAATAGAAAAGAAAGACAACCCCGCAAATTTTGGCGTCGGCTGCCCGAGGAGCTGTATATGCGTAATTCCTGGTCAAATACCTTGCCCTGGCGTAGTACCTTTGCCGTTCCATATGCGTGGAAAAATGAAGAATGCTAAAGATTAAATATAAGTATATTTTTAATATCGTACTGTGTATATAATAAAAATAATTGTATAGTAATCGCACTTGTATCGTTCGATCGCGTACACCTTATACAGATGCGTAATCGACACTTTCGAATAAAAGGACCACCGCATTCCGAGTTATTTTAAAATACATATTTAAAGTATGTATCTGTTTATTATAAAAAGATATCATAGATTATGAAAATACACGTACGTTAATGTACATATTAAGCATTGCGTTATCAGTGAATTAAGATACACGTGTATCCGATGCGCGGATGCGCCACTATAGGAATCATGTTCGATTAGTACAAAAAGAGATAAAAATATCAACTAAAAAATACAAGACTTTATGGTACAAAAAAACTTAATAGTTACAGAGAAATCACTTAAATAGAAAATATAAATAATATAATCAACTACAGTCATGGAACAAATGTTGGTCTGCAAAAGTAGATTATCCTTAATCACAACACTATGAAATTAAAGGAAAAGGTTCCGAGTTATCTCCTCGGCTTGTAACGATTATATGGCTTGTTACTGTGATAATGATTTCGATTATAACGAGTCGACGTGGACGGTTTTGGATTTTCTGGTTTTTGATATAACTGTATTATGGGCGATCCATTCAGAGGTTTATTTAGTTCAAATTCTTCCTCGGATTCGTTCATTAATTTAAGCTTCGCCTCTATAGCCTGGATCGCTGTCTCGCGGCTGTTGAGAAAGTAATACGTTTGTATAAACAAGGTTTTATCGGTCGTCAGTTTCAACCCATAGAGATATTTTTGTACGATGTACCTTATTCTTTTATCTTCTTTCTTAGCCCCGGCTAAAGCAGGTATATCTATCTTCGGTTTTGGCTTATCTATATCAGACTTCAAAATCGAATAACATTAATACCATTAACGTATCGTAAAACAATTATGTGCATTATATAAGCGTTATTATGTTGCCAGATATGTTATTTCAGCAATTACCTCTGTCACGCTATGAGCCCATCTGACGATAATATTCTTCGCTCCTACTTTTAAGTTATGTAAAGCATCTTTGGCCGCTTCTGCGTCTTGAACAGTTTTATAGGTAACAAATGCATATCCTCTTGGCTGACCAGCTTGCGGGCCTGATCGGTGGAACAGGAGGTCGAACTTTTCTATCGTTCCATGTTGTTGGACGAGTTTTAGGAGTTGGTACCAGTAGACAGATAAAGAGTTAGTTTTTTCAGATTCCTTCCATCGTACAGAAAGATCATACCGCACACGAACGTAAAAACAATTACTTTTCGAATGGAATTGGTAGTATCTAATTCTAAAATTTAACGACACTAAAGGTGTTAACATTTTTAAGCATTCGCCTTGCGTAGTTCAAAGCTTCTCGTAGAAAAGTGTTGGCGTAAAAGCGAGAACTGTTTCTATGGACACCGTCGACGCCGATATATATACTGAAAATTTATATATCCCCCGAATTCTTGTCGATCGATCCCATTCAAAAAGTTGCTATTTTGATCACGACCTCTCCCTCTAGCGGACAATTTAAGTAAATACTTACTCATTAATTCTTAAATCTAAATTGCCCACCCACAATCTTCTGTCCTCCACCTGATTCGACTTTATGGGTTCTAATGGTAAAGGAACTTTAGTAACTGGCTACAAATGAAAGAAAACAATATTACTAAGTTCTTAATGCGCGTACATTTCGCGGCGCTCGATGAATTTTAAATACGATCCCATAACCTGTGCATAGCCGAGAGTGTAAAGGAATAATTCTCACCTCCATGTCAACGGGATCCGAAATGATATTAAATTAACACAGAGACGCCTCAGTTGCCGCTATCAATCTCAAAGCGTGCTCCCGTGCATATCGCGGCATCGGATTTTAAATATTTATAGGAAGCCCCACAAACACAGCGAACCATTCGCACTGCAGTTAACGCACGGCAGTATAGCAAATCGTTCATCGTTACGGGCGATAGTTATAAACGACATAATACCTGTTCCTAAAAATAGTTCAGATGCATCAGGCAAACATATCCTCGGATCTCCTAATAAACATTAACAATCCAATTCAACCTGATCGTGTTACTTTATCGTGACAAACTTCTCTCTGTACGTACTTCGGAGGCATGTATAAGCTTCAGCAACCCTGCATTGATATTTACAGTGTTGCGTTTAGAATAACGAGCGTAGGTGTGTGATCGTAACGTACATGTACGCACTTGCGAGAAACCGAGTAGTCTTTCAACGCACTAATTAGGAGACGTGATTCTTTCATCTGCAGACGTATTGAAAATAGCGCTCAAGTAAACAGCTTTATGTCAACTTTTACTCTGAACTGTGACTAGCAGTGACGAGTTGACGACTACGCATTAGGGCAGTGATTCCCAACCTGTGAATTTGCATTAACCGAAATTGCATTAAATAAAACATTCTTTAAACTATTTATATCCGTTCAACTCAACTCCTCTAAGATTAAATCCTGAGTGCGCCACAGTATGGAGGGGAGATTCGCAGGTGATTTGAATAATATAAAAGGAAATCGCGTTTCAAAAAAGGTTGGGAAACACTGCATTAGAGATCGCGCGTTCCCTGGCATTGGCGTGTCTTCACGCCGTGGCGGTAGGGACAATTTCGATCCGCACGTTTGACGTAGGGACATTTGAATTTCAAATTTTGAAACCATTATTAATTACAACGTTGATCTCATTAAGCTGCGTGAGGCTTGTTGCAGGCAGATTCGCGGCATCGGAGTCGTACCTTTCGATGAATAATAAATAGAATTACAGGAGATGAGAATTGTGTTAGCATAGTAGCATGGCGTCGTTTCCATCGTATCACGAATGATGACAACATGGAGTAGCCGCGATATTGAATCACGGTGAACCTCTTATACGTAACTTCGTCGCGTTACTTCGGGGAACAGAGATTTCGGATGGATAGGTCAATGATGTCCGAGCAATCGGCACCTCAAACGCAAACGGAAACTGTTTTGGAAACGGATGTCACAGACTCTGGATCTCAGGTAGGCTCGGTTTGTATCACAGCTATGTCATTATCCCGATAAAGCTTTAAGGTCAAAACATGATTTTTTTTACGCCGCACCTGTAAAAGATAGCGCGCAAGTGGTTGGGCGGTATCTGTACGAAGTTTTTTACAACCAAAAGATAGTAAAGTTACCGATGTTGCGCGATTCGACTAACATTCGGTGATTCTGTGAGTGTGCCACACGTTCCTGGTAAAAATCAAATTAATTACTGTGAGGCATGTATGCCTCCTGGTCAAAGTGTGCGATAAGGACTAGACTGTTATCGACTGTGTATAGTATTAAGAACCAGAGGGATTTCTCTGTGACTGCCGAAGAATGCAAGTCACCGCTGTCTGGCATCCGCGTCTTGGATCTGACAAGAATCGTGGCTGGCCCTTATTGTACTATGATTCTCGGCGACCTTGGCGCGGAGATCTTGAAGATCGAGAGACCAGGTGGCGGCGACGAGGCACGGAAGTGGGGCCCGCCATTTGTCGAAGGGACGAATGAAGCGCCTTACTTTCTCAGCGTTAATAGAAACAAAAAGAGCGTGTGCGTTGACTTGAAAAAAGGTAAAGATATCATTTACGAACTGGCGAAGAAGTCCGATGTTTTGATAGAGAACTACGTTCCTGGGAAATTGAAGCAGATGGGATTGGGATACGAAGACATCTCTAAGATAGCGCCGCATCTTGTATACTGCTCTTTGACCGGCTATGGATACAAAGGTCCTTACGCTAATAGACCAGGATACGACGTGATCGCTGCCTCTATCGGAGGTTTATTACACATAACAGGCACTAAGGATGGGCCACCGTGTAAAGTCGGTGTAGCAGTAACCGATTTGGCGACGGGTTTATATGCTCATGGAGCTATACTAACTGCATTATACCAGAGAATGAAAACCGATAGGGGGCAATGGATTCAGTGTAATTTATTGGCTACGCAAGTCGCCAGTTTAATAAATATCGGTTCTAATTACTTAAATGCTAATAAAGAAGCAGTGCGCTGGGGTTCCGAGCACGAGAGCATTGTACCTTACGAAGCATTCCCCACGAAAGATGGGTACCTGACTGTAGGGACTGGAAGCGACTCTCAATTTATAGAACTAATTAAAAGAATGCGATTGACAGAACTGCTCGACAGTGAGAAATTTAGAAACAATACATCTAGAGTCCAGAACAGAAATGAATTGTTGGAGATACTTAGAAGAGAATTTAAAAAGAAAGATAACAAAAGCTGGGCGGAGATATTCGAAGGCTCTCCTTTCCCGTATGGTCCGATAAATACGATAGGACAGGTATAGGTTGATGAATCTTTATGTTGGGATAACTTAAATCAGGCTTGGGAATTAAGTGAACGGCGGCGGCCGATGTTCAGAGGCAACGCCTTCTTTTTCCCGCCGCGCGTCTTGGCCCCCGCGGCGACCTAGGTGCTTGGAGCGCCTCAGGCCTGTACCATATAAACCGCGCGTGGCGCGTTCGTAACATGATTTTTGAAACAAAAATGCATTGACAATCGTGCTATCTGGGATGATGTGGCAACCTATTGATACTAGGGCTGGGACTATTCGAATAATTTAATATTCGAATATTTTACAAGTATTCTATTGTATTCTATTGTATTTTACAAGAATACTACTGTATTCGAATAGTATGGTGTGAAGTGGGTGAAAATTAGCTTTACAAGATTTCACCCTGACAAATGAATCTAAAGAACTTGATTTATAATTCACATCATACACCACGCGCGGTTCACGTGGCACGGGCTTGAAGCTCTCCTACCTGCTGGGCCGCCGTGAGAGCTAAGACGCGCGGCGGAAGATAGGCGTTGCTTCTGAAAATCGGCCGCCGCGTTTCACTTAATTTCCAAGCCTGACTTAAATGATCTTTACGTACGACAATTTTATAGGTTTTCGACGATCCTCATGTCAAGCACATGGGCATGGTACAAGAACTAGATCATTCCACGGGAAAGAAGATTAAAGTCGTCGGTCCTGCTGTGACTTATAGTTACGCTACAAATAAAGTTAGATCAGCACCTCCCATTTCGGGGCAGCACACTGAAGAAATATTGAAAAGTGTTTTAAACTATTCTGACGATAAGATACAAATTTTGAAGGAGACTAAAGTTATACAATAGGAAAGATCCTTGTTTATGTTTGATATATTATAGTTCAAAATTAAAATATAATATTTGATATATTATGTATGCAATTTAAAAAGCAATAAATATATTTTCAAGCATAATCGTACAGCTCAGTACAATGTCTCTGAATATACCCTGTATGAATTGATGTGTATGACACAATAGTTATTCTGTTTATTATTCTTTCAGGATGTAGCACCAACTGTTCGGCTGCGCCTCAGGAAACCAAAATGTAATAAAAGAGTTCAGTGGACTCAAGGTACCGTGGACAACGAACACATGAATAAGAAGAAATCTAAATGTAAGTTTCCATTAAGGGGGGAGGCCTACTTAGAACGATCAAAATAACATGCTACTTTGGGACTTTTTTTCTAAAAAAACTGATAAACTTTTATTATTAAACATTAGTCTATTGGGAAGAGTACATCTCACGGATATTTCAGTATTTTTTGTGGTAAAAAGTATTGAAAGAGTTCTGTGTGTCACCGACTTTGAAAACATGATTTTGAGGAAAACGCGTTTAAAGTTTTGGGTCTAGCAAGGGAACATCCCGAACCCGGAAATTCAAAAAATTTTGAGACTTTGTTAATACAACGCAATTTTTGTTTGCTGCTAAATTCACTGTAACTAGGTATCTGCGAAATATTTAAGTAAACAAGTAAAATAAACAAAGATTTTTTCTTGCATTTCAGGAAAGGTACAATATACCCCCTGAAATCCGATAACGTTAAATGTGTATTTCACTATAAAATCTATCATCGAAAAGTGGCGGATTTTTCGACCGAGAGAGTAGAATGTTCCCTTGAATGAATATTCATTTATGTCTCCCGTAGCTATGTTTATATCATCGCACATATCTATGTTACAGGTTGTTGCATTTACGAAAAGCCACGAACCTTCGGCGAGAGTAGTTCAGAAGAGAGTGAGGATGAATGCGAGCATTGCCACGGACACAAAGATGCCCATAAAAAGGTTCTACACCATAACGCAGAACCGCCCAAGGAAGAAATACCTTCTAGCGCTGGTAATTTCATTTCGTAACGCCAGCATGCTCGTTGGAGACATATTTGTAAACGTATACGTAATTCTTTCGCAGAATGAATAGTAAAAGCATCTACATAAGTGCACATTGCTGGTATAAATAACTTTTCCAAACGAAACAAAAACAAAAACACGTTATTCGTACGTTTCTTGTATCAATGTTAATTGAAAGAAAGCGACGAAGAATAGGTACGTTATTTTTGTATTATATGAAGTGTACAGTGTAACGATAAGTACGTGATTAAATTTCATTTTACAGGGAATTTGAAATATCAATGGAAATATTACAACTCTTAATGCAATTGTATTATTAATGTCTATATTAATGACATTGATATGTTTGAATAAGTGCTACGAATCAGATTTGTGGCACTTATAATTCCGAGTAAAGAAATACCGGTAGGGCATATCATTATTATTAAACGAAAAGAAAAAGAGAGAAGGGAAATATATTGACTCTTGTTACTTATGAGGTCAATTCTTGTTACATTAGATAATGGTTTTATAGTATGTTGGGTTGAAATGATTATGTGTGAACGCACATACATCTCTTTAGTTGATTAATAGAAGTCTAATACTTAATAGTTCCTATAATATAGACTCTATATTATAGAGCATGCATATTGTCCTAGCTATTTTCAAAGCACTAAAGCCATTTAAAGCGAGTCGCATTATTATAGATATCTAAAAAGTTTGCCAACGAATTTAAATACTCTAAATGAGAAAGAAATTCCTAATGTTTAATGTGAATTCCAACAGGTCTTGTGTAACATTTAATTACATATTGTTTATCCTGTGACAGGTATATTGCCAGATATTTTTAACATGAAATAGTGCTGTTTATTAATTTTACATTTCGTTACAATAATAGTTGCCTACATGTACTCCCTTACCATCAAAATATCTTTATTTCGAGTAACTTTATGTTACATATATACGATTGGTATTAAAACACCGGTTCGATTTTAATTTAAAGCATAGTTCCTTACTTCGAATACGTCTACAATTCGAATTCATCAACTACAATTAGAACAGTTATTTGTACATTTCTGATGATACATCATATATATCAATTAGAGTATGTTCCTTTTTCATTCGTTTTTCTTTTCTGTAGAACACGAATGCTTGAAATTACTGTGCCAAAGCTTGGGATACATTTCGAATTTTATATCCTGCGAGCGAAAATTGTAATACAGTAAAACACGTAAAAGTGATAATTTTTTTTATTTAACAAACGTAATAAATACTCGCGTCCCATCAAAGTTTATTCTAAATTAATTAAAACGTATCAGTCGGAACAATTACTTAAAGGCAAGAAATATCGTCAATTAAAATCCGTTACGAAAATGTTAAAAAAAATTCTCACTTTTATGCCTTGTAAATGTTTAAAAATATACAACTTATCTTTCCAAGCTATAAACCTTAAGTACACACAGGCTACGATAGCAGCACGAGAAAAGACACAAATCGATACAAAAAAAGAGCAATCGCGAAAAACAGTTTTTGTATGCGCTTATTGAATTACCGAAACAAGTGATATTCTAACTCTAATAAAACGATGTTACATAAAATAATAGAACTCTCTCCCTCCGAATTATTACAAACTACACTCTCTCCTTTAAAACGAAAGTTGTGCGAAATTTTATAAAACATTTATAGATCAAGATTTGCAATGTCACGCGTCCTTTATTCTAAATTCATCGAAAATAGAATTTATACTTTTATACGAATTCGTAGAGGTATTAATATGTTACAAATGTAAGTACAAGGTATAGATGCAGTAACTTAATATACTGTCCAAGACTTTAGAAGCATCTTAAAGTTGGATATTGTATAGTTTTTAGTCAATCGATGTTACAACTACTTCTATGAAACTTGCGTCTATTTCGTACCTCCATACCTCTACGGAAAGCGTCTTCGTTCGATCCCAGTGCCTGTACCATGGCTCGGCTACGCCAGACTTTAACGGTATAATCGTCACTAGTAGTTACCAACATTTCGGGATCACGCGGATTGAAGGCGACGGAATTAACGACGTCAGAATGGGGGAGCTTGGCTAAACATACCCCGTAATATCTGTCCCAAAGGTAGCCGTGCTTGTCTTCGGCACCGCTAATAACAAATTCATATTCAAACATAAATATATAATCCCAAGTATCGAACGTTTCATTGTAAACGAGAGAATGCAGAGTTGGGCATTATTCGAATCAATTTTTATCTGAAAGATTCAAGCAATTTTATTTGAAAAATTCAAAAATTTTTATTTAGAAAATTCAAAAAATTTTATTTGAATAATTCAACAAATTTTATTTGAAAAATTCAAAAATTTATTCGAATAATGCTCAACTCTGAGAGAACATAACACGAACAACTCCTAATTGCATGAATTTTCTTTTCAGCATGAAAAGCATTGCTTCTGCTGATATTAATCGGGAGATGACAGAGGGCCAAGATTTCTCCTCCATCAGGGAAATAGGAATTCTAAGAACGAGAAAAGTGTAAGCGATTATATCGATTAAATTACCTTGCCACGTATTCGTCGCACACGTCGAGGAAGATGAAGAAACATTCGTTATTCGGCGTGTAAGCCTTGTGAGCTCTTAGCATGGTACCAACTTGTTTCAATGTTACTAAATCAATTACATGAATGTCGATCTCTTGAGCTATCGGGGGAGGTTGTAACGGGCTTGTAATAACGTAACCCCGCGGCCATGGTCTTGTATTTACATATAAATATCTGAAGATAAACATATATCGTGAAAGAGGAAACTGATGATTTTATATTCGTAACGTAAGCAACTGACCTATGATCCGGCGAAAGTCCCATTCCTATAATATGCCCGTGCAAGTCAATTACGTGATCTACTTTGTCGAATTTATCGGCTACAGATTCGTAATTCATCCAGTTAGCATTGAAGTTCAATAATCCTCGTTCCCTTTCTCTTTCCGCGAATCTTTCGCGCAACGACGGCTCCGAGACCAATCTCGTTGGGAACTTGATATTCTTTATTCTCTTGAAACCCACTTGATGCGGTGTGTAAGTTTTCGATCCAGTTGTGAAAATGAGATACTTGTCGCAGCTATTTGTTAACTCATCGATATCATCTTCCAAGGGCGAATCTGACGAATAAAATTTCACAATCGGAATTCGCGCAATAAAAATATTGCGATGACTTTGTAATACACTCCTCGTATTAATTAAAGGATCACCTCTAGGAATCCGAAAAACGGCAACTTCAAAGTTAAAGGCCACGGGTAAAAAAATTATCGCAGTGATTTTTGCCGGAGTTATGAACATGTGAACTTTCTCCCTATTTTTTAGGTTCCTAGAGGTGATCCTTTAATTAACGCGAGGAGTGTAACTAATTGTACCATCGGGCTCATTATCCTCGTCCCACTGAGTACTCTCGCTCTCATCATCCTTCTCGCTCCCTTGAACCTTTTTCTCCATTTCCACTTGTCTATATTCCTGATTGTACTGTATAGGATTGGCATACTCAAAGTCATCGCCAAGCTTTTCCCAATTCATAAATATACCTTCCAACGTGTTATATCTAGTTGCATATAATTCGGTTAACGTCGATCTGTGCGCACGTTGCTCAATTACGCATATACTTGCTGTAATCTAGACGACGCGTGTCGAAGAAGAACTGGCTCTTCTGGTTGTTGAATGGCATCGTTAGAAGAGGTAGATGAGATGTCTTTATGACTCGGTGGATTCCCCTTTTCTTCTTTCTCATCGGAGGACGAAGGCTCGCTCTGTTCTTCTTCGGACTCTGCTTGTTCGGGCGTCAAGCAATTAGCTACCATGATCGTCCGAATCGACGACGCGTTGCCATTGTAAAACCTGAAACACGTGAAACATCCAAAGTCGCAAAGGCTCCACCGTTGGAGAATTATTTTCATGAAACAGATTCGTGATACCTAAAAAGTTGCGTCATGATAGGTACGTGTTCGCTAGCTGTCTCCTGATTCGCCTTATTGAGCCAAAGGACGCTAGTCGTAACCAGATGCGCCAACCAAAACAGGTTTCCGTTTAAAAGATAATGTTCGCTGTACCACGTGCCGAATATGTCGTAGGGTTTATTCGAGACTCGACATTGGAGATTAAAGCCAGCTGTAACAGCAAGAATCAAGTAACTATGCGCAAACTACTTTGTATCGTTAATCATAGAAAAATTGGTAATTCGTTGATACTCTTACGTGCTAGTCTAAATACTGCTATCTCTCCCGAAGTACTAAGAGGAGTTCCAAAATGTACGCCGGAGACGAGTAATAAAGTATCGGATGAATTGAACTGGGAATATTGCGTATACTTCCAATTAAACGATTTCATGTCGCGGAGATACTTTATGCTGACGGGATATTGGCTATCCCAGACCTATGGGAAATTCGTACGACTGGTTTTATGTCTTTAAATATAATTATACATAGCGAAGAAAATCATATAATAATTAAAAAGTAAATGAGAGTAACCCACAAAAATATATGCATCTTTTGAACATGTTGCGAACATTTTTCCATTGTGCGAAAAGCTAACATGTAATACTTGATGAGAATGTGCTTTAAGTACTTCTGTTTCTACAAGCGGTATATGATACGTTAAACGTTTAAATTCTTCTAACCAAGAAGATTTCCCTATAAAATATAATGAGTTTTAGATGATAGTGTCAAGTGTAAGACAAGGAATATAGAGCCGAGTTTTAATGCCAGCAATAGTTTAATGTAGGATGGGAGCACAATTTATGGTACAACTAAGCTTGCGCTTTGTCTCTCGAATTTCCAGAATCAGTTTCCTTGAAAACAAAGCCTTAGGACAAAATTTCATTCAATACTTTTTATTTATTCGTACATAAAGAATCACCCTGCTTTCGGTTGTACCGTGAACTGAGCCCACCCTATGTGTCAGTGGCGCACCCAGAGGGGGTGAAAGAAAAGAAAAGAAAACTGGATTTTATTCTTTAAGGGGTCATTTTGGTAATCGCACCGCAAAATTCGGCAACATTCAGGTTTTTTTTTCTCAGTGAATACAATAAATAACAATGTCAAACTTTTCTTTCATTGATTAAGCTCCTTATAATGTATACGGAAGAATATTTAAATACACTTTTAATTGTGTTTCTTCAATGTTATCTGGAGTTAAAAATCGCGCCTTTGAAAAAACGGCGAGAGTGATTTCAGCTCACAGACTCGTATGAAATAAAAAACCCAAACTGATTCTTAGTCATTATGAGTACCACTATCGCGGGTGCCAGAATTAGCCACGTAAGTCAAAATTTAACAAAATTGCGCGCTTTCAAACTTCCAATCTTGAAATTTTCCATTTTTACTCGAAGTTTGAATGCGCGTAATTTTGTTAAATTTTGACTCACGTGGCTAATTCTGGCACCCGCGATAGCGGTACTCATATTGATTAAGAACCAGTTCGATTTTTTGTTTCAGATGAGTCTGTGAGCTTAAATCACTCCCGCCAGGGAGGTATTTTCGTTTAAAGTCGCGATTTTTAACTCCAGGTAACATTGAAGAAACACAATTAAAAGTGTCTTTAAAAAATTGTTCCATATACATTAGAACTAGCTTAATAAATGAAAAGAAAGTTTGACATTGTTATTTCTCGTATTCACTGAGAAAAAAAAACCTGAATGTTGCCGAATTTCGAGGCACAATTACCAGAATAACCCCTCAAACAAATTTTTCTAATTGCCTAATGAATTTTATTAAATAATTCTATCCATTCAACTCGACTCCCCAGAGATTAAATACTAAGCGCGCCACTGCTACATATTGCATTCATATGGATATGAAATATCATTTCTCCAGCTACAAATTGTATTAAATTTGTAAAAGAATCTTTTAAAATACACGCATATCCCAAAAACATTCTGGATTTATTGTTGAATAAAAAAAAATTGTTTTCTAAGAATCCAAATTAGGTCCTTCCGTTGAAATAATTCAACATTTTACAGAAGTTGCGTTACCAAGAGAAGCATTCGCCACTCGTTCCTAAAACATAAAGCTCTTCGACGCATCATTAATACCAAAACCAAGGGGAATAAGCAATGAGAATTCGACTAGATTCGTCTCGACTACTCCGAAGTCGAGTTAGCGAGGATCATCGTGAGACACAGTGTCCGATAAGAAAATAATGACATTTCATACGCATGCTCTGGGCTGGCGAACATGTTATTCTCCACAGTGTCTGTGTTTATAAATAAACAAATAAAGTTAACCTGGCTTAATGCCGATATCCGGGTCTATTTTATAGATCTGGTAGAACAGATCTTTCCAGAGGAACTCGTCGCGAGACACTCTGTGCCATGACCTGCACACCTCCCCAGCGATTGTCAGTTCCTTCGGTGTCAGGTATTTAAAGACATTTAGGAGAATGGAGTCGGACATGTAGCACCAGTTCGCGTTCCCCTCGAACGTTTCCGACAAGCAGTCGCTCCTGTCCTCCGACGTGGCCGCATCCTCGTCGCTATTCCCCTGATTCTCCGTCAGGCTGTCGATCATCTCCATATCGCGGCGCGACTTTTTATTTCGCGGAACAGCTGATGCAGCTATCGGCGCTACCTGATGCGAGCACGTCTGGTGATACACCGTGGCAGGCCGAGATGAAAAACACTGGCATTTAAGCGTACCGCAGGTGTGCGACTGGCCGTTCCGCCCGCGAATCCTCGCGCGATTAAAAAAGGAAGAAGCTAGAGCCGGCGGTGTCTATTTAGTAAATTTCCAACTCGACCCGCGACGAATAGATCGCACGGTTGGAAATAATAATGAGATTCCTACTGTTCTTTTTTCTCTCCTCTCTGTCTCTCTCTCTCTTAAAACCGATCCTCGAGGATCGAAACATAATTGCAACGTACGCGCGATCTCTCCCCGCGAATATAGCGAATGCGTGCAGGGACGCGAGCTTTTAACACGCGAAATATCTACTGCGTGTTTCTTAGCAATAGCAGAGCACATTTTATCTATTTGCCGAGCGACAATCGGCGGAGCCTGGATGTAGAATATGGTAGCGGTAAATGCGACCAACCATCGCTTGCTGCGAGCCGATGGTATTTAAATCGTATTAGGTTGGTGCGCGCGGAGCGATGTTTTCTCGAAGGATCGCTCGAGATATTTACTCAATCCAAATTTGGTAATGATGTGGAATAGTAGAAAGGATAGCTCAGCGCGTGGTTTATTATAATAGAAAGAAAACAGTTTATTTACTTCTGTTAGTTTCAATGTAGTATAACAAAGTAATATGATAGTATTTTCTTTAATGTAATTCCTTAATTCTATAAAAATAGTAGATATTCTCCGATTTCTTAACTTTACATAACACCTAAATTATAGTTTCCCTCGTGGACGATATTAAATCAGCTTCGCAAAACTCTTCGGACGAACTAGATCGCGGGATACTTTCTTCCTCTTCGTAGTTAGACTGCGAGATATTTTTACACGCGGCCCTGTAACTTGCACTTTGTAATATGCTCGAACGGGTCGTAAAACTGTTTGCGTTCTGAATATCGCTGCAGAGAGAGCTATCGTCGACGTGGGAGTCGCTAGATGTTTGTGGCACTACGCTACTACAGCTTCTTGCGTCTTTTACGTTAGAACTGTGCGCGCTTTGGGTATTTATTATTTTCGAGGGATCTTTATGCTCCGCATTTGTTAAACTAGGATTGTTCGATTGAACTAGAGACGATGATTTACGTCCTGCGTTTTGGGTATTAGAGATACGAGAGTTATTATATTCCTCCTCTTCCTTACGATCCGGGAAAACTTCAGCGGACAAGTTATATTCAGCGTTGTTTTCCATGCTCATATTATGTAACCGGTTATTATTGCACGAGATCTTCTGCAAATTTGCACATTTCTTGTCCGGAACGTCGCAGTTGATATTACCTTCGAAATCGTTACTTAATTTTGTCAAAGAGATTGCAGCTATCGGCTCCTCTGTACGGCTTTTATTTTCATATCGAGACGCGCTTCGAGACCGCATACGACAATGTATATTCTTATGAAAATATAGGTTATGAGAATTATCATCCTGAGAGTATTTGTTTACACTTTTGCTTTCTTTGGTAGGAACTCCAGGTTCTGTGGAAATAATAATTAGAGGTATCAGCAATCACGGAGTTTCTTACTCGACGTAGAACCCTAATAAAAACTTACCAAAACTTTGAATCTTCGTAGTGGATTTTGAAAGCAATTTCCCGACTAATAGGCCAGCTACAAATATAAACAGCACGATAAAGTTGTCCGCTGTGAGAAAATTATATCCACTGGGAATTTTCAAAGTTACGATTACCTGCCATTCCGACTGCGGTGCCTCCGAGAAAGTACGTCATTTTGTTTTCCCTTTGCTTGGACATTTCTCAATTACGCTAAACCAAACGATATGCGACGCTACTTAAATTATACAGCTATATCGACGGACGAACTTTATCTGCTTAGATTCAGAGAGGACATTACAGTCTTCTTCGTGTTGTACCATATACATCCTGAAGGACACTTTAAGGTGGCAACAAAGTGTAAACATTGAACTAACTTCGCAAAAAGATACGCCGAGCTCGTTACATTCGAATGCCCGCTTTTGCGAAAATTGTCTTTAAAAATCAGAAGCACACTGAGATCTTACTAAACTACTACAATGAACACGTAAAAAAATTCACAACATATCCTGCTTATTGTTAAAATCTGTATTCGTTTAAGGTATCAATGTTTGTGTAACTAGAATTATATATTATCGAATTATTACTTGAACTTCCTTATGTACGAATTCTTTTCTTACTACCTATGCCCCCTTTTTTCAAAGAATTAAAATAGATTAAAATCAGATCTTGTTACACTAATACTGATATATATGTATGTATAAATAGAAAGTTGAAATGCGAATAAATATAAGAAAAGAACATATAAACTAGAAATATAAGCGGGTACAAGCTCGGTGTCTAATGGGTCTTTGACACGTCGGACATTTCCTTAATTTATGTAAAATTTGTTCTAAGCAACGCGAGCAGAATATATGCCCGCAATGAGTAGACATAGGTTTCAATTTAGAAGACAGTCCTTCGTAACATATCGGGCACGTCAGCACATGTAACTTTCCCGCGCTGGAATCATTGATGCAACACGTCCCGTCGTCGTGAGATGCATTATTATCAATGTCTATGACGTCCGCCAACTTTGCATTTTTCTGAGCGCTTTCGGCCGGTATTTCTCTAAAATGAAATTTATACAATTAACGATACCCGACTGTCTAAGGCGAAAGAAGGGAGATGAATTACAAAGTGATACATACACGATAGAATCGTTGTGCAGGGTCGAAGATTGTTGTTGTTGTTGCTGTTTGGAAGAGGCGCGCTTTCGTGGCTTCGCTCTCGTACTATTATTAGGTATGTTTTCAGCGTTGCTGTTCCTATCGCTATTTCTGTTTAAATATTTCTCCGATGAGTCTACCGTCAAGTCAATAAAATCGATTGGCTCCGACATGGTCTTTGACATGATCCTTGTTTACGTCCTTCTTTATAACATGTGCTCGCGCGCACGTGTATGCGAGGAAATTCTAGAAAGTTTAGAAAATTACTGATGTACTTAAATGTATTGGGTAATTGTTTACAATAATATTGCGTTGTTTTTGAATATGGTTATTGGCGACTGAAAGTGGAAATGGTATTAATTCGTAACTGTGGGAATCTGAATCGTTGAATTCGCTTTTGAAGTTTGTTGTACTAACCGTGTATTATTAATATAAACTTTCTTGGAACAGCAAAGTAATTCGTATCTTTCGTAACGATCGACTCGAATGCACTGGATCATAGAAAACAGTGGCGAACGGTTTACAAACCGATTCTATACGAGAAATTTACCAGTCGCACCATCAAACTCGAAAAATCCCTCGATAGTCGATACCTCCTGTTCGTGTGAGAATCGATATCGATATCTTCAATCGAATCGCGATCGAAACGATGAAATCGTCGAGCGGGAAATACGAAAGCATTCACCTAAAACAAGAATGATTTTTTGTTATTAAAGTAGCAAATTATCTAAGTTTATTTAGGGCGAATTCCACTTACGCCCAAATCGACCGTGGTTCTCGTTTAAAAATTTATGAAAATTTCCTGAAATGTGGAAGAGAAATGGCATCCGTAGACTTTTTTCCAGGAGGGGGCAACTTTGTGGTGATGGTGAAGAAACACGATTATCCCGCTTGCTTTCTTCAACTAATTTTGTAGTGCCAAATTAATTAAAAATATAAATCCGAAATTTAGAAATATTTACTTTTTTTTTAGTATAAACTTGATAAAGATCAGTTTTTAAAAATAAGCGATCTTTTTTCAAAAGCCAGGGGGTGTAACTACCCCTTTTGCACCCGCCTCCGAGCGCTGATGATCGGAAAATACAATTTTTTAAATATAAATTACGACTCGAAAACAGGAACATATAAGTTATGATATTCATTTTATTACAAAGACGGAAAATTCCTACGGTCGTGGGCGATTTTGGCGTAAGTGGAATTCGATTTATATCATCCGACTATTATGCGGAAAATGCTTATTATAATAAAACAGGCATTTCTTCGTTATATCAGATATAATTAATGTCTTCCAGTATATTTGGAAAATATGTGTCATAGTTACAAACTATTATAAAAATACAGAAAATACATAAATAGTTCGTAACGCGAATGCTTTTTAATACTTTGTAATACTTTTTGAAAACCTCTTGAGCATAAATTATAATAGAAATCATAAACTTTCAAATTATATATATTAATAGCTAAAATATGGACTTTATTATATACAAAAATTATATAAAGAAGATATGTAGGCACTTCACAGAACATCACATCGTGTACAAATGTGTGTGTATATATATATATCTATATATATATATTAATATATATATATATACATATATATATTAATATATATATATATACATATATATATTAATGTATATAAAATTATTTATAAAATATTATCAAAAAGTCTAACGCAGTACTCTTTCAATGGATTTCATAAAAATGTAAATTATAATATATTTCTATTTTACTAACTTCCAAGAGCACTTTCGTTATTTTTGTTCGATATTATTCATTATCTTAAATCTGTATATACATATACAATAAAAAAGCCATTCTACGTCAGCATTTAAAATAGAGATGACCGTTTAAAGATACTGCTGCGTACACGAATCAATCTAGATATCGTAAGAAATATTTGATGCTTTGTAGTTCATCTAATCAACCCGCTTTGTTCGTCAGAGAATGTACAATTATAAGTTTCGTAATAGTCCTTTATGTAAAAGAAGAGTGGCCTCGTAACTTTCTGCGTGTAAAGATGTTTCCTTATTAATTAATAAAAAATTACATAATCCATATACAATAAAATGTTTAGTTTACATAATACTCTCTCGAAAACACTTCGAGAAGTACAATAAAACGTCGGGAGTCGCTTATTTATGCTAGAAATAATTACAAACAACGATAATAAAAGGATTCCCCTCAAATTAGATACAAGTAGTATTCCCCGTACACCTACGAAGGCAATGGTGCGCGATATCGATTTCAGTCGTCCGCTCAGCTGACGTATATTACACACGACTCGCGCCGTTCTGAGCGGATAGTTAATAAATTTCAGTTTATACAAAACGATTTTGATAGCTCTCGAATGGTCGTTAAATGGACGGTTATATTCCAACTCTTCATGGAAAACTACTAGTAAACTCTTAAAAATTTCTTACGCAAGACAGTGGATTACGTTAATGAATAATGAAAGGAATTATCTTTGGCTGTTGTCGTCGTAGATCCAATGAACTACGTTATGGTATCGTTGGTTAATGGGGGTCCCGGTTGCTTTTGTTACGATTACGCAGCAACGAAGCGTCCAAAAGGGAATAGGTTCCGGGCTCGAACACCGGCGGGTACTCGAGACCAGGGTAATCGGGCGGCGGTGAGGTGGGTGGTGGTATGTAAGGCAATGTCGGCGGGTTTAATGAGTTTCTACCTGTGCTGGTGAATCCTTTCTGACATAACAGATGACTCGCGCCGCCCTGAAAGCAAGATCGTCGAATTACAGTAAGGATCCCATTTGAAATTCATACGCTGTTCGAGCACGTACTTTTGATATTAAGTTCGAGGCAGATGGCGACGGCGTATCTGGACTCCAATCACTTACAGAACTCACTGAACTGAAACTCTGACTGAGCGTTTGAGGGCTATTTCCACTGAACGAGCTAACAGATTGGCTGATCCCACTATCGCCGGGGCTTTGGCTGTTGGATCGGCTGGGCAATCGGGACTGGTTGTAACATTTCTCTCGAAAAAGGGCTCTGTGCAATCTTGGCGATCCTGGAAATGTATATTAAAGTCAGCACAAGATGCACAGCATTGGAATGTAAAACGAAGGCGGCAGTCGTATTCACCCAGCAAAGTTTTCGGAGTCTCTTTAGGCAAATCCAGCGTGCAGGGCTTTTGCTGGCATTTATTGCCGAATAGATTTCTCAAGCGACTCGGCTTCTGGACTTGTTCGCCTTTGTCCAAATGCATCTCGAACGCAGCCGTCATTCCCTCCTGCTCGAATGGAGAAGATGGTATAGGTGGCGGTTGATACTGCGCTGCGTTCTTTAAACGAGTCTTATCGTAATCTACATCCTTTTTATCAGTTCGTCGTAGAGAATCCAACCAATGCTTGTCCGAAGGACCGTAATCGCGTCGGTTAGTTAGATTGAAACTCCCTTTACGACTTACAGACGCATCTTTCTTTGCGCGCTGCAACGTTTCGTAAGAAGCGTGATATGTAAGATCACTGCTGGACCCAGAGCAACCTGAAACATAAATTTCTTACAGTTTTCTCTAGAAAACTATTGTTTCCGTATAGAGCTTACCATCGTTTCGAGCGAGTCGCTTTGGCAATGATTTGATATCGTCAGTAAAACTGTTGGTCTTCTTCGACGAGTAGTAATCGTATACTCTAGAAGTTTCATTACTGTTCGATGACTGCGCTTGATACGCACAAGCGTTAGTATTATATTCACCCACCGCGCTTGCATGTCTATCGAACCTTTCATCGATATCCGATGTGTTGTGGTACAGAGAAGTGGAGCGTTTCTGATCATTCGTAACATTTCTTGAATGACTCGAGTCGTGCGACTTTACTTGACGCGAACTTGATCCATTCTGCGCCTTTTTCTTCTGAGAGCAATTAAATTCACCTGACTTTTTGTGAACTGAAAACTTTGACGATTCCCCCTTGTTCTCGTGTCTTTCTGAATCAAAATCACAACTTAATTGCCTCGCTGCGTGCGAGCTGTCTATATTACGCATGTAACCGTAGGAAGATGTAGTGTTATTCACTGCTTCATCGTTAGTTTTACTTCGAGCATATGCAACATCGTTACTGGCGGATGCTTCGGTGTTAGCTGTTCCATTGTCATGGAAATTTCTATGTTGAACGTGAACATGATCGCTGGTTAAAGGCGTCATTCGTGGCGATACCGATCTGTTCCTAGTTGGTTGTCTTCGATCTTCCCGCTGGGATAACATGAACTCCTCCAACGTGATAAAACCTTGTAGATCGTCGGGTCTTTTGTTTCTGCTATTAGAACATCCAAGCATTAAACATTGCTCCACCATTTATTCAAATACATCCGTTACAACATTGTATAATTAATAGTAAACATTGTTTCCAAGCCAATCGAGGATAGAGTACCTGAGAGTGATTAAGGGGAGATTCCGGTCCAAAAATCGATTTTTCTTATTTCATTTTTCGAATATTCAATCTTTTAAGAGTACGTGTTTAAGAGGATTTGTTGAAATTCGTAAAATTCCCAAAATTATTAAGACACCCTTAATACAATGCAACAAGTCTCATTAAATTATATATAGTAGTTTTCCTTTAATTAATTCCTAAAGATCACCCATTTTTATGGACTCTAGACCGGATACTCCCCTTAAGATAAGAGAAGACATGCACAGAATATAAACATATAAAATAAATTTAATCAGCGCTTTGGGTTAATTATTTTATTGTAAATTTAAAGGTATAACAATGTTTCTCGCTATTCTTTCGAGTTAAAAAAATCTACGTTTACGATAAAAGGGATGGTATATAGTAACTCGAGTTTAGCGAAGTGTTAATAAATACTAGGATTAAGAACAGAGTAAAATTAGTATTGGTATCACAGCATGCAATGTAAATCGTTACCTGTCTGTTGTGCGTCTGTAATCGCCCATATCCCGAGTACTACACGACATATCTGTAGTGCTCTGTGAAGCGCACAGCCCATAAAATGTACTTCCAGCGATTGTCATTTGCAAGTCCGGCGAATTAGGAACAGAGTCTTGTTTCCTGAAAAGCAGAATTAATATTACACGTTCACTTCGAAGGGGGTATACATCAGCATGTACATTTACTTGTTCGGCGTAGATGTGGGGAGCACTCTCCTGTAACTCCTAAATTGTGCGGTTGGGACCGGTACGTTGTGATTCCTTGTGCCAAGGAACTTTAAGTATTTCCTATCTAAACTAGCACCATTTATTTCGTGATCTTTATACCCAGTGGAGTCCTTGCGAACGACTTTCTTCAACGATCCGAATGATTTGTCGAGGTTCGATTTATATTCCTGCGTAAGAGGATTTTTAACTTTACTCTTTTGCTCGCCATCGCTTTCGTCGGTTTCGCTGAAAAGAGCGCTGTTTCGACTGTGGCCGTCTGCGCCCAGAGTTGCTTTGTTGATTGCCTCTAACCATAACGTAAGTAAGTCTTCTGTGTCCGCAGCGAAGTAAAATACCGTTCCTGTGTGGTAAACTTTGAACGCGTATTTTCTAGATTTCACTTCAGCGGCTCGCGACACAGTGAATCCTGGCAAAGCTATGAGACAATCCGCTTTCATGCTGTTTTGAGCTTTGAACCTGTATTTAGAAGCATTTGCAAATAACTACTCGTGAATCCGTAAATATGAGAGATTATTTAACAAACCTGTATAAAGAGGAGCACTTCAAGACGAACCAAGCTTTAGCCCAGGCACCACCCGCACCTCTTGTGCGATACGTTAACCAGCCTTCTAAATCGACTGTACCCATATCTTTCACGGAAATATTTCTTTTCCCTAAAACAGAAATTAGTGTTTAGAAACGCAGGCATAGTAAATGGTGTGCTTTTGAACGTAAGTTTCTTACTCGCGAATAATATGCTCCGTTTCCTGCTACTCCTGGGACTACTGCTCGAAGATTTGCTTAGGCTCCCATGCAGCCCGATACTTCTGGCTACCATCATTGCCTTATTGACTACGCCCTTTTCAAAGTTCCTCTCCTTCTCAGAGATTTTCGATTTATGTTCTAGAGTTTGCGATTGCTTCGAAGAGCACGAACCATCGGGGGAGTCCGTATTTTGAGCGTACGACTCGTGATTATAACTCTCCATCGTCGAACTGGCGTAACCATATTTCTCATTGAACGGCTCGTACTTATCACAGATAGATTTGCTTTCTTTTATTTGCTTATCATTGTATTCTATATACGAAGAGTCCATGTTTAAACTAGGTCTGCGTTCGTTACCTAAAGCGTTCGTTTCGTCGATAAATTCTATTGATCTCTCTGCGAAGCTATTACACGTATCAAAATAATCTTGCCTCTCTTGAAGATCCAAGTTACTTTTAATATGATTTTCCAGAGAGAATTCTGGTCTTTTCAAATCCCTCCTGACATTGGGTCTTTGAGATGCTCGATGCTTCTCTTGATCTTCGGAAACCCTTAAAGTATTATCTAAAGAGGAGTTCACTGTTGATTTTGAAAAATATTTTCGTGGAGGAGGATCCGGAGGTATCGAATGTGACTTTGGTTCCGACTTCTCACTAGATTCGACCTTTGTTAGTTCTACATATTTACAAGGCTGTGCGATATTCCCTTGACAAGTCACATCTTCAGTTTTCGTATCATCATTCTGCGTCTTCTGAGAAATCTGAATTTGCGGTGCATGCCGAGTAATATTCGACGCATCGAGCTCGGCAGAATTCACATCACAGTTGGTTCGTGACTTTTCTTCAAATTGGATTTTCCCTTTTATGGACGCGCTGGAAGGTTTTCTTTCAATTAATTTCTTTTGTTCCGTCTGAGCGCAGTTGAATGTTTGAAGAATCTTTCCGAATTTAGTTAAACTTTGATTGCTTCCGCTGTTACTTTGTGCACAGCTATTCAACGATTCCAGCTTATCTTCATTCCTTTCCTGACTCGAGCTCGAATTACTCGCAAAATTTTGATTACTAGATGCCAACACCGATACATTCTCGAATTCGCTTCTCAAGTTATCCATTACGTTCTTCTTGTCGCCCTTATTTACATCTGAGATAATACACTCTTTATTGCTTTGGTTTGCTATACTGTTTCTAGGACTTGCATCACTTACGTTACGTGGAAAAGTTTTAAGCGAGTTTGAGTGTTGGGCCGCTTCGACAAATTGCTCCTCTTCGTTATTCTGTACAATCTGTCTGTCGGTATTGCCAACATTTTGAACAACACTACTGGCAAAGCTTGCGCGAGTGCTTTGCCTTTGATCGTCGATATCCTTCGATTGCTGTTGGTCTTCGGTATTCGTAAAAGTGAATCGAATATCAGTCTTGGCCGTGGATACATTACCGAAGCTACTTGTCGACGATTCCAGCGTGTGAAACAACTTTTGCTTCCTCTCCTCTATACTCTCCGTATCCATCAAGTCGTACGCTGGTGTGCTGTAACTCTTGTCCAACTTACCTCGCTCTTTAACGCTACATATACTAGACTCTTTACTGCATTGTATATTTTTATTATTACTATGCCTATCCCTAATGAAATTGTTGCACTCGTCTAAAGGCACGCTTGTATCACTCGAATTATTGTTATTGGTAACATTAGTGGATGCTTGCGAAACTTGGCTAGGATTATTCGTATTAATAATAGTTGACGTTTCCTCGGAATTTTCAACGGTCTTACATTCGTCTTTCGTTTCATGCGCAACGGTATTTATTTGAGGAACATCGGGCTTGAGAAATTTCTCTTGGAACTGTACTTTCTTATCGTCGGCGTCGGGCCTTTTCTTTCGTTTGCTCTGCTCTATGCTCAAGCACGATTGCGGCCGTATATTCGACGGTACGTTATCTAAACCGTGAGCGCAGGACGCCGCTTTGTCCCGCAATTGAGAGGTTGTACTGTGCTCCTGTTTCAATTCCTTCCAAAACTGTTCGATATCAATTCCATGCTTGGTAGTAGGACTAGCACCAGTTATAGTCGCTCGTCGTTGAACCGAATTCCTTGGTTTCGTTGAATACAATCGAATGGACAACGGCGGTTCCGCTTCGCTATCCGAGTCGCTACTGTCTATGATCATCGTGTCTAATATATTCACCGTGTCTAAAATACTTGCGGGCTCCGGACTGGGATTCTTTGGCATATGCCTAAACAGATTTTACGAGGAAATTAAACTCCATACTTTTACGCGAGCGCCTAAAGGGAGGATACATGCACGATACCTTGGTAATGGCATTGTAAAATCTGGTATGGTCAATAATTCTGGCCTCGGCGACGGAAGATTGTGCTGCCATCGTGTCGTGTACGATGTCTTCTTATTGCTTGGAAGTCGATATGGCTTTATGTAAATTTGACCGTATACTTTTGTATGCCTCGGCCTGCGCTTTAAAGTTAATAATACTTCGGCCGGACTCTCGCGAAATAATTCTAAAAGATTTTTCCGTTCCCAGCCAACCACGGTTTGATAATTCACCTAAGATATTTATTCAAATTATTAACACGTGAAGCATAAAGTCGAGGAGTATTGGGGGGGAAAAATACCTGAACTATCTCATCTCCTTCCTCCATTTTGCCGCACTGATGCGCAGCCGAGCCAAATTTAATTTCGGCGATTTGATGAGCTCCGTGAAAAGATGGCAAAATGTAAAATCCCTATGGAACAGAAATATTCTTCGTAATATAACGATTATTCTTTTACTACAAAGTTAACGACTCGGTTATATCCCGCAGAAGAATTATCTAAGCAGGATGTTGGGGTTGCGTCGATTCAATGAATGTGGCATTATCTGTAGAGGATGTAGCAGATAACATTTTCCATGCCGATCGTAAAGTGTAATACCGTACGGACTCGCGTCGAATATATATTATATATATATATACTAGACATGTTACGGGGTTCTTTAAAATAGAAGAGGATATTCTGTTTAAAGTACAGTAATTGAAAATACTTTAATACTCACCAAGTCATCTCCAGGCTTCTTCTTCAAAGTAGCCAGGTCTAAACTAGCAGGCTGCAATATCATAGGATCGGTAATATCCTGTATTATATAATCCGCCAATTTCGCCAGCTGCCCGCAGATCGTCCTAATTTCTTCTATCGGCTTTTCAGCGAATCTATCTCTCTGCGCGCACGTGGCCATTTCCAAGGCGAGTTTCATCAGCTCTGCTTTCTTGTCATTGTATTCTAGTTGCCCGCTGAAGGGAGGTCGATCCAGCCACCTTACCAATGGCTTTACGGCCGTTATAACCGACGCTACGTCGGATAATGTTTGAGTAGTAACAGGTTTAGAATCCGTCTGTCGAGACAGTTCGTTTTGGAGGCTGTGCGCTTGGCAAGACAATCGCAGCGCCAGAAGTTGCAGATTCTCGCGGTCCAGTTCATAATGAAAGTTTCTTAAATACTCTACGGCTTCTAGAATAATTTCCTGGTGACCGAGCTTCAATACTCCAAGATGCTCTAGGTCCTCGGGTCTCAGACTTAATAGTTGTTGTCCGCTGACACCGTGATTCGTGAAGCTATGCACATAGGGTAGCACAGAATTGTCCAAGCCTGCGAAACAAGAGGTGTCTAAATTAATTTGAAATTTATATTACGTTTTTTCTTACGCGTGTCATATATAGATCGTTCGGCGACTGGACGATGTTAATTCGCTATTTTTCCGAGGCTAGCGAGTGTCCAGTACGTAAATAAAGATATTAACGAGGACTGAAAAGAACGAAGCTTTTGTTTGTGGTAGAAGAATATTTGTAAATAGAAACTGGCTGACTAGCCACCAACACTTTCCCTCTTCGAGATAATGCATCATTCATGAATTGCGCATTCGCTGTCAAACGATTAAACCAATCAACACTGTTTTACACATATAACAAATGTGACTGATTAAATTGGGAAGAGGGAACAGGAGAGAGGCTGCGGGTGTACGTTACAAGTGGTATATTCACACGGATATCTCGGCGATGCACCATTTCGACGGGTATGTGAAGTCACTCGGTTTCGAGAGATCTATAGTGAAGGATAGAGTGATTTCAGAAGAGATTAGGCTTTTCGCACCTTTCAACCACTCGCACACTTGATCGGTTTTCCATTCGGCTACATTAACATACGCCATGACCCGATCATGTATCGGTTCAGAAAATACTAAAGAGTAAAGATTCCGCTCGTTCTCACTCGGTCTAATTTCCACTTCGCCCCGTCGATAACTGTTAAATACTTGATTCAACCACAGACGAGGTATAGATAGACCTTGCGTCCTATGTAAATTTTTGCTACTCGAAGCGGGGGCTCTTGGAACCCTCTTACCATTTTCGTGTCGGATGCGATGTTATCGATTCGGAAGTGGAATCACAGAGCAAGTTGTATTGGGAAACCAAGTGGGGGCGCGACTTAAATTTCAGCGCTGTGGTGGTAAGTTGGCAAACTATTGAAAGTAGGTCCGGATCAATTATTTCCTTTAGATTAGGAAAACATCACTGGCAATTCAACTATCTCCTCTTTCAATAGAGCGGCCTAGCTCCTAAGTCCGAATACACAGTCCGCATTCCAGATATTCTATAATTCAATGCAAGTCCACTATTCTAGAATAATTCGCCATTTTATTTCATAATATTACAATATACACAATATATACATTTCAAAGTTGACACGAACTATAACTGTCCTCGCTTTTCCGAAAATTCCTGGTCAACTTATTTAAAAGAGTGTTTAATGTCTTAATTACCACGTTACTTATTATCAGTATTAAGACTGCTGACACTGACGGACTTGCAAGCGTCCATTATAGTTCTTAAATCATCATTACTTAAATAATTAAATATTTTTTCAATACAGTCATTTGGTATACCAAGAAAATTGGTAAAGAGAGAATGGAAAATTTTATTTCCTTGTTCCATCAAGTCTTTCCTTCTTTCCCCCTTTCTAAAATTACTATTCATCATAGCCGCGTATATTGGAAATTTTGTTTTATAATCATCGGATCCAAAGACCTGTACTATACTTTCATTTCCTGCATATATTGCCAATTCACTTATACCTTTTGTCAAGATATCATAAAGCGAGATATTACCAATCTTCTCACTTTTCATAGTTGCTACTTCTTTCTCACATTCATTCCGAAAATCACTCAATTCTTCATCGTCGCTACTAATTGATAAATTTCTATCCATTACATACAAATTTGCAGTTTTCACCTTAACCGCGTGACGTTTAAAGATCTCGGCAAAGCTTTCGGGATAATTCCATTCACTTGTAACAGTGATATCAGAACCGTGATCTAGGAGAGCTATAGCAACTCTTTTAGCCAAGTGGGTACAAGCAATGTGAAGCGCTGTTCTATCATCATTATCTTTAGAATCGACATCGGCACCGAATTTTAGGAGAACCTCGACAGTTTTTGGATTTCTCTTTTCAGAAGCAATGTGAAGCGCTGTGCTACCATCTTTATCTCTAGAATCGATGCTGGCACCGGCTATTAAGAGAACCTCGACAGTTTCCGGATAACCGTCTTTAGAAGCCAGATGAAGCGCTGTTCTACCATCTTCATCTTTAAAATTGATGCTGGCGCCGAATTTCAAGAGAACCTCGACGGCAGTCTTTCGATAACCGTGTTTAGGCCGGCGCCGCATTTTCGTTCTGCCCGCGCGAACCGACCGCTCGCGGTTTGCCCGCGGCGGCACCACATTTGCGTTTTGCCGGTCCGCGCTGCCAAAACACAAATGTGGCGCCGGCGTGAGCAAACCGCGAGCGGTCGGTTCGCGTGGACCTGACGCAAATGTTGCGCCGGCCTTGGAAGCCAGATGAAGGGCTGTTCTACCATCGTCGTCTCTAGAATCGATGCCAGCACCGTGTTTTAGGAGAACCTCGACAATTTCTAGATTACTCCTTTCAGAAGCAATGTGAAGCGGCGTTCTACCATCTCTATCTTTCGAATCGATGTCGGCACCGAATTTTAAGAGAACCTCGACAGTTACCGAATAACCGTCTTTAGAAGCCAGATGAAGCGCTGTTCTACCATCGTCATCTTTAAAATCGATGACGGCACCGAATTTTAAGAGAACCTCGACAGCAGTTTTTCGGTAACCGTGTTTAGAAGCCAGATGAAGCGCTGTTCTACCATCTTCATCTCTGGAATCGATGTCGGCACCGAATTTTAAGAGCAGCTCGACAACTTTTGAATTACACTTTTCAGCAGCAATGTGAAGCGCTGTTTTACCGTGCCGATCTTTAGAATCGATGCTGGCACCGTGTTTTAGGAGAACCTCGACAATTTCTAGATTACTCCTTCCAGAAGCCAGATGAAGCGCTGTTCTGCCATCTCTATCCGTAGAATCGATGCCGATGCCGAATTTTAAGAGAATCTCGATAATTTCCAGATTACTCCTTCCAGAAGCAATGTGAAGCGCTGTGCTACCGTCTTTATCTTTAGAATCGATGCTGGCACCGAGTTTTAAGAGAGCCTCGACAATATCTGGATTGCTGCATGCACAGGCCAGGTGAAGTGCTGGTCTCCCACGTTCATCTTTAGAATCGATGCTGGCACCGAATTTTAAGAGAACCTTGATTATTTCTATATTACTCTTCGTAAAAGCAATATGAAGCGCTGTTCTACCATATTTGTCCTCAGAATCGATGCCGGCGCCGAATTTTAAGAGAACCTCGACAATTTCGGGTTTATTGTATTCACAAGCGATGTGAAGTACTGGATAACCATATTTATCTCTGGAATTAACATCTGTGTTATATTCCACGAGCGCCACAATGAGTTTCACATATATTTTTCCAATAGCAGTTTGATGGGTTTTTATATCATTTCCATTAGCTTCGCTAGTTGAATGCAATTTAGCAATTTCTTCCTTGAGCCTAATATTAGGAACTTTATGAAAAAGACCTTGCAAAAGTTCTTCTGCTAATACTTTTCTGCCATATTCATCGCTACTCTCAACATCATCACCACCATCGTGTAATAGAATTTCAATGATTTCTCTGCAATTCTCCTTAAAAGCATAAAATATTGGATTGTTCCAAGAATTTACATCAGCTCCACAGCTTAGCAAGAGTTTGCCTACTGCCTCCTGTTTGTTTTTAGCTGCAACATGTAAGGACATTGAACCTTTCCTGGACGTTGACTTATACAAGATAATAAAATCAATACCGTTTTTTAAGAGTTGTTCAATAATTTTCAGATTTCCCTTCTCAATAGCATCAATCAGCAATTTACAATTATTTCCATACTCAAGTGTGATATATCTATCGCCAAGTACTGCAACATTAAGAGGCATTAAGAGCATTCCTGTTGCATCTGTTATTCGCATCAGGACAATGCTTTAATAATTACAGAATGCCCCTATTCATCAGCAAAGTGTAGTGTAGGTTTACCATTCGTATATTGAGCTTCAACGTCGTCTTCACAGGTTAAACCTAGTTTAACGGATGTTTCGTATCTGCGTATATAATCAATGTACACTGATGTACGTTTCATATGCGAATAGGAATCCACACTATTAACACAAGCTCCGCGTTTTAAAAAATGCTCAACCATGTGTAAATACTCTCTACCTAAAAGCAACTTTGTAATTTCCATTCTACTCCCTTCATGTGCAACTTCAAATGGAGTTGTATCAAGTTGTACGATATCGCCCTAAGAACCGTTTGTGAATACCGCCCTCGGTGCAGCCGCGTCAATGACGTCATTAGTAACGTTTACAGCGCGATAACTACAACCGCGGCGCTGTGTGGAATGAAAACCACGGACATTGCGGGCGATTTGAGCTCAAGTGGAACGCTCGTTCGTTGGTTGAGAGTCGGTCACGTGATTGGTCTTGACACTCGTAGGGAATTCGCTACTTCGCACTGACTCTGCACTGTTGCCAAAAAATGACTTGAATTGGTTGATTCTTATAGGGCTATTTTCGTTTCTATCAGAAACAACCAATCCAAGTCACTAGGCATAACTCAGGGGCTTAAGCCTTTCGTTTCCTCTCGCTCGCACTTGGGTTTCCTCACTCGCGGAATTGACCGCGCGGAACGCGGAATAGTATCCACATTGCGCCTTAAGCCCGCCGCCAGCCCAGTTTCTCGGGCTTATAACGAGTGCGTACTGTAGTTGGTACTTCGTATTCAGTATTATATACTAGTGGAACTCTTATTATGCTATTTTATTGTATGAACTTTGAGTAAAATACATTAGAATATTTGAATTATAACGCAAGTTGAAATGGGTTCTATACAGAATATACATATTACATTAATATAGTTAAGAGACTGTGTACATATATATATACATACAATATATGGAATAATCAAAGCAACTAATGTGCCACATTATATTATCAGTGAAAGAATTTTAGATACACAATAATACCAAGTATAGCGATTTCTAACAGTATAATTAAAATTAATACGAACTTATTCATTAAAACACCTCTTCGCATAATGTTTAGGATTCTCTTTGCTTTATTCAATTCCTCATCTGTTTGCGACAGCCTTCTCTTCGCTCGCAATAACCGTTCCCTTTGTCCCCCCAATTCAGAAATCACCTCTGTCCCTATTTGCTCATTCTCGGCAGCAGCTATTTGAGACCTCGCAACCGATTGTACCGAACGCGCCAGTACTGCGTTACCTTCCAGTAAAGTACGCCTATGTTCTTCTTCCCAATTGATCCCGAAATCCATCGTGATAATATTAACAATTTACATTCGCGACAGAAGATTTAAATTCCAAGATCCATCATAATTTCCATGAATTCGCTCTCGTCGACTAAAATCATAAGTAGGCATTATATAGTAACCTACTTCATCAAAGAATAAAATAAAATACACAACATCAGGTTTAAGTCGTGTCAATAAACACAATTGACTCGTATTAAAATCTTACTAGAACCGTCTTGATCAGAGTCAAATTCTTTGATCATAAGTTCCATCTCTTCAAATGTCAAGTTACAGTCAAGGTTTCTATTAAGTCTTTGTAAATCTTCTAACGTTATCCTATTACTCTTAGAATTACTTGTAAACACCTTAAACGCATATTTTATTTCGTCTAAAGAACTGCGCTTGCTTAACTTCTCCGACACTATACAAAGATCAAATCACCGTTACTTCCAAAACATTTAATGGCACCCTACACGCATAATTAACAAGCTTCCTCCTTCACGCACCAACGTAACTAAAATCTTCGAGACTAATTTTGTTACAACCGTGCTTATCGTACATTCGCATAACAGCCAAGACGTAAGATTTCCTGACCTCGAAGCCCAGAGCTTTCAACGCAGCTTTCGTTTCGTGATAATCTAAATAACCATCTGTGTCACTGTCCATCAGACAAAACGACTCTCTCAAGCGTTTCTTTTCATTCCCTCCAAAGTTACTTCTCGCGACAGCCGACATAATCGACAGAATCTATTTAATTACCAGTGAAATTCAATAATCAGAGTTTACCGTGTCAGTGAAATCGCAGGGAACGATGTGGTGATTGACGTCTTTTGTTCTTCGACTGGTTATGTCGAGGCTAAGTACGCTCCGCGATACGCACTTGTTTCTAATCCGTTCCCGTGCGCATAAGCTTTCAATTATCTTCAAATTCTCCTCTAATCGTAACTACAGAAAGTGATTTCAGCCGTATTATGCAGTATCGTCGCTGTATAAACATTCGACTGGTGTCTGAGACACCGTGTCTCGGCAGTTTCTATGACTTTGACAGGCGCGATGATATCAGCTTGTTTGCGTGTTAAAAATAGCCTTAACAGTGACGGTCTAACAGGTGTTACCAGGTGTTACTAGAGGCCGGCAGTATTGTGGACAACGCGACCTAATGCTGTTCTTTTAAGAGGATATTATATTTAATGTGATTTGATTAATGATAATGACGCGAATTACATTTCTGCATCCCGACCTTGGAATCGGGGGAGCAGAGCGGCTGGTAGTGGATGCTGCGCTGGCTTTAAAAAGGAAGGGTTACGAGGTTAATTTCGTGACAACTCATCACGATCCGGAGCACTGTTTCTCCGAAACCAAAGATGGAACGATTCCCGTTACAGTGGTTGGGAACTGGTTGCCCAGGCACATCTTGGGTAGATTTTTTGCACTTTTCGCTTACATACGTATGGTGAGCTCATTTCTTACATACTAAGCAATCTCGCTCGCTTTAATACGTTACCCTCGATGACCCCAGAACAGGCCTTTCTTCAAACGCAAATTGTAAAGTGATAAATAACAGTAGTGAGAATGTTTTTATATAGTTTTAATCGTTATTCTATAAGCTTTAACACAAAAAAAGAAAAGTCTAAATATCTCCATGTTTATAAAAGTTGTGAGTAAAAACGTGAAGGTGTGTGCGCGCGGTGCACCGTTTAATGGTAACATAAATTAACATAAAACCACTCCAACGATTTCGATGAAAGTCTGATGAAAGATGCAGAAAACCATTCCCTACGATGTGTCAGGAGCAGATTTCGATATAAATTCTTAATAAAAAAGATAAAAAATATTTCTCCTACAGGAATTGATAAAATCGTATTTTTCAACATAAAAATTGTATTATTTTGTTTTCGAAAATCTGCTCTCGACACATCGTAGAGAATGGTTTTCTGTATCTCTCATTAAATTTTCATCCAAATCCTTGAAGCGGTTTTCGAGATTTTAAGTTTACCATCAAGCAATGCACTGTGTACACACCTTTACATTTTTACTCGCAACTTTTATGTACATAGACATCTTTAGACATTTCTTTTTTTGTGTTAAAGCTCATAGAATAAGGATTGAAACTAGAAAAAAACAATCTCTCTACTGTTGCTTATCACTTTACAATTTGCAGTTGAAAAAAGGCCTGTTTTAAGGCTCTCCAGGGTAATCTACCTCCCTTGATATGTTGCCAAGTACCTTCCGCATTGGGATCACGATGCTGTATCTTTGTTACAGATATACGCCGCTAGTTACATCATCTTCTGCGAACACCGACCGGAGATCGTATTTTGCGACTTGGTCTCGGTGTGCATTCCTATCCTCCGATTGAGAATCCCCTACATAATCTTTTACTGCCACTATCCGGACCAGTTGCTCTCGCAACCAAAAGGCATTATGAAACAATTGTATCGTGCCCCTCTTAATTATTTAGAAGAAGTCACGACTGGAATGGCACATAAGATATTCGTAAACAGCGTGTACACGAGTAGAGTATTCAAAAAAACTTTTAAGAGATTGCACGTGAAGCCCGAAGTCCTGTATCCCTCCATTAACACAGACTTTTTCGATAAGACTCGAATAATTTCCTTGGAAAGAGTACTCGATAAGAAATTACCGTCGGATAGTATCGTATTGTTGTCGATTAATAGATACGAACGTAAGAAGAATTTGGGATTAGCGGTGGAAGCTATCGCGGAACTTGAGAAGTACTTAACAGAAGAGGAGTACCAGAAAGTGTACTTAATTATGGCTGGGGGGTACGACAAAAGAGTGGAGGAGAATGTGGAGCATTATTTGGAATTAATAGGGCTCGCCGATGAATTACACGTTACTGATAAAGTAATATTCCTTCGCTCTCCGTCGGACATTGATAAAGTATCTATTTTAAATCATTGTAAAATGTTATTATACACACCGATAAATGAGCACTTTGGTATCGTCCCACTCGAGGCAATGTATACGAGTAAACCAGTGATCGCGCATAGTTCTGGTGGACCAAAGGAATCTGTGATTTCTGGAGTTACTGGGTTTTTAGTCGACTTATCTGCCGATTCGTTTGCTGCGAAAATAGCTTATTTCATAAAAAATCCAAAGTACGCGATACAATTTGGTATCGACGGCAAAGATAGATTTATGAAGACCTTTAGTTTCACCGCGTTTAGTGCTCGGCTAGACGAGGCAGTCAAGGATTTGATTAGTAATAAAAACGTAACATAAATTACAAATTGTTGAACTTTTTGTATGTTACCGATAAAGATTCGATCTATTACATTTTAATTATATTTTTTATACAATGCAAATATATGGAGAATGTGACAAAGGGATGGGGAAATGATATATATCACTGCATTGGGTGAACTGAAATTGCAATGCAAGTGTACTGCACTGCTTATTCAAAATGTTCCATCTACCATTTCGAAATAACTGAGAAAATTGAAGTTTTACCATTTTCTTCGTGCCGGTTTTATACAAGGTAAAAGACATGCAGAACTTTCAATATTTCAACTTCTCTTTGAAAAATTGGAGAATGGTAGATAGGACATTTTAATTAAGGAGGACAACGTAGCTTTAATACATTTTTCGATAGTATGATTTTACTATAGTCCTATTATAACATTAGAAAAATTAAATGTTCCTTTATTGTCTTCTATATTCCATATTTTATATATTTTATATATCGAGGGTTGAGAGTATTTATTCAATTTTATCTGTTATTCAGTGGCGGATTTAACTGCGCCCAATGAGCAGTTGCTGCCTTAGTCCATATTTAGTAAACTACCTTTTCATTTTCCCGAAAAAATGGACCCCACAGAACGTTTGCCACCTGGGCCTTTTTCCTTAAATCCGCCACTACTGTTTAGGGCTGGGACTATTCGAATATTTTAATATTCGAATATTTTACAAGTATTCGAATGCTACGAATAAACTTCGAATATTTGAGTATTCAAATGTTATTATTCGAATAGTATTCGAATGCCGAAGAATTCGACAAACAGTCCCAGTCCTACTGCTGTTACTCTTATTTATGTAGGACAAAGAATTTTTATATATATCTATCATTTATATTTATTGTGCACATGTTCTTTATATTACATTCATAAGATCAGTAATTATACGATACATATAAAAACATTCAAACTATATTACACCTCATTTAGTTTTAAATGGAACATGAACTGAAATATTTATTAATTCGTTGACTATCATGTAAATTCTGCTTCCCTTCTATCGTGTCAAGTCATCAGAAACTTCATCCACGTTATTTAAATGTAATGGCATAAACGTTAACTTAAATCTACGATACATTCTATACGTCTTTACATAATAGTCAACTCATTAATTTGGTAAAATTGTTTTATTGCATTTATTAAATGAAATTGTTCAGTAGCATGTTAGTCCATTAACTGTAAAGTGTCAAGTTTTTCACTGGAATAAAAGCCTGCTTTAACTTGTCTTCCACCAAAGAAGCGTCCATTTAAATCAACCACAGCTTTGATAGCACTCTCTATTCTTTTAAATTCTACGAAAATCCTGACAGCCTCTTCGGCAACAGCGTCTGCCACTTCGTGGATAATAACACGCGCCACATCGCCATACTTCGTGTTACACTCGTCTTTAACTTCAGGTTCGAGGTCCTCGTCCACTTCCCCAGGACCAACCATGTTACGTAACAATACAACCTAATCGAAAACAGTATAGAATTTTCAATGAACAATGTTATCAAAGTAAACAGAATCTATCGCATTCCATTTTAAAGGGCGAATAAAAGAAAATTTCAAATAATTCGCGACATTCGTCATTTCCCTTCGATGTTACCTTGCTCGGACATTTCATTATTTCTGTAATACTAGGCTCCTCTGCAGATGGTATCAGAGAACCTTGTAATCCCGCTGGAGGTGGAGAAACAGCAAGAGGAGGCGGCGGCGGCATAAGCTGTTCCCTTTCCCCGACAATTCTTCCGCCCCGTTTGCTAGTTTTCTCCACTTGTAACGCAACAGACATCCCTTGCTCCTTTTTACCGAGCCCTTGGCCCTCTTTGAATCCATATTTAGCCATTATTTTAGCTGCCACGGATGATGTCGCGTATCCCATATTAGTTTGTGGCCTCGACGCTGGTGGTGGTAGGTCGGAAGATTCTTGTAAAGAAGGCGGCGGTGCTATAGCTGCTCCACCAGCGATACCTCTCGAGGTTGGTGTTCTTTCCTCGTCCCTCTCAGGAGGAATCATCGTGTTGTTCGCCGAGGTAGCCTAAAGCAAGCATTCGTATCTTGAAAAGAGAAATGTCTATTTCTTCGATGCATAGAAGACAAAGCTCATACGTTACCTGCGTGTCCTCGAACCTCGAGTTATCTCGCCTGCGTTTACGCATTTCAGTCTCTTGATCGTGCTCCCTGTCCCGTAAATCTCTCAATTCTTTAACAACTTTGTCATACTCGTTGGGCCACATGGGATCGTATTCGTTTACTACGTTCCAATCGAACTCTCCGCCCACACCGATACTGCTGACAGTACCGGAGGAAAGAGGATTATTGTGTGGCCCATCCTCCTCCCTATCTGTGTTTCGATTCGCCTTTGACTTCAAATCAATTACGGGTGCCAATACCGCAGTGGCTTTTCTATATTGTTCACGCTTTGGCTAAACACATAGTAAAGCGATGATCTGAAATGCTGTTATAATTCAGTCGTTATTATATAAAAGATTTACCTGCGTAGTAGCAGCTTTCTTTAATTGTAACTGAGATTGCAATAGCTTAATGCTGGACGACCATCCCGCCACTTTGTCAGATGTTCGATGTTTATCGAAATCGTCGTATAAAGACATTGCTTTAAATCTTTCGAAAGCGTATTGCGCTTAACTTAAACGTTACCGCTTAATAACAGATCGCAGTGTATTATTCGATCTCCTAATTAAAATCGGGGGTATGGCTAAGTCATGGATCTTACAAAACCAGTGATGCTCAAATATTTTAACAGTTTTATTAATACAATAAAGATACTGTTAATCGAGCGATTTCTTAAACTAAACACTATTATACGCTGTTTTTTTTTTAACATTAATTAAAATCCTTGTGTATTTGAGGTTAGTGCTAACAGCGCTTCTATGAATGTGTCTGTTTAAACAGAAACAGCAAACGTACACACACATGCGAATGTAACTAATTCAAGCGATTTGTGTTTGGTTTTATATATATTGAACTGCGAAAAATGTAGGTTATATTCGTTTCACGAGCTTCGGGATTTATACAAATGCAGACGACGAAAGGGTTATTTTAATAATGTAGACCGCATGCGGTATAGAAGATTTAAACAATTGCATTTAATTGCTTGTATGTGTTGAAGTAGGTGGTAGGTGTGTTTACTTATTTAGATATGTTTTATTAGGGGTTAATATAGATTTTAATAGTGGTAAATATAAATAGTAGTAATAATATGCATCGTTAACAAAAAATCGAGATATTTCTAATATTATGATTAAGATCGTCGAGATAGTGGGGATAAGGTAGAGAGTGGGGATTGTTGTTCATGGAACTTTCTTCAGCTCGCTCCAGCTACAGTGACTCGTTATTTCTTTGCCCCGGCTATACAAAGCATATATATTGTAGTTCAAGGTTTTATCACACATAATTTGCACGATATTATTTCAAATTAAATGCGTCTATGATGCGTTCGGAGTAGAACGCAATTGGTCACAACGGGTTATCAATATAGCTCCAAAGATAGCTAATCAATGAATGCAGAGGTCGATAACTGTACTGACGATATTGTTGAGGGTATATTGGGTCGATTAATTCTCAAATTGGCCAGTTTCGAATGGAATTGTAATATTTTTATTAACGCTTAATGTGCTTATCAAACCGCTCGGCACAAAGGAAGTTTGATTGCGAGAAATTAACGGTTTCGTGATTTAAGTTGGTCACGATAGGCGTCTACAAGGGAAGTGACGTCCATAGTTGTGCCGATTGGCTGATCTTCCCTCCATCTGCACATCACGCAACATCATTCCACATTGAACGAATCTATAATGCACTTCGATCTCACAGCGATTGGTCGACATGAATTTTTAACGCAGCTTCATAGATACGCGAACCAATGAACGTCCAACTTGACCATTAGCATCATTATCGCATAATTATACTCTCCTATTCAATATCAATTAACTTTAAACGACATTATATCGCTTCAATGAATGCCTAGTTCGATCTAGTTACCATATAAAAGTCGAATTTCGCTAGAGAAAATTCTTGCTATGAGATTTCAGTTGGCTACGGCGTCCCTTGTTCCTAGGGAATGTAACGTTCGTTATTGTGTCGCGACTGAAGTTAAGTCGGGGCAAGGAACTAAAAGGAGCGTGTTATATTAAAAAAAATCTATCAATTGCATTTATTAATAGAGTTAATTTAATAGGCCCCGTAACAGGCACGAATATACTCTGCAAAAGATACAGAATTGCAGATTTAAATAGATTCGGCGGCATCAAAGGGCTCGCAAACATCGGCTTCCATTCGCAGCCCTCTGGCGGTGAGCACCGGAGGCATCAGTGTGGTCGCCACAGTCGCCCACAGTTGCAACGGGAGTTTGGCGGGCAACGTAGCTAGGATTGGCCGGTCTTTCCTCTCGTAGTCGATGGTCGCCGCAGTCATCCGGCTGAGTATCGGTTCGAGTTTTCCTGGGAAAACACTACTTCCCGCGGACCCATTGTCCCCGACGCGTCGGCGAAGCCCAACGGAAGGAGGATTTATCGTGCGTGATACATCGAGCAGCGGAGGTAAGTCACCGCGCCGCTAATAAAGACACGGTCCTGTAAGCCGCCGCGATTCTGTGCCCCGCGGGGTTCTTTCTGTGCGATTTCACACGTGGTCCTCGACTTTGCTGATTCGATTTTCTTTGCTGCACGGCGAACGGGCTATCCCGACCCCATCTTCCTGCCCCGCGGGGGATATTCGTGGCCATCCGGCGTGCCCGCGGCGGTTTCGTTAGGCCCTGCGTGCACACCTCGCCCTCGGCCGATCTTTTCGTTCCGAGGCAAAAAAAAGCGCAGTACGGCGTCAGTCTTGGATGCCATCTTCGCGCCGTGGCGTACTTGCGTACCACCACTGCAAAGTGGGGGCGATAGAGCCACGTTGTACGATGGACGGCGATTTCTGAGGATTTTCATACATGTAAATCATCGAGCGCGTCCGATACGTTTATTCCATCGCGAAAATTCGTCCGCGCCACGAAAATTCCCCCGGGGCCGGGAAAAAATGCCCTTGTGCGCCGCGTCGCTCCACACTCGACACGTGTATTCTACGTACTCCCTTAGTATGGACGGATGCACGATGCCATCTTATACTGTTATTTAAATCAACTCTAAAATTCCTCCAAATATCCTCCCGGTTGCGCGCGACCGCTTTTATGGCTCCCGGGAGCGAAAAAAACGTGGATCTTTCGCGGATTTTATTAATTCCGTGCCCCCGAAATACTTGTATCTTGTTTTTCATGCCTCGCTTTTTTTTTCGCTTTATTTTAAGTAACTCTTTTCGGGGCAAATATCGTGTAACGATGTATATTTTTACATCATGATTTTCTGCGCCCATCATTAATAAATATTCCAACTAACTTCGAATTTGAACGAATTTTTGCATTTTGGGGTCTGTTTTAACGGATATTAGTATAATATCCGTATTAATATTCCGTAATATTTCAATTATCGTTGAAAAAATTTTAATCGATTCTTTTCATTTTCTGTCGAATAAATTCTATCCCGAGCCCCGAATTCAGCCCAAGCGAGTTACGACTCGAGCGAATTAGGGTCGAAGCGTATACTTATTGTATCGATAGTAGCACGACCATTCGGAAGCGAACATATGCGTGTATGTTTATTAGAAAGCGAGTATAGAAAGTTGTTTGACTGTTGTAGATTCATAAAAAATGAGTTCGAGCGTTTGCTATAAATGTAACCGAATGGGCCACTACGCACGGGAGTGTCCACAAGGTGGCGGAGGCGGCGGTAGAGGCGACCGTGGTCGCGACCGAGATGGTGCCTTTGGACGCGGTCGCGACAAATGCTACAAGTGTAACCAATTTGGACACTTTGCGCGCGAGTGCAAGGAGGATCAAGATCTTTGCTACCGCTGCAACGGAGTCGGGCATATTGCGAAAGACTGCCAACAGGTTATTGTAAATCTAACGCTTATCATTATTTCTGCCTCCAGTAATCCAATGAATCCTAGCACAGCTGGCTCTAACAAAGCCATGTGGTTCGATACATTGCGAAGTAACCCCTTGGAATATATCAACGACCAGGCTTGTCGCTCCTTAGCGTAACGTAGCTACTGTTCTCGATAGGGGCCCGAGATGAGCTGTTACAACTGCAACAAGACTGGACATATTGCTCGCAGCTGCCCGGAGGCTGGTAACGACTCTGGACGCTTCGCGATGCAGAGCTGCTACAATTGTAATAAGACAGGTCATATCGCTCGCAACTGCACCGAAGCCGGAGGAAAGACATGCTACATCTGTGGCAAGACTGGTCACATAAGCCGTGAATGTGATCAGGATGACAGGAAGTAGGATATAACCGGAATCCGTGCCGCTCGCTTAACGATAAGCCGTTTACCGTCGCGCGCGCTACTACCGGGGATTGTAGCTAGGTAGGGATGTGCGAACGTATGTCTCGTTGATGCGGTATAATCGCTGAAAGCGCGTTTCGTCATAATCGTTCGAATTTCCATCTCTCCCGTGCCCAACTTCCGGAAGCCCATTTTTATTCCTAGTTTCCTTCCCTCCCCCCCGCCCCACCCTCTACACATCGTTGTTCTCTTCGCCAAGGGTTTTTTCTTATGACGTCTTTGTTTTTTTTTTATTGCTGTTACACTACACTACCGTAACATGCGCGCGCGCGCACAAAAAAAAAGGAAGTACATTTACACGTGGAAACAGATCCAGCGAATACACACAAACACACACACGCCCATAAACACACTATACGATGGTAATAATATTATAAACATTCGATTGAATTAGAGTAGAGACATGAATCCTCTGTCCCCTGACCTTCAAACTATCTCGTACGCGCATTGTTTTGTGATGCAAGATGTATGAATTCTTAAAATATACTTTGTCAAAGAAATTTTATACGGTCAGCATTCACGGCAATTCTCCTTTGTCAGCCTGGCCGCTAGCTCTCGACGCGTACTGGCGACTCATATTGAACCAAGGATGATTATCAAACGATAAAGAAAGGAAAAAGGAAAAGAAAATAATATTGGAGCAACAGTTGCGTTTTTTTTTTATTTTTTTTTGCCACAAGAGAGGGATACGATGATTATGAGCAGATCGTAACAAGTCAGACTTGTGTTCCTTTCTCACATCCACGCATCTTGTATCCGGTCCTCCCTCTCGAACTCTCTAGCAATTCGAGAAACAAACGAGTAAAGAAAAAGAAAATAATAAAAAATTCAGAAGCAAGTGGGAAAGGAAATGAACATGCCGGCCCTGAATACATATTAATAAGGTTTAGTAACGCCAATTTTTAATGTGTAAGGATGTAATGAGGCTCGTCGAACGCATTATTTTGTAACAACACCTAGTTTTCACACGTCAACGGGAAAAGCTGCACGATTGTAGGGTCGTCGGTGTTTACGAGTTTATATACAGTTATACTTGGGCCATTATTCTGGGATTCTGATAAACTAGGCCAGTGCACGGTGTGCTTCGTCTGTCAGATTCTTTAATCGAGTGAGAAGGAAAATGAACGCAACCTGCTGGGCGTATGATCGCCAGTGAATCATCGCTGCGTATATATGTATATATACGTATAAACACAGAGGTCTATACAAGTTTGCACATTTTATACGTAAAAAAATTCATAATTGTACCGATGGTCATCATTGTTCATATTATCAGCGATCGTTACGGACATCCCAATGGATACGCAGTTGCCATTTTACCCTTACTATATCCTTACATATGGTGAAATGTTTCGTTACTAGGTATATGTATATATATATGCGCATATGTGTATACATATATACATACATATGTGCAGGAGCTGTATTTTGTACTGTAAAAAGCTAGACATACTCTGGTCGTTGCTGGTGACTAAATCCAATGATTCTCTTATTTATACATCACATTAAGGAAAAAAGGAAAGGAATTATATTTTCATGTATAAAGTATCGCGCTAATCTTCTATTTTTTTTTTGAACAAGTAGAACGAAATTTTTAGACGCGATTTGTCTAGTATCTTTTTTTTGCCGAATGTCTGCTTGAAAAATGAAAAATCATGAAACGATAAAGAAGGAAAACAAACGTGTTATGTATTTGGAAATCCTCGGATACTTCTCTTGGAATACTTTAGTAGGAGATATACAGGGTGTTTATAACTATTTGGGACATTTTTTCAGGATCGGTTATAATTGCCGAAATAATAAAAAAAAATGGTTTGTAGTTGCAAGCATTTTTATATTTCGTAAAACGCGGGTCGGGAATGTTTCTTGAAGTGGGATTTAACGAAGTCCGGCGGCGTTTCCGCAGATCGATAAATTGATTGTCATATCGCTTTTGGTTTTTTAAAGGCGAGAAGGAAAGTATATGATTCAAAATATATAGTGTATTAGACCAACGCGCCAGGCTTCGGTTACTCTTTGTAGACATTTCGTGCCGGTGTTTGATGGAATATAAATATGCTTACAACTACAGAATCAAACTATTTTGATGAATAGAAGCGATCCTGAAAAAATGTCCCATATTTGTATAAATACACTGTACAAAGCTTTTCTTCCCCACCTCCCCCCACCCCCCTAAAAATATGTGAAAACGACTAATGGAAAATAATGGAAAATACGTTGGTATAAATTTTTTATGGCGACGGTTATGGTTCAGAAAAACGAGCAGTGTTGTTGGGATGTAAATCGATCGAGTCCGTGAGACTTTAAATAAGAATTCGTTTCCTGGAATGAGTGATTAAATTTAAATTAACAAGAAAATCGTTCCCGGATCTTTGTTCAGTCTACAGATGGATTCAGCGCGTATGCGCCTTGCACGCGTGCCGGTCCGTGCAGCCGTGCTTTAAAGTATTAATTTTTCTCTTTCCTTACTTTTGCTTTTTATTTTGTTTTCTAAATTCGATGAATTAAAATTACCACGGATCTTCCGCGTGCGGGGCCTGCGCGCGAGTCAAACACTTGATACTTTTGCCAGCAGCGACAAATGTGTATTAATGTTCAGAAGAAGCCAGGCGTGCCTGACTCGGTGGAACTGTGAAGAAGCGCCGTTGTGCGTTGTAATCGTGTGTAGTACAGGTGTCCTGCAACAATTTTATACACTTAACTGTTCGGGACTTAAACCGATCTCATATGTATGATTTTTTTTCGGTAGTAGTTAATAATCAGTGCGCTAGTGCGTCTGACGAGATTTGGAGGATCAAAAAAAAATTGTATTTCGCTAATGGACCGGTAACCTTTGGTGCTCTCATTGGATGCACGACTTTCACAGAGAAAAAAAAGAGAAAAAAACCCCAAAAAAAAGATTGAAAATCCGTGTAAACGTATTTTTCCTCGTTTCTTTTTTGCGATTGATGTGTTGTACTGTTCGAATGCACGTGCACGGATATATGACGTATGGTGAAAAATTGAAGATAAAATAAACCGGTATCTTACTATGTATGGTATCGGGGGCGAAAAGCACACTTGGAAGTAATTACGATTTAGGCGTTGGGGGTTCATTGGTGGCACCGGAGGTTCAAACGAGCATAAAAAATAAAAACGAGTGCGATAGGGCACCTGCGCTTTTTTGTCTCTGCTACAAGACTTACGTACGAATATTGTAAAGAATACGACTGTTACAGTGTATGAACTATAATTCGATCGGTATTATCGGCCGGTCACAGCTCGACTTATATATTAATCTATTAATACTTAAAGGAGGAGGAAGATGGAAGAGGACGAAGAGGAAGAAAGAAAAAGAAAAGAAAAGAAATAAGCTACAAAGTAATAAAGGTTTGCGGAGTATTTGAAGTTATGTTTTTAAACTGAATTTTTGAAATAGAATGTGTACGGAGAGGCAAAGACGTGATCTTGTTTTTCTTTTTTCTGTTCCCCATACATATTGCTTATCGGGCTGGTAATTTGCTCTTCTATTTACCCGAGGGAGTATCACCGGCATTTCTACGACTAAGAAATTGTACGATATACGATATACATTCATCTGTATTATTTATATTTCAGTTGGAAAAGGAGATCGATTATTAATAAAATGTAAATGTATGCTTTCCTTTTTAGTTGTTCATCCTTTTGTGTACATGTACTGTTGCGTGATACTTCTTTTATTGTTTAATCAAACGTGTTTCGTCAAATCTGCGCTCAGCTGCGGGCATAAATACTGTAACGTCGGAATTGTATCGTTGGGCGAAATGAGAAATTCAACGGAACCTAAATTATTTCGTGCATAGGATGTCGGTTTTTGAGGGTTGGATTCGGCACTAAACAATAAAAAAAGAAACGAGTTCGTGTAAACATCTGATTTATTTGCCATTGTTACCGAATTGTAGCCATTTTTCTGCTCCTCTCTGTTAAATTGGACCGGCCTAACCGATCATGTACATTGAATTGTTCAGAATTAACGCTTGGTTAATAGAGAATAAGATCATTACGCGTTGGAATTCCGTAGCTTTCGTGATGTCTCGCTAAAAATTGAAGATCGCACGTTCGCAGGGTTGTATCGAGATGCGAGATGGTTATTTTAAGCACTTCTAAAGATAAGCAGCTATAAATTGGTCAAACACAAAAGTGGTTATAATTCGCGGAGAAGGTCAAATAGCTAATAGGGTTATACGAACTGTTTCAATGGTTTCGGTATTAAACCCAGCCCTAAAACGCATACGTGTACTAAATAACAGTTGGCTCGATAATGAGAGCTACGTTCATGCATTATTTCATTCCATACGCGATCATCATAATTCTGTATGCATTCCCGGAAGTAAATGTCTATTAAAATTCCCTCGTTACGCGTGCAAATCCCAACTACCAAGCATCGCGGACAAATTTCATTCTCCGCTTTCTTTAAACTGCGAATCGAAGTGCATACGCACGTACGCGTTACGATTCCGCGAAGAAATTTTATCATATTTGCGTAAGATATGAGAATATGAAATGTATTTCACGAGATACGATTAGCCTAACAAGGCGGCGTGGCGAGAAGGGGAAGGGGGAGGGGGAAGAATATCTGTTTTTATCTACAATGAATAAATAATAACGCTGAAACATGTACGAATGTAACACGAGAGATTCCCATTTTAATTCTCCGTTCCGAACGAATGAGGATCGCTACGATTTTATTCGATGAAAATAATCACGTCGCACGTATATGAACGTGTTGGTCGTGTGGTCATCATTGTGTGTGATTGTGTGCTATATACCGAGGAACGGTTGGAATCAGTTGGAATCGCGGAACGAGAATCTGGGAACACGGAACACGTGAAGGGAACAATGTATCCGGTCCGTCCGATCTCCCCCTACTCCTCCCCCTCCGCGTGCCCCTCCCCGCCCGTAACTCACGTCTGTCAAACGGTCGCGAGTCGTCCGCGGAAGGATGTGAAGGCTTGGGAAACGGGCACGCAAAGAAGACCGCGTCAGAGGCTTATCCGCATGATGCTCTCATATTCGAAGTACATGACGGCCGCCGATGTTCCGACATATTCGCGGTAACGACGAGGACGCATTCGACGGGGAAAGGAGCGAAGTGATATTGTACGGTGCGCGCGGCAGCAATGGCCACGACAGACGGTGTTACGATAGAAGACCTCCGGATCGAGATCGAAAGGCTCTCGCGGGAGTTGGACTTGGCGTCCACGGAGAAGATACAGTCCGCTCAATACGGTCTCGCCTTGTTAGAGGATAAGTCCGGCCTGCAACAAAGATGCAACGATCTCGAGGCCCTCTACGAAAACACGAAACACGAGTTGGAGATCACGCAAGAGGTTAGCTCGATCTTCTCCGTATACTCCGATCGCACGTGAATCGTCTGCTTGTCAATCTGCCGGGTACTTCATTTACGACAGCTAATTTCACTGCTGGCAATTTTAAAGTCCGCCTCGATAATCTCGCCACGAGTTCAGACACGTTCGATGTATCGTAATTAATTTCTGCTTGGACACAATTAACATATTAGGCAGACATTTGTTTCTTAACACGGATCGGGTGTGATATTTAAGTCTGCGTCACGTTTGGACGCGACTGTCAAAGAAATCAAGGAATTCATTTGTTGTTAGTTTTTAGAGGGAAAGGAGGGTAAAATGGAAAATAAGTTACAGATCGTGTAGTTTTGTATTTGGTAAATTTATGCTTGAACGATTAATAGGAAACGTTTTAAGGGAAATCGTTCGTAATTTGATTGGTGAGAAAATGTTGGGGAACGATCGAGGAAGAAGCTTACAAGTGGATGAAATATTGAAAATTTAATTCAATTTACCATATTTGTATGTTGCTACGATATAATTGCTGTAAATAGATCAACGAATTCTCTCATTCCACTAGAATGATCTTTATTAAGCAGCGGATTGCCTCTGCATGAAATTAAAAACGAAACTAATTAAATTAAACTAAATGGGATCAGAGCACGCTTCGAGTCCAACTCACACTTGTGTTACTTCATGCGCTATAAATTCAGCTCGTTATTTCAGAGAAGTCGGTTAAACGAGTAACCCGATGAAAGTAACCCGAGCAGGAGTTATTTGTTATTGTAACGAGAAGATATCGGTAAAAAGTTGTTGAAATCGATATTTGGTTTTTATATTTTCGCAGGCACTAGCAAAGTTTCAGACGACCACGAAATTAACTACGAAAAGTGGCATAGAGCAGGAAGAGAGTTTGCTTCACGAAAGCGCCGCTCGAGAAAAGTCTCTCCAAACACAAATTATCGAATTAGAAAATGAAACGAAGCAAGTATGTAGCTTACCTCTGAAGACAGATGTATAAAGAAATCGTTTATATGGTTGTATATCTCTGATTTGGTACTGTTTCGTTTAGTTGCGCCATGAACTGGAACGCGTGCAAGCGGAACGCGATCACGCGCTGCAGGAGCGCGAGGAGGTCGGGAAAGATCACCAGCAGGCGGAGACCGAGAGAAAATCATTGCGTGCTATGCTACGCGAATGTAGATCTCGGGAAGCGCGACTCCTCCAGGATTATTCTGAATTGGAGGACGAGAATATTTCGTTACAGAAACAGGTGTCTGGTTTACGCTCGAGTCAGGTAGAATTCGAAGGTGCCAAGCATGAAATAAGGAGACTAACGGAGGACGTGGAGCTTCTGAATAGTCAAGTCGAAGAGCTAATGAATTTAAAGAAGATCGCTGAGAAGCAGATGGAGGAAGCCCTTGAGTCTTTGCAAGCTGAGCGCGAAGCGAAATATGCTCTTAAGAAGGAACTAGATCAGAGAATTAATAGCGAATCAATTTACAACCTTAGCAACCTTGCGCTTTCAATTAGAGGGATCACGGAAGATCAAACGATATGCAGCGACGGGGAGGACGATTCTCCTGCATTGCGTAGAATCGAAGCGGACTTGAAGACCCAAGAGCCAGGCACTTCTGCCACCGATAAGCAAGTAGATCTATTCTCTGAAATTCACATAAACGAACTGAAGAAACTGGAGAAACAGTTGGAACTGGCAGAGTCCGAGAAGGCCCATGTGACGCAAAATTTACGAGAGTCGCAGTACGCGGTTGAAAAGAGTCAGAATGAATTACAGTCGTTTGTCGCGCGTATTGTGCAATTAGCAGCCCATGTGCAATCGTTGCATCACCTTCACTCCAATTTGCCCGAGAAGCAAACCGAAGAAACGACATTGGATAAATTGAATCAAGTATGATCGCGGAATATTTTAAAACACAGTTATTATTATTATTGATTCTTTACGTAACCAAATGCTATTTATTATTTATGCTTTATCCTAGGTAATTATGCAGTACCATCAATGGAGTACAATGTCCGCACGCGAAGTAAATCAGCTGCGAAAGGACTTGGCCGATTTAGAGAATGGTTTAACTATATCCGATTCCACGCAGCAATTACGAACGGAATTAACGAATCTTAGAAACAAGGTATACAATCTCTTTGCATTTTCACACATTGCTTTTCATCCCATCAATTCGTAAACAGCATTACTGCGGCAATTATGACGAGGGAAAGAAAAGTGTAAGTTACTAATTCGTCAAGTTTCCACTGACAATAACTTGATACGCGGAGTTGACGATAGTTAACTGTGACTTTGACGCGACGACGATTAACATTCAAAATTTAGACTTTGAATAGAAATTATGGCGTTTCAGATCCCCGAGTCAGAGAAGAGCCTTCGACAAAAGGTTGGAACGTGTGGTCACTTTGACGTATATACCAATTACTTGATAACAATTTGTCTTTTGGCTTCTTTAATCATCCGTACAGATCGCATCTCAGTGTCCTAACAAAAGCCCGTCTTTTATTGCTTCTGATATCTTCATATTCTCAACTATAAACACCGCTATATCTACTGACGAATATTTCACCGATTAATAATTCGCGGACCCCTTTGTGAGATATCTCTACGAGTTCTGATCGTGTTATCGTCTTCACAAATGGGTCGGTACATTTTCCGTCTATATGAATGTTCTTATCGAATGCTCGAGCAAATGTACGGATCTCAGTCGCTGTGCACTGTGGCATTAAAATAGAATGTGCTTAGGAACGAGAACTCGGTGGACAATGTTATTCTACTTGTTCCACTTGCATCTAACGTGGCATGAGTTAGACTCGCAGAGCCTGTTTGCACGATGATCAAACAGATACACAATGTCTCTTGTATAGTCTTGCAAACTTACTGCGGCCGTCAAGCATCGTTTCCCTGAAACACGAAATCTGTCTCTACGACGAAAGCTTTCAAGCTGATACACACGGAATTCGAATGAATATGCGATACACGAGAACGCTAGGTTTTTAGCAAACAATCAGAACGCGATTATACAAATTGTGTATTAATTTTCAGCTCTTGGACACAGAGCAAAGAAGTATGCAACTGGAGTCTGATATCGCTACTCTATCGAAACTCGCAGTGGAGGCTGGTGGTTTCTCTGAATCCGCGCAGAACGACTTGCAAAACATCTCCGACGAGCTCGCTCAACTTTATCATCACGTCTGCACCGTCAACGGAGAAATACCCTCGCGCGTGGTCCTCGATCACGAGAAGATCGTTCCTGAGAAGGAGGAGGAGAGCGGGAAGATAGAGTGGTGCAGAACTTTGTTCAAGACTGATATCCAGATCGCAGACTTGGAGAATTTGACTAAAGCGAAAGAAATAGCGAAGCATATAGAAATCGCGTTGGATCAAATAAAACATCTGCGAAGCGCGGTGGAACACACCATTGTACTTTCGAAGGCTAAAGGAATACAATCGAACGTGTGCAGCGTTTGCGAGCGTGAGTTGGGCATATCTTGATTGAATTTATTCTGGTTTACTTAATTGTATGATTCGTGGGCATTCTATTTCTCCTTTGTGTGTTGTAGAATGCGATGTAGCATTTGTAGGCGAGAACAAGGCTGAAGTAGCAGATCTACAGGAACAAGTACTGAGGCTGAAGGCCTTGTTGTCAGCTAAGCGCGAGCAGATCGCGACCTTGAGGACGGTATTGAAGTCGAACAAGAATACCGCTGAAGTGGCGCTCACGAACTTGAAGGGCAAATACGAGAATGAGAAGAGCATCGTTAACGAGACCATGTTGATGCTGAGACACGAGCTTAGGATGCTGAAAGAAAATGCTGCTACATTCTCAAGTTAGTCTACTGTAAAACTTATAATTAAGTCTCTAGCTATGTACAGACTTAGCTTCAGATGCTAGTGATACTTGAGTTATTGTTTGTATTCTTTAGAATTATGTGAAGTACTTCTTTGAATTGGCGAAATATAGTTAATCTATCCACTTTTTTTCTATTTTGTTTTACTAACATCTTCGCATTAACAAACAACACACAATTAGCACTCATGTCTGTCTTATTGCTTGTAACAAGTTGTGCAACAATCGATTTCGCTGTTGCATTAGGAGTTTGCTATCAGCGATATTGTTTTGTTTCATAGCAGACCATACTATTGCAACTATTCTTTAAATTTCATTAACCATATAATTCATTGCGCTTCTATTTATCGAAGCCTTCAAAGCAAAGCAACTGTTAACTGTTAATAACTGGCAATTAGTCTCTGATTAATATATCGCTTCTCTCTAATGTGCCATTATGCTCTCCGCATTCTTTCCTTCTGTGTTCTACCTCTATTTGGTGTTAATACCTGCTAACCACACTTCTCAGGTCTGCGCGCCATGTTCGCGGCACGCTGCGAAGAATACGTGACCCAGGTTGATGAACTCCAGCGGCAGCTCGCCGTCGCAGAGGACGACAGGAAAACGTTGAACCAGCTTTTGCGGCTCGCGGTGCAGCAAAAGCTTGGTCTGACGATGAAGCTGGAGGAATTAGAAGTCGATAGAGAGCTGCGAAACACGCGAAGGCACGCCGCCAGCGCGAACGGACGAGGTAGAGCGCGATTGACACAACAGACGAACCGTCCACACTTAGGCAGAGATTTCTTCTAGAAAATGATGAAGATGTGGAGCAAGATATTCTGAGAAAGGCGAGGATTTTGAACTTTTCAATGTTTTTACTGCTCATCGTCAAACTACGTGGCTCAGAAAACTTACATGCGCCTCTGAGCTCTCGAACGTTGCACATACACAAACACACACTATTTCCGCGCGACCCGTCAGGTAATTTGTAGGCATAAGAGTAGAGATGGTACAGGGCATCGTTTTTGTACTACGTCACGAGAATATTTTTACAAAATTCGGACAGATAATGAACGCGTTATCCTTGTCGCGAAGAGAAGCTTTTTTGGATAACTCGCGGACGTGAAGCAGGACATTTTGGAAAGCTTGGAAATGTTCATATTTTCTTGCATCGATATTGCTCCATATCGTAGGGTTTTTAGAAAGCTCTGCCTTCTGTTACCAATGTTGTTAGTAAAGATGCCTGCCAAGTATAGAATGTATTTCGGTTGCAAGAGTTTTCTGTTCGGTGCGACAGAATGGACCAAACATTCTGAGCTCAAAGGCTTACCCGCGGCGAATTACTTAAGCATTCCCGCGGGCAAGTCGTTTATTGATACCCAATGTATTGATTTTCAATCGATTGCTCTTTTTTTTAAGAAGGATACTTCAATTGTGTATGTACGTGTTTGTTTTTACGGTCTTTAACAATCGCAATTCTTTCGGTAAAGTAAGCCAACCAGTGAATGAACGAATTGTTGAATTTATGAAGCTTTGAGATTAATACTTGAATATATTTATGCATAACAATAAAACAACTGTTGAAATTGCATTTCAATTTATTTCTTTTTAAATTTCTATAAAAATAGTTACTTATGTTTATCGTAATTTAAAAACAACGATTATAAAATGCAAAACGTGTAGAAGCCTAGTAAATCATCGCATACTTTTAATAAGAATTGTACTTGTTTATGTTGACTTATGGTGTGAATTATAAATCAAGTTCTTTAGGTTCATTTTTTTACAAGCTTTTATTTAGTTTCAGTTGTGAGTTCGTTAGTTTGTCAGGGTGAAATCTTGTAAGCTAATTTTGACCCACTTCACAACATACTCTTGGAATACTCAAATATTCAAAGTTTATTCGAAGCATTCGACTACTTGTAAAGTAATGAGCTGGGACACATTTCGTGTCCCCAGAGTTTACTTTTCGAAAGTTTTTAGGCGACAGACAAACACGCAAACATATAGAAGTTTTTTACTTTATATGTTAAGATAATATTTTTAAATTTATTAATGACATTTCTTTGCCTAATGGTCATTCACTGGTATGCGGTCAATTACTGGTTGGTTTACCCTAGCGAGATTTACATTTTCGCAGTATGATAATGTCGAGTACCACTGTAATCGCATAGAGAGTATTCTGCATGGATGGTTCATATGGTTATAATAATTATATGATACCGATGATGATGTTTCATATTAATGGGGGATGCATGGTAAAGCGAACGTATACTGTTTTTTAGGTAGACGAACGAGATAAACGAGAATCTAACATTGCATACCATAGAGACAATATTATTGTGCGCGACAGTAGCGTTTATAATCAAAGTAGAATGGAAAACCGTAGACGTTTTAGAGTTGAAAAGTACAGAGTAGAGAAATAACGGAATTAGGGACCCATTCTCCTAGTAGCGTCTCAGATAAACAACCATTGTGCAGTTAAACAGAGGCAAACGTCGTTTCACCGTCTACACGTGTTCCTTTTACTTTTCGTTTCGGTAGCTTTCCTTTTTCTTTTGTTATCGTTTCTGGTATGTGGCATTTTAACGCCCCTTTCGGTAGACTATTATTCGACGTGCGTTATGAAAAGTAGCACGTTTCAATTTTCTTAGGAAAAGTAGCACGTTTGTCTTTGTCACGAAAATTATCATGTTTTGGTTTTCGCTACGAAAACTAGCACGTTTGAGCGGTTTGACACAAAAAGTAGTATGTATTTACCATTTGTAGCGATAAAAAGAAGCAAATTTGAATGGTTGGCTACGAAAAAAAATTTATACCGTAGCAACCGACACGATTTGATTTTTCACAGTAGGACCGAATAAGCGGAACCAGCAAATTTGCTAATATTCGTCAGAAACGATGGAACGTGCTTCTTTACGTGGGAAACCGAAACGTGCTACTTTTCGTGACGCACGTCGTATTGTACCATAGTATTCTACAATTTCATTATTTCCAAGAAATAGAAGATTTTATAGTCTGATCATGGAACTTGGCCTAAATAGGCTTTAATTCAATTTTCTTGAATTTGGCAGCTTTTTATTATCGTATTTATAACATTATTAGCATTATTGCTATATTGAATATAGATTTATTATTGCATTTTTAGTTGTTGTTAATTTATCTCTATTTATACATATATATTTTAACTATCTTTCCGTTCGGAACCAGCATCTACGCTTTTTATATTGACCAATTGTATGATATTAACACGATCCGAAGATATTTTGTAAATTTCGCCGCAGCTATTCGCGAGAGTGACTAATTATTAATTCTGAACCGGAAGCGGCTGTATATAATTCACGCCGCTTTCTTTTGCTGTCCCTTGAATCTTTATGCGCCTGTTGATTTGTACATTTGTTGTTAACATAAAACTAGTTTCGTTGTTGCTCTCTGTTTACAATCTTTTCATTTCCGTTCTGTCGAAAGCAGAATGTTACCGAGATAAGTAAATGAAGAGAAGCGAGAGAGAGAGAGAGAGAGAGATAGAGCATAAACAAACGGCATTGATGCTTATTTGCAGTACACGCAAATAAGGTTTACATGGAAACAGTTTTATGTGCATCTAATGTATCTCTGCGAGAATCACTAATAAGACTAATTTTTCTGAAATTAGAATTTTCGAATTTTTCGATGAACCGTCGAAGTGTGCAGGCGTGCGTGTGCGTGTGGTATTTTCGTAGAGATTCAAGCACCACGTGCTTGGTACATTATGCAGGATATTTAAATACTGTTTTATACTTCATGCGTGAGACATTCTTAGGATATATACTTTACAACTTTTTTTACAACTAAACTAATTTCCGACGTTTTACATCTGCTGTATTTAATGTTTAACGGGATATTTACAGAAATATTTAACGAGTTTTACGCTTTTATTGTAACGATATTTATTTCGCCGAGACACGGTGAGATTTTTATACGACACTAAAGTATCCTGCATGTGTACGTCATCAATGTACGATTATCGTGAACCGTCTTTAATCAAATTTGTTATTAGCACTATTAGTATTATTATCTTTATTATTATTACGAACAATATTACAATTGTATATTAATTATTGCGATATTGCTGTCGGCTTCATCGCGGAATCCAGATGAGTACCTAAAGAGAATTTATCGATCGTTCATTGACTATCAATTAATTGATCAGTTGTCATTATTATTATATTTATACCATATAGTAACATTATTGCCTGTGTCTATGAATCTAATCAGATGCCGAAGTGCTTGTTTATGTTTCTTTCTTCTGACTCGAGTTAACATTACTTAAAAATCTAGGGGAATAAAACTTAGCGATTACACTTCTCTTTTGTATTACATTTTTTTCTGTTAATTATCTCTTGCGTTACACGCGTCGGCGCAGTTAATTAAGATTCTTTAAATAACCCATACGGGCGTTAGAAAGGATAGGCGATGTTAGTTTCGGTAAATCGGTTTCTCTTGCATTTCAACCGTTTATTTAGGCTGAATTGTTATCGATAGACACAGGTGGTTCTAATTTGTGTCCATAAACCGAGCCAGCCTCAACCACCGTCCCTTCCTCCCCTCACCCCACACCATTGCCAGGAACGAAACAGAAATAAGAAATTCTTTCGTTTCTCGATTATTCTTTATCACGACCGTTAGTTTAGGTATTCTCCTTCTGACTTCGTCCTTAACGTAAAGAAATTCGTCCTCGACTTTTTGCCTTGCCGTCCGCGCTATTCACAAGGCGAGAGGATACCGTTCGTAACCGAAAATAAGAGATGCGAATTTCAGTCTGTCGTTTTTAAAAATGTTAAATATTTAATCGCAATATTGTGTATCGTAGTGTAGTAAGTCTTTGCAGCCTGATCTCGTTTACAGTATTACTTCGTTATTATGTATCATTCTATACTGATCGCAATCAAACCAAGGCTGACACATCAAACCAACACCTACAGCATTAAACTGCCATCAACGTCGCCAAACTAATACTTACACCGGCAAACCTATGTTAACACTGCCAAAGCAACACGGAAAACACATTTGCGACATCATCAAGCTGATATCAACACTATCAAACCGACACCTATAATTACAAGGGAAGATCTTCCCGTAAATTCAAAAAATTATGAAACTTTGGGGATATGTAAGGGAGGAAAAAAGTTTTCAGACAAAAGTTACTTTTTTTAATTAGGACTATTATTTGATAATTTATAGTTCGTGAGTTATAACAGAAAATCGGAAATTATCTGAGTTTTTAAGGGTGAATTTTACCAACTTAGAGTGAATTTGGGCAGCAAAAAAGAAATTTATAATTTTTTGAATTTGCGGTTTGGGGATCTTCCCTTGTTAGTAGTAGTTCGGAGCCAGAATCAGGCCTCAAAGACTTCAACTTCAAATTACAGACTTAAAAATGCAATTGCATATCAATGATTGTACGAACTTCCGAAGGGAACGCTAGAAGTAGAAGAGATTTTTGCGACACAGAACGGACGAGATCCTCTCGCCAGAGCGCAAATCTATAAGTGACTTTTGCCAAAGACATTCTGTCCTTCCGAGGGATCGTACTGTCCTTCATGCACTTGACGTCCTTCACAAAGTTCCTCCACTTTATATACGTATCGTCGAAGCTCCTCGTAGACGTTACTCTGTCGTGGAACATGTCCTCTTTCTCACTAATACGATTGTTCTCGGGAAAAAAAAGGTGATCGACCGCGTGGTCGGTTCAAAGGAGAAGATTATAATTAGGATCGCGAAGCTCCATTTCGTCCATGAGTATTTCTTCTATGCTCCTCCAAACGGCGTGGGATGCTCGCGGTTTAAAACTTCTTTCCGATCTACTTCGACGACGATGAATTATTCGATGTATCCAATCGAGGGAGATAGAATTCAAAGTGGGCCTGTTACGAATATTCAAATATTCAAAGTACTCGAATATTTGAATACCAGTAGAATTCAAGTTTGAGATTCGCATATTATTCGAATAATTAGGGGTATTCGAATATTCGGAGTGATCGAATTTCGAATTATACGGAATAGGAATTTGAATATGAAATATTTTTTCACACTTTAGCGTGAAATTCTTTTCATATTGGCCTTTACAATATTTGTTTTTGGAAAGTTTAGATTTGTATTCGGTGTAATCCGAAATTCGAACACTTTCAAGCATTCGAATACTCCAAATTGTTTGAATACTCCGAATTAGTCGAATACTCCGAATGATTCAAACACTCCGAATGATTCGAATACCCCGAATGATTCGAATACTCCGAATAGTTCAACTATTCGAATATTTGCAGCTCTAATTCAAAGAGGAAAATTATTTTCGTGACAAACGATTTCATCTCCGACAATAACAACCGCTGTCCACATAAGCGGAAGTCTTTAAAAGCGTTAAAAAAGAAAATAACAAGAAAAGCATATTCTGCTATCGCGACGAAAACAAACGTTCCAAATGTCCCCGACTCGCGCCTCGAGTGAAATGATAACGAGCGCCTCTTCTATCTATCCTTCATCGAGCTTATACGATTAAGAGAAAAAGAAATTATCTAAATGATCGATATCGTTTAACGTTGTATCGAAAAGAAAAAGAATGTACCATTATATTTTTGCATCCGCGACGAGGGATGATCGTGAACGAAAATTCGGTGTAACGGAGAGAAACGAAAGTTCGTGTAAGAGGAATTGTTAAGAGTGTAAACATCGGAATCTGCCCGCCAGCGGGGAACGAGAGGGTAGAGATGTCGGATTAGAATACCGGGTGATACTGGCGGTGCAGATTTGCTCAAGGCTTCCATAAAAGCTATGATTGCGTCCCAATTCTGACCGACTTCCTGGCAATGGTCGTGCGCTTAGATCGTATTTATAATGAACGTTAGGAGTAAAGGAAAGCTCGTGTGCCGAGCAAGACTAGCTGTAATTGCCGTAGGATAAGCGATTTAACCGACCGTAACTTGTGCTGGAGAGCCACTCGATTAATCGACCGTGGAAGAGTTAAGCAGGGCGACGGGTTCAAGCGACGTCACAGTCGGGGCCCTTTTCACGAAAGCGATGCCTCCGTGGTTGGCGACTAGTATTTCAGACTTATCCACTCGCTGGAGGCGGCAGTGGTTCGAAGAGGAATGGAAAGCGAGCGAACGCGTCTGAAATATGACTGCCGCGTGAAATGGCCCCGAGTGTAGCCGTGTTCCCGAAGAGTCGAGACGTCCTCGGGGACGTTTCTGTGTCTCTTGTACCTCAACAGGGGCCACGTTGCATTTAGAAAGCCAAAGACCACCATCACCCCCATTATGCTCTTTTCTATGACTATTATTCCTCACCATTTTCATCGAGAGTGTCTTTCAACGGCGAAGGCTATTACCTTGAAAGTAGGGACGTAGCTGAACGAACTTGGCCCTTTTGGTGTCAGTAGATTTTTAAGGGAATTGTAAACATTCAGAGAGAAATTGTTAGTCACTATATCTTGACATGTAGGCGATTCAAAGAGTTGTAGCTCCCAGGTATAATCAGATTCATCGCGTTGTAGTTCTCAGCTAGTGGAATGGCATCACAAGGGTTGAGTTCAGTGATAAAATCAGGGATGAAGTGTTAATTACGTTTCAAGGCTTACTAGGTTCTGGAAAGTCAACTGTCTCTTCAGGGTTACTGAGCTTTATTCATCCCATTGGAATACTTTAGCTCTTCATCCTTTCATTTCATGCCTCTTCAACCCTCCGCGAATCTGGTGAATAATAATCACCCCCTGAACCATGTAGGATTCATTTTACCCTGAACGTCATCCATCTACAAATATATCATTTGAATAAAAATGGCAACTCCAATTCCAGCTACTCGAAAAACCAGACCGAGTGTGTATAGTTTTAAAGAAATATGTACAGCAGTTTTAAAACCGCCGGGGTTTATTGCACATCACATGGTTCGCGGAAGGTTAAGCATGCACCTGTAAATATTCGAATATTTGAATAATTCGACTCATTTCCCATAATTCGAATAATGTCTTTGAATATTTTAATAATGTTAGAATATTTTAATACTCTCAATTATTCGAATATTCATAATTATTTGAATATTCGAACCTGAAATTCGAATGCTTTGGTATTTGAATCTTAAATTCGAATTCTCTGGTATTCGAATACTCGAATTTTAAATTCGAATCTCTGGCATTCGAATATTCGAATCTTTAGTATTCGAATATTCGAATCTTTAGTATTCGAATATTCAAATCTCAAATTCGAATTCTCTGGTATTCGAATATTCGAATCTCAAATTCGAATTCGCTGGTATTCAGATATTCGAATATTTGAATATTCGCAACAGCCTAGTTAGGCACCCCCAAAAGGTTTAGCCACCCGTTATTTAATCGGTATCTAGGCTCATCTTAACTGAAGGACCAGCTGATTATCCGGCTGTAACGAAACGACTTGAGAAAATTCCCGGAGACTGGATAACGATACCGGTCTTCCCCGTTGATCGACATTCGAACGAAGGAGCATTGGCTTCGCTCCGAAAGCGTACTCGAGCACGGACCCGAACTCATTGTACATACTTGTAAATGCACTTTAGCGTTACGCCATTATGGAATTCTCGACGTACAAGGCAACCGGGATGCCTGAATAATTATTCATCGACGACTTATATTTTCGAGCGACCTCGTATATTTTCTCCAGTAGCCGTGCGTATTTAATACCATTGTGAAACGTACTTGTATCTTAGCGAACCGAAACCCAAGCCGTTCGTAGTGGACTCGCGAGTCACCCCCTTGCCCCTTCGCGCACATTTATTGAAGAAACGGAAAGAGGAGGGCAGAAGAATTTGGTCAGGCGAGAGCGTCGGTCGTGTTAGTTAGATTATCCATAGGTAGACGTTAAGTAGATGTTCAGCGACACTTATTTACATGGTGGTCCGGGCACCACGTCTGGTCTGTCGAACGTTATTTAAACTAGCCGGGGCATTACCCGCATTAGAGATTCCTTTTGTAACATAAAGTGAAATATAATCATTTGTAACGCGAACGGAGTTGCCCTCGTTCCTTAATCTCCGCCTCTCAGCGTTAGTTTCCACGGAGGAATTCACTCGTCAAAGACGTAAGAGGTGATCAAAGTAGCTTTCCAGTGAAATTATCCACCTTACACGTATTTTATTAACATCACTGCTGTTTCATATTGGACGCGTTGAGAACGGGAAAGAACTAATACACATCTTTTTGCGAAATTGAGTTAGTAGTAGTAATGTATTCGAATTGGCTGTACTAATCATATAAGATAGGAAGAATTAATTTCTTTCTGTTTAAAGGAAAAATTAATTTTCTTCAATTTAAATCCATTTGACATAATAAAATCACTTGTGCATTGAATTTTTGTGGTGCAACAGTTAATAGAATTAAATGGAAAATTAATTATGTCTCCATTAGGAAGCACTTCGAATCGGTGGCGCACTCAGGCTTTAATCTTGGGGTGAGCCGAGTTGAATGGATAAAAATATTTTTAATGCAAATTCAATAAAATTCATTCGGTGGTAAAAATGCGAGTGTCTTCTTTTTTTATGTAATAAATACACTGGTGGACAGGAAGAAGTTTAAAATTGAATATCCTTTTTTGTTAGATTATATTATTTTCGTTACTCGTTATATTTCAGGCTTCTTTGCCATTATCGTAGATTAGAGACGCGCGGGAATTGTCTAAAATTGTATTTCATTTGTGGAAAGCATATTACCGCGCGTCTTCAAGCTTTCAAGGAGACCGTTATTCCGTTTCAATGATTGCAAGGAGGCGAGGCTGAGATTTTATCAGCATATTGCGTTTAATAAAGCTTAGCAGCTGCTAATTAAATTTACGCCTGCTAAGCGTTACAAAATTTAATTACATCCTGTAGAACCGGCGGCGGTGTTCGCGCTGTCGATGAAAGGCGAAATGGATGGCAGTCTATGCAGCATTTTCGGTGTAATAAATTGATGCACGTAATATCTACTAGAACCCTAGAGGAAACTAGTGAAATATGGAGTACCATTTTGTTTTTCGTATGAAAAACGCCGTTCTTGCAAAGTCAATCGCAATAAATAAAAGATTTTTGTGGATATTCTGTCATATATTTACGCTCGATTTAAGAACAGCTATGAATAATTTTCAATATTGAACTGACATTAAACAGACATACCTAATTGTAACTAATATTGAATAGGTCCATTTCCATGAAAAATAAACATTTTTAAATAAAATCACATAGCTTCATAAATATTTATTAATATTACAGGCAGGTATGCCAACAATAACAAAAAATAAGGATGGTGAAATAATAACAAATATGAAAAGTATTATCCAATTTACGCACCGTCAAAATTTTCCGAGCAGCAGCAAAATAAAACGATACTGTCACGTCACTAATATTCGCTCGAGTGACGAGTGACAACGTGTGCGCTGCCAACGTGAGTGAGATAGCTGATAGCCGTTTTTCAGATATTCATTTGTCAGATTTTGAAAAATGGCACTATTCCATATTTGGCTATTATTCTCTACTCAGAATAGAACGGTAATCAACAAAATTAAAATTATCAAATACAAAAAGGGGCCTTGAAATAAACATAGCCTGGCAGCATAGTTTTTTATCCATTTGAAAAAAGGACACAATTCCATCATTTTGTAAATTTACTATTATAATAACGCGTACTTTACATACACTGATCTTTTTTGGAAAATTTCAATGAGTATTTTACTATGCGGATTCTCGTTAATAATAGTAACAATAATAATTTCTTCTTCAGCTTATTATTAATAAATATTCTTCTACTTCTTCTTATTATTATTACTATTAATAATTTTTATTATTATTCTTATCACTTTTCTTCCTATTATTTTTATTATTCTTATTTTTCTTATTATTCTTATTCTTCTTATTCTTCTTATTCTTCTTATTCTTATTCTTCTTATTCTTCTTATTCTTATTTTTCTTATTCTTCTTATTCTTCTTATTCTTCTGATTCTTCTGATTCTTTTGATTCTTCTTATTCTTATTCTTCTTATTCTTCTGATACTTCTGATTCTTTTGATTCTTCTTATTCTTATTCTTCTTATTCTTCTGATTCTTCTTATTCTTATTCTTCTTATTCTTCTGATTCTTCAGATTCTTCTGATTCTTCTTATTCTTCTTATTCTTTTTATTCTTCTGATTCTTCTGATTCTTCTGATTCTTCTTATTCTTCTTATTCTTTTTATTCTTTTTATTCTTCTTAATCGTCCTTATCACTCTGGACTACATCCACATTATACATCATACGCAGATAATTGTCAAGGTTTACATAAAATACATGTCGCAGCCAATGGGCTGTTATTATACCCTATCATCGTAATTTACAAAGAAGTAACGATTCTAATTAACACGAAAACTCTTTTCAACGTCCCACTTGGGATGAACGTTCAACGAGAATGATAAGACGAGCGTGTCGCCCGGGGTGCTCGGTGATCCAGCGTTCCCCACGCGAGAACTCTGCAAATACGACGAGTTAATGATTCGAGGGAACGCGCGAGCCGGCTGGCAGATCGCCAGAAAGCGTGGAAATTCCACGGGCCCCGGCAGCAACACGGTGATCGGCCGGATCAGTGGAAAACTGATCGGTGGGCCGAGGAGGAGGGGCGCGCAGCTTCGGTAACGTGGAACGACAATCGTCCGCGAGCACAGGCGTGTTTGTTTCACTGCGAACCCGAACACCCCTCGCCGACATCTGTCCCCGCTGGTGGACGTCACTCTTGGCAGCGGAAGCTCAACAAACCGGGCTGAGAAGCCGCTCGCAAAAATAGGCACGCGAACGTGCCTCGATTTTACGCCGTTCCTTTTGACCGCGCGATCGATTCGACCATGTGTCGTGACTTTCCTAAAAACTGTCAAGGCCAGTCGACTGGCAGACAAGAGTATGTAATTTGGAGAATTAAAATTGGAAGATCACGATTATTGCTCGCAAGAAACATGGGGCGTAGACAAAAGTTAAACGGACTTTATTACAAAGTGTGCGTGCTCGACGACGGTTCGAACGCGAAAGAGTCAGAAATTTAGGGGAATTAATTATTTGAGTGCTATGGACGGATGTATTTGTGTATCCGTTCGATCGGTGGAGCTCGTGCGGCGAACGCCTATGGGCGTGTGGCGGTTATGGTTGACAAATACTACTGGAGGACTTGCGCAAGTGGCGCGCGGTTAGCGGTTGAGTCTTAGCACTTGAAGGGTTAATTAGGACTTCGACTGCTGGGTGTAGGACTGATTCGTACCAGCATTCATCGTGTTTCTAAAGTTGCAGTAGAATTTAAAGGAATTAGGTGGAAGTTAGAAAAATTAATTTAACCCTTCGTTGACATACCTCTTTTGTTCAGAGAAATTTTTGAACGACTGCCAGTCTTGTCTGAAGAATCCAATCGTTATGACAAAAATCATGGGTCAATTTCAAGGTCTCCAGAATGTATGTCAATTGTGTTTTTATTGAAATTTTAATCACAGTATTTGTAAAAAAATTCTAGATTATCAAATGTGGAGAAAAAGCGAAGGAAATCTTTAAAAATTCTAATTTTTACAAATTTCAATAGTAGAAGCTAAAAATCTGCAGAGTTGTTGTTCAGATGTGACCAATTTGTGATTATGAGAAGGTGTGGTCACGTAAGGTTAAATAGTTTGGATTCGAATTGATTTTTACGTTTTGTAAATGTGCGGAGCGTTTGATATCGACTGGTGAAATCCGTAATGAGAAAATAGTAAATTACTGCCGCATTTTATAAGGATTCCGCCGTAGACGCATAAGAACGATGGAACGTCAAGGTTTCAATTAAGTATTCGTTCTTGAAGGCTTTTAATAACGATTGGATCCTTGAAGTTCGAGTTCAATTAAATTTGCCACGCAATCACGAGTCACTCTGCACAGTGAAAATGGAAATTCCCGTTACTCGGATGTTTCCACGCTCGCGAGCAGGAATTTTGCGCCGCCGTGACGTAAAACTCGCGTCTTGTAACACCAAACAGATTTGCCCGTCGCTAACAGCTTTCATTCTGAGCAAGGCTACCATTCCGATCCTCGATATTTCTGGCCTTTTCTCGACTGACCCATGGCCACCATTTTTCTTCCACCACCTTAACATATTTCTCACACTTCCTTAGAAAATTCAGTTACCTCAATAATTAGCATTGACGACTTTGCAACTCCATTTTTGACAGTTTTGGAGTTACGACGTGTAATATATGTAAAAAAAATCTACTCTTCTTGCAAGGCCATGAATTCTACTTTAATTTTCGCCTGAAGTCGGCTTCCTTCGCGCAGAGTCTAGCACCGCCCTAATTCTTTTCAAACTCGAACCCTTTTTCAAAAAATAACCACTCCTATAAAACCAGAGTCCCAGAAATCAACTACAATTTTCCCAAGAAAATATAAACATTCAATTTGATATCGAATCTGAGCTCTCTGAAATGATCAGATGACCAATCGTGCAGCCAGTTCAATGCTCGACTAAATGCTCTTGAATTTTCCGAGTCCCTTGTTTTTCAGCCTTCCGTAGATACTCGATGAGAGGTGACGCGAATCGTAACAAGGACGTTGCTCGTCGCGCGGATATTCCCACCCCGACCTTTGTCGCGTATTCGATTAGACAGGGAATACCGGAAAACAGCGGATGAAGCGTAGACGCCCGTTGGCGATCCAATTAACGCTTCCCAATTAGATCGGAGATGCTCGAAGGAGATGACTGGGTAGGGGAGGTGGCGCGTTGCTCCGAGAGGGAATATTTCGCGGTTATTTATAAGTTCGAGGGTCGCTGGTTAACCTTGCCCGACGTGGACCGTCAGGCATGTCACCCAACCGTTTTATTACGGATGGTCCCCTTGCCTGCGCAGCTTCAATTGGGTCAAATCCACTGGCCTTTTCGGGGACGTTCCCTTCCCTTTTAGACTGTTCCATGCGCCGAAGGAGGAGCTCCGCCTTGGACACTGGATAATAAGTTGATTTGTGAGACGATATATATACTGATTGTATAGGTAGATGGTAATGCAAATGTTTAAACTAAGTGTTCTGTTGCTTTGTCGAACGCACGAGAGACGAGTAGCTGCGCTAGAGGTCTGAAACTATAAAAAATTAGCATATACAAAACTTTAAAAGAAGAAAATGGTACCTAATACTTCAAGGTTCTTGCGGCACCTTTTTTTTGGTGGAGAATCTTTTGCGGGCTTCATTTGAATCATTAAAAGCAAGTTTTTTCACTATCAGAAAACAATTACAAAAGTTTTATTTTTTTTGTTTTATCCTAGTGGAAAATCTTATCTCCCCCAAAATTGGGAAATCTCTTCTTCCGAAACCTCAAAGCTGTAAACTTTGAGTCCCTCATAACTCTTACTACCTTGCTATGTCCCTTCTAGTTACTGAACTTAAAGCTATGGACCTTAATTCCTCAAAAAAATGTCATACCTCTTGCTCTGAAACCTGGAAGATGTAAACTTTGGGACTCCTTCTGAGTACTATACTTAGAAGGCATATAGCGAGGTCGTAAAAGCTGAGAGTGTTCCAAAGTTTATAGGTTTGAGGTTTTGGTACAAGCGGTGTGGAAACCTTACCTACAACCCTCCCCCCAAAAATGACAAAACACTTGTTTCGAAAACTCGAAGCTGTAATCTTTGGGATTCCTTCTAAGTACTGCAATTATACCGAATGGTATTATAAATTTTGTGGTAGGTTTTGTAAATTTTTGAATGTCAATTTGATTTTAATTTTTCCGTAGGAATGGGGAGAGTCAACATTTTTGGAGACTACGTCGAGGGTGAATGTCTCCGCAGGCATGGATTTTTCAAGATTTGGAGCTTTTATTTTGAATCAAGTTTGAATGCTACGGGATAGTTTTCTTAGAATATTGAAGTTTGTGAGACTTTTTGAGACCCTTGAAGTGGTACTTCCCTTTAATTCACAGCTGTCGCTCTACTGCTTTCAAGGGAAGTGCTGTCGACGCGCAATCATAATGATAACTCGGTGAATAGGTACGTGGAAATCTAGATGGAGCATATATAGAACGTTCCACTGACTCTAGTGCTTTAGGAATAATTCATGTTGTGACGTTGTGCCTCTTTGTAAACTTTCTAACGCGAATGCTTTCGAATGGGAGGACAGAAGCCTTTATACCTTTCTTCAAATGAATTAATCCAACGTGGAATTTCCACCAAATTTGTTTGCGAACTGAAAAGTCCCAATAACCTCAGCAATCCTTCTTGGAAAAGTTTTTCAAAATACATAACGTGTTTGCGAAAAGTTACAGCGAGACATAGAACCTGTCTGACCGTCTGACCATAGCCTGACCACTTCCCCTGTCACTTTCTACTACTGGCACTTCACCTCACTCGTCCACTCCAATCGCATATGCATATCAATATTGGGGCAAGTTAGGAAGAAACCCTCAGAATGACAAAAAATTAGTTAAACAACAGTGTTTGGATCCTATAATTTTGTGACCTTTATTTTACAAAAGATTACCAGCCCCTAGTAGAATCCTTAAATTACACAATTATTCTTAATTTTTTGGGGGGAGGGGTGTAATATTAGAGTAGTTTAATAAATTTCAAAAAGATTCATTATCAAAGATTTTTCCTACAATTTCAACAAAAAAATCTTTAAAAATAGCTTAATTTTTCGATCGATCAAAGTAGAATGACCCCTTAAGGGTTTCAAAAGTACCTTTCCCCTGAGATTTCCGAATCTCAATAACGGCAGATCCGATTAGATTTTGAATGGTCTTAATGGATAGCTTGGGTTTGATTTACACGAGAAAAGTGTCTTCGTTTTGTTCCTACGGGCCTTATGAGCTGAGATATTTCGATGTAAAGTTGCAATTTGCTGAATTTTATGTTCTTAAGATTCAGCATCGTCATCGTCATCGTCCTACACTTCTAGGCAAGAGGGGGATATGAAAGGGTGAAGAAATGTTTTTCAGGCACGTCGCTCATTGTATGTGGGTTTTTTAAATCGATTTCCTATGTAGAGTCGCAAACTTGGAAGTTGTCCGGAGAAGGTTCGACAGAGGAGCATCTTCTTTCGCATAAGTTTCTGGAAATTTGTACCATGCATGTACAAAATAATATGTATTGTAACAAATTGCATTGCATTTAAATTTTCAGCTATTTTTATACCAGCAATTTAGAGTTTTTATGTAAAGCTTATAGAGAGGAAAAATAAATGGGACATAGTATTATATTAATTATACGATTTTATTCAGTGTCGATCCTGTTTGCTTCTTGCATGTTTGGTTCATATCTGAAAATTCAAATTTAAACCAATTCAGCCTTATTCAATTGTCTTGTAGTTTTGCAGGCGTGCATAGTTTGGATGACAATATAATATATTGTTAAAAAAAAAATAACCTCGATGGGGTGAAAAAAGTACTAATACTAATAATAAATATATAACCCATAACCATAAATTCAAACGACTTGAAATCTTACTCGCGATAAAGACAAAAAGCCGCTGCGTTCGGGTCGCTAGTCTATTCACGATTTCCGTAAATATATAAACACTACAAAATGTGTGAAATCCCCACAAATTACCTTCTTTAAGAAAAGGTACAAAAAGAGGGCCAAGAATATAATCCCATCAAAAAGAATTCCATTTAAAAACATTGTCGTAAATTAATAGCTTTACAAAACTAATGATACACATAAATTGCGCCAATTACCACAATGGCTATTTATACAAAGAAGAAAATGTATTATATAATATTAAGGAGATATATTTTTATACAAATAAATATTTAATACGAATAAATATTTTATTTAAAATACTTGGCGCTGCGAAACCAAAAAAGGTTAATTGTCTTGGTTAATAAATAAAATAAAACAAGACAAGACACTCATCTCTGAGACGCGAAACAAAAAGATTTTAATGCAATTTATACATATTTATTCAGTTTAGCAACACCAATTCGGAGAGCAGCGCCAAGTATTTTGAATAAAATATTTATTCGTATTAAATATTTATGTATTTGTATAAAAATATATCTGCTTAATATTATTTAATACATTTTTTTCTTTGTATAAATAGCTATTATACGTGGCGGTTGACTGATGGAGGCGCGCGAGATTTATATACATCGTCATATCTTCTACAATTATTTATTAATCAGTGTGAAATTTTTTGAAAAACTTCCTTGTATATTAAGGAAAAATTTTGTCGCTGCAAGTTACATGTACCTCAAAATTGCCTCGATACTTTTTAACGGCGAACGTTGAAAAACATGGGTTATGTCCAGTGTTACTTTTTAATTAAATATTACTACATTTTTTAACATAACGGTTTTGTGCATACATTATACGGCTCCGCTAGAGTTTTCCGAGTTTTATGTTTCAAGTTTCATAACGATCCGTTAATATTTACTCAAGTTATCGCAATTTATGTTTAAAGAAATAATGATTTTGGTCGGAGAAATTTTTCTAGTTTATAATTTTTATCTCGAATACTAACAATTCGATAAAAAAACTGTAAATAGAAAAAATGTGGGCCGTGACGAGCTTTACAAGACTATATTTTTTAAAATACAGTTTAACAACATTTAATTTTCCAATTTTTATTGCATCTAACCCTTCAATTTATGAATATATACTTACTAAGACGTTTTACAAACTTAGTTAAAGCACACTGCTGTATGTATATAGATGCTACATATTTTATAAACGAAGGAAATATATTACGCGTAATATTTCTATTCTACCCGTAACTCGGTTCAGACGGTTAGGCTACGAGCCGTGATGTATACGTCACGCGGCGTGCGATAACAAGTCTCCCCCCACCAAAGCCCATATTCGCCGAGGTACAGGACGGGACGCGGGGGTCATTCGTTCCGTGGATTTCGTTGAGTTAAGACGTTTCGATAGCTGCGTGCGTAAATGGTACGCTTACATTATCTATCGTCACATAATTACTTCTATTCATTATTAGCCTTCTTCTTTACTCTCTATCGTCACTTGCTGCTGCTATTAATACACTTTTGTCCCGAAATTGATTAAATATCGCGAGAAAAACATTACATATTCGTCACGTATTCCCTTCGTTGCCTTCGTGCCGATATTTCTGCACATTTAGTGCACACATATCGAGTCTCGGTATTCAAATACATCACTTTTCGGACATATTTCAAGTTTATTTCTTGTTTAATTGCCTTACGAATGTTTTAATGCTTTTGTTTCAAACAGACGTTGAGGCGGAAATCGAAAGCAAAGGGCAGGCGATGCCATGACACTTGGCGGTTAATTTGAACGATGCTTGGATGGCGTCTGGTCATTTCTTGAAAAAAGGAGATGATACTACGTGTGGTATACGTATTTTTCTTATTATTTTATTGAATCATTGTTGGCTGTGAGGGTGATTGATCCCGATATTAACTGACTGCAAAGTCAGTTAATATCGAGATCAAATGGGAAAAGATTGCATTATGATAAATTAAATAATTTTAATCAGATTTGTTTGAAAGTTTTAAAATGGCTTCTGTAGATGTTTACGAAATATTGAAGTGATCGAATTCTATTGCATTTCGGTTGCGTTTACGTAGAATTCAATGATATTTTAATGATTTTTAAAAATCTATCTCTATGAAGCTGTTGTAATTGCATTTACGTTCGGTTTTGGATGCAAATTTTATTCTTTATGTTCAGAAACTGCGTAGTTGATCGAGAACATGCTATTCAAGCATGAATAATTAAGGAATTTTGATTCTTGCCATGAATTTTGGATATTTATAAAGATCGTGATATATTTTGAAGTATTATCCGAATAACACGAACTTGCTTACAATTTTCATGACGAAAGCCACTACTATGATTCATTTATATGTAACAATTATATGTGCAGTAGTATATACTGATTAATATCGTGTGTTACTGAAATACAAAGCTGCTCCTATCGAGCGAGCATTCTGTATTTCCGCATCACATCTTGTATTCTAAATAACAAGGAGCGAAAGTCCCTTGGCTGGTTTCACGACAAACAATATTTCCTCGTGACAAACACTCGATGAAACCACATCCACCCCACCCTCCTATCCTACTTATTTTTCAGAGATTGTGACCGCGTGCAATGCGGTCAAATAGAGTCAGTGTTTATGACGTACGAAGTTTTTCGTTTTGAAGAGCACAGTTGCTCATAGTAGAGTTTCGTTAACAATTCGGGGATACGCGAGGGTAGAGCCAGTGTTTTCTACGGGAATTTATATTCTTTCACGAGCGTCGCGGCTCTGAACTTCGATTAGCGAGAATAGATTCACTGCTTTGTTCGCCGATTATGATCTTCGGGGCGCGTTTGTAGTCTACTATTTCTTTATTTTTTTTACTTTTGAAAGAGAAACTCGTTGTCGGAAATTAGAGTCAGTGCGTCAGCTGAAGAGGAGATTTGTACGCAGCATATTAATGGAAAGATGTAAGTATCTATGTATTTGATTTAATTCCTTTAAAGTAGAGTTGATTCTTCAAAATTTTAGAAAGAAAACAATTTTAAACAAATTAATTTTTAGAATAGAATCACGAAGAAATTCAAAACTAACGAAACTTTTTATCATTTAGACATTATAAGAAAGAACTTTTGTTAATTTTAATTTTTAATATTTCATTTTTTCATTTTTTTTTTCTTAAAATGTCTAAATGATAAAAAGTTTCGTTAGTTTTGAATTGCTTCGTGGTTCTATATTAGAGTTGAAACAATCGTAACTTTAGAAAGAAATTATAATCGTGTTCTGTTCCTTCGTTACAGTTTGGGCGCAGCTGAGCAGCTTGGTGACTTCTCCTGAGCAGTAGCAGGGGTGTTGGCGTCTCCGGCACCGGGGCACAGCGAAATGTGAGTGCGCATGCATTATGGTTCCTCTGGTCACTCAATCATGTCGTAGGACGTTTGGTCCGAATCGACACGAGTGACCGGTTGTATATTTAACGAGCATAATGACCACGGGTATGATAACCATGCCCGTGAATTCTAACATTTTTGTCTGTGTATGTATTTATTAGACGAGGCTAGGGCCTTCTTGTACGCCGCGCTTTTTCAATAGAATCACATTATAATCATAATTTCCAATATAAACGGTTCCTAACGCGAATATTTATCATTGATCATACATTGATGTAGATATTTATTAAATAATGCACATAAAGGTGCATAGCAGCTCGGAAGGTATTGGTACGAATATCAATACGACTGAATGCTAATTTTTATGTAGCGAAGAAGTCTGATACTCTCAGACTCCACAGCTACGATCATTTTGATTTAATGTGTAGTGGAACGATTATAATGACTTGAATTTCTTTTATTTTTCTGACACTACGTGTTCAAAAGTAACTTGATTTCTAAATGATGATAATATACATAAAAATGTAATTCCTTTCTTAAAAAGGTCATTCGTTTGCGTACACAATAGAATAATTAATTTCCATGTGCAAGAAGACAATTGAGGGTGGGGAAATTTCAGATTCAAAGTAATTAGCATGAGATCATACTTTCTTGTTTTATGAAATTTACTTTGACGATGGAATAGCCCGTTTTAAATTCTTAAAATAAATTCTTCATGATTTTGATTGATTTTCTTAAACAATTCAATTTTAGAGTCTTTCTTCTCGCTAATTGAATGTCGAGTAGAGTCCTTTTTCTTGATCTAAAGTAGAGTCCTTTCTTATTTATCTTCACTTTAAACTATTCACAAGTTGAAAGTCGAGCCACTTTGCTTAATAATGTAAAATGAAAGAATATAAGCCTGCTAGACACTATAGAAATTAATGATATTTTCTAGTTGAGGATTTTCAGGATATTTTTCCGTACTCATTGCCTTTTAACTCATCCACGTGCCCAGGTGCTACTTGGGTGGGTGAAGGCAATGGGGCACGATGACTTTCTTTACTAAATAATTACATGTCGGCGGCTGGCATTGCGTTAGTGTATCGTGCACGCCGCATTTTCCACCTATGTGTGTTTGTGTGGTTAGGCGGTGGAATTTGCGTCGGTGAAAGATTTTCATTAAAGACCATCTTAACGAAACTATAACATTGCACTAACGATATCAATGTTTCATATTCCTTGTTGCACACGATGATCATTCTAGTAAATAATCTGGGAATATGAAATTTAATCAATCTCGTACAATCAAATCAGATAGTAATAACGATTCATGTATATACATAATACATATGTACAATGCACATTATCAAGTAATCCATTGTTTGAAATTGAAAATAGTTAATTGTTTTGTAAATCATACTTATACGCAATGGTCACTGCCTTTGCTAGCCGATTTCAGTGAAAACTGGTACGTACTTATTAGAGTGTGATTGTGTGTGAGAGACTGTTTTGCCATTTTTTAAATATACATAGCTGTTAGGTAGGATGGGTAATTTAGCTGTTCGGTAGGATAGGTAACTTAGCTGTTCGGTAGGATGGGTAACCTAGCTGTTCGGGAGGATAGGTAACTTACCTTCTGGTACGAATGTGTGACTTAAATATAAGTAGGTAGGGCCGGGGCAGGTCATCGTATTCTCTGATCGCATGTTCCCCCCTGCGATGACCTGCTTTCAGGAAATTTGTGAGAAAAGTCGACGGCCAGACTAGCGCGAGTGGGGTATGCCCTCGCTTCTAGCCCCGCTATGTCGACTTTTTGACGCCAGTGGGACATTGCACATTGTCGCTGGTCGCGGTCGGTAGGACGGGCTTGGGCACGCTATTAAGGGGGTACTCCACTGTACACCGTCGAAAAATCAAGCTATTTTTAAAGATTTTTTCTCAGTAAATACAACATATAATGAAATAAATCTTTTTGGTATTTATTAAGCTACTCTTATATTATACCAAAAAAATTAAACAGAATATTTTCAATTTGCGTTACTTGCTTTTTTACAGCGTTAATATGGCACTTAAACAAAAACGGTATGTTCGTGGTGCAGGTGATTTCCCGGCTTAGACTGATCCAAAACTAAAAATTCTAAGAGATTCTTAATGTGTATAAGTGTCTCTATCGTTCGTTCCTCAATTAACAATTTTTTCCGAAAAATAACCGAGATTTTTCTCGGGGAACATTCGAGAAACACCATTATTTGGAGAACTTTTTCCTTCAAACAGGTGCCATTTTGTTATTTTTCAACAAAAATTGTTAATTGAGCTACGGGCGATAGCGACACTCATATAGATTAAGAATGTTTTCGGATTTTTTGTTTCAGATAAGCCTAAGCCAGAAAATCACCTGCACCACGTTTTTGTTTAGTTACCATATTGACGCTTTGTAAAAAAACAAGTAAAACAAATTAAAATATTTTTTCAATTTTTTTTTATATAATATAAGAGTAGCTTTATAAACACCAAAAAGATTTATTTCATTATATGTTGTATTTACTGAGAAAAAAATCCGTTCATTGTGGAGTACCCCTTTAACTTTCAGAAGGGCGGACCGCCCGAAGCAAAGAAGTGGCCAAAGAGCCGAAGATAGCCCGGCCAGTAAAACGGCCACATCATGTGGGCTACCAAGAATGGCCCTGCATCCTTGGGTGCAGGGTCATTCTTCGTAGGTATTAAGGTAGATTCACACTATCCGTCTAGCCGGCGGCAGGCTGACGGCCGTCCCACTAGCGCGACGGAGAAGTTGCATCTGTGTCTCCGTCGCGCCGTGGGACGGCCGACAGACGGTGACCACCATATTCATTCACACTATCCGTCTAGCTGGTGGCAGGCTACCGTCCGTCGAAAATTCTTCATTGTGTTTTGAGGGTCATATTGACGACCCTCCGATGACCGACAAATGACGGTCAGCATTGTCGGAGAGAATACTTTGCCGGTGTAGGCGACCGTCAGGGCGAAAGGATCGTCGAAAGTAATTATAAAGTACGGCGAAATTTTATTACACTTTTTGATACAGTATGTAAAAGTCACACCCTGTTCTTGACTGCTTGTAACTCTATACCAGATCTTTTTTTATATACGTAATGTAAGCTTCTATTCGATGAATGGTCAGGTATATGCATGACATACCATTTTCCGTTTACCATTTTTTAATTAATTAATTAAGACATACAGGGTACTCTAAAGTTAGATGGCCAAACTGTACTAACAAAATTAGAAAACAATTTATCACTCGTTTTAAGCAGGGTTTGAAACGGTTCTAGAAATAACTGTTTCAAACTGTTATATATCGGTTCTTCATCAAACAGTTATAAAGAGCCGATATTCTGACTCGATATCGGTTTCGGTTACGGTTCTGGAACCGTTATTTTTTCGGTTTTATATCGATTCCAAGGCGGTTCTGCAATCGATTCTCGTATCGATTTTACAGTACCTAATTGAGATCGCCAGTATTACGGTTGCAGATTATTCTATATAAGCATGAGCAAAGCTGAAATAATTATGCATGCCATTATCTTTTAACATGGAAAGTGTTCTTTAATATATGTGGTTTTCTTGGTGTCGTAATATCGATTCTTTTTTACTTTCGACTGATGCGCGCCATAAACATTGTATCGTTTGCAACGGTTTTCAACGGCCATTGACACTTACTTTGTTTAGGAATATCAAATAAAAGTATCGATTTCATGTTTGAAATATTTATCACATTTTGTATTATAATTAATGTACGAAATACTTGGTAGTGTTATAACAGAATTTCTTTACAATCAAATTTGGTGTTATATATATTACATTCTTTGATATATTCAACAAGAAATACATTAAACAAACATACATTAAACATTTACATTTACATTTACATTTTTACATTTACACACATTAAATTAAATATATACATTTCGTTGAAAAGAATATTTTCGAAACATATTATATTCGTTGATATCTTGAACTAAAATATGATAACTATGATAATTCGTCCTTTGAATGTTATTGTCCTGAAGCCCCGTTGTTGGTGACCGAATTCTGTGAGTCCCTTAACAGTGTCTTTCGTCCTTGATAATTATGTATTCACATTAGGCTCAGTCTTCTTTTGTGTAACGTCATCCTTTTGCCAATAAACAAACTTCAAACCGAAAACTATAAAAGGGGAATGTTAATTGTAATTAGAATAAGCACCACCAGTATTTTTTACACATAATATAAAAAATATACTTATCTACATAATGAAGAAGACACTGGTAATGAAACATTTTCGGAGAAATTAATATTAATTAAGATAAAAAATATGGGATGACCAACTTTTACAAACTTTGGATCACTAAACGTTTACCTGATTTAACTTGTAGGTATGTATTTTGTAGCAACGTTCAAAACATGCTGCTCAATTGCAAAACTTTACTATACTACCTACATGTATACTTCACGAAAATTCCTTCGGCGTTATTTTGTCTGGGAACTGGGACGTGACTGCGTGCACTTGAATCACGTTGACAGAATCCTGCGAAGTCCTTTCCCAATCATTTTCCAGTCCTTTCCATTTTTGCTGTAAATCTGCGCTGTATTAAAATATCGTCCGAGTGATATGCCAATTAAAAAACGGCAATTTCATACGATGCGACCTAGAATCTAGATAATAGATAAAAAATTAAATACTACTTTCTCGTTAATAGAATGTAATTTTAAAGCGTTAAATGTACTCATAATATCAAAGCTGTAATAATACTATCAGTAATTTATCCATCGTAGCTCTCATCCAATTATTGTATAATGTTTCTAATTTCCTCATTTCTTAAGCGTTTGCATCTTTCTCTCCTCCCAGCTTTTGCATATTCAATCGAATTAATAATATATTATCTATAACGTCTGAATTCAGTTTCGAACGGTGAGGAGACAAGATACATTTTAATCCCGAAAACAGTCGTTCCACGCTTATTTGCATCGGTGGAACGGCTAGAATCACCTGCGCTAGGTAATTTATATAATTCAGGCATTTTGTTTTTCTTCGCGTTTAACTTATTAGTTAAAATATTCGAGGAACTTTTTAACCGAGGTTCTTTAAAATATTCGTCCATTTCATTTTCGATATGGCATTGCGACCTCTGAGTTAATGATTTATTACAGGCATGCGTAGCTTCTGCATCTTTCAATATCTTTTCAAATTATATTTTAATAATTTATATATTACAAATTCTTCTTCTTCTGAGACATCAGATACATCGTTACTTACAGCGTTATGTTCTGTATTGGATGCGTTGTTTAATATACATTGCATCCTGTTGTATGTCCGAAGAAGGCAATTTCTAGCCACACGAATCATTGGTTCTGTTAATATGACATTATAACGGGGATCCATGTATATTCCGGACACAATTACTTAATTTTCAAGTAACTTTGATTGTCTATTTTTCATATTGTTTACCACATCTGTGGTAAATTCATTATTTTTTTTTGCCGATTTCGATAGTGCATCGCTGCCAAATTTCGTACAAATCGCCAAGTAACAATTGTTCACTCTGCAAACGCTTTGTCGGAACACGAGCAGGTGTCAAAACTTCAATTAATGCAGAAATTTTACTCCACATCATTTCTGATAATTTTAGGTCCGTATCCTCGATTTCCTCGCAATATGCATTCAGCTCGAATATGTATATCGGTTTCTATAACAGTAATGTATCCTATCAGTTACGCAGCGGGTATGCATAGCACGTTCCAAAATATTTTCGATCAATGTCCGCATTTTTTTAATGGAAATTCGATTTGTTTATAAGTCTTTTATCGCTGGGCCTCTCTATCTGGTGTCTCTCTTTTCAAAACTTCAAAGGTCATAATATAATCTCCCCAATTGCTATATTGGTGGCATCCTTTTCATATCGGGCATATTTAGGTAAAAACTGAACAGGCCGACTTGTGTACTAAACCAGGTTCCCGAAAGAAAAATCAGGCTGAACGGCCACAGCGGCTCGCGAGGGTCGCGGTTTAAGACCATACCTGGTCCTACCTAATAGTATCTACGTGCGGATCCGAAGCCATCGTTCGTACTATCCACCGATAAAGCAATAAACAGAGGCCGATCCTCAGGCCGAAGAATGCCTAAAGTTCTTAAAGACGCCACCACGTTCTTGATTGCCCTTTAGAAATGCTGACAAACAAATGTTGTCGAAACGTTTTTGGGAAAACCGGTATGAAATTACCGATCATAAACAACAAATGAATTTTCGCTTCGCTGTGAACCCGCTTCTATACCGGCACACAGTGGGCCTCAACTCCAAGAAATAGAGAAAAATTCCACATGTTACTTTTCCCTATCAGAATGCCGAATCTGCTTAAGCTACTTTATAATTTCGCAGGAATGTATTAACACTTTTTGGACAGTATTTGGTGTATTACAGGATAACATGGACACAGGTTTACAAATGTTTCTGCACTTTCCATGGTATATTTGTTAAATTCTTTGAGTTTTATTGGAATAATTTACATTCATTATTGACAAATTGACCTTGGTTTGTTTTAAATAATGTCGAACCTTCGTATGAATTGTATGCTAACACTTTCTGTGTGAACTTCCTTAATAATATGTGTGGTTGAATTTTTCCCATATTTTTTGGGATTCTGTCCCACTGTGGCGAGGATCGCAGCTCGTTTGCAGCCAAACTCCTTCTGGAGGAGTCAAGCGATTGGCCGCTGCGGCGGCCAAAAAAGCCGACAGCACTGATCTTCTTAAAATGTTATATATTTCGCTGAATATAACAAAATTAACAAAGAAATTCAAAATTCGGGCTGGACAGGTCGATAGAGATTTTAATTAATAAGTATGAAGAATTTAAAAAAAAGTTGTCAAGTTTACTGAAAAATTACGACCCGTAGACTGATTTGACAAAAAAAAATCCTCATCTATCACGGTGCGCCGCGGCCAACCGCTGGTGGGAAATCCCCACTCGAGAACACCCTACGTGCACAGAATATAATTCTGTCTGTAATTATAGGTCCGTTTTCTTTCGCCTTGGCAGGGAAATATCAGGACATTTATGGACGGTTTAGTTTTACTTTTAAAATGCGGGAATATGTATAAACTGGTATGCATATTCCAAGTTCGTATATACTTGACTTGTAGAGAGTGTCGTAAATACCCTTATTATAATCGCCTAAAAGCTACCCCGGTTGACCGGGGAGAGGGCCTCAGGGGGAACGCGGTTTATGATTGTACTGTCTCGCGAATTGACGATGAACACACACAGCTCAGAATTAACGACTAGCAAAAACTGTTAAAACCTTTAAAGGCTGCACAGGCTTTATTGCCTTTTCAGAATCTAAGAAGCAGATGCTTTCGACGAACTTCGAAAGCAAGCAATTATCGGTAGCAAACGACGAACGAAGCTAGGCTCTTTTGTCCTTTAAACCTCGTTCACATTAATCAAGTTTGCTGGTTTCAAGTCGCCTGAATTCAAGTATATTGACTTTAAGTTGGTGTTCAGATAGTGTCAGCAGGGGTTGAAAACAGTTACGATATCGGTTTCGGTTCTCGAAACAGTTATGAGAACCGAAATAATTTTGAAACAGTTACGAGTGAAAACGGTGCTGGCCTATATCGGTTTCGGTTCCGGTTCTACAGAACCGATATTATATCGGTTCCGTAACGGTTATATATCGGTTATGCAGTGAAATCTCTCTATGGTCTGGGCTCGCCTCAACCATGCGTAAGCGACTTATAAATTATGATTAAATAATAAATCTGCGAAGAATAAATTGATTTTCAAAAGTTGTTTGAAATAATTTTTTTAAAGTTACATTTAAATTGAACTCTTATTAATGTGGCGGTGCCCACAGGGCCGTCTTAACAAATTTGAGCGCCCTGGGCTACAAAATTTTGGCGCCGTAGTCTCCAAGGGTGCAATTTCTTCGAAATCGGTGCAAGGAAGTACATTACAACTCTGGGTCTCCACCAAGGCAAACGCGCCCCCGCCTGCCCCCGTCGCGTCCGCACGGCCGCAAACATGAACAAAACTCAGCGAACGAATCGTATGTGAACGTCTTGCTCCGTTTGCGGCGGTGTGGACACGGCAAGAACATACAAAAACGCCCGCGAACATGCCCCCGCTCGTGCTCGCCCTAGTGGAGACCCGGGGCAATAGACTTAATAGTTGTCGTATCTCTCCTCTCATAAAAAAAACACATTTGTAGTCTACACGAGAAAAACACTTGTCAATCCATACGATGTATAGAGTTGGTCTCTGAATGGAAGACTAAAACACCGTGGTACATAAAAAATGAAAGGTCGATCATAGAAAATCAGTTCCGGCGCGGCGTGATGGTAGAAAAGTGCTTCACCCCTCGGTACGTACGTAATCGTATTTCAAAGTCAAAGTGTTACTACCGCCCCCTGGTCTACCCTACCTATTGAGAGAGAATACAATTTTAGCATTATCATTTATTCTTCATAACATATATATGCAATAAAAGTACTATTTTGCTTTTCCTTATAAAATGGCAATAAAGAGTTTCCCCAACATGCGATTTAAACCACTTGAAAGGGTATTAAATAAAATACCAAATGAACAGTTTACAAATTTCCTTGATCATAATTACGTTAAAAGAAATGGAAAGAAGAAAACTTAAATAACCGTAAAAAACAGGGATAATTTTATCATGTTTTTTGGCGCAACTTGTCACCAAATCGTTCCAGTCGGCCCACTGTAGCGGCGGGCGGCAGGCGGCAGCCGACGATCGGCGGGCCGCGGTCGACGGGCGGCGGGCGACGATCGACGGGCAGCGGGCGGCAGGTAACATCCGCGAAAGACTGACCTGGCCTTCTCCACCGGTGTTTGATTTTTTTACTGTGCCCAGAGGTCTGTCCGGCAAAAGCGATTCAGTTTTCGTTCAGCACATGCTACGGATAGTACCGAAAAATCCTATTCCAAAATGTTCGGAAATTTTTCCTTGCCGGAGTTGGCAGCTATTGCCATTTCGTTGGAGGAGGAGGAGGAGGACAACGCGCGACAAAACCATGTGCCAAGAGAATGGGTGAACAAAAGTTTATTAAAACGAAAAACGGAAGGAGAATTTTTCACATTGTACAAGGAATTGGTGGATAACGACTCTAAGTTCCATCAGTACTTCCGAATGTCAATCGCCCAATTCAATGAATTACTAACGAAATTAGGACCATCGATAGCCAAGCAGGATACGCCGTTTAGGAGGGCAATAACGCCAATTGAGAAGTTGGCAGTATGCTTAAGGTAAATACATTTACATTACATATTACAATTTTACTGTAGTCCAAGTATAAACTGTATTTTATCTATTCGCGTATGCGTTTCACATATGTCTCGTTTCCCAACTTAACGAAATTAAAAATCAGCTGAAATTAAGCAAAGAAATTATCGAAGGAGTAGCACTAAATGAACAGATTCACGACGGCATGACCGGTGGGTCAGTGCAAGCGGAATTTTAAAGAATTGCATGTTCTTCAGGGATTTCAATGACTTTGAAATATGTTTTCAAGATCTACATTCTCAACAACTTTTCCCTATTCATGTAACCGTCACTCGTTTTTAGTTTTCGAGATATTCGCAAAAACTACGTAATTGGTCACTGGACCGTTCACAGTTTTTGCCGGCGTCTCGAAAACTGAAGCCGAGCGCCGGTTACATGTATGGGGAAAAATTGTTCCGAATGTTGACCTTGAAAAATATTTCAAAGTCATTGAAGTCCCCGAGGAAGATGCAATTCGACAAGTTTACCCGATTTTTATAATCCTTATTACAAAATATGTACATTAAAAAAAAATTATACATATATACATTATAAAATAGTTGGGAAATAAGACTACAGTAAAACTAAATTAAACTGAACTAAAAATACAAAAAACCAAACTAAATGTATAAAATCACAGTGATGGATCGCGCGATAGGGACGACCCCCCATCCGAACTGCGACTTGAAGAACTCGCGTTGGCTATGTGCTCAAATTCCATTTCGGATATGATTTTGAATATTTTGTCCTTCGCGATATGCTCCTCCATTTTGGAGAATGTGATTATGGTGTCGCCTACGCTTTCTAAAAAATTCCGGATGGGGTGTCTTTTTTCCGGCGTGTGCGTGTTTGCAATTGCATTCACCCCCGATTGATGCTGCTGCTTGTCGTGCGAATTGATTACATATCTCATTAATTGCGCAGAGGGTGACTGGTAGTCCGTGTTTTTTGTTTTTTTTTTTTTTGTGCGAACGGGGTTGTGGGGTCTTCTTTCTTCCGCGTCCTCGACCTCTTCGATGGTTTCTTCGGTCGGAGAGGTGGTTGTGGGTGTGGCGGCAGTCGCCGGACTGCATGCTGCTCGTACTTCCAGAGCTTATGTTTTGAGGCCGCTTGGCCCGATTTGGTCCTCTTGCTGTTTACCGCTCTCCGAAATTGGTCGCGGAGAGAAAACCAGCGGTCTTTGTATTCAGTGCCCGAAAATAATTATAAATTAGTAATTTACATATTTTTAAAAATTGTAATTTCTTTTAGATTTTTCGCCACAGGAGACTCGATGCTAACCATAGCTTTTAGCTATAGGTTGGGTCACTCCACGGTCTGGAGCATAATAAGAGACGTGTGCGACGCCATTGTCGAGGTGATGATGGCGGAACAAATGCCATTTCCAGGAAAAGAAGATTGGGAGAAGATAGCCCAGGACTTCTGGAATGTTTGGAACTTTCCAAATTGCGTGGGAGCCCTGGACGGGAAACATGTACAAATTGAGGCACCGGCAAACAGCGGCTCATTATATTTTAATTATAAAAAAACCTTTTCGATTGTTTTGCTAGCACTAGTAGATGCAAATTACAAATTCATCGCCGTCGACGTCGGGAGTTACGGGAAAAATAGTGATGGCGGTATTTTTAGTCATTCACACCTGGGACGGCGATTTGAGAACGGGACATCAAATCTCCCGGAACCGAAGTGTCTCCCAGGTACTAATGACAAGATGCCATTCGTAATGGTTGGGGATGAGGCTTTCCCTCTAAAAAGCTATTTGTTGCGCCCGTATCCCGGATCCCAAGTCGAAAACGAGGAAGCAAAAGCTACGTTTAATTATAGATTGTCCAGAGCGCGAAGGGTGGTGGAGAATGCGTTTGGCATCCTTGCCCAAAGATTTAGAATATACCGCAGGGTCTTGAAATCCAAACCTAAATATGCTGACAAAATTATATTGTCGACATGCATATTGCATAACTTTTTAGGCAAAGACAACATTTTGTCTAGTTTAAGTTCAGAGTGTGACGGGCAGCGCAATAGGCTGTTAAACGGTATTCGAAGGCAGGGAGGTTGCGGGGGAGTTACAGCTCTTGATGCACGCGAAACGTTCAAAAAATTTTTCACGTCTGACGCGGGAGCCCTACCGTGGATCAGATAATTCGTGCGCGCGTGTGTGTGTAGGGTAAACTCGGGTAAATTGGTGATACAGGTTATTCGGTGATACTTTTTCATTCATCTGTAACTCGAAATTGTCTGCCTCAATTTTGATGGAACAAAGGCTAACAGATAGCCTTGATCTTCTACTTTATGCTTTGGTAAAATAATTAGTCAATTGAAGTTAGTGTGATAGAATGAGAGAGCATTTTGTTCCAGCAGCGCATTATTCGTGAAATTTTTCGCGCTACTTGCGGACGATCGCTTGTTTATGTATTATATGAGGCAGTCAGAGCAACAATGGACCAACCCACATTAAAAAAAAAATTTTTTTCCTACTTTGTATGGTTAGTAGAGCCTATTGGAATACGTTATTGCTACTAATTCAATTTCGAAAAAAATGTGGGTTAGTCCGTTGTTGCTCTGACTGCCTCATATGTGCTTTAGAAGATAAATGGAAAGTTCAAACTACATGTAAGTGATGGTATCAGGACACTTTAACAAGTCTTGAGATTATCATACAATAAGGCATCAGTGTTACTTTCGCTTACGAAAAGTGACTAAATTCTTAGCTGTCGTGTTCCAGAACCTGCGTTTCTGATTGTGATGTTCGAGAAATTCTGATGGCAATTACCAGAAACCATGTTTCCTTACGTATCAGACATCTAACGATCATGAAACGATTGATTATGCACAAAATAAGAATAATATAAAATAATATGAAATATTATAAAATAATATAAAATAATGTAAAATAATGTAAAATGATTTAAAATAATGTAAACTAATGTAAAAATGTAGTTGATGGCCATATCACGGGCTAGTGAGAACTATCACCGAATTACCAGAGTACTATCACCGAATAACCAGAGCTATCACCGAATAACCAGGGTATGTCATGACAACGTAACTTTGTATATATTCAATTAAATATAATTAGTAAATTTCTGATACGCCGAATAACCAGAGCTATCACCATAAGTAACGGGGTACTGCTATGTAACATGTAATCATTTTTATTTTCCTGCCAATACCCTGAATTATTTATATTATAAATTTTATAATTATTTTATAACTGTGCCTATTACTTACCGGAGTATCCCATCTCTTTTCCTATGGCGGACCACAGCTCCCTCTTCGCTTTGGCATCGCTGCAATCAGGATGCGCCAAATTGTACAGGCACTCGTTCTGCTGCACTAACACAATTAGTTTTTCCATTCATCCCCAACATGGAACACCAAAGATCGACACAGAAACAAATGTCTGTGTCTGAATGATGCTGCAACTCCTCGGTAATTAAATAAATACTTATATTTACAATGTGATTCTAAGGATTCAATGTGATTCTGATCACAGAATTATCAAATAAATAACGATAATTTCGTACAGTATCAAACCGGTTTTTATTCGGTATAGTATTGATATGGTATCGGTTGAGGAAGAATCGGTATCGATGATATATAGGTACCAAGCACATAACATTTCGATGCGTATCGATATTTCCTATTGAGTAGTTTGGTATCGAATTGATTGAATATCATCAATAGTATTGGTATCAGTCCCATCCCTAATTATAATCGCCCGATATACACAAACAATCTCGATAAAATTAAACAGGCTCGATCATTTCTTTCTCTTAACACACGAAAATAGTAAAATTATTAATTTTCACTCTTTATTTCATTTCTGCAAATTAGTTGAAACTTTTAATGGAAATAATGCCGTTGCAATTGCAACTATTCCGAATATTTTCCAACAGACATGAGTTTTGGATGTGTCGGTCTATCCTTAAATAAGGAATGTACAAAAAAAATCTGTTAAACGATTTTATTAAAATTGCACTAAAAAGTAAAAAATAATTATTTTCTTATAATACAATTTCGATGGTATTTTTTTACTTTAAATAAAATTGTGGAGCAGGATATGCCATAACAGAATCTCAATCAATCAATTTAATACAGAATCGAACGTAGAAACGTTGTGACATATCCTGCTCCACGATTTCATTTAAGGGGCCATTCTGGTTAGACGGTTTGAAAAAATCGATTTTTTTTAAACATTTTTCGAAAGTACATATCCTCAAGAATGTACTGTTAAATTTTCATTGAAAAATTCCAATTATTTTAGCTTCCACATGGGCATTCTGTAGGGAGCGCAGAGGCTCGGCCACCATAGATGGAAACTTTGAACGCGTTTATCTCGGACAAAATAATCAGTATTGTTTGGATTAGCGTCCAAGTACTGGGACATTTACCTTATTTTACGCTTTGCCATGTGGCATGTGCTTTTCACATATATTACAAGCATAAACATCCGCAGTCTAATTACAAGTTGCACTCAAGACTTTATGCAAGCGGAAAGTTTTCGAACCGAGTTACAGTGTTAGTGATTTCAATGGTGCGCATATATTCGTTTTTACTTCATGCTGAGAGTGTGGTCGACCACTTCCGTGATTCTGGTATAGTTCGACCACTTTCATTCGAGACAGGTCGACCACATTGATTAACGAATATCAGTAGTTCGGAGCACATTAGGGCACAGAAGGACAAAGGAAATACAAAGAACGAACGAACTTTTCAATTCCGAGGTGGCAAAATGTGAAGAAAGACAAAAAGCAGTTGAAATAATCTTCAGATCCAGGTAGAGGAAGTTCAGTTTTACAAGATAGTGGTATGTCGTTAGAAGAGTGAGGCGAAAACGAATGCAATTAAATATGGCAATTAAGCATACCACTTAAATTCCTTATTCCTTCTACTTTTTGTAAGCTACACTTTTTGTTATGTTTCATGGTCGGTCTCACACTTAGTGACCCATACAGTACATAACGTTGCCACTGCGGTATGGCAACGGTGCAGCAACGGAGTCCGTTGTATGGGGGTAGACGCTCTAACGCGGACATACGGGTGAGACTGGCCAGTTGCAATGTCAATGTTATTCTTCGAAAATGAAAACAAATATTTTTAATTTATTGCAAAGTCGCTCGCGGTCGGTTCGCGCGAAAAAAACGCAAAATGTGGCGCCAGCCTAAAACCGAGCAACGCTTCCCGAGAATCTAGCGTCTCCGAATATCCCCCACCCCGCAATTATTACCTGGACGCGTATACTACATGACCTGGACGAGATTCCACGCGGGCGAAGTAGTACAAATTGTTGCCGTTCATCATGAGGGCGTTGGAAAATTTTCCCCACCCAGGAACAACGATCGGAAAGGAGCCAATCACAGGAAGGAGAATATCGGTACCCTCACCCCCGCCGAAATTTCCAATTGAGACTGTCGAGCACGCTCTCCGACGAAACAGAAATCAGTCACCAGCACCCTTTCTGTGTCAACACTAGCATCAACATTTCTATGATGGACGAAAAACTAATTGTGTTAGTGCAGCAGAACGAGTGCCTGTACAATTTGGCGCATCCTGATTACAGCGATGCCAAAGTGAAGAGGGAGCTGTGGTCCGCCATAGGAAAAGAGATGGGATACTCCGGTAAGTAATAGGCACAGTTATAAAATAATTATAAAATTTATAATATAAATAATTCAGGGTATTGGCAGGAAAATAAAAATGATTACATGTTACATAGCAGTACCCCGTTACTTATGGTGATAGCTCTGGTTATTCGGCGTATCAGAAATTTACTAATTATATTTAATTGAATATATACAAAATTACGTTGTCATGATATACTCTGGTTATTCGGCGATAGCTCTGGTTATTCGGTTTATCAGAAATTTACTAATTATATTTAATAGAAAATATACAAAATTACGTTGTCATGACATACCCTGGTTATTCGGTGATAGCTCTGGTTATTCGGTGATAGTACTCTGGTAATTCGGTGATAGTTCTCACTAGCCCGTGATATGGCCATCAACTACATTTTTACATTAGTTTACATTATTTTAAATCATTTTACATTATTTTACATTATTTTATATTATTTTATAATATTTCATATTATTTTATATTATTCTTATTTTGTGCATAATCAATCGTTTCATGATCGTTAGATGTCTGATACGTAAGGAAACATGGTTTCTGGTAATTGCCATCAGAATTTCTCGAACATCACAATCAGAAACGCAGGTTCTGGAACACGACAGCTAAGAATTTAGTCACTTTTCGTAAGCGAAAGTAACACTGATGCCTTATTGTATGATAATCTCAAGACTTGTTAAAGTGTCCTGATACCATCACTTACATGTAGTTTGAACTTTCCATTTATCTTCTAAAGCACATATGAGGCAGTCAGAGCAACAACGGACTAACCCACATTTTTTTCGAAATTGAATTAGTAGCAATAACGTATTCCAATAGGCTCTACTAACCATACAAAGTAGGAAAAAAATTTTTTTTTTAATGTGGGTTGGTCCATTGTTGCTCTGACTGCCTCATATAATACATAAACAAGCGATCGTCCGCAAGTAGCGCGAAAAATTTCACGAATAATGCGCTGCTGGAACAAAATGCTCTCTCATTCTATCACACTAACTTCAATTGACTAATTATTTTACCAAAGCATAAAGTAGAAGATCAAGGCTATCTGTTAGCCTTTGTTCCATCAAAATTGAGGCAGACAATTTCGAGTTACAGATGAATGAAAAAGTATCACCGAATAACCTGTATCACCAATTTACCCGAGTTTACCCTACACACACACGCGCGCACGAATTATCTGATCCACGGTAGGGCTCCCGCGTCAGACGTGAAAAATTTTTTGAACGTTTCGCGTGCATCAAGAGCTGTAACTCCCCCGCAACCTCCCTGCCTTCGAATACCGTTTAACAGCCTATTGCGCTGCCCGTCACACTCTGAACTTAAACTAGACAAAATGTTGTCTTTGCCTAAAAAGTTATGCAATATGCATGTCGACAATATAATTTTGTCAGCATATTTAGGTTTGGATTTCAAGACCCTGCGGTATATTCTAAATCTTTGGGCAAGGATGCCAAACGCATTCTCTACAACCCTTCGCGCTCTGGACAATCTATAATTAAAAGTAGCTTTGGCTTCCTCCTTTTCTACTTGGGATCCGGGATACGGGCGCAACAAATAGCTTTTTAGCGGGAAAGCCTCATCCCCAACCATTACGAATGGCATCTTGTCATTAGTACCTGGGAGACACTTCGGTTCCGGGAGATTTGATGTCCCGTTCTCAAATCGCCGTCCCAGGTGCGAATGACTAAAAATGCCGCCATCACTATTTTTCCCGTAACTCCCGACGTCGACGGCGATGAATTTGTAATTTGCATCTACTAGTGCTAGCAAAACAATCGAAAACGTTTTTTTATAATTAAGGGGGGAAGCCACTGTGACGGTCGAAAATAAAGGCTATTTTCAAGACATTTTTTTATAATGAAATGTAACTTCCTACGAAAAATCTTTATTACCAACTGAAAATACATATATTTAACTAATATTTTCTGCTCTCAGATTGAAAAAAAATCGATAGTATGGCTACACCATACGATAACGTTAGGCGCTACAAAAAAAAATGACAAAACGGGTGCTCGTGTAACTTTCCAACATTTGCTCCGAATTGAAAAATTCGAACGGTTTCTTAAATTATATTTCAATAGCTTCAGTTGCACGTACGGATTAAAAAAAATATTAGTTTTTTAAGAAAAGGCGGACTTAACCTTCCGGTACTCGCGCCTATTTTTGTAACACGAGCACTCGCGTCGTGCACTGAGTGCACGGTCACGTATTATTAACCTTTTTGGTTGAAAAAACCGGTTTACCGTGATGTATTGTACCCAGCACCCCTATGTATTCTTCCAGCGGATATTTTTGCATAATGCTACGTACTTGTCAGGTTCAAATTCAGTTTGGAAGTGTTTCTGATTGAATGAAAACGAAAGTATGCCGCGTATCTTGCCAGCGACCGCGCCCGTGTACTCACAAGTACGCCTCCAATTGCTTTGGTTTTTTTATATGTTTTGGAGGACCGAAAAATAAGATATACGTATTTTTTTATTTTGGTCTGTTGTCATGTTTAGGGGGTGAAACCACCCCTCAATGGTTTTCCAGGTAATTCACCACCGATTGCTTTGATTTTTGGATATGTTTTAGAGGACCGAAAAATAAGATATACGTATTTTTTTATTTTGGCCTGTTGTCATCATAAGGGGGTGAAACCACGCCTCAATGGTTTTCCAGGTAATTCGCCACCGATTGCTTTGATTTTTGGATATGTTTTAGAGGACCGAAAAATAAGATATACGTATTTTTTTATTTTGGCCTGTTGTCATGTTTAGGGGGTGAAACCACCCCCAAAGGTTTTCAGGTGTTCGCCTCCGATTGCTTTGATTTTTGGATATGTTTTAGAGGACCGAAAAATAAGATATACGTATTTTTTTATTTTCGCCTGTTGTCATCTTTAGGGGGTGAAACCACCCCTCAAAATTCATAAGGGGTACAAAATTTTGTTGAGTCAAATTTCATATGGAAAAACATATCCAACAACCAAAACAATCGGAGATGATCACCTAAAAATTTTATACCTTGGGGAAGCTTCAACACCGTAAACATGCAAACAGGCTAAAATAAAAAAACACGTGTATCTTCTTTTTCTGTTCTCTAAAACATATCCAAAAATCAAAGCAATCGGAGGCGAATACCTGGAAAACCATTGAGGGGTGGTTTCACCCCCTAAACATGACAACAGGCCAAAATAAAAAAATACGTATATCTTATTTTTCGGTCCTCTAAAACATATCCAAAAATCAAAGCAATCGGTGGCGAATTACCTGGAAAACCATTGAGGGGTGGTTTCACCCCCTAAACATGCAAACAGGCCAAAATAAAAAAATACGTACATCTTATTTTTCTGTCCTCTAAAACATATCCAAAAATCAAAGCAATCGGAGGCGAATACCTGGAAAACCATTGAGGGGTGGTTTCACCCCCTAAACATGACAACAGGCCAAAATAAAAAAATACGTATATCTTATTTTTCTGTTCTCTAAAACATATCCAAAAATCAAAGCAATCGGAGGCGAATACCTGGAAAACCATTGAGGGGTGGTTTCACCCCCTAAACATGCAAACAGGCCAAAATAAAAAAATACGTATATCTTATTTTTCTGTCCTCTAAAACATATCCAAAAATCAAAGCAATCGGAGGCGGATAACTGGAAAACTTGTGAGTACACGAGCGCGCTCGCCGGCGGGATACGCGGCAATACTTTCGTTTTCGTTCAATCAGAGACACTTGCAAACTGAATTTGAACCTGACAAGTACGTGGCATTATGCAAAAATGTCCGCTGGAAGAATACATAGGGGTGCTGGGTACAATAGATCACGGTAAAACGGTTTTATCAGCCAAAAACTGAACTCCGTGCACTCCGTGCACACGCGCGAGTACCGGAAGGTTAATAAGAAATCTGGAACAAAAAGTATCAAAAATCAACATGTTTTTTCAATGTTACGATTAAACGAATTATTCAATCAAAAAACTGGTACGTGCAACTGAAGATAATTGTATTACGAATATTCCCTGAAAATTTCAAGTGAATCCAATAAAAATTGACTGAGTTATTAAGGCACCCGTTTTGAAAAATGCCGTTTCGAGATACTCGCGTTTAAAGTTTCGACAGAAGTTATTTTCTGCAGCTCAAAGATCGCAGCTGTGTACGTCTTGTCGTGGCCAGTGATCCTCTATCTAGTTCTAAACAATATATAAGTTCATAATCCCTCTGATTAGATATATTTGGATTTTTAGACATAAATTTTCCGGGCGATTGACACGAAGTTACCTATGTGTGCACTCGATTGTGAGTGCTGCGCAACCAATACAAAACCTCCCGTAGCTCCCAGAATTTTTCGAGATCCACTTTGAAACTGTGCAGCTATAATCTTGAGACCCCAAGCATTTAGAAAATGCAAAAAAAAAAAAATTCTGAAAAAAAAAATTTCACAGTGGCTCCCCCCCTTAAAATATAATGAGCCGCTGTTTGCCGGTGCCTCGATTTGCACATGTTTCCCGACCAGGGCACCCACGCAATTTGGAAAGTTCCAAACATCCCAGAAGTCCTGGGCTATCTTCTCCCAATCTTCTTTTCCTGGAAATGGCATTTGTTCCGCCATCATTACCTCGACAATGGCGTCGCACACGTCTCTTATTATACTCCAGACCGTGGAGTGACCCAACCTATAGCTAAAAGCTATGGTTAACATCGAGTCTCCTGTGGCGAAAAATCTAAAAGAAATTACAATTTTTTAAAAATATGTAAATTACTAATTTATAATTATTTTCAGGTTCAGAATGCAAAGACCGCTGGTTTTCTCTCCGCGATCAATTTCGGAGAGCGGTCAAAAACAAGAGGACCAAATCGGGCCAAGCGGCCTCAAAACAAAAGCTCTGGAAGTACGAGCAACAAATGTCTTTTCTTCACCCGTACTTCCAGGAGCGGGACACGCTCTCGAGCATCCCCATCAATTCCTGCATGGAGCCATCAACCTCCGGCGCAGGTGAATGCAGTCCGGCGACAGCCGCCACACCCCCAACCACCTCTCCGACCGAAGAAACCGTCGAAGAGGCCGACGACGCGGAAGAAAGAAGACCCCACAACCCCCTTCCCGCAAAAAAAAAACCCAAAAACACGGACTACCAGTCACCCTCTGCGCAATTAATGAGATATGTAATCAATTCGCACGACAAGCAGCAGCATCAATCGGGGGTGAATGCAATTGCAAACACGCACACGCCGGAAAAAAGACACCCCATCCGGAATTTTTTAGAAAGCGTAGGCGACACCATAATCACATTCTCCAAAATGGAGCAACATATCGCGAAGGACAAAATATTCAAAATCATATCCGAAATGGAATTTGAGCACATAGCCAACGCGAGTTCTTCAAGTCGCAGTTCGGATGGGGGGTCACCCCTATCGCGCGATCCATCACTGTGATTTTATACATTTAGTTTGGTTTTTTGTATTTTTAGTTCAGTTTAATTTAGTTTTACTGTAGTCTTATTTCCCAACTATTTTATAATGTATATATGTATAATTTTTTTTTAATGTACATATTTTGTAATAAGGATTATAAAAATCGGGTAAACTTGTCGAATTGCATCTTCCTCGGGGACTTCAATGACTTTGAAATATTTTTCAAGGTCAACATTCGGAACAATTTTTCCCCATACATGTAACCGGCGCTCGGCTTCAGTTTTCGAGACGCCGGCAAAAACTGTGAACGGTCCAGTGACCAATTACGTAGTTTTTGCGAATATCTCGAAAACTAAAAACGAGTGACGGTTACATGAATAGGGAAAAGTTGTTGAGAATGTAGATCTTGAAAACATATTTCAAAGTCATTGAAATCCCTGAAGAACATGCAATTCTTTAAAATTCCGCTTGCACTGACCCACCGGTCATGCCGTCGTGAATCTGTTCATTTAGTGCTACTCCTTCGATAATTTCTTTGCTTAATTTCAGCTGATTTTTAATTTCGTTAAGTTGGGAAACGAGACATATGTGAAACGCATACGCGAATAGATAAAATACAGTTTATACTTGGACTACAGTAAAATTGTAATATGTAATGTAAATGTATTTACCTTAAGCATACTGCCAACTTCTCAATTGGCGTTATTGCCCTCCTAAACGGCGTATCCTGCTTGGCTATCGATGGTCCTAATTTCGTTAGTAATTCATTGAATTGGGCGATTGACATTCGGAAGTACTGATGGAACTTAGAGTCGTTATCCACCAATTCCTTGTACAATGTGAAAAATTCTCCTTCCGTTTTTCGTTTTAATAAACTTTTGTTCACCCATTCTCTTGGCACATGGTTTTGTCGCGCGTTGTCCTCCTCCTCCTCCTCCAACGAAATGGCAATAGCTGCCAACTCCGGCAAGGAAAAATTTCCGAACATTTTGGAATAGGATTTTTCGGTACTATCCGTAGCATGTGCTGAACGAAAACTGAATCGCTTTTGCCGGACAGACCTCTGGGCACAGTAAAAAAATCAAACACCGGTGGAGAAGGCCAGGTCAGTCTTTCGCGGATGTTACCTGCCGCCCGCTGCCCGTCGATCGTCGCCCGCCGCCCGTCGACCGCGGTCCGCCGCCCGTCGACCGCGGCCCGCCGATCGTCGGCTGCCGCCTGCCGCCCGCCGCTACAGTGGGCCGACTGGAACGATTTGGTGACAAGTTGCGCCAAAAAACATGATAAAATTATCCCTGTTTTTTACGGTTATTTAAGTTTTCTTCTTTCCATTTCTTTTAACTTAATTATGATCAAGGAAATTTGTAAACTGTTCATTTGGTACTTTATTTAATACCCTTTCAAGTGGTTTAAATCGCATGTTGGGGAAACTTTTTATTGCCATGTTATAAGGAAAAGCAAAATAGTACTTTTATTGCATATATATGTTATGAAGAATAAATGATAATGCTAAAATTGTATTCTCTCTCAATAGGTAGGGTAGACCGGGGGGCGGTAGTAACACTATGACTTTGAAATACGATTACGCAAGAACTATCACAGTTAGAATAAAAGTTCTTATACGAAAATGTTACCTACTTATCAATCATAATGGAGACACAACAGTCCCGCTGTATGTCAAGTAGTATCCAGGTTATTAATAAAAAATGGGAAGCGGAGAAAGTGCTCCAACCGTCCCTGGTTCCGGTTTTGTTGTAACTATGGCTGGGACTATTTGTCGAATTATTCGGTATTCGAATATTCGAATATTTCAGTTGCTCAATTATTCGGCGAATATAATTCGAATATCCAAGTATTCGAATACTGATGTATTCGAATAGTATGGTGTGAATAATAAATCATGTTCTTTAGGCTCATTTTTTTACAAGCTTTTATTTAGTTTCAGTTGTGAGTTCGTTAGTTTGTCAGGGTGACATATTGTAAGCTAATTTTGACCGACATCAACATATCCGATTGGCTTTAAACTTTGCACACGTACGTAGTTAGTTCCGATTACAATACAATATTTTCACTAAAAAGCATGAAATATTTTATAGTAATTTTTTTTAAAACTGGTCTCGATATTTACGTGTAGGTATCAAGTAGGTATTGATATTTATGTGTAGGCATCAAACAGGTATCGATACATTCTGATATGTAACTATCAAAGAAGCAGCGATTCCTTTTGATGCCTTTAACTTTGATATGTATCCACACCAAATTGAAATTTGTAGAAGGGTATCGATATGTATCGGTACGGTATCAGTCCCATCACTAGTCCCAGCACAGTAGCACAAATTTAACTTAACAAAATTGAAATATTTATTGACTTTAATTATAATAATAAATGAAAAAAGTAAAATTTATAACCAATTATGCGGTATCGCAATTGTGGCATCGAAATAGAAAACGTTTTGGCTGGTGCATTCTCCATGTGATCAATTCTTAAATTCAGTACATTGCACCCATTTTTGACTTGGTTTGCTTGTGCTGTGCTACAGGACGTCATGCAAACACGACAATATTATTCATCTTCTTTGTCACTATTCAGCTCTGTCGCGGTACAACCGATCCATACTGCCGATGTTACAATCGCCCCCGACAAGACTTTTGACCTCAAAAATATAAATTTTAATTAACGAGACGGGCAAAAGTGATAAGTAATGATCATCAGTATTACTTTAAAAATGGTCAGATTAAGTATTAAAAGAAAGAAGTAGCACGTACTTGCAAAACAAGTATTTATATTACAATTTGAAATCAGCAAGAAAAAGTTACTTTAGGGTATCGAAAAGTTATTTTCTTCGCTATACATGTCTATTGTGTATCTATAGTGCTAGAACATGGATGTGTGTATTCCAAATGTCATTCTTCATCATATATCCAAAATTTGGGTTAATATCTATCATATGTTTTGAGATATTTAACGTGTTACAATCGCCCAGTTAATATCGCCCCCGGTCTACCCTACTATTAAACATAAAAAGTAATTTAATTAATCTTACCATTTGGCTTTTTAAATAACAGACTGAAAAACAGTAATAATTTGTAAAGTAGGACGAAATAGGATATGTTTTCATATAATTATGTAGAGGAGGGTTACTGAAAAAATCCAAATTATTTAGTTAGAATGTGGAACTCTGTGGAACTTTAATGTATTCAGCATCACTTTTTTAAATATTATTTAGATTAATTACTAATAAAGGATTATAATTTATCGCAAAAGATTGCTTGTAAATTTAAAATAACGATTTTTGACTACTTTCCTCTACTATTTTACTTTTCCTTAATCCACTTAAAAGAGCATTAAATAAAGGACTGTATAAAGAGTTTTCCAATTTTATTAATCGTAATTAACTTAAAAAAATGAAAAAAGGAAACTTAAATAAATGTAAAAACCATTAGATTATATATCATTGGAAAGGGATAATTTTATCCTATTTTTGGCGCAACATTCATTCCGATAGCTTTTATAGCTCAAAAGATATACACAAATGTCACCAAGTCGTTCAAGCCGGCCAGCCCACTGTGCGCTGCCACGCGCCGGCTAGACGGATAGTGTGAATGAACCAACCAGCTGACGGTCGTTTGCTGGACGGTAGCCTGCCGCCGGCTAGACGGATAGTGTGAATCTACCTTTACTTTGCCATTATGCTCGTCAGTAGTTGTAGTAGTAGTAGTAGTTTGGTTGGCCATAGGCTGACCCATCGATACCCCCTCCCCAGAAATTGAGCACACCGCGTTTTCAATTAGGGTTGCGAAGAAGATTACGCGTCCAGTTAGTGTTGCGACTAAATGTTGATCACGGTTTGAATTAGCGTTGCGAATCGAGTATTCCCCGCGTTTCGTAGCAGCATAGCGTTGCGAATAAATATCGAACGTGATTGCTTGTAGTGTTTCGAAAAAAGAGTCGCGATTGTTTTTGAGATTGTTCTTGTATTTTGAAGTCAAGTTACTAGAGTTTGATTTATAGCATTAATTTTGATTCATTGTATTCTTTTTATTAGAGTTGCGATGCGACTGATCGCGTTTTTTTAATTACTCGTTCTAGTTTGATTCTTAATATTTTTTTGAGTTAGTGTTGCGATGATGATTGATCGCGTTTAGAGTTGCGACCCCCAGCCCCCAATGCCCCAAAACTGCCCTGGGACATGTCCAGAGACATGTTCCTGGGGAAAAAGAGTCCCGAGCAGCTGGATTTGCTGCGCATGGGACTCTACACAGCCTTCAGGAAGGCTGCAACGATTTAAAGTTAGCGTTGCGTATTACGAGACACAGGTGCATTGAATTTTTATTAGTGTTGCGAAAAATGAAACCACCCACGTGGTGGTTCTCTGTAGCTTTTTATACTTGTTAGAGTAGTGTAGCTGCTTGAGAGTATTAAGTATAGTAGAATTTTCAGTAATGAAGCACCATTCGGGAATTTTGAAGTTGTTTGAGAAATTAGTGCTGCGAGTAGTCCAAAGTCGTAGTAACTATGCTCGGGAGTTGATTTTAGTCTGTAATAAGCTAGCGTTGCGAAAGAAAGAAACGGTCTACTCACGGTTTTCTTGCATTAATGAGTGGACAATGATCATGGAGCAGCCCTAAGTGGCTGCACCATCCTCCTTCTACTCCCACCATCTACCCGCTCTTGAATCGAGTGTTTGTCACTGGAAATATTGTTTTGAAAGTATATTCATATTTTGCAAAAAATGCCAATTAATGAGAAACTACAAGGAAATTATTGAGTTGATGTAACAAAACACCCAATGTGCTTAATATTATGAATATCAATTGCTAATTTGCGTAATTTGTTCTATTTCATGTATTTTGTCTATGGTTTTGCGTGATTTATTTTATGTGATGTTTTATTGTGTTTATTTAATTTCCTTCCAGGCTGGTAAAAGTTTTTGATTACCTACTGTATATAATGAATTATATAACACACATTTCACTTATTAGTTTAGTATTTAGTTTTGTAAAGCTATTAATTTACGACAATGTTTTTAAATGGGATTCTTTTTGATGGGTATTAATTTACGACAATGTTTTTAAATGGGATTCTTTTCGATGGTTAAAGTTACACCAAAATGTTCCTCGCAGTGAATATTTCTATGACGAATTATTTCGTTGGAACGTTTCCGGTGAATTTCTGGCACTCCCGAACGGGAGAGTGTTGTGCCGCGAAAATATTTGCATTGTATCGGTGCTGGCGAGGAGATGCGAAATTTCGATGGGTCGGTCGGTGGCATAAAACGCAGCCCCGCGAGAAGCGCGGAATATTTCAAGAGCCACTCGCCCATTGAAATGCAAGCGGTGTTAAACTGTATTTGGCACAGGTTGTTTCGGGCCGTCTGGGAAATCCGTGGGTTAGCAACCGCGGCGTTGCACGCCGTTGCGACTGTTTGTCAATACGCAAATCGAGTTAAGTAGAAAATTGGCCCGCCGACCGTTTCAATTCTCCAAGATACGCGCCGCTCTCGAATTGCAACGCGTGCCTTTCCACCGGGCGAGACACCATAAATCCTCGTCTCGGAAAGGTGTCTCGAAGGAAATATACGTTTCACTCTCCAAGGCGCAACGAATACCCGGTACTATTCATTTTTCCCCCGGCCCTCGGATTTTCGAAGATCTCAAAATGATCTATGCTTTCGAAACTTCGAAACTCTTGGACGAATAATGTCACAGAATCGGGAATCTTTATAAAACTTCTACCTAATGGGGCCATTTTTTGGCAGGGGACATTTTTTTCTAAAAAAATTTTAATTTTCTTTTCTCTCGTATAATATTCATAACACACGCGTAAATTTATTTATAATTCTGTTATGTATACAGGGTGTCCCGTTCTGCCCTCATTATTTTTGCTATTATTTATTCATGAAGGAAATTGAATAAATAATTGTGTTATTGCTTGATCTAAAATAAATAAAAGTTTAGAATTTTCAAAGACGTGTGTTCTTTGAGTGATATTGGCTTCGTGGAAAGATCGATGGGATTTATGAAGCGCATAAGTGATCTGTTAGATAAAAATGTCCCCCTTTAAGTTTCACAATGGTTTTGCAATTTTTATGTAGTCCGAGCCAGTGTTCCGTGTTGTATAAAGACATTAAGGGCGGAAGCGTTGCGCCAATAATGCTACTCAATCTCTATCAGTGGGGACTTTCCAAGGGAAAGTGGCAACAATTCCAATAGACGAGGGCTTTCGAGTATCATCGGCGTTTCTTCTTTATTCCGAGACCTCGGTATAACGCGATTACCGTTTCTGTTCCAAAGACGAACGTACTACAAAACAAGTTCCTCTTCAAGAGCTTAAGGAAAGCATATTTCTATCAAAGCACCCTTGGAGCATGTGGTTGGATGTACTGTGGCAGAAAAAGTATTCGTACACCTGCTGCTCTCGATTCTATCAATTTTTCTCTAAAGCAGAATATATGCACTGCAAAATACAAAGCATGAAAGCACAATGCAGACTGTAACAGGGAAAAGTATTCACAGCAGAGAAGCGTTTATGGAAACTTTATTCTCCATTTTGGATTTATTACCAAAAAAACACTCTCTTCGTACATGCACCTTTAATAATAGATATATAAACTAGAATAAATAGTTTCAAAACATTTTTTCTTAAGTTTCTTCAACGTGACTGCGGATGTATTGAGTTGATGGTCAATTTTGTAAATCGATGTGTTGACTAACTGAAGCGCGTAAATATTATATCCCGAACCCGGAAATTAAAAAATTTCTGAAACGGGGTGAAATTAACCCCTGAAAATTCGGCGACTGTGTGTTATAACTGGGGAATTGTAAAAGATTGAAAAAATGTTTCGATACAAAAGTTACTTCTTTTAATTAGATTTGTCGTTTGGTAAAAAGACTATTTTACAGTTCGCGAGGTATAATACAAAATAGGAAAATAACCGGGTTTTCAGGGGTCAATTATACCCCATTAGAGTGAATTTGAGCAGCAAACAAAAATTGCGTTGCAATCAGGAGGAAATTCCCTACATATTCACAAAGTTTCAAATTTTTATGAATTTCTGGGTTGGGAATGTTCCTTTGTAAGTCAAACATACGTCAATCTGAACATGAAACGATCTATGACTACATTTTTCAATATTCTACTTTTTTTTTAAACATTATGCAAACATTAAATAGATAATGAAACATAATGTTAAAAAATAACATTTTTTTTCTATATTTCTCCATTTTATGAAAGATGCGCTTGAGAGGGTTATAATTAATATTAATTTCACTGATTAATTTGTTACATAATTGGGATTGTAATAATGCAACTACAAAGAAGATGTATCAGATTTGTAAATATTATAGACAGTTTTACAACAACTTTATTATATATAAAATATATTTACACATACTTTTCTGGAAACTGATTTTGGCACAGAGGCCCTTCTTGCATCCAACAGTACAATTGCTACTGGCATCCGCCTCGAGGAATGCCACAGCAACTAAAAAAAGTAACATAAATAAAACACACTGGGTTATCCTATAACGAACGACCTTATAACAAACAAATGCTATAACGAACAAGCTTCTAGAACGACTGAGTTCATTACAGTACCTACATCCCACTGTAGTTAAAAAGCAAAAATAATTAAAAAATGCAAAACAGTACAAAGTTAATTTCAAACAGAGATGAGCAAATTTTTTAAATAAAATTTCGAATAAAAGTTAAAATACCATTCTTCATTCGCGAAATAAAGCTACCTCGTGTTAAAAAACGAGTACTTTTTATACCAATTATTCCTTATCAAGAATTTTATTTAAATAAAAATTATCCCTCGGACAGGGAAGAATCCTACTGATTACACGGAAGAAGCCTCTGCCGGGTCACTTTGGACCCGCAAGCTATCCCACTCCCCTCTCAAACGCCGTTATTTTTCCCCATAGCACTAAAGAAGTAATCGTTCGATTTCTCAACTTCTCCCTGCTATATCACCCCCGGTAACTCATCCCGAAGAGAACCCAGCACCCCCGGGTGGAAAACCAACGAGCATTCCAAATCCATGGTGCCGACGGTCCGGTTCCCAAGGAATGGTAAATTCCCAGACCGCCAGCCTCGCTCGCCGTCCAGAGACTCGCGAAAAGAGCGTCCGCGATCAGGACCACGCCCTCGGCGAAGAAGCGACGCCGACGTCGACGCCGACGCCGTCGCTCCCTCCCCTCCCACACCGACGACGCTCCCCTTTCCCGTCACGCCGACGACGTGCCGCCGCCTAACGTCTCCCCCTCTCCGTCCCTCTCTCTCTCTCTCTCCCTCGCCGCGCTCCCCCCACCCCGGCCGTACCGGCGCCTAAACCCCCTGACGGGGAGAGAGCCTGACGGCCCTAGGATTCTCTCGTCAGAGCGACTCGACCGATCGCGCAGGGTGGCTCGCCGCGTGTCGTCCAGTCTCTCACAGACCTCGCGCTCGTCAACGTTCACCGTCGACGTCGTCATCGTGCTGCCTAGTGTACGCGCGTGCTTTCCCCGCTCCGTGTGCCTCTCGCGTGTGCGCGTATGTGCCGCCGGCCTGTTAGTGAACGAAACTGGTGCCAGTGAGTTCGAAGGGGGATCCCACCGTGAGATTCGCCGGTCCCCGTTTCTTTTCTCTCGCTCGTCTCAACCCGGGGACACCCTTCCGCGACACCCAGCACGCGCGCCTCTGTATTTACACGAGCGCGCCGGAGCCGACGAGTGATCGAGGGAAATCGAGCGAGATTTATCCGCGGGATCGATGACGCCGGCACGCAGCCGTGACGCTGCAACCGGAAGCTGATACCAGAAACGGACACCGCTCGTTATTCCGTCGCGTGCTGGCCACTCTGTCGGGATCGGGCGTCTGATAATTCGCGGATCTCCAGCGACCGCGAATAGGCGCGTGCGGACAGCCGAGGGCTGACGACTGGTCGTCGGCGCCGCGTGCACCGTCGCTAACGGAAGGAGGGGAGATTGGGAAGGGATCCTGCCGGTAGGAGTGCTCGTTCCTCTGGCGAGCATCTTCCTCTCGAGGTAGGAGTAGAGAAACGTGCGTAGGAGTGGTTGTTTTTATATTGGTATTGTTATTTTGATCGATGGATGCCTGGGCCTTCTTTTGGGCAAAGTCACTCGTGGATGTATTTTCCCTATTTCCCGCGGGATCACCGCCCTCGAGTATTTATTATCGTTTAGGGCGAGGAGGAGCTTGACGCTTGGTATTCCGTGGCGGCGGTGTTACGTTGCACATGGATCACCGACGCTCCATGTGTATACGGGATCACGCGTCCTCCGCGGAAGCGGAGGATTTATGTGACGCGTTATATGAGCACGGAGGAACATGCTCCGGTTGGGTACCTCGCGAATATAAATAACGAGTTAAAGTTCGGGGTTTGAAAAATTAGTGGTCCGAGGACTTTGGAGGTAATGGTTGGCCGATAGAGGTTTGAAAGTTGTTTGTTTATTTGTTGGCGTTAACCGGCATTCACGACTATTGGCCGTCAGCCGGGTTTAGGTGGGCCGCGGACTACTGATTGCCAGCTGCACGCCAGGGGTCTTGTATGACCCGGTGCATCTGAGCCTGCTCGGTGTGGGTTACGCTTGGCGAATTATTTTGTTGTTGGTGTAGAAGGGAGAGGGGTAAATGTGGTTGGCAGTTGGAGGGTCGTGAGGGTTGCTTAGAAGGCCACATTTTAGTCTGAAAGATTTGATTTTTGATAATAGGTGGCAATAAGTGCTATTTTAATACTTTGCAAAATATCAGTTGTTAGTTGTATATCTTTTTAAAGTTTGATGTTCAAGATTCTTCACTAAGATATGTTTAATAATACGTTTTAACGAGTTAATGATTATTAGAGTAAGGAAAAGATGTTAGAAATAAGAAAATTAATATGGATAATTTAATTATTGGGGGGTAATTAAATTAGAAATATGTTTTACTGAATTAATGATCCTTAAAATTATGTTAAAAATAAGAAAATTAATATGGATAATTTAATTACTGGAGGGTAATTAAATTAGAAATATATTTTAACGAATCACTGATCCTTAAAATTATGTTAAAAATAAGAAAATGAATATGTATGATTTAATTACGTATTGTAGAATTGATTACTTTTGATTTTAATTACATTCCGACTTCGACGTGTTACATTCTCAAATACCTTGCTCGTTAATTTATTGCACAGTAACTATTCCGTCCCTTCTATTAGCAAGATTCGCCTCGGCGTCGCTATTATCGTTATTGTCATTACTGGCGAGCCAACGTTGTTGAAGTAAACGCGCCCGCGCGCTCAGATCGCCACGAAAATAGCTCGGGAGGATGTTTGAGTCTTTCGGATTTATATCGCTTTGAAAATAAGGCAGGAGTACGGCTGGTATTCCGGAAACTCGAATATACAGTTTGAGGTCATAAATCCCTTCGGCGGGGCGGTACCGATCCGTAAGTGCGCGCGATTTTTGTTTAGCCATCGAGCTTTTCTCTTCGTCCGCCGACGAGTGCAGAATGGCCCGCGGCGTGCATTCTGAAATGAAAAGTCTTCATTGTAAGCGTCTATTTTTGCACCGATATCGCTTGCCAATGCATCCGCGATCTTCAGCGTCCATTAAGAAACCGGATGCGCTGCGGTTGCAAGATCGACGCGACGGTTATCACGTGGATCATTGATCAATTGCCACTTTTATAGTTATTTAAACATCGCGCGACAGTGTTTAATGACAGCTAAAAATTATGCTTCTTAAGGAGACGCTTTGGTTAGAGCCCATAAAAATAAATGATCTTCAGGAATTAATTGAAGGAAAAATACCTCAGGTAATTTGACGAGACGCGTTTAAAGTTCTGCGTGAAGGGATTTTACTCTAAAACTCTATAACTTCAAGAATTTCTCAAATTTAAAAAAATCATTCTAAACACGTATTCTTAAAAGGTTCAGTGTTCCCTTAAAGACACAAGTTCTTTCAAAATCGAATGGAATAAAAACAAAAAACAGTGCTTAAACGCATAAAAAAACTTACACAATTAATAAATCCCAAAAACTAAAGGTTTGATAGAAAATGAAGTAGGGTAAACGCACCAATAAATGAAAACTTAATGCTAATGAATGAACACTATTATAAAATTATGTTTGCAACGCGATTGATTCCACGAGCAGCAAAAATTGTTTGGATATGAAGCAAGAAATTAAAACAAGTCCCTAATTAATTAGTTCCTTATTTTAATAACTAATTTTACTCATTTTAATAAAAAAATATCCACCCACTGCTACGTGTTCATCTACTGGTACATCCACCCTATCCCTGAGCGTCACGGATTGTCTTCACATTCGTAACAATCTACCTGAACACAGTTCTCAATATTCCATATGGACCATTTCGTGTAATCGCAAAATTAGCTCCCAATATTAGCACAACGTGGATTGCTATGAAGGCAAGCAATCTCTGGTGGTTGCAGCTTCAATTTATTACACTCCCACCAGCACATAATACTCTCCGCTCGTATAAATAAAAGGGAACAATGCTGTAATGCTAACCTGCAGCGTGATCTTCGCCAGAATCATCGCGAAACAATCCACTTCCGGCTTGCCAAGGGGTGATCGGCAAGAAGAGGGATGAGCGGGCCGCGTCTGTGCAGCTTACGCATTTGTTTACTAAATATTGTGCACACACCGTTCGTTGTCCTATGCATGTATGCCCACCCTTGTTAACTATCGAGGATGCTTGTACTGTAAACGGCAGGCATAATGCGTACATATGTATGTAATAGACGTTACATGGTGGAACATGTGTTCCCACGTACTCGGTATCGGTCACCGGTTCATTGTAATAATATTAAGCCCACGGCTTCACTCCGATGATTCCTGCCTGCTTAATTGTCCCGTTGTTCGGAGACACGTACCGTTCAATTATTTATTCAAACCGAGGCACAGCCGACAGGCTTCAAAGGGATCAACGTCCAAAGAACTCGCTGCACACCTATCGCTCTGTCGCGGAGATCTTCGATAATTTATGGATATGTTTGCCGAGCGAAAGGGGAAATTTACTATCATAAATTCTGCGGTTTATTTACTCGTACCGGGCTTCGGTATTCAACTGGAGCGAGCTCGGGACGCGGATCGAACAGGCGGGTAGAAATATTGGGGGAAACGTGAATAGCCGTGGGGTGGTTCGTCTTGAATATTTCCTCGATTTTTGGAAGCGCATTTCGCGGAGTCGTGGGAAATCTTGGACAACGGCAAGGGCGCTTCTTCTGCGATGATTCATTCTAATTCATTTGAAAGAACTCGAGTTGAGTTTTTAAAGTTTAAGGTGGTGTGTTCACATCAGATTTGTTTCCAACTTCTTTTTTGTAAAGTTTCGCACAACTTCGGCACGAATACTCGAGCCCTTAAGGGGCTATTTGCTCGAGGATCGATTTTTTTATATGAAGATTCTTGAGTATACTGTTGATTTTTTTGGGGAGGTTCCAAATGATAACGAAGTTACACAGGCGTGAAGTTAAATCTTGAGGATTAACTTTAAACGCGTTTTTTTCGAAACTACATTTTTTAAACTGGTCAGCATGATTTCTCAGAAACTAACGATTAACTTCCAATTGTACGTACATCTTGAGAATTATAAAAGTATCAGCAGTATTTCCGTTTTATAAGAGATCAAAGTAAACAAATTTGGTCGCATAAATGAAATTTTTTCCTTCAATGGGTCGCCATTCTTTTTCTCCTCGATATTAATGAATGGCCGAGGTAGGGGCGATAAAGGCAACTTCACTGAACAGAATAAAAGTAGTTTTTTGTTATATTGGATGAATACAACTGATACAACCATCTTAACCGTAAAGGCAGGAATTGTTGAATTTGATCGCACACTAACGCTTCTATCATAATAAATATTTGTCACTTTTTAATGCAACGAAGTGAAAGTGTTGGTAATATATCAGCAAACAAATATACCAAACCAGAACTACGTAGACCGTTTACTTTGGTAGGGAAAAATTCATAAACACGGTCCATTCTTCACTCATTTTCAGCTCTCTTAAAAAGATCGTTCTTCGAGGTCGATAAATACCGTCCCTCTTTGTTTCTATCCGCCATTCGTCTACGTAAATATATTATATCGTCGTTCGGAAATTCTGCGCGGCGATAACGAGTACGATCGCTCGTGCTCGCGATACGTGTTATTACGGAATGGTTATCTACGATTAATGGTTGGATTATCAATTTACTTTCGGTGGCTACCACTGTTCTTCGGTAAATCTAACCATGGACGGATTAAATCGAAATCGCTGTGAAATCGGTCTGACGATGTACCAGGTGTCTAGTAAATCCAGTCGCATCCTAGTATCTGAGGTAAGGGGATGAGAAAAAACAAATACTAGGATGTAACTGGATTTACTGGGCACCGGGTACATCTCCCGGTCGAATTCACAGTGATCTCCAATTAATCTTTTCTTATCCTTTACTATCCCCTTGTATTATAACGGGTCACATTCCTGGCGTGCATTGCATTCCCTGTATTGAAGCAGGTTCTGTTATTAGGCAGTTTAATTCAATAATAATAAAATATGTTAAATTAAGTGTTTGAAAAGCCCTCGATAAAAATACAAGGGTTTATTAATTACTATTATACTAGGGAAAGCTGCATATCTATATTAAAGATCTTTACAGAAGGCTTTTGCTATTCAACAAATAGAACAAATTTCACTCACTGTCAAAAATTATATTTCAAACTAATTAGCTATAATGAAATATAAAGGGCGGTCAAAATTATTTTTGCTCAGCGCCGCGGAAGACCTGAAAAGGAGGAGTAATTCGCTGCAGGGGATTGGAGCAGACCAATTTTTTAATTGCTCAGCTCCGCTTCATGCTCCGTGTAAAACCTCTACAATTGGCAACGCTGATGATCAATTTCGCAGTTTTTAGGCAACGCCGGATTTGTTCGCTGCCCCCCAATATAATATTTTTCCAAAGCCGACAGATTGCGAATTAGTATTTAAAGAATATATAAAAAGAAAAGTTTTATGTTAAACGATTTTGTTAAAAATGCACTAAACACTAAATAATAATTCTTTTTTTTTGTACTACAATTTCGATGGTACATTTTCGCTTTAAATGAAATCGTGCAGCAGGGTATCTCATAACAAATTCATTTTGACGCTTGATGCTGTATTAAATTGATTCATATTCTGTTATAAAAAATTCTGCTCCACGATTTTATTTAAAGTGGAAAAAACACCATCGAAATTGCAGTACAAGAAAATATTTTTTTGTAGTTTTTAGTACATTTTTAATAAAATCGTTTAAAATAACAATTTTTTTTATATATTTTTTATTTTCTAATTTTAATTGTTTAGGGCTTTACATTTCGCAGCTCTGACTTCCTTAAAAGTATCTTTTATTTAATTTCAAATCGCGATGCGACGAAATTTAAATAAAAGAAAATCCGAAACAGTAGAGCACTAAAAATCTTCCCCATTTGCTCGACTACTCGAAGCTCCAGCTCCAACGCTTTGACTCCAAGCGATCCGTATATCATTAATTACTGCCTCCATCTTCTCCTCCCCTCGCAACCCTTCGAAAAAATCGCACGCCAATGGGTTAACAGCACCCCGCTGGATAAATAGAATCCGCGAGTAGTCGTCGACGAATATATCGAAATACTCGCGAGGTGTTAGCGGGAGCAGCTTTTGTTGCCGCGATGAAGGTAGCTGACACAATGAAGGCCGCTTGACACTATTTCCGAAGAGGCCCGTCGAGTCTGTTAGTGCAGATAATGCGACCGGAGTGGTGTGAAAACGACAACCACCGTTACGTCGCCAGATAATCGTTGAATTTATACCTGAAGAAGGAGTCCGGGAAAGAACGCGGGACTCACTCTCTTCAAAGCCTCTCGCGTCCCTCGAGGGGGATGCTCGGAGACCGGAGTCAACGACCGGTGATAAATTCGTTGACGCGGCATTCTTAATTTTCACGGGTCACGCTGAACCCCTCAAAGAGACGGGTTTCGAGCGCCTCGCGCCAGCTGCCACGTAATCACGATGTAATCGTGGACATCCACTGGGGGGAGGGTGATTCAATCGGGCGCATCTCGAGTGTCCCTCCATCGTTCCTCGACTTTTAAACCGACCTCGTTGCGGCGGACAGATTCGAGAAATTACGGCCACGGCGGTTTTTATCCCGCGGAGGTGTCGCGTGACGGATCGCTCGCGTGGGTGGTTTTGGTTGTGTGCGTTCCACTGTTGGTATCGGCCATCATTGGTTGGAAGCTTTGTTCGCTTCGATTACGTGGCTCGCACGCGGTACGTACGAGCGTGTAAATCCAGGGGCGTTTCGCCGACGACGCGCATTAAGACCACCGTCGTCCTCCGGAGCACCGTAATTCTCGGGCTTAAACGTTTATCAGAGATTATTATTGTTCCGTGATGAATCCTGCGGCCCACACACGCACCGCCCGTCGTCATCGGCGAATCCGTTTTATTAATTAGAGCACGGGCTGGGGCGATTTCGGGGAATTTATAGCCAGCTTGGCTGCTCGTGTCCTTTGAATTGTTTTCCAGGGGAGCGGTTGCTGGAGCTGATGGGATTCCTGGGAATTGGTGTAATAATGGTGGGTGGTTCACGCGGGGTGTAGTAGTAGTGTAACTGGGGCATGCGAAGTCTCCGCTTCTTTCGATTGAAGTAGAAGTGCTTGTAGACGTTTAAATTGGTGTAACTTTCTTGAGGGGTTACATCACTTTAGGGACGACTTGTGAAGTGTAGCAGGGTTTTTAACTTGCCTATTTTTTTCGGGATTTGTGTGGGTTGCAATGAATATTTCTTTTATTTGATATTGTAGGGGTAGGTTTTGGAATTCCTGTGTGCTCGGGAGCCACGGAAAAAATGACCTCGGGTGACGGGACTCGAACCCACGACGTTGCGAGTCCTCTGCATACTGGTCAGACGCCTTACCAATTCCGCCAACGCCGACACTCCCGGGCCTCTCGTTCCGGGATCTCTCTTATGGGGGTTCTTAATCCCATAATATTTCAACAATTTTACTTTTGACATTTCGTGGAAAAATAATCGTCGCCAATTCTCAAATCAGTGAAGATCCTTATGGCGCTAAAAATAGGCCCTCTGAATGCTTGACAGGATTCCACCATTATTTATCTGAGATATAAAGGCGAAGTATATTTTTAAACTAGATGCTTGTCGCTATGGTGTAATATAGAGGATTTGAAAAATATTGCAATATCAGGTTCTGACGCCGCTTGGATTGAAAAAGTTGAGATTTTAAAATAGGCAATCTTTCATGCTGTACAAGAAAAATCGTCTGCTGCAATGAATGTGCTGCGTAGCTATATTAATATGCTATAAGGGTACTTTATATTAATAAATTGAAGCATATATATACTCACATTACATGTTCATAAAAATCTTTGAAATATGTAAATCGTAGAAATTTATTTTATGCCTGTTAGTGCCATTTAGTTAATATGACCTGTTGGTAGTTGTAGGTAGGTTAATCTTTCGTTGCTTTTTGTGTTAACGAGGGGTTTGATTAATTTGGAAAATTCTTAGGTAGATGTTCAGGCTTAGAGAAGAATAGGAAAAAGTGTGTTGAAGTGGATAGGATTAGTTCGTGGTGTTTGATCTTTTTCTGTTCTCGAGGTTGACGGGAATCGTTGCTAAGCGATTTAGAGGAAGAATTTCTCGACCAAGAATTTAGAGGTCGAGAGTGGTCAATAACCGACCTTCGAAGCCCGAACACGACTTACAAAACATTTAAAAATAACCCGTACACGCAGCTCTCGACCCGGAAACCTTGAGATCTTTAACTCGCCGAGGCTCCGAGGCGAGCTTTCGACCGAAGTCGAAGTGAGCTGCCGTTCGAATCCGTGGAGCTTTCTTCGTTTTATTCTTGGCTGAGTTTTCGGCATTTTTATTTCGCCAGACTCTTGATTATCTCCGACAAATAGCCCTCCTCGAATACGTTTCTCAGGATGGGACACTTTTAGATAACGTTCCCACGAAGATCAATGAAAGAAGTGTAGTCTTTTCAATTTTCACAGAGCGTAGGTTTAAAACTGTTATTCCCGATCTAATTCTTCGACGGTTCCATTTAAATTTCTTCAAAGAGATGATTTTGCCCGGTGGAAACGAGTTCCCTGGAATTCAGAAGTCGATGATACAAAGAGTTGCCTGAAAAGAATACTTTCCTGTTCTAATTTCGTCTAGAATTTAAGATAACATCATTAGTTCGGAGAAAGAGGCAACCAGCGCACAGAAATACCAGAAAACGAAATTCAGTTGGATAAGATTTAATTGGAGCTTCAAAAATTAATTGCTTTTATATAAAATTGAATTGAAAATTAAGATTATAATTGTTTCGATAACAAGCCTTGAATTGCTGTAATGTAACATAGATTTTTAATTTGGGAGTGTTTCACGGTTGCATAATTTCTCGTTTCCAATTGATTTTTGGGGATAAAGAGAAGAACAGTGGATAATGGAGGGAATTTAAGCACGGAAAAAGGCGACCTGGCGTGAAGCTTGTGAAGTAATTCTGATGGAAAAGTTTTGTTTCAACGAGATTAAACTTTGTAATGTTCCTTCATTAATGTTAATCTCGCGTGGATTAATGTGTAGGATGAATTCTGCAATCGAGGAAGCGTTTGTATATGCAGGATGGGCGTACACTAGTCACCTGTAAGGGAAATAGGTGTTACGTGTCAGACACGATCGGTCTGACCAGATACGGCGCCACGTTTGATACTACTTGCGCGTCCAAGCAATGCTCTAGTGTTTCCTCGAGGTCTGCGTACACTGACAGGGTCCTCAATAAATTGTACAATCCTTAAATTATTTTGATAGGTTGATTATTTTCATTAATGTGTAATTGAAACTTAGCACCTCCTTTAAAATTCCGATCTGCTTTCTCAGATTTAGAAACGCGTTGATGTGAAAGGTGTTCTTTTCAAGAACCCTCAGCATTTAATAAACAAATGAGTAGCTTGAAAAGTTAAATTTAACCCACTTCCAACTATTTGGATGACAATAAAATATTTTTAAAAAAATTAGTAGCGGACTATTTCAGCTTCAGAAAATCGATTAATTTTTTTACTGATTTTGAAAGTCTTATTTTTTATGAAAATTTTAAACAAAATTTCATGAAGAAATTCAGATAATTGTCGAAGTTATAGCAGCGAACGTAATTAAATGGCGGTATTAGGTTGCAAAACAGCAGGTATGCTGAACCTCGCCCATTTATCACATAATTCATGTAATTTGTGGTTAATAAAGTCGAATTATTATTATTATTACAATGCACGGTCGAGTAACGGCCTCGCAGAGCAGTATTGGCGTAGGGGACTTAACTTTGCAGCCGGTTTTCTCGAAACACCATTTTCAGAAACTGCGTATCTCATAACTCTTGAACCAATGAATATTTCCACTTAAAATTTCTACTGAAACAGTAGAATTCTATTCTCTATCGTGTAAAAATTCCGCGTCAACATTAGATATTTATAAAACATTTTATAACTGATTAAATACAATTTTCTCCGTAAAAATGTGGAAAAATATCGATTCGTGTGTAACTTCCACAATTTTTATGCAAATTCATTGTCAAGTTTCCACACTGTAGATATTTGTGTATAGAATAATCACCTCAAAGCATTTTGCTTCCAGATGATTGGTTCACCTGAATCTATGTGCCTACACCACCTGCAGCGGCGCGCCGTACAAGACTTTCTTCAACGATTAATAACTTCGACTATTTTATGCATTCCTACGATTTTTTTTTTTCGTAAATACTCGCAAACGTGCCCACAATAGATATCCAAAAGCACGACTACAACGATTGCTTCGTATCAAAGTAATTTAGCGTCAAAGAAACCAATGATTTTACTACCCCCTTAAGTAATTCGATAGTAGGCGAAATTGATGGGAGAAGAAAGCTCGTCAGAAACGGTGTCCCCGAATTGAAGAAGACATTGTCACCAATCCCGCCGCGCAGAGACTCATCGCGTTGCGTAACCATTCCGGTGATATTTTCGGTGACGATGTGATTCGAAGAAACGCAGGAAAGTCTGTATTAGCGCGCTAAATATACATTCGCACGCGATACACAGCGCGGTGTCTTCCGGTAAGCACGCGCGTACCCGGTTCTTTTATCACCCGGGGGTCTGGCGTGCGGGAGAATTGAATTAAAGAACGCGACCACGTTGCCCGCGGGCCCGTTGAAAATTCTCACCCGAACTTTGATTCGTTCGTCTGCGAAGCGAGAAATTCGAGCCGTCTCGGGTCACGCCGGGAAATGAATAAGGAATGCGCGTGGCCCACGGCTCCGCGACGATGCGACGTGCCTGGGATGCTCTTACTAATAGAGCAGAAATCAACGGGAAGGGATTGATTTTTCACTAGCTTGTAATTATCCCCGGATAGCCGACGATTAATCTACCCTTTGAGCCACGGAAGGAAGATGGAAAGATGCTTTTCGCTCGGATAGGGGCGGCAACGTTACGTAAGTAGCGAGGAATCGCTGCCGCGATGAAACTAATTTTCGGGCTGCATTTTTCATCGCAGCGTCAATGCGCGCTGATTAAGGAACGAGATTAAAACGAAAAGGAAAACGCGGATAATTTGTGCGCCGGACTTTATAGAGGAAATGTTCGATCCGCGAGGAATGTAGGCGCGGAGTTCTCAGCGGTGAGGTTTAAAATTCGCCCATAATGGTTGGAAGTTTTAAATAACTTGCAGCTTAAAATATCCCTGATTTTTACAACTAATCTGGGTGAAATTCGTTTTGTTTTTAAACTCTAATATTCTCCCTGCTTCCTCAGAATTTGAATATATCAGAGTCGTATAAATTACAGTTAAATATCTATGAATCTTAAATTGTAAATTATCTTTGTGATTTAGCTTAAAACGTTTAAATGGCAGAGATGATAAAGATGATGAAGAAAATCACGAGAAAGTCTATGCGGCGAACCTTAACAGTTATTGTCTCGTGTCTTCTGCTCGCGGATTGAAAGAACAGTACGACGCACGCGTGAATAGCCTGGTTCTTCTTCGTTTGCCAACTGGCCGAGCTGCTGTCTCTATTCTCTGGCACTTCGCGTGCTGTTCGGGCACAGCCCTCGCAGTCAGTCAAAAGCGATGCTCGTCTAGTTTTAGACTGCCACCCGCTGGAAATCGACCGCGAAATTTAAGGGTTTCACGATCGACGGCGCGCTCCGGGTTTGAATGCGGATCTTGCCGCCGGCTGATTAACAAATACAACGGCCTGCTCATTACAGAAACATACTCGGGACCGAGAACTTTGCTTTCACTGCGAGATTTATGAGGACCGTGCCTCGCGTGCAACGCATCCGCGCATTCGTGGTGCTTCAGAGTCAGTCACCCCAAAAGTAAATGACATTTATGAATTTTTTTGAAAAAAACTAATGTTGATATTGGATTAAACTGCTTTGGGATGTAAGGAGGGGTCTTTGAACTTGCAGAATTTTTTTTATGTTAATCGTTCTTATTATTTATTAATTATTGTGGAATTTTGATAACCGCTTCGACGATGTTGGCACCTGTCACAGTCATCGGATTGCAAAATAAGATAGTTTTTTTTAAAGTTACGTAGCTTATGCTGGGACTAAACACAAAATTTTAATTTATAATACTTTTTTCGTCGATATAAAGTAAACTTAGGGGACAATAAGTGTTTTCGGCGCACTAGTTCGGTCAGTTTAACTGTTAATAAAAGCTATTTTGCAATGTAATAGATTTAATTTCCAACGTTTCGGTCTGTGTTTAGACCTTTTTCAAGGAAAGAACTTTAATATCATTTACTGCGGTCGCTTTTAAATACGTCAACAACGTTTGATACGACGTGTGACAACGCGGGTCGATGGACTATGACTGGAGTAAACAATATTTTGGGGGGCTATTTAAAGGTGAAAACGACTGTGGCAAAAACGGAGTCAATAGAGAAACCGTTGAAAATTCAGAGGAGAGGCCGTTAAAAATTCGTAAACGGATCTATGAGATTTGGAAAGATTCCTTTTTAAAATTTTCTTAAACAAGTATATTGAAACACTTTCACAGCATCACAGACAAGATACCACTAAAAGAATTTACCTGTGGTAACAACCGAAAACACTCTAGAGGACACAGAATATGATTACATAATGCAGTTCTATTATGTATTAGTGATTTGTTCGTGTTGGCCATTTTTTGAAGTGCGGATCCATCAGTAACATTACATCATAAAGCATTATTGCTTTAATATAGTTGCGTAGTATTCTTGTATCTTAGGTGATTCATACCTGAGATTTACGCTTTGTTCTTTAATCATATGTAACGTTTCTAACAGGATCCTACGACTCCAATTAGCCTCTCTATCAATAATTTTAACATTATTGAAGTCAAATCTGTGATCAAACTCCAATGAGTGTTTTGTTAGGGCAGTGTGCTGTGAGGGTGATAAAAAAATGTTCTTTTTGTGTTCATAGATCCGTCTCTCTAAAAGTCTTGACGTTTGCCCAATGTAAACTTGGTTGCAACCCATGCAAGGGATTGAGTAAACAATATTTGAATTTTTTAATAAGGGAATTTTATCTTTAATTGGGGGAAACAAGTTTTTAGTGTAAGAAGGTATTCTAAAAATTGTGTGTATGCCTGTTTTCCTGAAAATTCTTTTTACATCGTTCGAAATATTGTTACTAAAAGGTATAACCACAGTATTCCTCCAGCTAATAGGTCCCATTTTTTTGATTTTTTCCTCTTTTCTTTTTTCCATCAATGTTGGATGGTAAATTTCAAAAATACGGTCACGGATGATTGTTGTGACCATTTTAATGGGATAACCATTGAGTCTTAGAGTATTCTTTATGAGAAGTAAGTTAGCTGGGCGGAATTCAGGGTCCGAGAGCAAAATTGCACGATCTATTAATCCTTTTATTAATCCCACCTTATGCTGCATGGGATGAGCCGAAAAAAAGTTTATGTATCTCCCCGACCAACTCGGTTTATGATACCAATTGGTGCAAAGTTTGTTATTTGACCTAATAACTGATGTGTCAAGAAAGTTTAGACAAGAATCTTTCTCAATCTCGTATGTGAATTGTAATCTATTGTGAAAGTTGTTAAAAGTATCAAGCAAAATAGGCAAATCTTCAGGTTTAATACATGTAATAATATCGTCAACATATCTTTTATAAAATTTTAATTGAAAAGGTACCTTCGAAAGAGAGACAGTCTCTAATCTCTCCATTACCAAATTGGCGATTACTGGGGAAATTGGAGATCCCATAGCTGTTCCAAAAATCTGTTTGTAAAAGACTCCATTGAACGAAAAAATGTTGGCTTCTAACACAAATTTTACGGCTAGGAGAAAATCATCTCTACTTATATCGGTGTGTTGTGCAATTTCTGTCCAACGATGGTGCAAAACCTGTAAGGCTAAATCAACAGGTACATTCGTAAAAAGTGATACGACGTCTAATGACACCAAAAGCATATCATCATCAATATGCACTTTTCTAATTTCGTTACAAAACTGCCAACTATCTATAGTATGGTGTGTAGATTTACCCACAATCTTAGAAAGTATACCAGCTAGAAAACTGGATAGTTTATAAGTGGGACCACCAATAGAGGAAACAATGATTCTCCAAGCCAAATTCTCTTTGTGCGTTTTTGGCAGTGCGTACGCTCTAGGTATAATAGCGTTGTTGGTTTTGAGAAGCTTCCCAGCCTGTTCACTAATTTGTTTCTTTTTTACCATATTTGAAATGATAGAGTTAGATCTCTTTTCGAAGGTACATGTATATTCGAATTTACTGACAGCGTATGTGGTTTCATCGTTCAACAATTTCATCACTTCTGAGATATAGAACTGTCTGTCAACTAAAACTGTGGTGTTTCCTTTATCCGATTTTAGGACCATTAGATTATTATTGTCTTTAAAAAATTTTTTGATTATTATTGTCTTTAAACTATTTTTATATTGTTTAAACAATATAATTCCAAAGTTTATATCAAGCAACATTAGTAGCATTTCAAGCATATCTATGTCTTCAATCTCAGCTTCTAGTAAATTGTTAAATTTAAACAATAAATATTCACGCAAATTACTGAATATCGCCATAAAAGACACACACAACATACAGAATTCTATCTTAAAGAAAATAGCGCAACTAAATGACGAAATTAGATTCAGTCTTCCCTTACACATTTTTGAAAAATATCGCTCTTTTGAGGAAAAAAAATACAATAATTTATTTAAAATTAAAAAACACAAATGCATAAAAAAGTTTAACAATTTGATAGAAGCTAGAAACAATAACTTCAGCCATGACCATAATGGTTTTATATCGTTCAACAATGATTTTCCTGATAACAACAACTGGTTTAAAAATCTTTCGAACGTTGAAATCCCACAGAGTGTTAAAAAAGTGTTAACGTTGGGACCTAAACATGCCTTGTCCGTTCCAAAGAATTTCATCACCTCTCCTAAATTTGTATCTTCAATTGAAGCAGGTTTAATTAAAATTAATAATGATGACTTACAAGCTGAAACCAGATTAAGAATGGTTAACAAAATTTTAAACTATACCACTAATTTAGTTAAGCCAAGCAATGAGTTATTGTCAAAATCAGAAATCATTGAAACCAAAAAATTTTTTAAAGACAATAATAATCTAATGGTCCTAAAATCGGATAAAGGAAACACCACAGTTTTAGTTGACAGACAGTTCTATATCTCAGAAGTGATGAAATTGTTGAACGATGAAACCACATACGCTGTCAGTAAATTCGAATATACATGTACCTTCGAAAAGAGATCTAACTCTATCATTTCAAATATGGTAAAAAAGAAACAAATTAGTGAACAGGCTGGGAAGCTTCTCAAAACCAACAACGCTATTATACCTAGAGCGTACGCACTGCCAAAAACGCACAAAGAGAATTTGGCTTGGAGAATCATTGTTTCCTCTATTGGTGGTCCCACTTATAAACTATCCAGTTTTCTAGCTGGTATACTTTCTAAGATTGTGGGTAAATCTACACACCATACTATAGATAGTTGGCAGTTTTGTAACGAAATTAGAAAAGTGCATATTGATGATGATATGCTTTTGGTGTCATTAGACGTCGTATCACTTTTTACGAATGTACCTGTTGATTTAGCCTTACAGGTTTTGCACCATCGTTGGACAGAAATTGCACAACACACCGATATAAGTAGAGATGATTTTCTCCTAGCCGTAAAATTTGTGTTAGAAGCCAACATTTTTTCGTTCAATGGAGTCTTTTACAAACAGATTTTTGGAACAGCTATGGGATCTCCAATTTCCCCAGTAATCGCCAATTTGGTAATGGAGAGATTAGAGACTGTCTCTCTTTCGAAGGTACCTTTTCAATTAAAATTTTATAAAAGATATGTTGACGATATTATTACATGTATTAAACCTGAAGATTTGCCTATTTTGCTTGATACTTTTAACAACTTTCACAATAGATTACAATTCACATACGAGATTGAGAAAGATTCTTGTCTAAACTTTCTTGACACATCAGTTATTAGGTCAAATAACAAACTTTGCACCAATTGGTATCATAAACCGAGTTGGTCGGGGAGATACATAAACTTTTTTTCGGCTCATCCCATGCAGCATAAGGTGGGATTAATAAAAGGATTAATAGATCGTGCAATTTTGCTCTCGGACCCTGAATTCCGCCCAGCTAACTTACTTCTCATAAAGAATACTCTAAGACTCAATGGTTATCCCATTAAAATGGTCACAACAATCATCCGTGACCGTATTTTTGAAATTTACCATCCAACATTGATGGAAAAAAGAAAAGAGGAAAAAATCAAAAAAATGGGACCTATTAGCTGGAGGAATACTGTGGTTATACCTTTTAGTAACAATATTTCGAACGATGTAAAAAGAATTTTCAGGAAAACAGGCATACACACAATTTTTAGAATACCTTCTTACACTAAAAACTTGTTTCCCCCAATTAAAGATAAAATTCCCTTATTAAAAAATTCAAATATTGTTTACTCAATCCCTTGCATGGGTTGCAACCAAGTTTACATTGGGCAAACGTCAAGACTTTTAGAGAGACGGATCTATGAACACAAAAAGAACATTTTTTTATCACCCTCACAGCACACTGCCCTAACAAAACACTCATTGGAGTTTGATCACAGATTTGACTTCAATAATGTTAAAATTATTGATAGAGAGGCTAATTGGAGTCGTAGGATCCTGTTAGAAACGTTACATATGATTAAAGAACAAAGCGTAAATCTCAGGTATGAATCACCTAAGATACAAGAATACTACGCAACTATATTAAAGCAATAATGCTTTATGATGTAATGTTACTGATGGATCCGCACTTCAAAAAATGGCCAACACGAACAAATCACTAATACATAATAGAACTGCATTATGTAATCATATTCTGTGTCCTCTAGAGTGTTTTCGGTTGTTACCACAGGTAAATTCTTTTAGTGGTATCTTGTCTGTGATGCTGTGAAAGTGTTTCAATATACTTGTTTAAGAAAATTTTAAAAAGGAATCTTTCCAAATCTCATAGATCCGTTTACGAATTTTTAACGGCCTCTCCTCTGAATTTTCAACGGTTTCTCTATTGACTCCGTTTTTGCCACAGTCGTTTTCACCTTTAAATAGCCCCCCAAAATATTGTTTACTCCAGTCATAGTCCATCGACCCGCGTTGTCACACGTCGTATCAAACGTTGTTGACGTATTTAAAAGCGACCGCAGTAAATGATATTAAAGTTCTTTCCTTGAAAAAGGTCTAAACACAGACCGAAACGTTGGAAATTAAATCTATTACATTGCAAAATAGCTTTTATTAACAGTTAAACTGACCGAACTAGTGCGCCGAAAACACTTATTGTTTATTTAAGAAATACGGTCGATAGCATAAATACTTTATTTTAAACTTAGGGGAGATGAAAACTTAGATCGAAGACTTTGAGTTGCTGTGATTTTTCAGAAAACAGATATTCTCAAAATCGGTTGTAGCGAGTACTAGATTACAGTTTCAAGAATATTCGTGCAAAATTTTATTCAAATCCCGACGATCTAAGTGTCCCGATATCGCGTTTCAATTTCGGGAGAATTGGCTTCGAATTGGAGCACCTCAGCGTGGCTATTTTTCCTGAATTTTTGGTGAAGTCCCACCAAACCAGCCCCCGCATCTGCTCGCCATTTAGACCGCGCCTCATTAACAGCCATCCCCATTTGGTTTTCAGAAAATGTCGTCGCTGCGAACGCAATCGACCGGCGGCGGTGTCCTCGGTTTGAGCAGCGTCGGTTCCGATCGCACGGGGGCCACCTCGACCGCTGGCGGCTCTCATTCCCACTCGCACAGGAAGCACCATCATCATCACAGGAGCAGAAGCGCGCCGAGAGCACCGGAGAAGCCACCGAAGAAGCGTCACCTTAATCCTGGCCACAGCCTCGCCTCCATTCCCAGCCAGATTAAGCTGTCAATGCTGAACAGCGGCCTCATCTCGTTCGGTGAGTGCTCTGCGCTTCCTTCCTCTGTCCCACGATCACCAGCGATTTCATTTTCCGTCGAGCCAGTCGCGGGGATTTGTCCCGAATCGAAGGCTCATTCCTAGAGACGTTCGTATACGTCGAAGACCACTGCGCAAACATTTACGTTGCATCGTTCTCGATCAGGGATGCGATTAGTAATCGTCTGTTTCGGAGGCGTCCAAGCGGGAGGATTTCGAATGATCATTGTCGGTGGAACACGAGCATTGATACAATTTAATTCTGTGACATGTAGTTAGAACGGTGTATCAGTTTTCAGAGTATAAATCGTGTGGAGGGAAATTTCGGGAAATTCATTTTGAATTGTCCGCGCGCCGCGTTATAGGAAATTTCTCATTTACCTCGATCAGCGCTGGAGTGGCAGTCGCTTAACCGGTCGGTTGCCTTTAATTTATTTCAATTTAACTTCATCGCTGGATATGGTTTTTGTTGAATTCCCCTATTTCTCGTCGGGCACTGGTGACGTCGCGTTATGCAGCGAGCGGGGAAAGTTTACGGCGCGTTTACGATGGGCGTCTCTGAACTTGCTTCGAGATGATGAGATAAACCGGCGGCAGTGGCGCGTATGTGATGACTATTTCGTGGTTATAAAGGCCACTCTCTCTCCGTGGAATGCAGAAATGTAATGTAAGGTCTGAACAGCGATGGAATTTGTGGGGATAAATTTTGGCTTATGGGGCGGCAGAGTTTCGTTTGGAACTGGCGAATAAACTACCGGTGCTCTTCTCTGTGGTGGTGTGGATATCACTGGTGATCCAGGGGGAAACACTGTTTTGATTATTACGAAATACGATATGTACATGTAAACTTCGTCGGATTTGTATATCGTTTTCATCCAATAATTGCTACGCTCTGATGAAAATATTGTGGCCGAAAAAAGCGATTCTCGGGACGATGGGAATCGAACCCAAGATCCTTCGTGTTACTGGGCAGACGCCTTACCAACTTCCCCAATGTCGCATGGTGAGACAAATGCCACTTTTTTGTGTCTAAATTGCAGAACTTTTGGTAGAAATAAGATAGAGGGGTGTATCTTTTTCGAGGTTAAAGCTGAGACGTTGTAGAATAAGGGATACATGTTGAAAAAGTGTGACAGATAACTTTTGACCTTGACTGAATGCCTTAAGCTCTGAATGCCCACAATACCGTTAGCAAGAAGATATTAATTTATTGGTCTCAGAACTCTACAACCTTTTTATTAGTATTTTGCTCATGATTCCTATTACCTAAGGGATCGTGACCTCCCAAGGGATCAGTATAGAAAGGAGAATACAACGAAGAGAAAGCTCTAAAGGGGCATAACGAAATCTGCATATCCGATTCGCTACGCGAGAACACCTTTTTATAAGCGAAGGAAGCGTCGAGAGGGAGTGCTTTTGTAGAGTTCTGAAGGGACTTTCGTCCTTCGTTAGAGCGTCAGCGTCGGGATAAAGAAGAGCCCCGTAACTTGATTCGATCAAGCACGTCACTTCTTCCAGGCTCTCCGAAGCGTTTTAGATGCTTTTAGCTGCTGGCTGCCTCAGCCTTCTCATTTTTCACGTGTCATTCCTTGCGATATTTCTACCCCTCTGCCACGCGAAAATACGACGTGCAATGAAATTCCTCGGATAGCTCCAAGCAAACTGTCGATTCTTCAAACACCCCGCGGGCCCGACGGACCTCTCGTCATTAATTCTAAGCCACAGGTAGATGATGCCATCGCGCGACGATTTACATTTTCACACAGCTTCACCAGCGGGGATGTTAATATCGTTCGATGTATTTCTGGCCTCTTAGAGATTACCGTAAATCGTTTGGGACCGTTTTACCGTGTTACACGATTGACTAGTGGATGCAGTGGCAATAAATACTAGTTACAAAGCGATATCCCATTTCCAGTCGTGTAAGCGGCACACTCGAACCCTGAAATTTATTTCTAAGCCCCTCGGTCACACCGTGCTCGCGCAGTGGGATTTCTATGTACATATGTTCAAGCGACAGTGTTGCAGATAGAGTGGCTTCGAATCTAACTGGGCTTTAAATTTTATATTTTCCAGGATTTTAAACTTTTTTTTTTTCGAAGTGGACTGTGGAGTTTAATGCCTCCAGAAGCAAGTGGGTTTTCTGGTTTTTATTTGGACGTTCAAACGGTTTCAGACAGTTGTGGGTTTAGGGGTTTAACGTTTGTTTGAAGCGAACGCGGATTTGAGTTTGTTCCATTGAACGTGGCTGAAGGATAGTAAGCATTTTAGAAGCATGCACTTGAGGTATAATATTTGTATTTATGGATTTTACTTGTAGTTTGGAATCACGTTTGTTGCCACGAGATTCTTCTGAGATTTATGTTCACTAACTTTCTCGCAAATGTGCATTGTTGGAAATAAATAATAATTGCTGATAAAAGTGATGTAGTTTAGATGCTTGCAAATTTCAGGATTTATAGTAGTGCTTAGATGGAAGTTTATCTTATATGCAGACATAAAAATATGAGTTTAAATTCACAAGTAAGTTTAACTTAGGAGACATTAAACTTTTTTCTATTTATTATAGGTAAACGTTGCAAAAAAAAATGAATTCGTGACGTCACTAATATTTCGAACCCTATAATACTCAACCTGTTAATGAAACGACCACTATTGATTCCATTGGCATTGAACGAGTTTTTGCACGCATGTTCGCATTACGTTCCATTCTTTTGTACATCGCGAAATCACAATCGTGTCGTGTCGCCGTAGTTCCTTTCTGACAGGTCTGCTCCGCTCGACGCTACGTCGAAGCTTTATAATATCATATTTCATCGGATGACGTATACGTACCGCTCAGTATGCATTACACAGTTACCCGGTTCTCGCGCCACACAGCTGCGGATACAAACACATTTAGCGGCGTGTAAGTAACTTTCTAACGAAACGGTGGATTCCTGCCCTGTTTCCGTATTCTGTTTGCAACTGGTCTTGCGTACACACAGAACGCGTTACCAGTGAAAGCTCGCCTCTGTTTTTCCCTCTTATCCGCAAGCTCTGGCGAAAGTTGGATAACCGAAAAACTGTTACCGAATACTCTTCACGAGCTACCGAAGCTTAGCGTTGACGTTTAACCCTTGAACGGGGGATAGGGTGGTCGCACATAGCATGCGGGGTCCACTTGGATCCACAATTTCACTCGTGAATCCCAGAATGACATTTTACATGAAAGTAATTTTACAGAATTTCATAATTTTAACATTTTACAGAATTTTAAAATGTTACATTTTACAGAATTTTATAGTCTTAACATTTCACAGAATTTTACATGAGAACTTATTATAATTTTAATTCTTTATATCCTCCACGAAGTAATACTAATAAGTCACATAAGTTGTTTGATACTTAGGGTGGGTCAAAACCGACCCAGCATTCTTCGGGCGAGAATTAGGTATGAGAGAATCAATGTCTGTCTGATAAGAAGAGAAAGGACGTTTGAATTAATTTCCTCTGGATCTATTTCTTTAATTTAGCATGAATTTTTTAATACAATTGCTTCCTTGTGTTCTGGTTTATCTTGCGAGGGAACGACATGAAGCGTTAGCTATCGATTTTAATGAAACTTTGTGAGTAGATAGACGGTCGCAAAGTACTTGACCCATGTTGGCTCATTTGCATAGATGCTGAATAGTTTACGAGATACTTGGCAATAAAGATCGTGTAATATAAGGGTATAGGAAAAAGTGCTTGAATATTTTTATGTTCTCCTTGCGACTAAAGGAAATTACTCGATGCGGCATATAGCAGTATAAAAAACAAATAACTGCACGTGGAAACCAAATTTGAATTTTGGATTTCCAAATCAAAATGATGAAATTCAATTTTTTACAATCGAAACACGATCTCTATTGCTCGATATTTAATTGTCTATTCAGTTCTAATTGAACTATTTTTTTGGTCCTCCACCCAGTCCAACTAAAATCTTTGGGTAACGCTTCCCGAGTTTCCCTCGTCAGTGTCTTGTACGCGACGTAAATAATCGTTGTTTTATTCAAGAAAAGCAACGTAGGTAGGAGAAACTTATTACCCTCACGAGGACAGGAGTGTGCAACATTGAAAACGTCGAGTAAATAACGCTGTTTATTTAAGGAACGTGATTGGAATGGTAGAGGAAGGTTTCGCCATTCGATGAGATATGTAGATTCTTCCGAATGGATTGCAGTTTGGTCGAAGGTTTATTTTGAATAGCAACGATGGATGCATCTGGTCGGTATCCGGGTTAATCCACTTGGGCTTCAATTTCTATTCTTGAGGTTCCCTCCCTCTTTTTCTCGCCCTCCTCCCCACCCTTCCCTTTGTTCCTCGCTTCGTCTTTTGGACCATTGTTGAGCCACTCTAACGAACGCCGCGAGCCAGCCGTGAATTATCGAATTCCATTGGCCGAATGCTTAATTGTTCTACACAAATGAATAATTTCATATCTTTCTCGCGCGCTGTCGAACACCTCTCCCGGCTATCCCCGCTGCTTTCCCGGGTCGCTTTTCTCTCGGCAAACTGCCGCAGCGTTTCGCCCGCGCATAATCCCTTCTCCATCGTCCTGCTTGCTAGGCGCCTCTTGATTATCGCGTCACTGGCGGAAAAACAGCGAGAAAACAGCGCGTTAGGTCGCGCGAGAAGCACAAGAGAAATGCAGGTTGAGTACGCGGGCCAGCCTTAATTCTTGGGTGCGCGTATTCCATTCGATAATGGAACGGCTCTCGGATTAGAGAGCCGTGAACGAATGCTCGTGGATGTGGCACAATTATGCGCAACTCCTAACGCGGGAAGATTTCACCAGTGCTGGGGATATTATTTTTGTCGTGGCTCGCTTTAGCGGCTCCTTTTCATCAAATTTTCTGCGGCCCTTTTTCTTGTACGTAGGGTTTCTCTGAAAGGGACCAGTTTCTTAAGAGGAGTGGCAGGCGAGGTGAAGTGTATGAATGTATATTTAATCAGGTAAACGTTGTAACAAGTTTTGAATACGACTATCATGTTCTTTCATGCATAATTCATTTCGCCATAAAATTGTCGACGCGTTTGTTATAATACATGTGCAGCGCCACTTTAACTTGCAGATAGGAATTCCATAATTCCTCATGATTTTCGAATGTGTTTGTTTAAATGAAGTCTTTTTGAGAATCCAGGAAATAGAAGCACAGGGTTTAAACTATGCTTGTGTGGTTAAACGTGCGTTTTTAATGCCACGGTGGTGGGATATTTTTTGCATTATTTTACCTTTCTCAGTTTTTTTTTATGGTGAATATCTTTTTTAGGGCACATTGTGTTTTAGTAATAGTTAGGGAATATTGTTTTTTGTTTCTCTTCTGCTAGCAAAAAGTGTCGGTTTCGAAATGGGTACGTTTATATTTTTCACTATTTCTCTTAATAGTCCCTATTCTTTTAGGCCTGACTCAGACGGACCACTTTAGAAGCCCACCACAACCATAAAAACAGTTGTGCGTTTTGTCAAACACTGACAGGTTTCAAACGTGGTTGGTTCCAGCGACAGCCCAACCACTGTTTTGTGGGTGTGGTGGGCTTCTAAAAGTGGTTCGTCTGAAGTAGTCCTTAAGGAAACAATAGCTAACGTTACAACTCGGGCATTTAAGTAGAACGTGTCAAGGAATGGTGAGACTACAATTCCTTGGAGTACAATGAAGGAATGTTTTACAGGAAGTTAACAACGCATAGTGTACTCCAAATACCTGCTTCAAGTATTTGGAGTTTTTTTTCATACTTCACGTTAGTTTATTTAAAATATTTTGAGCACTGTGAGTAGCTCAAGAATCTTGAGTATTTTGAGTACTGTGAGTGGTTAAAGAACCTTGAGTACTTTGACTGTCTAAAGTATCTTGAGTATTGTAACAACCGCGAGTATTTTTAAGCGTTGTTGGTATGGAAATGATGATGGTACGAATACCTTTGTGGAACGAAACAATTTTATGGAATATCAATGACGCAAAGTAGCATTACAATGAGTTTTGTCTTTTTTTGCCCGATTCCTTTGATCCTGGTAAATTTGAAACAGCGGGGGGAGCAGACGAAATATTAATTCGGGGGATGCTTTCACACACCACCTGTTATTTATCAGAGTGGACGGGGACAAATGGATCGGGACTGTGTGTAAATTCTGTTCGTAGCCTTGTCCAAAGCCTGTTTATTTTCATGTCAGTGACACAAGCGGAAAAGGGTAATGTCACGAAGGATTACGCGAATGTAAGAGACACAAGTGGCACATTCCACATTTCTCGTTCCGCTGTAACAGCCTCAACTCGACAGGAACGGTACAGCGATACGTACATCGCCGTTCATAAGTACTAGGACACTTGTATCTGCATCGTATAAATTGAATACTTTTTCACTGCTTTTAATTTAAAATACCGAGTACAGTAAAATTTGCTAGAATTTCTTCAACAAATTGGCAACATTTTTCACAATGAATCCACGGCAAACTAGGTCCCGTGGTACTTATGAACTCCAGTGTATGTACCGCGGAATAACACGGATCCAGAAATTCAAAAACAAAATTGGAAGACAAACTACTAAAAGGTTGTGCAATTAAAATGAAACATTTAAACGAACCTCCACCTTCCAGAACGGGACTAGCGATATAAACTGAATATATGATGTCATAAATTTTATGGAATTATACAAACTCGTTATTCACATCTACATACGTTACCGCGTTATTCCGCGAATAAGTAAATCAATACTCTTACCCAAATGGAGCTCGGGCCGCAATATTGAAATATCTGATGCTACATGACGAATCCAATCAGTGCTGGATTAACCAATAAGCAAAATAAACACGTCAGGGTAAGGGGGGAGGGCGACGGCACTATAAAAATTTTCTGAATTTTAAAATCTAACTTCTGTTCAAAATACTTTTTCCCAAAAAATGTCGAAATGATCACCCTGTATAAGGGGGCCCCAAAATCATTTGGGTGCTTAGTGTCTCTAAAGGGCTTAATGCAGCTCTGAACCCAATCAATTTTATCATCCACGAAATATGTATAATTACTCCCAGTGGCGGAATAGCCAGGGCTTGAAAATGTGATAGAACTTCCAATATGCAACTAAAATTTACGTTGAATTACAATTTCAATAAAAAAATTTAATAAATATTTTTCTAGGATAGGTACTTTATATTTAAAAATAATCTACTTAGCTTTACTACTTTGTTGAAACCACCCCTCAAAGTTATAAGATCTTCAGGTGTTCGTCTCTAACTGCTTTGGTTTTTGGATATGTCTTAGAGGACCGAAAAATAAGAAATACGTGTCTTTTTATTTTGGCCTACTTGAATATTTGGGGGATGAAACCAAGGCATACGTTATTTCTAATAAAAATTAAACGATAGCCATTTAATTATGAATGCTCCCCCTTTGTCTCCTTGCATCCAATATATTTAAACCCAAATTCTTGGGCCAGAATTTTTACCCAAAATTCAGCATCAAATGATTCCCAAAGTTACTCATCAAGCTTGCTCGCCAGCACCTGCTTTCCACGCTCCACTAGAAAAATATAAGCCGTGACTACGAAACACAGAGAAGCATTCCTCCTCGTTTATTCATCTCCACGGTAAATACACAATTACCGAACGTGGGCGCGAAAGATAGACTTCTACCATCGTCCTCTATCGGCTTCCCGAGCGCGTCGAAAACGTTTCAAAATTACGGCCGAAAATAAAATGGCTGACCCAGTGGCCTAGCCCTCCTTATCCTTCCTCCGCGTTTTCGTGTCACTGGCGCAAACACGCGAGGAGCAATAGGGTTACACGGGACGAAATCACGGCTCGAGACGAAAGAAACGCACGTCGCGGTGCATTCCCGAGGCGGGTTCTGCGATCGTGAATTATTTTTAACGCACCGTATGCGCGCCGTCACGTGGCCCGCCCGCCCTGGCTCGTTCTTAGAACCGAGTACCACGGCGGCCGCCATTAGCGATAGGTCTCTGCTTCATCTCCTCCGCTGATCTTGACACGGATACGCGTAACCCAGTGCCGCGACAGTTGTTCCTTGCGCGCCGGGTGGTTCCCCGGCTCTTGTCGCGATCGTCCAAATAAAACTGGTGCTTCCCCGCGACGCTTGAGTCATCCACAACGCCGCTGAGCCGACGGGCCAGAGCCATTAACGTCCGTTCCCCTCCTCCCGATTGATTTACGCTTTACGAGCTCGATTTACGAGTCTCAATTTTTCCCCCGCAACCTTAGGGTGAAAAGTTGACGTCGCCGCGTATAAATTCTCCTTGGGGCCTTAATTAGTCGTGGAATGAATTTATGGGGGAAGATCCGGAGAGGAATGATACGCGAAGGCGGAGTGCTTGAGCTTTAGCCTCGGGCTTTTTAAGTGTTTGACATGTTTTGAAGCATACGAAATTGATGTCTCGCGTGGGGAAGTTTGAATAGAAATATTTGTTGCTTTTTAATTGTTTGATTCTTTTAAGGGGTCTTCGTACCTTGACGCACGAAAAGTGTTGCGAACTTTGGGAATTTTTTAAAATAAAACTATTAAATACATTTACTTCCAACTTTGTAGCTTCATTTGTCAATCTTTAGAGAATATGAAAAAAAAATTGTATCCGAAAATAGTGGTTATATCCGGAGTTATAGTGCTTCAAATAGAGCGACTTGCAAAAATCATATTCGCATGGTTAGCATAAAATCAGCTGTTGTAGTTGGCTGGAATAGAAAATTTCAAAATTTGTGTTATCTGTATGAGTGTGGCTAGCGTCGTAATCGTTTAACCCATATCCGGATGGGAATAAAAAATTCTGTTTCCCGTTGGCCGGTCAATATGGAAGCACGCGATAACAGAGATCAGCCACCTTGGCGAGGGGAGCCGAAATCGCGTAAGCTTGTTTGTCGCGGGGGCTGTCCCCCGATGGGCCACGATTAAACAGAGCGTGCACCGCGCGCGCCTGCATCGCGATTGCCCCGGCATTACATTGACGGGGGAAACGTCGACTGTCAACGGCAGCCGATGGAAGAGTTACTGGGATCGGGGGGGAGGGGATGCAACGAGAATCGGGGAACCCATTAACCCATTTTTTACTTTCCGTTTCACGTAGAAAACGAGGGATATCCGCGGGGATGGCTGGGAATGGCGGAGAGGGAAAAACCGTCGCCGAGCGACAAACAATATTTCTTTCTTTTTTTTTCTCCCCCGCCTGGCCCACGAGGGGTCCGCTGAACGAGATTGAATGACATCCAGCTCCCGTGCAACGTTTGTTCTTCCTTTTATTTCGCGCCGTTTCACTCGCCGCCCTCCCCCATCCGTCCCCGCAGCTCTCGCCCTTTTTGTCCCAGGGCTCGTCTATCTCCCCCGTCAATGCCCCTCCACCCGCGCTCTCTTTCTTTCTCTTTACACCGGCGCGCGGCCGCTGCTTCTTTGTCGCCGACAAAAATTACGATCGTGACTCGCGCTTTTTTATTTCGCCCGTCGGTCGCGAATTCACAACGTAAAAGTGGCTAAGTGCTTGCCGGATCGCGCGATCCAGTCGGGTTCTAGCGGGCTGTTGGTTTGGGAGACACGTCGATGTTGCTTCAGGTGGATTGCACGCCCTGTTCCATTGGGTGCGATTTTGTTGGAAAGGGGAGGCGCGCGGATGGAAGAGAGAAATGCCGATTGTGAAATATTAATGGGAGGATTGTGGACGGTGGGAAAGGGGAGTGGATGAAGATGGAGCTGGTGGGAATGTGTGCTAATGTGTGTTGAGTGGAAGGGTAACTGCAAGCGAACTGATTTTAGTTTTCAGGTCATTGTTCTCTCAGTTCTCAGTGGTTAGTTCGCAGTTTGCAGCTTTGAGTTCACTCTGCTCTCAGTTCGCAACTAATAGTTCTCTCAGCTCCCAGTTTGCAACCCCTGGTTTTCTCAGTCCTCAGTTATCTGTTGTCAACTTGCAACTCTACTTAGTTATTTTAGTTCTCTTAGCTCAATCCTCGGTTCTTAATAGGATCAGTATGTACTCTGATCTCCATAGATCTCAGCCCTGACATTCTCTTTGCCAACCAACACCCCTTCTGTCTATTTTCTTCCAACTACTCTTTTACAATTATTCAGTATTGTAACGCATCCTCCACCGAGGCCTCGACCCAAATTTATATCGAATTCTATAAAATTTGATATGCACACGGTAACAACTAGACGAAAGTTTCCACAGACGTAGCACATACATAAGCAGCTGTAAAGCCCGAGATTAACCCCGCGGAGACTTCTTGTGACGGAGTTGGCAAAACGCCCCCTACATTCACTGCCATTCAGCTGTAAGAATTCAAAACGTTCAAGTTCAATTAACCGGGTTCGACTTTCTCGTTAAACTTCCGGTAGTTCTAAAATCATCCCACGGCACTGTCTTTTTCGTAAGTCGTTACGTATTCAGTCTGGCGTTCTGATTTTGTAAGTTTTAGCGTTCCTCGACTGCGGCAGATAAGACGGCCTTAACCGGCGATGGTTTATTTATAAACCGCACTTGGAGTAGCATTCGCAGAAACGTTTTCTCTGTTCAGCTGATTCGCGGAGCTCGAGAGCGCCAGATACCGGAAGTACTCGAGGAAAGGCGCATACCGAACAAATTTGGCAAAAATTATTTTCATAATTCCTCGAATTATTATCAGTTATAATTAATCTAACTACTTAGTTATCACATATTACTATACAACATCGAGGCATTAGAGGTATTTTCAATATAAAATTCAACATTAGCAAAATTTATAATTCCGAAAGGACTCCTCTAAATCTAAAGAACTTGTAGATTTTGAGGAAAAGAGAACTTATATCATCATATCATCATATAATCATGTCATACCATCGTACTATCACACTACCACACTATAATACTATCATACTACCATATTATCATACTATCATATTATCATACTATTACACTATCATATTATCATATTTCCAAAAATTAATTCGTTGTCCAGTATTTATCACTTTGTGAGAGAAGTATTCAGGTTTTCAATTTGTGAACTGATTATCTTGCCTACCCACACATACAATTAAAAGATTAGATTTACAAAGCGACGATTAATAAAGGAAAAGAACAATAGGGCACTTGGGTTTAAAATGGCCGCTGCAGCTGCACGGGAACTCGTTAAATTCGGAGGCCGAGCAATCCCATCTCTCCCCTTTCCCTTCAAGATCTTATCGAGCCTTCTCCTCTTTTTACCTCTGGAATTTTTCGTCCATGGTACTTTAATTCTCTTCTCTTAAAAGGGATTCCGATGGAACGACTCTCACAGGAAAAGGGGAGATGCAACGCTCCCGCGTAATGGCGCGTCTTCCTCCGGTGACTGTTTAATTAAAGTTTCCTATTAGACTTCCGCGCGGGGACTCATAAACAAATTCAGAAAGAAACCCATATGAAAACAATCGTGAGAAATCACGCCGCTAAACGTGGATGTAATTCGTTTATGTATTTCCTAGCACAGTCGAAGGCCAATTTGACTTTCAAATCTCGCGCCTCGAAAATCTTCGGCCTCTGTATATTTCAGAATTTCAAATGACTCGCTGAATTTTCTATAATTCAAAACATTTCCAGTCCACGGATTTTCCGTCGCCCTTCTGCTCGATAAAGCTCGGTGCTCTTTCTCGCATAATTTACCTACCAGCAGAAATATCGATCACTTCGTTTAAAATACAAAATAACTGACTTAAAATTTTATTCTTCGCAATAAACCAACTACGGATATTCACATTCCACGCGGGCGAAATAAGTGACGTCTACTTTAGCCAACTCCAGATGCTGGATCAGCTGTGTTTCGCAACTTTGTTGCGCTCTTCGTGCCCAATTAAAACTACGCGCAGTATTGCGAATAAAATTATTTAAAGTGCAGCGTGGTTTACAGCGGGCACTTCGTAAAATCCACAGCATAAAGGGGGACGCGTTAAATATGAAAAATAACAGCAAACGAAGGTGGCAAAGGAGAACAGAGAGCTGACGATCCGGAATGAGAAAAACGCAATCATTTTAATGGCCACGATCCTTCATCCCCGGCGACAGGCACGCAAAACAAACGAGGGGGGCAAGAAGGAGCATCGATGTCTCCGACCCTTCACGAGAACTTGTAACTGTGCTTTTGAAATGAAGGAGCCCCAAAGTGTTTTCAATCTCGCCTCTCGGGAAGAATTCCAGCCCCCCGTGGCGAGGCACGGGAAGAAGATTTGTTTCCCTTTGATAAAAAACGGAGAAGACGATGGAAATAGGAGTGCGAGGAATTACTGTTCCTTTTGGGATTCCGTGTTTCGATGTTGAACCACCCCGAAAGCGTTCGCTGCAGCTCGATAAATACCGCGGCTATTAAATCTTTACCGTGGTAATTAATGAACTGCTCGGGCAGCTAATAATTCTTCATTAGACGCCGTCTCCGGTTTTCATCCACGTAGTCAGCGAATTCAGTGTCTCTAAAATTGTCGAGTAGCACAGTTTTGGCAGACGTACTTTACTGTGGAATGTGGAATATTTTTCGAATTGGAAATTCGTTGGGAATTTGTGAAATCGCATCGCTTGAATTCCTGGGTTCTTTTCGAAAGAGTTATTTAATTATTAACAGGTGAATTCTTTATGGGGGGTTTGCGCCTTGTTGGGCTGAAAAAAGGTAATTCTTTGTGAATTTTTTCGACAAAAACTATTCGACAAATTAATTTGTGGTTTGGCAGGCTGTTTTATTGTATCTTGAACTATTGTTCTGAATTTTTCTGTGACATTGAAAAAACATAGCAGATAGAAAAAGAGCGTTAAAAATAATCGGGTGGTTCTGGCGTTGACGAAAAGTACTGTAATTTTTATTCGAAACACAAAAGAGAAAATAGATTCTTAATCTATATGAATGTGGCATCACTCGAACTAAATTTCTGCAAAGTTTCAAAATTTTATTGAACTTTCGAGTTGCCCAACATCCATTGTGCGACAAAATAATGATTTTCCAGATTTTTCTCCTGAATCGTGCTATATTCTAAATTCCTCACAAGGAAACCTCCGCACGAGGTATCCTCAAATTTCCGCGTAATTAACTTATTAACTACCTTTCAGAAAAACTGAGTGAAAGCCCATTGAACACTGCCCTGTTTAAAATGCTTAAAAGAGCACGAATTCACGGGCCTCGTAATGACGTTTCTCTGTGAACACTTCGTTCGCCCCGCGCGGGAAGATTTTCGAAGGGATAATGAGGAGAAGTTCGAATCCCAGCTACAGTTGCCGCGTTAATTGCATCGTTCGCGTTAAAGTTGAATCGCGAGATTAGAAAACACCGGGCGAAGAGTTTGTAATTGAAGATCCAATCAGCGAAACGCTTCCGCGAGATTCGAGGGCTCCCAGAAGCAGGGGGTGGGGGGTGGTAGGGCAAGCTTTTGCGGATTTAATTTGATCGCGCAATCAAAAGGCTGCGTTATTGCCGGGTACAACGAATATCCAATTAATCTGCAGCTAATACTTGCGTGCATGACCCACGCACAAATGAGATTTCGCTAATTAAGGACGAATACGCGAGCACACTCGCCATTGAGCATTCGCGTGTGCATGTCAAACGCAGATATCCACCTTGCCCACTTGATTTCAACCAGCAATAAATTAATTTTCAAAATCAAAAGTGCAATCCTCAAAAAAAAAGTATTTCATTATATACTAACGATTTTAATGAAATATATCTCCACTTGATGATGAAAAAATATCTGTTGCAAGTCTAGAGATGAAATTTTTAAGACAAAAGGGAAAATTTGCTTTCCAATTGACCAATTGCATTTTTTCCAGTTCCTCAAAAAGACTCAAGTCGTTTGGACAAATTTTAAACAAGTTATACGATTTGAAAGGATGTCCACATACATTTGTCCCCCGCTGTACTTCAAAATATATCTAAAGTTTACCCCAGCATAAAACAAACCTTATTTCACCACTGTATAAAAAAAAATATGTTCCAATTTCAAAAAATGTTCAATCGTGCCCCGGTCCCTATCCCAAAGGGCTCTAAGCCGAGGATCTTTTATCCCAGCCATTTTGAATGATAACGCCAAGCATCAAGAGTTACAGCCAGAGAGATTTGCGGCACTCTAAAGATGGACGCCGATTCCCCGCACCAAAGTCCGCGCAACAAACCGATTCCTCGCGCCACGCGCTTTATCTCCTCGTCTATTCCCATTCGTAACGAATGTACCCTGTGTCTTCGAAACCGCCGTCATCCCTCCTTGTTCCTGCTCGCAAAGGTGAAAGCTCTCTCTGTCTCTGAGCGCTACTCGAGCTCTCGGGACATCTCGTTCTGTCTCTGGAGCGTCGTCCGATAAAAGCGAGCGAGTCGATATCGATTTCGCACCAGCGCGGTTTACCTCGCGCCAGGAGATGCCTTCTCAGCTAAAGAGGCCGCCGCCACGGATTCGCTCGATTTCCCGACTTTCCTCGGCTTTCACGGGGACAGCCGAAAATTGGACACTCGAGGCCAACAGGGATATCAAGGTCCCACGCGAACTTTCCTCGTTTTTTTCCCTTCCTTCGCCGCGCCTTCTTCTTTTTTTCGCCACTCCTGGAACCGCTAAGCTTCACCCGTGCTCGAGTGTTCTCCTTCCATGCTTCCCCTCGAGCAGCTTCCTCGAAATATAGGTTTCCCCCCGCGATCTTCGTGAGAGAAGGTCTTGGGCCGGGTTAGCAGTGATTTCGGTGAATTTTTAAGTGCAATTTAGTTGCGGTGGATTTTATGTTGTAAAATCCTTATCTTCTTTGGGAAGTGATATTAATAATTAGATTAGTAAGTAACAGATGCAGGTTCAATTCATTTTAAAATTGTTTCAACTCTTTAAATTGTTTAATTTAGAATTTTGAATGATATTTAAATATATTAAATTCGTATATAATTATACGAATAAATTCGTATAATATACGAATTTATTTATATATATTTATTATATTAAAATATTTGATGATATTTAACGGAAAGAGTAGCAAACGCTGGTTAGCTTAGGTGCGTGAAATCTAAAAAATTTGCCCCTGTGTAGGTTGATACTTGGGGCGGGACAAAATCAACCCCGTGTCTGTCAGGCAAGGGTTAAGCATCTTGTTTTTGTACTATATTATAATTACGAGGTATAAAACACCCCGGGCAATCTTATTTTCTTAATATTTCTGTAAATTTGTAGACCTTAATATTAAAATTCAACAATTTGGTGAATTTTAATAAAAAATAAACGCTTTTTTCCTCAACTATTTTTTCAACTACAAATTTCATCAACTATTAGAGCACGATTGTATAATTATCACTGAAAAGTTAAAATATTCAAAAATACAAAAGTGGGAATTAAAAAATGACGCTGGGGTGCAGTGAATCACATGCGACCAATTTGTAATTGTCAGAAGACGTAACCACGAACTATTTTGGCTCCAAAGATTAACACGAATATGGGCCAGTGTAGTGGTGTACATATTATGGTATTCTTGGCTTGGCTACTCTAAGCATAGTCGCCGCATTAATCGATAATTTATCATTAAATCATCTAAACCATTAATCACTCGATCGTTAAATTGCTTCGTAATATCTGGACTCGGTACCCTACCCCCTTAATTGGTGCCATCGAAATCGTTACAGAGCAGTGTGATCGATCACCATAGTTCGGTAACTATGGTGGCCGTGCAAGGTCGGAATAGTGGGCGCTCGAGGGATTCGCCCTTCGAATTACACGCGTTCTTGGGCAACCCTAACGGTGCATTCCACTCGGAATTTTCAATACATATTCCTAAAGGATGGTATTCCCAATTTCAAGTGTCCATTTAGGTCAAGATCATATAACCACTTGCGCTCGCAATTGGCAATTACCATATTATGCATTCACGTGGTTGTTTACAAAGTAAGCCGGCATCGTGACAAACTAATACTAATCAAGCCTGTTAGATTCGTCGACCCTAATTAAATCTTAATTTCACCGCTCTTCCTTTAGCCAGGATTTTATGCTGGATACCACTGGATACCACTCGAAGTAATTGAAATTTAATGCTACGAGGGACGAAAAAACGAGCAAGCCTGAAACTGGATTCAACGCGGTGTATTCGCTGAAATGTGCGGGGTGTGTAATTAATCCTGCTACAGAGGGTTCGTCAAGGCTGTATTAATGATATCAGTATAATTTTTTTATTAAATTTCATGGCACGAAGAGCTCCTTTGTGCAGTAATGGAGATGGATACTTGAAACCATTTCTGAAGCAGTGAATGAAGGAGTAAATTAAGAATTTTAAATAAAATTGTAGAGCTGCACGTGTTTCTGACGCTCTCGTTATTGTGAACGATTTTTAGTAGAAACAATTTTTATTATAACACGCGCGTGAATAATTAGAGAGATATTGGATCCAGGCACGTTGAGCGCGTCTGACCATAAACGCGCCTCTTCCCCTTGCGCTCTTCACTTACGCTTTGCATTAATCAAACGGGGCTATCCCAGTTTCTATTTGCTAAATGCATCGCTTCCAGGGAACGTTGCTTGTACCTGCATAATTTTGATAAATCTACAATTACAAATTTATGAATAATTTCATTAAAAATCCCTAGTTATACCATCACTCTGCCCTATCCGAAGTACAATTTAAAGAATTTTCTCATTCTACTTGAAAAAAAGAGAATTTTTTAACAAGTTCCGTGTTCTAACACGTTCTGATATTTTTAATCAAAAGAACACAGTGTTTCTCAATTCAGTGTTGAAAAGAAAATAGAGTAATGAAGAGCTGAAATTATAGAGGACATTACACAACTGTTTTTCTCTAATTAAATATCACGATTTAGTTTCCCTATCACTTTTTATAGTCCTACTAAAAATTCGAATTTCCACCGTGGCACGGAACGTGCCGAACGATGATGTTTGCAAAACAGAGTTATTCCAACGTCGTGAATAATTTTATAGAAAGCTTTTATAACGGTCTTAGCGAACTGTATATTCATGAATGGTTTCGCGATTTTCACTGTGTCACAGATCCCGCGCGTGGCGTTATTGAAACAGGAAAAGGATCGCGAAGGTAATACACCTTTAAGCCGGATTTCTCTAGTAACAAGCAACCGGGGGTAGCGATCGTGCGCGCATATATACGCGCGTTGTATTGTTCGCGGGCAATAAGCTGGTGGGTGTATATCGTGTTGCATACACGGCCACTAATATGGTAACTGGCTTTTCACGATAGTGACCACTTATATGCATAAACTTCTGCCTTGTGTGCGAGCCTCGCGAACGGAACAGCGAATTTTCATTTAATCCCCTAGGCGATGCGAGGTGAATTAACCCTGTTATGAACTCCAGTTCAGCTATAATTTATCATGAAATATATTTCACGGAAACATGATATTCGGGGAGTGTATTGCATTTATGAGGTAGGTGCTCGATAAGAAGGGATTTTTTTAAATTCCATCCCTAAGGTGGTGAAAAGGGGTAAAATGTATTTTCTCGGGTATTTTAATATCTCTTAGGCCGGATTAGATATCGACTTGATTTTTACTTGCAAAGGTTACCCACACAATAGCCTAAAAACCAACATGTACACTCGGTTCAAACGATTGTGGCCGATCGAGTTTCGATTGCATTCGAGCTCACTAGGGCTGGCTTTTTTACATCGCTACGATTCTACAGTATTTCGTGAATATGGTGGGGGCACTGCCAAGCCATAGGTTCCCGTTGGCAGTGGCCCCACCATATTCACGAAATACTGTAGAATCGTAGCGATGTAAAAAAGCCAGCCCTAGTGAGCTCGAATGCAATCGAAACTCGATCGGCCACAATCGTTTGAACCGAGTGTACATATATAAATGTTCGCTAAGCAAAGAGTTACTTTACAAAAATTACTTAAGAAAATAGATATAAAAGTAATTTCTTTTAGTAATTGCTCTAGCGAAATACGAATATTTTGTTACTTAGTAATGTATATTTCTCTCAAAGTTAGAAGACAATTGAGTCCTCCAAGAAATGAAAATATGGTTGGGTCAAAAATGACCCGCGGGGCTGCATCCTGTTAAATCTGCTACTAGTAATAGAGATGATTTTTAGAGAGTAGGATTCTCCGGGCACAAATATGTAGTTTTTCGTGAAACTGGGATAACCTATTCTTGCAAATAACTGACCACCAATCACGAATTCCAGGGTGGAAAATAATACCGAAAAGCTCTCCGCGGAACAAGCAGTTACACGTGTCCCAATTTCCACTCACATATTGGTCACCCAAACGCAAATACGACCTTTAATTATGCCTCCAATTCTCGCCTGCATTTCGCATTCCGTCGACCGTAAGTTCGTGAAAATTGGTACTTTCGTGGCCATATTGTAGTCAGGTAGAAGTTACGGTGGGCTTCGCGTGCTTGCCACTGCACACTTCTGAAGTATCGTACGTGCGCTAACAGCAAGCTACGTCGAAAAGCTAGACACTGCGAAACGGGCTACTAAATGGAAGGATAAGAAGCATGAAACAATTCTCAAAAATAATTATATTCGTCTGTTGGAATCTGTGAATCTGAACAGTGACTACGAGGATTAAACTTGAACGCTTGCCAAAAATGTGTACGAGATCTGCAAGAAGACCATTCATTGAATACTATTATAATTTCCATTTGAAGTTAGCTAGGATAGAATTGTATGAAAATTTATTATCAACTATTAACAACTGTAGGGACGGCATATAATAACGATAAACATTATTGATAATTGGGAGCAGTGGTGCACTCAGGATTTAATCTTGGGGGGAGCCGAGTTGAACGAATAAAAATATTTTTAAATTCATTAGGTGATTAGAAAACTTTATTTAATGAATAAAATCTAGTTTTCTTTTCTTTTTACAAAACTCTTGAATTACACTGAAAATCTATTCAGTGGAGAAGTCTACAAAACGTGATGGGAGAACGAGAAGTAATCACGTTATTTAAAATCGAGGATAGGTTCTACCCCGTCCTCTGACTTCAGCAATTGCAACTGAATAACCTTTTATTCAACACCCTGTAAAGATGGCGTCTCTAAGATTCCCAACGCCCTGTGCTGGCCCAGCGCACAGAAACAGGCTGGCGAAGAAAGTGAAGCACGCGGTGCGACGTGAGCGTGACGGGTATCAGCGTATCTAAATTCAGCAAACGGAATCGGTGTCAAGGCTTGGCGCGTCTTCGATGGAAAAGTCTGCGGTGGAAGTTTTTCGCCTTTGGTAAACAGACCGTGGGGCGTCGTACTAAGAGAAAGAAACGCTCCTCGATACCCCCGAACGAAAATAAAGCGGTCGGACATTGGGATCGGGGCCAATCCGTCCGAGAATATTCGAGATTTATCGCGGCCATTCCGTTATCTCCGAGGATACGTTCCCCTGAGCGTTTGCTTCGCCTTGCCGATCGTCCAGGAAGTCGATCGTATCTTCTTAATGACCTGTATTGAAACGGGACGCGTGCGGAGGAATGGCAAGAGCAGCGGAATTTTCGATGCTCCCGCGAGAAACGTGGAAGCAGCCCGCGGGGAACGGTGCTTTTCGCCGTCGGAGAAGTCAGGGGGTTTCCTTGGAGGACCATTTTGAAATTCGCTGGGATTCCACGAGACGTGCAGCACCCTTCCTGGGGAAGCGTCGATTTTCGAATAGGTACAATGAACCGCACCGTAATGCTCTGCTTCTAGCTCGAAGCTTTGTATTTTATCGAAGCGCTGTACAGAGGTACAGAATTTTGTAATGCGTGGCGAATGCTGGCAGGAAGGCAGGTCTAATCTACGTGTATTTTAGATATAATGCAGATATGTGTACCTTTAATATCATTTCTATATAATAATAATAATACAAATTTGTATTTAATACATTGCGCTAAAGAAGTGACGAGTGGTAATATTTCACACGAAAATGTTAAGTATTGTGTTACAGTAATTTTTCTGTAATTTCAAATCGAAATGCAAAATTTTTCGCCGAAGATTAAGTTAGTTCCTACCTAAGACTTAATTTAATAAGTCTAGTCTAAATTCAGCACGGATACAGGATAAGATCTAAGAAACTAATTTTCTTAACATGTACTGATTAAACTGCAGTTTACGTAGCCGTGACTTAATAGCTTCCACAGATTTTTATCAAGCAGCTCCGCGAGGAAACTCGATGCTCCAGAGAGCACAGCGTATCTCGGGTCTAAGAAAAGAAGTGCAGTGAAAATACAGAGGAATGCCGAGGAAAGCTTTTCCAGCAGCCATATATCACCCTCGGGTTGCAAATCTTCTTCTATTGCTTTGTTTGGAGCTACCGATACGTGGAATTTTTCCTCTAGAGTTTCTGTTAATTCTCCGTACGTAACGTGCTTTCTTTTTTAAATACTTAATCGTGTGTTGTGGTGAACGTTTCAACATTCATTAATTTAACTAATTTAAATCATTATCCTACTTTTCTGCACCTTCTTGCATCACTTTCTGCATTACCAATATATATGTCACAGGACAATTGTACAATCAGCCAATTTGTCGAAAAAAGGTTTTACCTCAATTAAGCTGAGGAATCAGTATATATGATATATGGTATATGGTATATGGTATATGGTATATGGAATATGGTATATGGTATATGGTGTATGGTATATGGTATATGGTACATGGTATATGGTATATGGTATATGGTATATGGTATATGGTATATGGTATATGGTATATGGTATATGGTATATGGTATATGGTACATAGTACATGGTATATGGTATATGGTATATGGTATATGGTACATAGTATATGGTATATGGTATATGGTATATGGTATATGGTATATGGTATATGGTATATGGTATATGGTATATGGTATATGGTATATGGTATATGGTATATGGTATATGGTATATGGTATATGGTATATGGTATATGGTGTATGGTATATGGTATATGGTATGTGGTATATGGTATATGATATATGATATATGATATATGATATATGATATATGATATATGATATATGATATATGATATATGATATATGATATATGATATATGATATATGATATATGATATATGGTATATGATATATGATATATGACATACATTAATATTTTAATACGTACTTTGATACTTTGATACTTTAATACTTTAATACTTTAATACTTTAATACTTTAATACTTTAATACTTTACTACCTTAATACCTTAATACCTTAATACCTTAATACCTTAATACCTTAATACTTTAATACCTGAAAACTTTAATACTTTAATGGTTTCTTCAATGGTTCCTCATCCGACCGGAAATAAAAATTTTGTAAAAAGGCTAGGCTATTTTCAATTTCAACTTTTTTAAATTCTCTGAATTTACAACTGTCCTGCTACATAATATATAACTACTAAGAGGAAGGGAAATTACTTCCAGGAGTAAGGACTTCCTATTTGAATAGTCTGCATCTACCCCAAAGTTCACCTCCCCCCCCCCCAAAAAAATGAACCTGCATTTCGCCTTCGTTATGGTGCTTCTTCGCATCTCGCAGCGCTACTAATTGCATCCCCTGTCCAGAGTTTAGCAAGAGATGTTCCGAAAGTACTCGGCGATTCTTCCGTAATTTTGTACTAGAATTACTAACTACTTCTCGTTTATCCTCATCGCTCTCCCTGGCAGGCACACGGAGCTCGTGGAAGTCGCTGCTATTCGCGAGGTATTTCTAGATACACATAGCCAGGGTTGATGTCCTACAGATCAGTCGATAAGACTCGCTACAGCGGTTCCAACTATGTGGGCCTGATCTCTGCGCAATATGTGAAGTGAAATGCACGGGACGATTAGGCAGCGTTTCACGTGTACCCATGCATCACGCGCCACCACGCGCTGCTGTCCAAAATTCTGCTGGCCAAAGCTAAACCTTATTAGCTCGGCAACTCCGGAGCCTGGCCATTCTCTTATCTCTGCGAAACTTTTCAGGAGCTTGCGTTCGGTCATCGTTTACAACAGGCACTTTATCTATCGAACTCTCTGCCCTCTACATAATTCCAGTCCACATTTACCCAAGCGATTATCCTGTGGCTGTGCTGGGAATTTCAATGACCCTCCACCGAAACATCGAATTTCAAATAATTTAGATACAGCGATATCTTGTATGGAGGGAGGTTGAAAACTATCCTCTTGAACTGCAGTAGCTTCGAAAGACATTTTAAACTATTTCCTTTATCAAAGAAAAAGTCTTATCAACGCTCAGCTCAAATCATTTGACCTAGGGACGTGAAATTTCGAAGGTACTTGAATTGTTTTTGGGAAGTAGGATGACTGAGAAAGGATTTTTGGAAATTTCGTACTCAAGGGTGTGAAAATGTATTTTCTCAGAATTCTTAATATCTCTTAGGCCCCATTAGATATCGACTTGGTTTTTACTTACAAAAGTTACCCACACAAATGCCTAAAAACAAATTTCATGATTTCGCCCTAATCAACCCTTAAAGGCTCAAATCTGTATTTGGTAATAAAGTATACATAAAAGGATATTTAAAATGGAGACATTGCACGGCATACAAATGCTATTTTGTAAATATTATCTGCTTTTCTTATAGTTCATAATATAGTGAACTAAAACCCAGAACCTTATACTAATCGATTATTTACTTTTCTTATTATCGTCGTCTAAACTCGTCTGCTTTCTTGGCCCGTTACTGTGTCCCAACCCCTTCACAGCTTCCAAATTCACCCCCCTCAGGATCAAAGTCACCGATTCTTTGATCGTTTCACCATCGATCTCGAACACCAGCGCGGAAGGCGTGGCCTTGAGTGCGACCGCTTGATTTCACCTCGGCTACAACCTCGGAAAGGGTTAATCTCCCCGAGCAGACTTTCGTCCCGTCGAGCGTTTGAAATTTGCCTCCCACGTGAGTTAACTCACGCCCGCGTGCGTTTATCGATCGCACCCTGGCACGGGGCGATGCATCGAGTCGCATTGTTGCACGAATGAAGGGAGGAGGAGCAGCCCCCCCCCTCCGCACCCTCCCTTAAAACCCTGCCGATGGTCAACGGCGATTCCCTCGTTAAAAATGCAAGTCGATCGATTCGAGGGGCCGCTGCTCCCCGCGGCAAACGGATTCCACTCGGATTGGAGGTGTCTGACCTGCCGCTGGGACGTTCTACTTGCTCCGTAGATTATCCGTCTTCCAGCGACGGAAAGCGCCCCGTCGCTCGGATCGCCAAGGTGGATGGACAATTTGCTACGAGACTCGATCGTTAGCGTGGACGGTTTCCTGAGATTCGGGGGGGGGGGGCAAGTTAAGGGGGGCCCCTTGACGTTTCTAGGTCTTCGAGGCTAATGGAGTCAAAGGCACCTTCTGTGGGAACTAATTGTTTCGTTCCTGGATGAAATGATTCGCTGGGATTTCTCTCGTGGTGACTGTTTGGATGTTGGCACTGGGGGTATTTTGTCTCGTGGATGGTAATCTGAAACAGGGTGTGGCTGCAATAATGGTGGGCGATTCCTTTAAATAGATAAACGATACGTAAATCGAAAACGGGGAATAATGTTTCTGTCTTCGAGGCTTTGTTTTGGAGAGAATAGGTTTTTTGGAAATTTGTTGGGTGTGTGTGTATTTGATTTGGGATTGACAGATTGCAAGAGTAAATGTGACGTGATTACTTATACAGTAAATACTTTTGTAGAAGTAAATCGAAATTGTAGAATAATTTTCACTGAATTGAGCTTTGTTTTTTTAAAAAAAAAATTGGGAGGTGGAACCCATATTCTGTACTGTGCACGCGTATTTGAGAGATCTTCAAATCAGATTTTTTTTCAAATGAAGCCTTGTTTGGAATATGGCATTCTCCAATTTCGAGTTATTTCGCAATGGTTAATTTTATCAGCGATTCTTAATTCACAGTCGGGTGCAATCGTGTTTAAACAGAAATGAAAATCGATTTTTTAGAATTATTAAACGCCCTTCCACATTTTCTATTTATTTTTCCAAGAGGAATTACACAGTACTTTATATATTGAAAAGGTAGATCCAGTGGATTTGTGAATTTGGAGGTTTTAAATAGAAAAGCGCAGCTTTTAAATATTTAACTGTAGCTTTTTTTAGGGATTTTCTGTACGGAGTTTGCATAAGAGATTATACAAAGACTAAACTAACACTAAGTAGAGAGAACCACAGAGATACTTATTTTCTTTTATTAATACTAAATATGCATATGAAAACACAGAACTTGTAAATTCAAATTTAATTTAATCTCTGCTTACTCATTACTCCATACCTTTTAAATCTCTCACCAAACTCTGCCACCTCAGTCGACCTCTGTTTAATTTCTAGTCAATCCCTTGCTACCATCTAACCACTTTATCAATTCCTCACCACCCTCGCTAAATCCCAATCACCTTCAGCGAAACATCCAGTCGCTCTGCAATTCAAACACAATATCCTTACAACTACAAGCCTAAGTTCCCACCACCCATAAAAATCCAACCAAGTGCTCAGAATCTCCTGAAAGCAGGTTTGAGTGGACGAGAGAGACAATTTGTCGTCCACAGAATCTCCATACATTTCGCCTCCCTCTGCTTTTTCAAAAATTTTTAATTGCACGTTCACAGAAATCCGTCGGCATCACAAAATGGCTCGTGAACCGAGGGATGGAAGAAATAAACGAGTCGAGGCTTTGTTCGAACCTAACGTTTCGCGAATGAATGGAGCTAGAGCGACGCGGAAACTATTGAAATTTATCGCGTACGTGCGCGCCGCTAAAGGACGTCTGGGCCCAGGAAATCTCCTATATGTTTCCCGCAAGTCCGCGTAATTACGTTCGATATTAATCGAGAAAATGAGCAGAGCAGCGAAAACTGTAACGATAAGTTTCTGCTCGACGCGAGAACTGCGTTAATTCAGCGTCGCGATTAAAAGATGGCTATTAATTCGCGTAATCGCCAGAAAGGTCTGTAGCCCCTGCGATTGTCGGATAGGAAATTGTTGAAGGGGATAAAGAGCGTGTGTGGGGAAACAGATCCCGGGAATGAAATCGGAGATTGAACGCGAGCACTCGGATTGAATTCAGAATGCGCGGCATTGATAGAACCACTCTTCAATTCGGTGGTTACCGACAAGAAACAATCGCGTTCCGATGCGTTATATTTAATTCATTTTTAGCGAATGAAATTAGTAGCGCTGCTTGCACTCTGCACTCGACAGGTGGAATCTCTGCGTGCAGCTGAGTGGTGAAACACACTCTCGTGCTATGAATTCGCGAGCGTTCTGTGCAGCATAATGCTCAAAGTAATTAGAAGACCACCTGCCAAAGATTGAACGAGAAAATAGATCATGAATAAGCTGGATGCCAAGTAAGACATCATAAATTAAGGAAGTGCTGTTTATTCAGTGTTCTGGTACTTCTGGCAAAGTTTGCAAGATTGTAGAGACAGTAGCTTTCAAAATTTCCATCGCATCACCATTATAGATAACTTTCTAATTTTGCAAGGGATTTATTTCTGCCAGGTACCACGAAAATTGTTTATATATATGTATATTAAATAAGAAAGTCATATTTGCGTTGCAGGTGAGACAGGTTACTCTGCAAAATTTTAGTAAAAGGTATAAGTACTTAGGTAGAGTTAATAATTCAGTCAAAAAAAGTTTTCTTAATACTGCGAAAGCCCTACACCAGAAAATTATCACCCGATTTGAAAAATTCTTGCGGGATTTTATTCATTACTAAATTCTCCACAGAATCATCTACATTCATAATTTTTCGACCAGTTTTTTTTTATTTTATAAATATTTTCGTGCGTAAAATTATCCGTTTTTTCAAAGTTTCTGGTTCAAACGTTTGCCAAAACATGAGATTATAATAATTTACTACGACTCTAAGTAGTTAGAAGATTCTCTAAACAATCTTATACACTTTAAGTTCAAGTTAAGGTAAAGAATTTTTTCTCTCAGCAGATCAATCCCAAAATATGCAGTCACAATTTTGTTCATTATCTCTAATGATGTCCAAATTCAGTCCAAAAAATTTTTCAACGTTATAACATTTTCTTTTTTTTAAGAAAAATCCTAAAAATGACCTGTTTCTGTAATAATTTGATGGTAGACTGTCCTTATCACGGCAGAATTATTCTCGCACTGTATTTTATTCCAGCATACACATTCCTTATGCTCTTCCAATTTAGAAGCGTCTTCGCTTCTACACATGTTAGAGCCCAGAAACCACAATGTTGCCCTCTAATCAAGGATATTGAAATAGGCTCCGACACGTCTCTAATCAAGGAGTCTCCAGCGCGCAGGCTTCGCGCGATCCGGCTTGAAATCTGAAAGATTGCGCCAATCAGCGCAACACGATTCGGCCGTGCAGCGATTATTAACGGGCCAGAAGGGGCGTTTGACATAACCAGACAGAAATTTAATTCCTCTCGGCCCATCTGAAATAAAACCGCTCCCAGCTCCGCCCTCCGCAGCGCCTTCCTGCTCCCCGCGCTCATCAGTTCCCCCTTTCTCAGCCAGTAATTGCGCCCGTGGCCGGTATTTATCGCCAGCACGCCGCTCTGACATTTATACGCGGCGGTGGGTCCAAGACACGGCGGGGAGCGGGCGAATGTAGTCGCGGAGGAGGAAAAGGGCCGGCGGACGCGAAGGGAGAAGCACCCGCTATAGTGACTTCTGTGAAATATAAATAACCGCGGTGCCCACCCCGCTGGCGAAGCTCCACTTTCGCGCTACACCCTCTCGCGACTCATCAGATTTTAACATCCCCCTTTCTTCTACTTTTTCTTCCCTTCGCTGATGAATCGTGGATTGTACTTACAATTAGTGAGACTTATCTCCGGGCAAATTGAGAAACAAATATTTGTCGTCTGTAAAGCCGTCTGGGCCGAGGCGAGGATTATATGGAGGATATTAAAACCCTTTGGGAGGAATAATTTTAAATTGTGAAGCAGTTTTTGTAGTTTGAAAAAGGTGGTTTAGTTTTTTAAATTAGTGGAGTGGTTCCTAATATTAGCGAGGGTAATAATAATGGTGATGTTGGGAGGAATTGTTATTTTAAATCTAGTGTATCGCGTAAAGTATTGTTGGGGAGATATTGTTGTTAGATGTAATATTGGAAATTTTATTTGAGACGAGTGTTTGTCAGTTGAGTGTGGGATAAGCGTTCGACTCTGTATATTTTATTTGTTAAGAATAATGCACCACTCTGGAGCAAAAACGTGCCCTCGCGCTCTATATTCCGGAATGATCATAATTGTTTAAAACACGAGCTTTCGGGTCGATCGTTGAAGCGTTTCGAGTGCTCGCTCGTCGCACGCTGAAACGAAAAACGATTTACGAACGCTGTTTCGTTTCTCTTTCTCTTTGGCGGAATTGGAATCGATGAACGATAAACACGAGCGAGAGTGTAAAATGTGCGCTAGAGGCGAGTGAAACTGTCCCTGGAATTTGTATAAATCATCGACGCGTGTCATTCAATGAACCCTCGTGTTAAGAGGGTCGCTGCCAAGTTCCCCTCCATTACTTCGTACAAATTTAATTTATTTGATATTCACGGTGGAAAAAACCTAAGTGAACCCTTTGAAAAATTACTTCAGCATTCCGTGCTGGGAATATTTATTGCGTCACTCGAATATTGAGTACGTTATCGCTTATATCTGTTTCCTTATTAATACTACTAAATTTATTTATTCCACAAATGTGTAGCTCCCCATTTTGGCCAAAATAAGTGGGACCCGATTCATTTTATGAATAATAAACTTGAGAGTGATGCAATAAATATTTCCACTACTGTATTTAAATTTTAAAATATTTATTACACTTTACAGACACCAGTGATGCAAATTTTCAGACTTTGAGTGCTTCAGAGTGTACTTATCTCACTGCTTAAAATTCAAATTGTTTAAAAATATAGAAATAATTGTCCTTTCAATTTTTCTGCTAGACAAATACACTTCTAAGCAGAAAGAGTTATTAGCTCCACAAACTTGGGACACCATATCTCGCAATGACAGTGGATTTCTCATTGTTTCGTTTTTTCATAGAACACTCCAGAAGTCTTTGCAAGGAAAGTTCGGAGGAATGGAGAAACTTGGGGTGGATAAACGCGAGGATTATCTCCGATTTCCGTGCTAGCGAGCTGGAAAACCGAGAGGTTGATTCAGGCTACGCTCGCGATGGGACTGGTCACGTTGATTGGCCGATAATTGTGTTTCCCGTGTCACTGGAATCTGCGTTTTCATCGCGAGCCATCCCCGTGGCATTAGAACGATATATCGATCACGTATTCGCGCCCCTTCACTCCGACCGTCGCTTTCCCCATTCTTCTTGCAATGATTAACCGGACAAGAACACTGCGATTATACTCCTCGTATACACAGCTGGTCTTATCATCTTCGTTGTTTCACTGATACATAATTCGCTCTTACAGAAGAACTAATAGGATTCTAATCTGAGGATCTTGCATGTTGACAACTCCTAATTCCTTGTAATAAAATTTTTTGCAACATTTCTGTCTCGAAACTTCTCTAACTCGGGGAGTGTAAGGAACTTTGCTGTTAAAGGAGAAATTTTTCGTAGTCTTGTATTTAAGGAATGTTCTATTAAGTTTAAGAATAAAAAATCTTACCACCTTTTATTTCGACACCACTCAGTATAATGTAATCGGAGAATCTTTCTTATTCTTCTTTACAAAAAAATAAGGCTACAAAGGAATAGTTTAATCCACAATTGATCGAGTTTTATTTCTCGAAAAAGCCAGACTCCAGCACAGTTTTATACCTCGAAAGCATGCCGATCCCTAGGACGCAAGGAGGTTCGCCGGTACAGGGAAACTAGGTTACGGGTCGATGGAATTGGACGCGACACTTCTGCCCGGTATCGGTCCACAGCCAGACGAAATTGAAGCGTACTCGATGGATTTCCAGCGGATCGGTCTGAACCACTTCGCGATGTAAACACGGCGATCCGTTTTGAAATGAAATCCCCGGGCATGCGGTCGGCCGAAATTTCACGCCTCTGTTCCACGTGCCCCTCCTCTGTTCTGGTCAGAACCCTCAAAGCCACCGCGGCACAAGCCGGCCCTTTGTGTACCGTCACGTCGCCATTTTAGCATCGATTCTTTGCTCCCTCTTCTCCCTATCCAAGCGACGTGACAATCCCGATCTCGTTTCTGCAAAAAGTCACCAAACCTTTTCCCAAACGTTAGATCAACGGCCACTGGATGATCCAAGGGTAGTTTCCTCTGGAATCAAAGAAAAGCCCCGTGAGTAACAAGTGCTCCTGAGCAACGTTGGAAGGATAACGAGCCCCTGGTTGCAATCAGAAATTGAAGAAAAATGAGGAGGAGATGACTCTACAATTATTCCTAGATCGCTAAGCACTTCTGACTGTGTCACGTAGCTCCTCCTCATTTTCCACCTATCTATCGCCGCAGCCCCGAGTGGCGGACTCTTTCCTGATCGTTTCCCTGAGAACGTTACCTCGCGGAGGTGATATCGAGGCGATCCGCCTCGCTGCGTCCCGAGCAATCCTCGACACGAGAGCCTTTCGAAGCTGTAACGACTCTGTGGAACATTCTGAATTGACGAGGCGACGGATCCTCTGTTACTGGCGACGGGAATTAATGATCTGCCCCGAAAGCGTCCAGTTTGGAACACTTGGCCGAGACAGGTTCTAAGGGGAGCGACGAGGAGCTTTCTCGGAGGTTGCGTTGCTTTTTTCAATTGGAGCCACTTTCAGGGCGAGGTGAATTTTCGCGGGGCGTTAGAGCGCCGTTAATTGCCACGCAAACTTTCCACCTCGTGCGGAGCGTCGTTTAAACACTGGGGACACCCTTCTCGGCCGCTTAACAAGCATCTTACGCCGGTGAAACGAACGGCAATTGGGTTGGCAGAGGGAGCCTTCAGCTGTTTTAAGGGCCGCTCCGCTAAGGAGAGGAAAGAAAGTAAGAATTGTAGGGGCGGCACTTTTCCGAGTTTCGGTGTCGATCGATCGATGGACCGAACACACGCGGTGGCACTTTTACACCCGAGGACTTGGCGCCGAGTACTGGAAATATCGACTTTCCCTTATTTTCGGCGCACGACGAATTTTTTTACTGCGTAACTTGGAACGTCACGTTGTATTGGGGTGCAGTGTTTATAATAATAATTCTTTATTGCACCAGTAGACATTAAGAAAAATAATAAGAAGATAAAAAAGATAAATACATATAACACAACAAGAAAGAAGAAATAGTGGAGATAGAAATTTAATATAAGTAGAGTGCAAAAGAGAAGGTCCAGTTGTCAACTGTTATTAACCTATCCACTTAATACTAACAGTGTAATAGTAATAGTAGTAATAATAGTGCCATTAATTACACCAGAAATAGTAAAAAATATTCCAATACTATTTCAATAGCAACATAACATCTACACATCTATTTACACAATTCCAACAGAAAAAATCACTGATTAAATATTCACTACATATCCCCAAGAACGTAATACATACTTTGGAAGTATGCAGAGAAGATACTTGGAATATTCCCATATTTTTCATGCAACTGATGAAAGTATCGATTGAGAGGCGAAGTAAACAGTTACGAACTACCGTTTGCTGTGTAAATTCGACCGAAGGGTACCGAGAGGAAAATCTACCATGGAAATTTGAAGGATTTGAACCCAGAGAGTTATCTAGAATATTAACCATCTTACTACGATCTCCCCACAATATTATCCACGGCGATAAAAGTGCTCCGTCAAAAATCCTCTCCCCTATCCAAAAAAATCCCATTAATAATACCCCATGCACCCCCCAGAAATTATTAAAATCCGCTATTAAGATACGCGAGGGAAACGGTGGTATTCCCCAGGTGTCCCCATCGCTGGTGCCACCGTCGAGCTTTAAAGTCGCGTGAAAGTGGCGATAAAATTCATGGCAGCCCCTCCTCGCCGCGCCATGACAGTCACGGATCGCTTGTATTACTCGCATACTGATCGCGTGTTCGACTCCGCTCGCAATCTGTCCTCGGTCGCGCGGAGACCCGCCCTGACAGAAGAGGATTCGATTGGAATCCCTTTCCTCGGCTTGATCCCTCTGTTCCTGTCCCCTCGGCTGCTTCCTTCTTTCCGCGGGGGCACACACGCCCGGCCATCCCTTCGATCCACTTGTCCCGTGCTCGTCGACGCGGGACTTGGAAAAGACGGATTTAATCTCGCTGGCATCGCCGCCTGTAACCTAATTCCTGTCCCGCGGTAACGCGAATACATCGCCCGGGCGACGTGCACTATAACGAAACGAATGGAGCGTTTTATCATGATCGAGATAAATGCTCGGAGGAACGGGAAGCAGCGATTTAAATTCATGGAAACTCCGAGCAACCGCGGCCACCTTTTTGGCACCGTTTCCTTCCCGCTCGTTCGATCCCGGTTCCTTGATGTCCGCGCTGGAATGCGGCGAGCCGGTGAACGGAACGCTGGGATATTTTAATTGCTTTCGGGGATGGGAGATCCTTGTTAAACGCGGAGCTACGTACGTACGTTGCGGAGGGAGGTTTATTACGGCGATGGGAATGCTTTGAAGGAGGCTGCGGTGCTCCTTTAAGGCTCGCTTTATTATTTTCATATCGTATGCTCGACAGTGGTTTTCATATGTTGTTCACATGCGACAAATTCGTGTGAAGTTAATAGTGGCATTGTTAGGAATTATCAGTTATTAGTTAGAAGAAGATGGCGTATTGTGGCAAATTTAAGAATAAGTAAATAAGTGGCTATTATATAAAGTGACAAACTTCATCGTCTAAAAAATTTTAAAAGTTAGGTACATGATTTTTAAATATGTATATTCGGTAAAATATAATATCGAGCAGTATAGTTATCATCTTACATTTTTAATTTCTAATTAAAATTTTGTAGGTTTCATTTTTATGCTACATGAAAGATGAATAATTTCTCTTTACTTTGAAACGAACTGCATACAAAAATATAAATTATTATTCAATTGACAGCGATTTAACTTTTGCCTGGTGATATTAGGTACAGTCACCCTAAATAGTGTACCTAAATACAAAATCCAGACAAATTAAATTTCCGATTTTTGCATTGCAAGAAAAGTGAGTGTATTTAAAATTCGCTGGTATTTTGTGAAATATAGTGTCGTGTGCGTTTAATCAACCAGGTAGTAAACTTTTACGATATTTTAGGATTTAGGTAATTATGTTACGATGTGACTTGGTAGTTGATCCTGAAATGATCAAAGTTGCGATACGGTTTCCGAGATACTCGACGAAATAGGTTTCCCACCCCCTACTTGGAGGATTATTTTCACCCCCTTAATATAGATGATGGCAGCTAAAGAAACTACGTATAAAATATTTTTTTAAGCCACCAGAACGTTCCCTCGTTAGTTTTGATGTTGCAAGTAGGGAAGTCAATATGAAGTCAGGCGTGGAACCGTGGAGGCACCGCTCAGTGCAGTCAGGTTTTGGAAATGAAAGTTACAGCTCAAACGCGCCAGTGGGTTCCGTCACTTCTTGCCAACTTGTAATCGCAACCACTTCGTGTTATGAAACCACTCCAAGGTAAATATCAACAAGATTTCACCAAATGAGATCTGTATAATTCCAAAGTTTCGACTGTGCGCGAATTGATAGAAATTTAGCTCGCTCTAGGGAGTAGTTGCTCGGTAATATGTTGTTCCTTTTGGTTCTGTTCCTCGTGCGGTAACTCAGCAGCGAGTTTCCTCGGACACGCAAAAATCGTTCTTGGCGGAACTTCGACCTGGTTTCTAAGCAGATTGCAATTCGCGGTCAACCGATTTGGTATTTGTCGTTACCCACGAAGCTTCTAAGGGTCTAGACTCTAGTAACTAGTCATATTTCATTTATTATCATTCATTTTTCGTTAGTATATTAATACATCTTCTTATTAACGGAGGGAATTTCCGAATTGTTAATTTAAAACAAAATGGAGGCTATTTAAATTTGAAGTCATGATTTTTTCACGAAAAAAATCAGTATATCTACTTTAAATATCCGCCGCTTACATTTTTGTGACCTTTGTGACATATACTTTCGATCGTCAATTGAAAAGTATTCCTCATCAGCGGCCAATGCTGCTTCAATTTTTCTCAAGTCATTTTCCCCGACTAAAATCAATAAAAAAAAAAAACAACCCCTTTCGAGCCCCTTCTAGACAGAGAAGATTATTTCCCAAAACCACTGAGGAACCGCGAGAGAATTTTATTTCACAGGGTTTCCACTTTACAGCGAGCCGAACGTAGGATTTTCCACCCTTTCCATCCTCCACCTTCAGCTGGAAATACGAAACAGTCCGGCGGAACGGTTTCGATCAACGAGGGATTATCTGAAAGGCTTAATCTCCGACGATACTTCTCTGTTTATAGGTCCGCGCGTAATCCCTCTTACCTACCCAACGTGGGAAAAAAGCTTGAGTCGGGAAACGATATTACGTCCCGAGCTTTTCCGGGACGTGAGGAGCCACGCCGAATAATTTTCCTACGTACCCGTTGAACAAAGCGGAGATCTCTGAGCCTCGAACGAAGACACGTCGGTTCGCTGGATTGGTTCCTTCGGTCGCCTTGATTTCCCACGATTTTTCCCTTATTGTTCTTTCTCTAAGTAGCCCCCTTCGGGGAACGATTTCGACTGAACGAGGCTTGATCGAATTTCCCCAGGCTTTTCCGCGTCCCTCGATTGGAAAGGTGAACGTTTTGCTGCCACAGGAGGGGTAGGGGGGGGGGGGGTAAAAGGAGTTCTTGGCAGGCTTTGCAGCCATCGAAAGCAACGAATAAGTCAGGCAAGGCTGACTGGTCTATTTCGTTGCTAGGAAAAGAAGACCTTGTATAATAACGCCTTCATAATCCCAGCTTATCTTAATTCCAGTTCTGGAGCACGTTTTGATGAAGTTATCGTTAACGTGCTGCCTTTCCTAGATGAATTTATTTTCCCCCACTTCCGCCTGTATTTTAATTTATTCTCTTATACTTCTGTCGCTGAGATTGCTTCTACGGAAACCAAAGGAAAGTTGCCCCCCTCGAGTTCAATATTACTACTTCTTCAACTATTAAGTTGGCGCATATGAAATTGCTGCCTCGTGGAGGGAAGTTTGAAGGGAAATATTTTCTGCTTTCTTGCTTATTTATTTTGTTTCTTTGACTTTTCAAATTTTAGCTGTATTTCTCTCCGGCACAGTTATAGGGACATGCCACGTTGCGTGAATTTTAAATTTGTTTCCGACTCTGTGATGTCCCAGGGGCGAATGATATTTTTTAAACAGGTTACATTTATGCCAATCGAAGGCGACCACTTACCTGTGTAAAATCAGTGTTGTGCGATTTCTTTTCGCCGAGTTATTCAACTTTGAAGCAGAAATATCCTCCCCCCTCTTAAATATTAAAAAAATAGTCCTTGAAAATAAAAATTCCATTTTTTGTTCGCCTTCATAAATAAAAAGTGTTCTAGAAGCATTCCCTTTCAAAATTTTTCCCGTTATCCGATCGAGCTCAAACTTTCCATACATTTTTTCTATAATTATTTCGAACTATTCCGGAGGGTGCCCCGAAGATAATTCAAAAGTCGAAAATAAGATCATCAAAGAAAATCAATTCGTTATAGGCTATCCCACTGTACCACGTTTCCTTGACTGCCACCATACTCTGTGATCCAAAGATAATTTCCATTCTCTTTGAACAACAGCAGCATATAATTCCGCGACATCCAGTGGTGCTTCACCTTACCCTGTGACAAGGGGGTTGCTCGCAGCTAGGCGCTAAAAACGGCTTCCCTGTGCACCCCTGCTGTATTGCTACTCGTTTCAAGCACATTTCCATTCATTCCCTTGTAAAGTTAATTTAAGAGCCCGCTCGAGTGGCTGAGTGGTAAACGAAGAAGCTTGAAGATTCTTCTGAGTAACTGCGCTCAAATGTCCCTGCAGGTGAAACGACGGCACATCCTGCTGGAGCGGTTCTATTTTCCTTGTCCTTATTATTTTTTCAACCCCTCCCCTTCCCGGGTTAGAAATGTAAATACTCCGCGAGCGGAGGTACGAATTTCCATGGAATTCGTATCTGGTCCGACGACGCCTTTAAACTTGACGCCGCGCGGATAACGCGGAAGTTGGGTAATGACAAGGAAAGTACGCGAAACGGAAATAGTCGCCACTAAAGCGGAGGCAATTGTACTCGGTGCTCGAATAACGCGGCGTACATCATGAATCCTAAATGCGGTACATTCTTCTCCAGAGACGCCCCGGGCCTCCCGGTATAATGTGGAGCGCGTTTAATGCGCCGTGCCTTTGTCGTCAAATCCTTAAAACTTCTACTTAATTTCTTTACCCTTCGATCGTTCCACTCGCGTTTTATCGGCCCAGCGTGTCGCGAGATAGTGGGTCTTAACTTAAGACTCTTAAGTGGATTGGTTCAGGGAGGAATCTTTTTTTGGGGAACTTTTCGTGGTCTTTTTGGGGAACTTTAGCGCCAATTTGTAATATTTGTTTAATCGAAAGATAGGTAGGGGAGATAGGGGCTGGTTGACTAACGAGGTGAGTTGACTAATTTCCATTAATTGTTGTATTATGGAATAAATTATGCTGCGATGAATGACTAGCTTGCCATTTAATGGGTCGCTCATTAAAAACTTGCGTGTTCTGTCAGCGAGAATGAAGAATCTAAATAGGTCGGCGGGAACAGTTGCCTTTTTTTCAAACATAAGTTCAGTAATGTAGCTAGTGGTGGGGAAAGGACTTTGAGCAGCCACTTGATTTTGTTCCGATCATAGTAGCTATTAACAGTGAAACCTATAGCCTCCGAGTTTATGTCGTGCTGGAGGCGCTATAAAATTGCCAATCAACTGTAATTACCGATTCATTAGCCAAAGGACTGGAAACGATCGCTGCACGGCTAGTAATCACTAAAAAACGAATTTCAGAAACCGGTACCCTCGTCACACCCTTCAAAGTTAATAGATTTCTCATAATGAATGACAGAAAAATCTTATTAAATAATATCTATTTCACCATTTCACCAATCTTATTTATTATTTCATTTTTTCTTGTTCTCCCTTCTTCTTTTGGCGTAATAACGACTTATTATTATTATAAATATTAAGTATTTATTTTATTTCTCAGTGTGTCCATTTATAAAACGTTTTGGGATAAATCTTTGAAAGACCGAAGGGCTCAGACTTTTGTTCGTGTAGTTTTTGTCGCTTAACACGCATTTACTCGCGGGAAAGCTTTTTTTTAACGTTTTCACGATGAAACGTTGGGTAAAAAAGATTCGACTGCCATCGCCGCGTAACGTTTTCAGCCCGATATTACGGAACGCAAATATTCAATCCCAGGAACGCGTTCTCTTTTATCGGCGTCATTTCTCAATTTCGCCCGGAAAACTTTTTGACGCTGAAATCCGTGGAACTGCTGTTTTTGTTCGCCCGCCGAACTGTTTCCTCGTCGATTTTAACGCGACTTTTGTGTTTTTCGATTATGTAATTTCGATCGTGCGCCGGGAAAGCCGTGGAACGACGTTTGAAATTTTCATGAGACGCGCAAGAAATTGGAAACGTGACCGATGCTTTTTTTAAATAGGTTTTTCTCCGCTGGAGCGTTTGGAAAGGAAAAAGAACGACCGAAATTGTATTACGCTTGGCGGATGCGTTCTGTCGAAGGTCCACGGACGTTCGTTTCCGACCAGTGAGATATTTAAATCCATTTCCATCGTAATCGTTCGAATAACGACAGAGAAATTTAATCGAGTTTCCTTTGAGCTCTGACGATTAACGTATAATTATTGGGCAACGAAAATTTCGTACTAGTGACTTTTGTCGATAATTCGAGGTAAAGAGCAGAACCAGGTGAAATATATTTAATTACCACGAATACAATTAATTATGAATTTTGAGGCGCCTCGAATTGTTGAATATACAAAATACTGGAATATTTGGAGTAGGAAACGGAAATATATTGAGTGCCTTTTAAGATCATTGTGTAATCGAAAAGTGGTTGTTACCTTTTTTTAATTAGGGGTTTCGTAGTAGAAATGTTAAATATTCAGAGTCCAGTTTTCCATGCTATTTTCTCACAAATTTATGCATGCAGGCTCGACAATATCGATCTATCTTCCATATACCGAGGTCCAAAGTTCGGTAAACGATGTTACGAAGTTCCCTCTGCGCTTTTGTGGGGCATAACGTTCTGTGCATATTTTCAAAACACTTTGCACTTCACAAAAACGATCATTTAGAAAAATTGTCAATATTTTAAGGTAGTTGCTAACCAACTATGTTAATCAAATTAGAGTTGGGTAATAAAAGATATAAAATATAAAATAGTATGATACTATGAGAATAATAATAATAATTTTTAACATCATGTATATATATTTTAAAACGTTCAATGTTAATATAAATAATTGCAATACGAAAGTAGAATATTAAGTTGATTAACGTAGTAAAATGGCATTTTTTATAACCAAAATGTCAGAGAAAAAACGTTCATATGAATCTGAATTTTCGTTCGCTATTTATATTTCTAAATATATTTTAACAAAATTTTTGACGAAATTGTACCCAGCCAATTTCCAAAACATTGGTCCCAGATACTTCTAGCCTACAAAGTACAAAGGGAATGTTTGCCTACAATCAAGGGGCACACACTGAACAACGCGAGACCTGAAAGTTCATCTCGTTTCCAAAAAATCTGTCTCTCCGATAACAGAATCCAGTGATTCTGCTTAAGTGTGGACGTTAACAAGTGTCCTCGAGCCACGGTCGATTCGAAACGGTTAGATAAATTCGCTTTGTAGACGGCGAATAAATAAATGAGAGACGGCGCGAGGGGCAAGGTGGGCTTGCTTTCCTCGGTCCAAGCAAACAAGGAATTACAGGAAAGTAGGATCGAGAGCAGGCAAGGAAAGCCTTTTAAAACCAGTCGAAATCGCTATGCTCTGTTTTTATCGGAGTCACGGGAATTCAGAGGCATGCAACACCAACAGAGGCTCTTTTTTTTTCTTCCCTCATTTCTACCCCATCGCCTTTGTAAAAGCGCGGAGAACACGCCCCTTATTCCCGTAGCTCATTTACCCTTCGCCTTTCGAAGACGAAATCTCTTGAGTGTTCACCCCTTCGCCATGAAGATTGGAATCGCCGCGCTGTGTTTCAATCCACGATCCTTTCTTTCGCCTTGATCGTCGCGTAACTTTTGCTGTAACGCGTTGAATGTAAATCGTGCTGTGTACTCCGCTGCGTGTTCTCGTTCTGTCGCTGCGCCGGAAACAAGTGGCTGCACCTTGGATCGAAATAATGGACATTGAGATTCAAATAAATCAGCCTTTCTTAACGCGTGCACTCTTGCATTTCTGGTTACAATCTCTGGTTAAAGGAACTAAAGGCTTATTCACAATTTTCGGATAAAATAGAATTTCAATTTGGCAATCATTACAGTGGAATCTCCATAAACCGAATTTCTTATAATTGTAATTTTAATTATCTCCAACTTAAGATAAAAAAAATTAAATCATTTCGAGCTTTGATTCATCTGCAAAGGTGCCTATATTATTATTATTTGTAGTTATTTCCCATTATAGGCAAATACGTGTGAATTTAGGGATCTAAACACTTAATTATTACGATTATTACTTCTTTATTACTCATAGATAATAAATAATAAAATACATATGACATGAGTAATAGTTTTTTTAAAGTTGTACGAGTATCAAGTGTATTTGCAATGAATTTTCGATTTACAGGAGATTATAAGCAAACATGATGTTAGTAGGCTTTCGAGAATACGCAGTGCGTTCCTCTATACTTTACGGAGCGAGTAATAAGAAAAGTAAATAACTAGAGTAAAGCAAACGAGGCTGCAGTAACAATACCGTTGATAAGCCTAGCCATAATTTACCTAAACCTACTTAGGAACTGTACTAAAATTAATACAAATAAACAGAATTAAAGTTACCTGCACACAGTTAAACTAAACACAATTCAGAATAACTAACAATAAATCTAAAAGTAAATACAATTAAAGTGAAACACGAATTGAATGAGAATTGATCTCGGTGGATTCTGAAAGTTCTGTAATATCCCGAGCTACTTTACGAGCATTTACTTCCTATAATCGCAGGCGAGAACCGGCAGTGCAAGTTCGTTGCTCAAATCGAGTATTACGCGGAATGAAAAAGCCGCGAACGCGAAAATGGCGAAATCAACGCCCCGTCGAGATTCTCTTTTCCCTGCTGGCTAAATCGCGCGTGTCCGTGCAACTTGGACTTTATAACGCGTGAAATCACCGCGTCTCGTTACCATTACCTGGAGAACCGCACCTTGCAACACCCGCGCTGACAAATCGGTTGCTTTTTAGCGACACGGCGACGTGCGCAGCATGTCTGTTTCGCTTGGATATTGGAGAATATTTTATAAACAATTGACGATACTAAACAATGCATCTGACAAAAGCTATTCGTTTCGAAAAGTAACGTTGCGCGATGCAAGCAGATTCTTCCATAGATGAAGATGTAGAGGAAATTTTCAGAACCAAATCAACCGTGAAATCTGCAACTTTACCTACAAAGGAATTATTTGTATACGATATTCCCGTTTGAAGCAAAGCACTTTTGCAAGAATCTCCCAGATAATAATTTTTATATAAAACGGATACACTGCATATCGTTCTCGATAGAATTCCAGGGATGATTGAATCCCCACGGGATTCCTCTGATATTTACCGTGCAGTATCACATGAGCCCTTTTCCTCAACCCATTCATTTCTTTCTTCTTTGCTCGTGGTTGGTTCCTTGGTACCGAGGGAGAAATCGAAACGAATGCAATCGAACAAGCGTGCCGATCGACCGTGGTCCTCCGCTTGCGCGACGCGCATTGGCTTCCCTCGCATCGCCGACGCCTTGATTGCAGATTTTCAAAGTCAAACTAGCTTATTGATACATATAGGTATACATATAGCTTATTGATACATATAATGAATGAAAGGAGTTTCGAGGCAAAAGATAATTTTCTGAAGTTATCATGCGGGTTTTGTTACGAAGGTCCAGGGACAGTGGAAAATTTAAGTAGAAATCTCGACGCTTTGGCAGACTCAACCATTATTCAAACAATTTCTTAAAATTCGTTTTAATGGCTATCGCAGCTCACCTTGTTGAGGCAAACAGAACCAAAACTACGATGTTGGTGCAAATTTGAATGAAATAATGCAAGATAGGCGAATAATTATCCACACAAACATGCAAATAAGAAAATGTGTTTTAAAAAATTATATAATAATGAAGCTGTGATAGCGAGTCTAATTACGAATCAAATGCTTCAAGGTTTTTTTAATCGGTTCATTAGTTCTCCTCAAATCAGTGGATCCCCTTAAAATAATGATTAAAAGAAAATTTGAAGTGTGAATGGTAATAGAAATAAGCTAGTTCCTTAAAAAAATTACTATATTTTAAAATCATGTTTAAAAAGAATTTTTTACTACAAATTACTTTATACTTTTCTGTGAAAATATTGTATTGTCATCGGAACTACGCAACACGAGTTTCAAACTTTTTTTAATTTTTCCCTTCGACATCATAACTCGAAAAATCCTTAAATCTGTTCTGAGCTAACAGGAACACGTATCCTCGACGACTAATTGCAAGATCGCGAGTTCCAACGTCACCTTTACAACCCTCCATAAAGTTCGCACTTTCGCCTTCTTTTAACTACAGCTGTAACACGCGAGTACTGAATTACTGTCCATGACAGAGACAATCGTCGCCAGATGCCAAGGCAGTTGCCGAGGCCATGAGGCCAGGATCCCGTTTAATTACGTTCGCAATGGTGTAATTGCACGCGCACGCGTCATCCTGCGATTTTAATCCACAAAGCAGACGCGCCCAGCGAGCTAATATCTAGCTCCACGGCGACTTGCCTTTGATATCTCACTTTATTTCACGCCTATGCACACGTACACGCGCCTGAAGGCAGAAGTGGAAGGGAAGGGGGAGTGGTACAGCAAAATTTACGCGTAAGTTATGCGGAAGTGTTGCCTCGCTTCGGTCGAAAAATAAAATTCCGCGAGAAACAGGGGTTCGAGGTAAAATAGCACCCTAAAGGCACTTTTCAGATTTGATTCGAGATATCAAGTACCAGTATTTGTTTTTCAAATGTCGGAGGATAACAGGGTGGGAAATTTCCAAGTCGCCGGAGTTTGGTGGAATTATTATTTTAACCATTAGCGATAGAAACGGTTTCATTCCGCAAACTAAACACTCGAAAATGTATTTCGAGGCTGCCACGCGTGCAGCGCGGATGATAAACACGAACCCTCTATTCTAGAGCGAGTATATTTCTGCGTGCTGCTTTTTACTCTGTAATCCTGGAAGTGTTATCTCGGACTTGACGCGATAACACCGAAGGAGACGACGTCTCGCCTAATTATATTACACTTTCGTGACCTGCGACGGTTGCGATCGATTCTTCGCCCCTGCTCTTAACCCTGTGGTTGCCGCTTTGTTGACGCAAGTGCCGAAAATACACCGCGAAAGACATTCCGATTCTCGGCCTATGCCGTTGTGTGGTTAAAGTCGAAGCTTCGGGAGGCGCGCGGTGATTGTCGATCCTGGGAACGCGTAACTAGGGGTGCTTCTTAGGGTAAAGTTGCTGAATATGAGACACATTTCTTAAAAATATCATAAATCTTGACTGAGAACACTTTTATTAAAATTCAGAACAATTTCTTCTTCACTCACATCAGTTGAACTTTCAGAATTCTCATATTCGGAAACAATAACGCGATAACAATTTAATGGTATACTATTACTAAGCCTTAAAGGCTTAAACTCCATAGCAAGTACTGTACAAAAGTATTTGTGAAAATCATTATACACTTACCACTTTAGAGGTATTTGTAATTTAATCGAACCACTTCAAAAACTTTCTGCAACGCGTTTCAGAAATATATACGTTTAACAAATACAGGGTTAGTTAGTAAAGAAATAGCATCGCTATGACATTCAAGAATTCGTAGTGGAGATAATCTGGCCTCGTATTAGGAGATGTCGCCATATTCGGCTACTTACCCGCGATTTAATTAATGTAGAAACGCAGAAATTTCGTGCTCCCGATTTCGAACGATAACACGAGGCCTCTTGATTAGTGAGCCGTGTTCTATTTGATTTACTTGCCCGATCGCGATCGCCAATTTCCCTTTGAATGCCCGCTGATTCGCGGGACGATGAAACGCGCCAATCAATCGTGGGAAGTTGAAATAGTAGGCCACTGCTCCGCGGCGATGCTTGAGCTTTAATAATCCTGATTAGAGGACCGGGGCAGCTCGTGATGTATGTTCGCGATGATAAGAAACGACGCTGCTGCGCGAGTCTTTCCCAGTCGACGGCGAGTCGGAGTTTCTCGTAACTGAAAAGCGAATCGCGTTTCACGTTTTTGGGGGCAAGTTGCGGTTGCATTTTGATTCTGATAGTGTTGGGATATTTCCAAAGAAGTTTAATTATTCATGTGATGGGGTTAATAAAGTCGAATTATTATTTCCTTATTTTTTCAATGATGTATCAATATCTATGTTTGTTAATATTTTCTATTAATCAGTAAATGGATCAGTGGAGTTTAGAAATGAAGTAAATGAATACAGTGCATTAATATTCTTAGCAGCCTGTGTAGCATTTATGGATTTGATGAATTCATAAAGCATACATTAAGTATTCCAAAATTCCTTGAACACTTTGAGTCAAAATATTATATCCTCGTTTTATATTGCAAATAATTGACAAAAGTTTCATATTCAACAATTACAATATAGTACTCCCAAACCTTCAGTTAACAATAAAATGTATATAAAATGAAACTGAAATGCCCAGTAATTAAAGTGTACAATAATTTATACACAGTCTTTAAAGCCTACCAATGTCATAGAAATTTCGATTATAGAGGTTTAAAAACAGAAAGTCCAGCAGCGTGCGTCACCTGCACTAAAATTAACTTGTAAAATATCTTTACATCTCGTGCGGAACATCGGCGAGAAAGGAGACTACCAAATTAAAGGCTATTTTCAAGAACCAGTTAACAATAAAAATTCCTCAACGACCATCCTATTAACATTTCAATAATAGATAAATGGAGATACTCTTTACTTCGATCCCCCTTTAGGCGATAAAGTGGCTGACTGTTTTAATTAAACTTCCCTCGGCTGGTACTAAAAATATATTCGATTCATGGGCGTGCAGCTTGCAAACACATGTCCCATTTATCAAGTCCACGGTTCGAAGAAGCTTTACGTAACTCTGGAGAGGACTTACGTAAGCGATCCTGAGGGAGGGACGAACCCGTTAAGTCAGTACACCGATGGCAGGGTGCGGGTCCTGGGAATGGATAAATATACAGATAAGTTTACAATTGGAAATCGGTTTGTAGAGTAGGTCGCGTGGAATGTTGCACGGTATCTTCTCGAAAACCGCCGGAGGTGACGGCGAACTCCGGCGAAGTTCAGGAGTTTATTTGCGTGATGAAGAGACCGAGCGGTGCGCGCGGGGATACAGTTCGCTTCATTCGCAATTATTCCGTCGTTACGTTTGAAGGAGCACGCCCCGTGCCCCTAGTCACAGGGAAACTTGCTTGTTCTCGATGGCAAATTAACGACATGCGCGATGCAGCAACGCCGGGGCCAAAAGTGTGCCGCAGAGTTAATGTCAACCTGTTCGGAATCCATATTTCGTGCTGGATGGTAATTGCACACCTGTCGGGCCATACCACAAACACGATTGTCCAGACCACGCGCCAGAATACACCGTTAAATATGGCAATAACATTCTGATCGAATTTTAGAGTCCCGATAGCGCCGGCAATAACAGTAACGCGATTATTACGCAAGAAACGCGAGGGAAGAGTAACTGTACCGTGCTATTAGACCTGAATGTGCAAAAGGCGGGAGTGCATTTAAATTGGTAGGAAATAATTTATTGCTAATTACTTATTTTCGGTTAAATATTAACAGTAACAAGTGAAACGAACGGAAATGGGGATGGTACAGTTGTTAGTACTCATTTAAATGAAAATATTTCACTTGTTATATTTTGAAAAATATTGACGATGCTTTTTTAGCAGTAAAATTGAAGTTTAAATATTCTCAGATGTTGTCAAATGTGTGTGACACCTGAATCCTTAACTTAATAATAGAAAAGAGTAACATCGGGGAGTCGATATTGGGAGAGTTGGTAACGCGTCTGGCCAATACCCCGAGAACTTGCGTTCGAATCCCATCGCCCGAGTTTCATTTTTTCGCCTACATTTCTTTACTTACTGAACACCTAGGTTGTACTACGAAGCGAGAGACAGGTTGCCCCGCGATTTCGAGCGTGCAGTGCAAGGAAATTGTGAATTAGATAGTGTCTATTGCTCTGGAAGAGTTGCAAGAGGGAAGTTTTCTTTCACGGGAGATGTATTCCCTCCGTCAAAGGAGGTCGGATATGAAAGTTTCCCTCGGCTCCATGTCACCAAACAAAGATGAAACTGTGTCGGCGATCGGGCGAGATATAATGAAGCATTCGCTGCTTGACAAAGGTATTCGACGTTATCGATCGACTGTGAAATACGAAATGGAGACTGCTTCCCGGGCTCGTATATCTCGCCTTGTGTCCCCGCCACTCTTGAAAGAATTATAGTGAAACGTAGTCGATTCCACTATAAGCCGATATCGTGCCAAACGATCAGAAGTATAAAGTGTTATAAATACGATGAATCCTGTTTCATGGAGGCAAGGCATTTCTGGTAATTTCCCCTAAGAGCTCCCTTCGAGGGAGAGAAATCAGGAAAGTGAGGGTGGATGTTAAGAGATTAAAGGTAAACATTTCGAGTAAAGGGGTGGTTGATGGAGGTGATGAATTGTGGGCACTTCGCGTGGAGGAGGATTCTATCGTATGTAGATAATTAAGCTTTCATACCTGGTGCTCTTTTAACATTGGTTTGCTAGGATTGCGAAGTACGAATTGGAGTATTTATTTTGATTTGCAAACTGAGGACGAAATTAACTGTTTTTATTTTAAAATACCAAATGAAGTAAAATTTACAAGACTTCTTCGATAAATTTATATTTTTCACAATTATTCCACACAGGGTGGTGTCCTAATACTTATGAACATATTAGAACTACCACCACGTAGCACTACTATACAGGGTGACCCATTTAAATCGACCCATTCGAATATCTTTGAAACTATTGAACATAATAAATTCAGTCTGCGTTCAGACTGAAGGACGTATTTTTCCACAGCAACTTTAAAAAGCTAAATGCTAATATGCCCCTTAGCTTGAAAAAATCGCCTATTTTTAAAAACTAATCTTGTTTAAGTCACTAAAAACGTGAATATTTTTAAATTTCAATTTTTAATTTTTAATTATATTGGCGCAACAAAATGTATTGAATGGGTTTTCTTCACCATTCACTGTTGCAAATACTCAATACTAAAATTAAAATATCTCCTAAACTAATGATTTTTCGCCAAGTAGGTACTGTTGTGTAGGAGATGCCAAGCTACATCGACTAGTGCATTAAAAAATTTACGATTCGACAATTTCTTTTTTATTATTTGAATTCTCTTTGATTCTATAAGAGCAGACGAATGAAATATATTTACTAAATACCAATTCTCAATTTGTCATCATTGGAAAAATGTTATAGCACAGCAGTTTCTTTCTGAATTTTTTTGATATGAAAATGAAAAGCTAGAGATGTGAGATTTGTTGCAAATGGAAGCTCACTGTTTGAAAGTATTAAAAGAATTTTTATTTACAAAAAAGCATCTGGAGCGGAGCAAATAAAAAATTGGTCTGCTCCAATCCCCTGTTCATATATCCTCTACGCGTCCACACACAAAAAAAAACTTACTCTCGTCCCCCGAAACCATTTCGCTTTTGCCTGACACTTTTCTATTACGATCAACAGTTTCGATGACATTCGAGTGGGTCGATTTAAACAAACGTTACCACATACGAAACAAAATATCACTTCACCCGACTTTCCCCTACCAAACATCACCTTCCAAAGATTCTCCTTCTAAATATAAAATACCACTAGCACCCCCAGTAAACATGCACCTTGAACACCCGAATTACTCAGCCCCAGCATCCGCAGCTTCCCAACTCCGTAATTCCTTAATCCGAAGTTACGCCGGAAGCTATTCTTATCAATAAAACTCTGCCCTCCGGTCTGCCATTATTCTCGCAACAGTCACGAACTTCCCTAAAAGCCTCTGCGAGCGCGACACGCGAGCATCACGTGAAAAAAAAACGCGCAACTTCTCGAGCCAGTTGAGCAGGAAATTAAAAGAACAAAAGCGAGATGAAACTTTCCACCGTCCATGCAAATATCCAAGCGGATCCAATGAAATAACAGAAAACGAGGAAGGAATATCCAAGTGCCATCGTATCCGAGGAAACAAGCGTGATTCGTAACGAACGTCAGCGTCCGGTAAGAATTGTTGATCAGCGAAGCAAAAGCACAAATGGGGGGCGAGAAACGGCGGGGGCTTGGTAATTAGGCGCGCGACACCGGCGAACGTGCGTCGAGGAAGAAAGAGTGCGCGGACGGGATGCAGGATGGTTTAATTAAATTCCTTCACCCCTTTCGCACGGGGTAGAAGCGCCGGCTGCATTCGAAAGAATCTCTGGCGATGATCGAAGACACGTGTCAGAGGTGGATGAAGCACAGCCGTGTCAAGGCGCATACCCTTGCTCGGCTTTGCTGTCGCCCGGACCGGGGTTTCCAGCTTCAAAGTCCCCGCCGCAGTTCGACCTCTCCGGCTAAACGACCTGACTCCCCTCGGCATAGGACGGTTTGCTCTTTGTACCGTATCATCCACAGGTGCTACCAAAATAATAGCTCCCGGAGGTGCTCGTTTCATTCCTGGAAAGCTACTCACGACTTTATCCCCGTCGATTCCCGGAAACGTTGGATCGCACGGCGACACGTCACCTCTTTAACGACCAATTAGTTTAAACCGCTCGATTTGCTGGGTCAGGGGTTAGTATGACTGGGCAGGTACTAGCGAATGTACTTTGCGAGGATCGATTTGAGTGCGGAGGAACGTTTGGGGTGGATAGTGACTGGGGGCAAAATATTTATCTAAATAAAAATTTAAAATGAGGAATAAAAGGTGGAAAAATTTCATTCGTTATTCGGGGCTCCAATAATTCAAGTTATCTTTTGAAGAATAAATTTTTCTATCGTTTATTCGTTATTTGAATTTTTTATTTAGATAAAGATTTTGTTCGTTTCTGATTGGGGGAGGATATTTGGTAATGGAGTTTCTTGTTCTGTGCAATTTTTGTGGTATTTTTAGAGACAAAGGGGTTAATTAGGCGCTCCGTTCCCGTTGTGCTATCCTGTATAATTCAGCTAAAATCGCGGATCGCTTTTTCTCGTCCTTCGCAGGGATAATAGGGGACAATGGGGGTGGGGGGGACAATGAAAACAGCTGTGTCACCGCGGCTTTCTTGCCGGTATCGAATACTGACAAAGGCTAATGAGGCTGTGGTGCTCCATCGCGCGGTTTGCGCGTCTCCTCTGCTCTCTATTGTTACATCATTGTTATGTAATTAAGAGTACAAAGCCTTCTAAGCGTGTCCCTTAATTAATATCCGGAAATCCCATCGACCGACATCGCGAGATGCTGATGTCGGGGTAATAAACGTGTCAACATTCGTCATTGCTGCTTGATACGGGAGAGATCTCATCAATTTCGCAATAATTAATGAATATAAACGACACGTAATGGTAAAAATATCAAGCAAGTGCAATATCAAATAATTTCCATAATTATTCAAATTTCCTCGTGAAACTGTAAATCTTCACAGAGGATAAGACTTTCAGAATTAATAATAATGATAAAAAAACAATTTTTCGAGATTTAAATAGTCTTGTATTTTTCCCTCAATAAAATATTTCTTGTTTTCTTAAAAAAAAAACTATTTCCAGCAATTTATTATTCTCATAAGCTCGTGGTACCGATCCATCTGGATAACTTCGTTCATTATCTCTGTATATTCGTTTGGCAACGGTGACCTAAAAACACGAAAGTTTCGATGGTTTTTCTTCCGCGATGTCGCCGAAGGATGCTGAGAATCGTCACGACGATGTTTGCTCCTCGTGCTCCACTTTCGGCTGTTACTTATTGGAACGTGACACAGCACCAGGAAGCTCATGAGATTTTATACGCCGCGAAGGATGTTTATGTGCATGCACGGGACAATGTGACCCACTTTCCAAACAGTCTTTCAACACAATCGAGGAGCACACCCGAAACGCCATAATCTCCCGCGGATAAAAAGGGCGCAGAGCTGGACGGTGGTTTGCCGGGCGAGTTACGTGGCGGTGCAACCTTGTTATTCACTCGCTCGAACGGAGAACTAAATTGCATTATGCGACGGGTTAGGTCGTTACATCGTAGCCTGTGGTGAAATTTGTTACACCGCGTAAACAATGTCTATTATCAACGCGAGAGATATCTCAGATATTCAGGAAGTAATACAGTTTTTCTGTAGACCAGCATAACTGTGATAAAGAAGAAACATATTAAAGTGAAGCTTGGATATAATCTTGGAAGAGGTGGTCTGAAAGTGTGCCTTGTGGACTTGAATGGGCTTGAGTTATGGCAAGAGGGCTTGCAAAAGGAAGGAAGCTTGCATTGGGACAAGGAAATAATGTTCGCTTCTCTTCTCAAGAATTAAGATAAATACTATTCTTTAACTTCTATAATAGGGATGTTGAAAATAGTCAAAATTATTATTAGTATTATTATTATTGCGTCTTTATTACATTCACATTGTGTGCAGAATTACGAAGAATATAATGTAAAAGTGAAAATGCAAATGTGAGAAGGAAAAGCAGGAATTCACAATTTCTGCATATCTATGTAGAAATTTGCAATTTTTAATATACCAATTTAAATGACAATTTTTTTACGAATTTTATTTATAATATTAATTTTTAAAAAATATTTTTTATGTTAACTAAATTTGATCAAATTAATTTTAAAAATATATTTGATTCGATAAAATTCAAAGTTCTATGCTTTTCTGTGTTCTATAAAGCGACGATAAAGAATTTGCGAAAAACATTATTTTTAAAAAAATATCTTTAACAGTTTCGAAGATATTCACGATGATATGAAAAATCATAATTTTTTTGAGGAGGTGTTTTCACCCTTAAGACCATTTTATTGCCGAAACAAAACATTTCTCCAAAGGTTCAGATTTTTTGAATTGTCGAATTACCGAACTTCCCTTTTGAGAAATCTACGAAAATTTAAAATAAGGATGCGAAAGTGTCGTTTCCACCCATTTCAATTACACCTGAATCCAACTGCGAGCATACTGCGCGCAGAAATAATTAGCAGCAACGGCACCGATAACTTTAATTTATCAGACGATCGCTCATTGTCCGAGCTCATTAATCACCCGTGTAATCAGTGTATTTCCCGTGGCGTGCAGTAAATAAATATCGATAATTGGCCGTTCGCTAGAAACCCGGAACATCGCTATGCAGCAATGCAAACAATCCGTATTTTTCCCTACGAAGCCCGACGCCTACCGTTTTCGGAAGCCTCGCCGCCCACGCGGTTCGAAAAATTCGATCGCTCCACTTTTCTCGCTCCAACCGGGGAACCCTTGGAGCGAACGAATTTTCGGTGGGCTCGGGGTCAATATTTAAAGTAAATTCGAAACGACGCGTTAACAGGCGATGAACGGGGCGAAATAATATTTACGCAACGTCGTGAAAAACGTTAGCTCGAAACGATGATTTTACGACGTACGCGTGGGCCAGAGCAAATTCGCTTTTACAGCGGTCTACTGTACGAGGTATTTTAAAATCCTGAGACGAATTAAAAAACCGAGTCATAAAAGAATTCCATGTAGCAAAAAAAATTCAAAGGCGTCCTCTGCTATTTTGCAATCGATACATTTAATTCCCAAAAATGTTTGTACTTGGGATTTGCCCCATAATAAAAAAAATATATTAAATCAAATTATTAACTTTATTATTAAATTACTATTTTTAAATTATTTGTCCCAAGTATCTTGAATCGTATGATAATTTTCAAAGTTTGTACAAAGAAGAAGGAAATTAATTCACTTAGTGGAGAATTGAAGATTAAATCTTTGTGAGGCGGAAGACTGACCTGAACACTTGCGCAGCGCTGTAGAATGGCACGGTTCACCTGTGATCGCAAATTTCAGAGTATGATGAACGAGGCCTCGACCCGTAACTAGAACTTTATTAAATGCATTATCAATTCGCTGCCCACGTTATTACGTTCGTCAGTGTTAATCGGGTGTACACAACCGCGGGACAGCAGAGGCGTTTGTCGATCAGAATTGACAGAATTCGTAAGCGGAATACGGGAGATTGACGGGGAAGCGTGGTCAATCTGTAGAATATGGTCGAGCGATGCCCGTCGATGATCTTTGATAACATGCTAAAATAAATTTTCAAATTTGAATCGCTTGTGTTATTTAACGCAGCAAATCCTGAGTTGCACGGTCGTTGCTTGCGATTTGCGTGGAATGTTTTAAAGGATTTAATTAAATGTTTGAAAATCGAAGGGTGGGCATTTTATGCGTTAGTCAAGGATGGTATTTGACGTTCGACGGTTGGAATCGTGCAAAATATCGACGAGCCCCGAAATCTCGATTTTTATGCGCCGATCGGAGAGGGAAACGCTCGAAAATATGAGATAGGAATGGAAATATCGGCGCATTAGCATAAAGGTATAGTTGGAGCGGAGCGAATGCAAAGAGAATGGACGACAAAATTTTCTTTCCCACCACCCCGTCTTCGGCTCCTTCTCTTGGCCGACTTCCTGACAGTAGTAATAGATGGTCTGTGTCAGACACGGAATTCAATTCTCCACTGTAACTAACGGCGCATTTCTGCGAAGGCTACCACAGAGTATCTACTAAAATTTAATACATCTTTATTTCAGTGAGATTCGAGGATTCCGAACGGTTTCTTCTCTTCTCTTGCCGAACCAATTTATTCGGAATAGCACAACGGAGCTTCTACAATTCAAATACTCGTGAAAGAAGAATATTATGGAAGATACTTGTGATAGTATATATACTAGTGTTATAGCTTCTCAAATTTTAATTTGTAACAAATCGAAATCACCCCTTTAAATTTCAAAAGAATTTCTCGCTTCCTACACTCGGAATAAAATCAATTGGCCCCTCAACACCACCTAATATTAAAATATTGGTGTATATTAATAAGCATATACATAAGGTAGTCAAATAATTATACTCAAAACATTATCGTTAATTTTTGGGATCATTTTAAAATGGTTTAATGGGATTAAAAAATTCTTAAATTGGTAACTAAAGATTCTGAAAGGAAACTTTCTTAGCTTTCCAAAACACTCGTGAAAATTTGTCTACGATCATGAGTTCGCAAGTTATAGGCGTTCAAAGTGAAAAGTGCCTTCTTTGCTTTGATCGCGAATAACTCGGTCAATAAAAATCATACAGCAAAACGAAAAGTAACGAAATTAAAGAGAAATGTTTGCTCTATAAGAGCTCTTCGTTGGAGTTACCGGAAAAAAATTGTTTGGCCCGTGCACACGTTCAAACTAGGCAAAAACTTCTGAATCTTCGTTTCCTGCGCTTCATCTTGATAAAACAGGATCATGACGGATGAACAAAATTTGAGTCCTTGATTTAAAAACTAGAAAAATGAAAGATTAAAATGCGTTTTTTAAATATTTTTTGCGACCATTTTTCGCAGAGACACTGCCATCCCGTTGCTTAAACTTACAAAATTTTGTACCAATTATTAATAACAATTTAGCCACCCACTGTAACAGCACGCATTAACATTTCAACCATCCAGATACAGTACTAGAAATGCTTATTGCATCACTGCTAAATAATAATACTAAAGCGGCTTTATTACCCCACCAATTTGTGATACATTTTATAAGTACATCTGTTTTCCCCTTTTAGCGTTGCAATGGGCGCAAATTCAACAAAGTCCTACGAAACAATCTTCACCTTTGTTATAATATATAAACTAGTTATTATCCAATTATTTTAATCAGCATATCGGTCACTATATGCTTTCGGAATATTAATACCAAATGAGGTGGAAGCGAAGACACGGTAAATATTGGAGTGACGCAATAAATATTTCCATTGGGTACTCTATTTGCACCTAATATGAACTAGACTCGATCTCACGGTATTCCAAGGACCAAGCCTCGAGGAACAAACATTCCATACCTCGTTTAGTTCCACGGATATTAGCCGGCGAAGCGCTTATAATTTCATGCCCCACGGTAGAACATTCGAATAACAGAGGCTGAAATAATGACGGCTTCATCCGCTAGGTAGTTCCGAGACGGAACTCTCGAAAACAAGCGAAACAGCGGTATAAACTGCTCTCTCGCGGAGAGTGAGCGTGGAATAGGGGAGTCGATGCAAGCTGGATACGACGGGACGAATGTCCGCTACATTAATTCTTCTCTTTTTTTCTGTTTACAGGCGCGGAAGAATTGGGTAGAGGCATAAGCACCACTCTGCCGTCCGCTCCAACCGAACTCCCACAATTCCCGAAGCTTTGCGAGCTACGCCGGAAGTTCCCTGTTCTGTACCGCGTGGAGTTCCAGGTGAGGACAATAAATCCCTCTGCGCACGCTTTCCGAGCCGACCACTAGCTACTACCCGCCAAATCGACGTTTTTCAAGCTTGTTTCTCGCTTTCGGTAACTTCAATGGCTCACGAGGTACACTCTGGTAACCGCGGCACCCAAGCATGGAAGATTCCCGCGTGAAACTCTTCTCAGGCGACTTTGGCCTAGCCTAGGTAGTTAGAAATAAGAGGGTTGGTAGTAGAGCTGTTGCATTTATTTGAATATTCAAAGTATTCGAAGGAATATTCGAATACCAGTAGAATTCAAATTGGAGATTCGAATAATTCGAATATTCAAATATTATTCGAATAATTAGGAGTATTCGAATATTCCAAATTAGTCAAATACCTACTCAGAATTATTCGAATATTCCGAATTATTCGAATATTCCGAATTATTCGAATATTCCGAATTATTCGAATATTCCGAATTATTCGAATATTCCGAATTATTCGAATATTCTGAATTACTCGAATATTCCGAATTATTCGAATACTGAAAATTATTCGACTATTCATATACCCCGTACCATTCGAATATTTGAATACTCGAATAAATTATTCGTAAGCGAAAATATTCGAGTTACCCAAATAGTTCGACTATTCGAATATTCACAGCTCTACGTGGTAGTGTAAATCGAAGGGAGAGGAAATTTAGAACGCAGCCATCGACCCACTTTCCACGTAATTCGCAAAAGGGTCTGCACCGAATGGCACTCAATTCGATTTCCTATCTCCATTTTGGACCTGAGGAATCCATCTTGATTGCATTCTATTATGTTATCTAATTCAGCTAACTAGACTTACCATCTTCATCAAGCATAGATTTCGCGAAGAGAAGCTCAAGGGATTAGACCGATACTGCCTGTTATAGACCAACGTAGGTTTAGCTTTAGAAACTCGGTAATTGTATCAGGTTGTATTAAACAGGATATAGAGCCACAGGATATCAAAGAAGCCTCAGTTGCCTCGGATTGTAAAATGCGCAGGTCTGGTGGGCGAAAAGGCGAGCATCCAGTGTGCCGGGCGTTACACACGACTGTCGAATTAAATTATAATGTATGAGAGAGCCGTTCCCACTTACGTAGCCTCCGAACACGTCGTGTATACGTACCTTCAGACCCTCTGAAGCGCCTTAAGAGAGGCAGACAGCCAAGACACGGCCGAGAGACATCCAGGAGACAAAGCTATCTCCCGAGAATAGTCGGCGGAATCGAGTAGCTCGGTTCAATATCGGTTTCTCATTAGGTTGCCATTTTGGTGCACGAATTCTGGGGCAGACACTTGAAACGCAGGGGGGTGCATGCCTTTCGCCGTGGCCAGCGAAGTGGTATGCAGCTCGATCTCGTTGTAAAAGATGCTCGCGTCGTAAAATTACCGATCAGTGATCCCACGTACGTGGCTGATCCTCGTCTATAATTCCCAACGGATTCGTCACAAAGCTCTTGACTATACATCCCCAGCTCAGAGTGGAGGACAAACAGCTGCGCGAGTTGTTTCGACGACTAAAAAAAGAATCAACATCCCCAATCGAATGGCTGTCGACGTGTCATTCAAGTTGCTCGAACAATGCGCCGGAGAGCACAAAAGGACAATAAACGGTGAACCAATTATCGGTTAGAGGCCAATCAGCAGGGAGGCCGTTGAGAAAGTATCACTGTGCACGCGATACCTTCAATAAAATAAGCTGCGATGTACAGAGTGTAGCAGAAGTAACAGCCATAGTTTCCACGGACGAGGGTTAATGGGATTAATCTGTCGAAGAAATTTGCGGAAGAATTTAGCAATATAGCTTCTTCTACTTGCGCGGACTCTGCTAGGAAAGCAGCTGATAGATCGAAAAGTGGAAGAAACGCGATGCCTGCGGAGGCAAGTCAAGTTAAGTTAAAAGAGATTGAGACAATTTTAAGTTTAGTTCAATGCAACAAATATGAATTATTGTTAATTTGCTACATGAAAAAGAAATGAATTGTTTTTTTTTTAATTTGCCTTAAGGGGTGTGGATTAACTATCAAAATTAGGTTTTAAAATTTATAGTTTTGCTCTAGATATTTTTCTTTGAGACTCCGCTTTTTGTTATGTTTAAATATTTTTCATTTATCCTAGTACCTGCTATAACTGTATATCTTTGAATTTCTGATTTCCGACAACTTAGAAAACTGATGTGATTGCAGCCAATTTTGAAAAATATATATAATACACAAATCCACCCCTGCAAGATCAATTTTGCCACTAAACGGTTTCAGAAAATCTCCAGCGATCCAGGCGCGTACTTACATTTCATTTTCCCCGATTTCTCTGGAGTCTTTGGACCATACAAGCGATAAACACTCCATCAGGGCGGAGTAAGGCGATCAAAAGGAGCGTCTAGCCCCAATCGCGACCCTATCAAAGCGGGGAGTTCACGATCCCGATAATTTTCCCCTACTCGACAAGGAAACTCCGCGGAATAACGCCAGAACATTGTTACGCCGGCGTAACTTCTCGCTGACCAAAATTGAATCGCGGATCGAACACGGTCGATTTCAAGGGAAGGCGGGAAATAGGTCGGCGAGATATTTACCGTGGTGGCTGGAAAATTCAATGATTATTCAGGCGGACAGAGCGAGCGGTCGGCAAATGTGATTGATATAAATTGAACGACTAGACATTTGTTCGTTACGCGACAAATAAATTGAACCTACGCGGCGCAGCGCCGCCTCTGCGACGAGTAAATTCGTTCATTTTCGAATATTAAGGGAAACGCGTTCGAAGCCAGGCGCCGAACGGAAATCGTGACACGATTTTGGTGAGATAATGATTCCCGCTAACGAAGTACACGAATATCGTTCCGATGGTGAAGTTGCGAAACTGTAAAAATTTAATTAACTTTAATTAACAGACTCGCAAAAATTGCGGTCTCGCAACTTTGCCACTGGAACGACGATACGAAGGAATTAAATGTCTAAAGTCGATGAATTATTGGTGAAATTTTGTGTTAAAAATTGTCTGCGGGGGAAATTTTTATTTACAGACAGCGACGAAGGTGGAAACGCATTCGTGCAGGCACGCGATGAAACCGGCTAACAAAGAAAAGAATCAGAACCAGAAGTGTATTCCTTGTGAGTAATAATATTGTTTAATAAATAGTCTGTGATTTTGTACGGAGAAATAGTTTCTAATGCTCCTCGAATTTCTTAATGCAGATGACTACAACAGGGTGGTTTTGGACACGATAGAGGGTGAACCTGATTCTGATTACGTTAACGCCTCCTATGTAGATGTGAGTAGAATATATTTGGCAAGCAATCGTTTAGAGTGGTGATTAAAACTCTTGAGTTAAGGGAGTTTTTTACTTTGGAAGGGTATATATATTTTGGGAGTTTTTTAATCATTTTTTCTAGAAGATATATATTGTTTGTTTAAAATACATTTATTGAAGATTTAGAAAACATTTTTTGTTTGTAAATATTCGTGCCAGGAATCATTCAGTTTAAGTGGATTTTGGGCATTCAGTTCGTGTGCACCCCCACCTTTCTGATATCCTACTGGATGAACGGATGATCAGAAATGTGAAAGCAAAGTTGATTTACAATCTACACAAGTGTAATTTTCGTCTGAACCACGGATATTGAATTTGAACCACAATTTTGAAAATGGCAAGGGTTCAAAGGAAAGTAATCTGAATTTTACGAAATTTTTACCCTTTCAACCCCCGGAAAAATAGAAAATGTCGTTGGAGGTGAATAGTCGTGGTTCAGACGAAAACTATATATGTTTTAACCATACGTTCCAAGTTTCAAGGCAATCGTGTCATTACTTTTTTCTTAATCGTGGCAGAAATTTAGTAAATCATTGTTTCGAGAAAAACGCAGTTAAAGTTGTAACTCAAGTTTTCGCCAAAATACCTTCGACGGGACATTTCTGGTACTATAAGGATCATATTATGAAAAAAAATCATTTTTTTAGCCATCCGAAGTAAAAACCCCCTTAATCTGATCACCATAAATTGAACCGTAGTGAGGGATATCAAGGATCGAGATTGTAACGGCGAATTTGAATAATCCATAATGAAGGATTCTTAAAATAGACCACGAACTTTTACCGCGAAAATTTTATTCAAATGACACGATAAGTTTCGTCTAATCGATCGACGCTTACGTCACGTTCCAGAGTATATTGAAGCCAAATGCTTACATCGTGACTCAGGGACCTATAGAGAACACCGTGACGGAATTTTGGCGTATGGTTTGGCAAGAGAAGGCCTGCTGCATCGTTATGCTCACGAAGACCTTTGACTTCATTAAGGTAAGAGGACTTTTGTGGAAATTTGCACGTTTGAATACTTCTTACTGGAGTCCCTCGCTTCTACCTCAACGGGTCTGCCTGGCTTAACGTTCTAAAAATAAGGCAATTTTTAGAGAATTTTTAAAAAAAAAAGTATCAAGTATTATAATTCCAAACTTTCTACGTTCCTTAATTGAGACTCAAAGAATGTGCTGTATTTTTTCTATGCAATAATAATGATTTTGTTCAAAGTTACAGTATTAGCAGTAAAAGAGATTTAAAAACAAGTTTATTGTTAGCGGACAAATTTCTTTTTAATCTATTTGAACGTGGTTATCGTGTGAACTAGAATCCTTGCACGACCATTCACTCGAAACACAGTAGTCGAACTATGAAACCGTGTACCCACAGAAATATCGAAACACCGAGTTTCACATTTGTTGCCTCAGTCTTTATCGCGCCAGGCCGTGCATTCGTTTTCACGAATTTCCAATTCGCCCCAGCCTCGTGTATATTCATATTCATATTTCATCAATCCCCTCTCAGTATGCGCGGGCCAGGTTCTACCACGTACTCCTATCTGTCGAGTGATAACGAGCGCGCGCTGGTCGAATCGATTTCAGGTGATGTGCGTCCAATATTGGCCGGCGAGCAAGGACGTGGACGAAGACTACGGCGGCATCGGCGTTTCCGTGCTGAAGGAGGAGGAGCTCGCCAATTTTCACATACGGACGATAAGGCTTTACAAGAAGAACGAGAACGACGTGAGTGCACTATCCGTTACACTTTTCGCAGATTCATGCTCGCGACGTGAAAAATTGATGCGGAGGGAAGCGAACGGTCCGCGCTAGCCCCGCCGCCACTCGCGGTGTACGTTAAGCCGCGATCCCGCGTGTGCAACGTGTCGCTCGTCCAGTCGCTCGGAATATCATTCGGAACATTTTAATACGTTTCCTGTGCCACGAGCGGTGCAAAATTAGTTCGAGTTAAAAGCAGGATGCTTTAGAAATTTGTAGAATAAGTAGAAGTCAGCTTCAATCTTCGAAAGTCTTGAGATTCAAAATAGGAGTTTGATTAAATTCCTGAGAAATTTGAAGATCACGCGTAGAACACGCTTAATTCTCAAAAATCCTCATTCATCTCATAATCAGTGGAGGCCATCTCATAATTCTGCTGTGCCAGCATAAGGGTCGCCAACTCGCGATACCAAAGATTAGATAGGAATCGTTTCCCAACTCCGGATTATTAAGCCGCTTGCCCATTTCTTTTAATTAAGTCTATCATTTGGTAACTTATAGTTCTTACATTTGGCCAATTATAACACAAAATCGGAGTCACTTCTCGGGAGTCAATTTTACTCTCTTGGAGTGAATTTGTGAAGCAAAGAAAATTGCGCCTACATAATCACAAAGTTTCATAATTTTAAAAAATATGAGAATTGAAGCAGTGTAAGCCGTAATACATGAAAATTGTTACTCTTATGAAAAACACTCAGAGAACCTTTTTTATACAGAATTTCCCAAGCTACAAATTTTATAATAACTATTTTTGTCATAGAACTGATAGATAAGGAGATATTCGTGAAAACTGATTGTCCATATTTCCCTCTAATTTCACTGGACTGTACCTATACAGCTTCCCGGCAATCTTTTTCCACGCCCCGTATGAAGCGCGAGGCACAACCGAATAATCCCCGATGTAGTAACTAGTAACGAAGTCTCGGCTGGCAGGAACCCGCGCACACTCGAAACTCGTCCCGAACTTCCGGCAGATTCCGTCGCCGGTAAGGTTCCAGCGGGACGGGATTCGCGGGCGAAAGAACGCGGGCGGAAGTTGATAAAAAGTTGGCGGAATTAACTACGAGGGAGAAGTGGCCTCTGTGCGCTAGTTCGGTCGTCTCGAAAGTGGGTGAATACGAAACGACACGGATGAGAGATAGGGCCTTCGTGAGAGGCGTGGGTTCACTCGAACAACCGTTACGTAAGACGTAATTTTATTAACCCACCCCTAGAAATGGAACGAAAACACGAGGAACGGAGATCCTTCAGAGTCTCTCTCGACTGTTTCTTTGCTGTAGCGAATGGTCCACTGCGTATCGCTGTTTCTGCACGAGCGAGGTTACTCTGTTATATAGCCGAAGCGATCCTGATAGAAACTGTCCCTTGGTAATTTCGCAGGTGCTCGTGTTCTCTCCGTTTCGTTGCGTGGCTGGTGCTAAACCATCCTTTGTTAATGTAGTAAATAGGGCGCTACGTTTTGAGAAGCTCACGAGGGAACTGTGTGGGGTGTAATGCGCTGATTTTAAAGAAACTTCGTAGAAAGCTAGAGAAAGCTTATTTCCGACTTTTGAATCTTTTACGCGACACCCTCAATAGTTTCAATCAATAAAAATGAAATCTGTGTTAAATCGCTGACAATTGCATAATAATTGAAATTTTTGCATGCAGTTTGTTTCAAAGTAAAGAGAAATTATCCATCTTTCATGTAGCATAAGTTGAAATCGTTGAAATCTACACATTTTTAATTATGACTCAAAAACCGTAAGACGTGCAAAAATCGGGTCCTGAAAAAAGTGTACCTAATATCGCCAACTCAAGAAATATTGATTAATTCATATATATATGAGTTTTTAACGTCATTTTCACATGTGTTTTTATTATTTCTTGCTCTCTAAATATATATTTATCCATGTTTGATTTCATTTTTATGAGAAAAATATAGAAATTTATTTAGTTATTTAGTTTTGCTTTTAGTTATAATATCAGATAATGAATGAAGAATTAATGAAAAATGAATGGAAAATTCTTGTGCCACGTTTCATCAACCATGTCAAGCGTGTAATTAACAATCAGACGTTGGCACATGTATCACGTAAGCATTCGCGTCACCCGTGATAAAAGTCCCCCAGAATTGGACCCATGACAACTCGTGGATATTCAGATTTCTGCATAAAATATCTTTACGATCGAGTTGTTGTAAAGTTTGGGAACAGGACCTGGCAGCTCGTTAATGTCGCGCGTTTGATCTCCGTTAGTTGGTTCTTCGTGGCTCGTCAAACTATTAACACATCCGGCCGACCCGTCTTCGCCAGAAGCCCGAAGTAAACGAAACACAATAATTGCTTACAAGACTCACTGGCTGTGCAGAATTTAACGTAGAAAGTAGGGCTTCTAGCTGCGTAGACTTCAGAAATCCTCGCGCCAGTGCAACTTAATCTTAATCCATCATGTTGCAACGCAAAGTAGTGAGAGAATACGTAGAAAATTCAACGGAGGCGTCTACGTAGAAGTGCATGCTGCAGCGTAGCAGACTGAATGGAGAATTGTGCGCGGGGATGTAATATGCGAGGGAATATTTGCAAGTTCAGGAAGAGGCTGCGTGCCACTTAAATGGTGCAAGATTGCCGAGAGCGGTATTGTTAAATTGTCGTCGAGCAGGACACTTTCGTAAATCACGACAGTAGCGAGCGACGTCCCGTTTAGGCAAAACGATGAACTCCCCAAGTAGTTTCGCTTCTGCAGCCTGGCCTACGAACAATTCTCAGGTGCATGGAGATTCTCATACAGGCATCTCGTTTGCCTGCGAGCTTCGAGGATACCTACCTGACGAGAAACGAGAAAAATACTCGAAGCAGCTGGAATGAAAGAATTGCAAGTGATATTTTTCTGATTTCGTGGGAATCGAGTTTGGAATTGAAACGTATTAAAAAAATTCCACGTAAATTCTCTATGAAATTTAAGTTATAATATTTCTGTTGGGCGGGCAAACGAGTATAAGTCAGAATTCTTAGCTTTGCAGGAAGACACTTGTAATATTTAAAGTGCTACGTAAGATCAGGTGTTAAATTTTTGAGGTATAAGAGATCAAAAGATTCGTTTCAGGATTCGAAGTATTTACAATGCCTGTCCGCGTTGCCCCCATTGGAAACGATACGGTTTGTCGAAATTGCCGCGATTTCAGGAAGTCACGGAAGAAAGGACGCTGTTGCAATTCCATTACACGGAGTGGCATTCGCACACGTGCCCGTTTGGGAACGCGGTGCTGGAATTTCGCCGACGTGTCAGGGCAGTCGTCGGGTCCACCATAAAGAATGAATCTGGCCCGATGGTAGTGCACTGCAAGTGAGTATCCGTCAGAAGTAACGCCCGCTGTCTCGTCACCGTTCGTGTCCATAGCTAAACGTGGTATTTTTTTTAATGAAACAAAGCGACGGCGGCGGAAGGTCGGGAGTGTATCTGGCGATCGACGCGAACATGGAGCTGGCCGAAGAGGAGGACGCGTTCAACGTCTTCGGCTACTTGAAAAAGTTGCGGCAAAGTAGAAGAGGCCTCATCGAGAACTTGGTAAACTTCGAGCATCGTCGATCTCCCATATTGCGATCGAAAGGGCCATTTTTATATATTATCGATAAAAAGTGGATCCCTTTAATATCTTCCTGGAAACAAAATAGTATTTGAAGTTGCGAAACTTCGTAGCTCGATTATTATGCATCCGGATATTTTTTACTGCAAAGGTTCGTCCTTAAATTACGTAAGGCTTTTTTGGTTGGGGGCAGTGCTGGATTAACGAGTAAACAAAATAAGGTGGGCATCGTAGACATTTTTAGAATTTTAAAATCTGACTTTTTTTGGAAACACTTTTTAGTCAAATTATTGTAAATGCTTAAGAAATAATACATTGCGTCGAAGTGATCACCCTACATAAGGGGGAGAAGAGGGTTTGGAATATAAAATCTTACGAATTCTTATACTTGGAAAGGAGGGGATAAGAAATCCCCAAAATTACTCTCACGTAATTTAAGGATGGCCTCTAAAATTACTTCTCCAGAATTTTACAAGCTAATGCAGTTTAACGTGTCTCGTGAAATTTTCTAATGTCCTAAATCGATGGTAGAATTATTTATTGAAACTTCTATAAACAAGTTTTAACGCAGAGGCGTGTTTAATTATTCTTGTTGGGGTAGATGGAATGTTCACGAGTGGTAAGCGATTTTTTTCTATGCAGGACCAGTACAAATTCGTGTATGACACGTTAGAAGAGTTCGTGGTGTGCGGCGCTTCGTGGTTCCCGGTTTCGGAGCTGTCCCAGCGGCTCAAGCAGAAGAGCGTAAAGAATCCTATAACCAAGATGAACGAGTATCAGCGGGAGTATCAGCAGATTTGCAAGCAAACGCCGCGTTTTACGATCGGAGATTGCGCCGGCGGGCACAGGGCTGATAACAGGGAGAAGAACAGAGACGTGCTAGTAGTGCCGCGTAAGTTTGCGCCGACGGAAACACTTATCAGGATTGTTCGATAAAAGGAGCCTCTTTCAAAATGCATTTCGCAAATATGCTCTATCGCCCACATACTGTATCGCTTTTTATGTTTACAAATTTCTAGGAATTTACATGTCCTCAAATATTACGCTTTGATTATTCTTGTTCTTCTTTAGTAAGCAACTGACTGCTCTGCAGTTTATTTATATGAAATTTATACATATTTTTTATTAACTCAAGGCACGTAGAGTATTGGAAACATTGGCACACTCGGGATTTAATCTTGGGGAGGACCCGAATTGAACGGATAAATATTTTTTTAACGCAGTTTAATGCAAGATTAATAAGATTCATTAGGGGATTATAAAAATTTATTTAAAGAATAGAATCTAGTCTTCTTTTCTTTTTACAAAGCCTCTTATTTGGGGAGTGCCAGGGCCCATCCCTCCCCCTCCGGGTACGGCACTGATTGGAAATATTTATTGCCTTACTCGGATATGAACCACTTTATCACTTATACCTTTCTTATTATTAGTACTAGAAAAATATTATTACCAAAGTGTGTAGCTCGCTATTTTGACCAAAATATTTTATCGTGATGCAGTAAATATTATATTTCCAGTAGACTTTCACCTTCAAATCTATTAATTTTAGCAGCTGGTTTGGAGTAGATTTGGTATATTTATTGGTAGCATAAATTTCTAGAACTTTGTGAGTATATTCAGCAGTATAGAAATACAAATGTAGAAAAGTTTGTGTCGCGTGTCTGTCCTTGTTCCATTCGTAATTTCGTACTTTCCTGTATAAATTAATTACACTTTCTGGTTTAGCTGACAACTTCCGACCATACCTCACTAGCTTCCAAGGTAACAGCTACACTGACTACATAAACGCTGTCTTCGTGGACGTAAGTTTCTATATATATTTATAATTTGTTTGTAAAATGTAGATACTTGCAGTGAAGTAGGAGAATCATGTTGCGTGTCATTAAGAGCTAACCCAGACATCAGAAAAATTTCGTTCTGAGATCCTCTAGTTTACTACCTTTGACCCAATAAGTTCTGCTATCAAAATATCCGAGAAAAATTCCACCTTCGTTGCAAAAAAAGAGCGCAGTAAACTCTGCCGTGCCGAAAAAGAATATCGCCTCTATCCCAAATGGCTGCCGAGGAAACAGCTTGTAACTTTTCAGCGACACCCAGTCTGAATCGAGCACACGTGCTGCTCCCAGTAGCTTTGAAGTTCGTTTTTCCAGCGAAGCCCCGCGCCAGAAAACTTTATTCCGCGCTTTCGATCTATTTTTGAGCGAGGAACGGCGTAGCTTACACTTCCGCCGCGTATCACGCCCGGTCTCGCGTGCGCGATTCAAATTTCAACGTCCCTGTCAGAGCCAGCCTGGTTCTATCACCGTTCCCTCTTACTATTATTCATACGCCACGGTTTCGCGGTGGCAAGCTGTCTGTCCCGATCCTAAAAGTACATTCTCGCCAGGGCTACACGAAGCCGAGGGAATACATTGTTACGGAATGGCCGCTTCGACACGTGTGTGGTGAATTCTGGTCCCTGGTCTACGACTACGAGTGCGCGGCTGTGGTGGTACTCTGTGTGCCGCCCCCGGGCTCCACGAATTTCCCCAGCTTCTGGCCGGAGGGCAAGAACTCGAAGATGTACGGTCCCGTGTTCACGATCGACCACATCAGCCACAATCACTACACGAACATCAAGACCTGGGTGAGATAGCGCCTTGATGTTCCACCTTCAACTTCTCTCTGTCTCTCTCTCGCTGTGTCTATCGCGACGAATGATGGTTGAGGGGGATGAAATAGGTAATTGGATTCTTATTGCAGATCTTCAGGATAAACAAGAAGATCGTGTCGCTGACCGAGCTGATGGCTGGCGTGAAGGCGCCCCCTAAGACAGTTCAGCTGTTCCAGCTTACTTGCTGGCCGATGGGCCACAAGGTTCCAACGTCGACCAACAGCCTGGTGGAGCTGATGAATATGGTGGAGAGGTGGAGACAGCGGACGGATTACGGGCCGGTCGCTGTGGTTTCGCCGGACGGTAGAAGCCGCTGCGGAGTTTATTGCGCGGCGAACGCCTGCATAGAACAGGTCATACAGCACGGCGAAGTGGACATCTTCCAAGCGGTTAAAACTGTACGAAGGCATAGGCCTCAACTCGTGGAGAACATGGTACGTGATCGTTAATAGCGGAAATTGAGAAACGACTCTGTGAACGCATAGTAGAATATTTTACGCTTGCACTTGGAATTGAGCCACTTGGGATAACCGTTATAAGTACACAGACGTCCAGGTGACAAGTTGATACGCGATACCTTAGAAATTGTCATTCATACAGAGTGTCCCGACATTGCGGGACTTTCCGGAACATGCAACATCCTGTTGCAAAAACACATCGGAAAGGACTGTACCGTTTTCGGACCCGAGGCTTCGTTCTCGAGATATTAACTGTTGAATATTAGCGGTCCAAGTTCCGGGGCGCGCAACAAAGACTCGGATCCCAAAATTTTGAGACACTCTGTATGCTACCTTCATTCTTCAGCTACGTTCATTGTATCCATTCCACTATTTGCACCGCCGGGTCATAAGTACCTACAGAATTTAATCCCCAACCATAATATCGCCCAATTCTCAATCATCCCCTCCCGTTCTCTTCCCCCTCAGACGGAGTACAAGTACTGTTACGACCTGGTGTTGCACTACGTGCTACACTACCTCAACAAGGACATGAACGAGAAGAAGTGAGAAAGCGAGTTGAGGGACGAGCTGTGGTTCATCGAGTTCGGTCGCGGGGCCGCGCTACCCTTGACGCCGGAGGAGGCCCCGGCGGACGGCGGGCCGATAGTGCCCTGCGCCCAGGGTCGGGTCATCGTGGAAACAGCGAGACCAGCGCCCCCGTACTTCGCCACGTGCACCAGGTACCGCAGACCACCCGACTGCGTGCTGGCCAGCGAGGTGATGGCGAGTGTCCTCGGGGCGACGTCGTCCTGCATCATGCAGGCGGACCAACACTTGGCACCCTCCATGGGCAAGGGGGCCATCAGCAAGAACGTGATGATCCCGGCGCACAGCATCGCCATCAGGCCGGAGGACCTCGGTGTCACGCCGTGGTACATCGAGGATTATCCGATCGTGGACCCTCTGCCGGGGACCGCGGGCGATCGGAGCTCGTACCTCTCCTGCTCGTACCCCGACGCGGACTCCACCGTCAAGCCGGACATGATCTCCACGAAGAACAGCAGCGTGGACAGCGCCACGCCCAGGAAAGCCTACATGGACCTGAGGGACGCGATCGCCCTGCTGGACGAGACCTGCCCGAACAAGGAACCAAGCCCGTCCCTCACGCCGCGGACCCCGAGGACACCGCTGACCCCCCACCCGAGGAACAAGAGGGCGCGGTCCAAGAGCAGCGACAACTCCTCCAACTACAGCAACGATCGGCTGAGCGACCGCTCGGTGGAGAACACGCGGCCTCACGACAAGGAGAAGAAGCGACCGTTCCTGAAGAAGATCGGGATATCGAAGACCGAGGACAAGCCGTTCCTGGCGAAGATCGCGCCGAAGATAATGGGCAAGCCTTACCTGGAGAAGATCGGACCCAGCAAGGCGGTGGAGAGGCCATTCCTGGATAAAATCGGGTCGTCCAAGACCCTGGACAAGTTCGTCTTCGACGCGTTGCGCCACGAGCACGGGAACTCCGACAAGAGAAAGGATTGTTCGCGGAAGGACGAGGGGGCTGGGAGGACACCGGAGTCGAGGAAGCCGAAGGAGCATAAAGCACAGAGGGTCCTAACGGTGGACAAGCAGTTCGCTACCGAGAAGAGGCGTTCTGGTAAAGGTACCCTGTTGAAGATGTACTCGTTCGAGACGGAGGATTTGGAATCGACCGTTCAGGCGAAGGATAACAGAGACCCACTGCGCGGCGCTTCTTTGGACGACGTCCTGGACTCAGGACCTAGCTCCCTACCTCTGGAGATCGACAATGATCGAACGTCCAAGGCGGAGGCGAAGGAACGAGTAACTAACGGGGCTGAACTGCTGAAGTGTCGCGTCACAACCAGCGAGGAGATCACCTCCTGCAACACGAGCTTCGGCTCGGACAAGGAGCCAAATAGCTGGGGCAGCTCGCCCATGAAGAGGTGGCACTTGAGGAGAGACACGTCGACTCCGAGGACCCCCACACGTGGCAAAATTACCCAAAGCGACGACAGCGTACCCAATTCGCCCACGAAACGTCCGATCTCCAACGTCTCCACTGATCATCCGGATGGTTTGCAGGTGGAAGCTTCGGGGAAGAGCGTTTACTCCCCACTGAAGACTAGGAGGCAGACTTACGAGGACATACTAGACAGAAATGGGAAGGAGGAGGATGACAACCCGAGCAAACAGGCGCAGTTCGAAAGACGTGGCATTTCGTCGGACAATCTTCTGTCGAAGGATCCCTCGTTCGCTGCTCCCAATTACCAGGGGAAGGACCAGTTGGAGAAAACGCGGGAGGCGTCTTCCGAGGATCACTTGACGCGCTATCGTGGTCAGGAGTACAGCAAGGAAACGTTCAAGCAGCTGCAGGACAAGTTCAAGTGCCACGAAATACCGACAGAGACGTACGCTGATTTTAAGAGGCGCACGCGAGGCAACGCGCCGAGCATCGTCGCTAGGCAGCCAGAACGATTGAAGGGGAGCGCTGTGGCGGACACTCGCGATGGAAGTTTACAGGACGTTAAAGGAGATGCCGAAGAGACGTGCAAATTGATGGCATCGAGCGCGCCAGCGGATCGTAATATGGAGTCCGAGGGGGACGAAACGATACCTAATGGGAAGCGGGAGATGGTGAGAGGAAGCACCACAAGGTCCGTGCTGAAGAAGCAGCAAGGGATCGATAACCCCAGCGATCAGGAATTGGACGGAAATGGGTCTGTAAGACGTCCGAAGCGACGGATCTTCCATGAGCCCTCCCAAGAGACTATGGACCTGCTCACGGAGCTGAGGAAAGTGAAGAGCCTGCTGAAGACGCCGTCGTGGGAGAAGGACCTCGAGCTGGACAAGAAGCCAGCCCGCCAACCGAAGCGCATTCTATTAACCGACAAGGAGTTCTGCCTTTCCGTGGAGCGGGAGAACAGCGTTCGTCGTCCATCGAGGGTGACAAACTCGCTGGAGACAACAGACGAGGGAGCGTCGGTTTGCAAGGGAAAGAGGGCTGAATCCGAGAAGAGAAGCCCCGGTCCAGCTTTGTTCGAGAAGAAGTGTCTCTCGTTGGACTACGCCGACGAAGAGAAGCCACAGAAACCAGAGCCTAGAGCCATTTCTTTAGCCTCCGCTAGAAACCTCCCGTCAGAGACTGGGGGGATGATCGATTACTCCGATCTAGCATTGATCTGCGACTCCAAGAGCTATTCGTCGGACGTATTCAATAGCCCATCCGAGGAGGCGAACGAGAAAGAGTATAACGACGATTTGGAGAGAGATATTCGGAGGAGGGCGGACCAGAATCATTGCACAGAGGTCGATATCACCATTCCCATAGATCAGAGAGCGGGCAGTCCGAAGGGCAGGGTACAGATTCAGGGAAGGACCAGCGATCTTTACGAGATCATATCCCCAAGATCGACGCCGTTCCGTGTAAAAAAACGGCTCGGAAAGATCTCTGTAGAGGAGAGCGTCAAACCGGAGAGTTTCACCCTGGGTTCCAAGGTCGACTGTCGATCCGTCGTCGCACAGAAACGGACCAAGTGCTTCCCTTTATAACGCACGTCGACCTGCCCGTGGGCGAAACACCCCCTGCGACGACGTTGGGCTGCGTCCGCCCCTTAATGATATCTCAGGCGAGTTTAAAGGCACATTTGTCGAATATATTGCTCGATACTTTTTTTCATTAGTGGGTTTGTTGGGGCAAAACTTTCAGAAATGCCCCTTTAAGTCGGTCAGGTAGCCGTGAAGCATATTCTTTGGTAAATATTCACAAAAAGGTATTTTTTGTTAATATTATCAAGTTGGAATTTTATATTCTGAAATACCTATTTTCAGTGTAGTTTGTTTACCTTGTTAAATTTACCTTAACTTATATTACATTACCAAATCTTCTTGCTCAATTCACTCCGAGTGAACATTCGGTGGACACTTGGACGATACTGTCGATGCTTTTCAAAAAAAGTACCGAAAACGCGACAACGCTGTGTACAGGGCGCAACTCCCCGGGGCCAGGGAAAACATTAAGACAAAGTAAAAGACCCATTTAACCCTTTGATTGGTAACGTTAAGATGCAGGATTTTCACAGTTCGAGTTCACGGTTCAAGTAAATGATTAATAAATAAGAATGATGATACATGTATAAGTAGTAAATGAGACTGATTCTTCTTCAGAGATGCTGGACGGCATGGAACTCTTGAAAACAACCGATCCCACTCGTACGTCCACGGTATTTAGCGCGAGAAAATGGAAATCATATATATATATATATATAAAAAGCCGGTACGAATACGGTCACTGTACTCGAGGGGTTAATGGTATATAGTACACAATATGTTTTGGGTTGAATTAAATCGGGTGGGGGAAATTTATAATATAATTGGGTAATAATTGGGTATAATTGGTGTTATAATTCAAATATGATTGACATTGGGTTTCACGCTTTCAGAATTTTTCTTTTCGTTTAATAGACAGCTTGTACACCTTGGACCACAAATTTATGCGCGCCCTGTACACATTAGCAGGATTAACGAAGCAGGGTTTGCCCGCCACGCCTTTATCTTTCGCCTTCGATATCTATCGGGGCGAAAACGGCAATTAACATTTGCAGGTTGCTCTTGGGGATAGCCGTGCGCATTTACTCGATTGAACGGACCGCTATGGCTCCTCCATTTCTAGCGAAGGCACTCGAAGCGTTCTTGTTTCCGAGTTTAAGTACATCCGTTGCAACGAGATACTCGCACGCGCAGCGAAAGCCCTATTTCGTCTCGCCCCACGTTCATCCGTGAAAAATCAAAACGCAAAAAAGGTGAAACCTTTCTTCTTTGTAATAATCTCCGGACCGAAAAACATCGAGATGTTTGAGACCGATTAAAGGAGTGCCCATCGAGTTCGGGATATCGATCACCACCGAAATTCGTCGTTGCTCGCCGACAAAACGGAGGCGAGCTTTCCGAAGCGAGTAGCCCGACGCGCGTTACACTTACAGGTATATTCTAAAACGTATCCCGACCACTTTTTAACCGACGTTTCGCGATAGGAAACGGCTCGAAAAAGCTCGACGGCGGTCCGCCGAAAGATCCACCGCGTCGTCGGCGCTTTCTTTGAGAAGAAGGAAAAGGAAAAAACATAACAATGACCACACGCCCGCCCATGAGTCGACAACGCCATCGCGACGCCGCCGTCGAGCGAGTGCCTTGTTCGTGGATATATTTATTTAAACGAAATAAGAAACAAAGATGCGGAACAAAGGGAGAGGAGAATCCTATCAAAGATAATTATTAAAAATTCCGACTGCGGGCCGGATTTTCTGAATGGGTCCACGGAGTTGCACTTTCGACGATACCACCAACGACTGATCCGGTCTTTGGATACAGTACACGCTCGACGAACCTTGAGAGGCCACTGTTCCCCTGATGCGTCGACGTGCGATCGTGGACGAAACCGAAGACACACATTTTTACAATTCTTACGCCCCAACGGTTTCATGGAAAGTCGGCAGAAGCCCGCGGAATTTCCTTTCGTCGGCCTTCGAAAAATTCTCTTGACGGGGTCGGGGGGCTACGAAGCCACGATTCCCTAAATATGTAGGAATAGGTTTTGTAATTCCTGTGTGAGAGCCACGAAAAAAAGGGCCTTGGGCGTAGCAGTCAGCCGCCACACCAGCTCTTCTATATATTCCGGGCTCTCTCTCTTATGGGGATCATAACCCCACAAATATTTCCGCGAGCTCGACGAATTTTCGCTGTGAAACCGTCACGGGATGGGATCAAAACGAGATAATCGCGAGAGATACTCGAGCTCACGAGAGTGCAACTCCCACGCTTGCCAAGCCTATTCCCTGTTCGGCGAAGCGCGTGACGTTTTAACGACACAAACGTATATATTAAAAATAACAGATTGTTACGTTCCTCTTATAATTTTCTAGAGGTAGATAGGACCGATAACGCAGTTTGTGGGATAAATACGGAAAGTAAAGATAAATGTAGATATATGATATATAAAAAGTACATATTATCGTTACTCCGATGGGATATTTGTACGTATTCTATGACTATTAGAGACTAAATCGAGTTGGTATCTATAATGTACGTATATGGATATGTTTATACATACGGTATGCGTATACACGACGAAGAATACACGCAGGCGTACGTGTACCTAGTTCGGTACATCATACGGATCCTATATAGTTGACGAATTGTGCCAAAGAAAGATACGATTTATTGTACGTTATCGAGTTACTTTTTCTTTTTTGTCAAGCATGCAGGGTGCTCGAGTAACGTGTGTTCAAATTTTTGCTGTGGGTTAGTGAAGTTTATAGGAAATCGTGTCCCGAGGTGCTGCATTAATGAATTGCGGGGTGCAAAGCCACGCTCCCGCATGTGGAGCGTGCTATTACCCAGAATACAAAACGTAAAATGTAAAAGTACACTAAAATAACCGCTATTCAGGCGCAATAGGTACCAAAAGTGTAGCGATCTCGATTGCGAGGTGTAAGACGTATTCTTACATTTAGAATTCGCGCCACGAAATACACTTAAGATGTCTCTGCGTTGCGTGTTGCCGTCGAAAGGGATCCTCTTTTAGAGTTCCAAGGACGTTATTACGCGTTGCAAACTGTGCACGTGGAGGTGTGGTTTGAATGTGCGGTTCAAATTTGACTGCATGTTTCTTGAATATCCAGTTTTGTATGCAGAGAGATTTTACAGGTCTCCAGCATCTCGGATATTAGCAGTGTATGATGCATGTTGAAACAAATGAAATTTCGTAAGGTGCTTTCTGAAGGTTTATTAAAACGGTGAGTCGCTTTAGCTAATCGATATACCGGGTGGTTCGCAAATTATGATTATTTGAAGTGTCTTCCCACTACTTCTGAAGAAATTGTTATTTTCTGGGGCAATGAATTTCAGAGAGTATTCTTTCTCTCGACACAAAATTATATAGAAAGTACCTCGATTCGTAGTTCTTCGTTCGAAAATAGGTCTTTGGTATAGAATAAAAAGGCTTTTGTTCCCAAACAAGTCTCTGCTTTTGTTCAATATAAAAACCACGGAGATATTTAACATAATCATGATGTACGAACTGTCCTCCATGACAACAAAATAATAATCTCCAGCTCAATCACGTCTTCGATTCGAGGTGTTGCAGATTTTTGTAAAATACTCTTGTGCGTGTTCGATAACTGTTCACGCACAAAGGTTTGCGGCGCGATTTGTCCATTACACGGGTGAAACCGCGTGCGCAAATTATGTGTATACATTCTTATATATGGATAGATATAATTTATGTGTAATTTTACGGATACACTGACCGACTACGAGCTGTCGAGGAAATCGCGCGCATGTTCGAAGGGAATTACTTATTCCAGAAAGATCACGAACCATCCTCAGTACTGGTTGGTCCATCTAAAGAAACTTTTTCCCGAAATTCCCCTAATTTGTCCGCAAATTACTTGCTTCATTTAAACGCTATATTTTTAATATTTTACCAATCATTTTCAATTCCTCGTCCGAGATTTATCTTTACAAAAGAAAAAGGATTTGAAGGGGAAGAAGAGTATTTTGAAGAAAAAAATTGTCATTTTTTCGTTAACCCGAGTTAACTTTATTGGACACGTGACGAATAATTTTTTTAACTTCGAAATTTTATTTAAATAAAAATTTTGCCCATCTCTAATTTGTGGTCAAGTGGTTTCGCAAAGCTATGGAATAATTTCCATTGCTATTGTACACTGTGACGAAGAACAGCGAGTGCTCGACGAGATGGAAGAGACATCGTGATCTTTCGTCTATAAAACTCGGTGCATTGCGAGCGTTCTCGGTCGGTAGGGTGCAATCAAAAAAAAAAAAATATTTTGGTGAGGCAGGGTTCGCATTCTAATACGAAGGCAAAATCGTCCAGACTCGTTCTTAACTAAGAAAAAGAGAAGGAGAGAAGAAAGAGGAACATCTCGTGTCGCGACAGCCATCCGTCCACCTTTTCGGCTGTCTACCCTCGTTATTTGCACGCGTACATGTGATAAAGTGGTGGTTAGCGAATATTGTTGAAGAGCATTCAAACATCCGCGAGGGTGGTGAATCTTTATATTCGTGGTTTTAAACCGTGTTTATTTCTCGCTGGCGAGATTTTAGTAGCCGATGGTCAACCCGTAACGTTCCACTCGTTATGGTTGCGCATGATGTTTTAGAATTTTATTCCAGAGAGAGTTTACGATTTACGATCCATATTTAGAGAGTTTACCAGCCGATTCTCGTGTTATCGAAAGGGTACTTCGACTTTAAGAGGATTTTAGCGATTTTACGGTACAATGTTTTTACATTGCCATGGATTTTAATTTGTACTTCATCGAACAATTCATCCAGCTTTGTTACTTCGGGCGAAGATAGGGGATCTCTGTAAGGTTTTCGTTAATTGTCGAGGAATATTTACTGTAATGATGATTCTAAGACCAAATGATGAATATCGCCAGTATTTCAATACCAAAATGCAGCAACAGTAACAATAATTGTAATCTTAATTACTCACAAGTGACTACGCTAAGAACATAGAGTTTCGGCTCGTGAGAACAGATCAGTCTTCATATAAAAACGAATTTTCATTATCTGTAAGAATAAAACGAGAATGAGTGGCAAGCGTTCCAAGAAATGAACTTTGAGAATCGTTTAGAAAGTTTCCAACAATTTTGTAAGAAATTTGTAGAACTTTTCCAAAGTATTTTCTCAGCATTGAGTTCAATGCCCTAAGTTTACCGTGAAACTAGACCGATTCTCTTGCGTTTGAATCGCGCGCGCCAGATGTCGCGACGTGGAATTGCGTTCGATATAAATCGAAATAAATAATTCAAATTCCCCGCGAAATTAGAAGCGTTGAGAAATGAATAAGAATTGCCTGTGTCTAATTTGTAACACGAATGCTTAAGTTTCTGAAATCTCGATAAAACAGAGAGAACACAGTTGTGAACCGCTTGACGAAACAAATCCTTGAGACCAGTGTGTGTAATGTGGGCATTCGAGAACTAATTTTCACGAAGGAGCTGGTATTTCTTTGTGTTTCAAGATTTCCCACATGTTCTGATTCGCCCGAACAGTACGAAATTCCACAAACGTTGAGAACGAGTTCTAAATGCAGTCCATTTATCAAGCTGATCTTACGGCGAGCGAATGAGCAATGTTTTGTAAATTGTGTGATAAATGATTTAAATAAGAAACGATGTGGTACATGTTGTGTAACATTGGTACGTTGTTGTAAATAATAAATAGATCGTATGTTGTATCGGGATTGTTCCTTCCACAAATCATTGTACGCCACTGACAGTAACTTCATCCATACATAGTCACGAACAAGGTAAGATTTTACCCTCCATTTCTCTGAAATTAGTTTCCTCTTTTTCTACGACCATCTTTTTCTAATACCATTTCTGATTATACAATTAAAATTGTTTATATTAACCAAGTATAATTTTAAATTCTGAATATGCAGTTTAATAATTCCTTCTGTGAGTTACACATAATTCACTTATTTATTTTGGGGGGTGAAAAACATTATTGGACCACCATCCAGAGGAATTACATAACGAACAAGCGATAGTCTCCTTTAGAATTTCATTCCCAATGTATTATATACACACACACACACATATATATATATATATATATATAAAGATTTATTTAAAATAAAATTGTAAATAATTCATAGGAAAATATATTTTTAGTCGAAAACATGTTACATCAGTCTGATAAAATTGTTATGCTGATAGTTATTTATCGTCTGACAAAGATCAAGGACTTTTGCAATGCAATGCGCAATGTTTACCTCGACATTGCGAAGCAAGGAATGATTGAATATTAACATCCAGTCGTCCTTCATCTAATGATGGAACAATCTCAGATTAGTGCGAACCAACACAATGTTGTGTTCGTCGCAGGCCTGCGTTACCGCCTCGTCGTTTGTAGAACCAGAAGGACTCGCGATGTATTTCACACCGCTCTGCGATTAAAAAACCATACTTTTTAAATACAAGATATCTTGCGAAACAGCATAATAGTAACATACTTTCGAGGCCGTAACGTACATGTGTATCGATGCTGCACGCATGCCAATGCCGTTACTGTACGCTTTACTTCTCGAAAAGAAGTAGCACAGCATCATCTACTATAAAAAATTATCGATAAATAAATACGCACCAGTCTGGCTCTATCCACATTATCCCTGAACGGGAAGAAGGCATCGCTGCTCAGAGCAACGTTATCCGCCCTTTCGATCCATTCCAGTCTCTCGTCTTCCGAGAGCTTTTCCGGAACCTTTTCATACATGGCCATCCAAGTAGATTCATCCATGTCTTTCCCTACAGACCCGTTTACGTAGTTGTCGATAGCGTTGGAAATTTCTGCCCTCTTTACACCTTTCTTAAACTTCATACCGGTTACTTTGGGATGTTGACGAAGCCACCTAAAACAAAAACGTTCGATAATTTCCAACATTGTACGTAAAAGATAAATCGCAACGTTCGCTCTTGAAAATGTTGAAAAGCAGCCTGATTTCGGGCATTCTTTAAGCGATTATTTTATTGGAAATACCTTAAAGTACGATCCTAATTTTTTTGTTTAATTTTTTTATTACAAAATGTCGGCGCCACAGCTCAACCTTGGAGTCTAAGAGCTGAACAGACGAGGCTTCTTTCTGGAAAAACAGTGTTACGCAACCGGAAAGATTTCTCCTTCAACTTTTGACCTATATGCGTATTTTGTTCAATCACCATTCCTAAAAAATCAGTATTTTTTCATTTCTTCATGTACCTCCTGAGATAATCTTACGTAGGACTCAAAAAATTCTCGGTTTTTAGTTCTAGGTCATTAAATTGCAGGAGAAATCTTTCCGGCCGCGGAACACAGTTTTTCACAAAGAAGCTTCTTTTGCTGTGGCGTGGTCATTTTGTACTAAAATTTTTAAAATTTTTAATCATACTTCAAGGCATGCAGAATAAAGACTTTGAAACAAATTTCCATTCCCTATACTCGCATAAAAAAATTCTCAAAATCAGGCTGCCTCTCCGGGGGCTCTACCGTGTCATAAACCCCTTGATAAATTATCATCAGGGCGATTAAAGTATAACACGCGCACCAATTATCAGCTTTGTCACCGGCAAGTCTCGTGCAATGGATCCTCGATTGTTGCCCGGCACCGATTCCAATTATCTGGCCATCCTTCGCATAGCACACCGAATTACTTTGCGTATATTTTACAGCAATAGTCGCTAGAATCATATCTCTCATAGCAGAATCAGGAACATTGGTGGAATGTTTCGTTGCTATATTCGCAAATGTATCCTTGTTAATGACTGCGTCGTTTCGCCTCTGTTCCATTGTTAAACCAAATAATACTTTGCGCTCAATCGGAGATGGCACGTAATCGGGATCGATCTGAAGAATACAGTATGCACCGCCTTTCTTTTTCCTCAGAATTTGGAGCGCATTGTTTGAGTAGCTCGGTGCGATAATGCCATCGGAAACCTCTCTACAATTTTATTCACGTTCACGATAGTTTAATCAATCCCATAACGTTCGAAATATTCGCATCGCATCTTCTGTTACCTGGATATGATCTTGGCTGTAATTTCGTCGCACGGATCGGACAGTGCTATGAAATCCCCAAAGCTGGACATCCTATCTGCTCCTCGTGCACGAGCATAAGCGGTTGCTAGCGGTGTGAGTTGATTCAGTAAATCGTCCACTTGGCAGAGTTTCGCCTGTACAGCGTCCAAGGGTACGCCAACTGCTGCACCAGCCGGACTAACGTGTTTAAACGATGTAGCCGCCGGCAGATTCAGCGCTGCTTTCAATTCCTTGACCAACTGATAACCGTTCAACGCGTCGCACAGATTAATGAAACCTGGAGAACCGTTTATCACGGTCAGTGGTAACTTATCCAAAGTGGTAAAAATTTGGGCCGGCTCCTGGTGCGGATTCATCCCATAACGCAACGTCAGCTGGGAAACACCGGCGCTGTATTGTTTGCGGAAGTAATCGGAGATGGCACTATCGTATTCCGCCGTATAGGTGAACGCTTTAAGAGCCAACGCTTGTCTGAAAGTGTGAAAAAGGAGAGATTGTTGAAAACGAATTGGAAAGAGTCGAGGTCTTCTCTTCTCTCGAATTTGATGGCAATGCACCTAGTTTCCGGATAAGTATCCTTCTCATCCGACTCTTCCGTTTCTTTCAAAACTTTCTCATAATCGTTTGGGTCGCAGACAACAGTCACCCTGCTGTGATTCTTGGCAGCGGCTCGCAGCAAAGTTACTCCACCGATATCGATGTTCTCTACCGCATCTTCGATAGTCGCGTCTGGTTTCGAGACTGTGTTTACGAACGGATACAAATTGCATACTACAAGTCGAATAATATTATAGTTTTGTTTATTGAGTTCCTCTTGATCCGACTCTGTGAGTCTAGCTAATATGCCTGCGAAATAAGAAATGTACGATATATACTTGTAGCATAGATAAAGATGGATAATATTTTTTTACCAGCGTGCACAGCAGGATGGAGAGTCTTGACCCGTCCGCCAAGCATCTCGGGCTCTCCGGTTAACTGAGACACATCGGTGACGGGGAGACCGGCGTCTCTCAAATACTTTGCAGTTCCACCGGACGCGATTAAAGTCATATGTAATTCGTGCAACTTTTTAGCGAACGGCAAGAGATTCGTTTTGTCGGAGACGCTTATAAGCACTGCAAATGTGGGGGAATAGTTTTCAGAATTTATTAAATGCAGAAAATTTATATAATATTACATATTGTATGTGAGTTTTCAAAGTATAATATTCGTCATGCTTGTTGTGCTCTCTCAAGGCAGCATGGTTCCCAGAATATTAATTTTTTCAATTAATTTCTCGTGGTTTTGCTTGATAACTAGTATTAACGCATCTTACCTGTGTTTCCACGAGACATTGTAGGGTTCCTTTGGAGAGCAATACTTTTTCTAGGAAAATTATACAAGTTTCTGTAGAATTGGCGTTATACCGGCTACCGCTGTGATACACAACTGTGCCTCCAACGAGTCCCCCACCAAAGAAAACTCAACAACAAGTGTTCGACCCTGAAGTAATCTCTATCCATAATCTCAGCTAGTTCTTGATAGCGAGTCGTGGACTGAATAGATACACTCTGTACAGTATTGCCAACTCAGATTTTTGAAAATCCGTAGAGAAAAAGTTCAACATTCCGTAGAATTCCGTAGATCCCCCTTTGAAAAATCCGTTGATGTACGGATTTTCTTTAAAAGTGTTTTTTATTATGAAAGAAGCAAATTCCCTTGCTCATGGAAACCGCCCTTTCCCAAATCTTTCTAGGAAATCTTATATTTCGAACCCCCCCATTGACATCCTCAGAAAAATTATTGTCGCAACAAAAATTCACAAATTATGGAAAAAGTTTACTTGCAAAAATTCTGAAAACAACTTTGTCAATTCCTATATTGTATTCGTTCAAAATGCAGGGTAGTAGAACTAGAAAATAATAGCTTGAACTCCATCGATCAAGTGCGAGGAAAAGCTAGTTTGTAGCGAAGCGGAATTTAGCGACCCGCAGTAAATTGGCGGTTTTGGATCGTAGAATCAATTGGTGAAATTAAATAGTAAATGATTTCTTTAATCAGAATCAAAATCTTTTGTTTTATCAATAAGATGAAAAAGATAAAAACTCTGTAGATATTAGTTTACAATCCGTAGATACATAGATAAGTTAAAAAATTCGTATATGTATCTACGGACAAATCCGTAGGGTTGACAACACTGACACTCTGTGTCTTGCGCTGCGCATATACTTCTATATGTATATACTTGGCGCGAGACACTACCGTGTCTCTTGATAGCATTCCAATCCGCACACTAATGCACACATATACCATCGACACGTGGTTTTACGAACGTGTGTATGAGATTGAAAATATCTCGCGTTTGCGGGGGTCTCGCGGGTCAAATGTCATTTCATTGAGACGAGATGAAATGTTTTGTAATAAACTCCGTGCAAACGGTAAATTGTAAATATTGTAATTTCAACGCAAAACTCTGCGAGAAATTATATATTTATTCTACTCCAGATTGGGCAGATTTTTTTTTGTAGCCGATTCCTGTTGACAAATTCCATAATCTTTGAAAGTTTCATGAAAATTTCCAAATGTTAATTTCTTGAATACTAATGTTTATCATATAAAAATCATCATTGACGTACGATACGCGTGTTGCGACATGAATGATGAAGCAAGCGAACATGTAATTTTTAACCGACTTTAAAAAGGAGGAGGTTATAGATTCGACCCGTTTATGTTTTCTTTTTATGTTGTCCCCTCATTACTCCTCAGCATACGGACCGATTTTGATGATCTTTTTTTTGCGTTCCGTTGGTGTACACAATATAGCTTTTTATTTGCTTTCTGTTTAATCGAACCATTTTCCTTTATTCATTATTGTTTGACAATTATAGATACATAAAGTTCCTCTTACCTATTCAGGATATAAAAGAAAATGCAGGAATATTTATCGACAACATTTGCAGGATTATTCCCACAACGGTCGCCACGATTCTGAGCCATTACTGATAACTTGACAAAAAACAGTTTCGATACAACAATATCTGTGTTTGACTGACAACAAGTTGCAATAATGAAAACTGTTGAGACACTTTTTTACGATAAAAAATCAACGTCACTTCAATATTTGTAAATAAAACCACGGGGGACTAAACGTATTCTTTCTTTTTTATAACGAGATAAAGGTCAAGAAACTGAAACTTGATTCGTACGTGTGGAAAATATGTTTACGCGAAGCAATTTCTTTTGGAGCTCAAAATCCTGGCAACCATCACGCCCTGTAGATGCTATGCAAAGAAACTATCTCAACTTGCTTCACAAAATGTTTATTATGCACATCTTTGAAATACTTTTTTTTTATGCAATAAATTAGTCACTGTTAATAACAACAATTCTCTACTATCCTTGATAAAATAGTTTTGTCATTCTTTTTAGACTTCATATACATACGTTTTAGTTAAAATGACTTGAATGCATTAGTACAAACGAGACAGTTGACTCTAACTTTTACTGTTAACATTGCGTTGGTCACTGTTACCTTTAAAAAAGAAAAAAACCAACAAAAGATTGTATTATGTGTAGTATACGTGGCAATAAATACAGAATAATATCAACAGCCCAATTTCTGTCGGAAAACATACTATGGGGTTACAGAACAAAAAGTTGCGCACCGCTCGTAATCACTTCGCAACAACGATACACACTTTAAGGTATATTATAGTTGTAGCCTGTATTATAAAATTTAATATAGCTTCCTAGTTTTAAAAAACAAACGGTTTATAAAAAGAAGAGAAACAATGTAAAATGGATTATTAGAACAATTATTCCCTAAATAATCGCAAGGATAAAAATTTCATCGATATATATCCCGCAGGCTCCTTCAACAAATATCTGTATAAATAACAATTTTTTAACTACTTTTTTCGGTTACTAAGAATAATATAATAAAATTTCAAAATGATGTATGAAATTAAAAAAATTAAATGCCGATGTACAAATATAACTTTGAAACAAGATTCGTTACATTATAGATTTGAAAAAGTATTGCATTAAAAGCAGCTGTACTTTAATATGATTGCATTGATTTGTAATTAATACTTTCAATACATACGCGCGTATGTATCGTAATCTTCGAAATGGCGCTCCGCAACCCGGCACTTTGTAAATCTTATTTACCGTTACAAAAAACAGAAGGTATGCAAGACTTTTTCTTACTACTTTAGTAATCGCACATAATATATGATATTAAGGCTTGGCACGAATATGACTATAAAAAAATTCGATATTATCAAACGTTTAAAACTTTGTTGCACACGCCTTGCGCTCGCTGTACGAACAACCATTCATTTCTGCCCGTTGGCGCGTCCCCTTATTTAAAGTGAATCTTATCAAAAATATTTTCTAATAAAACTAAAAGTACTTTTGTATAAATTGCAGTAAAGAATACACAGTATCCGATACAGTGATTTTAATGCAGCACTTTACGTAAAATTCAATTTCATTGTATATAACGCGATTCTATCATTCCACGACGACGGAGAATTCATTGAAAATAAGTAAAATGTTTTTTTTTTTCAAGATTAGCATCGAAGCATGTCTCAATACTTGTATCGTTTTACAAGGGAACAATATTGGTATTTTAATCCAGAGTAGTAACGTAAATTACTCGGAGAAACTTGGTTCATCAACCATGTCATCTTTACAGGTCTCGCGAACAAACCTAAACGCGCACCGGGGAAGCAAGGAATTTGTGGAATTGCCAAGTTATATACCAGGAACTCCTCGGGAAACGGGACCTGCAGCAATGCACACTGCGCGTGCCAAGTGTGCCCGCTATATATTTGTTTTAGTGTCAGGTGGAATGCCTGGATTTGAAATTTGCGAAAGAAAATTGGCAGCCGGTCGCGTCGCCCGCCGGACCCTGGCTAATCAGCTTTCCAACCATCTCTTTGACCGGTCCATTCAATTCTGCTCGCGAGACCGACAGTAAAGAGATACAATTGTTACGCAACTGTATACTGCCATGTGTAATTCGATTAATTCTTTCTTATAAACTCGCAAAGAAAGGTAATCTTCTACTGAAATATCAAAGAATTTGCAATACTGGATGCTTTTTCTTCCTTTCTTCGAAGCACATCTTTCCGAAATTCCGATTACCATGTAGGCATCAGAGTTTGGAAAAATAAATATACCGAGTGATCAAACATCGGTCGATTGTTGTAAATGAATATTACAATGTTGTCAAACTACGCGAAACAGATTAAAGGTTCCTCGCCAATTCCCTTCGTCCCTTGTCGTCCACACGTCGTCCTCTTATAAAAAAATTGTAGTAATGGCAACTTTGTTTTTCAACCACTTTCGCAACAGCTATGTCATCTATTTTTTTGGCGAATTCATTACATCTACATGTTCCTTTTCCTCCTCTGTGAGAAATATTTTGGTAATTACTACATCACCTGTACTATAAGTTTGGCAAGCCACGCTACTTCCAGCGTTACGATCTGTTCGCGGGCTCTTGGTTTTATCCCGGCACGAGCATACACACTTTGCCGGGGACGCGTCAGCACTGCTCGACGAGAAGTGGTCGGTCGCGGAGCCGGTAACAGCTGAAAGGATAGCTTCCAATTTCTCGATCTTTTCGAATCTGTCCATTCGTTCGTCGGAAAGGATTTCATCCATTATCTGCATCGATTCGGTGAGGCTAGGGGTATCAGAGTTTCTCGGCGACAATATACCACCTGCGCACACACAAACAGCCGAATGTAAATATTTGTAATTCGCGGGAACGACATGAAAGAATTGCTTGGTTATTACGATAAGATGCTGTACCGGAATGTGAATTCTCAGACGTGTAGCTTTCCATGCTATGATACTCTGAATCTTCAATTTTATCCTCTTCCTCGTCGTCGTCGCTGCTATCCCCTTTATCTTGGCCCATATTCTCGAGTTTCTCCAGCTTTCTCGCAACTTTGTAACTCCCCTTCAACTTCTCCTTTTCGTCTTCGGTAAGATCCAAGTAACGCAAAAGACGTATCTCACGATTACTTAATACAATATTTTTAGTGGTTGCTTCTTCCATTCTTTTCTTTAAATCCGCAACCTCTGTCTCCACTTTTCGTTGTTTTTTACGTGCCTTCACTTCTGCAGGTTTTATGTGCATCTGAATTTGCTCCTCGCACAATTCAGCGAAGAGAGCGTGTACTTCCGGCTTTATAAGTCTGCAATGATATCGAGGCCAAAAACGGAGGCGATTATGGTTGACGGAAAATTATGTTTAAAGCCGGAAATCCATCGGGAAGCTAAGCCAAGCTAAATGCTATGCTATATGATGCCATGTTTTAACGTACCGTTTCGTGGAAACGGTTCCATAAGAATGTATTGTAGCTAATTTTTTTAAACTTGGCTTACCGGTGGATTTCCGGCTTAATAAAAACGGAGATGCTCGTCGAATAATGTACAAGTGAATCATACTTGGCCATGGAAACGTATATTTGCGGAACCAGACATAGAACGTCGCTGCTGGCATAAATGAGCATGTCTCGCGTGAGCGGTCGACGACACCAGTATCTTTGATTGCTGCGATAGATATTCTTCAACTGTTCCTTTAATGGATTTGGCGGAGCACCGTAATGTTCACATAATGTGTTCAGATTAACGTTCTTCACTTTATATACAGGTTTACCAGTTTCTTGAAACTGAAGTACCGCATGAGCTGCCTATAAATGTTGAGCATAGTTTACGTTTTAAATGGTGTGGGATATTTTATGCGTTAATAGTGCGATGCAAGGCGTAATTCAAGAATGTTTACTAATCACGGATCAAGTACCTGCGTATCGAAAACATTGTTCAACATAATCTTGAACTGGCTGTACAAATTAACACTGTCATTTCTACAATCATGAATTACCTGAAACGATACGTACGATTTATATAATGTAATATTAATGTGACATTGAGTTGGCCGGCGTGATTTACGGGAATTTTTTGTAGAAAATCTAATGTATATTTTTTACAAGCATTTGTTTATTTTAAAAGTACATATATTCAGCAACTTTCGGTAATTTTGTTTTAGAAAAATAATTAAAAATTAAACGAATAACAGCCACTCTCCCGGCAGCTATTTATTTTTAGCGGTGAGCACGATTTCTCAGAGCTGGATCATCTGAAATCGAAGAGCGAATAAGATTCTGTTGGTATACGAGTTTATCTAGTTTGTGAACGGAGGATTAAAAAAAAATGATTTCAGACAGAATGGCGACCGTTTAACGCAAAATCATAATTTTTAAATGTCTGAACTGTTAGTCTTTCGTGAATTAAAAATAAAGTTTTCATCAAAAACAGCAATGCTTTGTTCGCAAACTAGATAAACTCGTATACCAACAGAATCTTCTTCACTTTTCGATTTCAGATGATCCCGCTCTGAGAAATCGTGCTCACCGTTAAAAAAAATAGCTTCTGGGAGGTTGGCTATTATTCGTTTCATTTTTAAATATTTTTCTATAATAAAATTACAGAGAGTTGCTGAATGTATGTACTTTTTTTAAAATAAACAAATGGTTGTAAAATATATACGTTTGATTTTTCACAAAAAATTACCGAAAATCACGACTGCAAACTAGGCATGACCTCTTAAGGAATACCATTGTGAAAGATAACTTACTTTAATAACATTTTTATGCTCTAGAAGCTTTTGAAGCCCTCCGGCTTGGACAAGATTGGGGCACGTGAATAAATCAAATACATACGCTTGCCCAGACATTGTACCAACTTGTATGAGCGTCAATTGCCCTTTGACTCCCAGATTTATGCCCTCGCAGTCGAACGAAACAATGATTTTGCCATCGGCCGGCGGTTTACGAGGATTTATTATATCCTCTATAATCTGAAGGCTCTCCCTTGGATTTACAATTACTCTAGTCTGCTGTAATACTTTTAATTTCCACGCGTCTCCCATCTGCGCGATCTGTAGATTCCGATCTTTCTCCGTGTTATCCGCCAAAGTCTTCATCACCAGTGTATTTATTCTCTGCTTCAGAGTTTGCTGCTGCAAGCTCACCGGAGGGGAATTGTTATTGTTCTCGTTCAATTGCGGATAAGAGCTTTGTACAGAATTCACTTGATTCGTTACGTTAGTGCCATGGGGTTCCGAATTATTTTGCTGCGATGTCCGAGTGTCGCTCGTCTGGACAGCCTGAGGCGCAGTTGTTTGGCTAGCAATACTGTTTTGACTTCGCGTGGAATTCGCAAGCTTCGCCGCTTTCGCCTTTCCCTCTATCACGGAAAATTTTGGCCGTCCGATCAACGTCACCAGATTACTTTGAACGTGAAACGCGTCCGGAAACATTTGCACAAACGTACAAATGTCCTGCGGCGTCTTAAATATCGGGGTCCAATTCTCGTAGGAGAATTTATCGTCAACCATGTTGAACATTTGATCGACAAGAATTGGACCCTTCTTTTCGATATATTCGTAAAGGAAATCTAATAATTTAGCAGTGACTTCTGGATCCATAGGTATGTCGGGTTCTACCTTTATCGGAGGCTCTGGTTTCATGCCTTCGTATTGTTTCAGCATCACGTTATCCTCGGTAACTACGAAAGCGTCGGGATATTTTGAAAGGAAATCTCTAAACTCCTTGTAATGCTGGCCAGATATGTGTCTAACTTCTGGGGAAGCCTGAGACCGATGTCCCAGAAGACTTTTAATCGGTACCTCCGTACCCACACCATACTGCAGCAACTTATTCGTAAAATATTCTACAGCCTCTCGCGCGTAATCACGTTTACCACTTAATTTACAACCATTCTCTTCTTCTGCCACTTGCTGAAAGGTATTCACGGATACGTAATCGCCATTGATAAGAAACAGCATCGGATATTGAGCTAGGAATTTTTTAAGGCCACTTTGAGATCCACCAGCTATCTGGCGCATTTCTTTCGTAAACCCTTTAGCTCCGAACTGGCAGCTTAAATCGTGCAGAGTGCGCGGGCCGCATTTATCCACAAGAAGCTCGAAGAAGAATAAAAGCGTCATGTTCCGTACAGTCTCGTACTCCGAACTATCCATCTTCCTACGTTATCTGCTGCTTTCGAGATATATATATAGACTATTACTATTTACAATCCCTGAAGGACGATGTCATGATGCATCCTAGGCATAACACAAACACGCATTAGCATATGTAAATTCCTGACGAATACGCGACTCGGAACAAACGCCCATTTACCATTATGATGACCATCAAATGCCAAGGATGAAAGCGTGAAAATGAATTATTGCCATCCTTTAGCGTGTATTATACAAGCACCTCGTCGATATTGCTTTTATCAAAAGAGAGTCGCTTATTTTAGTATTAATTATATTCCAATAAATAAACAATTGCACAGCCACCATACCAGAGGAAAAATGAAGATGCTGGAATAGAATGATTTTTATCTTTAATAATAATCGTTAAGACAAATACTTTTTTATTTCTACAGCATACAGATAAATACAAACCTTACGACCAACTAGGCCTCTTTTAAACGCATCTCCTGTTTTGCCAGTATCGAATCGTTCGTGTAAAATAGGAACATCGTGAGGTCTTTCTTCTCTGTCTTCTTTACGAAACACTTGGGTCGGTGGAAATTAATCGATAGTTTCCTCTAAAGCGCAATATAGTATAGTACCATAATCACCGTAACCTGATAAACATGGAATATTAACATTAACGCACACATCCGCCGAATATTAATTTAACGTCGCAGACTACAAAGCTTGGCGTTAAACGATACGGCATCTTGGAAACAATAGTAAAGCTTCAGCAAATTGGGAAAGTATCGCACGGAATGGTATCTCGAACACAGACGCAAAGAAATTCTCTGTTCGTAACAGACACGAAGATTTATAAATTCGTACGTTTGCTTCGCGGAACAAGGGATCAATTGTTGTACTTTATGATGTATTAAAGTGTCACGATGATGTATATCATTGTGGAAGGCATATGTCCATGTATTAATTCTCTATATTACACAGAGCACTGTTGTGTAATTCGACATTGGACAGGACGAAAATTACCCATGATAAATTGAATTCCTGTTAATTGCGGGGCACCATCGGGCACACGGATTTCAGGGCCGACGGTATCAGAATTCCAAGATATCGCAGGTCAAACAACTCTGACATAGATTTAAAATACCACGCCACAAACACTAATAATTTCGATGTGTAACCGTGCAGAATCGGTTAGGCATTCCCGAACTTCTTCCCGCGATCGGCGAGCAATGATAATTAGGTACCGTGCTTAATTAAAAGCATACTTATACCTTGCCTAATAATATGTAGTGTAAAATTTCAGTCATCCGCCAATTTGGTGCACTGTGCAATATATCGTTCCATACATACATACATACATACTGATACACGCATATCCAATTAATCCTCACCTGGTAAAACAGGCACAAGAGGGAGTATAGTATTGAAAGAAGCAAATAGCTCTCCCAAAAAAAACGATAAGAATTTTTAGACACTGACCTTCGTTGAAATTTTGAAAGTTTTTCAAGATAACGACTCGATGTGATCTTTGCTTTTATTCGTGATTATTCATTATAGGATGATTCCTATATATGAGATGAAATTGTGCAATAATCATCGATTCAGTGTGGATACTTTGAAAAATGTATGGGACTGTTGCAATAAATTATTTATCATTTGCAGATGAAATATATACACTGGCGAAGAGAATAGGTGACCACCCCACTCCTGCCTCCCGAGACACGCTACGGGAAACGGCATTCCCATCTACGACACGAGGTTCCATGGCGCGGATCACAGCGACACTGAGCGCCACGCGGCCGTTTTATCTAGTGATTCTCTAGGTAGAGATCGGGGCTGTGTTCCGATTCACGCATAATGCAGCATAATGCGCATGAAGTGCATAGGGTACGTGACATATCCTATGCAGTCTATGCGCAGTATGCGTGAATTGGAACACAGCCCGGCAGATGTGTCCACCATTTTGGCCTAAAGCGGAAGTCACAAATTGGCGGACACATTTTGAAATAACCGAGAAAACTGAAGTTGTACTATTTCCTTCTGCCGTTCTTCACTCAAATTAAAACATGTTAGGTTGAATACATTAGACTGTTTCTAGATCTCTACGGAGCACGTAGGGTTTTCTAACTTTACTTAAAAGGTAAAAGACTCCACTCATGTACATTCGGAAATATTTTTCACTCGTGCATTCCCACACAGCACAACGTCCGGCAAAGTCCCTGGGACGTCTACAGACCGTCCCAGGAACGTCTTGTTACTGATCAGGACGTAAAGACGGTCTGAATGTCCTGATCAGTAACAAGACGTTCCTGGGACGTTCCTGGGACAGTCTGTAGACGTCCCAGGGACTTTGCCGGACGTTGTGCTGTGTGGGTTGACGGGTTAGCTTCCCAGATAGCACACCTCGTCTTAGAGACGTCTAGTTTATGTCTATTTTAGATCTGAACGTCTTGATTTGTAACAAGACGTCTTTAAAACGTCTTTAAGATTCCTTTTGAATGTCTTTAAAACTTTACAAGACGTTGTGCTATCTGAGTTTATCCTAAATTTTATCTCATAAATATTCATACTTACAAAATCTGCACGCGTTAGCAACAGTTCGCACGTTCAAAAATGACAGTATCAAATGAAGTTTGCTGCTGATCCACTTTTCGTTCAATGTTGTGGAATCCAATTGGTAGATGTTATTGCTTCGCCCAATAGGAAAAATTACGCAGATAAACGGTGGTGGGGCTAGATACTCCTCTATACTCGGAACCGCGCAACAGATCAATTCTATCAGTGCGTGCCAACATGCCCACGCATATTTACTAAAATTAATCGCGTCAAGTTGATTGCAGTCACTTTTATCTCGTATCACTTCACACTTGTCAACCAATTTGTTTGAAATTAATTTGTACATAGCAAAACGCAAGTATGATAAATGAAACGAGTCGTTGGAGACAGTTAAAGATATAATACTTGTTGAAAGATAAACTGTGAATAAGTGGATCATAAAACACTGTCAAAAGGATAAAGTATTTCCATGTTTCAAAATTGTTAATTCAGATCGAAGTATGTATCAGATTCGTAATGACGAAGACGAATTTGAACCAAGAGTTACGCCGAAGCCTGCTTCCAAGCTGGATGTAAGTTTCCTTTGCCAAATAAAATATGTAATTAATTAAAATCGAAGTTATGTAAAAAATTTCTTACTTCTATATTCCTATTGCATTAGAAATTTATGATAATTACCTATTTAGTAGGATTGTCTGTAAACATATTATGAATAATATTTATGTTTCTGTAACATAAACCCTTTAAATATTTTAAAATTATGTTCAGAGAGAATAATTGCATCAGCTTAATTTAACATATTTAATCTATATTTAATCTATAAATGTTTATAATTTTAGTGCTTCGCGGTACCGTCAGTTCCTGAAGTTTCTTTAATATTTGATAAACCTCTAGGCTGCAGAAGTATAGATCGTAAAGTTGTGTATCCATCGTCTGCAGAATTCAAAGGTTTAATCCACAGAAGCAATGCTTCGCCTGCGTTAAGTTCGAACGGATCATACGCAGCATGGAAGGAAGAGAATTATTCCTGGAGGCCTCCGAATTCTATAGTTAATAATCGTGTGACTCCTCAAAAAGTACAGAGCAGTCGCAACTATATCGCGGAAACTTACTCGCCGGAGAATACTGCCATAGATGCTTTAAAAGAATCTAGAGGAAGGAATTACACTCCAAGAAAAGATGTTTATAATAGCGCAAGATATACGGAGCAACGAATTCCTAATAGAATCGCCGATAACTCTGCTAAACGTAATTATGAAACATGCGAGAACAAAGCGGCATATATTGAAAAAAGGCAGAATATCAGAACTCAGTGTGGTAAACCAATAAAACACGCCAACGTCGCATCTCCCGTACCACGTAACATTAACGCATGCACGAATGGGGATAGATATGCTGCGAACGAACAGGAATATTCTCCATTATCGTACGAGAGAAAATTACGAACTTGTAATTCCGAGCAACAGAAAGTATCGTTCAATGATCCGGTCAACGAACCGTCTGTACAGAATCTAACGACTAATCCAAGTACTTTAAAACCAAATGAATTTCAATTACCGCACTACGTAGGACAACCATATCCTTGTTTCAATGTGAACGCTTACCCCTTTCCCCAACTTCATCCTTGCGCTACTTACAATACGGACAGCCAAGACACAATGAAGAATTTATTACAGATTATAAACAGTCAAAGCGACCAAATTAAATCTCTGCAGGGTCAAGTAAATAGATTACTAAGAATGCAAGAGGAAAGTTTCAAAGAGAGGAAAACTTGCTCCTGTTTATCTCAATTGCCACAGAACGGTAATATATTTACAAACTCCAATGATGACGCTGCGGGTGTACGTAGTTATGTTAGAGAGCCAGAAGAGCCAAAACGAAATGTGTATCAAAATGGAAACTCCGGGAGCAGAAGTGAAGAAAATTCTGACGAAAACGAAGGTGTAAATTGCAACGAACCGATATTACCAGAAACGCAGTCGAGAAAGACATTTATGGAACAGAAAGTCTCTATTGGCGTAATGACAAGCTTCGAGTTCACCGTACAAAATAGTCCGTTCGCAGTAGATATCGATGATTACGAGAAAAAAGACAACCAGCAGAAGAATGAGAATTTGAAGATCTGCAACAACGCCGGTCTCTGCGATTCCAGCGAATCTTTGAGAAGATACAAAAATTCCTTCACCCGAGTACCCAGCGCACAGCTAGAAAACATAGTCGAAGACTCCGAGAGTTATATGTCATCTAGTCAACAGCAAAGTAGCAATTTAAATGCGAGCGCTTCTATGAAGGATTCTGAAAGACAGGCTTCTATAGATGCTCGAAGAGAAACGGATCCTCATAGATACGAATCCCCTAAAGTATGTAAAGACGTAAGCATGAAATTGAATAAGACTGAAAATGATAGGCAGCAACATTCAGAAAGAATTAATAAAGGGGTGAAAGATTGCGAGGTTGTAAAAACCCCAGCAATGCAGAAGAAAGCTGTAGACTATAATCTTCCTGGAAATACCAGTCGCAAAGCGAATGTTCCCACTCGTACGGAACAATACGCAAAGGTAAATATAGAGAGGGACAACGATTCTGTGCCAGCGAGTAATTCTGTAAATAGTTCAACCGAGTATTATAAAGATTATAAAAAATCAGGACAGGCTACCATTACTAAACGAGCCAGCTGCATCGAAGACAGCTTAATTTTGAATGGCGGTGATTTAAGAATAAATGAGAGACCGCCTACGCCAGAACCCAGCATTCACGTTGACATGCACGAGTATTCCAGTGACGACGATAGCGAGAAAGTTAAGCGCAGTTCTAAAGTGGGCTGGACTTTTTATAATAACGTCCTCGGGCAAGTGAATCAATTGCTTCAAAATTCTTGCGTCGTGGATGACGATCAGGAAGATGAAAAGAAAGGGAATCAGAATGAACGAGATGAGACAGACAATAGAGCGGTATTGGATACTGTAAAAGTAGCTACGTTAGAACAGCTGAAAAAGCTTGGAATCAGTTTGAGCGAAAATCCTGAGCGTAAAGAATCGAACAATAGTAACAAGTAAGTTTTGTACCTGCGGTTTCTTATTATCGTGTAATCTCGATTATCTAACAAGGGAAGATCCCGAACCCGAAAATTCAAAAAATTCTGAAAATTTATGAGTATGCAGGGGATTCCCTCCTGATTACAACGCAATTTTTGTTTGCTGCCCAAATTCACACGAAGGAGGTGGAATTAACTCCTGAAAATTCGGCTATTTTCCGATTTTGTGTTATAACTCCCAAACTTCCTTTAATTAGGTCTATCATTTGGTAAAAAAAATTTACAGTTGACGAGTTATAACACAAAATTAGAAATTAACCGGATCTTCAGGGGTGAATTACACGCCCCAAGAGTAAATTTGGGTAGCAAAAAAAAATCGCGTTGTAATCGGGAGGAAATTCCCTACATATTCTTCAAGTTTCAGAATTGTTTGAATACATTCTGTCGCGAATAACATCTTTGGATAATCGAGCTTTTGTGTTATACGTAGTGAATAAGTTGGATAATTTGTTTGAAAGGATGGCATTTGATTTATCATTCTATCCACGCCTGGATTACCAAACGAACATGACGCAAACTACGAGCGCTGTAAATGAAACGAACACGAGTATGCATATGAAGGCACTAGCTTTGAAGTATTTAACCGATGAGCAGCTCGCTGAAGTGGCAGTGCAAAGGCAAGGTTCAGCATCCGTGAAGCATCTTATGGTCAGCAATGTGCAAGGAACAAACATGTCTTTCGCTACGATGCGTTATTTAGAGAGATACCAGCTGCTTCCAGGAAAAAACAATGTTCAAGCGGAAGGTAGAAGACAGCAAATTCGGCAACATTCAGGTTTTTTTTCTCATTGAATACGATGAATAACAATGTCAAACTTTTTTTCGTTTATTAGATTACTTTTTAACTCCAGATGACATTGAAAAAACACAATTAAAAGTGTATTTAAAAAATTGTTCCGTACGCATTATAAGTTATTCATTATATTCACTGAGAAAAAAAATCTGAATATGGCCGAATTTTGCGGCGTGATTACCAGAATGACCCTTTAAGGGGGAGGCCTACCTAAAACGGTCAAAACAACATGCTTGTTTGGGAATTTTTTTCTAGAAAAACCGATAAACTTTTATTATTAAACATTAGTCTATTGGAAAAAGTGCATCTTACGGATATTTCAGTATTTTTTGCGGTAAAAAGTATTGAAAGGTTTGTAAGTAATAGACATCCTTTTTTATAGGCGCTTTGCGGTGACAACCGCAGCTCGGTGCAGGATCATCCGAAATTTAGCAAAATAAATCGCTCGTGTTTCGAGTGTAAAAAAATCTAGGTAGAAAAAAGGGAAGGCTCCCGATAGCGCTTAGATTTTTAACTCTAAAATAATCCTGCTAAGTTATTAATCGGTTCATTAATTTTTTAGTTACGTGTGTCATCGACTTTGAAAACATGAATTTGAGGAGAACGCGTTTAAAGTTTTGGGGCTGAGCGCTACACCGAGGAACATATACCTACTCACACGCGTATAATTTTGTCAATTTTGGTCGGATTAACTTGATATTCTCAGGGAACATTTTCAAGATACTTTGAGAAAATATAAAAATCGATTTTTCAAAAGTTTCTAAATAGGCCTCATCCCTTAACGTATACAACATACTTTCGTATTAATTAATTACTTTCTTTGCTTTACAGATATTGGCAAAGTACAGGTTCAAACACCTCCAAAGGCTGATTTAAAATTCACAAATCCAAAAAGTAATCCTACGTTACGGTTCCCTTTCAATCAAACGCCTAGGACGACTTGTCCCAGTAAGATCTTAGACATTTCAACTTTAAAACAACAGCCCAAACTCTTATAAAAGTTGCTACTTTTAGTATATTAAATACAAATTTTTAATACTTTTATCACCCTTCGATACTTTAATCCTTTTGGTACTGAGCTATGGGCACTAATCATTCCGCAAAGAATATATAATCATATTTGTTAAAAATGTTCATTGACAGCCTAAAGGATTAAAGATAGGCTCTTACTACGCTTTGCCTTGGCTCATTTTATTCTTCCTATGCTTTCCATATGTAGTTTGACAATTTGACTCGCACTGCGCCTCGCCTCGCCTCGGTGCGACTCCGAGCCGCGGATTCTTTCTCGAGAAGGCGAGGCGTAGTGCGAGTGAATGCAATGCCACCGCACAGGAAGAGGTTTTCTGAGCAACTGACCAAACACATCAACCAAGGTAAGCTCAGATAATTTTAAGTACGGAAACCTAGGTGCGAGTGCGAAAAGAAGTTACGTCGAAGTGGCGTAGCGAGAGCCTACCTTAACAGAAGATTTATATTAAATAAGATACTTTTACGATATAGTTTATATTATTTATATTACACATCTATGTATTGTATATATATATATCGAATAGAAATTGTTTTCGAAATATAGTATTCTAGTAGCTATTTGATAATGTAAAAATGTTTTATACAATCTTTTTAAAAATTAAACAGGCGTTTACGATGGTACACATGCAGTAATGACTACACATCCTGAATTTTAATGCATCGAAATGTATATTATCGTGTAATTTGAAGACAGTCTGTTAATTTCAAAGTAACTTTTATTATAAAACAACAGGCGTTATTTAGACAACTCGATGATGATAAAATTCCATAACTAAATGACTGATATTAATACCTGCGCACAATGTCATAATATATATCAGTAACGTTATTGGCAATGTTGATAGAATTACATGCGTCTTATGAAGTATCTCGATACCTAAAACAAATACATTCGCTGGAGTAATTCTCACTTCGTAATCTATAACGATATAAAAGAAATGATTTCGGCGCACTGCTTCGGTCTATTTTAAACAATTAATAAAAGATATTTTGCAATTTTTAGAATTTTATCGAATTCCAACGTTTCGGTCAATGATTATGACCATTTTCAAGGAAAGTTTGACAAAAACAAAAAATACTGTGTATGCCTTTATAAAAGATATATAAAATTTTTTATATATCTTCTATATATAAAAATTTTATTTAAAAGAAAATTTTTATATATCTTTTATATATAAAAATTTTATTTAAAAGAAAATTTTTATATATCTTTTATATATAAAAATTTTATTTAAAAGAAAATTTTTATATATCTTTTATATATAAAAATTTTATTTAAAAGAAAATTTTTATATATCTTTTATATATAAAAATTTTATTTAAAAGAAAATTTTTATATATCTTTTATATATAAAAATTTTATTTAAAAGAAAATTTTTATATATCGATAAAATTCTAACGAGAATTCGATAAAATTCTAAAAATTGTAAAATAACTTTTATTAATTGTTTAAAATAGACCGAACCAGTGCACCAAAATCATTTCCCTTTTAATTAGAACAATTTTTGCAGTCAAAATTCAATTTATATTATCTACAATGATATAGTTCTGTTTCTCGATATTGGATCTATACTCACTCGTGTACCCCAAAAATGTGATATAAATATAATAGATGGCGGCTATTAACCAGATTGTATTTCCAACGAATCGGGATGAAAATGTATCATAATTTATAAGACCTGGAAGCGATTAATGCGTAAATGTAAAGGAGGTAAAAGTATTTTGAATATACAAACAGTCTCACCGTTATATAAAGAAAGTTGTACGATACGAAGTATGACTAATGGTGGGAAGAATGCATTCAAGTGGATGTCGAATGCATAGCCCCATTCTACATCCTGAGTTCTATCGACTCTTAAATAACGATTCGTTACAACCCTGCAAGTATCAAACGTGTTATTATACGATGCAAGTTTCTATTTACATTTAACAGCGATTTGAACTTTACCAGAATATCGTAGCTACTATTAGACCGACCGCGAGATAGTCTATAAATATCATATAAAGCAACAGCTTTATAAATTGGAGGAATCCTAATCCCAGAACTATAGTGAAGCCAACGGAAGATATACACAGGCAACACATCAATAGCACCATGAATGCAGGATCGTCTCTGGCGAACTGTGATTTTGTTTCTAAAAAGAGATCGTTGCATATGAGTCTAAAGCGTCGTATATATATATCTCGCGATGGAGTAAGATAACGTACGTTTTCTACTTTGAAAATTTCTATAGACTTTTTGGGGCGATATAAATAAGAAAATCATCTGCCACAAGGCGAACTCAAAATCCATTTGCTCGAACTTTAATAGTTTTCTCAGGTATTTGTAGCATTTCGTCGCGGCTCCCATACAGTCTTGCCTGAAACATATTTCTTTTGTAGAGAATAGTTAAAGAGATAGAAATACAATTTTGTACCTGTATGTTACTGGCATTGGTAGGTTTGAGCCCAATTCGCTTGGGCCAGGTGAATTGCACCTGCTCACTGGTGGTGACGTGGAATACTTCATTTTAGATCCTGTTTAATAAGAAGCGACTTTAAGGAAAGAGTAATCCGTCTGTTTGCGAATCAGATGTTGTCGGAAGAAATTACGAATTACGATGACGAGCAGAAATTTATTTTATAGTGTATTTTATTTTACAATTGATTCTAAACTGTAATAATTGTACGATCATCTTTTACCAAGACTACCAAGTGTTACATTTCCATATAATTTCTTTAAGTATTTAGACAATCAACTAGTTTTATCAGTGTCAATCGGACATTTGGTGGATGTATTATTGCAGGTTATATTTACATACTTCTCGATCATTGGATCATGAAGAATACGGTCTACAATAATTTCCTTTAAATGATAATTCGGCGAACGATGATAAATAATTATCTGTGGCGATGGGGAAAAGAAAATTGCGCACGAAACATCAGCTTGTACTTTTTAAATCGAGATTACTTGAAACGCAATGGCTATTGGCTCGATCCCATTGAATCTGATTCAATTCTCGCTTCGCTTAGCGACTAATAAAGATTCTTTGTAATTACTTTGCCATTATTTGCGCCGTGAATTTTGTGGGAAAAGATGGGAGGTAATGTATAAGATTGGAATTCTACACGCGAAAGATACGGGATGATCGAAATCGGAACTTATTACATACTCTATACTGCGCTTATGCTTTCGTTTCAATTTAACTTTGATGTAATTTATTTGGAATTCAAATAATAGATAAAAGCGCGAAGGTAGCATGTAAATAAGTATAATTGTTTATAAAGGACAATTATAGAAAGGAATTCGTCAACTCGTGTATCTCTGAAGATCATCGTAATAAGTTTAAACTGTTGCCGAGTGAATGTTATTACGAATTATTCCGTATATATTAACATTTACGTTTGTTCTGCAAATGCTGATATGCTTAAGAAACATGTCCGCAGAAATTCAATTCGGCTTTCTATATGACTAATTACTATTAAGCAATAAAAAGAATATTTTTAAAGTTTGGTACACTTATTTATTTATTTATTTATTCATTCATTCATTGTGTATTTATATTATGTACAAAGTAGTCTCTAACCACATAATGGACGCAACAAACGAACCTTTTATGTATGTACAAATATATGATTACAGAACATCAAAAATGTTCACACACCAGACGTAATAGTATGCGTGCAGTTGAATTACGACTTATACGCTGCACCACGAATTAATATGCATAGCTAATACATATAGCTTTGTATCGTTTTCTTTTTACGTTTTATAGGATACAATTTTATGTATATAATATCGTTTGTCATAGATCGCACATCGTTCTTGCGTATTTCCTATACACCTTGCGTGTACGTGAATATGTATATACGTAATACATATACAGGATAAGATATCCAAGACTGGAGTTGGAAATATTTCCCTCGTTTCCAAGGATATGAGAGAAGTTCAAGGGTGGATAAACTTTCCACCCTGCTGTACTCGTACGACAGACGAGTTGTTTCTCAAGTACATTTTCCGAGATTTTCCAATAAACTCAAGTTTGCTTTTCAATGAAGGAGTTAATCAATTCATTGTTAATCATTTTCTCAAGTTACAATACTCTATTCGAATCAGGGACATCCGGGGACTTTTTTCCAGGGGGGGGGGGCAATTTTGGGACGATGGTAAAGAAAAATATACCCCTCTTGCTTTTTTAACCCATTTTATAGTGTCAATTTAATTAAAAATTTAAAACCGAAATTTAAAAATATTCCCTTTTTTAGTACAAACTTAATAAAGATCAGTTTTGAAAAATAAGCGATTTTTCTCAAAAGCCAGGGGGGCAACTGCCCCTTTTACCTCCCCCCTGCGGACGCCCATGATTCGAATACTATTTTATAGGGGAAAGGGTGTCTGCTTATGAATTCCAAATTCCAACATGCTTTATCTCCTCAATTTTCAATACAAACATATTGCTGCTACGTGCCTTTCTGTAGATATAAAAGAGGAATACCATAGATTTCACTAAAAAGCAAGCTCGAGGGTGATTGGAGACTTGTCAATTGCACCCTTGAGGATTAACTCCTATCGTATGAACCCCATTGAGCTTAAAGTGTTCCTCCTTGAACATCTTTCATATCGCGAGAAACAGCAGGAGATACTTTGTGGTTTCAGGACTTAAGGGACACTGGCCCTATATATAGTAAACTATCGTATCAATACATTTATAAAAATATGCGTGTACCTTTAAAACTTATGCACTTTAAATCAAGCACACTAACACTAAATTATATATGTATGCATGTATGTATTCATGATGTATGTATAGGTAAATAGACTTGAGCTAGACGTTGATTTACTTCCTGCGTTTCGTAGTTGCAGGGAATAAGCCAACGTTCGGTCAAGCGTATTAGTGTTTAAGATCCTCTGTTCCAACCGATAGGGAATACAAGAGCTTCTCGACAGATCAATTCGAAATGTGTGAAGTTTCTTTACACGGAAATTGGAAGATGCCGGTAGATACGAAAGCATTCATTGATCTTTACATACATATGAATATGTCAAAAGGCACTGAACGTACAACGAGTTTGTCCGCAACATAACTGATATACCGTATAATGCTGTATTACAATTATGTAAGAGCAACGTTGCGATCGACGAGTAGAATTTCCCATTTCTCATCGCTTGCTTCGAAATTAAATGACCGGGTATCGAATTAATCGTTGACCGAAGTGTATATTTAAAATCCAGACTCGTCTGCGAAATGTTAAATCCATTTCGTTTACCAAAGCAGAATCTCGGAATGAACGTTTGTAAATTTAATGGAAGGCCATGGTATCGCTAATACTATAATGAAATCAGTTGAATCACGGAAAATAGTGATAACGTCTTTATAAGCAACAGCAGGAACGTTGTAAATGGATTTCCTTGGACCCGAATGTAGATGTTATAACGATGGGAGTTATGTATGCTCGTATGTAATGTTCTTGTTAATTAACTCATGTCACATTTCCACACAATCCTTTTTCGAGATGCAGTTCCTACGCTTGTAACTTGTAACGTGAGCCTTTCATATGTATAGTATATGTATATGTATATTAGTTATGCGTTTTGTTACTTAAAAATATTGCATATAGGTATACTTGTTACTTGAAATTGTACAGGGCGTATAAAATCTCGCGATCATTGTAACTGGCAGCTTTAAACTCAACTAACTGTTACTAAATATCTGACGTTAGATGTTAATTACATGTACTCTGACGAAAAAACAGTAGATATATTAATCCCGCCGAGTAGTAAGTTCGAACATTTAATAGGTACCGCGTTCTTACATTCTCAAAACTTTCATTTCGATTAAACATCCGTGGATACAATCTTTCGTACGAACGCCGTGTGTGACATGGCCCTGCGTAATCGTTTTTCGTAACAGAACACTTCATTTCAGGACAGAGAGAGAGAGAATTAAATGCCTGCGAACGTGCGGTGAAGAACATATCGGCGCGAAATTCTTTTACATCTTTAGAAACGTTCAGTTTAGACATTGTAGTCCAGTGCCCACTGTGATAAACAAATCTTATTTACACATTCGTGATTTCCGCCGCAATTTCAATGCCTCGCATTACGTTATACACGAAAGAACGCAGAGTAATAACAGATAAGGATTTAATCAGGAATGTTCGTTCTTTAAAGTAGTTTATAAATATACATATTAAAGTATTTGTCGCCGTTTCAGTAATGCTTACTTTTATGCACCGATATCTCAAATAATAGACCATTAATTAATTTTACGTTATTCCACTCATATACAGTTACAATTTTACTCTACATTTATCTGCGAACATGGTCAGTGTAGCAGTTACAAATATTTTAATCTCGTCACCGTTTCTGTGCACTTAATGTTCAGCACGAGCTCGTTAGGAAAGACCTTAACAAAATAAGCTATCGATATCTCATAAGAAACTTCCGAAAATTTCTATCGCATAAATAGAAATAATGTGTGTTTTACGAGTACTTGTAGAGTATGTGTAGATTACTTAAATAAGTGATCGTTTGAAGAACAATTCCACATATCGTGATTCCTAAGAGAAACTGCAAGATTAATTAAACTTGCAGATAATTAAATTTATGCCCGATGGTGACCATACAGAATTGTCAAGCCGCATTGTCGTTTGTCATTACTGTTTATTCATTTCTGTCGTGACATCGAGTTGCTTGAATTTCGTATAAATAAAGCGCAAGAAACAATTGTAAACGAATGAATGATTTTTAGTATAAGAAACAGTACCTTTAGACAAAAAGAAATTTATTACTATATTTCGTCGTTTCCTACAAATACGTTCGCTCGAAACAATAAGAACAGAATATCTGATATTTAACGTTAATTCTTAGCCGTAGCGCGCCATTAATTTCACACTCGAAGTGAGGAAAAACAGACAAATACAATATCGATGACATATTATGATGATACATCATTATTCATAATCGATGCCATATCTCGCGACATGGTATTAATTTTAAGGCTCTGCTCTACGATTAACGTTAAGTAATACCCATTCCTTGCAATCTGTTCATATCGAACTGCGCAGCAATAGAACTTTTCTGAATCTTCAAAGGATCTATAGATCGACTAGAAAGTATGCAACAACTATGTCCTTAATTTTAACGTAACACTGTAACGAGGTAACGTCTGAATGTCTCGTGAATTATTCGATCGACAAACGATATTAAACGTGTATAATTCGATTGGATTCTTTGCGGCGTACAAACTCTTTGTCTTCAGTTTTACATATCCAGATAATCTTCGCATTTCGTTTGGAAACAAGACATAAGAAGTGTCATAATTTCAATTAAATCCGCATTTTGTGTAAAGATACTGTCAGTCTCTCGCGTTAAAGGTATTGGCAGTTTCTTCGTGCCCCGAATAATATTACATGCAGAAACGATTCCCTTTCCAAAATCTACACGGACTCGTCAATTGCCACCTGCGTTTACCAAGCTACGTCAGCCGTTCCCTATTTCGTTTTTCTATCTTTTTTTTCATACGCAATGCTAGGCCATGTTCCATCTAAATTGCTGTCTATACAATTTCTAACAAACGGAGAATGTGATGATGCTAACATAACGTGTGATTAAAAGTTATAAAGTAAAAGCAAAACCAATAACAGTAATTAATGTTTAATTTTGAAATTTGTCACTTTACATAGTAATAAACAAACGTCATAGATCATATTATAATACACAAGTTCTCATAGTAGTTAAAAAATCAGACTTTCTAGGCCTGCAGCCTATGAAACGGAGTACATTATACATTGTATTTCTGTTGGACTTCAATCTAATCACAGTTTATTCTGATGAATGAGTTAACGTAAGTTTATCAGCCACGATCTTGTGACGGGGGATTATTAAAAAAAGAACGGAGTTCTAATATACCTTTTTCCATACATTTCAATCACAATTTTATCCCAGTATGTCACCCTTACCCTGGACCATCAAAAAACAATTTTTATACGAAATCATTATATATAGTATACCTTAATTTGATTACATTATCAGCGTAAGTGTTTATCCTCTCGACACCCCTTGCGCCCGAAGTGTTTTACATTTCGTTCGTTCTCGCATTACAAAATAAACGTCTTGAACATTCTTTTCGCTAGGTAGTTTACCGTTAATTGTAATCTTCTTTTTTTTCCACTTTTTTTCTTTTGACAAGACAAGCGATCATTTAAGATCCAAGGTATTGGCGTGTCTCTTGTTTCTCACTCTGTATCGTACACGGGTATTTGATATACCAACAGTTTAACGTTCCTTACATTAAGTTCCATACATTTAGTAAAGACAATGTATAGAGAGGAATCAACTTTCAAAAATTTTTTTTACATATAATTCGTAGCGGTAATTAAAACGAATATTCAAAGCATACACATAATTAGCTATACATAATTTATGGGGTAACGCATAAAGTAAGACAAATCACTTTAACATTGTTTACGTTTTCTAAAATTCTATCATCGAGAAGTATTAATGCTTATCCGATTCTTTTTATACATATGTTGTATTTTTTTTTCGTATTTATATGGATCTTTTTATCGGTAAATTCTCGCGAGTATGTATTATAATACATGCGAACTGAAAGGAAACTAAAAACTGGTCGACAAATTGCTTGTAGCGTTTCATTATAAAGTACTCTTACACTCCGTTATATTTACTTCGTAGTCGTAAAAATGCATATAGAATTAAAAAGATGATGACCTTGTTTCGACAAAAATACAGTGCACATGACTTGTAATTTATGGAACGATACATTCTTTTTTTTGCTTTTATACAAGTGTAAAAAGTAGATTTTACTATTAATTAATGTATTTGAAAATTGTCATTTGCAGACATTATTGCCCTGTTCATTGGAATATCGAGAAAGCTTGAAAAGAGACTGCCGCGAATGTCAAAACATAGATATAATCTCAACAATAGGAACGTGAATTTTCGAGTTCTCACCGAACTCGCTGTGCTCGTCTAATTAATTGAACAATGTTTTCTCGTGATTGTGTCTTGCTAATAAAATGAATATCTTCAAATTACACTCTCGAAATGTGCTCAAATGTCGTACATGCGCGAGATTTTTTATTTAGAATAAAATGCTACGCTCAAAAAAAAAAAAATAAGACAAAAGAAAAGAAACAATATGGCAAATCGACTTTAAATAAAAATCAATTACATTAAGATATATTAAGCTTTAGAGTTCGAACGAGCGAATTTACCAATGAAAAGATATTTATGCGCGTAGATATTACATTTATCGTATTTGTCTCTCGATATAATGAATCGTGTTACACCAAAACTTTAAAGGTATCATCGAGATTTACAATTAATGTAAGTTGTGCTACAAGACTGAGGCTAAAGCAAAGTGTTTACAGCACCACGATTTAAACGGAAATAATATGTTAATGCATTTACAGCTGATAATAAATTTTCATCTGTTTATCCAACACTGTGGCTAATCAGTTTCAGATATAAAAAGAAATTAAAAGGCAGTATTATAAGTGTAAAGTATAATTATACGCGTTGATAATTGTCTCATAGTTCAGGAGATTGGTTTCTTTCGTTTTTTTTTCCCTTAACATCCATCGTTTCGATTTCCGTACGCATATCAGTAACAAATATATCATATGCGTTCTTTGCTATAATGTATAGGTACATGTAATTGTATAACATCTAAAGCCAAGCTCCTGTAATATACACAACATTTTGAGGCACTTAAATGTGTGCTCAAAGACCATACATTTCTGACAACTCTTATATTACTTGCCAAAGCATAATTCTAAATTGTATGTTATCTCATGTAACAGTAATATTAAAAAAGAAAAGTCAGTGCCGTAAATAGGTGCCGAAACATCGTAACAATGTATCTCATTTTCATATTTTTTTTCTTCCCCCTTTTAAGATGAACGCAAAACTAAAATCTATATAGGTATTATTTCCAGAATATCAATAACAACAAGTAGTTTATCGTTACTTCCGATCTCACTTGGAATACAAATTTTTTTTAAAGCTTCTAGCGAAGACTAGAATGTACTTGAGGCAACATGGAATGTTATATTTTCAGAGTATACTAATGTCCTAATATAAATTTCCTGTGTTATATTGTTCTTCTGTATCGTGTGCATACTGTGTCTTAATAACTACCAATAGCTTCATGAACAAATATCATCGAATTTATACTTTTGTCTTATAATATAATGATTATAGTGCGATTAAAATACATATATATTAACGCTTCCCGTAAATTTCGCCGAGAATGTACTCTATCAATAATAACGTTTGCCGTTGGAAGTGTTACTCGTTAAGCGCGTATGAAATCTAAGAGAGAAAATATAACAGACCAACGTCCATCGCTTTTGGCTCTTCCGTAAACGATGTACCAGTAAAGTGTTTACGATCATCCGGTATTATACAAGTATTCCCATCTTGTATAATCATTGTTATTATAGAACAATGGTATAACAAAATGCTGCAGTTATCTCTGATAACAATGAACGGCGACATGGTAATACTCTGGTAACATTCTCAAGATGGATTTAACGTTTTACATCACGTTGTTATCATTTCTATGATTTTCTCAACGTTGATGTATCATTAAAAAAAAAAAAAATTATTAAACCTAATTGTGAGAATTAAGAATGAAACCGCAAGTAATTTATATCTCGCGTGTAGAGCAGCTTTTTGTGTTCCTTTCGTTTTGATTGTTTAGTCTTTCCCATGAAAACTAGAACTTGGACATGGTAGATATTTCATTTGTACATTAATTATTGGCATTATTTATATTACTCATTATAATTGTCATCAATATTCTGGAAAGTATGCAAAACTCGCCTGTAAATAGTTTAAATGAAGCATAGAAAATTATGAGAAAACAGAAATTGGCTCTCTTTTTTTTTCGGATTTAAGTATCCTTATCGTTTATCTGCTTTGGAAAATTACATTCTTTTTCTCATTCCCTTTCGTTTTATTAGAATTCTGTTTCGAGGATAAGTTTCGTTGCACTCTGAACATTCATTAAGCTGTACGCACATAGCAAGGTTTGGCACAAAGATAAACATTTCCCAGTTACGGCCCTGTGCTATGAAGGGGAGAGGAGAAAGGAATTAAAAGATTAATACCTTAGTTTAACATTTTTACAAGCTAACAAATATGTACCTCCAAAATCACAGAACCAAAGCAATAACAATACTCTTCTACACAATGTATTATCCTGCCAGCAAACGTATTTTTTTTTCCTTTTTAAATATGCGGCGAATTAGAGTTTCTTCAAATAATTTTTTATGATTCATAGTTAATCGATACCACACTCATTGTAGGCGAAGTCACTGTACAATGTAAAAAGTTTTCTTCATACCCACTATATCCAGTGTAGGATAAAAGCAATGGTACGTAATCCATACAATCCAGATGTAGAATAACAGCTAATTGTTGAAATTCATTGTGGTAGTATCTGCAAAGGCGCTGATTTCACTATACTTTCTACTCCGGTGCCCCCGTCCGATTACTTCTTCCAAACTAAATCCAAGTAACTATTGCAAATTCTTACTCACATATTGATTTACACATTTCCATCCCTTTCGTCTGTCTTATGTTTTGTACAAGGTAGTTCGCGACAGTGTTGTGCTACTTGGGCATAGCTCGGCCTCGTAAGATCCTAAAACATTATACAGTACTGTGTCAGTGAACCGTGAATATCATTTTTCGAAGAGACTGCGTGGAATTTGGAGAATTAGAGAAAGTTTAACTAATTGCACAAGTTTGCAGTTTACGCTTGAAGCCTTAATTTTTTATATAAATTTACACCGCTATCGTTTGTAAAAAGCAATACTTCGGTAATATATTACACGTGCGATAGATTTTTAATTTTCAAAGGAAAAGAGAAAGAGGAAAATTCGATTTTGTTACGACACGAAGTGTATCGGTTTATCGGAAGAAATATGTGCGGCGTACTTACTAGAGGGAAGGTAGAAGTCACGCCTACTTGTGACTGGGAATTTTGTGAGGCAGTAGGGACATTACACTCGCACCTAGTCACTTGTTCAGAATCTTCCACTGCGTGTGCACTTGAAACAGCCTCGTCCACTCCGTTCACCATGTTCGAATCGTCAGTCTTTACAGATCTGTCAGCGGTGCATTTCAATAATAAAGGACTAAACCTGACGTGCATAAGTACAATAGACATATATTCAATACACATTAGATAATTGCCACTGTGCGCCTTAAAGTACCATGCACAAATATAAGATAGTTACTATTATGTACATTTCCATTCAAAAAAAAAAAGAAAAAAAACAACGCTACATAATTAAGGGAGCGGGTCTTGCAAGATCGCAACACTTATTTAACAAACCAGTATACACATCATTTATTTACTTCCACTGACAATGAATTATCTATAGTCATTCATTAATAATGAACCATGCTTTTTATTATATTCATATGTGCCAAAAATTACAGCTTAATTTTATATTAAAAATTAAAAATTCAATTGAAATGCCTTTAAGAGTAATTTGAAAATGAACAATTAATAATAGTAATAGTAATATAATATAATATAATATACCGTAACGTAATAATATAATAATGGATAATAGTAGTAGTAGTAGTAATAGTAGTAGTAGTAGCAATGGTAATCATGACAGTGAAAATGATGGATGTTTATAGCAATGATGGTAATGGTAAAGATAACAGTGATTGATGATTTTATAAGAAGAGTGATAGCGGGTACCACAGGAATGATAATGACGACGGTGGGCGATAAGAATAATAAATAAAGAAATAGTGTCAATCAGCAACAGCGATAGTATTAGAAGCGATAGCAGAAGCAATAACAAAATTTCTAATAAACATAATCGTGATATTATCGTCAACGATAGTAGCAGTTACGACAGTGCCTATGATGACGATTGGGACAGTGGTAGTAACGATAGAAGCGTTAGGATTAATGATATCGCTAATAGCAGTACCGGGAATAATCATTTATAACACAATAATGGCCAACCAACAAAGTGAATAATAGTTCTGATAGTAAGCAACAGATGAAAGGATTAAGAAGACTAATGTATCGATACCGAACAATGAAGACGGTAAAGATGCTATTAACAATAAGAATTATAGCTCCAAGAATAATCGTGGTGCGGAAGTTTAGCCACGATAATAATGACAATGGCGATAGTAGTGTTAGTAATGCCTGTAGCAATAATAGTAACAATGGAAGAAGACGATGGGTGAACGATGGTGGCGACGAAATCATAATAAAATAATATTAATAAAATTCTATATTAAAGAACCCTGAATAATATAATAGTCCATATGTATTGTTCATTTGCCGCAGTAGTACAGGCAAGAGATATAATAAATTGTGCTACCACAGAGTACTGCATACATTCTTGCATACAAACGCATTGCAACACTTTGTCATATTTAAGATTAATAACCATAAAAGAATGGTGAAGTTTCTGACTACCTAGTACTGATATACTCATTAAAAAAAAAAGAAGGAAACAACAACGAATACCTCGATTTTGAGCATTTCACGCTTTAAAGTTAAAGTTTGCTCTTTCATCGAGTGGGAGCACCAGCTCTTATTTGAAAAATCTGTTCTTCTGTGAGAAGAACCGTATTAGCGAGGCATTCCAAACAGCATTAGACAACTTGTCACTCGATGGGGAAGATGATATATTCAATGAATAGAAGTAAATGGCAAATTCGAACGACTGAGCACGCCTAGAAGTTTAACCACCGTTGGATAATAAAATAATGGTAGATTTAGGAAAGTTACACCTACTCCTTACTCTAGTATGTATATGAGTATAACGTAATTAAGAAAGGGAAAGTTTAACGAAAGAAACCCGGGGAACGAAAATTTTTACGCCACTCGCAAATCTCCGTACAAAGTACCGTAAAGTACCGATGACAATAAAGTAGGAGATTCCCAACAGATGTTTGGTATGTTTTATTAACATATTCGTTAAGTTATTGACAGATTAAAAAATAATACATTGACTACTTGTTATTAATGTAATGTAAAATCACGACGTTCGAATATCGAAACGTATGTATACTCCTACGTACGTTATTCTCTGTTATCTCATCAGAATAATTAATTTACTAGTTATATTCGTCCTATTTATGAATTAGTAAATAACCATGGACTTCAACTACGTTATTATAATACCATACTAAAATATATATATATATATATATATATATATATACTGAAACTAACAAGCTACCATGAACATCTTTCCCTTTCCTTCTTATAGATGATATGAAAATATAGGTGGACTATATAACTTTCACTAATACACATCTACCATACAGAGCATAGCACGCGTATAATGCAGCCAACACTATTAAACATAGCTTAGCATCTTTTCCCAGGCTCTATACGACTGCCTGCACATATGTCATTCAGATGTTTTTGTGTATGTGTGCGCGCGTTTATATATATATCTCCATGTAATATACCGTGTGTATATCTATACATATATACATAGTATATGCAATATATCATGAAAAGCGATTAAAGACCTTTTTAACAATAATTTATAATAGGCAATACTTTAGAAATGTAATTAAACAATCTGCTTCTACAATATGAATAGGATATACGTTCTATTACACACATGCACATACACAGGACATGTACGTACATATACATAAACATGGTTGAGTCACCGAACTCTGCCACATTAATCACTCGTAAAATTAAATTACGACGTTCAATAATCCTTCGAATTGCCGGGGGAGGCAAAGAAAAAACTAATTATTACATTGTACGCCGCCCTCGACACCATACAACTTCTGTTCGACATATTTCTGCTGTATAACGAACAGTTCGCGAGTAATTGAAGGTGGTAGAGTCCGGTGACTCACCCTGCGTGTTATTGTATACAAGTTACACGGAATATGTAAATATACATGTACGTATGTATATATGCATGCATGCGTGTGTGTTAATGAGTATGCATATATGTGTATATTGTATGTGTGTCTCTCTTTTCTGTGTTGGTGTGGCGTGGTGTGTCAGGGCGCGCGCGCGCGCGTGTATAAGAAGAAAGCACACTCACTTATCAGGAGATGACGGGGGAGTGAGAGTGATGGTGCTGAGAGCGATGTCTGTGGAGTCATTGTTGCTAGCAGAAGCATTAGAGCTGGTATTTGTTGATACAACGGGAGTGGTCGACGCACTGCCGGAACCAGTCGGTGCCTCTAGCGAACCAGTATGACCACCAGCACTCGACCCTGGGCTCGCCGACCTACTGCTGTTACTTGTCATTTGATGATATTGCTGCGGAGATCCTGCGGGCTCTTTCTCTTTAACGCTTTTCAATTTCGCCGTGCCTTTAACTACGTCTGAAAGCCTGTTCTGCGACTGCGTACAATCTGCGCCGACAGTTTCTACTGAAGCGTTATGGGATTTTGCAAGATCAGCATCTAGGCCAGGAAGAGGAGGAAAAGCAGAAGCTTCCAGATCGAATTGCACCCCTCTGTTACATTGTGTGTTATTATTACTGGCCGGGGTAGATTCTCTGACCGATGGTAGAGGGCTACTGTTAGCCTTGGACAATGATTCTTGATCTTTGGTCCTGCGGTGCATACGATGGCGCGGGAATTGGACACCAGTGTCCAGAGTTTGCGCGTCGCTCTCCTGTGATCCCTTGGAGTGGCTGCTATTATACTGAACCTCTCCGGTAGCTACGGTTGTGTGTGAGGAATGGAACTTTGTGCCGGTCTGGTAGGAAGAAGAAGTTGGCTTCACTGTAGGCAAGCTCGAAGTAAAGGTCGGAACCGATGCTCCTAAGGATATTGGCGCTCCGCTTATAGGCGGGTGTGAGGTCCGTCCTATTGGCACCATGTTGCCACTGTCCATCAAGCCTGGTCTTTCAGACCCGTTTCTTTGTTTATTTCTGTATCACACACACGTAATTATGTATACATACACGTATATCGTAACAAATCGCGATGATATCACAGTTACAAATGAATTTATACATTATTAAACTAGTCTACGCTACTCCAAACTTTAATTATTTCCGTAAAATATAGTCTAGAAGGTTCTGCAATATCTTCTATATCTTGTGGAATCTAGTGAAATCAATTGTACTCTTTTACCGAAGAAATATACGATTAAAGAAGGGAGGCAATAATCCTTTCAAACACTACGATATGATAGAGAATTCTATGATAATAGATGGTACATATTTGTGTAATTATTAATATTAATTATATACCTGTGACGGGGATTGTATCTTGTATTGTGTGGTTTAAACGTATTATGCGGTGTAATACCATTCATTGTAAAAACACCTGACATGTCGAAATAAGCAGGACTCGCAGGTCCCCAAGGCATAATTCCAGCATGATAAAACGGTTGATGCTATAAAAAGTATATAACATGTTCTTTATCGTGGATAACAGAACTCTACTGTGTTGCAAAATATACTGTTTAGAAGATGTTTATTTCATTAAACAAATCTACTTCTGATTGAAAGATATATTACTGTCAACGTCACTGAGCACACTTTTTTTTGGAACAACAACAATTAACATTAGATATGTTATCCTCTTTGGTAATTGCATAGCTCGACTTTATCTTAATAACTTGTGCGACACTACGATCGAACAATAAAATTCATTTTTAGATAATGGCAATAGAAGTCAAGATGTAACGATTACAGTTAAATAAAAACATCTTTCCGATATAGCTCTTCAACTATCTTTATCTCGAATCTACAATTACTTCTTTTTCATATTCTCACGCGACTTCGATATTTACTTTCGATTACATCGAGTGTTTATCAATGTTCGGTGAAGTCTAAGTCGCTTGACAAGCACAAATTTATGCCTAGAATTATCCAGTTCTTCTGCTTTGTTTCGTTTAAAGTTCAGTTCGTTTAGTTTTGTTTTAAATTATTTCACTGCTCATTTGAATTTACAATGTGCTCAGTGACTTATAGACTGTAGTATATATGTCTTATCACCGAGTTTAATAACTATAATTACGTAGTTGTTAAATGCGTCTTAGTTTTAATAACTCAAGTTGTCCAATATTTCGTTTAATTACAGTGTAAGTCCTATGATAATTCAGTAAGCAGTATCTGTATTCGTAGAAATACATTGCACGTGTAAATCACATATATTTCTCGCAAATACACAGATTTATGATATACGAGAATACAATGGTCTACTTACATATACATGAACCTGATTGGCATATGGCGGCATAGTGGTTTGTGGCATAGTAGTACCATTTGTGTAGAGGAAGCGTTGTTGTCCAGCTGTATAACTATTTGGATCATAAACTGGCGGTGGCGGTGGAGTTCTGTAACCATTTTTAATACCACCCACCCCGGCAACTGCTGGCATCGGTAGCCTATTCATTGGTTTAGCTTTAATTCTTGCCATTATTGGCTTTCCCTGAATTATACACAATAGTAACAATGTATTAGCATTAAACATCATCGGAAAAATAAACTGTGACTACTACTAATTCGCTACGTCAATAAATGTGAATTTTCTATGCTAGATAAATAAATTACTTCGCGCAAGACAATTATTCTAGTCCAACTCGAAGTTAATATAAAAATAATCATCAGTTTAAACGCGTGTTCAAGCCAAACGATCCTACGAGCTCTTTTCACATGCAAAATACGCCGTTATACTTGTACTTGGATTCGTATTATTAAATATATTGTACACAAGTATTATAGTTTTATACAATACAATTTCTTAAACATTTATCTTTGACGTGCTATCGAAACTTTTGCTACATCGCGTAAATAAAGAATAAAGTGACATTAGATGTTAATAGTATATTACCTGAAACTCGCGCACTTCTTCACGTAAAAACCTGTAGGCCTTTTGAGCATCTTCGTCAGATTCAAATGTTACATACCAAGAACTATTATGGGCAAACTCACATGAAATAAACCTTGGGCATCCTTCTCCAGAGAATAAGTTCTGCAATTAGAAATGGGCTTCTATGAATGTTCAATAGATAGATGAATAGAAAGGAAATGAAAAGAAACAAAATATAAGAAAGTACATAATTGTAAATAGAATAACAATAGTTACTAACTAGCAGTGATGAGCATTCAATCCACTTTCTTGCAAATTTTCAATCAACTCAGTCATTGTCCTGTTTCAAATCACTTAAAATATTATTCAGATTTCAATTCTTTTCAAAGCTTTCGACAAGCCTTTCGCTTCCCAGCGATGTACGCGCAACGAGTTAAGAACATTTTTACAGTGGCCATTCGTCGTACAAGGAGGAAGAAACGAAAAGGCTCGTCGATACTTTCAAGACCCATCAAAACTTTCAAAACTGTTCGGATTCAAGTAATATTCAAAGTGATTCGATAGCGTCTTGAAGGCCACCACGACTAGTTATCGACTAACTTATCGCTACTGAAAAGACATTAATATTTTTTTCTAACCTTCACATCTTCCAGTGGAGTACTATCTGGTATTTCCCGAAGAATTACAATACATCGTTTATGGTTAGGTCTTACTTTTTGTCCTTCTTCGTCCACTTGCACATTGGGCGATTCCCTCAATACCTCTGTTATAAGCTTTATATCCTTTGTTAATTTCTTCACTTGGTTAAAATTTGCTACTGTCCATATCGGTACATACTGATCATTATCCATTTGCGATAATAAATATGTATCATTGGCTAAATTTTCCCTAAAATCAACGAAAAGGAAAGGAATACAATGAACTGTGAAACGCAGTTAAAAAGAAATAAATGTTTAATTACAGCATACTAATTAATTAATCTCAACTACGAATACACCTACTGTATCAAATGGCATATATATAAATCGATAAATTAACTTCCACCGATCATCGAACTATGCTATAAATTTTGAAAATTCTGTTATCCAAAGAAAACAAAGCGTTAACAGTAGAATGAAATGAAACAGAAAGGAAATACTAATTGCAACAAATTGCTACTATCTTATCCATTATGATGCAACTTTTAACGTCGCATTGCAACGTATAAGAGACTCAAAATTACCACCTGCAGCAATTCTATTATTACCAAAGGAAATACGTCGAGTAAAAGTTAATTCTATCTACAAAGACTTTCTGCGATTACTTGACCTATTTTTCTTTACAGATAATGTTGATACAAACGAAGATTGTAATTTCAAGTGTCCCGCCATGCGGCAATTATGAAAATACCGAGTTAATGCTTCACCTGGAGAAGTAATATTCGAGTTGCGAAGAGAGCATCTGTTTCAATTGTTCCAGAGGTATACCGGGGGAGGATAAATCAGCCATCGGAGCGGGTTGATTTGGCACGTCACCTAAAGCAGCAACATCCACTGGACCGTAACCCGCAGCACCTCCCATACCTATAGGATGCTGCGGCGTGGGCTCTAGGTTACCAACGCATGCCTCCAAGATTAATTCGTTCCCACTCGGAGCACCGTTCATGACGTTATATTCCAAATTGGACACAGCGTTTCCAATTGCACCCCCGACTGAACCCAGAGGCTCAGGGGTGGCTGGATAAACCGCCCCTGGTGGGAGCTTCCCAATGTCCCCATTCATGTACACGTACCCTGCGGAGAATACAAAATATACTTGATAATAGAATCATTTACGACGCCGCTAAAAGGATTACTAAATCCTAGAAAGGATTAACTTCAAACGTTATTCTAACGTAACACATGAAGAAGTGAAGTTATGTCTCTGGATAATACACCGTTACGCTAGCAACTAAATCCTATTAGAATGAAACTAGAGGAACGCCGATTTTCATAGCTCCCAATGTAATCTTTATGCTATGAACGATAATAATAGAAAGATGTAATAATGGAAAGATGACCCGACGCCCTTTCGTATTTACAAAGCTGCACTGTCAAAATATTTGCCCGTGTTAGTCGAATACGTCTACGTCTCGTGCGTACAAGTTTCATAAATACACGCTTTATAACTGCAGGCTCTGTGGTTGTTACAAAGTAATCGACTGTAACAGAGGAAACATTGGAAACTGGAATGTTAAGCTTGCGAAGTTTGGTGGTGGAAAGATCTTTTTTGGAACTATGATTGAGAGCGTGTAATATACACACAACATTACTAGTCTGATGTAATAGCGACATGCACATAATTGGTATGTGTATGTGTGTCGCGCGTACGACGAGCGAGCGCGCGCGCGCCACGCTCGTGTTCAATAGCACACAATACGTGTGCCGCGGCGCGCGTATGTATGCGTGTACGCGCGCGCATGGGCGAACGGGCGATTTGCGTGTGTGTGTGCGTGCAGAAATGCATATACGTACGCGTATTTCAAATTATATGAATTCACTTATGTTAAGTCCCTACGGGGCTACGGACGGATGATAAATGTAAAAATAGAAAGGGTGCCAGATTTTTCATGCCCCCTCCCCCCGTACCGCGGCGGTTTTTAACTAATTACCCGGATAAATCGGAGCGCGCGGCACGTCATAGGTGAATTAGAAGCCTCGAAATGATAATGGAAAGCGAGATACGTCCCATTAGCTCTGATTAAATGGCAAAAACTGTATGTTGATCGTACGAACCGTGCCACATGCTAAAATCTGCTCTGGTTCGGAATCAATGTGCGATCGTCAAGCATTCACACTTAAACGTCACATTGTATCCTTCTGATATAGTGCTTTGAGAAAGGTTACGGCATGAAAAGTAAAAATTTTGAAAAGGCAAGATATGCAATATGTTGGATGCGATTAGCCAAATATAGAGCGAGACGTTGGCCGGGCCAACACGTTCACGCACGCAGATATGGTGACAACCACTTGGACAGTACACTTATGCGTATCGTATATCGTTACCGAAATCACCATTCATCCCGAAACAATCCCGGATTCCATGTGCCTTTATCAATAGGTGTTCTCGGCAGCTTCGTTTACTGGCTCGTTCTTCGGGGTGTAAGTACCGTGAGCGCACACGGTTGTGCGCAAAAAACGCAACCTTATTCCTCGTTCTCAAGCTATGAATAGTTAGCCATAAGCATCTGCCCCCAATCCTCTACATCATTTGGATCAATGTGAGCCGCGCCGTTTTAGAATCTTATAAAATTCTTACCGAGAAGATGAATCAACTCAACACAATTTCTCAAGGAAACTACAAAATGGCCGACACAGAAAGGCACATGCCGTAGCTCGGTGCATTGTGGGTCGTAGGTATGTAGCCCGACAGTAGTAACACCTAGCGGCCAGATTGTTGCAGTCACTGACCGCCAGATTCAAACGGCCCCCGGGGCGCCTGGAAAATTCACACCCGGCTAATTCATATTTCATACGATTCTATCTACACGTCGACGCGATAAAACCAGCATAGTATTTACTATAATGCAGCAGTATTTCATAATTCCGGGCAACTAATTTCCTTAACAACGATCGATAAATAAATATTAAACTTAATTTTAACGCTCAACGTACTCGCGTCTATGTTCATTTGTCGAAGTAATTAAAGAAAGTGGGGGAAATATACGCAAACATGCGTGGAAGTGCAATTAAATTCTAGAATATATTTTTAGAAGAGTCGCTTTTAAAGTTGTTCTTTATTTAGACGTGAAATTAATAGCTCGATTTAAAATATCAATATTGCGCTTGTAAATGCTACAACGCCCATCTTCGAAGATCATTAAACGTATACTTTATATAAACATTCATTAATTATTCATTATTCCGGAACGCACACACACAACCGATCAAGGATAATTAAACTCGCGATTAAGAGTTTTTTATTATATTATGAAATTCAATTAGTATATACGTATCCACGAAGTCGTACACGTATTAAAAATTAGCATCTAAATTTACTTTTAATTACTTTAACATTTATCCTTTCCCCGAGCACCGTTCACCACGCGCCAGTTTCCTGCTCCGTTATTAATATTCTCGTCGTTACATAAATAAAATAGAAGGTGTGGGGGGGAAGGTATCAAAAGACGCAAAACTGGTGAATTACCATTTATTTAGAACAGCCACATTATTATCGAAAACAATTGATCTCGTGTTGTCAATACTGTCTTAAAAAGCGAAAAAGTTGGCAATTCTCCCTCAAAATAAATCCATTACAATAAAAGATGATCATTTCAATAAATAATACAATCAATGCGGAATCAAAGGCACAAAACTTTGAGATGACAATGTAAAATTCATGTCTGTTATCCTTATTGTACAAAGAAAACAAAGCATTCAGCATTACACGCATTAAGCCAATCAGCAGCCTAAAATAATAGCTCTTTTTCGTTTATATCTTTCTCTGAACACGTCTATAGCGCCGAGATACATACTACCTAATTCCAAAATGAAGATCCATGCGTTGCTATGTGTATCTATCCCTTGTATATGTATTTTCTCAAATTACTAGTTAGTTATCGCTACTACTTTAAATTGTGACGAGTTTAGTGGATTACCTAACATAAGACTGCAAAGTATTGCTTCCTACAATCTTACAAATGTCTGATTAGAATATTGTGCCTATATATCGTTACCGTTATATATATCTTCTTTTTTTTTATTGAAATATATATGTGTATATAATAGGATATCTCACGAAATATCAACAAGTATTAGTGACTGATACAGATAATTTAAGATGATAAGGTGTTGATGAAGGTGGTGTGTTCTTATATAGTGGCATGGGTGTTTGCTGGTTAAAAACCATGGACTTTTAGTTGGTCAGGTTTGGCCAGACCTGACTTTGTTAGCCACTGGCATATATTCTCTCGCTGGTCCCCCTGCAGCTGCAACACCTCCCCGTACTCCGGGTGCTCGATTACTGTCCCATTGCAGGCAAACTCCTGCAGAGAAATCTTACTTTACACATCCGCCGATTAATCCCCGTATTTTTCCGATAATTAATCATTATTCGCACAAACCATAAAAAGATATATTTCAAAATCGAACATTTTTTCAACTTACTAGATCGTCCGTTTAAATTATTACGATTTTCTCAAATATATCGCGAACGAATTATTTTGTACTTTGAGTGACTGAAATCACTATTTATAAGATTTACACGATCACTTTCATATATGCACCTTTCCTTTATGTGCATATATTGTTAAAAATATACTACCATATTTAGGCTGTTGTAAATTATAATACATAATACGAGGAAACTAACGAAAATCGATAGATTTAACCAAATAAAATATATAAAATGTCTGCCTATTTATACATCCAATGATCAATAAAAATTTGCAGATTTCAATGATCGATAAATTTAACGGAATGTCTCGAAGAGATATTCGGGAACCGCGGCAATATGTATTCGCCCGCATTTCTAAATAGGTCAAAGTGATTAAGAACATTTCTTCGATGTATCAAAAAAAAAAAAAAGAAAACGCGTTTGGTCGATCATATTCTTAGGATGAGCATTATGTACCGCGCGTAGGAAAAGGAATTACGAGTTTCGTAAAGTCGTGTGCAATTAGACTTCTACGCTGGACAGTTGTTTGCATCGGTTCTATTTTTAGAACGGTTCTGACACTGACAAAAGATCGAAGTACGCAGCGCGATTTTTTTCGAGATCTCGTTACCTTTTTACATGCTCTCACAATTTTCTTCAAGTCATATTCAGACGAGAGTCCTTGCACCGTTGTTAAGGTCTTACGACCATTCCGTTGCTGGATCCTTATATGCACGAGACCGTCTTGGACATCATCATCTGAACCCTTGATTGCATCTGCAAAGGGGTCTGGAACAACCGAGCAATAACATATTACGTTGAGATTTCTCCGATTTCTGTCCGGGATGATAGATTCCAGCGAGATGCAGCGATTATCTCAGCGGAAAACGGAGAAATCGTAGCTGGATGTTAATCGATTGCGCGCTATGATGCAAGCGAAAGACGCCATCGCCATTTTGACAAAACTATCGTTCTGGAATACGATGATTTACAAAGCGGAAAATATTAGACTTACCGAATGTGTTGAGATTCTGGATGGACATACGACAAACAAAATATATCCCGGGGAGATATAGAATTGCAAAGTGCAAGTGCAGGTGAGAAAAATCACGGATGACGTACGATAACAGAAGCACCACGCAAGAATACTGCTAAACCCAAAAAACCTTGTACGGAGGCCAAACTCAACCGGAAGTAAAAGTTGCATTTGTCATGGACAGTGGGTGGGGTTGCGCACGCGCTCTGCGCCATTATATAAGCCCCGTTTTCATGGAACAATTGCCTTGCCTTTTGATTGGCGGACGTACTTTAGCCGTTTGTCGCAGTATTCCTTAAACTCAGCTTCGATCGTTTTCCCGTTAAATTTATATACCATTTCTGTATTTACAAAGTTATCATACCCGCGTTTATGAAATTATCAATGTAAATTGTATGATATTATGTGGATAAAATGAAAAATAGTTTAGAATTATGCATTTCCCTTCTATTTCCATGTACAATTATATTCAGAATTTAATCGGAGAGAATGAACAGAAGTACTAGTGTCACGAAATAAATAATACTTTATCAGTTATTTAGTAAATATACGTCTAAATAGATACTTTTAATTCTACAATTACTTGAAAGCGAGGGCACTGATCGATACGGCGGGTCTTTATAGGGCGAATTCCACTTACATGGCTGACACATAGGGATAACTTTGGAGTGTTGGAGTGAAGGGGTTTAATGTATATAGAAAGGATAGGGAAAATGATAGAAGAGGGGGAGGGTTAAGCATTATAATAAAAAACAATACTAGCATGAGAGAAAGAAATGATGTTAGGTGGATCAAAGACAAAACCGAGATAATGGCCATTACAGTCGAAATAGATGGACAAGAGGTGGACATAATAGTAGTATATAAACACCCAGACTGTGTACTGAAAAAAGAAGAATGGGAAAAATTATTTGAAAACAGAAGAGGAGACACAGAAACGATAATAATGGGAGATTTTAATGCTAGTAATAGGGAGTGGAACTGCTACAAAAACAACAGAGATGGAATTCACTTGGCGGAAACGGTGGAGCAACAGGAGATGTTCATTAAAAATGAATACACGACATCGAGAACCGGCTCAGGGAAGTATAAACCGTCCAACATTGACCTAATAATAATGACATTCAAGACCTACCAAGAATCGAACATAATAGAGGAGGGGGAAACACTAGGATCTGATCACCAAATTATAGGAGTGCAAATATCAAAGCGACTAGAAAGAAGGGAGGAAAAGATGTTCACAACCAGAAAATACAAAGAAGGTGGGATAGACTGGATGGTATTCAAAATGTATCAAATAAGGAATGGGGAAAGGATTAATGAAGAGATTGGTAGATGCAGCAGTACAAACAATAAATGTAGACTGCTAATGGAAAACATTACAGATGCAATGGAGGAGGCAACTACGGAGAAGAACATTAGAAGAGGAGAAGGAGGGGAGAAAAATGGGAAGACCAACCAGTACAAGGAAGGGGTCAACCAATCGAACCGACAACGACAGAAACAGTACCCATGGTGGGATAAGGAATGTGTCCAGGCCAAAAGAGAACGAAGGAAGGCCACAAACAAATTCATAAAAAACCCAAATGATAACAGTTGGCAAGTGTATAGAGAGAAAGGAAAGAAGGTTAGGGAAGTAATCAAGATCAAGAGGACGAAGGCATGGGAGGAGATGGCAACATCGATAAACCACCACACCCATGGGACAGATATATGGAGGAAAATTAAGAACATACAGAAGGGATTCGACAACAACATAAAGAACAAGAATATAACCACGAAGGAAAGAGAGGAGCTGGAGGAAGCGGAAATAGGAAAACTGAGAGGCGGAGAATATGTAACGGAAGACAGTGGCAGAGACAGGGAACGCCCCACCAAGGAGGAGGAGAGAGAGCACGAGGTATGGAACGGGGCCATAACAATAAAAGAGGTAGAAGAAGCCATAGAAGCGTCAAACTCCAAGTCAGCACCGGGTGAAGACGGCATAGGATACGACATATTCAAGAATCTGATGCCGGAATATTTGGAGATCTTAAAAGATATATATGAGGAAGTATGGATCTCACAAGAGATCCCAATTGAATGGAAGGAGGCAGTAATAATATTTTTAGACAAACCGAATAAAAAAGCTCTAAGACCCATAGCCCTAACCCTATGTGTGGGGAAAATCATGGAGAGAATCATCAATAATAGACTGACCAGGTGGGCGGAGGAAGAGGAAATCATGGATCCCAGTCAGAACGGATTTAGAAGAGGAAGATCCACGGTAGATAATCTTACTACTCTAACCGCGGACATAAGAGCAGGTTTTGAGAGCAAGAGGGATACCCTGGCAGCATTCCTAGATGTGAAAGCTGCATACGACAACGTCGATTACAACACGCTAAGAAGGAAAATAATGCAAAAAAAATGCCCAGAAAGAATTGTGGGATTCGTGAGCAACTGGATCACAGATAGAAAACTCAAGTGTATAAGAAAATTCGGTGAACCTGCAATATGCAATCAGGGGAAAGGGCTACCACAAGGAGCCATATTAAGCCCTATATTATACAATATATATACGGCAGACATAACCAGTAATATAGACAGGGAAAAGGTGAGGGTCCTGCAATACGCAGACGATATTGCCATATACACAACAAGTAACGCCAAAGAAATGAATATTAACGCAATAGAAACAGCAGTCAATACGATAATAACCAACTTGAAAGAGATAAAGTTGGATGTAGCGGGAGAAAAAACAAAGGTGGTAAACTTCACGACAAGGAACAAATCACGCAGAAGGGGCAAAGTAAAAATAGAGGTAAACGGAGTGGAGATTGAAGAGGAAGAGGAAGCAAAATTTCTGGGGATAGTACTGGACAGAAGACTGAGGTTTGAGGAACACGTATCGGAAATGGACAGGAAAATAAAAAAAAGACTGACAATGCTTAGGTACATAAGCCACATAAAAAAGGGGGCCAACCCGGAAACAATGATCATACTATATAAGTCCCTGATCAGATCGGTGATGGAGTATGGCATCACTATCTACCATAACAACAACAAGGGTAGCAAAGTAAAAGACAAAATAAAGAAGATTCAAAATGCAGGGATAAGGACGGCGATGGGGTACAGAATGTCCACCCCAATAAATGTTATGATGACAGAGGCGGGAATTATGGACATGGTTAACAGGAAAGAGTTACTACTGCAAAAATACATATGCAAACAAAGGGACCGAAAACACAGCGAGCCACTAGAGGCCATAAAAAGGCTAGCGGAGGCGCAGGGAAGAGATAGTGAAACACAAACGGAGGATATGGTACGGGTATGGAAAGAGACGGAGCCACTTGAAGAGATAATGGAGAGGGAAGAGACGCCTCAAGGCGTGAGAACCGAGGGAGTGATGGATGACGAGGAGATAGATATAGAGGAGGTGATAGAATGGGATCTGGGGAATAGCATGAAGGATATGCCAGTGAGTGGCCACAGGGAGATAATCGAGGAAATTAAAGGGAGGAAAAAGATAAACAATCAGATAAACACTGAAATTTACACAGATGGGTCCAAGATACCGGGTAAGAGAGCAAATGGGATAGGTATAGTTATAAAGAATAGCAACGAAAATACCTGGCAGGAAAAAAGTCTGAGCATTAGCAATAAGGCGTCTATCTTCACAGCAGAGGCAATTGCAATAGAACGAGCGATAGAAATAGCAAACGTAGAATTTAAGGAAAGGGATGTGTTAATTTTGACAGACTCGATGAGTGTATTACAGGCCATTGGAAGAGGTAGTGAAAATGGGAGAAGGAAGAAGAGGAATAAAAGAATTGAAAGAATAAGAAACAGCATAATTAAAAGAGAGAAACTACAAAGAAGGGAAGCTGTAAACAATCACCAAACCAACGGTAAAATAAGAATGGCATGGGTGCCAGCGCACGAGGGAATAATAGGGAATGAAAAGGCTGATGCGAAAGCCAAAGAATCGACGGAGGGAGTCCCAGATAAGGAATACAAGATTCCACTGGAGGACATAATGGTGACATTAATGGACGCTGCATGGAAGAAATCATTTGGAGACATGAAGGAAGAAGGAAAGGAAAAAGGGGTCAAATACTTCAACATGAGGACAAATAATGAAGGGAAACGACGCCCATGGTTTGGGAAACTAACAACCATGACGAGAGAGTCTATCACCACGCTCAATAGGCTGAGAGCTAATCATTATAACTTGGCCGAATCACTACAGAGAAAAGGAATAGTGGAGTCTCCTAACTGCGACTGCGGGGAGGGGATAGAGGACATTAACCATATAGTGTGGAAATGTAGAAAATATGAAAGAGAGAGAGTATCTTATAAAATGATGCTAGAGGCGAAGGGGGCAAGGGAAAGTGAAGACATTGTAAATAGGATCACTGAAGACGAACCAGCTGTGGCAAGATTATTAGTAGGATTTCTGAAGAAAATTAAAAGGAGTATCTAGGGTGAGAGAACGGGAAAATGTGATAAACAGAGCAATAACGCGGATTAATGTGATAAATAGTACCTGAGTAAAGAAAGACTGACATAGACATAGTATAGCATAGGTTAATCTAGGATAGACCAATGCAACTAAATATAAGTATAGATGACATAAACATAAATATATATAAATATAAGTATGAATGGCAATGTGGATGCACACTGGTGCACAGAGTCCTAGGGTGGGAGTCGATTGAGTGAGAGAGCACATATGTAAAGGAGGGTAATCTTCTCCTGGAGTGGAGGGCTGTGAGAGAGGATTGGCGTTCGTTGGGCTAAATAAGATATTGTCTTGAAGTGCCTTCTTTTAGTATTTTGTATGTATGCTAGGAGAAAATAAAAACCCTTAACCCTTAACCCACTTACGCCCAAATCGCCCGTGATTTTCATTAGGGTAGGTTTCCCTATACGCGACTGAACGCATCGTCAAGAATTTCAAAGTCGATTTTCTCGAAAATGAAGCTTAGTATCAAAAAAATTATAAGACGAAAAACTATATTTCCCCAAGGGCTTAACAATTAACAAATCATCAATAATAAAGTAACACTTCTCCTATTAGTCTTCAAGGACGATTCCCACGGAAACGCGTTTAGACGGAAATGAGGATTCTCCGGAGTAATTAGAATGCAGCGCATCGTAACGGTAGACTTTAGTAACATACTACACACTTGAATTTTTAGTTACCGCTTGATGGCCTCCCTACATCATATGGAGCGAAATATTCAATGAAATGATCGTTTTACCAAGCTTGATGATACGTTATTTAATTTGGCCGCATATAAATGATATGTTCATTAATCTGCATAAAATAAAATTTAAAACAAGTATCAACTAATTGGTATTTATCGGAATAGGTTGTTTCTGTCATTCGCGGCTACCCATGAAAGATCGGAAAAAATGGAACTTTCATTGGCAAGCTAAAGACAGCAAGTGTAGTATGGTGGACATTTAATTCGAATAGTAGATATTAAACTTGACTTAGTTGAACTTTTTGTGGCGCGAATCATGGCCAGCCCGAGGACTCGACGAGTTTTAAGTGAACTCAAACCTAGGGACGAGAATAACGTAATGTATTCGTTCAGCACTCTCAATGTTATGCCATATGTTAATATCATTAAGTCTCATCAATTTTGCAGAGATGCTTCGAATGCGGTACGCATAATCCGCAATGGGTTTCTGTTACGTACGGCATATGGATTTGTCTAGAATGCTCGGGCAAACACAGGGGACTCGGTGTCCACTTGTCCTTTGTCCGTTCCATCTCTATGGATAAATGGAAGGACGTGGAATTAGAGAAAATGAAAGTCGGCGGTAACAAAAATGCTCGTGAATTCTTCGAATCCCAGCCAGATTGGAACGACAATATGTCTATAACGCAAAAGTATAACACTAAAGCAGCAGCATTGTATAGAGATAGGGTGAGCACGGTTTATTACTCTCGATCGCAGATCTTCGTAACGATTTATCGCGCCATGTTGCGCTTTCCCACTTTCCTTCGCTTAATTGTAAATCTCGATGCTTTAGTATTCTTGTTTAATATTTCGCTAGTTTAGGATTAGCGTAACGTAATGTCCTATTGTAATTGCAACCATTAGATCGCGACGTTAGTTCGTGGAGAGAATTGGAGTCCTAATACCTCGACAGCTAAAGATTTCCAGCCTTCGACATACTCGGGGAATCAACAAGAGTATCCATCATATCAGAGCGATGTGTCGAGTTCTTACCAAAACTTTAATTCAAGCGTTTGTAAAACTCAGACGGAGGCTTTCTTCGTTAAGAAACAGAACGAGAATGCCAATCGGCCAGAGTGAGTACAGATTTTTGTAGAAGTGTTGCTGTATTTGCGTTAATCGCGAACAGAATTACATATGTTGAATATTTTTACAGGAATCTTCCACCTAGCCAGGGTGGCAAATACGGAGGGTTTGGGTATCAAATGGAACAGCCATCTAGAAGTTCGTCGCAAGAATTCTTTGATAATGCAGTGTCATCTTTAGCCAGTGTAAAATAACTAATATCGGATTGCATTTTTTAAATATGTATCGTTAATAATACATAGATACACGTTACAGTTAACATATAACATTGTAGGGATGGTCAATGTTCTCTTCGTCCGCCTCGAAAATAGCAAGCAAAGCGACGGAAAATGCTATTAAAATTGGAGAGCTGGCGACCCAGAAGGTATATTAATTTAGAGATAAATTTTCATTCTGTCATTTAGTAGATAAATTAATGATATTAGCATGCTTACATATTATATTTCATTTACTATTTTTAGACTAATAATTTTAGGTCTTAAGCACGCATTTATTATATGATAATTTTCAGTTATACTTTCATTTTGGGTTTTGTTCCATTTTCTTTTCGCTAGGTTCGTGATGGTACTTTGTTGGAAGACGTTGGAAGTCATGTTAATAGTTTAGCTGCAAAGGTAGATTGCTGAATAATGTATCTTAACTAGATGCTTTGATTAATATGGCATTTGGTGTTGAAAATTAAAAAATTCTCGTTCCCGTTTTGATTGAATGCTTTTACGCAGGTTGGAGATTTGGGGAGAAGAGGATGGGGTGATATCGGGGGAACAAATTCGATGGGACAAAATCAGTATAATTCGAACGAACATTATCAAACTTCTCCGGCTGCTTACCAGAATAGCGAGGTTCAACCACATTCAACCGAAAAGACGTCTTTAATGAAGACATCGCCACCGAAGTAAGCTAATATTCTGTGGAACATGTGGAGTATTCCACACTTGAAATTGCGCCGTGTGTGAAATTCCACATTTGGGAATTTGAAAGGCATTTTACAATTTTTAAAATAAAACATGTGGATCTCTTTTTTCCTAGAACAAATGTATCAACTACAAATTCTTCGAACTCCGAGTGGGATTGGGACAATGACGTGAAACAGAGTAACGAAAAAGCAGCGGAGCCTAAACCAGTCGTAAGGAAATCAAAAGACAAGGTTAAAGAAGAGGCTTTAATCAATTTTGATACTGATAACCGTACAACCAGTTGGGATTCGAAACTAGAAGACGATGCATGGGAAATACTAAAGAATTAATTATCATTAAGCGAATTAGGTAAATTTCATTGGAGTTGAAAAATCTTTAAATGCCGTTCCCATCTTACAGATTTCGAGTTCATATAAAATAATTATAATACCAAGTATTGAAACGAAATTATTTTTTTCCGCACTTTACCCCTTTTGCCGTGCGAAATGTATGTGAATATATCATGCGTGTATAAACGTGTATGTACGGATCTTTTACGCTCCAAAGAGCGTTGTTATGCGCTGCATATCACGCTGTGCTCAAAAACATTAAATGCTTTATAGTCGATGCGCGCTAAAGCGAAAGGGATCATTAGTACTATTTACTTGCGTTTGCTCTATTTTATCCTTTGCATTTATTATAGACTTACTGTTATCAGATTTTATTAATCACTTGTATACAATCCAAACGATTAGTGCATTAATCAAATGATAGGTACGTTGTATAAAATAATGCATTTTTAATAGAAAAATATAAAACTACTTTATTTTACCACATGCATTCTGTATAAATTAATTATGTATGAATTTAATTTTTGCTCACTTTCATTCTTTACAATAAAACAATATTTCGATATACGTTGAAATTGGAACGACTAATTAAAATACCCTTACTGGCAGCCGCATTGAAACATTAATATAAATATAATATAAAGCTACTTTATTACCAGAAATTCAATACTGGTGTACCGATAGTTACAGAATTAATTAGAAATTTGTGTGTAGGGTGTTCCCAAAATGTTTAGCTGAACTTTACCAGTATACTCTACTATCTGCTCCCAGATAATGTCGGCAAAGGTTTTGTTGTACATGTTCGGAGCAGCTGATACAAGCATTCACCTCTATTACAGTAAAAGATTGTTGGACAATACAGAACTAACAGAAAACCAGTAGTAAACCGTCTAAAATTATAATACTACAAGGAATGTACATTCTTGGCTGTATATACTTTCTTAATCTTCCTCTTATTGTAAACCCTCCCGACGTATTCCCAAATCTCCTTCTGGCATGCTGGCCATACCTTCTTTTCTATTTTTGATAAAGAGGAACAGAGCAGATTTCTATCTTTCTCTGATAGGTCGAAGAATGATGTTTGCTCGAAGCACGAGCGATAAAGAAAATCATAGATTGCTCTGAAACAGCGAAACATGATTATGTTATTACTTAATGTACCAGCGAATACAATTTGTACCCTAATGTATCGCAGGTGACTTATTAAAAGCATTAAATAAAATATATACCTAAAGTCGTAGCCTCCTGCTTCGGAGGGTGATGGGTGATCTTCGAACAGTCCTATAAATAACAGTGCCTCCGGCACGACGCTGTCTCCGGGTTCGTACAAACCGCATTCCATCCATTTATCTATCAATTCGTTTTCATACAAGTGTTTCGCTATCGTCGAGTATTCTGAAATCTTTGATTGAACAGCCTCGGTAGGCATGTTTGGTAGCATCTTTGATATAGCTGCGATGTCCTTAGAACCGTATTTGTTAAGAGCGTCTAACAGTACCCTTTTGTCGTGGCTGTCCCATTCTACGCTCGGCTCGAATTCAATGTCACTTTCCGCTTCGCTTTTATCACTTTCCTCGGGCTCATATTTTTGTACATTTCTACTTCTCTTGTATCCTTCTCTGATATCCATTTTTATGTATCACGATAGAGAGAGATTCTTTGAACGAGTTGTGCTCTACTGTTTCTTTATAAACAGGGTTGAAGGCATTCTTCTAGAAGTATACTGTCATGAGGCATGTAAATAGTTAAGATTATCAACACATCGGAGGTGATAAACACGTTCAACGCATTATCGTAATTAGGTTAGATTTTACGTAGGTAGTTTGAAGTTTTAAGCGAAGAAAAGTATAATCACCTGATGTTGAAAGAGCTCAGGATTCTGTGTGATGATAGATATATATATTATTGTTAATATATTGACGGATCGTACCGCAAACGTTAATATAATGTAGAGTTCGCCTATCAAAATAACGTTGCGCAATACCTGAAAATAGTATTTGAAAACAGGGAACAAGGGGAAGAAAAGGAATTTCCGTTTCCTCTGCTAGTTCAATTTTGTCGTGGATTGCGCATTAAAATTTGCCTCGTTTGTTTAAAGCTTTGTAAGTAATTTATATAAGTCGAGACACTTTCTAAATTTACTTTTGCATTTGTATCAATTTTATGAGTTTTGATAGAATGTAACGTTTAATTATTAGTTACTGTGTGATAATCGAAGTTTTACCCGGGTAACATAATTAGTAAATGCATGACAGACGTTTGTATGAGTTCTTTTCGGTATTAAAAGGGAACATCCCGAATCTGGAAATTCAAAAATTTTGAAACTTTGTGAATACGTATATAGGGAATTTCCTCCTAATTACAACGCAATTTTTATTTGCTAACCAAATGCACTCTAAGGGCGTGTAATTGACCCCTGAAAATATTTTTTTTACCAAATGATAGATCTAATTAAAAGAAGTAACTTTTGTCTTGAAACTTTTTGTATCTCTTAAAGTTCGCGAGTTATAACACAAAATCGGAAAATTGCCGAATTTTCGGTGGTTAATTTAACCCCCTTCGAATGAATTTGGGCAGCAAACAAAAATTGCGATGTAATCAGAAGGAAATCCCCTATATATTTACAAAGTTTCAAAATTTTTTGAATTTTCGGGTTCGGGATCTTACCTTGCAAGTTTATTTATATAGGTTTCAGAAACTCAATGATCAGAAGAAAGTTTATACATACACAAAGAAACGTGTGTATCAGACAATATATGTATATGTATTTTTACTACAATGATTTTATTTACAGTTTATCAATCGTGTCATTAATTAAGCAGTATCATACATCATTTATACTTATGAGCAAAGGCTGACCGATCTAATTTGTTTCAAGCACTCTGCTAATAGAACTCTACAAGCCTGTATATTCCTTTGAAATTTGTATGATCGTTAAGTTTCGGCACTTCGTTTTGTGATTATATAATGAAACGAGAATATCAATTAAGAGAAGTCAGTCTTTGATGACGATTAAACTCCGAGTGTATACGACAATGTAAAATTAGATGGTATATAATATACATAATACATCTAAGTGTTATATACAGTTACCTATGTATCTAATACATTTTAGAGTAAAAGATATCTCTTCTTCAACATATAAATATGTCCAACTTTTATTAGAAGTATGAACATCGTATTATACATATTTCACATTAAAGGAAATAATACAGTAACAATGTTTCTGGCATGATCACTGATTTGCAGAAGCTCTATGCGCGATTACTTAAAGAGATCAAAGTTTCCGTGGTCTTCCTCGCTTTCGCAGCGTTGTGATTTTGCTCGTTACCGATCTCGTGGTGTGCAACTTCTTCTGAATATTTGCTATGGGCTTTGTGTTCTTCTGCATATTCCCGTGTTTCTTTAAGTGTTGCACAAATAGCAATCTAGATTTTATTAACTTCTGGCATACTTGACATCTACGTATTTGCTGCTCTGAAAAGGAATATTCTAATTAATATCAAAATCGGTTCAACCAACTATACCAATTCTTTTTTAGATAATTAGAAGGGGAGGAGGAAAGGAAAAGGGGAAAGGAAGAGGGGAAAGAAAGAGGGGAAAAGAAGAGGGGAAAGGAAAGGAAAGGAAAAAAAAAACACGTAAATCTTTATGATTTTGGCAAGAATTTACCAGATTTCTTTGTTCCATGCTGTAGACAATGTGCCCTCAGTAAAGCAGCACTTGGGAACCATCTCCCACAATCAGAACAACTTAATTTCTTTACTTCCCAGGTACAATTTGGTCGTTGGCTTTTTTTTCTCTTAATCTTCTTAATCATGGTCAGTTGCCTTTTCGGCTCAACAGGCTCTTTCTTCTCCTCAACTTCTATGGGCGCTCGTTCTATAGAAGACTTACTAAACCTACGTTTCTTCCTCTGAGAATGTTCTGAGCGCACATGGCGAGCTAGCGCCACAACCACGTCGAACTTCGTCTGGCATATCTTACAAGCGTATTGCTTCTTAACAACATCCTCGCTCGTTCTGTTCGAGTGCTTTACTTTCTGCTCGTTAAACCGAATCGTGTTGGACGGGGATTTCGAGCAAACACGTAAATGAGTTTCTAAAGATCTTTGAAGCCTGAAGTTTTTCGAGCAATGCTTGCACTGCAATAAACTTGATTTCGAATTCGACTGCTGTGTTTCGTCATCGGAATCTCCTACCATTATTATTTCATTCTCTTTATCGCTGGAGTACTTATCCTTACTGTCGTCTATAGTTATCTCGACAACATCTCTTTTCGATTGTAGCGCGCTTTCGTCTTCGTCGATATCAATCTCAATAACCTCCACTTCCTTACGCTTCATCCGTTTCATTCTCTTCGAGTCGCTACTCCTTTGACGATACCCAGAATGAGCCGCCACTCTTCTCTTTCGTTTCCCCCGCTTTCTAACGTTATTGTCCTCCTCGCTTAAAAGTGAGGCCGGTTGTATGATTATTTCCGAGTCCTCGCGATTCACGGAAATCAATTGCTGCTTCCGGGACCTTTTAGTTTTACACTGCCTTTGCGTCGACTCGGGCGACGTGCATTCAATGGAACCGTTCGACAGATCCAAGTTCGTGCTGTTCGATATCCCATCCATTGTTGAATCCCCTAAAGTCGCCAGCAACTCCTCTCGACTATCTCTGCGATTCAACTTTCTCTCTGTTAAAGTCTTGGAAACATGGTTGGACAGAGTGTAATCGGAATTCTGCTGCGCCGAATCTATGCCCTCCGTCCCTTTAATATTTCCAAAGTTACTTTGCTCTTTAACGACCTTTTTATTTGCTTGCTTCTTCGCTGATTTCGACTCGGCTGCCTTTAAATTCTGCAGGGTCGCTTGGATCTCGTCGAATGTTAGCTCCGAATCGGATTGATCACCTTCGAACAAGATGTATTGTACCGTTGACTGTTCTATAATTTCACTATCGCTGTCATCGTCTTCTTGATAATCTTCGGAATTATCTGGCGATTAAAATATTTCTGTTATTCACAAATCTTACGTTACATTAAATACGATGTAATTGCTTTAACGTACCAATATTTGTAGAACTCTCGTCCATCATCAAGTACGCTACATCAGAGTGTTTATCATCAGCTGTGTAAATAATATTAGGAACTTCTTTCATGCCTAAATTCAAGCCAGAATCCTCCACCAAAGATGCATTCTCTTCCCAAGTATTCTCCTTTCTCTGCACCCTCAGACTTCCACTCGACATGTTCTTATTTTGGTTATGCACCATGATATCATTCGCCAGCTGACTCTTTGAAAAAAATATCGGTGGTTGCGTAGTTAATAACTGTTTCTTTATTTGCGTTGGTTTCTTTACAGTTCTAACAGCACCTTCGCCTATTAACCTTTCAACATCTGCTCTGTAAAGAAAACCGCCTCGTTATTTGCTGTTCGTAATTAAGAATCCTATATGTTCGATATACATACTTCATAAGAAACTGAAAGTTTGTCGGAGGTTCGCCAGACTCGTCGTACATCGCTACAGCGAAGATCTCTTCCGAATCTTCGACCGCGTATAACGCTAATTGTTGACCAGAGGCAGTTACAAACGTGGCTATCGTTTCTTCGTCTCCGTCCTGATCGTCGTTAGCCACTTTGTGGCATTCTACTTCGTAGTCGCTATCTTCTAGCTCCGCTAGCTATAGAATTTAACAAAACGAGTAATACATAAGGCACATATATCGAAGCGATGTAAAAAAGACTATATTATTCAATATTTACCAGCAAACTATGTTTACTGGCATCGCTCGGAAGCCATTTCTGCCGAGCCATGTTACTCGTAGACAAAGGTATCGAATCTTCCGAATATTCTGCAGGCGACTCCACGTTCATGCTTTCTTCGAAGTATTCGCAAGACTCTTTCGATCCGCGAATATCTTCCTCCGAGATCTGTCGATTCATCTCGAGCTGCTCGTCCACAGTTATTTTCTCGCCGACAACCTGTGCAAGTTATTTCCGATTGATAAAAAGATAAACGCGATGTGTACACAAACCGCGTTCGTGCGAATCCGCCTACGTTTGTAGTCAGTTAACGTATTCATTATTGTGTTACCAGCGTTTCTCCCATGTACTCGTATTTATATAGAGCTATAAACTCTGTCGAACTCTCGTCTATCGTACACGGAGTTCGTATGATTCCTTCAGTAACGATTTTTTTATAAATATCGACATCATTCATAAATGACATATTTTTGTACTATAAATCTCTATTCACTGATATCACGCCCTCCCGAATAATCCGAACATATGTTAAAAAAAAGTGAAATACCTGAAATATTGGATTACGAGAGAAATACACTTGGAAATATATTCGCGTCGATAGGTTAACGATGAAATATTATTGAGGTCACTTTATATACAGGCGCGCGGTGCTAAAATACCGACAGATATCCGCTTGGGGTTATGCTGGTCATAACAATCATATTTGAGAAATTAAGCGGTTCATTAACAGCAGAAGCTAATCGGACGCATACTACTCGTTATATTTTCAACGAAAATCGATATATATATATATATACACACCACTACTAGTACTCATTTTTCTAACAGTATTCGATAAGGAAAATACACAACAACCTTTTAGCAACTTCTAAGTCCCATAACATCGTAATCCAAATAATGCGATTGATAATGATAATCGTGCAACGTATAGATCAAGGTTCCCCGAGGTATCCTGAACGATCGTCGAATCTCTGTTTTTACATATCAAAATACAGACGGACGCATAAAACTATTTCATTTAACACGATCTCCCGTCTCTCGATTTACGTACATAATTAATATTAGATACAGCCATCACTTATGCTCTATACACACACACATATAGAAACATAACCCTAGGCATTACGCGTTACGCACGTTCGCGCATATAAAGAGATCGCCTTGAAGTTGCGTGGATTATAAAGTGAGCTTTCTTATCGACGCGAATCTCGATATTCTCGAAGTATGGCTTTGTTTTTAATAAATAGCGAAGGACACGATTAAAAGCGATTATTTATGTATATAGAAATTCAGCGATATAAACTACCTAGAGGCTTCTGAATGTTTATATAATAAGAATTTCTTTTATGGAAATTCGGCTTCGTCTATCACACCTATCGTATATTATCAAATACTATATTGCTCTTTCTTCTTCCGATCGATAATGTTAGAAAGAAATGAGATAAGCTTGTCGCACTGTAGGTATTTAGATAACTAAATACATACAGAACGTCAGTCTCTGTTTCGGAACTCTTTGATTCTACGTAATCGGTGTTCCCCCGCCACTTCCTCGATCGGACAAATTTGGCACGTGATGTTTGAGTAGCGAGGTACATAGGCGTGACTTGTGTCAGCTGATGCATCGTCAATATTCGTTGAATTAAGTACAACTGTCTCGTTTAATTTTTTGCGTTACACTTATTTCTCTCGCGATAATGGCTCTTCATTCCGCGGGGAAGGGTAAACTTCTTGCCGTGATCGGAGACGAGGTAAATGGAGAGTATACGAAATTTTATATTTCGAAGGTATTCACGAGAGCTTTATTCTAGGACACTTGCGTGGGATTCCTTTTGGGCGGAGTTGGCGAGATAAATAAGCATCGTCAGCCGAATTTCATGGTTGTTGATAAAAGTATGTGCTGTTAAATAAATTCTGCTCTGTGAAAATTCACGAAATCCTAATGCCACTGTACGTTGTATCGCTCGCAAAAATAGCGAATCGCAGTGCTTTAACTAGAATAATTTAAATGCAGAACTGTGCAGAGATATTATTTAAATCCCGTTTGCTATATTCGCAGATTCGGCAGTAAGCGATATTGAAGACACGTTTAAGCGTTTCATTAAACGAGATGATATCGATATTATTCTTATTAATCAAAATGTAAGTATTACATTTATCGTTTAGATTACTAACACTGAGTTTCTTTATAATCTAGAGAATTCATAAAATGTCAGTTCAAAATATTTCTTTATTTGTAATTGCAATGAATGAGTGAGTCTTGAGTATGGACACCTATTCAGACTAAATATTTTTATTTCATATTCAAGGTTGCAGAACTGATTCGCCATGTAATCGATAGTCACACACAACCTATACCGTCGGTCTTAGAAATCCCCAGTAAGGATCATCCTTACGATGCTAGCAAAGACTCCATTCTGAGACGCGCCAAGGTAAGATTATATCGATCTACTAGCAAAATATACCTGTGCTTCGCTTTGGGTCTAAGAGATATTAAGGACTCCATGAAATCAAATTTCACCCCTTTTCACTAACGGGGTTTTGATGAGGGCAAAATCCTGAAATTCATTTTTAGGGGTTTGTGTGGGAAACCTTTGTATGTAAAAACTAAGTTGATATCTAATCGGGGCTAAGAGATATTGAAGAGTTCGTGAAAACACATTTTACCCCTTTTCAGCCCCTTAGGAGTTGATTAGGGCAAAATCCTAGGATTAACAGTTTAAGCTGGACGTTGATGAGTCAGTCAGGACTTTTTCTTTTATATATATATATAGAATATTTCAGCAACTACTGCAGACATTCATTTATCTCTATTCTGGTTCTCTATCATATTTAACTGGAATCGATTTTCCCCTAATTAAAGTGATTTAATTAATAATTCCTTTCTAATCATTAATCGATATATTTGATACATTTTAAAGCCGCATAAAAATTTGGATATTAAGCAATTCTCTGATTTTGCTTTCCAGGGGATGTTCAATCCTGAAGATATACATTAATCTATGTACATCATATGTTGAATTATATAAAAAAGAATAATAATGGATGACTTCTATGGATTTGTCAATCTCTGTATGTAACATTACTGTTGTTATAGAATAGAAGTGTGTACAACATTCCATTATTTATTTCACATTTTAATAGCGGCGTGATGTTCAAACTTCTTTGTGAAATATGTATAAATCATATTCTATATATACAGACACGCTGCATTGTTGAACTTAATTTAGAGAAACACGCTCTACTGTACCTCCGCGCATACAAAATTCAGATGTGTAAATAAATACATATGCTATGAATGAGTCACGGCGTATTTTATTTCACAAAAAATAAATAAAAATATTTTCTTTTTATAAAATCAGAATCTAAATTTCGGGCGAAGCCGAGTAGTAAAGCTATTTTTTCCAAATCTGTTAAAAATACAGTTGTACTGGAGAGAATTTACCCAAAGTAATAAATCGCATCATCTTGTCTTTTCTGCTGCGATTCTTCTCAGAAGCTAAAGTATTAATTTTAAAATAACAGGGTGAATGAAAATATTCGAAGTATTGAAATTATTTTGTATTAATATGTAACATCGTATAAGTTTACTATACATTATTCATATCACAGGATGCACGATGAAATTATTTCTTGTTAATAGCAGTCTGCTCGAGGTTATTCAAGAGAATTTTAAAACCCTATCTCCGCACAGTCATCAACCAGTAGCATGTTTAACAGCTCTAATAAAATCGTTTAATGCAGACGCTCGATTTCTGCAAGTAACGTTTACTTTTTAATGTTTCTTTAGTATAGTAGAATATACAGCATAGAAAGCATATAAATACTTTTAAAAATAGATTATCACACATGATTATATAAAATTATTAAGTACTCACGCAAAACTGTATACAATTATGACAAGAATTACTAAACTACCACCACTTCATATAACCGAATACAACACAATTACAGCTTCTCAAAATAAATAAACGTAAATGACGATAAATAATTCATTGTATAAGCTAGAGAGCAAACTTATATGTACATAGTAAACATTCGTTTACAAAGAACACAGTACTGTGGTAATTGTTATCAATACGCTGGTTACCATTATGGATACAGTTAGCATTAGGGTGCTAAGACAGATCCAAGTTGAATACAATTCGACTGGTTATTAAACTTGTAATACTTGAATTCAGAAGTCCCGTTCTTCGGTGGCGGACATAAATAATTTTTGTACGGTGTAGGTAAGTTTAACTGAAAAGAGAGGTTTTAGAGTTATTAAATTATTCTACTATCTACTTCTACTAATATAATAAACGCGAAAATGTGTTTGGATGTTCGTTACTCAATCACGTCGCAACTACGATACAGAGATGTTACGTACCATTAATTTGTTGGAACCACATTGGCTTGTTCTTCCACTTGACGCCAATGAGGTAAGCTGGAACGCCGGACAATGTTATCAAAGCACCGATACCAACTTCGTACGGCCTTTCGTAGCAGGGGACGAATACCAGAAATGCACATATAGCCACAAATGTGATTGGAATCCATAAAGGCATCTGTGAAATATATTGACCGATGTATGTAATCAGAAATTTGTGATAACGCTTATCGAGTTACTCACTTTAATTGGTCGATTCATATTGGGTTGCTTATAACGAAGCCATAAAACGCCAGCTACGGATAGCATAATGAAAGATGACTCGACTATGCTGCAGTAAGTGATCAACACAAAAATGTCGCTTGTACACAGCATTACCAAAGATAAGATGCACTGTGAATAAAACAGCGCAATGTTTATCGTAATATTAATTTAGGAGTTTGTAAAGGTGGAATCAGACGGCACGTGAATCGGCGATCTTTGCGCTTGAATCGCCGAATCCACGTGCGGTCTGATCGGTCATGGATCGCCGAGTCGTGCTCGCCAAGTCGAATCGCCGAGCCTGGTCACGCGCCGTCTAATTCCACCTTAACACATAAATGGAATGTATATTCTTTTGCATGGACATACGAGGAAGACTAAGGCTGGCGCAGGTGTAAGTCTTGAGACGTTAATGTGACTTAACATCGATGGGAAATGACCATTCCTGGCGCCAACGAAACACATTCGAGACGATGTCATAATGTGGACGCTCAATCCTCCAAATGCGGACACAGCCACCATTACAGGTATTATCCAGGCCATTACGCCAAGAAGTTGGTCTCCGAAAGTCTAATGGAAACTCATCCCATTAGCTTTTTTTCTCTATACCGTTAAACATTGCTGTGCATTGCCTTTTTCAGCGAATTAAAATATAAAGGATGAAAGAAATAGTATTTACCACAGCTATCGCATTAGAAGCAATCATCGCGGTTGGTGATAAAACCGACAAGTAAGCTACATTCGCCAATACATAGATGAGCGTAACCAAAGGTAGCGATATATAAATAGCCCGCGGCAAATTTCTGTAAAAGTGAAATTACTTTATCAGTACGCGAACAAACGTGCACAGGAATTTTACATTAACTCGCGTCACGTACACGTAAGGATCTTTCAATTCCTCTGTCATGAAATTCAAGTAATTCCACCCGGAATATGAAAATATACCAGAATAGAAGGCCACTGCGATTTTACCAGGATCCGTAATTGTATTGTCGAATGCATTCTCAAAATTCTCCGTATGACCTGCGGTGAATGATTAATTAGTACACGGTATTTGTTGCTGTTGCTCTAGCTCCAAATTATAATTACACTTACCTAACGCTAACCAAACTAATCCAGCGATTACTATAACTATTAAAGCGCCGACCTTCGCGAACATGAATACATTTTGCATCTTAGATGTTTCTTTAACATCGTAACAATTTGCAAATGTGAGTAAACCTATTAAAAACGTAAAACTGTATGAAAAGCTTCATTGATAAGAATTTACAGGCAGGAAAAGTATCTTACAGATAGTGAGTGCTGCTATCAATCGTACACCGTCATCTGGAATAGCACAATTTGGGAAAAATGGTTGCAAAACGTACTGAGCAAAAGTTAATCCCATTATTGCATTTGTAGTTGGCCTGCGAACAGAGGCGCGGCGATGTTAGAATTATATCTTAAACAATATTCGATCTTATGATCCCCCTTTGTTTTAGAGAAAGTAACTTACACAAAGATTAAGTTAGCAGCCCATAGGTACAAGAAAGCGGGTAATGCTCCGAAAGCTTCGTAGATATAAGCATAATCTCCACCACTACGAGGTATACAAGTTCCCAACTCAGCGTAGCATAATGCCCCGATCATAGAAAGTAACCCACATAAAACCCAAATAATTAATGATACACCGACGCTTCCTACTTCCGTAATTACACCTTTCGGTGAAATGAAAATACCTATACAAGCATAATAATTATTTTGTTTTATGCATATTCTATTTGCAGAGTACAAAGTTAGTTGTAATTATTATGTACTTATAAAGATCGGAGTGTAGTGTATGTACAAAGTGTGATACATTTTGTATCCTTGATACTTAACATAAGAATAATGCGATTTAGTAACACTTAAATTAATCATTTGAAATTATGTTTAGCAGATTCATAATTGCAAATGTATGTGATATTATTCTTTTTGTCTACAATTAAAGACGACGAGTGTATTTTGTATTTTAATAACCATTAATAGCTGAGAAATAAGGAAGAGACGAGAGAAATTTTATTTCAGGAAGCAATAATCTTATGCATAGTTTCAAATGCAGGAATTATGTTAACATTACAAATTGTATAGAAATTTTTACCTGAACCACATATGATTCCTAAAATAATTGCGATGCCCTCCAAAAGACCGAGCTGTTTCTTCATTTGTACTTTCTCAACGCCGGCAACATGATTTTGATTCTGCGACTCGTTGTCTGAATTTATTAATTGCATTTCTTTAGGAGATTCATCGAATATTTGAGAGACCATTTTGCCTCTATAAAATGAATATAAAATTCGTTGTATTAATTCTTAGATAAAATGTATCGAATAACAATGGAATGATGAAACATTAATTAATGTTTCGTGTAAAATTTATGCCAAAAAAAAAGGAATGAAAAGATGAAGCTGTTTATATCATAAATTAATTTTTACGAAAAGTTATTTTTACTTACACAGTAATTGTTATTGAGAATTTTATAATGAAAATTTATGCACCTTTATGGGTGAAATTTTTTAAGTTAAATTGTAATACATGTACCTTGTCTTCCTGTTTTAATACAAATAACTAAATGTATAAAAAATCGCGTACTGTAAAATACAGATGTGTAAATATTATCTGTTTACGTCGGCAGTCTGAATTCTTTCGAAAATGTGGAGCATGATCTAAAAATGAAAGTGCCTTTTAATTTAGATGCTTCGTTTCAGAAGAATGAAAGAAATTTCTGTGTAACGTTGTATTATTCACTATGGTACCTGCAAAATTGTAACGATTAGTTAAACAATTGACTCCTTCTTTGCTTCGAAAATTCTATTTTAAAAGATACTATTTAATCGAAACGCGAATGTAGGTTACGCATGTGAGAAATACACGTGCGTTAAGACGGTTTAAAGGCTGGTTCGCAAATTCTGTGCGAGAAAGATTTGCATGTTTTAATAATAGTTTTTATTATAGTATATTACATTATATTATATTATATTATATTATATTATATTATATTCTGTAAGGAGTGATGAGCTATAGTTATATAATTTCAAACATTATAAAGTACAAAGTATGGATAAATGGGTGAGTGGGAGTCGTGGGAGATGGAGAGGAAAATTGGATGAAGAAGAAGTTTTGAAAGACTAGAATTCGTTGGGCTATATAAGAAATCTCTTGAAATGCCACTTTTGGTATAAAATATGTAAGTTAATTTATACCAAGGAAAGAATAAATCTAACCATAACCTAAAACAAATGGAAAATAAAGCGGAAATATATGAAAATCAATAAATCCAGTGAGTAACCAATCTCATTTCTCATTATAAAAATTAATAAACAATATTAAAGAATGAATATTATGGATCTTTTTTACTAAAATGAAAAATATCGGCATACTCGATATATCGATACCTCATCTCTGATATCGTGTATCGAGATATTTGCCTCGATATATCGTGTATCAATATATTTGCCTCGATATATCGTGCAATCGATATATCGGTATATTGGAAAATTTTGACATCCCTAGTCTAGGGAGGCAGGAGTGGGGTTGACAAGTATTTTGCGGGGTAGTTACACATACATACACGTACGTATCTATTTACACATATACATGCAACATAGCACCCTCACACATCGTGGCACATCGTGACATTACACGTATGGACAGACTTACGTTGAATAAACTGAATCGTAAGAGGTTATGTTTGGAATAGTCGGATACTGTAATAAGCTATTTATAATATCGTATTCACAGTAAAAACGATTCAGAGAATTGGAATTGGTGTCGAATAAAATTATTCCAGGAAGACCTTAATTCCTAGTTGATAAGACGAGGCAGAATGTTTGAAGAACGATAGAAATACCAGTGTCTTGACATCTTACAGTTACCTCGAAAGGAACGTCGGTTCGATAAATAGAATAATGGAAAAACGTACAGCTCGTTCATTCTGCGAGCTCGGTACTGTCATTTTCCTCCTTTATTTCGCAAAAGTGCCAAGCGTGTCGAGTGCATCAATAGGTCAAAGTGTTCTAGGTGTCATGAAAAACGACCCGAAGCTATGCGAGGTGCAAAAATATCTGTACAATAATAACATTACAAAAATTTGCTCCAATCTAATCTACCCAGAGGAAGGCCTAACGCCGTCGAACGAAAATGCAAAAACTTTCTTGTGTCTTGCGTTTTACGACACGTGGTACAAAGCATGTAATTCTAGTCAATTACTAAAGCCATTCAATAACACATCTACGTTTTACTCGTACATTCAGAAGTTCTTCCCTGAGGGAAGTCCAGAGAGTCAAAATATGTTCTGTGAAAATGTTAAAGACGTAGTGTTTTCGTATAAAAAGTTACAGCCGCTGTTATCACTTTTACATTTAAAGAACACCAGAGTATGCGGAAGAATGTGTTTTGATCTGGAGGACACATTTGACCCGCTCTGTGCTATATTGGTTTGGAGTAAAAGTATCGATGATAACAAAAAGCGGGATGTTGTACCCAGAGGGAATACAGCTACCGTTGTGGAACACAGGATGGAGCCTCAAGTTGTTGGACTTGAGCTAAATAATAGTTTGAGACAGGGCAAGACAGGGAATGATGCTATTAAAGATACGAACGATGCTAAAAGCAATGCTCCTAATATTAATCAAGGAGTAATGACAAAACCAGAACCTGTAATTGAGACATCATTGCCAAAAACAATGCCGAAGTTGGCTGAACCTTCCAAACCTTCTCCAGTAACGAACTCTGATTCTATTGAGAAACATGAGACCAGCAATAATAATAGCCCCCCTGTGTCAAAAGTTCAGAAAGAAGCACCTCCTAATACTAACCCAGCTAATGTTTCTGATAATTCACATAAACCCTCGGAGGTTATTCATTCTAGTACTAACAATGTTAACAATGGGGTTGCGGAGAATGGAAAAGAAGCTAACGACGATGTAAGGACAAGCACGCTATCAGAAAACACCCAGGATCATGATCCTTCTGTTAATCAAGGAGAGTGGAACCTCAAAGAAGAGGAAGGATTGGGTAATAATTTGTAAATACGTTACAGGCTTTAGTTTAACGTGTACTTAACCATTTAACGTACAATCTACTGAATCGTTTATCATGTTTTCAGATCAGAATGATGATCAGCCTATCGAAGCAGGTGAAGTATTCTGATACTTTAGAGTGGCTGTGTTTACACCAGTTGAAATTGTGTCTTTAATACATTTCTTTGCAGGTGATCAAAATCCAAGTGGACTTGGAGTTTCGGGAGGAAAGGATACCACAGCTTCCTTTCACAGTATAAGACCTGATGATGAATCCCACTTTATCACTTACTTTACTATTATTTCTATGGTATCTATTGCCGCGTACATCGGTTATCACAATAAGCAGAAGGTAAACGAATTTACGTAGTATTTTGTTTCGTTTACAGTAGAATTCCGGTAACCCGGCCTGCTCGGGACTTAAGGGGAGGTTCCGGTCTAAAAGTCGATTTTTTTATTTCATTTTTCGAATATTCAATCTTCTAGGAATACGTTTTCAAAAGGATTTGTTGAAATTCGTAAAATTTCCAAAGTTGTAGGCATTTGAGTAGCGGCAAATGCAATGTGTAACAATCGGCCACTCAGCGTTCACGTAAAACTTAAAACGCGTTTTTCTCGAAACAGTGTTCCGGAATATAATTTGAAAAAAGAACCTCAATTAATATAGCAATCTAATTTATTCGTCAACTGTTCGATGCCACGTGTCGATGCCACGTGTCGATGCATGCCACATCGACTTCTTTATCCGAAATGTGATTCGCGAGGATTGCTGAATTGCATTCGTAAGGCACAGTCATGGCCGGAGCTATGCGTGCCGGATTATCGGAATTCTACTGTAGAAAGGTTTAGAAAGAATTTTGCATACGCTATGTTTACGTGTTTCAGATATTAGCTATTGTATTGGAAGGTCGGAGAGCACGAAATAGCCGCGGGAGACGGCGCCCGAGCACAGCTAACTATCGTAAGCTCGATTGTACACTAGAAGAAGCGGTCACGTCGCAGTGTAATGCAAATGTTACCCACGTCATATATTAATACATGTAACGTATGGAATACCTTAAAGCAACTGTATAATAGCACTCCATGTGTAACATATTTTGTATTCAACTATACTTACGGCATAATATGAATTTATTTTTAACAAATGAATTATTTATTATTGCTCCATTGATCGTTACCGTATTATCTAGAATGAAATTGCCACAGAGTGATGGGATACTTTATTAGAATTTATAGCAGTAAAGTATTTTGCTATCTTTCAATATGTATTCACTATTTAGTAATCTTATCTGGCATCAATAACCACAATTTTTTATTTCAGTAAATAAGGTCACGTATTACCTATGAACAATGCTGCACGTTGTTATCCAATATACACTATTTAAATAATTATATCTTTCCCGCTAGGCATAAGTTATTTTCTTACAGTATTAAAATTAATTGCAATCGCCCTATCAGTCGACTATAATGTCGCTGTAATGTTTATTACAACGTTAATGTAATAAGAAAAGTAAGGTTGGAAGTATTTAAAATGTAATTTCACTGTGTACTTAATCGATCATTTCTCGATTTCATAAATATGTTCGAACATATTAGGAAACACAAAGGAATATTATTGTACGATTAATTACTATTGGTTCAAAGTTAGAATTCATTTTGCGAGAAATGTACAAACATTATATTTCACATTTTTTCCACTCCTTTTCCGTTTCTTTCGAAATGAGAATTGGCCGCGGCCGTCGATGAAATCTGTTTCTTCGAGGCTTCATTAAGTTATTACTTGACGAGTTACGTTGTTCACGTTGCCAAAAGGTAAAAGAAGAAGAAACAAAACAGATGTAAATATAGTTCTACAAGAAGATAAACAAAGTGGTTTTTTATCAATCACATTTATTAAACGGATAATCATCCTCGGGGTAATATATTGATGCAACGCGTTATATTTATATTTCCCGATTTTTCTCTTTTAATGTAATCGAGATTATTCTGGTGCATAATTTATTTACATTTCAGAAAGCATAACACAATATAAAGCGAGTGGCCCTTAACTTACATTATGCATTTGTGCGGGAGGTCCTCTCGGTGTAATATACACACATTTGTTACAGTATTAGCATTAAAATAAGTATAATCTTTATTTTCGATATAGCGCATGATCAAATGTTGCAGGACAAGGTAAAGTTATAATTCTATATGTAACATTTGTTATTCACGAAAGCATCGCCGTTAATGTTAATAATAAGCAATATATCCACTATGTGCATATTAGATTTAAGTGATTTCGCTGCACAAAGAGTACAGGTATTTGTACGCGTGACTATGTGTTAATATTAAATTGTTCGTCTAGATTACTATCATGGAAAATTGTACCGAATTAATTTATCAGAGAAAACACAAACCGTCCACTTGTACGCGGTTACACCACGAAAATAGTGTAAGTTACGGCATCGAACATTTATAATAAATTTCATACAACAAAGTGATCACGCGTCATATTTCCACTGCCGTTCGTAAGTATTAGGAATAACGTGTGGAATAATTGTGAAGAACTTTGCAAATTTATTCAAGGATTCTAAAAAATATTACTTTTTTTGGTAAATACAGTAGGTGCCCTAATACTTATGAAAAACAGTGTATTTATATTATTTCATTTTGCCAAATGTATTATTGCTTTTGCAAAACACTCCATCGAAGCACCAAAAATTAACATAATAAATATCAATTTACACAGGATCTTTCAGATTGTATAAACTTAATCAATATACTTCGTAAGAAAAAATAAAAAGTCTTTGATATAAATTAATAGATTCAAACTCACAGATTCTTTCTATCAAAGCTGCCAGCCAAATAGATTTACATAAATATGAGTCTAAAACGTCCTGTCCTCAAGTAAACGAATTTCTAATTGTATATACATGCTTGACGATAACGTTTTGTTATTTATTATCATTTAGGGCAGTAGCACGCATCTTTGGTTTGTTGCAGTAGCCAGTTGAGGTGGGGACCAATTCTTGTGAAAATCGAAACTCCAGGAGCATCGCCGTCACATTTATTTGCATCAGAGATTATACCTGTAATTAAAGTACGTGAATTATTTTTTGAACAAGCAAATTTAATCTACCTTACTTCTACAGGAAATTTATTGCATACATTTCCCGCTAAAAATGATTTGTTACGTTAAGAATTCCCGTTGTTATATGGTACGTGTTAATGTACATACGTACCGACAAGATCATAAACACCTGCATATGAACGGTATTGCACGGAGGAGCCCACGTCATTCTGAAAAATACGTTAGGTAGAGATTTTTCGTGTACATAGATGGATGTCAATTACTGCCAGTGTTCCCATTACTATCACGGATAAAAAATAGTGTACAAAATTTTTATTAAATTGGGTCTGTTCTACTCTTCTTATTTAATTATTCAATTATTCAAGTATTCAAATATTCAAATATTCAAATATTCAAATATTCAATTATTGAAGTATTCAAGTATTCAAAGATTCAATTATTCAAGAATTCAAGTATTCAATTATTCAAGTACTAAATATTCAATTATTCAATTATTTAATATTATTATTATTATTATATTATTCTAATATCATTATTTTAATATTAAGAACAGGCCCAACTTAATAATAAATTTTTTGCATATTGACCTGCAGGTATACGTTACGTTTTTATTAAGTAAAATAAATAAGGTGATAGTAATTGGGACATCTACCCTATTTTTCGATCAAATCATCTTGTATGTGTCTCGAATTTCTGAAATACCTCACACACGATAGAATTTCCTCCTAAAACACCAGCGCAACCAGAGTCGTTGTGAAAATTCGCGGGATTCACACCAGACGTTATGCATTCGTTGTGACCTAAAATTGGTAGACCTAATTTTCGCGGTCGACAGGTCTGATTGTTGTTCCTGTCGTCCGTTTTCCTCGCTGTCCATCCAACTATGGTTCCCACTTGTCCTAGATAAGTCGACCCTGAAATATCGAGAATTATAACAAAATCATGTTCGATTGGCTCGTAAACTCTACGCGTTTCTATACTCGAAAGTAATGCTCGGGCCTAGACTCAGAACAGTACCAGAATCCCGCACCGAAAGCTTCTAATAACTCGACCAACCGTTTTATTTCTTCTTTCCCCTCTACTTCCGTGAAAATCACAACCACGCGCTGTGACGTTTATTACGAAGATAGCTTGCCATTTCTCTAATTGAGTTTCCTAAAATTGCAGTAAGTATCGGACTGTTCTACGAAATATACCCACGTCTTCTTCGCAACACTCGTTTTTAATTTTAGAAAAGATTGCTTCGTTTAATTGACTATCTTTCTATACCACTGCACGTTTACCGAGACAAATGCCCTTTTTGGATGAAATTGAATTACAGGCAAGACCTCTTCTATGAATCCCAACTAATTCGTTCAAAGTTTAAATTATACAGTATGAGTCGTTGACAGTGGCGGATTTAAGGAAAAAGGCCCAGGTGGTAAACGTTCCGACGGGCCCATTATTTTGAAAAAACGAAGAGGTAGTTTACCAAAAACGGGCCAAGTGTAATAGCATAGAAAAAATGTGGTATTTTGATAAAATAATTTTTTTATGAATTCTAATACGAACCTGGATTCGGCAAGCAAATAGGCGATATTCTTCTCTCGAACTTGATCGACTGACTCAATTTTATCAACGCCAAATCATGGGCCTGAGAGTCTGGGTTGTATTCTGGATACAGAGTGACCGATTCTGCGCTGACTCTCGCAGATGACACATCTAAACTGCAACGATCGTACTCTCCAAGGGATACTTTAATTTCTGGTGCAGTGATTCTATGAAAAACAGGCATTTGCATTATTACGTACAGATATTGTTCAACCCTCGTTTGGGGGATACAGGGCCCATGCGGATCTTATAATTAGCATTGCTACTTGAAGAAGATAAGGACTTTAAATCGTACTAAGGTCAGAGTAGCGTATCTGTGGGCGGGTTCAAGAAGGGCCAATGTGAAAATTGGCACTTTTGACTATAATCGGTATTACGAATTTTGCAGAAACTTTATACGTGCTCATGATTTTTTGTTTCTGGCGGAAAGACTGAACCGACATTCGTCACATTTACACCAATGCAAGAGAGCCGAAAAAAAATGACATAGATTGGCCTTTTTAAGTAGTGTAAGGAAAGTGGGTCATGCGACCCAAAATCGAGTCACAAATTCCTCCTTTACTAAAGAATTATTGGGACAGAAACTCCTTCATATCTTTAAATAACCAATAGCCGTCAATAATAAATAATAATAATACTAATTTTGTTTAATTTTTTTATTGCAGAATTTTAATAAGTTTTTAAAAAATTAAACCGTAATAATTTAAGAGACTAAGCTTTATTTTTGTATGCTCGTTTTGCCCCAAATTGAATTATCCGTGCAACTTTTCAAATTCCGTATAAGGGTTAACTCAAAACATTATTTTCTTGACCTCACCCACAGATATAAGAGTATAATATAAACCACAGATCAAAATCCAATGCGCAGTAAATCTACCCCCCGTCCGAGGGTGAAATGCGATATTCTACCAACCCAATGAGCTGACTGGCTGCCGTGAGGACATAGCGATCGTTTATCAGAACCCCGCTGAAAATCAACTGAGCTCTCACGTGGATATTCGCGAGCCACGGGAATTCGTGCGATTTCGTGTATTCTCCACCAAGGAATCGCGCTTCACCGGAACGGTTCGGTCGCCCGCAAACTGTGAATTGATTCAGTAGCGAAATGATGCCTTGTTGCGGCAATTACACAGAATATTCTAAAAGCCAGCACAGTGACTGGAAAAAAGACAAGACGATCACTTACGACAGCTGCCACAAGTCTTGAATCTGCCGAACAGAAAGTCCAGCACGCCACGCGTCGTTCTCACTTCATCCTCCTGAATGTCCTGGTCAAAGTAGCAGATAAAAAGCTAAGATATGGCACTCACGCAGGATGGTTCTTAATTACACCTGAATACCGCGGTGAATGAAATCAGGAGTCCAAAGAAGAAGATAAATCGTTCTAATTTTATTCTTCAAATTGCAAAGAAAGTGGCCTTCTTTGGTCTTCCACCTTGGGTCCATTAGATCTTCACATCTTGTGGGCAATGAAAATGTACTCGCTACACGACACGAACTACTTAGCATCTCCCACAACGTGCAAGAAAGCACAGAAGCTGATTTGGAATTGTTTTCAAACGACACTAAATACTTTCCAGCTTATTGATGAGGTACCACTGTTTGGACCCCAGCTTCGCGATGTTACAAAAGGCGGATGACTATCCTCTTTTATTTTTTATAACTGGAGAGATAAAAGCTGAACGACCTGGTGACACTTTCTTCTTCATTGAACTCTAGACGCACGTCCTGAAGTAGTCTAACTTTTGGCGAGGAGTAAAGCTAGCAAAGCGACTTAGGGAAGCCCTAGGAATGACGGAGAACGCTTACGGTGGAGTTCGGCTGGCCGCAGCTAATCGATCTCGGGGCGAGCAGAAAAACGCAGACGAGATACTTGACGAAGTCCTGCAGCTTCATGGCTTTTCTTTCAGCTGTCGAAACGGTACTGGTCTCGGTTAAACGACTGGTTTGTATAGCGGGACTATCGTTGCCCGCATCCCACGAGCCTCAAGGCTCTTTCCGGTGCCAATGCTTCCCACACGCCCGGCCTCGCAGTTTCAGCCCGCCCCAGGATGCTGATTTCGTTTCTCTTCGTGTCGGTTTCGGCGGAATTACAACCGGTCCAACGGTACTGCATACACGCTGACTGTTATTAATACTACTTCGGGTACACAGTAGCCTGAGTGATGTGTTACCAGGTAGGGCAGATGTACCGTTTGTGGCCATTGCACTTTTTTTGGCCATGTGCATAATTATCTTAATTTTAAATTGCTTGCAGATCATTATTATGTGGGGAATTTCACATCATAACTATTTTGTTTAGTATACCGCTGGAAATATAAGGTTACATTTATTGCTTACACGGAAAAATATTATATTATTTAAGAAGTGACCAGAACTGGTACAATAGATTAAAGTGGCCACAAATGGTGCATCCACCCTACTTAAACTGACATTAATTTGAAATATCATTTGAAATATTATTTCAAATAGCTATATTTTATTTTAATTTCAAATAAAATATGCCCAGGTCTGTCTGTTAACATTAATTAACATCAATTTTCAATGTTATAAACAATAATTCATCCTTGAAAGTAGTGACCATCACTTCTTTAACACCCTGTACAGAATGGGACCCTGGCGACGAGGTGACGTGTCAATTTGACCTCATTTCCAGAAATTAATATTTGGGGAACGGTATTTGATGATTTGCATGGAATTATAGAGTGGTTACTTTCAAATGGTTAGAGGAGAAAAGGTCGTAAAGCAACATGGAATGATTTTAGTTGGTTTATATATCGATTCAGATTTTATTGAATCAACTTTTTTTTCTTAGGAAATGTACATACCTAGTTGTAAATGAAATTAGTAAATTTTAGGCATTTTCATTTTTGGGATTTCAAGATTGACAGCGATTGATTGCTGGAGGTTTCAAAAATGTGAATCTGCCCTGATTTAAATTATAAAAGTCTTTATTGATTATTATTCATCACGTCGTTAAACATACTTTTAGATCTTTAAAGAGTATACAATATCTTACTTAATGTTTGAGCAAGTTACATAATTTAATACGTAGCGGATTACTTTCGGGTAGTTCTTGTTATAGGCTCCATATTAGTTCCTCTCACTCAGAAAAATCGAGTATTTCATAAGCAGGCACGGTTCATAATAATTAATTATGAGCATTTTATTCTCCATCCTTTTAAGTAACTCTTAATTACACGAAAATTGGAGTTCCTCCAAATATCAGCTCATTTAAAAAAATATTTAGATACCTTAATGAAATCTTGAAAGACTCAGAGTATTTATATTATTCCCTCAAATGGGTCCCTTTTACTTTTCGAAAATTTTCAAGATTTTCAGTCTAACTTACATCTCCCAAGTTTCCAGGAACTCTTGATTTCGATCAGTATTGAAAGTATTGAGTCTTCGTCACACGCTTGGTTTACTCCCAATTCGAAACGCGTCGAGCTCATAATTAACGATAGCACTGTGTCATCGATCTGCGTAGTCGATTTAGTCCTGAGTATAGTATTGTTCGAACAATTCGGTAATTTCCATCGTCATTACAATTTCTCAGTTCTCACAGAAACATCCCTCTCGGGAATGGTAGACGATCCAGTCTATGTATCGCGTGACTCTTGTATAGACACCAGGGTATCCTGGCCGAGCACATCCGTTACCCCAGGACACTACACCTATAAGCTCGTATTTCTTGTCCTCGCGTTCGGCTACCAGGGGCCCTCCGCTGTCTCCCTGCAATCAGACACAGAAATATAAAAACTGTTCATGTATAAAATATCTGAGCAATATTCATAGACACTGTAGCAATTATGCTGTGGTTTAAGGGTCCTGGTACCCCCTCCCCCAAAGAAAGGGCTTTGTAAAAAGAGAAGAGAAGAGAAGAGAAGAGAAGAGAAGAGAAAAGGAAAGAAAAGATAAACTGGATTTTCATCTTCAAATAAATTTGCATTAAAACTATTTTAATCTCTTCAACTCGGCTCTCCCCAATATTAAATCCTGAGTACGCCACTGCTGTGGTGATATACAGGGTGTCCCAGAATAAGTGGGAAATATTTAAGGGGTGACTTCAGGATATCTAAATAATAAAAAAGTTCTGTGAGAATTGGGGACTCAAGGAAACGAGTTAATTGTTAACAATTATATTTGTAAAGTCTACAGCAGATAATTTGTACTTTTCCTGGAGTCGAGGTTTTCGGAGGACTCCGAATCTTACAGTCCATACATAGATATAAACGTATGTCCCATTTGATTTTGTTTTCGAGTATGGTACCTAGGGGTCCCAAAGTTTATAGCTTTCAAGTTTCGGAACAAGAGGTTTAGTATTTTTTTGAGGGAGATAAAGTTCCCAGATCTCTTATTCCGAAAGCTCAAAGCTGTAAACTCCGTGACCCACTCATCTTTCACGACCTCACTATATCCCTTCCGGTATAATAAAATCACTCCGAAGTTTTGCACAGCATGCAAACCCCTCGTCGTGAAAGCACGTCGACGCCACTAAAAGTGACATTCAACACCCCACAAAACTCGATTATCCAACTCGATAACCATAAATAGAAGGCTACCTGACAGGAGTCCTTCTTGCCATCCGGGTATCCCGCGCACATCATGTTGTCCGAGATCATGCGAGGGCTGTAGCTGGTGCTGCGGCACTCCTGGAGGCTCATAACCGGCACCTCGACTTCCTGCAGGAGGCAGGAGGGCTTGCCGTCCTCTTGCAGGGTGCCCCAGCCGGCTGCGATCGCCTTGGTCCCGACGTACTGCTTATCTAAAACGTAAACGGTACCCGTATGCGACGGTGGGACACGAAAGTCGGAGTAAGGAACGGGGGCCGTGGATGGAAAACGAGCATCGAGGACCGATAAGGCTCCGGGCAACGTTCCACTTGGGTGCTGCGCTTCTGATCCACTTGCGCTTTTCAGCGAGAAGATATTGGTAACGGGTGACACGGATTATGCAATTCGGTAGCGATCGTCGCGGCGCAACTCACAAACTGCGATTCGAGCGCGAACGACGGTCCCCGATTACGCGAGGAGTCGTTATCTCGCGGCTACAGGCGGGAAAGTTACCCGTATGTTGACTAATTGTACCTGCACGTGGCCGTGCAATAAATCAGGGGATAAATGACGCCGTGATCCCGTGAATTGCGTAACCATGGCTGATAAGTCGTAATTCTTTTGTTGGCTTTGTTATTGTTACGAATGCAATGTGTATCGTTTGGCGTGTTGTTAGTGGTGGCTATGGACAGTGGCTGAAGGAAGTCATTAGGCTGATTAGGATGTCGGATGCGTGCAGCAGACCAGGCCATAAATACTTGGGTTGTTTTATTGGAAATATTGCCAGTCATTTGGAAAGTTGATTGAAGCTTATATTGTAGGATCCGGGGATTCCCTTGCGCCGTTGATAATGATCGATGCTGGTTAATGAGGTGGAAGAAAGCTAGAAATTGTATGAAGGTGTGATAGAAAATTATGGATGTGATCTTGAAATACACGTGTGCTGAGGCTTGGCTGGGATCTTTTTGCGCCCTAAACGAATTTACCAAATTGCACCTTTTATTCATAATAAATTTATTACTCGTAGCTTAAAACATTTATAGTACAACTTGTAATATTTCAATTCAAACTTGATTTTGAATTTCTTCTGAGAATTATTTTTTGAAAATATGCCGGCAATGAAATATCCCTTTTGCATTCCTTGTCGACATTTCGTACTGGGCAGATGCCTAATTTTGCCTATAGTTATTGTCGGAAGAAAGCGACGAGGTGGTTAAACATGCAGGTCGTGAATGGGCATAAGAAGAGAGCGAATTTTTTGTTAGTGTAATTCTGAAGAAGAGCTGTTTGTGAGAATTATAAAGCAGCTGCAGATCTTATGGAATAGAGAATTCCGTGGTCGAGTAATGTAAGTAGAATCGAAATAGAATCGAGAAAGTATGCCTCATCTGTGACTGACTTCTTAGTCTCTAATATTTCCCGAATTATTTCAGGATTATCGAAGTGATCCAAGAAAAGAAAAGAAGGATGTTCGCAACGACAATTGAAGAGTCCTCGTAAAAAACACCATGAGTAGGTGCCTCAGCCTGTATAGCAATTTCTACGAAATTTAAGAACATGTAGCATGTTCTCCAGAGAAGAAAGTTTGAAAATGTTCACCTCTTACAGACGGCAGGCAAATGGGTCTCGTGGTGTCGCTAAGGGGCACCCTCTCGTTGAGACGCAGCAGGGCGATATCGTTGTCAAAATTCAAGAAGTTGAAGTCCCCGGTTTGTATTCTCACCACGTATCTAGTATCAGCCCCCTTTTCGAGGCACCTGTCGTGTTCGCCGAACGTGACCTTGATCATGAACCACATGAACCTGAAAAAGACACTGGAAAAGCTGATCGTGCTCGCCTCGAGTACCGCGATTAGGAATCTAATTAAATATTCATAGTTATCGATGTCTGATGCCGTTTGGGGCTATACTGACTATTAAGGCTATGCTTACCCTTTGACACAGTGAGCCGCGGTCAGAACGTAGCGATCGTTTATCAACGTACCGCCGCAGTAAAATTTATTTAAATAGGAGAGCCTCGCCATCCATGGGAATTCGTTAACACGTGTCGTTTGACCTCCGACTATTCGGCTTTCCTCGTTTCGCACCCCACAACCTAATTATTAGAAGGAATTATTATTGTGATATCTCAGGATTCTTGGGAAATTTTATAGCAGATGCATTTAGGGTAGACAACTTCTTTTTGGGAAAATATAGTACTTGGCTAATGTGATAAAAAATATAGTACGTTGTGGAAAAATATAGTATTTTTCAGAGAAAAGTGGTATAAAATAAAAGTAAATTTATATTTTTTGTGCATTTTGTATTATTAATTAATTTATCGGCTTTAACAAGTGTGTCAAAGGTTTGATTGCATTAAAAGTCAAAATTAACATATATGAGGAGCTCATTTTTTTTACATATATAGACTATATACACTACATATTCAATATTCATTATAGAAAAAATCTTTTCTGTAACAGCTGAGAAGTGGCAGGAATAGAGAGAAAGTATGAAATTATTTTATATAAATTTTGACAAATAATTCAGCAGTTTGAACTTTAAATTTGCAAATTAATATTTTGCTATAGAATAAAAGAACCAAGAAAAAATTGTAGAATATTATCGATTTACCGAAAAAATATTATTATATTATTTGATAAGCTTGGAATTGAAGTGACATTCTTAAATAATATTACTGTGCTGCTCTGACTAGCAAGTCTTTATTAAGTTTGTTAGCTTGTAACTGTTATTAAAAAAAGTGTAGTGGTACTTACTGCAAAAACATGGTCCAGGTTCTTGTACGGCAGTTGGTGGCTTGTTACCAAAGATACCGAAAAAGTTTTTCACTCTGTCGCCGATTGTAACCGCCTGGAAGTTTACAAAATTCAAAGGTTTCGCGAAACTTGGAGCTCCATGCGAATTTAATGACTAATTCAAACGAACCTTGCGGCATTTGTTGTTAGTATTCACAAACAAATTAAATTATGAAGTGTATTAAAGTATATTAAAAATGGACCATTACTGCAACACAATACTTCCATTTTGTACATACAAAGATTATAGATCGTAATTTATTCTTGGCAGTTAAAATACACCCAACGCAAGCTTCACTCAAAAGCAAGCCGAAGGAATGCACCCATAACAAATTAGAACTGTCATTTAGTTCCCATTAGCAGTCACTTATACACTACCAGTCAAAACTATGAGACCACCTGGATTCTCATTATGTTTTATCCTGCTGACCAGTGTGTCTTAGTATCTACCTGCATGCAACACTGCTTACTTGTGTTATAAAATAACGAGCAATAAAGTGTTTCTATATTAGACAAATTGGTATATCAGAAAATAATGTTTAACAATTTTATCGAGGGTTGATCTTATACTTCTTATACTTCACCCCCTCAGAGTGTATTTGAGCAGCAAAAAAAATCGCATAATGCATATCTACAAATTCTCTACATATCCCCAAAGTTTCGCAATTTTTAGAATGTCCGTGTTGAGGATCTTCCCTTGTAAGAAGTCAGCTGAAAAGGTGTCTACTCTCTCCTATCGTTATTTATAGCGATCAGCATATTGGAATCGTGAGAAGATCTTGGTGTACGAGCTTACTTGACAGATATCTGAGGCCAGGAACAAGACGACTGGCAAGCCGAGGAGCCACGGGAATCTCATTTTCCTTGATCGGGCTGTGCCCGGCGTAGTCCGTGTGAAATTTCGAGAGCCAAGTCCCAGGGGAAGGATTTTATCGATGAAGGATTCGCCACGCGCGGCCACCGTCAGGAACGAGTTACGGACATGTCCCTGGCGAGTGACTATCGCCAGTGTCCCACGGCGACTGAGGGCTACTCAGGTCGAAGAGGTAATTGCTATTCCAGAAGAGAAGGAGGGCACAGCCGACTGGTCGGCGACTGGACAGTACCTGACCAGTTCAGGTTCACGTTCAGGGTCGAATTACGGATGACTGTTAATGACCGTCATCAGGGCCGCCGCGGGCCTTTGAGCGATCCCCGGCGCTCGATGCAATTTCGTGTTTACTGCTCCGCGGCCGGAATTCGACCGATATTCAAAACAGTAGAATGCTTTCAGCTCGAGGATGGCGATTCCCGTGCATCGATGATCTTGGACAGGAATGATGCCTATAAATAGATGCCTCAACATCTTGGGTTGCAGTGAGAGGAGGAAGAAAAGGTTTCTTTTAATTTTTTTAGTTATTTATTTTAATTCCACTTTAATTATTTATTTATTTTTTAAAGCGGTAGGGACAACGTGGAAGTTGCGTGAAGGGTAAGGGGGAAATGGGAATGTCCAGTTTTCGTGGCTTTGCGATTTATGGCATATTTTGGTGGTGGCAACCAGAGATGGGAAAATATTATTTTAAATAAAAATTTGGGTACGAAATTTTTATTTGAAATAATTTTTTGATCATCTCTGGTGACAAGTGGGACAGATCCGTGGAATCACAAAGGGTTATAAAGTTCAAATACCCCCGTAAGATAAGTTTGAAAATTTGGTATACTGGTTAAAAATAGGAAATTTCCACTCTGCAGTGGAAGAAAATTGGAAATGGCCCCACTCTTAGCCTAAGCTTCCGTCGTCAAGGTGAAATAGAAAATTATTTAACCAAAATTAAATTTATTGAACTTTGTTTCTTCACTGGTAGACTAAAGTAGGTATTAAAACTTCATTTTTTCGATTTGTGACATTCCTGTTTTTCCCCTGTTTCATCGCACACATGTATAGTAAATCGAATTGCTTCATAGGTATCTTTGAAAAAATCTGGAGTGAGAGTTCCAGTTATCATTTTACTAAAAGTAAAAGTAAAAGTGCTCTTTACTTTGAATTTTTTTCAAATTTATTTAGAAGGCATTGTTGTAACTATTGGAAGGGAATTGAAATTCAGGTTTCCCTTCGAATCACTGAATACCATCGGTGAGGAAAAATATTTTCGACGCAGTCAGGTCGGTCAGCCTACTTCGGCGCGCCCAAAAATCAGTGCCTCGAATGCATTATGCAGATTCCACGGGAGAGGACGTTTATGACCGTCCGTCCGCATATTATTATATGCAAAGCTCTTATACAAGTCTGGTGCGTCATTTGGTACCGTTCACCCGCGATCGTTTCACACTAACGACGACCCATCTCTTCAAGATAGAAAGAGACGGCTCGTTCGATAAACCCATTAAGGTCTGGTTTTTCCACTTTCGGTCAAGTTGCGACGCGATCGTGTCACTTCTGAAATACCTACGCTCCCGAATACACGGCGGCTGAAAGGAGAAGCCGGTTCCTTTAATTTCACCACTGCCGGTGGCATTGCTGACCATTTGATCACACTTTTGAATTTTTTAAACCGAAACCTTAGCTCGGCAACAGTGCAAAGAAGTGGGAATAAAGGAGGGAACTTGATCTCCATATTTGTCCAGTGATTGGTAAATTTTATACCAAGATCGATATTTATTAAGTTGCACAGAAAAGGATATCAGAAAATATGATCGAAGATTTAATGGAAACCATCGATGGTTACATCGGACGAATAAGGGGTTGTCGGTTTTAAAAAATTGGATGTTGGAGGTTTATAGAGAGCTTATACTGGGAAGCTTATGCAAGGAGCTATTGAATTTCCATGGAATAATTCGCTTCCATTTCACAGAGGACAGGTTTAAAAATTGAAATTGGTTGTGTGCGTAAATCTGTATTACGTAAAACAAAGTATATGCTTTAGAATATGGATTTTTATAGGTACCATATTTGTCTGATGTGTTTTCATATAATTTTTTCTTTTTTTGAATTTGAAATGGGATTATGTGGTTCCATTCAAAGTTGCGTCATTAGTACCGCACGTGCAACTAAAATACAAATTTTTTAATATAAATGCTCATTACCATACTATTTTGTAGAATACATAATTTGGAAAATATTAATTAGTTCTGAATTTTATTTGATTGGTAATTAAGGGACTTTGAAAATAATCTTAATATTAATATCCAGCAATTGCTAGTCAAATCTATTTCATGAGACAGATATACGTCACGGAACATTAGTTTGAGCTGCATAGGATGCATCATTCATCGCTGTCCCGCTTTCAGCAGAATGTTCGCTTTATTAACTAAATCCCGTTTCGCTTGGGAACCGTTAGTGATAATTATATTCTGGCAACGTTCGACCGCCATTCGCGCAACAAAAGGCGTGTCGCCAGTACGTGGAATTACACAACGCGCCGTTAATAAACATTGTAGCATTAGTTAACAAACGCAAGGAATACAATCAAGTGTTTATTTCTTAGAAAACTAGTAACACGGGCAAATAAATCGAGCGTAAAAGAATGTTCGTTCAACTTTTCTGGGAACCCCCTTTCATTTATCAATTTAGATATAGCAACTATTCTGTAAGAACATTCGACGACTTTTACACTGCGAGGAACTGAAGTAAACTTGAAGCTTTTAATTTAAGAGCAGAAAGAGGCACGATTTCTTTCGTCCCTTTACTACAGTCTACGAAACTATGTACATTATGTATAACCTTGTATTATATAATAACACATTGTTTATAATTTAAAGTGATACATGTGGCAAAGTCTACGGCAAACTTTAACGAACATAATATAACGAATAACTACTAGGTACACGAGTTTTAATTAAGTCAGTAATCAATGCAATAGTCAATTACTTAGCTCTGATTAATTTGCAGATAACTATTTCCATAATAGTACCTACCTACTTAAGCATTACTACACTAATTAACAAAAGATATATAGACTTTAAATAAATACGATTTAACCAGTAATTTCCTAGTACTATTAGTCATTCTTGTGACTCGTTAAGATCCTCCAGGCTTCTTAAATATGTCAACGTATTGTTTTATTTGATATCTCTCCATTAAGTTCGTTCAGTTCCCACATAAGCATCCTTCTTTCATGTTAGCAGTGATCCAATTGAGGTACCTGGTTACTCTAGTATACACTCCAGGGTATCCTGCTCTTCCACATCCAACACCCCAAGAAACTATCCCTGAATCGATGGAACAAATATAAAGTTAGAAGTAATTAGTGGCACTGCATCGAGTCGTTTAAGAAATTTTGGTCATTCTTTGGATCGTTTCGATGTAGTTTTATCCCTCTGGCAAATGTTCAACTTACGCTATGCAGATATAGAAATTCATGATGCTACAAAAGGAAACAGGCGAGAGAGTAGGAGTGAAACTGAACGCCGTACTGTGAAAGCAGACATTTTACTCGTTTATTTTCTGAGACATATTTCATTTATATTCAGTTCAGAAGCAAATCCTTCTCGTTCTGGTTACTCCAAATTCTTACATAGTAATTTATTAAGCATAATATTCTCTCTTTTAATTAAGGCGTAATATTTTAATAAACAAGCCAATGAAGAAATGGCACGAACTTTCTGAACGATTTATGCCAGGATTTAGAAATTAAATCAGGATTTTTTATTGAAACGACTGCACTTTCTCACGCAGAATAAATTTAACTGTACTTAATATAACGTGGTTGTCCTTTCGTAAAAAAGTTTTTCATTTTAGATTTCCTTTCTGAATAATTATATTGAAAATTCATTTGGAGTTGAAAAATCATTGAGTATTCCTCAGTTCCTTTAGTATTTAAAAATCTTAATATATAAAGTAGAAAATTTATATGTTTTTTATAAAATTAAAATTTAAATTCCGAATGAAGCCTAGTAGTGAAGTTAGTAGAAGAATAGAAGTTAGAAATAAAGAATACGAATATCTTACCAACGATTTCGAGCCTGTCACCATCTTGCACAAGAAGAGGTCCTCCACTATCGCCTTGACAAGAATCCTGGCTGCCTCGACCAGCGCACAGCATGTTGTCCGTGATTCGATTCGCTCGATATTTCATTTTACGGCACTGCATTAAGCTTAAAATTGGCACTCGTACTTCGTGGACTTGCCCAGCTAACATCCCTCCCTCGGATGTCCGACCCCAGCCGACCACAGTCCCTTCTTTGCCAGCGGGATCGGTGCCTATAAATGTTATTGCAAACTGACTAGGGAGTTCGATGAACTCTAATTATTTCAACGTATCCAGGAGTAAGATGATTCGGATAACATACGTTTTGGAAAATTCAGATATAGGTTTATTGACACTTCACTCGGATAAATAAATAATAGAAGATTCAGTATGCAAAATTTAAATTTAAAGATGCCACTTCACGTAACTGATATTTTAAGAATTCTTAGGGAAATATAATTCCTAAAGCCTTGAATTTTTAAAATTCTTTTAAATATCTCTGAAGTGATGTTTAGTTTGTTAAATAGTTTCTTACAATTCCTTACCTGTTTGCGGCAAGCACACTGGTCGAACGCTTTTCGAAAACTTCACCGATTTACGGAGTTTTAGCAGAGCGACGTCGTGGTTGTACGAATTCATATCGAAGTTCCTGTGACGAATTACTGCGCTCACTGCCCTCATTACTGCTGGTCCGTCAGTGTTCACGTATTGATCGTAATCCCCCAACACAACACGGATTTTGGAGCGCTTTAATCTTCAAAACAGTGAATTTTGCATGGTTGCTTTTAAAAGTACTTCATTTAAATATACGAAGAAACATTTCTTCATAAACCGTGTCATAAAAGTGAAATACTGTCTGCTGCATGTACAACAAATTATGATTATTCACATGGAATGATAACTATTCAGACTAACAAGGGAAGATCCTGAACTTTGTGAATATGTACTTCTTTTAATTAGATCATTATGAAAAAAAATAGTAGGCACTTTTCAGAGGAAAGTGCTATAAAGTAAAATTACATTAAAACAATCACGTCTTATTTTTTAAATGTGGAGAGATAGACTCAAAAAGTCTTCTCCGTTGAAGTTTAAATTCGCAAATTGAAATTTTGATGTTGCCATAGAATAAATAAATAAGTAAAAATTGTAGAATTTTATCGATGTATATAATATAAATGGAAGCATATCAAACATAGCAGAAATATAATATTTTTATGTATTATATCTTTTTCTAACAGTATATAGTACACTAGACACTCATTCACACACATGTTCACTTATGTTAAAGTGAAATGCAGCAATATCTTCATGAACGTGGATGCAAAAAATGAGGAACTCACCTACGGACACAATGAGCTGCAGTAAGAACGTAATCATTGTTAACAAGGCTGGCTCCGCAATGAAAACGACCCTCGTAGACAAGACGCGCGACCCAGGGGTATTTATTTGGGGTTGTAGGCTGTCCACCGACGATTCGATCCTCTTGATTGGACACGCCGCATTCTGGAAGGCAGTTTCTCTTTTTTATTGCTACTTATTACGTGTGATTATTAGATTAGAAGTGGTAGAAGCACTTCTAGCACTCAGTAGTGCTTCCTATGGAAGACTGATACATCCACAGCCAGCACGTAATCATATGTACTGACTGGTGTTATTACACTAATCGTAGCCAAGTGCAGATTCCATGGAGAAATGAAACAATTTCTTAGTTACGTGGAGCTAAGTTATTTCCGAGTCACTCTCTCGATTTTCTGCAAATTAAACGATGGCAGTGGCGCGTTTAATCTTCTTCCAAGTCTCTCGAAACACAAATATCAACAATTCTAAGGCGGATAAGGATAATCAATTCAAATAAAAAATTTCAACGCGATAAAAATAAACACGAGACTGTAAAGGTAATTTTCACGATGCACTCTTACCGCACGTGCAGTTCCGCGACACTTCGTCCTCGCTGTCTAAACTGGTAGTTATGTCGAGACCAAACAATTCGTCGAACAGGAACTTGCCCTTTCGATTGCGCGTCGAATTGGCCGCCTGAAAGAAACGCATCGAGGCATGTCACTCTTCGATGGCGCGCTCACTTTCCATTACAAGTAAAGTGAGAAGAGCGACCGGAGAAAGTGACCATGATCTGAATTATGGGTCAAGGCCTCTGTCGTTAAATCCGCATTTACATGAACAAACTAGGAATCCCGTGTATTACGTGCTGTAAATTTATGTGCTTCAATGAACTTCCTGATTATTGTTCTAGCAGAAGCACCGTAACGGATGGTAACACTTTGAATTTCATTGAACTTTCACATGGCAAACGACTGATATTCTTCTGCACCACTTTGTCCAACTATCAGCAGATATTATTGGGGATATTAACAGCAAATATAATTTTAAGTTTTCAAAGAAGTCACATTCATTTATCAAACACTCGATCGATATTAAATTTGTCACATTCTAAAAAGAAGTTGAATTCTTCCAATGAAAGAAGTTTTATTCAAACTCAGAATTCTTCTTGTTATTATTTGCTCGATGATCATCTCACACTTCTGGGAGTACCATCATCAACCCTTATAATGAACTTCCTACAGAGCGACTACTTCACAAGTAAGATACCACGGTTGTTAGGTCGGTGCAAAAGTTCCTTCGCTTTATTAACCCAAAGTCTTTATTCCAAATAAAAATATATTGCATATTCTTTTAATCAAAGTATTTTCCCTGGTTATCTATGACTTCTTCCCACTTTCCTAGTAAAGGTACAATTAGGCGTGGTAAAAATCACACCGATGTAATAGATCAACTTAAACACAAAACTATCTGCAGTGACTAACTCACGGCAGAGGTGAGTGGCATCAAATTCACTACTCACAGTGTGATTCGAAGCTGTCGATGGGTCGTTGCGGAGGAACCTGACGTCCAGGCTGGCGACATGAGCGAGGAAGAAGAGGACCAAGCCGAAGATCCAAGCTTTCCGAGACGCTGTCCTAAGAGTCATCCTTTGGTCAATCACTGACGGTCTGTGGCGTATCGTTAGACGAAGATGTCACGGTAGAACGTCTCCTTTTTTTCATTGATTACAGTTCCTAAGCACTTGACTGGTCCACAGGCGTCTCCATGATCGCGCATTCTATCGCGTGACCGAGCTTCTTCCTCCGCTCGTAGATCTTCTTCACCTTCTGCCCCTGAACGTCGTCCAGAAGCTGGTGGAGACCCACGCGGGACGTGGTGCAGACGCTTTCACCGTGCCTTCACGAAGACGGCAGACTGACCGACCAAGACCGAGCAGCCGTCCAACGCTGGCGAAGAAAGTTCTTTCTCTATGTCCTGTTGCTCTTCCCATTCAGTATGCGACGCTGATCGCACGTGATCCTCTCGATTCGAAATTGCCAAGATCGACGTGGCACCGTGATCCGTGCCGCGCCACTGTCACTCACCATGGGCAAACTGCTTTGCTTTTCAAAACCATCGGTGCACACGTGTTTTTAGGGCTATCGAGGATTCCTAGTCGTGATTACTGGATGGCTCATGCGAGGATGGAGAATTTAGAGCCTTTTCGGTTGGGAGGGTAATTTTTGGGAATAAACGTTAGGGGTTTGGAACTTTTGGGTGGCTTAGTGCCTTAGGTCTGAAGACCTTAGGTCTTCAAGTGAATTTTGAGAATTTAGAGCAATTCAGTACTTATGCTAGGTGAGATTAGAGCTCTTGGGTGTCCTAGTGACGATTTTTCTAAGAAAATCTTGGTGTTAGAGTATTTAGGAGTCCTAGTGGCGATTTCACCCAGAAAATTTTGAGAATTTAGAGCCCTTTAGTGCTCTATACTAGTTTAGAGCTTGAGATTGAAAACTTAGAGAACTTTACTGCTCTAGTAACATTTCCCAAAAAATGTTACGAATTGAAGGCCTTGGATGTATGGCAACTTTTCTCAGCAAACGTTGAGAATTCAGTATTTTAAGAGTTCTAATGATAACAGAGCTTGATGGTTAAAAAAACTACGAATTAAGTATCTGAATCTTATTGGTGATCGTGAGTACAGAGGATGTACTCGTCTGCAGTATCTCCTCGAAGGAGCCTGTGTCAAAAACATCTGCCCATCGATTCGTCCCACCCAATCTGCCCAAATGGAGACACGCTTTCGGTGACTCTTTCGAAAAAATTTCTCTTTTACTGGCTGCTCGCCTTTGACAAATGAAACTGCCATTGGTCGACAGAACGACACCGTGGAAGATACGTTCTATCACCGAAGGGATTTTATTAAAAAAGTTCGTCGTTGCACGAAATACAGTTTCAGAGTTTCACAGTTGCCCCGAGCGCGTTTCGACCCGTCACGTGCCCCTCATGACATGCGACACCAGTTCTGTTTCTCCCAATTAGGTTTAGAATTTCTTTAATCCAGCAATTCCTGAAAGAGTTTCGTCAAATTTGTTACTACGTTTCCTGACCTTTTTAAATAGGATCACCGAACCAGTTTAATTTTTGTTAAATTCGTTACGTAAACTATAGAGCAGGGGACAAGGATTCAAATTGATAAAGCTATCACCTTATTCATATAAATTTTAAACAATTTGCTGGAGATGATAATATACAATTATTCTGTGTGATAATATACTAGTATTTATTTCTTATCGTTACGCAGAGTTACAGTTTATTATTGTGTAACACTTTATGACAATTTAAATAATATTACAATTAAATATTATAATTTGTGGCTTCAGTTTCTACTGCAAAATTATAGTATCACGTAACATCAACGAATCTACTTTGTTTCATTTTCAAGAGGGGACGTTAAATGAATGATTAATGTGAAAATGTGTAGCATTAATTGACATTAGATTTTTCTACAGTTTTTATTGCCAGAACAAGCTTTCCCTTTTTTGTAGCAGGGCGTTACAGCAGAGAAGAGCAATTCATTCGATACGAATTAGAAGAACCACTTTTCCTGTTTCAATTCGGGAAGGATCAGGAGCCGATGGTAACGGTCCGGAGGTTTCACTAACCCACATTCACCGTTGAAAGCAAAACGTTCCTGACCCGGTTTCCGTTATTGCCCGTTCATCTCGATCGAGGATTGCTGTTTATCTAACATCGTTCCGTGATGTCCACCTTTTTACAGAGCCGACTTTTCGGCGACCGTTACTTTTTACCGGTTCCCCAGTAACAGATGATTTCTCATAATTTTTCCACGTTTAAAAAGAAGGTCGACATTTCAGTCGCCATTAGAGTTGAAAATCAAATTTGCAGTTGGATCTGCATATACTTTCTTCAATTCTCAATTAGCATTTCAATTATTCTGTTAAATTTACAAAATTAACTCATTTTGTAAATAAACTAATTTCTATATTTTGATTACGAATGAATTTTGCCACCTTGAAATGAATTTTGAGGTAATTACTGGGCAGTAAATTTAATAAACAAACTCAAGATAATTGGCAAACATATTCTTTATTGAACAATTGTTTTCAAGAGAAGTACGACGTCGTGGGAAGTCGAGACTCCTTTATGTACAGAAGACTAGATTACCTTAGATAGGTGCAACGAGCTAAATATTAAAATAAATAAATGACAAATCGATGGTGGACAGCTCGCGAATATTTACAGGCATATCGAAATATGAGAGCTTGCGATGAAATAGACTATCCTATGTACTTTAAGTTAATACTGATCGTACTGGTTTGCGGAGATAGCTTAATAGAATTAAATGCTAAGTTTCTTAGATAATGAAGAGGATCAAAAGTTAGTGAAGTTAGTGGCGAGGGGGTGGACATACGCATTCCCCATCGAGGTGGTCTTTAAGCCAGCCGAGGTAATTGGTCAGCTTTGTGTAAATTCCTGGGAAGTTCGGCCTCGCGCATCCGCGACCCCATGAAATGATTCCTGCACAGAAGATAATTTTAAACACTTATCCTGCAGTTCCTGAACCACCCTTTCATATTTTATATAGTAAAGACTGTTTCATCGAATTTACCTATCACTTCCTGGTGTCCATATGTTCCTTTCACGTGTAAAGGGCCGCCGCTGTCACCCTTCAAGCAAAGTATCATTTTAATCGCAGGAGAGTACTGCTTTAAGGTGGTTTCAGAAGCCAGTCGGTGTAAGTCCTTTAGCATTAAAACCGAGTTTTACACTGTTTGTCCTCTGAATAATTTTGTATAATTCCGTGGTCAATATAAGTACCGCCACTTATTGTTTACGTATGAAAATGAGTTCATTTCGTAGTGACATTTTCAGGGAAAGTTGAACATACACTGATTGGCTTCTGAACCCTCTAATTAACTGTACTACAAATCTACGAGTACTATTATTCATAATTATTTGAACAAATAAACATGCTAAAAAATATACAAATCATAGGATGCAGAGAGATGGAAAGTACTCACAAAGCAAGCGTCAAGTTCGCCTTCCAGATAACCAGCACAGAACATGTTCTCTGTGATTCGATTCTTCTGGTACCCTGCTTGATCACACTCTTCTTGAGATAAAATTGGAAGGTTCACTTTCCTTAGTTCCTCGCTGACAGGTGCGTTCTCGCTAGTTCGACCCCAACCAATTACCGTGGCCGTTGCTCCTGTGTAGTCGATGGCTTCTGAAAAAGCACATCGTATTTTATTCTACTGCTAAACTGCACGTAATCGTACCAGAAAAAATGTAATTCGTAGTTTAAGGTATAACAAATATACAGTAAAAAGTTCAGCATAAAAATCCTTCATTAAGCCCATAAAAAAAATCCTGGGAAAAGTTAAAAAATCACATGTCACAGTAGAATATCCCTACTGCGAAGTAGATTGGGACGTTTCTGGTCAGACAACTTTCTTCTACACTGGCATTCATCAGTAAATATTAAGACACCTGCTGTATTTGAACCTTTTACTGCCTTTATTCTCTGGTTTTAATTTGAAACACTAAATAAAGTGAAATTTGTTAGAGTTAATCAATAAACTAGCAACAATTTTCACAATTATTCTTATTTACTTTCGAGCACATAGGTAACTGATCGTCGGGTGATGTTAGCTGTCCGGAAACCTCCTTTTTTAATACACCTAATTGTACTTTTATCAGAAAAGTGGGAAGGTCATAGATAGTTAAATAAATTACTTTGAATAAAGTAATATATTTTTACTTTAATAAAGATTTTGGTTCAATAATCTAATATTTAGATTCTTCTGTGTTTATGTTTGCCTTTGTGTTAAAGTTTTTCTTGCTGAACTAACCAAATATATTATAAATTGTAATGCAAAATGTGCCCTACTTGTTGATGATGAGTTTTTTTATTTGAGATTTTTAAAGTGGAAAATACTTACTGTCTTCGGGTAAGCAAGCGGTACGAACAACTCCATTCACATCCACCGGTCGATCCATCTCGATGATAGCGATATCGTTGTTGAAGGTGTACGAGTGAAAGTTTTCGTGGAGAGTGACGGACTTAATTCGACGAATTATGGAGTTTTGATTCCCATTAGGGCGATTGTCAGCTAAGACAAGCTTAATGGTTTTCTTGTCGAATCTGGAACAGGTGTAATGCTCCTATAGAGATGTTTAATAGTGTTTCGTCTTACTATGACATGGAAAATTATACTAGAATCTGTAACAGAATTTTGTAGAGAAATTTCTGTGGAAAAACGTTGATCTTAAAGAAAAGTCACCTCTCACTTCCACTCTTTACTGTCTCGACCTTCAGATTTAAATGGATTAATGAAAGTTAAAGAAACAGATTTAACTAAAGATGTTTTAAGGTAATCGCAAATATACTCTAAGTACTAGAAATGTATTGGCAGAAAGAGAATTAAAATACCTAATAGTAATTACAGTTAATTTGCAGGTAAGAAGAAAGTCTCTTTATATTTCACATTAATATAACCAAAAGGTTAAATAAAGCAAGATTTTACTTGAAGAATAAAAAAATAGTAAAATATATAATATCTTTTATGTAGCTTTAAATAACATTAAAATAACTGCAAAGAATCTTTTGTATTACACTTCATTTTCAGCAAAATTCCATTAATATTAATGCATATTTAATACCTGAAAAATGTTTAAAGTTATCACCAACAACGTGATTCTTCTTATTCTAGAATTTATTTCACCCGGCTGGGAATATTTCTCGTGCCAATACTCACCCTTCCATACAATGAGCTGCCGTGAGCACGTGCCTTCGAGTGATTAAACTGCCCGCGCAATAAAATGTGCCCTGTTTGCTCATGCTAACTATCCAGGGGTAATCGTAAACGCTGGCCACGTTTCCACCAACGATCCTTATTTTCCTGCCCACTCCACAAACTGCAACAGTTGCGTGCGAATTCGTACCGTGGTAGGATAAAAAGTACAGTATTTAGAGGGGATATAGCGAGATCGTAAAAGCTGTGAGAGTTTCAAAGTTTACAAGCTTTGACGTTTCGCAATAAAAGGTTTGCCATTTTTAAGGAGATATGGTTTTCACACCTTTTGTTCTACAACTTCAAACTTTGGGATTCCAGGACTTTTACGACCACGCAATATGCCTTCTAGGTATGGTACCTAGGGAGTCCCCAAGTTTACAGCTCCGAGGTTTCGAAACGAGAGCTTTGGTATTTTCTTGGGGAAGTAAGGTTTCCAGATTTTTTGTTCGAAACTTCAAAACTGTTAACTTGGAGACTGTCACAGCTTTTATGACCTCGATATGTCCCTTCTAGGTACTATAACTACTGCATCGTCGACGATAGAGAATTAGTGAAGCTGTGTAAGTGAAGTCAAAGGTATGTAAAGAGGAATTGAGCCTTTACTCATTTCCATATAAAGTACTTCCATTTCAAAAAGCTCTCCACACTTTGACCCCTGAAGGTCTGCTTTTAGTTGTCACTTCGTCTGATTAATAACTTCACTACTTCACTTCACCATTAACAATACTTTTCTTTGGTTTTCCTTTTACTGGTGCTATGAAAAATGGAAACCTTTTCATGGATCACGAGGTTCATTGTGTAATGTGGTGTGAGATTGAAAGATATGATCAGAGTACGAGTAAATTCGAAGAATATTGGAATTGTGTTCATGGAGTGAAAATAGAAGACGATGTTGAAAGAGGGGTGGTAATGTTAGCAATGTGTTCTACTTGTTCACACGGTTTAGTTATTTATCAATCATGTGTAACAATTGACCCTTTACCCTGAAACGAGGAGTCAAATTGCATAATAATGAGCCACACTACAGTAATATTTACAACATTGCAGTGTTTTTACTAAACAGAATTTGTAAAATAATAAATTCTGCGTTCGTGGATAAATCGTAGTGTAAATTTGTGTAAAGCAGAAAGCTGAACAAAACGTTCGCAAACGCGGTTACACCATTTCCTCTTCTTTCCTCGAACAAAGCGGCAGTTTGAAAAAGAATCGGGACACTTGTGTCGCGAATGGCACTTGCGCAGCTGATTGCTCTTATTCTAGCTTTCTTAGTTACCACAGTTGTCGCAGACGTTCGGTCTCTTTGAATGAATCGAGGGCGATGAATTGAAATCAATATAAGACTCTTCGTCTATCGGCTTGAGATCGTCGAACCCCTCATTCGTGATATTATAGTGCACCTGAGCGTTCGATGTGGGTTGATTCTGCCTGCCGTTCGGTGATGCCTGAAAAAAGGAAAAAGAAACTTGATAAAATCTTAATTGCAGTGACAGGTAGTGATAACAGTAGAAACATAATTTTGAATTTTGAAAAGACCTGCATGCCTCGCAATATGAAATATTGAAAAGAAATGATGTTCAAAGAAATTTATTATGAAGATTCATATTGATTACAGTACTACACTTTGCAAGCGAAGTAAATTCCGAAACTCTACTGTCGTACACAAAATTGAGGGAGTCAGTTACAAAATTCTATGTCAATTTAAACTTGTCTCAATACAATTTTGGGATGATTAATTCTCTGCTAATTTTTCCGTTAATAAAAACACCCTGGCACGTCAGCAATTGGATAAATATTATTTATAAATTTTTGACACGCGTAGATAAAAAGTATTGCCACCACTGATATAGTGTAATCTAACCACATTATAATATAATCATAAAACAGTGGAGTGTGCCTATTTTCCACTGGGCCCCTCAATTTAAAATTATCAAAAGATTGACAAAACCGCTCATTACCACCTATTAACATTCTTAGATCACAGCTAAACTTCGCAAAGCCTTCAAACCCCCATTTTCGTACAACTTCAGTGCATTTATTCATCTTTCTCTCATACCTTGACGAACTAAACAAAAAATAACAAAATAAAGTAACTTTTCTCCAAACACCCTTAACTAAATTAAGCGTATATAACCCATGCAACAGCTACAATTACACATTACTTTCCTCTAACCCCCTTTTTCGTCCACAGGCCCACGAAAACATCATCCCCAAAGCCTGATCCTCGGACATCCCCCCAAAACGAAGCTACCGATCGTCTTAAACGCGTAAAACCGAGGTGCACGATTAATATCGACCACTTTCGATCCAAACCACCGCCTCTCACCGGATGCAGAAGAAAGGAAGATCCGTAAGACTCACCACCCGCGGTAGCGCGTAGGCGCAGCAGGCTATCCAAAGTAAGATGGCGAGTTCGCATCGCATTGTTGGTCGGGGTAGGTTGTACAGCGTGGCTTCGTGGGTGTCGTTGAAGATTTGCTGGCAGGCAGGTGGAGCAAGGCAGGATCCTCGATCTGGTGCAGGCGGTATCCGTGGCCCGTGCAGGTGCCTATGGCCAGGGCGTGATATGTCTAAAAGTACCGTGACCGTTTTGCCGTTTTATAGTAAATTATAACTATCGAGGGAGCGTGGCCGCGCTCCCCGGTGGGGATCGTCAGCCTTGAGTGGTGCGTTTGCATTGGCAGATGTTGCATGTGACAGCGTTTAAATCAGCCGCGGAGGTCCGTGTACGCGACGTAGTCTTCGCCTGTACAGACGCTTGCCCACAGATACAATCAGCGAGAAGCTAATGTTCGTGTGGCGCGAGCGGTGCGAGCGGCGCGAGGCGAGGCTGTGCCGGTCGCAATCGAGCATCGACCACCAACAACGATCAATGTCAACACGGGCCACCCACTCCTCCGCCTCCGCCAGGTCGACGGGCCCTTCGCGCCCGTGTCCTTCCTTCCTTCCTTTCGGAGGTCCCAGCGGACTGGATCAATGTCAGCGGTTTCGTCAGAAGAAAGCCTTCGCGCCTCCCGCGGTCCTCTTCTGACTCATGGGGGACTGCAGACGTCCACGGATGGGGGGTCGATTTGTCAGAGGAATTGCTTCTTTGGGCGCGAATATTTTTGGTACTCAATGTGTGATGAGAAGGTTCGTTTTATTTGTTAGGATTAGTGGTTAGTAGCTTTTAGGATTATGCCTTTGTTAGTTGTTGCTATGTAGATATAAGGTTTGACTACTTGGGAGGGACTTTGGGGAACGTAATTGGGACCTGGAGATTCTGTAGGCCTTGGAAGTTTGTTTGGCATTTTCTGCAAATACGGCAGGTGTCCTAATACTTATTGACTGCAATGTAGTTGTCTGAAATGATATTAGATATTTAAAAGGCATTAAAACATTAAGTTTCTGTTAAAATTAGAATCATGCGGGAGGTAATAGGTATCAAGTTTTTTTATTATACTATTATGTACAATATTAAATTATGTACCGTGATGGACGTTCCCTAAATTTCATTCAAAAGGTATCCAAGGAATTTAAATCCGAGTACACGAGTGAGTGGATGTTTCCTTTCCATCTCCTTCAATCTCCACGCGCAATCGGTTACGAAATGCAAGCACCTAGACTTCGAGAGTCTTCAGAAGAAACTCTAACAGCATCCCATTAAAATCTGATAAAATTTACAATATAAATTGAAACTTGGAGTCCAAACAAATCTGCGTCTTCCAGAAATAAGGACCATTATCTACACTCGAAACTTAGCTCCACTGACGAACTTTAGGATACGAAAGACTTCCTTTATGAAATGAATTATGCATCCTTCGCATTATTCCTTCGACGGTGGAACAAAACATTGAGATTAAGCGGAGGCAAAGATTCTCTCGGGTCCATGGAACAGTTTCGCTAGAGGCGTAGGCAGTGAGCGTTTTAGTAGAGGTTCTTAGAAGTTTGTGGCACCACGGTAATATTACTGGTGGGTTACCATTGATGTTGAAATGGGGTCAATGTAACAGTGGCTCGCCCTTGCCTTCAGATTCGTAAGGCTAAGGCAAACATCTAACTAGGCACAGAGGAAACGATCGTTCCGCTGCTTTTTACACGTTGTTCCAATCCACTGGACGGCTTTTGTAATACCATTGGAACTAACGACGGTTCATGTTCAGCTAATTACGCATCATGTTTTATTCAGAGCTAGGCATGTATGTAAATACTGTATCACAAATTGGACATAGTGTTTGGGGATCACAAGAATTTTTAAGCTTGTGGAGGGATTTAAAATTTAAATTAATGAAATATGTGTCGCTCTTTTAATTTAGGAATAATAAAGAAGCTCAGAATTATAAGAAGTATAATACTTTATTTAACAGGTTAGAGGGGGAGTTCTTATTATAAGAAGAACAACTTTCATTGGCACACGAGGGACCAAATTTCTGTTTATGGCTCATTGTTTCAGTCGATTATTTTGTGATTTACATAAGAATAGAAATATTCTAATTTTTTTTAATGTTGATGACTGGGCAAGCATATTCCTTAGTTAGAGGTTGAGTCAAACGAATTATATTTTAAGACATTTATTTTACCTTTATTTATTTACCTTATTTTACTTTTAATTTTACCCGCCGAGCATCACATATTGTAATTGTTATTTACAATTTACTCAACGTTCCATTTATCTAATAATGGTTCCAGAGAGGGAGTGTACTTAAAACTTACAAGGTCCCAGAGCTAGTTACTATCGAGGTAATTAGTCGGCTGAATCATTCTCTTTATCTTATGTCAGTTTGGTTTATCATAAGTAAATTAACACTTGATTAGCTAAATCATTGAATCTTTCGAGGTGAATAACAATTACCTTCTATTCAAAAATCTTGCCTCTACATTATTCGAAATTCTGCTGGTTCAATTCAAGAAAACTCCACGTCTACACAGAGCCGTCAATGATTCTTGCTTTCACTGGGACTAAATTTCAGACGCTCATGCAAATTGTGAAGTGTTCCCGATTTTTACAGCGTAATTTGCTCGTCACTGTTGATCGTTAACGATCCTCATTGTTCCCCTTCGATTTCGCCATAATTGGTACGAGCAAATTGGCATACCGTTACGTCCAATATTCCGCGCGGAGACGAGCGATGGCATTTTAGGTCACGTTTCGCTTATAACGACGTTCCAGTCATCTTACTGCTGAAATTTATTGCTTTCGCGAGAAGCTGCACCCCTTAGCAGGGTGTCGATGCAACCAGCTCCACGCGCTTCGCAGTAACAACGCGAGTATCTGCAAATTATAGGGGCAAAAATCGTGGAAAAAGGTATTTGTTGTTTGGGTGCTACTGCAAAATGAGTAACGAGATAAACGCTGATGTCGACGAAAGTATTGGGTAATTTATGCGCGTCGCCTGCTTCTTTCATCGGTTACCTCGTTTCCAACCGTGTGTTTCGGATTTAATGTCAATTCAGTATAAATTTTAATACACTGGTTCTTGATTTATAGATACACGCTTATTGGTTTATGAATTTGTTTACTGAGAAATTGGAGATTGTAAGGATTGGGGAACTTTAAGGAAATTTCCCTTCCACTGTAGATGGGTTCGGAATTAAACGACTTCTGGGAAGGAAGATGTCATGTTTGATTTCTTATACTTTCGTGCTTAAGATTTCTAAAGGAAAGGTTTAAGGGACATCATTTTTATTCTTTATTCATGTAGAAGTGGTGAAAACATAGGTGTCGATACTGTGGTCAAAATAATCTACTACAAATAAACTCATATTTTGATATTATCATGTCTTTTTAACTTATTTGATACTTAAATTGTATTATTACCGTTTAAGAGCCCATAAATCTCATCGACCATATATTCGATGAAACAATAAAACACATTTTGATAATCTGATTATAGCGTTCACGAATAAAACCTGTCCTCAGCTGATGTGGGCAGATGTTTTATGGGCTATTACAGTAATCCACTCGACGCTTATCTTGTCCGTGAAAAAGCTTGAAATCATGGTGACGATCTGACCCTGGCGATAAACGTAAATAAGGCAGGGCTCTTGATAACGTTAGTCATACATCCAGACAATAAAGCAACGTCCCACCCGCATGAGGGTGCTGTGACCCATATACCTTGACCCACTGTCACGGGTTACAGGTGAGACACACTCGTCTGTCCTACATCAGCTTATCTTGTTCTCCCGCCATTAACTAGAACTTTGATAAGTCGACTTACATAAAACTGCTGTCGGCGAGTCTCGTATAAACGAGCGATGAATAATCGACGATAAACTCTGTCATTCTTCCAGCAGCCATGGCATACCTACACTGCTGCTCCTAAGTAATAAGACACCTGCTGTATTTGCAGAAAATTTGATATTTGGCACAGACTTTTAATTTAAAATACTAAATAAATGGAATTCGCTAGAGGTATTTAATTTCGCGACGTTTCGAATAAATTCGAGTTACTAGCGTCTTATTTGGTTCTTCCTTGTAGTTGGATTAGCATTTGATAGTAAATGCATCAGTATTCGAGTAATTCGAGCAATTAAAATATTTACGAGTATCTCGAGCAATTCAAATATTTACGAGTAACTCCAGAATGGGAAATCAGTTCGAATATATTCGAGTAATTCGAAAATTTTCGGGCTGAGAATATTCGAGTCGTTTGAGTTTCTCGAGTAGCTCGCATTTCGTTCAAGCAGTTCGTTTTAACTCGTTTAAGCAATTTAACTTTAATATCGTTAATAACTGACTAATGCTGCGAATCTGAAATCTCTAATCCTAATGCATGGTAGGCTTTCCTGCATGTCTCCCTTCTGTGCTTGCGTCCTCTTATACTTTGTTACTCATGTTCGCTTCGTGTCCTCATTTTGTTCCTTTTTCCACATATGTATCAAAGGGCTTCCGTCAATAAAATTATTATTATTATGAAGTTCATCTTAGAAAAATGAAACCCTCTATTCAACCCGAGCAGTCGAACCGAGTTCAGCTCAGCCCGTAGATTCCCGGTCCACTCACACCCCCGCCATACCTCGGAACAGAATTTTCCACAAACCACGACGAACCGATTTCGCTGTACCAGTTTCTTGCCCCCAAACCGCGGGGCACGAACATCCTCCTTTACCGCGTCAAAGATTAAAGAAAGAAAAGGGAACAGGAAAGAAACACAAGGGGACCAACGCCGGCTGAAACGGCCAGGACACCACATCCTTAGCGAACCGGTATCGCGGGTATATGGAAGCCCGGGCGATCTTCACCCGGCAGTGTTTGTTCGTGGCAAATTTGCATACGGTTAGCCTAAATTTTCACTCGGACTACTCGCCCGTCCACTATTCCGTATAAATATAGATGTGACGGGCGAATCGAAGTCTTGTGTGAAAGTGTACGCCGCCTTGGCAGGAAGTGTATCGGCTTGAATCGAATCGGTGGCTACTTTATTCGACGCCGAGGTGTCCATCCGTCCGCAGTAATACCGTTCCCGTGCAACCAGGATAAGGTGTTCAGTGATAACAATGTGCACTCGGCCGATACTCTGCGCGCTCTTGGCGATCACGATGGCCTGTGCCGTTAATTGCGAGGACGTAAGTAACTGTCCTCAGCCACTCCTCCACGGTCGTTCTTTGACAGTTATTCAGAGTTTACCGCCAGCCACGGGGTTCGCTATTGTTGGGTGGATAGTTGAAAGGAGATAAAATAAGATAGGTTTCGGAGCAGGTGGAACGAAAGTCTTCTTCTTTGGAAGACTTCGAGTTGGGTAAATAGAGTCTGTTCTATGTGGTGATTCTGGGGGAACTTTATGCGACGAGTAAAGGAATGTTGTTGGATCTAGGGTAGGAAAATAAGGGGGTTGTGTTTCTACTTTGTGGAGGAAGAGTGTGCAAGTTTCTGTGATCGTGGATAGTTGATGAATTTGAAAGAGTTTGCTTAGAGTGTTTATTCTTCCACTTTGCATAGTTGAGGTGTTTTATGTTGGAAGTGGATAACGGTAATAAATTTATAGGAATGTTGTTTGGTGCTAAAACCACTTTATTTGGTGTTTAAAGTGATGTTTATATGCGTTCTATTTAGTTTACTACTCTTCAAGTATGATATGATATTTGTTACTCTAGCTCTCTTTAACTAAGAAATCTATATCAAAGTTTACTATATCCAGCTGTATGAAAATAATTGCGAATTAAATTTTAATATAATTAATAAAATCATTTAATTTTCAAATAAATCACTATAAATTATATCGAATTTTTAATCCTCCAATTAAATTTGAGAATAATCTGAAAGAAATAAATACTGATTGCAGCCACAACCTCCTGTCATCAGCACTGAAGACAATTTGAATATCACGTTAACCAACTCAACCGTCGTGGACGATAAAAATTTCTGGGAATGGTTGTACGGTTTCGTAACTGTAATCGGGCCTACACCAGCAGCAGCAGCAGTAATAACAACAACGGAAATTCCGAAACCAGTGACTGCCGATAAATGTTTACCTTGCAGTATGTAAAAATGTTCTATATTTTACACTTCAATTCAAAATTCGACCAATCTCAATCTATTAAATATAACAGATACAAAAAACTTATTCCAAAGAAAATTTAACCACTTTTTACGCTCTATAAAGTCGTTAGGTAAATATCTTAAAAAAGGAACCCCATCTAATTTTGTAATCTAATTTTGGAAAAAGGTAAATACAAATAAATTGAGCAATGTATTATAAAATTCCGCAGAATGTGGCCTAGCGAATACACAGAAGCGTATAGTTGGAGGTACAGAGACACAAGTTAATCAATATCCATGGATGGCTTTAATGATGTTTAGGGGACGATTCTATTGTGGAGGCACTGTTATCAATTCTCGTTACGTATTGACAGCTGCCCACTGCGTTGATAGGTGACTTGATTTTCCGCTTCAGCGGCTCTATCGTTCCGATAGATCTATTCTAAAATACACAGCAATGTACACTAGTGTATACTGTATATCAAAACATACACATCATAAATAATTAAATAATTCGATCAGGTTCGACCCGAAGCTGATGTCCGTACGAATATTGGAACACGATCGCAATTCCACAACGGAGGCAGACACACAAGAATTTAAAGTCGACAGACTGATGAAACACAGTGGCTACTCAACGTTCAACTATAACAACGACATCGCACTTGTCAGATTAAAAGAGCAAATTCGATTTGTGGGAAAGTCGAGGCCCGTGTGTCTTCCTGACAAAAGTAAGTCTTCATAGCGGAACAACTTCGCTTTCACTCAGAAAATACGGCGAACCCATGATATTTATAAGATTATGAAATAATACACAAGAGTTATCATGAAAAAAAAGAAGTCCTTTGGAGCCGAGATAATACTGTAGCAACATAAGAAGCTTATAACTCACATTAATTTATTTAGTACTTCCATTTCTTTGGGAAAAGTTAATACATTTATCAAACTAACTTTCCCCAGCGAAAACCTTCGCTGGCGTGAAGGGTGTAGTGACCGGATGGGGAGCACTCAAAGAATCCGGCGACGTCTCGCAAACTTTGCAGGAAGTGATGGTCCCCATTCTCTCTAACACCGAGTGTCGTGCCAGTAAATATCCATCGCGTCGAATCACGGACAACATGCTTTGCGCCGGTTACAAAGAAGGAAGCAAGGATTCGTGCCAGGTAATAAATCAGAAACCAATTACCAATGCCATTTTACTTAGATTTCTGGGGTGCTACAACATCCTCGCACATCGTTCTGCATAAAATATATATACGTGCAATGATTTTGTACGTAAATATTCTTCTTAACGATCTTAAGTGTTGTTCATAATTTTAAGCGAACAAAGTATCGTTCAAAATCCTAATTACCATTATCCTAATTAGGGGGACAGTGGTGGACCTCTGCACGTCGTCAACAACGACACGTACGACATAGTGGGTAAGATCCGCACTTCGTTTCTCGATCATGAACAATACTTTGCTCTTAGGAGACTACGGTTACAAATTTCATTCGCAGGAGTCGTGTCCTGGGGCGAAGGGTGCGCGCAGCCTGGCTACCCTGGCGTTTACAGCAGGGTGAACCGTTACTTGACGTGGATAAAACGCAACACCGAGGATGCTTGTTACTGTTGATTCAGTTTCGATTAGGTTGATTAATAACTCGCAGGAAATAATACTCAACGGTTGCGCCGCTTCGCGATCAGTCGTGTAAATTAATCGATGGGGATGTTCAGGATAGCGTAGGTACACTTTTTAGGACATTGCAACCGAACACTGGTGAAGTGGAATATTTCTCGTCATGATCCGGCAACTTTTGAAAATACTTAAATTATTCGAATATTCGAATCTTAAATTATTCGAAGAGTGTACCTGTGATTGCTGTGCCATCATTTTGAACTCACCCAGTGCGACACAAAGACGAACCCTGCTTATTTAATTTAATAACTTCTTTACTACGTACTTATTTATTTACTATATGTAGATTGTGACCGAGCCCGCGTCCATACAAGGCTCGAAAGTAGTTTTTGTATTCGCCATACATGATTTTCTATCTTACACGTTGACACAGATGTTATGATATATGTGACGTGACAATTGAAAGTTAAGGCACGTACCTCGCCTCGACCCGACGAGACTCGTAACATTGAACGTACGAAAAAGAAAGTCACCGGACTTTCTCTGTTCATTTCGAGTTGGAATTTCGGTGAAAATTCACGTACCTATTGCGGTACTCGCGCATCGTGTTCCCCTTAAGCCACATTCCCGCGTGGCATAGTCAACACTTTTGAAAAATCTCAATTAAGATCATTTTTTGGTGAAAATTTGAGCTTTTGAGCCACGAGTGTGAAAGAAGCATTTTAATTCATCAGCATCGTTTTATAATGTTTTGAGACCAAGAGATCAAACAATGATTACAGTACACTATATATAATAATTCATCGATTTATCTTCGATATTTTATTTTTCAGAAGTTTTTTTATAGTTCAGTGTATTTTCGACCGGTTTTTATGTTGTTTAGAGTTTCAGGTTTTTTGACACGTGGGATCGTGGCTTAAGCTTGCAGGGTTACTCAGATTTTCCTTTACTTTACGATACTATTGTTTCACTTTAGGTACTCGTTTCGTATGAGATTACTTTATTACCTTGAAGTACGCTATTTATGAGATTTTACTAATAAATAACGACAATAATATTGTGTCTATTACGTTATAAATAAATAAATGTACAGATTGTAGGATTATTAGGTAAAGGGAAGAGAGACCGAAATACAGAACCAAGCAGAAAGTACTGCCAGAGGAAAGACACAAAGTGTAATTGTGGGGACGCAGTGTCAGCGTTTAGTTAAACCTGCAACGTAGAGTCAAATAAGGAAAAAAGACGCCAGAAAAGAATATAAGGCAGAGACTAAAGAATCCAGTGCAACAGGACTTCCTACTCGCTAAATCTGTCTTAAATAAAAACATAATTGTAAATAATTGCAAATGAGATCTAAGCAACTTTTCTAACGACAATTTGTTTTTTAAATAAATTATTTGTTAAATTCCTATCAATCGATATATCATTGTACTTGTTGATTTTTTAAATAATTCATAATAAACTACAAACCGAGGATTTTTAAAATGTTCACCATTCGAAATATTCGATAAAAGTATCTTTTACAATCATCTATGGAGTGTGTACAGTCGGGTATCTTATTACGAACGACCTTACACCGAACAGTTTTCCTAATTAAAACAAAACACTCACACCGAACGTAATATGTATCCTTAATGTAACGTAATATGTTTTGATTTAATGAGAAAAATTGTTCGTTATTGGATACCCCACTGTATTAGATCCACAACAGTACTTTACCATGAATCTATGAAATGCTGAGTGATCTTACCTATTGACTTAGCTAGCGCATATGGATTGCTTGTCAGAAAAGTGATCTTCATTGTACTTAATCCAGGAAGTCAAACATATCCGACCACCTCGACTACTAGGGTGCACAACAACTTAAGAAAATCAAGATTCTTTTAATGAAAAACAGCCTTGTATACTGCACCGCTTCGTCACGCGTTAAACATCGGTGACCAGGAGTCCTTCAGGCGGAGTAGCTTCCTCTAATGTCGACTCAACTTCCGTTTCTTCTTCGTCGAACAGCCAGTACGTCTCCATATTGCCTTTTCCCTGCGCGGAACAATAAATAATTATGCATAATGCGGACAAGGACCTGCGGAGCTGCCTTCTTCGTTATACGAACCTTGACCCAAGTCAGCCCGCGTGACTCGATGCGGTAACGATCTCGGGGCAGTAATGTTTTTACGTCTGCTGAGATGTGCACTTTGCCTGGCTGTTACAGATTTTTTTTCGAGAATGTTAGACACTTTACGAAATTTCAGCAGATTTTTGGTGAAACAGAAAACAAGGATTATGGTTCTTCCTCTTTTCGCGATTAATGGGAATATTGTTTAATACGGGTATTTGTATTTCGAGATCTGAGATGGATTAATATACCAGTATCCTTTCTGGTTAAAAATAAATTTTAGTAAGTACACTTGTTTCTTCGTTTTTGAAAAAGGTAATTGTAATAAACTTCTGTGTATTGAAGCGTAGCTACTGATCCGTATTTCAGCAGAGATTTTACATAAGTTATGTATTATTTATCATATTAAAAATTAATAAGTGAATGGCAACACTGACGTTTATGAATTTAAAGATAATTTTCTCAATTTTCTCTAGACTCAGAAAGAAGCTAATTCAAATTATACCATTCTTTTTATCCCACCATGTTATGCCCCAGTTACTCTAGGATTCATGTTCAACAAGGCAACTTACTAGACTGGTCGTCTGCATTCTGGAAGCGGTATTCACCGTGTCGCCAAAGAAGCAATATCTAGGCACTTTGATCCCGACAACACCTGCTACAGCTGGTCCAGAATGGATTCCTAAGAAAGTAGAGCACGCTTGTACGCGATTGTGTTCGTTTTCACTCGATACCTAGGATAATATTACGGGAAGCTATTTTCCGAGAAGAATGTATATTAACATTTTGAGTGGCGCAAGCTTTGGCGAAGTGCCGTTACAAAGAGTCTAGCAAGGCAAGCAAGTGCAAACGGCACCCGTTACAAATTTTGTTATTATATGCTAAACAATGCTTCTCAACTGAACCACCAAGAGCAATTTTTGGCAAATAATAACAACAAAATTTCCTAGCTAGATTCTTTATTCTAGCCTTTTGCAGCAAAAACTTCTGACAGAAAAGTAACCTCGGTTGCTTTCAAAGCAAGCATTCGGGGACTAAGAACAATGTTCTCGGTGCTTTTAAAAAAATATCAACGTGGAAGCTCCCTGAAATCGTTTATAGAAAAGTAACACTCGGCGTGGAAACGCGCCGACGCCAGGGAAAGTGTTGAGAGGGAATAAATTCATTGAAAATTAACTTATTGGTGGAAAAGGATGTACAATTTGTGGTAGATACTGTAGCCAGTTACCTATGCGAATTTGTATGTCGAGGCCAGAAGGAAGTTTAAGCGATCGAACGTGTTTTAGTAATTGCAACGAAACGTCCGCTATATTCTCCGCGTGATTCTCGGCTCTGTCGGGTGCACCGCTCGCCGCCATGTAAACTCGGCCAACTGTTTCTACCTGTTGAAAGTCGTAAAGGTAAAATGTGCCCCATTAACCACCCTGAAGAATATCTCTGTGCCTTATGCCTGTTTCCTAAGTGGTTTCGCCTTTAGAAACGTCGTAAAACAGTGTTGCCTATATAAGGGGTTATCCACGTAACTCAGAACGCGCGAGAGCAGATGAATTGGCCAAGTAGTCAGTCACTGTCGAAAGAAGAAATTGAATTTTGGGTGTAGCAAAGCCTTGCTCAAGGTTTTTGCTTTGTTTCCCCCTGAGTCCGAGGACAAATGTCGAGGTGATTGTTTGAAAAAGGCTTCGTGCACGTAGGTTTTCCTATAAGGAACTGGACGCAACGTTAAGAATTTCAAAGTCGATTTTTTCGAAACTGAAGTGCGATATAAAAAAAAGTTACTCTATCTTTTCAATTTATAGAATAAAATACGCCAATCTTTAAAAATTGAAATTGATTTTGAATAAGATTAAATAACATATTATTATCATAACGAAAAATAAATATTTACTACTAAATAATATTAAAAGTCAAACATCGAAAAGATATTTTAAAATAAACTTTTAGTGCCATTTCTAATTATTTCAAAAGGGAATTAAATAAAATTTCATTCAATTATTTTTTACAGAAATGGAAGTCTTAGAGTTGGGCTCCTGGAAAGTGGAGGCCGAGGCTGCCAGCCCTTCCTTGATCCGCCCTTGGGTTCGGCTTGTCCACAGAGCGTTGGACTTATAACGAGACAAAACTATATTACGTTTACTCACCTTGTAGACATTATATTCGTCCATCAGAGAGTCGAAACAGGAGAAAACAGCGTTCATGGATGACACGATGTCCATCGCGCCCTCGATGGTCGAGTAGTCAAAGTCGCAGAGCTCGCAGAACAAGACGGTTATTGACTCGAATGACTGTGAAAGATCAAGGGAATATTAAAATGCTTTTGTTCCTCCTGAATAAAGGTTTCTCAGAGCCTGCAATTATTGATGTCTCGATAAATTGTTCGTACTGTACAGTGAACTCTCGCTATAGGCGCGCGCTCAAGGCTGGCGGCAAGCGCTTAACGCACAGTTGAGATGAGCTCATAGCGAGAATTTACTGTATTGCGCTACTTATTTAACAGCATTTCTTGATCGTACTATACCTCGCAGGTGCTCAGAGGACTGGCGCCAGCGCGCAATCGATCAGCGACCGTCTGTGGGATCATCGAGTACAGAAGGTCGTCGCTCTTGTTCTTCCACCGATCCAGGAGCGCGTAACTGTTCTCCAGCTCGATCGATCTGTGCTCCGCCTTCTCGAACAACATCTCCAATCTGTTGCATAAAATATGAAGGGAACAGGATTTACAGTAGTGATCAAAGGGAAGTTTAAAGATACCTTAGAGTTATCATAAAACATATATCCCACACAGGGGAGGATTTAAAGATTTGGCTCCCCTAGGCTAACAAGCATTTGCCGCCCTTTCCATAAAATATCACCAAATATTTAAATTTAGAAGTGTTGAGGCAATTTTAAAATCAATTCAATATGACAATTCACATATGAATTCTGCTAATTTGTTACATAAAAAAGTGAGTTGTTTTTAAAGTTGTCTGAAGCCTCTGTGTTTCAACCTTTTTCAATTTCTTTCATCCAAAATTTACCGCCCCCCAAATTTAATATAATTGTCCATAAATTGGACAATTCCTTAAAATGAATCAATGATGTAGACATGAGAAAATATGAGTTTTAAATTTTCTTTTGACCACCACTGTACACGAGCAGCGTAACGTTTCACAAGAACGAGTCGTAGTAACAGCTGGTTTAATTTTACCAGGTCATTAAACAATTAATATTGTACCTTCCACAATGCTGCCATCCAGCAAGGACGAGTTCTCGACTCAGGCCATGGGGATTCAAGTCGTTCAGATACAGGCCCATGTTGAGCAGTTCGTCTAAACTGTTGATTCTGTTGAACCGTGCTTTTTGTTACTCTCATTTCATTGTTTAATGGTATTGTTTGTGTAGGGGCGTAGGACTTTGACACACTTACAGGGGGCTACACAGGAAAATGATTGCTTTGATGTCGTTGATGTATCTCATCTGCCCCTTCAGCAGGATACTTCGACCACTTTGACTACCACGTCTGTCCAATCCAGTGCTTGTGCTCGCGATATTTTCTGGATTCGACGATGTATTGTTATCGTTTAATCTGATCAGCTCTAGCTCGAACATCACTGAATGGAGGTACATCACCTGCCCAAAGGAGCATTCGTTAAAATGTTTAGAATTATAAAATAATAACGTAATCTTGTATTTCGTAAAAAATGGGCCCTTACGTTTTCCCAGGTGCAGGCAATGCCTTTAGGCCTTCGTAATTTAAAAACTTCAGTGATGTGTTTGTTCAACATGGTTGAATCGCCCCATGCTTGCAGTTTATCACCGATTCCCAGTATGTACATATCCTTGTTCATCACCACCCCAAACGGGAAGAGCCGTAAAAAAAACATGCAGGATACTGGGGCTAATTCTCGACCTAGCGGGACTTTCATTCTGTTGGTCTTCGCGATCTAATAATTACCAAAATTACCACGTGAACACGCAATCACAAAAACAATGTAAAAAATAACAGTCACGAATTACGAAATTTCTTTTATCTTCCAAATTTTTGGTATCCCTAAATCTTCAAACATTCTGATTTTACAGACAATAATTTTCATTTTTAATAGGGTAAACCGAAGTTGTATTTGAAGGGGTGAAAGATAAAAAAATATTCTCTATAATTTGATAAATGTTATGGAAGTAGCAACTTTCTGTAAATGTTATTATTTAATATGAATCGTCAAATTATTAGAATGATAAGTTTAAATGCTCAGAATACAGTAGATGGAATAGTGGGATTACTTACATATTCTCGATTGTCGAAATCGATTCTAAATTTAACCATCACGCTCCTAGACCCAGGTATGTTGTTCGAAGTTTCTAATACTGTGATATTCAAATCCGTTTCAAAGATATCTTTCGCTATTTGAAACAGCTGGCCTGTTGAAAGCGTTGGATGAAATTGTTGTTATACTACTCGGTTAAATTAACTCATAGAAAATTTAATTACCCATGAGATAGTGTGTGAGACCTTGCCTAGTGCTTCGATACACCAACACTACGCCCTCCGGGTCAACATGCGTAGTATACATCGAAGGGCTCTTCATTTTCGGGTACGTGAATCTCATTTGCATGTGAATATTGTCGACGTTTTGTAAAAAATCGCACAGGTAACGACCGGTGGCCTTCACTGTGCAAGCGTACCTATTATAAAACCAATAACAGAATAAAAGGTAGAAAAAAAACAGAAAATAAAAGGTAGAAAAACAATTGATAACATTATGTGCCTAAATGCTGAAATTGAATACTTTACAAAAACTGGAGTTGGTCAGTTCGCCTTTTAAGAGGTTTGACTCAGGGGAATCTTTATTTTCGTTTTTTAAACACTCCCACGAAGAAACGCAGCGTTGAAGCAAATAAAATAAATAAATAACATTTATGAGAAAAAAAAAAACACTAAAGGAAACGTTTGATCCAATAAAAAAGTCTTCAATTATAGGCAGTTTCTGACACTAACGAGTTGCATAGATCATATTTCACACTTAATGCTCAAACGATCTCCCCAGAGGCACCGGAAGCTGATAAAACATAGCCACCCGATCCTTGTCTCTCGGACCGCACGAAAAGCTGAGTAATTGGGTCAATTTAACAAATCGTCCGTGACAAGCTGCCTCATGAATTACTTATTAAAAAGAATGGTTAAGTTTAATCGAAGCGATAAGCTTTCAATAATTTGGAATTCAAAGTGGCTCGATGGGTGCATTAAATTTGTACAGGGCGAAACATTAATTAACCGTGCCCCTTAATGGAACCGCAGTCATTACCGGTGGTAATAATTTATTGCACGTCTCGCAGTCCTCGGGGTGGTAATTAAACCAGTGGTAATTAAACGGTTCAATTAACGAGATCCTAAATTCAATATCGTGGTACAGATTGATCCCATCGGACACATGTCCCAGCGCGTGCGAACTCTAGAGGGACACTTTGCTTCTATTCTCGATATTTACACGACTATGTATGTTTCTTAACAATGTTGTTATATTTAAATCGTATTTCTCAAGTTTCTAATTCGAAAACGATTAAACAAGTGATAGAGGAGATTCTGGCTTTATTGAAATATTTTCAATTTTTTTTTTTACTTACCCTAAGTTGTTACAAAACCGGACGAAACATTTGCCAAAGAATTCCATCACATTGTCCATAGAATCACCGCTGTGGTTGACCAATGCGATGGCCAATTTGGTCATCAGCTCGTCAGGATATAATTGTCGCGTGTTGAAAACCATGTGCTTGCAATCAGCTTTCTCCAGAAGCTGACGCCACACGTCTTCGCCATATTCTAACTACAACGTGAAGTTTATTCTGAGTGTTAGCGTCTTCTCTCTTTTATATGAAATTGATAACGCACACGATGAGATTTAGTGTTAAGAGTTAGTGATGTTCAATAGTTTTTCATTAATCTTTCATGCAGCACTGTGTCAGCTAAGGAAAAGTGACTCGGAACGCTTTTCATTTTGGAATATTTTGAAATTGGATCGTTGTGTAAAAATGTGGAGTCAATCATTTCTGTCTCAAAATTTAATTTTCAACATCAGCTCATGGCTATCGACAGATATATCGTTGACGCTGTGGAAACAAGTTTATTAGTTACATTTACATTTCATTCGCACAGATCTTCTCACCACAGAAGGTGTGATCGATTTCCAATGAAAGTGGCTTAGAGATAGCGAGAAAAGAGGATATAAAAGGATGGGGTATATGCCCGTTTCTATTATACTCGGGGGAATATTCTTCTACCATTGTACCTCCTCAGGAAAAATAAAGGGCAGAAAATCACACGTTACTTTGAAGATTATGAACATAGTCGAAGTTAATTGGAAAACGATATGCTCCTGCGAGTTAGTAGAATGCATGGTCTACTTCATTTTCTTTTTCTCGAAGAAGTCCTTAGACAAATAATTTACTTAAAATGCAATTTGGGAATAATAAATTGATCAATCGATCTTTTTCTCCCTTCACATCGATCTCGCATTAATCCTGCTACGCTCATTGAATCTTTTTCCAGCCAATTAAATTTTCAATTCATTAAAAAAATTCTAATTTTGAGAAAATTATAAAGAGGCTCTTAACGATATGTGTGTTTTTTATTTTTTGGTATTATATTAGATGTGTAGTTGAACTGTAAGCCATAGCAGGGTTAATGTATATTTAATTATATGTAATAATGTTTAAGTTAATGAAGCTGAATAAACGATTAAAGGGCTATTTGATTAGTGTGGTACACATAATTCAAATTAAATTGACAAAATCATTATTAGTAATGGAATACAACCATCGAATACATAAAGCGAGCCATTAGTAGTGTAATTAAGACGTAGAAGATAAACTGCCATGATTCAGAAAGCGATTACTTAGTATGCAGCAATGTATTAGTAAGTGTACCAAAAGCTATTCGTACCACACATTCACGATAAATTGATTCCCACAATCAAGCCAGTTTCTGGTTCTCCATTGGATAATCAATGTTTCTCCCTTTATAATGGCTTTGGTCACGAAAATGAATACGGTCGCCACACTAATGAAACCATCTCAGATTCAATATACCGAATGGACACGCAAATTTCTTGAAGCGGATCGTCGAAATTTAATAACACCGAATCTTGGGCGTGTGTCACGAAAATTAGAACAATTCGTTGGTATGATAATCTACAACTTGCCTGTTCTAATTGCAAATATTATAAGTGGACTGAATCTAAATTATGCGTATTAAATTGATATTTCTTTTTTTCTCGAGTTATTAATAATTGTGGTTGTTACAAGCATATATTTTCAGAGATGCGCCGCCCTTCTTTATTACAAACCTTTTAGCAAGCATTGGGTACTTGATATCAGCCACTCGAAACTCTACTTTCTTATTTGAATATTTAATTTGGGTAATTGAGGAGTTGAAATGGTAAATGATGCAAGTGACAGAAGTTGAAATTTTCAATATTTTCTTTTCAACCACTGTGATTTTGTTATTTATGGTTTCAGCTCTATCTTGCGACATGGAATAAATATAATTTTCAAATAAAATAATAATCTTGTTTGTATATTATTATAAGATTTCTTTTAACTATAAATAGTGAAACGATGTCCCGGAATCCATTGCAGTGCATCAAAACTCTCGGGAGCCAGAGCTCGCGTGGTTTCCTTGCTTCGGCAAGTAGAAAAGGTCTGTCATAGACAGACAATGAGTACTAGAAGGCTTATTCTACTTTGCGATACGAAACGAACCACGTTTGGAAAAGAGCAATTATAATCCCTTTTGCAAACATCGAGGAAAGAATATTTTAACATATTTATTTATTCCCTCCATGCAATAAACAAAACAAAACAAATCACAGCATCAAACCAAAACTGAGTTTTAACTTCAAAAGGTTTAATATTTCCACCTATGTTGACTAAGAACTTTTTATTCAATGTAAAGAATATTACATGTTGTCTATATTTTTACACAGATTCTAACTCTTTAGTGATCAGGAATATAATAAAAATATCTCTTAAGAAACATTACAGTAATTAATAACGAGGTGGTTGTCAATGATACGTGAACAGAATATCGGGGAAAAATGTCCACAGGTGTCCTTAACTGCCGGAAGGATGATGCTATTTTTAAAACTTCGTACAATTAAGGTGTTGCATAGAAAGGAAGTCTAAGTCCATCCATATTCAGGAACCTCGTTTGTTTGATACCTTCAATCCACTTCCTTCCACGACGCACGTGACTCTTTTCGCGAACGACTGTTTATTTTGGGGCGACACCATAAATCAATAATTTGCCTGGCACGCATCGATAAACACGTCAATGCATCTACTGTTTGGTGCCACGTCTTTATTGCTATAAACTTATTGCTAAATCCGAACTGGAATCGAGATATTTACTGTGTTGTGTCAACAAAAGGGTAGATTTCCCTCGAATCACGATTTCACGGCGATCCGATAGCTCTATTGCAAAGAGAGGGAGAAGTGAACGGCGAGGGAAGAATTCAGGACATTTATTTCCAACGTCAACATTTGAAAGAGCTGAATTTAGAGATCCACATCATGAGAATCATCGATGTAGAGGATTTTGAAAGAAATTACTATTGTAGGATCTTAATATGATTTAAAATTGTTTTTAATTTTTGTTAATTGTTTAATTTGTTATTTATTCAAGTTTCAAGAATTGAGTAACTCAAAAGTATCGAGACACGTGTTTGCGAATATATCTGATATATCTTACAAATATATTTTGCTTGATTGATTTATCATGGTATTTTACAAATATTAAGCTCTTATTGAACAACATAAGCAATATTTATTAAAAAATTTGATAAAAAAGTCAAAACCAAGTGTTTAAATTCTGGAAAACAGCTTTGGGTATAATTAAAAACAAATTGGGAAGAAATTCAAAAGGAAACTTTGAAAAATCGAAGGGAATATTTAACATTTTTATAAATTTGGTGGTAAAATATCTAGTTCCTCTATTATAATAAACAATTCAATTAAAATTAAGTTTCTTTAAACATAGTTATATTATTAGAGCATTAGGTGTCTAGCTACTTATGGAGGGTAGTATATAACCTTAACAGCGCCAGAGAGACTAATAAACTTCTGCAAGGAAAGCGTTCTCAGCCGGCAAACAAAACTTCCTTTCAAACAACCAACTCGACAACTCACATTAATTCTCGTAAAGTAGAAAAGTCACTGATCCACGTATTTTCTTATACTACACTCTAATTCTATCCTCCCCAGCTTTAGCTGAATATATCACCCAAAGCCCATCCTACGAATGCCACTGATCCTTTCCACTAACACTGGACTAGGATAGATACCCACCATGAATCTCAAACTTTCCCAACTGACAAGTAAAAATGCCTTATTCGCTCCAAAAGACACACCACGATGAACAAACCATGCCAAGCACATCGCGTGCACCAAACAGAACCCAAGAAACTCCACCAAGGAACCGATATCAATCTTATTTGGCAGAAACATTAATCGCCCATTCAATTGACACAAATTGGCCTGATCAGGTCTAACTGGTCCGTGCACGTGCTTCCTTTTTCTCCTTCTCCTCTTCTCGCCGCCGATCCTATTCATTTTCGACCACGAAACCGTCGAGTCCGTTTCGGAGCTACTCCACCGTGGCTCGCTGTCCGACGCGCGTGAACAGGGAAAAAGCCACGGCAGGTGAAAAGAGGGGGCACGTCGCAAAGACACGTGGACCAAAAGAAGACAGGGACCTGGACTATATACATTGAAACGTCTCACACAGATTCTTGCTCATTCGCGGTTACAGACCTGCACGAAGTGCTGCACACACTCCAACAGCATGCCGTACATCGTCCCGCGTTTGTGGCCGTCGCGATATCCGTCTCACCCGGGTTCACGTTCCTGCTCGCGGGATGGTAAACAGGGGTGCGCGTGGCGGATCGAACCGTGGCTGGAATCGGGGATACCGATCTTTCGCGATCTCACTGGCGTCTCGTCGCGGACCGTATAGCATCGTCGCGGCGGACGCGTTGCTCTTGCCTTCTGTCAAGTCAAGCGTTTCGCGCCATCGCGGTGGACGATCGTGTGCGTGGTCCCGGCGGCCTCCTGGTTCTCGCCCCCGTCGTGGCACGTGATGGAGAGGGAGAGACCGATTCGGCTCGACGGCGCGGCGAAGTTTGAGTTTCAGCGGTAGTCACGGGGGTAGCTCGCCGCGGGAAGGGTGGCCGGCGGCAGCCCCCGCGCACTGCGTGCGCAGGCTTACTTAGTTCCCGAGACTTTTAACACCTGGTTGCGTCCAAAGACTTCCGTGCTCGGGGGGTGGGCGAACGCCGTTTCCCTGCGGAAAGTTCGACGGAGCGGGATAACAGCACATCGTGGCGTGGGTTCGTCGAAGTGCGCGTGGGAAAACTTTGTATCTAGATTTGACGCAAGATTGGGAGGGGTGGTGGGATCGGGAACGCGGTGATTCTGTGTGGAAAAGTACAAAGTGTTGAGCGGAAGATTTTAGTAAATAGCTCTGTTTTGGAGGAAAATTGGCCAGGAGTTTTTGATAGGTGTAGGTGCTATTTAAGTGTAAAATGTAATTTATTAAATTACTCGTTACTCGAATAAATTACTCGACGTGTCTGAATCATCTAGGGATTATACAAAAATTGACTTTTGAAAAGAAAACGGTTTTCAAATTTCACTATTCTCCCACCCCCCAAAAACGGTGAAACCGGTTTTGGAATTTTCACAAAAAATATAATTACAATAGAAAATAAATATTTATACTTAATTTAAATTTTTTCAGTTTTTTTCTGTAAATATGAACACATGAATATTCGTTTTACAGTAAACGCTTACTTAGCATACTACAATATGCTTATGTCCGAGGCGATTTCAAGTCAAAATATTAACATTTTTAAATAAATCATTAATTCATTTCTGCATATTAAATCTAGTATATAAAACCGGGTTTTGGGATTTTACAAATTTATAAATAGAAACCGGTTTTTATACCTGGATTTTAAAAACCGACAGACCTTATTAAATTGAATAATGAAGCATTTCTAAAGAAAGTTTTATATACAGAAAAATATGACTTGGCTCTCAAATAAGCCAAGTAAGCTTGTAATTTCATTGTGTCATTTTTTAACCACTACAATGAAAGTACTCTTTTTTCAAACAATTTTCGTTCTGTCTCTTTCCTTTTTTTACCTGTCCTGGTTTGTTGGAGAATAAATATAGTAACCCCATCTCTAAACATGGATGTTGCTTCTGAATGTATGCGCGAGATTTGTAGAATAAAATTCTTCCGCTCTTCTACAGGATACGGAATTAACGCTTATTAATTTGCATTATTGGTGTTCCAGAAAGAAATGTATCTTACAGAAATTAGCGAGAATTACAAGTGTACGGAACAGTTCAAAAGTGCACGTGATAATGCGTGTTAGATGTTCAAATTATCGCAGAAGATACAGTTATCTCCACTACATACGTGCTTATGTTTTTAATATAGGTACTCGGCTAATGGAAACACGCGAGGCATTACAATGCGTTTTCCGAGGATAGAGTTTAATTTCCGGGCAGAGTATTTTCTGTCATTTCATTTCCTCTGTATTGAATATTAATTCTACTAGAGAACACAATTCTAGCAGAGCAACAGATTATTATTTACATCGTTCGTGCAAAAACTAGTAACCATTTTTTAAAGGCATACAGTAATGGATTATCCCTTAGGTATACCTCTCTCATTATTAGGAAAATATTTCTTGCAAAAATGAATTTTATCAATCATATTGCTATGAAAATTCTGTGTTCCAGGACTGTAAGTATTGCATTTCCCCAGGGCACACTGTGTACTCGGGTTTAGAACTGAGACATTGAGAGAGTCCAACAACGGACTAACCCACATTTAAAAAAAATTAATTTTTCCTATTTTATGTGATTATTAGAGCCTATTGGAATACATTATTGCTATTAACTGAATTTCGAAAAAAATGTGGGTTAGTCAGTTGTTGCTCTCAATGCCTCAACTACTGCAAATAAAATCGAAAGTAAGACCAAAATGTATCATAGAATGAGTATATAGTGGCAAGAGTTCATCAGCAGTCTCGAGTCTTTTTTATTCTACGAGATGCTTAGTGTACCATCTTACATAGTTCGCGCGTTCTTTATTAAAAAGTTGTAACAATACATCATGCGAATTTTGTGAACAATGTAGACTGTTTTAGAATGATTCAGTTACCAATGAGAAACGATCGACAAGTAAGTGCGCTGTGTAAGAAATCAAGTAAGAAATCAATAGAATAAAATTACCATACGCTGACATTTACACATTCTCATCTTTAGGGACTACAAAAGAACAAATAGGTATACAGCGTGAAAATATATACCTACATATAGAAAATAAGAAATCTAAGAAAATTACAAATTAACTGAAATTCGATCTCTAATAAGTTTAATATTTCGATATCCAATTTATTTTGATAGCAGCGACCGGCAGTTTAAAATCTCAGTATAGCATCTCCTCCGTGTTTCAAATTTCCTCTACAACTCCCTAAGGTTCATAAATTCTCGTCCCATTTGGATCGGCTGAATACGCTAGCGAAGATAACAGCTCCCGAACCCGGCGAGGTAAACGCATCTCCGCGAGGATATAGATATTAGATACCAAGCTCAGCGTCAATCCCATCGCCTGTAGCAGTCGCAGCGCACACGATCACGCATGCGTGAAGGCAGCCGTACGGTTTGTCGGTAAGTACGCGCGCGAACGTGCGAGCGAGCGAGCGTGCTAGCGTCTAGTGGAAACGTAAACATGGCCGCGGAGAGTGCCGAAGGTTTGCCAATATCTCCGTCCGAGAAATCGTTGACGAGCAGTACAGTGTCCGAGGAAAATGAGAAAATCGTGTCGCGATCGCCGTCGACTTACTCGATCAGGGAGGACAAGTGGCCGGACCTGGTCGTATCGAGGCCGAGAAAACTGGACGTCTGGTGGTTGCCGAGGCGTAAGTACCTATCACCATTGCTGCATGCTAGCCGCCCATGTTTCGGCGCGCGTTTCAAACGCTCCCTGCGCCGTTCCTCCGTTTGTGCGTGATTTTCGTCGCGTACGCCTGTTGTTTACGTTCGCGCGCGAGCCTCGTCTCTTCTTTTATCAAGGAACGTGTTATTAATAACTGAGAAGGTTACGTCACGTGATTATTAATGGTAATATTACGCTAAAAACCAGAGGCGAGGAGACGCGATACGAGTTGTTTACCTACGTTACGACGTACATATTACCGCCGCGATTGCTGTGGCTTCGTCTAGCTACGGTACGAACGACGGTAACCCGATACGGTGCTCAGTGAATCAACCATGTACAGTCGCGTGATCAACTTGTTAACCGCGGTAACCGGCTTTGAGGAATCGCCTGGTGGTTGATAGTTTTTCGTTGGACACTGTATAATTGATTTCACATTGGAAGTATTCGAATTTACTGCTTTTAGGTTGTTACACTGAAATTGAATAGATGCTATGAATTACGGTAAGTCGAAACGAGGTTAGGAATAGGGTTATGGATGGTGTATCTACCTATGGTTTTCTATGTGTAAGTGGGAGGTCATTGAGGGACATAAAAATAGATTGAAGTTTTATATTAACTTGTAATTGACAGTAAACGATCATTGCGTGTCATGGAATAAAGTATTAATTGCGCAAAAGAAAATTGTAGTTAATATATGCAACCTTTATTCAAGTTTTCGTTAGATACATATGTATGTGTATCTTCGTAGTTTCCTACGCTATCGACATTACTGACTCACGGATAGGTGGCAGAGCGTACTAGTCAGTACCTCGACCTTGGCTATTGATTATCGTAGGTGGAGGTAAGGTCGGCGGGAAAATCAATATTACTATCCGCCGGCGAGCTCGCCATTTTCGTCGTGAGATTTTTCGTGGACGTGCAAGACGCAAAACACTTTGCTCTCCAGGATAGTGTGTCCATTTCTGTAATGTCTCTCTAACAAGAGTCCGGCCAGTGCAACGTCGACTACGATGTAGCCATCAGCCGTGCGCGAACAAACGTTTTATCCGCTTAAGCAAAGGTTTATTTCCATCGCTTCTACCGCAGTGTCTATATTTAAGCTCCAACGCAACCCAAGTTACTATCCCAACGATTCACCGATATCCGCATCGAACAAACTCCGCGTCATCGGCTTCATCAGAGGGAGCCGTCCGGAGTATGTACGCCAATCCAAGTTGGATATCAAGCGAAAGCAGAGCAACGATAAACAACGCATTATCCGAGTCCTAGATTCGGTGCATCATAATATCAGCTGATCGAAGTCATCAAGGAACGAACCAATTACAAAGAATGGACTGACTAAAAGACCGTTCGGTTGAGAACCGCTGCGGAAGAATCCATTGCTATAAAACACGTTTTTTCCAAATTTCTGCAGAAATTACGTGTCCCTTGGAATATTCTTACCTGGCAAGGTAGCACTTTAAGTGGTCGATACTAAAGGGACGCTTTGTCACTCGGGTACAAGAGGTACCCCGTATTGGGAGTGGGCTAAGGAGGATCTGATCGCTTCGAACGGTCTTCTATGCGGCAAGAGTCACAAAACTTTCTGAAGATCGGGCCACCAGGCGACCACGCTGGTGTGCATCACGGTGGGGTCATGCTCGAAGAAGACATGGCTGGTGCCCAGGACACGATATACCTGTGCAACTTCCGGGTGTCGGTGGAGGGCGAGTGGCTGTGCCTGAAAGAGCTTCAGGATGTGGAGTTCTCGTTGCAAGAGTCGATGCAGCGGTCACCGTCGCCGCCTCTCGCTCTCAGTGGTATTAATCATCCTCACCATCATCACCATCATCACCACCGTCACCGTCAGCAACAGCTTCCCGATCAGCGAGAGCTTAACGATATAATGCCGCCCAGTCCGCCGCCATTGCAGCACGTCTCCAGCTTGTGTCCGTACTCGATGTTGTTGCACTACTCGCTTCACTATGTCTTTCCTCGACTCTCTTTCTTGGGACTTGGGCCGACGCTTCGCATTGACGCTGTCCGATCTAAATGGCGGCCAGTTTGGCTTACCTCTGCTCCTTGATTGTAACATGGCAATCGATCTGACGCATCGAGTTCAGCTTTCGCTCTGTCTGGTACTATCGTTGATTGGGGTAATTAGGTGTGTGAGGGGTCTACGGGGAAATTGATTGTAATATCTTTAATGGGAGGGTTGATTGATCTTAGGTTATTTTTATAAGTAGTGTAAACAGATATCTTTGTTTTGTTTATCATTTATTGTCTATTATGGCTAGTATTTAAGCTTTTTTCCTTTCTTCTGTCAAATTGTTTGGGGTCTCTTTTGAGAAACCCTTTGGGGTTTACCTTGTTCCTTGCTGGTTCGAATACATTTAGAAATGTGGGAATAGTTTATAGGGAATAATAGAAGAATATTCTAGATTCATGGTTCAATTATCAGCATTCTCTAATTTACTACAAACAATCACAATTAAATTTACAAGACAGCAATAGGATACCCTAGAAACACTTGTCATTCATTGATAATCAACAAGATTAGAAGATTTCCAAATTCGAGAAGCACTGGAATCAATTTCCTTGCAGACACCTCGCTCATCCGACGTTCTAATCAACAATGTTCCTCCATGGATTCTGAACCGATGAATCCTAAAATTTCTTTGCGCACAGCTGAGCAATCGAATACATCTTTTACTTTCTCGCGTTTGATCGTCTTGTCTCTCCATTGGCGCAGCTACTTCTTTTCCAAATTATTTTACGTTGCGCTTCGTCAGTATATCCGCACTCACAAAACCATCTGCATAGTAACGGGACGGCTGGTGCGTCCTAATACATAATACTTAAATAAGAAGAACACGAACAACGATTGTCGGGGAACGATGGTTCTACGTGTAAAGGGAAATGTGTACCTTGCTCTCGCACCTGGGACAACAACCTGTTGTTTTTGCAGCACGGGATCCGGTGATCATCGAGAGGAGTAATCTCGTTAACATTTCGAAACTGATCGTGAAGGAGCTGATCGAGACGTCATTGAAATATGGTCGTATGCTCGACTCCGATCATATGCCGCTGCAGCATTTCTTCATCGTCCTCGAACACGTGCTCAGGCATGGTTTGCGACCAAAGAAGGTAAACAGCACCTTCGAGGAGTATTGCTTTGGATACAAAAAGACACAGCGCTAATTGCCTTCGATTTCAGGGTCTCCTTGGACCCAAGAAGGAGCTGTGGGATATACTTCAGCTCGTTGAGAAATATTGCCCCGAGGCGCAGGACATTACGTCCAGTATTCGTGATCTACCCACTGTTAGGTATAAAACAATTTTATCTTTACCTGTAACTAACTTTCCACGTGTCCAACAGTCAAAAGCTTGACCCTGACACGACATGTAACTGTTGTTGAAGCTTCAGTCTACGGTTACCTACGAGTAGTTGATACTATCGAGGAATTGGACATATTTGAAATGGAATTTAAGAATTCTTTCAGATGAGACGTTTGAATGGGACTTAACGACTCAGTAGCTAAGACTGAGACATTGATGGTCCTTAGATCAGTCCTTTTGACTTTAATTTAAGTTTTCATTTATGCTGTCAGTGTCTCAGTCATTAGAAGGGAAAGTTATCAAAGTGATGTACCCCTCACATCTTCATAAACTTCATAGATCTCATTTCTTCTTTGCAAGTTTCAATTTTTATACCTCACAATAAAAGAACTAATTCGGAGAATCATATTCATTACATATCACAAGTTATCACACACCTTCCTAAGATCTATGAAGCTCAGAACATCAAAATTCATCGTTCATAAAATGAGAAACTTCTATCGATACACTATTATTATTAAATCTTCGATATTTCAATTGGCCACAGCAAACTTTTTATTTTCAACGCGTTCCACAAGGAATTAGGCGAATTGCAGTCGTTTAGGTCATCACTCTCACAACTACCAACAGATTATAGAATCTATACAGTCGTCGGCCGTGTTGACATTTTCAGGACTGCCATGGGTAGGGCGCGCGCGTGGTTGCGCATGGCGTTGATGCAGAAAAAGCTCGCGGATTATCTGAAAGTCCTGATCGATCACAAGGAGGACATATTGTCCGAGTACTTCGAGCCGGACGCACTGATGATGAGCGAGGAGGCAATCGTCATAATGGGCTTACTCGTGGGTCTGAACGTGATCGATTGCAACTTCTGCGTGAAGGTCAGTCGTGCGTAAAACTCTAACACCCTGTCCACGCTACGGTCGCGTGCTTCCCCGCGAATCCTCACGACACGCGGAGGACTGATTGCGTCTGTTGCGACAGGAAGAGGACCTCGACTGCCAACAGGGCGTAATCGACTTTTCGCTGTATCTGCGCAACAGCAATCACATACCTGGTGAGTCGCCCGACGAGGAGGTCGAGAACGACAATATGACCACCGTTCTCGACCAGAAGAACTACATCGAGGAGCTGAATCGGCATCTAAAGTAATCATTTCACTTAATCGCGTCACGATGACAGCTCGGAGGTATCGAACGGCTGGAATGCTACAAGGCTTCTGTGTTTTCCATCGATTTCAGCGCGACCGTGACGAATCTCCAGACCAAAGTGGAGTCCCTGACAACGACCAACGCTCTGATGAAGGAGGACCTCGCCATCGCCAAGAACAACATACTGTCGCTTCACGAGGAGAACAGACAGCTAAAGAAAGAGCTGGGCATTGAGGTGAAAGACCCGAACGAGGTACGATCTTCGCCTCGATGCTCCCTGCTCCCCTTCGATCGGCGTTTGTCAAAAGCGGAGTGTTTCTGGTTGCAGAACGGGAGAGCCCCGGTAAAGATCTCCGAAACGACCGCGGAGAATGAGGAGCTGAGGGGCAGGATGGAATTGGAAAGGAAAATGCGCCAGGACCTGGAAAAGGAGCTAGACTTACAGGTGGATGAGAATTTTCTAGTATACCAGCTGTTAGCTATTATATATTTCGATAATTGGTGTTTGACAACGAGGAGGGGGGTGTTTAAGTCGGAGAGTTTGACAGATTAATTTTCCTCGAACAGATTAGTATGAAATCCGAAATGGAGGTGGCTATGAAATTGCTGGAGAAAGATATCCACGAGAAGCAAGACACGATCATATCGCTGCGGCGACAGCTTGACGAGATCAAACTGATTAACTTGGAACTGTACACAAAGCTGCAGGTGACGAATCCTACTCCCTTTTCTGTTAATCGTAACGCGGTATGCTTCGTAGGGACCGAGATCTTGCTCCTTTAAAAATATTCAGCGTCCAAGCAGAGCCATCCGCTTCTCGGTGCACAAACTCGAGAATTTCGCCTCGATCACGAGGCATGCCCTCGTTGCGATTACCATGCCTTATTGCATACCATTAACTCACTCTTTTAAGCCAAGGCGGATCAGAGAGGCTGTCTGACAGTATCTGTTCACCTGTTTTGTTTTAATTCGATGAGCATTTCAGATATTACCGAACCTTGATCCCGATTAGAAAATGTCCCCCGGCGACCTGGTCCCTTCAGCCGGGGGATTCAGTAGCTTGATGAAATCCTTTGTTTCTGGAGATATTTCCGTTGTAGGAGTGTGAACACGAATTAACGCAGAAAGGCGAAATGGTGAGCCGTCTACATGCGAAGACGAATCAGATCGGCCAGATCCTGCACAACCTCGAGAAGTACAACCACATGAAGGAGATTATCCGTAGCCCCCCCACACCGAGTAGTGTCCCTAAATCGATTTTTAACAAAACCAGCCCCACGTCACCGCGCGGATGCCCGCCGGGAGACGATCGCGGAGCCGACTATCAACAGATGGCTCGTAGCCATGACAGAATCGTTGAGAATACTCGGCTATTCAATAAGTACCACCCGCAATCCACTAACGGTCGATCCTTTAATAACCAGGGTTCCTCTAATAACGGCAGTAAAAGGGCGGAGGTGGACAGTAAGCAAGAAGCTCTGAGCGACAAGGAATCGACAAAGTCTGACGACACTTTGGAGCAAAGTAAATGCAACGGCGAGGTTCCTGTGTTGCCTGCGACCACACAGGAACAATCGAACGCATAAACGCAGCCTTTCGTAAATGGTTTTTATACTACACGTCTTCAAGCTTCGTTTAATATCGCGACTGAACGAACGAACATCAGAAGCAACGATTTCGTAACACATCACACGTTTCTGGAACGTCCAGTGACATTTGAAAGAGTATCTGTACAATTTTTGTCAGTTCATTCTGTGCTATTAATGTTTCCTCGAACATATAGCTGCGAACAGTTTTTCATTATCCTTTGATTTTGGTGAAGTGCTTAATGAATTGTTCTTGGATAGATGAAAGGAGGAATAGTAATTATATTATATTTATATGTATAATAATAAATGCTTTACTATTAAAAACGCAGGTTTGGAGATTCAGGGGAATAGTTTCAAAAATTATTTATTTATGTATTTATTTATTTATTTACGTACAGTGTTGCTGGACTGTCCAGAATCATCACACGTACTCCTATCACTAAACGAGTATATCAAATTATCACTTAGATCTCTCACAGTACGGAACTGCATATATCTGGGATGCATAGGAAATTACCGGAAATTCATTCGACTATTTGACATTTAATTATCTAGAAATTCATGCATCAGTAAGCTTCGGATAAAGTGTCCATCAAGGTGTGTGTTGATTGAGACACTCTATAAAATTAGCTGCGCTCTGTTACTGCATAATTGCGCCGTTAATGAAATTGCTATTATACACATACACAGCAACTATTGATGACAATAATGTCGATAGAGATTTTTACTGTACCTCGCCCTTTGTAATACTAAATTGCTACCCGCTCCACTTTCCATTCAGCTATTATTACGTTCATTATTCTGCATATAGAGTGTCTCGAGTATTTGCTTCGAGTACGCCGTGGGATTGATCGACGTATTCCATGCACATTAATTATCTCGCCGTAATATCAGCAGTCTTTCTCTGCCCCATAATTTATCGTTGAATATCGCCATGGTTGCAAGGAGAAACAGATTCGTTTATACAAGTGGCGCATCTAAGATTTAATCTTGAGGGGAGCCGAGTAGATCGGGTAAAAATACTTTTAATGCAAATTCAGTAAATTCATTAGGTGATTAGAAAAATTTATTTGAGCAATAAAATCCCGTTTTATTTTTATTTCATAAAGCCCCTTCTTTGAGGGGTGCTCCTTGGCCCTCTCAGGGTGCGCCACTGGTTTATACATATTCATACGGTACTGGAAATATTTATCGCATCACTCGAATATTATTATTAGCACTAGAAAAATATTATTGCACAATTTATTTATTTCACAAATGGCACACTATCTTGGCTGAAATATTTTACTACTCATATTGCTATGAATATTAATAATAATTCGTCTTCATTACATCATAAAATCTACATTGCGTTAATTAAGTTGTAAAACTGTGCGTGCTATGGAAATTTGAGAGATATGGAATAAATATTTCCTATATATCTGTTGTACGCGTTATAAGAACCATACGAGGAAGACTGGTGTTGGTTGAGAGGTGATCAAATATTCTTCTTGAATTCTGACTAATTGAAGTAAAATTAGAGAAAGACACGCTGCATGCTTTCTCCATTAAATTTAATCCTGGTAGAGTTTACTCTGCTGCAATCCTTTTCGACGTTCACCCTACGCTCAACCATTACGCCATTATTGTCGCAGGCTGATGTACCGTTGCCTTTTGTCCCATGTAAATCACATTTACAAGCATTGTGCGATTTCAGGGGCACAAGTAACCGAGAAACCGAGTTTCTTCCCGCTTTTTACTGAAACAGGTTTCATTTCAGGAGTGCGAAGGGTCACTTAAGCATAAGACAGAACTGATCACTAAATTGGAGGCTAAGACGCTATCAATGACTGAAACCATCCAAAAAATGGATGAAAAGTATGTTTATTTGTCTTTCATTAGTTGTTAGTTATAACATAAGCACGACTGACTCGTCAGTTCTAGGTTTAACCCCGATATGGTTGCTACTTTGTTAACTCAATTATAATAGCCCCACCACGTTACTAACAAAGCAACCCCCCGTGCCCCAAAAGTTCTGATTTTAACAGCACTTCCCAAACTTTCAGAGGAATTCAATTTAAAGCAGCCCCTTTCAATTTGACAGCTTCCATTAATATTCTAATACCAACAAGAAATACTAAACAAGATTTTACCATTTGTTCTGTACACCTTGCATTTTATATTTCATTTTTTGAAAATTGATCTAACTTTTCAGACTCGAAGAAACGTGAAAGACGCGCCCAAGATTTTTGTGACATTTGTTCACGATTACAGAGAATCAGAATTTTTGGGCCTCACGAATGATTTTCGTTTTACAAAGTCTTATCGTTTCGATCTCGTCGCGCCTTTTTTCGTAAGATGTCTTTACGAAGGTAGCAGTATAACTATATAAAGATGGCAAGAATATAATTAAAGTATTCCGCGTTAATTGTTCTAGCATTTATGTACAAATATTATCGTTGTGATAAGAAATTTTCTATCAGCCGTCGCCGGATGATTTTCGGCGCGGTTCTCGCAGAGGAATCGCTAGATTAGCGACGGCTGTAATTAGAGGTGATTTATTTTTTACTTAGGCATCGCGAACGCGATCGTACTTAGCTTAGAACTAGTCGAGACACCTATTAGAAAGCAGATCGACTTTATCGTTAACGGAGATGCTGGCAAACCTTCTCTCAGCGGCTAATTCGATAAGATTACGTCTGCATACGAATATTAATGTTATAGGGATATTCATGTTTCTCCCGCAATAATTGGTAGATTTATACCTTGTCAAATAACGAATCGCTGGAATGGCTCATTCATCTCACCAGGCGTAGAAATATAAAGGAGCTTTCGGATTGATTGCCTCGTTCAAGAACTTGTACTTTTCTTTCTGTTCCTTTTCTTTCTTTACCATTAATTTGTACGTCAATTGGTCACGATTGACGGTCTCTGGTTAATCAGGGGTGAATTGTATTTCAGGAACTGACTTGCGATCATTTTTACCATCACGTCACGCTTTTTAAACGTTGCGTCTGTTGGTTTTATTTTGCTCTACATTTCGTTCCCATATTTGTACAGTTGTTTACTCTGTTTGTGAAACAACGGCACGGCCGTTCACGTGAGGGGCTCACGAAGTAAACGTGCCATACTGTCTTTAAACTATAACTATGTATAAGCAACGAGCAATGGTCGTTATAATGCACCGAAACACTACGTGTGCTTGTACCACTGCAGCGAAAAATAAATCTGTGACAGAAAACCGTTTGCATTTGATTACCCTCAGATCATCGTCGATTGGACCTTAAGCCGCCATCGCGCATGACGTTACCGCAGAACATGCTTGAATTAAATCTCCCGCTTTCTTCAAATTTATTTATCCCCTGTTCTCTTTGAAGGATATAGAAAATTCTGGAAAATTTTATGCGCGAAGCATTGATAAAATCAGAAGAAAATGCCAGAAGGGTTTTTCAATTAATCCGTATTTATAATTGAATAGCAATCGATTGGAGTGAAATAAAAATGAAGAGAACAGTAGAGTTAGCAAAGTAATTGGGATAATCAGTGTGTTCAGTGTCGCATGGTTCACACGTGGGAACGCGGCTTAAGGCAAACGTGCACTCTTCCCATATCTTTTTGTTTGTTTATTACTCTGATTTTTCGTATTTAATTTTCAACACGTTCTAGACGTGAATCGATAACAAATTTCTCACGTTAATTTTTCTTTTGCTTTCATTTCTCATGAAACAACGACTATAAGAATGAAGTGGAAGGTAAGTCGAATTGTTTTGGCTGTATCAATGGCCGGCTTAGTAATTCAAAGAGGAATAAATAAACGAGCGAGGAGATTCCAAGATCTTGCCGAATTTTGCTCAGGGATTAGAGTGTATAGAGCTATTAAAAAAACACGCCGCCAGTTTCCTCGGTTGGATAACGATACTCTGCCATGAATAATCATGGAAAAACTTTCGACGAGACTTTGGCACCGAGTTACGGCTCTCCGTTTTCGGAACTTCCTTTCGTTGCGAGGCTTAATACTTCTGCAAGCTCAAGCAGCGAAACTGCGGGAAGCTGCTGAAATAAAGTTGGTTTAAATCCAGTGTTCGCTACTAGTAATAATTTACTCCACCTCTTTATAGTTTTGGATAAGAAGGATTTTATTTCTACGCACAAAGGTGCAGGAATAAAATTAACGAGGCCGTTGAAATTTACTCACCGTCAAATGATCGCAAGACAGTACCTTAAATACACTTTCTTCGTACGAGCTCAATAGAGATTAGGAAATCATCTTCATTGGCCATTCATTTCTCATGATAGATCAATTTAAGGGGAGGTGCCACCTTGGCCGCATGGAAATCATTGGTTTTGTTTAGCAATTTTTCTCTTTTAAATAAATATCTCAATAGAAAATCTGATTAATGGCATTTGTTATACACCTTTCGAAAATTGAAAGAAAAATTTAGAGTCTAGAAATTTCACAGACTATTCATCTTATTGATTTGAATTTTTGAGAGGATCTTCATTTCATGTTAATCTAAAGAGAATATTTTTAGCTACAGATATTTTTGTAACCAAATTTTTCTTCAAAAACTCACCATTCCCATATAAATGTTTATTTTGAAATATCCTATGTAGTTCCTTAGTTCAGGTCATGTAGAAATTGAAGATTGTTGGTTTTTTATTTGGGGAAACATCTCAGTGGTCCTAGCACCGTCATTTTGTTGAAAATAAAAATACACTAGTTTTTTTTTAATCTTCAAGAGATATATAATAAATTCCATTAATCAGATTTTCTATTATGGTCATTGTTTAAAAGTAAAAGATTGCTAAATAAACCTACGATTTTCCTGCGTCCAAGATGGCATCTCCCCTTAAACGTCCCAGATCGCACAAAAAGATTTACCTCTCGCAGTCATCATTCTCATATTTCGTCGAAGACCAAAGATCCGGTACGATAGTTATAAATATTGGGGGGATATTGATAGGCGAACCGTGAAAAACCGCGCTTTCCAATTGTTTCTCACGAAACGCGGAAAAAGTGTCCTTTGTTCGATCGGTTAAGTACCAGCGGTCTGACTTAATCAGGTGCAAGGAAATGGACGGCGTGAGATCCGGCACGGAGGAGAGGGTGAGAGTTTTGGGGGCTGAAGCGGCCGAGAGGGAGGCGAGGGCGCACGGGGTTGAGAGGGAATTGCGACTGGAACGTGAATGGAGGACCTCCTTGCAGGAAGCATCGATTTCCAGCGCGGAGAAGATCTCTCAATTACATCAGGAGATTGATCAGTTGCGGCGGGTGTCCGAGGTACGTTCTGTGTCGCTTTCAACTTTCCTCTGTTCCATCTGCATACAGGGTGTCCCGCAACGAGCGCTGGTCAACCCGGAATCGGTAATTTTAAATGGAAATAGTAAGTTGAAAATGTGGTGTGAAACGTTAATAAAAAAACCTGGTTAATCGATCCAACTCAGGGTAATAAAAATTGAATTACTTTTAAAAGGAATGCTTTTTAATTTCAAGTTTCAAGTTTCATAATTTCTTCCTGCATGAGTTACAGACATTTGAATAGAGACGCGAGTTAATATTATTCCAAATGGGGAGGTATTAATTAAATTGCAGAGCAGAAAGACCGCAGCTCAAATGTTAAACAGTTTCACGTGTGAAACTACTTTGGAATAATTTACTTAATTTCATGGGGGAATTGTTTATATTTGTCCGGCTAAATTTTCAACAGAGTAGGACACTCTACTTTACTATATTAAAATTTAGCAGCAATCAACTCCTGCGGATTGTTTGAAGTATTCCTCTCGATCGAAAAACTCCCGAACATAACTTCAGATATAAGACCACCATTCAATTAGACCTGGAAAGATAGAATACACATGATAAAGTACATGGAAGTTTGCATATCTCCCTATCAACAAACATTCCCCGTCTGAACATCGCCAGCAATAAACTTTCCGCGCAGACAGTCAGGAGACATCCTCTCCAGCCGCTCCACTGCCTCTTCCCTGGAACTTTATCAATCTTCCAGAAGTTCCCGAGCCCGAACAATCGAATCTTGTTGCTAATCACCGTTGCGCCCCGGGTTCGCGATCGCCCACCCACCTTCCCCCCAGGAATCTTTCCAATAACAACCGGGCGTCCCAGGGGAGAATGGTGACAGTGCTCGAGGCGGTGTCTCCAGGTGTCGAGCGCGTAATCCCAGCCTGATCTGTCGGTGCAGAAATACCTGGCGCTGCAGGAGGAGCACTACGCCCTGAAGGACGTCTGCACCGAGCAGGAACGAACTCTGGAGGAACTTGGGGGACAATTGAGCGCGGCAAAATTGGCGGCCGTGGAATTACGGGAGGCCGCTGACAACGCTCAGCAACAGCACCAGCAGCAAGAGGGTGCAGCGACCTGGGCGAACGATCGGCTGGTCACCCGTTGCAGGGCCTGCGACCGTGAGTTCAGCCTCACTCGTCGTAAGGTAATCAAACTTTTTAATTGCCCCCACGCCTTCCACCGCCTCCCTCGCCCTGCCCCTTGCAGTCCGCCCAGCCCGGGCGCGGAGACTCGGCTGAAAGCCCCGGCGTGGCGCGCTTAATCGTTCAATTATCCTTGCCACCCTGGAAATTACTGGTTCCACGGTCCAGATTTCTCCCGACCGGCTGTCCAAATCGGCCAGAAGGCGAGGCCCCTGCGCGCTGAACGATGCTGACGGCGTCGAGAGGTTTTATCGTGGCCCGGGTGCACGCCTCCCCCCGTTCAGCTGAGCCACCCCCTGGGGAGATCGCTAATCGCGTGCGCCAGTGAGAACTTTGATGCACGACAGTTCTGTTATTAGAGATAACGCGGTGTATCGCTGTTAAGCCTTCCAATTACAACCGGGGCCCTGCTCCTTGCCCGTCCGCGCCCCCTTCCCCGGGCGAATGTCGGGATAATTGAAAAGATCCCTTGGTGGATCGTTGATTAGATTTTATCATGTGCGTGCGATACCCTAACGATCATCCTGTGTGTTTATGCCCGTTCCGAATTCGCCGCGTCAAGAGTTCTGCGAACGTTCCCTTTCGTTTATGCAGTCTTGCGTTTGATTGTGGTTATTATTGTTGTTATGGAAGATTAGAAAACATTATGAAACATGATATGCATTTTCGAGGTTTTCCTTAATATGTGAACCTGGAAACACACCGACGCCAGTCAAAGTATTAAATCTTAACCCTCAGGAGACGGACGGTTTAGGTATCCACACGGGAGTTGGTGCCTGGGTCCGTTTAGATTTATAGTTCCTGGGATGTCGCCGCGGTTATTTTTAATTGGCGATTCGTAGCACTTATTTATTTTGATATGGTTACATTGCCATATTTTAAATGGTGTAACCCCGATTTTTTATAAATGAAAAAGAGAAACAGCTGGTTACAAAGATGCAAATACAACATTACACTAAATAAGATTAAATAAATTAAATATCTTTGATAAGGAGAGTTTCCCAGGTGTCCGTCTCCGATTACTTTGATTTTTGGATATATTTGAGAAGATGTTGATTTTAAGCAACAAAAAAAATTGCTCATTACATATCTATAAATCCTCTACATATCCTCCAAGTTTCATCATTTTTTCAATCTGCAGGTTGGGTTTCTCCCTTGTAAGAGAAGTTGCTCAAGCTTCCCCTTCTTTCTCGCCTCGAATCACGTGAATGCATTATACAAAGCACTTGATGCATTCAGCCAGATCAGATCCTTTCGGGGTGCAGTTGCGTTCTTCTATAAGGGAGGGTAAAGAAAATTTTTTGAGGGAATGAGGGTTCCGCATGAAAATGTATGTATGGCTGGATCTTATCGAATTTGTGTGCACGTGCACGATAGATTCGATTTACCGGATCTTCTCCACGTCTCGTTAATGGTATTGCTAGCCTTCCTAAACATGAAAGAAGCTTCCATTCGTTATTTCGTTCAACCTGGTACAAAGAAGGATATCTCAAGTAGCAATTAGATCGTCTCTGTTATCATTTAAAGACGTTCAATCAGTGCTCTAGTAATCACTTCAAAGCATTCAGATGGAATTGAAGGAAAATGGTGCAAGCTATTAATGGTATACAGGTCGTTCTAAATTAGACTTGTCAGCGTGCACATCCACACGAACGACTCGTATACTTGCATTTTCTTGAAAAGTTGATCCGCGACATACAAGTTTCATGGTTCCTACATGTCCTTCAGCTAACAAGGGAACACCGCGAATCCGCACTCACCGATTGGAACGCAACTTTGTGGGTTTATATAAAGTTCTCTTGGCGTCAATATCGACATCACCACTCAAGCCAATCTTCCATTTGCCAGGATTACCCTTTTCTCCACCTTCCTACCAATCTATCGTGAACTGCATATCGCGGAAAGCGCAAAAGTTCATTTGTCTATGGCAGAGATACATTAGCAATTATTGAAACATCACACAAAATCAAGAAAATAAAATAGTTAAAAAGCAGAAGATATTTTCATTTAAACTTCCCTACGCAGCAATTTCATATGCACCAACCCAATACAATAACACTTCCACCAAACATATTCCTATACATTAACACCAACGCCTAAACATTTTCCCTTCCGTCGACTATCTACTTTCGAAACAACCTATGTCTACTTTCACCCCGGCCGAGGGTTCTCCATGTTTAAAATATCCCACCAGAGAAATCCCCAGCACCCTGGAGCCTAGCGTCTTACATATTTCCCAGTTTCCGCGCGTCTTGCACGGTTCACCGGAAACGTTCGCCTCTGCCTCAAAGAGACCTGCGACAACCGGCCGCGCTCTATCGCGCCATCGCCCGATCCATACATACATGCAGCGGCGATTATGTGGAATGCATGCATGTCGAGCATGCATATTCAGCGGGCGTCGTGATAGAGACGTTGCTCGGCCCATAAAACACATTTAGACCGTGTCCTCTTCGTTTTTTCCCCGCCGTGGACGGAGGCCCGAGGAAGACACGGGGCATTACGGTGGGATGGTCTCGAGGTGGCGGGGGTTGGACGGTAAGTTATTGCATAATAACAAGCCAGTCCACGGGATATTCTTGTTACTCATTTTTCGCGACGTACGAGCATTAGCATACTGTTTAATATAGAATAGGCCGGCGAGCGAGCCGTGTGGGGTGAGATCGTGCTGGCGGGCACATGTTGTCCACCACCGATCCGTTCGATGGCGCACGAAGGATGCTCGTCAGCTGATTCCTGGAAAAACCGAAGGGAGTACGCAAGCCTGCGTACTGGGCGCATGCAAAGGCATGCAAAACAATAACCCTACCTGTCTGGTAGCTGCTACCTGACGTGGCCAGCGGCGTTAAGATGGTAAAACTCCACCGTGGGGTGATGTTGTTACGGTGAATTGCTGGGGGGTCGTTGTATACGGTGGTGGGCTCGGTTGGCTGGTCTAGATCAGTGGAAAAGATGTTGGAAATGAACGCTGAAAGGTGTTTGTTCGCTGTGTCTCTCGTGTAAATTATTTTACTGAGTGGAAGGCCTGAATAACACCACGTTTAGGCATTTTTTCAATCTTGGTTTCGTAATAGGTATATTTGTAGCTTCTAATTATTGTGCTTGATTGGAAATTTTTGAAGAGATGGAATGTTTTATTTGGATTTTTAATATCGTTCTCATTCGTGGCAATATTGACGCGTAAATCTTTCAAATTTCCATCGCATATCGCTGCTTTCGTTACTTTATTTCGATTCTATCTGCGTAATTTGCATGCCGCAAATTTATATCCTGTTTGCAATTAATTTTCTGTTAATTGCATCCTTGCGATTCGGAAGCCCGCGCCGAAAGCTTCGATTTTCGATCGCCCTTTGCCGAGAAAAATCTTAATTAAGTATGAAATAGCAGGTCGATAATTAGTTTGCTGTTTCCTTTCACAAGTCTTCGTTTAGTCAGAGACATCGAAATTATCTGGTTGCATCTGAGCGTTCTGCGAAACGCAATCAGTCCATTCAGTAATTAACTCCAAAAATTACGATCGCTGTGTGCGCGGCGTTATACTGTAACCAAGCGGATGCTGCAGCGTATAAATTGCAAATTGGAATAAGGAGCCGCCATCGTTTGCGATGCTGAAGCAGCTTCGTAACGTTCTACCTTGGACAATGTGTATCGATTTCGGCGCAGATGTTAATAAGTGAAACACGTCCACTGCAAACTACAGCTGTTCGGGTACTCGAAATATTCGAGTAGCTTGAAATGCGAACCGGGCGGAACTCGGTTTTCCGAGCCGAGTTGGTTCTGGGTAACCCGAATGTTTCGGATAGCTCGATTCTTCTGAGCTGCTTGAACAAGTTTAGAGCAACCCGACCGTGTCGGCAGTCTGTTTTCTTAGAATAGGTGGGACGTTTTATAAGCACGTACCGAATGTAAATTAAACTACACAGACATGTAAATGTGCACGACCTTCGGGATACCAAATTCGATTGAATGTTGCACATTTATAGAGTTCCCGAAAAGTAATAATTTTGCAGAATCATAGCGTGCACCTCTTTGAAATAAGGGTAACATTCACGTTTGAAAGAAAATTTGACATGTTCCTTTTGTACCTACCTACTTGCAGAAGCACACAGAAGTTTATTTGGAATGTTTAGAGTGGAATCAGAAGTTCCATCAGAAGTTATAAATTTATCTTGTCCCTATCGAATCACGACCGAGACGACTAAGGATCACTCAGGAAATTTCATTCTCTCTGTAGTACTTTCTGAGGTCGAAGTATTTTTTACCAAGAATTCGATTCACCGTTCCAGAGTACACAGAATTCTTATTTCAACAGAGAAGCAGCTCGCAGGTAATAAGACACGTTCAATTAGGTTAACGATCCCGTGAGGGGAAAAAAAAGGAATCGTTCGTTCGTTCACGCGATCGCAGGGAAAATAACTGGGATAGCTTTCGTGGCACGAAGGCGAAACAACCGGAGGGGTTGTTTCCTAGTTTACCATGCTTTCGCATTACACAGTTGTGCCTGTCTCTCGGAACGTTTCATTCCGGGCACGACAAGGGTGATTGAACGTAATGGGTGAAGATCGTACGTTCAGTCCTGTCATAATAGTACAAATCTAAGTGATTGAACGCGTTACGGAGGCACCGTGTACAAGACCTTCTTCGTGATACAGATATTAGATGGCATTGGAATACATCGTCGATATCTCTCTCCACCCTATAACCAGGTCCATACCCAGCTATTACGGTAAGATCTTTGGCTAGTTCGATAATTCACGTGGTGGCCTTCGAAGTGGAATTAAAAGTGCGCGCGTGAGCGTTTGGTGTATCTTCCATTGCCAGCTTGTGACAGATTATGCGTGGAATAAAAGGGCTAGTAATTATATTTAGACGTTGCAAGATGAATTTCTATATCAAACTTTGAGGAGTGTACTTAATATTTTTAGTAGCTCGAGTAAAGAACGAAAGTGATTATCAATTTAAAAAAAGTGATAATTTTAAGGGCTGATTTCACCCCTTCATAGTGAATTTTCACAAAAAAGAAAATAACTCTTTGCATACTCCAGTATATTCTACATTCACACGAAGTTCTTAATGAACCTCCAATTTTCCAATAATTTTCAATCCACACGCGCGTAAATTTATTTATAATTCTGTTATGTATATACAGTGTCTTCCAGGAGGTTTGCCACCTGGGCCATTTCCCTTAAATCCACTGCCATCGACACTAAAGGCACTGCACCGTCCCGCAACTGATATGTGTGCCCAGATCTTAAATCGTATAACTAGATTCCCACCAGCGTACACATCCTGCCAGGTAGATCTCCTAGATCGTCCAGGGTGGATCATTCGGTGGACAGTATCTCTGGAATTCGATCGCCCGGGCTGATTTATTCGCGGTGGGAAGTATCTGTAAGTAGGTATCCAGTTTCAGGAAGATAAGATGAACTGGAGCCAGGCTGTGGCCACGAAGTTCCCAGTCACCTATCCACCGCGTTTCGGTCGTAAGTCACGCTGATGGGACGGTTCAATAATTAACTCCGCGAGGAAATCGGTTATCGGGATGATATTATTCGGGCTCTTACTTCCCCGGTAATAACCGGCGGCCGCCCTCCAACGAACGAGGGGGTCGGCCATCTTACTTAGGGGATTCAATTTAGATGTAAAATTTAGTGTGGTGGTCGCGCCAGATCCGAGGCGGCGCGCCGCGGCTCTCTTTTCCCGTTTAGGCGACGAATTCCGCATTATTATAATAGACCGTCGGTAATGGCTTGAAAATAAAGACCACCGGGTAATGGAGAAATCGCGGATAGTAGGAGGAGGCGGGCCGACGGGAGGACAGAGCAGAGTGAACGTATAGACGTCGTAAAGTTTCTCTCCCTTCTACCTTCCCACTTCACCCGTTTCATCCTAGCGGTTTGTAAATCCCTGAGTGTTTCTTATTGTTCGAATGGCTCGAGTTCCCAATCACGTTCGTTTCCTTTGTGGATAGCCGTTCGTCCCCGGCGAGGCGAAGTTGCCTGACAGTTAAGTAAGTAACGTCCTTTAGTATGCCCCCTTTTTGCTTGAGATATTGGAGAGTTTGTCGTTTGGTGGTAGAAGGCTCATGGGCATTAAGGTTGGAGGAGACGAGTTACAAATATTTTGTGCTGTAGGAATTAGTTAGGCTTGTAGATTTAGAATTTAGATGATAACATGTCAGAAATGATTCTTTGAGAACCCAGTCAGGACCTGGTTAAACATCTTTGTATATTATTTACTTAATCAGTTGGTGATTAAGTGTGGAAGGGAAGATCCTGGAAAGTTCTATTCTAGACCCTTTTTGGAAGTCCTTGGATTATTTGCATGAATTGAAGATAGGGTTTCCTTGCTAATTTCCTTACTACCAGGTTAATGTCTTCAGAGTCACCTTGCTTCCATGCTTCCTGCCTCATCAGTTTACCAATGAAAAAGCTGTATTACCTGCATTAAGCACAGGTGTCTCAAGCAAACGTTAATGAGAAATCTCTCCTCATTATTAACGCGCCATCAGACGCTTGGCAAACCCAGTTGCGACGCTATCAGAGTATACTTTCAAAGGGACACGGCTGGTTACTAGTATCTTGGACCACTAGTGCAGCTTTTCAATCAGTTCCCAAGGGAATATTTCTAAACCCCTGTGCAGAAGAAACTTTCCCTCATATTCAAAATCTTACTTGACGTCGACGCTTCCTTTGGAGAACACCCTCTGTGCACCTTGGCGCGCAAGTTCAATCAAGGCGTTTAACGAGTCCTTTAGACCTAAAGGACGCCGGTAAAGAGGGGAAGAAAAAAATATTAAGCGCACTTTTGCCTGAAGTTGACTCAGGGACAATGGAATCGCAAACGGCCACTGCAAAAAGCTCGGTGGACTGTTATCCGCGTGCCAGCTTCAGGTGCAAGCAACCATTCTTTACTAACTTGTACGAGGCGAACTTAATCCACAACTACCAACTGCGTTGCACAGCCTCATCCCTTTTCACATTAACGTAAAACACTTTTATTTTCAATCGCAAATCCCTTTAGCTTCGAAACGCGCACTCAATGGATTTTTAATATCCCCTACCGCAGTACTTTAAGGAACCCCTTTTTGAGCGCACCCGCCTGCACTCCACCCATTCTTGCGCTCCCCCAGCGACCAGCCACTAACTCCGCGCAATGGTTCCTGTTTCAGCATCACTGCCGGAACTGCGGCAAGATTTTCTGTAACGCCTGCAGCGACAACACCACGGCTCTGTCCACTTCGGCGAAGCCTGTCCGAGTGTGCGACGAGTGTTACGTGTTCCTTCTTGGCCGATATTCATCCACACGCTAGCGCTGCTCCCTGATCAGCCAGACAGCGTGAAACGTTCGTCCTGGACGCCAGCGGGGGTGCGAGCTGAAGAACGACGAGCAGAGGGAAACGGAAGAAAAGATCTGATCGGCCGTGCGCGCAAACGCACTGGACTTTCGACTGGACTTTACGCGGGCAACGAATAAAGATCCTGCATCGTTCCAAGTCGGATTCCATTTACTTGACGCGCTACCGTGAAATACGGTTTGCCGATTTCTCTGTACTGCGTGCGTATGTGTGTGAACGAAAGGCGCCCTTTGCGCAAAAGGAATTCCGCGACTTGGCGGAACGGTCCAGCGTTGAAAGCAATCCTCTTTTGTCTGTTTCGGAGCACAATCATTATAATTGCCCACCGATGCGAACCTCGGGAACCGTAGGATTCGAACCATCGGGGGACACCATGTTGCGTATATTCTGTTTAGAGTTTCTTCGTTTTTAGTTTTCGTTTTTTGTTTTTTAAGGATAGCGAGACACGACCTTGACGGTGTACGAGTGTTTTTTATTCATGCGAGGGGCCACCCTCGGATCGGAGTTGCGGGATGTCGGGACTGCATGCTCATGCTGCAGTTGGTTGAAACGCGTGCCTGTACAATGATATTTTTCGAATGACTCTGTAGCGCGGGAGAGATTTTATGCGAATAAAAGGCTGGTTTTATATTCCCTTTGTCGACAGTGCTTTGTTATCCACGGTGTACGTTATTGATCCTTTTTCTAAAGATTCATGAATTTGTGTGTTGCAGGTTCGGGTGGTCATACCTGAGGAGAGTGCATGGAAATATCCCGGTGGATTTTTTTGAGTTTCAAAGCAGATCGTTATATAAGGTGTCCCAAAATTGAGGGGCAATCCCGAACATGTAAATCCTGATGCAAAACGACATCGAAAATTTCTTTACCGTTTTGGGATTCGATACTTCGTTCTCGAGATATTAACAGTTGAATATTAGCGGTCCAAGTTCCAAAGCGGTGACCGCTCGGACGCTACCGCGCGCTCAGCTGACTCGGCTTTAAACTGCGCGGCCTGGAAATTGAGACGCTAATATTCAACTGTTAATATCTCGAGAACGAAGCCTCGGATTACAAAACGGTAAAGGACTTTTCGATGCCTTTTTGCATCAGGATATTATGTGTTCCCGGAAGTCTCTATATTTTGGGACACCCTGTATAGATAAATGATTCTACTCTAAATATTGGATATTCTTATACGACTTCTGGTTATTTGGAATTCTAAAAGATCCAGCAGTTTTTTTTCGGTATGTTTCAGGTGCTCACGAGGAATAGCTTATAGCTTCTAAACTAACGGAGTAAATAGAAAATATATCGAACGAAAGAAACACCCGTTACTTTTCTCAGTATTTTATAGAATCGTAACATCGAAAGATTTCTATCAATCGAATATACTCTTCAAAATTACAAGTTACACAATTGTAGCCAATGCTTCCTCGAAAATGACAGTACAATCTACTTCGAAATGCACACGGCGCCACACGAGCCTCGTACTATCAGCCGTGCGGGGTGGTAGTGAACGTGTTAATCTCATTTCGTGCCGATAGAATGATTCTCGATGTGTTTTCACGCAACGGCTCGCCAACAAAGGGATACAAGCAGGAGATTAGAGGCAGCGGTGACTGATAATGCGAAGGTAATAGGGTAGAAGCCATTTAGACGCTTCGGAATAAGGTAGAGCCAGGTGGGGATGGTCGATCATCGTAATATCTCATTCAGTGGCATTAAAGAATGAATCGCTCGAAAAGGAGTGACCGAGGAGCAAGTGGCTCCAGGCACGCGGGAACCGTGGCCCGCAGAAAACTGTGACCATAATGTGCAATCTACCTGCCGAACGTAAATCCGTTCCTCGGCTGCATACACGTCCTCTCTAATCTTTGAAAGGAGAGCCGCACGCCATTCCATCGACTCGACGCCGCCGTTGGAAAAGCAGTAAAACAGTCCCTGGCCACCTTCCATGGTGCTCTTATCCTTTCTAGACGTTAACAATGCCTGCCACCCGCGAGATCTTACGATGTATCTATGTACAACGGTCGTACATATGTACAGGGTGTCCTATTTTAATCAGTCCACTCGACCGTCTCCGCCGCCTAGGTACGCTGCGGACTCCAGCTTTAACTTCCGAGGTGTACAAATCGCTTGCCTTCGAGGATGATACGGTGTTATCAAACTACAGGGTGTTTCATTCTGATAACGCCAATGGTATCTACTACGAAGATCATTTGGGAGTAGATGGAAGTAGATGTTTTCTAAATAGTTATTAAACAATGTAACTATTCCATTTCTCCGTGACGAATTTAACGGTAAAATGAATGCTCGGTTTTCCTGTCAATGATGCTTCAATGAAGAAAATAATACCTACTGTGCTTCAGTCCCCACGTTTGCTAATCTTTTATATTACTCTCCTTAGACTCTGACTAATGCTCCAACTGGTATCTTTTATTATACGTTTATAGGGACTCCTTAAATTCCGAAAAGCTGTTTGTGGTGGAAGGGGTCCCGAATTTCATACGTTTTCTTATAAGGGAGGGGTTACCTAGGTTTCAATATGAGTAGCTTCGAGTAGCACATGGCTAGCACACACGAAACCGAGTTAGATAAATTATATAAACCTTTAAAAGAATTATAATAATTGAAGAAATGCAATTCAAAAAATATTACCTAAGGAAGGGGGGTGGAATATAAAATCATACGAATCCTAATACTTGGGGAGCGAGAGGGTAAGAAATTGTCAAAAGTACCTTCACGTAATTTAAGGACAGTTCCCTACCCCAGGAAACTTCGTACACATTCATGTAATTTCTTTGACCTCTACTTTCTCCTAAATCTTCTATACAGCTTCTACTAGGTCCCCAAAAAGGCCACCAGTTGAAAGTCCACCTCGCAAGACACACCATCCTCGATGTAAGTCTCACATTCCATCCCGTTCCAGAAGAACTTGCGACGACCTCTCGAATTGAGGCGACCTGTACAGCCGTGCATGTAGTTATATTCTATAGGTATGCGAGGGAGTTATCGGTGTCGTGTTACACGTGTGCTCGCGGTGCTTGCTGGCTGACTGCGGTAAGTTCCGAAGGGTGGTTTCGAGCCGCGGCGCGGCCGTCCGTGTAGGCCAACTTGTCGGCTATCTACGACTTTCGAAAGCTCGTTAGCCACGAGCGTGCACGCTTAAACGGCCGCTAAATTGAAATCGATCCTGCGGAGCTTTTGGCTTCGATCCCCGACGCGTCTCGAGGATTCGACCGCGAGAACACACTCCTGCCCAGAACGTGCGCGTGCCTTGCACCGATGTGCACGCGACAATCTTGTTAAACTGGATCCTGCCAGTCGGTTGCTTTTGGATGATGGCGGATCGTTGGTAACCAGCCCCACGATCTTTTACCATCCACCCTTCGAGACACTCCACTTGAATGCCGGCTTCAAACCTTCTTGTATCCCTCGAGTGGTCGCGATGGGGAGTGCAGTGCTCCTTTTTTGTTTTCCCCTAGAACCACACTGAGGGGTCGCCGGGGACCCTAGAAAATTTTAATGTTCTCCGCAAACCTCTCAATAGACGTTAGAATATCAAGCTTTCATTCACAAATGTCTATATTCCTACTGTAATAATTGAAACCCCAATGCTGAAGAGAGGTACGAAATATTTTATCAGAAACGTTAAGCGAATTTTCAAATATTCAAATTTAAATTTCTCCGTCAGAAGTAGCTTTCTGTGTAATGCTATTTTAATATAATTAAAGTAATATTCTTGTAATATTTTTTTATATTATTCCGTATTTAATAATATTCTTTTGTTTCCTCCTTTTAAGGTCGATAGTGATTTCTATACATTTCACAGGAATTTCAGATACGTGACAATCTCTTTTGGAGAAAATGTTCCATCGCTCTCTTAATAGACGCGATTGCACAAGGGCTAGTTGTGGACACCGAACTGGTCCGAGTTAGGCTTGAATGGTTTATTTTCGTTTTTTTTTTATTTTTCGTGCAGCAATTTAGTCACCTGGAAGGCCGAGTCCCCGTTCGTTGATAAGAAAGTAAGTGGCCGCGCCACGGTAAAAAGCACCATGTACGATTTTGTTGCTGGTAAAAGCATACACGTTGGCGGGTCGTAACGAGTCGTGCTATTCAAGTCAGATAAGTGAAACTCTGGGGAATGGGAGGGAAATTATTTTTGCTACTGGATATACGGGGTGTTTGTTGAAATTAGTGGGGGTTGAAGTTTGCTGTATGATTGGGGGATGATTAAGTGTATTCTGGAATTTTCTTTAACTTCCTTTGGATCTACTGCATAGTATACAGTACAATTTTTAAGCGGAATCAATTGAAATTTTTCGTTCTGCCTAATGATTTTGGAGACTATCCTTTTTATTACAAATGTGGTGGTAGGGGTAGGAAGAGAATCTCTGCTAGATCAGATTGATATATTAATAATAATAATGCTTTATTGCACCAGTAGACAAAAAACAAATACATATAAGAAAACAAAAGGGAGAAAAATAGTAGAGTTAGAAATTATATAGTATATCATGTGAAAGTAGAAGTAGACTAATAAGAATAGTAATAATAAAAGGTACATAGAAGTAAACAAGACCAACGAAAGATGCGGTGCAACATCAATGTAACGCAACTTTTACAGGCTAAGAATGCAGCACTGTGTAATAAAGACCCTTAACTTTAGTTTATAAAAAGACAAGGGAACTTTTACAAATTGAAAGACGTAGCTTTACGTCAACTTTGGCAAACTAGAAAATATAGTGCTTCATTAGCGGTGCTGGACTTTTACGGACTAGGAACATAGTATCGTGGTAAAAACTCACAGCTTTAGGCTACGGAAGAACGCGGTATTACGACGACAGGTCCCAAGACGTAGTTTTACGTCATGAGTTACGAAAGAATGGCTATGTAGCGAATGTTACGGTGCTATTCTCAGTGTCTGAAAACGGCTGCAAGAAATTCACTCGCTAAGTAGGTGAGACCAGTGTACAAAATTTCAACATTTCTTCTCACAAAAATAGAGCACAGTGCCATAAACGCAACAAGGCGAAGAAAATTAATTATTGCGCCCATAATATTCTAAAATTAGAAGACCATGTTCGGAAGATCGTTGAAGCTAAATAGACAAATTTGCGGGCCATTTACACAGACTGCGATCCGTGCTATTCGAAATGTATTTCCTATTGGACACGTGAGGGAACGAATGGCGATTTCCAGGCTGTCCATGGCGAAATGACGAGTCACCGTACGTAAGATCATGCAAATAAAATAATGCACCATGCATCACGGCATTAACGATGGCATGGCGTGTTTCGCGACTCGTGCAACACCGTGCCTAGATCACGAATGCAATGTCTTCACATCGGCGTGGCTGGCACGCGAAATGTATAAAGCTCACGTTATTATATCATAAGTGGCTTTTCCTTCCACACTGCAGAACGTGTCCGAATGGAAATATATCGCAGCAGCTCGAACAGCGGGCAGTTACCGTAAAATTGACGGTCGATTGACAGCAGTGATAATAATACCCCCTGATCTTTATCTGCACTTCATAATGCCCGGGAAAAGTGGGTTAACCGATGCTTAAAATGGAACGAATGAAATGTGACAAATTACCTTTGACGCTAATTATCGATATTAATTCATGCTGTGGGTTGCAAGATTTAGGTCACACACGTCACTGGTACATTTTGGGTGTAGATGCAATTATATCATTTGTCTGCACGACATGGGGTATAATGGGTTAACTTCGTTGGCGACTGAGTCGGTATAAGTGATATGTATGGACGTTCGTAGGCTTAAAATAGGGTGATGTTGGAAAATATGTGGAAGTTCGTTGAACTGGAGAAGTGATCTGTACTGTTATTAAAAATCTGGAAGTTTGCAAAATTCAGGAATAGAATTCGTACTGTAATTATTAGTTTGCAATTCAGTAGGGTAAGAATAGTGTTTCTGCTGGAGAGTTTCTCGAGAAATTTTATAATTGCTTATTTCTTATTTCTCGAGAAATAATGTTTTTCTCAAGAAGTACGATCTCATTTCTGATTTCTCGAGAAAGAAAAAATATCGAGAAATCAGGAACCCTAGGTAGGAGCTAATACTATCTGTAAAATTCACGAAGTAACAAAATATCCCCTGAAAGTTATAAGTAAGCTTCCAGGAATCATTTTTGAAAGCTTACAAATTTAATTACCCACGGCATTAAAATAATCCTTCCACTGCTGTCACTATAATGAGAAAGGCCCTTATCAATTCAGTAGAAGCAAAGTAATATCCACAGATTCGTGAAAAGTATCGATTCTTCTATGGAGCACGCCGCAAACGCTGAATTGTTAATTTGACCGCAGTAAAATATTCCATTTTTAAGTGCTTCCAACTCTCCGGAGCGTTGAATTGATGGAGGGCCTAAAAATTCGCTCGTTCTGGTCTCGGAAGCAAAGTAGAAAGGAGGCGGTGGTCGCGACACAGATGCCAGGCTGCAATTCAAGGAAACTCGTGTTTCGAGCATTTTCCCCTTTTTTTTCGAGGGGAAACGGCCTCCCCCCCCCCCCCCCCCGGAACTGTGCACCTGTAATAAGTGAAAGCAATTGTACGTAATAACATCAGGTCGGAGGTGCGATTCCATCTAGCAGCGCGAGGCCCTCGTATAGCATCCGTGCAGAGCCTGAATTATCACGCGAGCCACACCATTATAGGGAACATTTAAAAATGAACTCAAACAGAAACGACTAGGAATTGAAGCTAGTTGATCGCTCTGTTTTCTTTAGTTCTTAATCGTGCCTGCTCTGTGGGAACAAAAATGTGCTAGGTATTTCAAACGCAGCTTAATATTGCAACTTGTCCAACTTGACTGTATATATAGGGGAGACTATTATCCGTCTAATAAAGAATTAAGAACTCTTGGTTATAGTATAGAATGCTTCGAACAGATTGCAACATGTAGTGATTATTGTGGGCAAATGAATTTGTTGAGATGTGATTGTTTTATTAGAGTAAGTGTGCTTTTGTGCTAGAAAATAAAAGTTTCTATGTAACATATAGAAAATTTTGACACCGCGCAACTGATTTTTATGGAATTTTAATTATTCTACGCGATAGTGTGTTCAATATTACGCAACCAAATTGCGTTCCTCTAAGTTTACAGTTAAGTGTTATTACGTGGAGGGTTCTGAAGACAATCAGTGTAAGCTCAACTTTTCCTGAAAATAAGTTACGTAGTTCAAAAGCCTCTTTATTGTTGAAACTTTCAGTTGATAATTCAGTTAAGTCACTACTTTAATACGTAAGTAATAAACGATGGTACTTATATTAACCACGGAATTATTAGACAAAATTATTGAGAGGATAAAGTTTTATTGCTAATGGACTTACACTAATTGGTTTCTGAGCCCTTCGCGTAGCATTGTTTTGAAATTGTATATTTGGAGAGGTTTGAGATATACTGTCGAGGGACCAAGAGGAGCAAAGAAAATAAAGAAGAATAACAAAAAGAGAAGTGTATGTTGATGTAATAAATTCAGGAAAAAATAATGCAGAGGACACAGATGTTGACCTGTATTTTTGCAATTCGTTATATTCACGTTCTACGTCTTATGAATACTGCATTCTATGTCAAACGCGTTACAAATAGTGTCACACAGACTGCTAATGTAAAGAGAGCAAATAAAAATTTTAATTGCAAACTTCGTAACAAATAAATTGTTTCCAATTACCATGCATAAATCCTCCAATAGATAGGGAATTCTGCATATTTAACAAAAGATATTTTAAAATTGTTTCTTCTTTCAATTTAAAGAATTTAAGTTTGTGTTTGTTTAAGGACATAATAATGAATTGATCTGTGTAAGGGGATTATTAAAATATTATTTATTTTGGTCTACACGATTTTTCATACTACTAATACCAATGAAGCAGTCTCTTATTATTCAGAATTTACGGATTCATTTGTCACGTTAGCCGTTTAAAAAGGAAAGAAGTCTGGAAAATTGAAAGCCTGAAGTTCTGGACCAGGTTGCTGGGATCTGACAACTAGCAGCTAAGTAGCTGAGAAGAATGGAGCGAGAGGTAGATAGAACTAAATCATAGAGATGCTTGTGAGGAATCTCATAAACAGAAATCACTACATATGTACATTCTGCTACGAGTAGCCATAAAAATAAACTCGCAGGGATTCCGTTGCAAAGCGCAGCGTCTCTCTCAGCATTCTAACGTGTATACACATTGCTACATATCGCAACAAAATTCAGGTTAAATGTTAGAACAATGAGGCAACTTATATCGCTCGTACCACGGAAGAAGAGTGCCCGGTTCCGACAAAAACAGAATTGAAACGAAATTTTCCGGGGGGGTATCTGTACCGTGTGTGACCAGTTCGGAAATAGAAAAACCTAGCGGAAATGGAATGGAAATTTCGAGCGGCGTATCGAAGTGTTGAAAGTTGTGGGGAGTAATGAAAGCAAATAATTGCTTTCCGTAACAATGAACACGGCAAGCTGCTTCGCGTTTCACCGTTCCAGTTCGCGTATTTACTGCGACTATTCGGATCCAGCTGGATCAAATGGAATCTGCGACCGCAGCGATGTTTCCGAACGGTGATCAAAAATATTCGCCACGTCCGGTCTTCTGCTGCCGTTCGGTGGACGGTGTTACGATTTGGATGGACGGAAGCTAGTTCCCGGGAGGTTTCCTCGATCTACAAACACTCGAGTCAAATTCGCAGCAACAGTTCATTGCGATATACGTATTTTACAATCAAAAGTAGAACATTTACCGGAGTGTTGCCCGTTGAAGATTACGGTGAGGTTTTACTGACTCGCTTCGGATTCTGTGCAAGGGTTTTTACATTAATGGTAAAGGTGAAGGTATAGTGCCCTCCTATATAGCATCTTTTAATTTTTTAAGACACTTGTGTTGAAATAATTGAAGTTCCACGCGTCTTTTACCTTTTAAGTGAAGTTAGAAAATTATGTAATAGGCGTGCGCGGGTTAGGACATTTTAACTAACAATACGGAGGGCAGTATATTGGACGTTATTGGGGGACGAATGAAGAGAACCACGTAGCCCTTGAAGCGTTAGAGTCTATGGTCCTATTAGGTGATAAGATATCATCAAATATCACACTGATTGTGAGTGGCGGAGGTCCTCTGAGCCTCCGAGTTCCAGAGTTCTAGGGTTCATCGCAGGGGATCAAATTATTAGAGACACAGTACAAAAAATAAGTTTTGTTGGCTTTTTGTAGAAATGAAAACATACATGTGACAGAAATGTCGCCTACAGTGTTTCCAAGTGTATACTTGCAATTTGCAAAAAGCAATATCTAATTCATAGAAGAATAAAAATAATTCAGTGTGACCAGGATTTCGTTTAAGAATTAATTGCTTTAATAATTCCATCACTCCCTGTAGTTTTTCTGGGGCGTCCCTAAAAACGGGGCAAGGATCGACTGCAGCTCGCGATAAAAATGCGCGAATTCGAACACGCGCAGAGATTATAGAGAACGGTCGTGAATGAAAGTTGGGGTGAAATCTATTAAGCGGTCACCTGGCCGCGAGAAGTGGACAAATAGGTGGGTGCCCCAGTTGGGCGACCTATATGCATTTCTGTTCTTCGCGCACAGAAAATTTGGTCGTCGGGAGTGTTAAATAAAGAGGACGTTGTATTAGGAGTGTTTCCGCGGTTTGAGGCGATGAAAGGTGAGCACGCTGATTTAATGAGGTTTATCTCTTAAGGGGGGATTCTCATCTAACAGCCCCAAAATAACTAATATTCTAGAATTTTTTTTTATAAAACTATTGGTCATATTGGATTAAATTCTTTTGAGATATAAGGAGGCATCTTTAAATTTGCAGAAAATATTTTTTCCATGTCTTATTATGTATTAATTATTGTGGAATCTTGTCCACTGTTTCGACGATGTAACTCCTGATTGCAAAAAAGATAGAAGTTTTTTAAAGTTAGGTAGTGTACGATGGTATTGTAAACAAATTAATCATAAAAATATTAAACTTCTATTATATTTAGAAAACTTCTAGATTCCTGTAAATGTAAAAATTATAAAGCACCGTAACTTCCTGTGTCATGGAAGCTATATACGTTCTCCATATTGGAATCTATAATTCATCAACATCCGTCCGTCAAACTTAAAAAGGATATCCGATTTTTATTTCAATGTGCCCAGGATGCCGAATTATTTATCGGCATTTTCACCATTTAGAAACCTTTTGACCCCAAAACCGTTAACATTAGTTCGCATCTTCGCAAATGGCCATCCTTGTTGATCATTTACAATTGAATGTTTCCTTCTTCCCAAGTGCCCCTGTAATTTCTAACGCGATGCACGTGAATGTAATCAGGCACACCCTCTCCTTACACCCGGGGTGTCCTTCTACACGTGGTTGCAGCGCCTTCTGCAGCTAATGCCCCCGATTCCAGCGAGATGAAACAACAAAATGGCACGGTGCATTTGGTATAAACAACGCCATAAACGCTTCGCGGACGCGTGGAAGTTTCCCGAAGACGGGGCTGAAATGAGGGGTGTCAGCGTTCTCATAAAGGCGGACGTTCGTTATACTCGCGCGTTCGATGATTCGAGGTCTTCACGGCCGATTAAGCCACGGGAAGAGGCGAACAAGAAGCGTTTTGCAAGTTGAATGCAAGTTTTCTATCCACGGCGGTAATTTGCGTTCGTTAATGTCCGAGGAACACTCGAAGTTTCCGGCGAATAAAAATTCGTGAAGCGGGGCGAGAGCTGAGCCCGCGCTTCCGTATCCTTTAAACTGATAATTAATGACCGCGAAGGGAAACAGTTGGGCGATTCGGGGCAAATTGAAGGAAAATCTCGTTACGTATGCATGGAAAAACGAGGCGAATATGAAATCATATCGTCCCCGGTTTTACTATCTTTTGATGACATCTTTTGTGTAACTGAGCGTGAACCGAACAGAGTCACGGTTATGGGATTGATTTTATTTGGCTTTCAAAACTGTTTCTATAGGTCGATTCGACGATTATTTTTATTTTGAGAGTGGCATGAGTAACATACAGTAGCGGACAAAAAAGTTATCACTTATTCAAACCACCCTACGTCTATTACTTTTTAATATCAACTTAAAACTGCAGTATGTGCCTAATATACATATTCTGAACGAGAATTCAAAGCTGCATAAAACCCAGTTACAATTGAATTTGTTTAACTAACGAACAAAATCCTACAAAACATTAAACCAGACAACGTATTTTTAAAACCAACAAAAAGTTACCATTTTTGACCATTAATAAAAAAAATCTAATATTTTGTGGGGACACCTTTTGCTTTTAGGACAATCTAAAAAGGTACTAAACGTGGTAACTTTTTTGTTGGCCCCAAAAATGTCTTACCCCGTTCAAGGTCATATAACACTTTTGGTTGTCAGTTATATAAATTTAACTTTAACTGAGTTTTATACGGCTTTAAATTCTCCATCAGACTATGCATATTAAACATACCACAGTTCTAAGTATATACTAAAAAATAACAGAAATAGAAGAAATCGAAAAAGAGGTAACTTTTTTGTCCGCTAGTGTAGCTGTAGCACGTGGGGGATGATGAGTGTGCTTTTTTATTTAAATAATGGATAATATTCAATAGTAAATTCGGCACATAATATTGTGAGAATTATATTCAAGGTGCACCGAATTTTGGATCGCTAATGGACAGTAGGGTGTAGCTTATTTTTGAACTATAAAAATATGATCGTACCATCCCAATGTGTTTCTTTTTATAAAAAAAAATAGCTTTACTACTCGGCTTTTACCGAAATTTAGATTCGGGTTTTATAAAACAAAAATGTATTTATTTTTTTGTGGAAATAGCTACATTCGTCTGGATTAGCTAAGCATAATAAGCTGGGACACATTGTGTGACACCAGAGTTCACCGTTCGAAAGTTTTTACGTCACATACAAACACACAAATATGTAGAAAATTTCTGCTTTATATATTAAAATAAAATCGAGCAGAATATGAGCACAATTTATCTGTATTTAGTGGTAGCTCAATAATGTTGAAATTTCCAAATTTATATGATAATTATATGGAAGGGCATGGATCACTAGAATTTTTTCAAATGCATTCATTTGTTGCATTCAGAAAAATAGAAACTGAGAAAAGGTATCATTGTGTCCCATAAAAATTTCAAGTAACGAATAAAACATAAAAAATAATTCGGCATTTGTCGAATAAAGTTAACTCGGATATTAAATAATTTCTTACTTAGTTAATGCTAAACTTTAGCCCTGTATAATACTCCGTTTCATATAATCTCAAGTGACAGAACCATTTCCCAAGACACCAGAGACTCTCGGGATCCTCAATTGAGGCTACCGAAGCTTCCGACACTTCCAAGACTTCGACGATTTACAAGAACGTTTGGCCATTTAAAACCTTCAGCCTGCAATATCAGTAACAGCAAATAATCATCGAAAAGGCTTAACCAGCACAAGACCACTTTATTTGACGAATAAAGTTACTTCTTTTATTCATCGAACTTTTCCACTTCTGCTTCAAACGTAACTGTAACTTCAAAAAAGAACTTTACACTTAAAAAACTTTAAACTTTAACATTAATCTTGGCGCCAACTGTCAACGCGAGTGCCTAAAACTGCTAAATAGCACATTATACGTGGCGGTTGACTGATGGAGGCGCGCGAGATTTATATACATCGTCATATCTTCTACAATTATTTATCAATCAGTGTGAAAATTGGTGAAAAACTTCCTTGTATATTAAGAAAAAACTTTGTCTATGCAAGTTATCTGTACGCCAAAATTACCTCGATACTTTTTAACGGCGAACGTTGAAAAACATGGGTTATGTCCAGTGTTACTTTTTAATTAAATATTACTACATTTTTTAACATAACGGTTTTGTGCATACATTATACGGCTTCGCTAGAGTTTTCTGAGTTTTATGTTTCAAGTTTCATAACGATCCGTTAATATTTACTCAAGTTATCGCAATTTATGTTTAAAGAAATAATGATTTCGGTCGGAGAAATTTTTTTAGTTTATAATTTTTATCTCGAATACTAACAATTCGATAAAAAAACTGTAAATAGAAAAAATGTGTGCCGTGACGAGCTTTACAAGACTATATTTTTTAAAATACAGTTTAACAACATTTAATTTTCCAATTTTTATTGCATCCAACCTTTCAATTTATGAATATATACTTACCGAGACGTTTTACAAACTTAATTAAAGCACACTGCTGTATGTAGATGCTAGATATTTTATAAACGAAGGAAATATAATACGCGTAATATTTCTCTGTTCAAACGGCTCGGCCACGAGCCGTGATGTTTACGTCACGCGGCGTGCGATAAGAGCCGTGTATTCCCGCGCGAGGCCTGCCTGGTCTCCCCCCACCAAAGCCCATATTCGCTGAGGTACGTGACGGGACGCGGGGGTCATTCGTTCCGTGGACTTCGTTGAGTTAAGACGTTTCGACAGCTGCGTACGTAAATGGTACGCGTACATTATCTATCGTCACATAATTACTTCTATTCATTATTAGCCTTCTTCTTTACTCTCTATCGTCACTTGCTGCTGCTATTAATACACTTTTGTCCCGAAATTGATTAAATATCGCGAGAAAACCATTACATATTCGTCACGTATTCCCTTCGTTGCCTTCGTGCCGATATTTCTGCACATTTAGTGCACACATATCGAGTCTCGGTATTCAAATACATCACTTTTCGGGCATATTTCAAGTTTATTTCTTGTTTAAGGATGAACTTCAGTATGTTTTAATGTTTTAATGCTTTTGTTTCAAACAGACGTTGAGGCGGAAATCGAAAGCGAAGGGCAGGCGACGCCATGACACTTGGCGGTTAATTTGAACGATGCTTGGGTGGCGTCTGGTCATTTCTTGGAAACAGGAGATGACACTACGTGTGGTATACGTATTTTTCTTAATATTTTATTGAATCATTGTTGGCTGTGAGGGTGATGGGTAATTTTGCAGTCTCATAATTCGATCTTTTCAAATGGGAAAAGATTGAATTATGATAAATTGAATAATTTTAATCAGATTTTTTTAAAAGTTTTAAAATGGCGTCTGTAGATGTTTACGAAATATTGAAATGATCGAATTCTATTGCATTTCGGTCGCGTTTACGTAGAATTCGATGATATTTCAATGATTTTTAAGAATCTATCTCTATGAAGCTGTTTTAATTGCATTTACGTTCGATTTTGGATGCAAGTTTTATTCTTTATGTTCAGAAACTGCGTAGTTGATCGAGAACATGCTATTCAAGCATGAATAATTAAAGAAATCTGATTCTTGCCATGAATTTTGGATACTTATAAAAATACTATGATTAATTTAAACGTAATAATTATATCTGCAGTAGTATATTATATTAGAAATACAAAGCTGCTCCTATCGAGCGAGCATTCTGTATTTTCGCATCACACCTTGTATACTAAATAACAAGGAGCGAAAATCCTTTGGCTGGTTTGACGAAAAACAATATTTCCTCGGGACAAACACTCGATGAAACCACACCCACCCCACCCTCCTATCCTACTTATTTTTCAGAGATTGTGACCGCGTGCAATGCGGCCAAATAGAGTCAGTGTTTATGACGTACGAAGTTTTTCGTTTTGAAGAGCACAGTTGCTCATAGTAGAGTTTCGTTAACAATTTCGGGATACGCGAGGGTAGAGCCAGTGTGTTCTACGCAATTTATATTCTTTCACGAGCGTCGCGGCTCTGACCTTCGAATCGCGAGAATAGATTCACTGCTTTGTTCGCCGATTATGATCTTTCGGGCGCGTTTGTAGTCTACTATTTCTTTATTTTTTTTACTTTTGAAAGAGAAACTCGTCGGAAATTAGAGTCAGTGCGTCAGCTGAAGAGGAGATTTGTGCGCAGCATATTAATGGAAAGATGTAAGTATCTATGTATTTGATTTAATTCCTTTAAAGTAGAGTTGATTCTTCAAAATTTTAGAAAGAAAACAATTTTAAACAAATTAATTTTTAGAATAGAATCACCAAGAAACTCAAAACTAACGAAACTTTTTATCATTTAGACATTATAAGAAAGAACTTTTGTTAATTTTAATTTTTAATATTTCATTTTTCATTTTTTTTCTTAAAATGTCTAAATGATAAAAAGTTTCGTTAGTTTTGAATTGCTTCGTGGTTCTTTATCAGAGTTGAAACAATCGTAACTTTAGAAAGAAATTATAATCGTGTTCTGTTCCTTCGTTACAGTTTGGGCGCAGCTGAGCAGCTTGGTGACTTCTCCTGAGCAGTAGCAGGGGTGTTGGCGTCTCCGGCACCGGGGCACAGCGAAATGTGAGTGCGCATGCATTATGTTTCCTCTGGTCACTCAATCATGTCGTAGGACGTTTGGTCCGAATCGACACGAGTGACTGGTTGTATTTTTAACGAGCATAATGACCACGGGTATGATAACCATGCCCGTGAATTGTAACATTTTTGTTTGTGTATATATTTATTAGACGAGGCTAGGGCCTTCTTGTACGCCGCGCCTTTTCAATAGAATCACATTATAATCATAATTTCCAAGATAAACGGTTCCTAACGCGAATATTTATCATTGATCATACATTGATGTAGATATTTATTAAATATTGCACATAAAGGTGCATAGCAGCTCGGAAGGTATTGATACGAATATCAATACGATTGAATGCTAATTTTTATGTAGCGAAGAAGTCTGATACTCTCAGACTCCACAGTTACGATCATTTTGATTTAATGTGTAGTGGAACGATTATAATGACTTGAATTTCTTTTATTTTTCTGAAACTACGTGTTCAAAAGTAACTTGATTTCTAAATGATGATAATATACATAAAAATGTAATTCCTTTCTTAAAAAGGTCACTCGTTTGCGTACACAATAGAATAATTAATTTCCATGTGCAAGAAGACAATTGAGGGTGGGGAAATTTCAGATTCAAAGTAATTAGCATGAGATCATACTTTCTTGTTTTATGAAATTTACTTTGACGATGGAATAGCCCGTTTTAAATTCTTAAAGTAAATTCTTCATGATTTTGATTGATTTTCTTAAACAATTGAATTTTAGAGTCTTTCTTCTCGCTAATTGAATGTCGAGTAGAGTCCTTTTTCTTGATCTAAATTAGAGTCCTTTCTTATTTATCAAACTTTAAACTATTCACAAGTTGAAAGTCGAGCCACTTTACTTAATAATGTAAAATGAAAGAATATTAGCCTGCTAGACACTATACAATCTAATGATATTTTCTAGTTGAGGATTTTTAGGATATCTTTCCGTACTCATTGCCTTTTAACTCATCCACGTGCCCAGGTGCTACTTGGGTGGGTGAAGGCAATGGGGCACGATGACTTTCTTTACTAAATAATTACATGTTGGCGGCTGGCATTGCGTTAGTGTATCGTGCACGCCGCATTTTCCACCTATGTGTGTTTGTGTGATTAGGCGGTGGAATTTGCGTCGGTGAAAGATTTTCATTAAAGACCATCTTAACGAAATTATAATATTGCAATAACGATATCAATGTTTCATATTCCTTGTTGCACACGATGATCATTCTAGTAAATAATCTGGGAATATGAAATTTAATCAATCTCGTACAATCAAATCAGACAGTAATAACGATTCATGTATGTACATATGTACAATGCACATTATCAAGTAATCCATTGTTTGAAATTGAAAATAGTTAATTGTTTTGTAAATCATATTTATACGCAATGGTCACTGCCTTTGCTAGCCGATTTCAGTGAAAACTGGTACGTACTTATTAGAGTGTGATTGTGTGTGAGAGACTGTTGTGCCATTTTTTAAATATACATAGCTGTTAGGTAGGATAGGTAACTTAGGTGTTCGGTAGGATGGGTAACTTAGCTGTTCGGTAGGATGGGTAACCTAGCTGTTCGGGAGGATAGGTAACTTACCTTCTGGTACGAATGTGTGACTTAAATATAAGTAGGTAGGGCCGGGGCAGGTCATCGTATTCTCTGATCGCATGTTCCCCCCTGCGATGACCTGCTTTCAGGAAATTTGTGAGAAAAGTCGACGGCCAGACTAGCGCGAGTGGGGTATGCTCTCGCTTCTAGCCCCGCTATGTCGACTTTTTGACGCCAGTGGGACATTGCACATTGTCGCTGGTCGCGGTCGGCAGGACGGGCTTGGGCACGCTATTAAGGTGGTACTCCACTGTGAACCGTCGAAAAATCAAGCTATTTTTAAAGATTTTTTTCTCAGTAAATACAACATATAATGAAATAAATCTTTTTGGTATTTATTAAGCTAAAAAAATTAAAAAAATATTTTCAATTTGTGTTACTTGTTTTTTTACAGCGTTAATGTGGCACTTAAACAAAAACGATATGTTCGTAGTGCAGGTGATTTCCCGGCTTAGACTGATCCAAAACTAAAAATTCTAAGAGATTCTTAATGTGTATAAGTGTCTCTATCGTCCGTTCCTCAATTAACAATTTTTCCGAAAAATAACCGCGATTTTTCTCGGGGAACATTCGAGAAACACCATTATTTGGAGAACTTTTTCCTTCAAACAGGTGCCATTTTGTTATTTTTCAACAAAAATTGTTAATTGAGCTACGGGCGATAGCGACACTCATATAGATTAAGAATGTTTTCGGATTTTTTGTTTCAGATAAGCCTAAACCAGAAAATCACCTGCACCACGTTTTAGTTTAGTTGCCATATTGACGCTTTGTAAAAAAACAAGTAAAACAAATTAAAATATTTTTTTAATTTTTTTTTTATATAATATAAGAGTAGCTTTATAAACACCAAAAAGATTTATTTCATTATATGTTGTATTTACTGAGAAAAAAATCCGTTCACTGTGGAGTACCCCCTTAACTTTCAGAAGGGCGGACCGCCCGAAGCAAAGAAGTGGCCAAAGAGCCGAAGATAGCCCGGCCAGTAAAACGGCCACATCATGTGGGCTACCAAGAATGGCCCTGCATCCTCGGGTGCAGGGTCATTCTTCGTAGGTATTACTTTGCCATTATGCTCGTCGGTAGTTGTAGTAGTAGTAGTAGTTTGGTTGGCCATAGGCTGACCCATCGAACCCCCCCCCCCCCCCAGAAATTGAGCACACCGCGTTTTCAATTAGGGTTGCGAAGAAGATTACGCGTTTTCAGTTAGTGTTGCGACTAAATGTTGATCACGGTTTGAATTAGCGTTGCGAATCAAGTATTCCCCGCGTTTGGTACAGCATAGCGTTGCGAATAAATATCGAACGTGATTGCTTGTAGTGTTTCGAAAAAAGAGTCGCGATTGTTTTTGAGATTGTTCTTGTATTTTGAAGTAAAGTTACTAGAGTTTGATTTATAGCATTAATTGTAATTAGAGTTGCAATGCGACTGATCGCGTTTTTTTAATTACTCGTTCTAGTTTGATTCTTAATATTTTTTTGAGTTAGTGTTGCGATGATGATTGATCGGGTTTGTAATTAGAGTTGCGACCCCCAGCCCCTCATGCCCCAAAACTGACCTGGGACATGTCCAGAGACATGTTCCTGGGGAAAAAGAGTCCCGAGCAGCTGGATTTGCTGCGCATAGGACTCTACACAGCCTTCAGGAAGGCTGCAACGATTTAAAGTTAGAGTTGCGTATTACGAGACACAGGTGCATTGAATTTTTATTAGTGTTACGAAAAATGAAACCACCCACGTGGTGGTTCTCTGTAGCTTTTTATATTTGTTAGAGTAGTGTAGCTGCTTGAGAGCTTTTTCGTTTGCTATTCGGGATTTGTATTAAGTATTGTAGAATTTTCAGTAATGAAGCACCATTCGGGAATTTTGAAGTTATTTGAGAAATTAGTGCTGCGAGTAGTCCAAAGTCCTAGTGACTATGCTCGGGAGTTGATTTTAGTCTGTAATAAGTTAGCGTTGCGAAAGAAAGAAACGGTCCACTCACGGTTTTCTTGCATTAATGAGTGGACAATGATCAGCTGCCCTTCTGGTCACTGACCAATTTTTCTAGCAGCCATAAGTGGCTGCACCATCCTCCTGCTCCTCCCCCACCTACCCGCTCTTGAATCGAGTGTTTGTCACTGGAAATATTGTTTTGAAAGTATATTCATATTTTGCAAAAAATGCCAATTAATGAGAAACTACAAGGAAATTATTGAGTTGATGTAACAAAGCACCCAATGTGCTTAATGTTATGAATATCAATTGCTAATTTGCGTAATTTGTTCTATTTCATGTATTTTATCTATGGTTTTGCGTGATTTATTTTATGTCCTGTTTTATTGTGTTTATTTAATTTCCTTCCAGGCTGGTAAAAGTTTTTTATTACCTACTGTATATAAGGAATTATATACAGCACCTTAATGAAGTATAGCACTTATAATGAATTATAGCACCTAATGTGTTTAATATTATGAATATCAATTGCTAATTTGCGTAATTTGTTCTATTTCATGTATTTCGTTTATGGTTTTGCGTGATTTATTTTATGTCCTGTAGGCTGGTCTCACTATTACTAACATAACGTAGTTATACCTTCGCGGTGAAGAGACTTAATAAAATAATATATTTAAAAATAAAAGTGATAGTGAAAAGTAATAGTGAAACGTGTTAGTGCAAAGTGATAGTGATACTCATTAATAACGCGTGCTCGTTGTTGCTACTTTCTGTATGAAAGTAACTTCGATTACTGTGCAGGAAAGTGCAATTATTTCAATCTTCAACATTTGAATATTTATTTGTATAAAAATATATCTCCTTAATATTATATAATATAGGGGAAGGTGGGGTAAAACGGAACGCTTAACTTTGGAGGGTGATAACTTAAAATCGGGAGGAGAAAATGACACGAGACTTCAACAGGAGTCTTCAGTGGACCTTAGACTATAAGAAAATCGTGGTCATTGATAAGAAAAATCTTTGGGAACGACGGAAAGTGAAATTTACCGGAGGTATCGAAATTTTCGCCTCGCTCAAATCGTGGGGTAAAACGGAACACCCACTCAAAGACCGTGTAAACGTACAAAATCTTTATTTTTATGATTTAAAATGTATTAATTTATGTTAAAATCTATAAATATATGTTTTAGGTATAACTATTGCAAATAAAATATAACAAAAATATAACAGTTTGATCGAATGAAAGATGTATCTCATACATCATAATTTTCTATACAAAATCAATTTTCTTGGAAACAAGAATAGTAATTAAAAGTTTAATCTACAATCTAATAATTAAAAGAGATAATAAACACGTACTAAGAGACGTTTCCATTCTTCCCCATGTATAATAGGCGTTCCGTTTTACCCCGCAAAAAGTGTTCCGTTTTGCCCCACGTGCAGTCATTTAGTAAACATTTAATATTTACACTTCAGCGTGAGGTAAATAACTTTTTATATACGTCAAAATGTAGCGTAAGAAATATAGAATACAACGATGTACTTGCCGTTATTAATTTTCGAAGTCCAAGTACCGAAAAGTGGTCGAAAGTCCAACGCAATATTGAAACGCCGATACCGGAAATTTTTCAAACTCTCTTAATGGAAAAATAACTTGTGCAGGGGTCTATGGTCTATCATAAAATGCTATGAGGACCCTTTGATTCCATGTCACACGGTACCAACCCATTCGCACCTCTTATCTAAGAGAAACATTGGTGTTCCGTTTTACCCACCCGTTCCGTTTTACCCCACTTTCCCCTACTTTTTTATTTGTAAAAATAGCCATTGTGATAATTGGCGCAATTTATGTATATCATTAGTTTTGTAAAGCTATTAATTTACGACAATGTTTTTAAATGGGATTCTTTTTGATGGGTATTTTATTCAACGTCGAACGCGTGCCATAAAATTATTTGACGTCGAAACCTTAATTTACAGTTAAAGCTAAGTTTGTAAAATTTATTCGACCTTTAAATTAAAACCCTCGTCCAATAAAAAAATTAACTTCATTCCTTAAGTAATCTAAAGTAAAAATAACTTTTACATCCTACGTTATTTAAATCATTTTTCCTTTACTTACCGCCCAACTCTGCCACCGAACACATCTAACGACTCAATGACCCCACCATCCACATTCAAAAACTCCCCTATCTGCCAAAACAAAAGCGGCCCGTTATCAAATCTCCCACGCACGGCGAGCCGTTATTAATCCGCGCCGGCGACTCAATCAAGAAATTCCGTTGCCGTGTTTTTCTCCGCGATAAATCCGTCGCTAGGCCTCTGATGCAATTAACCTTTTAAGACTTCAGCCGTTCAGGACGCGAGAGGTCAGTGGAAGGGATGGAGAGGAATATCGTTAAAGTAATTACTAGGGGTAATGTGATTAGCATGAAAGCGTTCACACCGCCCTCGTGGCGTGAAGAGGCGTGTGTGCCCCCCGCGCTGGGTCGACGAGGGCAATTGTAAACAGATATTCCGCGATACTTTCTTCGCGGGCCCCGCGGCCAGCAGAGCGCAGGCTCGGGCTGGTTGGCGGGTAAAGCGTCGGGACGGCAGGCGTTCTCCAGCCAGTTGACGTAGCCGCGTCGTCCACGTAACAATATGCTCCCAGTTCTCGCGATCTCGGTTTTCTGCATCGCGACATGGGCATCGGCGCTCAACGATCCGTCACCAGGTAAACCGAGCAATCATTCGATCATCAATCCGCCCCTTTCCCCCGCAAGATCGCACGGTCTCTACCCAAGGTTCACTCGCTCCGGCGAGGATATCCATTCCCTGTGAATCTCTCGATTTGCAATATCGCGCATCTCGCGAGACGGTGTTTCCCCGAAGTCCTGCCACGGAGGAGGAAGCCGCGGAGCCACGTTTATGTACGGAGGGCTGTCCGGGTTTATGCCCAGTGTAACTGTGAAGTTTGAAGCGCGCGGTAAAGTTTACGCGGCCGTCAGCAGCGCGATTCCGCGCGGCCGAACGCGTCAAGTCGTTTCGGCCCTTTGTCATCCTGTGCTTCGCCCGTAACTGCCCCTGGGGGGACGATCTCAATATCGCGATCGTAAACTGACCGCTGATTAGACGGGCTGTCGGGTACGAAACTTGGATGGTTTGGACGCTTGGCAGCAGCTGAGGAAGGGTTGGAAGATAAGGTACCTTCTTTTTTTTCCGGTGTCTGTTTTTACGTGGACACTCTGAATACAATCATCCTGGCTGGTATTTAAACGAGAGGCAGTTGGCTCTTCACGTTTGTTGTGCAATTTGGCATAGCCCTGTACTCACTGTAATCTCCAGTTTCACACCGATGAGCCAGTCCTTCTTAGGCATGCTGCCAAATTGTCTCTTCCTGTTCACTAATTCTCCAACTTTCCTGGGGTGGTTTTATTACTCCGCTGGTTACTGTTCTAATTCATTAATTATCACTCGGGAAGCTGACTCCGTCGGCGGGAAATCTCTGAGAAGTCCCGCGCGAGATATCGTGTACTTCTGAGACTTTGTAATACGTATCCTGCGAACAGTTTTGTTAACACGATTTAGCTTTAAGCAGCCCCTGCTCCCCTCTTGAATGCCGGCGAAATCTCACCCGGTGGAGGGGAATTCAAAAAGCCGCGCGCCAGCGTTCTTTCACTTTTAAATTGCTTTACCGTTTCGCGGTTTCCAGGGGCAAAAAGAAAAGGGAACGCTCGTCTGTTGCGCGCGTGATAGAACTCGAGAGTGGCGATCGAAATCTTATCAGCCAGCCGGATCTCTTTAATCGCCACCCCCGTTTTACTGCTTCGTATATAGATGCATAAAATCCGCGTTAGCGCGAACCAGCGCACGAACTCGACGTCGCGGGGTCGTGCTGTAAATTTCACCCCCCTTCGATGGAGGGCGATTGTACTGTTCGCGGAATTATCCCGCGTTTACTGTTTTCGGTGATCGACCTTCTTTCTTCTGTTCTAACGCGGCGGCGGGGGAGGGAAGGAGTTCGTCAACCACACTGTTCAGGCTTTTATACAATCGCGTGGAGTAAATTAAATAGTGACAGCGAATAGGTGATATGCAACGAGGGATAGAGGAGTTTAAAAACGAGAGAAATTGTGGAATTTGGGAGATAGTAAGAGAAGTTTTGTTGGGGGGAAAGCTATTGTGTGTTTAAGGGGGAATTATAATTGTGGGGCTAAAAACACAGCAATATTTGGGAATTTCTTTTTACGAAACTAGCGATTCGATTCATCTGAAATTTGTACCATATTTCTACGCATCTTCGAAGAAGTTGAAGCTTCTTTTTATTAATTTTTAATAGATAGCCCCTGAAGTTGGATATTATATTTAACTAGCTTTGCTACTCGGCCACGCCCGAAATTTAGTTGCCGATTTAATAAAAAGAATTTGTTTATATATTTATTTTTGTTTGGTGAAAATAGTCACATTCATCCGGATTAGCTAAACATAATGAGCTGGGACACATTTCGTGGCCCCGGAATTTACGGTTCAGACAAGCACACGAACACTTCCTGCTTTATATATTAAAATACTACGGCGAATGGTCCAATTCGATTCTTCTCAAATTCTTATAAATATTCAGTTAAAAATATCTCCAAGCTGAACATCCTTACTCCTTACACTACCTACTCTAAATAACCCCACCATCCACCAAAGCAACTGTTCAAGCCTTAAACTTAACCTGGCAAATTTAAACATACTCCAGCATCCCTCATCAATTTCAGCTTCAATCGCGCCCGACCATCCATGCGCCACTTTACATCCCTCTTCGCTTCTTACATCCGTCCCTCGATGCTCAATCGAACGTTGATAGAAAAAAGTGCCATAAATCACAGCACCGCGAGCTTCCGAGGACCTCTTTGAAACGAATGAACCTGATGCTAACGCGGCGTCCAACGTGCCGATTTATTGCGCAATCGCCATCCCCAGTTCGTTACGTGCCTCTGCAGGGAAGGACGAGCTTAGAATCCCGTCGTGGTATATTCAAATGGAAACGCGCGAAGTCGGCATTGTGCCACCTGCGCTCTTTCTTTCTTTCACCCTTCCGCGGCGCGCAACCCCCGACCCCACCTGTGTCTCTCTCTATCTCGTTGCACGCCGCACGAACCGTGGCAAGTATAAATTATCACGGCGGAAGTTAGTCCAACGAACTCTCCTTATCCTTTCGCGTGATAATAATTACTCTCTCTTTCTCGGCCGGTCGGGTGGAAATAGGTTCTTTAGTCGTCTGACGGGACACTTCGTAGATCGTGCTGGAGATCCCTCCTTTATTCGCGCTGCAACGATTATTTTCTACGTCCATCGGCGAGCGAGGGTGGATGCAGTCGATGTGCAGCGTTTCGAACGATAAATTCGATCGCTACGATCGGGTTTGCGAGACGTCCGCCATTTTGGGCGAGGGGTTGCTTCGTCGCAGCTATTTTAGTCATCCCCTTGGAAGATCGTCAAGTTGGGCAACTTTGGCAAAACTAGATTTTCAAGCAAATTCCTCTGACATCTATTGTATAACAGGTATTATTCTCAGGCAACCTGCATCTCGACGTGGACAATTAAAGCCACCCAGGACACTTTGTCTGAGAATAATAATTGCTACAGGATAGATGTCAGAGGAGTTTGCTTTAAAATCTAGTCCTCTGGTCAAAGTTACCCCACTTGACGGCACTTCATCGTATAAAAATAAATTGAACAAGTGCAACGAAATGCTTTCGTGGGTGTCCTCCGATTGAGAGCTTTTCGATGTTCAGGTCTTCGGTGGGTCGTGAAAAATTGATTCCTCGGGTTTGATTTGGGTTTTATACACGTTGGACATAATTAGATGAAGTGTTTTACCGCGAGGATTATTCAGATTGAAATAACTTTCTTGAAATTCATTTGAAATACAATAATGCTTCGTTCTATTTGTCCGTAATACATATATTCATGAGTTTGGCATCACAGGGGTCTTTTCTGTGTTTTGGAGGGAGAATAACCTGTCATCTATAAATTGTAATTAATGTTCCCAGTTCCTAGCGGATTTTAGATTAACATCTAAAATTTGTCGATTTTGGTAAAGTAAAGAATCTATTCTCTAAAAGGTAAACTAATAAAAAGGGAGCTCAAAGTATTCACACTTTAGACATCGATTTCTTGCCAGACAGTTATGAACGACTGTGCTCGAGTTGCTGGAAAGAGGTTCCTAGGTCTAGTAAATCCGAGATGAAATTCTCATTTATACAGGATGTCTACTGTTCCTTTGTTGACATTTTCTGCTATCACATAAAGCTTTCCTCAGTGGCGAGCGAAGTCGCCGAAATATGATCGCCACAAAAGGGGTATCGAGAAATGAAATAGGGGAACATCGTGAAAATCTGGTGGACCTAAATACTTAGCTCTAGACTTAAATAGTGCTTGAATACAGTCAGCCAAAAAGCACATACAACCCATCGTTTCCTTTCACGTCAAAAATTCCAAGCAATTTCCATTCATCTCCATTTTCCTTCTAAAGAAAAGTGCAAAGAATAGTAAGGGCAGTTAAAGAAACTTCGATTGAGAATTCTAGGGGCTCATGAAGCAACTGAAACGATAGTAAACCATCAAAGCCTGACAATTTCATTATCCCACGATTTCATAGTTCTAATTATAAACAAAATGAGAAATTTAAGTAGTACAATAGGTAGTTAGGCAACTCGGAAATTCAGAAAATTATGCAACTTTGTGTGCAATTGTGTGGGGATAACTTAAAAACTATAGATTTTTCAATAATTATTTTTAAGCACTTTTGTAGATATAAAAAATAGAAGCAAGGTTTATTTAAACTTCTTTTCAATATCTCTCACCGTTATTCCACAAAATTCCAGGGGGTGATTTCACCCCTCAAAAATCACACTATGACACCAACAAAAAATATTTTTGTCTCGCACATAAACTACCCTACCTACGCACAAAGTTATATAATTTTCAGATAGCCCAACTTCCCCTGTAAGTCGAAAAGAAAAAAAGGGTTGCCCCAAAAAAGCACAACCTTCGAAATACTTCACCTCCGACATATTAATCAACATAACCCACCCATTAAGTATCTTTCACACAGCTTAACGAGCATCCCGCACCCTGAAATTCCCGAAGCCTCCACCCTCCGCAACCCCTGGAACACCGTCGATTCTAAGGTTAGATCAGCTTCCGCGTGCTCCTCGCTAAATTGCACGGAATACAGTTACTGCGCTCGGAGCGTAGCCAAGCCGGTGGCGCATAAGCATAAAATTGAAAGGATAATCGGAACAACAGCGAATGGTGGATGGTCGCGAATTAGGAGGCAGCTAGATACGGCCGCCATTATGCACACCTTGCGGTGTAAACGGCCGAGCTAATGACTTAGCACCGAATTATCGCGCGTCGCTCGACGTCCCCGTAAATCTACCGTTCTGGCTTCTCCCTAATTGCGCGAACCTTATTACCCAAATTAGTTACGAATTTGCCTAACGCCCGTAAGAGGAAGCCGTTACGGCTGAAACGAACACAACAGTGAAAGAAGGGGAAGGTGGGACCTGCAACGGGGTCGTACGCTTTCCCGTTTCAGCTCGTTTCCCTGCAGCCCCCTGTGACCTTCCTTTTTTATCATAGATCATCGTGTTTCGCTCTTTTTCTATCCTCCATTCCTTTTTTTTTTATCAGCCGTATTGCATTGGGAAGTAGCGATGAACGAGATTGATGAGCTTGCGATTCCTGGCGATTCCGGGCGAAAGTAAAAAAACCCCTTGGAGTCGTCGCGAATATTTTTATTAGACGAATGCGACGTCGGATAATCCAGATGAACGCGTCGTCGTGCATTATTCCAGCCGGGAGATTTCCCATCGGTGTTTACAATTCGCCGTTCGATACTCGTCCCGTAGCGTTTGTAAAATTTCTATCCCCGGTTTTTGCCACACAACCGTGCTTTCCTTTCTTTCTTCCGCGCAGCTGCAGCCTGCCACGGCTCGCAACGTTACAGGGGATGCTTTTGTAATGCTGTGGTACGGCAGTGTAGAACCGAGTCGTGAGTGTAAATACCTCGCTTTTCGTTTCGTTTGCTTTCTGTAATTGTAACTCGGGACCCGTGATGCTTGTGCTGATGAGAGGAAATATGGTTACATATGTGAACAGAATTGCAGGCTGCACTTCCTTTTTGTTATATTTGTGTAAGAGGAACCTGGCGTTTTGTGGCTGTGCTTGAACCCGATAGTACCTCTATGTCTGAATAAGTGAACTAAAATCTGCGTTTCACATATTTTGTATTTTTAGTTTGCGCAGCGTGCACTGTGGTAGTTATGAAAATTTATTATTACTATGGAATTAACCCTTATATTTTCTAAGCGCGTGATATTAATATTTGATTAACCAGTTATTAATATTCTCATGATATTCCACGCCAGCGAAGCGGAAACGGATTTTACAGACATAATCAGTAGTAAAGCTCAATAATCGGTCGGACAGTAAGTCTTGCCTACGGTTTAACGCGACACCTCGTTCAGGAATTGACATCGATATACCCGTCATGCCTTTCCAATCCTTCAAATGACGCCGCTGAAAGCCAAGGATGAAGCATTTAAATTAATTGCGCCATCGATTCCGCCCGGTGGACTGTCAGCGATTTGATTCGTTGATTACACACACCGACAGGCCGCCGTTGTTTGAGTTATCGCGTATATTCCGAATTATTAGACGTCGGTCACCGTTGATCGACGCGAGGGTGCATATTTCATTAGGGTTGACGCAGCGCGTGCCGTTTTCCCGTTATCCGCTCCTTTCCCTTCGTCCGCGCTGTTCTTCCGCGATGAAATTACAGCTACGGGCGTGTACACTTTCTCTGTGCTAGCGCGCTTTCCGCACGAAGTAAATCAGGTTGGATAGAAACGTGGAATTACTTTGAAACAGGCTGCTCGATTCCTTTCATCTGATTTTTACCCATCTATGGGTGCATTACACATCAGATTACGTTCTTCTGGCTTCCACTTTCATTCGTTTATGCTGTTAACTCTGCTAAAAGTAAAGACAAGTACGAAGCAACAAGTATAAGATTTTATCCCGCTTCGGAAATTAAATATTATATTCGTGCATTTCTGAGTGCGAAGAAACTCCACGTTAGTACTCAAATTTCTTTATATAACAACCATGAAAATTCGTCGAAAATGTAGCATTCTAGAAACGAACGAAGTATAATGCACGGTAAATGGAAACATTTATTTCATCACTCTTAAATTTGCGCAGAATTTTCATAAAAATATGATTATTAAAATATTTTTATCAAAGAGTGCATATTTTTTAGAAATAATATTTTACTCGTATTAATAACAAGAGAGGTGATGTATTTAATTTAAATTTTTTAATGGTCATGATATTATAATTTTGATTTTTTCATTGCAAAATGTAGACACACTGACAATTTTGTGAAAAAATAATTACCTTATCATTATTAAAATATTTTATTCAAGAAGTGAGTTACACATTTTTGCAATAATATTTTCCTAGTATTAACACCTAGAAAGGTGATGTTTTTAGTTTCAATTTTTTAAGGCCACATATATTAAAATCTAGATTTTTTCAACACAAGCTACTCTTACTTAGTATTATTAATAAGATAGATAGAAGTGATAACGTTTTTAATATTCAACCGATGCAATAAATATTTCCAGTACTGTATGTGTTTGCATTCCCTCCTCTGAATGGAGATCAAGGGACTCAAACCGCATGAATGGTACGCATGAATGAAACATGAGTTATGAGACCCTCGTTATCATCGTCTTCTAATCTTTCCTGTTCTGAGGCACGCCGAAGTCTACGGGCGGCAGTAATTAACCGGGCACGTCTATGATTGGCAAACAGCGTGATATTTGCAGGGACGATTTTGCGTTTGATTGCACCTAATTCGCAAACAGGGGGCCACTGTCAGTCGACGCATCCCTGTTTGCACGCGCAATCGGTATTAAACCGGCAGTTCGCCACTTCGCGCTCACCCCGAAATCTCCCTGCGTTGGAGAAGGGCGAATCCCGCGCAGATAAACAGGCGACAGTTGGGCGAACGTACGCTTTAACGCCTGTGGTCCGGTTAGACAAACGGAAGTGATTTTCGGTCTCGTTAAGGTGTCCCGTTTCGGCCTTCGTTTTTCATCCACGAAATGCTGGCCTGTTCCTTTTCATCTCGCTCGGAACGTGGAAAGCCATGGTTCCCAATAATTGCTGTGAAGGAATTTTGTTCACAGAAGTTACATAGTAGGGGATTTAGCGTTCAAGTGATAAAAAGAATTATATTTTTCTTTTACTTTTTAATATGTAGTAGGTAGGTACGTTTTAGCTCTTCTACACATATTTTTTTCGTGATTGCTGATCAATCACTAAGGGTGGAAATAAAGGAATTCATTTTCGTAAACAACCCTTTGAGTGACACCTACGAAAAAAATCCAGAGATTTTTTAAAAAAGTAAAAACCCGACTTCAAAGGTGCGTTAAAAAGAATAAAATAATTTTTTTTAAGTCGGTGCCAAAATAGAAACAAAATTAAATCAATTTCTAAATCTTTATCAATTATAGCCCATTAGCACATTAACGCCCAGGAATTTAGTATGACGTCACGCATCCCGCCGATTTAATTGGGTTTCTATTTTGGCACCGACTTAAAAAATTATTTCACTCCTTTCAACGCACCTTTGAAGTCGGTTTCTTACTCTTTTTAAAAGGCGTATTATTTTTTAATTTCTAGTTACCTTCGTTTGTAAAATTCTTGATACTTAACAACTCCGTTGCCACGTTCCGGCCCACCCTATGCGTGCAATAGAAATACAGCGAATATTCCAATTACTTTCGTAGTTGCGACTTAGACGGTTCTGAATGCAAGCTCTCCGATTAATTAAAAGCCTGCGGAGCAGTTTTACGCTTTCATTTCGAAGGACTTAATGGAACGCGCAGGTGATGTCGTGTTACCCAATCGTAGTCCTTCATTTAACTTTCGAACTTTCCCCGGACAAGGGGGAGGGGGAGAGGAATCAGATAAACCCCCTCAGACCGAGCCAGAAACCGTCCTAGACGATCCGGAGAGGGAGGGCCCGATATATGTACACGGTTTATCGCCACACATCGAAGCTAGCCTTGAAGTGCAATTAACAATTAGCCCGCCTCTAAAATGAATTTCTCGAGCTAGTCGCTCGTTACTGGGCTGCGTCACGGCTATACTTAAACTTCCAAAGCTAATGAGTTAAACGTACCGCCGATAAAATCCTGAGGCAACCTCTCGCTGGCCTCGCACCCGCGGCGACCTTATCAATCTCAGCTTCGTCCGGGACATCGAGATCGAGCTACGTCGAATCTCCATTCGGCGGAGGATCGATTTTCTGTTTTACAGCAAACGGACCTGGAGTCTAGCACGTGATGCACTAAATTTCAGGGGCCAGGATGGTTTTGATAAAGCCTCTGTGGTCTGAATTTTGGGAAAACTTTTTTGGCTGATTCACGGATTTCTTTTCCGGTCGATCTAATTTGACTGGAAGCTTTTATTCGAGCTGATTTGGCTAGCTTGGGAGATGCTTGTTTTAGGTGCAGATGAGAAGCTTTCTTTTTAAGGTTTGTTGTTGATTTGGTTTTGGCGGAAGGGTTTGGGTAATGTGTTAAATGGAAATGGAGGAAATGCGTAGGCTTGTTTTTTCTTGTAGCTGGTGCGTTTGAAGTGGGAGCCTTTATTCTAATCGATTTAGTTGGGCCAGAAGCTCTTATCTTAATTGATCCAGTTAAATCTAGAGCTTCTATTCTAGTTAATCTAGTTGAGTCAGAAACTTTTATTCTAGTTGACTTAGTCGAATCTGAAGTCTTTGTTCTAGTTGGCCAGGTGAACATTCTGTTCTATTTGAGCCATTGAATTAAAAGCTTTCGATCTACTTGACTGAGGTAGGAGTTTTTTTCCAGCTTATTATTAGACGTGAAGTAAGTATTTGCATTCAATGTGACGTTCGAAGAATCGTGAACCTGAGAGGTCTGTGAAGTGATTATTCTTGAAAGTAGGATGTTTTATAAATATCTATGATATACTTAAGGCTCCCATATTTATTTTTCGTCCATGTATCGACACGTTATTTTTCATCTGTTTCCATTAATACATAAATTCCTTTTATGCAATTGCTTTTCTCCGTAGGCATACACGTAGAAGTGTATGGCATGCAATCGTTACACTTTGGCATTTTACGGCGGATAATAAAAGCAGGGATACATATTAGCTTTGCGAGACGCATGATTAAGCCTTTAAATATTGCGCCAGTTCCGTGTGCAGAAATAGAAGGTGCATGTGATTAAATCTTTCCAGGCGATCTGTTTTCGCGATATTGCGAAAACGTTGTACATGTATGGGACCTCTCCCAACAAATTATTACACAAACTCGTTGTCTGGGGAAATGAGAAAGTAATATCAGGCATGCTTTTGAATCGTTTTTAGATGTGAAAGGATTGTACTCGCATATTTAAGTATTAAACGATGAATTCCAGGTACTAGAATACCAGGTATTTGAATTCAAGAAATCTAGAATGTATTCGAATTCTATTATATTAGAATGCTAGATACTTGAATTCTAAAATACTCGAATGCTAAGTATTTGAATTTTAGAATTCTAGATTACTAAGTACTTAAATTCAAGAATTCTAGAAGGCTGAGTACTCGATTTCTAGAATATTAGAATACTAGGTATTTACTTGAATTTTAGAATAGTAGAATACTAGGTACTAGAATTCTAGAATACTCGAATACTCGAATACTGGAATAGTAGAATACTTGAATATTGGAGTACTGGAATACCAGAATAGTAGAATACTCGAATACCACAATACTAGACCACTAGGGCACTGTAACACTAAGACCACTACAACTCTAGAATTCTATTATATTATAACAATAGAATATTAAAATAAAAAATACTATAATACCAGAATGCAGAAATGCCAAATACTAAATACTACCGTACTCAAATCGCACAGCACTTGCCAAATTCTAAGAAACATCCCCTGCAGAACTCGAAAGTTTGTCGTATTGTGAGAAGTTCCGCCGAAATTTCACTCGAATTCAACGAACAGTTACGCGAGTCGTTTTCGCGCGGCCGAAACGGAATTGTTAAACTACGTTTCCGTGGTGGGCCCAGGTATGGGTGAGTGTACGTGAACCCCGTTGCATGTCTGGCCACGAGAATGCAGCCAGACACCTACGGAACGATACGATCTCGCGACGGGGTTGAATGGGACACACAGGGCAACGTGAATTATGGCGATGCTTTGACTTTCCCGATGCGAATTCCACTAACGACCTTTTAACTCGTATCTGCCCTTCTTTCTTCTTTCTCCGCCGTTCGCGATAACCGCTACTCGATTCCTCCAACCCCTTTGAACTTTGTTCGACAGTTGTTGCTGGTTGACGGGGCGGCGATCCAATCGTGATTAAATTTGTTACCGCCAGCGTAACGCGCGCTCTCCCCGATAAATTAATATCCAAAGAGATGGTCGGAATGGATGTGACGCACAGGCGTGTCACAATTATGTTCAAGGTTTTACAATTAAATTCTGGAATTGAACTCATTACGCACGTAGAAGCGCGCTTCAGCCTATCGATGTTAACTTAATAAAGGTATTTAAGTGCAAGACAAATTGCTCAGTTCGCGTAAAAGGAGTTTTTATTCCCAATCGCCTCGAAAATGAAACCCCCGTTTAAAAGAATGTTTCAATTTTGATATATTTTTCCATGACGAATCGTTCCATTTCACATTGGAAAATTATAGAGGTGAATTTTGTATAATTGACTTCTCGTCCATTTTTCAGAGCACTGTGTTGCAGTAAATTCTTCGATTTATTCTTTAGATTGCCTGTTATTTTTTCGAGTGTTTCGTGCGCGTGAATTATTGCGAAATATTTTGCACTGTTTCGCTGAGAGAAGCAGATATTTATAATCAATAGCTACAGTAAAATATTTGAAATGATCCAGGCTTAGGTACGTGTGTACTTAGCATAGCTATTATTGTCTTCAGAAATATTATTTCGCATAAAGTCATCATAACGTACAATGTCAAACACAAGGGAACTTGAGCGACATTTCAAGGAGGATATTTACTTAAAGACATCTCATAAACGCTCATCGGTGAGTGAATGTTGTTATCCTTTTCCAAGTCAAGCGACACATTCTACATGAAAACATAAGTCGAATATATAGAATACATTTTTTTTTCACTTGTTGCTTTGTTTTAGAGAATATTCTTCGAGTAGGTACGTGTACAGTTAACTTGTAAATCTATTACCAAGTCAATCCATCCCAGATACCATTCGTGAGACACAGAAATTTCTCCTGCGAAAGAACCTTACATTCAATCATATTCAATGATGATTGCTATCAAACTTCGTAGATTTAAGGGTCCACGCCTATATATTTAATACGTTTTCAGAGCACATATACCTCCCATTGTACCTTCGACCCAGAGAAAACATATTGTATTGCCTTTTCATTGCGTGTCAAGAAGATATCTCTTTCATTCTTGCACCCTTTTCATTGAAATAGATGTCAATCGAATCCTCGAAGGTTAAATTACACCATTTGTCCCATACCACCTATAGAATACACCAATTCCTCCGTCCTCATATTTTCTCCGAGTTCTAAGCAATACAATCTTCGAACAATTTAGCAAACTACCTCACCAAGAATCTACAAAAATTTCCCCCATCACTACATATTATCTGAATTGATGAGTCCTTGTAGAAATCGCTGCAAGTGTCAAACTTAAAAAGAACTTTCACTGAAAAATCTACGTTCTAATGATAACACTATAGTATAGAATTTGATTTTTGACTCTTCAATTGTGTCCAATTGACTCATAGGTACTCTGAATATAAAACTCTATAAAAAGGCTCCGTAGTTAACACGTTCGGTGCACTAAAACTTTCCGAAATCTTGTTAACCAATTTATCCGTTCACATGCCGGTACTTTGATTCCACCACCGCCACGAGCGTTTCCACCGCGGTGCCGCACGCACCTTCGCAATATTCGCGTCCGTCGAATTCGTTCCATTTTCGTTTCGTGCTTTTTCCCCCGTTTCTCTTCATTCTTTTTTCTCTAATTGTCACGCAAGACATGCAGTCAATGCACGCGTTCGAGCACGTGCTCTTTGTCTCACGATCGGCGAGCCCCGGGGCGAAATTGAATCGCGCCCCTCACCCGAACGGAACACTTATTCCGCGTTGACGGCGCTCCCATTGCCGTGCATGCGCCGAAACAAATTACATTTTATTTCACGTGAAGCTCGGTCGAGATCCCGTCCCCTCCCTGTCCCCTTCGAGGTTGGCACGGCCTCTCCACCCCTGTTTCAATTACGCCATCCGATAACTACGCGCGAAGCTTTGGCCCCTCCGCTATCGTTGCGATTCCTAACTACTGTGTACGAACGAAAGCGATTCGCCGGGAATAAAAGAGAAGGCCGATTAATCGGTAAACGGTCGCAGCGCGGCAACTCCGCTGTTAGGTTCATTACTGGATTCTCTGCTATCAATTTGCTCGCGGCAGGCAGGAGGACGTGTGCCCGATTAACCATTAAGGAACGAAACGAACATCCTCGAACGGTGCTAACGTTCCTTTCATTCCCGCCTGTACAAGTGGAGTTTTATTTATGAATTTCGCGTCAATAGAGAAGAACGGATTTTATGCAGGGTGAATGCTTGGAATTTAAATGGATTATCGATTTAAGTCCTGGAGAGCAGATACCAGGGGTGGATCTGAATTGATGGTCGTTAAGGGCTAATCAGGGATTTGCAAGAATGGAGGGTATTTGTGCATACAGATTCTGAGATTCTTTGTGAGATGTGTGAGCTTGAAGTGGAAGTCGTTTTATCGGGAAGATAATTTAAGGTGGTTATTGTTATCTGGGGGAGTTGTAGTTGTTTTTGAACTTGGGAGATAGTTAGGTGGATGGAAATTGCTGAGTTTAAAGGGGACCTGTGGTCGTAGAAAGATTACTATTCTCGGGCAGAGATGGGAAATTTTTTTACTTGAATCAAATTTCGAATAACGAAATTAAAGTTAAAGAAATTATTCATCATGTGTCGAATAAAGTTGACCCGAGTTATTCAACAAATAACGTTAATTCTTGTATTCATCCAACGTTTCAACTTCAACGTCGAATAAATTTTTCAACTTTTCACTTTATTCGACGTCGAATAAAAAATTTAACTTTATTCATCAAATAATCTAAAGTTAAAGTAGCTTTTATTTGATCCGTTATTTGAGTAAAACTAGAACACTCTATCTTTAGATACATCTTATCTAGAATACAGAATACATAGAACATTCTGCCTAGGGTACAGAATACTAAGAATATTCAAACTAAAATATCATACTTAGAGTATGAACACACGAAACATTCAACCTAGAATACAGAATACCTACCTAGAACAGGCTACCTAGGGTATAGAATACAAAGAATATTAAACCTGGAATATATAGGACCTAGAATACCCTACCTAGATTATAGAATACATAAAACATTCTACCCAGAATACAGAATATATAGAACATTCTACCCAGGCTATAGAATACCTGAAACATTCCACTTAGCTAGCATGCCACACACAACATTTTACCAAGAATCAGTGGTGGACTGGGTCTAAAACTATTCATTGCCAGGAGACAAAAGGCCCCCCCCCCCACAACCATAAGGCTATCATTTAATTCTTACGAGAAATAAATAAAATTATCAAAATTACCTAAGTGGTAAAAAAGTACAATTAAAATTTTTGTGAAATAAATCTACCCTCGAAAAAATGGTTTTATCAAAACAGTAATATGTACAACGTAAATTTTAGTTGCATACAGTAATAATATTGGAACTGCAATTATATTTTTAAGCTTCTAAAAGCTCATTAACACATTTAACATATGGTCTGATATTTAAGGGAACCCACTTGCCATCGAGCAATCCTAAACCCTGGCCAGTTCTACGTGTCAAAGTACAGTCATAATCACGTTCCTCCCAATTCCCATCGACACATTCCCCCTTTCCAAACACCTTCCCCTCGTTGTTTCATGCTGAGAAATACAAACAGGTACCCGTTCCTCTAAATGCGCACCGAGTGACGTTGAAGCGTTTCGTTCGCTCCATCCATCCCCTTCATTAATGCAATATCAAATCAAAAACACCGTCGATGATGCTATCCGAGGCGAAGCGTGTTTGCTCTATTTCCATCGATCTTCCCTGGCACGCGTTGGTGCACGCATTTGCCACGAGGTTAACGTTCCAGATTTCTTCGTTTCTTGTGTCTCCCTCCCGTCGTCCTTCCCCGTCTTCCTGTTGTCTTTTCACACCCTCACCCCTTCTTCCTGGACAGCAGACAACTTCCATCTTGGACTGCGCGCGATACCGCGGCGTCGCGCAAGTTTTACGGTTAATTACCAATGATGAATCGCGCGGAAACGCTACCGGCGCTCACCGCCGGGGCAAAAGAAGGGCAACATTTATCATCGGCACATTTTCATCGCCACGCGGTATCGCGACTACCACATTGTCCTCTCTTCCTTAACCCCCGGCTTCTTTTTTTCCCTCGATATCAATTTAGTTTTTGCCACGGCCAACTGCTTGCTCGGCATCGCGACGTATTTGCATCGACCGTGTTTTGTTGTTCCTTGTTTACACGCCCCGCAGATGCTACAGGTTCAGAAGACTATGAGCAGTGATTTCCGTCCGAAGAAACGTTGCAATATACAGAAGGGATATGGGAGCTTTTTTATACGCATGGAAGTTATTGGAAAACACGTTGAAAGTTGCTCGTTAAAAATATTCATTTCGACGTATGAAACACCGTTTTTCTTGGATTTCTCGTGTTTGCTGTTTGTGGCGTTCCATTAGCAGGTTCCCTGAAATTTTGCAGTGGGCATGATGTTAGAGCTGGCTCGTACAAATGGCAGCCATTTGTATTATTAAGCTGAGGGTGGCAGAATTTTTTTAGGGGCTTGGATAGGTTCGTTGCTTGTAGAAATGATAAAACGAGTGCAGCGATTGCATATTGTTACAGGACAGGTGAATAAAGTGTCGCGAAGTTTCTGGTTTCATTATGTTCTGGGAAAACCATGGGAAATAGTCGCAGAATTTGTTTCTTGTCGTTTAGGAATCAACACTTTCACCTTTGTGCTTTCTATTTTTATTGCCACAGGGACAAAAATATTTCTAAGCACTGCGCATTGGTTAGGATGTCAAGAGATGGCAAGAGGGTTCTTTAAACATCAAACAATATGTTAAAAATGTTAAAGTACACGGTACTTACTAAAAAATATACATGTATTTCACAAAAACTTTAATTTAATTTTTTTTCTACTTATGTATTATTTGAGAATTTTATTTGCTTCTTATAAAAATTTTAGTTGTGGGTTGGCCCCCTTTGCCTCCTAGCAACTAATATTTTTAAACCCAATCCGCCACTACCGATGAGAATTTGCGATGACTAATTAACTAAAATCGAATAACCATTATTTGAAACCTTTATTGCATAATCCCCATACGGATGGAAATATATTATAACGCATAATGGAAACCCGCAGTTAGAAACATTTTAACTCGAGGATACGCATCGACCAGACTACGAGCTGGAAATAATTTCACTAATTCATTAAAACAGCGTAGGAATACTTCTAAACTCTCTCCAAATTTCGTTTCCACGTATCCCTCCTCCCTATAACTTTCCACGACAAAGCGTTATCCATACTACACATTCTCCATAATCCCGGAAAACATGAAAGCAGCGCTCAAAATAGCAGTTGAGCAGGAAAAGTTGGGTCATTTCTCGTTCCACGTTCAGCGAACAGGAGCGATCCATCTAATGGAACCTGCCATTGCTCTCGAAAGTATAAAAAATAAATTTCATCGTTGCCCCGATTTTCGAGGAAGCAACCCACGCGCGTTGTGTCTCTCGCTGCACAATACCTCCAGCGCTGGAAGTGTTACCAACACGTTTGATGCACCCCCAGCAGCCTGGTATGATAAATCATCCGCTGGCCTCGCGCTCGCCGCACGCGGCTTTTAAAGATTCCTCGCGAGAGTCTTAGCGCGGTACCCCGCATCTCTCGTACACGTAATTGTGCTATTTAATTGATTACGGTCGCCGTTTCATTGACACCGCGCCCGCAGTCGTAATAAATAAAATCCAGCCACTCTCTTTCAGCCGGTCGCTCCTTCGCCGGCGCAATCAATCACTTCATTTCGTAGCTTCTCCGATGAAAAATCACCGGCCGCGCAATAAATCACCGCGCCAAGTTATGAAATATCCGCACGCCGTCCGCGCCCTGCACGATGCGTGACCGCGATCACTTTCGAATACGCGCCAGCAACCCCGTAACCCGCGATAGCGTGTCGATTTTTTTTCTCTTTCATTTTTGCCGGGAGACGAATGGGAAGGAACTCTGACGAGGGCTGATCGTTTGCACGAGCGACAGACGCTGTTTGTTGAGGCAACGAGATCGCAGCTTCGAACGGTGGGGATTGATTTTGTTTCTGGGGTTGAATGATATGTAATGATAGGAGAATCGAGATAAGCGTAAATAGGATCCCGCTTATCAGTTATAGTTTAGGTGATTTTCCGTGGCAAGGGAAAGTTGGAGAATTTTTCTGCGAGTATCGTAGTAAACTTAGGGGGTTGAGATCGATAAGGGAAAAGCTGCGTGGGTGTTTGTAGCTGTCTTTTGGATTTCGGTGGAAAGTTTGGGAAAGAAGCTTCTTTGTTTTTGTGGGATGTTGCTTCGAGAGATATCGAGGGTATTGCAGTTGGCAAGTGTGTTATGAAAGTAGAAAATTGTGGGAACTTGGAGGTGTATTAAAAGAATTCTGCGGTACCTGAGCAAGATGTGTTTGTTCCACGTTATTAGAAGCTGAGAGGAACGTTAAGTCTTTCGAAGTTTAAGTCTTCCTCAGAGTTTCCTACCGACAGATTAACAGCGTGTAAATAACTGAGGATGTAGGAAGTTGCTGTACAAAAGAAAGGTAAAGCAAGGGTCCTCGTGTCTGTTATAAATACTGGTATCGCTGTTTTGCTACCGATGTTGACCGGATTCGTGGGAAGCCCCGTGACAGACTTCCTATTGACAGAACATTTAACAAGGAAGTTCCCTGGGCGCTTACATCCAGTTTGATGGAACGAACGAGAAGTAAACAATACCTCCTGTATACGATGAAGTAAACAATCTTTCTCCCCAGCACGGTTATTATCCTCCCGAACTGTATCTGTTCTTTGCACAGATGGAGGTTGATGTCTCGCGACACTGGCTTCTTCTGTGAACAGCTAAATGTCACGTGACCTTTCGATTACACGTGGGAGTATAGTCCTCTGTTATTAAATTTGCATATTTCAATTATCATTCAGCTGCAAAGCTATCTTTCGACCATTGCTATGTATTCATCTAATATAAGGTAATTATGGGAGAGTTTAAAGAGTTTTGTCTTTCTATCAAAAAATGATTTGTTTATTAAAGTATTTATAATTCTTTGCGTAGACTTTGCAGAAGGTAGATGATTAACCAAAGTTCATTTATCCATAAAGTAAATTTGATTAGAGTCAATATTTTCGTTTCAATTTAACTTTTCCCTTAAGATACTCATATTTCCCCTACTCTCCCCTATCCTTGGAAAAAGTTTCCATTGCAATATTCAAACACAGTGACAATTCTGCGTAAGGTGCGGCAACTCTCCCATAATTCCCCTATTCTCGTTTCTTCACCCATTACGCAAAGTTTTGTTAGCGAATGAAGAATGACCCGAGACTTAGTCGAGTAAACCGAATCTCCAGCTACTACCAAACTAATCCCAAGAAATTAGAACGTAACATTCCAAGCAACAGTTGCGCGATCCCAGCTTTATTCAGCGAAACGCATCAAAGGGATAATCGAGCGTGGAGGCATTCGACTCTGAGCGTAGTAACTTACGCCAGGGATTTTCCAGCAACTATTCGACCCAGTTTCATTATTCCGGGCACCGTGGCGTTTTTGTTCCGCGAGATCAGGAATAGGCACGGGTCGGTTTTCGAATTCTATAGGCCCGCGAATTAATACGCCCACCCGCACACCCAGCCGTTTGCCTTTCTCGCTTCTCCCCCCCGAAACATAATGCGCCGGTGTGCAATTCGAAGGGTTCACCTCGGATGGATGATGGACCCGCCGAATCTCGCTGTTGATCCCAACGGCCAATTAGCTGCCTTTCTCCAGCAAGTGTTTAAACTTAAGTGCAAGGGAGGAGAAGGGGTGGCGCGGCTCGCTGAAATAGCTCGAATTCGTGCAACCCGATTAACCTCGCCGTGAAATCAATGAGCAGTGCAGAAAATGGTGAGCGTGAAGGACGGAGGGGGTTGGGCTATCGGGTCGGAACCGAGGACTATATAACTACCCCATTATCAACCTCATTAAAGGTACCTACTCCTTAGCCCAACCTCTGGCCCCCCCTCCCCCCTCTTCGCGACTCAGCCGAACTCTTAGCCGCCACCGAGAGCTGGCTCGTTCCCCCTGGTTCACGTGAGCGGCAACTCGACACGCCAACTATTTTATAGTCAGTTATTTAAGCCCAATTAATTAGCCCGGCTCCGTTCCATCGATTCCTTTCCTTCTACTTACTAACCGCATCTAAGTTTCGCCTCCTTCGTGATATCCACTCGGCGTTAATGGGGGTGGGGGATGTAGCGTTTTTTATCGGGAGGAGTTCCGGGTGAATTATGGGGTTTCGCTGGCTTTAATTTGCGTCTCAGGTGGGACAGGAGGGGTTGCGACCAGCGGGTGCGAGGGATGAGTTGCTTAGGGTGTTTTGGAGGTGGGAAGATTGGATCGTGGAATTGTTTATGGTGGGAATCGGTAGCCCTTTGGTTTTAGGTACGAGGAACTGTGGGGTGTATACTGTAGTGGGGGAGAGAAGATTTAAGATTTGAATGGAAGAGTTGGGCGTTATCTAAATAACAAATTATTATTACACATGATTTGTTAGTCCATTAGGTTTGAGAAAAAATTCATTTATTATAATTCCTGTATTAAATTATTTGTGATTTTTGAGGTCTTATAGATCACTGCAGGAAAAATGATACTTCGCGGTTGACATGATATCTCTTTTAAACATCCGTGGATTTGAAAAATAAAATGTCATTCCAGCATTATAGCCTGGATTATAGCGAAAATTTTTAATTTCTAAATAAAAACAATTTATGGCATTATGAAGCTGAATAATCTTTTGGTGCTACAGGTTCTTATTATGCAACCTATGTTTATAGTTTCTCACTTTACGAGTGAGAGTTTGCTAATTCTCCCTTAGGGAAGCTGCTTTATTAGTATTCAGTGTAGCAAAGCTGAGGAAAGTTGCATATCATAAGTTTAGGCAAGACTCCAGCTTGATTGCCAATGATTCTGCTAATTGGTGAGAGACATTGATCCCCTTTCAAGGCTATTTAACCATGTACTGTAAATTCAAGACGTACGCTGCTATTCACGAGTAGCAGCACACCTACTGTGTGAGGAATAATTGAAGTGTAAGGGGAAAAACAGGGAATGTCTCAAAACAGCTTTATCCCGAAAATTAAGTGTTTTGTGCTTTTGAACTTTATAACTCTTCGTTATTCGACAGTTTTGTAGTCCCAGTTGCCACCAACAAAATATGCTATAAATCGTAAAATCACAAAAATGAACATTCCTCGTTTTTCCCCTCACCCTTCAATTGTGAAAATTGATGCAAATTTATCGAAGAATTTGAACAAACTTTACTCTACATTGTATTTTAAATTAAGAGCAGTGAAAAGTATTCAAACTGTGCTATATGCAGTACCTAATAATCATGAAAGTTTGTGTAACCGCAAACGTGAAGGCTGCAGTACTGTTTTATGAACGTCCTGTATATCCACGCGCCGAAAGTGTCACGACAGTTTGTCCAGCTCGTAGAGAATAGTAATGCGGTGCGGAATCATGACAACTATAATGCTCGGCAATTTGTGCCCCATGAATACTAAGTCGCCGCCGTAACGATCACCATATTTTACTCATTCTTCTTTCAGCGAAATTGCTCGGTGGTTTTTCCAATCCCTTAATTGAACCGTCTTTGGCCGCGTTTTCCCCAAAACTACCGGGCAATAATTTCTTACATTTGCGACGGTTTGTCGTCGCCTGCTAATTCGAGCAAAAATCAGCTGACATTAATTAATTGCTGGTGTTTTTGCGGCGATATTTCGCCCGGGGTTTAAATAACACACACACACACATAGTTGGAAATGCTGACCGTTTCTTTCGTTTGCAACTTATGCTCGGATAAATTGATGTCATTTTCGTTTGCCACGCTTAAACAAAATAAAAAGGAAACGTGCGTGACCTGCATACTGGATACGTGGAAAGTGTCGCCTCCAACGCTCGCGTCTAATTAAAGTAAAATATAGTTCACGTTCGGTACACCATGCTTTAAATTGAATTTGATGGAATATCTGCAGGAATCTAATAAAGTAGATTTAATGTCGTGATTTTTGTAAAAAGAAACGGAAATTCAAATATTGAAACGGCATGCGCGCGAACAGATAGTAAAGCATTCAAAACAATCGCACAAAAGGGACAAAAAAAGGTCCGCGGAATTTTATCAGGAAGCATAACAGTTTGCACAAAAACGAGCCTGCAGGAAAATATATCGCACATTCCGTCTAGTGAAAAAAAATTGTTCAAGAAATAAATTCAATACCTTCCTAATTTACTAGTAGCAATAACAAATAGTTGAACAAACTTTACAGTATATTCCCAAAAATGTGAATCAGCTATTTTAAATCTTTAAAAAATACAAAATTTAGAGCACGTTTTCAAAAACAGAGGAAGAGAAACGGAAGGAATAAAAGATCACTGTTAGTACTAAGTAGCCAATTTATTCTGTACCTGAGAAGATTACAATGGCTTAAATAAAATGGATTACAGTTAATCGTGAAAGAAAACGTGAGTTTCATATACAATTTCGGGAAATGGCCCCACGAGTTTCATAGTTACCTATGATCAAACGACGCGTTAGGAGTCAATTACAAGCTAGCGTTGGTTGGGGACGAAAGCGTGAAAGAGAGAATGCTGGGGGATGAAAGTTAAGTGAGCCACTGCCGGAAGAAAAGTGCGCCGAAAGCTCGCGTAACTTACCCTCCCTAATGATCAAGTAATACGAAGAGAAGATTTGAGCAAATCCGAGCATTACTCAGACAAATTCTTCCTCGTGTAGACTAGCGAGTAATCTTTTTCCTTAACGCTTCGGGGGTGGTGCATTGCACCTTCAAAATCGATTTCTTCCTAAACAGAAGCCTTTCGTACCATAAATTCCATTCCACATTTTCGATGGATTATTTCTCAGGAAATATACATATTTATATGTATACGGTATTGGAAATAATTATTACATCAGTCGGATATTAAACACGTTATCATTTAAATTTATTTAGTGCAAAAATTGGTAGCTCATTATTTTGGGCAAAATAAGTTGAATAGTATGAAAATTTTGTGTGCCATGTTAATTTGAGAGCGATGCAATAAATAATTTTAGTATCTAGATGAAAGTATAGCGCATTTTTTAGAAAAATTGGGGTAGACTTATTCGGACTTTAATCTGAGACATTTCTGGAGAAAAGTCTTGTATTGCGATTGGTTGCTAAGGATTGATGTGTATTGAGTAGTGAATTGGGGTTAATGAAGGATGAAATGACAGGTCGAGAATAATTTTAGTCAGCATTTCAGGAAGTTCCTTAAAAGCTTATATTGGTGATTGACAGAAAGGTGAAAATTGGGACACCTCTAAAAACAGAATAGCCTTTTTAAAATTGGTCCAAACGACTTGAAGTTTTTTGAGAAATTAGAAGGATTAGTCTACTATTTAGGTGACGTGTTTCGTCGGTTTGAAAAAAAATTAGTATGATCGGAATAGCGAAGAAAATAAAGGAGGCCGCTTATTCAGCTTTTTAATTTGAGCCTGAAATTTAAAAATCCCGGATTTAAGTAAATTGATAAAATGGGAAAACTCGATTTTTCTTTTTCACATTTTCCGAAAGCCGTACGTTTCAAGAATGCTCTCTCCACATTTTATGAAGAAATTCGTGAAATTGACAGAGATATAGTATTTTCCGCGAGGCGGTGTCAAGCGCGCGACTGAACCGAGCACAACTTTAAACGCGTTTTCCTCAGAATGACATTTTTCAACCGCGTTGACAGTCTACAGAGAAAACTATACGTCCAATTGACATGAGCAAGAGCATTGATTGTACGGAAAACCCGTCGCTATTACGTGACGATCAGTTTTTTTCAATTAACGACCTGCTTCTATTTTTTTATCATCATTTCCCCAATTTTGTACCCCGAAAACATGATTTTTTTCAGTGGTCCTCCATTTCGTAATTTTTTACAATTTTGACTTTTTTTAATCGTCATATAATAGAGGTAGGCTTCTAATTTATAAATATTTATAAATAAAAAAAATTTTGACTTAATAAAATCTTACGAAAATCTGCCATTATTCCATTTGAAAAGGGAGCATCACGACTTGCACATTTCTGAAATGACTTCTCTCGCCCCTGGAGTGTGGACGGAATTTCCTTTCCACGAGAAGCTTTCCGCACACATTTATAATTTGTAAAATACTTCCGATTCTCACTTGAAGCGAACCACGCCACAAGTCTCCCGCTTCTATTCCTGGTCCGATCGTTCTAAGGAACCGCGATCGTTAGCAGGGCCCCGCCAAGTTTATGTGTCGAGATTTGCCCCCTTTCTCGCTGGGAAAGTAATAAGCACGGAACATGCGGACCTGGCATTCGAGTAGCCGTTAGCTTTTATAGAAACGGTCGCTGCTGTGACGTGGCTCTAGTCTACGATCATATCTCGAGCGTAATCGCGCGTTTATAGAACTTATTCCGCGGCGATACGCGTTTACAGAGGGGGATAGAAAGAGAGAGAAAGAGAAAAAGGGTGATCGTAATCCCTCGCCACTTTAACGGCGAATCCACAGCAGACTCGTCCTTGTCTCCGAAGACTGGAATTTCGAATTGGGACCATTAAGAGTTCCACCTCGCTTTCTTACGCTAACGACATCTGTACCGCGAAATCGGAGGGCCCATTTGAAACGGAGCACCGCGACGCCCTCTCTCCTTCACCCTTTTTCCGTCCCGTTCTTTTTTCCCCGTAAAAAAGAGACGATAATGATGGGTTTCCTAACAATCGGCTTTAACGTTCCGGACGTTTAATATCCTGGCTTAATAATACAGGAGGTCTTTGTTCTTCCCTCATTCTGATTGGTCCGGCCATTCTACTTTACGATCCAGCGCAGCTGGCCGCCGCTGCTCGTTCTTCAGCCAAGGCTCTTCCGTCTCAACGATCGAAATCCCATTTTCCACTGTCACAAGCCGTCCGCTTTTTCTCGGCGCGAGATTTCCACGGGAAAGAGCGCTGCTCCGCCTCTCCCGCGTGTCTCGATCGTCCCCGTCTAATTTCCACCGTTCTCAAACAGACTGCCATAAATTACCGCGGGCTGCATCGCGAGCGACGAGCGCCTCGTTGTCCTGTAATTCGTAATAGGCTGTCGTCTAGGCACTGGCGGCGAAGTCGTCGAAACTTTGACGGAGCCGGGTGATTAGTAATGGTAAATTAATAGAGTGGTTCCGGAAGCTGGGAACGTTCCGAGCCTTCCTCAAAGGGATTTCATTCTAAATATTAGAAGCGGCGGTGACGGAATCAGTTACTTTCGGCAACTCGCGGTAATTGTGTTTATTAACACGGAAGGAGAAGCGAATAGATTCTTCTTTGCACCGACTTCTTTGGCAGTCGGTCACGGCACACATTGAGATCTATCTTTGGCGCAGGAGCAGGTACAAATTATTGGCGGTGGAGCTTATAAATAAATCGTAGGACGCCGGAGGATTCAGATCAGACGCTTCTGTGGAAAAGAAGGCTCGAGGTTGGGAATTTTAGGCTTTCACCAGGGGGAATACAGGAAGGCAACTCGATAGAGGCTTCGTAGTGTTTTCGCAGTTCATTGTCCTCCAATTATCTTTGTTAGCCGTTAACATTCCTCTCGGTGCCTCGTCCGTCGATGCATTTCCTCGCCACGATCGAAAAGCCATTTCCTCGTGTCATGGAGCCGTCTGTTCCTAGTGCTGGGCAAGACGAGCGCCGAGGAACAGGCGTCGCGAGCGTCTTGATGTTCCCGAGAAGTCCAGTAACCAGGACTCGACACATACACGCGACTTGCCAGTGATTCGTGCCTCGGTTCAAAGGACTGCAGCTGCGTGCTCGTATGTATGTGCCGTCTAATGGGATCCTTTGTGCAGTAACACGCGTCTGTCGGCCGCAATACGCGCTAGCCCGTGTTCGAGGGCCGCGTGTCCTTGCGTATCCTTCCACTAAACGCCTAGGTGCTCGGCGAAAAGGAAAGTTGCAACGTTATAATTCGCCGCTGAATTGCTGCGCGAAGTTGCTCTCCCGTTTCATGGGATCAGAGAAAAAAATTGTAGAAATTTAAAAACGTAGATGAAACGGAGTTTGTTCGATGGAGTAATTTTATTTTGAACGATTGATCGTTGTGGGTTGAATTTTTTTTGATTTGTTTGCGAAATTCACGGGTGTCGTCAAAGTATTGCAGACAACGCGTATTCGACGTGCAATTTTTCGAGTCAAAATTGAATTGCGAAAGCGTCGAGGGGAAATGTTATTTTTAATATATTTGCATGCGTTCCTTTTGATAGAGTTTTTGAAAAAATTTGCGAGAGGGTTTTGGAAGCAAAAGTGGATTGGTTTTTTTTATCAAAGATTCGGCTGTCGGCGAATTTCTGTTGATTGCAATCATTTCGATGTGTTCGATGGAGGGGAAGAGGAAAGGGTAGAAACAAATTAGATTGTAGAGTTGCGCTGACAGCTTGAAATATTTGCAAGGTTCCTTTGTGTCGTGTCTCTTCGGAATATTTTAATTAAGAGTGCATGAGAAAATTGTTTAAGTCGTTTACTTTACATAACCCTGCTCGACGAAATTTCTTCTGCAGTCACTGCTTCGCTCTTCTACATGTTAACGGTATAAAATTTTCATTCGCAAGCTGTGTAGGTGCACGGAAAAACTCGCACGACCCTAATTCCATCGTGTACCGTTCTGGGTCAACAAACTTCTCGGCATTGAGTGTACCGAAACAATTTCCTTGAAATTTCTTTGCATTTCGTCTGCATTACAGCAGCTAACGAATGGGACAAATTCGTTCCCAAATCTGTTTTTAATTCGGTTGATGAGGGGCAGAGCGAAGGTGGAGTTGGTAACGTCGATGAGAATTTCGTATTCTATAATACGTTACTGGATATGGATGCAGAACACTATTCTCTATAAGGGAGCATTCTCGTCTAGAAGGCCAATTTTTTGCCATTTTTTTAGGGACGAAGCACAAAAAAATATACAGATTTTTTATTAACTTTTCATTAAGTTGTAAAAAGAATTCAGCTATATGTGATAATAATTAATGGAGGTGGAAACGAAAAGAAGAAATAGTAACGTTTTAAAATAAATTTAGCAAAAAGAAATTATGGATTTGTTAACTATAGATAGTAATTCAATTTTGACAACTATTTCCAAAATTCTAGTTTGAACGATAAAGTAATATCTACTGATTATGTCTGTCTTTTTTGCCTCCTATTCCACTATAAATGCTTACATTTATTTATTAATATTTTTTCCTTTTTTAATTCCCGAAAAATTAAGTTTCTTTCCGACCTCACACTAGAAAGACCCTTTAAGTTACACTTGTATTTCACTTGCAAGTTTTGGCCAATCATATTTTAAACAACACTGCCTCCTGTAAACTTGCAATTAGTTACAGAGAATGGTAGCATCTGGCCCAACATCCCTAACTCCTGCTACCACATGTCATAAATAAGATTGCCCCAGAACCAAATACAAACAAAACAATGTCATATGCAATAGCAAAGCTTCTCTGCACCCTTTCAAAGTACCACATGTAATTTTAACATAAATAATATTTTATTCAATGTTTGAGTACAAACCATAAAAAAAACAAAATACATAATATTATATACAATGCCTTGGCTTCCCCCCAAAAATATTAAATTCACAATACTATCATTATTTTCCTTAACACAAATTTTCTTCTTACAATCAGTTTCGCACTTCTATATCATCTTGCTTCTATCATTCTTCCAACAAACAAATTTCTCTAGGAATATTTCACAGCTTGTTATGCCAAACAGTTCTTCAATCCTCAAACGACACAACATCACTTCTCCAATTTCAATTCTATTGAAACAGCTCGAGTCACTGATATCGTTCCAACAAATTCTCCCTCTCCATTCCTTACTCACCCCATTCGGTGCGCACCGAAAGAGATAATATCCCGGTAATCGGTATCTCTCCATCGAGCGTTATTGTTCCCGAAGTCGCTCTTCGACGCGTATAGGAAACACAATCCAGGTCGACGCCGTTTAAAAATGAAACAGACGCTCGCGAATCCTATTTCCAAAGGGGGGGGGGGGGGGCGAGGGTGGGCAGGAAAAGGATGTCTGGCCGCGTGTATGGAAACACCATGGTGGCTCGATAAAATAACGGGAACGCCTGCGTGGCGCCAAGCCGATCCACGTGACTGCATCAAGTTTTCATTTGGCGGGAGATCGCGTGTCGCAAATTACCGGCGTATCCGCGCTTCCCCGGCCGGCTGCGTCGAATCGATTCCCGTTCGGCGGTCGAATATCCTTGCCGGCTCCGCGGGGATCATCGTTCGATGGGGTTCGCGCGCTCCGCGATCTGTAATTGTAAGTCAAACAATCCGTGCTAACGCGAGGCACGATAGGCGTTCTCGGAGGCTCGTGTTCCGGGGTTGGAATGTAAATCATTAGCGAGCTACTATGAGCGTGGAATGATCATTAGGGACGGGGCATCGAATTCAGCGTACGTCTAGCGTGTGACCGAAGGGTGGACGGAACCCTTGAGATCAGCGCTTCTCCCGTTATAATTCAGTCGAGAATCTCAGGTACTAGAAGTGGTTGGTCTTTTACGCTTCCTTTATTGGCCAGCGACTGCTTTCTGCCGATTGTAAAGTACGAATTAATTGTGTCGCGGCAGGCTTGTGTTTGGAGAAAATATGGGGTTGTTTGTGGACTTTGTAGCGGGTGGGTTTAAATTGAGTGACTAAGTCCGGGCTGGAGGAGGTATTGTGGTAAGAAAGGTATTGTGCTCGATATTCAGATTCATGCTTTAACAAGGGAAGTTGATATAGAAGAGTAAAATGAAAATATTATTCCTGCGGAAGTATGATTCTTATTTAGTTGGATTTAATTTAGCTCATCCAATTTGATGGTTATTAAAGTACTGCCTGCTAGAAGGTTGCATAGAGTTCCCATCTTAGTTCTTAAAAGACACAATGGAAAATGTACCTATATCTGCTTTTGTATTCTGCTTGTGAGATACCGAGGAATTTATTTCATCTCGGAACTTCGAGATATGCCACAGAGATTCTTAATTGAATGGCAATACATCGCGGAGTAATTCCAAGTTCAAGTTATTACGAATTAGGGTAAGTGGTCGATGTGCTACGCGAAAGATGTTCCCGTGCTTTTATCACAAGCTTCCGCGATCGTATTCAAGGAATTGAAATAACACTCTTCTATTTTTACATTTCCTCGTAATGAAAAGCCATTATGTTTTGCACGCAGAGGAGAATTTTACACTCTCCTTAGCGGAGCGAACGGTGGCGGAGCCTCGGGATCTAAAATTGCATTGCTGGGAAATTTCTACGTTCTTACGAAGCTTTTACAGTGCGAGCAGTTTTTGCTCGAGACACTTTTCAAAATACTGCGCGCCGTTGAACGATACTGCCAGATTGGAAGGCATGATTGATCCGTATCACTGAAGTGCGAGATTGAAACGGAATACAAGAGAGCAAGGGGAAACAGATTGTCTGTGGTCAGACGTGTTTCCAAACCGATGTGACCGAAACTGTTATCTCTTTGTTACTTTTCCTGCATGCGTTACCTGGGAAATTGTTTTATACAAGAATACCGCAAATTACCACGAAATTCAGACGCGTGCATACGTAAATAAATTAATATTAGACACTGAAGGTTGTATATAAATTACCAGGTACATTTTAATTTAATTTCAAAAACATTTCTGGCATAATAAAGTTTCGTGATGTCTGTGTTATAATAGTTGAATATGGAACTTTCGTAAATTAATGTCACAGAGTTAGAGAGGGTTTAAATAACAATTTTATTACAAATTATACAAAGTTACATTTTGGTCCTTATTTTTAGGAGACGAAAGAAAATCTTTTTTAAGAAGTGACGCAAGTTTATTTTATTTTCATGATTACGAAAATTTTCGTCATATCTCTAGTTGTAATATAAAAATTTGATAATAATTATAACATTCTTTGCTATCTATAGCAGAATTAGTGAAACAGTCGAATATATATACATCGAGTGTAGAGTGCACGCTGCAAAAGTAATGAAGGTGCAGTAACATTGTCCGACTAAAATCATTTCCCTACTGTTTCGGTCATAATGGAAAAAACGCTAATGGTGGCTTTAATCATTCACGCGTGGTGTTTATTGAAAAGGAAGTATATTTAAAGTATGAAATGAAAATAACACGAAAATTATTCGCCTGGTTGCGATATTCCAGGAAGGTTTATAAATATTCTTATATTTATGGAGAAAAATCTCCACTATAAAAATGCTCTTTTTCAACAAAATCTTTCCTTAAGAAAGATTGAAATAATATTTAAGAAGAAGCATGAAACTTTAATAATATCCTCTGAATTAAAACGTTTCGAATTTATTCTTGCAAATATTCTTACCACGGTTCCATCAGGAATCCTGTCGACTCAGAGCCCCGAGATTCGCGTTGCTCCGAGCAGAAAAGCATACTCTTGCGAGAAATCTAACGTGGACGTGAAAATAAGTCTCCCGTTAGAAATGTCGCGTGAATTATTGAAAATTCCGCGGTCAATATTGAAGCTTCAGTTGTTCATTTGACTGGGGATACCAAATGAAGGCTCTTCGTAGAAAATGCCACAAAATTACCGAGACTTCAACAATATTAATTCCACCGTTGCAACAACAAATCTGTTTTCACCATTTTTCGTGCAGCCTTAATTTAAAATCAACAATTATTTACTTACTACCTACAATACTGGAAATATTTAGTGACTCCCTCGAATACTCAGCGTGTACTCATTTCCACCTCATTTAATATCAGTATTCGGCAAGTACTGTTGCTCAGTTGTTAAAATAAATTTGATACCAATTACTATATAAATCAAGGAATTACAGAGATCGTTTCATAGCACGTAGATTTAGGAGCGATACAATAAATACCCCCACTACCGTATTTAGTTCTCCAAGCATGTAGAGGTTGACTTTGCAATCACGTGCATCACGCATTGCATTATAATCGCGTCGCTAATCACTCGCGTGAATGACAAATTGCAACGAAGCATCATCTTACAAATCGCAAATGCGGTGCAGGATTGGCATTTAGATGAGAGGTGGACGCACCCATAGGAATTATGGGACGCTTTGTATTCCGAGGTTAAACGCAGCACGGTAGATGATGCGGAATATAAATATTAACGAGCTGGTATGGAAGAGCGGGCGAACTACCCTGGAACGAGTGAATCTGCCGGAGAAAAAGCTGGGCGCAGGAACGATTTTCCTTCGAACGAGTTACCTCGTCCCACTTGTTTCCACGGGGCTATCTTACCTGTTCCGCGGCGGGGATATAGAAGACACGCTGTTGCTAAATTGTGTTTTAAGCTGAAACTTTACGCCGTTCCCTTCCTTGGATCTTACGGCGCCGTTATCCTTGCTAAGTATCTCGCCAGGATGTTCCGCTTTACAAATCTCGAACAAGCGGCGACGCGGCACATCCGTTTGCGCGTGCAACTTCGGTTACTCGAAAATCATCGTCTCCCTTTCTCCTTGAATTTTTATTCGAAGAATTCTTTATGGATCTCGTTGCCGAGGGACCGAAGAAACTGGGGCTGGTTTCGTTCTCAACTGTTTGACTACGGCGAAGCTATATCGCGCTCCTTCCTTCGCTTGCTACCACGGAGGCGAGCGCAATATGCCTGCTTGAATAATAAGTCTCACATTCTGCTTGGTGTTGTGTATGTTTATGGCGGTATTATTTAATTTCAACTGTATTTATTTAAATAGCATTGGACTTTCAATATATATATAAATAACACTATATTATTACTGTGTTTATATTCATATTCTATCGAGGAATTAGATAATTTCATTCCGGCGAAATTTTGGCACTGTTAAATCGAAAGACTCGAGGAAGAGATGAGAATTAATATTACAGAAAATGTGGAAGATGGGTTTTTAAATGACTAAAGTTCTCTCATCACAGCTGTAGGCGGGAGCTTTTTTACTAATACAGATCTCGACGATTGCCGCGATAATCAGGTGCTTTAAATTTCCATGTAGTTCTCGAAGCAGTATCGATTAATTATTATTCATACTCTGCCTCGTGGCTGCGGCAGCTCCGTGCTTGGAAATTATAATATTTTGACGCGAACGCGATGTGCTCTTAACGTGTCTTATAATTTGTTATTGGAGAAATCAGTGAGTAGGTAAGCTGACAATCGACTTTGTTCGAACCGAATAATTATATGTGATTTCTGTGAAACAATTACCTATGATAAATTCTGTGGAATATAAAAATTCAACAATCTAATAATAAGGATTCAGAATATTTTACCTTTATTTATAATACATTTATTCGAGCTTTTCGATGACCCTACTCTGAATTTCTATTCGTAGCTTCAAACATTTACAGTACAACTTGTAATATTTAATTTAAAACTTTACTTTTAAAAATGCCATAAATTATCATTTTGCGTTCCTTGTCAGCTTTACGTCCTTGGCAGTCACCTAATTTTGCTTATTGGAACGAGTCAGGCCTGCTTCTGCAAACCTCAAAAGATAAACTACATTAAAATCCACCCATACATATAAATGGAACACGAAGAATATTCCCCATACCGACTTGTAGGGCTTCCATTTAGTAATTTGATAATCCGCGGGTTCTAAAACTCTATATCACGAATTAGCTATCACTTTCCGCAGAGAATATGGTAAGACAGGATGATCCAACAGCTAACGCGTATCGCCCACGGAAATAACGAACAGTTTCGCGGCCTTAAAACTATCGCTTAATACTTCGAAACGGCGCCGTTCGTTCCGCGGGGACTGTTCGCATGAGCCAGTCGCGAATTAATAGAATTTTTAATTAAAATGCACCGTAATTGTCCTGGGCAAGGAAAAGTACACGGCAGGGAGCGTGAGTGCACGAACAACAAAATTGCTAACGCGCGTGTGTGCGCGCATGGGAAAGGGGAAGCGTTCGGAATAGAAGGGGACCGAGACAGCGGAAGTCCGCGATGGGAAGACCCGGAAGGGAGTTTATAGATAGAGAGTTTATTACTTGAATCTGATTACGACAGTCGTAGGGGATTTAATCTCGCGACAATTCCAACCGCTGCAGGTGCATCGCTTAAATTTGAATGCGTCGTTATCAGTGTTGACATTGGCTGGCCACCGTTTCATCATATCGCCGTGCTTGAGTCTCTGAAGCATAAATTTTTCGTTACGACGTAAAGTTCCTTGGTGTGTCTAACTTTGCAATATTCTGTGGAACATTCTGCAATTTTATTTGTGCCCGGAGGTGTTTAGTGGAGAGTATTATAGGTCTAGGATTGGAAAGATTTTGAAAAAGGGAGTGGAGTTTGCTGAGTAGCATGGTGGGAATAATTATCCAAAGATATTATTGAAATTGGGTGCTCTGAAATAGTTTAAGAATTTTGTGTTGCTACGAGGAATTTGGGTAGCCAGTGTTGCATCACCTGATTCTTCATTTATCGAGTCAGTGAATACTCGAAAGATTTGTTCATCGAAGTGGCGCAAACATCAGGCCTCGAAGTAATGAGATATTTTTGCACAGCATGCAATGAATCAATATGTAAACTTAAAAAGCTGAACGACTAACGTGCAATGATGAATAGTCGGTTGCTTTTAAAGAAGAACTTGTAACTTAATTCAAATGTACCCTGCGGCTACAAAATTTCTCTAAACTTTAAAAAGTAATTTCTCATTTTGCCGAGTTACCGAACTAATTACACCCCGTCCCTTTTTATTTCCCTACAATTTCAATCTCAGCTTCGCCTATCCAATCGATACCTACCGCGAATTTTCCCTTTTTCTGTTTTAACCAGCTGAAGTTAGCGAGTTCCCCTCGAATAGTGCAAAGACACCTGTAACTAGACAAACAACAATCGTGAAATTAACAAGTAGGTACACACTACAAACTATATTCAAAATTATCGAACGACTGTCAACTAGGGCCATTTACACAGTCGACCCTACAAAATATTAAAAGCTAACTCTTTTCGTATATTTCCAGAGGTCACAAAGTCTCTACACGTTACCTTCTGTTGAGAAAAAATATTCTTCAACCCCCTTCTCTGATTCTTCTCCAAACTCCACTAAAAATAGTAAACCTTAAACACATTTCAATTAATTCAACTTCAAACTCGTTAACCAAAAAAATTCACACCTCCCAAAACTGCCCCCTCCCTGCTCCCAATTCACCCAGAAATACTTGCCTCCCAGAAATTAAGAAGAAAACAAAGAGCACAATGCACAATCGTCCACAGGGCCGACCAGCGTGATGAATGCCCGACGTCGAGCCCATTTCCACGGGCCTCTGTGGAAAAAAAAAGAAACGCGCCCCATAAATCCCCCCCCATTTTTCGAACTTAATAAGATCGGGATAAGCCGGACCTCGAGGATTGACCCATCACGGCCCCAACCTTAATTGTTCGTGAAATGAATTAACGGCTCGCATGCGATGCACTTTAACTTATTCGCCGTCAGCGTTTACCTATCTCGCCTCTGCAGCCGGTGTAAAATATGTTGCTTCAGCATGAACAACTTCTCATCAATGCGGTGGCAGCGACGCCTCGCCTAGCCTAGCTTCTCGCCCCTCGACTCCGCCCGGTTCGCGCGGCCGCGCGCCCCTGCAATTTACTAATGAATATCGAAGTCTGTTGTTCATTGGCAAATCCGATTTGGCGTCGGGCGAACTTGCACGATGCACGAGACCGAGACGCGAATATTCAAGGAGAAAAGTTTCCCCGTTACACCGCAACCCCCGTCGCTCCGCGCCACCCCCCCCCCCCCCCCCGCACCACCCCCTCGCGACCGCATTGTTTCCCAGGGCAAAACGCTAAAACAAGATTATGTAACAGTTCCGATAATCGTTTCGTTCCGCGGGGGCGAACACGCCTCTGCCCTCCGCCAAATGGCCACCGATTCGCCCCTCGATGCTAACTTGTAAGTAGTATAATTCGCCATCGACGAGCCGACGAAACGTTGCTCCCTTTCGCAGCGAGGACCCCGGGAAATGGCTGCTGGGGGAGCGTTCCAAGCTGATTCTGTCGATTCGATCTTGCGACCGGGTGGGGAGGCGATGAAAGTTTTCAGGAGGGTGTAGATTAGCTTTCAGGCTTTTAACCCTTGGAGCGGTGGGTAGCTTGACTGTACATTGGAGTCGCGATCCATTTTACATGTAACTTCATTGGTACACACCTCGGAATATTACATTATACTCTGATTTATAGTGGGGTTTAAAATCTTTGCCTCCTTCAGGAAGTATTACTCCTAATAAGTGACACACGGAGGGTGGTATTTAAAGTGGGTCCTTCTTATTTAGGGTAACTCCTTTTGTGTCCTTTCGAGGAATCTGTTTTAACGTTTTTCTAGTTGGATGTGTTATAATTAAAGGATCTGTATTTTTTAATTACTGTCGAATGGAAGAAGTATATTTGTTATTTTCATGGTTACGTACCACTTCAACTCGAATCCTACATTTAGGCCACGTCAGTTGACCTTTCTGTTCGAGAGACAGAACCCTCGCACAAAGGGAGTGGAAATAAAAGGGGGCGAACGGGCGGGGGCGTGCGGATACCTTTCCGAATGTAGGTTTTCTTATGTTTTATACAGCAGAACGAAATATAGAAGCGTGTACTAGATTTGAGGATCGTTTCCCGTTTTTACGCTTTCAACTATTTCATGAAGACAATTTAAGTTTATGCTCTGTGAACGTGAAACACGCGTGCCGCGCGACGGAATAAACATTGAACGTTACGCGTGGGGACGCAGCCATTCATGCGATTTTATTACGCACACGCACCATTGCGTTGCAAATTTTTATCTCGTAGTTTTTTCACATTTATGTCGACAGGTTTCTTCGCGCCACGCGTCGCGGGGACCCGAATCGATATTTTATTTACGGTGCAATTTAGGTACCGCGATCCCAGCAGATTTTCTGCTCGAGATGAAAGGAGGAACGTAGCTTTCCGCGGAATCAAAGCTTAGCTGTGAAACAAATGGAAACGAAACGCGACGTTTGGTAGACTTTATATTATCAGAATTCCAAGTGATTCTTGATGTTGGTAACACAGAGTGATTTCCTTGGTTTTGTTCGTCGAATAAATATTTTATAGCATACTTACTTTCGCGTCGGCTAAAGATTTTCTAAGTATGCCCCTTTCAATCTTCATACAAGCTTCGCACTTTTATATCACGGAATATCATGAGCTTCCAAAAGTTTCCGTTCTGCGGATGACAGGCATTTTCTGCCCACTGCAGCAGGAAAGTAATTACTTTCCGAAGTATTATAAAACAGCGATGATGAAGAATATGTTAAATTTATTTATTTACGTCACAATATTGTAAAATCAATCTATTATTGAATAAGAAACTTCATTCGCATTTCCAAGAACTCTGACAGTTCCATTTGATCCTTCCACACTACCTGCTTGAACTTTCTTCCTAATAAACCTAGTTTCTACACACAGAATCATAAAAATACGCTGTAGTTAAAGCCTCATTCTCATTAGTCAAGTCGCTGGAATTCAAGTAACTTAACTTCAAGCTTGTGTTCAGTAGCGTCAGTTGCCTTCAAATAATTTTTAAGATTACTTAAAAGAGTGTTACTTGTTGAATTACGTGTACTAAGTTACCACCAATGGATTGCCCGTGTTTTTCCGCTGAAAATGACACCAAACATGATATAATTCAAATTACATTTAACGATCCAAGCAGAAAGAGTACCCACTTGAATTTTGCGCGGTGCAGATCTGAGGGAAGAGATCTGTGCACCCAGACCTCGATTCGTTCATCCCGAGGCTGAGCAACGTACCGTAATACGTATTGAATCAATCATCCTATATCGTGGAGGCTGCGAGCTTTTAAATAAAGCCGACAGTCTCGTAATCCGCTAGCAGTTATGGGCGGCCGTAAGCATCGAGCGTTTTCGTTGCAAATCGACGTTTTTTGCCGTTACACGGTCCGGTCTCCTCGGTCTCTGCTAGCGCCGGGGAACGCGGGGTCTGATCGATGAGTCATTTATCACGGCCGGTAGGTGCCCCCGCGTTGGCCACCGTGTCCGCTCGAGGATAGGGAGAGCGTTCTCCTGTAGATAGGTGCTGGCGAAAGACCACGATAACGCTTATCTGCTTCCTGAATTTATTGCCAGCGCAATGAAAACGCGCCCGCCGTCCGCTCTTCCCTGCCCATTCCGATGTTAATTAGCCCGCGCCACGTCCGAGCATATTCTTAGGACCTCCATACAGATTATAGGCGCGACGTCTATCAGCGGCCACGGGGTAACGATGCCCAACGACGTGGCGACACGTTGACACAGTTACCCCGTCGGAACGACGACAGCAAGGTCCTCTGGAATTTTGTTTATTGTTAGCTGGGAGGTGTACCGAGTAGGGGGATGGATGTCTTATTTTTTATTTTGATTTTATGACGGGTTTGCAGGGAAGTTCATGCAGACTTGGATTAACCCCCTAGTGCACAGGTTTTTGATTCAGTTTGGAAAAATTAGATATCAGGTTGTCATAAATTTATATAATAACAAGGGAACACTGTCAACCCGCACTCACCAAAATAGGAACAACTATCGCCCTTTAAGGGAGTGAAAACTAACTTCAAAGTCAAATAGACACTTCCACTGTTTCGGGTATAACTCCTAAAGTACAAGAAAAAAACAGAAAAAAATGTTTCAAACAGAAGTTTAATCGTACAATAAGCGCTACAAACTTACATTAACAAAATTTTGAAAAAAGTTTTTTCGGTTCAGGTATCTTTTTTAAACTCTTTTCAAAATTTTGTTATCACAAGTTTGCAGTGCTCATTGCACCATTCAACTTTTAACCCAGAGGACCCGCGTATCTTGGGTTCAAATCCCCACGCCGAGGTTCTCTTTTTCACCTACAGCTTTTAATTTAAAATACCAAATAAAGCAGACTTTCTTAAAGTTCTACGTTTTTCGCAATTATTCCTCACAGAGCAGGTGTCCTAATACTTCTGCACGCCGGTGTAGGTGGAACAATGGCTCACGCGAGGGATACAGTGGCGTGCTATTTGATAGAGGCGGAGAAGACTGACATCTGTGAACCGTGCCCCGAGGAATGGTACAGTTTTCATGGGTAAAGATCTTCTCAAGACTTGAATCGAACCAGAAATACCTGGACTTAAAAGCAAGGTGCATCGTCTCTTGGCGGTGTCCATAGTTACGACATCCAGTCGTCGCTATGAATTTCCAGTCATTGATTACGCGTTGGACTCGATTCGAGTGAACTTAATTAGGTCGTCAGCAGCTTAGAACGTCCTCAGGATTAGGATCAAAGCCTCGACCCCTGCGTGGGGGGCACAGGCTCGCCTCGTTTAATGCCATCAGATTCGTGAATTGTTCACTCTGTCTGGCGCAGCCTTTCCCGCTCTCGTAACACGGTCATTCAAGGAGTAACTCTGTCTCCTCTCTCTCTCTCTCTACCCCGCCGACTCGGTGGGGGCCTTATCAAAGCGAGGCTTCGTGTCCGGCTCCGTTGGTCGGTGTATTCGCTAATTAATCTGATTTGCGTCGCCGATACACGGTTCGACCGCGAATCACTGTCACCGCGCCGGGGTCACGCATTTCCAGCCTTCTGTCGTCACGAACTTATGCTTTAATCAATTCCTGCGCGACCCCGCCGCCCCACCTGTCAGCGACGGGATCCAGATCGATTCGGCTCTAAAGAGTTATTTCGAAAAGACCTTTCTAAGACAGGACGATGTTTCTGAACCATTTCACCGGGTCGAGAAGCACTCGTGGAAATGAATATTCCATCGGATGCGCTACTGGCGCGCGGGGTATCACGGGATTGGCATTAAAATCTATAAATGCTCGATATTTATGTCGATTATTTAGATCTGATAATATATCGTAGAGTTATCGACATCTTTTAATGCTGGATTCCTATAAAAAGAACCAACTGCTTGGACCAAATCGTTGTAATATTTGTGCGTATATTTTAAAGTACTTTTTGCTAAAGCTAAGTTTCATTAAATAAATTAGAAATATGCCATGGATGTTATATCTACCTGGATAGGAGAACCATCGGGATCAGGAGTATCATTAAGTTTCGGATTCGACGTTTATACTGTTCTCAGCTAAATTTCGACGGCGTCTCTGTTCCTCGAGGGGACAATTTTTCGTCGGAAGGGGGTTGCGGGAATCGAGTTCTGAAGTAATTGAACCGCTAAACGTGCCTCTGCTTGGATTCCAAGGGAATGCCCATTGTTATTCCGTGAGCGAACCGAATGCTTCCTCTGTTATCGAGAAATTAAGGGGTGACATGAGAAATTGAACAACAGGATTTCCAGCAGAGGAACTGTAATAAAATAACTTATGAATGATCAGATTTGTGGGAAGATAACTGAGGGTCACCAGCCAGGATAAATGGTCAGCTGTCTTAATTTCCGTGGATTTAGGTAATTGTGTCATTCGAAGGGAACTTCCTGTTTTCATTATCAAGGGACGCCTACGTTTGCCAAAATGGGTTCATACAATTAAGGGGTGTAGCCACTCGATAATGCTAAATATACTTTACAATGCATGTCATCGAGCTCGATTTTTAGGTTACCAGGAACAACCAAAAATACTTTTAACTAGGAAACGTCCTCGATCGGAAAATTCTGATTGTAGTGGAAAATTCTAATGTTGTTAAAATGAACTTCGAGCCGTGAACTTCAAGAGCTCGAGCCGCGGGTCAAACCTTAAAGGCTCGAACCCTTAAGAGAAGATTGTTCTTAATTAGAACAATTCTTTGCGGTCGAAATTCAATTTATATTATTCAATATTCTCTACATTCTACATTTACATAAAGTTGACAGGGAACGTTTCCTTATAAGCTAATCGCTCTGAAATTCAAACTTTACACTCCTGACGTTTAAAAAATAAACCAGCTACGTACTTAAATTATTTATTAACTAAATCACAAGTCGTTGTTACTCTTTTACATGAATATAATATAACGACTCAAAGTATCAGCATCCCAAAGCCCAACGCTATTTATCATCCCACGACGCAAGGTAGTGCATGTTCATTTGCCCCATTTAGGATTGTGTTAAACCCTCTAGAATATTTGATTATTACACGTCTCGAGCAAATATTACGCGTAGTTCCAATACCCGCGGAAGTATCCGACTGTTACACGGAACATTAACGTAATTATTTGCACGCAACTTTGTCGAGCAACTCATTTGGGTCTAATTATCGCGTTCCATTGTCGCTGCAGCCCTGTTTGGTCGCAAGAGTGGCGTTTTAGTTCGGGTTGGGCCATAGTCGAGGGCGCGTTGCTGGTTCGACAACGCCATAATTATCGTCGCTTTAAAATTCCGCTGGCAGTCTGTTTGTTGGTGGCTCGTTCTTGGGATATTTCCCTGGACACCGTCGCCGCGATGCAACTCACGTAAGAGCAACCAAGACTATTTCATCTCGCCACCGACCGCTTTAAAGTCGCGGAGCTTTTCCCTCCCCCTCTGTCGCGCGAAGAAATCACGCCCGCCGAGATTGTTTTCCAATTTAGCTCGACACTATTTATATAAGTGCTGGCGATCCGGGCACTTCCTGGGAGTATAAAGCCCCTATTGAATTTCGATAGCCACGTGGACAAAGGATGAAGCGCTGCGTCCACGGATTCCTTCCCCCGAGATTGGAAAGACGGTGCCCGTCCAAGCATTACACGAGTCCGTCCCTTGCGCTTTCTTTTAACACGCGAGCTTCGTGGACGAGCGACGAAGGAAATCAGTTTTCCTGAGTATGTAACGCGACGTGGTAGGATATATTTGAAGTGACTAGTTGAAATGATTTATTTTCTATGGTAATTTTTAAAGTAATACTGGGGATCTTTTCAATTTGCTAAATTTCAATTATCAGCTGCTCCACGGTATTACTATTATTATTATTATTATTACTATCACTATCACTATTATTATAACATTATAAAAATTCTATACTTACTATTAGGAGAGAGATTAATGACTGAAGTTGAAGAGAAAATTAGTAAACAGTGACCACTACTAGTTTATAAACATTATATTTTACTAGCGTTAATTGCTTTCTTCATCCCCATGAAAGCTTCGGTAGTTTATCCATCCTTTTTACTCGTGATCGAGTGATAACAAGATGCGTCCTTTGCCAAGCGACAGTGAACCTAGGCAAAGCAACGGTCCCGCGCGGCGAAAAGCGTTCTCCAAGTTAACATCCGGAACCTGCGTTGGCAATTACGACTTCCTGTAGTAGCTCGAGTAAAGCCGCGATTGTTACGGCACAAAGAGCGCACGGGTATGCAGGATCGGGACGAAGGTCTCGTTAATTCCGATGCTAATGGCTTGGAGGTCAGATTAGATTCCGCAGGTGGACGGCAGATCGGGCGTCCTTTTTACGGGAGAACGACGGCAACGACAGATAATATCAACGGGCTTTAGAGCCAGCCGTCCGGCGAGTTTCTATCACGCGACAATAATTCGTTTACCGCGGTGACACGCGAAATCGACGACACGTCCTTTCGAATGCCTGGCAAATCTTGGACGAAAAAGCTGTCGGATGCAGGTGTCGGGGTAGGTGGAAGGATCCGCAGCGAATAATTCGAAATGTGGTGCAGATTCGATGGGAATTCGGTAGACATCATTGTGTCACTTTTACAAATTAAGATCTTTGGAATTATTAAGAATTGTCCTTTGTTAGGTGTTTTACTTAACTTCGTCACTTGAAATATTTCTGCTGTATTTAGTTGCGTAGTTCTGTGTGGACCAGCGTATAGTAATAATAATTTTAATTCTGTTAGAAGGGGTTACTTTGTTTTTAAAGTTTTTTAAAGAGCCTTTAATGACTTTGAAGCATTTTTGTTGTAGGTCGTTGAAATTAACCTGCTGGTTAAAAAATGGCACACACATATAACGCAGTAGGAGTTACAAGTACGGCTACAATCCATTTCGGAACTAAGTAATATTTTTCTCTGCATAAAACTTCCATCAGAATTCTCTCTTCCTTCAGTTTCATTACTCTTAATTTCTTCGTAGTACTCCGTCAAAACTTAAAAAATGAGAAAACCGGAGCGTATTTGTAAACCTACTGGGACACCGGGACAAGGATATGGTAACGTAAGCTCTGGAAACGTAAATCTAAAATATGACCAGAAGTACTCAACGTCTTGCATAATTTTCCTCCACACAGCAGTATAATAATAAATATTTTCCAGACAACAGTTGAAACATCTCCAAAGAACAGGTCTTGAAGGATTGATATGTACATCTAACAAGGAGAGTATTTTAGGTGTCCGCCTCCGATCATTTTGATTTTTGGATATGTTATAGAGGACCGAAAAATAAGAAATACGTGTTTTTTTATTTTCCCCCGTTTTCAGATTTGGGGGTTGAAAACTGCGTTCAAAGTTAGGTTTTTTTTATGTGTTATTTAAACAAATGGAGTTTTTGAAAATCTGGTGAGACTATTCCCCTATCTCTAATAGTTCTCGAGATATTCCACAAAAATGATTTTTCAACCCTAACTTTGAACGCAGTTTTCACCCCCCAAATCTGAAAACGGGGAAAAATAAAAAAACACGTGCTTCTTATTTTTCGGTCCTCTATAACATATCCAAAAATCAAAATGATCGGAGGCGGACACCTAAAATACTCTCTTTGTAAGGATCAGTATAATCCTCAATTAAAATTAACAGTCGTTGCCTTTGTCAAATGGCATTGCTACAAAAAAGAACGTAGTTAGGACGACGATGTAATTACATACTTCTTTGCAAGGAGCCGTTACTAAAAGTCCATGATCTTTATTCCAAGCCAAGTAAGTAGAACTACGTGAAAGTTTCTGGGCGACGGTGCCAGCGCATGCTTCGCCCGCTCGATTCCTTCCCAGCCCCGTTCATTTTTCCAAATTCGGTCAGGCAGATTAAGGCACGGATGCTTGCCTTGTTCATGGACATAATTCCAGAAATTGTTCGGTTGCGCTTCGGGGGCATGCCGTTTCACGGGTCATCGAGACGGGTATTGATCCCTCGATCTTAGATAGAATCGTTACGTTTATTTCCGAAGGAGAGGCGAAAGCCTCCGTCGATGGTAATACGCGGACGTGCCGGGATTCGAAACTCGTATCATCCTCTGCCTTTCGTGTTCCCTGTATCTTTCCTCCTCGCCCTCCTCTGTCCGTTTCATTCTCCGCCGGCTGGATTTACATAGACCACCCACCGGGTCAAGCTGCAGATTACGAATCCAGATATCTTCGTGGGGCCATCCTGGCTCGTGCACAGGGGCACGCGAAATATTCGTGTCCACTCTAATGACGGCTCCAACGATGCCGGTTTCGTATTGATTCCCGCCCTCCTATTAGCTCGTGCATCGATGCTTCGGCTCTTTGCTTTTGCGACGAACCTCTGGGGAAGAAGGGTTAATACATTTGAACGTTGAACTTTTAAATCTGGGGGATGCTCGGTCAGGGGAACCTTTGGCACTTGGGATCTGTGTATAAGAAATTGAACTCTACTAATTTATGGTACCTAATTCCTGTTATGGGTGGATAAGGCTGGGCTGGGTTAATGGATCTTTGGAAAACGGTAGTTCAGGAGCACCTCTGGTACGTAGGATTTGTGAATGAGAAATTAGTCTCGTAATTAAGCTTAGGTTTCGTTCTAAAAATCGATTTTTTTTTATTTCAGTTATGGAATATTCAAACTTTTAGAAATACGTGTTTGAAAGGATTTATTGAAATTCGTAAAATTCTCGAAGTTATAGGCATTTGAGTAGAGGCAAAAATGTAGGGGAAAGGCGGCGTTTAGACTTTTTACAAAAACGCAGATTTTACAATAAATTGTACTGTAACATATACATCATTGGCTTATAATGGCGATAGAAGAAAAGTTTGAAGGGTGAACTACATCAAAAGTGGAGTGTCGAGATTTTCTAGAATAGCCCACTGATATCAACGTGACAAGAAAAATGTATTGTTAAAGTTACGGTGTAGTATCACTTTTATACTTCCCTTTGACTACTGGCGCTTAAAACCTTCTGCGCGAAGTGGAGTTATAAATGCAGTTTCTGTGAAATTAATGAAGGAACGCACAGTTCAAATGAGACGCGTCAGAAAGGCCCGTCGCAGTTCTATCATTATATCTTTTATTTTATCGACTGCTGCTGGTCTTATAATAAAGTTTGTGCATAAGTCAAAGTCTTTTCAAAAGCTAAAGCTGGTCCTCTAATTTAATATTATTATATATTCTTCAGCTAGTTCTTCGTCTTACACAGTGAGGTGTTAAAATTTTTGGGCGAATCTGATCCACGGACTTCTTTTTTCATCCACGTTGTAAAAGGATTAATATTCATTGATAAATTTTAGAAAATGTGGAATTAATTGTTAGATATGGAGTAAAAATGGAACATGGTTTTAATAGATTCTTGGAATTCGTAAGAATAGTAATTCTCTGTTATTTCAATAGATTTGATATATTCATCACGTCAAATCCGATTCGTTAAATATTTTAGAAATAATATGATAGCTTAGACTTGTAGAGTGTTCTACTCCACATAAAGTATATTTTGTTTGGTGCAAATTGTGTGCACAGTGATCGATTATCGTTTCAATCGATCAACACTTCAATAGTTAAATCTGTAATACAAATAAAAACACATTTTGTACTTTAGTTTCCAAGTTACGAGTTGGAGAAGTATATGTATGCAATGCTTGCAGTACGTAATGGTATAATTTAGCTTAATGTAATTATATACAACGTAATATGATAATACAATAATGATAATAATACGCTGCACGAACATGCACGAGACGAAATATTAATTCACTGGTAACTACGATCAAATAAGTGTGAAATTACTTCAATCCCCTAATAATCAGTAATTTACATACAAACAGGCAGAAAATTCTTTCACATTTTCGACTCTTTTTTGCACAAATCGTTTTATTCTTATTCTCATCATGAATTATTCAATACTTTGTATCGTATCTCTTTTCGAATATACAGGAACCTTAAACTCTAGATAATACTAAAATAAAATACTATTTATCTACCTAATAACAAAACAATCACCTCCCCAATTCGAATCTTTTGGAACACTGACAAGTGTAGAACATATTTTGTTAGACTGTCATAAGTTCTCATACGAAAGAAATCGACTTAATATTAAAGGGTTTTCCTAATGTGACGGCTAGAAAAAAATTTAATTTCTCGGGAATTAAAAAAGAAACAAGTATTGCACATATCCTTTTACACGTTTGTAGCTTTATTCTATCACCTTTTAGGACTATAAAAAATTTGTAAGTTGAAACTGAACGAATCTAAAAACATCCAGAATGTAATCTAATATTTAAAAGCGATAAATTTAGTTGGTCTCTTATAATGGAGCTAATGACTCTATTGTTAAAGCGACCGCCTTAAAATAAACTGATATCTATATTAGAACAATTTAGTTATCAGTGTCAGGTAATGATAACCCCATTTTCTCAAGAAAAGTCTTCGAGATCGACCACCTCAATTATTCAACCTGAACCTATTTTAAAATTCGTTCCCCCGCGCAAGTCATTTGACTTCCCCCACCCCATTTTTATTAAATAATCAACTTCAACTTCTGTGTATCAATAAATCACTGGCCTTTTTCTCCGTAGAATCAGCGCGAAGTTACAAGTGGGTCATTCCGCACAAAAGAATTGAATACCTCGGCGAAGCAGGAGTTTAAGGTATCCAATTAAAAACGAATCGCTGTCGTGGTATGGCCGGCACACCGGTGAATGAATTTCGCGTTCACCCCCCGTTGGAATAATTAGCGTCGCTTTGAATGCCCAGCCGCTATCGATTCGTTTCATCTTCGCGTGCTAATTTTTGTTTTCCGTTTACTCGGTTTCAGCAGACATCAGATTAGACGCCTCTTTAAGGAACGAACCGGAGGAAATGAGCTCGCGCTCGTTCTTTCCCTTACTTCTTCACTGGTTTGATAGGGCTAACAGATTTCCACCCTCACCCTAGACAGCAGCCATCCTCGTCGAAGCAGAACTAGAATTAATCGATCAACCAATTTTCCTTCCGAGAGATTAATTCTCGTTATCCACTAGTGTCCTTCTCCCCCCACACCACTTTCACTCTTCAACGAAACCGTTCCCCGCATTACTTCCCCGAAGGTGGTCAGATTTCCAATCATCGTAATCCTCAACAACGGGAAGCTTTAATTTGTTTATCAACTTTCTCCTCACTTCTGTTTATCTTTATTCAGATTTCTATTTTATAGTCTATGACGTCAATATTTCTCTTTAGTCTTCCTTCAGAAAGGAAGGTATATCCTCCAGTCAGAACATCGCGACAGAAACAATTGCAATTACTGTTATTATTATGCGTCATTATTGCACAAATTACAAAAACAGGAATAAAGAAAGGAGATAGAAAAAAATAGTGCAGACTGTTTTACACCCCAAGCTTAAGTTAATTATTTGCGCACAGTGATGTCCGCCAGTGTCCTGTAACTCGAAAATCCCCGATCGTTTTTATTTGACGGAAACATTTACCAAGCAAAAGCCACAAAGAGCACGCGATATCTCATGCGGCTGACACCAGTGTTTGCAGAACCATCTGCCCGAATTTCCATGGCTCAGGCGCCAGCCTTGTAGCATTTCCTCCACTCGTTCCTCCAGCGAAAGTCAGAGGTGCGCGTGACCCGTCGACCAACATTTCAGTATCCGCGACTCGTTGAAATCGCGCGGCAATTTACGGCGGCTCTTTATCGATTTTCTCCGCGCGCGTTTGTTCGCCGCGCACTGAATTTGCCCGTTTCGGTGACAATTTTTCGACCGTTTTGAAGGATCCGTGACGATAAATCGACGGCTGTCGCTGGTGGGGCATAAAGTTTCGGGGGCTGTTGAAGAAGCTGCGATTTACGGCGATAAATCGTCGCGTCGGAATTAATGGAGCACGGTCGCATCGACGGCGTGCCGCCCTTTCGATCTGCATTTACAGAAAATACGATACCGCGGTTTCGATTCATAGTGTTTGTTCTTCTCCGAGTGTACAGATAACAGTGATATCTCCCCCCAGGGCTTGGGGCTTGTTTCATGGGTGATTATTCCCAGGAAGCATGTCCCCGGTACGGCAACTAGCGATACTGGGATACCTGAGTTGGCTCGCTGGCGTTGGGACCTCGCGAAAGGCTCGAGTGTGAGAGTTCTGAGTGGAATTGCATCGCAAGGAAATATCCCCTATTCGAAAATTCGGATTTTAATGAAACTTCGTGTGAATGCGCAGTATATTTTAGTATGCAAGGAACAATTTTCTTTTATTGTGGAAATTTGCTAAGAGGGTGTGAAAAAAAACGTTAAGGTTACCGCGATTTTTTGTTTTCTTAATATAATTTTATTTTATTTCGGTAGTGTAATAGGATACAAAACAACTGAACAATTCTTCTGTTTAAAGTTTTGTTCTATCTCATACTGTATAAAGTTATGGTACCCTAGGTAGGTTTGGCTGAGTGCATTGCTAATTGGGTCATTCCACGCGAAGTCGGGCAATTTTCGGAGTAACATTTCGGATTTTGTTGTAACTTGGATATGTTGTAGTCTTTGGGGATATATAAATCTTGAAGGATTTTTCAAAGTGTCAAAAATTATGGATGTTACAGCTCTTTGAAATATAGTGTTTACTTTTTTTTCCAAAAATTGTTACTGTTGAACTAAGAAACTGATAAGAATGATCTTTTGGGTGCCCCAAGTTTCTTAATTCAACAATTACAATTTTTGGAAAAAGTGAATACTATATTTAAAGAGCTGTAACATCGACAATTTTAGACATTTTGAAAAATCCTTCGAGATATGTTTATATATCCCCAAAGACTACAACATATCCAAGTTGCACCAAAATCTGAAATGTTACTTTGAAATGTGTCCGACTTCGCGTGGAATGACCTAATTGTAAGTGACACCGCTAACAATCGTGACAAAGCGATGGAGAATAATGCACAATTCACCATAATCCAGAGTATTAGTTGATTGGAAGTTTGTAATGAGCTATGCTGGATTACAGAAATTAGCATTACTGTGGTTTTGGATTCTAACAAGTTTACTAAGTATCAATTATAACTGCGTGGAGTAGACTGTGAGACTAATTAACACTAGAACTACCGAAATTAATATGTACCTATTTCTACCAAACCAGCCAAAATGACTGGTTATTTATAAAATACGCTATTCACGGAAAATAAATCTCCATTCATATTGCTTTAATTTTTATATTGTTAAAAGATAGAAGTACACATATTTACACTACATAGAAATACACTTTTTCATACCAAAAAATGGTAAAATTATTATTATTCAAGACAGTTCTTGCAAATGGAGGTAGACCTTTTTGCATGTACATTTCCCACAAACATATTTCTAGCATCTATCGCAAGTATTATTGGAACTATTATTTCTGCAATATCCATTTTTACACCATTTACGTTTATTCGAATTTTGTGTCGCCGTTGCCGACATTCTATCTAACAAAAAAAAAAAAAAAAAAAAAAAAAAAAACTGAGACAATGACTGATTGCAGTATATCTAGGTGCAGTATACATGTAACTTTGAAAATGGTGGGAGAGGAGCAGACAAATTGATAAATACAATCCTCTAAATATCGCAACAAAAATAATAAAAACGTTCTAAAATGTAAAGTCCGTAATTTGAGTAATTTTTAAATGAAAACATAAAATCAGTCATTTTGAATAGTATGGTAGATCTATTATTAAAGAATAATTGCTAATTATGAAGAATCCTCCATTGTTCATTAAATCAGCTTATCAGATCTAAATGAGGAGCCACACTCAACGAAGAAAAGTTAAAATAGTCTCATTGTGGCGTGTAATATACGTATCATGGGGCATTTTTAATATCAATTATAGCATTTTGGAGACCAAAGCAACCGCGAAAAAAGAAATCCAGTATGTCGGACTATCCTCTATGACTGAGCGTATGAGCTGTTCAGACAGCACACTGGTTCTCCAACATTCTACAGGCTTTAGTGGCACGATGGGTCTGTTCATAATTAAGCACACTTTTCCAGAAACCCCGGCCGTTCGTTCCATAAAGAAAGCACTCCATTCAGTAGAATTTGTAACTCCACCAGCCCATAATTTTCCATCCCTGATGGAAAATCTCGCCGTAACAGGCCCGAGACCTCGGATCGTAACGAAATTTTAAGGACACCTACTTTGCATAATCGTGGCTACGTCTTATTCAATATACACGCGTATCGGTGCATGAAATGCAGGAATTACGCGATAAGTTCCGTGCCGAGTGGTGTGGTGCGTTCAGAACGACCTTATTAAAATATGTAATTCGTTGGAATCGCGAAAGCACGCGAATCGCTGTATACGTTAGAAAACGGGGTTAAAAACTAGTTTAAACGTTCCTTTTTCCGGCAACGCAATTAAATGCCCCGGGTCACTTTTTCTCTGTCAAATAAACGTCCCCGGTTTCATACCGCCGTCATTGGGTCTGTACACTCGAAGGATCTCAATCTCGATATTATATACTCAAGGATTTCGGGATCTGCATCCAGGGGATCTCGTCCTGCTCTCTCCGAGGATAAACCGACGACTCTCTGGAAACATTAATGCATTTTACGGTGACTCCCTCCCCTTTTCTCGTTTTGCGTCAAAGGGATGCTTGTAGCAGTTTTAGAGTCGCTTTGGTTTAAGGACAAGTGAAAACCGATGCTCCTGTTTGCGTGTGTCTCGCCGCTCGTGGAAGCTTCTCTACGGCCACTTTTCACGAGTACGTCTCATTGTCAGCGAAGAATTGCTAATTGATTGCTTTAATGGCTCTCTCGAATGGCAGTCAAGCAGTCGTTGCTTTCGTAAAGGAGGAGCGGTGGATGTTGGTGGAACAGCATTAGTTCAGACTCTTGATCTACTTCTTATCTTCTTTTATAAATCTTCTCATTTTTTCAGAGGTTCCTTTGAGTTGAAAACGTGTTCTAGGTTGAGGGTTCTTTCAAAGTAGGGGGTTGATTTGGATAAATAAGGAACATGGGAATTTAAAGAGTGTAAATGACTTTCACCAATTCGTTCATAATATTGAGATATAAATAAATATAATATAAAATAAGAGAAATCTCAAGTTTGGGTTTTTTTACTTACATAATTTCCGGACAATATGAGGCACTTAGAACTAAAGTGCTATTGCAAGTACCACTTTTAAAAATATTGAATTAAGAACGGAAATGGTTAGTTAAATCTTTAAATATAATCTTGTCACTTACTATATCTCAAGCATTAAATATAACTTCATTTTCATAGAGTCTTTACATGCAATCCTTTTAACACATTTGCATTCCAAACTCGATTTTCCCCGAATCAGAAAAATGTCCCTCTCGTCTCTTTCATTCTAAGTGCCTCATATATTCTTTGGTATTTTAGTAAAGAATTCCATGGAGAAGAATCAGTGTGTAGGCAAATTTTACAAATGCTTATAATTAATTTGACTTAATCCACCCTTTCGTGCTCCATATTTCATCATCAGAAAGCTCTCAATGATTAAAAAAAGCTTCCAAACGTGGATGGATGTTTCTCTGTAAAAGATACATAAACAGTCCTCCTTATTTTCTAATTTACGTTTAACGAAGAGGCAATTTGTTGCCATTACGTGTTCCCATCGTTACCAGATGATCCAATTACCTTGAAAACGGCTTAAGTCGTAATATCAGAATGTGCAAGAGTTGACAATGCACGAGTACACTCGTTGCATAATTATCATGCACGTGATACGTTGCGACGTAAATGAGCGTATGCGCTCTGCGTACGTCCTTAGTTCACAAATCTAAGATAATTGGCTGATCTGAATCGCTCTACCCTTCAGGTGGTAGGTATTTCAAAGCGGCGGCGTTGATACAGCTAAGGGGACGTTGAAATTGGCGGCACGATTATCGTATTTCGCCTTGATAGTAAGAGAAAAAAGTAGTTAGAAGCCCTTAACTCCGTTAAAAGGGAGCCGAAAGCGGAATAATTACGATTACGGTTACGGTCGCGGTTTCTGAGATGGCCGAAACGGTTCCTCGGAACCCGAGCGACCGAAATACGTCGGACAATTTCGGTCGCGGTTATGGTCCGAATTGAAATTTGTATAAAAACTCCGGTTACACTTACGGTCTCGCTAATATCTTCCTCCCACGATACCTTTCGGGGCGCAAGAACTTTCGTACCCAACTTTCTTTCTCTCCAATTGGATTGGAGAATTTTGAAACGGTCATTGAAGTGGAGATAAGAATTTCTTTGTAATTGAAAATTTAGAATTTCCATATACACAGATGAATAAATAGAAAGTGTGGAAATAGCTTAAATGGTATGTTTAGTATTATTATAATTTAATAATTAGGATAAATTGCATTTTTAGTATTATTATGATTTAATAATTATAATTCAATAATTATAAAAATACTAAACATGAGATTTTAGCTATTTTCACACTTCCAATTTAATTTGTTGTAATGTTGTTATAATTAACTACACAGTTGCAATAGATTAATCATAGGAATTTCATAAGTTTGACTTTTAATCACCAAACGAGGTAATAAGAAATTTCTATGAAAAATTGATTTATTCTTTCCGTTTAATGTTCTGAATTCCTTGTTTAATTATGATCGGAGCAACCCCCTTCGTTCCCTGCTGCAGCATTATCCAATGTCGAAATTAATTAAATTTAAAATGATTTATCGATCGTTAAATATTTATTCTTCGCTGTTATATTGCCAACTCTATTTGTTATTATTACGTGCAGACGTCAATTACCCTGGTTCTCTGCTTTCTGTGTTCTATGGAAAGGATGTAAGGGCGGTTGATTGAACGGTATCGGTAAGCTGTAATAGTTACATTTGCTTCCATAACCACGCGTTACACGGTAAACGAGAAGAATTGGTTTTTAGACATTCAATCAAATCTGGAACGAATTAAAGCTCTCGATTAAGTTCAATAACAAATTCCTCCTCGATGGATTCTGATTTTATTTAAATTTAACTTTGCTACACTGCGTAGGCAATGTGAAAATGAGTGCGGCGAGGAATATCGCGAAATGAAGTTTATTTTACGTCAACTGCATCGGTTATCTCGCTTTATTTAAATAGCAAGATATTATATTAAATATTTCTTTTGTTGGTCGCTGTTGTTTATTAGCGTCTGTTTCATTAAATGAAATACGCAAGTAGAACAAGCCGATTTGTGGTCAGACGCCCTCCACCAGTGCTCGTTATGAGTTCACCTAACTTTAGATTTTAAATTTGATTGCAAATACTAGTTACCAGCAGTTCATAGGTATTTCTATAGTATCTGAAATATACCTGATACTCGAAAACTTCGTTGCCTCAACACTTCTCACAATTATATTTTTCCATTATGATCTCGATATGAAAGTGCATAACCATTTTCAAAGAATTCTTAAAACCTTCCACTCTACCAAAACTAATTCCTCCATATCCGAAAATAAATTTCGCTGCACAAATACAAAATAAACTAATCCTAGCGAACGTGTTACCTGCAACTCGAGCGCGACGAATTTCATAACTCGAGTTGAAATGACCGATGTCAAAGTTCCGGTAACGATTCCGTCTAATTTCATGAGCGCAGTATATTAGCGCAAACGCGCTCTTTGAAGTAGTAATTGGCATGCTCGTTAATGTCGCTTCAGAAGTTGATATGCTCAGGGCGGAGCTTGCACCTGGTGCTTTGCGAACATAGATTAGCTCAAGAGGATCCTTTGCATATATGTACATATTTAGTTTTATCGTTTTCGCAGTATCTCCCGCGTGTAACTTGCCGCGGAACTTCAACAAAGAAAATAGTTTACACTAGCGCGGTAAGACCGTGTCGCTGCCTCGACTTAATCCCCCCCTGCAACAGTTTTACACGGAACCCAATAACGGACGCCACTTTCCCAGCTCCCCTTAAGTGCGGAGCCGTTGTAATGTCTAATTAACGGGAGCGATAGTGAAGCATGGATACCGTTGAATGCATTGCGAGGGTAAAGGAGCCGAACCGCCACTGGCTGCCGCGGCTACCGGAAATTAATGGTTATAGGCACCGGCTAGTATCTGAGATTGTACGTCAGCTGGCGCGGGGACCAATATTTCCTTAGAACGCGATTAACGTCTAATTACCGTTTACCGGCTAAACAGCGGTGTCATTGCTCGTTACGATTCCCAGAGGCGTCTGATATCGAACGAATTTGCTTGTACGATTTCGTTGCGATATCGAAGGGAAGCCCGTTGCTTGTCAGCCCTCCCAGTCGATATTTCGCGGCACATTCTTTGTGGAATAGTCAAGTGGAGAATTTACAAGTGACGGTGAAAAAGTTCAGCAGATAAATGGTACCAACAATGCCGCAATTTAATGCGGGGCATACACCTCTCGTATCAGATTCTCTGCTGCCGCAACGAAACTGCGATGTTTGCTCTGACTGATAACGTCTGCATTTCTGAATCTTTATTAACGATCCTTGTAGCGTTATAATAGCAACGTTGCATACTTTCTGATTTTTTTAGATAACGATTTGGGACACGGGTGTCCTGAATCGCAAGCACTGCGGATTTGTGATATTTACTTCTGTGGCGAAAGTGTTAATAATTTTTATTGGTGGTTATAGGTCTTCTTTTAGATGATTAATGAGTGAGGAATAGATTAGGGATGCCTTTGTTACAAAGAAAGTTTACGAGAGAGTATATCGAAGTGGTAATTGCGGTTTTTTTATGCAACTTTTGTGGAAAGTAGTGCTTACAAATATATTTGACACGTATTTTTTTAACGGCTGATATTTTTAGCGTTGAGGGGGTGAAAGAGCCCTCAGAGTTGAGGGCGAGAAATGTATTTGGTTGGATGTCTTGGAAACTACTAGAGTTAGGATAAATTTCTTCGTTTCTTCTGAAAGAACGTATGATTTCCCTCGTCTTTCTTGCACTCGTCTACGTTCTTATCCACCCTTTTTACACACGTCTAAGACTTCGGTTGCCTTTCTACTAGAACTAGTTGTTCACACTCTTTTTCGTCGGTGCATCGAGCACCGACGATAAAAGAGACTGCCGTGGCCGTTTTTCTTTCACGTGCGTACAACTTCGGCGATCCTTTTCGCACGCATCTAAGCCATCGTCTCTCTTTCTTTAGCACTACTTTTTCACTCCTTTTTACAAACTCCTCTTAAGTCTTGCTGTTTGTATTATATCACAACAATAATCACTGCAAATATTGAAACAGATGCCTCTTTATCTCCCAAAAGAGTAATCCAATATCCCAAACAATTTTTAAGAAAAAAAAATTCTTAAACCCCCGTTACTTTTGGGTCTGTCAGACGAGAATCCACAAAAAATACCCTCTTTTGCACTCATCATCTGAACCCAATACCACATCAGTACCATCAGACGATCCTTTATCCTTGCATCAAACTGGCTGCAAGAATCTCCATCTCAGCCCAATACCATCATCTACCTTCACCTAAAAGAAGAACAATCACCCACCCAGTCAAACATGAAACAAACTTATTCAAACTTCCGTAGCCATTTAGACGCCCAGAAAATTAAACCACTCGAACTTCGAGGCACCCACGTCTTTCGCTCTCTTTATTCCTACGGAGCACAGGATGACCAGGTCTCTGTCTCTGGTCGAACCGCGTTCCCTGGAATCCGTCGGATAAGGATTTTCCCCGGGAAATATAAAGAGTTTAGGCTTAGTCTCCGCTTGACCCGCTTACGTTAACTCGCCCCATTCACCGTCGAGCTCCCCGAGTACTTTGGAAAGTTCGGCGCGCCCGTAGGTGGGTTATAACTATAAGTAGCAGTAAGTAAGTAAGTAAGTAAGTAAGTGAGGTAAAGGGGCGAGTGAGTATGTATACCTCGGTTATGTAAAGTGTTCGCCGGGATACATAAGTGGAGGACCTTTCGTGTTGCAGATTTACCCAGGTTCGGCAAACCGTTGAACAACCTGACGGTCTCGGTGGGTCGCGAGGCCATTTTCACCTGCATCGTGGAAAATCTTGGCCCATACAAGGTGAGACGCGCCCGTTACACTCGAGCATCCGTGTTTCCACGCGCCGCTGCAACTGTTCCGCAATTACACGCACCATATCGCCGGCCACTCTTCGAGGAAACGGGCCGCTTATGCGCCCTTGGGCCAGGCGAATATTTCCCGTCGCGTTACGGCGACAGGAGCTTTCATGGTCGCGCGAAACGCTTTGCTGATACGCGGGAAACGGGAGGATTTTTCTTGCGCACCTTCTTATTAGCATATCAACTTGGGGCAGGGAATGCAAATAGCTGAATAAGTAAGTGTGCGAAGTGGAGGGGATGTTAGTAATTATGGCGTAGGTTCCTTTGGTAGATGGGAAAGTTGCAGGGTGTATTAAAACATAATGGAAGGTGGAGGGAAGTAGTTTTATTTGGGAATAATTGCTGTTATTTTGAATTTTAATTCATGGGGAATAGAATTTTTTATTCAGTCTTTTGGAAGGTGTAACTTGATTTTGACTTGCGTCCCGTGGTTTGGCACACTCCGTATATAATTTGAGCAGTTTCATCGAGATTATTTGCAAGTTTTACAGAATTTGTAACGAGAAAGATAAGATGGATTTTTTTTTATGAGAATTCCTTTGCTGAGATCAATTATTTCGAAAAACTTATTTCAAGACATCGTGGAATAATCGGATTCAGAATCAGTTGCTTGAAAAGATAAACCGAAAGTGCAGAGGAAGCTTCACCTGCAGATTTCCTTTCACGCTTTTCACTTTATGATGACACTGCATCTTTGAGGAAATTTACATCGCAAAATTCTTTCTTATTCTCAATTATACTTATAGGATATACTTTAAAAATGATACGCGTTTTAAAGGATATATAAAGCTACGCACTGCTCCAAATAATTTCAATTTCATATCTGAATAATTAATGGGAGTCAGAGTGTAGGGAATATATCAAATATCAAAATAGTAGCTTTTCAAACATTGAAAACTCCATTAGGATACTTGACCCCATAATTATTTTAATATCATATTTCTAATTATATTCTCCAGCTCTCTCGCATTTCATCCACATTCACATTTAAGTAGTATACGTCAATTATAACTACTCCATCAATAAATGTAATGAAAACTATTTATATAGAAATCACAGAAACTGAAGTTAATTATTTACTGCGGATTTCAGACTCGACTTTGAAACATTAGAAAAAGCACACCCTTTAAAAAAATAAATGTGATCTTCCCGCTGAGACTTATCTGAAACAAAAAATTGGAATATATTCTTAATCTATTAACAATTTTTCCAAAACACCCATTTTCCCGGTTATTTTCTTTTAATTTCGAAAAAGATTTATTTCGTTACAAGTTATATTTACTGAGAAAAGAATAGCATAATTTTTCAGCCGATCAAAATAGAATGCTCCTTTAAATTCACCAAATCCAAAACCCCTGCGCCGAACATTTCTATACCACAAACAGTAACCTCGAGCACTTCGCTTCCATCAGATTACAAAATAAATTCCGCGAAGAAATCGGACAAAAAGACTTCCAGAAAGGAATCGAGGAGATAGGAGCTGGGCTAACCGCGTCGGAGTTTTTACGTTGCAAATCGTAACCTTGAACGGTCCACTTCCATCAGCTTCCAGAAGATATTCCCCGGAATTATGGTAGGAGCGGGAAAGTACGAGGGCGAGGAGCCGCGGAGGAGGTGACAAACGGTACAAATAAATTCGGAACTAAAGATTCGGTAGCCGATGCGTATCTCGGCAACTCCATTTAAGTAGAAATAAAATCCCGCGGGGTGTGAGTTCAGCAGTTTGTTAAGCGGTTCTCGGCCCCCCCTCTTCTCCTCACCCCGTCCACCGCCAATACTCTTTTTATCCCACTGTTCCTCTTTTCATTCCCCCACGCCCAGCCTTTCTTCCTGCTGAGGTCGAGCATCCCCCACGGAAGGCGCCCCCTTTCGATTCGCTTAACCCTCTTAGCTGCTCCTCGTTCGCGCCCCCTACGGCCGCAAGAGGGGTGGGAGCACGAGTTATAGTTTCCCAGATAGAAGCGTCCCGACGATCAGGTCGCCCTGTTTCGCCAATAAAAATGCGCGAGAATTGTTTTACGGGCGTGCAGGAGGCTGGGAGCAGCCTGGAATGGAGTCGATGCATTATCTTCACGCTCGTGGTCAACGACATCCCGCCGGAAATGAAAATACCGTGGCACACTGGCCGTAGCTTGATATTCCGCAGGGGAGGGGGTTGAAAAAAAGGGCGAGGGGACGCGAGCGTGTGGGAGAGAGGAAGAGAGAGAGAGAGAGAGAGGGGACAAAAGAAGGAAAATGAAAACGGCTGCCACTTTATCGGCACAAAGGGCTCTGCACTTTCAATAATCGACGCGATGCCCGTGGCGAAATTAACGTTTCCCATCGCCGCCCCCTCTGGCCTCCGCACCACCCGGAACTCGATTCTCCGCGGTGTTCTTTGAAATTCCCTACAGCGTTGTATCGCGCCCTGTCGATACGAATCCGATTAGTTTGTTAAAGTTAATTACGCGAAGTTAAAATCGTCGCCAAAGGAGGCTGCCTGGAAGGATATTTACTCGACGGCGCGCTAACGAGCAGCGAATCACGCGAGATTGACGCGCCAGCAAGCCGAATGCCGCGCCAAGTGTATCTACTTCGCGTTACGTGAAGTTGATCCTCGACTTCTAAACGGCGATTAGCGCGGGGGGGTTGGGAAGCTAACTTGGATGACTTTGTCGACGGTTCGAGGCGCTCGTCGTTACTGTTAATTTCTTTAGGACTGACGAGGTTTCCGTCAGCTCGCCGTCCGCAGTGAACGCGAGAGCGATGGCAAGTTGCTCGATTATTTTGCCGGGGTAATGCGTTATTCGCGGTAAGGCGATCAGCGACTTATATGGAGCGCGTTAAGTATTCACGCGGTGATCGTAGCTCTGCCATTAATAAGAGATTAGCGCACTGACGTGCCTTGAAGAGTTTTGTGGATGTGCGGAGCTTCTAATGACGGAATAGTTTGTGCGGATTTTTATTTAGATAAGGATTGGACTTTCGTTTGAACTCTTGAAAAATGTGTACATTTTGGGGATTTTTTTACAAGTCAAATGTGACTTTCGGATATGTATCCATAACTTCCGAAAAACAATAGTTTTTTAACTGAAACTTTTTTTTTAAGTAGTTCATAATAATATGTAAAGATAGTAAAAAAACGGGAAAATTGCATCAAGGCGCTGACTTGTAAAAAAATCCACAAAATGTACATATTTTCCGAGGGTTTAAACGGATATATCACCTTTAAGGAGTTACATTCGTTTAGTCACGGCGAAAATGATATTAGGATTTTTTTAGGGGGCTTATTAAAAGAAATAAAACAAAATACTTATTACACGTGATTTATTAGTGCATAAAGAGCACGAAAAAATTTATTTAGAATAATTTTTGTATTCAATTATTTATGAGTTTTCTGCAGAAAAATGGTCAACATGGTAATAGGTATTCACAGCAAAAACGGACTAACCCACATTTTTTTGCGAAATTGAGTTAGTAGTAATAATGTATTCCAATAGGCTGTAAAAGTCATAAAATGTGAAAATTCAATTTTTTTCCATGTGGGTTAATTCGTTTTTGCTCTCCATACTCAATCTCCTTTAAAAATCGACGGATTGGAAAAATAAAACGATATTCTTGTAAAATCATGGTGCCATTATGGGCTAAATTTTTTAATTTGAAAAAAAAAACAATTTACGGCACGTTAACGTTAAATGAATTTATTCCATGCAAAATTTGACTGCATAATTCTGCACAAGAAATTAATTAAACAGTATATCAAGAAAATGGCTCATCAGCCCAAAATGGTAACATTATTTTACAAGAATACTATAATACAAAAGTTATCGCAAATCAATTTTTCCCTGCACTTCATTGATCACTAACAAATCACGCGTAATAAATACATACTTTGTTATATTTTTCTTTCATAAAACCTCCCTTATATCATTCATTTCCGCCGCAGCTAAACGTATGTAACCCCTTAAAGTCCCATTCCGGGGCGTGTTAAAGAAATATGGAAGCAGGAAGAATGCAGCGCGTGCAAGGTTTCAGTGCCAACGTTCCCCGCGACACCGTGGAAATTTGCGAAAATTAAACAACCGGGTGCTGCGAGGCGAAACAGTTTGTACATCATCCGAAGCCGACGGGAAATTTAAAAATTTCATTAAAGAGTCGAAATTACTTCCTGCGGAAGCGGGGGGTTGGCAGGGGCGCCCTCACCCGGCACGTCGCGTATTTTTCCAGCCCCTAAACCTAATTGAAGTTGGAACCCTCGAAATTTGTCGGGGTACGAGAGATTAGCGGCGAGAGAATTTTTCAACTGGTTAAAATAATCGTACCATTTAAGGCTCCGTCATTTCCTTGTTTTTCGCTGGCTGGTTTATCGAATTGCCCGGGGGCAGAGCCTCCTCCCCTCGTTTTACGAGGGAGCTTATTACGCGGGGGAAATTGATAATGCATTCTACGAATAATTATTCAGCAATAGAAGAGGCGCAAAGAGGCGCATCTATAATCGCGAAATAATTTCAATCGAAATTCGAGGAATTTTGTATTCTTCCCGCCGGAGAATTTTAGCGCGCGGGAATTCCATTTTCCACTGCATTATAACGGGGACGGGCAAATTGTTTGTAGACCGTTGAAGTTATTACGAATTTCTGGATAAACGCGGTCCATTCGGGTTACCAGCGAAGTTTAAACGGGTGTCAGATTATTAACTTCGCGGCGAGGATTTCAGTTCGCTTAATTTGAAATAAATTTCTGTTTAATGAGAGCGGAATTTTATCCCTCCGTCCCTGTTTAATGCAGCGGAGGGTGGATTCTACTTCCGGGACGTCGCCGGGGGTCTGGATTCAATTCGTTTAGATTCGAAACCGTTTATGAAGGAGCGCAATTACTTCTCTGCAACTCCTGCTTCCGGGAGCTGCTTAAATTTTAATCGTAAGTACTATTCAGATGCAGATTCGTTTTCGGGTGGTAGATTCAGGTCCGCGCTGAACGTAGGTTGCCAAACATATTTTTATCCAGCTCCGCGCGCGTGCAATTCACACGGCGGGCTCCTCTTTTCGTTGTAGCGCGAGTAATGCCGCACCCCCGCGCGGATATTCGCCCGGCGCTCAAAGTACTTTATTTGCGCCATCGACAAAGAAGAAACCGTTTCGCCATTCAGGCACGAAAAGGCGTCTTCGCATTCTTGCTTTGTTTCCCACGGTTCGACGCGTTATAGTGAATTCCAATTCCGCGCCTTGCGTCGCAATTCGTTTAAGGAGAAAGGAAGTTCTGCGTTTCCATAGCGGCGCTGGTTTTTAACGCGCCGCTGTTGCGAACGCGTCGGGCAACACGCGGGCAACCTTCTTGCAACAAATGGAAAGAAATTCTTGGCCAGGCGGTTGCGTAATGCTGGCAAGCTGGGGGATAGACGAGACTTTATGTGTGTGCGTGGATAATATAGAGAAAACGCAGAAGTGTAGCTTTAAATTTTGTTTGTTAATTATGGGGCAGAAGTTGTCGATAATTAAGGGGGCTAGGTAGTCGAGAAAACGATTTTTTTATTGCGTTTCCCGAAAGTACTATCTCTTCTGAATAAAATACCGTGTGGTTTATATTAGAATTTGAAAAATTGTTGATTTGACAGCTAAAAAGGTCAAGCGGTGACTTATGGCCTCGCCTTTGCCCAGAAACTTTAAACACTTTTTTCTGGAATCTTTTTTTGGGGTATGCCGTATTTGCAAATGAACGGAGGTTCAGATCCGCTTGAAAAAATTATAGGATGTATGAAACATGTGCCATTTCACGTGAAACCTCAGGTATGGTACGTAAAAATTTGAGAGTTTCATAAAAAAATTAAAAAGTCGCGGATTTTTAGTAACCCACAAACATGACCGAATTTTTCTTGAAATAATCGCCGTTTTTCGGCCACCAATTTAACAATTCTGTTATAATTTTAGTTTTTATTGGTTGCGCTGGAAACTACGGATGTAACAAATAAGAGTCACACCTCGAAATTTAATTACGTCACTTTTTAAGACCAATATTTCAGCAAAACCACAGCAGAACGTTAAAATGCACATGTATATTTCATACCAACTTTTTTTAATCTCTATGATAATAATAAACATTGGGTGAAAGGATACATCTGGGTTTGCTTCCATTTTTTCACAAATACATTAAAAAGAAAGTGTTTCTTTCACGGAAAACGACTGCTTAGTCTACTGAAGGGGGTGCACCACCCTTGTAGGCCTAAAAACTGTGTAAATTTAAAATTTGATTGTAAGTAGTACCTGATTTGTCCAGTTAATGTTATTCCAAAATGCCGAAATGTTTTTTCCCCGCCAATAAACAAATAAAAAAGTATCTCTCTCGTCTCATAGAATATCCCGTGTAAAAATAAACTTACAAAAAACCACCAGCCAACTGTTACACGCCGATTTTTGATGAAACTCCAAGGTTATCAATGCCCGCAATCACGCCTCCCTTAAAAGTTCAGCAGTGGTAGGTCCAACATATCTTTTGACAGAACGTCCATACGTTCTGTCGCAACTGCCCCATCAGATTACAGTTTCGATCTCGCAAGAGTCAGCCCGGTTTGCCAAATGGTTGCATACCGTTCCGCCCATCTATTCCGTGCATACGCCGCGCGTTCCCGGCGAAATGTAATCCAGTTTTCGTGGATGCAACCCTTATCGACCTGAAATCGAGTGCCAAGTGTGGGACGAATTTGTTTTCTGGCCGCAACAACGAAACTCTCTGAGAACGGTTCGGAGGTATGTACGTGCAACTCGCATCGGTAAGAATGCCGAAGGAGTAAAGCCAAGGCTCCATTGGCGCGTACAGTGTCGCGCCACAGCTCAAAAACGCCACTGTGAAGCACACGAGCTAGGGCGCGAGCGCGCGCGCGCGCTCACACGTTTGCAGGTAATACGTAATATTACGTCGGAGGGATAGCGTGCAAGCACGAACGGTCGCTACATATTCAATGAGCAGCACAATGCGATGCAGACAGAATGAAAGGTACAGTCGCGAGCAGGAACCGAAATAGGAATAAATTAATCCGTGGAATAAACGATAACCACCGCGTTATGTATGTTTATGCGCGCGAGTAGCCAACGTGTCGATAGCGGTGTCAAGTATTACGATTTAATAGACTGCTCCTGACGCGAGATACGGATGAAAAGTGGCTGTCGTTTGAAAATGAAATTTCTGCACTTGGGCGGATTTGGATAGTGGAAAGGGTTGTCGCGTTCGCTAGCTCCGAGGATTTTATTTGGGAACGTGAAGGTGTTCGGTTGTGGTTTGTAATTGTATTATTAAAATTTGCATTTGCACCACTATTAGGGTGGACCCTATTTTTCAAGTTTAAAACTTGTTTTGTTTGACAATCTTAAAATCTTCTATTCGACAAAAAAATACCTTCGTGTTTATTATTTGTATATTCTGATGTATAAAGGTCGCTCAAGGACTTTCTATAATTGGCACTTGTCAATTTTAATGAAACAAGCCCCATATTTATATATCAGAATCCGCAGCATTGCTTATATCCATGTGTTTAACAACCTGAATAGTCTGTACGACAAAGTTTGCGTCTGCATTTGATTCGAGAGTTGCAGATGAGAGAAATTTAAATGCGTATATAAAGCCAACAGAATTTAGTACACACTCGTTATAAACCCGTTTCGTCTATACGATGTGTGTCCAAATTTTAATGTTATACTCTCATTTGGAAGTTAATAAAATTATTTTGTCTTTATTGCAAAAATTTCTGTTAATTTATATCAAAGTATTGATATTTCATTGCCATTGAGCGATCTTAATATATTTTAACGAAAGTTTAGACGAAATTTTTTTAAACTACTTGAAGTTTCTGAGAGAATCAGAAGAAAGGACATATAAGGACCACAGTAACCACTATGATCTCAGCCCTCCTTATGCCAAAATGTGAAGATTCTCTAAAACAGGCACCCATACATATAAATATCAATTTTAAAAATTTTCTTTTCATCGCCACTTACCTAAAAATTGAAGAAACCATAGCCCCTCAGCTTTATATTTCGATATTCACGAGAATCCAGTAGAGTAGGGCAACCCGTGGAATTTACGTTCCTTAGCCTCTCCTCTTTAGTTCCAAGTCACCTGTTGGGGCGCACCAGCCACTGTTAAACGCTCCCGCTTATTAAGAATCAGTAATTACCCGAGGATCTCATGCCAGCCAGACGCACGATTCCCAGCAGCGTATCCACCGTCGGCTCCAAGTGCAGGCTTATTCGGGCCAGGGAGGTTAGCCCCGGAGAATGCGGGGCGAATCCCACGTCTCGAAGTCAATAGCTGAAGTGGAGAAGCAAGAGGTGGTTCCAGAAGAGCCTGGAGAACCTGTGTGCACGAGCTGCCCTGTGATTGCTCGTGCAAACAAACCGCCGTATTAATTATTCGCAATACTGATGGTTACGACATACCAGGCATTCGGAGGATCTCCACGGGACTTAGAACTATGCATCGACGATGACTCACAGGATTTCTGATTAAAGGGACTGCTCTCACGAGATGCTCCGGACCGTTTCTTCGGATGTCAAGCTGGAAGATTTGAAAGCATCGGATGAGACTTGTGCCGCAGATTGAAGCTCTAATGTATTGGTATTTTCCACCTACTCCTGTTTCTAACAGTAAAAAAGTGATGAAGTCTTTGAGACCCGCCGAGTATTTCCCTCGAAATTCTCTCTGTTTTACGCTGTTTATTCGTCGTCGATGCTTTTATCTTAATGAAGACAATGATTTATCTATTTCTGGACATGGGAGTGTTTACAGAGAATTGTTCCCCGTCATTCTTTGCCCCGTCGGAACCATTAGCGATCGAATGAAGTGGCTTATGAATTATCAATCAATTAATGAGCGAGGTTAAGTGTCACGGGAAGAGGTCGTAATTTGGGATGCTTTGCATCATTCCGAACTGGCGCCGAAGGTTAGAACTTTAAACTCAACATGTATGATAAAGTGGGATCAGCAACGATAAAAGGGAGTCTGAAATAAGAGACCTCGGCGGATCAACTTTAGCGGAGTTGCTTAGGCGGCTATCCAGTACGCCGGGGATCGTGAGTTCAAGTCCCCTCGTCCGGAGGTTCTTTCTTCCGAAGCTCCCGAACATGGGAATTACGAAACCTATACTTACAATATTTTCCCGGATTTTATACAAAGTTCTAAAATTTTCCAAGATCATTAAGACGTCACAACACTGTCAACCAAGACTTTCAAGCATTTCTCCTAACTTTCAAAGCGGGGTGTACTCCAGATTCAACCACATTTTCACAACCTCCCTCAACAACTCCCAGACACCTCTTCCATCTTACATCGCTTCTTAAGACTCGAAGGTCTCTTACAAATCAACTCAATCCTTTCTGCTGCTGGAATCTTTCAAACGCCTACCAGATTCCGATGCCTATTATGGGCATATCATAGAAATAAAAAATGTACATACAACAGGGAAGACAATTCCGGTGCTCAGGATGTAAGGAGCCGAACGTATAGTGGCGTTGCAGGGGAAAGGCCGGTTGGCACATGCTGGAACGGTTCAGATAAGTGAGGAAGGAAAGTGAAGGCAGAGAAAACAAGAGTTGTTGGGGCCCTCAGATGCGTGGCTCAGCTGTGTTTCGCACAATTCACTCATACCGCCGAGTCAGACCGCAGATATATTAATACTGTGATAAAGCTAATTGCTTGAGCTGGGGTAGGTGGTGTAGGAACAATTGGCCGGGGGCACGAAATAGAACCTTGAGATGCGGTTGCAGCCTTTATGTCGAAGCAAGGGCCATTGGTAGACGAAGCAATTATTAGTGGGAGCGAAGGATAGAGGGCATTCTAAGTAGGATGGAAGCTTGGTATGTCGTCGTGTCTGTGAATACGATTGTACCGTTGAATTTGCATAGCTACCTACCCCCTGCAGCCACTGTTCTCCCGCCTCCGTGTGCGCCGCACAATTGTATCACGATTATTAAATTTACGCCGGCGATAGCGCGATTAGGAAATTGCCGAACGAAAGTCTGCTGGGGCGAATTACCGCGATGATGGTGGTAATAACTTTGTGAATGGGTGTAAAGGCACGGAAACGCTCCGAGGTACCTTTCGATGATGCTACAGAAAAGCTACCAAATGAACAGCCCTATAAAAGCCGAAGCTGTGTGTATCCTCTCCCTCAAACGCGATACGTCCTATTTCTGTAGAAGCAGGAGACGGTGTATGAAATCTTAATTGCATAACAGAAGGGGAAACATTGAGCCACTCCAGCGAAGACCAACGGGATCGCATTATCGCTTTGGCACGCTTAGTTCCTTTAAGAATAATAAATAAAGGTCGTCGCTGAGGAGATATTACTTTTAAAGAATCTTTGACATACTTACCTCTGCAGGGGCAGAAGTATCGAACAGTACACACGTGAATTATTCGATCGCCTTTACCAGCACGACAAGTGCTCCGGGCGCAGCAAAAAAATTGCATTCGCGAAGGGGATGGGGATTTATCAGCGATGCTCTCTGGAGAGCGTAGCGACGGCAGAGCGTCGGTCGCATTGGATGCAGCCCCACCTTCCACTTATCGACGCAAAATATTTGCCAGAAGTCGCCCGTTCCTCCCTCTCGATGCTGGATATACTCTAGAAATTTCCGCTTGAACTTCATTCGCTCTCGGCGAGCTCTCTCACGTGTATTACGAGTGGAGCAGCCGTTGCAACAGTGGCAACGGGAACGGTACCTTGTAATCTAGCTGCCGAGAACCGTGTGAATCGAAAGGTGAAGATGAAGCTGGGGGAAGTAGTCAAGGAAAGTGGAGTAACGTTTCCTCGATGCATATCTACGTGCACGCCGGGAAGAAGGTAGAGGGAAGATGACGGCGCCGAAACTCACAGGGGGGGAGGGTGGATGCTGTTCCACGTGCTGAAACGATGAAAAAGCTTCCGGTAAACATGTGCACGGGATGTTGGCGTTTCAAAGCTATTACCTACACGATGCGCTCACTGTCGCCTGAAATTCATCCCGGTTCACGCGGGTCTCCGGTTCCTTTATCGCCATAGTTATCGATATCTGCGAGGCAAATATTCGCTAAAAATTCACAGGCGTCAGCAATGGAAACTTACAGGTTCTTCCTGAAAAAAAAAAACAGAAACGACATTTTAGAAGCCTACACCTAGTGGAGCTGTTCCGATAAAGATTTGCTGGATGCTTTCCTGAATTTTTCCGCACGGGATACGCGCACGTGCTCTCAGGCAGCGGGGGTTGACTCTCCCCCGGTGATTCACTCGATCACGCTGCGGATTTCTCGGGGCTTCGGACTCGAATGTGACGAAATCAGAGCGCATGGGAGTTTATGGTCCCGCGACTGGGAAACGTGGTTTCAGAAATCGTGTCCTTTGTGATGAACTCGATCCATACTCTTAGCAAGTACAATGCACTCTTTACGCGGCTGGCCTACGAGCTGCCACGCTTTTCTACCACCTTCTCCTTTCTACCTGCCGTGCATTTTTCTCTATTCTCGCTCCCCCGGCGTATTTCGATTCGACGTTACGACGATATCGCGCTGTGGCCCCGCGCTCGCGGCAATTGCCGGGAATTAATTGGACTTTATCACGTCAAACAATTCAGTTCGACCAAATTGCTTCACGGTTGTTTAGTTTCGGATCGCGTGAATAGCGGAGGGCCTGAACGAGAATGGGGGAGCCACTATCGATGCCGATGCATTCGTGCCACGGCAAACACATTTTTCCTCTATTTCCCAGCGACTGCACGAGAACTTGCTTGTGTACTATAAAACACTCGGGGCCCTTTTCAGCTCCTCTCCTTTATGACGCGTGGGGATATTGACGTTGATTTCCGAGCCCTGTGTCTTGCATTCGACTTGCCGTCGATGGAGATCGATCGCAATCGGAGGGGTGTAATGACCGAAGGAAATGGAATGTTTGTGGAAAAGAAGCATTCAGTATGATGCTAATGAAATGGCTGTGTAAAGTGGTTAGAAAAGTTGTTTGATTGGTGGAGGGTTTGTGTGTTCAACTTTGGAAGCTGAAGTCGGGTTGAGGGTTAGATTTGAGGGTTTTAGTGAATTGTATTCTTTCGGAAATTATTATTTAACCCTCGGTTGTCACACTGGATCAAAATGGCCCTAAATTTTACCTTAAGGGGGTCTGCAATGGCCCGAAATCTTTGGAAATTTATTAAAAGCAAACTGTGTAAAGAATCTTTTTTAATTTTCAGCACCTTTTATTGGATGTTTAAGTTATATGAATATCTTTTTTTTTAAATTTATATAAAACAGATTTACAAGCTGTACAGGACCAGTAACTTTGCGCTCTAAAAAAATCTGGTTGACAGACTAAAATCAACAAATCAAAACTTTTTGGGTATTTGATTTCGGGAGAACCGTTTCGTCGGAAAACTGTCAACCATGTCAGCGGAAAGTTTTGCAGCCCTAAGTTACTGGTCCCGTGCAACGTATAAATCTGCTCTAAATAAATATAAAAAAAGATATTCGTATAACTTAAATATCCAATAAAAAATCCTGAAAGTTTAAAAAAGGTTCATTACGTAGTTTGCTTTTAATAAATATCCAAAGCTAAAAATATTAAGAATTAAAGAGGCTATGATTTTTTAAGCAAAAATATTTCTGGAACTCCTTTTCTTTCCATTTCTTTTTAATCGTGGGGATACCAATTTTAAATGTTAATTTTCAACGGTGAACATATATTCTACAATGTTCAAACTTTACCTTAGAATTTTTGCGACATAATTTAACAGATAGTTTCGAGTTATGATTAATTTTATTAAGAAAGGGAACAACGACCCTTTCGTTTCTAACATTTTTCGTTTCAAATTATGCTTCTAGCTTGAATTAGTCAGCTTGAAACATAGATCACAGGATCTGTTGATTCTTAAGCCGCTTCTCCACATGTGCAACACGTTTGACGAGTGTTATCGTTACACAATGCAGCATTCCACAAAATCGTGGCTTAAGACACCCTTTGCCTCTACACGGGTATTCGCGTTTAAATTCCATTCCCCGTCGGGAACATAAACTAAGCTCTATGAGATACTGTCGGAATGCACTTTGAGAAATGGGAACATTTTTGAATCTCTTCCCAGTTTCGTCAGAAATTCACACCATTTCATCCAGTGTTAATATCAAAATGTCCCCCGTCACAAATTCCTGACGAAGTTTACGAGAATATACAGTTATTGGCTTTCGTTGTCACCAATTTCAAACAAAATATAAATGGGAAATGCGGTGCAGAGAAACAGGGGAAAGTTATCAGCTGATTTTCGAAAATGAGGATTTCATTGATGTGATATTTACACGATCGAATCACGTTTTATGGATTTAATATCAGTTATAGTTTCAATGTAGAGTTCAATTTCATTGGACTTTCACAATCGTTGTGTGCTTATCCTGCATCACAGTTTGCAAAAAAGCTGTCGTACAGATTGAACCCACCTATAGTGTGTTTTCAATACCTGCTCCATTGTCTGTAGTACGCGTGCAAGCTCGAAAATTTTCAATTTTGAGAGACAAAGTTGTTGGCAACGCCGTCAATGTCATTCGTGTTATCGGCACTCGATTTTTAAATCCACTGTCGCCGCGTAGAAAAAGCGTCCAGGTTTCTTTTCACGTGTATTGATTAGTATCGATCTTTGGAGGAAGGCTTAGTTGTTGTAGGAAATTTAAAAGAATTGGGAAAGCGAAATGGAACTTCAAAGCACAGCTGAAAGTTCAATTCTTTTCATCTGCAAGTAAATGTGAAAGTGAGTAAAAGTGGAGTAAAAATAAAAATGGAAGAGGAACATAAAAGTTTCGTGTAACTTAAGCAAAACATAATCAACCCTTAAAAAATTAACATTCAGTCGAACACGAAATAATGCTTCAAACTGGATTGAAAACTGTTAAGACGAGTCTTTGATATGCTTCGCCTTTAAAAAGTGGCTACTTCAAGATCTTTATGTGCATTTTATGTCGTACATTAAGAAGATATGAATTTTTCAAACACAGCAATGCTTAATACCCGCGATGAATTATAGAAAATCTCTGAGGATTCTCCTGTTAAAAGTCGTTGAGAGAAAAAGATGTTAAAATCAAGACAATTTTAATTTACAATTACAATTATAAGAGGATGCAGAATAATTATTGAACTACCCAATATTAATTTGAATCGATAAATTTCAGTCTAGACAAATATAACTTCAGACAAATTATATATATAATTAAATTGCACTCTGTATAAAATGACGAGCTGCCACGTTTCCCGCTGCGAATTTCTAGTTAAAGTTGAGGACAGTGAATAATGAATGGAATTTATAGCGACAGACTAAAAGTGTATTTTGATACTTGATTTCATTTAAAGTCCTTAATGCAGTTAGGAGTCAGCCTCGTGGCTAATACATTTAAGAAAGAGCGGTTTATTAAAGATGCAAATAATTTCGCGAAATAGTGCGGCTCGCGTTATGAAATTCCAATTCACTGAAATTCCATTTGCAGGATTGTTTAGACTCGGCTTTATTTATACTGGCAGAAGCTTACTGCCAACCTCAGCAGCCATATTTTATCGCTTCTGTCGATGTTTAAAATACGTATCGCGATCAATGCGTCTATGTCGAAACCAGAAAACACCGGAAAAACATATCACGAATACAAAGGTGTTTCAAAAATTCCACGCGTGGCCAGAAATTCTGATCAAACACTTGTTCCAGTAAACAATGCATCTTTGACGAAATAAAGGGCGACGAAACGAACGTGTTTTGACGGCAAAGCCAACGAAATTTCGGGATTTCACTGGCTTGCAAAAAGGTTAGCCATCTATGAGTTCATATACCTACCAGAGTATCTGAAAACTTTTACAATTTAAATAATTAACTGATGCGGAGCGTTCCGCTTGCATATTTTAATATATCGTACTCCTAAATTTTGTACACTTTTAATAATCTACACTCAAACAAATTCGGTGAATTTTAACTTTCAATTCCCTTTCCATCAAAGGAAGATGTCTAAAAGCAAACAATTCACTCGCGCTGGTCCTATCATATATTCCTAAATACACAGCGAATCGGTTACTGTGAAGAATTTTATTACATTTCGTTCGAATTGCAAGTTTTACGGTCAAGAACCGCAAACACATTTCTGCTGTGCAAACATGCGGCGCGGGTGGAAGTAACATCGTAGCCGAGATCAAAATTTTCATTTTTAACGCGTTCATTTACCGTCGTAATTAGATTTTCACTTACGTGGGGCATCGATTAAAATTTCACCGTTATTTAGAATTACCTACGACGCTTTGACGTTCAATCTCTGGTGACCTTTTAAACCCCCGAGGCATTGAGAACCGTTGAATCGAACGAATCGTATCAAACGAATTTCGCTTCCGTCCCGGCGTGGGATCCTTGTGTCATTTTTTCCCTCGGCGTTGGCGAAAATGACGGGGAATGGGAAACGAAAGAGAAACAGAAACACAGACACCGGGGATAAGAAATGATCGCCCACCTATTTCTTCGGCGGAATGGCGTTAGTAGAGCGAGCCGAAGGAAAATGGTTCGCGTGTTCCAGCATCCCTGACTCCCATTCAGGATGCGATCATTTGTTGCGGACGACACTTGTAGCACGGCTGGATATCACGATTATGTCGAATAAAGGTAATCTAAGTAATTGGGGAAAGTTCTAAAATAAGCTCGAACGATTTGGGGTGTTTGGAGCATAATTCTAAGCTCAATTGAGATTTAGTTTACTTTTTTAAATTTATTCAATCTTCTGTAATTTGATATTTAATCGGTTACACAAGATAATTATTATTTAGTATGTGAAACAGTTGAATTACGTTGCATTTCTGTGTACAAAGTGGAAGAGATTAAGAAGTTTAATGATACAGTGTGGACACTTAATTAATATTAATGAGAAGAATTAATGTTACCCCTTTGGGAGGATAATTTAGCCTGTAGTGTGATTGTGTCAAAGTTCTGTCATAAAATGTGGATGTAGTTATGATTATTCGTGGCAGAATTTTGGTGTTATGTACAGTGAGATTTAACCCCTCGCGGTCACGCGGGGTGAATCACACCCAGGATATCTTTGCCAACATTTCTGTAAATTTTAGACCTTGATAATAAAATTTAAAAATTTGCTGAATTTTAACCAAACATGGCCTTTAACTACAATTATTTTTTTAAATATAAATTTCAATATATTAGAATTTATATTTCTAGAAAAAGGCTATTTGAACAGGAATGTACAATTATCACTGGAAAGTTAAAAGATTCAAAAATACGAAAATGACGCTGAGGTGCAGTGAACCCTGTGCGACCAATTTGTGATCAAAGAAAGGTGCAACCACGGAAAGTTAAAAATTGTAGTGAAGGTAGAAGAAGTTAAGTTTCTCAGTTTAAATTAAACTCTTATGTAATGCAATTTCTTTGTACGACCTTTCTCTCTGAATGAAAATAAACGTTTCAGACGATTGCAACTCAAAGCAGTTAAAGTGTACTAAGCAGTTAGTTGGTTATTCTACTGATTTTAATAGCTTACGTAGCGTCGTCATTACTGAGGTATCGTTGAATATCGGTTTTCCCCAAACAGGCGATTATCCCTCGTGCAAAACGCGATCGTGTATATCTGATTACGTGCACGTGACTTGCACGAAACGCTTTCGAGCCATAAAGCCGTGTAATTTTCCCAACATTTCCGAAGGAATGCATCTCCCAATTTCATTTTAAGAAGGATCAGCTGTACCATCTCGAATTGCGGCGCGATAATTCACTTCTATAACGAAGGGCGACGACTTGTTGAAGTCGATCGATGCGGCATAAAACGTCAGTATCACCCTATTTACCATTTAGTATGGGAATTGGAATGAAATAAAATCGCGAGGAGATTTGATTCTATTCATCGACTCCGCGCGATAGGATTCGAAACCTATTTGCAGGATCAGTGACTTCGAATTTAAAAACATGCTGCACAAAGACTCTATTACCTTCAAAATTTATTTACAAAAATATAATACATCCTTGCAGTAATAAATGATCTTCTATTACAAAATTTCTCTTCCAAAATTTGTGACATTGATTCCATATCGAATGAGTCGTGTTAAAATATTTTCACTTCAATCATATGTCAATAGAAATATTGTTAAAAATTTGCTGCTCATGTGCAGTTAGGCTATGAATTATAGTAGTCACAAAGTTTCGTCAAGAGTAAGAATATATTATTCGGTTATCCAGAAACGTCGCAGCGTTTTCCAAAGGCGAAGGATTATACAAGCGAAGAACTTTCTATTCCGTATTTAGTAGGATTAATAGGGGATTATTTATTATGAAATTCTCACAAACGGTGCGTACATTATTCAATAAAATGCTAATTCTGTGCAGAAACATTGCCTTCGAATTTTTCGTAGTTTGAAAAAGGTTCTTTTTATTGAGAAAGACTACAAACAACTATCAAGAAAGAAGGAGGGATTAAAACAGCATATAGCAATTCGTGCAAGTACCATTATTTGTCAACAAGTAAGAAACGCTATTTTTTCATCGATAACAATGGCGATGTTAGGAGTTCAGAGGAAGATGTGACATTTTCGTACGTTGTCTGTTTGATCGTACATAGCATCATGCACATCGCCGAGCAGGCGAGTGACATTTCGCGGGCGAAATGGCAAGACAAGCCACTGAGTAGTGCAAAATGTCATTCTTCCGACTTGCTCTTGTTCAGTATCTCTCGCGAAGCATGGAGCCGCGCTCCTAGCTACCAAACCGAATTTCCTCACGAAGAATAATCAATTCACCCTATTTCCATTTAAGTTGATTTATTGCGTAAACTGGAAACATCCTCCTGTCCGTATACTTGGTTAAAAAGTAATCGAAGCATACTGTGACACAACGGTGTTTGACATAAAGCATTTCAATACTTAGTGACGTGGAAGAAGAAGAAGGTAATTATTTACAAAGGGCAGTGCTCACCAATTTTCGAGTACCTTGAAATACATACTTATGTTGTTAAAGTTCACATTCCGAACAACTTCATTTTATAAGGGAGAGTATAACAAAACTATATGAGAAATGAATTTGTTTATTATTTACAAACATACTTAAATTATTCATCTATAAAGTACTGTGAAGATTTTTTGAAAAATTGTAATAAAATTCAACTTTATAGTGAAAAAGCAAAACTCTTGGTGTTCGTGATACTCCACTGTCGTGGGGGAATCACGAACAAAGTGCTAAATATCACAGAAGTCGCACAAAAAGCGCGGCTGCAATGGTCAACTCATAAAATATATTGCTACAACCTATATCTAGGGTATTTTTCAAATTCCTCTTTTTTGTGCGTTAGAAAAAAATTGCAACTGGTCGGAATATCGAAAAAAATAGTAAAGGTCGTTTTTTAAACTTTTTTTGTCTGAAACTATTTACTAGTGGAGAGGGAACATCGTTTTTATTTATTAAAACGCCGTAACATTGCATTCGCGATTACCCCGCGTTCATGTTTACCCCACGCTTCCTTACATATAATCGTCCCTCGGCTTTAGTTTTCGAGACCAACGAAATTTCAAACCCACTACCGATCACCGCTTTTTGCGAATAGATATCAAAAGCGCTCGTTAAATGAAACAAAGTGTCTGAAAGTTCTACAAAAGATTGCACTTCAAGTACTTATACCACAAGATCCATCACAACTCTCTGTTATTCTGTGATTATTAAAGTAATGGTTGCAATGGTAAATTGAACCCCAACGAGCGTACATTTACGTTTTACTATATAAACAGAATTTTATTTTCTTAGCGAACCACGAGTCCTCAGCGATCGCAGTCATCGTACTCGCGCAGTTCTGAATATACACAGCGTTTTTTCAAGCCACGTCGAGTCCCACGGCGCGAGAATCACTCGCGGACATATTAATAAATTGCACAAAGCGACGTGTTAAGCGCGTTTAATTATCTGTCAAGTTCTTTTACGCGTATCATCTACTTTCGTGCAATCTTCCGTCGGCCGTTTCTCTCTAATGAAGCTCGGGCAGAAAAAACTGCCTCCTCTACACGATTTCATCTCTGTTAATTCGTCGCGCTGCAGAGAAGGGCCCGGGAAGACAATGGCAAGCAACTTCCACAAAGGAATGCAATTATCATTCGCGTTGTTTTCAAAGCCCCGTGTCTCAACGCACACACTCCGCCAGTGCGGTTAATACTTGTCTCGTTTAGAAGCTTTCTGAGCCGTGCTCGAGCCACTTTTTTCGCAGCTAGCTACGTGCGTTATTTGTTAGCTTCGCCGATTGGGATTCTCGAAATTGTACCGCTGGATGCAAAAAGGGCCTCAGTGCCAAAAGTAAGTTTCGAGAACAGTAGTTATCTGCAAACATTACGAAGTAATTATTTTTTGTACATAGTGAGTTGTTGTAAAACTGTTTACAGTATTTCAAAATTTGATTCCTTTGTAGTTGCATTAAAATGGAGGAATATAGAAAAAAGTGTTCTTTCTTAACATTATTTTTTATTCTTCATTTAATATTCAAAGAAGTATAGAATATTGAGAAAATATAGTTATAAAAAAAGCTACAACCGACTTCAAAAACATAAAAATGCACTAAAAATTAAAAACTAATTTTTTCCCTTATTTAATCTACGAATATCAATTTTTATATCGCCGCCTCACAATTAAAAAAAAATACATATTGTACGAATCTATAAGTCAGTAAGTTAAGAATATATAAGTCAGTTGGTCAACATTGATTTACAAAAATTTACCATAGCTCTATCAATTTTAAAAATACGACACTGAAATTTAGAGGGCACATGTAGAAAATAATGAGGGATATAATTATACGCATTATGCAAAAAGGGCACGAGTGTCCCGAGGCCGTTCTTGCATCCAACAGTAGATACAACTCTGTTTTAATTTTCAAATGCTTCGACATAAAAATTCATACGAAATGCTTCATTTGACAGGCCGCTGCGTGCCCTTGATAACTTTAATTAACAACTCATGGACGTTTATAATGTAACGAATTCCAGCGGGGCAAACACTCGCATCGCATACATACGAGCAAGTTAACATTAAACGAGATAGAAATCTTGTCCTCTTAGGGGCAGAATTACATTTCATTTACGTAAGTGATTCATTTCCAGCTGTACTCTAGCTCCCATCGCAAGCGCAGGTGGAAAATTTAATGGTGCCCCTTTTAGAAGAACTTTGAGCAACTTTTCTTGCCGTTTTGAATATTTAATTCGCGTGGTCCATTCAGTTTGGGGTTGACAGCAATTTAATCTATATTCCTTTTATTGCTTCTGTCATTCAGTAATTCCAACAATGCCGATTATGTGACCATTATTCTCCATCTCGAACTCACAAGAGATTCGTCAAGTTTCCTCATTCTGATCCATCCAGAATGAAATTTGTGTCCAAAGAATGTTTTTTAAAAAAGGAAAGTTAAATTCAGCTTCCACTGGAAATGTACTAGTGTTTACGTACCTCTGTGGAAAAATAGTGTATAAATTTTCACGTTTAATTTCACGTTGTAACATTAAAAAAGCTTCCGTTACAACGAAACTCCATTAGCGCTGCCCGCTGGTGGTTTAACTATTTCCTTTGAATCCCTCTTCGCAAATTGTTCGCCTGCAGTCGTTGCCGCGCTGGTTTACGTTCAAAGGAACACCGAATAAGAACTGACAGGCCTTTACCTGCACCCTGTCCTTCTCTGGAGATTGCAGTGTGCCCGTGTCTTTACGGGCAAACTTGAAACATGCCATTTTTATTAGCGTTTCTCGCGTGAAATTTGAATGTAACGGGGCTATCGGTTTCGTGGGAAGCCAATTGAAGGGACGGGTTGTATCGTGGGGAATGAAGCAAAAGGCAATTTCATTCTTTACGAGACGCTTATTCGGCTTCCAATAGACGGCGAATAAAGTTGGAAGTGTTTCAAGCGGGGTTGAACTAAACTCAGCGATTCGTAAATAAATTAAAATCGAAATATAGATGCAGCAATATTATGGGTTTCTGCGATTTTAAGGCGAAATTTACTTATCGTTGCGGTGAATAAAAATATATTTCAGTCTGGACGTGGTGAAACATGAGCCAGTAATTTTGCTAGTCTTCTCCATTTTGAATTGCTGGGTGCGGATTGTATTTCAGAAATTTGAGTACTGAAATCCAAGTAGACCAGGGTAGCGGAGTAAAATAGGTAACCACAGAGCAGAGGGATAACTAAGTAGTCTCATGATCAGATTCATTGGGTAAAATGTTACACAGAATTATACGGAGTGTATATAAACTGTGGGATATGTAAGAGCGTGTAAAGAGGAATGAAATGATCCTTTGCCATTTTGCAAATTTTTCGATGTTTTATGATGTATTGAAAATTAACAATTTTTCATTATATAAGTAATTCACGATATATTCATATACTTTTATTGTTTTGCTTGCAGTACCCTAGTAGTATTAATTCTGCTAAAATAATAATCAGATAGTCTGCTGTAGTCGATAGTTTTCTCTAATTTTTATACTATCTGGAGTTTACTAGGATTATTTAAACTCTTTGTAAATTTCTAGTAACAAATTCCAAGTTACAAATTATCAAATTATTAATAGTAAAATTATGAAATTCCCAGTAGTTTAATTATCCAAATTCAAGAAGTCCGAGTACACAACTATCTGATTACAAAAGTCCCTTTTATTATACATCGAAAAGGATGTTGCAATGGCCTTCCTAGCCTATCCATTCTTTCCTCCACACTCTCCGATCCATTTGCCCCTAAAATCGCAATTTTTATTCTACCTCGAAGCGCCATTCGATAGGTCGCCTCTCTCAATTAAACCATCGCGACGTAAACATAGCAAACGAGATGTGCTATCACGAAAAAATATGCCAGTCACTGTATCAGGCTGCAATTACCGTCAACGTCACCTCGCCAGGAAAGTGTGAACGCACACAATGCTGGCTTGATTATAGTCCCGGAAAATATATCATCCGAGACGTTCAATGAGTCATGTTCCGAGGTACTCTGTTCGTGTTAACGTCGAACGATCGAGGGAGGGGCAGCTCTGCCAATAGAGAACACTGTGAAAGACGGAATTTAACAAAAATCCGAAGCAGAAGAAAACACGAGAGCAACTACAATCTCAAATTCTTCAAAAACATCTGTTCTCTCCTCCAACTTATTCAACCTAATTCTTGCAATCACAAACACCCTCCTCCAGCTTCATTACTACATTAATCCTTCCTCCAAACCCTTAACTAACAATAATTACTTCCACATACTCCCAAAACTCAAACAACAACCTAATCCAACACAGCAAATTCATACTCCGTAGGATTAATATCATCGATGTCTTCCTCACTGAACCATCCAGGAAAACAACCCCAGTTTACAATACATAATTGATACAAAGTGGAAAGCGCACTACGGTGTCTCCGTGTTTGTCTGGAGCCTCCCGAATACCAAGGAGCGCCGACTAAGGACAACTGGCAAAACTTGCCGGCCCTGAGGACCTGGCTGAGGTGGAGTGGCGCGGCAGGCTCCCCGCCTCTAAAACAATTCCTCGGAGTGTTAGAGGCAGGAATTTCGTTAAGGATCAAGTCGTGGGTGTCAGATCTTGACGAGGGATCAGCAATAGCCCGGAAAGCGACGGTGTGAGGCAGGCAGAAAGAGAAAGGGGCAACGGCACAGGGGGCAGAGGGTGCACCAGCTCGACGTTCGACGATTCAATCAACGCGGGCACATTGTCGACGTCAGACGCGTGGGGGTGGCGGGCCGGGGCGAGGGAGGCGGGAAATGTCAGCCGTCGCGGCGGCGGATATTCCTGGGGTCGAGATATGAAAAATGATGTCTGACAGCGGCGTGAGTAACGCCTTGTACCGTCAAGGTACACCCTAGGAGAATGCTTTTTACCGGGTTGTTCTGGTCGGGCAAGGAACTCGGAGGGTGGGGCGGGGGTTGCTTGACAGATATCTCGGTGGTATCCGTCGAGCGTGTTGAGACGCCGCGGGATCTCGTGTAAAGCGCGTATAAGCAACTCTGTATTAGCTGGGTGTCACCCATCTAGATAGCACAGCGAGCGGCCAAAAATTCAGCTCGCTCCTTTTCCCGACTCCATGGAAACATGCGAGGGGGTGGTCCCTCTTTTTGGGACGGATTTCTAGGGACGAGGTTGCTGAGACGGGGTGTGGAGAAGTACGCGAAGGAAGCTTGGAAAGGTCGTGTTGGAGGAAGGGCTTGGTATAGTGTGGTTTGCTGGGAAGCTTTTACGCGTCTGGTTTTTTATATTGTAGCAAATGTAAACGAGTTTTCGCAGTTGAGAGGAAGACTTAATTATTATTATAAGTTTTAATGAAAATGAATGGGGGTTTCCTTCTCCATCCACTCCTGGTTTGCTGAAGTTGATGGTGGATTAGTGTATGTATATATCTACTGTTGCAAAGTGGTAGTGGTTTTGAATCTTAGATACAGTAGGTGGGATATTTATTGCATCGCTAGAATATTTAGCGCTTTTTCTTTGGTATTTTTTTATAAAGCTTCTAAACAACACTTTTCTCTTACAATTTGGGTTATATATATATGTATGTATCAGTCATGTTTACAAATTCTGTTGGAGAGAAGTTATTAAAAATTGCGACTGTGCAAGCAAAAGAAGTCTTCACATGGTTGCCGTGATTCCGACTAAAAAAACAAAATGATTCTTATTTAGGGCGAGTTTGACTATAGCCAGTAGAGGAATTAATTCAAAGTCATATTTCCTTTCTCACTTTTTAGCCCGCGAAAGGTACGAAAAACAGAAGAAATCGCTAATCAAACTTCAAATAAAAAAGCACGAAGGTATTTTTTTGTCGAATAGAAGATTTTAAGAGGATCAGACAATACAAGTTTTAAAGTTGAAAAATAAGGACCACCCCGATATCCATGCCAAGTACTTCACTTTCTACTTCCCACTCCCCACTCTGAATCGCTACCTGCTCATCCACTCTATTTAAATATCACGAGTAGCTGTGATGTCAGTCCCATCGCTGGCCAAATGGTTTCCCCAAATATCAACGAGCACGTTAGTACGTCCGAAGTATCACAGTCGCACTTACCGCGGCGTCGTTAAGCGGAAATTTGAAAGCTGCCCCTACGCGCGTTGGTTCTGGCTGGCATCCACGAAAGGATTATGTGTGCGTGACATTCGTTACGATGATTACCTTTGTAATTAGCACGGCCGCGGTTCACGAGCGATTACAATTAACAGGGTATTCCTTGTTTAGGTAAAAGCGGTTCATTGGTTGTTGTTCGGATCATCGACGTGATACCGTGCTTCGATCGTGGCGGGAATGTTTGTGGGGCGATGTAAAACGCCGGTTCCGAGGGGGTGGAACAAAGAGGGCGGAGGGAGGCAGCCGACAGGGACAGAGTCATCCGTGGACAATAATTATGCGGATTGCCCCGTCGAGGCTAATTATCCCTCTGTACTTGCATCGAATTCACCCTTCACCTCTGTCCCTCTTCGCTGCTGTTTCGCCCACTGTACCCGGCGAACTTTGACGTCGCACAGATAGATGCCTGCCTCTGTGCTCTCTGATAAACCGTCGAATTCTATCGTGACCTGACCACCGACCCTTGTCACGGGACGTGTCCATCATTCTCCTTCTACCGCGTCTCCATTTCGAATAGAAACTTCCTCGGACGTATACATAATTCTTTTGGCTCTGTAATTTAAGGGAATGGGCTCATGTTCCACTGGCAGAGTGGAAAGGTGCTATTATTCAAGCACACTTTTCTGAGAAATTGTACTCAGAGTCTCTGCAGTTCTCTGGAGTACTGGGTAATTTTAAAATGCTTTCTGAATTCTTCATCCTTTCTGGAAAGACGGTTGACTACTTAGTAATAGAACCTTCATTCACTAGCTTCACGGATGCTGTGGCTTCCAAGTCACATTTTTATTTCGATAATATCACCAGAAGTTATCAATTTTCAATCAATGCTTATAGTTCAGTGTTCTTTATCAGAGTTTTCTTGATAGAAATGTCAGAACAATTGTGCCGGTGATTATGAAGGTGGTGTAAAGATGCCGGAACACTGTTTTTCAGAAAAAGCTCCTTTTGCTGAGCTGTGGGGTCGTCATTTTCTATTAAATTTTTTTTTAAAAGACTGGGATCATACTTCAAGGCACGTAGAATAAAGACCTTCAAACAAATTTTGTATTCCATTCACTATACTCGCATAAAAAAATTCTCAAAATCAGGCTTCTTTTCCGGGCTCTACTGTGACATTATTCCTTAAAGAAACGCGAAGGGATACTGCAATTTGTTAAAAATTGCCATTTCGTCCGCTTCTCGCTTTTCCGTATTCAGTCGACTATACAATCTCAGTCCCCGAGCCATCTTTTCATCCCCAATACGGGCGTAGACACAGAGCCGTGGAAAAAGTGAATGACGTGCGTGGACATGTTTCGCTCGTAAACGTTGCCACGATTACCACTATAGGGCTGTACCATCGCCCAACCGGAGCCGCCTGCCCCGCGTTCGGAGTTTTCCAATATTTACACGCCAGAATATTCAATATTTTCCAGCGCCGTGGCACGCCGCGAGAACATTTGAATAACCCAATATGCCTGTTTCGCTGTTGGCTATACCCTGCCTCTCTCGATGATTCTTTCACGGCACTTGAATACCTATGTACAATGACAACTCTTTCATGCTCGAATCCTGCCCGCGAGTTTATTCGAAACTGCAGATAGAGGGGTTTTGGCGAAATCTCGTTCAGCAGAGTGGATGGAGAACGAGAACATCTGACAACAGATTTGCAAGGTTGCTTGCAGGGTGGTACGATGCTACGACATATGTACAATTCTGCGGAGCAATTGTTAAATTATTGAAAGGATTAAGTGGTTTTCGATGTGAACTGAATTCCGGAGAAAAACCGCGATTCGTGAAAACCGTGGAGGAATTTTTCGTTGACATAATCGAAACTGTACATTGAAAAAATCCTTCCGTTATTCAGTAGATTTTTATATAAAATAAAATCCACAAAATTTCAGGAAAATTAGTATAGTAGTTTATGTCGTTGTATTTTTATTATAAATCTACAAAAAAATCTGAAATCTTTCCGAATTTCTCCCGAGCCCATCATTTCATACGTCGAGCAAAGTTGTGTCAAACGCACACGCGCAAATAATTATTATCGGTTCGTATCAATAAATTTTCACGCTCTAACGGCTTGAAACTTATATAATTAACTGTATAATTTTTATCGAATTTATGCCACGAGTTTATTTAACGCTTATAGAGCCGACCGGTTTCCAGTCGCTGGGTATTGATAAAAATCTGTCGTTTGATGCGCTTTCGTTTAACGAAAATATATTTCAGGAAGGAAAGCGAACGTCACCGTTCGTTATTTGATCGTGCCGTTAATTAACAGCTTTCCCAACGTGTTTATGACAGAGTACGATGAACTAAACACACACTTGACAACTACGACAAATCCTAGTCAATCGTATCTGATCGAGTAGCTGATACTGTAATTAACTAGGTACCTGGTCATGCATACGCATCGAGCAATTTTGAAACTATGTAACTCGATACGGTATCGTTGATAATATCTATATAGATCAATGTTTCGGGGTAAACATGATACCAAATCAGAGGTGTCTATTTCATTTCCACTATCGATAATTATGGAAAAAATGATTCTTGTAGTAGCAATAATAAAAATACTTGCCTATAAATCAGCAGTATCTAAAAAAACATTCTACGTTGACCTGTTTAAACTGGAAAAGGTCAAGTTACCATTGAAGACCAGGTACATTTTGAACCCCGATGAAATTCGGTTAATTCATTTTGAAAGACCGAAGTGGCTATAATGGGTCTATAATGGCTATAATGCAATTAAAATTAAAAAATACATGTACTTCTCTTCTTTGGTCTACAAGCATGATATGAACTGTATGGGAACGTGGTGTGCAATTAACACAGATGGAAAATACAGAAGAATATTATCACTTTTGCTTCGGATTCCTTAAAATTTAAATAACAGAAATGTAATTTTTATGATCGAGGAAACATGTCGCAAGGATCAAGTAACTCCGCAACATTATTCGTTATATTTTATTCGATGTGGGATGGAAGAATTATTAATTGCAACTTAAACTATATTTTTGCTAAGGCATGTAGGGTCTATTTCGAGCTCTCCGATGTACATTCCCCGCGAAAAGTTTCAAAGCACTTATACAAACATTTTACTAATCTAAAATTAACACTTTCAGTGTTTTTGATTCTCACACATTTTAATATCCTATCACGCAAAGAGATTTGCTTATTTGAGGATAAAATTCTTGATCTACTCAATTCATAGAGCGCTCCGAAACTTTTCCCGGGTAGTGTACATATATAACTGGGGACGTTCGTTCAATAATTCACAAACAGCAGTGAATAATAACTTAATCTGCACGACACATTAAACGCTACGTGATTATTATATTATATCGATAACGCGACGTTAATACTTTCAACCGCTCATTTCGCTTTATCGTCGGATTAAATAACTCGTCACGACGCCGCCGTTGAAGTCGCGTCGTGAAAATTGGCGAACGGTGTATCGACAGCTACTCGATCGCCGCGATCCGATTGGATAGCTAAATATCTCTCTAAATTTCTGACGTAAAAATGGTTCGCCACAGTATTTCATCGTCTCCTCCGCGGTTCAATGGGGGGTAGAAGCCGAGGATAACGCGCTTGTGTATGCGGGAGAATCGATGGATTATAGAAATTAGAGATTTATATCGTACACATTCGTTTCTTCCAAATGATAGCGCTGAAAGATGAATGGATCATTTGTAAATGAATGCTGCGATTTATTGCATGCATAACAATCGTTAAAGAGGTATTCTAATTCTTTTCAAGTCGAATCGTTGCTTCGGGGAGAGATCGATGAAGCAATTTGTAGGAGCGGATACTTTATGGGTGGTTTAAAGGACATTATAACGTTTCAAGCTTTCTGAACGCTTCTTGGGATCGTATTTGCAATCGAATATCGCATCCACGGCGCGCTCATTAAAATACACAGTTCTTTTTATTTTCCCGGAGTTTTCTATTCAGAAATGCGAGCACATGCCGAATTAAATATAATTTTTCTATTTACCGACGTAGATTTCACGAACATTAAAAATACAATACATAGCGAATCGGATACGTCTACAAACTCTTGTCTGCGCATTCATATTGAATACAATATAATTGTAAATTGAAACGTGATGCAATCGTTACTTTAGTTTCCAACTTTGCTCACTTCGACGTCGATATCCTTTCGATGTTCTTCTTGTTTTCAATATTTCTTGAGCATCTGCGAATTCTTTCCTTGTTTCATTAATATTCCCTCGATATCCACGATCGCAGTAGCCAGGTGGACATCGTGAAATTGAGATCAAAACGTCGGCAGCCTGATTATTTCCGAGCTTCCAAAGGTCCACGCCAGTGCGCGTTCCTTTGTTAATTACAGTGGAACTGGAACACGATACACGCGAGCGAATAGGAACTGGATATAGGTACACTCGAAGATATGAACAATGATATAAAGCTAGATTTTTGTATACCAGATTTTTCTTACTCAAAGTAAAGAATTTCAAATTCGATTTTCTCGAAAACGCAATTACCCAAAAGTGTCACAGACAATTCGTACTCATCGCCTTACAATTAATTCCCAAAATAGTACTTAATTTCTAAACAAATCGACTGCCTAGTCACCTTAAGCCCCGATTCCACGCGAGTGACGAACAACCCCTTCGCTGTCCAATAAAGTGACAAACTGCAGGACAAGGCGTCCATCACCTCCAATTACAAGTAAATTACTTCCCGAATGAAGAAGTCAGGTGACGCGGTCTGATTCCAAACGTAGAGAATTAAGTTCGTCCGAAGTGAATTCGTAGATGGGAACCGCATCGAGTATACAGATCGCATTTAGATCTTAAATGGGAATAGACGGCTCGAATTTCAAGAGCGCCGTTCCCGTTCACGTTGCTGATAACAATAAACATTACGCCAGGATGGAGTATCCGCGGCGTGGAAATTGTGATCGGAACATCGGCAGCTGCTCGATCATTCCCGATCGCCCCGAGACTCCGGTATTCGTTCTTCCGTTGATTATCGCGGCGCTCGATTACGCTGCACGCGAGCCGGGAAAGATAGAGGGCGAAATCGAAGGAGAAAGGACGAGCGATCATCGGGCGGTAACCACGGGCTATTCTTCGGCAAGGAACTTCCCGGAGTCATTTTTCACGGGATCGAAAGTCCGGCGGAAGGCTTGCCATATCCCCCTAAATTAAACAACTACATCCCCAGCGTCTGGCCGGCAACCAGTGAGGGGCTGATGGTGAAAGAGAGGGGAGGAGGCAGGGGTGCACACGGCTATCGCGGTTGCGAGTGACGTAAACGAAAATAAAGAGGCGTCACCGAGTTTCTGATTACTTGGAGTTTCTTGCGCCGGAACCGCGCACCACTGGCGTAGGATAGAAGGGGACGCTGCGGAGTCCAGGGGAACGAGATGCAGCGTGAAAAGGAATACAGGCTCTGCTGAGAGAATGAGGGATGCTGGGCAGAATTCAAAAAGTGCAGGCTGCTTTCTCTGACGTTTATTTAAGCAAGTTTCCACTGCGGACGTGCCACTCGGAGATTACAATGACGGGGGGATCGTAACGACGCGGAGGCGGGAATCGTTTGTACACCGAGGCTTATTGTCAGTTTGGCAAGCAGCGTTGGGTTACGTGCTTTTGGGACGCGAGGATTTGGGTAATTAGTCCGCCGGTAATTTCGAAAGACTTTGCTTCTTGTGGGAGATGAGATGTGGACCTGTTATGGATGTAAGGGGTCTTTCAATAACACTCATCTTTAAAATTGTATATGGTAAGTGCGGGTAATAAGGCCCACCTAAGGATCTATAATTTTTTTTGAAAAAACTTGTGCTTATTTTTGAAAACTTTTTTTTTATAAAAATCTATGGACATTAAGCTGTACACTGTAATATTTGTAAGAATATCTGAACACAAAAAATGCGAAAAGAGTAATACCGTAAATTGGTAACACGGCTGCCTACCACGCAGAGGACCCGCAGATCCTCTCTACGAGCTCCACCCCCGAGGCTCTCTTTTTCGCCTACAATTTGTGCATTCCATCGCGGGACACCTTGCCCAGAAATGTTACAACCACCCCATGCGCGCGGAACATATTGCACGCATGTCCCTTATCACGCTCGAAGAATCTGCATTCTCACCAATTCTCACCTAGCGCACCCTCTCCTTCATCCCACTCCTTTCTACTTACCCAAGTTGTTTTTCCCCCCACCTGCATCTTCGGGACATTCTCTACACCCGACGAATCCAGCTCGCGACTGCCTCGTTCCATCGTGGAGTCTCGAGAAACTTTCGAAGACAACCTGCGACCACCGATGCCGTCGGTGGAGGGTAAAAGCTTCGGGGTGTGCAGGCGCACGGACACGGGAACCGACACCAATGCGCGACAAGTGCATCCTCCGCTGGGCGAAATGGATGGCGGGGCGGATGAGGCAGACGCGCCTGGTCCCCGGGAAAAGAGATCGAGGAGCGTGCGCGGTTTTAAAACGACGTCGAGTGTATTACGATTTTTAATTACGAAGTTTTCGCTTTTTGTCTAACGAGCACAATTGGTAAAGCCGAGCGCGATGTCGCGGCTCTCGGACAATGATTCGCGAGGGGTGAACCGGCGGGGTGGTGAACGCGGGCGGAAGGAAATGTTCCAGAAGGAATAGCGGGCGGAGAGTGGGGAGCGGGGAGGGCAGAGAAAGCGGAAGGCTTCGTATAACGGACGTTTTGTAAATAGAGCCCCGGCTCGTGGATTTGTTCCCCGTTGGAATCTCTTTTTAGAGGCGCCAGACAAGGTACGTGTACTTTTAACGGGAATGTCTTGGCCGCGCTGGCGGAGACAATGCGCGATGGTTGCGCGAGTTGTACCCAAAGTAATGTCGCGGTTTATAATCGGAAGTGGCGAGGATTGAATAAAACGAGAGAGGGTTGCAGGCAAGCCGGGCGCATTTTGTAATGCATACGTTATATGGGACGGGAGACATCTAGGTCAGGCAAATTGTTATTTCTTTCGGTGCGCGCTAACGATTGTGGACCGTTGCAAAACGCTTTGATAGTTCTCCCCCAGTTTTTCCTCGCCTAGGCCACCGGCGAGATCGCCGGTCCAATTGTATCCCGAACAGCGATATAGTATTCGGTTTAGTGTATCCCGTGTGCAACGCTATTTTTGCTGGTGTTTGCGGAACGTATCGGCCCACCTGCTCCATCCAGCGAGCCTTCAGTTTACGACTTGACGCCATTAACGGACGTTAAGGCGGAAACGGCTTATTGCTTTTGACTGTGACCCGATCGTCGCGTATATACGGTGAGGAATATACGACGCGTCACTTCAATTTGGATTCTTCGAAGACGGATACTCGAAGTTGGATCACTTATGCCAGCGGAGAGGAAGCTCCATTTTACACGGAGTGTATAGATGTGGTGGTTAAAAGGGAGGATCAAAATTGACAGATTTATATTTGTGAATAAACGCTCTGGGTATTGTTGGCGTAGTTTATTCTGGGAAGTCTTCTAATGAAATGTGATGCAATCTGTGGTTTAGTTTCTGTCTTTTAAACTGTTTTGCTATTCTTGATGTTTTAAACGCTTCCTTTTCTCTTGCCGGGTATATATTCGATAATTGACGTCGATAGCGTTCGAAGTCTTTCTAATCAAATTATTGAACTTTTCTGATGCAGGTGGCATGGCTTCGCGTCGACACACAGACGATCCTCACGATCGCAACTCATGTTATCACGAAGAACCATCGGATCGCTGTGACACATAGCGGTCATCGTACCTGGTCCCTCCACATCAAAGACACGAAGAAAACGGACAGAGGATGGTACATGTGCCAACTCAATACTGACCCGATGTCCAGCAATACTGGGTTCCTTGAAGTAGTTGGTAATTACACGTTAACGCTTAGAGATATTTAGCAAATGAAATTCATTATTCAATTTGCAGTTATGTATTAGTAATAGAATCCTTTTGGAAGCTAATTGTAGTGTACAAGTTAAAAGCTTTTAGTGATTATTTTTAGACAAGCGCTTAAGTTAGTTACAAATGAGATTCAGTTAGTTTATTGGTTTATTGTTCAATCACTTGTACAATAATGGAATTTACTTTTCGATATTGGATTTGGCTATAAAGGTGCGAATCCATGATGAGATTTTAGATGAAATTTTTCTACCACGAGACGAAAATCTCAGCAACAAGTAAATGTAAATAATGGATATTATTATCATTTTCTTCTAATTTTTTGTGAGTCATAATCTTTTCTTATATTTATATTATTTTCTTCTATTTTTTATGATTTATTTGATAATACCCTTTTTTCCTCGACTTTTGCATGTACTTGGCGTAATTTTTTTACTTTTTTGAAGCTTTGAAGATTTTTGTGATTTCTGAAACTTGTCTCACGAGAGTCTAATTTTATGAAACTAGTGACAAAATAATTGGAAAATAATAAAATAATGAAACAATTGTTTCTTGAGAATAAAGTCTCATGTGAGACACGCTATTTTTTTCTGATCGTGGATTTGTATTTTTAATGCAATATTAAATGATTCAGTGGTGAACCGTTTCGAAGCATCAAACTTTAGGGAAGTATCCAGCAATAAGTGATGTTGCGTCAGATTGTGTGCTGTATATGTAAACTTTGATACTTTTAGTAGGATTTTGCTAAACTTCTTTCCACGTCACGTTACTTTAAATTTATTTCCTCCCATGATCGCGAGTTTGCTCGAACTACATCAATGTATCAAGAAGCACAGAAAGGCGACGTAATTACTAAAATAGTTTTATTTATCATAACACATTATTCATCGGCAGCCGATTAAACTCGCGAACTATAAGCGATAGAAAAAAAATTTCAAATCAAAATGTTACTCCTTTTAATCACATCTATCATTTGGTACAATATTATTTTACAGTTAAATGTCGACAGCGAACAAAAATTGCGTTGTAATGAGGAGGGAATTCCCTACACACTCACAAAGTTTCAGAATTTTTTAAATTTCCAGTTTCAGGATGTTCCCTTGTTGGATCTGTTAGCAAAGATTTAGAAAAATCGTTAAACACATTCACAATCACACTGTCAATAATAACACTATTTTACTTCTTCTTCCCAACTTATTATAACAATTTTAACCCTCAAAATTTTCTCCACACAAAGCCCTCTTTATTACCGAAGAGTTCGAGTTCTAATTGACCGGTATTTTAAATTAGTAAATAACATGTCAAAGGTTCTAGTGAATGCAATACTAGACAATTTTACCACTGTTTTCTATCACACTCCAAAAGTCTTCACGAAGACGGTATCTATTTCTCGAGAAGACACAGAATACAGTTCGTTTCTTCCGACAGAAACAATATTCCAAAGCAACCCCACTAAAACCCGTCCCATTAAGTCTAACAAACTCTCCACTTCCTTTCGCCGTGAGATACAAAGACCACTCCAACTCCAATGACTACCACGACAGTGTGTGTAGCTCAATTTCAGCATCCCCAGTGTCTAACCAAGATGTCGTTGAACCTACAACCACCCCAAGGAACGCAGCGCCTTAAAACCCCAACAACCCATGTCCGCGTTTAATAATACCCCTGTCTCGCAAAGATTTTAGTCAATACCCCCTAGCCAGATTGCACTACATCGGCCGAGGGCAGGAACAGCGAAACACTTGCAGGCGAATCGCCCGCTCGCAGTGGTTGGTCGAGCTTGTATACCGCGTCCCCGGAAACTCGTGGATCCTCGACCGGCTCTTGTGAAACTCGGCTAAGAACAGGCAGAGTCAGCGTTTTCCGTGTGTGCACGTTAACTCTGACGCCTGTGCCCCGCGGAACACGTCCTTCCCTGGCGTGGCGCATCCTTCTTCCGCGGCTATGCATCAACTGATCCCTCCGCGGAACTTTCTTGGCACTTGGTACCAGCGTTCCTGTTACCGCCAACTTGTCAAACTTCCCCCCAACTTTCCCACCCCTTCAACATCCACCGCGCGGTGTCGCTGGGAGGCCGTGATTGCAGCCACGAGACACCGATATTTAATCCTTGATTATTTTCCCGGGCAGTTTGCGCCCTGTCCCCGGGTATCGCCGGCATTGGACTTTCTAAACTTACGCGGCGGGGCTAAATTAAAGACGCGCGCGGTTTAATATCGTCTAGACGCTTCATTATGCGAGTGGGAGCGGGCAGGTTGGTTATTAAGACGTTTCCGTTTCGGATTAGTTTAGTCAACAGAGCGGCGAAGGCTAATTATCGCGTCGCCGTGCGAAGACGACGGTTAGGGGGTGCGCCGTTGCTTTTGCCAGAGGTGCACGCCTTTTGGATCACTTTTAAAGAGTGACTCGTGGTTGTCATGGATCGAATTCCCTATTCTGACAGGTCATGGTAGTCGAGGGTTGAGCTTAAAAACTTTTCTACAGTCTCTATGTAGGGGAGAGTAGAGAGAATTTGAACGCAGTTTAGAGTAATAATCAAAACTTCATTTCTAAAATATTAACGTCCTTTAGAAAATTTAAATTTTATGTAAGAGGAAAAAGGGGATTAATGTAACCACGACTGAAGTAACTAAACAGCTTTGTACAAAGAATAGGAACAGGATTTTATTCTTGAAATAATTTTTTATAATCGCCTGATGAATTTTATTCAACTTGCATTAGAAATATTTTTACTAGTTCATCTCAGTTCCCCAAAAGATTAAATCCTAAGGGCGCCAGTCAGACACACCCTCTTTTGTAAAGACACTCCTTTCACCTTGATCAGTTCACTCTTCAATTAAAATAGCAACCCTCGAAGCACGCGAAGAAGCCGGTAGATTTATCAAAAACGTTTAACGTATTTTCGACACAGTGCAATCAAGGTAGCAGCCACTGGACGAGTCTGTCCGCCAAGATAGAGACACCTGAACGCCCGACGATGGTGGTAGTGTTCCACCGGCGGTGGGATTTGTGGCAGCGGGATGCAAATGTATGTAAAGTGTACACCGCGTACCGAAACTTGGAGGGCGATTGTACTCTTGGCGAGCTATTAAACACCTTCCTGGCGACTCGTGCCCCCTCGCCCTAATAACTGGCCGGCCTTCCCACGGCTTGCAAGGAGCCCATTTGCCAGTCGCTGAGCACGGCAGCACGCGTGCTGCGGGTGTATGGTTTAGACCGACGGTGGCCCTTCGTTAAATTTCTTCTTTATCGGTCGTAACGATCGTTCACGGAGCGTTGCTCGAGGCGTGAGAATGGCGGTCGGAGGCGGGCCACCCCTGCAATTTGTTTATTCCCTCCAACCCCTTTCGTCCGCGATTTATCGACGGATCGAGCCGAGGTGCTCGTTGTTCGCGGGCCCGTTGCGTCACTTTCTCCGCTGTTTGCATAATTGGACGGTTCGGGGCCAGCTGGACGACAGCAGGGGGCCGACAAGCGTGAAAAACTTGACAAGATTATGTTTGCAAGGGACCACGCGACCGTATTCTTCCTTCCTCTTCGCCGGGGATACGCGCTCGTAAATAAGTCAGCGCGACTGTTTCTGAGGGTTAATTAGATACATTTCGCGGCGATGCCTCGGACGCAAACGCGCGATTAACTTTCGAATGAGATTCCTGGAATTCCATTAGCCGATGGACGAGGCAACGCGCGGCCCTTAAGCGTGCCGCGAAGCATAACTTCCGGTACACGGAGTCTCGGGGCCGCGTGTACGGAGGTAAAGCTGAGCGTTATCGCGCGCAGCCCTCGTTAAATTCCTTGTTTATCGTGGAAACGTTACCCTACTTGACCGTTGCACACTATGAAATAGCCTGTTCTCGCTTTCGCGCCTTCGATTGGTTAATCGCCCACGGGGGACGCGAGTTTTACGCTGCAACCGGTGGAAACACGGAATGATTCTGTTAAGAGTTGTTTAGCCTCGCACGTGGGATCACACGTGGGAATTCTGCGGATTGGAGAAGCTTGGGAGTGGAAAGGAACAGGGTGTTGGGGAAGATTTTGTCGAATGGTTGAAAAATAACAGGATAGCTACACTTTGAAGCAACAAGTTTAGTTTCGTGTGTAAAAAATGGACTTTATTTATGCGCGATTCAACTAAAAATTAAAATATCGGAAAAATTGATGGTCGGACGATAGAGAATACATTTATGAATATCTGTGCAAAATTGTATAAAAATCCACAGAGTTTCACTGAAATTACAGCGTACACCGTTTCGGAAAACGTCGATTTCAGAAAAACGCATTTAAAGTTTTCAGAATCTTTTGATATTTTCTATTTACGTTTAGAAATTTTTATCGATAAAAGTATTTTTGTCACTTAGAAATAAACTTCCAAAGACGCGATATTTCTTGACCTGTCCAAGGTGGTTTAACCCCTTAATAGATTTTTTTAATTAATTCTGCATTATTTTACCCACGCTTGTAGCCCATTTTCCGAGCAGGAAAATGACAAGTATATTACAAAGATTATTCCACGGTTGTAACGCAGGAATTGAGGATAAAAAACGCCGGGGAAGGTTTCCTTTACCGCCTCCTTTATAGACTGTCTGCGTACCAGACAAGCTGACCAAGTAGTAACGCTCGGTGCTTGGTCAGGCATGGCTCAGTAGTCCACGTCGTGCACGCGTTGAATGCTGCGCGTGAAATTGGATTGCATATGCCTCGCCAGGAAAGAGACTATATTAAATTGAATTTGATATTGAAAATTCATTGCTCTATTTTGCAACCATAATTGAACGTTTTGTGTATTCATATTCGTTTTCTGAATTCTATTTTCTCCGTATCCTTCTCGCAACTTCGTTCATAGAGAATAACGTTATTTGTCAATTTTATTATTATTTATCGAGAACTCGAACCACCTGCATTAAAATCATTTTGATCAAATAATGTTCTTGGTATCAAAGAATTCTAGAAAAATGAAAGTTTCAAGTTCCACTTAGTTCTCTATGGTACAATGCTCCCTAGTTCTTTGATCTACAACTACAAAATTGATTGCAACAATGGCTGATGGTGGCAATTATAATGGATCTGTTACTGCGACGGATCTCGATGATGAAGAATTATGGGTCTAAATTGGTACAAAAAAAGTGGCGCCGGAATTGATGGCTCGACTGAATGGAAATTGATATGACCATTGGCGAAATGATACACACAGGCCACTGCTCATATTTTCAATCTGCTCGAATGGAGAACACGGTGACACTTCAGAACAAATGTCCCAAGTGTCCACTGTTTGTAAAACATTTTAACCTGCCGATTTCATTATATTGAAAGCCTCAGCACATCGAACTGGGGGCGCGTATCACGCGATTATTTTCACGAGTGTCACTTTCCAAACTTCTGTTATATTAAAATGTTTCCCACAAAAGTACCCAAAGTCACAACGTTGCTGACTCATTCTTGACACCGCCGCCCGCGTTCGCCGCTGACGCAGCAATAGTTCGGAAGTTCATTACTGCTCGTAATAAAGACGAGTACCGGAAAATAGAATTCAGGGCAAAATAGTCCCCGACAGGGATCGCAATCTCGCAAACAGCGTTGAAATTGCTGGGGGCCGGGGCGCGACGAAAGCTGCGCTCCGCGCAATCTACGGCCTAGAAAGGGGTAGGGAATAAAAAAGAGAGCGGCGCAAAAGGAGAACAACGGCACGTTGCTGAGCGTACACGCGTGAAATAATAAATTCGGCTGCGATTGTTTCCCCGTATCAATAAATATACTATCTGCGGATACGACGGTTTTTTTTGTGCCCCCGCCCGTTTGCCCGCGACGTAGTCGGAGCGCCAAACGAATTGCACCACGCGCCGCGTGACGTTTTTGTCTGTGATCTGTGATGCCCAACCGGGATTGCTTTATGCCCGACAACTTCGCGTTCGCGTGATTCCTTGGAAGAATTCACCCCTTTCCATACAAACGATAATCCTTTCACGTGCTCCATCGTTTGTAAAGGCTGAAAAGAGGAATGAAAAACAGTCCTGTGTTTGATTTTACCTCTGCGCGATGCACACGGGATAAAGTTTCGTTTTCAAGGTCTGAACCGATTTTTCTGTAGATGCATTCTACTTGGAAAAGTTCTTTAAAAGTTCCAGGCACTTTTACTTACTTCAAATGTGGTTTGTTTATTTAAGCTATGCGGGTGGTTTACTATTTATATTTTAGAGTTGATTAGGTTCAAGGAGTTCCGCGAGTTTCCTGAGAAGGTCCCCTTGGAAGGTGTACGTAAACTTGCCTGCTTGTCTATGAAACTAACTATTGACCATCAGCAAAACGTCTACTACCTCTCGGTCCCAAGGACATCCATCACTCTAATCAGGGCAACAAGTTCTGTAAGCTCTCAAAAGCCGGCTAAAAAGTTGGCGTTACACTTGGCGACCTTTTCTTGTACGGAGTTCGTTATAGGTCTACTTTACCTTCCGAACACGTATTCCGGAACTCACGGGAGGAGCGAGATGCCCAGCTTCTTAGAAAAGGCTAGTTGCGAGAGTGGCCGTCTTCATGACAAACAGGGATTTGGTCAATGGAAGCTTTTGAATATCTTTGGCCAGATGGCTTATTCATACAGTGGCGGAGTACCTTTACATACTGATGGATCCCACCCCCTTGGAATCGCCTCGAGTATATAATAATAGCGAAAGGCTCCGTTCGTTTCACAATATCTGCCGAGATCACGCGCATCTGAGGCGATTCGAAATTTGTGAAAAAGATCAAAGGAATTAAGGGCTTAGACCACCTTAGCCTTAATTCTAAGTGACAAATACACTTTATTGAATTATAATTGTTCAATAAAGATAGTGATAGTTTCTGATAATATGGTTGGAGAGTTCTGAAGACATTGAAATCGTTAAGTTTTAATTAATTGGCGAAATTGATATTCTTTAAAAAATTTTACTTCGAATAATATGCGAGTCTCTGCACGACGAAATTATTTGAAATTTCGCGGTAGAGGAAGTCTGGCGGCCATTGCCAGCGTATGGCGGCAATATTTGATTCCATTCTATTTTTCCGTCTTCTAAACTACTCGCGTATGAAATTCCTCGCTCGGCTCCGGGGAAAAAATGCGTTTGCCAATCGTTGCCCATTTTCGCGCGATAGGAAGCAGAATTTCGGAAACGTGGAACGTCGATTAATGAAATATCAAAGGAGCCCTGGAGCGTATCGCTGTGCTGGCAGCGAAATTTAATTTTGCAAGGACCTTTGATCGGTGCATGTATAGTCGTTTTTAATATTACACGTCGCTTGTTACGCGGCACGGTTAAATTTTTCGGCGAGGTGCGTCGAATCTTTTGTATTTTGAAACAATTTTGCCGAAATTGCTATTGCTTTGCGCGAGATATTTCTTTGACGACATAGGGAAAGTTTCCATGTCCGCGTCTAATTAATTATATACTGCGCGTGCCTGTTACATTGCTTTTAATTACTTTTGCTGTCAACTCCTTGACGTCTGAATTTCTTCCCGGCGCTATAATTAATTCGTTCCCCAGTTTGAAAGATCGTCTTGCAGTACCTAATGCAAAGTAGGTACATAAATACAACCTAATCACTTTCATCAAACATCAATCTCAGGACACATAAATCGATACTGCGTGAATGCAAATAAGCAGAATGTCCCCGTAGCGAGTCAAGCCAACCACCTTTCACCACCCTCACAACTATAAACACGTAAACCTACATTATTCAAAATGACAGTGAGTAAACAAGGGCACAGTTTACCTACATAGGTTTCCACACTGGAATTATCAAGCTACCTAATGTCCCTCAGTCGCGAGCTCAAGAATACAAAACCATCATTTCAACATCCAGTATCTACTTTGATGGCCTGAAAAGAAGCGTGATATTTGGGATTTTTTAAAGTGAAACTCTCGAATTATATTCTTTGAGAACTTTATACCTAAATTTGTACATATGTAGGCAACAAAAAAATTAATTTAAAAAAACAGTACCTAAAACTTTAAACGCATTTTTCTCAAAATGATGTCTTTCGAATTGGTTATCATGATATCTCAAAAACTAATCACCCGATTTACTGTAAACCTGGTATATATCTTTAGTAGATTTCCCATTCTCATTGGTACCTACTAAAACTAAGTCAACAAGTTTATTAAAACTAATGATGTTAATAAATTTCCTGCCAAAGACCAAGGCTCACTTTCAATTTGTTTCTTTGTAACAAATTGAAACAGAAATGCTTCATTTTAGACAGGAGCGACTGCCTAGTCCCTAGACCCCTAACCACAAATCTCAATCCTTTAAACTTCAACCACAACATCTCATCATTAATCTTCAGTCCGCTACAAAGCACAACCCTCCTCCCCCCCCCCACAGAATTTAAAATACCCATCACTTCCAAGTACCCTCGACTTACCTTCCCGATACGACACATCTCGGTCCCGTGGCTGCAGTCAGCATCGTGGTACCGGCAGGTTGGTACGTGGTTCGAGCGGATTCGCGATCAGCCGAGCGATTCGAGGTTTTACAATCGGATCCCTGTTCACGGGACAGCCGAGCGAGCCCCCATCTGTCGATGGCCAGCTATGCGTCGCGCCGAGGGGCAGAGTATTTGCGAATGCAGAGCCAGGCGCCGGTAGATCGGCGGGGCCCCGGTGCTGCCCAGATAGCCATCTATCCGCGCTGGCGGTGTCGCGACCGAGCTCTCCCTGGTTACGTGTGTACACGAGGGAGGCGGGTTTCCCAGGCAATGCAATGTGGTGATTGTTTCAGTGCCCCCGGATATCCTGGACTACCCTACCAGCACGGACATGGTGGTGAGAGAAGGGAGCAACGTGACATTACGGTGCGCTGCAACCGGTACCCCGGAGCCGACGGTCACGTGGCGTCGTGAAGCAGGAGGCACGATCGCCCTGTCAACCTGGCACGAGGGTACGTAGTCTCCGGATGACCCGGGACACCTTCGCCCAGACCTTGGTTCTCAGCGTTTCGCCCGATCCTCCCCCCACCGCCGCCCATCGTCACCGCCCCAACTTTGCCAAGGCAGCACACAGAGCGTCCCCTTCTTTCCCTCCTTTATCTGCTTAGCCCCTTTCTCTGCTCGCATTGTTACCCCCGCAGCCTCGTTCCACGTATATTGCCACTTTGCTCGTAGCCAGGCAGCATACCTTCCCCTGGCTCCTCTGCCGGGGAATAAAGGCGTGACAGACGGCAGTCCCCGTTGCATTCTCCGATTGCACGAGATCTTTATTGCGAAACTAGAGACGCCCGGCGACTTTTGACAGGTGGATGAATCGATGAGGGCGATCGGTAGCCGTGCGACTGCCTGATCGCGATTGTTCGGCGGGGTTTGCGTAGTTAGTGTCCGAATGGAATGGTGGGTCTGTTGGTGTATGTTGATGTTGACCCTTGGGTGGTGGATAGTTCTCTGTTCGCCGGAGGCGGGGTACATTTTGACTCATAATGGTATTCCTCGGAGTAAGCTTTTGCTATAGATTCTGATGTTGGTTTGATTTAGCCCTCTAATGACGAACTGGGTCACTAGAGACACAGAGTTTAAGGGGTCATTTTACTTTGATCGGCCGAGAAATTAAGCTATTTTTAAAGACACTTTTCTGAGTAGAATCTTTTCGAATTGGTTATTTTAAATGAGCCTCAGCTGGAAAATCACTTGTGCCACGAACATATCTCTTTTTTGTATGTGTCACATTGGCGTTATAAAAAATATTTGAAACATACTAAAACAATTTTTTAATTTTTTTTTATATAATATAAGAGTAGCTTAATAAATTCCAAAAAGATTTGTTTCATTATATGTTGTATTTATTGAGAAAGGAATCATTAAAAAAAGCTTCATTTTTCGGCCGATCAAAGTAGAATGACCCCGTATTTGTTAACATAACAGTTTTCTCTCATAAACTGTAAGAAAATAACTGTCCCAAACTGTTAAGTTTAGACTGTAAAACAGTCTTTCGACTGAATCTCGCCTTTGCGATATATACTTTTGTTCTTTCTTTTCTTTTATCTTTCTTTCTTGTTTCGAAACCAATACGGCCAGAACCTTCCCACTCGTAGCAGTTCCAAGATTATTTCGGTCCTTAGAAATAACTGTTTCAAGAACCAAAACCGATATCACGATCGTTCTCAATCCCTACTTGTTAAAATCCCTACATTCTTCCAGAATTAATACTAATAATAACTAATGGTTGAAAACCAAACCGCCACTCAAGGATTAAAAAATCCAAACTGAACTATCATCCATTAGAAATCCCGTATTCGCGGAAGATATTTCGAAAAAGTTATGCGAAACACGAGGATGATTCCTGATGACTTACCAGCAATAATTGATACCCGATAGAGCAGCCTGCTTCGTCAACCCTTCTAACGAGCTAACTACCTTACCAGGTTACAGCTCTCGCGTTCTTCCCGCGGAGTTGTTAATCTGCCTCAGAAGCCCGAGCTGCCAATTAAGCTTCGTTACATGGATCCCCAATTAATGCTTCGATACTTCAATTATATAAACGAACCGCCGCAGCCATCAAGGAACACCAGCAAGGAAGTTGCTCCGTCGGAGAATTCGGAAATCGATAGGTACGCGGCATACACGTATGTACGTAGCCTTATCAGCTGGAGTCGCGTGGAACCGACGTGAGGAGCGCCTCTATTTTTCCGCCGTCAAAGCGTCGCTTCCTCCCTCCCTTTAACTCCTTAATTACCATTCCTGGCCCTTGCACGAATTACCCGCTCGCCTATCCACCCCCCGATACGCCATCCCTCCGATTCCCATCCACCGTCGCGCGACTATTCAGCCAGTTTCGTGACTAATTGCGCACGGAAGTGCAGGGGACGTTTCGAATTGTGCTGTGTGCAGGTGCGTAAGCAAAAGGGTTAGGCAACCCCGTCCCTCCACGTTTCTCGCCTTTGCCGTTCTCCGCTCGAGTGTGGCGTTAAGACACCGAAGACGGAACCATTTCAAGATGAATAAAGAGAAATTCTGATATTCTCGAAGGTGGCGCAAGAAATGGCAACTGAGACGGAGGAGGGAACGACAAACTTTGGGTAGTTCGAGGATCGAGGTTGCAGGAAAAGGGTGGTTTCTATCGGTAGACGCTGTAATTATAAGTTGGAGCGTTCTGCTTGAGGTGTAAAAGTTGATTTATAAAGGAACGTCGAAGCTGTTAGGTGTGCTGAATATTTATTCTGCAAGGAAATCCTTGAGTCTTCGTGGTATTCAAGGTTACGTTGGTTTTGAATACATCGGAGGATCTGTACGTTTCGAAAGTCGCGAGACTCTTCAAGTTTCGCATATTTTAACGCCATTCAGAGACTTGAGAATCTGCGAGGTTCTCGTTGCTCGTGGTGAGCTCGAAAGTTGTGGAAGTCCCAAGAATCTCGATATCTAGGAAGGTTTCAGATATTTTGGTGTACCGTATGCTTTTCAAATATCGAAACTGTCATAAACCCAAGAAATCTCAACGTTTCTTAAAACAACTTCCTTTCGAGCTTCATGCTTCGAAAAGTTTCATATAAACACCTGACTACGTATAACCCCTTAAGGGTGGAAATAAAAGAATTCAATTTTTGGGAGTGGTTTCTGCAAACATCTCTTTCAATGACACCTACGAAAAAAATCAGGAGTAACGCGTCACTACTTAGTTAATATCTATATAAGTTGCAGTGGTGTCGGAGTGAGGGAACATATTAAAAAAAAAAAAAAATAAAACTTAAACGGTTCTGTAGAAAAAAAACATAAAGATTATCACCGTATCACCCTTACCAGAGGGGGTAGTAAATACTAAAATTGGTGCTGTGGTAATTTCCAACCTGCTAGACCCTTTGCTCAAGTCACATCGACACTTCATTAACATATCTGCCAAAGAAAAGTTGAAATTGAATTTCCCCGTACCGCGAGTGTTTAGGGGAACTCTATAGCGCGTAATATCGCGTGTACCGAACTGCCCCTTGGAATATCCACATTCCGCAGCACTGTGGCAGGAAATGTAGAAGCAGGCGAAAGGAACGCCGGTCGCGGGTGGAGAATGGGAATGAATTTCCGGTGATTTATTCGTCGGATGAATCTTTTATCGTCCGTGCTCGGTTTTAAGAAATCGTTTTAAGCATTTGTCGTTACTTCTTCCGCAGCCGACGGTTCCTTCGCGGGCCGCTCGATCCGTGATTCCATTAGGCGATAAGTAGGGGTTGAAAATAAAATATTCCCCCGTCGTGTACACCGTTTTTCTCTCTCCTTGTTCGTCCCTCAATTTGCTCGCTTTGCGGACAGCGGGCCTTCGATAAAGCTAGATGAAAAGCGGAATCTTTGTCGCTGAAGGGTCCTGCCGGTAATTTCAGAACGGTGAAAGGCAATGCTCTCTTAATTGCCTAAGGTCGAGTGACACGTGGGGTGAATCTTCGCGAATCCTTTCAACAAGTTTTTAAAGAGTACCAAGTGTACCAGCAGGATGCTCTTTCCTTTATTTGCGAGTTATTTCAAATTGTTAGAACTACTGTGGTCGACAGAAATTGTTTTAACATTCAACTTCAATATTCTTTGGTTCCAGTAATAAATTCAATCACATTCATCTGGATCATTAAAAATAGTTGAATGTGAAACACAATGTACTACTCGAACATTTTGTTTTCAGATTTTTATGTAAATTTATTTGTTCCTGTATCAAGAGACACCTTTGTTTTATACCTCATCATTATTTGCTATATTTTGTTGTATATCGCTTGTTTCATCCCGCGCATAATGTTTTTCTAAATATCTGCGAACCCTCGGCGAATTCACCGGAACGGATGCATAGTGGGAGCTGTTGGAAACAATTTCGAAGCCCAAGACAATTAATCGAGTTACGGGAAACTATAGTTATTGATTAAACTCCGCGTGGGGAGCTGCGAGGCGCATTCGCAGCGCTGAAATGTAATAAAATTTACGTAATTAATTGTGTCGTCGATGGAACGTCATTGACGCGAGGTTTGAAATAAAACTCGGCTGCTCATGTTTGTTCGACGGTCGAGTTCCATCGTTGGGAATGCAGAAACTGTGTTTAAAAATGGCTTTGTCCGTTGCTCACTCGACGTCGGCGAGTAAATTTATTGTGGCTTTTGTAAGATTGAATTTCGATGGGAACGATGAAAAATGGCAATCAATGTATCAGGCTGACAAGAGATATTGAACTAAAAAGTTCTGTACGATGAACAGCGAAGCTCGTTTCGTGGGCTTCTACTACAGCGGCGGTTTAACACTTAACTGATGAGCTGGAAACTTTGTTACCTAACTGGTGAGATGGGCTAGCATCTCCTAATTTTTTTCTTTATTTACGTTCTTAAAAATGTATAAATAAAAAGGCACCTCAAGCATTATCACGTGGTCCAAGAGACCCACCCTCACAAGTCAAGGGTTAATTTAAATTTCCTTAGGTTCCAATTGAATTTAAACTAACCAGAGAAGAATTCAAACGAATGCCATCGGATATTTTTGCCGAGATTTCCCAACTTCAAAAGGACTCGAACGTAAATGCCCGTAATCGCGAAGGAAGTTTTTCCATAAAAACTTTCGGGATTATTTCTTTTAATTTATCGGCTGCTTCGCCATAAAGTTTTGATTCCGAACATGTGAAATTCTTTTCAAAAGAGTTGGTTTGAAACTTTTGCAGGGAAACTTTCCAATCATTGCATCCTTTACAGCTTTCAAATGATCTTCCCTTAAATTATTTTGAAATTACTTTTAGGTAAAAATATATGCTTTTGCCTTCGTTTTAAATAAAAAATTATATATTTCTTTAAACTATAAATATTGTTCTTGTGGGTGTTTATCGTATTAACCCATTTATTATTTTATATCACTGAGGCAAGATTTCTTGGTACAAAAATTGGCTTAATGGCGTTATGGGTGCCTTTTTATTTTGTTATGGAAATAATGTTACAGTTGAAAAGTACTAAACAACGAGATGTTCATAACAATCAACCACGATTTCGTCGTTCATCAAGCATTTTAAAATAATCAATCAGTTTCTGAGGGAAAACCTACGTTTCAAGTTTCAACACTAATGGTGCGTTACGATAAAATCCGCTGGCACCGTCAGTGTGGTTTATCTCGGCGGGACAGTGGCATTTTTCTACACGGTGCAGGATCATCGCGATTGCATATAAAGATACAAATAAAGGTGAAAAATTATTTGAAGGCCCCAGGTCCCTTCACGTTTTCACTGTCAAATTATGAATCTGACTCGAATTCGTAAGAGCAAGAAAAATTCCCACAAGGAATTAACACAGCTTTGATAAGTTCCGCTGTTATTACCGCGTGTGCAAAGCGCGACTGCCTTTGAAAAGCGGTCCTTTTTAGGAGTTTCAAGTGCGCCTTTCGTTGCACATTACACACACACAGAAACGTCTGTGCTTTCTATAACTTCATGAATTATAACGAATATTTCCCCGCGGTAGGTTAACGTTGTTCTACCAAACCGAAGGTTTGGCATCTACTTACTGCAACAAAGGGGGGAAAAGGGTCTTTCAACGCTTGAAATAAAAATTGAAATTTAAAACTCGGGTAAAAATGAGAAAGGCCAGTAGGTATAAGGAAGCCCGATACGAAGTATGAATTTTTCCGTACGCATTCTTAGTTCTATCTACACGATAACAAGAGAAAATATACATCATTTCATGGAAGAAAATAAAATATAGTACTGCAGGTACAATTCGAAAGCAACAGTGCAGTCGCATTTTGCAGATGCATCGGTGCATTCTTTTAGACATACGATAATATAGAAGCTACTGGACAATGCAATATTTTCCTCTTCTAATTTTATCCATCTCCATGCAGAAAAATGTTAGTAAAAGCTCCAGAATGATTTTACAGACTTTGCAACAAATAAACAAGTAGTAATACTTACAATTACGTGGGTAAATCTACGTGAAAATAATCTACAGTTTAATAATAATATCTGTACTATGTACTATATATTATCAATATTACATACGTGTTCTATAAATAATCATTGCATATCTATATATCTAATAATATTGATAATAATAGTAAATACGTATATTTGAAGTGTCGACTATAGTCAAGGCAAAGTATACTGATTACTCAAGGGCACTGAGGGGTTATTCCCCACCATCTCGCTTCCGTACACACCATCCTATCAACATCGATCCCTCTCCAAAGGATTTCGAGTTCGTCAGAGTGCTGCAGCATCGTAAACGTACCTTCAGATGCGGTAACGTTATTTACATGCTCCTTCAGGTAATCTAATTAAATCTCTTAACCGCCTTTTCAATTTTCCCCTGAAAGCCTGAACTGCCGGCATTCAGTATATCGCTCTCCGACTCCTTGTGGTTTTGAATATTTTCCAGCAGATTGCAGCTGCTGCGGGCATAATCATATTTAACGTCTACCACCCAGAAGCCTCGTAACCGTACAGCGTTATTACTGTTAGATATGGGCATTGATTATGCAAACAGTTCTGCCGAAGTTTTTAATGATCCATCCGTGTAACGTATTTTGTACATTGATGTACAGGTATAGTGTTGCGGTTTGTTAATTAGAATATAACTGCGAATTAGTGACTGCTGTGTGTCTGTTGATTGAGGAATTGATTAATTACGTGTCTTTTACAATCATTTCAATTTGAAACGAGCCCAAAATGCAATCCTGAGATCCCGAGATAATTTAATAGTATTCAGATTCTGCGAAAAGGATGAAAATCCACGAAATTCTGAGATGTGATGGTCTCAATAATGTTTTATTTGGTACCCAAGTGTGTCAGGATATAGTTCAGAAAGCAAGGCATACTCATGGTGTCCATAAGTCTGTCACAATACCATGTGTTTTCCATCATATTTTTTACTTTGTTTCAGTTCCCAGCATTCAGGGGTCAGAACTGGAACTAACGCGTGTCACGCGCCTCCACATGGGACCCTACCTCTGCATAGCTTCGAACGGAGTGCCACCAACAGTCAGCAAGAGGATCGTACTTATTGTTCACTGTAGGTACCCTTGACTCCTTATGGAGTATACACCAAAGTAACATTTTACACGGTGTTACACTAGAAGCTTATCTAAAAATTCGAAACATCGTCAGATGTATACGAATACACTAGAGTCCCATTTTCCATTTTCCATTTTCCATTTTCCATTTTCTATTTCCCATTTTCCACTATACATTTTCCTTTTTTCCCTTTTTCCCTTTCCCTTTTTCCATTTCGTTATTAAATTTCTATGGCTTTTCCAAAAGTAAAGAATGTCTAATTTACGTAATTTTGACCGTTCTTGAGTCCTAAGTTGTCGAGCCCTTGTCTATAGTAGAAAGAATCCATATGTCTATGGCATAATTATCGATAAATATCCTAATCTATCGATGGAGTATGGCCCCGCGAATAATGGCATACTTTGTACCAAGAATTTGTTCCCGCGCATAGCTACGAAAAATCTTGTGTCAAATAATCACTTGACCACACTAAAACGGCGCTCTGCCGGAAAGTGTAATAATGTAAGATGGCGAGGTAGTCTTGTCGGTGGAGGGCATCACATATGCATACCAGAAAATGCGATTTAAAGTCTCGCAACGTGGCTGTGAATCTCACCCGAATGCATACGGTAATGACGCCACTTGGGACATCATGAATGGCGGATTCAGAGGGCCATTGTTTCCGTGGCTGCAGCGGCGCCTTAAATATTTTTCGCCGTCGGCGAGGCTCTGCGACAGCAGAGTCGACCTGTCGACGCTGTCGCGGATTGATTAAAATAAGGGTCCTTGAAACGCGGACTTTCGCAGCGGAATTGCATCTGACGACAGTTCGCAGCCGATCCGTTCGTGTGAACTAGTTTTCTCTTCCAATTAACGCTAGCCACGGGAGTCAGTTTTCTTAATCGTTTCAGTTACTGACGGATCGATTTAAATTCCTAGTTGATATTGAATTAATCTCCGTTTAGACGGAGGGTAGGTAGGTATAATCTTAAGCGTTTCCTCACCTTCTTAAATTGTTGGAGACTTTCTCAGTTTATGGAGGATGCTTAAAATTACCTTTTCCTGTGTTTTATCTTCTGTTTAGGTAACGCTGTCTGAACGGGAATTTTATTTCAATGGACGAGAGTATTCTTTTGAGCATGAATTAATTAATTAAGTATAATTTTTTTTAAAATTTGAATCTTAATAAAAACTACAAATATTACAGATTATACAGACGAATATTTATATATTTCTAATGGTAAAGTGTTCAAATTGAGAAAATAAATATTTCAGTATAGACAAATTTCCTGAGATTTCACACGCTAACAAATAAAATAATGTGTAATGGAATTGTGAGGGTACTATTCTTCGTAGTACTTAGTAACTGACACACATCTAGTTATGGGATTTTCTTTTCGTAGTTCAACCGATGGTTTGGATTGAGAACCAGTTAGTCGGTGCTTACGAGGGCCAGACGTTTACATTGGAATGTCACAGTGAGGCTTATCCAAGACCGATTACTTATTGGACGAGGCCATCGAACGAAACGATCGCGAACGGTAGGTCTGAACCTTTTCTTGAAAAGAAAGATCTAATTCGCTCACAGATTCACTTATTTTTCAAATTACACATGGATAGCTACTATGAGAAAAAACATGGAAAAAGAAGCTCACTCAGACAACATTCTATCTCATAATTCACAAGCAACTGAACCTGTGAATGCTTCAAAACTCACAAATTAAACTCTTTGAGTACTTAGAATAAAATACACCATCAACAATACATCACTCGATAACACAACGATACCTAAGCAAACGGTCACACAAAAATTCAGAACAATAGTTTAAGATACAATGAAAATGCCTGAAAAATCTCAAATTAATTTGACGAACCGTTTTTGTATAAAAAATTCACAAATAATTAACTATTTTTCGGCCCAACAAAGCGCAAACCCCCTTAAGTATTTCACCCTGTACATTAAACTTAGAGTATTCTCTACAGCAGTGTTTCTCAACCCTTTATGCTTCAGGTACCCTCTGGAAATGTGTGTATACCTGGCATATCCCTTTTATAGATAGTGTTTTCTCTGATTTCATTTTAATATTATTAAGTTGGAATTAAATTTTTAATGTGTTTTCTTTACCTTATTAAATTTATTTTATTTTAAGGGGGGAGGCAGGTTATTTAAATAATATAAAAGGGTATCTCGATTCAAAAAAATTTTGGCAAACACTGATTTAAATCTAGAGACTTCTGATCTCTCACCGCGTACCCTCAAAAGTTTCACCGCGTACCCCAAGTTGGGAATCACTGCTCTACTGTACGTACCCCAGCGCCTATCCCCAGAATCTAGTCTATCCTCTTGAAACGTAAAAAACATTCCCTCTATTCTTCTATACATACAAGAATATGCGAGACAATCGACGCTCTGAAACGCACAGTCTCTTTTTATTCCCCTTTATACTTCATAACCGCGAGCGCCCCCGCTGAAAGCTACGACGCGAAATTTCCGTAGGAGTAACGCTAACGCGGGCTTCCTCTAATTGTCCCAGCCCGACGTCGTTGTTTCGCTTTAAACGTAGCCTAGACCCTTCGTGATAAGTGTTAAAGGGCGAGTTAAGGTGCACGTAGAGGGAAGGTTAAGGCGCGTGCGTGTCGCCTTATTTCGAGCCCGTTAATTGATAACACGGTCCCGGCGGAATTAATAATAACCGCGGCCGCGCGATACCACGCGGCCGTATCTTAATCCTCCTTTCTGAACATGAATTATTAGCGCCGTTAATTGCCGCGAATAGTGTGGAAGCATTTACTTCTGGATTAATTGATACGTCGGGGCCGGGGGAGGTGCTACCGGGCCGCGGCAAACTTTTCCCCGTGGCGTGACAGCAACTCGTTAGAACTTACAGATTGAACGTAAACGAAACGAAACAAACAAGACAGAGGCGAATGAAAATGCGAAAGTGTTGAGAAGCGATACAAGCAGGTGGGAGATTGGTTCGCCCCGAGGAACAATGGAATTTCACCGCTTCTTTATTATTCCCGTACGGACTGCTATAGAAATCTCATCCCAAGCAGCGACTCGCTTTTGCAATCTCGACACCGCTGTGCGCGCTATAAAATTATTAAACAGAATACGTTACCGCTCAGGAAATATTCTATTCCTGAATGTTACATATATTCTTTCTAAAATATGCACCAACCACAGAAATTGGCGTTAACAAACTCCGCAGCCGTTCCTTTGTATTAATTTCTTCCGCTTCTCGCGTAACCTGGTTCAGTTCCCGCTCCACCTTTTATTTAAATGAACGCAAAGGTACGTGCGCGCTGAGTAATTGTTACTGGAAGGTGCGAGCAGTGCTGATAAGTCGCGGACAAGTTTCTCCTGTTCTTGCATCGACACCGTTACTGCAGCGAATAAAACATCGCGACAGACGGGCACAGACGTCAGCTGCGCTGGCAGCCCGGATGGCACTCGCGCGAATAACGTGGTCGCTGGTGCATCCACTTCGCGCCGTTTCATAACGCTTAAGCGAGCTGCCGCGGAAATAGTAAGTTTACTGCCAGCCAGTTTCTTGTTATTTGAAACTGGCGCTGCCCTTGTCGCCGTAGCTCCCTCGGAATAAAACGAATTAGCTCTTTAACGAGCGGCAAGTGCAATTACATGGCGAGGAAATTAGAGGCGTAACTCGTGTGTACGTGCGCGATGAGCGGCTTCATCAAACTCCTTTTCACTGTGATCTTCAGGTCCGAGAAGGAGAGGATATAGGTGGAGGGATGAAACGAGATCCTCGCGGGGGCGCGTTTTTTCTTTGAGAATGTAGCAGTGGTTCTCAGTGGGTGGTACGGTGGAGTCGAAGCTCGAGGATTCTCTTGGCTTTGCGAGCAATCTTCCCTGAGCTGCTTGGTAATTGGTAAATTCTTAGAATTCTCAAAAGTGTTGTGAAGTTTTGACGAGGTTGAGAAGCACTGCGCTGTGGTGCACACTCGAAGATCCTTTCAGGGGGAACGACTGAAAGTTTGGCTACAAATTCGCAAGCTGTCCAGCAATTCTGGAGCCTCGAGACATCTAACTTTTCTAGATCGTTTCAGATGACATTTTTAATATTGCTAAATAGTTTGGTATTATTCTCTGGGCAGGTACAGGGTGATCTTCAGTTGGAATGAAATCAAATGGCTGTCTAAAGCCACTCTACTAAAGACTATTGCGGTGATGTGGTTCTTCGGTAACTTTGAATGACTATTTTACTTGGTTCCAACTGTAATCGCCTTAAGCACTGTATTTTCCGTTGAATTACGAGCACTTGATGCTGCATCGAATTACTTATTCCATGGAGAAATTACCCAAACAATGTGGGGCACCTTCATTCAAAACTTTAACGCAGCCAGTCATAAATAAACGTGTATACGCGCCCAGGAGGGGGGGCTTAATTAAATTGCAGAAATTAATTACTGATGTTTTATGCCACCCTTTGCAGACAACAACTATAAAGTCGAAGCTATTCCGAAGGGGTACGAGATAACCATGAGGCTCACCATAAAGTCCGTGCGACCACAGGACTTTGGATCGTTTCGGTGCGTGGCGACCAACTCGTTAGGTGAAACTGATGGAAAAATTAAGGTTTACAGTAAGTACGATGGACATTCTAATCACCAATAGTAATTAAATGGTCACGCTCACTGATTTGTTTTCCAATTCCAACGACTGCGCGTGAGTTAAAAAAAGAATGCTTCTCAGCATTCGGAATTAAACTTTGTTCCAGGAAAATTTTCTGCTGTCATTCTCTGTGGGAACCGAAGTAATTGTAGTAATATTAACTTCTTGGCGATTTTTATAAAGTTTACGTAGATTATTGTTCTCGAAAAAATATTTCACACGTATTTTTTGTTATCGGCAAACGTCCATATGTAGAGGGTGAAATTAGCCCTTAAAGTTGGGGCTGAAAAACCTCGGAAACTATGCAGTACAGAGAAATATCTTTCAGGCAAAAATGATGCATTTCTTTATAACCAATTGAACCACGTAATCAGATTCGTAATACGTCGATTTGTTTAAACAATATACTTAAAAAGTAGTAACTTTTCACTGAGTGTGTTTAAAAATAATCTGAGAATCTCGTTGAAAGTGTCTAAAATATTACTATAGCCTCCTCACCTGCATATTATACCATCATTTACATATTTTGTAATTGTGTTAAAAAAAGCAGACATAAAATAACCATTCTTGTTACATCCAGCAACATAATATGATGCTAAAATTAATTCCTTACATTTTGCTCAGTTTTGCTGCTTTAAATAAGGTTAGCATTAATATTTTATAGTCAAAATGCAAATCTGCGAATTTGCAAATTCGATAAAACTTACCTCCACCAGCAGCTGTAAAAATGTAGGTACCTACTTATCAGCAGATTCATCAGTTTTCCCCGCGACGTAATGTACTTTGTTTTCATTCCATAATCGCGGCGTATTTTCGATTAGGCAGGCGTGTTGAAACGAAAGATTTGCCGGCTCAGTTAAATGGATTTATTTTTGCAATGATTTATTCAGCAGCCGTAATTGCCCAGCAATTTCATAACCACCCGCCCATCGGCCAACTTTTCTACTTATCAGTCGGCGAAATCCTCGTTATCGTAACTTCTGTTAATTACACGGTTCTACAGGCACTCGATAATATCGAGTCGAGAATGGTCCCACTTGAATTTTGTTGGACTCCCGGGTCGCTTAGCTCGGCCTTTTCGAGCCACTCTATCGCAGTCAATTAATTCAACTTAATAAATGCCGCTCTACTTCAGCCATTGTTTCAAATCAAAGACGGACTTCCGCCAGTGCGCAGAAACGGCCCGCGGAGTCGAGCGCACGAAAGGGAAGAACTCCCTTGGCCGCGTTCGCTGCAATTGGCACGGTTTGTCTCGACGGCTTGATGTTGTTTAAATTATGTACATAAAGAGTGTTCCGTTTCAATAAAATGGATGGAAATATCATTGATGATGTTAATACGTACATAGTTGAAGGGACAGAAATTAAAAACGCTGTGCAAAGTAAGCCAAATTCTTTACTCGGGAAGAATTTTTTGAAAAGACAATTCTTTATTCGTGGGATTATATTCTATTGATTTTTTGCGTTCTTCAGGGGTTACAAATTTTAACTACGTTTGTCTCGTGATGCTTGGAGAACACTGTTGTATTTTTATGTGGGGATGTAAATGCTTTGGGTGTCGTAGTAATTTCAGTAGTAATGAGATAGTCAATTAGAGTGGATAAGATTATTTAAGGGGATACTGAGTACTTAGGTAATAATTTCAAGTGTGTGATTCAGAAACCTCTTTGGAATAGGGTAGACTAATCAGAAATGAAAAAACTTGACACAGAAACAGTTCTGAATAACTGAAATATTATAATTGCATTCGCGTTATTCGAGATCTGAATACTGGGATCCACGACAAAGCAAAATGTACATCCTGTGTATGAGCCACACACTACAGTGTTTTTAGTAAACGTCACGAATGTAATATAATTGTACCTGTGGGGATCATTATCAGAAGTCACGATATTAAATTACCGTTTGTAATATGAAATTACAGTGTCTCTCCGGTAATTGAAAATTTTCCTAAATTAAATGTGCCCACCATACTAACAGAACGATTAACGTTCACATAATTGCGTTACGTTCACTGAATCGATTATTTCCCCGTTCGTTACTTGCATGGCACGCAGAATAAGGTTTGAATTTCCTTTAATGAAATTTATTTTCGGTGATTATGACACGTTGATATGGCGTTTATGAGGTAAACGCGGTCTTATTAGCGATATCATGTTATCAATCACACGGTAAACATTTTTTACATGCTGCCAACGTTTGCCGCCGTTTCAAACAACTCGGCAACTTTGGATGCAAAAGAAGCTAGTGCCTTTACAGCAGCTTCCTCTCGTTAGCTAACGACTTTAGTCGCGTAATTTGTTCGCGGATGGAGGGGGGGTTAAAAACGCGCCTGAAACCGGAGGCAGGGAATTTCAGGTAGCTTTAGATTATGATGGGTCGTATCACGTCAAATTTCCCAAATAAACGTCACGCGGCAGTAGAGGCCTGCCAACGCAAATAGATCCACTCCGTTCGCTTTAGGTGAATATCAACTTTCGAATGAATTGACTCGTGCTTCGTCTAACGAGAACCATAACGCGTGTCATTAAAATAATTTTATCTCTCATGTCTTTTATAATCGTCGAAGTTCTTCTATGCTCCCCCATTTTTATGTATACAGAGGTGAAGATTCCAATCTCCAATAAATATTTAATTATATCATGTAATTTTCAATTTTTTTTTTACTTTAATCGATAGTAATACTCTTAGAGAATATATTCTTAAAGTTTTACAGTGAAATTCGAAGTATTTCAAGTTGGCGGGAATGATAGGAAAAAATCTATATTCCATCGATCGACTTTTCCCGGAGCTTTTTAGTTGAATTATAACCACCCATCGTCGATGCAGTAAAAGCATTTATAAAAAATTAACCTGTCTTTTTTCTCTTCACACATTCGCCACCAGTGTGGAGATTAAGTTAACCCACCCCAGGAAATTAATTTCGGCTCTGCATGAAGTATCAAATCAATAATATTATTGCAATTGAAGAATGAAAAATTATTTATACCTACAAAAAATCATCTAAATCTGTTATTATCCCGTTCTTTCACTGGGGTACCCCTGTTCATCCATTAGAAATTTATGTTCTTCACTGGTCACTGCCCCATTTTTTATTTAATCCTCTGCTAAATTTTTAATGGAAGTTATGACTATTAAACATTGCTAGAATTGTGTTCCGGGATGTCTGACTTTAGTAATAAAACAGCTCGCTTATAGCAATAACATTTAGAGGGTTAAATAACGACTTTTGAATACTAATTTTAATAAACATGCAGCTTAAGTGTTCAATTGACTCAATCGCATACGTAGAAATCCTAGAAATCCTTATTAATCCAGCTCCCGGAAAATCACAATCAAATCCGCTCAGGCGTCCATTGTAACCACAGCTCGACCACCAAGCTACCGTGCACTTTTTCATCGCACACGTCCAATGAACGCAACGAGTACATCGGTTTGCCTCTTGCACGCGACTTCGTTGGTATACGATTAAACCGCGAGCCGTCCATTCAGAAGCTTGGTCCCGATTCCACGTGATAATTAATCGGCCGCTTGATTAGAGTATCGACGAGGGAAGGAGCCTCGAGGACGGGGGGCCGGGCGAGGGGAAGAGGGCACAAGGGTGGGAGGAGTGGAACAAAGGAAAAAGACCGAGGAATTTAACGATTGACGAACGGCGAGAAACAGGGACCAGCTCGGACGGGTACTTAATTATCGATAATTGTAAATCAAGTGCGCGACAAGCCATGCACAAGCGTCACCGCGGCTTCCACGAGTAATTGGCCCTGCCATCTAAATTGAATGGGCCACGCTCCATTGAAACGCGCCCAGGAGCCCCGTTCCCCCCACGATTTCTTCGGCCCTTCCCCCCCCCCTCCCTGGCTCCTTTCTTTTTTCCCCGTGTCGCCTACGGTTAACAACGTTAGCAATAATTAGCGGGTGGAACGAGTCGCGGGTTACACGCTTCATTAAAGTCGATTAACGTCGATGGAAGCACCGCTCGAGCGCGAAAAGAGCGAATTACCTGACAATGGCTTCGGTGATGGCGGGGCGACGAAACGGGGACGCGAGACACGACGGGGGAGGCATTTCGAGCCACCCTCGAATTCTGGAGCACCATCGCGACGTGATTGTTAAACGAGGTTGGGAATCGTAAACTTATGTACCTCACTCGAGTTGATGCGGATTGTACTGGTTTTTTTTTAGACATTGTTAGCCTCCATAGAGTGTTTCCTTGAACGTTGATACTGTGCGGATTATCTTTAAGGGAGAACACCACTGTGACGGCCGGAAAAGTAAGCCATTTTGAAGAATTCTTTTCTGGAATAACTTACAGTATTCGTGTAAAATTTTTATTACCTACTATTTTTTTTAGTCTTCATTTTTTCAGATCGACTTGAAAAAAAATATATGATGTGTTAAACATGTGCCATTTCGGCCCAAGCATCTGATATGGCCCGTGAAAATTCAAGACTTTCACACAAAAATTAAGAAGTCTAAAATCCGGTGACTTCTTAATTTTTTTTGTGAAAATCTATAATTTTCTCGATTCCAAGAAATGGTGGGGATAGTCACCGAGCGTACTACGCATGGTAAAAACGGGACTATAACGAGGATTTACTGTACTTAAAAACTCTCTAATTTGAAGGGCAAGGAGAAAAAACAAAGCATAGATAGAAAAGTGCAACTGAATTCAGAGAAGATTCGGTATTTGTAGCGAGAGTAAACGTTCCTGCGCGGTGCAGGGTGGAAACAAATGCAATTACAGCATCGGAATGGAATTCAACAATGCAAACCCATACAAACACAGGGCAAGTTTGATCATCGAACCGCGGACGGTTTAATATTTACCTAGAGAAATCGGCTATTGCGCTAGGCGCCACATACGCGCGTTAAGATTCAGTCTGGAGTCGCCCACCGGGGTGAAACGTTCTACAAATCCATCTCCAGTTGCCACGGACCACGCGAATAGAAACGAATCGATTCTTTTACAACCAATTAAGGAGCATATCCCAGCATCCCAAGTGAGCGCACTAAAATAAAGACATCCACCCGCGATACCTTTCAGCTGCACTCTCACAACAGTCTCTTGACCTATCGAAAAACGATTTGGCCAGTTAATTGATCCCGGTCGCTAAGACACGCCGTAAGGGCGGTATAAATTACTCCAAGATCCCGATCTTCCGGCAGTTACGGGATCCCCTTAAAAAGCCATTTAGAAAAAAGTGGGGGCCGGTCAGGCAATTTGCACGAGGCCGGATCGATGGTACCAACGGGGTAGCCTTCCTCCGGCTCTGTCCTTCGTTTCCGAATTACCGTATTTAATCTCCCATCGACGATCGGAGACCCCCTACCAGCCGTCGAAATGTAAACCCTTTCGAACGACCCCCCGACAAATCCCGCGAAAGAAGGACGCCGAATGGTGGCTACCGCTTCATCCCTGCAGCGGTCACGAGGAAGGGGGACGTCGATTTTTCGAGCCGCGACCGCGGCCACCGCAGCGGAGACAGGCCGCTGTCTTTTCGAAAAATAGCAATTAAGGGAGCGGGATGTTTCCGTGCGGGTTCATCGTGATTCCAGCTGGATCGTCGCAACGCTGGAATGAATATCGTCGGAATGGCCCCCGTCATCCCTACGTGGACGTTTCGGCGGGGGCGTGCAAGTGACAGGGCCTCTCTCGATTTTGCGGCACGCCAGCTGGACGACATTCCAATACGTCAAACCGGCGGAGAGAGAGGGGAGCATCACGTGGAAAGTCCAATCGCTTGGCCGATTATTTTTCCGGTTATTACTCGCGGACATCGGGCCAGCAACAGTATCTGGGTGCGCCCATTTCCGCGCGGTCTGCTCGCACGTGATCTGACGTAAAGCGGCTTTCCCGACCGCTGCAGTTTGACGGCCGTTAAATCCTTGCCTGGTACATGGCCGGCAGTGACGAGATCCCGTGCCGTTCATCTTTATTAATGAACAGATCGGTGATAATGCGTTACCAGCCGGGGGTGCAACTAGCTGTTACGTTGACCGGAGTCGATATCCTGTTGCGGTCCTCCCGCTACCAGGCACCGACGCACGGATTTCGCCTATTGATTCGCGAACAAATTTCGGGATCCCGGCCCGCGGCCGGCAGGGATGGAAAATAATCGATGGTGAACGGGTAATTGCACGGTAATTTGGAGTGATATGCACTTTGTTTGGCCGCGGCGAGGGAGCGGGGCGCGCGGGCAGATTGAATGGGGGATTTATAATTGATGATATAGATGTGTTGGCGAAGCTTTTGCTTTTGTTCCGGCGCTAACAGTGTTGATACATGCCGGGTATTTTGATTTTCACTGGGCGCCGGTTGTTTTTCCGGGTTATTTTTAAGCGTTCGTTGCTTCAGCTCCTTCGTCTAGGTGTTTTCTGATTTTTCAACTCAGATTGGATGGGGAAATGTATGTTGGTTCAGTCAAAGTACAGCTTACTGTCTGTAGGGTTTGACGTAGGTATCTGAAGGATTCAAGATTTATGGTTACACGGGGATGTATCTAGGGATTTTTATGGGATTGGAATATGATGTAATGTGGGTGAAATTATGATGATTAAGGGGTATTGACTGTGTAGAGACTGGAAAGGTAGCCTGACTTTGAAATTTTTTTTATGCGAGTATAGTGAACGGAATATAAAATCTGTTTGAAGGGCTTTATTGTATATACCTTGAAGTATGATCATCATTATTTTATTTCTTTTTTTTAATATAAAATGGCGGCACCACAGGTCAACGGAAGAAGCTTCTTCTGAAAATCAGTGTTTCGCAAATGGAAAGATATCTTCTTTAACTTTTTTCCTGGTAGAAAAAATAGATTTTTTTTTGTTCCGTGTAAGAGTATCTCGGGAAGTGAACGGGGAAATTGAAAAATACTAATTTTTGTAAGGATGGTGCATGATTGAACAAAACTACCACAAACCTTAAAACTGTATTAAAATTTTGTATTAAAATTTTTTTTAAAAATTATGATCATACTTCAAGGTATGTACACATACGATCTCAGTTAGCAATCAGCATATATTTATTTTATACCAGACTCTGTCTTTCTCTAAATATCCACTGTTGTCAAACTTTCATAGCTCAATCCTCATTATATCTCTAATACCTACTACAAGGACAACAGGCAGAACTGGATCCTACAACACAGTTGTTTCAATACACAAAGCATATTAACGAAATAGTTCCAAACGAGCTTATCACACGAATGAATATGATCCCGAATCAATTGATATCCCATTACGAGGCACTGCATTAAATCATGACAATGACATACTCAAATTTGAAAATCCGTTGTGCTGATCGCATCAGCTCAACAAGAGATTACGATTACTAACGTTAAATTCCACCAACCATGTTCAACTCTTCTCAAGATACAAATAATAAAATAAACATTCTATATAATCCCAAGAAGAACGTTAGATGTAATAACTTTTCTTTGAAACACCGCTGTCACTTCCTGTTCGTTTCTCTATTCGTACAGTAAGTTGTTAAAGCTGCTGTAAAAAATGAAAACATTCCAAGAAATACATTCTTCTCGAAACGTAAACAAAATGAGAAAATAGGAGGGACGAGTTGAAGGTTGAACCTAGCCACCATCAGCCCTTCAGACGTCAGATAGAATCACTGTTTTAATATACTCTTTGTCGTAAGCTGGAAGGAGATGCTTCTTATGCCAGAGAGAGTTCTTAAAGTATGAAGTTGCAGATTTCAACGTTAAAGACTTCGGATGGTGAGCTTCGGGATTAAGTATGAAGCTGGGTCAAAAGCTCGAGCCTTCGGCAGAGCTACGGTAAACTAACGGCGCACTAAAGCTAACATTGATCAAGTAACACTGCAGCGCGTGTAATGCTGGATTTATGTGAAACTGATAAGGGGATGTCGGTCCATCGATTTCTGTTCGTGAACCCTCCAGACGAAAGAATACGCGAGCTTTCCACCGTTTCTTCCAACAGCGTCGCGAATCTCCCCGTTAGAATTTTCATTTAAAACGACTCGGGACACTTGGCGAGTAACTTAATTAAGGCAACTAAATTATAACGCCACGCTGATGAATACGGTGAAGTTAAGTTTCATTACAGCCTCACTTGAGATGGTAAACTTTCTGTAACAACGGCTCTCAGCCGGTGTTCTGGAAAAACTTGTAAAACATTCTCGCTTTGGGGGTTTCGTAGAAGTTTCGGGAGGCGGCTTTCAATCAGAACTCCAGTGAACAATAATCAAGCCTCTAATTGATCAGTCAGTCTTCGAAATACCAAATTCTAGTTATTCGATCAGAGGTAGAATCGAGTATCGATTACGCTCTGCTATCGCATATATAACAGATGTATCGCGCCATTAATCACCCGTGACTATACCTTATCTGTGAAAATAAAACGCATCGCGCTATCCCCCAAAAATTCACATAGCTATTAACAATACAGACCCGGGCAAAAGTTACTTAAAATACAAAATAAAATATAACATTTACATTTGTAAATCAGGTGAAAATTATTTCCTCCTTTAACTCTCAAACAAATCAATCTACGAGTATTGAAAAATATTTTATTCCAACCAGATGATACAATTTTATTAAAATAATTCTCTTTTATTCAAGAAATTCCGCTGTTTCAGGAATCGATCGCCCGCCGACGACGCGTAGGCCAAGCACGAGGCGAGACTCGAAGAAAACATGGAAGATCGATCACAGTCACGAGAGGAAGACAGCGGGCATGAAGGATGAGCCGATGCTGAAGGGTGTCGATGACGAGGACGAGCAGATTGATTTCCAATCAGCGACAGCCTCGTCGCTCTTTCACCGACATTTGCTCGCGAACCTCGGCATCACGGTGGCCGCGGCCATCCTGGCTGGGGGATTGTCGACGTAGGCCCTTTCCCGCGGTGACAATCACGCCCAGGAACTGATTAATCCGCGTCTCTCGGTGTGACTTGGGGATGGCCAGCCGCGAGTTACGCGGCGGGAACCACGGGGAACGCGGCGGAGACTAATCTTTACGGGACATCGAGGACCGGCCAGCTAGAAGTTTCTTCCTGTGTACACGGAAGTTCGGGCAAGCAACCTGGAAGCGTACGAGGAAATTAGCGATTCCGCGGTATCCCCAACCAGCGAAACGTGAATTAGTAAGATAGGGTGTGCGCGCGCATACCTCTTCCTCGAAGAACTACAACTTTCATTAGGAGTAATCAATTTTCAGCCGAGTGCATCCCTATATATATATATGCGTTCGAACGGCGCGCCGTCTCCACGGGATGAAAGAGTTTCGCTTGTATTGTGTTTCTCCCCTGGTGTGAGTTTCGCACGCTCGGACCAACGAATCATTTCTTAGATGTATATTTTTGTACTCGCCTTTCGTTTCGCAGCCGTGCTACGGGAGTTCTGACGTCGAACAGCAATGGTTTGTGTGAAGCCGCTTTCCGCGAAAGTGGTGGTGTAAGATAGTTCATGGGAAATTCGTCGATGTTGGTGTTCGGTAGTGTTTGAATCGCTTGTGCAATAATAATAGAGCTTGCGAAGGTACACTTTAGGGTGCTCCTTATTTTTTAAATTTTAAACTTCTATTGTCTGACCTTCTTAAAATTTTCTATTCGACAAACAAAAATATCTTCGTGTTTTTTGTGTAATTTGTATAATTTGGAATATATTTTAACAAAGTTTAGACGAAATTCTTTTAAACTATTTGGAAGCTTCTGAGAGGGTCGGAAGATATTTTTAAAAATTTTGATTTTTTACCATATATATAAGGACTACACTAGTACATTTCTATATTTTAACTTCCTCAATGGGTACTGTTTCGTTTCAGGTCGCTACATCTTGTACACTCGGTAGACAGCAATTTGTGTTTTTGTATTATAATCAAATTTTTGTGGAGGAATTTATTTATGGTTTCTCATATGTTTGGTTTTTGATCACTTTATATACAAAAAACCTAATAGTATTAATTAATTTGTTATAAAATATTCCTTAGAAACCACTAAGAATCACTGTGTTTCGAATTTTCTACACGTGTGTCGTTTGCGTTAAAGAAGAAATTAAGTGGAACAAGAATTATTAACATTACAAAATTTTTAGGATTCTGAATATGGAGTTTCAGTGTTTGAGGAGATAGCATCTGTCGACAGAATACCCTTAATGTAACGTTTTGGGTTGTGTGATTTAATTACGCGTGGTTGCAGTGCAGGGTGATTTTGCAATGGATGTCTGATTTATAACGGACTGCACTACTTAAATAAGAGTATGGTACAAGGTCCAGTCAGAGGACCTTTCGTTCCACTTGGAGCTTTGCAGACATGTCTGACTAATCGTAGAACAGACTCCTGAAACTGGTGGCTGACTTATCACAGTCTGTTTTACTTGTATCGAACACGAGAAGGAAAATTTCTTGTTTGGTGCAAAATTTTATGATAATTTTATTATATCCAGAGCTACATATTACACATTAAAAAGTTCTACGAGGGAGACTAATTTATTCAGAAAGTAATTTTCTTCAGTTACACATTCTTCAACGAATATTCTAATAAGCAGAATTGTTCTTAAGGGTTTACTTGTTTACCAGTACTTATCAAATGATCAAAACTCTTTCTTTTCCTACTTCTGTTAAGCAAACTTAACAAACACCCCCACAGCAATGCGATCATCTATTTCAAAGTCACTCTACACAACCACGTAACAAGACTACGTTCAAGCATTTGCATTGTCGACAATGGCAAATGATGATCTCGCATCCTTCCAAGCATTCCTTTCCACGGACGCGTCCGTGAAATCCCCAAGGTTAGGTAACGATACCGTCGCAGAGATAGAACGTACGAATTTAATGTATAGAAATGTGTACGACGACGATCCGGGTAATATTTTCATGTACCCCAACCACCGATAGCATCACGCAGTCCCCTCATTCTTCGAATCGTCGTTCGAAACAAGGTAGAACAGTGCAAGTAGAATGAATCGTGTCCACGTATTGCTAACGTTGTCGTTGCCTGTTGAATGCAAGTATGACGACCATCCTTCCGTTTCGAGGCTTCGCCGAGGCCTCTCCGAGCATTGGTAAGAACCGACGAAATCGTCGTCGCATTCGTCGACTGGAGACCATCGCGTTCTTCGATCCAGCTTGGCGGTCCTCATTAGTCCAGCTTGCGCGCGCTGTGCGAAGGCTACCGATATTTATCGTGTACATACACATAGAAACGTGACACCCAATAATCTGTATATGGCGCAGATGATTGCTTTACGACGCATAGGATAAACGATATTGTACAATAATTAGCGAGTGTATGATAACGGTAGACTAAGCCTCAGGGACGTGTAAATACGTTAACAAATAAGCTGTAAGACGATGTTGTATTAGGTTTTGCATTTGTGATCACACTTATCCCCTCCCGTGTAAATACAATGTACTTTATCGCATACTTGGGCAATAAATGTTAGACAATCGTGAGTGTTATGTGTCTCACTCGTATTTGCGCCGCTTGTTTAATCGCGTGAGACAAGCAGATCAATGTTCATACAGTGAGTTCTCAGGACGAAACGTTGCATAACTTACGAAACGTTTTGGAATAATATTATTCTTTGAAATTTTATTTCGACAGTGATCTTCGTGTTCGTCATCAGACCGTAGAAAGGGACGTCAGTGACGCGAATAGTAAGGTAAGGATTAGTTAGGTAAGTAACATTCCAGCTCGTTAACGACATCCGTCAATATAGAAACTTTGAGAAACGATGCGAATACGGAGTCGATGCATCTTACTTCGCGATATGTCGAGTCCTGCATCAATTTCATTGATTACTCGACTGCATAGGAGACTGCTGAACATTTTTCTCGTTTTCTATCACATTTCTTTACGAGCTCTTATAAAGTGTACAGAAAAGTAAAGAAAAAAAAAATATAGTGCTTGGATGAAATCATAAGTTTTTTTTTAAGACAGGGCCCTAGGAGGGCCTTATGAGCAGAGGCCCATTTTTCGTGCGAATGAAACTGTAGTTTACTGAAAACGGACTCAGTGTAATAATACAGAAAAAATATACTTTGGATATAATCATAATTTTATGTTTGGCGGCTAGGGTTTTAGTTCTATCTGGAGTTCAAAATTGTAAAACAATTTTAAGGGCATATTTGTGTGTAAAGAGGGTCATCGCTCGCACTGACACGATCCCTGCAATATTACTACACCATTTCAAAACGCTTAGCACTTCGTTCTGGCTGTTAGAGAAGCCATAATTGGTTTGCAACTTTGTTGCAGCGACACGGGAAATCGAAATTCATATTGCAACTTTGGCACAACCGTCAGAGTACTCTAAAATCCATTTGCAACTTCGTTCCCCATTCGAGGGGGCGAGAAGTTCATATTACAACTTTGTTACATTTTCTCGCATAGTTAAATATCATTGTTCAACATCGTGTATTGTCTTAAATATACAAAGTGTAGACTTAAGGGTAGCGTTCATAATAAGGCAACCTTATATCAAGAAAATACTGAAAATCTCGATGTATTTAATTTAAAATTCAACAGCTATTAGCATTTTGAAGGTATTCTCTATTGTGAATCGATAACGTTACATGCGATATGAAAATATAATAAATGCGTTTTGAAACCTTTTAAAATCCTTTCTGTTTCAACAGCATGTTCAAATATACCAAGTTGCAATTTTTTGGTGAAGTATTCCATGTTACATCATCAATACTTGTCTTCCACAAATAATGTTGTTGTTCATATAAATTTTTATGTTAAACAAATTTGTTTTGCGTTAAATAAAACGAAATCGGACAGCAAGGTTAAAAGGCGTATGTGTTCTTGTTTTTTTATGACGAAACAATATAACTTCATCCTCTGTTGTTGAACGGAATACGTTTATAAAACTTGTAATCCTAAAAAAATCATTTGTAAATCGCGGGTTTCGAATGACCTAGTATAACCCGTGTTGAATTCTAATTCCTGCCATGCGTAGCGCTACAATCTGTTTCGAGACTTCACCGGTAACGTTGCATGTGACACCATCGACGAAGTATAGAATAGACCTATCACCTTATGGGACTTCGTGTCACCACCCAAACTGTATTACCGACCCATAACTCGAGGACTGAATTTAGCGGCCTCTGCTCATGAACAGCGTCCAACTCAGCAACTACTCTGAAATGTGTTGAAATGCTGAAAGTTGTGTGCGTGCTTGTATACGTGTGACTTGTTTAGAGGGAGAGTTTAACATAGAGGGTGTGCTTTTGCTAAGCTACGCTTTGGCTCGGTTTGTCAACGATTCACGCCGGATTTCTCTCTCAAAATCTATTTCGGGGATCAGGAGCCTATATGGCGCTGAAATATGATAGTACATACTTCTTGAAAACTTGTACAAGCTATAAATTGCAAGATGAAATTGATTGTTAGTATTTTACGTGTAGTGGAATATTTAACTAATATTTTCACGTGTCGTACGCCGTAAAATATTAGAAATTCACATCATTACTAACATTCTCGCAAATATCTGCACTTCGCGCGTGTCTAAATAGACGGTGCCTATTCTACGACAGGTAAAAATCATTGAAAATAATGAATTGAAACTTTTTTGTAAAATTTACCCATCAAAAAGAATCCCATTTAAAAACATTGACGTAAATTAATAGCTTTACAAACCTAATGATATACATAAATTGCGCCAATTATCACAATGGCTATTTATACAAAGAAAAAAATGTATTAAATAATATTAAGCAGATATATTTTTATACAAATAAATATTTAGTTCGAATAAATATTTTATTCAAAATACTTGGCGCTGCTCCCCGAATTGGTGTTGCTAAACTGAATAAATATGTATAAATTGCATTAAAATCTTTTTCTTTCTTGTCTCAGTGGTGTCTTGTCTTGTTTTATTTTATTTATTAACCAAGACAATTAACCTTTTTTGGTTTCGCAGCGCCAAGTGACTAAGTCTGGCTGTTATGTGACAACAATTTGTTTCAATACAAATTGTTTGGCTCTGTCCTTATTAACTGTTGAATGGGTTTAAAAATTATAAAAAACATCTATATACGATGTTAGTAGACGAGCGTAGGTATCGCTTACGAGCGCTGAAGCCTTTCTGGGCACACATATCAGTTCCGTCTCAGTTCACGAAGAATTCAGGTACTCTTTATTACTCTCCTCAATTCCTTTACTCCAAGTATTTTCCATTACAGTCTTTAAAAATAATCAGGATTATATCAAGTTTGGTGTCATTTTCATCAGAAAAAAACTAGTAATCCATTAGGGATACTTATATGATAGAAATTGGCATATTCATTACTGAATGGCCTATCGCTGACTGTGTCCTTATGCCACTACCCTAGCGTTTATGACAAGGAGTGCAACTGTAAATCGAATTACTTTTCAAACCGGCACTGAAAAATAAAAATTTGTCTAGCTGCGAGAAATTTATCGGTTTAGTGTTCAGTGAAGTATGTGCATCTCATAGTGCATATTATTTCGTGATTTCTCAATTCGTGCATCAATTTCATCGATTACTGGACCATGTGGGAGGACTTGTAACAGGATTCCACTGAGATATACCCGTTACCTAAAAAACTTTTTCAGAAACTGAATACTTCGTCGATGTTTGTCACTCATATTTCTCCCAATATTCATCTAACTATTCATTTACACCAAGTTCAACTAAAATGTATTTATACATTATAAATAATATTATATGACATGTATAAGTATTAACATTCATTTATCGAACGATTAAACATTGAGAATAAAATATAATTCAATTGGCATAGAAAATCGTTTGCAAATCCAAGGCCAAAGCTTACTAATTGCTTGATATCTCGAGTTGTATCGATTATAGTTAATAATAATTTATACTGGCCGGTTAGTGCAAATGTTGTTAACATTATTTGTCATAGAAATAGCCACTGGAATGGATATTTTAGCGGAAAATCCATTTTTGCCGAAGAATTCGTTGGATTTCGCAATTGTAATCAACCGTCGACTTTGTTCTGATTGGGGGACATGGTTTCTCGAAGTGTATATACAAAGCTCACGGAGCTCCATGTACTCAGTCGTCGTCGGTCCTCCGGGCCGGGAGGACCTCTGGGGACCCTGGAGCTGCCGAGCCACGTGGAGCTGCTGGAGCTGCTGGAGCTGCTGGAGCTGCTGGACCTGTTGGACCTGCTGGACCTTCTGGGGATCTGGTCAGGGTTTCAGCCCTGGTCCTTCCTGCGCCACCTGGACCATTCGGACCTATTGGACAACTTGGACTTCCTGGGGACCTCTTCACGGTTTCAGCCCGGGTCTTTCCTGCCCCCCCCCCCCCTCGGCCCCCTAGCCTAGGTTAGCTTATTCGTTTGGTGCCGGTGAAATTTTCGGGTTCGTTAAAAGCCATTCAAAATGTTAATATTCTGCCAAGGCCAAAACTGGTTTCTCTTCCTTTTTAACTGATTTCTTCGCTTGTTTTTCATCATCTCCCCTATTTCATACATTCCTTCGTGGATTTTTGCATGAGCCGTTCTATTTCGTGTATTTCTTCGATGGGATTGCATGATTTATTTTATTTGATGCATTTCTTCGATAGGTTTACATGATTTATTTTATTTGATACCTCCCCAGATTTGGGATCTCCCCAGTAGTAAAAGACATATACAAGAAAATGCAGGGTGCATGGCTGCAGCTGCGAAAAGTACATATTTTGCAATGAACATTGCTGTATCAAATTATTTCTGGCCTGAACGAATTTCAAGTTAGTTGGGAGTCGTTGGAGCGAGACAGAACGTCAACAACCTTTACCAAATTCGTGATCTGCCAGTTGAACTTTACCTGCGACAGTGATCGGATGTCAGTCAACGCGTGAGCATATTATTTCGTGATATCTCGATTCCTGGATTAATTGCATCGATTATTGGACCATGTGGGAGGTCGCTTAACAAGATTCCACTACAATTCAACCAGTATCTAGAAGACTTCTCGAGCAATACTTTTCTCGAAGAGCTGGGAGTCGTTGGAGCGAGACAGAACGTCAACAACCTTTACCAAATTTGTGATCTGCCAGTTGAAATTTACCTGCGACAGTGATCGGATCTCAGTGAAATCAAGCTTCCTGTCTGCATGGATAGTAGTGAGACTGTGTTCAACGATCGGTGAGTGGTACATTTTCATTTTTTCAATTTTTCTGCATGCTATTGAACAAATGATTGCTGTAGCAAGCACAGTGACCACGAATACATACTTAGTTCTCGTAAACAGTAACAATAAATTTCAAATTCGAGGTCAGAGTGCTAATATCGTGTTTTAAATATTAGAAATTATTTTTCTTGAATTTTATAATCAAAGCTTGATGCTTTGAATACGAGTTACACTTCTCAAGTTTAATTATATTCGAGTCATTAGATTATCTTAATAAAACGAGAATGGAAAGCATTAATTTCTTATGGATTTTCAACTATATTACTTGCAGCTCTTTCTCATACAAATATTAATAATTGAGAATGACAGTTGATATTGATACTACTTGGTCACTGTGCTCGCTACTTCTACTATTCTCTCTCTTTACAATATTTAAACCAGTCTGGCAATAAGTCATAGTTTATGAACTTTAGCCATAAGACTTTTTCCAAATTTTCAAAAATGCGCTAAGCATTGGTGGAACATAGACCAGAAATATTTCGTAGAAATGGGTCACTTTCGTAGGTACCTCCAAGTGGTGTGCTCGGCTCCTTGGTAACGTTTCCCAAGCATTGAGACTTTCGAAACGGAATCAAGCTAAAGCCTACGATCTAGTTTAAGGGTCCAGATCAAGCCAAACTCACATTCGGTGAGCTTGGTTCGGTCTGGACATCTATTCAAAAATGCACTTGCGTAAAAGTTGCTACTCCTTTTTCGAATTAGAGTCACCCCTATATACCCCGCGGCGTGTATACACTTATTAACTCTTTGGACTTTAAATTAAAATCTTTTGAAAGAACATAGTAGCCTTTTCTCTCTAAATATTGCAACCAAAGTTCAAAGGGTTAATATATTTTCGCAAGATTTTCAGGAAATCGTGCGTTTTGATTTAAGTAAGAGAATTGTAAAGACCTACGTACGTACAGAGACATAGACGAGAATGGAAAGTGTATATCTCTTTCGCGTCCGCGACATCTATTAAAAAATGCACTTGCGTAATTCGAGCGATAAGCTTCTGTTCCGTCTCGTTCTTTTTACATATAAGAGTGCCAAATGCACTTTTCTAGAAATACAATTCGCCTTCGACCACTGATTTCGATTTCGAGCAAGGTGTTGCTCGACTGTAGAGCGCGACAGACTGTGCTGGTATCACGGCTTTTTACGAGTGTCTAAAGTCGTAGTACTTACCTGAGTCTCCATGTAGAAACGAAATTTCGGTGCATCGAGGGTGAATGTCGCGTCGCGTCGCGTCGCGTCGCGTCCCGTCTGACCATTGTTAGTCAAGACCATTGTTAGTCGATGATGTCCGCCAGTTCATGACCATTCTGAGTTCTATATCCTGTCGAATACCGGGCTTCTATACCGGGCTTCCAAGTCGATGCGCTCTGTAGTCTCAGATGGCTCGTTCTCGGCCACGCGCGACATGTAGAAACGAAAATTCGGTGCATCGAGAGTGAATGTCGCGCCTGTCGGCTTTAGACAGAAGACCCTTGTAAGTCGATGATGTGCGCCAGTTCATGACCATTCTGAGTTCTATATCCTGTCGAATACCGGGCTTCTATACCGGGCTTCCAAGTCGATGCGCTCTGTAGTCTCAGATGGCTCGTTCTCGGCCACGCACGACATGTAGAAACGAAAATTCCGTGCATCGAGAGTGAATGTCGCGTTTAGTCTCCTTTGCAATCTCAATCGGGAGATTCTTAGCTTTCGCATATCCCTCGTAAGTTACGCAAGTGCGTTTGTCAATTCTTTTCTATCTCTGCAATGAGATACTTAGAATCTGTTTGTCACTCGAAAGCATTGAGCAAAGCAAAGAGATCGACGAGAACCTCTCGTCTATTTCTCTCACGCGTGTATGTTAATCTTCTAGACATTAAAGTAAAGTCTTTTGAAAGAATTTTAGTAGCCTTTTACCGTATATTGCAATCACAGTCCGAAGGGTTAATATACCGAAGCATGGTCTGTTAAGACTATAAAATTGTAAAGAGTATCTCTCTTTCGCGTTCCATGTACAGTTGCCAAGTAGTTACAGAATTTTATTAGCTTTGTCGCTGTTTCGTTGGCTCCTCATCTCTGATGAGGAGGTCGCCGCTGTTTCCGTTTCCGGAAGCAAGCGACTGAGCATGGAATCTGTATGGGTGGATCAGTTTCATCCCCTGGTGTTCTTGTCGAAAGGGAAAAGTTTCGGGCGTAGGGGGTGCACCTTTTGGTAAGCTGCCTGCGTAGGTCACTCGGGCCGATTGCCCAATCTCCGCGTAAGTAGGCTTGAGCCAGGGTACACGCGGCTGGGGGAGCTCGCAGGTTCGCATGTGGTCGGAGCAACAGTGATCGCCTGAGAGATGCCGTGCGCTTTTCCATTTCGACTCCTTCAGGGTGGTAGGAATTGCGCCATTCATTACTCGTTTCATGCTCTAGCTAGGCATGGAATGTGTATGGGTGGATCAGTTTCATCCCTTGTTCTTGTCGAAAGGGAAAGGTTTCGGGCGTAGGGGGTGTACCGTTTGGAAGCTGCCTGCGTAGGTCACTCGGGCCGTGATTGCTAACTACGCACAGTAAGTTCGGCCGGGGTGTTTCCCACCGGTTACACCTGGCGGGTCGCACGCGTCGGAGCAAGTAGAATCGCCTGAGAGATGCCGTGCGCTTTTCCCTTTCGACTCGTTCAGCAGGGTGGTAGGAATTGCGCCATTCAATACTCGTTGCATGCTCACCCGTAGTCTTTCCTTCTTTGTTGATCGACGAGAACCTCTCGTCTATTTCTCTCACGCGTGTATGTTAACCCTTTAGACTTTAAAGTAAAGTCTTTTGAAAGAATTTTAGTAGCCTTTTACCGTACATTGCAATCATTACGCAAGTGGATATTTGCGATAGATTATGCCACTAGGGCTCATTGTAAAGAGTGCGATAGGCTAAATTTAAGGGTAGAGGTAGGCTTGCTTGTCGAGAGTGACACCTTTTGCTTTTGCTTTCTCTTACAATTAGCTTGACCGTGCACCATGCCGTTTCTCATTTAGCATACTTTTAAACACTTGTCATAGTGACTTTTATATTCCCTACTTTCGATTGTCTTTTCTTTCTTTCCGGAAATATGATTCCGAAGACGGAGACGGCGAATCCGTGTCCGTTTGTCAATTCTTTTCTATCTCTGCAATGAGATATTTAGAATCTGTTTGTCACTCGAAAGCATTGCAAGCGTACCTCTAAAATATGCGAAAGAAATTGTAACCGCATGTAACTTAGAAAACTTGGGCAGGCAACACTAGTTTTAAGCGTTCCATCGAAGAATTCGCCGGGGGATTCACCGAGGGATTCGCCGAGGGATTCGCCGAGGGATTCGCCGAAGAGTTCTCTGGTGAATTCTTTAACAGATTCACTCAGAATTTCGTTGGCGGGCTCGGGATTACTAACATTGTAGAGTAGAATTAGAACATTTTTCTGGCATTCCATGCCATTAGCGCCTGACGAGGCTGCTTTTTTCACGTTACAATTCGGAATTATTATGCGCCCAAGGAGGCTGCTGTTCTTCCGTTTTGTGATTAGACATCGTTAAGCGCGCATAGACGCTGCCGTTTCTTTTCTTATTAAAATTGAAAAGTATTAGGCGCCCAAAGGGGCCACTCCTTTTTCCTATCAGTCTTAAGAATCGTTAAGCGTCCATAGAGGACTCTCGTTTTTTCTTCTCATTAAAATTGAAAAGTATTATACGCCCAAAGGGGCCACTCCTTTTTCCTATGAATGTTAAGAATCATTAAGCGCCCAATGTGGCTGCTCGAAATTTTTCTAAATGTCTGAATTGCGTGGCGCTCCATGTGGCTGCCTGGAATTTAAAGAAAATTTTTTGGAACTTGCTTAAATACAAATTGTCTGTTTCAGTAATAGTGTTTGTGATTGCCCGTAATGCAATCGTAGAGTCAGTGTTTTTGCACAAGTAAAACTAGTTGAGAGCTTCGGTGCTCTAATAGTTTTTTGACCGCGAAAGTAGAGTCATGCACGAGTCCAACTGGAGCTGCTGAGCTGAGGGGAGCTGGTCCGATGGGTGCTGGTCCGATGGGTGCTGGTCCGATGGGTGCTGATCCGATGGGTGCTGGTCCGATGGATGCCGGTTCGAGGGGTGCTGGTCACAGAGTTGCTGGTCCCAGGGGTGCTGGTCAGGGGTTCGAGTTTGCAGAGATGCAGTACTCTTGATGACAGCGAACGATAAGTTACTTTATAATTCTTTGAATGTGGGTGCATGCAAGAGAATAAAATGGTTTCTGTAGAAAACGTAGCGTAGCCAGCTCTTTCGATTCTGGCCGTTCTAACACAAATGCGCGACATGCAGGGACCCATTTCACATGGTCGACATTCGTTTTGGGAACACTTACGCAATATTTCGCGAGTATGGCTTAGGGCGTCTAGGCAATAGCCTCGTGACGTGGCTCTTTTCTAAACCATATTCACGAAATATTGCAGAAATATTCCTAAAACGAATGCCAGTTATATGAAATAGGCCACTAACCGCCGCGCATATGTGTTGGAAAGAGCAGAATCAAATGAGCTGACCATACAAGGTACTCGTAGATAGTGACATGCATGTGTCTGCTTTAAAATCAGAAAATTAAATCAGTTGCTCGCGATTTTGACAATTCCGATTAATAATTCATAAAATAACCGAATCGATCGGGTCGAGTAGAGTCACCGCGAAAAATTTGTAATGCGATCGTAGAGTCCCCGCTTTTTTCGCGTCCATGTATTGCAGAGCACCGTGGCTCTTACTTAGAGTAGTATTACCGCGAATTTAGAGTCAAATTTTTGCGTATCTAAGACTTGTTCAGAGCACCGAAGCTCCAGTTGAATTTTCTTCGCGAAAGTAGAGCCAATTTTCTGCGCATATAAAGTTCGTCCAGAGCACCGGTGCTCTAATTGCTTTTTTATCGCGGATGTAGAGTCAAATTTTCGCTTAGCTTCAATTTTCAGCTTAGACTTGCCAAGGAGATTCTAGACCCTAGAGAGGGCCTAGCTGTGGGCCCTGGAGAAGGCCCAACAAATGGACCCTAGAGAGGGCCTAGCGCGTAGGCCCTAGAGAGGGCCCAAATGGGGACCCTAGAGAGGGCCTGCCATAGGCCCTAGAGAGGGCCTAAAACGTGGGCCTTAGAGAGGGCCTGCAGCATAGGCCCTAAAGAGGGCCTACTTGCATGCGATTGTAGACACGAGTACCTTGTATTCCTGGGTAGTAATCTTTGTGCGTGCATTTTGGAAGGGTAAGCATCCTACTTAATTGCACGCAGTGCATTTTGGTAGGATATGCATCCTACAAAATGCAAACAAAAAGACTTTGCCCAACGATTCCATTCCGGGAGTAAGGAATCTGAAATAATTGAAATGGCGCGTTTAAAATACAAGAGGGCCAAAAGTTGCTACTCCTTTTTCGAATTAGAGCCACCCCTATATACCCCGCGGCGTGTATACACTTATTAACCCTTTGAACTTTAAATTAAAATCTTTTGAAAGAACATAGTAGCCTTTTCTCTCTAAATATTGCAACCAAAGTTCAAAGGGTTAATATATTTTCGCAAGATTTTCAGGAAATCGTGCGTTTAGATTTAAGAGAATTGTAAAGACCTACGTACGTACAGAGACATAGACGAGAATGGAAAGTGTATATCTCTTTCGCGTCCGCGACATCTATTAAAAAATGCACTTGCGTAATTCGAGCGATAAGCTTCTGTTCCGTCTCGTTCTTTTTACATATAAGAGTGCCAAATGCACTTTTCTAGAAATACAATTCGCCTTCGACCACTGATTTCGATTTCGCGCAAGGTGTTGCTCGACTGTAGAGCACGACAGACTGTGCTGGTATCACGGCTTTTTACGGGTGTCTAAAGTCGTAGTACTTACCTGAGTCTCCATGTAGAAACGAAATTTCGGTGCATCGAGGGTGAATGTCGCGTCGCGTCGCGTCGCGTCGCGTCCCGTCTGACCATTGTTAGTCAAGACCATTGTTAGTCGATGATGTCCGCCAGTTCATGACCATTCTGAGTTCTACATCCTGTCGAATACCGGGCTTCTATACCGGGCTTCCAAGTCGATGCGCTCTGTAGTCTCAGATGGCTCGTTCTCGGCCACGCGCGACATGTAGAAACGAAAATTCGGTGCATCGAGAGTGAATGTCGCGTCTGTCGGCTTTAGACAGAAGACCCTTGTAAGTCGATGATGTTCGCCAGTTCATGACCATTCTGAGTTCTATATCCTGTCGAATACCGGGCTTCTATACCGGGCTTCCAAGTCGATGCGCTCTGTAGTCTCAGATGGCTCGTTCTCGGCCACACGCGACATGTAGAAATGAAAATTCCGTGCATCGAGAGTGAATGTCGCGTCTGTCGGCTTTAGACAGAAGACCCTTGTAAGTCGATGATGTGCGCCAGTTCATGACCATTCTGAGTTCTATATCCTGTCGAATACCGGGCTTCTATACCGGGCTTCCAAGTCGATGCGCTCTGTAGTCTCAGATGGCTCGTTCTCGGCCACGCACGACATGTAGAAACGAAAATTCCGTGCATCGAGAGTGAATGTCGCGTTTAGTCTCCTTTGCAATCTCAATCGGGAGATTCTTAGCTTTCGCATATCCCTCGTAAGTTACGCAAGTGCGTTTGTCAATTCTTTTCTATCTCTGCAATGAGATACTTAGAATCTGTTTGTCACTCGAAAGCATCGAGCAAAGCAAAGAGATCGACGAGAACCTCTCTCGTCTATTTCTCTCACGCGTGTATGTTAACCCTTTAGACTTTAAAGTAAAGTCTTTGAAAGAATTTAGTAGCCTTTTACCGAATATTGCAATCACAGTCCGAAGGGTTAATATACCGAAGCATATTCTGTTAAGACTATGAAATTGTAAAATCTCTTTCGCGTCCGCGGATTTTTTTTTAAATAGTAGAGTGAGATTGCCGCTTCCCTCATTGCTTGCAATGCGGGACGCGATGAGTTGATTATAATGGAGGGTGGATGGGATTAGAGTTTCTTTTCGGGATGAACCTTTTGTTGGTTCCTCATCTCCGATTCGATATCTGAACCGAAGGGATCGACGGAGATTTGTTTCCATCCATCTCTTTGGTTTAGTAGGCTAAGGGTTTCATGTACAGGGAGATCGACGGAACTATGATTCCATCTATCTCTCTACGGGTCTCCAAGCGCAGCAACCTCCTCGCGGTGAGACCTGGTAATCGGTGAGAACCGAGCCGATAGCTGCCATTGTACAAAAATTTAATTGAGTTGCAATAGTTTGGTGAAATGTGAGAATAAAATATGTAACTTGGAATGTTATTTGATTGTTCCTACCCGACCCAAAAGCACGCGTATAGTGTTAAGATAGAAGGATGTGCAAGTTTGAAACTTTTAGCGACATGCTGGAACTGATGGGTTTTCGACAATTTTTAAAGTCTTCTCTGCTTCAACTGTATTCCACGTTACATCATAAAAGCATGTCTTCGACAAATGATGTTGTTGTTTGTATAAATTTTTATGTTCAATAAATTTATTTTGCGTTAAATAAACTGATATAGAAACAAGGTAAAATGGCGAATGTGTTCTTGTTTTGTTGTGAACCTTCTTTCTGTGTCGTTGCACGGAATACGTTTATAAAACGATCTTTAAATTGTTACTCTAACAGAATCATTTGTAAATCGCGGGTTTCAAATGATCTAAGTTTTACCCGTGTTAAATTCTAATTCCTACCACGCGTAGCGTTACAATCTTATTTTAGACTGAATCGATAACGTTGGGTGTTACACGAAAATGGTAAGGGGATTCACGAGCCCTCCGTGCGTGTGATACTAAATTACATAGCGTGATAGGTCTATATTGGAATGAAAAGTTTATGGGTCAATCGACTGGATTGTCTAAACAACTGTACCTACACTCGGCTCAAACGATTGTGGCCGATCGAGTTTCGATTGCATTCGAGCTCACTAGGGCTGGCTTTTTTACATCGCTACGATTCTACAGTATTTCGTGAATATGGTGGAGGCACTGCCAAGCCATAGGTTCCCGTTGGCAGTGCCTCCACCATATTCACGAAATACTGTAGAATCGTAGCGATGTAAAAAAGCCAGCCCTAGTGAGCTCGAATGCAATCGAAACTCGATCGGCCACAATCGTTTGAGCCGAGTGTACAATGAACTTTCTCGGCGTTTTAGGTGAAGGTTGCTAAAAACTCTCCAATATCTCAATTTTGCTATTTCTTTTATTATTACACATGATGCATAAGATTACAGTTTATTTAAAATCTTCCAACATTTTCTTGTGATGTTCATTCATGAAACATCATTTGCCGGCAAGAGATGCTATGACGGCCGGATCTAGTGCTTCAGCGTTCTAAAAAAACACCGCCAATTCTTTAATTCCCAATTTAAGATAGTTGCAGAACAAGTCAAGCGTTCGAATGAATGAAATAATTATAAAATATAGAACATATTGTAAGGCGACATTACCGCATCTGCCACAGGATCAGCCATAGCTGTTGCATCGGCGAAAGAAATAGTTGCAATCATTAGGGCGACTGCTGCGCAAACGATGAATCTCACAGCCTTCATGTTTCCTTATTTCTCAGTACTACTGCAAAGTCTGAACATTGCAATGGTATTTATAGTCAAACGCAGACATTAAACTTATCAATATAGTCTAACTGTTTTGCGGCCTATGGTCGTAACAGCATTGTTTGGTTATTAAAATTGATGTACCTTCGATAAATTTGTAATACCCATTGTGATATTTATATACGTTTGTCTACCTTCGGCGTTTATCTTTTTTTTTTACTTCAGGAGAGCCTATACTGTTTTACGAATTAAAAACAAAATTATGCACGACTTTTTAAATTGATAGGGTTTATATGTATAGATAACGAAATCGTGAGTCATGAGTGCAGTTATTGTTTTTATGATAATATTCGGTTTCTCCTCGGTCTACCCTCTTTATAAGGGGTGTCCAACTAGCGGCTCCTTTTCCTCTTCCCCTGCTCCGTAGAGCCGTAGGAGAACGGCCCCCTCCACACCTACTTCATTCTGACGAATTTCTCCTCTAGGTGCCGCACTCTAACCCTGCCGGGTCTCGTGCAATGCCTGGAGAAAAATAAGTGGGAATGAAACTTGTATGCCTTACAAACAAGGAAAAAAGTTAGCATAGTCCAAAACTAGGGTATTTATTTGATGTAATTGACAGTAAAAAAATGTTTTTTAACTATTATATGAGTTTTATCCGCGTATAGATTCGTATTCTGCTGTTTATTACTAATAATACGTTATATTTTTAAAATTCAGAGTGTCTTCTGTTTTTAGAAAAATCTAAATGGTGTAAATATAAGTCTCAGTCATTCTACTGGTGCAAACATTATAGCTTTTTATAATAGGTAATCAAATAGTAATAACTTTATCTTTGAGGAAAGAACAGTAAAATATGTAACAGTCAGGTAGATATTCAGATGGAGATTAGTATGGCAATATTGATAATTTTCATGTCTGTGTTCGAGTATAAATTCCATTGTAATGTTCAAAGTTTACAGTAGTATAGAGAAATTAGAAAACACGAAAGCTGTAAGATTCATCGTTTGAGCAGCAATTGCTCTAAGAATAAATGTGAAGTGCTGGAATATTTCACACGATTATCATTAATGAGGATCAAAGGTAGTTATGCTACAGAGTTTATAATCATATCACATTAGTTCAGTTTATTGTAGCTGTTCCTGCATATATACATTGTCATCGGGGTAAATTGATGCGCGTTATTACAGCCGCATGTGCGATGCACATTAAAAGAAAGAAGAATGGTTACTAATTACAATAATGCCTATGTTGCTGTGCCTAATTCTACTGCATTTACAATCCTACAATTAGAGCTGCCAATATCGAGTTAAATGTTCGTCACTATGTCAGCCGTGTAAGTTGAAGGCGGCCTCTGAAAAAGTTATGAACATAAACCTAGGTTTTTCAAAAACTAGGTTTTTCTTCTACGAAATTCCTTTTCCCAGACAATTTTTGGTACGCATAGCGTTAAATCCTTATTTAATTAATAAGGATTTTTCGAAGACACTCAATGTCTTTAAAAGAAAATAATTTATTATGCACTGTAGCTTAAAATCTATACGGGAAATTGTTGTCTATCTATATGTAAATATATAAATTATAATGAGCAATGTCGCACGACATGGTTGTTCGATATTAACAATTTTATAATGCTATATTACGATTTATTATAGACGCTTCAATAATTCAATTTATTGTACAGTTGGTTTCCACTTGTTACCTACTTATTTTTCTATAAGATTTTTTTACACATTGATAGTTAATCATTCTTTTTCACATGTAATAATTATATCTTTCCCAATATTTTTTATACAACAATACAACGAAGTTATGAACCCTTGTATTAGGTTGGAGTTTTTATAGCATATTAGGTTACAGAGCCCACTCTTAGACGATTTATAAATAAACATTTGTATAAAAACATTTTATATATTGATGTCGGAAAGATTTACGTCGAAATACAACGTTACCAACAATTGGACTGCTTTAAATAATTAATTAATACTGATGGGGCTTTAAATCATGGTATTTCGAGGGAACAAAATAGGTCCATGAAAATCAAGTGGAATATCAAGCTTGAAACCAATTTCATATTACTCTATACATATAGGACGAAACACAAATATTTACCTCACTGCACACAGTAATTTTATATATAATTTATGATACATTTGTAGACTTGAATTTTATTAACAATCAGGCAGGGATGTAATTTGGATAGTGGCGTTTTGCCTCTGCTACAATAACAGAAAATTATATTGTAGCTGAATGTTTAAAAAAAATTAGTTTCAAGATTTTTGTAAGCTCCACGTCTAAGTAATCGTTTAAAACTTCTTCATATGACACATTTCTTGACAATTTTGCATAAGAAATAAATAATTCATATAAATAATTACTACAGCATGAGCGTTAAGTATCTATAAATATACCTTAACTTACACGGTATATATAAGCTATTGACGAAATACAAGAATTGTTTAATATTTTCAGCTCCAATATTATACATATACGTATATATTCTAACAATATATATATATATATATATATCTTCTCGAGATATTGAGTCCGTGATATCCGTGATAAAATTATATTATTTAGTTACTTTATATTTTATTGGAGGGTTGTTGGAGTTCAGATTGTCAAGCGAGAGCACGCACAGTATTGTCTAGAATTTAGTTACAACGTAATGGTTTTTTCATTGATCCCATGATAGTCAAAGATGTCTACGAAAGCACACTGTATCCTTCTTTCTAATAAATCAGTTTTCAAAGAATTACATACTTTTGCGGTTTTTACGCATTACTAACGGTGATCTTGATTGGTAAAGGTACTACGTTTATTCTTACAATGTGTTATAATAAAAACAATATTGTATAACATCCACTATAAAATTTGTCTATGAACTCACGATGTTGCTGAACAAAAGTTACCCTGCGAACACTTACTAAGAAGTAATGTAGCATTTCTAGATTTGTCGAGATTGCACGTGTTTGTTGTTATACAAATAGATATTTGCCAATAAATCAGTTTTTTTCTCAAATCAGTATAACCGAAAAGTAAAGAGAGAATTATACTTTTGTCGGTACAGCTTGATTTTAGGTTCGAAATGGGATATTTGTACAAAAACTTCGAAGAAGATAATGTTTCAATTTTATACATACTGAATATCCTTATACATACAACACACCAGTGTTAGTTACAGGCATATGTAATTTCCTTGATGTGTTATTTAGCCCTCTATGCTCACACCTTCTTATAATCATAAATTTTGATTGTAAATTTTGATAAAATTCATTAAATTTTTAAATTTTGATATTGGAGTCTAAAAATTTACAGAAATATTGATGGAGACGTATCCTGGGGTGCGATGCACCCCGTGTGATCACGAAGGGTTAAACATAGTACGGTATCATTAGTCCATCATTTTTTCAATTTTTACAACTTCCCATTTAAATTATTTGAAAAAGAACTTTCATACAATTTGTTGTACGTGAAGGATGGTCTCGAATAAGTAGTTACACAAATTGTAGGAACGTTACCAACAAATTACGTTGCAAAACAAATTTAATCTCATTTAATTCAATCTCTTAAATAATAATAATATTAATACAATAATTCAGTCGAATCTCGACGCAGTTATATCGAACAGAAGTAAAGTGACACAAAACATACGCAGATACAATGAGAGATATCTTTCAGAACCAGTGGAAAACCGATTTATTGCATAACTCTCATATTTCCTTTCATATCCACAGAGTGGCTCATTCAGTTGGGCCGGGTTACATCCGTTTTTTATTACTGAAAATGGAAGAAACGGTAAAGGAAAAAGTTAAACGCTGTCTCTTCTCTATACATAGATATATACATTTAATATATCTGTTCTTTCAAATATGGATTCTGTGCATAAAAGTATCAAGTTCCTAAATTCTAAAGTCTTCATGAAATGAATATGTAACTGCCTTAAAAATTACATATGCCAGATTGTAGAAGATGTTCAAATATTCCACCATATAACAACAAATATATCAGTACTTTACGTTTTTCCTTAAATAATATTACACGATAAATTAATCCTTCATAATTTAAAATTTTCAGATAAAAAAACTCATACAAAAATGCATCAATTTTCTGTATGACAAAGTAATTTCCTTATCCCACAAACAAAGAGAATTCGTGAACAATTACGCCACATAGCAGCGTTCAATTTGTTCCTCTACCACGTCTCTATTTTCACTCAGAAGAGAAATAAAACCCATTCCAGTTGCGCAACTTACCCTGTATAGTGTTTTGAGGTAGAAAGAGTGGAATGCATTGAGAGACATCGGACCATTCTAACGACTACATAGTAACGCGGCGACCGCTTGCGACCCTACATTATGAAAAAATGAACATTTTAATTGCTGGTCGAGCCTCGTTGATTGAGGCGAAACGCGGACGTCCTTTTCGACACGTTCTACACGCCCTATAGCTCATTATGCTCCCTCTGTTCGCCGTCTTTAATGACTCTGCTTCATTGGTAGGCGTTAACGAAGAACGCTACGCCGAAAGCTTCGACAGGTTGAGAGGAATGCAGCGTACAGACACTTACCTTCCCCACAATCAATCGTCTAATTACCATCTAGGCATCATGCGTATATTTTTTTTTTCCTTTATTCGTTCGACTTTAATTCTACTTCTCTCTAACGTTATCGTGATTAATTTCTATGTACCTCGTTCTCTATCGATTATTCTACGTTGATGTATACTCGCTACGTAATACAGACCACAAGCAAATGTTTTGTGCAATTATCCGTCGGATAAGAGAGACGATGAGTCGTCGATTTGTCCAGAAGCATATACATTAAATCTTTTACGCGTACGGGAACACCGAGCTTTCGGGTAACTACGATATTGCCCAGAAATCGCAGACCATCATAATTAATACACTAAAAATATTGTTGCCTACTTTAATCTACAACATACCTAATGGTTTTACTCTGAACTACTGAAACAATTAAAGGCCCCATTGAAATAAATTACCAAATTTCAGTTTACGTGCATCCATAGGATCTTCATCTGAATCAAAATGGACTACGATTTCAGGAAAATAGTGAATATCGTTCGACCGAGTTTCGATCTGTTAGTTATTGAAAATATTACTTATCTACACATTCTATACAAAACTCGTGTTTTGAGTTTCCGAAAAAATTGACGTTTAGAGAAACACGTGTTAGTCACCTCCCCCCTTGATTTTCAATTAACAATGCCTATTTATTTCTTTTTTGTTAAGTAGAAAATGAAGACAACGTTACGTAGCCGTACATAATGTTTCTACCTTTCGATTTGGACATTTTGCTAAATTATTCAACACCCTTCCCTGTTTACATTTTTCGTACATATGTAGCTTCCCTAAAACGAATAACAGACATCTTAATCTCATATAGATGACGCTGTGGCCTGTATAATAAAGATTTACATGTAGATTAACAAGTATAATTAAAAATTCATTAAGATCAATGGCGGCCATGACGAGAAATAAATATTTGCCAATACAACAAGGAAATAGGATTAACCATTGCCATTGACAGCGAATTCTGAAACGCGTATAAAATGTTAAAACAGCTCGTAAGAAATTTATCAAACTTTCATTAAAATTCTATGAGATGACATAAGATTTCAATAACTTATGATGTTTGCGTGAGAGTATTATTCATTAAAGAACCATGTTCTTATCGTATGAATGCACAAACGTGGAGAGCACGTACCAAGTATGCTATCAGTTAAAAGTATAGTAGCCGCTGTGAAACATTTAAGATGATTCACAATTAATTGCAGTTTACAATTGTATATTTAGCAATAAACATCGCGATATAAAAATTATAGTATTGCGAGCAAATTGTGTAAGGTAATTGCGTACTTATACTTCCGTAGAAAAGGTACAAATAGTTGAAAATTATTAAACGATCCAAATATAAGTATGCCCTTCCTCCTTCAATTAATTTAATATTACGTAAACGCTGTCGCTAAAGTAAGCTTAAAACATACCTTTCTGAGTGAGCGAACAAGAGTATGCTGATTCAAAGATTTTAATTTGTGCAAGTTTTCTCTTGTTGAACCAGTGGCGGATTTAAGGAAGAGGGCCCAAATGGCAAACGCTCGGAGGGGTCCATTTTTGGGGGGGAAAATGAAGAGGTAATTTATTAAAAACAAGCTAAGGGCAATAGTACAGAAAAAAAATATAGTTTGGATAAAATAATAATTTTTTTGAAGGTGGGGCCTTTTGGGCAGAGGCCCAGGCGGCAACTGCTCAGTGCTCGTCAGCCGCCCGTTAAATCCACCACTGTGTAGAGCGCAGTATTTAAAACATACGTCCGTAAAACGAGGGTGGCATTTAAAAAAAAGAATTTAGAAACGTTTCGTTTATCGAAGCTGCACGTTGTTGTTGTTATAACAAGCTTTAATTTTTACGAAACCAATTTCACATTCTTTCGATAGTGCCTTCTAATATATGTTTTGTTTAAAAAGCATATTCAGTCAAAACGGTAATAGAATAGTTTACCTTATAAAATTGTTTAAAATATAAGAAAGTGTAGTGTTTCGATATTTTCTCACGAGGAAATATCAATAAACAGTTAATATGCGCGTGTAAAGAAGGTTAATAATAATGCGGCAAATGTGTATAATGATAAGGAAAATATGCTTGTCATATTCATTTATGCGCCATGATAATTGACTTGTACAGCGTGTATCACTATTTAACTCTGTTACGAGAAGGTTTTTGCGAAATTAGCAGGGATGCCAACATAACTTTCTTTAAATTGAGCTACGTTCAGGGGAGGTTCCGGTCTAAAAATCGATTTTTTTATTTTATTTTTCGAATATTCATCGTTTTAATAATACGTATTTAAGCCAAGATAAAAGCCAATCGGCTTCCTCGCGTAAAACTTTGAACATGTTTTTCTCGAAATAGTACTCTTAAAATTTGTGGAACGTGTATCTCGAAAATTTATCATCCGATTCTGCTGAAACTTTTTTATTTTGAAGGATATACTCATGACTCGTTGAAGAAACTAGTAAAATTTAAAAAAAATTCAAACTTCAAGTGTTGTTACTTTCTCAAAAAATATCATTTTTTGTCATTTTTACTGCTAAGTCCGCGACCGAGTTTCATGGACTTTAATAATAGATTATTTAAGCTAGTATTTCAGACCAATGGTTTAGGTGCTACAGATTCCACCGTTTTGGATGAATATTTTGACGGCTTGACTTTAACGACTCCCCAGTGCCGTCTACAATGATGCATTATAAAACAAAAAAATTATTTCTATAGTTTAAGACATCCTGAATACAATGCAACAAGTCCCATTAAATTATATGTAATAGTTTTCTTTTAATTAATTCCTAAAGATTACCTATTTGTATAGGCTCTAGACCGGAACAGCTCCTTAAAGGTGCCACACACTACATGCAGCAGATGATTTCATAAACTCAAAAGAGTTAATAAAAAACTCACAGCTACCTCCAACATTTAACCTATTTTTTTTTAACACAATTGATATTAAATTTATATATACATTTAAAATCTTAGTTAACCGGGATGACTTCTTTGTAAAGCAATTTGGAAGCAGATGCGCGTAACGAAAGCTGCAGGAAGATATAATTTGTCAGACGTTATAGTCGGATCAGAATTAATTGGTCGCTCTAAAGGTCCATTTTCACGTGACAGTAAATCGTGACTTTTACAGTCATGACACAGAATCTTATGACTCTTGTCATCGTGAAAACTAGATATCACGATGTCGTAACATCGATTCACGCTGTCATACAGTGTCATGACAACGAAAGTCATGACCTTTACTGTCACGTGAAAATGGACCCAAAGCCGGGAATCCACCTAGAAGCTAAGCTATGCTATACTATGCGATGCTATGCTATGCCATGCTACATTTTAAAAATTTAGCTGCAATACATTCTTATGGAACCGTTTCCACCAATAGCTAAGCTAAAACATAGCATAGCATAGCTTAGTCTCTAGAGTCCTGCCACTCTTATATATTAATCAGAGACGCCAATTAATACTTTCCCCGACTATAGTGTAACTTAACGCGTATATTATATTTCTGTGAAAAGTTGAATTTAACAGAATCTTGAAACATATGTATAATCGCGTCAACATTTCAATCTAAAAGTTTCACACTACCTCGCTGTTTAACCCTCTCACGAGGAAATTGGTATTCTTTTTTTTTCATGCAATACAAAGGACTCTTTCTTACAATGGAGGCTAAGAAATCGCGTAGACTCCCTCTGACGAGTCAATAGAACATCCCGTCCAATGTTCAGAAAGAAATGTTATCGACTGGAAATCCCTGGGAGCTCGTTCAAGAGGATAGCACCAAATCCAACAGAATTTGAAGAAAGAAGGCCTACGTATGAGTAGGCCACCCCAAGGCAGTGCGTGTACGGATAATGGAATCCATCATAATTTGGTACTTCTTCGAGGCGAGACATCTCCCATTCGGTTCGTTGCTCGTAACAAATATTTTTCTATCGTTGAAAGCGTGAAACGGAAGTTGTACTAAAGGCTAGCGCGAAGGTATGCAAGTATGAATGGCCGCTCGAACTGATGGTAGAAGGTTTTTGGCTAATCATTTGCAAACAGGCCACAACTCACCGATTTTGATGACCTTCGGTTATGTTGGCAAAGCCAAAGTCCTGAGTAACTTCTTGTACATATTATAACTGCAGTTCGATCTTAGTTTCAGAGATATATGTAGGAATTGATATGAAGAAACAAATTTTGCTTCAGAAGAGCAATTATTGTGATGGAGAAGATTTTTTCACGTGGTCGTATTTTCCTAAATTTCAAGGTCATCTGCATCGGTCAAATTACTCGGGTCGTTGACCTCGACTATATATCTGAAGGTTGTTAAAATTGGTGAAGTTTGCCCCTATGTAAATAATTACCAAGTTGCCTTTTCTGACTCGATAATGTCCATCGCTGCGCAGCGATGATCGTCGATGTTTTTATAATTTCTGTAACTCATGCCGAACGATCCCATCGTTCTTTGGAAAAGTTATACCTGCGTTTCATTCTAAACACGAAACTTCATTACGTTCAAGCGCTTATCGTAGCGGTTATTGTTACGGTACGCACAGTCACCTAGATCTATAATGTGTTTCTACATGTTGCGTGCTTCCTTACAGAAAACTTGACGAATACCCATACATATACATTATATACACCCGTGAATGCTGTCTAGAACTATACCAATGCGTCCTATTCCTATATACACGAAGCGCGCAGTACTCAATATCATTGCGTTTATATCGCGACTGTTTAACTACGTTATTGTCCGATATCACCATAATCATGGCGTCATGAGTATAATTCGGTATTAATCTTGGAAGGCCTTCTTCAACGTAACAATCATCCCCCGAAGCGTTCTGGAATTTACTTGGCCCGCCGTTTACGTCATGTGCAAGTCACCTTTCAGTATTCTCGTGAAAGTCTTCTTGAACTGCTGATTGGCCAGAGCGTAGCAAAACGGGTTCATGGGGCTGTTAGCGTAGCACAGGAAGTACGAGAACATGAAGAGATGCTCGTTCGTGCACGGCGGCTGCGAGCAGAACCCCTCTACCAGTGCCAAGATGTGATAAGGCGTCCAGCAAGCTACAAACGCGCCCAGGATTATCGATATTGTCCTGAGCGCCTTTCGTGCCCTGTTCTCCGTTCGAGATTTCTGCCTGCTGATGATAGGATCCCGTCTCTGCGTCCTGCTCTTCAAACGTTTCCCAATAGTCTTCACGAAGTCCTTCCTGGAGCCACCTTCCTCGGAGTCCCGTGCTTCCTTCTTCCTGGAGAGCTTCTTAGTGTCTTGCTCGTTCACTGTGGTACCCGAGAGCGTGGGGACATTGCTGCCGCTGGAGGACGAATTCTGAGCAGGATTATTAACCTTCGCCGCCTGATCCGAGAGCTGATCCGCGGGGGCTTTGAGCGACTCCACGGCAGGCGCGCTGACGACTGTCGTCACTGGCTGGTGCTTCGTGTCTTTCGCCTTCACCGTCACCTCGGTGTGCACCTTGCTAACTGTCGGCGACGTTTGGGACGCAGCGTTCGTCTTGTGGGTGATGAACACTCGCGGTGGGTGGGTTTGGCTAGAGGCGTTAGACATTACGGGCTGAAGTTGGCTCTGCTTGGTTTGGCCAGTCGCCGGCTGCTGATTAGTGGCTTGCTGCGCGGTGGCTCTGATCAGGGCAGCTTGCAGCAAGCTTGTGTTCGGCGCGGATGCGACGTTCCCTAAAAGCGGCGACGAGGGCGCGGTGGAGAGAGGATTCGCTAGGCTACACGTGAAGGAAGACGGTGGGCTCTCGTAAGGGGGGCTGGGTAATATCACCGAGCTCTCGTCCATGTACTTCAAGTCGCCGCTGTCCAAGCCGGTCAGAATGTCGAATGTGCCTGGACCATGCGATGATACGATCAACGACTTAGGTCTGTCCGTAGACGACGAAGTTGGCGGGCTCTCGGAAACTGGTGGGCTGCTTTGGAACTGCGTGGGCGGCGGTATAATGTTTTGCTGACTGCTGCTGATAGAACGGTTGGGATGAGTGGGTGGCGAAGTCTCCGTAGAGGTAGCTGGCTGTTGGCTGGTGCCATTCTCAGTGGACTTCAGCGATTGTTCTGGCGTTAACGTCTGGCTACTGGATCTGTCATGTTCCGCTGGGTTCTCAGTGTCCAGAAGACTGAGCTCCTGTATCTTGGGCAGTGTTTGTGCCTTCTGCGTGGTGGTGCCTATGTCGCACGTTGGGCTGGTTAGCAGGATCTTTCTCGACGCAGGCATGTTTAACTCGACCTTGGTGGGAACGGTGCCGTTCAAGCGAACGTTAGTAGCGAACACTTGGAACGTAGCGGACTGAGCAACAAGTCCGCTCAGGGATGATCGTTTAATAACGGTACTGAGCTGTTGCGTCGGTCCAACAGTGCTCTCCTCGTCAGAATCGAAGGCTGGGCTACTAGAACGTTCCGATTTCTCAGTCTCCGTGGGCTGAGTGTTCGCATACGTTTGCTTCTCGGCGGTATCAGTGGCGCCAGTCGCGGAAGTCTTCGTTGAGGTCTTCTGCCCTGAATTATCGCCTCCCCCGCCATCCTCCGCTGATGTCCCTACCTTCGGCTTGTCCTGACTCAAAAGGGTGCTCTGTGTTTTCGATATGCCTATGCCAGCCGTGTGACCCGCCATACCAGACATAGCGCCAGCGCTAAGGGCCACCATCGATTGCATCTTACGCTGCTTAGCCTCGCTTTTCTTCTGCATGTCGTACGCTGTCTTGTATATGCAGCCGTAGAGGATGAACAGGATCACTAGGGTTATCCAATAGTAGACGATTATTAGAGCGGTATTGAAAACTGGGTCCTTGAGGAATTGCACGGCGCACTGTCCAGGGCTGAGGTCTCTGTAGCCGATGAAGTGCTCCCAGCCGAAGATACTGATGAAGAATAGTAGCGCTGGAATGATCCATGTGATCGTAACCATCCAGATCACGCGATTCTTGGTGCGCCAGATACGATACTGAGCTGCTATCTTCACCGAGCAGAATCGGTCGATGGTGATCAGTAACACCGTGTATTGAGATACCAGACATACCGTGTAGTCCACGGACAGCCATAGGTCGCAGAGCAGGGGACCAAGATTCCAATACCCCATTAGAATGTAGACTGTGTAGAATGGCATGGATACAGCGCCTGTTCAACAAATGTACCGTGGTTAACTCGATTTCGCTTGAAAACTATTGTTATGTATTTTGCCACATAGATGTACCGAAATATATTCGAAGGTGCTAGCTTCAGTTATTCTGGAACTGAGAACGCTAGGAAATAGGGTATACGAAAATCAATATTGTCTTTGCGAATTGTAATGTCTGATGATGATCATTAAGGGGTGATTTTTGTCTAACAGCACCAAATGTAACTGATATTTAAGAATTTTTTTTCAAGGAACTGTTGGTTTTATTTGATGAAACTATAACTATTCGTAAAAATACTTTGAAATTTATTAACCCACATTTTCAGTAATAGATACATTTCCCACTTATGAGAAACTTACCAATAAGCATATCAGTGGCTGCTAACGAGGCTATGAAGTAGTTGCTCGGCTGTCTTATAGCTCTGTCTACGATAAATGCCAGAAGAACGAGAATATTACCGCCAACAGTAAGCAGTATGCATAATGCGAGGGAAAAAGCAATCAATATCGTCTGCCAGAGTTCGAAGGGTGGTAGAACAGGCACGAAGGGTTCTGCTGTTTAACACATGGAAAACCATACCATTAAATTATTACAGTTCACTACTCATGTTTAATCACAAGTTGAAGAAGTTAGTACTGCTTCTCTTAAAATTAGCAGTATTCACCATTTATATACGAGACATTGAGACGGACTAACCCACATTTTTGCGAAATTGAGTTAGTACAGCCTATTGAAATGTATTACTATTACTATCATATAAAATAGGAAAAATTAATTTTTTTTCAATGTGGTTTTTCCTCTCAATTCCTCATATGTCAATACAGTTATAGAAATCAATGATAAATAATAATACGTTTGAAGCAGCAAGTTAATAATAGAAATGACAAAAAATTAGTATAATGATAAGAATTTTACTTTGGAATGTTTTATAGTGATTTTAATGTTAATAGAATATGGCACATGCAGTTTCCTAATCTTCAGGTGTACTCTCCAGAAATATTCGATTTCATTACCAGTTGATAAAGATGTGTTCTCTGCTATCGAGCAACAGTTGGTGTTATTTGTCGGAAGCCAGTCTGGCAGAAGCTCCACATACTCCCCGCTGCTCCAGCGTGGATCATCCGGGTCAGGCCAGGTTCCATTAAGCTGGGTGCATTCCGTTATAATCTGGTTGTACACGCGACAAAGACGTTCCCGTTGCTTCTCCCGTTTCCTGAAAGTCACATTTCATTTCACTCTTTGTTCATGTCTATGTCTCACTGGCCTAACAGAATACTGGCAGAGAAAGGTGTGCGAAACCATGCTGTGGCACGTGTGCCACTGACAACGCACAAGAATGTTCTCTGATGTTTTATGTCAATTAGAGATCTACATAAATTAATTAATATCGCGAAATGTCAGTGAAGCAGAACACCTAATCCGACTATCCACAGCCTATTCGATCGCCTCTAAACGTGAAACATTACTAGAGAAGTTCTAAAGTCTAGAAAAGAAAGTGGGAAAAATTTCAAACTTGTACTTTTTAAACAATCTTGAACTCAGCGAAATGATGACTTAAACCCCCCCTAATTTCACGTGGACTGCATTATACTTCAATTCCATCAAAATCCCTAACGAGTGCACAAAGCGATCGATGTATCCTCTGTGGACAGCCCTGGGAAAGTATACGCGCGCGGAGCAATGAAAGGGTGGGGCGAACGCGCGTCGCGGCAGCTTCTTGTTTCGTCGCTGCTCGACAAACAGAAGGGAGCAACTAGCTTGAGCAAAAAGGGGAGTTAAGTCTTAGATCAGCGCATAGAAACTTACGTAAGCTGTGCGTAAGAAAACACTTTAGCCCGAGGCTAGTGTCTCTTCCTACCAAGCAGGCAAAGGTGTAGACAACTGGGTGTCAGAAAAGAAGACGATCTTACACGCGTGCAGAGATGACGAACGAGATAATCAATACGCGCAAAAAGGACCAACGAAATTAAACGCGCGTGGAAGAAAGAAAGCAATTATCCGCGCTGAATTGAAATGATCTGTTATTTGAGTCGTCTGAATAATTGGTGCTAGAAAAAAGAGAGATTAAGTCGTACATTAGACGCGTGCGAAGAAGACGGATGAAGCGAACTGTCCACCGATCCTCGCGCCATGGTAGGCAGGCTCGTTTGCTGTGATCTATGGGGAAAAAGGTGTGAACAAGTAGTGCTAAGAGAATTGGGGTCGACAAGGAGGACGAACGAAGTTGTACGGGAGTAGAAGAAGAAAGTGGAGCCTGGGGCTAGAGTCACGGCGGTCTCCTTTGTCGTTGGAGAAAGGTGTGGGTAACTGGATCTAAAAAAAATAAGGCGGCCGCAACTTAGACGTCTGCAAGAAGAATGAACGGGTGCAAGAAGGACGCGCGAAGTTGATCATCCTTGAAGACAAAACGCGTGCAAATCACTTTGGATTGTCTTACAGGTCTCCAGTGGCGGATTTAAGGACAAAGGCCTGTTTGGACCGTACGTCACTGAACTATTAGCGAACGTAGGTGTGCGCTTGACACTTCGTTCGTATCAGAACAACGCTTCCCGGCGGCAAACTGATGGGAAGTTTGATTGACTAGGAGAATTTGAAAGAACCGTAACAATAGTATCTCCTAGCACTGATTTAATAATAACGACTATAAAAACAAAGGTGAACTAGCCCGGGACCGGACAGTTTCTTGTATCGTGTGTGGGACTACATTTTAGCACCCCATTTGTCACGAGCTCCTGTTGATATCGACGATTGAAAAAAAATGTCGGAGAGTGAGAAAAAAGAAGAATGAATTTACCACAGATGTTATGCTTCTCGTACGAAAGTAGCTAAAAATTATATAAATCACGTCGTAACTCAAACAATATGCATGCGTTCCTCTGTATGACACCACATTTTAATATAAGTTGACATAATACCTTACCTAAACTGAACAATTTTTTATCTACCCTTATGGCTACTGAATGCATCTACATTTTTCAACCCTTGTAATTGCAGACTCTAGAGAACTCGTGTAAATCATAAATAGGGAGCACACGATGAACGATATTAGAATCCCAAGAAATGTTAATTGTTAATATTATTTCCCTTTTTTTAAAGACATGCAAAAATTCTTTTCGCGAGATTAATTCGATCATTAGACCTACACGAGGAGATACCGATACATTGTGCTACCACCATTTGGAGCAGGGGATATCAGGGGAAAAAAGACGAGTGATAAGGGCACTGTTTCTTCAGTAATGTTCGTTAGCGTCAAAGAAAATGTGACACCAGTATTTCCTGATTTCAGCTAGCGACATGTACGGCTCTTGCTCTCTATGAAACATTGCTGCAGTGGCAACACGAGAAGCAAGTCAAAGGCTGAATGCACCGGGCGCACAATGAGCTTGAAATAAGCATGAATGGAACCACATCCATTCCCCGCTTGCATGTCCCCGTCGCCGGCAGGCAAGAAACGACGGCCAGCGCCTTAAAGAGGGTGGCTCGTTTTTAAATAATTTAGCCAGTCGATCGTAGACTCCTCTGAGTTAAACGTACCCTCAAGTTTCGCATACTTAGCCTCCTGTGCCCGTCAAGTAGGTAACCAGCATCTCTCATTTATGAGTGAAAAAAAGGTTAATTGGGTCCCTTCGTTTGAGGTACTTTTTGCAAATTGTATGGCTAATTGAAGTCCTGACTCTTAGTGCAAAAATATTAATGCTACTTTGTGTTGAGTTGGTTTGCTCATGGCTCGTATCGATCGTTTTATTGTCATAAATATGTTGGCTATGTAAATGTTTTAATACATGCAAAATTTGGACATCATCGTCGCAAAATGATAAATCAATATTGGGGACTGAGGTTTCTGACGATGATGTTTTAGAGAATGTTATATTCGAGTTTATTTGTTGCTATGTGTACAGATTTCAGAATATGTTATGCAGTAGTTTTGGATTTAGTTAAATGTTTAATGTGCGTTTTGAATACTGTATAGTAATAAATTAAAAAGGAGTGCATTAAGAACTTAAAACTTTAATAACAATAGTGATAAATGATTTAGTTTCTGGTGCACAAGAAGATTTAATATTCGACTAAAAATCAGGTCTTGCTTCTTACTGCAAGAGAAAGAGTTTGTAATATAAATGCATTTCATTTATTTAGTCACAGAAAGTTTACATATTTTATATCGATAATTCCTTTGTTTCCAGTATTATCATATGGAGGGTATTTACATTTTATACACAGAAGAAAACTTCAAACATTTTTTAAAAGCGTAATCAAAGATAAGAAGTTAATTCTTATCTTCTGATAAATTTATACATGTTTATAATGCTTTTGTAAATTTGTAAATCTCAGTAGCTTTTACTCGAAGCAATTTTATAATAGTGTACATTTTAAGGGACCTGGCGAGTTGTAGAAAAGTCCGTTTCGCTAGCCTCCGATAGAGGAGCAAAGGCAGCAAGTGGAAAAGGTCAGCTTCTGGTCGGACACGCCACCGATATGATTCCGAATAAGACTGAATGTAATTATTATTCATCCTTCGTGCATCCTAAATTATCTTAGGCATTGTTTCGGGTAAGAATTATTATGATTAATAAGAAATTTACAAAAGACATAAATTTATTAATAATTCCATTCAAAAGTCAGCATAGAATGCATAGCATAAACCGTTCTTATGAAATTTATGCCATCATATATTATGTTTTGTAACGATACGAAAAGATAAATAATTCATGGAAAAAGTGGAAAGTTATGAGAATAGTACAATGAGTTTGCTCTTCATTTTCCGTAAGTAAATTTCGTGTCGCGTAACAAAAACCACGTACCATCGATTGGGTCAGCTATCGACACTTTATAGTCGCTCATCGGCGAAGTTATTATAGTATCGAAGGCCTACGTATCGAGAGGGGCAAGTAACGCGATGTTCGATTTCGACGTCAAAGATTTGTAAGTCAATGAGGATCGTTCTAAGATTATTAGAACAGCTCGCTACAAGCAGAGACAATGAAGCCACGTGAATAAAAGATAGAGAGATGAGATCCATTGTTTCAACGTTCTCGAGGGTAAATACTTGTCCTCGTTATAGCGGGTTTCCTCTTGAAGCTGCGTCACCGTGAAATCATTCGTAAATACTTGCCCTCGTTATGGCGACATTTCTTTTTTACGGCTCTGCATCGCAAAGGAAATGATTCGTGAAGGAGAGTCAACTACCCGAATTAACTGAAACTTAATGTAGGGCTGGTACGGATGAGAACCCCAGCCACTGACTGATCGAACGATTGTGTTAATTACGGTGCTGGTAAAACGATTGCTGAGTTTCAGATTCAAGGAACGTTTTTAAATCTATTGGAAGTCGTGCAGGCTACAAACACGTGACGAAGGTCAAAACTATTATCGAAATTAGAGAGTGCTAAGAATGCCTAACAAAAGTAACAGTCATTGGAGTAAATGTTGAAATTATTAATGAATTAAAGTTATAATAAATTGTAGCTATTATTACTAATGTATTTTGCTAAGAACAACTTCTTTTAGTAATAATTACTATAGAAATAAGAGCAATACTTGGAGTACGTGGAGAAATCGATTGTTCGATTGCTGCCAATTACTTCATTAAATAGTAATTTGTAGAAAATTAGTCGACGGTCTGAAGAGCTTAATTGTCATAATAGCTCTTCTACAATATAAAGGTTCTATTGAATATGAGAATTTAATGCTGATCTGTTGGAGACTGACATTAAATACCTTTTATAAGTTTAAAATATGTCATACCTTTTGAACGAAGGAAACCCAAGAATGTTCAATATCTCTTAAGTTGACAATAAATAATTACTAGAGTATATTATAAGATCAATGACAATTGAAGGTGAAACTGTAAAAAACGAAGTATTTACTAATATGATTTCATTAAGTATTCCTCCAAGTATTCTTCATCACACATTCCTTTGAAAATATTAATAATTAACTACCAATAACACCTTGCCTTTCATTTCATATATTTTTATCTTTTTCTTCTAAGAAATTTACTAGAAATGTCACCAAGTAAATGGCAAAATATTGTAGTTGACGATCTCAAGTGACGATAAATAAAACTACTGTATGCACAGGCGCGACTGAATACTCAAGTGAGTTCGAAGATTGTTAGAATATTGGCAAGAGCCGAATGTCGAAGAGGGTGGCGAGGGTAGGTTGTAGAGTGTTTGGGACGAGGAGAAAGGTACTCGATGGGTCGCCGCAACTCGTGCATCAAAACAAGGGTGAAGTATCCGTTTTGTCTAATGAGTTGTAATGCCTCCTCGTCAAGGCCATTGAACCGTGATTCGAACTGCCAGAGACACCCTCGTGAGGGAGGACTCGCAGCCATCCAACATTCCTCCGCATTCCAATATCTTTTCAGCGCTTGGCAACTGTTTGAAAAATCATTCGATGACGTTGATAAAAAAAATTAAATAGAGAAAATCGATAGTGCTTGTAATGAAGCCTGAAACTCCGCGGGCGTTGTCACACATGTGACAAAGATATTTATAGAAACACGTCGATGCAGTTGGCTCGCTAATAGGAAATTGGCATCAAGTTACTGGCTTGAGAAGAACTTCCTAAAGTATATCGTACTGGGAATTGGACAATAAATTTTCAGTTTTCGTTTTTCTTCTCAGTAATAGATATCATTAGATTAAATGAAAGTGTTCAGATATTTTAGGTAAGCCAATGCAACAGTTTAGTACAGTTTATAATGAAATGTAAAATGCAGAGCTTGGAGATATTGATCTGCAGGATATAAGCGAGAAAAAATGATTTCGTATGGTATTGGAAAATTTTGTTTAATAAATGTAAATGATTTGGAATTAATGTAAAGTTTATTTAAGTTAGTAAATATGAATCCTAGCTGTTGCGCCCACGTCACCGAAATCTTGCGCCTAAAATCGCACCACTGACCGACGCATCCACTTTTCTCAACTACTTCACCTACATTTTCCATGCAATCTGAATTTTCAGACGTGATGTCCCTCTAAAACCGAGCACAGCTTCGACTAATGTCACTTCCACAGCAAACATGAGAACTGTCCTACAAAATATTTACCGCGGCTTGTAACTCCTACATTGAGCCTAGATTGGTGGAGATAAGCTTGAGTGACATAAACAACATTTTCTTCCATTAAATACGAAACCTAGTCGAAAAATTATTGGATATTTGTCACTTTGCGTAACGTTTAATCAAATAAGGATCAAGAGAAATATTAATATTCTAATTTCACTCTTCAAAAGGACCTTGGTGGGCTACTGTCACCAATTAACAACTAAGAATCTCCAGTCCTTGGAATTTCTGTCACCTCCTACGTCACAGAATTGCAAATAGGGAGCGGCAAGGTAGACAGAAGTTGCCAAAGGTGAGCTTTTCAGCCACTGATTAGCTATTCACGTCACTACCTACTTGACACTAATCTGTATTTAAATAAACGTAAGAATTCTACTCCGTAGACAGAAATTCTTGTCGAAGGCAGGTCGGCACAATTTTCTCGGTTGGAACAAAGTAGGGCAGACAAGGACGTTTCTGACAATTTTATTTCTCCAGTTTCTTAGAAATAGTAACTAATTATTTTTAGCACTTTATTGTCTTATAAATGTTTGGTACTTAGAAATATATAAATAATAGTGTATCAATATAGCCTATAGAGAACAAAACTTTTAAGGATCATAATATCTGTAAGGTATCTCAGACATTATTTTATATTTTTTAATTAGTATGTTCACAGAAAGATAGAAAAGTTAACAATCACTGATCGACATTCCCTATCTTCACTTTTCTGTCTCTTTCGTGGAAAGCTACCTCACATTATATAATAATATGTAAATGTGTGCCACTGTATTATTGTTTGTGTTTCCTATATTTCATAAACTTGCAACTCTTATTGAAGGTTTCTTGTCGGGTTAGAAAATACATATTATTTGACACATAGCGGTATTTCCCCCAAAGACACTTCCAATAGTTCAATCCAACGGCTCATAGTGTGCATTCCTGCGCGGAGGATTTACGCAAGAGTCTCTTTTCCGAATGAACGGCACTCACGTGGCAGATATTCAGTTCCTCTTGAATACCGAGCGATGAAAGGAGAATTCAACGAGAAAAAGCTCGAGAGAAGCGAAATAGAGGGAAGGATGTGAGAAGTGACTGTTGAGCATATGAAAAATATTTCTTGATTAAAGAGGGGTACTGAAATTTTTTAAGGCACTAGTACATCAAAAGTCTAAAGTGAAAACGTCGTTGAGAATCTATAGATTAAAATGTCCTAATTACCTTTTTACAGGAATTAATTAATGTGTCGACTAATTAATTAATGAAGTTATATTCAGACATTTATATATTTTCTTTATTTTTATTGAAACATTCAAACCTATTTCTTTTTTATATTTACCATTTTTATTATATGTATCTTTAACTTTACTTGTACTACATTTTCTAGAATTTTAAAATACGGTGTCCATTGTTATTTCTTTCCTTTTACCTTGCCTTTCAGATCTTTTAATAATTTAGAATCTTAAAACAGATCCTCTGAAGTTCGTTTACCACAGATTGCAATAACCTCTATGAAAACGATAAATAAACATATAGATTAACATTGTTATAATAATAAATGAGAAACTCCTTCAACACTAATGACAGGTATCTTTCTATACTAAACTTTGCTTAATTGAATCATGATAAATATTTCCTATCATTAATTACTCCATATCCCTAAAGTCTTCGTGACAAAGAATATCCTACAAATTAATAATACTACGATTAAAAATACATATCCATTTCCTTCATCATAATGCTTTCCTTAAAATCCATTTCCGTACTTCCAATAGGATATTAAACTAATCGCCAAAAAGTTCTCCCACCCGATTAGAAAAATTATTCAAACGCGTTGTCATCCGAATGAAAAGGTACGGGCGACCCGTTTGTGAATCAAGTTCATGGAGAGTGCCACGCACACGGAGACTCGACACGAGTACAACGTCCAGGGGTCGAAGCTGCTTTGTCTAGATGTTACATCCATCTTTCCGCGCGCACATATGTATGCGTGTACAGCCAGAAGATAGCGAAGGGGTAGCTGCTGTATAAGCCCTGTTGAGCCGAGGATCATCGCCGTGGAATGGCATGATCATACGGACAGATAGAGAGAGGTAGGGCGAGCGAGCGAGCGAGGCGAGCCGATAGGAAGAAGGGGGCGAGTGGAAAGAGTTGAAACGAACGGCGAGGGAAAAATTGCGAGGAAGGGAAGCCAGAGGAGGAATTTGAGATGTAGAGAGCAGTGGCAACAAGTACCCCGGCACGGTATCGTCCCAGCGTTCCGTGAATGCTGGTCGCAGTTTCAGTCCGCTCGAGGATGAACCAAAACAGCAGCCCCCCTTGTCATTGTGGCTCCGCACAATGAATGACGTCAGGGACGTAAGGTGAAATCGTTATTTTGCCGTACACCCCTAGCGACCGTATCGCAACGACACAATTAGAATATTTCAGGAAGAGCTTTCGATATTCTTTTCAATACCTTCAAGATTATTAATTTCGTGGTGTTAGGTTTTGAATAATCAATCAATCAATCACAGAAATTATAATTTGCATTAAGGCTAGGAGAGTCTAAAGTCCTGCGGAGATTTTGAATCCATTTACACATGTGATGCCTCGAAAGTATGGAGCTGAGAAGAGATTTACCAGAGGGCTCGGCGAAACCGCGACGAATTCTCGCGTCACGCAGTACAGTCTTCGATGTTTTCTTGCAATCCCCCCAAGGGAAATCTTATTCTTATTTTACGCTCTCGCCACTGGTTGGAGGCTTTTGAAAAGGTGCCTCGCCGCTCCCTCCACGCCGTCCCGCCATGCACGAAATACGTAACCCATAGCTTCGGGCTGATATCAGCTGCACACAGATTCCTTCCTCCTCGACACAACTTCCCGTGACATCGTTTCCTTAAATTCCCTGATACACCTACTGAGAAAAATAGACCGTTGTCGCGAGGAGAGCCTTTCCCGGAAGTTCAAACCCATAGGCGTGGAAAGTTTCGATGTGCATGAATGAAGCCGCACCACTCACTTTGTCCGCTGGATAGCCATTTGTGTCAAGGGGTTTCACGCCACTGTGTATGTGACGTTGCAAAAAAATGTGCAATACTCTTTTTTTTCCATTCATTTATAACTGTTGCTTTATTGGATCATATAGTGTTTATAATAACTTTCAATGCTAAGCTCTATTATCTGCTCCGTTAAGAAGAGATAATCCAGTGGCAGGAATAGAATCTCCTTTATCTGGGGAATTGGTAAAGACGTAAGATGTAGTTGTTTAATTGAAAATTGACCCTCGGTGCTAATTTTCAAAGTGTGAAATATGAAATATATCATCGACGTTGAATTTTATTGCGATTAATAATGTAGGTTAGATTAAGGATAGGTATTCATTCACTGTTTTGAGGCATGTTATTACTGTATGCAACTAAAATTTTCGTAGTATTAGTATTTTAAAATCTTTAAAAGTATTTAAAAGTATCAATCATTTATTTAAAATTCAGGAAACTATTTAAAAATTTAATTGTGACAATCTGTATTTACAGTATTTTAATATGTACAATATATGTACACTGTAATTACTAAAAAGTATACATTTGTTTTACAAGAATGATAATTTTATTTTTTTTGCCACTGTTGTATTTTTTGAAAATTTTATTTATTTCTTATAAGAATGACATGATAGCTTTACTATAATTGTGTGTGGACCCCCTTTGTCTCCTGGCAACCGATATTTTTAGACACAGTCCACCACTGCTAATTAGCGATAAAACGTGAGGATTTCTATTTTTGTTGCTAAATGAACGAAATAAGCACAGCTTCCTACATTTTTAATACTTAGCTTTGGAAAGGTATATTACTTGTTAGTATCTGCTCATTTGAAGCAAATAATGGATGAAGTCTTTAACAGCTTATGAGGTTACACCCTTCCTTTCGTTTCCCACTCATTTCGCCCTTGTTTTGTGTTGATCTTAGTTCCATTCTCCCTGGGGATGAAATTCAGCGAGCAGAAGTCTAGAGATGAAAGTAGAAGTTAGCAGAAATTTTGCTGAGATTGGACGTTTCTATGGCCAGAAGAACTGCCACTAAGGCTAGGTTCATCAGTTTTCGAGAATTTGGTATCTTTCAAAGCAGGGAAGGAATCGTCTGCAACTGTTTCTCAAGATTTAATAGGAAACTTCCAGCTTTTACTTGCACGAGTTTTAAGTATTACAAATTTCAAACAATTCGCTCGTGGATAATTCGGTCCCAGATCTGCTCGTGAACTCGTCAGTGAGTCTCATTATGAAATTAAGCTATCATGTAAATTTCTAAATTATGATAGAGGTAATAAATACCAGCGCGGACAGCGACGATAAGGAATGCCTTAAAAAATACGAAATCCTTTCAAAGGATGTGAACAATTGGTCGAGAAAAAATGGACAGACATTTCTTATTTTTCGGTCCTCTAAAACATATTCAAAAACGAAAGCAATCAAAGGCGGCCACCTAGGAACCTCTCCTAGTAATTTGTGGCTCGTCTACGTATACGTATAACAAAAGCATACACCTTGAATTCAAGTGCCCTCGCGGGGATCACTTCAAAAGAAACGGGCCCATTAACATTCCGTGGTTAATAGGGGCTTCTATAACAGCACTGAATCTTCCTGACGAGCATTGTCGGTAGCAGAATTCTACGCGAGGATTTCTATCGCGGTTCTGCGCCCCTCCCCAACCCCCTCTGTATCACGATTCAGGGGCTCTCGGAAGCTTAAATATAGGTAGAGATCAAATTGGATTTACACTTGGACGGAGGGCAGACGTGGTCCATAAATATCAGCGTTACGGTGACGCGCAGATGGCGATGATGTAGCAGTCTCCACGGAGGGAAAGCTCAATCGCTCGGGGGAATTGAACGAACGCGTTTAATAACTCTGCTGGCATACGATCGCCCACGGCGTGACACTGAACTATCCAAGAGGCGAGCCGGGACCCTCTCGGAAAGTCAAGAGGAAATTCCCGCCAACGTTGTCACCGGTGGCCAACCAGCGGTGTATTATTCGAATCTCGCCATCATTGTTCACCAATAAATCAAGGGACGCCAGTCCCGCGCCCTTAACTTACAATTAGTACCTGGTTTTCAGTGGCGGAATTCTTGCTATTTTTTGTAATTACAACCACAGTGTGGCATTCAATCTGACGGGGTGGAATTTAACTACCAACTTCGAGCCGTCAGTTCAGACGATTGTAGTGTTTGTTTTGGTTGGATAGAATGGTCTTTTTAAAACTGAGCAGTGGAGTAATGTTTTACTCATTGATTTGTGAAAGGGTAATATTAAAGGGAGAATAATAAATTTTTCAGGTTACCAAATTGATGGTAATATTTATTAGAAGGTTTTTATTAGAAATGTTTTGGAACAATTTGCAAAATTTTAAAATGATGAATCGTAAATATTAATTTCATTCCTCATAAACAGGTTTAGAAGATATATATGATATATCAGATCGACGTTTTCTTTATTTAAAAATCATGGGGGAAGTGCTGCGCGCTATTCTTCACAATCCTTTTATCAGGAAGAGGGCATCATCGCTTTCCCCACTTTATCCTCACATTTATTTAAGCTAGTCTGTGGACCCTATTTCACGGTTTAGGCATCGTGGAACCAAGTCATTTATCACTTGCGATAAGCTCCATAAAATTGGCTGTACATTTTTGATAGACGTTTTTGTTATAGACAGTACACCCCTTGGCATAATGTATTTTATTTTTACAGTTTGTTGGTGGTAGTTGATACCCTAGTCACATTTTCGGATTAACGAGGAAAAGGATGATTCTTTGTGCAAAACCAGTATGAAAATATGGAGTAAAATTTTATCCAGCCAGGCTTTGTTTTTGGGAAAACAGTCTCCTAGTTTCACGTGAACTACATCATGTTTTATCAAACTTCGTAGCATCAAATTTAAAACGTGGTCGATTTGACATGGGATGACCTCAACATTTTCGTGCATCAGTTTTCTCTCTTTCCACATTAAAATCCTCAGCTTAGTTTCTAGAATCACCCTGTATAATAAAGTACATATTTCTCAGAATTGATATATTATGATGAATGAATTGTATTCATCTCATTGCTCCAAATATTAATTTCGATAATGTAATTAATTTCTTATTCGATCATTTTTTATTGTGATATATCTCTGTAATTTATCGTAGTAATTTTCTTATTTAATCGATTCAGGACAAAGAAATGTATGTTATTTACTTTAACTACTAGCTTTATGCACTCTATCCCCTTTCTCTGACAATAATTTGTAATTAGTGTCATTCCTTGTTTGTTACGTTATCGTTTTTAACGATTTTATCTACCTTCCACGAGACAAATATAGCCTAACTCATTTATATGTTGCTAATCAAGGCGCAGATATCGCGACGGCGATACACACGACGTTGAATTATCTTTAAACGTGAAAAACTGACTCAAGGCTAAACGTGCAATTCTTTTCCTCTCAATTAGGTATGTTTAAATTATTCCTTGCTGTCTGCACACTTCGTCTACACTTTTGCCATTTGTTTCCCCCGTTATTCAACTTTCGCAAGCTTTCATAACACGTAATACCAGGGTATTAAAGTTCTTATCAGCAGCCTATTACCCTAGTAATAGCGTCCTCTATTTATCTAGTCGCCTCGGAAGCGTGTAACTCCTGCAGCTAACGTCGAATTTTCGAACGGACGGTGAATGTAGTGGTAGCATAGCGTTGCTGTCTTTAGTAGAATAAGTTATTTTGCAAATAACAAAATAAATTCTAATCTTTTCATACGAGGCTTTAGTTTTGAAAAAATCGATTTCGAAAACTCATGTGGTATGCGTGCAACGAGTACGATTCGAATAGCGCCGTGGCGTCTGACTATTTCTCGCTATTTCTACTTGCGTTCTAGGGATTGCGTGATTGACTGTCGTGCTATTAAAATAATATATGTATCTACATAACAGATATTCGTAAACAGTATGTTATTTATGATATAAACTGAGGTCTTCAAAATGTAGTGGTCAGACATTATACTCTTTGATTTCTATTAATTTAAAACGGAAGGTGACAATCTATTCCACCTAAATGAAGAAATGCAAGGATTTGCAACATCAAAAAAATAAAAATGCATTGTCATGATTCATTAATTCGTCAAATAGAAAATTTGCAACAATTTTTTAAAACAGATAAACACAGTAAGCTGAAGTGGAACTGAAATCTAATATATTTTCAAAAACGATTTTTTTTCAGAACGATGTCCCAAAGAATTTTATATGCCTTTTCCTATTCATTTTTACACGAAAAAGTGACGCTACAAAATACAGCCCATCCAGTTTAATTGATCATTAAATCTGACTTTGATTACACACGTTTATTTAGTCACCGTTTAGCACTGACATCAAGAAGTAAGATACACACGTGCCCCCTCTAATTCCTCTTCTTCTGTCACTTTGTAATACAATATAGGCACCAATCGGTAATGTCACTGATCTGTTGATACACAACAATCAACCCGCGTTTAATGCAACGCCATTACGCTATCCTCCTGTTCAGTTTCCCTCTATTACCACTCGCCTTCCTCTATCTCCATGTTTCATGGCGAGACAAAGGCCAGCTGATAATTAAGTGACGCGCAGAAACGTTTCTGACAGGGAACATTAGCAGCTGCCACTGCTTAGATGAGACGTTCCATCTGTGTACACATATCATTGCTCCTCTATGCGCCACGTACAGGAACATGCGTATCAATTTCCAGCAATTACTCGACGCATAGTATTCCCCCACTTTACACAAATGTCACAGTTTTATTTGGCAAGTGACTTATATAAAAATATATTTTTTTGCCATGGTAAAAATTGACAAAGAATAAAAGAAGGAGGGGAGAAAATATGTAAAATTTTCTACGGTCTTATAAAATTATTCTCTTGTTGCTCACGGAGGTACCTAACATTAGGCGTCGTCAAGCACTCGGGTTTCAAATTCTCAGACAACAAGTGGAGCCTGTCTAGCTATTATATTTGGAGAATAGTATTTGCAAGATATAACATACAATTTTTTTCAGATTATGTTTCTGTTTTTACTACTACATTGTGCTCAAAGTTATCAATGAAACATTTCCCAGGTCTCGATATTTTCATTGTTCCATCTTTCTGCGATGAAGTAAACAAACTTACGGAACAACTGAAACACATGGCACGCGGTGTATATTGCGAAGCGAACGTGTACTTTCGCAAAATAAAACGGTCGAAACAGATGGCAATGCGGGGAACACAACACGGAGTTCTCTAATATTTTCCACGCGAAAGTGCAATCATACTTGAGCAATAAACTTACCAGGGGAATGTCAATATAACAGTGAAAATAATTCTTCTGTGGACAATAACTAAAAAGACATTAAGGTATAATACCACAAGTGAGTATTAAAATGAAGAATAATGGCACTCTCACTTACGAATCTCAGTTTGTAAAATGAAGCTGCAGAAATGGAATCGAAAGCAACAATCTATTAAACATTAATCCGTGTTTTTATTTCTATAAATGCTGATGAATGTTCAAATTCGTGTAAAAACAGGTTTTAAAAAATTTTCTGCCGATTTTACATGATCGATAGAAACCACTTACATCGATACTGTCTACCACCCAGTACTTTACCTGAAAAGATTGATTTGCTTTCATACTTTGATTGCAGCTCTTGGTAGCTATACAGCCGAAACTCGAGTTGATTTATCGTCATCGACAGCAAGGGGCACATAATTTTGGAACTCGGCCAGGGTAAAAGTGTGAGTGGAAAAATCGAGAAACACCCAACCGTAGGCACAGACTCGTGGTCTTGAATATGATTGATTAAACGAGCCCACGAAAGTGTTTTCCAAGACGTAAGCGTTACTGCATCGCCCCTCGTGAAAGCTCCCCTTAAAAATCATCTGTTTGGAAATATGATAACTTTGCAGTTTCCTATTTCTCAGTTCCATCGTCAAAAATGTTTAAGCACAAGTGTTTTGCATGCGTTAGACATAAAAGTGTGGACAGGATTGTTGCCAATATTAACATTCCGAATAACTTTTTCTTAAACTAGAAAAATGTGTAAATCTCCGAAAATAAATCTCCCTTCCCTAAATTATTTGAAAACTAATGCCCAGCGATTGTAACATGTACTCATGAGAAAAAGTTGTTCAGAATGTTAATTTTGGCAAAATATTTCAAGATCATCGAAACCAGCGACGACTGCCGTTCTGTAAATAATTACCAAAAATATATTTACGATACATGTACTTAGATAAAACTTCGTTTAAACGATTTAAATGGTATTCGTAAAACATTTAGTTAAATTACTAGCATATTTCACTAATTATACTGATTAAAACTTGATAAAATGTTCATTTCGCGTTTGCAGTCGAATGAACTGTCAAGCACACCAAGAGTATCTACATCATATTGCTTGAACGCGATAGCTGCATATGGGTAATCATAATTTGATACGGAATAATGACAGAAATGATTGTGTTAACCTACACGCGCTTCCACTGACACAGGGTGGCAGTCGTGGTTGGCTGATAACGATAACAGTAATAGCATATTCGGTAACTAGTTTTCATTGTCTTGGTATCATGGAGCATCGTTGTACAAGCACTGGAATGGCAGATATAGATTTCATGTGGGGGAGAGCGAATGGGAATAGGAATGGAGGCTCAGCGTCTTTATTGGCAAACTTCCCTCACCGACGTTGTCTAACCGAAGCCAGATATGCGCGTTTTGTACAGAATAGATATCTTTCACCTGTTACCCCCTCAGAGAAACCGAACCAGCCTTGTTCAAACGCTCGGAGAATGAATGCTCCCTGTGACTGGAAGAAATTGACAAACATTTACGAATCGTTCAGCAATTTCTTTATTCATAGACTCGCATGAATTATCTTGTGCGAATCGTAACTGAAACGGAGTATCTGACATTTAATATTGAATGAAATATACTTCCTATACACGGAAGAAATTTTTGTAGAGAAAGTAATTAGGACGAGGTATTTCCACGAAGATTGTTAGTGGGCAAATGGAAATTTAAAAGCCTTTTGTCTTTTAATCATGACGTCAACAACGATTCCAGAAATATTCGGCTTGATATCCGGGAGTATTTAATTGAAAAGGTTCTTCTACTACGTAGAATAAAATACTAAAATAACATATATTTCTTGAATAGAGGGGTGTGGTACTACGTGATAAAGTATAAAGAATGAAGTATGAACAAGCACAACGAAAGTAATTACCGCAATAGGCGGAGACAGGTAGTTGAAATCGCAGAATTAAGGTACACGAAGTTGCCTAACGAGGCAACGACACGAGTAGGTACCTTCTTGCACAGATATTTACAAGGGAACAATATCGTACCCGCACGCGTAGATTTTCAAGAGACTCTGCAGATTTGCAGAATAGTGAAAAATATTTTACACATATCTTTTGTTATCAACAATCATCCACGTTGAAGAGGTGAAAGGAGGCCCTACAGTTGAGGTTGAAAACATATTTTCTGAAATTTTTGTAAAATTGAGCAGGGGTGAATTCGTCTTTAACATACTTACACTTAAAACAAATTGTCTTACGCCTAATAGTTATCGAGATATTCCAGAAAATATATTCCCCACCCTCAACTTTATGGTCTGTTTTCACCCCTTCAGCGCGGCCGATTGTCGATAACAAAAAATACGCGTGGAATATTTTTCCCTTGTTAGGTACCTAGTTGCGCTAGTTACGCGTGTACCTGGTTTTGCTAGTTGGTTAGCTACCCAGTTGCAGAAATGTTGTACACGCCACATCTACTTGATAAGAGAGGAAACAATACAGGCAAATTACTCAACAGGAAACGACAAACGAAACGAAAACTTTGCTGCCTGTTCAGCAACAAGTTATTTCGTAATTACATGTAACGCGTTTCAAACAATTACGTCGCGACTGCCGAGAACAGGGAACATTGCAGTGTTTCGTTTTAAATTATAAATTGATCTATCCACTCAGCAATTAATCGTACACACCAATAGCGAGTTACTTATGGAGTTAATTTACAGGAAACTATGCCGAGCTACGGCTAATGAAGTGCGCGGGCTGCGGGTTAATTGAGTCCGTGAAAAATGAGCCTTGCCCGTCGCACTCATTCGTATTTCTGAGGGTGAAAAAATGCCAGCACGAATATTGAATATTTATAAATACGTAAGCTACTATTTTTCAAGCAAAGTTTCTTCTTTATTGGAATGTGATTTGAAGATATTCTGTTTTTCGTTAGACACGTACTTTATCGAGAAGAATAATTAATTTGTTTTAGAAACATTGAACATATGTTGTCGTATTTATGCCATGAATGTACTTTAACGTTTGAAAATATTTAAAATAATTATATTAATATTCGTAATATTTTTTCAGCATATATAATTTAGAAGATTAATATGTCGTTATAACTGGAAATATGGGGATATATTGTTTAAATTATTCCACGCTATACTGTTTACTTAAGCTTTCATACATATGTTCGTTGCAAAATTACTGGCCGTGGGCTTTACATATTCAAAATTTAAGCTTAAATAACCTTGATGTCACGTATCCTAAAATATAACGCAAAAAGTACTGCGTGTAATTAATTTATATTTGAAACAGGGCAACTGTATCCCATTCCCAAGCTTCGATTTAATATCAATATCAAACATAAATGTATAAATGGTACAGTCGTATGAAATGGGAATAAACTGAATATGTTCCTGTTTCTAATTAGATTTTATTTAGCTACAGTTCATCGTGACATTTTATAAGTAGGTATAACCAACTTAAAAATAAATATGCTAAGCTTATAGTACTTCCCAAAAGACACTTTAATTTCAATCAAGCAGAACAAAATTTTATTTCCCTTGACACAGTGTATACACGTCTTCAAATGATATAGCCTGACTCTATCTCCCTTGTTCCCCTTCACTTCTATTATCGCAAGTCATTACACAACAATCTGCGAGCCATTCTCATTCTCCCGCAGCTTTATGCAAACTGCGGTATCCCGCTGTGAATTAGGATCGAACGAAATGTTTTCTTGAAAACTCTTGACGACCGGATTCACGGAGTTTGCAAACTCTTCGAACGCTTGATTTTCTCCCTGGACTTCTCCTGTGCACTCGTGCATGCATGTACGTGTGCGTGCAGGTATAGATTATTCCACAAAATTCGCCAAGCTCAGCAGACTGCATCTTGGCTGCAAACCTTCTTGACCCGTTCACTGTCATTGCATTTTGTGTACTTTTCAAAGGTGCCGAAAAAGAAAATAGTAAAATAGCTTTTGGATAGCGAATATTATGACATTGGTTTTAGTACTTCGTATTTTATTCACAGAGTCCGTGGAGCATTTCAACATATTTTTGACATCTTCGAATAAAGAGCGGGGTATCTTTCCTGCTAGGAAAAATATACTCGAGATGTGACGACAGAAATTAAATATTTGATGAAATATTGGGGATTATGAGCTGTGAAATTTAATTTAGATCAGTGGTCAAATTTTCCAAGTGTACCTATATTTAAAATGGTTAAGTGTAAATTAAATTCTTATTTTTATAAATATTGTACAATGTGTAAGCAACTCTGAAGGAAATACAAATAACATCGAAATATAAAGAAGCTATTTTTTATAATTTAATTTAATTTAATATAATTTATTTATTTATTTATTTAATATTGGTTTCGTCAGTTCTGTATTCTAAGATGAAGTTCACAAGTATTAAGCAATTCGATTTGTGCAGTTTTCTTTTTATTGATTATAATAAATAGGAGGATACATTGTTCTGTCTAAAAATTCATTTCATTCTCAGTTGTTACAGTATCGTATACCCACGTTGTACAAATAATAATATAGGACCTACATCTATCCGAAAAATCTGATTTTCTACTTCACCTGAATCTCGACGATTGATTGGTACCTCTGCGCACGGTGCGGTTAAATGAAATATTTCGTGAATTTCGATGCACAATCTGAATGCAGCATAGAGAATGTATACTGGCAAGAAGATTTGAAAGCAATATGCTTCATCTCAACATAGAGAATGCACTTTTGTCTCGGGTCTCTCTACGGAGCAATGAAAATTCGAAAATCAATATGCCCTGTATCGTCACAATGTACCTACCACGGCTTCTGCTGTGCTTATTTTTCTTTACTCAGCCTACGTCACATCCGTGTATTCTGTGGCAATACATATAAATCCATAGAATTATTCCGAGAACCTTCCACACATAACACCGATGCCCTAATAAAAAGAAAAAGAGTTAGAGGAGACCGGGGTAGGTTGTAAATAGCATTTCATGAAAACTCAAGTATTGTATTGTATTGTCTTTGTTCTTCATTTCCATATGACAAGAAAAATAGTCTGTTTCAATTTTTGTTAAAAGTATATTCCAGACAGAAAAACACTGCAAAATATCAAACCCGTTCTGCTTAAAAAAGACAGTGTATTATTTGGTATAATAATTTTTAGTAAGAGACTAATTGAAATTAAGAGACTAATTAGCTAATGATTTTAGTGAGAAGTAACTTATATTATTATAACAATCTAATATTCGATATAAATAATTTATAACTTTCTTGCGACTTCCTAACTAACATTCAAGTCTCCATTTTATTTTCTTGATGCATGGTGTCAATAGTTTATAAAATATTGAACTGGGCGTATCGACGCGAATGACATACGCATTCTAATACAAGAGCTACTACATTTGCTAATAGTCCCTGGTGAATGAAATAACAGGGTTGCAACTGATTAACACGCCATAATAATGCACCGTGTTTGGTATCTTGTAAACCATTCTCTTGAATGTTTGTCCTGAACGTGTGCATTGTTGCTGAACGTACAGGACAATTCACACATGTAAATGCAACCCGAACAATGCCAGATCCTTGTCGTTAGACAGCTGAGCACAATTCATTCATGCTCCGCATGTTGCGTTTTAATTTTTGAACAGAGCCACGAGTCAAATAGCTGACGGGTCTATTTACACGGCCTCGCCAGTTGCATATTGTAAGGTCGATTCTTGTATTCTTCTAGTTCGGCAGGGGAATTAATTAAGTGGCACATGGTTACTATTTCTGTCACACGGTGATTTCTACACTACATTTTCTGACAAGTCTGGCGGAGAAATAATCAGAACGGCTTCATTATAATTTTTTTCGTAATAATTTTCATAATAATTTTTTTCTTTTGTAATCGAAGGGTTTGGAAATATTAATTTTATTATTATCTATAATAGTGTGATTCATTTGTCCTCTTTTTTTTAAATTTATAATTAATTATTCTACGAATTCAAGTCGATGTACATTATTTACAGCTATTTATTCTCATAAATAATTAAAAGAAATTCTTAAATTTGTAAACTTCTAGATAGTAGCACTTATCTGAAATGAAAGATGGCATGCTGTATTCAAAATACACAGAGCAGTTCATGGTGAATAGTATTTAGATACTATATAGTTGATATACAAATTCGAAGGCAGTGTAACGAAATGTGGCTGCAGTATTACTGGTTGGATGACGAAGCGTCGACTCAAACTACTGGCATCTCCTCTCACTCGAGAGAACTCTGGAAATCCGCACAGGTAACGCATCCGTGATCCCAGCACAATTTTTATTGTTAATTATTTTGTATACTATTGACGTTCATTATCTATCTTCATTTTTATTAACATTAATTTTTAATGTATCTTCCACTTTTTTCCTTCCTACAGAGGAATCATTTTTGAAAAGCATTAATTAATGTTTCAATAAACGAATGTAATTTAGTGGTGTACAAGAAACATGTGGCAGAGATATGTGTGTTCATTTCATTTTGTTGTATTTATTTACTGTAGGCATTATTGTGGTTTTATTGTGTTATGTTAAAGGAACTATACTTAATTACGCATGGGAAGGTGATATGAGTTTCATGAGAAACTCACATTCAGTTACTTGAAATTTACACTGCTTCATGTGTCGCCAGTTGCATGCAGATGGTATGCAGATCATTGAAATTGCAAAGATTTATTCAGATTCGTGACGACTGGACTGCCAATTTTGCAGCTCTAAATAAATAAAATGGATATCACGCAGAAATATGTAAATTGTTGCTGTGAAAGTTCTAACTTTCATTTTGTGAATTCTTTAGTTCCACTAACTCATGTTCTCGTAACAAAGTCCAATATTAAAATTGGTAAATAACGTACATACGAATTTTATACAAAAGTTGTCGATTTTAAAAAGAATCATAAGGAAAGCATCCATACGCATCAACTGTGTCTCGTCAAGGTTCACAAATGTTGATAAGAAGATTTGTCATTAGTATCTCTCTGATACAGTAATGCTTCTATCTGCGAAAGAGTATTCCTAAATACCTACTCAGGAAATACTAAGTGCAAGAATACGCGGAGAATCACGGGTATTTGCGCCAATACAGAAAATGATTCGCATCAAAGGTTACCACCCGTTTCATTGTATCGAATTTCAATAAGCTATGAAAGGAATGGCGTAGCGATACCAGATGATACCACGTATAAGATGGTAATGCTCAAATACCCGTATTCAGGTGCGACTCCACCATACGATAAGAACCAAAGGACATCGTCCATTCTATCAGTTCACGTACATTTTATCAAGAAACAATTTTGGTATAAAAGTGTAAAGATAATAAAATTACTATCATTTATTTAACTCAAGCGTGACAAAAGCGAATAGAAAATAATTCTTTGTTGCATTAATTATTTCAGGCGATGATCTGGGTGGATTATTTTTCTGTTACAAAGAAATGATGGACTATATTTAACATCGACGAGTAGTCAAATTTTTTATTCTTTGTCGAAATTTTTATCCTACATTTAAGAAAACAAGTTGGTTTTGTTATGATCCCGTGTATCCTTGCAGTTTTCCCTATATTTCAATTTTTAATATTCTTAGTATGCTCGAACTAAACAAAATTTAAATGTTCTCAAGATTTTAAAAGGATTAACATGACATTAATTTTTCTATAATTTATATAGAACGTCAGTAATTATAAAAAAATCTTTCAAAAATTTTGACGATATTTTGTCACTAAATTTCAATCTGGTGGATTGGTTCATACGCCATTACGTTCTGTGGAGTGCGAAGGGAAATTATTTGAAACCAACATCGACTGCTGTAAATACCAAACGTATGCGGGCGGTCAAAACTCCTCTTTAATTAATAAATTTTCAGAGGGAAATTAAATGCCTGGAACGTTCTATTTATTCCCCTTCTCACGATTCAGTCACGTGACTTTATATGCATACAGCACCTATCAAATCCTTTAACCGACCGAAATTTCTAACTATATTACAGTGTTACTATTTTTAATGACTATTTAAATAGTATTTAAATTAGTATTTAAATTTAGTATTTAAATTAGTATTTAAATAGTTATAAACTCTAATAAGTCATTTCTTTAAACCATTCCCTTATCCACAACAAATTGATATTAATTTTGTTCTATATGTATTAATTTAACTCATAAGAATTATGTCTGATAGAAGCAAACTATGTCAATAAATCCTTTGCAACATATGTCTAAAACAGTAGCTACATATGGAGTTGAAAGGTCAACGAATTAGATGCAGAAGAACGAAACATTGACCTTAGAAATTATGAAAAAAGTTGATCATCAGTGGACGTTCTTATCAGAACGGAAGAGAACTGCAAAGAAGAAGATGAATATCTTATATAAGAAATAAACCACAGCATTTACCATGCACTGCATCAGAAATATTTTCTCAACTAAGATGGCAAGATAAATGAAGGAGAAATATAAATATAATATAAAAAAGAATCATCAAAGCAAAAAGTTATTAAAGTTTTATACACAATATTGGCGTTAACGTGATATATTTGGATTTATTTATTCTGTTTATTAACTTTATAAACAAAATTGAATTTATATATTCAGGATATGAGCCCGAAAGCTTAATTACCTTTCATCAGGAATAAATACCCATTGGTTAATTAAAGAGCTATTTATAATTTTCAATGTTGGGTTAGTTTTTATTACTCCAATGAATTCAGATTTTTTCATAATTAATTTTTCCCCACTACGTAACAAATGAGTAATCGCCAAATCAACGCGTCTATGAATTACGTAAAGTAAAACAATCGATATTGCCCCGTACCACCCCCAAGCCAAATCAAACATCACACGTCTGACTGTAAAAAGAACTATATTTCACATAACTGCACACTCTTGACGAGAGAAGTGTCTACGTAAAATCAATAGGGCGGTTTGTCGGGAGTATAGGCGCTTACACCTGTACGCCTGTTTGCCGGAATATTTCATCGACAAGCACACGCAGCAATTCGAAATTTTTTTCGCCGGCATCGCGTGACCGCGCAGTCGATCAACAGTCCAATACGGCTCGCGTGTTTCAATCCTGTCGCACGACAGCGGTTCCCCTTTTTATGAAATAATGAAGCCGGCACGGGCATGTACTCGCGTATTCGAGCAACCAGACCCATCAACCGAAACTCACCTACTCACCCGTATATTTCAGCTCCACGGGATACGCGAATTAACGTGGCTAGGTCAAGGGTGCAATTTTCCTCAGATTGGTTTTGCTGGATGCCGGCTAGCCGCTGCTCCTACTTTCTTCATTACCCCTCTCTTTCTTGGCCCTCCCCCTCTCCCCTTCCCACGAAAATCAGGGGACTGACCAACGTTGCTTTTCAATAGCGCATAACGAATTCAGCAAAGGGAAATAGTTTTTTGTGTAGGTTTGTCGCTTGTGTATGGGCCAAGTTATGACTAATTGCACTCAATAAACTGAAATTGAGTAAATATCGTTTGAAGATTTTATTTTTTAGTAAGAAGTAGCTTTATTTCTACTGGGTATATTTAATCGCACTCAATGAACTGAAATTGAGTAAATTTCGTTTGAAGATTTTATTTTTTTAGTGAGAATTAGCTTTATTTCTACTGGGTATATTTTATTACTTATTATTCTTTTACAGTGTTTTTTAATGGGCTGTTTAATAGAGAGTAGTATAATTAATAGTATTGGAAATTTATGGGTTGGTAATTTCTTTCAAAATGATCCGCACTGTGTTTAATTAATTCTTTGTCATTTGGAGGGTTGGTAGGTTTCTGCATAACTTGGCCCCTATGGAGCTGTGCTTTAAATAACATTATAAAGGTCCATTGAACAAGAAATTCAGGGAAACAGGGAAGTATTGTTCGGGAATATAGGGAAGTATTGTTCGGGAATCCATATAGCCAACTAGGAGTTGATTAAAAGACGTCCCCTCTTGTAAGCAAAAGGGAGATCTGGGTGATAATTTTAGCTTTAAATTATATTGAGATATTTCTGCATCCATTGTATTCTTTTGATCTTTCTTTGATGAAGTAAAAGAATTCGAGTGCCTTCTAACTACGATTTTTGGCCAAGCATTAAAATTTTGTTGTGGACAAACCAGTGATTTTGTATAGAAAAATTCACAAATGGGAAAAGTGAGAATAATTATCTGATAAATGTGGTGTTTTATCTATATAATATTGTTAATAGATTCTAAGCAGTTTCTCATTAATAGAATGTACAGAACATAAGTCCTATGTACACAATGTTTCCATTCCCGTAATTTTAACTTATCATTATTCTAAAAAAAAAAAACGTATAATAAAATGTTAGTTATAGAAATTAGGTCAAATGAGCAGAACGAAGACACGACTGTGCATTTTATAGGTATAAATCTGAGCCAAGTGATTCCCATACTTCTGCAGTTGAGTCATTCATATCGGTTGAAGTAGAATCCTCCATTTTAAACGTATTCTGTAGAAAAGAGACTCCAATACAGTGGAGTGAAGTCGGTCAAGGGTCTAAACGGCTGATTAAAAATAGTACGCATTTACTCCTGCGGAAGCCATGATGTAAATTTGGAATTTTCTCCTTTAAATTTGCGAGTATTTTAGCGAGCGGCAAACTAGACTTGCCGTTAAAGTTTCTCCCGCAACTATTACTTTATAGATATCGATTATTCATTAGAAGAAAAAAGGTCTAATTCTGTTCGGGCATCCCTTTTAAAAGAAATTGTTCTCGTTAGTAAGTGCCTCTCATAGGTATACCGCCTGTGTTATCGGGGAACGCAAATGCTGCCCTTTGAAGCGAGCGTTGGTTGCACGTAGGTATTTGAAATTCTCTTGTGTGTGTTTTATAAACAGAGAATTAACAAAATTTATAGTTTGTAAAGTTGTAATATCAATTTAAGAAATGCGCGCAGAAAATAAATTTGTTGTGCGTATATTAGTTATTTAGAAATAAAAAGAAATTATTTATTGTCTTATGGAAAAACAAATTTCAACGTGATAAAATATGTGGATACTGGGAAGAGTACAACTAACTTTATTTACTAATACGATAATAGATCTGGCCTTTAATTTTACATGGAAAGTCTCAGAGTCCATGTAATTTTAAATAAAGATAACTCTTGTATAACCACTTGTTGCAACGACGGAGAATTCATCGGTTAGTTGCGAACAGTAAAAAGTTCAAGAGGTGAGGAGATTCTTTCCGATTTTCATGGAACTAATTTCAAGATAAGCTGACTTAATTGGAGTTTCCACGAACACAGAAAGCCCGAGAAAATTAGGTTGGAACAAACAAGGAAGCTCACTCCCCTATCATTTTTATCAGGCTCCGTCTACACGTATGGCTAGTCACAAAAGTCTACATACACACAAAAGATTTAAGATATTATGAAGAATATTGTAGTTTCGATAATTCTGATAGATGTATGATTCGTGTATGAAATTTTTATTTCAAACAATTTTTTGCCCATCTCTGCTTTTATATATGCTTTTATATACAAGGTGAAACACTAGCTTAGCACTTCAAACAACTCCTTGAGTTCAGAGATAGGGAACATTTTTATTTAATTTATTTTTTCCTGCACACATATATAATCATCTATGTTAGTCCAAATGTCACTCGTTGTAACAGTGTATAATTTAATTTCGACCCACAATTCTATCTATTGTTCTATCTTTGCGTTATGTGCACAAGCATATTTCAAGGGGTGTCATTTTCCCATGAGAAAGGACACTATACAGCATCATCTTAGAAGTCCTTTCGCAGCCACAAAGCCAGGAGCCGACATCTATTTGCCGCGTGCATGGCAGTGCTCATTAAGCGCGACAAGAAGAACAATGCTGTCTGGAAAAGGAACAGGATCGTCGAGAAATTTTTGTCTCGCTTTTGGCCCTCCCCGCGAAAGTTCATTTCCTTCAACCTCGATGCTTCCTGAGCGTACCCACAAACAAGCAATATCGGCTGTGCGAGAGAAGCCACATGATGTTATTACTCTTCGATAATGAGCATCTGCGGAAGCGTCGACGGTTCGACGAAGTAACTTGAATTCTAAAAGGGTCGTCCAGGATCAGTCGGACCAGTGATTTACTTGAGCAGAGTGTCTTATAAAATTACGGGCTTAAAAAACTATCGCAGATATTTTGGTTACCGCGAAGCTGTCTGAAAGAAATGGCTAAATATTCAATCTTCTTAGTTTTCGAATCAAGTTTACACAGTTTAGTTACATTAAATCACCTATGTGTATTAAGAATGCATATAAATTTTCAAATTAAAAAGTATTTTCTATGAAAAAAAAATTGTTTTCCTATGCGTTCAAGATGATTTTAAAAGAAATTATTTTCAAAAATGTCGAATAAAGGATTTAATTACGCTGCATCAGTCTTCCTCAATTATTGAGGAAGAAGAGGCAGTTTTGTATAGTACATGTATTAATAACACACGCGTTACAATAAATTTTTGTGTAATGCAGAATTTAATTAAAAGACCTTCCTCGGTTTAAGTTCCCAATAATTAATATTTATCCGTAGCAAATTCGAAGCGCTTGAAAAATTTTCCTCGTATAATAATCTTTAATTACGCGTTTACAGTGGAACAACTCAACTTGAAAGAAAATATAGGTCAACGTTCGCATTGTACTTATTGGGAGACGTAATTTACGTTTATAAACGCCTGGAATCATTTGCTAAATTGCTTCGCGACGTCATATCCTTACACGATACTGTTTGAAAATTTCGCGTGTGCCAAGTACCTACTACCTCAATACTGGCTGACAAGCCAAGTAGTTCACTGAAGCTGATTATTCCATAAATACACACCGCTCCTACCTGGTGTGAAGAGTTTCACTCTCCACTCGATTATCATGGTTACGAATATTACTCCTTTCAAATCTAAAGTAACATTAGGTATTAACGCGAGCAGAACAAACATCTTTCATGAATCTTTCAAAATTGAATCTCAAGAGCATCTCTAATTAACACACATAACGAATACAGTGGCTTGAAAATAAGTTTCGAATGTTCAATTGGATTTAAATGAAATATATAGTATATTAAGTATATTATTATTTCATTTAGGTATACAGAAAATTTTCCACGGAAGTTCTAAAAAGCATATTATTATTTCATTTAGGTATACAGAAAATTTTCTACTGAAGTTCTAAACGTTTTTGCGTGACATAGAAAGTTTAAATTCAAACAGCGATAGCTTTAGGATTAGAAAACCTCCAAACGATTCTCCTTCTGCTGTATTGATTGGAGTTTATAATTCTACTCTACACAGTGTGAATGTATACACTCACCATTGAGTCATGTAATGCGTATTAATGATGAAGACAGGTGAGGTAGTGCGGTTGACGTCGGTGCCGTTCAGGCTACTCTCTGTGCCGTTCACCTCCATCCCACCAGGCAAATATCACGGTGGCAGTAACTTTCAAAGTCGCCGACACCTTCACCTTAGTACTCAGTCATCTTTCGAACATTCTGAAACCAACACGAGGATCCATCATTGTAGCAAAATCTCACCTTTGTAAACGTAGGTGTATACTGAATATACAGAATGTCCTAAGGAAGAAGGTCAGTGGTGCAGAAGCCTATAGATAAAAAACGTTTGTACTTTCCAGGGCAAATCAATAATTATCCAGAATTGCTATAAGTTTCTGCATTATTTTTAAAATAGTCCCCTTGACTTTCAACACATATAATGATGGAAATAATAAAGTGTTTTTGCTTGAGAGATAAAGCAGCTGCTCATTGGTGGAAAATCTTTAGAGTTTTCATTTTTGACACTACTTTGCGATAGTGCACTGCTTCTATACTGTGCGGAAAGATGCCAAAAACGCCGGATCGCAGCTCGCTGTTCTTGGTGTAGACTAATAAATAATTGAACGGCCATAAGGTACTAATTTGTAACTTCGAATGGAAACCAGAGAGAGTGAGTGACATCTAACTAAAAAGTTTTAGCCTTATTCCGGATAATTGCTGACACTCTTTTACACGTGCCTTATCGCGAATGGTTTACGCTACTTGGGCCTAGTATTATCACAGAAACTTCTCGAAATAGGACAAATATACGTATTAACTTTTTTTCTTAAAATAACCGATACTATGCTCTTCTGGAATATTGACGTTTTCCCTTGGGATATCCTGTACAGTGTTTTGCAGGGATATAGTCATGTAAAGTAGCATAGGGTACAGTAAGAAGGGCCCTTAAGTGTCTTGTTGGTAGCTCAAGATTCTAGAGATGTACAGTAGTGCTTCATAAACTGCACGGGGTCTATGCTTCAGAAAACGCACGATCGTCATCCTTACTTCGAGTTCTATCTCTTGTTTACTCCCCTCGGCGGTGGGTCGCCTCGAGCCCGCGATAAAAATCGTGACCATGCACCGAAAATGACCCGAAATGGTTAATATTTTATGCTGTAAGGTCCTGGAGTGTGTAAGTTTGTGAGTAAATAAATGAGTTTGTGAGAAAATATAATTGAAAATTATAAATTAAAAAAAAGTACCGTTTCTTACAATTAGATCTTAAATAGTAATAAAATAAAAAAAGTTACAATTTGAACAAATTGGAATCTTGACATGGGAAATGTAGCGATGAGTAAGTTCTTTCCGACAGAATTGCGACAAAGCCCTTATCAAATAGACACCTAATGACTAGCAGAATCCTAGCAGGAGGTCATTCTACAACACATTTGGTGATTGGTGCTTCAACAAATACGGGTCCTGCAGTAGCAAACAATTCAGTCTACCAATTTGTTGCACCAATGCACGAGTAAATACGCGGTGCATGTTTAGAACTGTTATGGTGGTTCCTAGTCATCTCGTGTGTGGAAAAATTGGTTGGAAATATTTCGAAATTTCGACACAACGTAATTGTTAAAGAAGTTCAAGAAACATTGATGAATATAATGAGGATTTGAGTATTCTAAAATAAATGTTAGATAACTGTTAGATAATCGTGAGTATTTTTGTTTACAGATTTACCACAGGGAATTTTCTGCGCTTTCAGGAACAATATTTTATAAACATCCTTCTCTAATGGATTTTCTCCTCGTTAATCCTTTTGCCTTTACATTGTTATCTAAACTTTTATACAATTCCTCTTGCACAGTAAAATAATACTTTTAATTCGCAAACCATATATACATTACTCAAATAACAGTTTGTTTAGCTCCAAAGAAAATTAAAATTGGAATAGAATAAAGCTTCCATTACCCTACCTAACAGGCACATTCTCATAAAGGAATTTTTACTAGAACACTCAGTTTTCTTCTAAAAAATGCATTCTGAAAACAACCCTGTCTAAGGAAGCTGTGCGAAGGTAAGGAAATAAATATGCAAGGGAAGATAGGAGAAGAGATTAGAAGCAGAAAGTGTGGGACAAAAGTATCATGGTACCTACGTTAAAAAAGTAACAAACTTGGAAAAAAGTACAACTTGGGAAGCTTTTCGTATAATTATTAAAAAGAAAATGAAAGTGAAACGTGACAAAGAAGATAGTGAAAGTCAGAAAACCGAAGCATACGTATATGAGATAGGTACAAAGTAGGAATAGATGGAGTATCAAACGAAGCACGAATGTAAAACTTGAAGATTTAATAAGCAAAAAGTATAAAGAGGCGAGGGACTTTTGGATGAATAGAGCGAGTGTGTAATATCGCCGGTTTATAGGGTAGGGGATGAGGGAAGGAAGGACGTTAAGTACATCATATAAAATATACACAGCACTGCTGAATGAAAGACTTAAAAGGGAAATGGAGATGAGAGTACTACTTGGCAGAAATGCAGGTGGTACATAGTAAGGAAACATGGAACAGGGTAAAAATAAAGCCAAAAATATTGGACCATTTGTGAAAGGAGAAACGAGCAAAATGGGAATGACTCCTAAACTTGACATTATTCTCGTTTTATGGAAGATATTCTTAAAATGGTTCGATAGCTTTTATTAGTGTACTTTCCTAAGCAGACTGAAAAAAAGAATGGCATAAAAGCATAGTTTCGCGAATGCTTCATCTCGAATTACAGTTCTTTGAAATCATTTTGGATGTTCTTTGGAGTATTTAAAATTTCTTAAATAAAAAGATAAATTTTAGAAATCTTCGAAGAGTATTCACGAAAGTGTCCACTTGGATTTATTATCCTTCTCCGGCGTGCACACTGATCTCTGGAGATAAACCGTTGTTGAAGCTATGCATAATACAACGCAGAAACGGATTACTCTGTAAAATTCGTGGGAACCTCAATTAGCCTGAGCTATTATGTATAACATCGCTCACGAAAATCATACTATTGTTTTGTCGACGAAATAGGACATCGCTTTGCTACAGATTTCACGATTATCACGGCGTCCTGACGCTGAATTCCCTTTTGTGTAGAGGATACGCGGATAAAATCCACGAGACGCGAGTTTTGAGTGAATTTGCATGGAACGATACAATGGGAGGGTAACTGATGCGACTACAAGCTCCAAAAAATGAATACATCGCAGGTTTGGGTTACCACAAAGAATCCGAAATAGTGAATTGTTAAAAGAGCCAACATTTTTTAATATGAGTTTTAAAGAACCTAGAAATAGGAATTGAAGCTGTTGACATAGTTTTGTAGTGTCTTGACCTGCTGGTTTTCTTTTGAATAAAATATTAGCTATACGATATACTAAGAAATATAAAATTTATTAGGCAACAGAACACTGAGGTGAACTTTATTTTTATTTCGGTAGTGTGATAGAGCATCAACAACTGAATAATTTTATATTTAAGTTAAAATAAAGTTATACCAACTAAAGAAAAAACGGAAATACTTTAAGGGTTGATTTCACCCCTTCACAGTGAATTTCCGCAAAAAAAAAATGCTCGTTGCATATTTCAATATCTATATTTACACGAAGTTTCATCAATAACAGACTTTTTGGGCTGGGAACGTATCCTAGTTAAGCAACTGCATAAACCGCTACTCCTGGACCGCTAATCAAGAACAGACATCACCAGTGGCGGATTTAATGGGCGGCTAATTAAAGAGCAGTTGCCACTGTCTCTCATCAGGACCTCATGTTCCAAAAAATATATGTTTTGTCCAAGTACTATATTTTTTTGTTTCAGAACGTTTGTCACCTGGGCCTTTTTGCTTAAATCCTACACTGGACATCAGTATATCTTCCCAAGGACATTTTTTTAGAGCGCTCGAAAAAGTTAATTCACTAATTAGCACACGTCTAGAAGAGTCACCCATACACATCCAACTCTTTAATGCCTAATCGCGTAACGGGTCCGTAGAATAATTTTTAAAGAGGATAGTTAATACCCAACCACTCCACTTTGCCACATTATTACACTGTAGTTTATAATAAACAAGTTGCACATAATTTGAGCATTTAATTTACTACAGCACCTATCCGATCACCTATTATCCGGACGTTCTAATATCCTAATGCCCTGTCATTCGAGCGTTGCATTATCCTAATGATACATTTCCTTTCATGATTAGATATGTAGTACCTATGTACTTATACCCTTTAACGACGAAACAGGTACGAACATAGTGCTTCCACCTTTGTACAAAGACCGAAATGAATACTATTCCCACTACTTTAGGATGAAATTGACATTGCAAGCCTTGTGTTCACTTTCTGAAAATTTCCTCTTCCCCTATTAATTCCGGCAGGGCAGGTTCTACTGTACAATACTACAGTCGTAACTCAAACAAGCTGTACGTCGTTATTGAAGATGGGCGGCGTTACAACCCGTCATCCTAACGACACTCAACAACGGACGATACAGTATCCGCAGCTGAGGATGACACAGTGTTTGTGGGTACGCATGACAGCGCTGCAGCTGCAGAGAAAGTTGTCAAAGCGAAACGCATTAGTCGAGGCGAAGACTGGCGCGCAGATTAACGCAAGTGGCTTTATATTTCCCCTGAACTTGCGCGAGTCAACTGCACGTCACTCGAGATCCTACCGCGGCCGTCGCTCGACACTTTCCGCCCTTCGATAGTTTGTACCGCGCTTGATTCCGCGCCAGCCGTACGCGCCGGGTATCGTGGACGTCAATCTGGCCGTGTCCCTTATCGTCGCATACGTCACGTTCGTCCGGGTGCCGGCGAGCAATACATGTATTCTTTCCTCCACCCGGACGGATCGTAGTAGCCGTGTTTTGGGGTAAAGGTTAAACGAGCTTTCGGGGCACACGTCGAGCATCTGCGCCCGGACGTTCCGAAACCAACGGGAGATAATGAAAATGGGACGACCTGCACGAGACCGCGATGCACGGCGGAAAGCGAGAAGAGTTCTGACATGTCGGAAATTTCAGGGGACGTGCACTTTAATGATTCCAAGACTCCGAAAGACCGAGGCATGGTTCAAGGGAGCCGGTGGAATCGCAGAGAGCAGAAAACTAATTTCGCCCCATGAATGTATTACAGCGTGTCATCTCGCGAGCCTGTAATGGTATTGCGTAATCTTTAGCACTGTAGGTAGTTTCTAAAACAATTTTTTAGACAAAATTTACCTATGCACAGTTGACGGATAGAATTTTGATGCTTCAGATTTGATGTGTAAAGAGGGTGTGCCAGGTTTGAGCCATCGATTTGGTTTAAATGTTGCGTATAGCTGATTACTCCGTGATAATTACTCTGGTAACTTTGTGATAGTTATCGTTGACCCGTGATATGGCAATTAGATACTTGTTTATATTATTTTACATTATTTTATATTATTTGGCACAATATTATATTATTTTATATTATTGTTAGATGTCTGAGACGTAAGGAAACATGGTATCTGGTATTTTCCATTAGAATTTCTCGAACATTGCAATCCAAAACGCAGGCTCAGGTGTACGAAAAATAAGTTGGTACACATTCGCTAATGGCATCCGCAACTATAAACTTCAAATATTAAAAAAAATCCCTTACTAATACGTCCCCCGTTCAAAGATTTAGAGGAAATTTATTGGAAATGCAGCGGAATAACAGCGAGCATATGCACACGAGATCGCCGGTGGATGCATAAAACCTTCCTACAAAACATGAATAAATGGATTAAAACAGAGCTCGGAATATCTAGCAAGCTGAGCGCGAGGCTTTTCGCGGCCGCATAAAATGCAACCGATCGGTTTTCGAAAGCTGTACGCGCGTGATGAATCATTTTGAACGAGCCAACCAACCAATCAGCTATCTCCACCCGGATTGGACGGGGGTAATTCCCCTCCCGCGTTTGCTGCTTCCTTGAACGTCACAGATTACGTGCTATCCTTTCGATCGGTTCGAAAATCGTCCAACAATCCCTGTTTTCTCTCCATTCGTTTCGCCCCTATTTTTTTTTTGTTCCCCGTCCGCGAAACTTAAACGATCCGCAACTGAAATCCCTGTTTCCGCGCAGTCGACGTGATCCTGCTTTCTTTGCGTCTATTCGTGGACACGTTTGCTTCGTGCACGCCGCCCGATAGAATGCATCGATTACCGATTAGCAACTTTTTCAACGGAACGGGGGAGGGGGTGCAGGTCCGCGTGAAAAACATGGTTCCCGGTGGAAAGCTGTTTATTTGATTCCTCGAATTTCTGAAACGTGCGTCTGCGAATAGGTGAATTAAATTGGGATCTGTGCGTTGGAACGCGTTCTTTAGAAAAATTATGGAAATTCATAGAAGGGTGTGTGCGATCTGATAGATTCATATTTCATATTAATACACACTGTATTTATTAATGTTGATATATTGTGGTATATTATACTGTGTGCAAAATATTTCGCTAATTTTTTTTGTTAGGAATCTTTAGGAACGTAAAAATTCTTTTAAATTTTATCATTTTTGGAATAATATACATTGCAAATGATGTAGCAAAGCATAAAAACGGGTAGTTAATTTAGAAAATGTGTTTGATCATGAAAGACAGCTCGTATCAGAAGCAGTTATACGTAGTATTCGATAAAGCAATTAGCGTTTGATATCTACGCTGTTAATGGTACAATCGATATTGGGTGGCGAATTGAGTAGCGGGATAGTGCTGATGTGATTGATATTTAAGTATGAATTTATATTCAGTGTGAACAGATACCTGGTCGAAGAAATTTATAGGCCTGTCTATACATTCGTAATTCGTTGGAAAACGCGAAAAGAATTATGGGACATTCAAAAATCCATTCGTAGGAAAAAGGAAAGGACCAAGTTGATTTTTGGTAAGTAGATAAAAGATTTAAAAATCATATTACTTTGCAAAATTCTCGAAATTATATAAGATAATATTCAAGGGCAAGTCGATGTGCTGGTAATTCTTTATATTATAATAATATCGATTTTCTATATTTCCTACTTTGCTAAATTCTCTACACACTTAACACGCACATACGCATACCATATCTTGTGCCAGACTAAAAATATTAATAGAAGCTTTATACATTAATAACTCATTTATTTTCTCTACTAAATAAGGTGAAAGCTTACACTTATAATTTATTTCTCGCTTTTCAAAGTAATATTGAAAATTTAATGTTTCGGGAAATTTTAAAATTCTATCTGAATTTTTAAAATTTCAAAACTTCAGTATTATTTCAGCCATGTGGATGGTGCACTTTCTAGTGTATACAATGAAGTTTATTACTCGTATTCATATGTTTTTCAGCAAAGGAGAAACGACGCAATGAAAGTTTCAAATTTCACGCAGAAATATCTGACCTGCTTTATCAAATTATATTCTTAAAAAATTATATCTCGTCGTTGATTCGTGCGTCCTGTAATTTAATAAATACAAGAACAGAGACATTTATTTGGATTATATTACTGCTTATCATTATTATTATTATTATTATTGATATATATATATATATATTCCAACGATATTAATGGCAACAAACTTCATAAAGCATCTCGCTTCAATAACAATGGAAACCGAATAATCGTGGATCGAGAGGCTTTCATTAATCCCCAATATACGTTCCCATAACGTAGACCTTCGTTTTCTCACGAGCCCTCGCGAACAATCCTTAACCGTCGCTCGAACACCTCATAATTCTGTTTTCCACGACCAGCAAAAAGTGCGCATTATTTAGTTTGAGCGAAGGAAGTTGCCACTTCCAGTCAGCTGATTGAATATCCCTCGGCAGCGGAGATGGAAGTCGCTGCAGTTCGAAATTAGATCGATATATAACTACACAAATATATTTTCCCCGAAGCGAGAAAAAAACATCGACGATAAACCTAGTTTAACGCCTTTTTCCCTTCCTGTCGGCTTTAATGAGATTCCCTGCGATTAATCAAAATCGATCGTTTCGCTCTTTCTTCGTTCCTTCGACGGTACATTTGATCGATGACGAGGTAAACATCTCTGACAAGTGTGCATCATTGGCGTTCCACTATTGCGATCAATCAATTCCGTGTCCGTGCCAGGAATTAACGCATCCAGCTATTTAGCCGCCCACGCATGTAAAATAATCGATGGTTATGCTTTCTCTTTACGAATTTCGCAGGTTTCACGAGTTTTATGAATATTCGAATTTGAATGTACGCGTATAATTTGTGTGCTAATTGCTTTTCCTAACAGTATTCTTTCCAAGAACTTCAAGTTCAGATAAAGTTTCTAAATCCGAACTTGAATATGTACCAACAAAAACAAGGAGAATATGCAGAGTTGGTTAAACAGCAAGATTTAGAAACTTTCATAGGGTTTATTAAAGTTAAATAGATAAATCTGTATTATTAAATAATATGCATTCCTTAATTTAATATATTTAGAGTTATAATGTTAGAAATTATTTCTTCCCTCGTTAGTATAACAAAATCTTATTAAAAACCTTAAATTAAGTGAGAGCATAAGACGTCGCAATAAAGAAACTTAATAATAATAATAATCATATTTAAAGAGAAATATAATTCCGGTTACAAATGATAGCTGGCGATGGATTTACATACATTGTGGTTGTCCACGGAATCACAATGTAGAAACGCATTACAGGCGTACTTTGTGTCACATACAATATTGAATTTCTACGTTTATTTCCTGCAGCAACGATATCGCGTAAATACGATAGCCGTGGAACGCAATAATACCCGGAGAGACTAAATCGCATTAACCAGACGTTTCTGTTCCTCTCGAATAATACGAGACAGTGCAAAGTATGTACCTAACGGTCGCGATTGAATCATCCTGCCACTGCCTACTTACACATGATTCATTGCTCCAAACAACACGATGAAAATTAGTTTAATTGTCGTGCCTATGCATAAGTAATAGACGGCAGTCATCACAGAGTTAATGCCATTTTTCACGATCATACTTAACTGAGTAATAGGTAAAAACTTAATTAGCTGTTATAATTCACGAAAAGAACCAACAAGGGAGGTTAATTGTTTTTGAGAAATTGAATTTTCTGACTGTGGACTTGAGTCGGGATAGCCAAAGTTGATATGCGAGTGGTAGGGAGCTGGTCACTAATTCAGGACCTTGCAGCAAGAGTGGTGGAGCTCCATTTTTGACAGTTTTTGAATTATGACGTGTAATATACGCAAAAGAAAATTCTACATCGTTTGGTGGGAGATTCATGCAAATCCGATAACGAACGAGTGATTTATTGCAAATTTTGAATCTGCATCCATTACTGTTTTGCGGAATACGAATGCTCCAGATTTGAAAAATTCGCCAGAAGTAGAAGTAAAAGCTTAGCAACTCAATAACTACTACCTATTGTGTGAAACTATATATTTTTTTCTAATTTACTCGAATTTGGTAAAGAGGATTTGTCGCTTCACAAAATTTATAGCCACCCTAAAATTTTCGCTTCCCAAAGTTATCTCAAGCCTCAGTGTTTAAAGCTTTTCCATTTCCTTTCGCTTAAAATTTGTCGCTCCCCAAAATTTGTCACCCTAGGCTGCAGTCTACTTAGCCTATACACAAATCCACCCCAAAGTGCAAGTACTCAAAGTAGATACCTACTTAAAAGACTGAAGGTTACTTTGACTCCATATCAGAGCTGCCTTCATTATTCCTGTTACATAATCCAAGCAAATTTGATTCATTTGCAAAAAACAAATATACAAATAATTCCAGTGTCGTTAAGTACGAGCCTAATTCCATACCGAATATAAGTCTCGTAGCATTACGACTTTTTTCAAAAAACGTGTACCCTTTTAAAATCGTCCAACGAACAGTCGTTGGTCAACTGCACCGTCAATCGTGATCTTTTCGTGCTTTTCCTTTCACAATACTCATGACTGGCTGCACGTGACAGGGGTGATATTTCTCACCATTCCATCCGACTAAAAACTATGCGAACTTCCAGAGTTGTTGCGCATTTCAAGTGTGGCCAACTGTTCGCAGCCATAGCGTAGAAACTGATCTAATTAAAGTCTCTGTAAAAGCAATTAAACTTGTACGATTAAGAAAGGAACAGCAATTTCATAGAATTACGGTATAATAACGCAGCAGAACATAACAGCATCGCCGAGCAGCTTCGACAAACAGCTTTCTCTTGCCGATGAAATAGAATTGAGTTCACTACTTTACGCGATATTGAGAGACCATCTAATAGGACTATAGTTGCATCACTCTTGTTACTGATATTACATTAGTGGTTACTCACTATTCAATTCATAGACAACATTACATTTTCAGTCGAAACATAGTGTTTCACTTTATGAAAGTCGCGTACTTTCAACTTCCTTCCATTACTTTACGGCCAAATGTAATAAAAAATATAGTACACTGTGGAAAAGTATAGTAATTTTCAGAGGAATGTGGTACAAAAGAAAACTACATTAAAACAACCACATCTCATTTTTAAATGTATAATTCCTTGTGTATTCTGCGTTATTAATTAATTTATTGTCTTTAACAGATATGTCAAAGGTTGAATTGCACTGAAAGTCCAAATTAACATATATGAGGAGCTCATTCTTTATGAGAGGTGGACTGGCTCTGGTTCTCTTTTCCCGCACTTCATATTCGTTATAGGAAAGATCCTCTCTGTGAAAGCCGCAGTGGCAGGAATAGAGATAAAGTATGAAATGATTATATGTGTATAAATTTTGGCAAACAGATCATAGACAACACTTTTTTTAAGTCGCGTTTCGAAGTTTAAAGTTTAATTTCGTAAATTAAAATTTTGATGTTGCCATAGAATAAAAAAATAAGTATAAACTGTAGAATTTTATTTTTTTTCTGACAGTATATTGTACACTGGACAAAAATATATTGTGGTATTAGTTATTATTTGCATTATAAATTCGGTGCATTTTATATTGTTTAAATGAAAACAACACGAAGCAAAAGCAACGAGAACGTTTCAATTATTAAGTTCAGAAATACTTTGTGAAGAAATCAGAACTGGCGATGCAAGGGCAAGTGAATTCAGCATTTGATTTATCGATTCGATACTTGACCGTGCACTTCAGTATTCAATTGGAATAAAATTCAGCGAAAAGAGGCTTCATTTATCATGTTTGTTATATCGTTTTTATCGTTTTTCTGTAATTTATTTTAGATTATAATTAAACAAATGGAATCCATTTTTCGATGGATTCATCACATTTGCAGGAAAGTGTACGTAAAATTTACAAAAACGGAATCTGCATTAATATTATAAATCCTTTTATAAAAGATGAAGATAGAAAGACCAAGCAAATTAAAATATAAAAATGTGCCATATTAGCTTTGGTCCCCTAATTTTTTCCGCAGCATTAAACAATAGGCGAATTAAAGTATAAAAATTTATAATAATTCGTTTGCCTTAGCAATCTCTTTGTTCAAAAGACTTTTGACTTTCAATGATTTGAAATATTTATGCAGAAAGTACAATTTGTTGTAGAAAGTACAAAGAATGAAATTGTAATCGTGTAAGTTAAATATAAAAATTTCAAAAACTTGCACTTTTTGTGGTGGTAGAAAAGTAGAAGGAAAATGCGTGCAGGGGTTTATTCAGATGATTCTAAAATACTTCAAGAGTGAAATACACGCTTGATACTTATTACTCAAGATGTTCGTGACGGTTTTCCCGTATTAGGTTAAACGCAATTCACGAAAGGTGGCGTGTGCTTGCAAGCTCTCGTGCCCTTTATCAGCTCTTTCGCGAAATGTGCTTCGTCGTGCTTCGTGATATATTATAGTAGTCGCAACTATTTATCTAGAGCTTTTTTTTTTAATCGGTTGCCGCGTGCGTTAAGCAGATTCGACTGGAGCCCTCGATAAAGTTCAGATCTCAGTCGTTACGTTTCATAAATGTATTCTCTGTCGTGGAATTCCTCTTAGGAACAAGCAGCCTTATTAAAAGGCATTTTAATGAGATAAATTCTCCTCTCAGTTTTTATTAATTCCATTCCTATCTCTCGAGTGGCTTCGGTGTAAACAACATTGATTTCAATGTAAAATTTGGTGTACTCTGTGAGGAGTCAAGCTGCTTTTGAATAATTTAGCTACTGGCGAAATAATTCCTATTTAAAAAATCTGAGGTCACTTTCAAATCGCCGAAGCATCTCCACCCAGAAAAAATCGTTTACCCATTTTTTGTCCCCCTTGAAATCGTCCAACTTTACTTACAAGGAAAGATTGGCAACTCAAAAATTCAAAAAATTTGATATTTTATAGAATTATAAGTCAAGTGATGCTAATAACGTAACTATTTTGTGAATCGGCAATTGATGGGTCCTAAAGGCGAAACCACCCCCTCGAAAAATTGTGAGTTTTCAGATTATCGCGAGTGTCTAAGAATCTGCAAGGTAGATCTTTAGTCAATTTTTATGATTGATATATTTATTACAAGAGTCCAATGTTATATTTTCCCGTATTTTGCATTGTAAATTAGTAATAAATATCGCAAAGTGGAATTAACACAGCTTTTAACACTATGCTATTTATTAAAAATTAACTAAATTATAATTTAAATAAATTTCTTAAAAATGTAGCCAGATCATAATAGAGTTAGTCACACTTGTGAAAAATCAAATCCGATTTGCTCCTGTATTTAGTGCTCCCGTATTCAAGTCTGTGTAATAAAATATGAACAACGTTACTGCTTCTCAGGCGTAATGTATACTGAATGCTACATGGTAAGCCCGATAAGATACTTAAACGTCGTACATGTTACATCATATCAAACGCAATACATAACATGCCCCGGAAAGTGCCATTTCTCTGTCAAGGGGAGGATTAGCAATAGGACTACACATTTCTGATAAGTCATACCGCAGATTCTAATTCCATTACCCTACTTCAAATTGTATTTGTTTTACAAACACTACCCCCTTTAGGAGTAACTGGCATCTTCTTTTCCACAAAATGAGGTTCTATATTAATATTTCTAGATCCTTATATTGATAAAATATTGATTTATCATTTTCAATAAAAACACGCACAAATCACTGGTTTCGAAAGAAAAATAGATACGTTCACAGCTTTTAATTTTTGTCTAGTTTTAAGTTCTCAATTTTCTTTCCTCTTTCACAATGCAAGTGATAGCGAGCAGTTCCGCGGCATTCTGATGTAAACGTAGGTTGATGGATAAAGAAACGGTATACAAGCAGTTATTAGCGGCTGCCACTTGCTTCGCTTCTAATCAACAGTAAAGTGAGGGTGTAATTACAAACAGTGTAAGCAGCATGATAAGACGAGGAGCGGTAGAAATAGGACGTGAGGTATGCAAGCGAGTTAGAGGGAACCGAATTAATGAAAGTGGAAGAGTTACTCTTAAAAGAACACTTTTTGAGGTCCTACTCGAACTATAAGTCCTCCTCATTTTCCATTCACGGATTTATCAAACGATAGTGCAACATATACTTTAAAAGTAATCACTGAAAAATGCAGATTAATTTGTCACTTGTGTGACACATATCTTTTCAGGCAAATTAAGTTTTCTATCAGACTTGCAAACGTGCCGTCGTCTTGATAGACGTAAATAAAGTAAGAGAGACCGGGGCTGGTTGTCCCAGGGGGTAGGTTGACTAATTCTTAATAACTTTGCTCCGACATATGCTCTACTGAGGAAAGATTCACTGTAGAATGAAGTCACTTCTACTATGCCATGTAAGAAAATATTTTTTCTTAAAGATTTTATTTTTTCACTCTCTATATAGTTACAATAGAATAAATGTTGAGTGTCTATTTTAAAGTTTGTTTATTAGACGATCTATTGACATAGTATTTTTGTTTATACATAATTAATTGAAATGATGAATTTCGTGAATTTAAATCAGACATGTTTCCCATCGCACAATATATTCGAAACGTGTAAGTGTGCATGTATTGCTTTTGTAAAGTGTACACTGTTGTAGAAAATACTTGACCACCTCGATATTACCAAAAACAACATTTCTATCTATGACACGTGGTTTTATGACGCAGGCCATAGCGTCACATTCACGCGGCCTTCTGTGGGTAATCGATTTGTTTCGATTTCTCACTTCCGATCTAATAAAATTTCTTCAACTTTTACACTGATAATAATGCTAATATCCTTTACTTATCACGAACATAATAATATTCATTCTTTACAAATAGTAAGCGAAGTATTTAGTACCTATTGAAGTTCAATAATTAAGTGTAGAATAATAAAATTTACAAATTTCGATAAAATCCATTATTAATACAAATTTGTTCTCCGCAAGTAGGCATGCACACGATTTTATATTAATTTTTATTCGCATTCTGTGAAATAACGATTCCAACAGCTCACTCATTGAGCGAAGGGACCATGACAGGATAATAAAAGTTTCTCCATCCATGAAGCACCGACTAATCGATATTTATCGATTGTCCTTTGAAAGCTTAGCATAGAACGCACGAAATATTATAACAGAACCCTTTTGCTTTCGCTGCCAACCAGCCTCTGCATTCCCATAGAATAATGCTAAATTTATTGAATAAATTTTTGGACAAAAGGAAAGGTATAAAAGCTTTCTCGATATTTACAATATTTTCTGCATTAGAAATTATTTGAAGCGTATAAAGTATATAATATATATATTCCGAATTCAATTTTTTCAAAACCATTTGTTCATAAATTTGTTAAAACTCTTACAAAATTTTACAATACAAAATTGTTTTCCATCATAAAACTAGTGAACACAAGCATCATTAAGGTAGTTTTGCATTTTGACACAAAGAAGTTTCCTAATTCAATTTTTGTGTGATAACTTTGAGGATATTAGCTATTCAATGAAAAGCTTTTTACAAAGTGACAATCTTAAATATCTAAATACGTATACAACCCTCGGTATGCTGATGATAAAAGGTTCTGTCTAATATTATATGTATTGCCGTTTTGTAAATCATAATTCAGTGACAGTCTTTCTTCTCCGAAGTGAGCCAAAAGAATATTCGTGTATCACAGCCGAACGCTGCAACAGTGTTCCTTCTATCTAACACAGACTTGTCAGTCACGGCCTCAGTACCGCCTGGTCAAGCGGAATAAATGGTCCTGGGGTCCGTTTATGGCGGTGTTGGCACCACTGCCAATCTGAATTTTCACCTAGAGTCACAGCGTGCAGCTGACGATTTTTGAATTTCTGAATAAACTTTTCATATTTTCGTGCTGCGAAAGATTTCCGTGTATCCATTCTCCTTTTTTTTCACTGGGCCACAATTGAATTTACATTTCGTTTAACAAGGCATGCTCGTTGGAATGTATGTATAATTTTTTCGATAATCGATCGATGGTTTCACGCACGCATAGACGTTAAAGCAAAGCTCCGCCTCGCACGGCGTGCTCCTGGTTTCAGCGAAAATGGGTTGCTTTAAAAATTGCGAGGCTTCGAATAGGCACTACGTTGGATTTTGTGCAATTTATATATCCAAAGGAAGATTGAATTTCACAAGGCACAGAAAATAGTTCAATTTCTTAATTAAAAATTTCTGCAGCAATATTTAAACTTTAAGGTAGTCTAAGCTTTCATATATTCCTCAGTTTCTTTCTCTGTGATCTTTCCATATCAAGGGTTCAAGGCAGTAGTTTTTGTTAAATATGAAGCAATTCTTTTTCATTTAATTACAAAGAAATAAATTGAAACCGAGACTTGTTCTTTCACACAAAGTTCATTAACATCATAAGCTTTAAAAAACATATTCCTTTAGTCAAAAATATGCAAAAATGTGTCAAAGAACAAGGCCCACTTTCAATTTATGTCTTTGTAAATAATGGAAAAGAAATTCTTCATTTTGGATAAAAATCACTGTCTAATACCCTTACGTCCTATCATATTAATCTCATTTTACTAACTTTCAACTATAATCCAACTACAAGAAATTTGCAAAAAAGCATGACTAGGCAATAATAACAATACGTCATTATCAAAGCCAACAATATACTAACAGAAAATCTCAACGAAAAAAAAAAGAATGTTACAAACACAGTGTTCTAGGAGTTGTGTTTCAGGAAATCAGACTTCGTTCCCATTAAATCTTCAATTTCAGTGAAACAGGGTTTGTGACAGAAACTATTATCGCCAGGGATCTGTAAAGAGGCAACAAGTAATCGGTAACTCACCTTGCGTGCCCTTCGAGTGGAGGACTGCGGAGAAGTAGGCCACGTAAATCCCCGGAACTTCAATTCTCGGTGTTCCACTTCATCATGCCTGCCCGAGTTCTTAGTTCCATCTTCCTGTAGTACGAACTTCTACCAATCGGTAGAAAGCTGTCGCGCCGCAGCTTAACGATCCACCGCTAATACCGTCATGAGGAAGTAGTCGAAAAGGCAAACAATTTTTCAACCCTACAGTCCCAACAAGCTCTTCTAAACAGATACCGAATCGCTAGCGATATCATCCAGATCGAGTGCTCCTCCAACTTGTTGGATGTAGCCAACTCCTTCTCTCCCCTAATTCTTCCACTACTGTTTACTTCGACAAAGACTCCCCGTCCCAACTGTTATTAACGACAAAACGCTCGAAATGCTAGGAACGGAACAGCACGTGTATCACCTATACAGAATATTCTTCCTCATCGCCAGTAGCAGACTCGCTGCGATCTTATCTTCCCAACCTTTCTATTTCCTATCTCGCCACTTTCTCCACCGTTTCGGGAGTCGACTGACGTTACCAAGGACGCTGTCTGAACGGCCGAATGCGAGCTGCGTGCAGCGTCCACCGAGGTTTGTTACAGTGCACCCACCTGACGGTCTTACCAGTTGCAAGGAATTCCCACTGCCCTGTCTTTTCACACGCGCACCACATAACTCGCATAAATGCCAGGCGGAGAGGAGTCCAGGCGAGCGGTTGGATTAATTAGGAATACGAGGGATTGGACGGTGATGATTTTTGTATGTGTCCTTGGGGAGCTAAGGAGACATGTCGATCGCGTTCGATGGAAGGACTCGAGCGGAAGCGCGCGACTTTCAACTCCGTCGCGTTCCAGCGCCTGGTCCGTATCCGGTTGGACGGCGAGTCCGTCGACGGGCACGCGGCGAGAATTCAAGTGAGCGCCGTGAGCGTCGCGACGCTGTGCAGCGTCGCCAACCTCGTTCCAGGGGACGCTTGCGCATCAGAGGCTGGCGCCCTTCGACGTCCGCGTAGGGGGATGAATCGTTTCTCCGTGGCGTTGTTATCAATTCACCTAGTTTTCTCCATAATCGCCTGGAACCTGCGGCGTCGGTTAAATGTGTGAATTAACAATGAGTCACTCGATTGCGACGACGCGCGAGAATTGTAGAGTGATTCGAAACAACGGTAATCCCGCGTCGAGGAGGGCGATGCGTGTTAGTTGCCGTGCTCGCTTAGGACAATATTATAGGCGTTCCTTGTTTTTATTCTTCTAATTACATCGCTGCCCTCTCGGCTACTCAGTGTTTCTTGTTTTTCATTTAATTTGACAGACATTTTTATTTGCCAATTTTTACTTGTTTGCTTACACCTTTATTGTCTTTCTTCGTGGCTTGAGGTGATTGTTACAGGCGATTTTGCAAAGGCAGACTCAAAAACAGCTGGGAAAGCTGAACCTTCTTACATTTTCATTTTTAAAATTTTCTATTTTTTTTCTTCTATTTTTATATTCTAATTGTACTTATGATTTGTAATTACGTACACAATGAGAGTGTCATAAAGACGTAATAATAATTATATTGGACACGTGTGCAGCATCGTGAGGGAAATGTAATAGTTTTGATAAATCACAATTTATTTTATGTGTACGCATTTGTTAGAGAACCAGGAGTAACTTGATTGTTAAACAGATCACGGTTGTGTAGTCGACATTCATGTGTGCAGTGATTCAGTGAAATGTAGGGTGAGTCACAGAATCTACATGGTAAAACAGGTAAAAAATATTATTTGGACGCAGGTGATGTACGTATATCATAATTTCTGAGTTATAGAGGAATAAAGGAAATGCTTGGGTATAGAATGGTATATAGATACTGAATTGATATAAGAGTATGTCATTTTATTTGATCAATATGAAGCAGTGAAATTGGCTATAAGTGTTGTATGCACAGCAATTACGTGTGATCAATATAAAAGAATGATGTACTGTAGTATCATGAATATTCCAGAGATTTTTTATATATCCTAGCTGTAGTAACAGTATATTTTATAGTAAACGAAATGATTACACGTAACATTCCACATAAAAAGTTTAATTTGTATCTCCCACTTTAAAGGAACACCAGCTTAATTATACCTAACTAACTTTACTATTCGACTTCGCTCGAAATTTAGATTCTGATTTTATTTATTTTTTTTTGTGCAGAGTTTACCGTTCGATAGTTTTCAGGCGACAGACAAACCCAGAAACACTTTCTGCTTTATATATTAAGATTCACCCAACAGGATTCAAAACTAAATACAAAAAGATGTCGCTGAAAGAGACAACGTATGTAACAAACGCGTACATATTGCAATACATGATTGAGTGTTAGTTATGTGCTCGCAATAAGTCGCCAAAGTGTTCGGTAGAGCCGGGCCACCGGTTTGCATGAATTCGCGTTTCGCCTTATCACGGAGTTCAACTAATTGTACGAGTTTACATCGTGGCGCGGCGTGATCGTGTCGATCAGCGAACAGCTTTTGGAGATACACGACATGCTGCAAACTGTGGAGCTGCAGTAGGTCGGCGCATGCAAAGCTCTATCGGTGATCCCAATCTTCTGCTTTGACGAGAATGTGTGATCAAGTACAGTCCAAAATTAACACCGTGCCACAGGAGCTACGAGTGAAGCAACGTAGCGTCACGAACAACACAGGGACCAGTTGATTTGCCCCTTTGCTACACGTGATCCTAACGATTTGTCTTTTAAATTGGGTTAAGAAGATAATTCATTTAACCACAATCCGCGTGTCCGTTGATGCGCTCGTTTTCCCAACTATTTCCGTGCTATTCTATTATTATTGGTGTTGAGAAGCTAATAAAGGGCGAGGGGTGGATTTGGAGATTTAGCGGCCCTAGGCTAACAAGTGTCCGCCACCCTTTCCAGGAAACACCTATGTATCGTAAAATATTTTTATTCAAAACAATCGAGTTAATTTAAAAATTAATTCAATACCTATGGCAATTCAGGTGTGAGTTATTGCTAATTCGCTAATGCACAAGAGCTTATGAAATTTTTAATAAGTGTACAGCTTTTGGAAAATCGCGAATTTCTTACGTTTTTTTAAAGGTGGGGGGCACTGGTAGAGTCTTACGTAATATTTTTTAACATAATTACAGATACCTTTAAAAGAATTTTAATAGCTGGGAAAAATGCAATGTAAAAAATGTTATCACAAAAAAGGGGAGAGGGGTTTGAATATAAAATCTTATGAATTCTTGTACTGAAGGAGGGAGGGGGTAAATCGACAAAAGTACCCTTACGTAATTTAAGAACGGCCCCTAATAGTGGTAGTGTTTTGTCAAATGATGAATATCATAGTTTAGTCGTGTTTTACATGTAAAAGAAGCTGAGAGTTTGGAATATGTTAATTTAATTCAAAATGCTACCTGTTTCTGTAAACAGATCAAATTATATTGCTCAAAATACCATGCACCCGAAGTATCTGCATTTAATGCTCGTTGAAACTGATGCAATGGAAGATAAATTTCAAACATAAACAATTAAAATCCAAACAGGAGACGAGTGACTGAAACAAGTGGGGTTCGTGCAATTTTTTTATTTAAACATAAAAATTTATCGCAGTTCATCTACAGTGCCCAAAACATAGTGAGCAATAAGACATTTCCTATGACGAAAAACTTCAAGCCAACAATATGTACTCATAGTCGAACTTGCAAATTAGAATCACAACTGCAACAGAATTTACAATAGTTTCTGTAGAAAAACATAAAGACTTCTTGATAACGAAGAAATACTATCACACAATCTCATCTACTTCTGTTTTACACTTTCAAGCCACATTACAGTAATTCTTTGTAGCGACTATTTTACATTTCACATATAAATTCCTCGACTTCGAAACGAATCGAAAATGAGGCGGAGTTACATCACTACTTTCGATCGAAAGATGTGAAAGATTAGCCACATTAGTATTACACCAGACTGAAACAGTTTTTTTCAAAATCCCATTAATAGATTCCAATTTAGACAGCTCCCTCGACGAATTTCTTCGAAGGCACTGAGTACGAGTATCCGTCAGCTTGTTCCACTTGGGTATTAGCAAACGGGGCACCATACGACACACTAGGCAATGACACATCCGTAGCTACAGCAGAGGTTGCATAAGATTTGCTGGACACACTCGAATAACTCTGTGCAAGTCCAGCGGAGGATACTCCCTGATAACCAATGCTTGATGGGACCTCGTAAGACTTTTGCGGCAGACTAGCCGAGCTGTAGGAAAGTTGAATAGAAGGTGCAGCTTCGACAGCACTGCTTGAAACGCCATAAGAGCTGCTAGGCACGCTTCCAGTTACCACTCTGCTGCTCGAACTGGGACTGAATGATACTGGAAGTGATATGGACATGAAGGTAGATGGGACTGCAGACGGGACATTGCGGTAAGATGCTGAGGAAACGGGAACACCATAAGTTGGAGCTGGGGCTGAAGCAGGAATGTTATAAGTTGGAGCTGGGGCTGAAGCAGGAATGTTATAATTTGAAACTGTGGCTGGAAGAGAGACACTGTAGGTTGGTGCAGGAACGTTATAAGTTGATGCTGGAGCAGGAGCAGGGTAAGAGGAGACTGACACTGGCGCAGGGACATTATAAGTTGGTGCAGGAACGTTATAAGTTGATACTGGAGCAGGAGCAGGGTAAGAGGAGACTGGCACTGGCGCAGGGACATTATAAGCTGGTGCAGGATCGTTATAAGTTGATACTGGAGCAGGAACACTGTAAGAGGAGACTGACACTGGAGCAGGAACACCGTAGTTTGATGCAGGGACATTTAGAGATGATACTGGTTCTGGGGCAGAAACACTGTAAGAGGAGGAGCCTGATACTGGAGATGAGAGATACGTTGCGGCAGGAGCCGGGGCTGTGTATGATGGAGCAGACACTGGGACACCATAGGTTGGAGCTGGAACGGAGGCAACTGGAGAAGGCTTCGAGAGGGCTGCAACCGAAGGTGTAGGTGGAAGGTAGTTTTTAAGAGATCCACCATTGTGCCCGCTGAGTTCTACTTCTTGAGATGTTTCTGGATTTGTTGCGTAACCATGACCACCGAGGACATCGCGCTTGTTATACCTTTTCACGGTTGGGTGTGCACCGACAGTGGCAACCGCGACCAAAAGAAAAGAAACCTGAAAGGAAGAAATATTGTTAATGAAGATCGAGGTATAATTGATTAGCGTGATGTTGGCGGTAATGATCAGATGACAATTTTGATACAATATGGTTGAATTACTTCGTTACTATATACTTTTTAGTTTAAACTGTGCTGCAGTGTTATCGGAATTGTTCAGTTTAGTTATTTGATTAAGTATATTTTAACAAACAATAGTCAATTATAAGTATTATTAATAAATGAATTATGTAAAGGTTTTTGTGCTAAAGTTAAGTGACATTTCTTTACATTCTCTATGTTAAAAAGGTAAACATATTTACTATCTAAATGATACATATAATGAACAGTATTTGCACTTCCTTATTATTCCAAATTTTGAGGACGAAACCACTACTTACAACGAAGGTCCTCATGGTGTGTCTACGGAAAGGTGTAGAATCGTAATGTGACTAAACTGAAAGTTGCCGCGGTTTTTATACGACACCACACAACACCTTCCATTAGAAAGATACGAAGCCCCCCAAAGTTCTCTACTGACGCAATGGACCAGGTTCGAAAGATATTCGAAACATTTTTGGGAGTTCATCGTTTGATAAATGAGAGTTCATATTCGTCATGCGCAATCAAACTTTGTGGTCAAACAGACATTCTACTTTATTGATTGAAGGAAGAAGCTAAAAAACAAAGCTTTGTTTATTTATAATGGATCACTGCAGTTTAAAACTTTCAAATGTGGACTTTTATTCATCAGCAGTGTTGCATAATGGGATAAGTTTTGTGACAGAAATATTTTATTATTTTGCACGTGTGGTATGAATATCCCAAGTCTTATTATCACTTTATTGTTAAATGTATGTATTGCATAGTAAAAAGGATACTCGATTTCATCCTGCATATTCCAATGAAATAGCATATTCTGTAAATTGCTTTATTCGTTTAGAGAACGACTGAGATTCTCAATATATTGAAGTTGAAAAGTAAATGGTTAAAAATCGGAGAAAGTTTATAAATAGTATTATTATTAATTACTATTCAAACTAAAGGAACGATGAGTTACTGTGTAACTCTGAAACTTGAAAGGTATTTTTTAATACGATTCTTTAATACGCTCTATACGTGATGTAATATTATTTTATTGGAAATGAAGTTTAAATAAAGATATTTATTGTGCTTCCACTTAGAAGGTATATAAATTTATTTATAATCGAAGCTCTGACACATAGTTCTCTTATATGTAAAAGAAATTAGAAAAATATGCTTGAATAAATAAAGTTCGTAACATTTATCACGAACAAAATATCTTATAAACAATACCTGCAATATAAAGTTTACTGTTACTTCAATGAAAAAGTCGATATAAATTAATTAGCATCTCCTTCATAAGTCAGACCTCCATGACTTTTGTTATGCAATATTTATATAATTTTTTATTTTTAGCCATATTAAGTAAGTCCCTGACCACGTCAGTGGAAAATTCCATACACTTCGACACGATTTCGTTAATTTATTCTAAGATGAATACGACTCCCGCCGAGTAAGCCCATTCGTTATAGTCAGTTATGCAAATCGAAAATTTAAAAAGAAAAATTCCATGCGTTCTACGTAACACTTACAGTTAAGTTAGTTCTGTGTCTGAAATAGAAAAATACATAGAACCAGGAGATTTTGCTCTCGCCTTTTACGTATGAAATTTACGATGGATCTAACACGTTTCGACTGTATAAATCTCCCTTTCACAGATACTGATCCAGAGTGAGAGGCATTTATGTAGGTAGTAGATGTTACGCAATGTCAAAGATTTTGCTCGGGTTTATATCGTATTCTGCTAAAGTCGTCCGCCAATTAGCTACATAATTCTGTCTGGAAGTAGATTAAGTTTGAAATAAATGCATTCGAGGTACTATTTCAAATAGTGTACACTATTTGTGGATACAAATAAAATAATGATATCAAATGTAATATGGAAATTGAAGAAGTACGATTTCTGTTGAACTATGGGACAAATAGAATAAGAATATTTTGCTTTTAATATAAAATTAGTTTAAGAATATTAGGAATACTGGGTGAGTCACCAAAAATAAGACACTCAAATATCTGTTCTTGATTTGAATGCATTTCATAGAATATTACTAACATATTTCTTTTTTCGAAGAAGTTATACATTCTTATTAGTAAATAAAAGCATGAAAACATTTTATGTTCCAGTCTTTAGTACAACTCTCTCTGTACAACTCGTTTTTGATCTCTTCATATATTTAGTCACAGAACTGTATATAATAAAAATAAAAAGAAGTGCTAACATTTACAAGAGGCGAGATACAGAATTCTTGATATTTATTCCAGGAAATTATTTTATTGCCCTAAGGGGACATTGCTCTTTACGTGACATATTCAGTGAGCTGAAATCCAAATTATTAAAAAAGATACTTTGTAAAATTTGAAGTACAGAAACTATATGATATTTTCTGTAAATCATTATGTTTCATATATCGCTGGTATAGATTAAATATAAAAGTCACAGACACAATAATGCATGCACAAATACTTCATTGCAATTTCTGTATTACAGACACTGACATTTGAGTTTTTCATAAACGAATATTTAGAGCATCATACATCCAACATTCACTCCGTACACGCGGATCATTCGCAAATATGTAACTCACAAGCAGAGTAAAGCCATTTTGGAGAAAGAAGGCTGCGTTTAATTAGCTCGTTACTTAAAACGCAAACACGAGCCTCCTTATACAATTTTAAGTTTCAAGTGCTTCCTTCACAGTGCACGAAAAAACAATAGCTTCGAGCATCTAACAATAAGAAGTGGAAACGTCACGAATTTGCTAATTTACGAAATGGAGTTTATGGGTATGATTTCGCGCAAGTATGACTAAGAAATTAAAGTAAGTTTATATTTCAAAAAAGGATAAAAATAAGCGAAGTTTATGTTAGTCAAATTGATAATTGATAATAATTTCATACTCGTAGGCATGTAAATTAATACACGCTTTTGATGCAATTTATGACAATTTAAAAACCCTTTTCTCACTGAAAATAGTGGGAGAAACTATTAGTTTTATGCTGCACTTCCATGGTACGTATAACCATACTTTATTCATTATTGGAAGAAAGTGCAACCTGTTACGGTTCCTTTATCATAAATATTAGAATACGTTAGAGAGTTTATGTTCCTAACGTAGAAGACACTTACCTACTACTAATTTAACATTCAAAATTATGTGTATGTATAATACTTTTCAAAATTGTTTCTATATAATTCTCTTAATTTTGAGGTCCACAACATATTTCAGCGCAATTCTTCTAACTTTAATATCTGTGATATTTTTTAAAATTGTTTCTACATAATACTTTCAATTTCGAGGCTTAATTCTCCAAATTTTAATATCTATAAAGTTTTTAAGTGTCTTCTACGTTAGTAGCTGCATCTTTGCTAACCAAATGGCACCACTTCGCAGTGATGGCCGATTTAATATTTCAGCAAGCTTAAGTGCAAATTATAAACATACATTTTATCTTCGTACTTTTCGCTTTATTCCTACCGCAGTCCCTTAATGAGAAAATCGAAGTTAAATGGATTTGTGACGTACTCCACGAGTTCATTTTTTCTGAGGCAGTGCAAAAAATGTTTTCTGCTTCTCTGTTTGTTGATTTGAAATGTGTACTGATAAATATTCATTTTCGTGCCATTGCGTATTCAATACATTTATCTGTTCCATATAGATCTTGTGAAAACGTTTCGTTATAAATTCTAGCATGTTTTACCCCCTTCAATTCGTTTTATTTATTTAGAATATTCATGTTTTTAAGGGATTTTTAACCGACTTCAAAAAGGAGGAGATTATAGATTCGACCTGTATGTATATTTTTTTTATTTTTGTCCCCGCATGAAACAAATTAATTGTATATTGTGTACATATTTTTCCTTCTAGAATCACTTCCTCCACGGTTGTGCCATCAATACTGGGACACCCTGTATAGTATTTCAAACCTCCAGATTACAAGATCCCAAACTTATAAATTCAGAAAGCTACTAATCTTTGCAAATTTACATGTATAAGTAATGAATATGTTATTTCTTCTGCAGCTTGAATCGATTCTAAATGGCTACAATCGATCACGAAAAGAGTGCTAATAAATTCCACATAAACTAGGTTGCACATAAAATTTTAAATAAATGACAACAGCCACAATCTTAATTAACTGATTACCTCCAAAATTTTCATTAACCAATTACAAAATCTTGTTCACTATTTCGACTACATTACAGTCTCTCTCTGAATTGTCCAAAGTAACATTCATGTTCTAAAAGAAGCCTTCACCAGAGCAGACGATGCTTTCTGATAACTTAATAATCATCAAGGTGAACCATCAATGCTCCTCCACTAACCACGTACAATCTCTCCTTCAGCTGGACCTAGAATCGCTACAAAACGCTTGAAGCTATCCAGTACTGAAATCTCTGAGCCCTGCAGTGAGAAGACACCCAGTCGCGTTTGAATAAAGGTAATATCAGAGAAAGGTTGCGAGGTACGGTCCGCAGGTGGCAGGAGCGCAGGGCTAAAGTAAGTCTTCAGAGTGGCGTCGCGACGGTAGCTGGAATGTATGGGCAGGCTGGAGCCGTCGAGGGTGGTCAACGTGAGAACGGCGACCTGAAAGGAGAATAGAGAAAGAAAGAAAGAGGAAATGGTGGAAGGCTCTCATCATCCTCCGCTAATATTTACACGCGCATATACAAAGGCCACCCTGCTCGCCAAAAGAACGATCTCGTTTGTACTCTTTGAGAAAGATGTAGGAAACTACGGAAGTCGCTTCAACGACCGCACTTCACCTTGCTTAATACGCCACTGGATATCCATCTGCTATCATGATACACCTTCCTATAGAGAACAGAGGATCAATTAATAATAGAATATAGCGCTCCATTCAGAAATTATACAGAAGCTTTCTTATACACAAATGCATGAACGGTAAGGAGAAAAAATAGGGAATGTCACAAAACAGCTTTATCGAGAAAATTGAGTTTTAACGCTTTAGTGCATCGGTAAAGAAACAATGATCAATGAATTTAATTTTCGTATATAATTTTCTTCTCAAATAATTGCTTGCTTTACCTTGACGATAGACATTCTTTATTTTATTCCAATGCAGATTGAACATTTTCTGCTTTTAACCAGTATACCAAAACAGTCACGTTATCTTACTGGGGTATTTGAAGTTTATAACACTTTGCAATTCGACAGTTTGGTAGTACCAGTTGCCACCAAAAAAATATGTTATAAATCGAAACATCGCTAAAATGGACATTCCCTGTTTTTCCCCTTACTTTACATATATAGGAAGCACCATGGGGGTTAATTCAAGAACCTTGAGATCGTATAAACATGTGTTAGGAAGTTGTTTTTTAGTCATAGCATGTCACAGCATGTTATGTTCATCGTATTATGCATCGAAAACATAATTGACATTTTGATATTAAAGTAATGACGTCAGTAGTGCACGTATATGCCTATACAATTATTATATTTGTAAAAATGTTTTACTACTAGCTTTGCTACTCGGCTTCGCCTAAAATTTAGATTCTGATTTTATGAAACAAATTTTTTTTTATTTGTTTTGTGAAAATGATTACTCATTCATCGAAATTATTTAGACACACTGAGGTCAGGCACATTCCGTGATCCCAGAGTTTATCGTTCGAAAGTTTTTAGGCGACAGACAAACACTCAAACAAAAAAGTGTAAAATTGTCTGTTATAACATCTTTTTTTCGCTTTGTAATAGCTTCCAAGACAGCATCAAGGGCATAAAACATTACAGGATAGTTGTATGTCTTAAAGTCGAGTTATAGCAGCTATAAAAAAGAAGATAGGTACGTGCCCTTTACTCTTGCCGGCTCTATAAACCTACAATCTTTCACAGAATTCTCTGTCGACTCAGATCGGCCTTGAAATTCTCCGCAGAAACAACAAAACAAAGTGTAAGTTATATAATTTTAATAATAACACATGCTGACCTATGCCTCGAATAGTATTTTTAGTCCATAGAAAAATGAAATAACATAATATACGCCTCCGTGAGACCTCAAACAGCTTAAATCGAGTTTGCCAATTTTCATTTTTGACTAAGCAGCGATGACATGCGCTAATCGATAGGCCGTAGCATTCAGAGAATAGCTCTTTATTATTAGCCGCTGTAAAGGTGGGCGTAGTGAAAAAAGTTAAATATCACACAAAGCAGATCACATAAAAGTAGAATATTAAATACAGCATCAAATAATTTTCGTACACACTTTTCTATAAATTGTATGCTCTACGTTAAATTAGTAATTAATTTCATTTAATTATAATACTAAGAGTTTCGAATAAGGACCGTTATTCTTCATGTGATCACAGTTTATTGTTTTTTTCCTAAACATTCAATTTATCCCACGATTAATATGAATTTCGCGCGACGGCAATCATTACAGCAAACGGTAAGTACACTTGGAGACGCAGGCGAACTTATATGTCGAGCGCGGAACGTTACCACCAGAGTACAGAAACAAATCAAAGCGCCCATTATGGTGGGAATGAGGATTTCCATGAATTTATATCAGGAATTTCGTAATAAGGATAAAACCACAGACGAGGTATAGGATAGACCTATCAAGCAATGTATTTTTCTGTCACCGGTTTGGGGGGTCCTAGGACCCCCTTACCATTTTAGTGTCGCATGCAACGTTACCGGTGAAGTCTCGAAACAGATGATAACGTTACGCGTGGTAGGAATTAGAATATAACACGTGTAAAACTAGGTCATTCGAAACCCGCGATTTACAAATGATTCTGTTAGAGTAACAATATAAAAATCGTTTTATAAACGTGTTCCGTGCAACGTCAGAGAAAGAAGCATCACAACAAAACAAGAACACATACGCCTTTTACCCTTGCTGTCCTATTCGAGTTTATTTAACGTAAAATTAATTATTTTAACATAAAAATTTATATAAACAACAACACGATGTAACGTGGGATACCTGAATGCCAAGGATTTGTAACTTGGTATATTTCAATAAGGTGCTGAAGAAGAGAGGACTTTAAAAATTGTCGAAAACCCATCAGTTCCAGTATCTCGCTAAAAGTTTCCAACTTGCACATTCTTCTATCTTAACACTATACGCGTGCTTTTGGGTAGGGTAGGAACAATCAAATAACATTTCAAGTTACATATTTTATTCTCACATTTCACCAAAGTATTGCAACTCAAAGAAATTCTTATACAATTGCAGCTATCGGCTCGGTTCTCACCGATTACCAGGTCTCACCGCGTGGAGGTTGCTGCGCTTGGAGACCCGTAGAGAGATAGATGGAATCATAGTTCCGTCGATCTCCCTGTACATGAAACCCTTAGCCTACTAAACCAAAGAGATGGATGGAAACAAAGATCCATCGATCCCTTCGGTTCAGATATCGAATCGGAGATGAGGAACCAACAAAAGGTTCATCCCGAAAAAAAACTCTAATCCCATCCACCCTCCATTATAATCAACTCATCGCGTCCCGCATTGCAAGCAATGAGGGAAGCGGCAATCTCACTCTACTATTTAAAAAAAAATCCGCGGACGCGAAAGAGATTTTACAATTTCATAGTCTTAACAGACTATGCTTCGGTATATTAACCCTTCGGACTGTGATTGCAATATTCGGTAAAAGGCTACTAAAATTCTTTCAAAAGACTCTACTTTAAAGTCTAAAGGGTTAACATACACGCGTGAGAGAAATAGACGAGAGAGGTTCTCGTCGATCTCTTTGCTTTGCTCGATGCTTTCGAGTGACAAACAGATTCTAAGTATCTCATTGCAGAGATAGAAAAGAATTGACAAACGCACTTGCGTAACTTACGAGGGATATGCGAAAGCTAAGAATCTCCCGATTGAGATTGCAAAGGAGACTAAACGCGACATTCACTCTCGATGCACGGAATTTTCGTTTCTACATGTCGTGCGTGGCCGAGAACGAGCCATCTGAGACTACAGAGCGCATCGACTTGGAAGCCCGGTATAGAAGCCCGGTATTCGACAGGATATAGAACTCAGAATGGTCATGAACTGGCGCACATCATCGACTTACAAGGGTCTTCTGTCTAAAGCCGACAGACGCGACATTCACTCTCGATGCACGGAATTTTCATTTCTACATGTCGCGCGTGGCCGAGAACGAGCCATCTGAGACTACAGAGCGCATCGACTTGGAAGCCCGGTATAGAAGCCCGGTATTCGACAGGATATAGAACTCAGAATGGTCATGAACTGGCGCACATCATCGACTTACAAGGGTCTTCTGTCTAAAGCCGACAGACGCGACATTCACTCTCGATGCACCGAATTTTCGTTTCTACATGTCGCGCGTGGCCGAGAACGAGCCATCTGAGACTACAGAGCGCATCGACTTGGAAGCCCGGTATAGAAGCCCGGTATTCGACAGGATATAGAACTCAGAATGGTCATGAACTGGCGGGCATCATCGACTAACAATGGTCTTGACTAACAATGGTCAGACGGGACGCGACGCGACGCGACGCGACGCGACGCGACATTCGCCCTCGATGCACCGAAATTTCGTTTCTACATGGAGACTCAGGTAAGTACTACGACTTTAGACACTCGTAAAAAGCCGTGATACCAGCACAGTCTGTCGCGCTCTACAGTCGAGCAACACCTTGCTCGAAATCGAAATCAGTGGTCGAAGGCGAATTGTATTTCTAGAAAAGTGCATTTGGCACTCTTATATGTAAAAAGAACGAGACGGAACAAAAGCTTATCGCTCGAATTACGCAAGTGCATTTTTTAATAGATGTCACGGACGCGAAAGAGATATACACTTTCCATTCTCGTCTATGTCCCTGTACGTACATAGGTCTTTACAATTCTCTTACTTAAATCTAAACGCACGATTTCCTGAAAATCTTGCGAAAATATATTAACCCTTTGAACTTTGGTTGCAATATTTAGAGAGAAAAGGCTACTATGTTCTTTCAAAAGATTTTAATTTAAAGTTCAAAGGGTTAATAAGTGTATACACGCCGCGGGGTATATAGGGGTGGCTCTAATTCGAAAAAGTAGTAGCAACTTTTGGCCCTCTTGTATTTTAAACGCGCCATTTCAATTATTTCAGATTCCTTGCTCCCGGAATGGACTCGTTGGGCAAAGTCTTTTTGTTTGCATTTTGTAGGATGCATATCCTACCAAAATGCACTGCGTGCAATTAAGTAGGATGCTTACCCTTCCAAAATGCACGCACAAAGATTACTACCCAGGAATACAAGGTACTCGTGTCTACAATCGCATGCAAGTAGGCCCTCTTTAGGGCCTATGCTGCAGGCCCTCTCTAAGGCCCACGTTTTAGGCCCTCTCTAGGGCCTATGGCAGGCCCTCTCTAGGGTCCCCATTTGGACCCTCTCTAGGGCCTACGCGCTAGGCCCTCTCTAGGGTCCATTTATTGGGCCTTCTCCAGGGCCCACAGCTAGGCCCTCTCTAGGGCCTAGAATCTCCTTGGCAAGTCTAAGCTGAAAATTGAAGCTAAGCGAAAATTTGACTCTACATCCGCGATAAAAAAGCAATTAGAGCACCGGTGCTCTGGACGAACTTTATATGCGCAAAAAATTGGCTCTACTTTCGCGAAGAAAATTCAACTGGAGCTTCGGTGCTCTGAACAAGTCTTAGATACGCAAAAATTTGACTCTAAATTCGCGGTAATACTACTCTAAGTAAGAGCCACGGTGCTCTGCAATACATGGACGCGAAAAAAGCGGGGACTCTACGATCGCATTACAAATTTTTCGCGGTGACTCTACTCGACCCGATCGATTCGGTTATTTTATGAATTATTAATCGGAATTGTCAAAATCGCGAGCAACTGATTTAATTTTCTGATTTTAAAGCAGACACATGCATGTCACTATCTACGAGTACCTTGTATGGTCAGCTCATTTGATTCTGCTCTTTCCAACACATATGCGCGGCGGTTAGTGGCCTATTTCATATAACTGGCATTCGTTTTAGGAATATTTCTGCAATATTTCGTGAATATGGTTTAGAAAAGAGCCACGTCACGAGGCTATTGCCTAGACGCCCTAAGCCATACTCGCGAAATATTGCGTAAGTGTTCCCAAAACGAATGTCGACCATGTGAAATGGGTCCCTGCATGTCGCGCATTTGTGTTAGAACGGCCAGAATCGAAAGAGCTGGCTACGCTACGTTTTCTACAGAAACCATTTTATTCTCTTGCATGCACCCACATTCAAAGAATTATAAAGTAACTTATCGTTCGCTGTCATCAAGAGTACTGCATCTCTGCAAACTCGAACCCCTGACCAGCACCCCTGGGACCAGCAACTCTGTGACCAGCACCCCTCGAACCGGCATCCATCGGACCAGCACCCATCGGATCAGCACCCATCGGACCAGCACCCATCGGACCAGCACCCATCGGACCAGCTCCCCTCAGCTCAGCAGCTCCAGTTGGACTCGTGCATGACTCTACTTTCGCGGTCAAAAAACTATTAGAGCACCGAAGCTCTCAACTAGTTTTACTTGCGCAAAAACACTGACTCTACGATTGCATTACGGGCAATCACAAACACTATTACTGAAACAGACAATTTGTATTTAAGCAAGTTCCAAAAAATTTTCTTTAAATTCCAGGCAGCCACATGGAGCGCCACGCAATTCAGACATTTAGAAAAATTTCGAGCAGCCACATTGGGCGCTTAATGATTCTTAACATTCATAGGAAAAAGGAGTAGCCCCTTTGGGCGTATAATACTTTTCAATTTTAATGAGAAGAAAAAACGAGAGTCCTCTATGGACGCTTAACGATTCTTAAGACTGATAGAAAAAAGGAGTGGCCCCTTTGGGCGCCTAATACTTTTCAATTTTAATAAGAAAAGAAACGGCAGCGTCTATGCGCGCTTAACGATGTCTAATCACAAAACGGAAGAACAGCAGCCTCCTTGGGCGCATAATAATTCCGAATTGTAACGTGAAAAAAGCAGCCTCGTCAGGCGCTAATGGCATGGAATGCCAGAAAAATGTTCTAATTCTACTCTACAATGTTAGTAATCCCGAGCCCGCCAACGAAATTCTGAGTGAATCTGTTAAAGAATTCACCAGAAAACTCTTCGGCGAATCCCTCGGCGAATCCCTCGGCGAATCCCTCGGCGAATCCCTCGGTGAATCCCCCGGCGAATTCTTCGATGGAACGCTTAAAACTAGTGTTGCCTGCCCAAGTTTTCTAAGTTACATGCGGTTACAATTTCTTTCGCATATTTTAGAGGTACGCTTGCAATGCTTTCGAGTGACAAACAGATTCTAAATATCTCATTGCAGAGATAGAAAAGAATTGACAAACGGACACGGATTCGCCGTCTCCGTCTTCGGAATCATATTTCCGGAAAGAAAGAAAAGACAATCGAAAGTAGGGAATATAAAAGTCACTATGACAAGTGTTTAAAAGTATGTTAAATGAGAAACGGCATGGTGCACGGTCAAGCTAATTGTAAGAGAAAGCAAAAGCAAAAGGTGTCACTCTCGACAATCAAGCCTACCTCTACCCTTAAATTTAGCCTATCGCACTCTTTACAATGAGCCCTAGTGGCATAATCTATCGCAAATATCCACTTGCGTAATGATTGCAATGTACGGTAAAAGGCTACTAAAATTCTTTCAAAAGACTTTACTTTAAAGTCTAAAGGGTTAATATACACGCGTGAGAGAAATAGACGAAAGATTCTCGTCGATCAACAAAGAAGGAAAGACTACGGGTGAGCATGCAACGAGTATTGAATGGCGCAATTCCTACCACCCTGCTGAACGAGTCGAAAGGGAAAAGCGCACGGCATCTCTCAGGCGATCCTACTTGCTCCGACGCGTGCGACCCGCCAGGTGTAACCGGTGGGAAACACCCCGGCCGAACTTACTGTGCGTAGTTAGCAATCACGGCCCGAGTGACCTACGCAGGCAGCTTCCAAACGGTACACCCCCTACGCCCGAAACCTTTCCCTTTCGACAAGAACAAGGGATGAAACTGATCCACTCATACACATTCCATGCCTAGCTAGAGCATGAAACGAGTAATGAATGGCGCAATTCCTACCACCCTGAAGGAGTCGAAATGGAAAAGCGCACGGCATCTCTCAGGCGATCACTGTTGCTCCGACCACATGCGAACCTGCGAGCTCCCCCAGCCGCGTGTACCCTGGCTCAAGCCTACTTACGCGGAGATTGGGCAATCGGCCCGAGTGACCTACGCAGGCAGTGCACCAAAAGGTGCACCCCCTACGCCCGAAACTTTTCCCTTTCGACAAGAACACCAGGGGATGAAACTGATCCACCCATACAGATTCCATGCTCAGTCGCTTGCTTCCGGAAACGGAAACAGCGGCGACCTCCTCATTAGAGATGAGGAGCCAACGAAACAGCGACAAAGCTAATAAAATTCTGTAACTACTTGGCAACTGTACATCAAACGCGAAAGAGAGATACTCTTTACAATTTTATAGTCTTAACAGACTATGCTTCGGTATATTAACCCTTCGGACTGTGATTGTAATATACGGTAAAAGGCTACTAAAATTCTTTCAAAAGACTTTACTTTAAGGGTTAACATACACGCGTGAGAGAAATAGACGAGAAAGGTTCTCGTCGATCTCTTTGCTTTGCTCGATGCTTTCGAGTGACAAACAGATTCTAAGTATCTCATTGCAGAGATAGAAAAGAATTGACAAACGCACTTGCGTAACTTACGAGGGATATGCGAAAGCTAAGAATCTCCCGATTGAGATTGCAAAGGAGACTAAACGCGACATTCACTCTCGATGCACGGAATTTTCGTTTCTACATGTCGTGTGTGGCCGAGAACGAGCCATCTGAGACTACAGAGCGCATCGACTTGGAAGCCCGGTATAGAAGCCCGGTATTCGACAGGATATAGAACTCAGAATGGTCATGAACTGGCGCACATCATCGACTTACAAGGGTCTTCTGTCTAAAGCCGACAGGCGCGACATTCACTCTCGATGCACCGAATTTTCGTTTCTACATGTTACGCGTGGCCGAGAACGAGCCATCTGAGACTACAGAGCGCATCGACTTGGAAGCCCGGTATAGAAGCCCGGTATTCGACAGGATATAGAACTCAGAATGGTCATGAACTGGCGGGCATCATCGACTAACAATGGTCTTGACTAACAATGGTCAGACGGGACGCGACGCGACGCGACGCGACATTCGCCCTCGATGCACCGAAATTTCGTTTCTACATGGAGACTCAGGTAAGTACTACGACTTTAGACACTCGTAAAAAGCCGTGATACCAGCACAGTCTGTCGCGCTCTACAGTCGAGCAACACCTTGCTCGAAATCGAAATCAGTGGTCGAAGGCGAATTGTATTTCTAGAAAAGTGCATTTGGCACTCTTATATGTAAAAAGAACGAGACGGAACAGAAGCTTATCGCTCGAGTTACGCAAGTGCATTTTTTAATAGATGTCGCGGACGCGAAAGAGATATACACTTTCCATTCTCGTCTATGTCTCTGTACGTACGTAGGTCTTTACAATTCTCTTACTTAAATCAAAACGCACGATTTCCTGAAAATCTTGCGAAAATATATTAACCCTTTGAACTTTGGTTGCAATATTTAGAGAGAAAAGGCTACTATGTTCTTTCAAAAGATTTTAATTTAAAGTCCAAAGGGTTAATAAGTGTATACACGCCGCGGGGTATATAGGGGTGACTCTAATTCGAAAAAGGAGTAGCAACTTTTACGCAAGTGCATTTTTGAATAGATGTCCAGACCGAACCAAGCTCACCGAATGTGAGTTTGGCTTGATCTGGACCCTTAAACTAGATCGTAGGCTTTAGCTTGATTCCGTTTCGAAAGTCTCAATGCTTTGGAAACGTTACCAAGGAGCCGAGCACACCACTTGGAGGTACCTACGAAAGTGACCCATTTCTACGAAATATTTCTGGTCTATGTTCCACCAATGCTTAGCGCATTTTTGAAAATTTGGAAAAAGTCTTATGGCTAAAGTTCATAAACTATGACTTATTGCCAGACGGGTTTAAATATTGTAAAGAGAGAGAATAGTAGAAGTAGCGAGCACAGTGACCAAGTAGTATCAATATCAACTGTCATTCTCAATTATTAATATTTGTATGAGAAAGAGCTGCAAGTAATATAGTTGATAATCCATAAGAAATTAATGCTTTCCATTCTCGTTTTATTAAGATAATCTAATGACTCGAATATAATTAAACTTGAGAAGTGTAACTCGTATTCAAAGCATCAAGCTTTGATTATAAAATTCAAGAAAAATAATTTCTAATATTTAAAACACGATATTAGCACTCTGACCTCGAATTTGAAATTTATTGTTACTGTTTACGAGAACTAAGTATGTATTCGTGGTCACTGTGCTTGCTACAGCAATCATTTGTTCAATAGCATGCAGAAAAATTGAAAAAATGAAAATGTACCACTCACCGATCGTTGAACACAGTCTCACTACTATCCATGCAGACAGGAAGCTTGATTTCACTGAGATCCGATCACTATCGCATGTAAAGTTCAACTGGCAGATCACGAATTCGGTAGAGGTTGTTGACGTTCTGTCTCGCTCCAACGACTCCCAGCTCTTCGAGAAAAGTATTGCTCGAGAAGTCTTCTAGATACTGGTTGAATTGTAGTGGAATCTTGTTAAGCGACCTCCCACATGGTCCAGTAATCGATGCAATTAATCCAGGAATCGAGATATCACGAAATAATATGCTCACGCGTTCACAGACATCCGATCACTGTCGCAAGTAAAGTTCAACTGGCAGATCACGAATTCGGTAGAGGTTGTTGACGTTCTGTCTCGCTCCAACGACTCCCAGCTCTTCGAGAAAAGTATTGCTCGAGAAGTCTTCTAGATACTGGTTGAATTGTAGTGGAATCTTGTTAAGCGACCTCCCACATGGTCCAGTAATCGATGCAATTAATCCAGGAATCGAGATATCACGAAATAATATGCTCACGCGTTGACTGACATCCGATCACTGTCGCAGGTAAAGTTCAACTGGCAGATCACGAATTCGGTAGAGGTTGTTGACGTTCTGTCTCGCTCCAACGACTCCCAGCTCTTCGAGAAAAGTATTGCTCGAGAAGTCTTCTAGATACTGGTTGAATTGTAGTGGAATCTTGTTAAGCGACCTCCCACATGGTCCAGTAATCGATGCAATTAATCCAGGAATCGAGATATCACGAAATAATATGCTCACGCGTTCACAGACATCCGATCACTGTCGCAGGTAAAGTTCAACTGGCAGATCACGAATTTGGTAAAGGTTGTTGACGTTCTGTCTCGCTCCAACGACTCCCAACTAACTTGAAATTCGTTCAGGCCAGAAATAATTTGATACAGCAATGTTCATTGCAAAATATGTACTTTTCGCAGCTGCAGCCATGCACCCTGCATTTTCTTGTATATGTCTTTTACTACTGGGGAGATCCCAAATCTGGGGAGGTATCAAATAAAATAAATCATGTAAACCTATCGAAGAAATGCATCAAATAAAATAAATCATGCAATCCCATCGAAGAAATACACGAAATAGAACGACTCATGCAAAAATCCACGAAGGAATGTATGAAATAGGACAGATGATGGAAAACAATCGAAGAAATCAGTTAAAAAGGAAGAGAAATCGGTTTTGGCCTTGGCAGAATATTAACATTTTGAATGGCTTTTAACGAACCCGAAAATTTCATCGGCACCAAACGAATAAGCTAACCTCGGCTAGGGGGCCGAGGGGGTGCAGGAAAGACGAGGGCTGAAACCGTGACGAGGTCCCCAGGAAGTCCAAGTTGTCCAGTAGGTCCGAATGGTCCAGGTGGCGCAGGAAGGACCAGGGCTGAAACCCTGACCAGGTCCCCACCAGGTCCAGCAGGTCCAGCAGGTCCAGCAGGTCCAGCAGGTCCAGCAGGTCCAGCAGGTCCAGCAGGTCCAGCAGGTCCAGCGGCTCCAGCGGCTCCAGCAGCTCCAGGGTCCCCGGAGGTCCTCCCGGCCCGAGGGGCCGACGACGACTGAGTACATGGAGCTCCGTGAGCTCCGTATATTCACTTCGAGAAACTATGTCCTCCAATCAAAACAAAGTCGACGGTTGATTACAATTGTGAAATCCAGCGAATTCTTCGGCAAAAATGAATTTTCCGCTAAAATATCCATTCCAGTGGCTATTGCTATGACAAATAATGTTAACAACATTTGCACTAACCGGCCAGTATAAATTATTATTAACTATGATCGATACAACTCGAGATATGAAGGAATTAGTAAGCTTTGGTCTTGGATTTGCAAATGATTTTCTATGCCAATTGAATTCTATTTTATTCTCAATGTTTAATCGTTCGATAAATGAATGTTAATACTTATACATATTACATAGTATTATTTATACTGTTTAAATACATTTTAGTTGAACGCTTCGAATCTACATATATGACGAAAACTTCCAAGCACTTCGAACATGATTAGAAGCTTAAAACTCTTAAATTCTTGATAGGTCTTGAAAATGGACATCTGGTTGTCAAAAATTAGCCAGGTTGATCGGCCATTTCGAGAATTCTTTCTCGAGAATTTCTCGAGAAATATTATAATTGCTTATTTCTTATTTCTCGAGAATTTCTCGAGAAATATTATAATTGCTTATTTCTTATTTCTCGAGAATTTCTCGAGAAATATTATAATTGCTTATTTCTTATTTCTCGAGAAATTTTAGTCTAGCAAATCGCGAACGTATAAACACATCTACAATTTATAATAAATCTTATTAGTAACATTAGAACCGATATGAATTACAATAGAAAATCTCAGTAGAGAAGATTCTACATTATTGACTGGAAAATTCTTAAGTGTAGAACTCTTAAATTCTTATTTAACAATTTAGAAAAATTATATACCTACTGAATTAAGTAATGAGTTTCTTGTGGCGACGAAAGGAAAACGGCCACAGATTTTATCCCCCCACAAAAAGAAGGAAAGAAATAGATTAAAAACTATTTTACAACAAAAAAGTAATCTTTCACTTTGCACAAATTTTGCACTAAATAAATAATCAATTATATTTAATATCTGTTTTTCATTTATACAAATTTTGTGTAAAGTGGACAGTAATGAATAATTAGTTAAAGTTTTCTGGTGTTTTTGATAAATATTATCAGCATTATTCCAAAAATATCAATTTTGTAATATTTCCTTCAATTTTTCGAGAATTCTCAAGACGTAATTATGATCTGATTTTTGATTTCTCGAGAAATCAAGAACACTATTTATGACTGCATTGTCCCGCGAGTCGGGGGTGGACGTAGATACGGGTCCAAAACCTACCAAGACTTTGAAGCAAGAGTTTCAAGACTTTCAACACATTCAAGATCTATCAAGACTCTACTCTTTTTAACACTTTCAAGAGTTTTAAGCTTCTAACCGTGTTAAAAGTGCTTAAAAGTACTCGCCTGATATTCAAGACAGATTCGAAGCGGTTCGAATCCCATCACTATCTGCGGGACTGTCAGTAACAGCGTGAATTTTTAATACGTTTCGGCGTACGATACGTGAAAGGGTTCTACTACACGCAAAGTAATAATAAACAATGTCATCTTACAATTTATAGCTTACACGGGCTTTGAAGTAATACCATTTTTGAGTGCAATAGTGTCTTGATCCCTGGAATGGATTTCCAGAGAGAAATCCGCGTGAGTCGTTGACAAGCCGAACCAAAGCATAGCGTAGCAAAAGCCTGCCTTCAAACAAGCCACAGGTATTCAAGCACGCACACCGTTTTCAGCATTTCAACACATTTCGGAGTAGTTGCTGAGTTGGACGCTGTTTATGAACAGATGACACTACATTCAGTCCTCAAATTATGGATCGGTAACACAGTTTGTGTGGCGACACGAATATCTATAAGGTGATAGGTCTATCCTATACCTCGTCTGTGCTCTAATCTCTTATGGGATAAAAATCTTCAAATTCCTACCGCTCGTAACATTGTGATCTTCTGAAGACTGAATCGATAACATTGGGTGCGACACGAAAATACTAAGCGGGCTCGCGAGGCCCCCGAACGAGTAACACAAAATTATATTGCGTGAGAGGTCTATCCTACATACCTGGTCTGTGGTTGAGATCGATACTGTTGTGTAACTGTCAGTTCACCATGAACCAAAGGAGCGCGAAGTTTAAATCGAATGCTGTATTGCCATTTTAAGCGGGCCCTGCACGATGAGACTTGTCTTGAGACACGTCTCGAGACAAATCTCAACGTGTAGGGCCCGCTTTAAAGCCGTTTCAAGCTTTCAATGAGCTCTCCACTTCTGCACACCACGCGCACTGAAATCCGTAGAAACACCACAAACTACCTACCAGATTTCCCAACCGGACCCGTAACAATACCAAGGTGGTATCGGGTGTTATCGACACCTGCGCCCCCTAGTCGGAGATTTTTAAAATCATCGGTTAATGCTCCATCTCTGTCTGCCACTGGCACCGAGGTAGACGATTCGATGTTGACCGTTTTTGGTCCTATGTCCATGGTTAAATCGCCGAAGCGCGTGTGTCAGAAACCCTTTCGCGTGAATTAACGTAATATTTCGTCTAAATAACAAAAAATGTCGGGAACCGCCGCGACAGAGACGCCACACTTAGAACAAATTGATCTAACAACCTTCAATCTGCCACAACTTACGTTAATGAAGCAAGAATTAGATCAAGAACTCGGTGTCTTTCAAGACTCATGGCAAACATTGAAAATGGCTCAGAGTAAATATAAAGAGTCTGGATCATGCCTTGAGAAATTTACTCCATCCATTAAGGGTAAGATTTATCTTATATCAGTTATTTTATCGTTGAGCACGGAACACTGTTCAGCTTTCGGAACGTTGGTTGAGGTTAGGAAATGTGGAGGGGCTCGATTTGTCGTCAATTGCGTAAAAATCACTTTATTCCAGGTAATGAGATCCTTGTACCATTAACTGGATCCATGTATGTCGTTGGGAAGCTGGCAGACACAAGTACTGTGCTGGTCGACATCGGAACTGGTTATTACGCTCAAAAGAGTATCTCGGATGCAAAGGAATATTTTAACGGAAGAGTAACTTATGTGACGGAACAGATGGAAAAGATTCAAGAGCTGCGTCACGACAAAAGTAAAATCAGAGACATAACGGCGGATGTGATAGAAATGAAACTCCAAAGTCAAATGCAAAAAGAGGTTGCCGAGCAGGCATAAGATACGAAGATCTCCTAAATTCAGTGCTTTCGTGTAACTCATTCTTCATTTACATTTTACATTTGCACCATTATCGAATTGCATCACTTTGTATTTTGTTGTTGAACTTTAATAATAATTAAATCGAATTTAATCGAATTTTGTAATAGTAAGCCATATTAAATATGATTTCGTGATATCGTCTGTTCCACGTCATTTGGAACATCATTTATTTACATGTTGCTACAATAGTTTATTTTGTACAGAAATATAAATCTCAATAAATTATTAGACATTTTTATCCCACTCTGTAGCAATGGTAAGAAAGTAATTAGTTTGTTGTTAATATACATCTGATCAGCGCTGTGCTGATCTTACTAGTCTTACCCTCGATTAAAAGGGAGGTCCCAAATGTACAATGTATATATTGTACAGAAGAAGTGCTATAAAGAATCGTAATTTTTGACGAAAAAAGAAATGAATCGTTTTTTCACGGAATAACGAGCTGTGAAGATATTTATTGACGAAGTTACTATAACGCTGCATACTTTACAAATATCAAAGGGACAATCAAATGTTGCACTTCAGCTGGCTCACTAAATTTGAATCCCGAAGATGAACCTCGATCTAAACATCGATTATGTCGATGTATGAAAAATATCGAAAGTAAATCCAACTGTAGCATTTGTTGCTATCAGCAAAGAATGGAGTACATTACACGACTATTTTGGAACACATTAATTAAATGCCCTGAATTTGTTGAGAATTGCAGTGCTTCGATTCCCAACGAATTATCGGAAAGAACATAGTCGATTGAGTAAGAATTTGTTCGTCGATTCTCTTTCGCCATAATGCCGAACCGTTTTCGAACAGATTAAGAATCGGTGATTAAGAATGGCACGAAGAGATGTTTCGTGGACATTCATTCTCCCTCCAGAATATACTGCGAAGTTTTGACCAGACGGAAGGGGGGTTCAGCATCAAAATTGCTAAATCTCGGACGTCATAACACTTACTTGCTTCGTTCTTTTGAAGGTTAATAGTTGCTTTCAAACTATATGTATATATATATATATATAGGTCTCTTCAACGAGAAGAGGTTACGGCAATCCCAAGTCCAGAGAACAGTAATTAGAATAGGTTAATGATTAATTTCGATCGCAATTCATGACTGCGAAACATGACAAATAAGTTTCTTCTATAGCTTTCTAGTTGGTGGTATTTTGTTACAATTAACATTCGGTAACCTTGAAGGCTTTATCTCATAGGCCGTAGATCGTCGAATTAATCTTAACAGCCGCTTAATAGTGCAATAGCAAATAAGTAAAAAAATTTATCATTAGATTTAAAAGAACGAAGGTGACTAAATACATCTCAGAACGAACACGACATAGCAAGCGTTATTCCTATAGAATGACCCCTTATATACCTTATAACATGTTAAATTTCTTCCCTACTCTCATAATTCCGAAAATATTGAAGGTAGTAATAGTTATTATTTCAGTCTGTATAATAAGATTCTAAGTTAGTGATACAATAAGTATGTATTGAAGTAATAAACATTTGAAGTATCTCTTCATCGTAGCTTCGATACTTCTACCAAAGCGGGATTTACTTGCAAAAAGTGGCAATCTTAATATATAAAGCAGAAAGCTTCTATATGTTTATGTGTTTCTCTGTCGCCTAAAAACTTTCGAACGATAAACTCTGGAATAACGAAATGTGCCTCCGCGCATTATGCCTGACTGATCCAGACGATTGTGACCATTTAAAAAAAAACTAAACAAATTTTTTTTATTATAAAATCAGAATCTAAATATCTAAATAATGACGAATATAATTTACATTAAGATATGGTCTATAAGCATAAAAGTTATAAAGATACATGTCGATCGAAGAAGTGAAAATTACAGATGCCTTAATAATATACACGATAGATCCTTAAATCGTTGAAAATTTATTTCGTCACGCAATATCTAAGAATAATAAATTGAAGCCATTTACACGAGAGCAAATGGATATGGGGTTTGAAGAAGGAGAGAAACTGAAATAACGAAGATGAATCATTTATTTCTTCATCACTCAAATAAAATTTCATTTATAAATAATAGCAGCTTTTATCTAGAAACGTGATACGATACATTCCGGCAGCTATAATATTACAGAAGAGGTATCAAAATCATTGTCAGAGGATAGAAAACACGGTACAATATTGTTCAAACAAATTCCTGGATTTTCGACGCGTCATACCTTCAATCTAAATACATAATATTATGACATGTTATTCGGATTATAAATTCGTCTCGCTGCAGCGAGGCAGCGCAGATCGCAATTACACGTAGATAATTCGCTAATTTTTTATCCTATTTACACGAATAATAATATACGGTCGATATTTATGTTAACGAAAGATTTCTTCCTTCCTCCCACGCATTTAATAATTTCAAAATTTTACAAACAATTTGCCCTCCTCTCCGATGCAGTCATATCCGTAAAACGTGAATGACGTGCTCATCGATGTTATCTCAGATTGGACAGTAACAGCGTGATTGCAAGATTAAAGTAGAACCATCCCTCAATGTGTTTCGTTGCGCTCCCTAAAATAGAAATGGTATTTTTCATTCAACTATACAATTTCAAAATCATAAAAATTGGGATAACATTATTACCCAAAATATCGTGTTACTTCTAATTTAAGACATAATCCACGTTCAATTGGAATTTTTCAATACATTGTGTGACAAGATATCAATTCGTTATTGCTAAACAATTTCTTTGTAGAATTTCACACCCAAGTAAACTATCTTTCTGCATATAAAAATTATTGTTTTTTTTTATAGTAGAGCTACTCTTATTTTATTGTAATATTATCTGCAGCTTCCATTTTTAGAGAAAAATGATTTTTAAAACTTTTGAAATGTAAAAACTACCTCGTATTTATGATGCGTCTTGATTTTACATTTCGAGAAAGTGATAAAAAAATATGTCTCAAATTTGAAGTAACATAGGGGTTGCTATATCCACCCTCCCTCGTCAGCATTTATTCAATGGTTTTTCCACTTATTACAATCAAATAGGTGTATATCATTAATTGTATACATTGTGATGCATAAACACGAACTGCGTCCATAAATTCTTAAGTATTGTTTAGAAACCCCAAAAGTTTCTTAAAATGTAGTTGTTATTTTTATTGATCAATGTTATATTTTCTATTGCTGTTTATGATTTCTTCTTTTGGGGGAAAATATATCAATTTCCAAACGGAGATATCCTATTTATAAAATGAGTTCATCTTTGAAAACAATTGCTTCACGAATGTTCGCATTATTAAGCTTTGTACTGTTCGGAAAAAATTGAACAAATTATTAAATTATTGAAAAAACTAACATTAGTTTTGAATACTGACCATCTGTACATTCGCTTCAGATTTCATTCAGGTACTTTCTGAAACACCCATTTCTCCAATTATTCAAACCTTTCTCGTGTCAGTCAAGTGGTTGCAAGGAAGTGGAACTTATAATTAATGAGATAAACTCTGTCTACAATGTTACTCTTTATTAGTGGTTTAGATTACAACTTTTAGCAGCTAGATAGATACGGAAGAATTTATGGACTAATTTAATTGTAAATTTACACACATGTTACTTTTATTCAGTGGAGAAATTTAAGTAATTTGTTGACCGTTTGGTAAACATGTAATAGTAAAATTAAATAAATATTGAACTTCTAGTAAAGTTAACTAAATCTTTACATATACGTTAAAATTAAATATATTTTACAAATTTGTTCATCGTGCTCCCATTTAGTCTAAATACATATATTGGAATTAAATCTTTATTTTACGTAAGACGTACCAATATAAGAATATTCCCGAGTTCCTAGCACAGATTCCAAACGGGGGCGTTCCTCGATTGAGAAAACATCAGCCTGTCTTGTATACAAATGAAAGACGTTAGCGTGACAAATAATATGCAGTCTGCCGTTACTAAAGCTATCTGGTACAATTTCGAAATCCAATCCTGCGATAGTCATTATCTGCTGATTGTCACCAAGCTTGCCCGTTATATTTGTTATGAAACTGGCGTTCACCTGAAACAGAACATTTCTGTGGTAAAATGTGGCAAATTTCTGGAAATTTTCTGATAAAATAAAATAGTAAACGTTGATATTGGGAATATGGAGTTTCGTGAAATTTTTTCGCTAGTTTTCCGATTAAAAAATAAATGAAAGCCTCTGTAAAAAAAAACTAGAACGTAAATAATTCAAACAATTTCGCAGAAAATTCGATAATTTTAAAAAATCGACCCGAAGGATGTAATTTCGGGATAACAGTAGAGTTTCGGAACACGGTGCGTTTGAAGTAAGATATTAATACTCTGTTTTACTTTAATCAACCAGTCCTGATCGAAAAGACCCTAGAAAGCGTATTACAATAAAGGAAATGTAATATCCAGAGAGAATCGACTATTGATCTGCAGGGCGAGAGGTCTTATTTTCGCCATCGTCCATCATTTTCCCAATTATGTAGATTTCAACATAATATTTGAGAAATATGTTTCAAGATTTCATAGTTTCAGAAAATGCAAAAAATCGATTTTTTCGGTATGTATATAATTCCATTTTTACCATTTTTCGCCCGACTCGTTTGTCAATACTTTTATTTTCGCTTTTAACGATTCGAAGTAGAAAGAAAAATACCTAAAAGATAATTGAGATCCAGTACAAAATATCGATAGCTTGGTGCACAAATAAGTGCACGAAGGGTTAACATACTAATATCTAAAACGTATATAGAACACATCCAAAACTCTTGACAAGTAACATTAAAATATACCGTCGTGCTCAACACCATCACTCTTACGAGTTCATTATAATTCCCCCACCCGGTACGTATATCCTTAGTGCTTCCTGCTTCACGTTTGCGCGGCAACGCTTCGTCAGAAACCGTAAATGATTTGCAGTATATTCGGTCCTAACTATAATGTTTATCGAATTGTTAGGAGACTCATAAACTGTTTAAGATTGCTACGCTTAGAACGAAGTGAGAGTTCCGGATTAAATGAAGTCGACCGAGGCGTAGAGGCATACTGGAAGAGTTCCTCGGGCTGCTTATAATTTCCTGACCAGCTTCTCTATATACTTATAACGGTACCGCGAGGATGTATTCGCGAATCAGTGACTTTTACACACTTTCTTGATACATTTCTTGTTACTATCCTATTCTCTCTCTTTTCCGAGGCAAAAGTGACCGCAGAGATTCAATTTGCAATCTATCTTCCCTACGCGCGTAGATCGAAAGGAAAGTAATGTTCCAACGTTTGCTACGTTACTTGACACGTTCATCGATGAACGATCGCTTTGTGTTCGATGGTAAAATAATAATAGTTAAAGATTAGAAAACTAGTTTTGTATTACATCATTATTTTATCCGCACCAAAACCCTACAGGTACACCCCACTTCTTTAAGTACCTACTGCAATATAGAATTACTGAAAACTAGTTCCCGTTGCCAACGATTAATATCTCGAATTAATTTCATTGAGGCAATATCCGACGAACAACTAATACAAGGGAAAAACCGGCAACAGAGTTGTTACTCTTTCACACGGCTAGATGCGTGCGGATAAGCATAATAATTCACATAATGCAAGGAAACATTATAGCCAGGGGAAGTAACATATCGATCGTTGCAATAATGACAGCTTATCGAGACCACCACACCGACATTCCCGCAAAGTTTCTGCATCCATCAACCTACCGGTACTCCGTTGACAGTCCACGTCACATTCGCCGGTGGATTTGCCGAAGGGACGGTGCAGTTCCCTCGCACAGTGTCGCCAACCGCGTAACGCCTCTTCTCCACTCTTACCTGGGGATCGCCGTTCGGGAGACCTGAAATTTTATTGAACCTGTCAATAACAAAGGGGCAAGACGTGCCACGAACCAGCCGTTCTTTCTCCGCCGACACCGGCTAGCCGTTATGTTCTTTTAGACGCCTTTTGTTGCGTTCGTTTTTTCGTCGGCGTACGTGCCAGTAAAAACGCTTTGACACCAACGAGGTATCGTTGCACGCTCGAGATTGTTGTTCAGTAGCGTTCAAAAGCATTCCTCGCAAACATTACGATTTCTTGCGACACGTCGTGACCTCGACGAACAAGAGCGAGGAATTCGCCGGGATATTTTAGAAGCTATAGAACATCGTCACGTTTCTGAGCGTCCGTTCAATCACTGTTACCAGAACTTCCGCTAATGCGTCAATCGAGGACATTGCCATAAAAAGAGCGAGCTTCGTTGGGGACGAGAATATCCATTAATGAATAATGACAGTTGCGATTTTAGCATGTGAAATATTTTAGATTCCCTCAAATTCATGTTTCCAAAGGCAATGACACACATAAGTAAAAAATTAATAAACCGATTTACTCGAGGTTACGCAGACTTATTTTAGGGTTGAAAATGTAAATGCTATCGGGAGCTTTTTCTTTTTTTCCTAAGTGTTTTTCACACTCGGAAAACGAGGGATTTTTTGTCAAATATCGATGCTTCGCCTTTGCACACCCGCTATTTTGCCCGACGCGTGCAATGGTGTAATTTTAATTCACGTGTGCACCGTAGAGTTAACTTGCTTGCACTTATACCGCGAACCCTTGTTAATGCCACGCCTATTTACCGTGGTTGAATAAGTGCCCACTGTTGAATAAGCTCGGAGGGAGTTTTCGCCGTGGCTGCCCTGTTGTCGACTACTCTGTATACGTAACACGTCATGTATATCTCAGCGGATCATTATACCGTCCACAGAAGGTAGTCAATTTCCCTTTAACGGCAGTGGACTGTCAAAGAATTGTCTCACTCGGGGCTGAATGACTTCCGCCTGGCAGGGCCGCTGCCTCCTGCCGATCCACGGCACGGCTCTCAAGGACACAGCCGCTGGAGATTACCATTTTGAACGTGTCTCGTAATGTTGTGGATACGGGCGATCATCTCGTCTGGTGAGAATGGAGAAAAAGGAAAGGGGAGGCGGGATGGTCTGCGGGATACAAGGCGGGGATCCGAAGGCTCGATCCAGTATCGAGCTTTTACGAGCGATCCGTGATCGGAAAGGAGAGGCAATCGCCTCGTTCCTTCAAAGAGGAAGGTTGCCGCGGTTGCGGCGTCGTTAAGTCGACGGCAGCTCGGACGAGAGTACGGGACGGTGGGAACAAGACCAGATAGCCCCCTGTCCTTTGCCTCCGCTCTGTAGTTCCCGTTTTTCTTTCCCTACCGATTCCTTTCGTCACCCTGCCTTGCCGTTTCAATTAACCGTGATTACGTAGACAACGCGAGCCACCGTGACGGTCTCTTGGTCCAGGGTTCTGCGCGCCGATTTGAATCCGCGGAAAATGTCACGGGCTCGCGATCCCGTTCCTAATTCATCAGAGACTCCACATTGAAAATTAACAGTGCATGCTGGAGTATCGTCGTGGAAGGGCCGGGGGGTGAATATGGGGGGTGGAGGGGGTGGTATGATTCTGAAAGGGAGCGCCAGGGTTATGGTTCACTGAACTGAAGCTGGTAATTAACAGTAACCCGGTTAAGAGTCGTGAAAGGTAGAGGACGAAATGGAAGGCGTGCATTCGGTTGTTTAATGAGACTAAGCGACGAGAGGTCTTCTCATCCTCGGCGAGTTCTTGTTTCGAGCCGGGGCATTCACTATCAGTTTCGATAAGTCCACGGCTCTGCCAGGCGACGCACGCGGCTCTCTTGCCACTCGCGACGGCACGCGAAGTAAGGCAGTGGAAGTGGTAGAAAGCAATCTTTCCGGTAATTATGTTCAGCCCGGCAATAAGGAAGCATCGGAGACTAATTTATTTACCTAACGCTGAAATAGAGCACGCAGCCGGCGTAAGGACGCCGGGCGAACAGGATATGCTTAATGACCTATCTCGCTTTAACCCGTAGGAAATGATGATTTATGCGTGTAATTCGTATTCGAAGGAGAACTTCATTTTGCAGATTTTTTCAGGAATATTTATGAGCACTAATGCTACACTGTTGGACAAACTCTTAATGGTCCTGCGAACAAACTGTCCCCTTTGCCCGCGTCGCTTGCGCCACGAGCTGAAGATTAAGCGCGTTGATACCGGTGGCTGGTAATCTGTTTTTGCTAGCTAGATGCGAGCGCATTTCTCTACTTGCAGTATAACTTAATAAAATTGTAAATCTGGGCAGTAAGAAAAATTACAATGTGGAATATTGCACCGGGTAACAGCCTGCGCCAATTTACTATCTAATTATTATGAATTCACGGAGAGTGATTAGGTTGTTCTTGTTGACGACGCTTGTCTGTCTATTAAACGTAAACTGCTTTTTGTTACATAGCGTAGTTGGTTGGTTTAATATTATGTTCTAATATCTTCTTCTTATGCGAATAAAAAATGTAATTGCGATACTTACTAGCCACGTGCATGTAACCATAAACTAGTACAGTGTTAAATGAAGGCGAATCACCGGAGACTTCGCAACGGTATTTGCCGGTATGATTTGGTTGCACATCCTTCAAAACTACTCGATAGGCATCGCTTCGATTCGTCTGAAACGTGATCAACCATATGTTAGTGAGGAAGCAGATTAAATTATTTGTGACGTATAATGAGGTGATAGAAATGAAATAGAAACTGCATTTGGTAAACGAGGACAAGAAATTAAAATCTATTGTGGATCAAATAAGAGTGTTGTGCAAATGTTTATGGAGGATATATTATATAGAGCGCCTCGTTCTCGAGATTACACTTAGTACTGTCAGTTGAAGGGAACCTCAAGAGAAAAAGACACTAAAATTACCACGAATTAATATCGCTGTCAAAATTTCCACCAATTTCTATGACCCTCCCACAAATCTGGATTCCCTGACGACACAAAACATGTTCGAAGAGACATCATGTCGATTGTATAATTCTCTCACGGTTCTTTATTTTAATTATATAGTTTGAATGTAATTTAACAGTGGGAACCGCATAACGAATTAAACGTGCACTTTCTCACAAATATAATTGTCACGGTGTTAAAAAGATAGAATTAGAATATATAAATTAATTAAACGACGCGTTACATCTGCGATACAAAATTACCGTTCGTTGAGGGCAACTTATAGCAGCAGATTGAGTCAATTTAGCAATTTAAGTCAGTCCAGGATGAAGCGCACGGCACGAACGATGTGCGTGCCATTTATTGCAAATCGATCGCACTTACTCGCACGCTTTGACATCCTCGTGCATTCGCCCGCTCGCGACAAACAATACTTCATGGCTCCGATTAATTATATGTTGCCGCTGGCACCGTATAAATCACACAATTAATTTTCGTACAATTTGCGCGGGCGCTCGCGGTACGAGCACTCTCATAATTCATATTGCCAGTGCCACGTGAATTTTTCGTATCTCAATCACGATTGGAACGAAGCAAGGAGCTTCATTGGCTTCGAATTCGTGTGCTATACGCAGGGTGGACCGTAATTTATGATGCAACCTCACGGGAAACAATTGTTGGTGCAAAAACAAAAGATAAAGCGTGGTATAAAATTTTTCGTACGAGGTCTTGTTTTTGAAAAAATTGATACGAAGAACATTGTTACTTATATTTTGTGATTGCTGTTTTTTATTGGGTTAAAGATATTGATTCTCGAACTTTCAGTGTGCTAATACTTTGCGTGTCCGCAATAATTATTATTAATGCCATTATTTATATATAAATCTTTCGAACATGATTATTATTATATATGAAACCCGTGAGGTTGCATCATAATATATATAATAATTCTATGGTTTATCGAATTATTATTTAATTTAGTTCAAAACGTTCCATAAATTGGTCAAGAATAATTTAAATAAAACCAATAAATATTGATGTATATATATTATACTCATATATGAATAAATATATATTCCATTAATTACATATATTACAATAAATTATGTATATATTTAAAAATAACGAGTGTTTCAGCGTCCCAATACTAAAACCGTATACTCTGAAGAGTTCTGGAGAAACAAAACTTCGGATACTTGTCAAAACTACAACTTTTATGAAAACAAACAAAACATCTCCACTTTGATAATTATTTTTACAGAAATTTCTGTACATCGTGTTTACGCTGTACTTGCGAAGTAGATCATGAGAAAGGGAAGGAGCAATTTCTATGGAAATAGCAAGTAGAAGCTTGCCCGGAGCACAAGTACCTTAGATTCGTCTGTAAGAATCTTATAGGGTCTCAATGTTTCAGCATACCCACGAATCAGATCTGTAATTTTGTATCTTTGCGGCGGAAAATAGAGCAGTAGAAGTCATTGTTCGTGCATTCGAAGAATTACACAGAGGGGCAGGGGGAAGAAAAGCCGACTGTGCAAAATTACAGATGGAACGTTTCTCTGGGAAACAAGTAGGATCGTTGGAATATGCGCGATCGACAAGCGCCACGTATCGATACAACCGTGCACACTATTTCACACCGTTGCCTCTCTGGTTTGCACCGATTCGACAATTCGCTGCCGGCAACCACACATAAATTTATCCTGGCTGACTGAGAATTGAAATAATGTTACCGCTTGTGAAATGCGAGCCTGTAATATCCGATACACTCCGCACCGTTCCCCTGAGCGTCTCTATGAACTCGTTCTGCAAACGAGCACGTTCTTTATCTCGTTCGAATAAACAAACGTATTTTGCGTTTCGGTTGGCACGGTTCAGGATTTGTTTCACTAAAGTGTTCCTTGTAAAAAAATTTATTTACCCTTTGCACTGAAATTACACATGGCTTTCACGATGTTATATAATCTTGTAAAAGTGGAAGAATTTGCGACTCGATAAATTAGATTATTGCAGTGTTTCTAAGGTAAAGTCAATTTAATAAGGTAAAGAAAACAAATTACGAATAAATATTTTAGAATATTTTAAAATACTCCGCGACCCACCGGTTGGGAATCACTGGGTTATTAGGTTCGAAAGCACTGTACTATATTCAGTCATATTATAAAGTTCTGTGTTTAATAAGTGCAGCGTTGAGTAAAAGGCCTCTGATTGATTGGCGGACGAATAAGTTGGAGTGCAAAGAGTCATAAGTACTGTTGACGAAACTCGTTTATGGAACCATAAATTACAGACTGTTTAAAAGTTTGCAGAGCCTTTGAAATATTTTGTAATGCTGCGTTGAAAGAATTATGAACAGGACTTTGTCCCTTTGAAAAAAGTCATAGAGTACGTAAAATAAACAATTCCTCTGTGTTTTCAAAGATCTGTTTTTCCAAGCTACTGGTTGATCATTAAATGATTACACACAGTCATTCGAAGATAGTGAAACAGTGGTTAGAAAGTGGAAAAAGGTTTCTTGCTCGGTCTTCTTCTTTAAGTGTTTGCTCACCAGATCAGACAGACAAGTAGAAACGTCTGGTACGTGATCAGACACACATGAGCAGCTCGCGCTATGAACGCGTCTGTTGCATATCAAACTCCGTTACAAAAATATCATTACATACTAAATATTGGAAATAAAGGGTAAGGGGAAGAACAGGGAATGTGACAAAATAGCTTTATCGTGAAAATTAAGCGTTTTCTCTCAGTGCGGAGTGGACGGAGTGCCTGTTTTTAAACAGTCCACCAAAACTTTAACTTTAAGGGTTTATAATCTGTTGTGATTCGACAGTTCTGTAGTCCCAGTTGTCACCAAAAAAGTATGCTATAAATTGCAAAATCACGAAAAATGGACATTCTTTATTTTTCCCCTTTCCCTTCAAAACTGAATATAGTATATAAATTGTATTATTTTATAAATTTCACACTATTTTACAGAAACGAGAATGGAATTCTCAACGCTTTTTAATCTCTAGTTTTAATTTACTTTAGTCATCGTTTGGTAATGTTACTCATCAAGATATAAACTATAAATGTAAGTGTCTATAAACATAGCCACTTAAAAGATCAAGATTATTTTTTATATGACCTATCTGTTCTCACCTAGAAGGACAGTAGTTTGAGCACACAATGCTTCATAAATATTAATTTAATACACTCTGAATTTTAATCCTGGATTGATACGAGAAAAATGATACGTAGTTATTGTGCGAGAATTTATTCTGCAGAGATGAAGCAATGGTTTGCCTGCAGCGAAACGATATCACCGTGCTCAAGCTTGAATTTCACACGAGAAAGATTTGATTGCCTGTTTGGTGGTATCAGCCAGGAATAATGTTTCTATTCATTTTTAGTTTCTATTAAAAAGTTAAAGTATAACGGTTGAAATTTACAATCAACAGTTAGAGAGATTACGCGCAGCATTAATTCAGAGACGTCCAACTTTAATGAATCAGAAAGGAGTCCTTCTCTACCGCAACAATGCTCGGCCACGGTCGGCGAAAACGACGCTAGAAAGAAATTGTGCAGTTTAATTGGGAACTGCTGCTCCATCCTCCCTATTCTCCAGACTTGGCACCTGCACATTCTCATTTACACTGGTCGTTACAAAGTTCCTTTTAAGGAATAAAATACATATTCCGAACAACTGGTGACTCGAAAGAAGTGCACCTTCGCTATTCTAGATTGAACCTGCTGAATTTTTCACTGGTCAGATGAAAGAAAGCTATTAACAAAAAATGAAATAGAGATATATTATTTATCACTACGTTTCACATTTTTATTTTTTTTTTTAAACCGACATGAGTTACGGGATTAGCTGGCACATAGGTATTTAGTCAACGAGATATATGTGTTCTGCAAAAATAATATTCTTCTCAAATGGAGACTACAAATTTTTATAATATTAATACAAATATGTGAAGTGTGTGAATGCAAGCATTTATTCTCGAATAGGATAATGAATCAATAATATTCACAGATATTACTTTCCACGTACGATTTCCTCTCGACAATAGGTACTTCATTCATTTTTGTTACGAAACAAATATTTTCCGTAAAAATCACTCGTTTTTATTTTCTTGATAATGGAACGTGTAAACAGGAATTACCGTGGAGTGTTATTCGTTGAAAGAAATATTTTCAAAAAACATGATCTCCCGTGATAAACACTTTACATATCTCTCTTGTGTTTCAATGAAAAATTACAACGTTTTAACTTCTACCTCGATTTTTGTCGAATTTTGAGCTTGTCTCTTAATAGTGGCAAGCGTCCATCGCACTTTTTTATTTCGAGGCTGGTTCGTATTTATTGCATGAAATCGACTTGATGGGTGGTTGGTTGATTGCGTGTCCGAGTTCGGGCTACGTGAATTTCGTGTTTCAGCTTCAACCGATTTTCAACTTTCATCGAAACTTAGATTTTGTGCCAGCCAGTTAGATTTCACTTAAATTCTGTTAACCCAAACGTTTTTTTTTTTTAAATTGGGGAGAAAGTAGTGTGAAAGTGGGGGTTGGCGTGACAATATTACAGCCCTGTTATGATTATTATATTATACATTCACAATATCATTTTTAGGAACGGAATAATTTGCAGAATCAATAGGAATTTTCAGGTGGATAACGCGGTGACAAGTATCGCCTGATTAATCAGAATTTCTTCCGGATCATCCAGTTGAAGCAGCGGTACATTTTGCTTGGTCAGCGATGTTTGTGCACGCTTTTAGCAAATTAGAATGCGCACAGTGAACAGAAATTTTAACGTACCATTGACTACCGACCGAATTCACATGTCAGCGTGTGATCTGTTTCCCCAGTTTCTCTTGGAATATTGATTCTGCATTGGTTGTTCCCTCCCGATCTAGGTCAGCTTCGATCGAAAAGCATATGCTCGTGAGTTTTGAATTTAACAAGCATTTGTTGCTTATTATTACTTGTCGCGATAATAACATAATCAGCACTATACAGTTTTTGTTATCTAAAATATTTAAATTGAGATCCGAAGTACTTCTGTTCCTTCCTGTTCTGTACCAGGAACAAGACTTCGCCATATCTCTTACATTAACAATACAGTATTGCATCAACGAGAGACGTGCAATGCTCAATAAAGTTTTGAGGAAATGTTAATTTTTTAAAAAATCTGTTTCTATAAAATATTATTCTGCAGACGTAGTGGTAATACAAAACACAAGGAAATCTATATAATATCTATCAGTAAAACATTCTTTATGCAAAGGACACTTACAATAAATTAAATATTAAGAAAATTTGAATTTCATAGTATTGAAAGAAAAATGTACTGTAAATAAAATTCAGAATTGGAATTCATATGAATATCCGAGGCATAAAAAAGGCAACAAATTACGGCGGACGTCCTTAATTTCATAAATGAGACGGTACATACGTCAGCGCATATTTTATCAGGTGCAGTTATATAATAAAGTAGAACAGAAATGATACACGCTAACAAACTTGCACGTTTGAAGAAACTTGAGGAAATGTAATCCCGGAGACTGAGTTCCGGGTCCCCTAGTTCTCGACGATTGCACGTCAGGTGCGAATGTAAAACGTGATTCGCAAAGGGTCGCCTTCCAACTTTTAATAAGTACGAGATTCTGAGGATATTTCTAGCTCGAAATATAACCCGGTTACAATTCACTGAGAAACGTCCAGGGGATCACTTTCACGCAATCTTTGTTACTTCGTAATTTCTCTTTTTGTAACTCGGATTAATTAATTAAACAGTGGGGCAATTCGGCGGAATAGCGAGGATGGGGAAATGAAAAACGAACCATAAAGGAAGAGGAAGGAGATGTAGTATAAATTAAATACAAGATTGTGCTACGAGGAAACTGAATTAAGAAATTCGAAAGCGTTAAAAAATGGTAAAGATTATTTTACTTAAGTAAAATAATTATTTAAGTTATCTTCGTTCGTGATTGGTATTGCGAAAATGTTGTAAACAGGTACTTACGACAACTTTGGCACCCAATTCTCCGAAAACAGCAATCGGCGGCATCTCTTTCGGGACGTATCGAAAAAATTCAGAACCCTTGTACCATTTCACCGTGTACAAAGTGTCTGATTGTAGATCGTATCTGCAGCTCATATTGACGGTGGTGCCAGCTGCTACGGCCAATGGAATATCGATGGATACATTGCTAAGTCCACGAACCCCTGAAAATAAAACGTTATGACTTTTCTGGCAGTAGCTGGATTAACACGTTGTGTGCCAAACTTCTTTTTATTTCTTTTGCCCAGAACATTAAAAAGAACATACAATGATGTTCCAGGGGAACATATTATTAAATTGATATTATATTAAAGGTCGATTTTACTCTGTTCTTTATATTTTGGAATAGTATATAATAATAGTAATAATAAAATAAATAATATTACTTGCAGTACAACGGATAAAGAAGCAATTTTTTTTAATTAAACTTTCACTCGTGTAACTTGACACGTGCTGCGTATGGCAGGTATCAATTATGGATTCTATTTGTTTTTAATTATGTATGTATGTAGTGCATCAAAGAGGCATTGCTGCGCGTAACAATATGGAAATTTCAAATTAGGCGTGCTAGATATAGCGTCGCAAGCTCTAGACAAGTAGGAAACGATCTTTTTTCAAACATGAATGATGCTCCTCTTCTTGCTGGCGAGTTAAGCGGCAAGCACTTATCCTATGATAACTTAAATGGACAAGTGCTTTAGAAACTTTCTGTGTAAACTTGGCAACGTCAGCATTAACGTTAGCCGCCCTCGGGATTACGTTCGCAAAAAAGAAAATCGCGTGGGGGACAGCAAAAGTTTCGACATTCGCGTCGACTTTTAAACATCCCCTTTGGGAATTATGCGGTTTACTTCTTTCCTAGACGCACCACTGCATACTTCCAACTTTTCCCCTGTAATATACATGCATAAGATTAACCGAGATTCACCGTTACGCTAAATTCCAATCGTAGAAAAGTTTTATCCACATGAGAGCCTGATTAGTGGACTCTGAGCTGGTCGAAAAGAAACGTCCCTTTATTGTAGAATATTTGCGACTGGAATACGTGGCATTGTTTCCTGTGATTTTAGTTTCGTATCTGGCGAAGCAAGAATATCACGAATTTCAATAAGTGGAGAGTGATAAATTGTTGCCTTGTAGATTAGCTAGAAAATCGTAAAAATCGCGGCAAATGCGTGCGTAAAGTTTTAAACACATTTTCCTCGAAACAGTAATCCTAAAATCGATGGAACCTGTATCTCGAAAAGTTATTATCCGATTCGACTGAAACTTTTTTTATTTTGAAGAATATACTTCTGGCTCGTGGATAGACAAGTAAAATTAAAAAGAAAAAGAAAATTTGTAACTTTTGAAGGCGTTGAAAGGACGAAAAATGTAGGGAAAAGTGATTTCAAACTTCAAGTAACGTTATTTTCTCAGAAAATGTCATTTTTTGTCATTTTTACTGGTCAGTCCACGAGCGAGTTAAAAATTCATTTGTATAGTTTAAGACTATTTATTTCTAAATTTAAAAAAATCCCCATTAAATTTTATGTAGTAGATAGTTTTCCTGTAATTAATTCCTACAGACCTCCTACTTTTATGGACTTCAGACCGAAATAGCCCCTTAACAAATTAAAAATCAAGGGGTTCTGCTGCTACAGCTCATATTCTGTTTGGTAACTCGCACTCGTGATGCACAGTTTATAAATATTTACAGATTAGTTTACTTCGGGTAGGTTTCATATTTCCCGTTTAACGTACTACTCTGCAACTACGTTTAATTCATATTTAACGGTGCAAATTTATATTAGCAACTCTTCGACAGCATGAAAACTCAAAAACGCCCGGCGACCATTTCGCCGAAACTGCCTCGCAACTCTCTGATTCGATTGCGAGCTCTCTGCCACGTGAAATTCGGCAACACTTTAATCAGGACCCTCCATTTTCCAGGGGTTTTCCATACTTTTTGCTTCCTTTCACACCGTAGCCCCGTTATCCCGGATTTCCCTTGCTTCTTTACTGTCCCGTGTTGCGCCGGCCAATCTCGCGCGGAAACAGCTATCGCCTATCTTCGGATAACGCGACGCTCGCTGCGCAAAAACGTCACTCTTAACAAATTTATCCGCAGAAGCCCCGCGTGCCCACTCACTTCTCACTTCTCTTGCCCCTCTGATTTCCTCGTGATTCGTTTCAATTTGTATACCTGCGGTGTTATGCACGCGTCACCTGTGCGTGCCGCGCCCAGCTCTTATTTGCTAGGCTTGTATCGAAATGAATATGCAATGCCAACGCCCATGGTGATGTTTGCGCACTTGCGATAGAAGAACGCGGCCAGCGCCTGGTTCCGCTATCGCCGAAGGCCTGAAAACTTTCCCTCGTCTCCTCCGACGTTTCGGCTTAAGGGTGAGGGAAATCTGTCGCGGGTTAAACGTCCAGTTCGCGGATTTGCGAGATCACCGCGCGATGCACGTGAGTGGCATCCGCTATCCCGGACTAACGTCGCTGTTTCATCGTTAATTAATCGTTTTTTATTCAGGGAGATACGCAGCTGGTTAGTTATTTACGAGATAACGCGCGGACAGCTTTTGCACCCGCGCGTGCAATTAATTCTTAATTGATTCAACGAGCAACCGTACACATAGTCACATTAGGAAGGCAGGCTGTGGGTGATCCGTGGGCTCAGGCTTTAGTGGTTAATAGGATTCATGGGAGGCAAAGACAAAGTTTTAATAAATGTAGGAACCTCCATTACCTTATGTACATAAGGTGCACGTTTTTGGAATATTCATGCTCCTAGGTTGCAAGCTGATAGTCCTTTTTGTAATTAGGTATATGTAGTGTAGTTACTCGTGGGTTTGTTCAGTGTGTCAAATCAGTTTAGATTGTATTTTTAGTGGTTTTAGGGGGAATTTTTTAAATATTTGCTGAATGCGAGGAAGGAACAGTTTATTCTTTAATTAACACATCAATTCAATTGCAATTGAATTATTCCAATTTACTATGGTATTTGATAATCATGTTCTTCGTTTCATACAAGCACAATGTTGGATACATTATATGATAAGTTTGGGACTTCATTAATTTTGTATTTGTCATTAGTAGATATTAATCACGGGCTTATACAAATTAATCCACTCTATTTCGCACTCTATCGGATAGTGTCCACATCCGCGTTCGTCGGTGTATGCTTCGAAAACACTAATCACTGTGAGATACTGAACTTATTGTTAGTGACAACATTACAGATCGAGTGCATAATTACAGCCAGTAATTGGAACGTTTGTTCTGTCAATTTTCAATATCGGGTTACGGTATAATCAGTTATTTGACCTGAGTATCAATGCAACGTGCTTACGTATTTGCACAGTTTAAATACTGTATATAGAGCAGTTTAATGTGCATTTCCATACTACAATATCAATATCCAATCGTACCCTTAATTAACAGAGTATTTATATTTTCACATAGACAAACGAAAAACAACGAGTGTAATACAAAAAATATATTCGTTTGCGCTGCGCTGTCGTAATTAACGATCGATGTTACTAAATTGCATGCTTCGTATGAAAAGGGTATCAATAAATATTTAAAGATATTACGATGCTCAGGATTACAGTGAAAATTGATAACAACGCGAAGTGTTTGGTTATTCATTAAGTAGGTTTACATATTTAAATGAATTTATTATTCAACGTTAGAAGCTACTGTTACAATGTAACTGTATCACAAGCATTCAAAATCCAATTTAAATTTTGATGAAGTAATCCAGTATTCATACTTCGATAATTGCATTTCATGGAAAAATAAAGAAAGTTGTATGAATATCCTCTTTTTGTATCATAATTATACCTACCTATCATGTAAAATTTGTTATTATGTAGGAATATAGTACTGCACACGTTTTTTACAAGGACAAAATGTAGATATAGGTATATTTTGAAATATTTCTTTAAAAATGACTCCAACAGAATTTTGTATTATTTACTACGTAATTTGGCACGACCATGTAATAATCTTGAACTTGGAAATTTCATGAACAAAAAAATTTAACTTAATTATTTTATGTCGACGACTTAAAAAAAATTCGAAAGTCGCAGATTAAATAAGGGAAAAAATTATTTGTTACTTTCTACAGCATTTTTAGTTTTTAAAGTCTGTTTTCATTGGTTTATTTTTTACTTTTTAGTCATTTAAGTTATCCAACTAATTTAATTTTAAAAAATATGGATAGATGCCACAAAAAGAGCTGCTCGCAAAAAAAACCGTTCGCTAAAACGGCAACTTAACCAATGCCCATCGAAGTCTAGGACGATATATCTTACACATGTCTCTATTCTAATTATGCAAATTTTTCGCAGCCCGCCTGAACTCGTCCTGCAAAAAGAGCACGCAATTAGCAGACACGTGGTGAAGTCTTGCATGAATCTAGAGCTCGCGTAATTTGTTGTTTGACCCAAGAATCGTTAGGATGCGCGCACATTCGCTCATCGTATCCGTTCCAGTGGGATTTAAATACGGGGTGCTCGCTAATCACCTCGCTAATCCTTAATTACTACCCGGGCGCGATTGTTATTCGCATCACGGTTTGCGAAGCACGCACCTTCCGTTTTTGGAAGGTGAAACCTTCCCATAAATAACAGTAGCCCGAGACAATGGCGTCGCATAAACTCGCTACCTACACATCAACCCCTTGCCCTTAAATTATCGTTGGAATAATAGGGCAACCGAAGCCAGATCCCGAAATCGTTTTCCTTCACTACCACTTTGCCGCGTTCTTCGTCAAATTGCGTAGCGAAAGCGTTAAATACAGACCATTGGGATTAGGTATGCCACATTCTGTTATTTAGTTCTCGAGACCCTTGCAAAGGAGGGGTTCTCTGTATAATTACAGTAAAGCCAATGGACAATAGTACCTGTTTCCCACGTGATCCTGATCTTTTTACGAAAAAGCTAACGAAACTGTGTTATAACGGTTAATTCGTTTAGTTTGTTTACCAAAAGTTTGACTTAATTGCTAAGTACATTCCTCACTAAACGTTTTCTTAGACCTTCCTCTCCCCCAGCTTCGTGGTCGCGTGAGTCAATCATACCTTTCTTTATCTTGCTACAACTTTCCAAGTTGAAGTTGCTGAGATTAATAAAGGCTTCAGGAAGGTATACAAATATATCAGCGATTCCATTTAAGATTCCGAAGTTACACCACCGTTCGTTCCGTTGGAAATGAAATTTCCTTGCCGAGACGATAGAAATGATCGCTCGGCGAAATTAAGTTCCATAAGAAAACGCACCCTGGAAAGTTCGAGACGGAGTTAATGAGACGCCTTTACAGAGAGTCAAACACGAGGCTGGCCCTGGTGTTTGTAATAATTAATTACGTGATAATTAAAGTTGAATTCGTGTCCCGTTGCGAGATTACCGCGCGCTTATTGGCGTCAATAATTGCAACCGCTATTTCCTATGCGTGGCAAGCGCAGCTGCGATGGCTCTCATTATACATAAAATAAATTGCTTTCAGAATGTCCGCCATCGCGGTCGGACGACGATTTCTCCCTATAGCTAAGTACGCGGCGGCTCGAGAATCTTAATCAGGCCTTAATTACTTATATATTTCCATAGCCCTATAGCGTGGCCCTTCTGAAAAAAGAGTCTTCCAAGTATTATGCATATCCTTGGCAAGATCCCCTACGGCTGCGAAAACGGAAAAGCCAAAGGCGTAAAGAGCTTGTACTTTGAAATGAGATCCCTTTCTTTCTTCAGAACTCAACTAAATGAAACCTCATCCTTGATGCACCGTCGGTTCTGCAGCCTTTTTATTGTCCCGCGAGAGATGGGAGAGAAAGAACGAGTAGAATAAGTCTTTGGAAATATTTGTTGAGAAGGGAGAAGGACACTCTGACGTTTATGGCTCGTTTGGGCATCGACAGAACGCTGGATGTCGCGAAATATTTTATTCTCCTCGGTTCGTTCGTTGGACCCTGTCCGGGGTGTCGTCGGTTCGTAATTTAGAATTGGTTTTAATTAGTGTGCAATAATAGTGGACGGAGAGAAGGAAACATATGGGGTGGACGTTTCTACGATAGTTGCTATTATTTGTAGCAGCTAGCTTTTCTCTTTGCTTCTGTTAATTAGGTTTCTTTACGAATTAGAAGTTAATTTACTTTGATCGGCCGAAAAATGAAACTATTTTTGAAGATTATTTTTCTCAGAAAATACAAGATATAATGAAATAAATTTTTCTGGAATTCATTAAGCTACTCTTAGATTATATAAAAAAAAAAATGAGAACACCTACAAAATGATGACTACTACCTCTTTTTTGTAGGTATCACAGTAACGCTATAAAAAAACAGGTGAAACAAATTACAAAAAATCTTTTTAAATTCTTATGTATCATATAAGAGTAGCTTAATAGATTACAGAAAAAAATATTTCATTATATGTTGTATTTAATGAAAAAAAATCTTTAAATATAGCTTCATTTTTCAACCCCTTAAGGGGCCCTTCTTCTGTGACACAAACTTCTTTCATGAATTTATTTTACGGACCTGTCGAATTCTATACTCGATTATATTAGATGATTGCGACACTTTAGTGTTTAAAGTCAGTCAGTCATCGGTAGTCAATATTATAAAGTGTTTTCGCAGTCGTGTTCCAGATCAACGTTCGTTCGAGAAGCTCTCGCCCAAGTCACGATCTCCGCTTGCATGTTCTGGGCCATGTTGCACACATCTTGATAACACGATGTTTATAATGCACGAGAAGCAATCTCCAATAACCTGAAACCTCAATAACGCAGCGAGCCCTCAGTAGTGATCCACTAAAAACTGCGCATTAATTCTGATGATCATCATTGATTGGTTGGAGGAAGCAGCCTTGCGAGGCTGTACGACTCGATCTCTCAATCCATCAAATGGAAGTGTTACGATCGACCGGTATCGGTACGTATACGGTACGATTCCTGGCCGTATTTAATTTTCAATGGAAATGGAGAATCCTACGATCCGAGGGGAACTGGTCGGTGGGTTAATATTGCAAGATTCAGAAGCGCTCGTTGAATCTTTAAAGTTTCGAGTCCGTGGCAGACGACGGCCAGTAATCGGACGCTGAAAAAGGGAAGCCGAGCAGCCCAAAGCGATGGGGAACCTCGGAATGGTCTTGAACTTTTATACGATGCTCGTAAAAAGTTTTATAATAAAATGTACGCAAGTAGCGAGATATCCAGAGTAAGTATCTGAGGTCGTCTGCTCGCGTACGAAAGCCCTCGTGCCGTGTCTTGATCATATCGTAGTTTAACGTGATATTCCCACTCTGACCGATTGTATTATCCCTTCTCGATTCGAACATGTACCACACTTTTGGAAACATTCGATGGCTGAAAGCTTTGGTTAAGTTGCCCTTCAGAGTTAAAGGGGAAAGTGAGATGAACTTTAAAATTTGTGTCTGAATTTTTATTGTAATTTATTAGTGAATGGAAAAGTTATATTAAGGTATCGAAAAATTATTTTGTTCACTATTCGTGTCTATTGACTATCTATATCTACTGCTAGAACATGGATGTGTGTATTCCAAATGCCATTGTTTATCATATGTATATCTAGAATGGGTGTTAATATTTTTTATATTAGTAGGAATCCGGGCATGTGCTAAGTAAAAAGAAAATGTAATATTTTAATTTTAATCCTATAATGCGAAACACCCTACTGTAGAGCTATCCACAAAAATGATTAATTATACCGTGCGTGTTTTGTATTTTCTTCATGTTAAATACCATGCTTTAATTATGAAAACTAAACAGAAATTTTACTCCGGAAAGGATACCCTTGGATGAATAAAACGGCTATTCTTACGTGGATACAGTGCGCGCTAATTGTACAGATTTATTTTCACGCGGTAGGTATACCGCTTGCAGGCAGTAATTTCGTCTGCATCACGCTATTGTTCTTCTATCTCAGTAGGAAGTTTACTGCTTCTAAGTACAAGCTGCATTAATTGTTAGTAATACCCACTTTCCTCCACATAACATAGAGACTTACTTCTAGATGTACAGTAGTGTCAAGGATTCATCGTCGTTCAGCAAGTAACAATTGAAATCAACATTACATCCTCTTAAATATATAAATACAATTACAGAATTTTTAATTAATATTCATTCTGCGGCTTCACAGTGGCTACCGAACTCTACGTATATGAATATATATTATTTACATTAAATGTCCCTCCGTTAGTGCAGTAGGATTTATAATTACTTGAAGCTTATAAGAAATGAATATTACTATATATAGAAGTAGAAACAACGGTAAGACTAGACTATTAATGAATTAGATAACAGTAGCACTGATTTAATATAAAGAATTCCCTCGGGCTATGCAATATAAAGTGAGGACTGTACAATTGTTTCTTCTTATCAAATCACGGTACCTGTATTTATTATCATTTATTCGTCTGACGCTTTTTAATCATTACTGTACTTCCCTATTTGGCATTACTTAATCTGCAGTCTCAACTACAAATAACTTAAATAATTTAAATGAAAAAATACCGAAAATTAGATACTCTTTTTTCAAATACGCCAGCAACATAAAAATCTGAAAGAATTTATGTCTAAAATTCTTCATAAATCCCTAAGGGGACTCCCGTTAATTATAATAATAATAATAATAATAAAGACTCTCACATATATAGGAAATAATGTTTTTAAATTCAGAAGTATGATAGAATTTCAGTAAAATTACTATACACTATTATTTAACGAATTGTAAAGAATAATATATGCCCGGAAATTTCATCTGTGTACGTAACTATCAATTTCTAATTTAATTCGCTTTAAAATGTTTAACCAGAATTCAATGTGGCCGCAAAGAATTGCAATTCGACCCAGATCAACATTTCTTTAGCGCCAGAGGACATGGAATACGTAAATGCTTGAGCAAAGGTTACCTCGCATAATACGAATGCATACATGCAAATAAGAAATTCAAGGATTTACTGGCTTTCTACGTTGCAGTATTCGACTCACAAAAATCCGCGAAGCCGTAGTCGGTCCACATCCTCGATCCAAACGGGACCAATGAGATCTATTTCAAAGGTGGATAGGGATGGCTTTGCCACTAAGCCGGGAATAAATCAACTACGTGCAAAAACGGACATGTATTACGGTTGCATCGCACGGATTACTCCATTGCAAAGGGAACAGGAACTCATTTCGTGAATATCAGGGAGGAAACTTCTTTGATAATCTCGCGAGACCTTCTTTTTCTTACACTTCATCCTCCTCTTCTATTCTTTTCTCGTGTTATATCATCACCTTTCCACGCAGCAAATATGTAAGAAGTCAAAGAGCACGTACACATATAGTGTGTCTGGTTTATATACGTGGTACATGCTGTAACAGTCCTCAGGATTCGTCATATATTTGCGGTAAACTAATAATTTTCCCCAGAATGCATCTACTGCGAACTAATAACAATTTTCAGTAAAAGAAGTGTTGAAAGTTCTTTTATTAATTTTATTATCTTTTATTAAAAGATTAAGGTAACCTCGAGTTTCTTAAATGTAATTTCAAAGAGTTATTGTTATTTTTCAACAAAAATTGTTAATTGAGCTACGAACGAAAGCGATACTCATACAGATTAAGAATCTTTTCTATTTTTTCTGATAAGCCTGAATGGAAAAATTATTGAAGCCATAAAAAAACATTTGGACTAAATTAAAAAAATTCTTTTGAAATTTTTGTTGAAATTTGTTTCATTATATGTTGTGTTTATAAAGAATAAAATCTTTACAAATTGCTCAATTTTCTGGCCGACCAAAGTAGAATAATCCCTTAAACTATTGTAAATTTTAAATATCGCGTTCGATGTTTTAATACTTGCTCTGCCAACTACTATCCTCTGCTAAAGGAACCGCGTAACGTTCTTCTTCCACACCAAATAACTTCCCCGTATCTTCCCCAGGCTAAGAAACAATTGACAGCAAAGCAAACACCGTGTACAAGGAAACCGTGTTACAATAGGGTTTCCAATTCCTTGTTGTCTTCCTCCGTATCAAACTGCCACGTACCTACCCATCGTTCTTCGCCAAGATTCAGCTGAAACCTGAGCCCGAGCGAACTTAACTTTGGAAGTATGTGCGGCGTGTTTGTGTATACGGTTATGATTTACTCGCTTTCTCCGAGTATATACCTGTCACGACTGGCTGCCGCGAAAACGCGGAGGAGTGGAGACGGCGAGAAGAAGGCGGCAGGTGAAATTTGTCGGTTTTCAGTCGCCAGTGTGGGGTGAGATGAATCCGTCGATATATCGACGCTGGTATCCTGAATCGTTCTCTGGAAGCTTCCTCGGGAACATGTTTGCCTTGCGGCACCGTAATCCTCAGGGAAGTTCATGCTGGTCGCATAGAGTTGATACGGTTCCAGTTTCAAACTGGTGAGATTTCGAAAATCGTGCTCTCCCGATGGTGTGTGATTTAATCGAGCCACCGAAGCTTTATCACCCAGTTAATTCGAACTGGCATGCACACAGTAATCTGGAGAAGTTTTCAGCTGCTTTAACACGTCCCGAAGTTGTAACGAATTAATCACAATTGCGGAAATTTTCAGAAGTCAATGTTGGGGATAAAGAAATATATAAATAAAAAAGTTTTCAACTTAAACGATGTATACAATGCACAGGCAAACGTTTGTTCCTTAAAGACCGAGCTATTTACAGAGGGTCACGCAGCAGAAATCAGATCGAAAGAATCTCAGCTATTTTTAAAATAATGAATTCGTTTGTATGCAAAGATTCCCATTTCCTTCAGTTCCCATCACTCTCACCAGCATATTGTATTCCAAAAGGCCTCTGGATCACGCGAAATATCAATCTGCCCCCAATGTTTCCCCGATATTACAACGTTCACTCTAAACGAGTCATAATGATATCCATAATGTCCACCAATCTCCGTTATCACTTTAATTCGATTAAAGTGCTTTACCCAATTTATTTCCTCCCATTGACTCGCTGATCGCGCGCACAGCCTCTGCCAGCTGTAATGTTATTTGCTATTTTCATATTAGCCAACGACAATGACAGATCGCGTCGTCGACTCTTGTGACGTATTAAAAGGAGATAAATTCACCCCTTTAATCATTTCCCCGGCTTTTGTTCGTGGAAATGCTGCCTGGCAGCCAGACCTCCCGCATGCAAACGAATCATTACCGTAATGCGAATACGTCTTTAGTAGTGACGATTGGCACGTACAGACGTCGGGGATTCAAGCGAGTTTACGGTTTAAAGCCCAGGGAAGTCTGGTTCAACAACCACGAAGGTGGGAAGAATCGTAGAAAACATGAGAATATGAGTTCATTGTTGACTACGAAGACGGTAGACGTGTAAGGGGATTGCACCTTATCCCCTCTACGTTGCCAGTATAATGTACAGCTATTGTTGCAGCAACTCGCTTCCTCATAACATCGGCTGTGCATCAACGAGGACGCGTATATCTAGTTTTATCGCATTCCACTTAAGCACCCTGTGACAAATAAAAATAGCCAGCCAGCGATGCTCCAAAAGCACCTTGTGGGACACTGATTAATTATTTTGGTTAGTGGATAGGGATTTTATAAAATTTTCTCTGGTGTGAGAGAAGAATTTTTATACCGTTGTATATTTTGGATTTTTTTAAATGGATCCTGAACGAATAAAAAGTATTCTTTCTTCGTTATTATGAAGGTTTCTGGAACGTTAACGAAGATAAAGCGTGGCAATATGTCCAGAATAGGGATGGAATTATTACACATACGTATAAACGCATTAGTCAGCTGTGGAGTAATGCATCTGTATTTCAATTTGTGAAATTCGATGATCAATCTCTTGTCTGATTACGTACGGACACTTTTCACTTTCTTTGCTTCCGAATGAGTGATCAAGATTATTCTGTCATAGGTACTACTATTCTTGAGATGGAGGTGGTTGTTTGCTTGGGAATTTTGATTATGAAGTAAATTTTTGATGATGGATTTCATTTATTTTCTTATTTTTCTGGTTTATGATTAACTTCTATTTAATTATAATTTCGACCTATGACCTTCCTTGCTTTTTGAAATTTCTTATTTTGTTTCAGTATGCTATCCCGTTCAAACTTAAAAAAATATCATTTCACTGTTTATTATTTCTGATGCCTAATTAGGGTATAAGCTTCATGTTACGAAGAATGCAGATAAATTCATCGAACGTCGTTTCTTTACTGGTGGACTAAAGTATTAAAACTTAATTTTCTCGATAAAGTTGTTCTGCCACATTCTCTGTTTTTTCTTCTCACCCTTCGTGTAAGGAATTATTTCACATTACCCTATTACTCCGCGAACGACATAATCCCATTATTATCATAAAATCCACGAGTAATTCGGTAAGCCGAAATATTTTTCCTAACCGATCCCGCCTCGAACACGTCGCGAAATGGCAATCTTTACGATCCAACGGATCGTTCTATCTCCGTAAAGCTGATTACCGCTGGCGAACATGAAAATGGAGGCTTCATCCGTATCATCTGTCGCCTGTGCTTCGCTCTTGGACGAATGTTTCCTTCCGGAAAGATGCCGGGCGTAAATGCGTCTCCTGTCGACATCGGACTCGGCGCAATAAACACACGTCAATCGCGAGATAAGCTGGCAGAATTTGATGTTTCCTTCGTAATCTGGGACGCGTGTAATGTACGCAGAACCCGTTGCAAACCACGTTCGACGGCTGTTGTACGAGCTGTACATACGTGTTGCTGCAAGGTTTTGCTAATACATAGGTAACCTGATTTTTACATGTCGATTCTATGGAAGCACGTATAATCTACAATGGTTAAGGAATACACAAAACGTTTAAAAGGAAATTTCGTTTCGTTAAAAATGAACGGTGCAGCTTCTCGAATTAATTTCGTTCGATATACAGTGATTAGCAAGAGTAAATAAAACAGAATAACTTTTTTAAAATGGGTCGAACCGATTGGAGTTTTTTTGAGAAGTTAGGAGGATTAGTTTACTAAGTGACATGCTTCGCTGTTTTGAAAAAAAAATGATATTCGTCGGAATAGCGATGAAAATGGTGAATGATGGAAGTTTAAAAAATTCCTTTAGTAGATTTAAGTAAACTGTATACATGCTGAAAATTTGATTGGAATCTTATACTAAATTATAAAGTAGTACTGTCTCAATCACGTATTTGCATTTCACTTTCTAACCGATTTACAATTACCGTACACTTTGACTGAACTGTTAATATGCTAGCTTGCAGTACGTGACATTATTTACATAATCGAGCTTCCGCTGCACTTTCATTTACATACAAACAAGTTCCATAACACACAGACGAGTGTTGACAAATTAGCGACACGCGTGTCAGTTTTGCAACTCCATCTACCAGTCATCTACTAGCTTACAGTAAACCATTAAACTTTACAGTGAACCACTCCTTTATTAAATTCCCCTATATTCACAGAAACCTTACGCATTTTTGCACTCGTTCCTGTGCAACAGATAATGCATCCTCATCAATTACTTCCACATTTGAAGGGTAAGGGGGAAAACCAAAGAATTTTCTTTCGCTACTTTCGATTTTAAAAGTAGGTTAAACTCAACGAAAATACTTGGTTGTAGTTCCTGCGAGAGTCATAGAATAAACAGTAAAATTTATAAAGCAATCGGTTCGACAGATTTTATCTTCACGATGTGGACAAATGAGGTTTCGAGAAAAACGCCTTCGCATCTATAGAGCCCGAGCCTTTGCGCTCCCTACAAATTCCTCCGTAGAAGCTAAAGTAATGGGAATTTTTCTATGAAAACTTAACAGTACATTCTTGCGGATATATACTCTGTAAAAATGCTTTTAAATAAATCGATTTTCCAACCCGTCTAAACTGCATTACACCTTAAGAAGAAAATTATATAAGAAAACTAAACTCTTTGAATCCCGTTTTGTGACATTTCCTGTCTCCTCCCCTTATCCTTCATTTACACAAATATCCGTTACAACATCCATGTTGCCCATACAATTTCTTCAATTTCAACATCCAAAGAATTTTTTATTTTCCACCGTTGGTGCACCTCATTGCTCCAATGCGTTCTCCGGAATAAAGGTCTGCTTCGTGTTTTTCCTAACCCGGAATCGTCGAACTCGAACAAGCAGAAAAGTTACGACGGCTGTACGCGCTGGCGCGACGATGGATGTAAGTTCTTTCGATGATCGCCGAGGCCTAATGATTTTGTTCCACGTTCCATCGGCAGTTGTCCACGTTTTTCTGAGGTGCTTGATATCTTGTGTACCGATACGCGGCCAAGCTCCGCATTCGCGTACGCCTCTTCCTGTTGTTACGTTTCTTTGCGCCTTTTATTTATCGCCCCGCGTAGCTCACGCGCTTACGGTTCTGCCGGAGACTTTTCCGGGCCCCGGTGTAATGAGTCGGCAAGTTATCATCGCCCCCGCGCTCATTCGGATTCCGGTACCCACGCTTCTTGACGTGGCCGTGTCTGCATCGAAAGTGCGCCCATTGTTCAGCAACTGCGAAACGCGACCTCAGATTAGAGAGTTTCACGCAAACATATTTAACCTTCAGCTTTATCCAAACGATCTGCGTTTTCTTCCTCCTTCGGGATACAGTTCGGAATAGGAAATGATTTGCAACAGGACTTCGTGGAGTGCTTCCCGCCGATTTTAACGGAGCCTCGTGGGCGGAAAGAGACTCAGAAAATATATCATTTTAATAATTTGATAGTTTTAGAAATATTTGACAATAATGATCGCGTGGCGAAGGTGTACAGAGAAAAATGTTTGAGTATTCTTTAGGGGGGAGATTACTAGTGCAAGATTAAGTAAAATACATAGCGCGTAGGAAATGGATTCCAGGGTGAGGGCCAGCACACGGCACAAACTAGGCAGTGCAATGCAAACACGATACGACGCGAATTCTGCAAAAGCAATTGTAACTTGCCGGGAGAGAATTTAAATTGCTTTTGAACAGTCTGAATTACAATGTAGCTTCAAATTGTCTTCTAGCAATTCACATCCGGTTTGCATGATAGAATTCATTTCTAGTGCACACAATATTAAAGTAAGGAATTTACCAAAGTCGTTACTGATAATCCGACGCTGTTTCAGAACATTTTTGTTTAATTTTCATTTACAAGTAACGGGATCAATATACAATTTTACACGGTTTCGTGTAAGATGTGGATTTTAATGATTTTAAGTAGAATAGGGAAATTCTTTACAAATTTAGGTTGCACGTATATGTATGTACAGTATGTTCTATTATTTCCCAGATTTTTAAAGATTAAATACATTTCTTTACTACCTTTAAACTCTGAGTATACAATATTCTAAAATTCTACTATGAGGACATTGATAATAAGTAATGGTTAATTGCACGTCAAAGCAATTAATTCAGTAGGTATATTTTTCAAATCTCTCGGACTACATAAATGGTGAAATTTGGAAGGAAGTGAAAATTGAGAATTCCGCGAAATATGAAGTCAGTAATTAATTAATTACTGATGAATTAAAATGCGCGGTATTACATTTGTAAATGAAATATCGATGAGCAAAGCGCGTAGAAATTATAGGATTCAAATTTGCCCCATGGCAACGATCCGCGCCACGATTTCACCGAGTTTCCTTGTAAAACCATCGGCTCGTAACTGATACGTTGAAAATGAATTTTGCGATAGGCGTTCGAGGGTTCGCTGCCCTAAAAAAGATTATCGCGTATCTTTTTGTGAGCAGAGGTCCAATAGCAGATTTAATTAAATTCCGTATCAGTGGATTTCGATTTCGATTACCGTGCTCACGGATGTGCTCAAACGTGGGTCTGTTGGAACAGTTTCCAGTTCAATTGTCAATGTAAGATGACAAAAATGAAAACATCGCTTCAGGGCGTAATAATTTCACTGGATCCATGCTCTCTTGATATCAACGTACGCGGTACATGGAAAAATTAACGCTTGCTCTTAAAAAGAAACCGCTTTAACAATAATTTAATAGATTGCGCGACCATACAAGTAGAAAACAATTTGATAAGTTTATTTAATGATTTAATTTCATTTGCAGTTCAACAGATAGTTTACTCCGGAAACAGTGGGTGCTAGAAATTTTTTTTAAACTATTTTTATTTATTAAAAAATAATGGTCAAAGGAAGCTTAATATATTAGACAGATGCACATAATTTTCATAGCAATATCTATGATTGATAAAGTGATCCGTATGCAACTTATTTTGGCCAAGATAGTGAGCTCCACATTTTTGCAATAAATAAATTTTACAATAATATTTTGTGTATTCCAGTGACGCAATAAATATTTCCAGTCCTGTGTGTGTCTATTATAGAAGATTGAACACAATTTCACAGCCCTAGAGAGAATTTATACCTCCCTTTGAAATTGGGGTTGGTTTGGAAGAATTGTGAGTTAATTCAAACAGCAAATATAATAAAGAGGACCTTAATTATTTTTGGGAAGTATCTCCTCAAAAATCTCTATCTATTTTCATGACTGTTAACTTCTGTGCCATTCTTTCTAAACGTTTTCTTGGTCACACCCTTCACTGTAGTGAACGACAAACTTTTCTCAGGATGCACTTCTAACTACTAAGTACATCCATCTTCGATATTATGGGGTGCATCATAATTATACATGCTGACTTCTTCAAGCACTACTTCTCCAGTACATAGGCACGTCCTGGGAAATCTGACTTCTTCAACTAAGCTGCATTGCACAGGAAAGAGAAAGGATTACGATGGCAGACAAGAAACCTCACCCTCGATTTCTGCAAAGAAGCGTTATTTTCTTGGGCGAAAACTGTCAGGCGGACGCTGCCACTTTAGTAGTGGAGTCACTTCCTTTCATAAATGTTTCATATTTAATACATACAAGTTTTGGATTTCCAGATCATTTGGTGGATTCCTTTTCTAAATAACATATTCATGAAGACTGACTCCCTTCACTTCCCTTAACATCCCTTCTTGACTCTGGGTGACTTTCATCTCCACTTTTCGTGTTTTTTAATCTTTTAACTTTTAAGTCTTTTAAATCTTTTAACTCCAATGGTTTTTTCCTAGAATTCTAAATTTTGATTTGATAAAATTTCTAGTTCAAGAAGAGCGATTTTCCACGGTCGTTGAAAAAGTAGTAATTTTTTTATCTCGATAAATCCCCTTTGGATGTTATAAAGGCGCTACATTTGAAGTCGAAAATTGCTCTTGGGGTGCGAATAGAAGAATATTATTTGAAGTGACAACATCAAGTGCTCGTCATTGTATATTATTATTTAAGTAGCTAGTCTCTTTACTTATTCAGTCGGCGTTCATACAATGAAAATAAAGCTTATCTCAGAGGACAATGAAAACTCCAAGCATGCAAACAATATAAAGGGAGAAATCGTATCCCCGTTCTTCGAGGGTTAATTGAAACGCGCGATATTCATTTTCATCGTGTGCCGTGTGTTTGAATCCGCGAGCGATTGCGGCAAGTGGGGTAAAAAGGAAAGACCAACAATACATCGTGCTCTCTGACTGAGCAATTTTCTCTACGCGCGACCGACGAATAACGTTTAATTGCCAACGCGCAGAATTGGGACAACGTTGGTTGTCAGCTACGCCTCGTAACGCGATTGCTTTCGTTTCTCATTCCTCTTTATTTTATCCTCCCTCGTCGTACAGTCGTGTTTTTTAATTAAACGTGGCCCCTCTGACGTTGGTCGAGAGGTAATTTCGTGCGAAAATATTAGGAAATGTCATGGCCAGATCGTATGATACGGTCCTATAAGTGTCTTTGGCTCGTTTCGCCTCTCTAAACACTGTTTGATCTCTGCTGCCTCTTTTAATGGGACGAATTACAGTGAAGGAGTAGTTTTAATAAGGTGGAGTTTTTTGCAGAAATTTAAATTACTGCATACGTGTTTATTATCACATTGCAGTAATGAGTTTCTTAAGGTGTTCCTTATTAAGGGGCAGACCACTGTAAAAAATCGGAACAATCAATTTTTCTGTTTTACATTTTCTATTATTAATAATTGTGTCTGCGAACACTTTTGAATCTATGACACTTAATAAATTATTCCTTTCTGGATTATTTTACTATTCAAATATTAATGATATGGTGAAAGTATAATATATGTACACAAACAATTTTTTTACATGAATTAAGTAGTGTAAAAAAGGGTATAGCAATTAAATTAATAATTATATTGGCGATATCCTCATATTGAGCACATGAATAGCTTCAAAATGTATTTCCACTTCAAAATGTATTTCCACTTCAAAAACGAAACTCTCTGCAGAGTTGAATTATTAGCACGTTCTTTTTGCGATTAATGAGCAACATTTGCCCTTTGAATTTCCTGGTTTACGTATTACAATTGAAACAACTCTATATATTCATTAATAATGTTTGTTTTCATCACGAACGATATAATAAATAATTAATTTACGTCTCCATTTTATCGGATTTATTAAAGACGGAATAGCTTGCGATACCACTTTTTGTAAATTAATATACGACGAAATTCCTGTCTCGTTTGTAATTTATTATTCATGTATCTTAGTTTTCACATTTTTCGAGAGTATTTAGATTTTCTCACTGGCTGGTGTAATATTACATTTATAAAACTGACGTTAAATAATTAGTTTTCATTACTTTAACAGATTGAGGCATAATGAAAAATTTTTAGAATGGTAATGTAGTAAAGTATTACTGACACGAGGTATAGTATTACATACCAACGAGACTTATCCGATACAGTAAATAATGTAAATTCGGGAAACACAAATTTCCGTCATCGTCCACGTGTTAACTATTCGTAAGTGATACGAGTGCACCTAACTGTTCTATCGTTTTGCACCTTGTTGGCTTCCTTCGTACACGTATTGAAGATCGTGTTAATTATGCAAAACGTTCGCCTACTCGAGGTGAAGTAACTTCGCGCCAACAATTCGCAAATTGTCGTGACGTTAAGTTCTTCACAAAATATCGTGAACAAACGTTTCAACACCTGTGCATTTTTGTAGTTCCATAAATATCAAACGAACTGAATTTTTTTAAAATAATTATAAATATTCCTTACTGTTTCATTCTTCTTTTGCAAAAATTCGCAAACCGTGTTTTTTGTTCAAAAGTCGATTCTTGTATAAAGAATATTCTATAAATGGTAAATAAATACCTCCCCGAGAATATTTTCTTTTCCCTCCCCTCCCCTTAAATCTTTCTCGAAGAACACATCGTAAAAGCAGTGTCGTCCCACAATAAAGTTGATTAATCGATTAATTTATGTGTTCTGTTTGGTGTTAGAGTTATTTCTCTGTAGCTGGCAACAAATGTTACAGACATACTCGCATATTTTTCCCCCTTTTATCTTTGTTAAACACGAGGCATCTCTTATACAAGTTTCAGGTGTAAACCATAAAAACGTCTCGTGCGAAAAGTCGTTTAGAATGCAATATTGTATATTTCCAGGTATATTTCTGATTATTCCCCGACACCCGAAGAAGAATATCATTCTTGTGCCACCTATCACACGTTCCTCTCCGTTTGGCGCGCATTGTTTCGCAGTTGCACCTGGTTACCGGTTGTTGACGTGTGCGGTATAATGAAGTGTAAACAGCTAGAAGGAAAAATGAGCTCTTTTACCGTATAGAGGCACTTTATTACCCGGCGCAACGAGCCGGTGCGTATTCTGTGTCTATTCATCGCTTCTGTGCGCATTCAGCAAATAGCAGGGAGTTACATGCAACCGTGGTCTGCTTCACTGACGATGATGTTGCAGTCGCTGCTACGTCTATTAGCTTTCCAGCTTTTAACTTGAAGCACGATCAATTCAGACGCCCGTGTTTCATCCTTAAACTATACCGTCGTTTTAATAGAGACCGCTGCAAAACTAGAGCCACTGAAATATTCACGATGCGTCGTTACTTTTATAATACCATGGTCTTTGACTCGCCGAGATGAAAGTAGGAATCTTTGCTGCTACTCAAATGTAAGTAGAGATAGTCGCGATTGCTTTATCGGAGTGAACAACATCAGTTAATGAGTGAAGACATAGGTACGCCTGATTAATCGTAGTGTTATACTACGTCAAATTGATTGGGGTTTGCACGCCACGTCAGGGATTCTGATGAAATTCAGATATGATGTAGTCCACGGGAAATTAGGGGGGGTTTAAGTCATCACTTTGCTGGTTTCGAGTTTGTCGAAAGAATATAACACATATTATGCGAGACAGATTCAGACGTCAGCGAGAATTTAGTACTAGATTGATTTTACGATTTCTGACGCTGGAGCATGATTAATAATTCAAATGATGCAACAATGCTGCTTGTACTGACAGAATGACAAATGATGTGTACTAATTTACTCTTGATTTAAACATCTGTGTACATTGGTGCTTCTTCTATGATTAACGATAGACGCGGGCTATCTTTGACGTCCAAGCGTAGAGAAATACAGGATTGCGGTGAGTGATTTTCCAAATTGTCACAATTGATCAATGATTCTTTGAGTCGAGATTCTAACAAATATAATATTCGAATAAAAATTCTGTCAAGGTGGTATTTATATGATTAATGAATCCTGATTAACATGATTCGTCTAGCTTTAATGTTTGGCCTACCTTGCCTTTACTGAGTTACACATATATTATCCAAAGTGCACTCGCTTTTCAGGTTTATGAAGAATCAATAGACATTTACTGATAAATATGTAATTGGTCTGCAGAAATATCAAAGTTTTTGCTAATAACTAAAGTTTTAAGTTCTCGATTGAAAATTTCCTGGAAATCGCTGTTAATTAATACTTTATTACTCTAATTCCTATGTTTGTATCACTAATTCAATCTCTGAAAAGTAATGGAATACATAGTGGTTGTATTTACTATGAATTTTCTGATTAGTTACAAAATCACCGTCCATTTTCATTCATATTTCTTGATTGGGAGAGTGCAACTTATTATTCGTTACAAAGGAAGTCCATACGATTCATTTCGCTTTTTTCCCCAGCAGAACTTATCTTCTACTGATTTAAACGACGTAAAGTTTACAGAGATCGATGCTTATAACCTCTCCTATACCCCAGTTCTGAATTGCAATTAGTTCTACCAGAATATCATTTGTTTGAACTATTGGAGAAGTTCTCCGAAGACAAGATGTTTCGATACGAAGTTCTGAAGAGACTACAGCTGTATAAAATTAAATTGACGAGTAAACTAATATTCTTTATGAAACTGAAGCACAGAAGTTCTTTAAAAAAATAAGAACACTATATTTCAATCAACTTAATGTTGTTATTCATTTTTATTATGTAGTCATTATAAATGGAGGAACTTCTTTACATCTAAAAGTACATTTAATAATCAAAGAAAGAAAACTAAATAAAAGAAATGTTGATCTTCAATTTCAATATCGTGATGAATTTTGTAGCAAGCTTTTTTAATAAACCTGGTACCGATCAAAATGCAACAAATTTATCAGTAACATTCTTATAATTTTAATTTTACCAAATTACTTTCGTGCCTGTTCTGTCTGTAAGTATTTCCACCGATAGTAGTGGAGATAGAAATGATAGACGTATTAAAATGACTTCGTAGTCACAAACTTATATTTGACTCAAAAGACGATGCAAAAATTTTATGGTCAAAGACGTCAACGTCCACTATTCACAAAAATATTCAAGCTCGACGTTTCGATAACCAGTAGACGCACCCAGATTACAAGAAGCATTTGTAAGCCGCGTTAAAACAACGTTAAAGACTGAACTTTGTGGCCACAAGTGCCATTTTTCACGGGAATCGAATTTTAAATATCTCGCTGGAGCGATTCGAAGTTGGGGAATCTCTGGTAATAACGAGGGAAGTTGGGGGCCGAATCTTTGGAGAACATTCCATTTTATCCCCCAGCCATAAATCGCGATTGAACAACCGACTGTATTCAGAGCTGCACTTTCGTTCGCGATTAATTCTTTGAAAAAGCCCCGCCACGCCCTTCCCATTTCCCGAAAGCGCTTCGAACGTAAACGAGCCGAGATTGCCGAAGACACAGGGCCTGGTACAGGGTGATGACTTTCTAAATGTTTTTACTTTCCGCTGAATCCCGGACGGTGGAAAATGGGAGAGTCTCGGGCCAATGTGATTTCGAGTCGGATTGGAAACGCATTCAGATGGTGCACGGCGAAGTTACACGAATTCGTTTCCCTTCGAATGGCTTCGCGGGAGGGAGGAAAGTTTCGCGGGATAGGCGTTGCAAGTTGAAACGATGTATAGCATCGGCGATGGTTCATTATAAAAAAGGGGGAGAGTTTTCTTTCCCGATTTCCCGGGCGATATTAAGAGGGAAGAGGCACGAAAGGCGCCGCGGCGTTTCCCCCGCGAAACGACAAGTTTCCATTGAAAGCAAAAGAGGCTGAACCGTCTGCATCCAACGCTTTCGAGTCGATTACTGAATATAACAGATGATGCGCTCGATAACGCCGCGATGTTTGCCTTAAATTGAATGCGGTGCACGCCACGATAGGAAACGATCTTCCGTAAAAATCCTCCGGATGCGAAGAAATACAAGGGCACTAAAACTCGAGCAGGGCAATAGGTACTGGTTGGTGGGAGTTGTTTTCTTATTAGGCTGGTCGTAGAGGAATTTTTTATGTGATACGTTTTGTTTATAAGTTTTTTGAAGCTGTTGAGATATTGCTTGGAGATGTGAACAAAATTATTTTGTATTTTAATGGGTTGAGCACTAGATGTAAAAATTTGAATTTACTTTTATCAATTATTGTAATAGTGGAGGAATAGAGGCTGTATGAAATATCTTATGCTGATGAAGCTGAGTGGAAGTGAGAATTGAAAGGACTCGTTTGATTAGAATGAAAAATATTTTTTCGTTAAAGATTATTGTTTCTTAATTTTGCTAATTTGATTATTAGTAAATTATACGTTGAAGAAATTTCTGGTATTCAGGACTTACCAGAAGACTAGGATTCAATACTAGGAGTAAGTATTTTGTTAATAATTTATCGTCGACATGTACAAAAGGTATTTTAAGAAAGAAGTGAAATGTGTATTCATTAATGTTATAAATATGTGTGTGTTACTAGAGTTAGAGAATTAATACTTCGTATTTCCAATTTATTGCCAAGTAATTTTTAACGGAATAAATTTCATCGTGCTGCATTTAATTTATTTTCACTTTAAATATCCTACTAATATTATACACGCGTTTCTTTGCTAGTTAAACAAATTAATTATTATCTATTATTAGAAATCAAATATTAAATATCAATGTGGCAATTAAAATAGAAGTCTAAAAATAAAAAAGTTTTAAAAATATATGTACATATATCAAAGTTATGTAAGAAATAAGACAGTTTCAACGTTCTGGAAAGGTTGGCTTGAGAACACGCTTACTAAAACGATTCCAAATCAATTCAGATGGAACTAACAGGTTCAGTAACGTGCTGACCTGAGAGATTCTGAGGAAGCTTATTTCAAGTCACTTTCATTGAAATGCGAGGTGCACTCCTGGAAATATAAAGGAATGCTTAATTAATATTATACACTTCTCATAATTTTCGCGATTGCTGACGCGGGTACCATTATAAACAGCTAAATGATTCCGTGAATAAGCTGGCAGTTTTAGCACTCGCGTTGACTTTTGGTGGCGCGCCAGATTTATATATATCGTCATATCGTCTACAATTATTTATTAATCAGTGTGAAATTTGGTGAAAATCTTCCTTGTATATTAAGGAAAAACTTTTTCATTTAACTCTTTTCATAATTAAAAAACAAGCTCCGTTGATTGGTAATAAACCGGCATGGAAAGTGCTAATCGCGTGTGTCTGATCCGTGTGAGCCGCGCAGGTCCGTCGTAAATCGGTACAGACGCCGGTATGCTCTTATATGGATCAGTTTAAATCGAAATTACTAGGACAAGCATCAGTCATGTGACATTGGAGTTTCTCAACTTGAAATGTCGTATCCGTCACGTCGCTCGGCTATCATCGACTTCGACTTCCCACTCCCCCGCAACTTGTCCCGAGAGCGAAGCACTCGGCGAAAAGATAAAGCAGATTTAAACTGGCTCATCCTTAACGTAGAACTCGGCACGCATACCCGATTAGTTCCATCCGATCACGTTTAACGTTGCAGCTCGCAATCACGCGCCATGCATTACAACCAACGGGATTAGTGAACCGTTCCGAGCCCCGAATCCAGTTTCCGCAGATTATCCCGGCGAAATAGTCGATCCCGCGCCCTCTTACGTCCGCCCCTGCCCGGGTTTCCCTCGAAACGGAAACGGAGGATCTACGTGAGCGCGCTGGATCGAATTTGTCCAGCGTAGCTCGCCTACGCTCACTCGAGGAAACGTTATTTAGCAGGTATCGCTCCCCAGAAGCCTAGCCCACATCTCCGGCTCCTTGGATTCCCCTCAGTCATCCTCGGGATCAGCCTGGCGACTCTCGGCGAACCGCCTGGCTATCGATCCTCCCCCGGTCTCACGGCGAAGTTTGACACTGCAAACTGGTTTAGGGAAAAATAGCTTAAGTTGAGGGGGCTAGCTCGGCCCATAACGCTTCCTCCAAGGACCATTATACCGCGCCGGGCTACGAGCTGATTGTGATTTACCGCGACGAGGGTGTACGCCGTTTGATCCTGTAATTGAGTCGCCACCCCGCTGTTATCTGGGGAGGAAGAATGTCCGGTATGGATACTCGAAGACGGAGAACAACAAGAACCAGGAAGCTCGTTGGCGTTTAACGGCGGCAACTTTTCAGCGGCGATGTGGCGCCCATTGCTGGATCGGGATGTAGAAGCCTCTTCTGACTCGATAACCGTAAGACAAACACCGTGGTCGTAGTCGCGCTTTATTGCAGGTTGGTAAGTATGGTATGGCTGTTTAAATTAATTGGACGTCCCGCGTCATTTCTGGCTGATCTAATGGTGATCACGCGACGTTTGATGAGGGACGTTGTTGGGCCACTGTGATTCGGATTTGTAGCTGTGGTAGTTTTTATGACGAAACGTCAGATTTTAGCGTTATTCAATAGGATTGTCTTAAGGGTTATCGCAGTCAGGAAGGTCAGGAAAAGAACGATTCTTTGGGAATTTATTTCAGAAAGTACGTGCATATTTTTATGCCATGGTTTTTGTATTCAGATGAGGAACACTTTAGTAGGTTGTTATATTATGTTTTAGTGTAAAAGTATTTATTTATTACACAACATTTACTAACACAACATTTTTAGTGATACATTAAATACATTTGAATTACTTTAATAAATTAAATAATTTTCAATTGAATTTAGCTTTAAATGGTCGACTACTAGTGCTGTCACTTATTACGTGAACTGATAGTATTACACTGAAAAATGAAAAGTTTTATCCATTTTCGAGTACATATTCCTTCTCCATTTCCCAAAATAGCTTTATCGAATAATCGAATTAGGTCAAGTATTCTTAAGATGTCTCAGACATGCAAAAAAGAAATACAATCATTTTTATATTTAACAGAAAAGCATTTTTAGACCAAAGTTCCAGTCGGACACCGAAATTTTTAAAGTATCGCATCTGTCGAATTCTGTACAGAAGGCATATCGAACGCGTAGCACGTGTCACGATTCGTTTGACATTGGATGAATACAGTAATGACAGTACGATGAAAAGCGGCTTATCACACAACGATCTTTCTCGATCCATCCGTGATTCCACTGGTACGTAACTGCGGTCGTAATTATTAGAGGCGAAAAATGTCGAGGCAGATCAATAATTGGCTCTGAGCAAACAATTTCTACGTAGAGGCCCGATCCTATTCAGTCATCACACAATATAGCTGGTTAACTCCAATTTGAGTCACGAATTCTCGTAATAATTCTCATTAAAGGTGAAACAATTCAACGTTCAAAGGATCGCAGTGCATTCAACTATTCTCTCTGCAGTAGATGGTTAGTGATAGAATTTCGATATTAATTATTTGTCAGCCCGTTGACTGATTTAAGGGGATGGGACTACTGACGGTGTAACGGACAGCACGAAATGCGAATGCACGCATTTTAATTGGAATTAATATTATTGCGCTACGAATTTTATTTGTTACAGAGTAAATTCGTTACGAAAATCTGGTGGAACCTTGAATATTACTGCTCGAACAGTATTCATATTATCTTGAATATTGCTGAATTCAATATTAACCAATAGCTACGAAAATTGATGTTAGAAGTGTTAGCTTTATAACGAATTGCCACTTCGCTTTTTTCCAAACTACATGGCCTACAGGTGTCATATCTTAATTTTGACGAAAAGCGGACATATCAAATTTTTCCATCTGACCACAGAATTTTCCTATCAGCTCGAAAGGAAGAAGCTCCGCCATGATTTACATGTTTCCTGGTGGATATAACACACTGTCGGTATTCACGATCGTGGGGTAATATAATTTCGGGAACCGAACGACTGCTGCTGAACTTTCTAGTCGGTGGAATAAAATAATTTCGGAAGGGGAACTGTGATAATGAATTTTCCCCTCGAATGAGGATTCTGGTGAAGCCTTCAAGAGTATTACGTGGGAGGGTGGAATCATGGAGACGAAACTCCGAATATCGATTTGTAATTTGGCACACTGGTCTCAGTGACAGGTGGATATTTCATCGATATCTGGGAGAAAGATATTAGCCTCGATCATGGCCGATCGCCGTGGACGTCAATTTATATGGATCCCATGTCTCTGTGTGCATATCTAGAATGGATTTGCTGAAATTCTGATCCTCAAAGTTCATCGGGACTCTATTAAAACTAGGCGACAGGCATTTATATTCGTCTACACCAAACTATCGTTACGCTCCCTCCCCCTTCTCTCTCTCTCTCTCTCTCTCTCTCTCTCTCTCTCTCTCTCTCTCTCTCTCTCTCTTTCTCTCCCTCTCACCCTGTCTCTCTTTTGGTCTGGCAAATCGATTACTATTCACTCCATTGACTTCGTTCAATGGTCATGTATGAAAAAGGTAAAAAACGAAGGCACGTCGGTAATAAATATTGTAGTCCCCAAATTTATCATCTCGCTCCATTGATTTTTACGAGGTAAGAAATTCCTCGTAGCTATCAGGACTAATTGGCGTCATTAATTAATTCTAAGGGATTAGAGGGGGTCGAGGATAACGTGAACAGTCGGTAGACAAATGTTATCAATGATAACCCTACTCACTCCTGCATCCTAATTTCATGTAACGATTTCATAAATGATCGTGCATCAGGCAGAATTGTACAATTCGTGATAAAAGGTAGGGGAAAGGTGTTACGAAAGGGTCACCGAAAAAAGATATATAACTTTATTAAATGAAGAAAATTGGGAAATTGTCGTTAGACTGAAAATAATTACATACAGTGTTTGGGTTGTTTTTATGACAAATTATTGAAGATGGTTTTGTATCGTTAGTGGTGTATCCTTTACGAGTTAATAATTTTGTATCTTGATTAAATACCTTAAATTGATTTGAATTGAATTGAATTGATTTATCACCTTTTATGTTAACAACGTTTCCACTTAGTTTAAAGTTATTAATACCCAATTAATAATTTATCGGTAATCGATACTAGATGCTTACGGTCTGGACAGTCTCTAAGGAACAATTTCACATTCTGCTACACGTTTCGGTACTTAATTAATAATTGCAGTAAATCATAGGCATAGAATGGAAATTTAATTCAAGAAGTGAGAAAAGGAGAAATTTGGAATCAATGAGCATACAGAAGAGATAAAAGTAATTAGAAGTTGAAGTAAAAAAATATTCTTTTTGGATGATTTAACCTATCCTACAAAAATAAATATAATTTAGTGTTCAGAAAGATGAACCTCGAAGTCGGGTCATGTGTATAATAATAACAAAAAGAATTTTCAAACAGTTCTCTTAACTATGGTTTTCCTGATATTTTATTTCCTTGTATTTTTTATTTACGTGTCACATTCCAAATAATGTAGTATTATCAGGAAGAAGGATATTCTATATCCCACGACAAAGCAATTGCAAATTCACATACAGTAAAGTTTCCAGGGCAATCAATTTTGGATTGTATCAGGACACGTGTAATTAATCAAACTTGTATTTCATAATTGTAAGCATCGCAAATGGCAAAGAGAACAAGGACGAGGCACAGTAAGTAAAAATATATAAATGGTATGTTAATGAATGTTAAACACAAAATGTTGATTACGATAACTGATCTCATTACATAACTTACCCTCGAGACATACACGATTGTTTATTACAATATTATTATTCAATTCTCTCATTACTGATCCCCTACCTTGTTATTTTCGTCCCTACCTTTTCCCGCTGTTTATATCAATTACCTATATCGATCCTGCTTGCTAATTAATATTTACACGATGCAAATGAGTGCAGGGACATTCTGCTGTAGGGTGAAGTAAAATTGTATAACAGACGGTTTTTACAGTGTGCGTCATGTAAAACTATTTTGTCGAAGATTTTCCAGGAATAAAATACATTTTGGTACCGCTGTTAAATCACACACAGAATCCCCGCCATATTTTCCTATATGTAAATAACTAAATACAATGCAACATCAATATTTGCAGTTACACACGCAGAGGGTGGAAAATTTCTCAAGCTCGAAACACAAACTCTAGGGGAGACCGGGGCTAGTTGTTACACTTTTCAGTTTTTTATTTTTTATTTTTTTTGCATTCCATATTTAATACTATCAATGACTCTTACTTAAAGTACGTTCTTTCCTCTACCGATGACCGCTATGGAATGTAATTAAACGAAAACCATGACTTTGAAACAAGCCATTTTGAAAGTCGAGACATGTTGTAACAACGTGCCCCGAGTAGGGGCAAGTTGTTACACAATACGGGGCAAGTTGTTACACAATTAAATTTTACGAAACGAGGCTTATTATGAGTAATATAATTATATTTTCTTGGACAAAAGTAAATTTATTAATGTTAAGAATTCTTTTACAATAAATATACAATAAAAAATCTATTTTAAAAATAATAAAAACTACTGAAATCATTATCGTCAATTATCGTCGTCCGTTTCATACGGGGACTCGCAAAAGACGACTTTCATTACGAAATGAAACAGAGAGCCACCATAGTGGCGTTCCGTCCCCGAAAAATCATTTAGCGGGAAACTACTATAGTGACTCGTGGTAACTAAAGCATTAAATTAATAAATTAATAAATTAATTACTAAATACAATGTAACAACATGCCCCTTTCGCTCTGTAACAACGTGCCCCTTTTCGTATGTAACAACATGCCCCTTGTCTTGTGTAACAACTTGCCCCTTTTCGTGTGTAACAACTTGCCCCGGTTGACACCATTGTGTATAAACAGCTATAAGTTCATACCAGTTGGGTGTATTCTTATGTTCGTGGTGCTAATCTGTAGCTAAAAGAACACTGATTCAAACCTAGTAATAATCATTTACATACATTTATCTGTCTGTTCGGTAGAAAAGATTCAAGTAGAAAGAGAAAAGTTACTATTAGTACCGAAAACACAAAAAACTGTAATAAAGTGACAACGCGTGAACCGATTACAAACACACAACATATACAAGTGTGTATGGTTGAAACACATCAGTCACTTCATCGTCGAAGAGATAGTCCAAGCGAAAAAATTTTAAACTGCTTTGTAACAACTTGCCCCTGTAACAACTAGCCCCGGTCTCCCCTACTTGATTTTCTCTAAAAAAGAAAAAGCGTTGTGTAAAAGTTTCATCTGCGTTTTAAATTGACTCTGTCATGGCTCATTATCTGTGCACCCTTGTGGACATGTATAAATTATACTTATATATCGTGATTGGTGGTTTAATTCCCTTATTTCACAGTTTTCCGTCAATGAAACAAGTCTCTGGGGCAACGAGCCAGACAACTCAAAACATCGTCGCTTAATTTACATTCTATAAAGCATGAAATCGAATTTTACGACCACGCTGCGTCCAGAGCTCCCCTTCGTACGCGCTATATCCCCCGGAAATATATATTTTACAAGAGCTGTAAAGATATAGCGCAATAGCAGCCGTAATCTTAGCTAGTGTCGAGACGTCGCGACGCCAGGTCAATACCGAGTACACCTTTAAGGATCATTCGATATACGTCCATCCGGCGCGGTGGTCAAGTATATTGCCAGCCATGGAATTCGACGTATTGATTTGCAATTTAGCAAATCGATAACTGCGTCAGATGGATAGCCCATTGACACAATACAATGGCGCGTATAGCACTGATCGCCCTGAAAATGCGCCACGATTCTGCCTGGCCAGGATGAATAGAGACTTCGAATTTTATGGCAAATGCACGAATCGCTTTCACCATTGATTTCACCCTAAAATATGGCGCTGCGCGGAACTCCTAAGCGATCTGCATCGAAATCACTTCGTTTCTTCAAAATTCCTTGTGCACAGTCAGTCGCAAAAGTCGATACACACTCTGCTGAAAATCAATTATACTTATTATTTGTTAGTACAATAGTTTGAAAATACTCTGGCTGAAGATTATTAAAAAATAGAGAACTTCATTACAAAATAAATACAAATACAAATAAATTTTGCAAAAACCGAGACTTCTTCAATATTTTTATATCGAAATCAATGGATAGGAAAATCTTCTAAAAGATTACACTTTCTCTGCGTACTCTTTTCCTTGTTTCGGAGATAAACAGAATTAAATAGGCAGCCCGTTATTTGCTGCACGATATATTTCCTAATGTAATTTTCGAATTTTGAGTAGATATTATCCATGCATTTATGGATTTAATTTCCCACGCCCCGCTGTAAATCCGATATGTTAATTCCATTGTTTGTTTACTTCCCAACGAAGGAACATTATTGTAGACGCGCCCATGCATGCCTCCACGCTAGTCGAAATAAAACATCGAAAATGTACGCGCTACTTGCTTCCGTTTCAGCGAATGTGATAATTTATTGATGGTGCATAATCAGCATACTATTTATTTACTCTTCGGGTATAAAATGAATGTAGGGAGAAACACATGGACGTGAAAATATTCTGATAGTCAGACGCATGTACTTTGATTGAAATAGTCAAGGGATTATTATATTATGAGGTACAAAGAATAATCGACTCCCGGTTATTTTAAATAAATGGAGATCAGGTGCATATTAAGTTAGGAATAACTGAAAGTAAATTGACGAGTGCTTTGTATCGGAGGATGAGTCAGAGATGGGCAAAATTTGTATTTAAATAAATTTCGAACAAGGAATAAAAATTTAAAAAATTATTCGTCATTATATTGTTCAACTTCAACTTCAACTTTATTCGACAGACAATTATTTGACGTCGAATAAAGTGAAAGGTAAAGTTGCAAAATTTCTCGACGAATAAAAAAATTAACTACATTCGTCAACAAATTTATTTGATCAGTTATTAAATATTTTCTTATTTAGATAATGCCCAACTCAGGGATGAGTTCACCCTTATCATTAAAATTAACCTACCCCTATTTCTCACATTCTCACATCTTTTGCTTCTATTTATACCGCAAATAGTTAACAACATCTTACTATTTAAGTTGACATATTACGTAAAGACTTTGCTTTTGCATTGTGTCACATTTGGTATCGAAACTCCCCCCAAAGCAGAGGCATTTCTACGTTACTTATACGTCCCGTTACATTTTATCATTTCGTGCTGTTTCAAAAACGAACGGTTAGTCCCCCACCCTCTGTGTTGTACAGTTTCTGCCGTTTGATCTAAAACCAGACGACTATCATCCCCCAGTACGTGTTCACAAAGCACTCTTTGCATCGGTCAAGTCAAAAGCCAGAACATGGCTTAGCGGGCAAGCACACTACACTCCTCCACGCACAGAATTACTCGTACACGTGGCTGATAAACTCTTTCGCGTCTTTCTCTTTACGCCAACCTTCTTTCTGATTTACACGTTGGATTGTCCTGCTAAACCTACCCCTTTAAACTGCTTCCCTTCTATCTCCATCTTCGCCGTTCCACATCCACCGCGGTTTCTTTATCGTTGCTAGCAAATAGTTTACTGCAAATTGAAATGGATTCATTCCGACTTGCATATTTCTCCGTCTGCCTCCCTCACCCTCTTCTTACACGCCGAGGGATGGCGTTGATGTTTGGAAAAAGGATTTCAGTCGGGAGTAATGGTAATCACGAAGATTCCCGCTCCAAGTGTGACTAAAGTTCCGTAGGAATCAGCAAGGGTTTATCGGGGTTATGACACTCCGGGTCCCTGTTACTAACTTTCTCCCTCCCTTCGCCCCCTCCCCTTCTTCCTAAACTTTTCTCCACCGTGTGAATGTGAAGTGGTTCCCTATCCATCCGTGCTTTTCTTTGAAGCAACTATGCCAGGGTATTACGGCAACCGCATTCGCCGTTTCAACCACTTATCGGTTCTGAAAGGTCAGAATTCATATTTATTTATGACCTCAGACTTTACACGATTGTACTTCGGTAATATCGTCATTACAAGGCGATTGTCCCTTTCGTTTCAACTGCAATTATATGAATTATCTGAATTCTATTATATTAATTGCATACACAGGCCTGCAGCTATTGCCTTACAATTAGAGTTTTAATTTCTTATAATAAGGTTAACTGTTTCTTCCTTTGCCACGAGAAATGTGGGTAATTGGCTCGGTCTTGACCGACAAACCCTAACACGTAGTACAATCACAAAAGATGCAATGTTATAATAAAATAATTAAAGCAAACATAAAAATGTTAATTTATGTTGATATAGCAAAATGTTACAAAAACCTGCGAATGTTCCCCGAGTTCGCGGTATGTAATAATAAAATGCAGCTGAACGAGCATACATTTCTCTGCGAATATCATTAAATTTCTCTCTCTAGATATCATTATTTTAATTTCACCCCACAAGCTACTTCGTTCGACAGGCTCCAGTAGAAAAATTCCCGTAGCGAGTCAATTGAATTTACGATGTAAAAATAACATCACCGTTCTTCTTAACGATTCGTTTGCAGCGCTGGAGGATTCACTTTGACGCGGCGAATCGCTTGTCTCGGTACCAGCGGTAGCACCGTGAGGCATTTTATCAAAAGTTTAATACAAACGGTAACTTTCTTCGTTATTCTCTTCCTTCCGTCAACATTATTCTCGTATAATGAGGAGCGGAGGAGTCTAATTTTACAGTAGACACGATCTTGTCGCTTGGACTCCATTCGCTATGAATCGAGGCAAACATCGTGGCGTGTTACACGACATTCGGTGTGCATACATTTCTTCGACAGACATGCGCGAAAAATGCAGAATGAAATTTCTTTGGCGAGTGCTTCCATTTTTCGAGTTAGGGGTACAGTGATTCATTAGTTTTATCCCTGCTATATTTTTCTAGAAGCCAGTACATATTATTTACCGATGAGCACTAAACCATTTATCTTTAATAGAATGATAGAAAACAAAAATTTAATTTCTGTCATTATCAATTAATTATAATGAATGTAATCTACAGAAATAATTTTACAAGATGACCAAATTTTTCTCGATTCTTTAGACTTTGGGAAATTAAATTGCACAAAACATAGATTCGTAGAGGTAATAATTTCTTTCATATGAAATTGAGAAGGCTTCCGTATATTTTACAAAAACAATTAGACGCCTGTAAGGGTGTGTAATTATTTTAGTAATTATTCAGAGCAAATTATCTAATTCTTATTGTTATACCATAGTTTTCTCTCATCGTTGCTAGATGAATTATTTTCTTCGCAGTTTAATAAAACCATTCCACGGTTAAAATGCTGTTCTTAGTTGCAATTAACGAGACGGTAATCATTTGCAAACAGTAAATGAGTCAGTTGACGGTGCAACGTCGAACGGCAGCGACTATTCGGAAACTGCTACGACTTACAGGCGCAGGTGCACTTTCTTCGTGGAGTAAGCTCGAGAAGATACACAATTTAGGGAGTTATGTAATTAGGTTAATAGGATTTCCCTGAATTACCGATGAAGCTAGACTTTATATAGACGAAAAGCTTTCGAATGCCACTCTCGCGCTCCAGCGGACTGTTAGCTTTAACAGACAAAAGTCCAACTTCATCTAAATTCAGAGGAACTGGATGCAACTATGAAATCCCCTCTAGTGGCTACATTAAAATCTTCTACGCCTATCCAAGCTCCCATCCCTGTCCTCGCTAGCCGTTCCCTTTGCAATAATACTTCAAAGATAGTGTCTGCTTCGCGTGAAAATCGTGGCACGCGAAATGGGATCCACTAATTTACATGTGACACTAGAATCACACACGTTTATCGTACACGTTATATTAAATCGGTGCAAACGTTCGTTGGTTTCATTGGACCAAAAGTAACTTCTTTGTTAAAAGTAACAATATATTACACACTTTTTTAATCAAAGTATTTTCCTTGGCTATCTATGTAATATTTTGCCTTTTTCTGGGAAAAGTAAAAAAGACTTCCGAAAGAACTTTTGCACTGACCTAATATTTCAATCGAAATAGCAAAATAATAGATTTTTAGAAAATTACATAATTTAAAAAAATATATCATTTTGATATTAGCAATGAAAGTTGCGAGAAATCTCAGTTTACTGTTGTAAATATTAACACTTACTAACTTATTAATGAGATTTTGAATGCTCCAAGGCGCAAATTTGCAGCCAAAATTGATTGATTGGTAATTTAACGGTCTCAAAATTTCTCCTCCGTAATATTACGTTCGACAGAATAAAAATAAACGTATTTTTGAAAACAGTGTTTCATCCCAGTTCATAAACGTGTATATAGTAAAATAGAAACATAAAAAAGGTTGTAGTTTTTCAACGTTATTCTACAATTTAGTTTGTCGTTAAGGTAGTAACTCTTCGTGGTCACACGGGGTGTATCGCATCCCAAGCGCAGTTTTCAAGTTCAAATGTCACGTTTTTATGACTTCCAAATGGGATTTCCCGCAAATAAAATAGAAAAAAAATATCGCTTTTTCCGCAACCGTGGAAAATTGTTTTCCAACTACAAAATTCATCGTATCAAAGTTGACATTTCTAGATCTAATTAAAAGAAGTAACTTTAGTCATGAAATTTTTTTTCTATCTTTTACAGTTCGCAAGTTATAACACAAATTCGAAAAATAGCCGAATTTTTAGGGGTTGTGTTAAAATTTGAAACGGTAAACTGAGATTTTTCGCAACTTTCATTGTCAATGACAAAATTATATATTTTTTTCATAATTTATTACAGGAGGAAATCCCCTACAATCAACATATTCACAAAGTTTCAGAATTTTTTGAATTTTCCGGTTCGGGATCTTCCCTTGCAAGTAATTTATGTTTATAAAAAACTGCAGGCACTACATTTCCCCCTAAACCTATTGAATTTTTTGAACAAGGCACCCACCAGTTATTGCAGGAAGTCATTAAAAAAAGAGAGAAATCACTTTACGATTAAACTTATTTCGTTGCATGACTTCGTGAAAAAGTTCAACAAAAATACCCTAAGTTTTTTGAGATCACCTAATAATTACGTCTATATATCTGAGCTCAAAGTTCGTGTTCCTTTCTAATCTTTTTCTACCCTTCACCACCCTTCCTCGCTCGTCTCGCCGACTGGCTCGTCCATGACGTCCTTACACTTTTGCGATGTCTTAATAACACTGCGTTCTTACTCACGCTCGTGGAGCCAACGACTTTAGATACGGGAGGCTAGCCTGCATATGGAACTCGGATCTCCGGTCGTAAAATACGCGGCTTAATTGCTTAATTTCTCACAACTAAGCCCTCGCTCGGCGTCGAAGAACAAAGGCGCGCGGGCGCCCGTTACTTTGGCCTTCTTTACCTTAACGCGCTATCAACGTTACTCGCCGCATGACACTTTAATTATGCCGCCGTGTAAATCCAACAAAAGTTCCCCGCGACGTTGAAAACCCGATCTGATCGGCGATTAACGCTCGCCACCCTCTTGGACTTCCCCCCCTGTCTCTCTTTATCTCTGTGTCTTCGTCTCATCCCGTGGAAGGGGCAGTTTCTGTATACGCGATTGGAAAATTGCGCCGAGCTCCTCGGCGTTTATTTTCCAACGCAAAAAAGCTTAATGATCGTGATTGCTCGCACGCATCGATGTGTGGGCTATTAGTTTTTACGAGGCTGTTCCGCGTCTCGGTTTAGACTGGCTCGTCGACAGATTTCTGTTATTTCGAGAGGAAGGATTAAACGGATGTTATAACTTCCAGCAATTGATATTATTAAGCATCCTGGGAATAAGAAGAAGCCAGCGTGGGATGAATGATAGTTAGTAAGTATAAGGTGAAGAAAATGTGAGATGATAAGGTGTGGGGCAAGTTTATAATTGCAGTGTTTGAAAATTCTTTATCCTGTCTTCGTGTGTGATCGAGGATTATTATAGTGCAGCGCATCGGAGGGAAATGAGTTGTTGGGGCTCATTAATGGAAGTAGAATTCTAATGAATTTAATAATTTTGTTACGTTTACTATTTTTATAAGTTGACAGTTCTTGGACGATTTATAGAATGCTGGATATTTTATTGATGGTATAAGAGATATTACGAGTAATTGGTGGTCTGAGAATAAATTTCTTATGCTGGATTAGGTATGCTTCTCTGACTCTAAATAATCTACTAATTATACTTGCAGCTATTTTTCAGTTTTTCCTCAGACCTACTTAGTGTGAACTGAAAATAGCTTACTCAACTCCATTGCACCAAGAAGTTTTAACAAGAACTTTTTACTAAAAAATTCAATACTTCAGGAACAATTAGTTTACGAATATATATGTATATTAAGATTTGCAAAGTTAATGATAATAACGTGGGAAAAGCTTGTATCTATATTTTTGTGACACCCTATAGAGATAAACAAAAATTTCTTAACAATTGTGTATCGATGACTGTTGTTTTAAATTTAAATTTTTACATTTCATTCTCTGCAAAGTAGTCTTCAATTAATATTTGATTTTAAATATAGTACGGATTTTTATTCCATCTGCACATTTATCCTTGTCATTAATTATTAAACAGTGATGCACGGAATGCATTTCATAGTCTTTAGAAATAATCTAATCATGGAACAGATGTTAAGCTGATTCCACAATGAAACACACAAACTGTTTCGCGTTCTAGATAAATTTTGCCACAGACACTTCATGAAAACCCTCTTCTCAGATCCCGATACTTCCCCAATCTTTGCTCAGTGTCGATTCCCAGTGCCACTAGTGGAATTAAGTCTTTCCACTCTGTGCTCTCTGATTAAATTGGTTTTACTTCGACTAAACCCCTTTACGCTTTGTCACCGAACACTATTAGCTGATCTAACTTTCAAGAGATACAGAATTCTTCTTCAAACCACCACCCACACTCTCTAACAGTAACAACACGCTCATTATGCGTCATATAAATGTTTATTTTGTCTATCTCATTTCAGGTAACGTTACCTTTTTACATTCGTAGCGTATGCAACGCGAATTACGGAATTGGGACAGAATGTTTGTTTTTTTTTGGTTGAAAATAGAAAAAACTGTCGGGGATGCAGTTGAATGCCATCGTGCGACCTGATTCCTCGCGACCCTATTTCTTTTACAGGTGAAACCACGCACCTGCAAAGTGTAATAACACTTTCTCGCAAATAGAAATGTAACTTTTCTCAAATGAAGAGGTCCGTCTGAATGTCTGGGGCATGAATGATTCGAGAGATGAATACTTCTGGTGGTGTTTTGAAATTCCTAAGAAATGGTTTATTGAGGAAATCATTTAAATGTTAATATCGCTTTATCCTAATTAAACAGTTTTATATTTCTGCATACATGGCTAGCCAACCAGACTGTTCCACTTTAAAAATTCCTTTGGTTTTTTATTTCAACGTGTTTTTAAATGTTTAAATTCTATTCGCTGTTACAATTTATGTACAACATTATGTGCCTTCGAGTGTGGGATGGTTTTTAATTATCCTGAAAAATAATAGTCTAGCATTCCATCGCGATCAATCCATTGTTTATCAAACCTATTATTACAATATCTTCTAATATCTAATACAAAAATCCATAGAATTTAGAAAATACGTAACCGAAATGACTAATAATTTAGAAATAATTGATTTTCTCTTTAGCTTATGAGAACTGCAAGTGTACAACTTTTATACCACGATGATTCATTCATCAACGTACAATCTTCCTCAAATCTTCACTGTTTACTCTTCAGATAACATTCCGTTCCACGCCAAATCTTTTACGATTTTTACGAGATTAGATTCAAATCATCGTGTTACTGGTCTTAAATTCGTTTAAACAGAAACAGATTGATGCTGTTTACCATTCTTGTGTATTTTCGCGAAAATAAGTTCCATAAATATTTTTTATCTCCGGAATTATCAACTGCACCAAGTACCTCATTTATTCTAATCGAAAAGGATTAACATTTCTAAATAAACATTATTTCTATCGATGTCATGTTTCCAACGTAAAAACTTCTTTTGTAAATTTCTCTTCAAAGTTGGCTTTTTAAAAACTGGAAGAATATATCCAAACTCTTTAAAGCTTTCTTCACAAACACAGACTTTTTTTAGTATAATCACTTTAAACTCATATTTTTCAAAAAAAAAATATACACACGTTTGGTTCAATTCTGAGCGATTTTGTTACAGGTCCACCAGCAACTGTAACCCATTTTTATCATCCGTCTATCATTCGCTTTCACTGTCATTGATTCATGGACGCACTATTTTTATTGCACCTTTGTAGATAGGTACTTGTCGCGCTTTTAGAGAATCGCTTGCATTTTCTTCAAAGTGAAAAGCCAGAACTTTTCGTTTCACTACAGATTTGAAGTCTCTTTGATCTTCCCTCGTCAGCACGTCGCAACGAATGCTTGTAGACTAGCACTAATTGCATCTTCTGCACAAACGGCGAAAGCAATTAACCAGGTGACTGATGAACATCTTTTTTTGTAGCTCGTTGCGGCACTTTTGCGCGCGATGACTTTCACCTACTGGCAAACTAATCTACGCACACACTTCTTCCGCCACACTTTCGTCGCGAATATTACGCCACCGTTTTAATCGTATGGGATCACAAAATTTTGTTGACAGATTTAACGTTATCACTGTGGTGCACTAGTGGAGAACTTTACTTGTTAAAATTAATCGAGGGTCAGATTATTCGAATTATTTATGATGCACCATACTGACGAACTCTAGGATGAACACATTGAAACTTGAAAATTTCATACGGTTAGTAGATAATTATTTATAAGCTTTAATTTTCTATCTACACTATTTTACAATTGTACGTGAAATGTATGTACGCTTGTAAATGCTTGAGAATGCTTTGGATCATGTCGTCCTTCCTCTTCATCTTCCTATTCGTCTCTGTTGAGGCTGTCATTCCCAATGGACTCTAATCGCGATTCAGACTTTATGCACTCCCATGGTTTCTTATCAGATCAGTCGGTAAATAATACAGCTCTCTTCGTAACATTTGTCAATGTACAAGTAAGTGCTCTCTTAATCATGAATGAAGTATATAATTCCCGCCTGTGCAACTCCATCCATTCTCGAGTTTCATTTCCTTCGTCTTAAAAATTTCTCAACTGCACTTTTCACAGCATGCATATATTAAGATGATTTCTTTCAATTCTAAATATTTCCAAGATATTTGTGAGATGATCATCTGACGAGTCAATGCCCAATGAATAGTTTTGTAACACTCACTTTGTATAATAATTACACATTGCTCTGTTGGAGATTTTGTTTAGTTTGTAATTTTTCTTATAACACCAATTTCCAACGCAAGCTAATATTTCACTATAAATTATTCCTGTTTCATATTTCAGCAAATAATTAATTATCCCTCTCGTGGTTTCAGTTTGGCATTTAATATTACTGTATAGTACCAAACTTTTTTAATTTTACACAGGTTCTTTCGCAAAGTGATTCTTTATAACCTGAATTCCAGAATCCACGTTCATCCCTTTTTCATGATTACTGTCATTTCAAAGGTTATCCGTTATCCACATCCAAAAGTTCGTCCAATATTTCTCATTTGACGTTGGATCGTTACATGAGTCGAGTTCTAACTCCTACATGCTGCTTGAACTAGCTCTCCCACAAATACAATTGGGTTTTATCAGCAATAATTCTTAAAGTGTTTTCATCCAACCCTACGGGTCTCCAGCCGCGAGATTCATTTTCGAGAGCATAGTTCCTTGACTATGTACTCTCGGAACTTCCAGAAGCATCTTGGCACTGATTTATACTGGCAGCGTTTTCAACCTACACTTTACACATGTTCTTCGATGCTACAGATACGTTATCTCTCCTTTCTTTACTATCACTTTTGCTTGATATCCTCGGACAAGCCAAATGTTCCAGCTTCACTTGTTACACTTAGGTATGACAGGAGGGAAAGTTCCCATCGGCCTCGTAGTTTAAATTAAACAGCTACCGCGTATAATTTGATGCTCTATTTATGCGTGGACCAACAATTAATGCACTGCATATTTTAACTTTACGATTTGTCATCGGCGATTGTTTCCTACCGTTTCATTATTCACCTACCCATTCGTCATTCCATTTTTATTTTCAAATTATTCGAACGATATTGATGCAGATCAATTCGGAGCAAAAAAAATTAACTCGGGATGTGCGTGAATCGCCTGTTTTTCTTATAATAAGTAATTATTAAAAATAAATAATTAGAAACCACCATTAAACTGTGCCATTATATTAATTTTAAAAGTAGATAATTTGCATAATGTACATCTACAAATACTCGTATAATAGACTTTGTTTAAAATAGCGAAATTTAACCATAATTTGTATTCATTAATAGAGTTATTACGTTGAAACGTCAGCCTGATTGGAAATACTTTAGGGTTTAATAGGTGCTTCGATTTCAGCATCTTATTCACCGCTGCAACGATTAACGTGCGTCTGAATTTCCCGACGAGGAAACGCGTAATTGTTCCAATATATAATGTATACAGTCAAGGCAGACAGCTATTAGTCTAATATGCATCTGCATGTATTAAAGTATATGAGGTAATTGATGTAACCTGTGATGTATGTATGTACAGTATTCGCTTTGATATCCTAAAATCCTCTAACCAGAATAGTTCTGCGATGCTGCATTAGTTTGCGCGACGCACTTATTGTAACGTCGTTATCGACATCTCGTCGAGTACGAAGCTTTGATTATGCCGTCATAACGGTCCAGATCAAAGCCCTGTTCGATAATTGTATGGACGGGGTAATGAATGAGTTTAACAATGCTTTGCAGGTTAGCAACGAAAACAGATTACAGTGTTTACCGAGAAGTCATGTAATATGATTGTTTACCAATTTGTTCGCTGATTCCCCCCTGATTTGGCCTCGTTTGTATGTTTTTTTTTTAAGAAATTTCATGAAAATGCAAAGTAAATTTACACTAAATTGATATCAATTTCATACCTCGAATAATCATCCACCTGAATTTAATTAGAACTGATTTGCAAACCTACATGTGTCAGCTGAATATATTTAGTTTAGATTTGCGAGCACTAGGTGCTTTGACTTCCCTATTAAATCACTGTGCACACAGTAGCATGTAAAAGTATTCCAGCAATAATCTCTGAACTTTCATTTTTGAAGAAAAAAAGGGGAAATAAATTTTATGTAGTTAACTAAAGATTGAGAATTGAAACAAATGAAGAATAATGTGATCGGAAAAGTTTTTTTTAATTTATAGTGATATTTGTACACTTAAATAAATGAAGACAGAGAATAGTGAAGATGATAAATAATTTAATTTAATCACCAAATAGTATTGAAATATCCTATTTTATACACTGGCACCCAACTTGTCGCAGCAATGACTACCCTTCAATGGTGGGGCGAAACGTTCGACTCTTTGCGCGCAACTCATTCGCGTGTCGATCGAGCAAAGATATTTTTCCACTGCTAGTCATACCAAACGCAAAATCGTGGAATAGAAAATAACATCGTAGAGTAATTTCAAACCTAATACCTCATTTCATCCTACAAAATACAAATTCTTTCCTTTTGAAACCCATCAATGAAATGGTATTCGGAAAAAGCTTGCAACGCGACGAAAATTATTCTGTTTTTAGATTATATACACTCCGCGATAATAAAATAAGACACTCGATTTTATGAAATCTTTAGATAGTGCATAAAATTTATGAATAAAATTATTTGGAATCTGATTGTACACTTTTAAAGTGTAATTACACCCCAAACGTAATACTTTATGAATAATTAACGATAGATTATATAATTTATGTTTGTGAACACGATAGTATTTATTCCTATTTTTCTTTTCATTACAGTATTTTGTTTCAAAATTTTGTAGCAAGGTATTTGGAATAGTGCATGTGCATTTAAAGGATATGCATGATAGTGCACACAGTGCGACGTAAATTGTTCTTTGCAAGGAAAAATGTCAGTTTCTATGTTACTCCCTATCTGTTTCATGCTTCAGCTATGTTGTTTTACAGATACACAGGGTTTTTGTGGCAACCGTCGCGACGGTTCAACATGTTAGTTGCACGCGATAGTTCGGCAAAAAAAAGAAATATTTGCAACAGAGGTTCGTCAGCTTTTCAACCAGGGAATAAATTGCCGCTACAAACATTTCAATATTGCATTTTTGTTACGAAAAACGACCGTTTAATCGTTTCTAAATGGAACGGCGTACATTTTATTCCGCAGCATTTTGCTCAGGGAATAAAAACGAATGCCGCGATCGTTTATAAAGTTACTTTTCATTCATATTTGTTTTGAAAACTGATCCTACGTTCTATTTATTTAATTTTTCGACTCTTAGTCTTCATGGAGGTCTACTTTAATCAGTCAGTGGATTCACGTCGCTGCAAATTTTCGTTCAACAATATTTCTGCAAAGAGAGTACGTTCCTATTAAAAAAATAAATAAAACCGCCCACTTTTCTTGCAGGAAAAATAAAAAATTCTCAACTCAATATAATATAATAATACAAACTCTGTGTGACAAAATTTGCATAGAAGTGATTAAAAAATGGACACAATAATTGATTGTTATGTTTCCTAACGATCATCTTATTTGCTTCTATTGATTGTCAGAGCTGGCAACAAATTTCAACCATGAGATTTGCAAATAAGTAGTTTCTAGAACGCGGGAGAAATAAATAAATTAGTTAATGAAATCGTCAAGCTTGTTAATCAAGGTTCTTTGCGATCGTAAATTGATTCCAGGCTAATAGAGAGATTTACTTGTAGTACACCACGCCGGCGGAAAGTAATTTCATCTGCGCGACCTATCCCTGTTCGTTACTTAATTGTATTAATTGAACGTAAAAGTCTGCGGAAATAAATTAAAAGGAACCCGTAAGGCTTCCGTTCTTGCGGAATAGCTGGCCGAGATCGTAAAGATTGCGGGGGAGAAATTGTGCAAGTTTCCGCAGAAATCATTCCCCTTACGTCATTTAATAGTTTCCAACGGGCTGTCACACTTAAGAGAAATGTCCCTTTAGGCTTGATTAATGTTTTCTACATGAAAAATCAGGTCCTTCAAGCGGTTACTCGTCTGCAATTTAAGTTTCGAGTTCTTATAATACACCTCACAAGTGCATACCGTCTAATGCCTGTTATTTCTCAATGTCTACTTTACATTTTTTATACTCTTCCATGTTTATACAATACTTCTCCAGGATAGAATATGTCTTAATGAAAATTGGTAGTATTTTTTAAAATACACTCGTATTTAATTAACACAAATTCGTTTTAGAAGGCCTTTCATTATATCGAGGCATTTTAATCACTAGAAGAATAAATTTCAATTTAAATTGTTAATTTAAAGTTGCTTAGAACCACGCGTAATCTAAAAGATCTTCTGTATGAACAAATCTTACGAGTCGTGAAATTTTATTTCATTGTATTAGAATTGTGTGAAATAATATGGCGTAAAGTTTACTTTATATGTATTTGGATCTTGAATATTTAAGAAAAATTTAAATTTATTAAATTAGAATTAACTTGTCTTTGTCAATTCAACTTGTGTTTGAATAAATATCAATGAATATACGACACTGTTTATACATGTGTATAATCCACTATTAATTTCGTTTTACAATCCTGTTTCACAGTCACAACTAATATTAAATTTTAATTAGAAGTAACACATATGACAACACGAAACGTGAAATGGAAAATGAAATGTTACGCTTGTCACATTTAATCGTGATTATTTAACGGTTACACAATGACATGGAACCTAAAATAACTAAAAATAACTAGGCATATAAAAAAGTAACGATTCAAATCATGGAACTGTCAGAAACTTCAACTAATCACTTTTGAAAAAATAAGATGTAAGTGGGATTTGAAATTGACTTATGAAAAAGCGACATCGAAGTGTATTAAACATTTCGAGTAAATTGTTTGTTAAATTAATTAAAACCTTCGTAGAATTATAAATATAAAAACTTTAGAGAACAAAGATATTTAATTGATCTTTTTAAATATTAGTGTAGGATTAATTAAAATATGTGAACGTAAAGCAATATGAAAAAAATACAAATTATAAAATTCTATTATTAATAATAATTTCTACTAAACGTTAGGCATACAGCAACTGAAGCTGAATGGACCAAATAATCAATAACTTTTACAATCCTAGGTATAATCATGCTCAACGAAGAAAAGAACGCGACCGATACCATGGACAACTCGTCACTAACTAGAACAGCGAAGAAATTTTTGCAGAAGAGCAGATGAAGTGAAAGAAGAAGAGGTAAAAAAAGTTATCTGTTCGAGTGGGAATAAATCTATATTAGATAGTTCGAATGGTATTCATTTTATTTCCATGATTTAAGAGAAGTTTTCCAGTTTTTCAAATATGTCGACATATGGATGGAGAAGGATTATCGTCGAAAAGCAAATATTCACTTTGTTGACACAAAATTCATCAGTGTCAGATATTTACGTTCGATTCAGCAAGAAATGCAAACGAATTGCGATAGACTAGCTACAGAGAAAACTACTTTTCAACGTGATGATTCTAAAAAGGTAACTTTCATAGCAGCTAATATACCTAATACTTTTAAAACAGGCCTTAATATCATAGCAAATATTTCAGACGAATTAGCCTAAACTGCTTACCAGGGAAAACAACCCCAGTCCACTAAAAAATGATAAGTCCCTTCTTCACAATTGGCAAAAAGAATATATAAATTACTAAACGAACCCCTGCAAGTATCAAAGTGATATCCAAACGCCCAAAACTGTAAATATCATATGCCACTTCGTAATTATCACATGATAACACATTCGACTACCCCTTACTACGTTCTCATCCTCTCGCAGCACCCTCTTCCCCAGTAATCAAAGTATGTCCCTACAAGATATTATCAATATGCTTCCTACCATACCATTCCAGCTTAACACCATCCCCCAACATCCACCCCCGATTTTCCCCAAAGTGATTCGAGCGTTCAACGAACCAACGATTCAACGAGCAAAACATTCGGGACGCTAAAACGACATCACTTTCGCCCTAGCCGCAATAAGATTCGAAGCTTTTTTGTCGCGTTAAGGAGCTGACCTATGTTTACTCGGGTACGTGACTAGTTTCACCTGCGATCAGTATTTTCGCCTCGGCATAGCCGCGGAAGAAACTACTTTAATCCCATTCCACGACGGTTCTGTACGACACAAAAGAAGAAGATCGTGACGTCTCGCCCGCCCTCGATATAGAAACTTTTTCATCCGCCGCAATCGTCGCCTAGAGAGGATCCACGGAAAGTACGGTCATCTGACGGGGATCGTTCCAAGTTCCGTGAGTGCACTGGCTTCCACGAAATCGAATAATGCGCAATGGTGTTTCCGGCAACGGGTGTCTCTTTCGTTTCCTGCGTCGTTCCAGAAAGCTCCATTCAAAATACCGCGGTCAAATTCTAACTGCGATTTCTCAACGAAGCTCCTCCGCGAAGACGAATGACTCCCAGCAACGCTACCGAACCTCCGTCGATTCGCGCTGCTAGTTATACCGCGACGAAACGCCGACGAGCATTCGGGAAATAGGATTTCCAATTTGGTCGCGTTAGTCCCTTGGCGAGGTTGCTCGAAGGGCCGCGCGAAAGATTTTTCCGATCACTGACAAAAGGATGAACGTCAGTGGCGAAGGCAGGGAACATTGCGCGATGACATGCTTCTTCCGTTCGAATCGTAAAGCACAAGCTACGCTATCCGGAGTTTACGGTCGGGACGCTTGAAGGCTCTGTTTGCGCGATCGAAACTGGTAATTGATTTCTTATGGAAATCAAAGCTCCCAGCAGACGGAGCATAAAAACCACGGTATAAATTCTCTGTTACACAGTGCTTTCTTACTGGCCAGGAAAATAACGGCGAACAATGGCACCTGTCATCTAAATTGAAATTCTTTAAATCTCTCCCTCGAAATTCGGCAGCTGTTAGCTTCTGATTCCTCGATCCAGACGTTAAAGGATCTGCGATATTTCGATCTCCACTGACGGATGAACTCCCGACAATGGGACGCGCGACCTCAGCGGGTATGTTCAGCGTCAACCACAGAATAAAAGGGATCATGTAAATCCACTGTATCCGTGGTTCGAGTGACTCTTTCACCCGTCAGAACGATCTTCCTATCAGTCGAATTAAAATCGAAGCGTTCCCCGGTGTTCCACCCTTATTCCATTCGATATTTCAATTCGCTGTCTGCCCGGTTTTTCGTCGCTTACAAAAATTCGTTGCTCGGCGCGAGGAGGGATTTTTCAAGGGAATCGACGCGGCGACGTCGACGGGGAAGATCGAACGGGCCGCGGAAGAAGGATCGCGCGGACCCCCGCGGTGCTTGTCCCTGTCACGCGGCGATTTCTCTTACCGGTTACGAAAACGGCCAGTACGATGAAAAGCGATGCGGAGAGGGTGGTAGGACGCGGTTGCCGATATCTTGCGACACTCCTCATGATGCCTCCGCTTTTGTTTATGCAATTACACACACATACGCGCCGGTTCACGGATCACAGCCCCGCGTTCATGTTAAGACTTCCGGTTCCCCTCGGTTGTCACACCTATTCGGTAGATCCATTCACTGTGCACTTCACTGGAGTAGTTTTTTTTTGCAAAAATCCGTGGCCCCGCGAGATCCGTGCCGGTGCTGTTAAGCCGCGACCAGGCCTGAGGCCTTTAGAAATCCCGGCGAGGGGGAAAGGACCATTTGAATGTACCGAGCTGGATCACCCGAGGATCTTTCGGCCGCGGTGGCGCGCTGCGCGTCTCGGGACGGCGTGACGGCCGAGAAGAGCTCTTCCGGTCGACGTACAAGCGGCTACTGAAGCTCCCGCCGCAAGCACGGAGAGCTTCCAGTGCGTCGACTCGGTCGTGCAACCCGAAAGCTCGTTTCTCTCCTCACCCGCCAACCCTCGGCCCCCCTGACACCCACAACCTCCTGCCTGCCTCCTCCCTCCCCCTCCTGCCCGCCCCCTGTCGCCTCGTTCTCTTCTTCTGCCCCCCCGGCCCGCTCCTCCCGCCACCCACCCCCCTCCTCGACCCCCTTCGTTTCGCCCCCTCGGCCATTTTAGCGTCGTCGTCGCGATCAGCCGCCCCAGTGCGGGCTGCGCGCGCGAGAGAGCTTTTGCGTCCTAAAGCTGGATGGCACGGGGAAGGGGTGATTGATTGGCGCTGAAGCTTCGCGACTGATTGAATCTTTTTTACGTTTCAATATCGGTATCCCCCGAGTGGGATGTATAGCACGCTGGAACAGAGTGGTCGGATTCGCGTGTACACGGATATTAAGTTCCTTGAGGGTCGAGGGCTCGGCTACGCAGGGCGATTCCCACGTTTCCGCTATTTCCGCGGATCCTTGACCGCCATTCCGGGGGAGAGGGGGGAGGGGGGGGAGGCTTAACGACGAGCGCGTTACATACTAATTCAGATGCGCCCTTCTTCCGTGTAACTCGCGAAGAAGGGTGTCTCTTAATACGCTTGAGGGATGCGAATGTTTGGTTTACCTCTGACGGGGGCTATTCATGGGGCTTGACGAGTTTTCTCTTTTGATGCGGGATGAGCCGGGGAGGGATCTGAGAATCTAAGGGCGTATGTACTTGGGAAAGTGGGCAACAATCACAGGAGATTTGGTAATCGACGTTGATGGATATAAGGGAGATAAAATGGGCCTCTTGCTGTGGGTGAAGCTTGGTTGGTTGTTTTTTCTTCTTTTTGTTCTGATTTCGGGTTTTAATTGGATTAACAAGTGACGGAGGAACATCCGGAATTTGAAAATTTTTTGAAACTTTATGAATGTGTGGGGGATTTTTTCGTGATTAAAATACGATTTTTGTTTTCCGCCCAAATTCACTCTAAGGGGGTGAATGTATTTTTATTTTCATTCATAAACTATTTCATATATTACAAATAATATAATAGAATATTGTTCTGCTGAAATCATGATCTTATTTTGAGTAATGTAAAGAAACATTCCATAATACACATAAACCGTTATAAATCCTGAAATTTAACTAAGAAATTCTGGAACAAAGGTGAAAGCTTCCGCGGGGGTGAGTAGTGGCTTCAACGCTTCGGCGGCTGCTATTTGTACGGAAGTTAACGAATTTTATCTGAACTCATGTGTGTTTCCTAAACCTCCTGCCACTAAGCTGGGTGCACTACGCCTGTGCATCCAATTTATTAGATTCCAAAAGTAGGGGAGAGTAGGGTAAAACGGAACGCTTAACTTTGGAGGGTGATAACATAAAATCGGAAGGAGAAAACGACACGGGACTTCAACAGGAGTCTTCAGTGAAGACCATTAAATGTACCAAACCTTTATGTCACGCGATACCAACTCATTTGCAGTCCTTATCTAACAGAAACGTTGATGTTCCGTTTTACCCTACTCTCCCCTACATTGAGTTATACGAATCGTTCGGTGCTGACTACCCACTGAGAGTAATTCCAAATTTGTGAACATGTAAAAATGTGAAAACTTCAATCGCAAGGTGCGTTGCATCGAGAATGTTTACAGCGACACTTAAGCAACTGTTCTCGTATTAACCAGCAGAGAAACCCTAGTAAAATTAGCCACTTGTTGATTAGGAAAGCATTTTAGATAATTCGTGGTACCATATCTCATTATTATTACGAAGACACTATTCGGAATACGAGAGTGGTAGATGGTTAGAAGCAAGGAGCATTTCGAAAATTTCCATTACATAATGTGGCCTGAAAAAGCTCGAAACATGTAGCCGTCAAAGTGTTAAGAGCAGTGACGTGAATTGAGTTTGTGGTACGAACGTGACTTCTTCGCTACTTTCGGAATTAACAATTTCTATTTACGTACTTTCACTTTACCAATTTTAGTTTGCCGCTTCGTCGATGGAAAGGGCTCCAAATTCTAATCAAGCATTCAAAGAAATTAAGTTTTTATATTTCAACAGCTATTAGCGCATGCTAATCCACAGAAAACCAATATTTGGGACACGTCTGATAATTCAGAGAGCTTTTAAAATTCATTAGAAGCAGTTTGGATTGAAATTAAGATTAGAATCTCAAATTTAAATTCTCTGGTATTCGAATATTCGTGTGCAAAGAGCTAAAGATTGTCTCGTACGGTGCATAGATCACCTACTTTATCATAATATACTTTTCGATACTTATACCTACAGACCAATATTTTTTCAATGTCATCGAAAAAATGGTACTTTCTACTTCTCTATTTCTCCAAACAATTCCCAACATGAAAGTCAGATTTTTATACACTCTGACGGGAGTATCACGTGCTTCGACCGCAAAAGGTTAAGACTCTGTAACGAACATGTTAAGCCGCGTTCCTATGTGTCTGACGCGCGACGAAGAACACGCTTGGAGCGCTTAAAAAGGATCACTTTCGAAGACATCGTGTACTATGGAAGTCTCTCAAATGTATCATACGCTATGTATTTCAAAAGTGAAAAAAATTCCTAAACTTTTAAATTCTACAATGTTCCAACACACTAAATTTATATGAAGCTTTAAATTAGTGAAACCTTATAATCTTCAAAATGTATTACACACTGGAATATGAAGCCGATTTTGATTTTCATATTAGCATTTGCGTATTGAATTATGTTATCGTTGCATTATCATCCATTATTGTTATTTCCAAATAACATTCATGTCCAACCAAGTTTATAATTCTATCTTAAATTCTGTTATTGATGTTGCGAACGGTTTTAAGCTTCAGATCCAACAGAAATAATATTTAGTCTATAGAGGAATATGAAACATGGACATGGATTCAAGTGGACACGTACCTACTCGATGGATTTTTAAAATGGATTTTCTCGAAAACGGAGCCGTGTATGAAAAGATTTCAGTTTACATTTCCGTTCTATTTTTTGCAAGAGAACTTACTGACTTACTCCATTTCCGGGCGGACCTTCGTTATCGCTACACACCTGTTTCTGCTAAAGCTAACAGGTTCCAAAATATTGGACCAAATTGGTTTTTCATTTCAACTTTGAAAGCTGAAAGCTACCCTTTAGATATTAATGTTGGAATTTTTGTAAGAACTATTTCATATCAAAGTTTCATTAAAATCCATATTTATCACTCCGAGACTGTCTCCTTCAAGATTTTGCTACAAGCATTGGTACAACAAACCAGCATCCCAATAATCATAATTTATTTTTGTCATCCTAAAGGATCTCATTCGCACGAGGCTCAAATGACATTTTACTACTTACAGCTACACTATTATATGGTGTCGATTAAAATGCGATCTTCGTTGCATACTTAAATGTACCCTTCTAAGTGTTACCCACCTCTCATTTTATTTGCTTCAGAACACGCAATTTCGAATGACTCGTTAATAAATGGTTTAATCAAAGCTGTGCAATTAAGATCTGATGATCGAGATGGGATGATCCATATAAATCTGATTTGAGATACGGCGCACCGTGTCGCAAGTAATTAATAATTCCCTTTTATTAATCATACCTGATAGGGCACTGATTACTATGCATGAAGTGACATACAAGTAAGATACAAATGAGAAAAGGGGAAGAATATTATGAATATGAAGATGGATCGAAGAACAGGGCGGATTATAATGATATACATACGCTATCACAAAAAAAATGGTGTATTAATTTCCCTATCAAGTAAATTAAAGTAAAAAGATTGATGTCGGTAATAAACAGATGAGACAGTGGTGTCATAAATTAACAGTTTATTTATTATTTCAGCAATGCTGAATAATTTATTCGCATCGCTGTAATCCTCTTATCGAGAAATATTTTAGAATATCAAAATATTTTTTCTTGGACACCTTTTCCTTAAAACATAAATATCTCCCATATTTGATAAACTATATTCAATAGAAGAAATTACAGAAACAATTCAAATCAATATTTTCCAATTTTTTGAAAATTCAAATTTCAATACCTACATATATAAAATTCTATTTACGAATATCAATGTGTTCGGTTTCTTCTATCCTTTTTATAGATTTGTAAAGTGGAGGTATAAATCTGTAACGAGGAGTAAAATCCAATGGAAAGTATTGCCTCACTCAAAGTATTAGTCGTTCCTAATCGTTCCAATTGACTTTATATAAATGACCGTGGATGATCTCAGAAGGAATCTGCCGATCACGATCTTCTACGCAGAAACAACTGGATATCACAGACAGTTACGTTAATTAAGACCGGATGGATGAGTCGAGTTCGAGAGAGTGACCTGTATCCGCGATACAGTATTACCTGAACAGAAGTATGATTGATGCGTACACAGCAACAGCATTTGGAACAACTATCTGCATTTTTCTCAACTTCTTTTTAATTAGATTCTTCGTACTGCTTCTTTCATAACAATTAGGGCAAAGGGCAAGCAACTGTTACTGGCTCCAAAGAAACTTTAACTACCTCGATGTCGTGTACTATATTTACTATTTAACAGAAACTAAGTTATCTTCAACTTGATTTGAGTAGTATCAAAGCTGAGTATTACGCAGTCCTCCATAGTTGTTTACATGAATGGTTATAGATACAGTACCAATTAGTCCAAGTAAGTTCGTTTCACTACTTTCACTTTTCATTGAAATATTTTAGTATGGCAGGAGGAGGCTCTTGGGGGAGATAGAGTTACTGAACGGTATTCAATTTTAAATTCAGTTTCAAACAAGGGTCCGCAATTGTACTTATCTTAAGAATTCTCCCAATAATTAATTTGAATTATTAGACAACTGTAGAGCCCAAAGTGTGAACTATTTACTTAATTCCTAGTTTTCCTTCTCAATCTTCATTAAGGCTTCCCACGTCACATGGGTCCCTGGTAATGCATTTAAATAAAATAGAGTCACATTATATTCTTGACAAGAGGATTTCATATGCAGGATAAAAATGTTGAAAAGCATCATAATAGTAAAATAATTACCTGAAAATGAGTTACTAAAATAATAAGAATCTAACTAATAAAACTAACGAAGCCTAATACTCTATCTGACAAAAGACAACGTTCAAACATCTGAAGCTCCTCCACTTTATTTTCTACCCTTTTCTATTCCTGATCTACTAACTTAGGCCACCCTGCATATTACTTCATCCGTCAATATCGATGCATCGTGATGTCTTATATCGATTGTCCTGTATCACCAATTCTGTACATTACCATTGTTGTTACGGTTTTTGGTAAAGGTTTACACCTTGTTTTTATGAGCACTTCTTTACAAAGTGGCTCGTTATTGACTACGTGTCAATTGCGTCAGGGTTTGGGAGAACACGGCGGTAAGTTTTGGGGGTGGCTTAACGACTTCGAGCCATGATGGAGGTTTTCTGGAATGGAGGTTGTTTTTACAGGATAACGGGTAACGTGAAGAATTTATTTTGGCACCGCACACGCTTGATGTCCTTTATTGGTGCAGAGATGTCGAATGCTAGGTTCCACGAGATTCTACACAGTGATTACCTCCAGCAAATCTATTTACTAAAAATAACGGAGCAAAATAAATAAATTAGCAGTTGTTTGCTAAAGATAGCTGACTTCTGTATGCCGTTTGTAAGGTCTGTTGCGGACGAGATACTTCTCTATAGCTGATAATTGGTGTGACAGACACTTACTCAGAAAAGTATCCGCTCACCCCAAACTTATTTAGGGAGGGGAAAGTTTGTAATAGTGTCAATTCATTTATGTGTGTATTCCTTAACTAAAGCCGATAAGTTAATTTTCCTTATTAGTTTCTTTTTCATAAATTTAGAGATTTCACTAAGTATTAGGTACTGTTAAATTCAGAATTATAAATTCTAATTTCTTTTCTCTTTCTTCAACTTTGTACATTAACACTGTAACTGTGTTGTAAGAGTTCAGCTTTAATAATTATTTTATGTTCGTTTAATACAAATTTTGGAGGATCATACTTTTGAACAGATATTTAAGGGTGAAATAAAAAAGTTAGGGATCTTTTTTACGCAGTATTATTTAAAGAATTGGAAGTAGGATAAAATAGAAGAGAAAGCACATTGTGATTTTTATATAATTATTTTCACCAGGCGGTTTAAGGTTTCAACATCAGATCTATCTACCACATAAAATTTTCAGAAAATCTGCTTGTCATAACTTTAATTTTTTCACAGCAAAATAAATGTTCCTTTTTAACTAGAACATAGGAATAAAAGTTTCAGTTAATACACTGCATTTCATAACAGTTTCTGGGAAGAGAAAATATAATAGTCATAAAGTTAAAATTATTTTATAATTAATTAAAAATTTTAACAGTTTCATACGGCCCCTGGTATTTTATATCTTTATCTCTAAAATGATATTACGCGGACATCGTTATAAGTGTTGTTTGATAACAGTAATTTATGTTGAATACATAATCACTAATAAACAGTAATTAATTTGTTAATATATAGACTGTTGTTTATCATGTCTCTTGCACATACTACAGAATGCCGCTTATTTTTTATGCAAACTGACGAGCGATTATCTACTGCACGAAGGAACTAAACTAATCCTTAAAATGGGAATTGAAATAGTAAAAAAATAGTACATAGTTATTTTTTGTTGTATTTAAATTGAAGAGGAAGCACTTGAATTTCTGTTATTGTATAAATAAATTATGTTAAGAAGTGACGATAATTTTAAGACTCAATCGAATAATTACAATTACAATCTGCGATCCTTCTAACTTTATTTTCTTATTTTTTTTTAAAGAACTCGATGTTCACATGATTCTTTTCTGCCGAATAAGTTTCCAGTTAAATTACCCATAATAAAACATTTGTAGCGTGTATTAAATGGTGGCAAATCGCATCTGGCTTCCGATTTTAATGAAAGCGTGAAGTATTGTGTCTGCCCATTTGTTGGGAAGAAATCAGATGTTGGAGAATTTCAAAATGTGCAAGCGTTTCATTTGCTCGCCATAATTATTTTGATTCATTTACGCTACAACGATTTGTCCGAAAAAACTGATATATCATTTGCAGAAAATAATGGTAACAGTAATATTTACTTAAAAATTATCAGAGATAATACTATTACTTACATTAATTATCTAATTTACATGATAATTCTGCGAAAAATGTATCATACATTATTAAAAAATACTTCTACATAAAAAATCTGAGCAAATGTAGAAAATATATTCATCCTAGGAATTTTTAACAGAAATGATAAATTCAAGAATTTCGGAATCGTATGACGAAACTTTAATCCTACATATTTCAACGATACTGTAAAAATAAAACGAATGACAAGAAACATTAGACAGTGACAAATTTTCAAAATGAAACATACCTTCGCGTAATTAGAAGTATGCTGAAAAAACTACTACATTTTATCTCGCAAAGGACAATCAAACTTTATACAAAATAAGGACCATCCGAAATGCCACACGAAGTGTTTCACTTAATATAAAAGCACCTTGTTAAATCTGCAGTTATTTATACTACAATATATAAAATATATCAAAGCACCACTGTGTACGCAAATACGGAGTCAACAATTTAGTTGGAGGGCTTTTCGGGCTGAATCCTTGCAGAAAATCTTTTCCTCGAACACCCGGAGACTCGCTCAGCCAAAATATCGGCCAGAGCGGTTTGTATTTCCATACGATAGAACTTGAAAGCGTTCCCAGTTTCGCAGAAGCGGATTCTGCATCAGCAGACAAACATCGTGCTTAAACTTGCTCCTGAGTCTCTTACCTGGCTGATGACTGACGTTCCCGTCAACTTTTCCAGTGGCATTCGTAGCCTCGCGTCGCAGGTGAGACAGATCACCCGAATCCCACGAAAGCACTGCAAAGTGTAAGTTAATTCGTCTCTTTCCGGATCCCTGTGCACAGTGCTTGTTTTCCTCTAAATTCTTAATATCGCGCTCATTACACCAGCGTCAAACAACCACGTGGCGGAAAGGACGCGCGGAGTTAGTTAAACAATAATTGCGTTACGAGTATCTGGCTGGAAGCATAATATTCTCCCTTTAGCCATCGCGTACCTTGAAGGCATGGAATGTAACGAATCACCCGAAGGTAGTGGTAATAACAGTAATATATATTCATTACAAGTACGCGTGTAAAATACAAATAACAGAAACTCAACACAGACAGCGGTGTGAAAGAGCGAGATCTTGAATATTGAAGTGGAGGTACATATAAAATAAAATCGTTTAATGAATATGAGCGGTTTGTGTGATACTAATTATGGTAACTTATTAAAGTTACAATAATGAAATTGTTACTGGATGGACTATATGCACATACAATATGTGCATATATGCATGTACAACTACGCAATTGAACGCGGAACTAGATTAGTTTGTACTATGAATAATTAATCTTGAGATTACTATTCACAAGACTGGATCCAAATTCAAATCTCCAGGGTTCAATACACCAGAGATAGTAGTCACAATTACTTCACATTCTGCGAGCGCTCAATTCACGCTGCGACAACTCGACTCACCCCTATTACTACCGCACTTGTAGCAGGTGCTGCAGTTACAATTAGAAATCCTCATCGAAATATGTCAGCTTCGTTAGAAACTATCGTCAGATTTCTCTGTCGAAATTGATTAACTATCTTCTATTATTTCGTTACAGAATAAAGAATTTTTACTATTTACCTTTTCCCTTTTCCTAGAAAATCAACAAATAAATCACGAAATGAAGGAAAGAATACACGTTCATTATTCGTTTTGTATAATGCATGGGCATTAATGAGTTGCACGGCTGCATCTCGCATAATGAATAGTAAAATCAGAAAATACAAAAATAACACAAAACAACCCCAAAAAGAGCTACAAAACATTTTACGTCCACGTCGTTAGTTCTGGGTAACGCCAAAGGAAAACTTTACATATAACTGTAACTGCTGTTATTCATTTAGGCTTGTTTACGTTGTCAACACTGTTCCTGTGTAAAATTTAAGTACTCTGACCTCAGACTCATGATTAGCGATATCACAAACCCTTTGAACCGCAAAAGTCCAATTTATAAAAATTTCAGCACCGTTCGCGGTGGCCACGTAAAAATTTAGCTACTTTCCCTCACATGTTGGTTGAATATATCCATAAATTTTAAGTAAATAAAATTTCCAATTTCACTGAAAAAATCCCGGCCCTCTAAAGGTTCAAAAAAATTAAAAAAAAAAAATAGCGAAACCTACTTCCACAACACAGCTTCTCAAGCAAATCAAGCAAAGCCTCTTTCCCCCGCGCCGAGGCTTGCCGACGACGTTCTCCGAATTTAAATCCATATCTGAGATCGCCGTGCATCATGCGGAGTCCGGAGGGGCATTGCAATTGATTACAACGTTTAGCCGGTAAACCACGGGAATCGAAGCGGGCCACTCGTGTGCACGGCGAGGACAGGGGTCGAGGGAGGGGTTGGCGGCGAGCGTGTAGCCGCGGCCTGTACGTACAATGCGGAATGGGGGCGAGAGAAAAATTTCGGTGGCCCCAGATGCGGCCGTCCGATCGAACTTTAACGTCGTTTGCAAGCGGCTTCCCTGGCCCGCTTCGCCGCATTCTCACGTTCCATTGCGAAACTGTCGAAACTGTCGAATCGCGGACAAAGGGCGTATAATGCGAAAGTTAGAAACAGAGAGACGCGAGGGGGTGCATGCGCAAGAGGATGTGCATCGCTCGCGCGATACGACACACAGCGGAAGTTCTTCGACCGTATAATATTCCACGTGCGAGTTGTCACTTCGCGACCGCGTTTCAGTGACTAATGAGCGCTTTTGAAAGCACATTAGGTACTGTCAAATACACGCCCCGGCTGTGTGTGAGCGAGCGAGGGCAGGGAGCAACGGCAGGAGGGGGGAGAGGGAGGATCTCTGTGAGGGGCTGCTGATACATGCACGAACACGCGGCCGAATGTGCGAGTTACCCTGCGCCCTGGACTTGTTACCCCCGCGCACGGATATACAGGCGCGGAAAGGGAACGATGGCAGCGAAGGGTAGGTGTATCGAGGGCCGCTGAAACGCGTTAGAAGTTAATAGGAAAGAGGGACAGACGGCGGCGAACGATGGATGTTTTCTTGGATACGGAAATCTCAGGGAGGTGGCGAGCTATGTGCTTGGTAAATAGCGGTGAATGCTTTTTCCCTGGAATTCGTCTGTTGGGTGTTTGCTTGAAGGGGAATCTGGTAGAAGTTTGGGGTCTTTTTGAGAATGTTTTTTAAGGAAACTACACGTGCAATCTTTTTTAAACCCTTAGCCAGGGGCATTCGCTGATTTTTCAAGAGGTGGGGGCAACTTTGGGATGATGGTAAGGAAAATATACCCCTCTTGCTTTTGTTAACCCAGTTTGTAATGCCAATTTATTTAAAAATTTAATTTACGAGATATATAATAATATTTCCTTGTTTAGTATGAAATTTAATATAGATCAGCTTTGAGAAATAAGTGATTTTTACTCAAAAGCCAGGGGGGAAACTGTCCCCTTTTGTGGGGGGCTGCTTTCAGTCTATATATGTATTCCAAGAAGTGGACAAACATTTTTTTATATAAAATAAAAGTTGTGCGGGAATCTAGATAAGAGGCATGAATATTGATTCCAATTTGACTGTGTATGTATAACAGTTGTAATAAGGTAAATTGACTCACCTGTATGTATTCCATGTATACTCTTTCAAGATACGCTTTGATGGTATGAACTACTTACAATCACCACTTCAATTTACATTATTACTGGCTACGGAAAAAGAGGGTGAAATAAAAAATGAACGACTTCAAGGGGCACGAAAGGTGGATGAAACGAAATCTTTTGAGGTGCAGACGTTTCTTTTGATCCATCTTGCGCTTCCGCGATGAGACGTGCAACATTCATGTGACCCATTTTCCTCTGGAGATTTTAATAATTGTGTAAATAGAAGTAGTAATTTCAAGTGTTTCACGCTGTGTATGCAGGCATTTATTGGCTGAAAATAATTAGTCTGGTATTTAAATCACACAATCAGATGTGGTCGTCAGAAAAATATAATAGTTCACTATAGAAATGTAGTTTATGTATGAAGATTTATAAATTATTAGAGAAGTGTATGGGACTCTACTAAAGAGAAATTTTGGAATTCTATGATTTTCCATATTACTATCGTATATCGATACAAAGAATTTAACAAGAAATTGTGAGAGAAAAATGATCGAGAGGAAGCTGCATATAATTGTTATAAATTATTGCGAAGAACATCAATTATTTTTATCTGAAGTTAATGCATATCAAAAATTATACTGATTAGATTTTAAGGATTAAACGTTATTTATTAATAGATTGTTCATATTCCTCGAGTTTCATAATTCATACGATATCGAAATCGCAAGAGATGAATGTCGACTGCAGGCGACGTTTTATTTAGACTGTTGGTTATTTTGAAAAGAAGAGAAAGGAATAAAAGTATAAAGTATCGCGAGGTTTGTCTCTTTGGTATAAAAGAGCCTTTCGCTTCATGGTAAATCAAGCTTCCTCGGAGTTGGAGGTGGTGTATTTGGAATTTTTAAGAGAAAGGATCGCGACGTTCTCAGATCTTTGTTGCTTGTCCAGAAAGATCTTAAAATAACAGCCTTTTTCGTGGATCTTTGTCGGTCGTAACAGAGAAACGTTTTTGGTACTATAACAGAACCGAGCTTGAAAAGGAACTGTGCAGAAAGTACAGACACGCATATACAATTTCTTGAAACTATACACTACCGTTGAAATTAATGTGGAGAAAAGGGAATTATGGGAAACTAACGGGGAAGTTTATCTATGTGTGAAGTTGCAGAGTGGATTCAAAATACAGTTGTTCCGTTGAATTAGGGGTGAGGAAAAGTGAAGACGTACCTATTTGATTGGGTCGAAAGATGAAAGGACATATTTTTGACTGATAAAGAATAAATAAACACAGACAGTTAATTTTCAAAGCATTTCTTATTCAGTTTAATCACTATTAAAGCTCCAAAAACTTTCAACCACCATTTTGATACACCCTGCATAAATTATTGCATTAGCAGATACATTTCATCGAATTTCATAACACTGATTGCTTTTGTCATTAAACAACGTCATTAAAAATTAAACTTACCCTTCGAGATGATAATTACATAATTAAATTTTATATCATATACTCTATAAATGATCCATAAGATGGTTAATAAATACTCCCACTTTAAATAAGACACATTTTTGATAACTTGTTAAAATTTTAACGTCACAAAATCCAATATTAGCGATTCTGCGTCTCTATTACTTTTCCTGAATTTAACTAATGCATAAAACTGCATTAAAATAGCACACATTAAAGTAGAAGAATTGTAAAAACTCGAGTACACGGTAAATTTCAATATAGGTATTTTGAGTTAAATGCAACTACAGTAATAAAAATATTTCTGCAACGATTCCCTGCAGCAAACAAATATCTTGAAACATAAAGCGATTTCTTTATTAAACATCAATTTATTTCGTTACGTGCGCAGGAATCGTTACCGCGTACAAAGAGTTCCCGTAATGAATGGAATTGGATGAGGGCGTTCGGAATTAATTAAAAATGTGCTGAATTTTAAAAAATACAAGAGGGAAACATTTAATATATATTTACATGTGCGAACAGTGTATACAATGTTCCTGTTGAAATTAACATAGACCGTGGATTGAATAAAATCGTAGGATTATTATCATATCATATGTACGACGGGGAAAAGAATTATGTATATGTAAGAAATCGGGGGGCAATGAGTTTGTTCGTAGAAACCAACACGCTCGTAAGTCGCATTAACGCTAAGGACGTTAATTAATATTCGTCGGCTCATGCAGAGAACCGTGAGCGTTAAATGAGCGGAATAAACGGAACGAGTGATAATCTGAAATTATACTACTATCGAGTCGTGCATTCGAGATCACGTAGACGGTCAATCAGAGAAACGGGGGACGGCGAGTCGTAGAAAATATATGCGTTTAATTAGGCAAACCGATGAAATTACATTAATGATATCGAGACTGATCGTGCCCTCGAGTACAGCGATGATCTAAGCAGCATTGTTCGCGATAAAGAAAAATCAACTGGCCGTTTAATGCCACTGGAAAACTACCCCCACTTTGCCTTTCGTCTTCTTCAATATAGGTTCGTAGTTTACATAACATACACGCTAAAAATAATATCATTTATTCTTCTACTGTGATAAACAAATATTAATCGCCTTCTAGCTAATCCTTTCGAGACAATATTGCTTCGCTCTCGGTGTCGATGTAGTTCACTAACTCATGATCGAAGGACAGCTACGAAATGAAACTTGAAATTGATCAGACACGTGGTAACATGTGAGCCGACGGAATGAAACTGAAACGCGTAAATGAGTCAGTGATCAGGGGTGGATTTGCGAATAAGCTAAGTAGACTGCAAATTTTCGGCGAAGGAAATTGGAAAGGTTTAAACACCGAGGCTTGGGACAACTTTAAAAACAATTCACTTTCTTTGATATAGCAAATTAGTAATAATTCATATGTGAGTTGGCATATTGAATTGATTTTAAAATTGTCCCTACTTTTTTAAATTAAAATATTTGATAATATTTCACAGATAGCCTAGGGGTGCCAATCTACAAATCCACCCCTGTCTGTGATGTATACCAATGTTCGCGTACGCTTGCTGTGTACCCGAATTAACAAAAGCACGTATCAAAAATATGAAAAGCCATACAAATTTGCATTTCGCGCTTTGCTCTGGCAGTCGTCGCTACGATTTTCGGCACTTACGTTTAGAATCCTTACCCTTCGATCTCGGCGCCGTACTTCTAGGGAGTATTCACTCGTTATTATTGTGCTGTACGGTGTCGAACTCTTTCGAGTCGAGTGTGCGAACTAATGAATCATGAATAACGTGTGCAAGATACAGTCAAAAGAGCTTTCGATATTGATACTGAACAAAAGCCATGGAACGGAATATATAAACGTCGAGACTTGAATGGTTTATTGGTAATCAGGAGAAAGTGGTTCGTGTAAAATTTCAACTACGTCTAATAATATTGTAAATATTACTTTTCGAGTTTAAACTAATCGAAATAAAGAAATTTTCAGGAAAACGAGAAATATTGATCTTTAAAGATAAAGTCGACCGTTCCTGCGTTCGGAGAGCTGCCAAAATTTTGGAATGGTTTCCCTTTCAAATTAACGTCGCAAAGAGCTATTCAGAATTTCCCGGCCCGGGTTGAAAATTTTCGGGCCTTTTCCGTGTAACTTTTGAACCATAAAAAATATCGGAATGCAATTTGCTCCGAAAAATGAGGAAAAATTATTCCCTCTTAATGATGGATAATTTAACATATTTTACGTTTCCTTAATTTTTTTATATCAATTTTTCCTTCAAAGTTTCCTTCTTTATGATTTTATCCTTAATGCAGTGCACTAAATCAGACGTAAGGGGTAACTAATGGGACGTGTCTGATTTTTTTTTCTATAATTTTTGTGTCTGAATGTTTTAGTTACTCAACGCCACGCCTATACCGACTTCCGTTAATGTCATTTTTTGGAACGATGCGCCATTATTGTGGCTTTTACACGCAGGTGTCGAAAAATCTCCGTACAAGAATTAAACCTGTCGTAGTTAAAATTTTTGAAATTGAGACGGGTACGAGATCAATCAACACTATTTTCAAACATCATTACAGTAAGCTGGGATGCGAGTGGTAAACCGATCATAAAAGCGGAGCATGCGGCTCGATTACCTGAGCCGGGAAATTCCCAATACCTAGCTCTTTGCGACTTTAATTTGAAAGAGACCATCGTAAAATTTTCGAAGCTCGGGCATCACTGCTGTCCAACGGTCGTTGGCAGCTCTCCGCTGTTGCCATGTTACCGGTTCGCGCGAGCGCGGGTTGCAGGATAAAACGATGACTCTGTATCTGGCTTCGAACTTAGTTAATTGTTTCGTGAAAATATTAGTCTACTCTTTGACTGTTTCCTATGAAACATATCTGTAACAATAAATGCAATGAATTTAAAGACATTACAAAATAATATTCGCATTATACAGTAGTGCGTCAAAGTAGGATTCTGGAAAAACTGAAACTTATATTATAGTAATCGAAATGTTAATCTAAAGAAATCAAACGATTCGTCTAATTCTCTAATTTGAGTATTAAATTGTTCATCCTCGTAAAAATCTAGATTTTCTTGCAGAAGAAATATACATAGTATACTTGGAAAGAAAATAAGTAGAAATAGTAATATCAGATTTGTTCAGAAATGCCCACTAGTGGTTGGCAAACTTAATTTTTTCACAACACTATTCAAAAGTAAAAGTAATGGCAAATTCACACGCCAAAGTTTCCATTCGAGTACCTGCCTCGTACATTTAGTCCTCAACTTCAAAAGTTCAATACTATATACACATTATCTTGAGCTTGTATACATTATAAAACGACGTTGCACCATCTTGTTTCCCTGAATGCTTATATTTTGTTGCCTACCACTGAAGGCTGAAGTTTTGCACAAAACAGCTTCTCCTTACCGTATAATGAACAACTACCACTTTGAACAACACTGAGAGTCGCTTGACACAAAAATGGCCCGTCTGCGGGCAACCAATCGTTCGATTGCACCGCGCTAAAAAATGGCATTCGGCACAATGTAATACGTTATCACACACTATCCTAATCGAATGAGACCTATACAATTTACTCGGTATCAATATTACAACTTTATTGTGCTTTCTTCGTTTAACGAGTACGTTTACCCCCCATCCCTATGTCAGACTTTGCGATAAAAACATTCAAAACTCGTCAGCGCTGGAGAAGTTCGCGGAGTGGATCAATTTCACGGTTACTTCAGCAATTAACAAAGTTTCTTTGCAGCTGTACTTGCAGCTGCACAGAGATTTTAAAACTTATCCCTCGGAGTGTGTGAGGAACGTTGCGCGGGACTAGTGATTAATCATCCACGCAGGATACCCCGTAAACGAATAAACATTTCGTTCAACGCGCGGTAGAAATTTTTGTGGAAAGATTAGCCGAGGGTTTCTCTGCGAATGAATTAAATAAAAATAATTCCCCAATAAGCGGTCCAACGAGGGGCGATCGTGATCATCGACACAGACGATTTGAAACGCGAAAAGTAGTCCCTTAGAAATAGAAGGAGCGTGTCCAATGAATCTCAAAAGAGTAGCTATGAATTAAAGAGTAATTTCGTTCAGTTTCTCGAGGGAATTCGCGGGTGGTGGGTGCACGAGCGTTGCCTTGCGAATGGAAATCTTTACAACCCTGAGAACGGCAACGATCAGTGGTAATTTTATTATGCAGCCACGAAATGGTATTTCTTTGGAGACCCTGCGCTCGAACGTTGCACTAATCTTTTCTCGTTATCCTGCACGGGTGTGCCGTTTGCAGTAGATCGGCCGGGTGTAGACTCGCGTCTGTATATTTCAGTTAACGTCCACCTGCACACAATAGAACGCGCTAACCTTCATGCGTGAAACAATCGTCTGTTTCGGGACCGCTCGTCCTATCAAACATAGTCGCCCCAGACTGTCACCGTTTTTGCTCTGTCCACCGACGCGAGGTAGGTGCCGTGAAGATGCCAAGAGACAGCTGTCACCGGAGCTCTGTAAAAAGCAACGTAGTCACTCGATTAGATTGGCTGGATTAGCCTATTTCGTGTCGTCGTTGTGTCAGTTGGTGCTTTCGGCGGTGGAACATGTAATAAGGGAATAGTCTCATGTCTGCAGTCAGGAATACTGATTTTGTTTTCTTAATAATTGTAGATTGAAGAATACAGGCTTAAGGGGAGATTGCATATTGATTTTTTGTACAACAACGGTTTGATAATTTAATTTGAGGTATGGCAGACAGTTTTATTGTATGTTGAAATATTGTTTTGAATTTTTGGGTGATAGTGAAAAAATGCATGGTAGATACAGGGATTCAAATTAATTAATCAAATTAATTTTTGTACAAAAAATTCACAAAGAATCCCCTTTTAAAGTATTATACCAAAATTGAAAGAATTGGTGAGAATTCGAGTGTCTGACTTGGTGCACCCTTTTGAGGGTCATTTCTTGGAAAAACGTATAACTTTGTTTAGTTCTCTGAATTTCTACTCATTTCTAGAAATAGTATTTGCCTCCAAATGATTTTTATAAGTTTAGGCATTCTCTTTACGCATTCATCCCCTCGTTCTGATTTTCCACATCTGTCATATCGAAATTTACACGTGCCAATCATTCAGTCGCAACTCACACCTCGAGTTATTTTAAATCCTGACATAGTCCTACATATATGACGATAGTAACTATTACGAATAAATACAATAAAAATCGTTTATGGTATTTTTCTTTCAACCAAATAATGGTACCTATAAATGCTTCAGAACAATTCTGTAGTAATATTCAAATTAACGTTACTGAATTCCGACTTCCAAATATTGTTCATATGATTCTTCAAACTAAAATGGAAAGATAACAAACTAACGATATTTCCCTGATATTATTCCTCCCCAATTAGTAAATATCTACCCCACATTCTTTATTCATTTCTAATTTCTAAACACTTGTAGCTTTTTAAAATCGATTAGAATTTCGGGTACATTATCTTGACAACGAAAATTATTTCGAAAAATGTTTTCTCTGATTTTTGCTGCTACATCGAGACATAAGTGAAAATTTAAGTGATAAGCTATTCAAGCAAAATTCGTTTTAGTTAATCAATAGAACACTTATTTTTAGCGTTCTAATTTGAATGTTTCCAATTCAATTTGCAAAGGAAACATTCCACAGAATAACAATTCGCTTATGTAACGATGAGAACGGTTTCATGAGAAATTACATAGAATGAAAGGTTTCGTTCTACTAATTATAAGGTTAAAAGTGGAGAGACGTCTTACGCGATGCAATGTGTGAGATCAGAAACGTGAACATAATGAGTGTGCGCCGTTTCGGCGTGTGAATTCGTTCTTAATACGAGAGACGATATGCGTTAAAAATGTCTAAAATCTATTAGAATATTCACCATGGCCGGTGCAACATACAATTCCTGTTTCCTGTGTGTAAATTCCGTGTACATCTTGTTGCACTCAGGAGTTTAGCATTTAAATAGCAGGCGCCGGAAGTGGAATCCTTGTATTCTTCTCCGTTGCTTACATTATGAAGACGGAGCCTCGAATTACAAATTGGTAAAAGTCTTTTCGTTTTCGTTTAGCACTTGTAATTACTGTATTTTGATTTATTCCATTAATTCTATGACACCCTGTATGTTACTCATAAAAGATTTTCTCTAATAGTTCCTAAGAATATTCTGAGTCGAGCATCACAATGTAGTGCTTGCAGTAAAAATTGATTAGGTATATGTTTAGAAGGTAAATTTTAAAAGATTCTGCTTGTGTCAGATACAACTTAAAGCTGAATATCGCTTTAAATTCACCTAAAATACGACAGTATCAACAACAAAAGTGTGATAGTTATAAGAATTTGCAACTCGATGAGCTTTTAACGGTTTTAATAAAAAAACGTCCCCAGGATTTATTTTGTCATAAGCAGAATCTTTGTTGAACTGTAGTGATTTTATTTTCTAAACTAGATACAGACAATTTGAAATACTATATCACCTTTTGCATGCCTTAGTGGCTTAATTATTTGCTAATTAGCTATTTAAAAGTATGATGGTAATTAGGTCCATCTATAATGCGATATTTCTATTTGCATGGTTTCAACATATTGCGTTGTTAATTAAATTGGCAATGCAACATGAATTGATACGGCAAAAATCATATTATATTAATTTCATACCGTAGGATAGGTATGCAATATAATACAATAAACATATCATTACCGAAATGTTTAACGTTTTAGTGTGATTATAGAAATTCCCATTGATTCCATTAAATTACGAAAGCAAATAATTATTACTAATTACTATACATCACAAACACTTTTAAAATACATAAACTGTATTTTGAAAAGCAAAGCATTTCTCCTTTCCATAAGTCATCAATTCTTGCTGCGATAACTAGACCATAATTCTTTCAAACAGAACTCACTCATACATTATTTCAAAGAAAATCTCCCATTAATCCATAAACAAATCCCCCCTTATTACGGCTAATCTAACGCTGCTAAAGTGGCGAGAGTTACTCGACCACCTGGCGTACGAAAATCTGCGACCGCTCAAATCGTTTTGGCTAAAGATTCCATTTGAATGTGGAAATACACAGTGGCGCGTAATTTTCTGGTCCAAGCGGCCTTCGCTTGTGCAGCAAAAGGTCTATAAAACCTGAATTCCCAAGGGTGATTCAGAGGGCTTCGTGGAATCGTAAAAGGGTGTTTCTATGCGAGGACAAACGTGCTGAAATGACATACCTTTTGCGTCTCGAGTAAAACTTGGCGGAGATCGCGCGCCCGAGAAACGGACATAAAGCAGCTGTATATTTTTTAAGCACTATAAAGGTCAAGTACAACCGGTGAGAATGATGTGCTAAAGAAAAATTGGAATCATAAAAACATGATTAAAAAGTTTATACGGTACTTGCCCTACGCCCCTCATAAAGGATCAAATATTATTGGACGTACTCAATGGAAGGTATTTAAAGAGACTTTAACGCGAGAGAATTCCAATTATTCGAATATCGTACAAGGTCACGGAAGTTTAACTTAATGTTTAATAGGATAGTTGTGTGTTAATGATATAATTGTGTGGAGAGAGATAAACGTTGCACGTGGTCTCTGAAAGATACTATGTCGAAGGGGGGATTATTTGGGGGAAAGTAAATTTATGTAAGATGAATTTTTGTTGTGGCAGATTTTGTTTTCGAAGACCCAAAGTTTTTAAAGGCCTTAAGTTTAAAATTCATCAATGGTTTGAATTCGAAAAATTTCTCAAAAATGGAAAGTCCTATCGAAATTTTGTTCAAATAATATTAAAAGAGTATACTTGTCCAAAACACTATTGAATGGTTCGCGATACAAGTGATTGTGATATTCTTATAACAAAATCTAATTTAAAATACAAATTTAATTTAGTTTATATTTTTGTGCTAAGTTTATCAATGAACGGATTGTTAGAGTAATTTGAAGACTTATTTGAAAGATGCTACTTAATACACTGTACTTTCTTTACTTTTTGTATTTTGCACATTCTTAGAATTTTTATTTTGCAAATTGATAGATCAAGAAAATAGAATTCCAGGGTGATAAGACGATTTTCAATTAATTCAAATAATTAGCTGCCGCTTTACTTGTAAATTGCATCTGTACACGCTGAAATTAAATAATTTTCGTTGATTATTACATCACCAGCGAATATATTAATAATATCACACTTTAACATAATTTACAGCTCGTTATACCCACGTTATATCCACGTTAATTACCAAAACCAAGTTACCGTCAGTTATGTATCTTTCATGCATATTATTCGTCATAATTATAATTCCCTTCTCATCTCCAGTCGCACAAAACACGTCTACCTTAAATTCGCAAACACAATTATCACGATAAACATAAACAGCCATTCCGCCTGTGCCTAAACACATAACTTCTTCCCACTATTAAAAAAAGAAAAGCTAAACCCAACATGATCCTACAACAACGATTCCAAAGTACCATCAGCCAACTCCTAACTCTCGATTACAGCCAGCCAGCAACGTGATAAGAATTACCTCTCCAAGAAAAGAATTCCTCAGCCAACAGATTCAACACTACAACACGCTACCCCATCAATCCGTCCGTACGCAATCACCCCCGGAAGAAGTCAAGCGCAGCCAATCAGGCCGCAAGAAAAATCGAACGAACCGAATAAAATATTGCTCCGCAAAAAGTTCATAAGAGAAGCTCGTGCGCGGATAAGCGACAGATAACCGGGAGCGCAGCCCTGCCAGGAATCAGGATAAATGTTTACCAAACTCCGATCGAGAGTGGAGCGCAAACAATTGCAGCGATAAATGAGTGGAAAAAGAGGGGGAAGGAAGAGGGGGTGGGCAGGGTGAACGGGGAACGACGGCGTGCATAGACGATTGTCCGACATGCCTACGAGTACGTAAACTCTGTTACCGGTGAAAAAAAAAGGCGGGTTTATATAGGATGGAACAACAACAGGGACGAGAAAAAGTGTTCCCCAGGAACGTGCGTCGCGACGACCGCCCGTCGAGAGTGGCGACCGCTGTCGCCGCCGCGGGCACGCCGCTACCAACAGTACCAACCATGACAACGGCGATATTTTTCAAACTGTCCCGCTTCGTATCCGGATACCTTTGCGAGCAACTACCTACGCGGTATATATTGCGGAGCGTGATAAAGGGGACCTATCCGTTTCTGCCGAAGGAGCGTGGAAATAAGCTTTCTCGAACGGCATTTCCAACCGTTACATTTCCTCCGCAGCGACCGTACCCTCTTTGTTTCTCTTTCCCTTTCATTGCGTTGCATTCTGTTTGCTTCGACGATTTCTACCCCCGTCCCCCCGCGGTGCGAATATGTTAGGATTTAAAGGAGGATAGGGAGGATGGCAAGTGACGAGGGAAAGGGACTCTGTTGTGGAGAGGTAGGAGAGACAGCAGGGGAGACGGTTTGTTGAGAAACCATTTGTTCGACTTTAAGTTTTTATTGCTATAGACTTGTGTGAAGGGTGAGGGGAAACGAAGGGATGTCCATTTTATAGACGATCTTAAAACCTGAATATAGGTATTTCTTTCATTTTCATGAAGATTGCTGTTTCTTCCACAAGTTTCCAAGATGATAAAAAATTTTGTGTTCTCGTAATATGTAATTTCATTACTTTGATATGAATTGAGTCGTGTGTTTACGTCCGAGCTCTAAACAATTTGTTATTCTTCTATTCCAGAAGCCTCCTGGTTTTTCATAATTTTTTGTAATTCTGTTATGTAGACAGGGTGCTTCAGAGATGTTCCCAGCTGAGCCTTTTTTCTTAAATCCACCACTGTTTCTTACGTTCCATATTAATAAAAACTATGCTGTGTTACTTATACGCTACGGCAGGAAAAATAAACAGGTGTTATTTTGAAATTCTCTGCATGAAAAACCGTTTTTATCCATTGTTTTTCTTTTTTTTTTGAATGACGGGATTAACGCATAAACGCCAATCTGGGCCGATAGTTTGTCAAGATCAGTGGCAAATGGTTAGAGGGAAGAGAACAAGGAGGTATCGTGGAAAGCCCCAGAGAAGAGCCACAGTGGATTTTGGATTTCACCTCCGGGCGATGGATTATGCACGGCATACGGCTGGTAAGAAAGAGGATATTGTCGGAGGGAGATCACTTAAGGAAAGAAAAAGTGTTGGCGAAACAGCGTCGCCTATTCTGTCGCGTAAATGTATCTCGTTTATCCGCCCGTAGGAGGGCGGTAATTAAGAACAATTGTTCCTCATCGCCACGGGACTGCGTTGGATGAAAGGGATAATGTTGAATGGAACTTTCGATAAAGGAATCCTTGATGGGATTACGTGAGTTGAAGCACGAAGATTTCGACTGACAATGAGAGGTTTTTACGATGATGTTTGAGAATACTGAACGCTATCGACGTCTGATTATTATCTGCGGAGATTCAAATGTTTCTTCTCTTAAATTTAAGAAAATGAATGTAGACGTTTTCGTTAATAACAGGATATTCTTAAAGTGCTTCAAGTATAACATATGCATACTTTTTGTAGATACATTATTATTTTCTAATTTAGGGCCATTTATATTGAAATATTTTTACTCCATTTTTATTACGAGTCACTGTGCATAAATAACGTAATAATAACACACCCTTATAACATAAAACTGATAATAAAAATTCTGCGACACTTAAATGCTTTTTATACTACCCTACTCCGTTTACTAATTTACTGGCATTAAATTGAAAATTTTTCTCGAAACGTGTGGATTATTAACCCAAAGGAACAGTTTCCTGTTATATTGACAGGTTTCGTATCGCGACCCTCTATCTACCTAAACGATAATAACAAGCTATAATCACTGATAACATCGAGAATCTTCCCCCCGGCATATTTCTGCACTCATAAATATTTTCGATTTTCATATTACGGAAAGGTTGAGTTATTACCGTCGGTCAGCTCGGAACTCTTATTCGGACGTTAATTATTAACCCCGATGATTTACGCGCAATAGTCAAGACGCATATTAAAGCGAACGATTGAAAAACACGTGATTTATCGCGTCAAAGTGTTATCGGGACATGGTGTTTTATAGGCATTACAGGGGCTGGTTCAACCGGCGGGGAAGGGGAGGGGGGGCTGATCAATTTACTCTTTGGCAATGCATCTTTTATCCGTACTTAGCAGCTCCTTTGTAATATGTCAGTGGAAAATGATGAGCCCCACCTGTTGACACAGCCGACGTAGGCGATGCCTCGGGGCGAAGTATTTTCAGCTAGCGGCAAAATGAGGATTTTAACGTAACTAACCGTAAGACGTCACTCACTGCGCGAAGACACCACTGGCACCTTTTAGATTCTCATGGAAGAAGCTGGGCAGATTTGTTGGCACGCGTGCAATGTTATTAACACTTTGAGTGGCGCAAGCGTTCCGAGCCGGAAAAGTTTGGTGCACTTCGCCCCCGCGTTTTAAATATACGAGGTGTGGCTATTTAAAAACCGGAAAACTGAATAAATTGTAAAACATTGTATTCGCCACAGCGGGCGGATGAGGGGCGAGACTGTATGCTTGAAACCTTCCCGCGTTGAACGAATCCAATTTCAGTCCGCTAACTTGTTTCCGTTGCATTGGAACCATGCCGAGTGTAAAAATCGAACGGCGCGGGAACATTAAATTCTTTGTACCTGAAGGTCCAATCAGCGATCAGAAATATTGCAAGGAAATTTGAACTAAGTTTAGGGAAAGAGAGAGGAAGGAGATGCCGGATTTGTGGAGAAAGGGTGGATGGTAACTTCACCAAGACAATTGCCGCAGCTCACAGCGCTGTTTCCGCGGTGCTGTTTTTTGCGGATTAACGCACTCCGGTGACAGAACAACCACCATGCTTGCTGGATTCGGCGCCACGCGAGTTCTTCCGTTTCCCGAAAATAAAAAGTATTTATATTAATAGAAACCTATTTCAATGTCTGGAGGAGGCGAAGATGAGAACATTGAGAACGGCGAAGCTTTTAAAGGATTTGTCACTCGACGAGCTTCAACATTATTTTGTGGAGTGGGAAATATGTATGCAACGGTGTGCAGATAGGGAAGGGGAGTATATTGAAGGGGAGAAATGTTAAAGTTGGAAAATTATTAAATAAACCACACTGCCACTACGAACTTTCTGGTGAAATTTGTGAAATTTTCTTCATTTATTCGGATAGAGCAAGATAGTTTTGTTGAATCGTATTGGAACGAGTTAAATGCTACGCAGTGTTGATTAACCATCTATGAGATATTGCCATAATTATTTCCAAGAGTTCCATTGTTTCCTCAAAATTTAGTATTGTTTGTTAATCAAAGTTGCTACTGAAGCAATAATGTGCGCAGGTTTATTGCAATTAATTGTATTACAGTTGCATGACATATGGAATTATTTATGCAAATCACATGCGCTGTTAACGGAGCATCAGCGCATAAAACAAAGGACACCTTTTGTATTATTCTATTTATGTCCGTTTCCCAGTTGCGCAGATTTGTTGGCACTTAATCAAAGTGAGAATGGTTATTACGTTCATTACAGCACTATGTGTCATTTGCATAATCAATTAAACATAAATGTAATTCGCGTACACATGTAACATTACCAATCTTTTGTAAAATGGGAGCAAACATAATATTGGTATAAAAGATGATTGCAAAAAACTGGTCAGGCTATAGCTGGTTTCTATTTCTACATAAAAATAGAAACAATTGATAAAGAGCAATGTTTCACTCTTTAAGTAAATTTCATCTTCCCAATAAAGTAATTTACTGTTATGAAATACGAAGTACATATCTCATAAAATATTATTTTTTTCATGCCTATGTGTTAACAATTTTATATCTAGAATAATGAGAGATTGTATTTCACAGCTGATAGCGTATTTTTTATATAATCAGAATAATATTTTCTTTTACCAATTAATTTTTAGAATTCTTTTGTATAGATAAAAATCCCATACAATATTATGCATATATTATTTCTCTATTTTAACAGCGTATAGTATAATAATAGTACTAGTAAAATGAAATATGCACATTTCAAAGCTCTTTGTATTAAAAGATGTATATTTAAAAAATACGTTTACTCAAGTCGTTTCAAGAAGAAAGATAAAAGTCCTAAATCCTTTCTGAAGAGTTGCAAGTTATTTACTTTTGAAGAAGCCACGTCGTATGAATGCGAATGTTACTTCTGCGAATTATTGAAACGTAAGCAGCTTAACATCCAGCATAAGAAAACTAATATTCTTAAAAACTTTTTCATCGAATTTTCCTGAAATAATATTTTTCAAATATTTTAGAACACGAGCCATTAATTAACTTTTTGTGTATAGTGAATCTAACTGCAAAAATGATTGTTTATGCAACTCGGGATCAGTGAAATTAAGATAGTAATTAATTTGATTCATACTTTTATCACCATTAAATCCTTACCACAAAATTAACGATAAAATGTACTTGATATAGAGTGAAACATTTATATTATCTCTCAGGACACTGTATACAACGCCAAATGCAACAGGCTTAAGTGTACCCGCGCGTCAGAATTAATTGGTTGTTCGGAAAGCTTTCACAGACATGCCACAAATGAGATTAAATTCAATTTAAGGTTGATACATTTTGACGTTTAATTAATTCGGCAATCGTAGTGTGTATTCTGGGGAATATTGATGCACCTATAAAACCGTGGTGACAAAATATATTTAAATTCGCATGCTTTTGAACACCGCATGAATAATAATTCTTAATATTTATTGACACGTTTAAGCGTTGCGACAAATAGTTTCTTCTTTGGAATGAACAATTTAAATAATAGCCTATTGAGTGTGTGAATTTCTATATCACATTTAATAAAATATTATTTCTTAAATAATTAATTTCACAAAATTCGCCGCCTCCAAAATTTTCCCGCCTAGGCTGCAGCTTCCTTAGCCTTTACCTACACAGATCCGCCCCTGCGAATACTACCACATGTACCTTGGATGCACCAACTCGATGCAAATCACACTCAATGTTCTTTATTGAAATATTATTCAGCCACGCAACCAAGGACAAATCAAAAGGTAGCACAGTTAGACATCAGCGAAGGCAGGGCCCATAAGACACATGGGGCCATCAAACGGAACACATCCACCCGCCCGCAGCGTTTTTAACGCGCGAATATACGAGACTCGTTAAGCAAAACTCCGCCGTATTCGCGAGCCACTCCTGCGGCATTAAATTATCATCGCGAAAAACACGCGTGTCGCCCGATAATACCTAAGCCAAGACATATTCCCGCTTCTGTAACCGAAGCGCGGCGCAATCAAGGGAACGGCGGAGGGCACCCAGTAAAGCTGGCTGTCGCATTGAACGAAACGGATGAACACCACCGTGAACACCGTGGCGGAACCCCAGTGGCGCGACAGCGATTACTTTCGCCTGGTATATTTAGCGGCGAGTCGCGGAAGCGAACGATCGCGCGGAGCAATTCATAGGCGCGTAGGAGTCGGCGACAATTCTAGCAAGGAATTCCGCCCGGTTATCGAGACAATCGTGAATCTCTGCCATCAATCCACGCGGCCGCGAGCGACGAGCATCTGAATGCTTGGTCGACCGCGAACAGTGGCGCCTAATGGCGCGCTCATTGACGTACAGTCGCCGTTGACTCCGCGGCCTTCGCGGCACGAGGATGACAATACGTACGATGATTAGATCGACGTCGCTCTCACGGCAAATGACGCGAAACGTCGCCGCAAACACTGCCACCGTAAAGAAGCATTCGCCTGCGACGCGTCATTGCGCTTGTAGGCGCCATCCGATAGCCTACCTTGCGCGTATGTCGTGAATGTCACGCGAAAAGGGGACCATTATTATGTACACTCGGATATATTATAGGGGGAAGTCGTAGGTTTTACTACTTGGAGTTAAGAATCGGAGATGTATGGGTGTGTCGGTGGGGAAATTTGCGGGAGGAGTCAGGAGAGTTTGAATGTTCTTTAAATATTGCTCTTTTAAGTGCAAAAAGTTCTGTGAAAATATATGCTTACCATTTAAAAAAAAAATTACAAACTTTCGACACTTTTCGGTATAACTCCTTAAACAATCAATTGAGTGACGTATTGGAAGGTTTACGCATGACGGTGCACCAGCACATTTTAGTCGCATTTATTAAATTTTTTGAGAAACTCTGCAACACGACGACGGCAGAATTGCACTCGGGGCTTTCTCTAACACTTCTTACAATGGTAAGGAGTGGCACAGTACTGGAGTACAAAAATGGGTATAAAACGGGAACAAGGTCAAACAGGGCACTTGTTTATATGAACTATTTTCACCATTTTTGTGTCCCCCATCCACCATTAAAGTAGGTCCCACGTATTAAGTTACACCACTGCAGTGATAGCATCTTTAGGTATTAGTTGACTTATATAACCTTTTTAACCTATATTTAGACAACTGATTTGGTAAGGTTTTGGATACCATGTGATGAAATGAAAAAGTATCGCATCGCAGTGCTTAATCACCATTTACTCCAATACCCACTTTAATTCTTCATTATTTTAGTAATAAATCATTCTAAATAGTAAATACTACCCATTTATAGTCGAAGACATTAAATACCGTGCTGTTCTTAATTTAAAATTCTCACTTTAATAAAACAAAAGACCGGAGAGCAAGCAAGGAGCAACTAGAAAATGGAATAAACTCCTTTGTAACCTGGAAGAAAACAGAAAATCCCTTCGAGGGCCCAGCTAATGTAATGAAAATCATTACGCCACAAAAGGTCGACTACTTTCAATCGACACATTAAATACCCTTTTTCAACGTTTATAGATGAGATAATGCAAAGTGGAGCGTCTTCGATCATGGGGCGCTTTCAAAGTTAACAGGAAGTACAGATAAATCTGTCAGTTAATAAAATTTGCTGGCTGATTATTATGCGCAACGGTGTGCATCAAAAGCGGCGAGATTTATGCGTGCCTGATAGGAACGTAATACGAGGATATTCTATCGAATATCATAGAAATTAGCTGAGGGTTCGTAATAAAGATAAGCGTGCAACCGGAGCACTATCTTTCTGTTTCGAGCGGGGCCGATATTAAGGTAAATTACAAAGCGAAAAGGGGCCCGTTGGCGTCACTGCAGGTGCAAAAGCAACGTAACTTTTATCGATTTATAGCGGTCTGGAGTCTCTGCAGGGTAAAAAAAATAAATAAATAAAAGGATACGCGCACTCGCGTGGTGCATGCCAATGAATATATGGTGTCTATTAAGTATTAATATAGGTAAGTTCCCCACGAAGTTGCATGGAACGTGCCAAACAGGACACCAAGCTGTTTACGCTCGGATGGTCTTAAGACCAACGCTTATACATAGTTGCAGAAGGTTGTCAGGATTTCCGGAGGATTACAACAACTGTTCGTACGGATGCAAAGCACCTTTGTCGCAATATCGTAAGATCAGCTGCTTCCAGAAACCAGTGCCTGATCAGATATTCGCGTCTCCTTTTGCAATTTCACGATCCACCGTTGTACCGTTCGCCACGAAGTGTTCCCTTCCACGGTCCACGAATGTCAACAGCACCTTTTACCTTCGTTAACTTTTTGTCAATTTATAACCCTTGCGTGGTGAAACATGCACGTACATACGTAGGTTATGATAAGTATCCTTAGCACTCTAACCCCAGTGGTAATTGGTAATGTACAGTTCAAAGCTGCGTAGATTCTTCTTCGTCAAAAAATATTACACAAAATGCAGCACACTCTGAATTCGATGTGCTTCATTCTGTCTTAACACAGAAAAGATTCAGTGCATGTGAAAAATTGAAGCGCTGTATCCAGACCGCAGTAATATAAACAAATCGTCAAACCTCGAACCCAATTTTCTCTGACTGCGTCACTTACGAGATGAAGTTGGAAAGGCAGACTGATTGACGCTACACTGGTTCGACTAAGTCGTAAAAAACGGACAAAACATTTAGTTGAGAGTGTGCAGTCTTAATGCAAATTCTAAGAAATTTATTCACATTCAGCGCAATTTCCTGCATTCTTTTTCTTAAAATTAAATGTAACTGAAAAAGGGCCACATTTTAAAATCTAACTTTTGGTGTATTCGTTATTTTCTTTCCGTCAAAGTTGGAGGACGCATTTCCAATTTTTTCCAGCTTTTACAACCCTTTTTTTCAATGCAAGAAGCTACTCTGAATATTTTATACGAGTAACGTCCATCAGTCACAGTGACCATTTCATATTCTCGAACACTGTCAATGCCAGTGAGAAGCTTGAATCCTTAAAAGCTGTCATCCACGCGCACAGCAGACCCTAAAGGATAAAGCTACCCGAACAGCGTGACCCCGATTATGCAATCTGTTAACTCTGCGTTAGACCGACCAGTAAATTACAAAGCGCGTAAGATGATTTCAGTTACTAGCCACCGGTGGCAAAATCTACACGTTCGGCATGATGGAAGGCTTTTACCGTAGATTGTTCGTTAATAGCGAAGCGCAACGACCGTGAGGGTAAGTAGGGTTATCGAGGCATAGGGAAAAGGGAAGTAGGAAGAGCAACGAGGGCGGAGAAAAAGGCACGAGGTCTAGCTGACATGTATATCCGTGTCGACCGCCAGCTCCTGGCGCTAAGGGAACAGGAATGGGAAAAACAGATAAAGAGCTCGGCTACCGAAGACACGACGAAGATAAATGACATAATATTGTGCTGGACCGGCCGATCATTGCCTTGGAAACGAAATCGAGTTGGGTGAAAGGAGCGCCACCGGGGCAATTGATCTCTGACGATGCTTCGTTACACGGGGGCGACAATGAAATCGGCTTGATACTCATCAGGGGATGCCAAGGAGATTGCTTCCCCGGCCGCTCGGAACAGTCGGAATCTGTATACGTGCAACGGAACCACCACCACACAGCCAACCGATATAATCTAATTCTTTTTTTTTTTCGCCTTGCACGTGTTTACGTCCGCCTTTCCGTCCCACTTATTCCCCTCCGGGGAGCACGGTGGATTTTCATTACACCGTCCTCTAGCCGTCGAATCGCAGGAAATTAACATCCACGCCTAAAACCTTCGAGGCGGTGTTATTAATTTTCTTCCGGGTGTTGCGGGGATAAGCGTTGGGCGAAAAATTAATAGCAGGCCGTGGGGTTATCCGTGCGGAGGAATGCACATGGGCGCCTCAGTCGCCGGGGGTTTCTATGGCGCTCCTTGTATTTACGATTGATTAGGACACGGCTGTATTTCATCCAGCCACGTGAAACTAATCGATCGAAGAAATTTATGAATACATCAACTAATTACTGTTGTTGCGTTTACGACGTCTGTAAATATTTACTCGACACGGTCGTAAAGCATCGCCGTAAATCGTTGCCACGTCTCGCTACCGCCCATTTCAGCATCATCGGCAGCTTCCTTATTAGAGGCCCTATGACTCCGGTAACAGAGGGACGAATGTTAAAGGCGATTTCCATATTTGGATGCCGGGTGGTGATAAATTATATTTAGGTAATTCAGGGGACGCAGGAACTCTGACTTCGTTTTAGAGCCCGGATTAACGAGTATCGTAGTCGTAACCGGTGATCGAAGGTTCTTAGGTGGCAATCGGTAGTGTCCTGAGTGAGTACAATGGGAATTCTGTAATCTGTTCTGTGCTTGTTAGATTAATACTTTTACATCAACTTTATCGTTTAGATCGAACTGCTTCTCTTTGAACTTTTCGCAGGAGTACACCCATAGTAAACATTTTTTAATATATTGTGACTAGTTATAGGGTTATTTTCATTTGAAGAATAATCTAGTTAAGACAAACTTGGGGATTTCTTGTTCGGATAAATAAAAATATGGAGCTTGGATTTTTTATATAGTTTTAAAGCAATCTTTATTCAGTTTTAATTAGGTCTTGTTAAGCCTGGTAGTGGATTTCCCAGTGTATGCTGTTTATTATTAGTAGTAATAATTATTGATTGGTACTATTTATACTCTTTTACTATTATTATTTATATAAAGACTCCATATATTGAAGTCAATGTGTAGTATGAAGTAACAGCAGTTAAAATTCCTGATTTAAAATCTGTGTTTGCTAATTTTAATAAGTTACGCCTGGGTGTTATTTTGTTAGGTCTACTAAATATATATTCTTATTGGTTCTGTTTTGTATAACCTGGACCTTGGTGATATATTTTATAATAATAGCTCTCTTCTATTAATTAATATTATCTTGCTTGTAAGCGGGGACCTGGATGATATATTTTATAATAATAACTCTCTACTATTAATTACTATTATTACTACTGAGGCCTTTCTGCAGTCTGAAACAAATCTACGAGTAGTTTTTCAGGTGCACTGCCAATTTGTGTCAGGCACCACTCGATCTCTTCCGACGTTCACGAAGTGGCTGGTTATTGAGCACGTGTCGATTATGATGAACTGCTGAACAGAGTACCTACACTATATTTCAAAGGAAATTCAGTGGTTTCGCGTATTTCGCGAAATCCTCTCTTAAATCCCGCCTGTTCGTAACAGGAAAATAGCTTTATCTAGAGTTCATTCTTCACTTCATCTTTTAAAGAAATTTTACATTTCAGAAGCATAGAAGTTCGTAGCATATTTATTCATAAAATAAAATGCAAAAGCAGTGCATCAAATACTCACCAAATAGAATTTAAAATCACACCTGTATTAACATAATTTTTTTGACAAAGATTCTGAATTAATTACTGCGCTAAGTTAAAATGTATTAAGACTATCAATCCACCTGCCCCCAACTCCATCACCAATCTGGTCACGCGAGAAGAATGCACAGCCCGACATAAACGTCAGAGTATACTGTCCTCTAAATCCGCCTCGCATTCGCACTTAAAGTGGACCCCATACGAGCCCTTGGAATCCAAAGGTACCAGCACGTGTGTCTTAATAATTGCGAGGTTACAGCAAGGAAGGCACGAAATGCTCGCCAAACGCCGTGAAATACTCTAATCGAACTACTTCCTTAAGGTTTTCAGTTATATCCCGTAACTATCGCGGTGCCCGACCCGTCTACTCGTAAAGTGCGATACAAAATTGCCGTAAATGCGTGCGGGACTGAAACATGGTGGTTTAATATTTATGAGATGCTGTTACTTGTCAGTTAACGCTGAAAAGAATAATAATCCGCGCCGTTACCACGCCTCGGCGCGCACTTATTTATTAATAACAAGTTGCAGAAATCAAGGTATCGCGGCTTCGCGCCGGAATCATAGCCTTTATTTCGCTCTCCTGCATGCACGTGGGAAAGCCTTTGTGCCGCGAACGCTTCCTCCCTTTTTCCGCATTCTGGCCGCCCGTCTTAACGACGCCCCAACAGCTAATTCTCTTTTTATCTGTTAAGTCTGCGCAACGTCCTTGGCCATGATTCACGATCGATGGAATGTTTTTATCGAGTCAGTCATCGTTCGCGCGGGAAACGCGTAAAACTCCTGTAAGCATGTGTGCAGGTGCTTGCTTAAATGAGGGAGTATTTGAAATGTAAATGACGGCGTTATTAATTTTACGCAATTAGTTAATGGTTAGCAAAAAAATGCAGTGGGAGGCGGGAACGTACTTACGGATTCTTCTAGACGAATGTTTATGTATTCGATTGTATTATAATTACTGTAAAATTCGCTTTCAAAAACCGAGTTTTTTTACAAAATTTTATCTCAATTCAGGAAATTTTTTTCTAAAATTTTAAATTCACCAAAGAAAGGTGAAAACGTTTTCTGGACAAAAAATGTCTTTTCGTTTCGTAGATAAATAAGAATATATGTTATTTTGATAAAAAAAAATTGATACAATATTCAAAGTTACCGAATATATTTGTGAATGCCAAAGCTAGGAACGCAGTACTACCACTTGCATAGTTGCACGAATTTATGGTGTACAGAGTGGTGATAACACTCACCTGCTGTTTTTCAGTTTAACAGACTTTTATGGCGACGTAATAACGCAGCGAGTAGAATTTTATGTAAAGGAGGGTGTCGAGATGTTTAACGGTAGAGACAGGTTGTAAAGATGTGATATCGTTGTTCAGAAGCCGTGTCAGAGCAATTAAATCTGAATTATCCAATTACCCCTTTTTCTCACACGCAATCAAGAACTTAAATTTACTTTCTACGAAGTAAAACAGATAACTAGTTGCAAAGGAGCACGTATTTTTATCGTAATTTATTCAAAGCGCAAACGTAGCTATACTGCGTTCAGAGTGGAACAAAAATAACCCCCGAGAGTAATACTTATATGTAGTAAGAAGAAAGGTGATTTTTAATCATTTCCCAGCATTTTTCATTTCCAAACACGAACAAAGTTTATAATGCTTCACAACTAAACCATCACTTATCAGAAAAATTATACTCTCTTTTTAATTTCATCAGGTTTTATGGGAAAAATTAGAAGAACATTTCCTCGCAACACTGTTTCATAAAATCAGTACGTATTTCATATCGATACACCCTATAGTATAAGATAAGTGCAAGATTCAATAAAACGATTCCAATGCCCGTGCCTCGAACAGTAGCTTTTTCTACAGTTGTTACAAGGCAAAAAGGCAACTTTATCCAACGCAGGTACATTAAGAACAACATCGTATCCTCAATATTTCAAACGCCAACAGATATCGAGCAAGGCGTCCCTGTGCCATTAAGTTGAAGCAAGAGAAGAAGCCAGCGTGACGACGATCAAGTTTGATCGTTTATAACAGCCGCTGTCTTCGTACGCTACAGGAATCCAGCCTCTCGCGGCGCGTTGGAAAAAGTGCGCTGACTATGATGGAGTGTATTTTGATTGAAATATAATGTTTAAACGAGAAGTTTCGTCCCCGCCGCCTCTCGCCGAGCGTCCCGGCCCCGCTACCAAACAACCTAATACGTACTTCGAATGCCAATCGTAACTAGCCCGCTCGCAGGGGCAGAATACCCCCCTATCCCAGCCGAGGCGGCTAACAAGCGAGAAGAAGACGAAGATCATGCACGGTAATCTGTTAAAGCCGCGACTAACCCGCCGTTACACATCCATTCCATCAGTTTGCATTATAGGATTTCGCGAAACGACCGAATCTCACGCGTTATCCGTGATAGATGTGGCTACGTGCATCAGGCTTTCGAGGGCGTGCATTAAATACGAAATCGCCGGGGCTCTATCGCGGCGAGAGGCCCGCGACGCCCAGGGAAAAAGGGGGGGGGGAGGGAGGGAGGCGAAAGGGCGAGGCGCTTATTAAGTTGGTCCCGGGGATTCCTGAGCGCGCGCGTACGCGCCGGCAACGTACGAATTACACGATCCCGGGCCCGGGTACCGGCGATCACGAGGAGTCCAGGAGGGAACGACAGAGAACGAAGGTGATGAGGACGGACCGGGAGGAGATGACGGCGAAAGATGACGCTCCGGCCATCGAGCACCGCTCGCCCGGCCACGGTGAAAGTAATAACAGTGAAACGTGCGCATACACCGGCGAAATCACACACGCAGACCAACTCACTGGACCAGCTTCTCTACGTGACTGGTGCTTAAGCTATTTTTCGATACGACCGGTACTTAGGTGCACGCTGAACTACAACCGCCCGCTGAGCTCTCCCATAGAAACCACCACCGAAGATCCAGCGTCCTTGGGAAACTCGAGGAGGCCGAGGACGAAGTGGCAAGCGCCTAGGAAAAGGGATAGAAGGGGGATGGATAATAGTAGAACGGATCTTGCCCCGCGTACGCACCGTGAGATACAACGGTGGAAACCATCAGCAGTGCGTTGACTGGGAACCAGCAAGGGCAACGGTGTCGAGTTTTCCTTTTCCTTTTGATTCGCTCTTATTAGTTGCACTTCTTGCGCGGCAGATTCAAGGCGATGTTGAGAATATATATTGGGAGGTGGGTCAGGATTTTCCTGGCATCTCTCGAATTTAAGGATGTAGGGTGAATCCCGGAGACGCGGTTGACGTAATATAAAATGGATATTGAAACTAATATAGACATTAGTTATTTTATCAGAACGAATTATGTGTTTAGAATTTTATGCTGATTCAGAAAAACTGACGTCATGATACCTGACCACCTCTCCCGAGGTGCCGGGAGGAATGGTTTTCGTTGTTGGCAGAGACCACTCACATAATTATGCATGGAAAGTTAACAGAGGATAAAGGAAAATTATGTATGAGTGAATACAACTACAGGTTCATTGATATTTAATTTGTTTACGCTAAGCAAGTAAAGAACACATCAAAGAAAAAGTGAACTACCTACTGGCGATTAGCAAGGCAAATGAGTACAAAAAATCTGTCTAGGAGTAAAAATAAGACCAATTATTTCAAATTTCATATACTTTTGTCTAATATTGTACGTCCGAGCAATCCCGATCAAAACGTCAATGAAATTTTTAGCATACTTTCATCCCACAACATCTGAAGAATGACCAGATAAAATTTTAGAACGAAATTCCTAACGATACAGATTTTACAGGCAGTTCTGGGGATTAACAGTTTTTGTATGCTAAAATCGACTTCTAAAATCTTTTTTTACCAGGTGTGACGTTTTTATAACCTGAGAGATGCAAATTTACTTTTTATATCTACACAATAATAGCTAATAATAATAACAATAACAGTTATAGATACTTGCACTTAGTAACGAAATAGAAACTAAGAATTAAAATAAGATAATTTTAAATACACCTAAAACACCGATGACAAGTAGCACATGAGATAATAACGTCACAGGTAGAAAAAAAGTTGCAGTCAGCTCCCTCGTTACCAAAAATCTACCTTAACTTCGATTTTCCCGTAATTGAATGTAACAGCTCAGCCTTTTAAAATCCCACCGGGAAGGTGAAATTCCACCTGCGCCACTGAACGCTTGGAATTGCGGGGGACATGGCCGTCCCAAGGAGGCATCCAGGCTACCGTATAAGCTTACGATATCGCGATGTGTCGTTCATGCATAATGTGTGTATATGAAAATATTCCGTGTACACGTTTTACGAGAAACGAACATACACGTGGCCGCGGATGTACAGGCAGAAGCACGGGGAGGAGGAAATCGGGTCACGCCGAAATATTTTTCTGGACCTTTTAAGCTTGCTCGCTGAGGGATGGAGCCGCGCGCATGCGTTGGACGCGCGCGGTGGACGACAGGACGCGCTGGATAACGTTTCCGTGTCAGCAGGGTATGCAAAGTGCTCGAAGATGCCTGCTGGAATTACGAACGCTTTAGTGCTCCTGTGTGGGCAAGCGAAGCGGGCAGCCGAGTCAAGAAGATCGGGCTGCGTCACGAAAAAAATAAAAAGAGGAAACGGGTGGAAAGAGAAAATTAGAGATGGCTGAAGGGAAACACGCCTTAATGGTGCATGATAGGACGGTCGTCTCGAAATTACTTTTAATTTGATGTTAACGCGATTTTAATGCCCTCTTATTTAGCCACAACGTTGCGGTGCCGGCGGAGATAGACGTTGAGAAATTCAGACACTATTCGTCAAGATTTACACGGGCTAAAAGACTACTCTAGTGAGATCGATCGATGGTAATTTTGTAGTAAATTGTATAACGGGACGCAGCATCGATACTAGTCTATGGCGTTCCGATGAGCCAGACGCCGGAGGATTTCTAATACCTTTAAATAACATACAACGACTAATCACGCGATCCTTGGTTACAGGATTCAGTTCAGGATAGCTTGATGCACGTATTACTACAGAGACGAATTAATAGACGTATTATTCTATGTTCCTCAGCTTTGCGCAGGTGGTTGGTTAGAGTGCGGCAAATAAATTGTAATGTGCAGAGAAGAACGTGAAATTGGAGGTACCGAAAATCAGTTTTCACGACAAACAGTTGTCGGGCATTATTACCTAAATGTAGATTCAAAGAAAGGCGAGGGAATTAAATAAATCCAATGAATCCAATTACGTTTATAGTAAGTACGAGTTATGAAAGATTTTGCATATAGATAGCTATTATGATGCGATCAGAATTTCATGTTTTAATAAGTTTTACCATTACTGGTTGTGGATCCCCGTAAAAGGTCGTATAAAATTTAACAGGTTTTTTCCATGCATGGATTTTAGAACGACTCACGGTTTAATATCGTTATTGCACATTCCAATCGATATAAAAAAACAGACTGCAATTTTCCCCGCTTGGGGGCAAAAAGACTGATACTTGATCTCGAAAATATAGAATACTAGCTTTTCTACTCGGCTTTGCCCGAAATTTGGATTCTGATTTTAAAAAAAAAATTATTTTTTGTGAAAATGGTCACATTCTTCTGAATTAATCAGGCATAATGAGCTGATTCTGTTTTATATATTAAGATTCAAATGTAGTAGGGGCCTAAGTTTATCATATGTATGCATATCTTTTTGCATTAATTTTTAGTCATTTATCGCAGAAAAATCCACCGTTACAATTTTATTGTGTAGTTTTGGTTTCGAACTTGAATAAAAGCTTTTACTAAAAAATCCTCATTGGTATTATATTTTCTTTTTTGACATTTTCATTCCAATCTTGCTGTTTAACTTCTAGTTAATTTACAAGAAACCAAAATATGTACCTGTTACACAACAATTCACTCAAATTTCTACCATTCAAGTATTCATCCATCTCTTGCTTATAAACATTCACTTGATCTGCTGTCTAGCTTTACAGATGCTCGTCACGCACTTCTAATCACTCGATTCCTAACACACGGCAAACATGTCTCACTACCACCGACTTGAAGATCGCGCGATACCTCATAGTAACAGGTGTTCGGAATAGATTCCTCCAATATATTGCAAATTAATACTGACTTAGAAGATTGCCTTCATTAAAAACAAATATTAGTTTAAACATATGTTGCAGGATATTAGATGTGATACATTAAAAGTAAATTGACTCAGCTAAGAGTCATTAAAATCCCTTTTGTATCCATTATAATATTATGGCAGAGAAAGATATGACTACAGTCGAAACGTGGCAGCTCAAAGCCACCGTCACGATACTAAATTGTTAAACTTATTTATCAGTGCATAGTACAAATTCCTTTGAACTCTACTTTAACGTAAAATTTTATTTCAAAATTTGAATCATTTTGCCTCAAGTAGAAGTGCCTAGAAAGCACTTATTTTCAATTTTTAAGTACTTTATGTAAGTGCAAAAATTCTAATAAAAAAATTATATGTTGCCTTTGTAGATTCTAATAGATTTCCGTTTCGCGAATTACTTTTTCCCCTTAAAATATATCACACGACGTGACAATATTAAGTGGTACTTATGCTTACACTTCTTGCGACTCATTATCGGAAGAAATGATAATAATTTAATAATTCATAATCCAGAGGGGTTACTTACGAATGGTTCTTCAGAACAGTTTCAATCATGTTTGTGGCGACGGACCAAATGAACACTGACCCGTCTGACGAACCCACTGATATGTATTGACCGTCCGGACTAAAAGTTGCTCGTGTCCAATCGAAGGCAACTTTAAAGCCATCAGCACTGCAAATCAAACAGAATTGGGTTATAATTAATTTCAACATTATATTCCGGGTACCACTTTGACTCAAAGCTTCGACCGAATCAAAGCGTCCCCATCGTGTTCGCGGAAAAGTAATCGAGTTTATACTATTACGCTTAACACGTTTAATTCATCAGTTAATGAATCGTTCTATAAAAATCAGCATACAGGCTTGGAACGTAGTATTGACTAAACTGTCACTGATGAAAAGGTAGATGGCACAAAAGGATTCTTTTAAATTTGTCACCCACATCGTGCAAAATGCTTTGACTTATTTTATGCACCTACAGGGTGGACCAATAAGAATTACCACCGTGAATATTTCTGGAAAAATGGAGATAAGAGAAAAATATCTTAACAATTTTTTTTTTGCAGCTGGAGTCCCTTACGAGTCATTTTCAGATTTCTTCTTATTTCCATAAATTCCGGGATATTCAAGGTGGTAATTTTTATTGGTCCACACGGTATAATTGAACCTTCAATTTTGAGAAAAATTTCTAGTAAGACCCGTCTGTACCAAAAAGTCTAATTTCACTTTCTATCCTGCGCTTAGAGCTTTTAAACAAAATCTACTTCCCTATCGAAATGAATACTGACTTTCAATCTGATAATAAAATTTGATGTTCCTTCACTGCAGTTTTACCCTAGCACAAAATTTAGTAGGCAAAAGAAAGGTGGAGTAGAAAAATTCTTATTTCTTAGATTTCTATATGAAGCAAGAAATTAAAAGAACCCTCCAATCAATCAGTCGTTTATTTTAATAAATAATTTCACTAGTCTCAATAAAAAAATTCATTCACTGGCACCTGTCCATTTACTGTGACATCCACCCTACATCGCTTAAATATATCCCACAAGACATCGTACTCACCTGAACGATCCAATGATCTTCTTCATCCGTAAGTCAATAAGTTTCAGCGTATCGTCTCTGACACAGCTCAAAAGGTAATTTGCATCTGAAAACAAGCAGGTGTCGCTACTTGAATTTGCATGTCGCCGATGTTGAAGTTAAATTGGCTGTGCTAATACGGTTAGCCATACAACAAGCCGCGTACGTGCCTGAATAAAGATGATAAGCAATCGCTGATTACGGGCCGATCGCATTCCGATCACGTTGCGAGGAACTTTCCCGCGAGTTTCCGTTATTTGAACAGCGACAGCGAGGGGAGGAGAAAGAGAGAGAGAAAAAAAAAGAAGAGAGAGAGAATAAAATGATGCGCGCCTCGGCTTGAAATGCATCGAAACGAATCCCGCTAAGTAAGTAATTCCTTTTCAGGGCGTATAAATCTTACGGGGACGATGCGTCCGAGAAATGCTTCGTTCCGAATCCCGGCGAGCACATTTACCAGGGAACGGGTGTATTATACTTTAATGGAAGTATACATAATGTATCGCGGCGAATGATAAAGGAAAAGCATTAGACTGGTATGACGTAATCGAGCAGAATTTCACAGTCGCCGGGGTATCGTTCCGTTCGCATCTCTGTTCCACCGTTATCGAGATTAATGAGATTCCCTGGAATTATGCGCGTCCTCTCCGAAAGAACTCGGCGCTCGAAATGGCAGCGTAACTTGCAGGAGAAACGGCCGCTTTGAGATATCAGCGAAACGACGGCTATCTCCGTGATACGCCCGAAAATGAAGAGCGCAGGCCTGCTAGAAATATTACTTCATCCACATAAATTACGCCCACGGGCCCGAACGCGTGCCTCTGTTCGATCAACTACGCGATGCGCGTTTCAATGACTTATAATTTATCTTTTCAAATACTCAACGAGATTCTGGCCTGCGAATCTAATTGAAACGCAACGAGTACATGAACGCGGGCCAAATGCTGCTGCCTCTGATAGTTTACCGCTGATTAGTACGTGAAGAGCATTCTGAATTGTCGCTTTGATGGCCGTGCACGCCGGCATCCTGCGATGGATGCTCTAATTGGCAAGTAATTGACCGTCTATAGAAGCATAAATGAAAAATTAGAAATAAATCTGCTTGACCGTTTCGCGTGGGTTATGGTAACGCTGTTATCATCGCCGACAATGAACTCGAATTCAGCTGCCATTTATCTTTATGCAGGCTGCGTTACGCAATTTTGATGGGAGCACCGGCTGTTTCGATAAAAGAAAAACGTGGTGTTTGGTAGGCAGGACGAGATGATAATGGACAAATGGTGTTACAACTTTTCAGACCAGCTTTTCCCATCTTTTGCAATATGCACTCTTTCTAAATTGAATTAGATAGATAGATCGATGGAAAGATCAATTTTCTGAGACTTTTCAAGTATATAGGACCAGTGGCGGACGAAAGAAAGTTTGCAACTTTTAAAATCGCATAACTTTTTTGGAATTGGTCCAAAAGACATGAGTTTTTTTTTAGAAACTAGAAGGATTAATTGCTAAGTGAAGTGTTTCAACTTTTGGAAAAAATGCAATCGGTTGGAATAGCAAAAAGAATAGAAAATGTCGTTTTTTAATCTTTTCTTTGTGAGCCTGTAATGAAAATTAAAAAAAAACGTTTGTAGTCCACTTTTTGTGAAATTTGAGTTAAAAGAAAAGTGAAAATAGTATTTCCCTTCATTGCATGTCCCTGAATCTTATGTAGTTGCCATTCCATGTTTAAAAATGAATATACAAAATTTGTGCACTAACAAAATATATACTAGTACAAAAAACTCACCTCGAGATAAATCAAGCGATGTAACCTTCCCCTCCAACAGAATGTCATTCGAACTGGACTCGGCTCTCGTATCCCAAAATCTGATTCTCTGATCAAAATGTCCGCTGATTATCGTGGAGCCTGCTCCGTCGGAAGTTACCAGGTCGTTGCAGCTGGAGCCAGCGAATTTTGTTTCTATGCCTGAAACCAAAACATCCCACTCGAATTAAATACCCCTCACCAAAATCAAATTTCAAAAGTGTCCGCGTAGAAAATTTACATCGAATCGCAACGCCCCTGAAATACGTTATTTTATTTAAGCCAGCGCACAATTCAATGCAAATTAAAAAATGCGAAGTTTGCTGTTGGCATTTAATCATACTGTTCGAAATGATAAATAGTAATTCCAAGGTCTTTTCTAAAGCTTCCCACGAAATTAATGAACCGGAGACACGTGAATCCTTAAGTTTCTTCAATAGTTTGGAAGCTCTAATTGAATCTGACCACAGGATAGGAATAACTTCTGACTTACTGTTTACTGAGCATTTTAAAGTTATCCTTATGCCAAGAATTCTATAATTGCATGTCTCGCGACTAGCGGATATATTTAAACAAACATTAACCTCAGCGATGTTGAAAAAGTGTCTCCTAGTTATGCGGGCCCTTCGTGCGTTCAAATTTAAACGAAAAGCACGTAATAATAAAATTGCGTAGCATTTCAATCGTGAATCTATTGGAATCAGAAAAATATGAAATGTGGGGAGTAGCGAGGGAACAATCGCGATGCTCGGTCCGAAACTGCAATCGGAACGCGTATCTCCGCATTCATATAAAATCTGCTTACGTCGGTACACCTAAGTCGACGGGTATGATGCATCGCCACGAAGTAATAGGATCCAGTAATTCCATCCTCCTAGGAAGCACAGAGCCTGAGGCGATATCAATAACCGACGTATCGTCGTAGTAAATTCGACAGGCTAATTGATCGGGCATTAAATCACGTTTGATTTAACGTGGGCCAGCAACAACAAAGTAAAACGACCGCCCCCTGTACAAAATTCCGTAAATGTACAAACGAAGGGAATGGGCAGAGCCAGATGGGTAACGTTATTTATAGTTGCTCTGCTGCAGAGCCAATAGTTGTCCACTGAACCCCCAAACAATTAACATCAAAGCACTGGCCCTCGCGAAACAACACGGCAAAGGGAATTTTGTGACAGTGGTTGAGGTGAAAATTCACTGTCGCAATTCATTAGTTTCATTGGGTCGTTTGAAACGATCTGATGGAGTTCGTCGTATCCATAATTGAAGGGGAAGGAGGAGAAACAGGGAATGTCACAAAACAGCTTTATCGAGAAAATTAAATTTTAATACTTTAGTCCAGCAGTGACAAGGAAAGTTTCTTTACCCGAATATTCCGATTTTCCTAAACGTAATTTTTCTATACGTAAAAGTATCAGGCAATTTTTCGTTTGTATCCATTTTCGGTTCTTCAGGGTGAAAAGGTTAATGTGTAATTTCCTAGTTTCCTATAGGCATAGTTAGAAAACTAAAAATTCTTTAAAAATCGTAGTTGAAACAGGGAAACGATCCCCACAACATTTTATAACAATTCAATTACATCCTTTTATACAGTAAAAAAAGAAAAATTGCCTGATACATCTATTGAAATCCTCTAGAAACCTGAAGAGTTTAAAAAAAATCGGAATATTCGGGTATCCGAATTTCCCTTGTAGGTTTCACATCATTGAGGGTTTGTAGCTTTCTGCATAACTACTCCCAATTAAAGTGCACAGAAGCTCGATCCGCAGATATTCAGAATAACAACGATATATGTATATCAAGCTGCATCCGTTATAAATAAAAGGAGGATCATAATATCATTGAGAATTATTGTACGATATGCTATGCAACCAGTCTGCTCTCTCAATTTCAAAGCAGTTCAGCACTATCCGCAGCAAATACACTGCACAATCCAAGAGTTCGTCGTGGAAACAAGGTGACGCGAGCGTTATTTCCCCGCGTAAATTAAGTTTGAAATCCTGCTTATTGCGCCGTGGAAATCTATGAAAACGGCCGGCCTGAGTAGCGCAGCTCTCGAAAGGGGAAACCACCCTCGACTTGTAACGTACTTTTAATAATAGCGTTAACCGGCGTGGCGCAACACTGGCGTCGCACACTTTACTCGTATTTCAAAGCGCGATGAAATTGCACGATCCGGTTTCTTTGTTACTTCCCTTTGGCACAGTGGTTGTATCGATGTTTCCGAACGCTGCGCTATGGTCGCGGGTTTCGTTATTATGTAACGAATAAATACGTAACGGGATAACTCACTTTTCCTCGATTGCACCTTAGAGGTATTTACGTCCGTTTCTCGTTTCCTACCTTAAGAGGCTGTATTTTATTCGATATATGCAGCACTGGATGTGATTCTTTAATTTCGGTATAAAGATGTAAGGGAGAAAGTAATTGGGCCAATTGTGAGATTTATTTATTGAGCGAACAAAATACTGTCTGTTCTTAATTGGGTTTTAGTCTGTACTAATTTTGAAGAGGGATGATTTATATATAATACAGGGCCTTGCAAGAGTTGTGGTACAAGTGAACCAGAGAGGGGAATTTTTTTTATTAAATAGAATTTCGAATAACGAATAAAAGTTGCAAAAATTGCATACCAGCTACTTTATCAATCATTTCTGTAGTTATAAAGATTGTTTTGTAGTGTGATATAATGAAGATTTACAGTATTGTACAAAAACAAGATGGAATTTAGGAATAAACTTTTTTTATATCAAGCTTCATTTTTCATAGAAACGACTTTGAAGTTTCATGGGATGTAATTTAGTACGCGCACGTAGGATGCGGCTTGTCTGACTACGGCAACTGCCTACGGCTGTCTACGAACAAGTAGATTCTACTCGCACTGGCCGTGTGTTCGTTCCATCGCCGTAAACTCGCAGTTTGAATCAGAATACCGAAATGGAAAGTTTATTACTTGAAGTAAGAAAAACTTACGAAGGCGGGAAAAGTTTGACATTTATTAAACACCACCAATCTTACATGACAATCACCAATTCTAGTGAAATTCAGCACAGAAGTAGAATATTACAAAATATTCCACACGTATTTTTTTATATCAGTTAATATTCGTGTTTAGAGGGTGAAATCAGTGCTCTAAGTTGGGGGTAAAATCATATTTTGCCACGTTTCTCTAAAACAGCTGAAGATAGAAAAAATGAAAAACACGATCCAAAATTTTCGCCATATTAATAGTTCTTATAAATCATGTTCCTGTTACTTGATATCAATTTTGTCACGATTAATGAGAATTAACTACGTACTTTCATGAGAAATAAAGCTTAAAGGGTTATTTCTACCCGGCAGAACAAAAAAGTAGCACAAAAGAAAAATCGCCAGAACCTTCTATCGAAGTCGCCTACAAATCTGCAAAGTTGAAAAAAATCAAGAATTTTCGGGGGACCGAACTTCTCTGCTGAAGGCGTCTTGTATTTTCTTTTTGTTCTTCTGTTTTTTATAAACAGTAAGAGAAATCAGGGAAGCCATTGGGGGTCTGAAACTATCGTAGAACAGTATTTGAACCAACAGATCCAGCTTTTCAGCAAACCAAGTATTGTCTCTAATCTGATTATCGAGGGAGTTCGATATTCAAAATCATATACCAAGAGGAAACTCGATCGGTTGTTAGTTTGAGCTAGTAGAGTATTAGACTTCTGTAAGCTACTAATTGGTTCGTCATGGTATAAAATACTCATGTACGCCAGGCTAAACTTTCTTCTAAAACGAATGCTCCTAAACTTTTTCCTTTTGCACCATCTGAGTCCTGCATCGTCCAAGCACTTTCTTCTTAGCCCCTGCTATTGTTCACGTAGTGAATACTGTCCCTACTTTCTCAGCCTCTTCAATTGAGTTCAAAGGACGTACAGTACACTTAATTCTCTTTATCACACGATAGATGAGTTCCCGAAAAATCCGTGTAACAAAGATGCCGTGCATATAAAAAAATACTTGAGAGTGTGTAGCAGCCTTAAATGCAAATTCTAGGAATCTTTTAATTCAAAATAAGTGGGATTTTTTTCTTAAAATTAAAATTATGTGAAAGTTTTTAAAAAGAGATCAGAACAAATCGTGCAGAAATATAATTTATTTTTTTTTCTGCGCGTGTTAAATGAAAAGCAGAATTAAGTGTATTTTGAATTTTCTAATCTTTATCTTTCCCATTTCAAGGAACCCTTAAAAATCTGCATAATTGCTAGCCAAAGGCAACGTCAGTTTAGATTTATATGCAATTCACTTCCAATTCAGTTTGAATCGTAGTTTAATATCATTTTAATGAGTCGTAGTTCCAATTCCGTTCGAGACTCTTTTGTCAACCTGTGCATTTTTCCACCAGTTACTTCGATTAATTAAATCTTGTAGCAGGTTATCTGTCCCTCTCGTTAATTTTTCCCCAACCACTAAACACACTCTTGAAACTTGACGCAATGAAGGGTGTCTTAGCACCCTGAAGAGCAAAAGCCCTTGAAGGAAAGTGTTCTATCTGCTCCGTCGTTATCATTACTATAGAAGCCTTAATGACCAAACAAAGAACCTATACCAAGGTACCCACCCCGTCGCAATAACCACCCCCACGCAACGCTTCACCGAAACATCATTTTCCACTGTTGCGTATTGAATTTCATCGTTCCTGGGCTGAAGCCTCCGGAAATATTCTCCGCGACTAGGTGCAGCGCAAGTGAGTGAGCAGCAAACTTTCTTTGAAAGTATGCTGGCACGTAAGGGGAGGCTTGTCAGTCGATTTTCTGCCTCCGCGCCATTACGCAGACACGAAACGTGATTTATAATAACACGCTAGATGACTTGCTCTGCATGTTAAAAATGGAGTCACGATTAAAGACCACGGGCGAATCCATTCAGCGGCAAAACTGTGTACGAAATGCCCGGGTATTCAGGGAACGAATAAATATTCCTAATTCACTGAGCTTATTTGCGAACGTTAACGATGATTACTCGGCTGAATCCTAATGATAATGCTGGCGGAATACGAACATTACCACAACAAGCCACCGCTTGGGACTGGCTAACGTACCCAGAGAAAGACCAAATGAATTCAGCCACCAACACTTAGCACTGGCTGGCCTTTAATCCTCTGACACGACACAGAAATTACTTAACAATAGTTTTAAACCCACCGCGCTATCAATCTTAAGCTGCTTCGCTTTTATTCCAAACGTAATCAGAGGCTTTTCACGAATCACACAGTCATCGCGGACCTTGACAGACCTTGAGTAATTATGGTCGTCGAACTCGACCGAGTGTTGACTGTGATTATGTACCTTAAGAGACATATGGCTCTGTTTAAAAATAGAGGGAGATATTAATGATCCTGATAAGTGTAGAGAAGGTAGTCGATGAGAAAAGAGTCAGGCACGCCCATCGAGAACGTTCTGTGTAATCATTTAATCCGTTAAATGGAGAAGGCGAGTTTAGTCGTCGTTTAAAAATGCTTCTGCGTTCGAGAAGACGTATTAATTTTTTACAGCAATTTAATAATTGAACGGCTGGATGCAATAAGGTAACCAGCGCTCGAAATTGCGGAAAAGAATTGGATTCTAAAAAATATAGTGTTGTAAAGCCCGCCACGATACACATTTTTTCTATTTACAGTTTTTTTATTCAATCATTACTATTTGAGATGAAAATTATAAACGAAAAATGTTTCTTCGGTTAAAGTCCATAGGTATTTGATTAAACATAAATTGCGATAAATTGGAATTGCTTAAAACATAACTTCAGAAAACTCTAGTGAAACCATAAAGTGCATGCAAAGTCGTTATGTAAAAAAATTTAATATTATTGAATTAAAAAGTAACACTGGGCAGAACACGTGTTTTTTTTTAACATTTTAAGTATCGAGGCAATTTTAACATTTAACATGCGAGGAAGATTTTCAGAAATTTTCGCATTGAGTAATAAATAATTGTAGAAGATATATATGAATCTCGCTCGGCACCAACAATCAGCAGCCGCGTATACTGCGCTACGTAGCATTCGCTTTGACTCACGTCCCCTTATTGAGTCGATTCCCGTTTGGCTATTATTATGAACCCATTTTTCAGAAGAATAACATTGTTTCTCATCGATAACTGACCCAATTAATACGTAAGTTTACAGATTAAACAATGTGATTGAATGTTTGGACAAGAGGAGGCACATGGAAATGCATCTCATTTCACACTTCACTTGAGCGATGTGTGTAATCAAAAACAAAGCAACTTTCCAATTATTACGATTTCAGTTAGTCGTGGCTTTATCCTCATTTCAATAATGTTGTCACAGCGCCGCGATGTACGAACGAAACAATAGCTTGCACGCTTTCAATTCGCTGAACGTTAAAAACAGTGGCGCAAAAATTGAGTAGTTTACTGCTTGAAACGTGATGGCTGTGTTTTATTCAGATGCATCTCTGATATATGGAGAGGAATTCGTGATGGGATACGGGACAAAGCGTCAAGCAGGGAGCAATATTGAAAATAGAATGTAAAATAATACATCCATCTGTTGGATTTATGGATGTCCACTGATTTTGACGGAAACTTATTAAAAATTATTGAAATATGGAATTTAAGGAATTAAAGGATTTACTCGATATCATGGTGATTGGTTAATATTTTTAAAAGGAACACGTTGAATTTTGTGATTTTAAACGAAAAATTCTTGTTTATTGTATGAACTAAATATGTAATGGTTGAAATATCAAACTAAAGTGTTCTACTAAAGTATACCCATGCATTTGTACAATATTACTGGAATATTTCGAAAATATTTTCAATTTAACATTCCTACAATATTTTCAGAATATTGTAAAAATATTGTAGGAATGTTTCTGTAATATTAACCGCTGTATGGGTATGCACACTCTATCCAATATGAAATACTTATATTAAATTGAAAATTCCTGATGAATACAAATTGTTAAATTTGTTTATATATTCTGTTGAAGAATTCACCAGCCCGTCAATAACACGGTAAAGAATAAACGAAAGTAACGAAACCCACTTGAGTAATTACTATTGTCCGTGTCTTGCTTAGACGTTGAAATACAACAGGTGAAAAAGAAAAGTCAAGTCTAATTGTTTTTGTAACAGAATAAAATCTCGTTCCAACAGAATCGTCAGATTAATCTCGACCAGCGTGGGCAAATATTGATACGTCAAATTAAGGTTTATGTATTAATTAAACGACCGTGTTTGCATGTTTGGTCTATCCTTTACAACTCTTGCATCAATTTCCTTCCATACACGCTCTCAAAGAGCTAGGCACTCCGAATTCGAGTAACTCGCGCGCTACAAGCAAATAAGCGTTTCTCGATGTCCGCTCACTCTTCCTACTACTGTCTATATTAGCGAAGAAGACTTGGAGCGGATTGCACTTGAGCACAGATGCGAGATCCCAGGCGATGATATATAAATTAAGAAGTCTATGAGTTAACATTAAAGTGTCGTTCAAAATCCTACTTCTCTAAAAGAATTAGTGCCCTCTTTGAAAATTATATGAATTATATACAGAAGAACCCTAATGAACCACGTGGCACTTATCTCAGGCTCTCTACCTCCAAAACTATTGCTTCTTTAAATCCATCTTGCCAGTAATCGAAGCTAACAAACTGGCAGCTTTCAGTTGAAAAACAGGCAATTGCCCTGATGAACTCACTCAGCCAGGAAGCTGAGAGGGTACGGTAAGAAAGATAATACTCCAATAGAAAGCAGCTGATCCACTTTAAGCCTTCTTTTTGTCTTAAAGCGTCCTAGATAAACAATAATTCACGCCTAAACGCGCTTTCAGCGGCGGCGTCCTCTATTGTCCCCTCCTTGCGCGCAGAGATTTATTTGCGCAAAACTTTTGTACACCTCCTCCGCCGCCATCCGCCTTTCCCTGATAGCAGCGGGCTTGGTTTTCACTATTTTGCCGTGGCACCGCCGTTCACAACAAAAGCGTAAAAGCCTCTAACCGAAATGGATGTCCGAGCCGGGTCTGTGTGTATCAACCTTGCCCAGCCCCCTGGCTGCTCGATGTGTGTGAAATTAACTCGGGTTTAACTCGCAGAAGCGGGAAAATTTTTGCGAGAATGGCTCAAGTGTGTGTCGCTGGGTCCAGTAACCCGGGCTCATATTTCTGCACGTCAAAAATAAAACCACCGACCGGGGGAGAAAAAGGGGCGCTAGCACGGTACGTTTGCATCGCAAAACAATGAAGTTTTCCCTACCCCTCGCCTTCTTTCGTCGAGTGCTCGTAATCGCCGAGGACATGTTGACGAAAGGCGACGCCACTTCTGCGCTCCAAATGGCACACTGGGCATTTTGCTATCCCGCACGGTTCCTTTTAAATGACTAATCAGAGGCTACGTTTTGTGCGGGAATTTCTGTATAGTTCGACTACACTCGATCGGAAAGCTTTTATTATAATTCTCCGGTAGTTATTATTATATAGGGCTGAATTTTTTTTTACAACTTACTGTAGTTTTTGTTTGCGTCGTCCCTAAAGAAAGGCAAAAATTTGGCCTTCCTTCAAGGGGTTAGGCCAAGATGAACGAAGCAAAGTTACAAAAAGAATTGTCGGAATGTATAAAATTGTCGAAATTACTCATCGTTGAAGATAACCCTGTACAGGTGGTGTAAATCGATTCGGGTGAGCCAATCACGTGAAAGCAGAATGCTTTGAGGTGAGTACTTTACGCAGCAAAATCTACAGAGTGGAACATTTCCAATGAATTTCTACAAAAATTGTGGAAGTTACACACGACTCAATTTTTCCCCACATTTTTACGGAATAAATCGTGGTTAATGAATTATAAAATGTTTTACAAACATCCAATACTGATGCAGGAATTCCACTCCACAGAGGAAGGAATTCTACAGGTCCACTAAAAATTTCAAGTGAAAATATTCATTGGTTCAAGAGTTATGATGTACAGCGTGTCTGAAAATGGTGTTTCGAGAAAAACGGCCTCAAAGTTAACTCCCCTATGCCAATACCTCTCTGCGAGGCCGTTACTCGACGGTGCACTCAATTACGTTCGCTCCTATAACTTCTACAATTATTTGAATTTCTTCATGAAATTTTGATTAAAATACTCATAAAGGATAAGGCTTTTAAAATCAGTAAAAAAATCAATTCTCCGAAGCTTAAATAGTCGACTATCTCCTTAATGGTTCTGTTCAACAGCCCTGGGTCTTCCAAGAATTTGCTACCACTCTCAGTAACCGAAAGCACCTACATTTTACAATGGCCCTTGGTCGATTCTTGCAAATTAATACAAACGAGTACACTGTCGCCTAAGGCGGGCTGCGACCGAGTGTCCTCTGTCAATAGAATTTCACCCCTCGGTGGGGCCGCGCTTCGGTGCTCTGTAGCGCAGTTGACCACAGCGAAAATCGATATCTCGAACAGTTCTTCGGTTGATATGGTTTCACGAGATTAGTCAGCGGCCCATAGGGATCGAATGTAAATCCTGCATACATTTGCAAACTATAGAGAGGCCTCTCATCCGTGTAGCTCGCATCAGTCAGTCACGTCCCTGCGCGTTCAATTTACTTTTCTCGTCCCTTACAGCCGCCTCCATTTAGCGTAAGAGCCAACCCCAGGCACCTTTTCCACGTTGCCAGTATCCCACCACAAGAATTGCCACTTTCACTTGGCAGTAAATTATCATTCTGTCCCTTTTTTTTTAGAGTGGTGCTTCTCACGCGAGATCATGGCTCAGAAATGTTCAAGGGTCTATCGGTTTCACTCCTGTGGCTTTAGATACGAAATATATTGAATGTAAGCCTTCGGAGGATTGTAAATCATCAGCTTCCCCCTTTTTCAACTATCGATTCGATATCATATAGACTGTCGCTTAAGCTTATCATATAGGTATCATATAGACCGTCGTTTAAGCTTATCAGAGCTGCAGGATGTTTCGTAGAGAGCGATTTCATTGGGAGGAATGTGATTCTTGAGAAAGAGTCAATTGGGAATGTAGAATTTAGATACTTTTTGCTTTTTAGAAAATCAATTTCCATTTGTTCCATGGCTTTACATTTCAATTTTGGATTAAAGGGTGTTTGTAATTAATAGGGGAGGTTGCCCAATCGACTGAAGAATTATTAAAGTCTTTGTTTAAAGTGGCACAAGTATATTCAACGATTTTCGATTGAACAAAATAAGAAAGCTGAGAATTAAATTACCGAAGGTTTATTAAATATTCCTTTTCTTATGTGGAACTATTTTTTCTCAATTTTAGCACCTTTTATTGTGAGAACTTAATGCAAGAAGAGTATATTCAATATCAAAGAATGCAGAGAATGTTGATAATTAAATATTAACTTCACGTGATACGAAAATACTTTTGTCATACGATTTTATTTGCAAAATCATGCATTCTTCATAGAAAATTCGACTTTTCGGAAATTATAGTTAAAGAAACGAAGGAAAATATTGATATGGAATGATTTGTTGAAGACACCATTATATATCTTATAAACGTGGCGCAGCGGTTGTCAAAACCACGAACTAGTGTTGTACACAGAGGCTAGCACATTTCTTTTTACACGGTATCGATTTTGAAAATAATTCCAATATTGGTTTGCCGTTCCAGGATAAATGTTTAAAAGTCAAATACACCCACGCTGAATCATTTTCGCTGGTGATTTGCGAATATATTTCATGACGATCTCCGATTGACGTAACACGACCCATGTCAACATAGCTTGCCCATTGATCTTTCGATTTTTTACGGAACAGCCGCCGGGCTCGTTGTAGCCTTTTTGTGCAAACTTCGGCAAAACAAATGTTTGGTTTTCTTCAAACATGGCGACACTATTTATATTCGAAATAAAGGGAGCCAGTAGACACCGAATAGACGCTGGTTTTAAGATTTCCAACACGTTGCGAAGGTGGATGGTCTGATATTTTTGAGGTGTTATTTCAGGAAACATCGTTTGACTGCAATACTTCGTGTAGTTATCGTTGGAACAAAATCAACCAGCCACTGTCACTTTGTGGGAAGAGGAGGAAGACACTGTAGCTGGATATCCAGGTGCGGCTAACAGCTCCTCATTGGTCCTCAATGACTAATTGATTTTGTTATAGTTATTACAATAATCGAGTAGATAGTAGAATATAAGTATAGTATTGAATAATAATTATATTGTATATTGGAAGTCTTTCTCGTTAAATATTACACTTGTGTTTTTTAAGAGAAATTTGATATTCTTTCAAATACTTGTAGCTCCAAATTGAATAGCTGAATTCGATCTATTAGCTTTTATATTTGCACCATACACGATGGTCATTATTTAATTTCTAAAAAAGATATTATGACAGAAGTAGCAAACAAATTTATGGTTCCAAAATAGAAATATTCTCTATTCTCCATTTAATGTTACGAAATTTAAAAAAAAAGAATTATATGGAAAAGATAAACCAAGATTTCAGTCTCAAAAATGACTAACTTTCTGTCTCTCTTCCATCTACGGAATTTTCTCCCTTGTACGTAACTTTTTCAACTCAATAAAAGGAAATTCCAAGGGACTAAAAGTTTCCCATGCTTCACGCAGAGATTAACAAGCAAAGCACGAATATTAAAAATGTTACTTTAGAATTCTGAGAAAAAGGAATCGAGTACTTTGGAACAGTGACGTACACATCTTCGTTAACAGTCCATGTACAAGTAAATTACATTGCTCTGATAACACGTTAAAATATTCAGTTGGATGTTCCGCCAAATACTCTATTGAAAAGAGTTAGCGAACTTTCGTACTGAAACGCCGAAACAGAATTAACGCTATCGGCTCGCAAGGTGATCTAAATTGAGTTTCTTCTATCACAAGTTTCCCTTAATCGGTGGACCTATCTAACTTCAGGACAGGCACATTCATCCCGCGTGAATTTACCAATTTCTTATCAAACCACCTTTTATCGAGAAGCATTATGCGTCGGTGGCTATGAACAAAAGGTGTTCCTGTGAGGAAAAAACTGCAGATTGAAGCAAGTTAGGAAGTAGCCCGCTAACTCGTGATAGGAGCCTTATCGGCTTAATTAATCCCACAAAGTGACGCCAAGACGGGGGATCATTTTTACTGGATCTTTCTCGTTACGGTGGCGTTAACTTTCACGGGACGAATAAATTGGCGTCAAATTTACACTATATTTCGACCACTAAAAACCGCGTTCGATGAATCATGAAATACAATAATGTATTGAGAATGATGGTTGATAGAAACCCTAAAAAGGAGCGCGTTAGTAAACAGATACGTAGCCAGAAAGGGTTTCAGAGATTCATCCGAATCAGTCTTGTATTTTAATACAGAGGTGTGGAACGTTTTCACTTTCGAAGTCTGCATTAATTTAGCAGTAATCAAGACACTTCAATTAGATATACTAAAAAATGTACATTCCACAAAATGAAAACAATTTGTTAAATTTAAAGTTAACTAATCTTGACATTGGTGTGTCTGCTTTTTATTGGAAAGCATTTGAATATATATTCGTCATTTGACGAACAAAAATGTATTAATAAAAGTAAAAGGATAAAAGGAAAAATAACTTGTAACTCAGCCCGTAAAATATTGCAAAAAACATTTGACACCCCAAGATCACATTCTTCAACATTTGGATGTGCCCTAAACTATTCTATTTTCTGGTGTCCTCCATTTGTCACACCCACATAAAGTACTCAGAGTTTGTTTTCTACTGTTCCGAGTTTGTTACTTTGTTTTCACCTTCTATGAATTTATATTATTTCTACGCAGTAAGCAAAACGAAGTACGAGGTTTCCTATTAACGTTTCTGCGAAGAGAATTTACCAATTAGCTGGTGCAATAGGTTGCAAGTGCATCCAAGTTGCAAGTGCATGGCCGCGACAGCTCTGGGAAAGCATGCAGAAGGTATCGGCACCAAGAATTGAAAATACGTATGGATAAATGTTCCACGATTGCCGTTCGGAATCGCGGCTCGCTATATCACGCTGCACAAGGAAGGCGACATTGCTGTATAATTCTGCGCTATCCGTGGGAAAGGTTGGACGGCTAGGGAATGCGCGCTTTAATGTCCAGCAACTTTCGACTTTCATTTTTAATCTTAATTAAAATGTGGTCTAATGTAATTACACAGCGCAGGTCGCGAAGATGAAAAAGAAACGACCACGCCCGAGATCAGCGGTTTTAAGTTAATAGCGTTGGAGTGAGGGAGCTTTCCAACAGAACGGGTGTGACTGAATTGTTTAAGGAGAATTAACGATGCTTTCGAGTACTATTTCATCAAAGCCCTGGGACAGTCTTTTAGTACACTTCAGTGAATCGATGGCGAGTTTTCGCAACCTTCAGCGAGTTTTTAGAGAATATTTAGAGGTGCTTTAAAAAGTCTGGCAGGTAACACGGAGTTTTGAGCAGATAGAGTAATATCTTATGAATTTATGCAATTTGTGAGTGGTCTCTACACTGTGAACATGTTACACTAGGGTGGGACATTTTTTCTAACATAAAATGTGGTATTTTTCACAAGGTTGCATTTGTTCCAAAATTAGAGCCTAATCGGAAAATATTTGGAGCTCGCTCTTCACTTCCCTGAAAATTCCAACCGAATCATTATATTTCCTAAAAAATTTTGGGACACTCATTCTAGTTTCTACTTTAACATACAATCGTTATCTGAGTAAAATATTTAAAGAATTAATTAATCCTTTAATTCCCCTAATTTTTCAGATCTTTTGAAAGTCAGAAAAAGTAAAAAACCCACAGGGGATTAGTTACGTAAAATAATGTTGCAAATCTTAGCGACCTGTAAACATGGTTCATATAGACCAGTTATTAATACACACACTTCTTTCCACGTAAGAAACAAAAACAGGGGTGTGGAGAGGAACAAATACTACAAATAAAAAATTCCCACGAGGCCGTGGACCACCCTAATGTTACACCACCTCCTTGGCACACAGAAAAACTAGCCTTACGCCAGTAAAACAGCAGTATTCTCGGATAATAAAATTTCGCACAAATTATCACTTCTCCCAAGACGTGCAAAACTTCAGCATACGAAAAATTAACGAGTACCAGTGGTGTCATAAACTCGGTTCGATTCACGACCCCCAACAAATTATACACGAGCTATTAAATTTCCATGAAGCAAATCGTCTCCTTATTACCGAAGGGGCGAGGGGGAGGCGAGGGGTGCGCGAGGGGGTCGGCTCGAAAGATATGACCGGCAATACGCGGTACACAGGAAGAGCCACGCATATTCGTCGTTCATTTTGTTGTCTCGAGACGCCCGTAGGTGTATTAGCATTACACATGACTAATGGGAATAATGAGGAACGTGATTACCGCTAATGCCGTGCATTACTTTCTGTCTATACTGCTACGTGGCCTCGCATCACGGTTACGAATAAACGGCCGGTGATGGGCTTAAAACGTTTCTATTTGTCTCGCGCCGCTTACTTACACGCTTTGTTACGCAGGTCCCAAATTTTTAGGGTACGATCGTAACTGCCGGTAACTACTTTTGAAGGCTCGCCAAGAAACTTCGCTGCCATCACCTTCCCGCAGTGGCCCGTTAGGGTGTGCTGAAACAGAAATGAGGATGCCGTTTCAGAACGTTCGCCAACACTATCTGGGCAATAACAGGATAATCCGTGACATACGTGACTTACTAAAAACTACCCTAGCAGCAGTCCTATGTTTGGATTCTATTGGCAAGCATATTGCGGAGAGATTGCTGGGGGTTTCGAGTTATAAGGGTGAAAGTTCGGGAGGGTTTAGAGGTGTCCAGAAGTGAGAAATAATTTCGGTGAATGTAAGTTTGGAATTAGGAAGGAGGGTGGAATAAATTTTAGATATAAGCTGGGGGTGGTAAAATGTGTGGGTTAGTTGGAATGGGGAAGAGGTGGGGCTGGGGTAGGAAGAAGGCTAGCAAGTAAGATAGGTTAACTGTAAATAATGTAAATTAACTGTTAACAGATTATATAATAAGTAATAGCAGTGAGTATATACACTCCTCAAAATAATTGAAGTACCACCTCTGGGAACTTCGGCAAAATTGTCATATCGATATTTTCAAAATATTGTTTGAGACTTTGGGATCTCTAATTTCAGCTGCTTTTTTCAGATTTTAGCTGTATTGCTTTTCGGCACAATTATAGCTATATAAAGAGAACTTTGTCAATTTTTTAATTTTTTGTTCAACTTTGTGATGTTTCTTGAGGGGAATGAAATTTTTTAAACGGGTTACATTTATATCAGTCGAAAGCGACTACTTTCCTGTGTAAAGTCAGTGGTGAGTGGTTGTACTGCAATTTTTTTACGCCGAGTTATTTGACTTTCAAGCAAAACTCGTCCTTTTGACTTTAATTGCTTCTTGAAAGCGAAGGAATCATCGTAAAACGATCATAAAAAATGCAATAGAGAGAGAAATGCAATATATGAACATAGTACCTACAACTTGGACAAGTCTGCAACTCCTATTTCATTAAGAGATTCTTCAATAGGAATATTACAGTTACTCTACGACAAAATGATTTTCATTTTAAAAATTGACTGAACTAAGTAGTCGTTACTTTCCTTGGAATTTGGTTTCACATATTTTATTTAACTGTTTCAAAATAGAAGTTACGAGTAATGGTATATTAAGTATTACTCTTTAATAATTTCTTCTTTATAATGATACTAATAACGAATTTTTGTAACTAAAAGAAGTTATACCACAAACGATGTTCTCAATGAGCGACGCAATTCAAAAGAACCATATGCAAGGAAGGTTATGCTTCGTAATACAATCTGAAAAGAAGGTGGCTCCACATTCGAAACTAACAATTGAAATCACAGAATAAATCTTCTGAATAAGAAGCTTTCGTTACGAAAGGGCTGGCTTCGAAATTCTATTGAATGTGCACTCGCTCCAACAAAGACTCCTCGATACATTTTCATGCGAACTGCTCTTTTGTTTCGACGCGGTGCGCTGCGCGCACTATCGTGTCTATCAAACTTGTTTAACATGCACTGATGACTTAATAACTTGTACGCGTATTTAATTAGTAATTTCTTAAAACGTGTCTGCTCCTTGGCGCCCACGAAATGATCGAATCAGAGATGTTCATATGGCATGAGAATCTTTTACATTTCAAACGCATGTGAGAAAAACGAGAGGGCTGGACTCATTAGTAATTGTTAGACCATCCCTGATACGACTTAACATTGCATACGTGAGTTATCACGCCATACAGTGTTAACTCGACAGCTATTTTCTGCAGCTTTTTTAATCTCGAGAAACGGGATCTTTGCACAAGGTCGTGCTGGATTCGAATATCAGTGCCTGAGTGCTACATTGTGTTTGAATAATACGAAAGCAAGTTTCTTAAGGAGTTCCCTAGATAGTAGATAATATTCTGTTGCAGGTAACAGTACACAGGAATTCTTGTATCCTTTTGAAATAATTACTGAAGCTATCGCGTAGTCATCGAGTCACATAGCATTCCCAAGTATTTCAGTTTTGAATAAATAGATTACATATGCCTCCAATGATTTTCCCGCTACTTGCAAAATTTTCTCTGTTCGAAATGGTTTGAGAAGACCTGAATTAATAGTAGTTGGAAAATATACTTTCCATCTAGGTTATTCTAATTTTTCCTTCGTCTCTCGAAATACGTAGTTTAAAGCAGTTACCGGAGATTTATTTGCTAAATGCAGAAGAATTTAAATCATCTGCCTTGGAAAGAAGTAACGAAATGTTATTCCACATTTCTGGAAGTTTAGAAGAAAGAAAGAAGGAACAGCAGAAATGAAATACGGCAGCTCAGCAATATAAACAACAGAAATGCATGTCGTTTCTCATAATTCGGGTAAATATACACAATTATCGTGGGCACAAATGGAGCGTTTTCGTTGATAATACACGTACAATCGTCGACTGGGGAGTAGCATGGGTTCTATCAACTGCGTAAATACGATTTAATATTGTGTGTCAATTTGCATGTTAATATCGATTGACATTTCGGAAGATAACCTAAGCACAATCTGCAATGGTCATTTTCCCATCGTGACAGAGATACCCGCATCGCAGCGCAACATTAAAACGTGATACATAAAATCTGATAATTGAAGTAACAGATATTCATTTACGCCATGGACTAGTTTAGTACATATAATATTGTAACATTCATAACAATTTATTCAGCAATTAACATTTATCACTGACCAACTGTCTTTTCAATCATTATTGACAATTTGTCACGTATAAATTAATTACGCAAAAGCATAGTGTAGCTAGGCACATAGCAATTAGCATTTATTTTATTGTTCATCATGGGCAATCAATTGTGTCGTAGTAAAGATTTCAAATGCAAACTTGTTTTGCAAATAAGTTATTTTTAAAGTACTAATTTATACGTCATTATTACTAATAAAACTCTTTCGTTATTATTTCCAAACACACGATTGCTCGCATAATTTTTCTCATTAACAGATTTCATTAAAATTTACCAATATCTTTTACACACAAATTAAAAGCATAGGTAACGATTGCCCTAAATTATTTACAAAACAATCCGCCACTTCTGCAAGAAAATCATTGGTCGCAAAATATCCCAGCCACTAGCACTTACAGGTCCTTCGATACCTGTAAACTGTAAAAGGCCAGAATATAAGGACTAACAGAGTGATAGCGGATGTACGGTCTGACCTTTCGTCTTCGCCGTTTAATGGCGAAGAATTGAAGCGTGGCGTCGACAAGGGAGGCACGAACAACTCGAGAGCTCTTCCGCCGTAAAGGGGGCGCCATGAAAAAGAGGAGTTCGGCAATTTTAAGGTACACGGTCGTCGGGAGCTCTTGAAAAATGTCCTAATGTAAATTAATGGCCCGGAAGTTTAGTCAGAGGGGCTCTAACGTGAAAGAAACACAGGTAGGAGAACACAGCACCCACCTACGTTGTACGAGCTAAGGAAGAACTTTTCCCGCGTTCGCGAGGGTGGAGAGGGGGGGAGAGAAGGGGAAGCCGAAGTATACGATAATCTAACGTCTTGAGAAGTTGGTCGAAAGTGTAGGGGCGAGTCCGCGTTTCTTACGTGAGGAACATTAAACGATCCAGTGGATCTTCTTTCTCAATCGCCCACCACCTAAGAAGAGTTCAGGTTACGCTTCTGGTGTCGTTTATGGCTTTTATAATTCTTTTCTTCTTTTACGAAATTACACGAAGTAGACATAGTTAAATCGAGACAGAAATTTAGTATCCCCAGTTTGCAAAGGATTGATAGTTAACGTGGCTGTTGATTTTCTAATATTTTCCTATAACAAAATTACTGGGAGTTGCTGAGTATATGTACTTCTAAAATAAGGAAATAGTTGTAAGAAACATACATCACATTTTTCACAAAAAAATCGCGAAAATGACGTTCTTTTTACGTTAATATTTTTCACGTGTGGAGTTCCATTTTACATTACACAATAAATTGAATAAACTGCATAATTCAGACGGAGAATTTTTCCCAGTGAAGTGGAAATGTAGCGGTTTAGTCTTACCTTCGTTCAAATATATTTTAGTGTCAGTGCAATCTCTAGATTCTACGGAACTTCGTTTTTGACCTTATGAACGCGTTACTTTTGGCGCGCGCCGTTTAAATCCCAGAAGGGCGACCGTGCGATGGCACGCGTGAACCCTTCTTCAGTTATTTCCTTTTCACACGGAGTTCGCATATTTCGAAATATCCAATCATTTTAGAACACTCTGTACAACGACACAAGAAGGACCGCAGAGAAATTTTTATAAAAAAATATCACCCTCAACAAACCTCCCAAGTGAACTTTCTTACAAAAGGAAGCTTCGCATGAAAGCTATATTCATCTACAATCTTAATCCCTACATCTTTTTGTAACCCAGAGTGCGTGCAGAATCACAGAGGCCTATTCACAAAGCAGATACCACATGTTGCAAACTCTGTCAGGATGGGCAAAAAATAAAATCAACTTATGCACTCCCTCGACACGTAAGAACGTTACGCGGCGTTGTATAATTGTATAATGCGGCGTTTAAAGCATCCTCGTCAAAGGGAACGTCAGGCTATAAAAGCGTATCCACAGTGGAGCGGCGATCTGTCTGCAACCCGCTTTTATCGTCGCGTTTTCAACGCTCGACCTTCCCGCCGCGATAAACAAGAAAGAAGATCTTCGACGATCCCATTCGCGTTTGTGTTTTGCCTCCCATGTTGCACGCCTACGAAAACCTGCCCCTTTCGTTCCGAATCCGTTGTGTTACACAATTGTGATCGCGGAGCACGCTTGGGGCTCTTGAAAAGGATCAGTTCTAATGAGACGGTGCACGTGGTGGTGCCTATCCTTGCGCCGACTAACGTTTGCTGTCGGAAACAAACAACATGAAAGGAAGTTGCGCACTCATCTGCCCGTGTTTGAAAGCAACTATATAAATAGAGTAGAGTTCTAACGCCGGCTGCCTCGTCTTCGAAATGATTCAGGTGTAAATTGTTTGTTTTGAAGGGAACACGGGTAAATTTCTTGTCTCTTCTGTCAGCTTTACGTGGATATGTTTCTATATTATTATTACTGTTATTTCTGCAAAGCGACAAATTACTGATTCGTGGAATTGTACAGTGGAATTATAAATGCTACTAACAAGGGAAGCTGGGGAAATGGAAAATTCAACAAATCTGTAACATTGCAGAAATGTAGCTCGAGTGATGATAATAATGAAACTATTTTTTGATTCTGCAGTAAAACACTCCCTCGAGGAAATGGTGAGTTTTCATGTTATCGTGAACATCTGCAGAACCGTAAAAGTTTTTAGAAATCCTGTTTAAAAATAGAATTTTATTTATTAAATTGTAAAATTTAAAATTAAAATTGATTTATTAAATTGTAAAATCTTCTCCCACCACTGGTATCTAGCCAGAGGTAGTGGGGATAGTGTCAAGCTTCTAGCGAGTAGGACAAACCGAGCTGTCAGCGTAGAAATACACACATCAGAATAGGTGTGCGTTAGCTCCGAAAAAATTCTGGAGCTTTATTGGTCAGAACATTGATTCTTTCTCGACACACACAACTATTACGCTAAGAATAATTAACATCCACACGTTCAGGCGGAGCCGAGCAGCGTTCCCGTTCCTCCAGGATACCCTTCGGGAGCCACGCAACTCCAACTGACAAATCCACGATCCAAAGCCGACATTTGTCTCTATCAACACGGTCAGAATTAGAAGCAAATAGCTCTATTTCCATAAACTTCCACGCCGACAATGGGAAGGTAACACGAGCACCCGTTCCATTTTAAGCGCCTCAAGATCCTCGATACACCCCGCACGCCGGAGCAACGTGCGCGCACCCCTTACGGTCGGTTCTCGGAAGACGGAGGCCGAGATTCACGAAATACAGCTGATATCGTCCTTTTTTACGACGAGCCAGCAGCGGCAGCGTAAGATGTGTACCAGATGCATACCGGGAATAAAGGCATAAAACTCTTTCGTAGAGCTCAATCGAGGGTGGACCAGCGGCGGGACCGAGCGCGGAGAAGGGAATACGGCGAAACAGGGAACGGGTGGATATTCCCAGCTGTACGAACGTTCAATTAAAGTCGATAGAAGCGGGGAAGAAGAAGGTGGCAACCTTCTTGGAAGCAACTAGCGACCCCAGTTTTACAGCCGGCGGGGTACGCGCTGGTTTTTAAACCGCGCGTCCTGGACCTCTGCGAGCTCCGCGCCGTTGAGAGCGCGCGTGTAACTGCTGCTGGTGGTGCAGGCGCGAGTGTAATAATTTCGTGACGTGCTGTCTGGCGAATGTATGCAGTCGTTACTCGCCGCAATAAATTAATGTCGTGGGGATAGACCCGATGGTAGATTGAAGGTAAATTAACATGTCGTATATGTAACTGTACGTTGTAACCCGAAGCGCATTGTGTACATAACAAGCTTACAGGCGTGCTGTGATTGATAATATTCCGCGCGCAAGAGTTCGTACGTATTTCTGATTGTACTCGATTCGATGGGACGGCGTGTATCACGGTAGTCTGGATGTTCTCTCTTCCTGGATCTGTCCTTAACGATGACGTCGGCTTTTTGCTTTCAGAGGAGAGGTAGGAGCTTGGGAGTAGGCGTGGCTGGCACTTGCATTCGTCATTTGAAGCTGGAGCTAGCAATTCTGAATTGGGCAATGTTGCTTCTGAAGATTGAATAGCTCTTGGTAGGGAAATCCTGCGCGAGGGGCTTGTTAACGTCTGTGGAAGGATCGAGGACGTGTTTAACACGGGTGTGTAATAAAAATGGTAGGTATAATTAGATTGTAAGATAGAACGAGGGGATTCTTCGGTGTAGATCGGTGATAAAAACATGTCGAGTGCAGTCTCTAAGTTATTTAGAGATACGTAGGAAGATATACGAACATAAACGTTCTTTCAGCTATGTTGAAAATATGGGCTCTGCTAAAGGTTTTGTGAATTAAATTTTTACAAAGCTGCTCCGATCGCTGCGAAGATTTCTAAGGGAACGAGGCAAGGCTTCGGTGCCTTCGCTCCTTCCTGCGTTCGCAAGGATAGGGTTGAATGAATCAATTAGTGCAATAGCAAGGCATGGTACCGGCGAATTTATTGTAACATTGTTCCCACGAATGCGTGACTTTGATCACGTGAGAAACGCGAGCATTACGTATGAATGGAATCGGTTTCATTCACTTTTCATGAACTCTAGGAAACATCCTTATTAAACCCGGTCGTTTTCATTGAATAGATTATATCGGAGATTAATTGAGCTTGCAATAAGTACGGGGGCGATGCATGGTGAATGGAGGGCCAGGGGAAACGTTGGATTCTCGTGGACTCTGTACTCGAAGGTCTTGTTCTAATTCAAAGGTGTCTGTTGGCGTAAAATTTTCGTGAAAGGGAGTCTGTATCATATTTCATCCTGTATTCAAATCGGTCAGTAAGATTAGAAAATGGTTGAAAGCGTTTAACGTTGATTTGTAACACTCTCAGAGCTGAAGGTATGGAGGTATAGAAAGGGAATTAAGAGGAAGAGCAGAAAAAACATGTAACTAACAAAATTATAGATTCAAAAATGAGGGGAATCAAAGTAGAATAATATTGGGAAAAATGTGAAACAAAGCTATTACAATTAGAAGAAAAACGAACTGGATTAGAACGTGATATTTTTCCTCGTAACTTCAACGTATTTTCATATCCTTTACCATAAATACTTTTTCATAAATGATTAAAAGCCCTTCCAAAATAGAAGATTCATACCAACAATATTTCTCAATTTTCAATCTACAAAACTTATAGCCTTTATTCAATCAAAACACTCAAAGTAGTATCTAAGAAAACTATCAAATAATCTGCACACATAGAGTCGTCGCAAATTTCATTAATCAAATTCCATCAAATATCTATTACTCATTTTTGACACATTCACTGAATCTTTACAACCACCAACGATCTAATACGTCTAACACAAACGGCCTTCGTAATAAAACTGTAATACCTACAAAACACGTAGCATAATTTTGTAGATACTATCATCGCGATACTTAGAAAATACGTTGCTGCATTAATGGCGAAGCAGCGTGCGGTAATTTACTTCGCACAAGCAGCAGGGGGAAACGAACACGTGCCAGTAACCCAAAGAAGTCACAGCCAAGCTGAAAGCATTATCCCGGCTCCCTCCGCGAGCAGTTCAGGCCTTAGCGAAAAAGAACAGAGGCCCGCGACATCGTGTTCTAAATGCACGGAAATCGAGAATCGTTACCCGGGAAGCAAACAGCCGGCTACTTTGGCGGGAAACATCTCTCTTGGCAGAAGGCGAAGAGCATATATGCCCCGCTCTAAGCAAACTTTACACATAGTAGAATGCTTGCACGCGAGCGGAGCGATGGTTCTATGCCGTTCTCATCGTTTTTCACTGCCACTTCGTTAGCACAGCACAGGCAGAGTGTGTTTCCGCGAAGGAGAATTCCGCCGCCTAACGTCCTGCCCATAATTACAGCCGCGCGGACGCGATGCTTTCGTTTTGATTGGCGAAGGTTGTCGCGGCTGGCTCGATACCTGATGAGGGGGGACCAGAAGTCGTACCTTTCCACGCCACCGCAAAAAGATAGGGTACACGTGACTCAGCGACATCGCGGAACGGCGTACAACGCCGTCCAATGGGCTCGCGGACCATACAAGATATCGCCGTTTTATTGGCTTTCCAAGGAGATTCTAGGATGCTAATCTTTTAAGGGCCTTTACGCGGCAAGAACACGATTATGAGATGAGGATGTGGCAAGCTGACGAGTGAATGGTGGATTAGATACGTGGCTAAATAGTACCTGGATATAATTAATTAGTGAAGTGGGGATTAAATTTGTTGGGCGAGCAAGAAATTATTACACGTTTGTCGGTTAGAAAATTACTGGAATCTGGGGAGAAAGTTGATATGGAAGTTGATTGGAGTGAAAGAATGAGCAAAATGGTTTTAATAATTTTTGTTTTGAAGTATATAGTTTGTGAAATATAGTCATTAAGTGGTATATTAAAATAGTGGTGTTTTATGTCGACGATGAGTAATAATAAAACTTAAAGCTTCATAGATTTATTCGGCTGGTATAATTATCTATGAATTTCGAGATGTTAGGTAGTTATACTGTTCCCTTAATTTTATCCAGGAGTGTATTTTCTTAAAGAATCTACTTTTGAGATTAAAAGTATCTCAAGGTGTATATCCCCCCTTAATACCAAAACACCATCTCCAATGCACTAAGAAATATTGACAACGTAGTGATGCGTTCACAATGAGTAATTCAACTACTACAAACGATCTCGTCCTACGAGAACGATTTGAATAAATCTTACATTTTACTCGATCCCATTCCCCCGCAGCATTACAGTATTATTTTCGTCTGCAAATGTTTCCACCGACCCCAGAATAAATATTTTGCACTTCACCCGTGTCGCGGAAAATCGGTTCGCCGCGTCGATGCGCATGGAATAGCGGCGCGACAAAAACTGGCGCGGTTCGTACAGGGTGCGAGTGGTAGCACATAGGTACTTGGAGGCTTTTATCGAAGAATACTTGGGCGCGACCCAAGTATTCAACTACTCGGCTCCTTCAACCCCTTCAGCCGGAGCCTAGTAAATCTATATTTTCAAGGCTGCAATGCTACGAAGACGGAAAAAGCCATTTCCTTTCCCTCTTCCTTTCTTAGCCGCTGTTCTCCCCCTCTTTTTGCGAATTCGACACTGGTTGCTCGCCCTCCCCTCTCATTTTCGATCGCGGCTCGCCTGGCCGCCGGTATCCGTGGGAAAATAAAACGGGGACGCCATCAAAAGGCGATAAATTACGGCTGACAGGTAAACATTCCCGTTTAATTAATCCCATTAGCGGGCGGCCATTTGCCGAAATTGAGACATCCCGCCCGTCGTCCCAATTGGATTATCATAACGGAATTTTAATAAAGGCATTACTGTTATAATTACTCGGCTGAAACGCCGACCCTTCCGTCGTGTATCGATTATAATAACCAGCCGGACAAATAACGAACGCATAACAGGTGGAGAGTGGGGGGGGGGGATGTTTTTCGAGATAATTCTAGTAGCCCGCTCATCGGTTCATCGTATCAGTAGTCAAAGATAACAGCTGAATATTCATACGCGTCTGCTGTGCATGCAGCGCGGGGTCCCAGGTAGAGTTTAAACCTAAACCAACATTGCATTATTCCGTGCCAGGCAAGAGTGATTTATCCCGCGGGATGCGCGAAAGGCACATCCTGAATTAACGTGCGATTAAATCCTAAGTTACGCAACGACTGCAATTACGGGCCAGTAATATTTTGCGGTCGTACTCGATGTACCAAGACAGAATGGCTCTCTACTGATCTTCGTAATGACACAAACGGTTACGAGCGGCCGCCTAAGGCGCCAAGGATCTAACAAGATTCGAAATGGATGGCGGTGCAGCTGTTTTCTGCTTTCATTAATTCAACCGAGTATCAAATGTTGGATTGCGCAATCCTTTACGCATAACAGCGTAAAATATTACTGGTAATGGTGAGTCGAGACCTTCTGGTCATGCCTTAACGATCCGGGGTATTTGCTACTGGTTACTATACGTATAGCTTTCCAACTGCCTTATAATTGTTCCATCTTCGTGACACATAAAGCTACAATATGCATTCTCACGTTTTCTATTTTTATTAATGTAGGTATAAGCGTGGCAGTTTGCGGTGGCAGCTCGATGTTGTACGCTTGGTATTCTTTAAATATTTTGATATACTTTGAGATATGCCAAATTGCAAAGAATTTGGAAATAATATTATTGGAGTCTGATTGAAACTAATTCCTTGCACATGTTTCAGGAACATACGAAGATCACGCTGCGGTTACTATGAGAACGAGTAAAAACGGAGGTTCTTTGAATAAATAAATTCACCTAATAAATTTTATTGAATTCGCATTAGAAATATTTTTATTCCCTCAACTCGGCTCCACTCGAGATTAAATCCTGAGTGCCCCACTTTTCCAATCTTTTCCGTTTAAAATTCTAAATAATTGCCACGAGAAGTATTTCAAGCCTCGCGTTCCAGTTGTTTACGAGATGCCTAAAGCTCGCCGCTAATATCAGCGCGCGTCAACAGACACTGCCTGTTTGCGCACAAACGACTACATCAGGCAAGCCACGAGGAAAATCAAATTCATCGTATCATTATGACGCTCAGAGCGTCCCACGGTGCAAGAGGCTCGGCGCCCTTTCTGCTCTTGTGTATTACAGCTCGGGAGTACATCGACACTCGCGTCTTGCCGTAGGTGTCGCGTTAGAGGCGGTTGCTTATTGCAGAATCGCGCGGTTCTGCTGTCGATATTCCTCCTAATTATTGGGTCCGGTGCCTATCGGAGGCGCCGGGTACCGGGTACCGAGGGGGGCTATTATCGGGAAAGCTGGCAGGCGACCGTGAACATGACAAAGAAAATGAGAAGGTGGAGGTTGCTAGGTAAATCTAGCCACTTGTTATTTAGTAGGAGCCTCCAGTTTCACTGTGCCCCGTACTCCAGCAGCACGCCGGAGAGCAAGAAGAGACCAAACTCGGCGAAGAAGGTGGTGAAGGTAGCGGTGAAGAGGCAGCAGAGGAAGAAAGGGGATCGAGGGTGAGGAGGGGGGGGGGGGGAGGAGGAAGAACAGGAGGAGGAAGCACTGTAAGGCACTTTACTAGGCGCACACGTACAGGGTGTTTCTTAACATGTGGGAGGCACTGTAACGTTGGATTCAGATTCGAAAGAGGTTTTATAAAAAAATTCTGTTATTACGTCTGCTAAGATAGTGGTCTTGCGTCACAGCTCGCGTTCGCTGTGTTGTAACAGCTCCTTTTTAAAGTAAATAGAGTGTACTTATGTATTGCTTTGCTATTTACACGAGGTTTAGGGTGAATCTTAGGACGAGCGATTTGTGAAGCCAGGGAAAGTTTTCTTGGTGGACTTTGAAGGGGTGCTGGAGATTTAAGGGGCGAAATACTCCTTCGAAGTTTTTCAAGCGAGACGAAAGTCCTCTTACAATTAGTCCAAAACTATCTGTCGAAAAACAGAGAAATTACATTCTCATCTACTTCCCACAAATTTCTTCACCCATCCTCTCTTTTAATGTAATAAAAAAAAATCTGTTTTACTTCTAGAGGGTGAAAGATTCTTCAAAGTATCATTCTTTGTAAATCAAAAGCAGGTTTGACCAATCAGACTTAATTTACTATGTCGTATTACTGAAAACGACTTACAGTGTCACGTAAATACTAAATACATAAGTGCCCAGCCATCTACTCGTTCAAAGTAGCATAATTACTACATGACTCCGAACGTAAATCGAAGAATGAACAGACGGGAAACGTCAAAGCAGGTCTCGAAGTCTGATTGTTATTTGCCATTTGAGTGCCCTGACGAGCTGAGCTATTCAGGTCCTCGAGCAAATCCTTCCTCCCCAAGCTCCGAACTACGGTGAAGCTTATTTTTCAACTATGAAAATATGATCTTCTTACCATCTCAATTTGTTTCTTTTTATGAGAAATAAAATCAAGGAGAATATGAGCACAATTGATCTATACTTAGGCGTAGTTCAATGATGTTGGAACTTCCAATGTACATGATAATTGTAAGAGAGATCAATTAACACTAGAAATATTTTCAAATGCATTTATTTGTTCATTAAGAAAAATAGAAACTGAGAAAAAGGTATCATTGTACCCCTTTTGACGTATAATTAAGTAAAACAATTACTAGAATCTATCCTGACAACGCACTCCGTGAACAATAAATTGAACAAATTATCAAATATAAACGAAAATGTATGAATTAAAATATACCCATTATATGTTGAACTTTCATAATTTCTATAATCTTTGACTCACTTGAGCCAACCCTAAACACAAGTCTGTATCGTCCAAAAATTTTAAATAATGTTTCTATATCCAAAGGAACAAATCAGGGTGGTAAGGCTAATAAAAAAATATTTAATATCTTTTGTTTTATAACTTTTAAGGTCCACCCTACTGAATACCAAAAAACACTGTCTACGCGAGCAACGTGCATCCCCGCCCTTAAAGCTCCAACAGCCCCACCCCTCTACGACCAAGAACAGGTAAACAAAAGGTACCATTTACCAGGTTTCGTTCAATCATCCCGCGACATGCGCGTAACGCGATGCGCCAAATAGGGCCCTCGCGTTACCCCGGGGTTTCCCACATGCTGAGAAACACCCAGTAGATCGTGGGCGCCTAGGTAGCGAGAGCAGCGCGGACTGAATGGTAGTTCGCTGGCTTCTATACGTACTTACGTACGTACGTAGATACGTCGCTACGTTAGTAACATAGCTAACGTAGAGTACATACGTGCAGACTGTGCTCAGCACCGAAGGGAGGTTCGTTGACCGCGGTGAGACTTCTTCTCCGTCCCTCCCCTCCCCATCCATACCCCCCCCCCCTCTTCTTACGTGTGTCTCTCTCTCTCCCTTTATCAGCCTATCTGTCACTCCATCCCTCTCCGTCGGCGTCTGCCCACCTTCCTTCCGTCTTCCTCCCTCCGTCGAGACTCCACCACGACCTTGGCGATTCAATGCCCGCACCAGATAAATCCCCTTTTCAGATAATAGATTATTTCATTCGTGTAACTAGTCGTTGGTAGCGGTCTCTTCCTCTTCTCCCCCCCCTCTTACTCCGCCCCTCTTCCGCCGTTGCATCGGTTACCCTCTTTCGCTTTCTCCCCCACCCCGCCCCGGAGCTCTTCCTGATAACTCGCTCAGCGAAGCGCGCGCGAAACCAGCGTGTGATGCGCGGGTATGCGCGTACCCTGCCCTCGACAGTTGCACAGAGCTGGGCGAAAATTGTTACGAATCCGAGCGAGACGATTCGCTTGGGGGGGAGGGGGGCAATGAATGAAAAATTCCCGTGCTCGCGCTTCTTGCGCGGTCGGGTGACTACACTCTTTCTCGAGGGGGGAAGCGACTTTTGACTGTTGAGGGTGAAGGTGATTAATGGGGAGTTTGTTTGGGGATATGGCTTGGAATGGGATAGGTGGATTGTTCTGTTAGGGTGAGCAGGATCTCTTTTCTGCGACGCTTTGCTGATAGTAATATTCTCTTTGTGAATCAAGAGTTGTATGTGGATCGAGGAGCTTGGGGCATAGGAGTCTTTCGAATCGGGAAAAGTATTAACGGTTGAGGGGATAGCAGGTTTGGTCATGAATGATTGCTGCACCGTGGCAGACATGGAAGAGGTGTGTACCTGGGACAAGTTCTACATCAAGTAACAGGTAAGTGTAGCGGGAACTTTTAAGTTCGGATCAAGCGCAGTGAAGCTTGGTAAAACGAATTCTAATCGTGTGTGGTGAGGGATATTGAGCATAGGTTCTGGGCAAACCAGGAAGACTGGTGAACCAAGTGTGAATACAGTTGATTCACTTTCTTCTGTCACGTTTTATCGAGAATAAGGTATTACTCTTTAATAGGTACATTTTTAGGAGGGAAATTTAATTGATGTTCTATACAGTAGTGAATTTTGGATCAATAGTGTCAAATCGTTTTATCGAAATCGAGTGTAACACCAAGTCGTTATAAACGATCCAGGAATAGGATTCTCCTGCTTCAGATCGCGAGATGTGTTGATTGTTTAATAAGAATGTTTCAAATTTATGAAAACTTTAGCAACATATAAATGAAACACAAGCACTTGGAGGGCGATGCCTAAAAATATAGCACTTCATAGAACAATCGGTTTTGTTTATCAAGAAGAATCCCTCTTCTTTAAGCTCTGCTATATTATTTTCGAATTACTCTGCAGATTCCCACCAAATATGATTCTCGTATCTATTGCATTCATTTACACTGAGCAAATACACACAGTGGAAAAAGGCTATGCTACTAAATATTAAAAATACAAATATTAAATGCTATGCTAGTAAATATTTAAAATACAAATATTCAGTACTAAGCTACTAAATATTAAAAATTCAAATATTAAATATAAAATTCTGTATCGCGACATTTGGTTACGATCTCATTTAATCCTCAATATAATACAATTTGCTTAATAAGAATGAATTTTGAGTTCGGCTTGTCTACAATTAACTAAAATATACAGCGTCAAAATCAAACATATCCTACTGTCCATACAAAATTTTTCAGTGTAGGTATCAATCTCATCAATGTCTATTCTCCAAATATTTCTAGCATTGTGGTTTCTTTCACGAATTTCAACGATACTAAGGCGATAATCTGTAACGAGTGTTCTAAATCATCCACGCATGATTCGTTATTAGCAGAATAAATGTATTAGGCGTGGAATCAGGTTCTGTTTGAAATCGAGCATATCGAACGCATTAATATCCTTACCGGGTATTACATGATTAACCGACTGGTTTCAGTTTTTCCGATTCGAACGAGTTTCGCCATACGTTTCCACATATTGTCGGCCATTGCGATTAAGAGACTAAACGAGGGAAGAGTTCAAGCCAAGGATTTTTCCGAGGATCGGGACAAGAAACCCTTGATTTGTTGGAATAGGAAAACTTGGTCGTTTCAGCTGCGCGAGAGGGGAAACGAGTTCTGTGGAGAAGCGAAGCGTTTTTGAATTTTCAAGTATCGCACGAACCTGGGCTTAAGCATTCCAACATTCTGCGAACGTAATGTAAAATTATATTATGGTATGACGGAAAAAGTAATGATCCAAAAAATGGAAATTCGTGCTTCTGTGAAACGTGACCTTTAACGATCTCAGAACTGTGTTTCCTGATAGGAATATCATTTAATGTATTTCGACTGGATTTCACTGGCAAGGGATGTTCGGGAACCCGAAGATTCAAGAAAACTTGAAACTTTGTAGAAATATACTTTAAATGGAGCTAATAAGGTGACTTAAAAATTTAATTTTTTCAAAAATTTTCGCCGTTACCTTTTCTCCAAAAATTCTTTATCACTATATTATAGGACATGAAAAACCACAAAACTTTGAATTTAACCTTTTTTCGATATATTATACGGTATTAAGGGGATCCTGGATAATAGAAAAACTCAGAATTTTTTTGAGGTGGTGTTTCCGCTTCATTAGCGGAACAAAAAAATGGTTACGTTATTAACATCACTTGCACTACATTTCTGCGAAGTTTCAAATTTTTCTGATTTTTCTATTTCCTAACATCCCTTGCGATAATTAAAAATTAAAATACTATAAATTAAAAGTTTGGATACCGGTCGAATTATTAATCGTTTCTTACATTCTAACATTAAAATTTCCTTCTGCTGTACATTTCTACATTCCTGAAATTAAGGATGCTAAGATTAGAATATCCCCAGGGCAAAAGTATTTACAAAAGCCCACTTCTATTAATTTAATTTCGTATTTAAGAGCGACTCGCACAGTGTAAGCAGGAAAGAGGACAAATTCTTTAATCTAGAAATCCTTAATGAAAGTCCTTCGTAAAAATTGGTTCATCTACAACCTAATTACGTTATTGTCTTAATTAGTATATCTACCCTTCAAACACCCTTCTTCTTTAATCCTAAATAAAGAATGTAGTTCCATATCTCCAGCATTCCTTGGTTATACTAGTCAAATAATCCTGAAAGCTTTTTCATATTTATTTGTTTATTACAGCAGAAACTGAGGAACCAGTTCACATAGCATTGCCCTCGAATTTCTTACGTAAAGGGGCCAGTTCTGTTCGTCAGGTTTCCTTCCTCCGAATGATGAATTATTCCGTACTTGTGTTCGACATTATTTCCGCTGAAAATAGCCACGAAATATCTTCCTTCGACGAATACATTGAGATATATTGCGTGAGTAAAGTAGGGGCGGAATAAGATATCGTACGTCGATTTTATTCAGTTCTGTTCGATTCGTGCCGTTTGCATAATGCTAGTGGACTGCATTACGCGGATGTGAGTTTCCCCTTGCATTTCTGTTTCATCTTTTTTTTTTTAAGCCCCGTCGTTTTTACCGGCACGCCAGTAACTCGTGATAAATCACAGAATCTAGGATTGCTTCTTCTGTTTAAACGCGTTTTGACGTTGTGGCGGTTACCATTTCGAGAACGGTGCCGTCGAAACGTTTTTTATTTACGAAACGAACGTGACCACATTACAGTTATCGAGAAGCCCGGAAATCGTTTTACAATCAATATCTGGCCACGGGTAACACGTTGTGGTCAGACTCCGGTGGGCTGCCGAAACCCGCGTGTAACTGGATTATTGAGTAATTACTTTATAGTTCGAGTAACTGTGCCTCCCGTTCACTGACCATGAATGTCACAAATCTTTCTCCAGCAGGAGCTCCAATGACCTATGGATTCCTTTTTACCACGCATCGAAGTACCATAGCTTTTACTGCTCCCCCTTTCTACGATCCCTATTCTACCACTCTCAGCTCTATAGTACCATTTTCTTCCGTTACATTCGCGCTCACTTATGACTTTTAAATTATACTCGTATAATATTTCACGATATCTTCATCGTATTACACCAGAAGTTCGATTATGGGAATTAATTAGGGCTGGGACTATTCGAGTAATTTAATATTCGAATATTTTACAAGTATTCGAATACTATTCGACGCTAGTTTTGATGTAAAATATTCACTACTGTTTTGATTTCATCTTCACCTAAGAAATAAGAATATTTTTCCCAGCAAATGGTTTTATAAATTGCGCGTGTAAATGCATTCTCAGTAAAAGAACTCCCCAATTTTCTAAAGTGTTACGCCTGCAACGAGCAGCATGTATTATCCTAGTGGAATTAAACATTTTTCTATTTACTAATGCCGGCATATTTTAGCAATTCTACAGTCATTGGTTCGCGCTGACGAGAAAGAACTCCTGCGTTTATACTTTGATTAGTTTCCAGCAGTTCGACATGAATAACAATGCACTCATCCCACCAAGAAACTACAGCGATCTTTTTCAGACGCAAATCCCCTTTCGCCATTAGTTTGCTTTCTTATCTCTATCTGTCCATTGTCTGTTTCTTATAACATCATTGTAAATTTCTCATCAGCGACTACGGTGCGGTCAAGAAACCGCTTTAGCGCGTATTCGGATACCAGGGAAGTGCAGATGATTATTCGTTACTGAGAATTGGCTTCTTATAACTCACGAGATATTAAGTTTCCCAAGTATGATACATTCTCTAAATTAGTGTTAGTTAGTGAAAACTCAGGAGTAGGTATAATTGAACAGAGAATTTTGAATGTAGAATAATTTTATCCATTCGACGAGACACGGAATAAATGAAATCATTGCTTCCCAAAATTTAAAGGTGCAAATCCACGCCGAGGTAAAAATCATGAGATAATTTTTTAATTATTTTTTCATTAGGTTCGTGATATATTTTCAATCATCTCGTACGAATGAGTCTGTACGATTTCATCGGTGCGAAAAATGTATAGATGGCAAAAGTTAAGGGCAATGGATATCACTGTTAATTAACTAGAAAGGAAATAGCGAATCCGTCTTAGTACGGTGCGCCTCCAGAGATTTCACATTGAGTTTACTGATATTTCCATCTTGCCCAGGAATCTGAAGATCCAAGATTCCCCGAATGGCAGAAGTACAAGGTCATTCACCAACGAACATTCAGTATCAAAAATATAATCGAGGAATCTTCGAAGACGAACCCTTAGGAATTCCACGACAAGAGAATAGAAACCCCCGGCGCGGCGATCTGATAACATAGAAAACAGTGGTATAAACTGCCGATAAAGTAGCCTGAATCCCTTGGAGCAGTCGGCGATATTCGAGGGAAGATGAAAAATTCCTGGTAGGAGCGATTGCCACCAGGTATTTCCATTTAGCGGCGGGAAGTTTTCACGCACGTGGACCGGCATAATCGGGATTCCCGAGAGCCAATCGGATATTTTTAGCCCCCGTTTCGCCCGGGCAGTCGCGTAATCGGCTGCCGGCCCGACGGTCTCCGGGCAGCTGTCTCGCGGAAACCGCACACCGCGGCCGTGATCGCCCGCGGGGAAAACGTGGCAACGCGGAAAAGCATCGTACAAGGCAAGGAACTCGTGTGCACCGACCTTAATGCAAATTTACTGGCGGCGCTCTTTCTGTCTCCTTCGTTCTCCCTCTTTTTGCCCCTCGCATCCTCTCGTTAGCCGATAGCACGACGAAGCTGATCGCGCAGCAGGAACGAGACTGCGCGAGGATGAGAACGCAATTGAACGTCCGGAGTCACGGAGCCTTCTTTCGACTCCTTTCGACTCCTTTCGCCCTCTTCCTCCTTCCGGCTTGCATGCTGCTTGCGAACGTTCGCGCGCGTCTTCGGAATTCTGCCTCGATTTCGACGGAAGAGGGATTTCGACGTGCCGGGCTTGCCCGGCTGCTGCTAGACGCGTGTATACTAGTATACTGGAATTGAAGATACGGCGGGGCATCGCGGCAGGGCCGAATTCCACGCTGGATGCCCTAACGCGTAAGTTTTAGGGAGAGAATTTCGGGTATGACATTCTGTAGTTGCATGCTTCGGTTCTGATTAGCTTTTGATCTGAACAGAAATATGGGGCAGAAGACAAGAAGCCTTCGTCGTCACGCAGGGTGTATCGCACACCTGAATAAGTAAATCTGTGGACCTTAATAATAAAATTTAAAATTTTGGGAATTATAACAAGAAACTTCGCTTTTATCTACAACTATTTTTTTAAATACAAATTTCGACGCATCAAAATTTACATTTTTGGAAAAAGAGAATTATCATTGAAAAGTTAAAAGATTCAAAAATACGAAAATGGTAACTCAAAAATGACGCTGGGGTGCGGGGAACCTCGTGTGATTCATTTGAGATTAAAATGTCAGAATTTCCTTGAGTTACATTCCTTCTGCCTTCATACAGGGAAACATAAGCATTTGTTAAAAATAGACTGGAAGGCAAAATATTTGGAAATGTGGCACGGAAATAAATATACCTATTCTTTTTATACCGCCGTTCATCGATTGAGTACACAGACGGTGTAGAAAAAGTAATATCCAGAATTATCATGTAAAAGAAGTCAGCAGCGCAAAGATTTATGATTTTATGATATATGTTTAACATCGTCTCTTTTCCCTCATCCCCCTCTAGAAATGGTATATGAATTCACTGAAACTTATTCACGCATTTGAAAGGCGGCTTTTGAAAGTACCAAAAGTTGGGGTTGGAAACTTACGTGTCGCGTAAATTACATTTTATTATACACGGGGCGCTTGCCCTCGGTTGAATAAGTGATAAAACTTATTTGCTCGACCTGGAATAATAGTTCTCGTAATTAATTATGCATTGAATCGGCTCGTATCCCTTCGTACGTGCATGCAAATTATTCAACAAATCGACGGGTCGACGAACAAATGCTTGTCCAGGCGGGCCACGCCAGTGGAAATTGGCTCGAACCAGTTTTAATGATGAGCGCGGTCTGTTCTGCTGGCAATTCTGCATTCATAGAGTTGGAGCACGGGGGAGTGCTGGTCCCGGTAAGTTTCGTGTTTTCGAAAAAATAGTATACCTCGTACCTTGACGCTGGACAATTCGTGCGTGTTTATAAAAACATATTCCTATTAACGGTACCAAGTGTCATTAATTAGTGATAGTTTTTCGTCATAGCACTTGACAAATACAATTAATATAGTAACGTCAAAACTCAATATAAAAATCAAAATCGAAAACAGTAATACATAAATCTGTATCAATTTTTTTTCATTAATAAAACAACTGTACAACATGAATTTAGTGCCACTCATTTGTTGCGAAGATATAACAATATTAATATTTGAAAGAAGGAAATAAAGATTGCTATAAAAGTTTATAATTGATCTGAGATATTTAATATTCTTTCAATTTTTAATAGCTCTACGTTCGAACGGAATATGCAAAAGTGCCTAGAAAATTATTAATGCAAATTACGGATGTAAATGTGCTGCAGTTCGAATGTTACGGTTCTTTGAAAGTAACCTGTTCCCTCTGCAAACGGACAAACTGTTCGCAGCGTCGAGTACAATGGCTACACCGTTTTGGTATCAGGGAGGCATGAAATTCTTTGAGAAAAAAAAAACTTTCGTTCCCGTTTGAAGTTTTGTTTCCATGCACAACGCGAAATACGAGGCACGAGGTACATAGATATTTCGTTCCACGGGAACATCTCGCCTCTAAGGAGCGGCTGGGCAAAGGTGCAAACCGTTTTCAATCGAAGAAATGTTAGAACAGGCTCCGAGGAGAAGGACGAATTTCAACGCGCGTGGAATCCTGCAGGTACAGTGAATTTGTAAATTAACAAGGTGCACCCATCTGAAGGATTAAAAAATGTTGGCCAGTTATGGAATATTTCTTTACGACACTATCAACTTTCAGTGAAGATTTTTCTAATCATTCAGGAGTCTATATTATATTATTCTCAGTAAAATTCAAACACAAACAACAATTCAATTTACACAATACTTGTGCAATATTTACATATGCAAAAACTGAAAATTCCTATTTACAGTAAAATGACGTTGTTGAGTGATTGAAACAGTAAATAAAAATTTTTACATGTTCGTTCCACGGTTTTTCGATTTAAAAAAGGAATGAAAAAATCGAACGCAACGATGTTCAATTTTGTAGAATATTCTCTGAAAATGGAATGTGGTTTCGAGACAATGGCGATTCTAAATTCAGTAGGAGATATTTCTCAAGTGAGACACTTATATTCTATTTTATCTTTTATCAGTGATTCCTGATCAAATACACTCCAAGAAAGTGTGTGTACAAAGGATAAGGGACTATCCAGAGAACATAATAGAATTCGAAATCCTGCCGGTACTATTGACTATTGACCTGGGGGGAAATGGGGTGTTCCGTGCTCATGCGCTCCAGAGTTGCTCCGCTTTAAATTTCATAACTTCGTTAATTATGTAGCATTCGATGTAACAATTTTGAAACATGTTCAAAAAACTTCATGGGTACTTTAAAAGAATACGAAATGTAAAAAATCGATGAAATCGATGAACAATATAATTTTGCGTGAAAACGTTCGATAATTTAAAAGGAAGGCGTGTAACAGGATGGAAAGTTTATTGTTAATATTTTCATTGGTCTATTTATACCAATCTGCAATGGTCCAGATTACCATTTTATTTATGATAAAGTATAAATGGCAAGTATTTCGAAATATTATTTAATGGTTTTTCTTCTTGTTTTCACGAGTATCTGTGTTTTATTATTTATTAGATACCTCGATACCTACTTGTACAAAAATGAAAGACTGAAAGGGGTGTTTCCAGTTTGATACTTAATACAGAATTCTTCAATATTAAAACAGAAGAATTTCTAATAAAAAGACTGAAACAGAGAAATTCCTGATTTCAGCTTCAAATAAAATTCTTTGTTGCTAACGAAACATACCTACAGTTTTTAAAAAAAAAATTGATGTAGTCAAATCTGCATTTCTATAGATACAAATATCTGTTTTACACGTGAGAATGCTGACAGCTTTGATGAGTGAGGACTATTCACTTTGGAATGCGAGTGTTCCTTCGATCGTTCGAGGAATTGCTCGCGTCACAATTTGCAAAGCCGTCGAATATGGATCAATGGTGTAGCCATGACTCGACACGTGCCGTTAGAGTTTTTACGTCAGCCATTTTTCTTCGTTCAGCCAACTCTGGTCCACGGAAACCAGGCTCTGCCCAGGACAGTGAAAAAAGGATTCTGCCACTTGAACTTGCAATAGGGATTAGGAGTTACAATTTGAATCTGCGCACGATGAATCCTGACTATAACAAAATAAACTAGTAAGTTAACAATTATAATGGTAAAAATGAAATCTGAAGGAAACTCAATGCACAGAGTTGATGTTGAAAAATAGTTTTATAATAGAGAACTAATTAGAATTTGCAGACTCGCCGCTCATAAATGAACAAACTAAAAATATAAAGTTGTCAGTGAAATTTTATTCCCATCTCTTGTTTACTATTACCAAAACGAAATTGGCAGGAATAAAAAATACTCGATTGCTTTTCTAAAAGCTCCCTTATTCCATATTCAGGAAAATGAAAAATTTCGATTCTAGCAATAAAAGCAAAGCTTTGGTTTAAATCTCCGAACATATATGCAGAATCTAGGATTTGTCGGTTTTCATTTATAAATTTATAAAATTCGAAAACCGGGTTTTAAATTTAAAAATACCGGTTTTACATACTATAACTAAAATGGAGAAATGATTTAACTATTTAATTAAAAACGTTAACATTTTGACTAGAAATCGCCCCGATTTCCAAAAGTCGGTTTTTGTATAAACCCTAGCAGAAACCATAGTTTTCTTAAATTACCCTGATATATTTAGCAAGCACATAAAATTCTGTACCAACCCACAATGACTTAAAACACCGCAATAATATGTAAGTATATTCGTGTATACAACATTTCCTCAGCACTGGCAAGCAAACGTGTATCAATTTCCAAGACAGGAAGGTGATCTCAGATCCGCCGTTTGTTCCTGCCAGCTCCTAAATCTCGACGGCCCGATTAGATCCAAGTTTTAGGCATGCGCAGCTCCCGGAGCTGAACGTTTCCGTTATTCAATCATTTACACGTTTATCTCCGTAATTATACATTCAGGATGTCGTGTGTGCCCCTCGGTTATATCTCCCAAAATCTCGGCGGGAACAATTACTTACCACGAATTGCCTTAGTCCCTGCTACCCGACACCGTCTTCGGCGGAGTCTCACGGGGCAGCTGAGAAGCTGAAGTTCGCAGGACGGGAGCAAGGTGAAAATATCAAATTTGCATTCAATGTCTCGGTATGCGGCATTCATAATGAACCATCCGGAATAACACTAGCAGAAAAATCAGTTGTGACGCGGCCTACCATCCGTGCAACACGGTTCACCATGTCCACCGTCGTTGTTTAATTAACCGATGGAAACACGCTCGACTAACTTTATCAAAATCTAAGCAGAAGGCCACTTTGTCCCGGGGCAGCTTTGATTCACCTGCCCCTATCGATGAGGAACGAAACAGCCCACCTGCGGGATCGCCTGTAACGAGCCCGCGGGATCCCTGATGAAGTCGCAACGAATACATTCAGCGGTACGAACTGAAACGATCGCGGAGCTAACTGGCCGGCTGCGCTCCTCGACTTTGAATTTCTAACGTCCGACTCGCAGATACTTCCGTCAGGCAAGAAAAAGAAGGAGCCCGGACTCGGCCTGGTCTAGGCACTAGCTAGGAGAGCGTGCGTAGGAGCGTAATTTGTTTTGACAGGTACGACTATCGAGGAAAAGAGCGTGGACTAGGTGGAGGAGGGCGTGGGCGATCTCGAAACGGGCCCCGAAGCGCCGCGCCACGATACAGAGGCGATATTAGCTGCCCCTGCTAGCGCTGCCGTTGCTGTCGCGTCGGTTGCCGCGGCACACCCCCTCGCTCCTGCCAGCCGGGGCAAGCTTGTCGAGAAATTGATTCGTCATTACTTCGCTTGTAAAGCGGGGATATTGCACATTCCTGGTGTCGTTGGATGCGTTCGCGGGCCCTATCGATAAATACGGCGGGAATATGCCAGGGGGATTTTAGAGGATCGTGTCCCCGGGTTATGAACCGGCACTAGCGCGCGGCGGATAAGTCGACGTTCATGTACACGCTAGTCAGCTTGATTCTGTCCCTTTCTCTCTCTATCATTCTCACGCTCGTACACTTTCTCATTTCAGCTATCAACACGGGGGCCAAGTAGTTCGTCTACGAAGCACGTGATAAATCGAAGCCATTGAAGCCTGATGCGGGAACGGAATAAGAATGTACCACGGGGCTCAGATTATCCACGAGATTCCTTTCACGAGGAGGCAGGGTCCGTCTTATTCGCTCCCAGGGAAACGCAGTTCGGGAAGCGAGGTTTTACCAGGATTATCGCGCGAAGGGTTCATTATACTCGGACGCGCTTACTACTTTGCCCGCACGTAACTATACGAGGCACACGTGGAGCCTTATTCCAGCCGAGCATTCATCGTGTCCGTGTCACCCGGCTCAACATACCGACCTGCAGGAATTTATTGTTGCTGCCTCTTGGGGCTGAGTTTGTTAATAACTCTGGTCGAAGGAGACGAGATTACCTAACGAGAGGAACCGTCTCCGCAATAATTATAGGACAAGCGAGATTGCCGCGACGTCGAGTGGCTATTGGGCCGGTTAGGTATGCGTATCATTAAGATTTTAGCGAACAAACTATTTAGCCTAGGAATTCGTTGGGTATGATAGGAAGCTGGTTTAATTCCGTGGCAGGACGTGCTGAGCGGTGTACCGTAGAAGCTTTTTATGTGACTTCTGTGGAAGTAGTCTTGAATATGGTGGGTTTAAAGTAAAAGTGTATGTCATAGTGAATAATGTGGTAAGTACAGTAATAATATTATGTAGATTTTAATACCAGTTTGTGGACCTTCCTCCTCTCTGAATACTCTTCGAAATTTCTTAGAGGTTCTTTACACCTATCCTTTGCAGAAAACCTTTGCGTTAGAACATTTGGCAAAATATAGAATAATATAATTAAATCATTTGATGGAAAAAGGGCACATGCGCCAGAATGATATTTCAATAACTTATTTCATAAGTTAATAAAAAGTAATGCAATTCAATACATCTTTTTTAGGAACGTAGTACCCTGTCTTTCAAAAGCTCTGAAAACAGAATGATTAGAAAATGATAAGTGTCTTTATTTATATGTTTCAAGCAAGTGGTTTATGTGCCCTTTTTCCCTTCTTAGTAAACAATTCGTCCCTGATTTGCCGTAGACAGGAATCCCACGTACTCCTAGCTACTGCTAGCCAAAGCAACAGGCCTACAACCTACAAGAATATGCAGAAGCCCAAGTATGTACATCCGAATAATGAAACCCAGTTAACAAAATTCATCCCCACAAATGAATTTCTTCAACGAAACCGTTCAGCAGAACCATATCCGCCAGGTGTCCTCAGTAACACCACCGAGAAAGCTGAAAACCCAGGAGCCTGGGACCAGGGGAACGCACCATCAAGTTGGACAGTCGATGTGTCCTCCGTGCAGCTCAATAATGGCACTGGCAGCGTGCGAATAAGGAAACGAGCATCCCGCTAACGGAACAACGTTAGTCATCGCGAATTCGCAGCTAAGCCCACGCATACCCGAACGAGGCTACAAATTCTTCAAAGTGGCGGCGCACTTTAAGATGACGATAAGGGAGTTTAAAAATATTCTGCATAGCTCCGTAACGAACAGTCCCCCGCCGACAAGCGTGAACCCATCGCGAAAAATCCGTAACCGCGTGCGCTTTGCGTGCGCGGTAATAGGCAGATGCTAGATTCTTTTTTCCCCCGGCGAGGTGTGCACACCTCTCGTCGAGGTGTAACGTACTCGCGGTGCGTTCTTGATGTCCAGATAAATCTGGCGACACACAGATAAGATCTGGCAGGGGGGGCTAGGCGAGCGTGGTAGGAAGTTATGCAGGATTCTTTCATGGCCGCGGCTTGAATGTCCGCTTTCCTCCGCTTCTATCTCGGTGGGCTTATCAGAGGGACACCGTGTTTGCTGGCACCGGAACTGATGAGGTCTTTAGCTGCCGCTCTCGCTTGATGGATAGAGGGGTTTATATTGCGCCTGTAAATCTTCCCTTTTATAAAGATCCATAAGCAGGATTACAAACAGACTCAATTAGGCCGTGACACCCTTGCGGGGGCCAACGACGGCGGCGAGGAAGGCCCGCGCCAACGATTAGCTTTTTCACGGGCCGGCCAGTCGGGGGGAGATACCGATGTTTGTACGGAACGGGAATCGGCTTTGATCGGAGACAGATCTTTCCGCTGTTGCAGCCCTCCTCGCCGGGATGATCGACCGATCGAGTGTCGGGTGGGATGAGAAGGGCGAAGGAGAGGAAGGAAGCTCGGCTGAAAACGGAGGAGCCGGCTTCATAAGCTGCAACACGGTCATTAATCGCTTTTCACCTGTCGCGAAGTTGGACTACCGGGTGTGGCAATCTATCGAGAACGCCAGTCCACGTGTAATTAGTAATTACTCATGAACAGCGGAGCAGCGACGACTCCTACGGAAATTTGCTCCTCTTCTTCCAGCTGCGTGGCCAGCCAGGTCTTCCCATTAGGTTCCCCAATAAGATCCTGCCGGTTTTGTTTCTTGAATATTTGGAGTCAGAGAAAATTGAGTGTTGGCTAGATTCGTGCCATTATGAGGCCTGTAATTTCCTCTATTTTATAACTTTTAAGTTTTTCTTATCTGCATTTTCATTTCCTCGCGGTAAGTTTGAAACTGTGGGGTGCCTTTGTCGATAAACACGAATATTTCCGACGCCTTGCGTGATTTGAGTTTAATCGAGGTTGCACCACAATATATTTGTTTTATTCACTGTTTTATTTTCTTTCCTTTATTATTATTATTATTATCCTTCTTTCTGATTTTGTTCCGTGAGAAGATGTTATGCTTTTTTTACCGTGGAGAAATTGTTGGGGGCTCCAAAATATTTCTCGCACTCGGGCGCCGTTGTAGAGAAGGCCGGCCCTGAACAATTATGATATCTCTGAGGAGCCACGGTTTGGGCGACCGTCCGTCTTCAATTATGATCGATTGAAGGGCTTAATTCTGGAGAATCCTCGTCAAGCAACCCGCAAATTAGTCGACAAGATGCACTTCTTGTCACAATGGGAACGGTTCGAAAATACTTTTTAATATTAAAAAGCGACTATAACTTATTCGACAACCTGATGGTTCGACAAGTGTTGAAAGCACGCAAATGCAAAAGCGTTTTAGCAGGTAACCGGGTCGATACTAAGCAGTAGACAGGTATTATAAAACCAGGTGGATAGGTGGTGTGGCTAATTCCCGTTAGTTAACTATGGACGGTGAAGCCGTTGAACCAATATTGTGCACACCTGCGCTCTTTTTCATTCGTGGAAGTCGACGCATTTGTGAAATGGAAATTCGAAACGAGTCAGGCTGGCCTTTAAGAGAATGAAACGCGTGAGGAAGTGAAATACGATGTTGTTAGATATCGCGGAGCATGTGGGCGCGATTATTTAATAAATGAGAGCGTCAATAAAACACATCGTGCCATTTTCAAAGTTATACAAATGCAGGCTAAAAAGTTTTTTAACACTGTGAAGTTTACTTTTTTAAAGATACAATTTCTATTTATTGAAAAGAAGGTTAAAAAATATTACATAAGATGCCATCTAACCATCCCCCTCCCAAGAAAAGGGTTACGTAATTTAAGGACGAACCCCTACAAAGGGAACTCCGAGCTTAGTTTGCTTTCAGAATCAATATTGGAGGACTCTCTCACAATACCTTCAATGCTGTCCAGAAAATATCAACGTAAAGAATACATAAAAAAATATTTACGTTACACGATTTTATTAAAAACTCACTAAAAACTAAACAGAACACAACAATAAAAAACATAACTGAATATAAACGAATTTTAATACAGTATCAAGCGTCGAATTGAATTTGTTGTGAGATACCCTGCACCACGATTTTATTTAAAGTGAAAAACACCATCGAAATTGCAGTACAAGAAAATAATTTTTGAGAGACTCATTTAAAGTCTTTTGGATTTCTGGTTATGGGTTATATTTATTGATGACTGTGTAATTTTTTCACCCGTTCGGGGTTAATTTCTTTTTTAAATATTATACTGTCATCCAAACAACGCACACCTGCAAAATTTCAAGACAATTGGATAGTTGGGAATTGCTTAAATTTGATTTGCCAGATTTGAACCATACAAACAGAGGATGGAAGCTGAATAAAATCGTTTGAAAACAGTACAGAACAATGCACAGTAACTAAATCCCTCGGCGTGAAGACACGCCGACGCCACAGAAAGTGTTAAATACCATCGTACTCGAGAACATGCTTGTACACGGCTGTAACATGTAGTAAACTATATGCATACAATACACCACAATCGCAGGCAGTATCGTCAATCAATCAGCACCCAACACCACCCAATATCTCAATGTTTCATCAATCTAGAACAGAGAGGATCCAGCGTAACAGCGATCAGATATCATGCTTCGAAGATTCGTTATTTTCGACAGAGCATTGTGTGAATCCGTGGAATCCCACGCTCTACGTGTTAAAAAAAATCACAGAGCAATTTATAATACATTTGCCGTTGAATCTCTAAATCTCTATCGATCGCACGACGAGCAGGGCAGTGAGCAATCGCGCGAAATTTTGTATTTCCTTCGTCAACTTTCCACTCGATTATACACGATTAATGGGTATCGACGGTCAAAGCTCGACAAAACTATTGCGCTGCAGCTACTATGTACGGTTGCCCGGATGTAGCTGGGTCTGACAACATCAAAAACGCACCGGTCCGCACGAAAACGAACACCGCGAGTAGTGTCCGACAAATCAATACCACACTCGACCGGCACAATAGAGCGGGCAAGTGCGTGGCCGGCGCGCACTGTCTGCCAACAGACTAATGAAAACAGGGAAAACCGGATGTTGCAGAAAAGTTAATGATTTTATAAACACTGTCGTGCTCCGAAGCCTCGTTAGCCATTATCACTACCCGCGCTTTTTTCCCCCCTTTTCCCGTTCGCGCCGTCGAGCAAATTTGATCCAGCCCGTGCAAATGTTTTCTCTGCTGTCGTTGCAAAAGAGGGAGTTCGATGCGCCGTTGAAACTGCGAGCTGGACGAAAGAAATTCTATCGTCTCTCTGTTTGCTTGGGAGGGAAAGGGCGTATGCGAAGGCTATTGTGCTCCTTCGGCTATTCACAATCGAATATCCGAAAACCAAGGGGAATCGTAAACAGGGCAAGCAGTTTCCCCGAGGGCAGAAACGCAGTAGAAAATTCAAAACCACGGCTGTTTGTTTTTCGTCGGGAATGATACGTTTATTCTCGATGGGAAGGTAAGTAGATAAACGTGGACAGTGACGAGCGCGAGATTTAATCTTGGGGGGAGGCCAGTTGAATGTGATTAAAGTATTCTCAATGCGAATTGAACGAAATTCATTAGGTGATTATAGAAATTTATTTAAGGAATAAAATTCAGTTTTCTTTGGGGTTTACAAAGCTCTTGACTTACTTCAGTTACGGTGACATTAAGCTGCGTTTTCTTTGGGAGGATTCTTATTCGATTAATATTGCTGGGTATATTTGAATACGTTCTTCTAATGTAATTAAATTTTAAATTTAAATTTTTTTGTTAGATCAATTCCAATCGTCTGAAATTTTCCAAGGTTTCTTCCTCTACCATTTTTATCGTTATGGATGTAGCTGCTGAAGATCGATTATACGGCCACCATCCTGCTCGAGCTCATCAATTATTAATAGAAGAACAATAGGATTCTACAATTTCATGGCATTAACATCGACATAGAATTTCGTGGACTGGCGCTTGTTAACGTTAACGGAATAATCAGTATTACTGTTGGCGGGTGGAGTGTTATTCAGCAGCCGACCTGGTATTACATTTATTACCAGGAAAGAAGCACGCTTACGAGATAGATCCTGTTAAAAATTCAGTAATGCACTGTATCGTTGCTTCGTATTACAGCACACACCGTTTTAATAAAAGCGTTCCCCTGGGCAATTTTGTATTTTTTAAAGCATTAATGTGTTAATTATACCATAGCGCGTCGGTTAGTAACGGTACATTACCAGGGAACGCTGAAACATTAAGTAATACCTTGCCACAGATTTATGACGCAACTAATCGCTCGAAACGAAATGAATCATGAGCTAATGCAATCAAATATCGTATGATCTTTCCAACACTTAAGGTGCACTGATTAGGAGAACGATGAAAGATCGTTAAGAGCGGAGTACGTCATGAATCATTGTATGTTCTGTGGGGACAAGTGCTTCAAATCAAAGTTAATCTGTTATCAGGACATGTAATCGAAAAGATTTATTTGTATGAAGTTCTTTTTGAATGAAAATGAATCTGAGTTATACATAGTTTTTAGATGTATAAAGTTGAGTCGTTTTTATTTTCTTCACAACGATGTGACTTAGATAATAAATAGAAGTCTGCTGTAGATTCTAATCGAATTTCAAAAATGAAGAAATTTCAGTGCTGTAGATTGGAAATTTGGACTGCAAAGGCGCAATGAGTTTTGATCGATAAATTATTATTATATCAGCACTTCCTTCGTGGAGTTTGATGTTTGATTAAACACATAGTACCTTAAACTTAGTAGAAACCTTCCCATAGATACTCTGCCAACGTTAGAACCAAACACAGTAAGAACCAAAGGACCAGCACTGTCAAATGAATTTCAACCAACGCCACTTTACTCTCGGAATATTTCCCGTTTCTGCCAATTGTGCATCAAGGATACATTAAAAGGATTTAACTCAGAAATAATGAATAACTCGTTATTACCAAACGGTAATATCGTACACCCTTCACGCAATTACAGGCGCCAATGCTCCGTCTAGTTGAATACTCGCGTCGAAATACAGGATTTCGTTGGAGCAAAGCAAATTACCAGTATAAACGGCGTTTATTATTGTCCACCGAGATTGCATCGCGCCCAGAATGGCAGGCGTCAAATTCGTTCGCGTCGAGGGGCGCGTAACGAGCTGTCGCTAACCTATAATCGGGTGATTATGGGGATTCCTATTAGTGACATCGTGGCCAGCTGGATTTTTTCGCGGTACAATCGTGACGAGTAACAACAAGCGACATTTATATCTGGAAGATTATGTTGCAAATTGCGGAGCTATACACAGGATCCTCACTCGTAGCAATAAGAATGTATCGTGTCTACTGCTCAAAAAGGGTTGAAAAATAGCAACTGTTAAAGCTTTGATTAATTGTAAGCTTATCGGCTGGTCAAGGTAGAAGAATTATAACGATATTAAGGATACATTCTTGGGTAGCCCCTTAAAAATTTAGGATTCTTTTTAAAGTAATTTTAAGATGATAAGAAATGTTTTTTACTCTTTCTTTTACGATGTAATCTTGAATAAATAGCTATAACTCTGACGGTGATAAAAAGTTTGATAATGACCTGTCGTGAGGTCACGCAGGACGGCTGTTAATTAATTATAAATCCATAAGAATATATCATGAAATGTTCTAGTGTAAACACATTATCCAAATATTATTATTATTTATTTCACTTTTTCTAGAGCACTGTGTTTTATTTATTTCTGTTAAGTTTTGCTTACACCGTCGCGGTTTTTTTAAATTTTCAATTTTAATATTTTATTCCCCAGTGTGTCACAGTTTTCTTTAAAAAAATCAAAATTTTTGCAAGGATTACATGAGAATGTACCCTTATAATAACCATTTTTATCGATGTCTTAGTTCAACAGTTATAATTGATTAAAAAAAGTCACCACTATAGTATTTCAAAGAGCTGTAAAACCCACAATTTTTTGAAATCTCGAAAAATCCTTCTAGATACATTTCTATATCACTAAAGACTAGAATAAGTACATCTGGAACTTTCATCCTGGATCGCAAACACAACCACTACCTTTTTGGAAATCCTATATGTCCCGATGAAACCCACACGACTACTAACTACGTCATAATTCCACCCATCCTTCGTCTTCTCCTCCAAAGTGTAAATCGTATTTCATGTTTAAAATAATGTTTGTCACGTGCAATTAGTTAAAACACGAGTATTTCCCTACATCGCAGACAACGTCCCTTCTGCACCGTTCCAGAGCGGGTCCTATGGTCGTTACACCGTACGTACATTTGTTACGTGTGCCCTTTAACAGCGCGTGCATGCATTGTACGTTGTAGTCGGGTCTATTTTATGGGATCATGGCCGCGGATGTTCGTTGCGTGGGGCGTCGATTGGCGAACGGCTCGTGTTATGAGTCCACCTGCGATATATCCTATTAAATGCTATTGCTAGATTGCATATCCATAGATAGCACTGGACACACTGCCAGTACAGCGAGTAATGTAGTCATTACGTTTTTTCCCGCTAATCGCGTGCACAGCCCACTGTACACGGGATGTAAATAGTGCACTGGCATGTACGAGTGTCAGGGGTTGATAGAACTTTGTGAAAAGTAGAAAGAAATCTTGGTACATGCGCAAGATGATTCAGAACTGTAAGTAGAAGCTTGAATGCGCGATGGAAACGCGGGGCTGCGAAGCAATCGATCTTGAGACATACAGTTTTCCAAAGGAAAGTTGCTTTTAAATGTTTCGTGGACCAGTTGATTGATATTTTGATAGGCGTTCGGCCATTTTGCATTCATATGCAACATGAGAAAGTTGAAGAAAATAGATTTAACTCGGGGAAATAGCAAGGCATATGGATTTCAAGTTAATTTTGGTAGTCCTGAAAATGTAAGTATTTTAAATTATAAAATCAGTTACGTGAAAAATGTTCCAATTTCTTCGGCGGGGTTCCATATCTGTTGTCATACTTTCTAATAAAGAATATTCTACTGACTAAATCGCAAAAAAAAAAGATTTGAGCATACCTAACAAATGAAATATTCATTACATTAAAACGAAGAGATAATATTCCACTTGCGATTAATAAACAATGCTCGAAAGTCGCAGGAAGCTCTCAGCGAGAAAAGAGAAAGATACCATTGAATACCATTTTCCCGTAGTTACTTCCAAGTTAAACCGTTCTCTACCTGCATCAGATATTACGTATCAAATAAATTTTTCGCGGAAAACGCCGATGACTTCAACGACCGTGAAGATAATGCTCCGTTTGGTAGGTTCATTATAACTTATCATAATTAGCACAATAAATGTCTAACGAATTTCGTCGCCACTCGTACTCCTTTGATAAATTGGGCTGAGTAGTAATTAGCAACGAGAAAACATCATAATGATTGGGTCAGTGTCGTAACACACCACTCACGCTAGATACAAAAGAAAATGTAATAGGTAAAACATTACTAGAAAAATGAATGGATTAAATATAAATTGAAGGGCCATTGAAATTAAACCAACAATAACGTGATGTATAGACGATGCATTATAATACATATATCCCATTGTCAATAATCGTATTGCAGTAAAACGAAAAGAATGAACATATTGAATGTAGAGACCATATGCGTTCGATGACGGCAGGGTTTTATGAGCAAAATAATAAACGCAGCAGAACTTATTCCGTTTTTGTTATCAACGAAATACCCCGCGCCTGCGAATATATTTCTCATGTCCCCGGGCTTCAAATAAAATCACTGACGCACCGATGCGTCTGTCGTGGCACAGTATTTATTTACACCACCCACGCATACGGGCGCATAGGGTGGCTCTGACGCAATTATGAGTTCCTCGATTGAATGAGCAATCTGAAGTTCACGCCCCTAAAAGTTTCGTTGATTAATATTTTATTATGATTGTTATATTAAGCTATCGAGGATATAGGTATGAGGCATTGAGAATAAAAACGGACTAGCCTACATTTTCTCGCGAAATTGAGTTATTAACAATAATGTATTCCAATAGGCTGTGCTGATCTTCTAAAATGTAAAAAATTAATTTTTTTTTTCCAATTTGGGGTGGTTCGATTTTGCTTTCAATGCCTCATATTAACTTCATGGAGGAAATAAACTTGCTGGGTGTTTAGAGACTTTTAAATCAATGAAATGATATATAGACATTAATCACGGGGGTTAATTTATCGCAGAGTTTAATCTTCATAATAGTTTCTTATAAAATTATTAAAATTTTGCAACGGAAACTTCAAACAGGAAGGAGATGTGTGTTTCATGATCAAGGTCATTACTCGTAAGTGCACAAAGTTTTCTATTTTCCTTATGTTTTGCTGGAAGAATTATGTTACTTAAAGTTTGTTTCTGATTGTGAGTTACTGTGATGTGCTTATTTGTCACGAGCCAGCAATGAACTCCTAAAGTCGAGAGTTGCAGTAGCGATCTCGTTGTTCCTTAGAGTTGACTTTATTGCATACATTCATCAAGTTAATTTTCCCATTACATAATTTTCCTATACTACAACAGCGAGCACTGTAAACCTGGAGGGGCTTTATAACTTTCGTTCTTGCATTAGAACCTTCTACACTGGTTCTACAGTGGATTAACTTTGCTTCAATCAATTAGGTGGTTATTGATTATTCTTGGTTCACCAATATTCAACTAACACTTATCACTGAGTGTGATCTTCAACTTCAAAATTTTTATACGAAACAAATTATTCTAAAATCTTTTCTACTACAAATACAGTTTCAAAATCCGTAGCACGAAATGATAATGTAATAAGAGAAAATCTGAATGCTATCGGTAAAAATAGCACGAAACTGTGATTCAGAGGTGTATGAATATTCGAAAAATTCGGGCCACGCAGTGTCAGGTGTACGTATTGCAATCAGATCAGAATCTCGAAAGCTTCTTGCCATGTAAGATGGGTCAGGTAGCTGTGACTTTCGAGAATCTCAATTCTGAACGTATTTTCGTGATCGGATTGGGTACTCAAATATCTAAACGTTAATAAGCATCGTATCCTGTATGTCAAATACAAATTAAGTGAAACTTAATACTGCCTTGATAATCAAACAAATTGTGACTGAAAACATCATGTACCTTGCATTACCTTTAAATTTAAATTCGAATTGTGTCCATTGCTATTTATTGATAGAAAAATGAGAATAATAATATAGTTTTTTCCTCCCAATATAAGATAATCAAATTATTTTTTACCAAGTTCATAAACTCCTTCTGTAAATACAGTGTTTCACGAAGAAGTACCCACATGTCTGTTTCTCGAGTCTTGCAGAGGTGTAAAATATTTGTAACCTGTTCCAACTTAACAAGTTAACAAATTCATACGGGATGCAGCGTTGTAAATGAGTTTCATCAACACACGCTTTTATAGCTCCTTGCGAGACCAAAATGTGGCACGAGAATTATTTGCACGTTGAATTGAAACTGGGTTAAGACGACCCAGGTAGGATATACTAAAAGATTCATAAGCATTTTCAAGATAAATAAGATAAGGCCGGTTATGCATACGAGATAAGGCAACGACATTACTTACGAAATAACCCGGTGCAGCGCGAGATTCCAATGTTCCGCCCAAAGTGGGCTTCGGGTATCCGAAAATCCTACGTGGCAAAAAATGTTGGCTCTTCCACTGAGGATAACCACCTTCCTACGTTATGCAAACTAGAAACTACTTGTAATAAAATGTAATAAACTCAAAAGAAGGAAATAGAGAGCAGTGGAAACTAACGCTAGAAGTTAATCCTTTGCACTCTAAACATGGGGACTTCTCATGTTCATCGAAGTTGATATTAATGTTAATGTAAAGTTACATAGTGATATCGTTCAACTTTTTACAAGTAGATAAATTGGGTCCTTTTTTTTATTCGAAAGTGGTGCATTTAATTAATAAGCATAGCACTCTACTAAGGATATTTATAAATTGCTGAGCGATTAAGTTGGAGTGCAAAGAGTTAAAGTTCGTCAAAAGGAAACCATTCTATGCAATAAAAATTCTATAGTGTACATTTATTCTTGAAATAGTGGCTCTAAAGGAAAAGCCACTGAACTCACGAATCTTTACTGTCACATTTTCTTATCCTGACGTAATGGTAAAAATTATCCTATTCTAAAAATAAAATTTTCTTATCGCGATTCGTGATATCCCGATTTTTAGCACCAGATCGGGTTCAATATAATATTATTCCTGAAATGTAGAATATCTGGAGGAAAATGTTGAGGAGGGGGAGTTGGTAGCCTTAATTAGAGAATGGAAATAGAGAATCAAAACTAGTCAGACTTCTGTCTGAGGTCAGAGATATACTGTCTCTAATACTAGGTAAGTAACTTTTCGTTACTTTATATTATAAATAAAAGTCTAATAGATCAAAACAGACAAAGAATGTGTATCGCCCTATGACTAAATATTTTTACCACTTATTTCACAATATAATTATTATTAGGAAACTGTATAGCAGAGTTCAGACATCCTGATAATAATGGATCCAGTATCTTATGCAAACGGAGAATACAATTATTGCTTTGTGCGTAGGTGCAGAAGACTTCTGCTCCAATAAGGAAACATCCAATAACGCCAACCCACACGTTACATGAAAACTGCTGTCGATAAAAAGATACGGTAATAACAAAACATGTGTTTTCACACCTCCACTGATCATTATTATGCAAATTCGCAACAGTGTATAGCAATAATCATAGCCTTGTCTATAACGTATGAACTCTCGAAAATTGCATTTCTTATTGTTGCAAGTACTATTTCTGAAATATTAATCGTGGAGGATGATGTATCGATCAAAGAACCTATAGTTTTAGTACAGGTAAGATGGATCTTGAAGGAGTCCCCACGCAATTGATTAAAGCACATCTACTCCTATTACAAACTGTCTACTGCGGACTTCTACATCCTCATCAACGCCTTCAATTTAGAGCTGTAAATAGTCGAATAAATGGAATAATTTCGAATATGAATAATGTCGTTGAATATTCGAGTAATTGGGAGTATTCAAATATTCGGAGCGATCGAATTTCGAATTGTACCAAATGGGAATCTGACTATGAAATATTTTATTGTTATTGTCATAGGAACAATATTTTAACCAGAAAATGCTACTTTTTGTCTTAGTATACTCGCTTGGAAGGGGTGGTTTCTATATTTGTTTCTTCTTATATTGTCGTCATTGCGTGTATTATGACTAGTCGAAATTCCACAATTTTCAGTGTAATATCTCGATAAAAAAAATTAAATTTAAATATTCGTTTTTATGACACCTGTCATGAAAATAATTGGAAACAGGATGGAACTCTACAGAAATTGCATGTTATAAATACCTGCGCTATACATATGAATTTTTGAATTGTAATATTTTAAAAAAAAACATATTTCGTTAACATTGCGGAATTTTGAAAATCATTGAAAAATGTATAGATAACGAATATTTAAATTTAACTTTTTTTTATCGAGATATTGAACTGAAAATTGTGAAATTTCGATTAGTCATAATACGCGCAGTGACGAAAATAGGGGAGAGTAGCCTATATTGGACCGGCTCCTTAATTGGACCATTTGTGTATCTCGATAAACAAATATATTTGCAGTGGTTCTTTCGGCTACACTGATTTAGGAAGTCGAGATGAAGCATGCGAGAGCAGCTTCCTAAATCAGTGTAGCCGAAAGAACCACTGTAAATATATTTGTTTATCGAGATGCACAAATGGTCCAATTAAGGGGCCGGTCCAATATAGGCTACTCTCCCCTATAAGAAGAAAAAAATATAAAAATGGTTTCGTTAAAAAATCACTCGTCCCATTCGCATCCTCCCCTCGTAAGTATCTCACGGGGTTAATATTTTCGAGTCCCGGCTTCATCGGTGCCCCGTTTAGGAATTTCTAAAAGCAAGAATTCTCATACATCGACCAGCAGATACACTTACAATTAGTCAACGCAGAAACACTTGTAGATTTTTAACCCTTTCTCGGGTAACACTACTAACGGCGACACATCCTTGTTGAGACAAGTGGGAATCCCTGTCAACAGGCAGTGGTGGGTTTCCTACTTCCTAACTCCATCCGTCCGCACACCTCTCTCGGTCTCCGGCGAACAAAATTCATACTCGCTAAACCGATCCCAGCTGCGTTCGAATTACGCGTGTGTCCACTGACCGATGTGGAGCCCGAAGAAGTTAATCGTCGTCTCGGAGCAGAGGCACGCCACTAATAGAAATGCCCGTTAGGATGTTGGCTACGACGTGAAGCGTAACCAGCGAGCAACGCCGGAACGGAATCAAGCGAACGCACTCGTTGCAAGTCCGAACTATTACCCGGCCGGTGTATATCTTGATGGTCGCCGCTACTTAACACATGGCTGTGCCTCAAAACGATGACGCGAATCTCATTGCTCCACTTATCCGAGCAGGCTTATGCACCGATGACAAGTTCCCAGGGCTATTAAAACCGCCGGGCTGGATACCAAACGGGCGGCGCGTCCCGCGTCGCGACAACGAGATTCATGACAATTCCTTGACGAGCGTGAGTCACGTTCGCGGCCAGCAATTCGAGGCGCATGAAAAGCTTTCGAACAGGTTGCACGGACAAGATCCAGTGGACGTTTTCCTGAACGCGTAACGTGCCGCCGCGGCAGCGCGAACTAGCCTCAAGATTTATGGCATCCGCTTTACTACATTTTAATGCGGCGCGTTCGCCCGGTTTAAAGAATGGTATCGCGCGCGTCGGCAATCATTTATGATATTATTTTGCCCGATGATAATATCAGGAGACGGATACCAGCGTGGCGATCCGTTCGATGGCTCCGCGGTTCGCTGCGCCATACGCGCGGATCGGGTTCAGATGTAATTATAGAATTGGAACAAGAAAGCGGGCACGCAGGACGACAGCAGCTCTGGATAGATGGATCTTCCTCGATCAACGTGATGAAATAACACGTTTATGAAATTCGCGGGGGAAGTGCACCGCTGAGGGAGACGTTTCCTGGCATCAAGTCTTGGACCATTGGAAGTGAAATTGTTTCATCGCTCTGTGAGACGTTGGATAAATAATACAAGTTCAGAACATTGCGGGGGACGACAAAATTCAAAATTTGGGTGACCATCTTTCTGGAGATACGAAGACAGGGAATAATTGCACCAAGTTGTGCAGAAAACTACCAAACTTTAATAATCTGAAATTTAGAAAATTTAGTTTGATGATTTTATTTGTTAAAGAAACGTAGCTTTATTTTTATTAGGTATATTTTATTAACGGTTACTTAGTACTTAGTCAGTTGTGTAATTAATATTATTTTAAATTTTCTGTAACTTCTGTTTTTTACGCCCAAAATGGAAGTATGCGAATTTTTTGCAAAATAAAAATCACAAAATTATGGGATCCGTACATGTTTAAATAATATTTCACCATTTTGGGGATTCGTAGGTTTCTTCTCAGCCCAATTGTATTTAAAAGCATGCTGAAAGGAGTAATAGTCTTATATATGTGGTAAACATACGGAGAAAGTATTTATTATCGATCAGAGTCAAAGATATATTTAATGACTTCGATCTGGAAATGAGTGTCAACATTAATTCGATGCGAAGTGATCGTTAAAATTCAATGAATTATTTATGCCTGTAATAACTGAAGAGCTCACCGAAAAACATCGATCAACCTGTTATACAATCCATCATCTTTGAGAAATGAAGCCTGATTAGTGAAGGGTTTCTTTGAGAAATTCCCGAAGCGTAAAGAAATGCATGCAAAGTACGATACGCGTGATGTTAATTCTCAGCGAATGGAAATCTCTCAAGCAGTAACAAACTGCTTGTATGCAAATGGACTGAATGCTTCTTTTATAACGAAACTTATTTGCGATCCCGCGGAATTACAGGCTACGAACTGTTACGCTGCATCAGCGACCACTTTTGATAGGAGCAGCTGGACCGTTTCAGCGAAGGAAAAACGGTCAATGTCCCTGAAGAGGTACACAGGTTTTGTCCGCCAAGGCAGCGCAAGGTCGCGTGCCCCGAATAATACATCGCAGAAACTGCAACAGTTTGATTGAGAAATAATGAAGCATTCACTGTATTCAATAGATATCGTACTACCGCGTTGCGTCGCTTATATAGGGTCGTCTAGACAGATAGGACTGATGAAAACGCGGCGGAAGAACATGTTGCGTGCAAGATATGGAATCCTTGAACGAAACTGACAAAGTCCATCAATAACATTGGGAGAAACAGTGGAAAATATACAGGAAACTATATTTCAGTGGAGAACAATCTCTCACTTAAATTACGAACTCTGACGAGACATAAGAAATTCGCACAATTAAAGCCACGGCAGTATAAGAATAGTTAAAAAAAAAATATTGAAGATTCTGAGAGTTTGGGGATATTCGCTGCAACATGTTAAGATACTAGTAAGAAGAGACAAACGCGTATTATATTGCAAAGTAACTCTCCGTTAAATAATTAAAAACAAGTCAAACATATTACCTAATATTTAAGAAATTTCAGATCAGGCAACCCAGTTCATGGATATCCAAAGAAGACACTTGATAATTATTTAACAGTACCTCGCAAGAGACAAACGCACAGGAAAAATAGAAGAGAACGAAGTTTTCCTATTTTCTTTGAGAGAAACGATAAATTAAATTAATGCCCACATAGTGTGAGACATCTCAGAACAAATTTATGCAGAAAACCATAGTGCCCGTACATTCCGTAGAATCAGCTACGAATACAAAGTTCCTAGCGGTTGCCGCGCGACTGTCCAAGACGGAGTAATCCAGGAAACAATTCAAAGAAATTCCATAAGGGTGGTTTCGAACGGTACAGAGGGAACGGATGCGCAGGCATTCGCCGTCCAGAGGCCTTAAAAGTGGCAAGGTCAAAAATCCGAAAGGTTCATTCCGCGAAACCGCGGAAGCGCAGACCCGGTGAACGTACTTGAAATCACACGTTGAGTCGCCGAATCGCGGGGGCCTTCCTCCCTTGGCAAACCCCCCTCTCCGGGCGCCGTATCTTCTGCCCCCCCTCTGCCCCCCTCCCCAGACCAGCCAGCAAATACACCACCATCGCCTCTTCTCCTTCCCCCTTCCGAGAACGTCCCGTCGCACTAATAATTCGCGAGTACGTTGCGGTGATGTTGAGCATTCCACCTGCCAACAGCAACCGGGCACATCCCCCCACCTGGTGGTACCGGCAGGAAAAGTGGCCGCACGCCTTGCAATCCCAGCATTTCTGTGTTGGTTGTGGCCGTGAACGGGGCTCAAGTCCAAGGTTACGCGAGAAAGAGAGAAAGAAAGGTTCGAGTGCTACGACAGTCTATCCTCCGCGCTAGAACCGCCACGTTCTGTCGTCCCGGTGCACCCCATCTTGGTCCCGTCTAAGCCGAACGTCCCCAGGCCAACGTCGCACGTCCAGGTAGGTGATTTCTCACGAATGACAGAAACCGACTACCAAGATCGTACGCGCGAGATATCCACGCCAGCTTAGCGCCCCGCGAGTTTATCGTCGCGGCCGGCTCAATCACGCGAACGCCAGGCGTGCACGCGAAACGACGATAGCGGGCCACCACCTTGGGGCACCTTGGGGCACCTTGAGCACCACGGCCGGGCACTTCCGCGAAGCGGACGTTTTTAATCCGGCCGCCGAGCGCGGGATTGGAGAACGGCGAATTGGGACTGGCCTCGGAGCGAGGCGCGAATAAAAACGGTGATTTATCTTGCACTCGATGCTGGAAGGAGCGCGGATTGGGAATTCCCACGGGAACGAGTGACGGTCTGTCGAGCGTCGAGGGCCATCCTCGTGGATGGCCGCGCTGCGAGACGTCTCCCCGGTGATCGTCAAGACTCCCGGCGAATGGAGGCCGCCCGGGAGATATCGAGCACGGGGGAAATTCTAAATCAGATCCTCTCAAGGGGCTCGCCCTGGCCGTCCTCTTTTTTTCCAATTAAACGCCAGAGCTCCGGCGCCGCGGAGCTGACGCGAACCCTCTGGCCCCGGGGCCGTCGAATTTTTTTCCATTTTCGCGTTTTCACGTCTCGCCGGCTACTGGACGAGCCGCGTGTGTCCCCGGGATCGTCGCATCCCGGGCGGCGCGCGTTTGTATTCCCGATAGAAATCGATAAAGTCCCATCCGCGACGGTTATAGCCGCAGCCGTTCTACGTATCACGGATAGCGGCAAAACAATTTTCCATCCCGACGGTTTCGCCCACTCGAGAGAAATTTCGATCTTCCGGGCCTTCACGCCAGTCAGGAATAATTGATTGCCTACGAGGAATCAAAGTCCGCGTATGGCTGCAAGGTGATAGCCACGTAGACAGTCTATTCTGTTGTGCGTCAGTCAAGAAATACACGCGGGTCGACGGGATAGGTCTGCTGGGGTTTCTGCATAGGACAGGAACTCGGTTGCTCAGGGTTCAGGCTAGCTTTCAACGGAGGGAATAACGTGGTTCGGAGGGAGGGGACATGGTGGACGTTCTGAGTAGCAGTTTATTTAAGCGACCGTCTTCCCTCGCCTTGGGAAAATTTCTATGGAAACTCTAGCGAACTTGCTATTCAACTTACTCAATATTCTTTGCATAGACGAGGACTTTCCTAAACACCTTCTCTGTATTGAGAATGTTTTATTATGTTCGCGGTGTTACGTAAGTTGACGAGGCACGAAGCTGCGGAGTAAGGCGAGATACATCATTTGCTGCCCGACTGTGCCAACACACCATACAGAATATTCCTTGACTATATACAACAGTGTAGTTCCCAACCGTGCCTATTAAACTTGCACTTGCGCCGAGGTATTTGTGGCGTAAATCGGTCCTTGTAATAACCTTAATGAATGGCAACAAAGGCGAGAGCCTTATACCGAGCGGTATTATGTTCTCTGTGCTCGGTGTTCCATCGCGCGTAGTCTCACTTTCGCCTTCTTGCTCCCTTTTTGGTCTATCCGCGGCCCCTTTCGCTGCTAAGACCATTTCCTTCGCTATTACATTGTGGCGAGCTGTTCGACTAACTTTGAAATAATTAGTCCGGATAATGAAGTTCAGCTGCACAATGGCCTTAGCTGCGGAGGGTAATGAGATTCGTCTGCCTCTGTCCCGTCCTCTCCATGCGATATTGATTACGTAAAGCCCTTCAATGGTTTTACAAGGGGCTCAAGGGATAGACGAATCAGTCTCATCATTCTTGACTGGACGTTGCATCGTTTCGCACCTCTGTGCGTAACGCGTCGCTGTCAATTTCCTCGTTAATTAGAGGGGGAAAAACGAACGAGTCGATGCGCGGCTCTGACGGTACCTTCATCGTCAATGTCAGATCCCGAGGGTTGCTAAGATTCTTACCTCGTAACTGGTTTTAGTGGAACCGTAAATACCAGTCTCTGATTCCTTAATGGAATTCCACTGATTGGTGTGCGAGAGTCGTGCCACCGATTTCGTTTAAATTTAGGTGTACAATTATTTGTTAAACGCGTAGGAGGCACTGCTAAAAAGTTGGCGAGTAAATGGGATTAAATGTTTCGCTTTTCCTAGTCTCCGTATATGCAGTCGTATTTAATGACGAAAGTGTAATTAATTTGCAGTGGCAGGTTAACTGTAATTTCTACTGATTCATATACCAGATCAGGAAAAGATGAAACTTTTCTCTACATTTTTTCACAAAGTTTTGGGAAGTGTCCGCTATGCATTTAATACACGATTATACAAAATTTGAACCAAATCAGTGACTCGAGCCTTGTGCACTCCCCTTGTTAGGCAAATGTTCGACAAGTTCTCAGTACTATTCACTCTCCGTCAGTTCGGACAATAATGAATACTTCAGAGGAAAATAGAAAGGCAGCTTTTCAGCAAAGTGTGAGTGAAATGTGATAAATCGATTGCATCGTATGAAGTCAGTGAAGTGTATTGAAAATGTCACGCTGCAAGCTGTGATACATATGAAAGTAGTTCAATACCTGATTAACGAGACTCTGTGCGCTAGATTGATAGATGGTGAAGCCATATTGTCCCCAATAATTAACAAACTGTGAAATATGTTAACGCTTTTTGAGTTTGGAGCTTAATACCGGTAAGTTCTTGGTTTTGAAATGGCATTAACCTGACATTTTACGGAAATTTGAGGTTTTTTCTTTCAGTGGAGACCGTCAGTTTTTGAATCAGAAAGTTCAGTGATGAGTGACAGCCGTCACAAAAGCATCGGTTTTGAGATGTTTGACATGAGTGATAAACTCGTAAATTTTATCGAAAAAAAAAAGTTTCTCCTCTAATTCGGGAAATTTACTTCAATAAAATATTTTTTACACCTCAAGTTATATTCACAGTTATATTTTAGAACACAGAAGACTAGATTCAAATCTTTTCATTGTTAAATTACTTTTTTATGAATAAAAATAATAACAATAATAATGGCCATTTCCAGATCTGAAAATAACCTGTAATAAACTGTATATTTTTTAAAAGGACTATATCTTACTAGTATCATTCACAATCTATATGAAAATGAAGTGAAAAATAAAAAGGGTATTATTGTTTTAGTAAAAAAGCTCGTTTTTTAGGATTTTACACCTTTCCGATTTTTTTTATACATGTTGTCATTTCATTTCTCACTAAAACGCGACTATTCCATATTCTACACTGTTCAAACTGTGTACTACATTTTTTCGGACTCGATTAGACAGATACAGTTCGCACGGTGACTATTTAAAAATCGGCCGAGTCCATTAGGCCCAGTGTGACCACCGCGTAACTTTACAGAAGTGTGACCACGAAGAGTTAAGCCGATCGGTGGAATAAAGGTAACACTTGCAGCCGATACTAATCCGTTCGAATTCCGTAGCTAATCGAGCGAGGGCGGAAACGTAAACTAAGGGAACGCTTTCCGTGCTCCGTTTCGAGATAACAGGTTATCGATAAAGCTCGTCGTTATCGAACGTAGCCTTGCCTCCTTAACGGTTAACAGCCCGTGTAACACGCTAACGAAACGATCATAAACCATAAGGAAGGAATTCTTTCCATTTCCTTCGTCGAGCTTGCCAAACGTTTTAACGACTGAATCCCCTCGTTGCCCAGAAATTAGAAAAGGAACCTTCGCTCTTGGACCAATACACCTATGCCCCGATTCCAAGTTTAATCGATCAAGGATGCAAGCAAGCATTGGCAAATAATTTAGCTCCAGCTACTTTTATTTCTTCAAGGTGGAACAAATTGATACCGTCGCCGATAGCCCGTGCAAGATTAGCGCGGCATTAACGTTAACAGTCTTAATTACGTGGCCGACGAGGCGAGCATGATAATGCAAATCCAAACGACGCGTCGCGCCTTTGTTGATCGGTAAAGCCAGCGAGTTACCAGCGCAACCATCCCCGCAGGTTGTTCAGGGATTACAAGACACTTAGGGGTTCTTAAGAGTAGGGTAAATTTGATGGAGTTCGACTTGGAGAAAAATCGTTTCAGTCGAGGGTCGCTCCAATTCTCTGGCTAATCGAGCGTGGGAGTGGAATCGACCTAGGCGAATGCTCACGGTGCATCGTCTCAGGATAACGGGCTATCGATAAAGTTTGTCGTCGCGACGGAGGTTCGCTGAAACAATTAACAATCGGCACAAGTTACTGCGACGATCCTTCGCTCTCGATGCAGGGTATAGGTACTCTTTATTTCCGCGGGCTTTTCAGCCACGGAGGACGGCTGGAAGATAGGCAGATTGGAGAGTTCGTAAGCCCCGGAGATAAATCTTCATCGCGAAAATTCTGAATGATACGCTGACCGGCTCTCGAGAAACGCATCAATAAAGTATTAACGAGTGGTTCGATATTACTTTCTCGTGGAAAAAGTCCGTCTAAAGTGAAGCTCCGCGTCACGTAACATTAGCGCCGCGGCTAACAAGCCGTGTAAATTGCGAACAAGACTAGTTTCCTTCAATGGACTCGCGCGGTTCATAAAGAGACGGTGAAATCAACTTTATCGCCCTTGACCGGATGTAAACCCCGCCGTGACCTTAGAATAAGCCTTCTGACAAGGGTTGCATGATTGGATACGACGCGACGGTCATTCATACTTGGTTTATTTAGTGGCGCTAATTTATAGATAGCTGGAGATAACGTTCGTTTCATTGCGTGTAAATCATGGCTGGAAGTATTGGTCTATTGTTGGCATCTAATTCTTCGTGGATTCCTTTTGATTAAAGCAAAAGGACTACTCTGAAAACGTGCAGTTATAAATGGAATTGTGTGAGGTCCAGGACTGAGAACGATATATATCATTAATTTGAGAAATAATAATAATTCTTTCCCTTGCCTAATCTCATCCTGGCAAATTAAAATCTATACGCGTGTAAGATTAGATTTTATGAAGGAAAATTGTTTCCGTGAGTAACCTTGCTCCTGTAGGTAGAAAATACTTGAAACTTTGTTAGTTAATGTTAGCACTTCGAAGGGAATGTTAATAATAAATACAAATATATACACTTAATGTTATTTAATTCATTAGGGTGCATTATTTTAGCTACGCTATTTTTAGCTTCATTAGTAATCGCAATGGCACTATTTCGCATGGGCCATATAGTCGTTATTCACTTTAAGATATCGGTGTTAAGGTAGACAATTACTTTCAGAATTTTCCTACACCTTTTTTGGTTTTCAGTTTAATTTGTTTAAACAGTATATCATATCCAGCAGTATTTTTCGTTTTACCAAAATTAGGCTACGATATCGCTACCTGCAGCAAAACATCACAATATTACATAGTACGAGATGACATTCGACCAGGTTAATGCGACAGCCGAGACAAAGAGACACTGTGCCAGAAATACAAGGACCTTGTGCAAATGACGAAGCACCCCAACATTATCAACGGAGATAGATAGGCTGCCATAACGTCATTTGCAGCGCCCCGTGACCATTTTTTAATTTGTCAGCTGATCAATTAAAAACTGTGGTCGGTGATCAATCAATCGTGACATCAGGATGAATAACCTTAAATGGATGACAACCGTAAGACGCGGAGCAGTATCCGCGCCAGCAGTGAGACCAATTTCTATATATAACCGTGAACATCAATCAATTACGTCCTTAAGATTCATTTTCTTGCAAAAACCAATGTTTAATCTCGGGTAATAAAGTGAGCAGGTACAGGATTCGAAGATACGAATGTTTCAAATTTAGTCAGCATCATATCGCTTACAAGCAATAATCGAGATTCATTTATTACTAAATATATGTGAGCGTGACGTATGTATAACGCGAGCAGTGTGTACGCGAATAGAAAAGGGAGAATAAAAGAAAGTGGAGGTACCTGAAATATGAGTAATAGGTATCGAATATCCAATTATACAAATACTATTCGAATATTTAAGTACTCTGATGTATTCCAATAGTATGGTGTAAAATATAAATCAAATTTTGCTTCCGTTTTTTGAAACACTCCATCAAGTTTTAATATTTGTGGTCGAAAGCACATTTTCTGAATTGTTCTAAAAACTAAACAAGAGGCTGTACTCACCTTTAAAAAAACTCACTAAAAAAAAATTGTCCAACGCCTAACAAGTTCTCGAGTTATCCCAGAAAATTATTTTCAACTCCCAACTTTAGGGGCTGTTTTCACCCGTTCAACATGAAAATATTTTCCACCATTCTGCAAATGGCGTATGGTGTTCAAGATGTTCTCTTGTTAGATAATACACACTCAGTCAGCACAGCCAATAAAAACCTAGAATCCCTCGAATAAAAATATTTCTTTTAAATTAAAAATCCCTGAAATACTAACAAAACTTCGCAGTTTCTTCAATCTCAGTGTCCACCGACCTCTGCTATTTTAAACAGTAGCAGGAGTTAATCCACGCGAATTTACGTTCCAATATTCCATTAACGCCCGGGGAATTACATAAATTCCTATTTCGCGGTGCATTATGGAAATTACTAGGAGAATTAATTGTCTGTAAGGTATTACAGATCTCTCCAGTATACTCCTATGGAGTACAGAGTAATAAAGACGATTAATAATAATAACAAAATTACAAGCTGCTTCGTAATCAAGCGTGCCAGCCCCCGGCAGACGCGTTTCGTTGGGTTTTGCCCAGGGATAGGACCGCCATGGCGGCGTCGAGAAACGAACGGCAGGCATTTCCGGTTGATCGTCCTTGAGCTAGCGGACTGTCGGTGAAGTTTTGTCGCTCCGTGGGGGGGACACCGCGGAACTTAGCGAGGAAATTATCTACAACCGTGTTGTGGAGATCCTCTTTCGGCAGTTTTGAGTAATTGAACTAGTTTCCGCAGATAAGACATTTGCCTGCGAGCGCGATGAGTTGCTGGCAAGCGAGGATAATGAAAGGTTAGAGACGTTTTTCAAGAAAGTTAGTCACGCGTACCCTGCGGCCAGCACACAGGATGTTCCTTAACGCGTTCTAAGCCAAAAACTACCGTTAAGCAGTATTCTTCGTACGCTTATGCTGGATATTTTCATACATTATTTTTTGGAATTTGTGCCGGAAAAAGAACACGGAGAGGAAAGGTTTATTGCTTTTTTAAAAGAATCCTGCTGTTGTCAGTGGGATAAATTTTAAGCTTACTCTATTGAAGTGTAAAGTGCATTCTGAATTTATGAGGGATGATATGTACGTCTTTCTGAGGAGTGAAGTGTAAACGCGGAAGAATTGGAGAAAATATTTGCAAGCTTCATAAGTTGTCATATATTTAATAGAGGAAAATGGCCCCCTCGTGATTTTCGTATTATAAAAAAAAATCTAGTGTCTAATAGCGTTATCTACTGCACTTACTAACTACATATATACACAGAGAAATATATTAAATAACATATCCTGCAAAACGAAAGTTTTTTAAGTCCCGAAGAAACAAAAATCAAAACCAATTTAAATTATGACTCAGATTTTAGGAAGATATATAAAACTAGAAGCCGTATTACCACCCCTTCTTCTAATAATAATACTACGTCTTTAAAAAAAAATAATATGAGCCTATTTGAGAGATTCAGCAATTTGCATACAAATACTAATAATTGCAATAGCATAAAATTGAAGCACATTACGGTGCTATGCTCTTAAAATCGCTGATAACCTTCATTCCTGAAATATTTTAGTTCAAATATACAATTTTATCTCCTCAACTCGAAAAGTATCATCGCGTCTCCACCACAAAAAGGCTATTCGCGACGTGAGTTGCTACAATCGACGTGTTCTTGCCGGTTTGACGTCTTAGAACAGTTCCCAACTTGCCATATTTCAAGAAACACCCCGTATATTAGCGTTCAGACGAGCCTCCTATTGCATCCCTTAGGCTAGCCTGTGTCAGCGGAACTAATTAGAAGCTGTGGTACAGTCCAAGTTTCTTCTGCCGGCTTGTGGCCTGTATTTTTATTATATATCGCAATTAAGGTTGCGATCTACGGGTAGGAAATTAACGTGTCAATTAAAGCTCGAACGATATATGCTTGTCAACCCGGCTGCGATGCCTCGACTTTCATGCGATATACGGTGCAGTAAATTACTGCGCTGCGCGTGGTCGAAGACACGCGATCGCTTCGGCTCGTTTTACCTTTGATTGATCAAAATTTACTGGTCGGTTGGATGAACGACAATCGAATGAACGATTCTGCCCTGCAAATTCGCCATTCCCGCGCCGGCATACATTTTCATTTCATATCCACGTAATTTGTGCGGTAATATGACTCTGCATTGCGCCTGAATATTTGTAACATAACTGGATCCGATGTCCTGCAGGTACTTATTTCAATTTATTATCTTTGGAACGCTGCACGGTGACGAATGTGCCCGAAATCGTGGCCAAAACTAATATCTTCAAATCTAAGTTACATTGTTGAAACGATATTCATTTTTCATTGATTAATGAAAAATTTTGAATGGCACTGTTATAATATATTTGAAGAATTCAATTGTAATATACATAAGACACATTCTACGTGATATTTAATAGTAAATAAGGACTGTTATAATATAATTTTGCATACCAATTCCTTTTTAAGATTTTCGAAGTTAATTTCAATCAGAACTTCTTCTGTGACCTCTAAACTTCACTTTAAAAAAGAAATCGAAGTTTGATCTCGCCTGATACACGACTATTCGCTTAAAGAAAGAAAAACCTATGTAGGTTTCATATTTTTATCTACCACAGCTGTAGAAATATTTAAAATGCAATACTATCAATGTAGATATGAATTTCGAGACATATTACATAATAATCGTAACATAATTTCTAGTTTTAATAATAAAACTAGAATAAGTTTGAAGTTTCATATCCCTCAGAGAATTGCAGATTAAAAATTAATTTTAATGGAAAAACATGCTCTGATATTACAGAAACGAAGTACTGCAATTCACAATTTTTTAAAATATTTTTTTCATTTAATTGTGCCGATTATTTCGGGCAAATCCGCCACTGTACTTTGCTCCGCAACCATGGACCAAAGTGCACTAATAATACCCTTCAAACTGTGGTGAGAAATGCTCTTTGAAATTCAAAAACCCTTTCAGTTTTCACAAGTTTCGTTGCTCCCCCAATGGCTATTTCGATGATCCGACAAGCTCCACGCCATGTTCGGTATTTCTGACGCAGAATATTCCGTACACCCGCGATCCCAACATCATTATCTTTAACATACTACCTACGGATCCCCGCGCGCCGATAGATCCGAACAAACAGCTTCCTTGTACGTATGTAAAAATGATATTAAAGGGGACGGCCATGCAAAATTGTCGCATTCTCGCGGAGTCGCGTGTTTTATTGTGTTTCCTATACGATTATTTCGCGTTCGGAATACGGCGCGGGGCTCCACGTGCCCGATGCTCCGGGAGGATGCGAACAGTCGGAAAAGGAGACGGTGGAATTTTTCTTTTGATAAATCTGCGGGGATATCGGCACGCTCGCGCGAATTTACACACAAAGGGGCGCGTTTGTGTGTTGGCAGGAGGCATTAGCATGCGGGAAGCCGCGCGAGCGCGTGCGTTTTGGTACCGGCCGGATCGCGACGGCCGATCAGAACGGACGTATCGCTAAATTTCATTATCCGCCCTTAACGAGGCAACGATGGTTACCAATTAATCGGTTTAACGCTGCGAATTCCGCGTCATTTTAAAACGTAATTTACCTTGTGAACGATCCGAGCCCGGGGTCTGCCGTGGCGCGAACAGGACACCCATTGGAAACCTACTGGCCAGGAAGCAGAGCGATCGGCGCACTCGTTTACACGAATAAACGGCAACAAGCAGTTTGTAGCGTACGTTCTTTAAATAACCATAACTTAATAAACCAAGTAAATATCGTTTAAATGTAACGATGCTTTCCCACCGATCCGTTGTTCTGGCAAATCGCATCGCATGAAATTCAAATAGCATTACTCGATAATTGGGTAATTAACTGAATTAAACGAGCAGCACTCTGCAGAAACAGTTTTCTGTCTACGTTGCGAAAGCGAATGACTCCGAACGGAAATTAACAATATTCCAATCTGTTTGCCTAAACACGAATAGCACACCGATCCCCGCGGCGTATCATCAGCTAATAATGGGTAACCGCTGACAGACAGAACGAGATTGTTAAATAAAAACTAACTGCCTGGAAAGTAAATGAAACCTTAATGGAATAGAATTTTTTCCCCACTTCGAGCAATGGCTGCATGTAACTTCATTTGCTGCTCCATTATCCAACTACCTCTGTAATATCCATTTTTATCGGGAGACCTTACGAAACGCTAATCCAGCGAAGGTTAATTCAAGCTTCGTAGCTGGCTTGACGAGCGGTCACGCGAAAAACTGGCCAGCCTGTAATTCGTTCTTTAAACGCAGCCTTCCGCAAACACTGTTTCCGAGAAAAGATGTCTGATAAAATATAAAGATACCCCTGTACTCTCGGAATCGAACGTCACGAGCCAGCTGGGAGGATTATAACCGCCTCGCTGTTATAACGGTACAACCATATGCGTATGCAAGTACGTACAAGGTTTCAGCTCCGAGCGAAATCGGAATAATATTCTCGCTTCCTCCCCGCGAATTTGCCGCGCCGCTCCTCGAGCTCTTTTCTTCGGTAGGACGTGACGATGCTCGTTCAGCTGTGCACTTCCGAGAGCTCATAAAACTCGCGGCCCAAGGAACACCTCATTAGAACGTGAGAAAGTAACAGGTCAACGACGTCGCTATCAGCGATCGCAACTTTTTTTTTATCATCTGTTAGTATTCTGACAAGTTTCGCGTAGAGCAACGTGACGTGTTGCAGAGAGGGTTTCAATGCAGATGCAGCAGCACTTAGTTGCTAATTAGAGATGATTGAATGGTTATAAAGGATCGCATGCATCTACATAGTGTTTAATATGCAGAGCGTTTAATGAAAAGATGGTTTCCTCGAAGGGGCTGCTTTGAGAGGAAAAGTGAAGTGAAAGGGTAACTAGAAGTGGTTTCTAGTGGGCGTGGAAAACTTGTGTTAAATGAATTATTAATCTTAGGTAAAGATAAATAATTGGCATTTTTCAATGATGTCCCCCGCGCTTTGTATTTTTTAGATTTACAGTCGCGTCGGAAAATAAGTTGACACTCTTTGAAATCGCATAACTTTTTTCAAAACGTCGAAATACGTCACCCAGAAAACTAATTCCGCTAGATGATAAAAAAACTCAAATCGTTTGGAGCAATTTTTAAAAAGTTGTGCGATTTCAAAGAGTGTCAACTTATTTTCCGACACGACTGTATTTCTGTAACTCAAAGAAGGCTGTCTATGTGAACAGGTTTGAAAATTCTGAAGAAATATGGGAAATTCTATTAGCCGTAAAAATAGCTACCGCTCCAATAAAATTGTGTTTCTATAAATATGAAAGTCGTTTGCGATAAAAATGACGGCTATTTTAAGAACTTCTAGCTCCGTAACGGTAGTATCGTTGAAGTTTGTAAGCATTATTCCCCTTTTTCATATATTTATAACATGACTTATATTGTAATAACACTTCACAAAAATTGCAAAATATTTTTCGCACGTGATAAACGTTTAAATGATAACACCAATAATAATATTCCCTAGACCATTTCCGTGTAGCAATTTAATTAACACTTACAGAATATCACAATGAAATCATACCCATATTATTGTACCAAAGATTTCAAAAGTTTCTAAAACTAACGCACTTGTTTTTATCACATCCTGTTAATACTTCAGCCATTAAACCTCCACGTTGCTCACAGTATTACACTTCACAGAGTTCAGTGTTTTGTGGAATAATTATTTTCACAACGAACAAGTCATTATGTGAAATGGATGAGGAGTCAAGATTTAAAACTTTAAAGCCATTAAATGGAGTAAATGGTCATTTCTATTTACAGTTATTAATGAATACGTTTTATCTTCAGCAACATGATCACGTCTTTTGATGCTTCCATTAATTATCAGAAACGAAGGTCACAACATACTTGTTCCAAGTATCTGTCTTTACTTTAAATTGTAATTTTGGACATACGGTGTCTAACTTCGTTAAATTATATACGTGGCTGTTAACGCGTCAACGACTCCGCGCTCGTGTCCTTTCTGATGACAAACAAGTATCTCCCCATTCTTTGTGACATTCGAGACAGATGATGGGAATGCGTTTGAATGCGGCCTTGCGGCAAGGAGGAGCCAACGATCCCGCAAACACGCGCAGCTGTCGCTTCAATTTTCGCCGAGTTTCGCGCGTCTTTCGAAACTACCTTTTTACCACAGTGGTTTTCTCTCGTCAGCTGCGATTTTCGATGCCAGCGCCATTAAACTCGATAGCCTCGCGTCTCCTTACTCAATTGTCTTCCGTGTTTCACACGCTTGAATACTTTGAGAACTTTTAGATTAGAGGTGTCGTCAATTTACATTCTCTCGTGCAAAGGAAAAATACACATATTTTATTATATAGAAGCGAAATCAGAGAGTAACCCAAAAATGGCCCGTTTCTGGTCCCCCGATTTCGCAACTGAACTTTGTGCCAAATGATACCTTACGGCGAGACATCAATCGCAACAAATCTTCAAGTTGAGTCGAAAAACGGGCGAAAAATGCCCTCATTTTAGGGTCATTCTTCCTCGTTTATTGAGATACAGCTACTATCACAAGAAACTCAACTACGAACCAGCGTTGTCCAGGTACCATTTTTGAACCGGTTTGCCAAATCTCGCGTGTCCCTTCGAGCCAGGTCGCGTTGCGGTTGCACGAGCGAAAGGAGAAATATCTGGAACCCGAGCTTTCACAGAAACCTGTTAAGGTCCCTGCAAAGGTACCAGTGTGTGATCCAAGTGACACTTAAAATCGGGCAATCTGATTCCACGCATGAAACTCGATTCGTCTTGCGAAGCTACCAGCGAGTACTTCTCAGGGCCAGGCATCCCAAAAATAACGTTCCCTGTCGCCGAAGATCCAAGGGAACTGCGAAGCTGAAGGATTGTCGTTCACCATCAATTAGCCGTAGTGGGTGGCAATTCTCGTTCATAGTACAAGGTAATCACGACATCTCCGTCATCTATCTCGGAATAGCGTTGCCGTTAAGCGCGGATGCACTGACTCGTTGTACAAGCCGCTCAATTAGGAGACCACTCAAAAGAGAACACACTCCCCCCTGGATACCCTTATCTCCTAGCTGGAACTCTCTCTCCTCCTGCGTTCCCCGTTTCCTTCCCCCCACCTCGTCCCCCGCCTAGACTGGAATTCTGATAAGACCGCGCGGCGGGGAGAGCACTTCCGCTTCTAGATCATTGTTTGCGAACGGTTAATAGCCCCCTGGGTACACCTATCCGACCGCCCGAAGTCTGGCCGCTCTCATGGAAGCGCAAGCCGTCTTCGCGTCTCTGTTCTTCGCCTCCTTCGCCCCGTCTCCGTCTAGACACCATGCTTTTCCCTTCTTTCCTGCTCGCCTCTGCCTCTATCACCATCCCATCCTGCTCCCTGTCCTCCTCCGCTCTTCCAACGATCATCTCTATCTCTCCCCTTCTGCCCCCTCCCTCTCTCCTAGCCCCTGTCCTGTTCCTTTCTGGCTGACTTCCTCTCTCGCTTCCATCTTACCGTTCCCCGTCGGCTCCCTCGAAAAATTATGCGCTCTGGGAGGTGAACATCCGTTTTACACGGGGCCGGGACGTACCCGCTGCGTGCGCGGCCCCCTCCCCCGTCTATTGCCGCGCGTGGATCCGTGCGTGTACGCTGTTTTTTTTTTTCTTCTCTTCACCCTCCCCTTCCCGCCCCGTTGCAGAGCGTGTGCTCGCACGCCCGTTCACAACGGGCGTAATTGAAGACTTGCAGCCAGAATGGGAGTGCCACGTGGACGAGCGAAATTAATTGCCGTTGGCACCGTTAGCCTCATAGATCGTAGGTGGTTCGCCGCGGACCGTGTACCAACGCGCTTCTCGGAAAGGGAATGGTAGGTTTGTTCGCGGTTCAGTGACTGGTGATGCCGCTCGCTACTTTTTTCCATCGCACCTGACAATATACGCTGTACGTTGACCTGTTGAGAGCGCTATTTGGAACTACCTGCGTCTGAGAGATTGAAACTGACCGGGTGGAATTACAGCGCGCTTAGCGGCCGCGAAATATTTTCCGCCAGAGAGGAGTTTGCTGGGTGTTTGGCCCTCGGGCGCTACCGTTGCATGCTGAAGAGCTTAATGCTGGCCATTAATGTAACTAGGTTCCATTTATATCTGGTCGGTGCAAAAATTCATTCGCTCACTGTTTGGTATCGTTAGGCGCACGGAAACGTTGGTTTTTAAACGGTTTTATTTAACTTCACTCTTCTGTGCGTTTGCTTTGGTTGAAATTTTCTAACTCTATTTTAACTCAATTCCACAAATTAAATCGAGCTGAAACTTTGATGTTAGGATGGCAATATGAATTGCGAAAAATTCTCCCCCGTGGGGGTGAAAATTGCATCCCTTACTTTAATCAATTTCATTAAATCCAATGACTTGGAAGTTGATGAAAATAATTGGAATATGTTAAAAATAAAAAATAACTGGAATATGTTAAAAATAGAAATTAATTGTAATTTGTGAATATGCAGACATGTCTAAATTCGGTGCTCATTATTTACGAAGGAATATTTCAGTGGAGAATTTAGAAGAAAAATTGGTTGCAAAGCATAAAAAAATTTAAGTGAAACGCCTTTATTTAACTTGATCTCTAATGGTCTAAATAGTAAAAAATAATTCTTTTCTTGAACTATAATTTCGATGGTGATTAGTGACTTCAAATAAAATCATACAAACTTTACGATTATCCGTTTTACAATTAATTTGAACAATTCTGCGTGATAATCACAGAGTTGGTATGATGATATTTAAAGTCACATATCACCAGCGACTTTCAAGCTTCTGAAAATAATTATTTTTTACTTTTTAATACATTATTTTACAATAGAGTAAAATAATGTACTAAAAAGTAAAAAATAATTATTTTCAGAAGCTTGAAAGACAGAAAATCGACGAACCTCCTCTGTAATTGATGAGAAGCAGTGTGATAATCTACGATCCACGGAGCAAAATAATAATCTTCATAAGATGGGTCGCTGAGTAGCCTCCCGAGGTCATACGGTAGTCTCCTGATGCAGTGAAGAAAATAGGATTAACGTCACTCACTATTAAATGACATCCCACCTCACTTTGAACAAGCAGTGAGGCGATTCCCGGAAGAATTAAAATTCCGTGATTATAATTGCAGCGGAATACGTATACAGGACGCATACAGGACGCATACATCCATTAGCTTATAAATAATTACTGAAACGTGTGCTCATTCGATTTATCCCGCGGTTCGTGATTGAAATTTGATATCGGCGAGCTCTATTCAGAGATTAAGCAACTAAGCAAAGAAGAAATTACAGCTGATATTTAAGCTGTGCGATTTGAATAGAACCGGTGCTGATAACGTCTTTCGATCAATTAAGAGGCTTAGCCAGTGGAAATCGAATTAGCCGGCGTAGGAAATATTTAAAGTTATCAAGGCTTAGCATGCGAGTAACGAACTTCTCAATAACACTCGTTCCAACGGTTGTACTAATTAGTTCGAGAGCACCAGGATGGTGCAATATAAGGACATTCTAGATTCCAGGACATCACGCACTTCCTCGAAGTGATAAAAGTACGCGGGCACGAAGTGGATAGGTAATGTAACGATCTGAATCCCACTATGTGCAAAGCAACGAGTGTGTGCACAAAATCTGGCTCGAATGTCCAGCTCATTGAGGTTAACGGTGCAAAGAATGCCGCCTGTTGGAGCATCGGATTGCTTAATTCCATCAGGCATGTACCTGGGACTCGACTCTTCTTCGAAAGGATTAACGGTTACGCGTCTCGATCTGGTGAAAAAAAAAGGAGGATCAGATGAGGAAATGATGTTCGCTGATTGCCAGGCCAGAGAGATAGCATACCACTGTGAAACGCTAAATGAAAGACACATTCATTTAAAAATAATTGGCCATACCTCGGGACCTCCATTGAAGATCGCTGATACGTGTATCGTGGCCAGAAAGTGCTTTCAGCCCTCGAACCGGTGCTCGAGCCCTGCCTTAATAACGCGATCATCTTTGATACTGTTGCCTGTTCGAGGAATCCTTTCATATCAGGGTTACGCTATGTCGAGGGGCACCGCCGATCGTCGTAAGATCGGCGTGACTTTGTCCTGGCTATGAATCGAGTGGCTGATAGGACTTTACAGTGAAGAGTGATGAGAAACTTCAGTTATATGTGGAAGAGAAGCAATTGTATTAAATATTTCGTATTATCAGCTTCGTTTTCCTTTGTTTTCTCTTTTCCACCTGCTCGGTCGTCAAGTTTCACTTCTGAGATATATCGTGGGTAATGTGAGGAAGCACAGAGTGCCACAATAGTGCCCTGGTTTGGTTGCAATACGATTAACCACGTTTAAAATTAAAAATTGCGTGTGATAGGTAGATCAGTGGTTAGAGCATACGTATCAGGTGATTGAGAACACTTCAAGATGGAATGTAAATAGATATCTCAAAAAGTTACTTCGCTTTCATCAATTTTAAGGCGCCACACAGACAAATCCATTCTCCAGCCCAGTTCAGTCTTCAGTTTTTCCATTTTTTAACAGAATGTTTGTGAATTTTTTTGAAAAAGCGAAAGCGTATATTTTTATAGAGCTTTTTGTTGTTAAAAGAGCAACATTTAAAGAACATTTGGTCTTTCAGTAGATTTTTATATAAAATACAAGCTCACAAAGTTTCAGAATAATTGATGCAGTAGTTTTTAGATATCTTGCTCACCGTATTTAAAAAGGCTTTAAAGGCTTTAAATATTTTTCTACAAAAAGTACCAAATGTTCTCTAAATGTTACTCCTTTAAGTGCAAAAAGTACTGTAAAAATATATGCTTCCGCTGTACCCCAAAAAAATCGCCTCTTTTATAACCCCTTAATTCTTCAATTTCCGGTTTATCATCGTCGCATATATCTGTACATTCCAGGGCTAGTGTTTTAATAATTTCAGAGGTAGGATAAGCCTTAGTTTTAAGTATGTAAAGTCTAATTCCTTTCTTTTTATATCTTATCCCTATATTTGTTTTATGCAATAAAAACGCTTAATAATACTAATATCTGAAGCACTGAAAAAATTCATGGCGAGGCCTGCGATTTCCACTTCGAGCGAATATAAATTCAAAAGAAACATCCTGCGTGGATGCTGATTCTCGTTGCTTCTCGATTATTCGAGGGGGGAGGGTTTGATGATTGCTAGAAGAAGGGTTCATATGAATGATCGAGGTTCACGTCGAAGTGGCCACGGTTAATTGCAACGGCTAGCTGAGGGAGGAAATAATAACGATGGGAATGAATGAGAATACGGAAAGCGCAATGTCCAGTAACAGATACCGCCCGATTTTATAAAGCACCCTGTTTCATTCTGAACGCGATCTGGTTAATTAAATAATTAGCTGGGAATGTTCCTCAGCTTCCTGCGCAGCCGAAAGATAAGCCTCGGGGTTCTCTTACGGCGCTACGACATTTTCGACTGCGATAATTGGAAGGACAAGCGGAAGTTTTGGTAATTACTTAATAGCGGCAGACGTTAATTTAACAGCGCTGACTCCTGGCAGGTAGATTTAACCGAGGACACGTACAGGAAGCCAAGGCGAAGATAAAAAATCAACTTCACTACGCAATTAGCAAGCGGCTGTATTTTGCGAGCCACGTTTATTTAAATGATTCAAACTTTAGCTGTCCCATCATGAATCACATCAAATCTTTCCTGCGTAGTATCACAGTAATTGTTAAATTAAATATACCACAGCAGATTTTCAGAAACAAACGTAACCAATACCACCGCGCAATTAATTCTTCCCCTATTAATAAATTTGATTGATCCTAAGTGATCGCCAGTGAATTGGATTGAAATCTAAGCTACACTCGCGCGCATACAGGAAAACACGATCCCGCATAGCAAGCAAAATTAATGGCCTTAAAATCCCTCTGATACCTTCACACGTGGAAAAGTGAATTCGCGCGAGAAATGTGCTCTCTAAAACACTTGCGCGTTACCTCGTAACGTTCACTTGTCACGCGTTACGTGTTTCACTCTGCATGCCTCCTTGATGTTGGGTGAAATAAAAATGCACCACTCCGCGAGGGAATGGAAACAGCGTGGAATGGATTTTTAGAAAAAGTCCACGATTACGTTTCGAGGTGATTGGAATTAAGCCACATTTCTTTTGTTGGTATTTCCCACGTTCAGCTGAAATGGAGGTGTACGGTGTTTCCAGTGGCGTAATTCACTGCGCGCTCCACAATGAACGCGCGCCGGTTTAAAACAATATGATATCTCTGATCGTGTGGTATTTTTCGTGATCTTTACGGTAACACGAGCAGAGTGAATGGAATTGACGTTTCCTACGAGGCTTCCCTCTAGGTTTATCCACGTACACAGCTGGAAGGCGTCACACAGCTGCGCGTACGCGTTCCACCGCTAACGAGCATGTAATATTTACATCGGTTCCAATAGACGAAGGTTGTTCACATCTTCCCCGCGTAATCGAGAGGCGAGAGTCCCGTAACGTGACGCCGGGACTACGCTCCTGCTACGCGGCTACGGAAACGCTGCCTCGCTAACGCGTTACGCCCTCTTCTTCCTCTTTTGTACGCTCCTCGTTTCTCTCCATCATTTGCTCTTTACAGATCAGCAGGATGAATTTTGCCGGAATATTTTCAAACCATCCCTGTTGATTTTTCAATAAAAAATTTTCAATATTTTCATTGGCTTTCTACGAAGGAAATATCTCAGTACTTCTATTCGTATTTGGTCAAGGAAATTTGTAAATCTATTTCTATTGATTTTACCGCAACGAAATTGTGCGATATTTCCATTTCACGAACTTATCTGTGGAATGTTTTAAATGCTTCCACTGATTTTCGGTGAACAAATTTTTGGAGTTTTTAAATCCTTTCGCTGCTTTTATGCTACACAAGGTTTTAAATCCATCCACTGCTTTTGCTACACAAAATAAAAAACCCTTACACTGCTTCTTCGTGGAACAGAATTTTAAATTCTTCCAGTGGATTTTCGGTAAATAAATTTTTAAATCCTTCCAGTGCTTTTTAGCGAATAAAATGTTGGGATTCTTCCACTGACTTTGTGCCAAGAAAATTTTTGCCAAGATTTTTCGAATGAGATATTATCCGAGTGCCGGAGGATCAGAAAATTATAATCCTATGACTTTATTTGACGATTTATCACGTTTGGAAATATTTAACGTATTAATTATTGCCTCGAACAATCTTCACGACATTCATGACTATATACTTTAAAAGTATTTAGCATCACGCATCTGTTACAACCAGACTTACACAAAAACTACCCGAAGCGAACAATAGAAGAATAATATTTCATGTATCAAAAAGTTTCACAAATCTAATAGGTAATTTGCAAACTGCAATTCAACTAGAGTGATGTCTAGACTAAAGCCACTTACTTCAACAAAAATTTTTATAAACTATCACACTTCCCATCCCCGAACTCGAGAATTATCACAGGCGAAATAACGCCTCTCACTCAAAGCACCATCGCGCCTACACAAACCCGCGCACGGTCTTAAACCGATGTGTATTCAGCCGTAGCATTTCATCACCGCGACCATTCGAGAGCGATTCGAGAAGAAGCTTCTCGGAAATCCTGATAACACCCCCGGCGACCGTGGTCCTCTTCTGATCTGTTAATATAACTGTCACGAATTGCAAATCGCCGGCGCGGAAGGACGGACAGGATCCAGGGGCCGCAAGGTACACCGCGGCTCTTCTGGGAAGCAGAAGCCGACCGAAGAGGATTACAAATGGCTGCCGTAGTTTGGGAACGGCCACGGGTAATCCATAAGGTATTTCCTGTACGCGGCGATAGTCAGGGAATATCGAATTCAACGTCCGATTTAATTTACCGAGTATGCGGTGAGCAGAAGTTCCGACGTGCAGCATTCCAGCTGAAAGGAATTCTTTCGTGCCCCGAAGGTTCTGCGTAAATCATCCGAGACAACGAGTTTTAAACGTGAAATTTTCTTCCAATCAGGCCAGTTGCCAGGGTTTCCGGCACGTAATTAAAGACACTCGAATTGCTGCTCGAGGATAACGAGTGGCACGGGGGAGGGGGGCGGGACGGTCAACGAGCCGGACAGATCTAAGAAGCGTGACCAACGACTTCATAGGCTCCAACGGCGTTCGTTTCCAGGTTGTGATTAGATTCGCAAAGGATACTTTATGCCGTTTGCTGTACGTTAGATCAGAGAATCGCTTTGCACGTGATGCAGTGGGTGGCAATTAAATTCAGGAACGTAATTCATGGTGCAAACGGAACGAAGGTGACTCCGCGCGCGAAATTCAATTAACGGGTTGATCATTGAGTACGTGAGCATTTCAGGGGAGTTTGAAAACGTATGCAAGATTCTGCGATATACTAAACTCGCGGCGATAAAATGAGGGAAGCCTTTGCAGAAGTGCTACTTGTGTCGGCGGGTCAAATTTGGATTGTGGGAATTTTTAAGATGATTGAGATTTCTGGGAAAATTAAGGTGGAATTGGAAGCTTTCGTAAATGCAGCTGATCAGACTTTACGACGACTCTTTCCGTTTTCTTTCTATGCTCTTTTTCTTCGTGGTTTGAATTTTTGATAAAAGTTATTTATGTCGGAGGAAATAGTGCGAGATGAAGGATTTTCTTTGGGTAAGCAGAGATACAGGAGAAGATATGATGTTCGTCTTGAAAAGATAAATAAGGATGTAAGTTGAGAATGTTAAATAAAACTGCTGCAAGATTGTTACATATTTCTGAAGTCCTCAGAAACTCGAGGAACTTTTAGTCGAAGCAATTTTTCAAATAATACACCTGGGAGGAGTTAGAGGCAAAGAGAGTTTCAGTGGTTTCGGCTTGGAAAGCGTGTCTGATCACATACGGTCTGTTTTCCCTTTCGCGCTTCTACTTTGTCTCTAGTCGTACGGATCAGCCGTAAATATTTCTATGTTACCTACTGTCTAAAGTTGCTTAGAATTTAGATCAACAACAATTTCATGAATATGTAGAGATTTATAAATAATTACAGTGTGTACTGGAAATATTTATTGCATCACTCAAATAAACACGTCAGCATACCTCCTTCTAGCTTGACCAAAATAAGTTGGATAAAAATTATTTTATCAATCAAATTGTTATGAAAATGGTTCATCCTACGTTGAGAGTGATGCAATAAATATTTCCATTACTGTATACATAAAATTCTCAAGTTAGATATATCAATGTTGTCCCCAATTCTGAAGTCAGCAAACAAAATTGCAATACCACTGTATAAGCTCTTAAAATTTTTCTATTCGAATTTTGACTCCAAAACAAAATGTAGAATATACGTATAAATAACATTGACATTTTAACATTCCCAAAGAGCTTTTTACGGAATCCTAGCTCCTCCACTCTGTTAAGACCCTCCCCCCCCCCCCCCCCCTCGACATTTCATATGTATCAGCTACTTGGAAAATATAGTGCGAGGTTTTAAAAAGCAGAGCATCGGTGTGGGTAGACAGGTACCTCGCCAAAGTAATGCTCGGTGGAGTAATGCGAGGGGTAGCTCCGTCGAAGGTGATTGGTGGGTGGAGGCGGGAGTTGAAAAAGGAAGAGAGAGAGAGAAGCAGCAGGTACGTAATCAAAAGGATGAAAGAAGCTTGGAGCATTCACGAGTGATTACGCGTTTACTGCGGAACAGCAGTCGCAGCTTAAAGCTCGAAGATGAAGTTTTAAGTGGTTGTTGCTCAGGTGGTCCCGTTATTCCCACGGAGGATAGTCGACGCGACAATTTCAGAGGTAGAATGGCGGCGACGCCAGCCGGTATATTACACATCTTTTTAACCTCCACGCTCGGTTTGCACGCTTTGCAAATATTCAAATGGCTCCGCTAATGGACCCCCGACTCTCCCCCTGCCTCCAACGGCACGCTCCGGCGTTGCATCAAAGTGGCACAACGCAGGCGAGTGCTCCACATCCATCTTCCCTTGACCCACCCGATGCAACGCTGGGATCCGAAAATTACGGGCTAACGGAAAGTCTCCACCCGTCTCGTCCCTGCGCCCCCTTCATCACGTTGCTCTTCCTCGTTTCGCCCTCTTTCCCCCCTGTTCCTTGTCCCCACCCCATTCTTTCCCGCTGGTCATTGACTTCACCTTGGCCATGTCCGGGGATCGCCGCAAAATCGCGTCCGATTTTCGATCAATGAGGCACGTTTCATCTTTGGACTCTGAGCAGAACATAGTTATCTTTAGCAATAATTATTTTTCGTGGGTGATACAGTTAAGGGATGTTTTCAGTTCAGTTACGACCTGAGTACTGTAATACTTTCTTAAAGGGAGTACTTTTATAATTTTTATGTATCTATCCCTGCAGCAATAATGACCCTCCTCCACATTGTGCTACGAATTACTCTGCACGACGCGTAACCCCAAGAAAAGTTTCATTCACTGCCTGGGGAATTCGAAATGAAACAATCCCCCATTTATTAATGGCCCCACTGGCTAATCCGTGGAAGGGTTTGCGCCCACTTTATCACGAGCTTGCGATACGCTGAGAGTTCGCCTGTTAACAGGGGAACACTTGTGCCATCAAGAAAGCGAAATTTTGCGCAAGTGCACGCAACAAGGTTGCCGCTGGGTAACAGTCAAAGTTGCCCGGGGCTATTTAACCAAGTCTCCGAACTCCCCACTACGAGTTCCACAGCCAGCAGCGCTGCAAGAGTACGTGCCAATGTAAAAATCTTTATACAGTGTGCGGCCAAAAGTGAGACAGTGCTAAAATAAATAAAAAATGTAAACTAAAAAATTTTTATCCGGGGCTTAGTCTACGAGAAAGTCGAAATTGTAAAATAGCTTTCTTCGAATAACGATTTGTTTTCAAGAAAATCGATTTAAAAATCGGATCCAAATCATCATCGTCGTTCGAAGAAAATTATTCCACAAGCGGACTAATTTCATTCGCAGTTGTGCCGCATTTACCAATAGATTTTCTCGAAAACTAAGCGTCGAATGAAAAATTTTATTCCACACTGTTGATTCATTTTTGCATTAAAGATCGACTCCTGCCCGCTTGTTGTTTATAATGAAATGCTAATCGAAAAAACCACCCACGCTTGCACGATCAGTTGCTCACGAGTCTGACTAGGTTAGTGGAATGTGGACCGCGCGTTTTATTGAGAAAATAGAAGACACACGTAAGAAAAGGAGAAAACAGGGAACGTCCGTTGCGCGTCGTACGCTCGACGCAGCTGTAACGCTCGTAAACCATATTTCCTTATCGCGTCGCCTGTCTTTCGCATAATGTTCAATTACGGAATCTGGGGCGACGCGTTTTTCTTCATTTCGCAGAGACAGTAAAAGCTGCACGGTAAAAACTGTTGCACGCAATTTGCAGGATTAGAGCGTCGTCTCGCGCTCGGTCGTTGCCGTTTCTCGATTCATCGATTTCTTACTACCTCTGTCGATGGGATACCGCTACGTCTGTGCTTTCCATGTCACGCATCATGTTACACTGATAACTAACGAGGGTGTATTCCCAATCAGAAGATTCTGATTTTAATCAACCATCCTGCGAATACAGATTATACTCCAAGGAAACAATTCCTGTTTCTGTGAAAATTCCCTCTGTAGGGGTGCAATCAGCCCTTAAAGTTATCCTCGTTTTCCCTTTTTTTAAACATCATTTTATTTTTCCAACATTCTCTACATTCACGCGAAGTTTCGTTAAAATCAGAATTTTCATCTTGGGAGTGTTCCCAACTAATCTATCAGTGGAGAATCCTAATTTTAAACTTAATTTGATTGCACTGTCTAGGATGCAAGCAGGTAGAACTTCGTAACTATTTTCAACTTACCAGTGTGTTATTAAATCGAAACAGGTAACAGTACCTCCTCGATGCTAGTGTTCTAATAAACTCGATCCTTACGAACGGGCAGAATATCCCCAACGAAAGTCTGGTGAGAAACGAGGAGCGCACGGGGAAACTGGGAAACCGGTAACGAAGGTGTAAAAATTACTCGAGCAGTTAACTGGGAACGTGACTCTTTACTCGTTAATTCGTTGCTGGGAAGCTGCGTCGAACGTTTGCCGACATTTCCCAGCGAGGCGTACGAAATTCAGGGCGAGCGCAAGATTTAAGTACACACACCATGGAAAATAAAGACGAGGGGAGGGGAGAAGAGCTGGGTTCGGGTACCGTTATGCAGTTTCGCGGGGTACACACCGAAAATGGTTCTGCTTCAGTTGCCGCTAAAACGATGGGAATTTCGCGTTACGCGCGGCCAGCGGGCAGACGAAAGGAGAAAGAGCGTGCTGCTTCTGCGGTAACATCAGTTACAGCGGTAATTTTACTTTACGCCGGCAATAAATGCGCCCCGCTCACGCACGCTTCCGCGATAGCGGCGTTTCCTCCTCTCCTTTTCGCGCGTCCCAGCCGCGCCCGTACTCTCGCTACCTGCTCCTTAGAGTCTCCAGCGAGCGCCCACGGCGTGGCACGAGCCTCGAGAAAAAAAGAAGGAAAATCGAGGATATGTGCCACCGTTTACCTCGTATCCTACACGCGACGTCTTTATTAAACACGTTCCCCAGTCGACAGTGTTTCATTACACTGTCCGAGATCAATTTTGCCCCTCGCTTTTCAACTGTAGGCCGAAGATAAGGTATCCTGGGATACAAAAGGTACGCGAGTACGGAATGGAAGAAAATGGGATTCAATTTTATTTAGTTTTCGAGGGGCTTGAATAACTTGGTTCTGTTTAGGAGGTTTAAAATGGATACGTCGGTGGATTCGTGTAAGAAAGAAATGCTTCTATGGTACGAGACGTAATTTGTAACTTGTAATTAGATTATATTTTGCTCAACTCTGCATAGAATCTATTTAAATTCGAAAATGGGACTTATACCATTCGCAATTCTTAAAACATTATTATGTACTAATACCACTGAAAGGTTCCAAAATAGAATTCCCACAGAATGAAATAATTCCGTATCGAAATGAAATTCCGAGCATGGTGTTGAAACAGAAATACTTCTGTTATAATTATTATCAACAACGTCCAACGAAACCGACGAAGAACTGCCAAATACGAACACCCCGCGACAAAAGGCCTCCAATTCATTCAGAGTCGAGTGTCCATGGAGCGAAGCTACCGATTGCGAGTTTCTGTTCGCTTGTTGCCGTCCAGATTAATTTACGCAGCTCTGATAAACCAAATTGCGTCTCTCGCAACAGGAGCGCGGGATCGTTCAGATTCCTCGGATTCCTCGACAAGCAGATAATTAATTGTTTTTCGGATACGAGCAAAGAGAGTATGTCACGAGCCAGTTTTGCGGTCCGCGGGAAGGGCTCTCCTCCAGCGAACGAAATTGCGCAGCGAGCAGCACTTTGCTTGGTCTAAATTACAAGAGAATTAGGCAAACCGATTACGTCGTTCGATGCACAGCTGTTATACAGCTCCGCGATTATCAGGAATGCGCTGGCCCACGTGATTTAATGCTGCAGACGCATCAGATTATGCGCGCGTTGACAAAATGACAGACGACTGCTGACGCCATCGCTGTTAATTCCTGGCGAACGTTGGAATTATTAACCTATCAAAAGTGAACGGTCCACTTTTCCAACGAAATGTTAAGCTTCCTCGGGTTGCGGTTAATGGCAATTATCTCGAGGGTAGAATACACTTTGTACTCGAAATGAATAAAATTTGAATATAAATATGATGTACTGGGTAAAATATTCTTCGGGTTTGAAACGAGTGGAATTTAAATAGAAATATGATGGAAGTATTTGAAACCACGAGTACAAATAATGAACAAAAGGATCGAAATCGTGAAGTCCTATTGATTTTTCATTCAGTGATGAATAAAGGTTTGAATTTTAATCTCGGGCTAATATATCGGAAATTTAGGCACGGCACAAATTTACACGAAAAATTTTACATTTTTAACTATAACTTCGTGAATTTTCGGAATTTTTCGGCAAAATTGTTACAGATTCTTCTGCGTAACATATACAATTAGGTGCTTACGATTGTATACGATTTTTTTTTAACATCATAAAAGTATGTACCCCTTTAATATAGTTTGAAATATGAGAGTCTTCTAAGTATAATGAGTCCCTTCTCTTGTCTCTTGTTATCAAACCAGTTAGCATGCACTTCGCATAAGTATAATGAGTCACTTATGCGAAGTGCGTGCTAACTGGTTTGATTACAAAAGACTTGGCTCGATACACACCTCTGACAAGCCCTGCTGATTAGAAATAGGCATGTGTTAATGAAATGACAGATAACCAGTTACACTGTGGTATATAACAGTTATCGAAATATCCGATCGTTTTCAGTACAGATTCGCTGTAACAAAACGCAATTATCGATTTTATAGACGATTAATGTCGATATGTCAATCTTATTCAAAACGATGGCTGCGAATCTGATCAATCGTGTCAGTTATTGGAAAAATCGAAATGACATCGATAGACGATAAGGAACAGGGACTTCAAACCAGAGTTGAGGATTGTCAAGATCAGTGGGCGATTAAATAATTTTACTCGAGCAATGACGAACAACTCGGATGGGGTAATCTCGAACCTTCGAGATTAGCAACGATAACAGATTTTGATGAAATATTCAGCATGCATAAAACTTACTTAAATCTACAAAAGGGATTTTTGAATTTTCATTACAGGCTCAAAAAAATGACCTTTACTATTTTTTTTTCGATATTCCGACCAATTGAAATTTGTTTCTAACGCACCAGAAGAGGACTTTGAAAAATACATTAGGTATAGGTTGTAGCAACATTTTTTATGAGTTGACCATTGCAGCCGCGCTTTCTGTGCGACTTCTGTGATATTTAGCACTCTGTTCGTGATTACCCCACGACAGTCGAGTAATCACGAACACCAAGGGTTTTGCTTCTTCACTATAAAGTTGATTTTCATTATAATTTTTCAAAAAATCGTCACAGTACTTTATAGATGAATAGTTTAAGTATGTTTCTAAATTGTTTGCTTCTTTGCTTAGATGTTCGTAATTACCCCACTCTCCCTAACACCTACAAAAATTCTGCTTACCACTATGCAATAAATATTTCCCGTAGCTACTGTCGTTCCGAAATGTCACTTTATAATAATATAACACTCCAACCGCCTAGTACACCCCCGGAGCCGAGTCGTCGTTTATTACAGCGATGGAACAATTCCGCCCAATCGTATCACGCCTCCCCCGTCCTCCGCCATAAACACTGTCACATTTGTCCAGCCGGTTCCACGAACTTCCCCTAGCCACGGGCACCAGCGCCAAAGCTGAAAAGACAGCAGAAATAGGGGTCTTCGTTGCCACCAGCGGCGCGACCGCGATGAAATCGAGCGATGACAACGGGTAATTGCTTTTGCGGATGAACAGCCTCGGCGGAGTTTCAGCGGGCGAGCCGTGCGCTCGCGGCAGGGGTGCCCGGCTCGACAGGGTGAGCAGAGACAGAGGCGTTCCAGGAGCCCCCGCCTACCACCCCCCGCGTATCAAACTTTGTTTCGTCGTTTGCCACACGACGACGTAACTTACCCTTGTGTTTACTAAACGCAGTTACGACGTTCCCACCCCCTGCGCCCTTTTTCCCCCCGCCCCCTCGTCCCTGTTTCCTCCTCATCTAAAATCTCTCCCTCTACGCGACTGTCTTTTACCACCTACTCTGCGCGTAGTAAGCGCGAGCCCTTTCACCGGCCGCACAGGGGCACTTTATCCAGGGTGCACACGCCATTAATTCCCCCCCACCTACCCCCAAAACGTTCCCGTGTGAGTGCAGAAATTTCAGATGTCTCTTTGTGCGCCACCGTGTATCCAGAACCTTCCTCCTCCACTTTACTCGGTTCCATCCGCGGCGCCGTCGTCGACACCGCGTAGACAAGTGTGCTTGGAAATTGCACGCGATGTGAAAAGGGAACCCGCGCCCGATGGTGGTAGGCAAAGTGCTGTGAGGCGAGCGTTTCGCGACCGACAAGGGAGACGAGGGGGGTTGGATGGAAGGGAAAAAAAACTGTATGTACGGGAAAGGAGTGAATGATGAACAGAGGGGGGCGAAAGCGGAGTGAAAGTTTTTTCAAAGGTGGATATTTTCGGAGTGCTTTGATCGTGTTCTCAGTTCGACGAGCTGCTTCAAATAGTCCCTATAATTATCAGAACGGTGGTGAATTTTAATTTTCCGGCTCTGCTTTGTTGAGGAATTTCGAAAGGGTGCGCGCGCGCGGGGTGGGGTGTAAATTAAATAATAGACGTCTGGTAATATGCTTCGTAAGTGTGACGAAAGTAGCTTATGCTGGGGTGTTGTTGACAATGGCATTGTTATCAAAATTTTAGTCGAATTAAAGTGTATTCTGTGGATATAATGATGTACTTATTGAAAAACGAGTGTTTGTATAAAAAAGGTTATTTTGACACGAAGTAGTGTTCTGTTTCATCTATATCGTGTTTTTTTAATCACCTTATTTTACACGGGAGTTTGTTTCGTTTGAAAATAAATAACGCATCGTGTTAATACAACTAATTAAATGAACAATTAAACACAGCTTTAATTTAATTAAATTACTATTTTTTTTATTTCATTATAAGTTTCTTCATCTTAAAAGCCATCAGATTTCTTTAAAATCCCACCACAAACGCAGTCACGAAAATCAAATTATCGGTTATCACATGAGAACAAATAAAACAAAATAAAAACGCTTATGAATCGTTGCTCCAGCAACGATTCTTCCATTGACGCAGAGAATACTTGACAAATTCTTTGTGACGAGAGATTTCACAATTTTCAATCCGTTCATCAGCGTTGTTCTGGTGCGCGAGCAACGAGTTCAAACTCGTTTGGCGTGCAAACAGATTGCATAATGAAGAAAAAGCCGATTTCGTTCGCAGACTGGCTGCTTATCCTGTCACCTTCCACGAGCGTCTCGGGGGAAAGAAAACTTGGAGAATTTGGTGCACAAAACAGGAAGCTAGCTCACGTTGTAACACGACATGTACCGTTGGCAGAACCGGCTCGATACAAGTTGCAATACGAGTTTTTTCCCAAGCACAACAGTTTCGAGCGACGAATGATGCATGCATGCCTCCTGCCCAACGTTTACATCCAGTTTGCGAATATTCCACGGCGTTTCTCTCGGTCAAGGTTCGCTGGTCTCATTACGTTAACGAGAGTATTTAAATTCGCAGTTCCATTTACATACTTGAAACTCACTGTGGCCGCTTAATAAATCATATACGATGATGAAATGAACCGCGCATGGGGGTTTAAAGCGGAGGAGCTGCTTCCAGCTCCTGCTAACACGGACTGAGCAACTTCATCCTCAGATTCATTAAGGGCCTCGAGTTGGTAGATTAAGAACACTTTATGCAGAATATCACCCTATTTCCAGTATTAATTTTTTGTCTTCTACTAACCGGAAGAAAATTGTCCAAAGTGATAAATAATACTTTTTGAACAGATTTCTTGAAAGATTAAATAACGATAACTTCAGATAATTCAATGGAAATCAGTTGTTAGGCTTATCAGCAGTACTTCATTGTAAAGCAAGTTACAAACAAATCGATAGAAACAAGTATAATAAATCAAACCTCCAAAGTTCACCTAGGGAACAATTTCTGTGTATATCTGCATATTTACACCACTAGGAATATTTACTTTGCCACTCCAGTATTTAACACGTTATCGCTTATACCTCATTCAATATTAGTATCGAGAAAACACATATTATTGCCCGAGCGATGACTAGGTATGCGATAACCAATACCAATTCCGAAGTAAGTTGGATAATAACCACTTCACCAACCGTTTAACCGTGGAAGTCTCAGAGGCAGAGTGGATCCGCGGGCTGTGCAATAAATATTGACAATACGTGGTCAGTAGCTCTGTTCGTTCGTTCGCATCAGCCGTCGTTGTCAAATTACTGTCGCGGAAAAGTGCAGGGGAAGGGGGATTTACAGGAATCAGTTAATCAGAGAGGAACGGGTGTCGTAACCTGACGTATGACGATTTTCCCGCTGCCGTAGCAACGTCGTTACGGTGAAATCTGAATCGGCGTGACATCGTGCTGACACGATAGCTGCGTTCCGCGTTACGAAATCCTCAACACGCTGAATATGGATGATGATCCTCCTCCTCCAGCGAGCTCTATTTGTGGTACATTGAGCTGTCACACCGGCCATGGAATTATGAAGGCTTCCGATGATAACCCGTTAAGCGTACGTACGAATAGACGAATGAGCTGGATGACTGGCCAATGCACGTCCCAGGATTTGCCCCGAAAGCGTTATGGCGAGCTGTTATTCGCACGCGATCTAAACGTGTACCGATCCTGGGCGTTAAAAGCGGGAATAAGCAATCCGGGTGCTGTGATATTTCCCACCGCAGCGTTTTTCCAGGGAAGCGAGTTTCGTGAAACGGGGAATCTGAATGCATAGAATTGAATGATGTGTAGCTTTGTGTCACTGTCTCTGAGAAACTCAGAAAGTGTTGTTGTATAAAACAGAAGTAGTTAGAGGAATTTTTATACAGTTCGCATTTTTTTGCAGGTAATAATGTTGATAACGTTGGATACTATTAGGTGTTTCAGACATTCGTATGGTAATCGTGGGATAAAAATTTGTTACGATGATATGGGGATAACAACACTAAATGATACTATTTTTTTCTACTACTTTTTAGCTCTACTGCATATATTTTTTTCGAAATTGCAGATCAATCATTAAGGGTGGAAATAAAGGAATTTATTTTTGGGTGGTTGTCTTTGCAAGAAATTCAGACGTAAAGCGAGGGGAGGGGGTAGAGTTTTTTTAGGCAAAGAGTACTTTCATAATCCCACACCTACCAATATCTGTGATAACACTTCGACATGTTATAATTAGATCTGTATCACTTTACGATCTATTTGTCGCCAATGATTAGTCAGGAACTGCTCCTTTACTCTTTATACTCAAAATATTTTAAATACTTGCTGGTGTCCATCACGACACCACTAGTAATCACTCTGTTAAGTGTCAAATTTAAATCCGCATCTTCAATTCTCCCGAGTCAGCATTCGGGTATCGAATTCCCCGGCGAACTTGAGACAGCATCGGGGGTGCGTTCCGATTCACACAGTGAGTGATTCTAGAATTCCCTAGAATTTCTCTCACTTGCCACCAATACGATGCCACTTCCGATGCAGCGAGCGTGCAGCAAACGCAGAAATTCAGAGGAGAAGCAATCACTGCGCGCGCGCGTGCGTATTTGTTTCTACAATCTTTGATTATATGAATTTTTCTATTGGAAATAGCTGATACAATTTAATGAAAAGTAATAAAAGTAATTAATTATCTCGCGATTACAATGCCACTTCTCTAAGTTATTATTTTGAAGAAACTTCAACTAATATTTTTTTTTTAATACAAATGTATAATTACATACTTATTATCTACCGAAAATATTCTACAACTATTCTTCTCGAATATCCCGGAATGATACGTTCTCCATAATCTGTCAATTTTTAGACATTTTAATGATATTTATAATAATTCCGATTCTAAATAGCAAGTTACTATCTTCATTTTCGCTTTCATCAGACGAATCACAGCTGCTGATTTCATTATCACTTTCTCCATAGCAGCATCCATTTTGATTTCGCATCTTAAGAAAAAGCGTTCCGTTCTCAAATTTCAAGAACGCATGAACCACAGTACCAAAACGATTTGAATTGCGCGCAAACTACTTTGCTGCGATCCCTGCACTCACTGCGTGAATCGGAACGCACCCCGGATCAGTCCCATCGCTGGCGCGAGCGGTTCAGTTGGCTAAGCGTCGATACACAGTTGCCTGAATCATCGCGCGGGCAAATAAGGTTGCCAGCGCGCATCCCGTTTCGCGATGCCCACGCGCCGCGCGCTCGTCCCACATACGAAACGAACTAACTGTACCTACCGTTGTTTCGAGATCAAAGATTTTCGCGTCGAAACGAGCGGGTCGCGGAGAAACTCGTCTAAAGCGGTGAGAAAGGGGTCGCGTCGCGTCAGCGGTTGCAGCGCCGCGGTAATTGAGATATTCGAAGGTATCGCGCGTGGCTGGGGCCAACAACTGCCCGGCAAAAGGTGTTATTTTCCAGGCGATTTGTACGGCACGATTGCGATCGGCCGCATCACACCGCTGTCATGCATGTCGTAACGCGATCGATTGATTTAATATCTGATAGGCGGCAGGTATCAAGCGCGGATCGTCCTCCGCCGCTGGCCTGACCTTTCAGACAATCCAGAATAACGTTCCCCGCAAGTTTATTGGCCTGCCTTTCGCGCACTCGTCAAACCACCACGTTCCCCCAGACATCGGTTCCCCATAAATCCGTCAACGTTTCAAGGCATGCATGATCAAGTATTAACCTCGTGAAGGGTAATTGACGTGGATGCGTGCCAGTGACAAATGGCACCCGATACAAATATATCGCGCACGGCTTGCGTGCGAGGCCCGGGGAGCTGCGCTTTTTTATCAACGGCCCGCTGTAACGGAACAACTAGGAAGGAAGGGTTAGCTGACCCTCCCTCCCTTCCCCTCCCTCGAGCGCCTGAGAATCTGTTGCACAAAGGCGCAAGAGTAATAATCCCGAAAACGGCCGTGGCCCCGTATCGGAGGCGAAATCTGGCGGTGCGTCCTTAACAAACGGTTTCGTTACGTGGATACCGGTTTCATCGCGTGGCCGGGGCACGAAAACCCACAGCACGTTTCGCTGTAACAGAAAACCGTACGCGCGAACTTCATGCGCGCGATATTAAAGACTATAATGGCCGGCCATTAATTACCCGGGCTCTCTCTCTCGAGGCTCAGCTATGCCGCGAGGAACCCTCGCAGTCCGGTAGTCGAGCTTTCGTCTTGGAGAATTCCTCTCCTACGTGAGAACCGAACTCGGGGCCTGGGAGACGAGCCCACGGTGCCCAGCAAGGGCGGGGAGGCGGCGGCGGGAGGCGGAGGTGGTGGAGGAGTTTATCGTTAGCCGCGCAGGAATATAGTATCCCGGTGACGCACGATCGGGTTCCGGGAACAATCGTTCCTATACCGTATTGCGAACATTCGCGGACGTGTACAATTATCCCCATGTGCCCTGTCGCCGGCTCAGTTAAGTATGGCGTTCCGCAGGATTTATTCGCCCGGGCCGCTGTGTCACCATGCGTTACCGGAAGTCACGTTCGAATATGTCTCCCTTGTTCGACACTGAGGGCTACGGTTCAAACGCAGGCTAAATGAGGCTCGATGATTTCTCAGCTTCGGGAGGTGATGTGTATTCGGTTCTACGGGACATTTTATTGGAGACAGCTTCGTGGCTGATGAGGGAGAATTTTTTATCATTTCCAAAGCAACGGTGTCCTTGCTCGCAATGAGTGATAAGGTATGAAATGAAAGTAGTGAGCTGTAGGAGTGTCTTGCGTGGGAAGGACTTAAGTTGACTTGTAATATCACCGCTGTAACTTTGTAATAGGAGTGTTTGCCAAGTTTGCTAGTGTGGGTTGGTCACCATCGGCGTAAATCGTATTTGGGTCTTCCTTCGTTTGGTACCTCTCCAACTTTCACTGAGGAATGTTATGGCGTTCGTTTGGAATAGTGATTTATTTCGTTCCAGGCTGTGAGAATTAGGTCCAGACAGTTTGAAATTGACATTTCTAAGAACGATCCCCACTACGCTGTCTTTAATCTTAATATTTGTTCGTCGTGTATTTTATATTCTACTGCATTAAAATTTTACTGTCTGAAGATTAATTTCAACGATATGTTGTGGCATCTTCGCGGCAAATTATCAATGTCTGGTGTATTAATGTAAGTGAATACTTAAGTGGGTAGGTAGAAGATTTCTGTGAAGACCTCCCTGTAGAAGTGCTTCGTACACCTGAAAATGACTTCAGTAATATTTGAAGAGCTTGAGGAATGTGAAAGCGTGATGTAATTAAAAATGTTCAACCCTGAACGGGTTAAGCTTTAAGAGGCTTTAAAACATTAAAATCCCCATTTTATCCATGCAGGAGGCTTAATGTTCATCAAGCAAATTTTACACTCTCGATAAGCTAGTGTAGCTTTGAATCCTTTTATCAATTAAATATCTGCTTTATCCTAAAACATACACTCGTCGCCTATCGATTAGGAAATTATTCTAATTCATTAATTTGCCGGCATCCGCAGCATCCAATTAACGAGGTACACGTGGACGAAGGACTAAAATGAATTCCAACTTACGGGCATGCGTGGCGGACGGTATTTCGTCGGCATAGTCTGAGAACAGAGCTCGTGACAGGGTTGAACGCTCATAAAGCAAATTCGCCTTGACATTCCCGGATTTATGAAGATTTCCAAAGTATCTCGTAAAAAGTGTTTACTACTGGCAAGAATTCCAACGACCGTCTCTTACGAGAAAGTCGTGCACGAGCTTCCTTAGGTTGTAGGCTCGGTATCCTGGTGCCAGGAGAGAGAGAGGTCGATGCCCCAGGAAAATCTCGTGAGTCGCAAATCCTTCCGAGCGTCCGCGAACCGACGTCCAGCGAGCGTGAAACATCGTTAATCACGTCAGGATTCGCTATCGAGTTTCATCCCTCGCCCCCAGTCACTAGACTCCGAGCCACCATTCTGCGTTTTGAGTGTGCTCCCCGGATCCCATGCCCGCGAGCAGGCCATCGTCACAAGTAGAAACGTGGTGCTTTTTTTAACGTCTGCTAATTCCAAATAGACTCGCAGAAGCTGCTTTCGGTATACCTTTGCAACTCACAATTGACAGAAATGGGAGCTGACGAGGAATCGCGCGTTTAGTTGGAGATTTCATTGGCTGTGATGTCTGTATTACGTTCAAGCTAGATTCACCAGCATTGCCAGTGTACCGTTGCAAACTTTTGACTTCTCAACCATTCGAAGGGGTGATTATGGTGGATTATACTACTTTCATCCTGAAAATTAGTTTTCTGGTATTATTAGAATCCATGCGGTTTTGCTTCCTCTGCTTTTGAAAATAGATTGAAATAGGGGAAATATAACAACGGAAGTGAGGGAATAATAAAAGCTACGATGATGATTAAAATATATATAAATCACTCTCTAGACTCCCACTTTACATATCAATTATTCTCACAGTGTATGTAGTCCGTGTGACTTACTACACTTATATCACATCAGGATATTATTCTACGTAAACACAAGTCTGTTAAGAGGACAGTAATTAGCGTATAAATTTAAATAACGAATGCGCAGTACCTTTCTATTACAGTCCGAAACATCTGCAGTTCTACAGCTAGTTAATTGCTCAATAAACCTTCGAAATGAATAACTGGATCAATATAATAATTCCACGCTATGATAAGCCCAAACAACGTATCGTGAATAACAGATAATCCGTACATATTCAAAGCGTACGTTGGAGAGCAATGCAGTTCGGTTAGATATGCATTGCACGCGACGTAGTACGTGCATACCTGATAATTTGTCCCGTAAAATACTATTCCTGCACATATCTCATCCGCGCCCCCGATAAAAATAGCCGCGATACTGGTGACGTAAATTATCCTGACAAGAAGGCTGCTCAGCCTAGTTTCCCGCAGATTAACCAGTGTGTGAAATGGTTTAACTACTTATGTTCGGAGTCACCGATGGCGACTGATAACATCAATGGCGACACGGTCGGTTGCTTTGACCTCGAAAGACTGGTAGCGCTAACTTCGGGCTAGTCAATGTATCTGGACTTGTCTAAACAGGCTAATATGTTAGCGTAGCAAGGAATTGAAAGATTAGCGGTACAAACAGGAATTCGTGCGAACTGCTATGTTTCATTAAACTGGATACTTTGAACTGTAAAAATTTGGCGCAACAGTTATTAAATCGTCTCGCTAAGATGAACTTCCGACGAGTAAATATATTATCGTGCTCCTAAAATAGAGACACCAATAAGGAAACGGGATTAATTAATAGCACTCGTCTAAAGATAGCCACATTTAACTCGGAGAAACTGGAGCACTTCGCAGAGAACAGAGAAGTGATGAAATCACTCGCATCCAAGCGCAAAACCTGATGGGTTCAAGATGAAAGGACTCTCTCAAATTAAAGATCCCGGGAATAATCAGAAGGCTTTTCAGAAGACACCATAGGGTGTAACTTTGTTAACCCAAGGCGTCAATGATTGGTAACATCGCTATCCACTTGACAATGGTTGTCTTATTTAACTAATGCTAGCCCTCAGCCGCGCCGCTGCTTACATCACCGTGAATAACACATTGTGTAGCCGCGTGGCAAGCGAATGACACACGCAGGAATTAGATTGCACCTATTAGGGATACACCGCCGCGGGGCGCACGTGTTAGTTTCACATTGCCTCGCCGAAGCGCGATACATTGCGTCAGTGTTGTTGACACTCCGGCGAGTTCGTTGATGCGCGCACGCATGCGTCGTGCATGCCGGGGCCTATGCGAGCGGTGAGCCAAGGTGGGGCACCCATCACACTGTGTGTAAATCAGGGCGTAATAAAGCCCCATCCGATAATTACTAACGAAGATCAAAGTTTTCCTGGCGAGACGCGCGAAGCCACCCTTCGAGTTTCACCGGGGGCGCCGGAGTCAAAGGTCTCCGCGGTGAATAACGTCTAATTGGGCACAGAGGGGAATCCAGTGCCCCGAACTCGGTAGCCCGAGTTACCCGCCACTCTTACTTCCGTTCGGATAGCCCGTTGTCGAAAACGGGACGAAAGTTTCGAGTTAGTTATCAATTATTCGGGGGATCGGATAAGCATTCGCAAGAGGATTATATTACTACCCCGCGAAGCACGGGGCTGAAGTGCTCCTTATCCCGAACGGCTCTCGATCGATGGTATTTGCGGTCGGAAATCTAAATGCAAAAGGGAAAAGTAGTCGAAGACGTAATATGCTTTTTGTCTGTGAGCCAACGATTCTGCGTCCTCGACTGGTAGGTACGTTGGAGATGAGACTAAGGAGCCTGTATACCGTGGTAACTAGTGAAGTCAGTGTTAAGGCCCCATTTTCAAAAAAAAAATAATGTTCTTAATCAAACACTAAAACTTAGTTTTCTTCACTATTATTCTTAACCAATTTTTAGTAAATTCCATCTTCATTTTCCCGAAAAATTTGGGTCTCTTGGAACATCTGCAGGCTGGGCCTTTTTCCTTAAATCCGCCACTGCTCCTGTTTCATTCTCCCACGGACCTAACCAATGATTATAAAGCGCAGCATTAGACATCCTGTCTCGCAGTACTTAGATTTCTATACAGATTAGCAATACCCGCAATTTCTGACTCCTCCTCCTTCATTATGTTGTAGATGGGAAACAATATGTAAGGCCCTACCGTCTCATCATGCATACTCCATCAGCTTTCTGTTACTTCATACTCGTCGCTCTTACATCACTCTTGCCTCGGCGCATGCATATGTATGCGCATCAATTGTTTCCCCCGTGTCGACGACTAGGAGCGATATATTTTCGTCCCCCAGTCTCGCGGCTGTTCATTTTCGACGGTTTCTACTCCGCCTCCCCCTTTTTTTGAGACCCTTTTCACACTCGCGCGTCACCTTTACTATCTCACGCGCCTCGCGCTCTGTCCTTCGCCCGTTATCTTCCGCCCGGCCGTGTGTACGTGCGCATGTGTTGCCGGAAGATTCAGCTCCGCAGACAACGACTACGCCCCGAAGACACTGTCGGGGCAGACAGCCAGTCAGACAGCGCCGTAATAAATTGCTACCGTATTAATGACGCTCCCGCGCACCGACAGCCAGGGTTAGGTCATGACATCCTTTCCGTCTCTGTTAGCTCATGTGCACGCTGCACCGCTGTCTCGCGGCCTCGCTCACCCAAGATTGACCGCGAAGTGATTATCATCAGCCTACTATGAACCGCGTTACTATCATTACCGTCTTAACGTCCGTCGCGCAAGCCCATTTCCCGCTGCGATGAATTCATTTTGGGGAGCATTTGTTCCTCTACGAGCGGATTAAATGGCACGGCACAGGGAGCTGATTGTTGGCTTAAGTATCCACTGGTATATTATGGGTCAATCTGATTCGATACAGTTGAGAGAACTGTGAAATTCCATCATTAACTGTTTAGCAAAGGCAGATGCTCGTCGACGATCTGGATAACCTCATTGCTTGGACCAGTCGTTCGAAACACGGGGATCTAATAGTAAGCTTGAATCACCGGTCAGTGAGTACTGTGGATGGTGATTTTTGCTCGAAGAAGTATTAAAAATGTATTAAATCGGTGTCTAAGAAAAACTGACGGTGATAAAAATAGGGTGTAGGTACATGATATTTCAAAATTTGCTCATCTGAAATAAAAAATCGAAAGTTTTCTTAAAATATACGAATATGGTTATCGCGTTACCACTCGGCACATTTCTACTCAACACTCCTGTAACCATACGATCTTCAACGTTCAACGGCTACCAACATATCTCGCGAGATCCATAACGGTGTCAATGATCGAGCACGGCAAACGTCGGCAAACAAATAAACTCGATCGGTGGACGCGCTCCATCAGGAAGGCCGCATGGGGTGGAGCGAAACGTGGCCAAAGAACAGCGCGTGCTTCCGCGGTGTTGTGCTCGGAGTCGATAAAAAGACGGGAAGAATCATTTAATTCCTCGCAGAGGCGAGCCGGGGCGTACGTGATTTGTGTTCAAAGCGGACGCCGTTCGTCATTGCCGGCACCGTTACGTCCCACGGGCTCTCGGGGTTCGAAAAGTCGAAGTTAAATTTAACGAGCTTAACCGATAACTCTTGCTCCGATCTCTGGCTCTCGTTGCCTTCTCCCGGTACCGGTCCACCCGGCTCTATCGTAGGTATCGCCGGGAAATAGATGCCAGCAGCGGAGGCCCCGCATCGGATCGCGTGTATCAAGCCATATGCCGTGGAGATTCGAACAGTGATCCTGTGTGTCAGTCGGCATATCAAATCGGGGGCTGCATGTGTTTCTATTCCCAGGCGACGTTGCGTCTGTCGCTCGGAGGCTCCGCGTGCATTTAGTTTGCCAGTCGTATGTAAACTCGGGGAAACGAGACAGCAGATAACGCGAGAATAGAAGGCATAGAGGAGGAGGCAGACAGCGCAAGGGTGCAATAGGTGCACGCCTGGGCATGTTGGCGCGGAGAGTACGGGGATAGGGAGGCTGGAGAGGGGTTTGTACACGCTCGGTTACGTTCCTAAATCCCGTACACGCCGGGACCACAGGGTACAATGATATTACGGTTATTTTTCAAGCCCCACTGCCACCACTGACCCGCTATTACTGCAGATGCAATTCATTACACGATGCCGCCCGCTAAAGTGTGCATAGTATCGCGAGGTATGATTGATCGCGCGGCGTGATCCGCTGAACAGCCGTGTCCCATCTGTCACCAATAAATATCCAATTTCACGTTCCCGGTGACACGTAAGACACTTTAACGCGGAGTTTTTGCCGGGCCGCGTAATGGGATCATTTATTAAGGAAATTGGCTGGTTGTGGGACGGCGGTGTCCCCGATCTCTTCGTCGCGGTCCTTTAGTACTCGTCACGTCCTTGGGCGAAGGACGATGAATTACCTAGAGAGACGTGCCCCCTGTCTCGAGTTAGTCGCCAGTCAGCGAGTTTTCCGCCGGGCAAGAACTCGGTCGACGGTTCGCTCGCGGCGCAACGCGTATAGATGACGGTGAAACAGATAGGGTGCGAGCCATTTTTCACGGCCAATGCAAAACAAGGGGATCCTTTGAGTTGGGAGAAAGGAGAGGCAACTTCGCGGGCAGCTACTCGTCGATGTGTCACGTAGAGGTCTTTACTTGCCTCGAAGGTTCCTGATTTAATTAAGTAACAAATTTTAGATTGGTCAAACATTTTTACAATCTTACTATAAATTCGCAACCAGTTGTATCAAAGACCCCCAGACATACTGTGTTTTTGAAATTAAAAAATGTTACAAATTTTATTACCTCTCCGAACCGGCAAAGACCCTTTTAGGGCTCCGTGCAAGTCCACTAATTTTGCACAAAATATAGTTATATATATATATAAATTTTTGGAAACTGAAAACCACTATTTTCTTTAAAAAAAAAGCCGGTGTTTTATAGGTTAAACTATACCACAGAAAGTTCTTTATTCAATTTACAAAATGCAGTTGCAAAGGTTTTCAAAGATCAATTAAAAGTTTGGAAGTTTCAAAAAGTGCTTTAATATTCAACGTCTCTGATTCCCATAACAAGAGCGATGAAAAATGGAAATAAGAGAATCGCAATAAATCCCCCAGACTTGTCCACTCATTCTTCGCATTAACGTACGATATCTGCACACTGCTTCGGGGATTCCATGCAAACTTTATTCTCCACTGGCGCATACACTTCACATTAGCTGCACATGCGGGTATTAATTTTTTTGTCCACGGCATGGAAGTTCATCTAGCAAGGAACAGTATGATCACGGTCGCGCAACTGAGCTAATATCCGTCACAGTGATCTATTTATACTTCACTTTTTACACAGTCCTGCCAATTATACGCTGAACGTTTTCTGCGGAATCACAGCGGCGGGCAGAAAAACGCGTTAATCACTGGCACGAATACCAGGCCTCACTTTTATATCCCTAGAAGCATAAAATCCGCATGGGGTGTATAAATCCGGGAGTTCCTTTTTCACGATGAAAGAGCAAACAGATGCTCGAGTGATCGATACCCCGCGAAAGAACGACGGTAACGTCGAGCGAAGATTTGTTTCGTTTTTATGATTCGCGCGCAGGAACAAGTTGATGAGGGAGGAAAACAGAAACTCCCGATCGTCGATATCTTTATTTGCCAGGCCCCGGCTCGAGCTTCGCAGCATCTGTAAGCGTTTTATTACGACAGCAGCGTTTCAATGAATATCGTAATGCATAAGCTGTTCCGATGGAAAGTAGGTCTTTGAATCGTTAGCAGGATAATTCCAGCAAATATATATTCAGAGGTACTGCTTCGCAAAGATATATTAAATAACCTTCACCCGTATACCGCTCAGCTTCCAAACGGTACTCCTCGCTTCTGTATTATCCCGGTAATGTTTACGCATTGCATGACAAATGCAACGCCAAGGGTGACAGCGCCACTTAGTAGTAGAATTTCCGGCGTTAGGACGAACCCCACCGAAAAAGAGATGCGCGAAGCTGGACGATTTTAATACAATCAAGCGAACAGATGGGGGAAGCGAACGGAACCGAATGAAGCCGAGGAACGCGCTGCGTGTGGTCAATGTCTTCAATTTGCATCGAGCGTAATCCAAATTACCGGCATTAGCGCTGGCAAAAAGTGCGCGTAATAACACAGAGCGGATGGCGGAAGAAGTGGTAGCTCGGTCTAGGCTGTCTCGGGTGTTTCAAAAATCCCTGTGAAAATGTCTGCGAAATGCCGCCAGGGGGAGTAAAATAGTTCTCATCGTTTGCGCGGCGTTGCCTCTGGCAGGTAGAGCGTGGCTGCAGCCGAGGGGAGTGCCAATGCGCGGGAGAAGGGCGAAATGGGAGGTGGAGAAAGAGAAAGAAAGCCGCGGAGATCATTATTAAGGAGTAATGAATAATACCGGAAAAGATTCAAGCGTGTAAGGGTACGACGCGCGACCCCGCCGAGTATAATTCTCGGCGATTGCGTCATTAACTCTGCACAGCGTGGATGGCGGAGGCTGGGGTTAGAGGAGGACGCAGCCGCGAGTGCTCTTCCGCGGAAAGCGAAGTGCGCTACATCGTAAAACTGCATTACAATATACGCGTGGAAATTATTTATCGACTGGGGCAAAGGGACTGGGGGAAATGCCGCGATTATTTATTCGGAAACGATGAAAGCACGACTTTCAAATGCTCGTTCGAGTCTGTGGTCTGGAAATTACGTTTACGGGAGTCTTTTCGCCGTAGATGGTTTCATCTTCGCTTTATGCCCGATTCTAATGTTTCAAATGCTGGGAGGAATTATGTGTGCTGTGTGGAGAAGTAGGGCACGAGTTGAAACGAATTTTTACAAAATAAACACTTCAGAATGATATATGAACGAATTTAAAAAGAGCTGTGAGTATTCGAATACTTTGAATACGAAGAGTTTCTTCGAATAGTTTGAATAATTTCGAATATGAATAGTTTCTTCGAATAATTTCGAATATGAATAGTTTCATCGAATAATTTCGAATATGAATAGTTTCATCGAATAATTTGAATATAATTATTTGTTTTTGAACAAAAAATTTGAAACAAAGATTAATAATATTTCAAATTAGGCCAATGAGAAAAGAATTTCACGATAAAGTGTGAAAAAGAGATTTCCAAGGGTCAATTTCGTTCCCTTCGATTGAATTTGAGTAGCAAAAAAATACCCTACATACTCTCTACATACCCCCAAAGTTTCCTAATTTATTAAATTTCCGGCTTGGAGATCTCCCCTTGCCGCATAAAAGAAATTTGAATGTTTCCTAATTCCATTACAACCATAATAAGCCATCTCCCTCCTATAAAAATTATGCATCTGACATGCATCGCGAATAAAATTTCACTCCACACACTTCTACTACTAACCTACGCTAGCAACTAAACAACAAAGCCTAATGACATTCACACACGAAGCGTCACTTTACACGATACATCTCACGCGAAACAAGCACTGCGCCGAGAGAATTTTTAATCCTGGCTGCCGCGAATAAAATCTTCGCAACACGTTCAACGCTCCGCCTTAAAAAAGCAGCGCCGTCATAAGAATCCCATAAAACATCGCTCGTGCGAATATAGGGAACTGCATCGGCGCAAGCGAGCCGAATAAAGACCTTCGCCAGGCCGGAAAATTCGAGCGGGAGGAGTGCTCACGTTTTTACTGACGCGTTCTGAATACGCTCCTTAATCTCTCCTTAAATTCCTCCCGGTGAAATTTAGCTTCTGGTATTACCGCGCGAGTAATGCATTGCTACCCCGCGCTATTTCGTGCTTTTCGGCTGGCCGAACCCCCTCGGCAGCTGGTACGTGCCCGCTTACGTTATATCTGGGTACAATAATGTAGAATTATCTATTGATTTAGTTTCGCGGGGGTTAGATAGGGGGTCCGTTGGCGGTGGCAGAGGGATAGGGGCGGAGGAAGGGCGCAGCGTAGTTTAGAACTGCTATGCACAAGAGCGTCGCCTTGAATGCGAGATTCGAAATTATCGCGACGATTCGGAACAGTTAGGTTCGTCTACCGGTCGAGAATGGCGCGCGAGAGAGAAGCAAAGAAAACGGAACTGCTTCACCGAGCAAATGTATGCGCACTCTCGGAGATAACGCGAACGCGAGGAGCTCTCGCTATCTCTCTGTTTCTTCCCCTGCTTTCTTTCTCCTCCTTCCTTCTCGCCGGCATTAACGTGCTGATGCGGTCTCAAGCTCAAGAGTAGAGGTTAACTCTCGTGTCCATCTTCGCTCTACACGATGGATAATTCAGCGTTACTTAACCGTTTCTGGGCGACGTGAAAGAAACCACGACGCCGCCGCTAAATCGTCGCGGGAGCGATGACGGTCTGTTTGTTTATCACGCATTTCCATTATTCCTCCGTACACTAGTGTCACTCCCGCGTTGGAAAACTTCTTGCCCCATGGACCTGTCCCGCCTCCCGAGAAGATCGAAGCGGCTATAAAAGTAGCAGAAACTGGGAAGCACTCCGCCGTCGTTACCGGGTATTATGAGAGGAAAGAGAATTTTAAAGAAGCTGCTAAGAAGCTGACAAGCAGGGCATGTTGACGATCGCGTTTCCGTGTGTAATGTGCGAAACATAACACACTTGTGATACCTCTTTGGTACACCTTCCCGTGGTGCTCTGTACTGCGAGATGCACTGCAGGGAGCGTGACTTCGGATAAAACAGCTGGAAATTTTATGGCATCGTGTAATTTCCTCTCTTGGCGTGAATTTAAAAATAGTTTTAATTCGAAATGTCGTTTAAATTAGAGTACCTTGGCTTTGACATGTGCGAGGAAATTTTAACTTTACGAGGGCGTGTGAAATGTTTATGCGTTAGTCGGAGAACCTTGTTGGGCTTGTAGAGAAATTCGTTTCTGTGAATTTATAATAAAGGGAGGAAAATATTCTTCGTTTGTAATAAAGTACTTTTACAATGGTTGTATAAGATTGCATATTAACAGGTCTGGCACAAAACACTACTCAATAGGTTTAATTCCTTTTTGAAAAATTGATGGTCTTATTTCCAAATTTGTCTGATGACACAGTGAAATAATTTTTTAGTCCGAAACAAAACGGAAATATTTCCTACACTCGTGTAGGAAATTGTAATAAATACAAAAGGAATATGACTGCTAATGGCTAAGAAGCAGATGCGACATTAAATAAATAAATTTAAAAAAAACAAAAGGAACTTTTTCCCATAGAGTTACTTGCATAGCTGAAGAAATAAACTTTGGACCCTAACGATTGTCTTTTCTCTCATAATTATAATATCCCCGAATTCTGGTGAAACTATGAAGTTCGTCTTATTTATTATACGTTAATCCTTGCAATAATTTCCGACACGTTAGAAGGCTTCTTATTAGTCGGTGTTCTTCTCCCGAAGAGATCGTGCAGCGATTGTCTTAAATAATGATACCGATCCCGGCCGCTGAAAGGCTTTATTGGCATTATTATATGGGAATTAAAATTTTACGACTATCGCACCGATCGCAGGCGATGCCTAGGCAAAAACCACCGCGTGGAACAGTTCATTGGAAGCGCCCAGCGATTCGTTAGTATCCAGCTTCTTCCTACATAGTATCGAGGGCCGTAGAAAAGAATCTTCGACCCTTCGTGATACTCCATCATGGGTGGTCTAGCGATTCAGATAGCGATCTCCTTTAACGGTAATCTATACTTTAAGAAGCCACGCTCCCTAAGGAAGATCGTTACCACAGATTCGATGAATATTGCCAATGAATCCTGCGCATCGTTCATTTTCACGCTGCATTCGGCCTAATGAAGTATTGTTCATTGATTCATTAATTTCCTTGGCGAGGTGGGAGTTTACAATCGATTGCATCGATAGACAGGGTGTAAATATACGCGAACTTATGCTTCTACGAATTTGTCGAAGAGTTGGATATGGAATTCGAAACCCTTGCTCCAAAGTCGATAAATAAATTCAAAGTAAATTCTTGCAAAAATTAATATCTCGTCTTACTAAATCTAATGGATTCAATGACTCAGAATCAATCTATTCATGCAACCAGGTGAAAAGGAGTGTAACAAAAAGGGAATGAAATCGATTTTAAAGGTCTGGTCTCAAACTCTCGCAGTGCAGATGGAGATCCTGTTTCTCATTCTGTCACAAGGGCCATTCATGTTTGCTCTCTGATAGAAGAGTTGGATCAGAGTATTTTAAATACATCAGAGGGATAGGGAAGAGCAACGGTTGCGGGAGGAATAGTGGAAAAGGATTATGAAAAGGCGCGGCTGCTGTGGTCGCGTCATCCACTGACGTTTCATGCGTAAAGGGGAGGCAAATGGCTAATTGAGCCGTGCTCAAGGCACGTCCTCGGCTCTGGCTATCTGGTCCTTTCAGTGTCTCTTTCTAGAAGGTTCTTTTCCCACACGTTCCCCCCATTCTCGATGCACGACTGGCTCAGCACGGCGCACGCGTTACTCAAGCTGCTACCTCGTCTTTTCTTTCTTTCATTTGCTAGCCTACTATTCCGTAATTTCCCTTTTCTCCATTCCACCTATCCGTGTCCCTGTTACCTATCATTTTACTTCGACCATTTCACAGCCAGCTCGCCACGAAAGTCAATATTTGTTCTCAGACCTTTTTAGTGATCGTGATATCCTCTGATTTCGCTCACGCAAATTGCCATGGCTGACCTCTTTAGAAAACACGCTGGGATTACGCTGCAGTTGGGGTCATAAGCTTCTCCATTCGACGTAAATAAACGACAATACTGAGACATTAACGTTTGTACGAGGCATTCTATATTTGACACCAATTATGCACGAATCTCATTATCACAATCAAATGCAGTGTAATTGTATATCTTAAATTACCCAACAATAAAATTACAAAGATTACGAATACCAAACCTTCAAGTTTTTCGATTGGAACAGTAGTTACAATTAACCAATCGAATTGCTGAGTCACTAAATAACTTTTTAGAGTTCCTCGACGTGGTTCCACGGAAATGTTAACCGTTACCATTATTAAAAGAATTTCAAAGGAGAGAATTCAATAATTCGTTTAATAATTTTAGAGAGGCTTTAACTGAGTAGCATTTGTGTATTAACAGTTTTCATCGTAAGTTAAAATTAATATTCTTGGCGCGAAGCGAATAGGTCAACGCTTTCTAACTTTAAATTGTCCATTACGTGGAAAGAGTAATTCTATGTACGAAACGGTGGGCATGGAAGCAATGGAGGACAGTACGAGATACTAATCGAAATGTCGTACAAACGGAATCGAACCGAGTTACTGTTATTCGAAGTCAGCCGTAGTTCTATCTTGCATGTCAGAATAAGGTTATATCGGTTTCATCTAGACCTCGACATTCTTTGATAAGACCCGCATTAAATCTCGCTCATGGATTTGTTTCGTTCCCTATTCCTGCTTCTAATACCCGATCCCGCAATCCCGTAGAGGGTTCGTGACCTAAAGTAAGGGAGCCGGGACGAGATCACGATAATTATTGCGTTGGAGCCAGTTGCGCTTCTTATCAATCGAAGATTCTTTAACCTTGCTGCACTGTGATACTGTCGATCGATCAGTGTGTGGAATTTCTATTTTTAAATTTACTAAAAATCGACGCCGCGGGATAAGGCTGCGCTGATAGGATATTATCGAATTAGGTGAGCTGCCTTCAGCAGTTAGGAGAATTAAGATCTTTCGTTTAATGGGCGATCGACTTATCAATGAATCTATCCAGGCTGTTCGAAAATATCCAGTTTTCCTCTAAGACCATGTTTAAACACAACTAGTTTGTACACAGAATTTATCTGCTGATTCAATTAAAACGCAGAGGAAACTTTGCGATTAAATAACGGTCCAGAATCGTCAGCTACAAATTTATTGATAAAGAGGTTTGACATAAACTTCTTGGATGTACTACATTTTATTTCCTCTTACCACTCGCATAATCCCACTGAATACATACAGTATTAATAAATAAACGCGCAACGACACGTAAAGGAATATTTCGTCACACGTGTATGTTTAGAAATTACGCCACCTTTTACTCCAAATTAACTCTCTCCTATTTGATACCATCATCTCTATGAAAGAGCGCACCTTGCAGGCGTTTGTAAGTAGCAGAATACTACGATAAGATCGTAAACTATACATTGCTGTATAAGTATATCGTTTGAACAGCTGATACACGTATAATTGTAACAGCGTAATAGAACTAAGGACGCAACAACGAGGATGTCGTGTAAGATGGTCGATTTGCTGTGTTGCGCGCGGGATCCCGAGTAACGGACTACAAAAGATAATTATTTTGGTGCCAAGGGTTCATCGTGTATAATTGGGAACGTGAGTAAACACTTAAGTGACTTTAATTTAATTTCCTCCGTGTACTTGCGGTGTATCTCATCATGTGCCGTTCGACGGCGATCGTGATGCCCACGTTATATAACAGGCCGTATCCTGCCGATGCCCGTTACCTAAAATTTGCGAAACAGTGAATGTTGAAGCTTGAAATTACAGAAAAATTGCTCAATTAGTTTTTTCGTATAACGCTTCGATTTTGAGGAAAATATTTGAAATTCTATGCATAGTAAGTAAATGAATTCTTTTAAAAGAGAAATCGTGTATGAAAGAATTGACTCCCCAATTTCCACTTACTTTTGTGTTTTTCCTTACGTCATAATTTTTTATACAGAACCTGCCCTTCTTTTGGGAAGTGCAGGAAGGGTTAACGCTGCTGACAAATACTCTCGATGAATTTTCTTTAAATACGATTGTTCTTGTAAGCAATTTACCTAACGCGATAAGCGACATTTCCCGCGGAGGCGTGTACTTGCGTAAGTGATAGGGTAGTAATTACTGAAATTACTAAAATGTCAGCGTAATAATAAAGGAAATTAATCTTTGTCATAGAAACAGCCACAGTCTTCCGATGCTGTACTGTATCGTACTATTAACGTAAAAGCTGGTTTAATGATAGTTAAATTATGGCCGTGTATTATGAATTCATGCGCCGGTGAATTCTGACCTCAGAAATGGCATTCAGCGGGGATGACGTTGAAACGCTATAAAACGGGGGGTTTAGTTCACGAGTACGTAATTGTGTTACTTATGGAAAATAGGATTTAAAGTATCAAGTTTAGAACATTATTTGCTGCTCGTATGCGAGATTTCAGTAATGAAACGAGAATCCCTGAGAGAATGGTGTTACCGAAGGGACTAGTTACTTAACAAATGACAGATATTTTTGTTATTTCGAATAACCTTCTCTAATGTAAAATTTCTTAACAGTTCCTGCTACCTTACAGGTTGCATAATAAAAATCCATAAGTTATTTTATTAGCAAAGCATATTTTAGCTCCCACAAATTCAGACAATGTCAGAACTCCACAGTTGAAATTTAGTCTCTTTGTAATTAATTGAAACAGAAATGCTTGACTTTAAACAGGAACGACTGCCTAGTACCAGAAGATAGAAAATGCTTCTAAAGCACATCCACCTAATTCTATTTCTTCCTGTCTATCAGTAAAATAGTACCCCGTGCCGATTCTCGAGATAATCGACTATTCCCCTGCACGAAGCATTCCTTCCCATCTGTTCTTGCCATAATAATTATCTACCGAACCAGTTGAATTTTTAGACACCGCGCTATACGCGAACCCTTCCCACGTACCAAGGGGTCAAATCCTCGAGCTTCCTACCATAACTCGATCAGACCTACCAGCGCATTGTTCACGAAGAGAGCCATATAGCCACTCGTAATTGCTATTGGCCCAGTTGTGTACATTCAGGCCGGGTCATAGGCGACGACAACACAAGGAGCGAGAGGAGAGAACGGGGGGGACTGCGGGAGGGCCGAGCGTAGGAGTGTGACAACGTATAGCTACGACAGAACGGTACAGATACGATGTAAGGGGAGGAAATTAGAGGCTGGACATTGATCGTCGGTTCAGTGCCACGTGACACCACTGTGGAGCCTGACCTCTCCCGTGATATCTATCGGCGCTAATTAGCCCCCACGGTATCTGTAACGTGTATTAAGAAGCCCCGTCCGATAATATTCCCCTAATGATACCCGCGTATTCCTGTCCGTCCAGTTAGTCTGGTTCCGAGCCGAGGTCCCTTTTCCCCAACGCCCCTGGGCGAGACAGACGCCACGGAGCACCTTTTCACGCGGGTTAAGTACACAGGACCAATTTGCATTTCCCTTATACATTCCTGATAATTCCGTTCCCCTCCCGGCCGCCAGGGCAGACTGAATCTTTACGCCGTGAACCCGTTTATCGGTTCCGCAGCCTCGTAAAGTGAGCCGGCATGGCGCGGCCAGGCTCCTCGCGGGGACGAAACGTAACGACCTGGGCAACGTGGACGGTTCCAATCTGGCGTGTACCGTTAAGCACGGCGACGTTTGCCGAGTCAAGTCAGCCGGGCTCATACCGTGGCGTGCGCAAAAAACGACAGGGGAGAGAGGCTTTCGCAGGTAAACCGGCTGCCAGGCTAGCCTTCGGATTCGTGACAAGAAAGTGGGACGCGTGAAATATGCGTCTGGTTAAGGCAGGCGCCAAAATAACGCACAACGCCTCCGAGCTTCGCCTCCTACCCTAGCCTCTAACCGGAAGAAGGGAGCCGCGCTTCGTAGTAAGTGGCGGCGGTGCGCGTACGTGTAACCAGGCGAATAAATGGTACCCCGGCCCGTATATGGATCCCCCCCCCTCACTCCTCCGTTTATCCATGACAAATGCATTCGACTAAACGTATAGGCGATCCTTGTGAAAGAGGACGACGAAGGGTGGGTTCGCCCGTTCAATGGGAATCCAAGACACGCGAGGAACTGCAACGATACATTATGTCGTTATCGATCCAGCCCCATTACGTGATTTGTCGCCTCGATGATTCCAGAGCGACAGATTAAGATCGCCAGTGTGCGACGCGGAATTATTAATTCAACCGTGGCCGATAATTATTCCCGTTCCCCTGGTCCCGTTTCCCGACATTCACACGAACCGCGATATGACGCATTCAGCTGGATCTGGACATACGCGAAACGAAACCGATTTAATCGTCCAGTCGAAAGGAGTTGCGAATCGATTTGCCACCTTGGCTCAGCGGCACGGTCCCACAGTCGCCAGTGGACAGCTTCCCTCAACGGGTCTCGTGAGCTGCAGCGCGTTTAAACTGGGTGGCTTTTTTAAGGAGAGGAGCGGGAATTATATGGATGTGATCGTTGGCGTGATATCGACACGCCTAGGCTGGAATATGTAATTAATACTCCGTGGTCTCACCCTTGTATAATCAGAAATTAGTTACGTGAGGTTCACAGTAACCGTCATTTCTCAGTTACCATTTTTGTATTTTTTTTGAACTTTTAAATTTTGAGTGATGGTCTTTTTCTAGAAATGTGAATTTCGATTGGTTCAAATTTGTGATTTAAAAAATAGTTGTGGATTAATATTCGAAAATTTTACAAGTATTCGAATAACACGAATAGATTTCGAATATTTCAGTATTCGAATGTTATTATTCGAATATTTCAGTACCTATTCGAATGTTATTATTCGAATATTTCAGTATTCGAATATTATTTGAATACTTGGATATTCGAATTATATTCGCCAAATAATTGAACAACTGAAGTATTCGAATATTCAAATACCAAAAAATTTATCCATATCTAAGAAAAATATAGGGTGAATAAATATTCGATACGTAATCATCGCGACGAGTCTTGAATTCGTTTCGTTGTACCTCGCGCGATAGGATTCGTCGTTGATTTCTCCCGTTGTTTCGCCGCTGCAATGCGAAAGTATCCCCCAACTGCGTGGTCAGCCACAAGTGCAACGGCCAAGCCGACCCGATAACGCCCGCCAGGAAAAGTGTCCAACTTCGGATTGTCCTGTCCGCAGGACTCTGGAGATCGCCCGGTGAAACTGCATCTCGTAAACACCGTTACGAAAGGGGCGTACGTTTCGCACACAGGCGAGTCCGCGTGGACGCGCTCGCGCAAACTAGCCACAGCCACGCGAATCGCCACGCTCGTATTTCCATTCCGCGTTTCGCATAGGTGTAACGAAGTGATTTCAACGGCGTCAGCCGACTCTCGCCCCCGCGTCTCGCTTCCTCTCTTCCGTATGCACACGCGTGCGTGCACGTAAGGACGCGATGGCTCCGTCTTCGTCGCACCTGTCCCTTTCCCTCGGCGTCTTTATTGTTCGAGGTACACGCCGCGCGGCTGGCAATTTATATAGGCTACTTATGCAACGGTTCGAGCTGGTTACAGGCTAGGTCAACGAATGCGAGTACCACTTGCACGCGACAATCGCATACCAAGTCCGACAGCAATCTACACGAGGTGTCCTTAAAATGTATTCCACTGATCGTACAGAGGAAAAATCTCGCGCAGCTGTGGACTCGCCAATGCTCTCCTTGCGGCAAAGGGAGTGCTCTCGAGGCTTTCAGCTTGTATCAGCGATTTGCTCAAAATTCAGGAGCACGGTGTAAATTTTTGTTTCTTTGTACCACTGTCTTCTGTAATTCCACCGCGTTCTGATATAATTATTCTATGCCACGTCTAGTCGGATGTTAAATACACGGAGCTCGTTATTTAAAATTTTGCAAGGGTATCAATTTTAATGTTTCAGTTTCTCCAAATTAGATATATAGATTCACGAGTAAAAAAATGAAAACAAGTGAATTTTTGACATATTATTTTACGCCTTATGCATTAAATCTATGCAAAATATGAATGAAATTGGTGACTCGAAGCTTTAATTGTGGCTCGTTTAAATCGCCCAGCAGCAATGAATTTCAGAGTACCTATTCATTACACTGAGTGTCAAACACGTTTGAAAATTCCTGGCATATTCTGAATCGTATTCCTACCATCCGATCGTAGAGATTGTATAAATTAGCAGCTAGTCTCTGATACACTATCAGATCCCCGAATGAAGGAATCTAGACCATCGTGGTCCAGTGAACGTGCTGGCCAATTAACTGTGAACGTGCTAATTGCAACTGCTGTACTATGTCATTGATACTGCGTACGCACGAAATATTCTCACTAGAATTCGTAGTCTAATTGTCATCGTTCACATTCAACTATAGAATTCAAATAAGGTCTGAACAGTGTTCTCGAGTGTCGAGAAATTTTCATTTCTTCCTAACTTTCACTGCATCCAAGTCGGACAGCGCATAATCAGCTGTTCCATTTCGACGAAACATTTCAATGTCGCACCTACCTACACATCGATATCGTAAAGATTTCGAAGAGTATTTTTTCCCGAGAAATTCCTCAGCTTCTCCACCACTTTGTAGCTCAATATCGCGCAAGAAAATAAAATGGAACACGGTTACGGATAACGCTACGCGGTATAAAGGGAATTCTCCGTTGAACAGTTTTAGTCGAATACTTTCACGGCGAAGTTGCATTTTTATGTTGTTCCGGTCGTTGGGAGCACTCGGCGTTTAAGTCGAGACGCTAAAGGGACGAATAACTGGCCTTTATAGGATCTGAAACGTGAGGTATGTGTGTTTCGAGGACCAGGTCGGGAGACAGGCATTTTTGGATTCCGTACGCGTCGCTGCACAGCTTCGTGACCGCCGTGGGGCCCTCTCCGCTCGCGAAGTCGCTTGGAGCGGGGGCATAGTTATGACCGGTCGTCGAGGTCGTTAGTTTGGTCGCGGGGAAATCACTGCTCGGACGATAAAACGTGAGGAAATTCGGGGCGAATATTCGTTAGGGACGTGACTTGACGGGGAAGGTTAATAGGAACTGCTGCACGTAGCTCATTCTACGGTTGCAGCAGGTGCATATTATTCACGTCTTGCCCGGATAGATCTCGCGCAAATTCATAAAGCAGTCCTTTGTATGGATACTTCTGCAGGGGTCGGCGATCTTTATGGTAATTTCCCGGACCGGTGGCCCGCCTTACGGCCGGGTCCGCAGGAAACCGAGATGGAAGAGTTGAAACGAACGAGGGCAAGAGAGAGAGCGAGAGACGTAAAGCGAAGGAGAATTTCGGTAGGGGAGGATTTAAAATATTGGCCCGCATTCGTGAGAAATTCTTCCATCTCTTTCCGCATACGGGTCCCTCCGGTTCCCTATCTTCACGTGCCCTCCGCCACCCACGTGCCGAGGTGGACTCTTCATAAATGCTAACTCGATAAGGAAATGGCCAGCAAAAAGCCACCTCTGATCTCTTCCTCCCGATTGATAGTTTAATCGGGCATGGCTTCATGGCCGTTAATGACTAGCTACGAGGAAAGGCCGGGATTAGTTCTGCATCCTTTGAAACCTCCCCTTGCGAAGACACTCTGTCTACCGGATGAAAAATATATTTCCACGTGGCCGTTCTCCCTTAGCCGGCCGTGTAATCGAAAGTCCATGATGCAATCTGCGGGCTGTTCTTGAAAGGGATTCAGCTATACCCGCCGCAAATTGCCAAGACGTTCCACTAATTTTACGGTCAACCGCCAATGTGTACTCCGGCCGACAGTTTTGAACCCCTGACAGATACAAAGTACTCGGCGGTGTACTCTGCCCGATAACGATACTAAGACGCTTCCAGGGGATCACGTGACTTTAATTATCTCCGAAGTAGTTGCAAACTGTGGTAACGAAATAGGATACACCGCGCGCAGACTTTGCGCGTGGCCAACAGGCGTTCTTTCACTGTCTGTGAACCAGAAACCATTCCTCGTCGCGAGTTCTAGGTGGCGCGTAGTGTGAAATCGAAGTAACCCGGCTTCGCTAACCGGGTCAGTTTTGACTCCGTGCTGGATGAAAATATAATATCAAAGCTTATTCCATGATATATATAAATGAAATTTTATCACGGGGCGAAAATGAATCCTGCCTCCACCGTAAGATCGACTGGCAGCCATCTACTACCCAAGGGTCAAAGGCGACGAGATTACCTTCGCGGAACGATCGATTCTCAGCGTATCGCCAGCCACGTTTTACAGTCGAAACTAATGAAACGCCGTATAAAACCGTAACCCGGGGACATTTTTCGGCCCTCTGGTAACGTAGTTCTCTCGGCGCGTTGGCAATGAAGCCAGGAGGCAGCGATAGGCCGTGTCACGGCGCAAGAAAATTTCTTCCTGCTCGATACTACACCGCGGCTAGACATACGTCCAAATATACGAGCCACTTATCAGAAGGCCGCGTATGCGCATTCCTGCCCTTAGCGCGATAGGGATACGTGTACGGTGTCTTTAATATGCGACATACAAGTTGACCTCGCCCTTTTCGTGGCGGTACTTGTTCCAGACTATTATCCAAGTACGTACGCTACGTAGCTACCTACTCCGCGGTTGCTGGTAGGGAATTTATAATAACCGAGCTATAGAGTTACCACGGGGCCGTGGCACGTTCATCGTAGCGAACAGCCACGCTTGTGCCATACCCAGGCATATTCTACGTCTAACATGCCGCGCGGATGCGTGCACAGGGTGTTCCCGTACGAAAGGGCATTAGCTTCAGATAAAGGGATGCAGTCGCCGCGAACACGGCTCTGAAATAGTAAATGCACGCTCGGAGTGCGCTTTCCAGCGGGGTTATTAAATTACACCGCGTGTCATCGAGGGCGTTAATTTGTCGATAAATCTCGCCGGGGAAAGTGGAAATTGTTTTAGCGGGCGGGGCTTGGTTGTTCGGAGGAAATTTTGACGAATGAGGTATGCGAAGGTTCTTTGGATATTGCTAGGAGACTCGTTTTCATTTTTGATAATCTGTGTGATCTGGGACCATTTTTTTAATTATTTCATGGACTTGGCGAATTAATTGCAGTAAAATTGTGAATTAAATATTGGTTGAAGATGGAAGTATAGAAGTTGTTGGGCAAGTTTCTCGTGAGCTTGATAAAGGTATCAAACTGGCATATTATCTGACAAGGGAAGTTCGGCAACTCGATAATTCCAAAAAATCTGCTACTTTGCAGAAATGTAGCTTTAGTGATGCTAATAACGTAAATATTTTTTGATTCACGATAATCAGCAAACCCCTATTTCTTCGAGGAGATGTTTTCACTCTTAATACGAACAAAAAATAGTTCCATTATCAGCATCACTTGAGCTACATTTTTCCAAACATTCAGATTATTTTAATGTTTCGTGTTGCCGATCAACCTTCGTGAGTAATATAATTTAAAGAATTCTCTGTATTCCTATCTCCAACATGGCCAAAGACAGTCATCGAAGTCTGACAACGACACGCCACTTCTACTGCACCCACTTTCACAGTCCCAACAACCTACGACCACGATATCTAATAGTAAGCAGCATACATTCGAGCCACGTAGGACTCGAACGACCATTGGCAGGGTGTAAAAATCAAAAGGAAATTGAGACGGGGATTAGAGCCTGGATAGATTTGAAATTATCGCACCGCTACGGATGAAAGGAATCGTAATGAAGCGTCAGCGATCCCAGCGGCCGGTGAATAGACCATCTGAGCGCTGTTTTGCTTCCTCCACATGTTAAGTAGTAATATCGCTAATTATAAACCATGTGATCGTGAAAATGAAATTGTTCGCCACAGCGGCCTGTTAATATTTTCTATTTCGATCGGGGTACGAGGCCAGCCGGTAGATTAGAAGGATGACGTTGACACCAGCCGCTGAGAAGCGGAGGTAGAGAGAAGACATTAATGCAAGGGTGTTGACGGAGCAAGAGTGCAGGTAGATGATGATGTGGAGGCAACTGGCAACTACGCCGGGGCACACGATGATGGATTCTATACCCTTCGTCATTCGTTCGGACATTCAACCAGCAGCTTCTTCTTCTTCTGAACATATGTCACACAGGAAGTGGTAGTGAGAGCTTCTCGGTGCACTTTACGCCATAAACCATGCCCTGTAATGCGCTTTTCACCGTCCCGCCGCTTCTTCCCCCGTGTCATCTTCTCATCTCGGCTGGCTTAGTGGCCAGTATAACTTCTATTGCCTCTGTTAGAGCCACTGAATTTCTAGGTAGGTCTGTCAGCCATGCAATTGAATATAGTTACGTATCGAGTGACGATGCAACAGATGCGCGAACGCTGACGGTTACTCTTTCGCTCCTTCCCTTTCAACAGTTTTACAGCGACACTAGGCCGTCGTAAGAAGTAGAAACGTACTCCGGAAGTTATGCTCCAACCAATGGACGTAGCTTTACGATCGACTAAAATTACCCGCAAATTTAACTGCGTGTCGCCTACTCCCGGCTATCCCATCCCTAATTGAATGACCACATTTTAATGGGGCTCGATGACTTACAGCTTATCGTTCGGCCGTTTTTTTCTGCACGAAGACTCGTGTACCGTAAGGTGGTACTTCAATGCGGAATGCAATTTCTTGGGACACGAGGGTCGCGCGTAAAATTCTTCCCGCATTCTGCATAATTGTACGTATATAGTGGCCACTGTTTCCATGCATTTTAAAAGGGGAATCGCCAGTTAGAATAAAATATGTGTTGTTAAAGTCGTTGCAATTACTATTGGTAAAAAGCTCTACGGTACTCCATTAGCTCACTGGCGCACTCAGGATTCTTGGGATGAGCCGAGTTGAACGGATAAAAATACTTTTAATGCAAATTCACTGAAATTCATTAGGTGATTATAAGAATTTATTTATAAAATGAAGCGTAGTTTTCTTTTCCTTTTACAAAGCTATTGAACCACTTCAGTGATGGCGACTCTGAGTCCACCACTACTTTAGCTACAACTTAAATTCTCTCCACTGCCGTTTACAATATTTTCTATTGAATTGTCCCAGAGAAGCTTCGTATCCGCTCAAAGTCTCCCTTCGCACAATAAGGATTTGGCATCATATATTCCCATGGAATCGCATGGAACAATTCGAGGTGATACTATTAACCAGTGAGTCCTTTGCCAGTTCAACAATTGGTGCACGTAAATGGTTACCTTACCCGTGGATCCTCCGAGCATGTTTCAACCAGATCACTGTCAAGAGAACGGCAATTGAATCGCATCGAGCCATTGTAGGTCACCAGTCCAATTAAACGATCATATCATGCAATAAAGTCGAAACAGGCCCTCGACCCTGCGGCGAGCTTTTGAACCCACGAATCGCGAGCCGAGGAACGCCGCCTGCGCAGTGGAGGCCGAATTAGCGACGGCGGAGCAGTTCCGCGCGGCAAGCCAGACAAATATGTGTATCCGTCTCCTCTGGAAATGACCATTATCGGTAGATTAAACGGTGCGATTTCAAGTCCCGATGCTCGTCCCCATAGTTTGTCGATTTATGTCGACCGGTGTGTTTAACGGTCGCTTCGAACGTTCGAGTGCCGTTCGTGATCGATGAAAACCTGCGACGAGTTCCCCCGGCGAGGTCATCGCGGGCCAGGATTCCGAGAGAATTTCAGGCGAACAGGCGGAAGCACGAGAAGAGACACGCATCGGGCGGCTGTGTTTCTTGATTTCGTAACGCGTTACCTTTACGAGCCTCCCAGGGCGTATTAGTCGCGCAGCACCGCGTTACGTACTCCATATGGCTAATTATTAATGTTACGGTTATTACCGTTACACTCGCCGCAGTTACGCGCCATAAAGTAACGCTTTATCGATCCGCCGAACGTGTTCTGTTAGGATAGGTGACCATTCCTTTTGCCACTTTCGGATTCCGCCGCTAATGCTCAATAGGAGATTTATGTGGACCAGTTCTTTCACGGGGACCAGTTGGATCGAGTCATTAACGATCCCACCCGTGATTCTGCTCTAATAGCTCGGCGGAGTTTTCGCCCAGCGGTCGATGTGGATAAGTGACTTTGTCGTTATTCGGTCAAGGATAAAATGCGAACGATAAAACGTAAGGAGGGCAGAAATTCCTTCACGTGCGCGGAGCTCGGTCATTTAGCGTGTAAAGGCAGGGAGACAGAAGGCGTACGCGCGTACCTAAGCTTTGTTTCCTGATCATAGAAATTCTGATTTATGGAGAGGAATGTATGAAGAGTAAAGGGGGGAAACAAGGAATGTCACGAAATAGCTTCATTGAGAAAATCAAGTTATAATACTTCAGTCCATTAGGAAAGAAACAGAGTTCAATGAACTTAACTGCATTGGTCATAATACGAACAATTTATACTTTAATTAGACGTCAGAAAAGAACTGAGCGGAAACAGAATTGTTTTACATTGTTATAGTATCTTTCGAGTGGAACACTGTGGGATACTGTAACAAAATAAATGACGAAAAATGAGTTTATTATAGAAATAGTAAGTATTAAGAATTATACCCATTTGCACTTGGAAAGAGTAACTGAATATTGAGTAAAATATACAACCGTTTAAACTAACGTTTACCGTTTTACAGAAGCGTAGGATTCTCTTAGAGACCATAAACTTGAAAGTTCCCTCGTTGCTTAACTGGCAACTAGCGTTTCGCTGGATTTTTGTAAAATCTTAAAAGAATGCCTCCGTCGTTCAATTACTGTCGCATTTACGTCACAACATCACCACGCGGGGTGGCAGATTTATGAAACGATTTTAAGTTGGTGCATAAAGCCAGCCATCCACCGTTTCGGATCGCTAATGAATCCTCTTCCCATAGCGTCTACGCACGCGCCTCGCGCGTTTCCGTTCGTTTGGCCATTGTACCAGGATCCTTCGATTTAGGTGCTCGTCCTCGCAGATATTATTAGCTCCCAGCCTGCGTTCATCCATTACCAGCTCTCAGAGACGGAAATTTATTCGTCTTCTCTACCTTCTTGACTCTAACCCCGACCAACCTCCGCTACGTACTTGGAATATGAGAGCCACGTATAGTCACACCTCCTCACAGGCTGGGGCGAGAGAAAAACCTGGAATTAATATTTCTTTCTGCGCCCACTCGCCCCCCCAAACCCTTCCCCCAAGACCGCTCTCGCCGCCACCCACCCCTGCTCGCTCGTTTTCTAAGGCGGATTCTCCAAGAAACTGTGAAAAGAATTTAAATTCCGTAGCCTGAGTTCTTATAACGGCTGGTACGAGGGCTATGTGTCATATTAAAAAGTTCAGCGAAGATCTTCGGGCTGACGTTTATTTCTTAGCACGATGATAATACGACGGCGGAATTTTCATGGCATTACCGGTGGCTTTGCTTTACCAAGCATCTGTCGAATGACTGCAGTGGACAAACCTGGCGCACTTATCGAACACGCGTATATTTTCAGCAATTAACGAAGTAGGTACACATGCTGAACGCACGGATGGATGGTTCTTAGGAGTTGCATTATGTAATTAGTGTAAGTAAATGTAGTTAAAGAGAAGACACTTCAGAATTGTTTAGTGAATATGATATTACTGTAGGATAAATATTTAGCAACACGTTCACAGAAATTCATCCAGGTTTTTGAGATAAAAAATAGGGTTTCAACAGCATTTTGCTTTGCAGGCGTTGTTGCCGGTGTGGGAATCAATTTTACTTAATTAGACTAGAGAAGCCTTACTTTTATGAAATTGGTGTTTCTTCGAATTATGACTCTTTGGTTTTTAGGCTCCAGTTACTGTACGATATTGTACGGTTGTTGGAGAATAAATCGTGCTGCTGACCTAGTTGTACTCGCGCAGGCAAAAGTACTTAGCGTTGTCAGGGTTACATAGACCAAATAAGCGGTGCTCCTGAAAGACTGCAGCAAATTTTATTCGAACAATTCTTAATTCATTTCAATAGAAACAAATATTTTTTAATCAATAAACTATATTGGTAAAAGATTTTTGTCGTCGTTACTTCGAAAATTTAAAGAAAAAAAAACTATTCGAGAAATCATTCAAAATTTTACCCACAATACCTACGTGGATTGTGTCTATAAATACAAGCAATTAATTTTACAATTGAGGTAATCAGGAATGTGTGCTCGAAACTGCTCAGATTGCAATTTGGTCACACTGGTTTACTTTTTCAAAGTAATTTCGTTTAGTGTATCGGTAACCAATATAAACTTCTTTCTCACGTTATTAATTCACAGATATGGTTGGCATTGTTCTTTGCGAGATTAATTCCCCATTAATTATACCCATACATCATTGCTTACTGCAACATTGTCTTTTTGTTACAGAGCTGAAGGAGGTTGAACAGCATCAGTCGCTGCTTCGGTATTGGTGAGTCGATTATTTCACTAGAAATTACGGAAAATTGGATATTAAACTGTTCGAGTGCTAATTATATTCGTCGCGCACTGCAGGCATAATTAAGGGACATCTCGTATCGGAAAACAACGGATGCTGGTACAATTTTCTTACTACCTACATCATAATTTTATGCAAGCTATAATTATATGACCCAGCTAATTAAATCATACTGAAACACTGAAGCTGAATTATTATTTGTCGATTGACAATTAACACGTGTTCTTTTCATATTCTCATATGCAACACAGTGTCGTTTCATACTATAATATACCAAATATTATGTTCAGCTTAGGTTCAGATAATAAAATGTATCGATTCAAAGAAACTACAGGTGATTCCTTTTAGCGCTCGGACAGTTATCCCGATATAAAATCGAGGCATAAATCACCGTCATGGCAACGCAATTTCATCTATTCGCGCAAGACAAAATCAACAACCTTTGCGTTCATTGGACGATAGCAATCATCCCACTCGATCAACGGCGTTCCAACATTTAATATCAATTCACTGAACGTCCGTTCACGGAGACAAATGATTACGAGGGCTCGCAATAATGGTTAAAACGCGCTGGCAGTCGGTCGTTCTTTTAACCGATGTGTGTGTGTCCCTTTGTCCGCCGTTGTGTCAACGGTAACGTATATCTTCCCTTCTGAAAAATAAAGGAACACGTCTATCGCGGCGGTAACCGGAGGGAATTTCCGTCATTCGCCCCCAACGTCTTGACATATGATTCCACAATGTTTATCCACGGGAAAGTGCCGCTTTGATTTCTGAGCAGAGCATTTTCGCGCAAACGGATCGGCGTTATTCATTTTCCCATTCGATGGTAAATGACCAATGAGGGACGTTGAGGGACCAAAGCATTGAAAGTCGTAGAAGTAATTAAAATTATAATAATACTGATTTGTGTTTAATGCATGGTTTGTTAGAATGCACGAATAAAATAGAAGTGTTGTAGAAAAATGCAACACATATTTATTAATTTGTGAGGGGAATAATATTATGTAAAGGATATTCAGAATTTATGAAAAACTTAATATGCATTCTTTGTTACACTTAAGTTTTTAATGCCACTAGTTGATTTGTGAGCCTTTTAATATTTCAAGCAAAATATATGAATTCTTATTTCAAAAAAGTTCTTCCAACATTTCTGCCGCCTTTCAAATCCATAAATTCACTTTAACTTTGCATAAAAAGCAATTAAAAGAAACGTATTCAAGCACGACAACAAAAGCTCCGCTAACCGAGAAGGGAAGAACAAGTACTCGATAATACAGATTACAAATTGTCAGTGTGGTAATTGTCCCGGAAATTCGATCACCGATCAAATAAATCGATTCGATTCGCGGGGCCGTGCTGCCTTGCATAATTGAATCGAGTCCGCATTGAAAGGGGCAAATTGACAATTTCTCGTGCGTCGACTTCGACCAATAGGGGCTGCGCGCTGGCGCTCGCGCGTCAATTGCGGCCGTGTCGCCCCGTCTAATTCGGTTTATTGTTGAAACGTCAGAATTAGCAGCTCCTTACGTATCGCGGTATCCCGTCGTTTCAACGGGCATCGCCGGGCGTAACCGCGAAGCGCGAGCAATTGGGTTTCGCTATTGAAACCGCCGTGCCAAGGAGCCACTACTTACCCTCGAAACAACTCGACGAATGCACGCACCGCGCGCGCTCGCGCGCCCATTTTGCATAGCTACATTAATCCCCGCGACGCTCGAGTAATTGCAGATGCCGGTAGTTTGTGGCGCCATGGTCGCGTGTGAATGTGCATTTTATTTCATTGTAAGACGCAATTAGTCGAGAGTGCTTCCGCGCGTAGATGTTGCGTGCTGCTGGGATCCTTTTCTTAATTCCCGGGTTGGCTGGCCTGCTGGCGGAGCGCGAACACCGAGATGATTTGCGCAATGTTTTCCTTTGTGATTCCGCGTGGATTGGATTAGAGCACGGACTGTTATGGGGATTGTTTTCAGTGGGTGGTGGTGATAACAAACTTTGGGTATAATATCAGACTAGTATTGGAATGTAAATGGAAGGCGGGATGTAGTAAGTTTATATAGAAAATTCTTCCACGAAGTTTATGCGTAGGATTTAAGGGTGTTTTTTTTTTATACCTTTTTTGTTATTGAACTCATTGGGATTTATGAAATTAAGAAGATATGAAATTTTTTTTATAGATTGTAAGGTTTAAAGAGGAATATATGTTTCTAAATATTAATATTTGTAACACATTTCTTGATGAGCGAGACGACTGAATAGTTAACAAGTAGAGAACGAAGCACGATTCTTCTTGTGAACAGAAAACGATGAATTTTCAAAATAAATACATTTCCAATAACTACTTCAATATTAATATTATAGAATTCTTTGCATAAACATGGTAATTAATAGTGTAATTAATAATTATACGTCATTACTACTTTTGTAGTCGAGGGAGGCCCAACACATTGTGCTAACTGAATCTTACTTACATACCTATTCATATAGAAGTTTTAAATTGTAAATAGTATTACAATAAACAATACTTATCACATGTTCCCTGGACTATAGTCTAATAATTATATTATCGATGTAATGCTCATGATTTAAATGAATTGCAACGCTAAATGCGTCCGCGTCATAACCAGAGTGATATGTCTGATCACATATTGGACATTTCTACTTGCGCGTCTGAGTGGCAAAGGAACAAGTCTCTCCTTCCTTTACCTACTGCTTTGACATTCTTCTTTTGACGTGATTTTGTGGATGTACTTAATAGTCAATTTACTTAATTAGCGACGCGCTAAAATCTTGGTATTTAAAACACATTGCTATTTAAAGAAACCCAGATGACGCTGGTATTACATACCTACACACATGCTTTCTTGAAATTACTTTTACGAATAAAAAGTAGGTTCTTATAACTTTTGAAATAAAATTTCACCGTGACCTTATTTTTATCCAAACACGTCCTCCATTCCTGTTAGCGAGACTTTAGCAAAGTTTTAATATTCTTGTTATACTTTTATTTCTTAACTTTAAAGCGAATTTTCACGTGGCTCTGTCTAACATTCGTCTCAGAAGAAAATATTTGCATTCAGGTTTAGGTAACTTCTATTCCACACCGACTCTTACTGTTTGATAAAGAATTCCTCCTCAGTTTTTACTCAGTTGTTACACTACATAATTACATCCAATTATACGTACTACACCTAGCCCACAGAAAGGTTCACTGATCCCAGACTTTCGAGTCCCCGGCGCGGAGGACACGTCGAAACGCTGATGATCTGGTTCAAGCGTAGCAAAATCCTTCGAATCCCTTCCTCCATATAAAGCAGTCGCAAGGGCAATCTCAAACTACAGCAAGTCGAGACAGACCAGTTTCCAGCCCACTTGTCTGGTATCAATCTACCTTATAAATCCCCCCCGCTGGTGCCATTTACACACGGCTAATTAAGCCGGTGGCTAAAACTTTTTCCTCGGTCTTACCTTCGTCGACTTGTTATTCAAACTTACCGTCGCTGTGACTCGCATTACTCGGGATAATTACTTCGCTATTTGTTTCTACCTCTCTCCGTCATCATTTCCAGGCGAAGTAGAGGGGGATCATAACGCGAGAATTTAATCTTACATCCGCCACCACGAGAGCAGATAAGATACGCCAGTGGAAATGAAGGAGGGGGGGGGGGGGGGGGAGTGGACTGGCTCGATAGTCGCGAAAGAAACGAGGGGAACGGGTCGGAGAAAAACAGAGAAGGCCGAATGGTGTCGGCGAGAAAAAGATGGTCACCGAGACTACGGCTCGGTATTCTCGCTCCCTCCCTGCCATTCTCTCGCGAGATATCTCTCGAGTGGCAGTGTAACGCGGTAGGACGGCACGTAATTAACGCCTCATGTAGATGGTATCGTGTTGTAGACGATCCGCGTGACGACCAGTGATGTACGGCCCCCGCTGCCGTAATGGAATATTATTATCGGTCAGCATCAAGTCGTCGGGGTTGAACTCGGCTGGCGCGGTGGATGCGCGCGTCCGCCGACGGGAACGACGCCTCGATTGCCCAGTGCCAGCGAACTATTCGATGATAGCCGATGAACCACGGGCGCAGCCGTGCGTTGCGGCTAACCGTGCACCATCGAGCGCTTCTTTAGAAGCTAACCGCGAGAGACAAGCCGATTCATCGCGGGACTTTCGCTGTCCGGGCGCGCTCGATCATCCGGCAGGAACGAAACACCGCGTCTTGGAGCTGGGACGGACTGCGGAAGCGGTTAGGGGATGAAGAGCCTTTGACCCTTGGCCAGCGATGCTAGGTATTTTGCGAGCCAAGCGTAACTTTCAGGCTACTGATTGCGAGTGCCACGGTTGTAGGGAACACTTGAGAAATCGGAAAAGAGGCATGTAGACCTTCTAGTAGTTCTGTAGGCATTCGAGTCCTGGAGTTTCGGGTTGCATCGGCGACAAGATACGAGGGTTAATGCACCGTTTCGACAGGAAACAAAAGGACCTTGGTGATATCGAACCTCGCCGCGGGAATAATGGTATTGTGGCGGCGCGTGTAACGGACACGCCGCCTCATTAACGCCAGACGTCGAATCTCGACATCGGCGATATCGGCGACGCATCGAATTTCGGCGCCGATGCGTCGCGCTACGATTGCCGCTGAGGGTTTCTCGGAAAGCGGCGGGGACCGTCGTCGATACGATTGTATAAACATCCTTTGCGGCTCGAGAGACGACGGTCCCCAGAAGGAGGCGTGCGGAGAGGCAGTCGATCGCAGAGAGTCGTCGAGAACGTAACTGCCCAGTCCGACTGCGAAATAAAGTTTTCTATCCACGTAACGAACCTGAGTGTAATTTACTTTCCGTCACCCACATAATTGGTGACCCCGACGTGATCTGTCGCGGAAAGACAGATTTTCGTTTTGTTGTGCCCGCAAGTGCGTCGTTCGCGTGTGCAACGCCGCGAATAGTGGAAGGTGGAAGGTGCGAACCCAGGACGATAAAGTGGATCATTGGCGATGGCAGACCCCACGAGCAACACGGATACGAGCCCCGTGAACAATCCCGCGAGCAATTCCGTGGCGAGTGAGGCCGCACCAATGCCGGCGGTAGCGCGGGTATCCATTCGGGTCCCACCGTTTTGGGAGAAAAACCCGACAACGTGGTTCCGGCAACTCGAATCACAATTCGTGCTGTCAGGAATCACGCAGGATTCGACGAAATATCATTACGTCAGCGCGAATCTCGAAAATAAGTACGCTGACGTGGTGATGGACATCATCAACAACCCGCCGGCGACGAATATGTACGAGAAACTGAAGACGGAGCTGATTCGACGGTTGTCGGACTCAAAGGAACAAAATATCCGACACCTTCTGGAACACGAGGAGATCGGCGACCGAAGACCCTCGATTTTTCTGAGGCGTCTGCAGAACCTCGCGGGCGATGCAGTGTCGGATGATTTCCTGAAGACACTGTGGTTGGGACGCCTTCCGAGGAGTGTCCACGCCGTCCTCATCACGCGGCAGGGCGAGGCCCTGGATGAGCTCGCCTCCCTGGCCGACGCGGTGATGGAGATAGCACCAGGCGCCCAGGTTGCTGCAGTATCGACGCCGACGGATGATCTCCGCGCGGAAATTGCTGAACTGCGTCGCGAAATAGCAGCTCTTGGTTTGGACAAAGACAATTCCCGCCGGGCACGTTCAAGGTCCCGAGGGCGACGCCGCGGTGCCTCGCAATCGCGCGACCAGAGCCAGGAGAACACCTTCGGCGACGGGTTGTGCTGGTACCACTGGGAATTCGGGGCCCGCGCAAAAAAGTGCCGCGATCCGTGCAAGTTCGGGTCGGGAAAAGCTCCGGCCGATCGCTGAGGGCGGCTAGCGATTCCGAGCCGACCACCAACCGCCTATTCGTCACAGATCGCGATACGAAACTCACGTTTATGGTGGATACCGGGTCCGATCTGTGCGTTTTTCCACGCTCGCGAGTGCGTGGTCTGCGTGAGAAGACCACATACGAACTTTACGCGGCAAACGGCTCGACAATTTCAACTTACGGATGCATCACTTTCCATCTCAATCTCGGGCTACGACGGGATTTTTCGTGGCGATTCGTCATCGCGGACGTCACAATGCCTATCATCGGAGCGGATTTTCTAGGATTTTACGGCCTCCTCGTCGATCTGCGCTCCAAGAGGTTGATCGACGGCATCACTACATTGTCCGCAGCCGGGCGCGTTGCCGCGGGCCGTCCCGATAGCGTAAAAGCAATAGCCGGAGAAGCGGGGTATCACGCGATCCTCGCCGAGTTCCCGGATGTCACGCGACCGTCGGGAGGACATCGAACGATCAGGCACGCGACGTGTCACCATATTCGGACCACACCTGGCCCACCGGTGTCGTGCAAACCTCGACGTTTGGCCCCCGACAAATTTGGAATTGCAAAAGCCGAATTCGAGGCTATGGTGAGGGATGGAACGGCGCGCCGATCCGAGAGTTGTTGGTCATCCGGACTACACATGGTGTTGAAAAAAAGGACGCCCAAGAAAAGAAGCGACGACGACGATCCGGAGGAGTGGCGAATGTGCGGCGATTATCGTGGGGTAAACGCGAGAACGATTCCGGACAAATATCCTGTGCCGCACATCGAGGACTTCGCGCAACGATTGTCCGGCAAAACAATATTTTCGACGGTCGATCTAGTGCGCGCATATAATCAGATTCCGGTGCATCCGGAGGATATTCCGAAAACGGCGATTACGACACCCTTCGGACTGTTCGAGTTCCCATATATGTCGTTCGGATTGCGAAACGCGGCCCAGACTTTCCAGCGCTTTATGGACGAGGTGTTGCGGGGTCTCGATTGGTGTTATGTGTATATCGACGACATTCTCGTGGCGTCCAGTTCCAACGAGGAACACGAGCGACATTTGCGTGAGTTGTTCAATCGCCTAACCGCGTACGGTGTGTTGGTGAACTCGCGAAAGTGCGTTTTCGGCGCCCCAGAAGTGACTTTCCTGGGGTACGAGGTGTCTGCACGGGGCACCCGACCGCTTCCGCAGAAGGTCGAAGCGATTCGAGCCTTTCCGCGCCCGGAGACAGTGAAGCAGCTGCGGCAGTTTCTGGGCATGGTGAATTTTTACCGACGGTTCATGCCGGCGGCAGCCGGGATCCAGGCTCCTCTCAACGCGGCCCTGCAGGGGAACGTCAAGGGTCGAACTCCCGTCGAGTGGACAGCGGACAGGATACAGGCTTTCAATCGATGCAAGGAGAGCCTGGCACGTGCAGCCCTCCTGGCGCATCCCGATGTCACGCTGCCCTTGGCGATTTTTACGGATGCTTCAGATTTCACGGTAGGCGCCGCGCTGCAGCAGCGGTCGAGCGACGGATGGCAACCCTTGGCTTTCTTTACCAAGAAGCTAACGGGAGCTGAGCGGAATTACAGCCCATATGATCGGGAGCTCTTGGCGATATATAAAGCCGTCAGGTTCTTCCGGCATATGGTTGAGGGACGCGTGTTCACGATTTTCACCGATCATAAGCCGCTAACTTTCGCGTTCGCGCAAAAACCGGAGAAACACTCTCCACGTCAGTTCCGCTATCTCGATTTGATCGGACAATTTTCCACCGATGTCCGGCACGTGTCCGGTAAGGAAAACGTCGTCGCCGATGCGTTGTCGCGGATCGCGGAGATATCGCCGGCGCTGGATTACGCAAAACTTGCCGAATCGCAGCAAGCGGACGAGGAGCTGCGCGCGCTTTTACACTCGGATTCGTCTCTTACCCTAAAGAGGGTCGCGTTGCCCGGGACGAATATCGAACTGTATTGCGATTCCGCGACCCCCGCGTTGCGACCGTTTATAACAGAGGCATTCCGCCGCCAAGCGTTCGCGTCGTTGCATGACCTTGCGCATCCTGGAGTGAAGGCGACAGCGAGGCTGATGTCACAGCGGTTCGTGTGGCCGGGTATCCAAAAGGACAGTAAAACCTGGGCGCGAGCGTGCGTGCCGTGCCAGCGTGCAAAGACGAGCAGACACGTGTCTACTTCGGTCGGCCGATTCCAGGCACCCTCGTCCCGTTTCGAGCATTTACACGTGGACATCGTCGGTCCATTGCCGATTTCGAAGGGCTATCGATACTGTGTAACATGCGTCGACCGTTTCACGCGATGGCCGGAAGTTTTCCCCGTCGAGGATATCACCGCCGAAACGGTGGCTTACGCGCTATTCGCCGGATGGATTTCGAGGTTCGGAACGCCTCTACGACTCACGACGGATCAGGGTCGGCAGTTTGAATCGACGTTGTTTCAGCAGTTGTCGCGCCTAATCGGCACACAGCACCTGCGCACGACCGCGTACCATCCCGCAGCGAACGGTATGGTGGAACGATTCCATCGGCAATTAAAATCAGCAATAATCTGCCACGCTGACACGGGATGGGCGGATTCGCTGCCTGTCGTTCTTCTAGGTATTCGAGCGGCCTGGAAGGACGATATCAAAGCGACGCCCGCGGAGATGGTTTACGGTGAGCCGATTCGACTACCGGGCGAGTTTCTGGCCGGTTCGCGAACCCCCGCCGACGAGGGCGAGGCGTTCGTTTCGCGGTTGCGCCGGAATTTCAACAGTCTGCGACCGTCTCCGGCATCACGCCACGGAGACAAAAAGACATTTGTTTTCAAGGACCTGGCGACGGCGACGCACGCGTTCGTACGACACGGCGGAGTCAAGAGCTCCTTGCAACCGGCATACGACGGTCCGTACGAGATAATCCAGCGACACCCGAAACACTTTAACATCCGGGTTAAAAATCGAGTGGTTCCAGTGTCGTTGGACCGCTTGAAGCCCGCGTACTTGCTGCGAGACGTCGAGCAGGATGTACCGGAGAGATCGACCCCGCAGGTGGTCCCCGCGGAGACCACAGGGGACCGAACACCCGAACGAACAACACGGTCGGGAAGACGCGTGCGATTCCCCGATCGCTACAACGCAAGCATATAAGTAAACGTTTGCGTAAACGCGGAATCAGCGAACGCGCTCTAGTGATAAGCTTGTACATAGTAGTTTTAAGTGAGAGCGCACCCTTAATTTCACCAAGGGGGGTGATGTGGCGGCGCGTGTAACGGACACGCCGCCTCATTAACGCCAGACGTCGAATCTCGACATCGGCGATATCGGCGACGCATCGAATTTCGGCGCCGATGCGTCGCGCTACGATTGCCGCTGAGGGTTTCTCGGAAAGCGGCGGGGACCGTCGTCGATACGATTGTATAAACATCCTTTGCGGCTCGAGAGACGACGGTCCCCAGAAGGAGGCGTGCGGAGAGGCAGTCGATCGCAGAGAGTCGTCGAGAACGTAACTGCCCAGTCCGACTGCGAAATAAAGTTTTCTATCCACGTAACGAACCTGAGTGTAATTTACTTTCCGTCACCCACAGTATAATAGGAGCCTGGGAAGGTGTCGTCAGGTGAAAAGTAGTTTGGATTAAGAAAGCGTGGGGAGTTCGAAATGGGCGCGAAGTTTGTTATATCTTTTCGATCCGTCCGCTTCGTTATACGGCCTCTTTTTATGCTAGCCTCCAGTTTCGAAGTTAATTACGGGCGCCACAGTAATCTGAAAACAATTTAACGAGCATGCCTCGGCGAAGTTTATCTAGGATAATTAGTATAAAGGGCTCGGTGTCGGGATCCTCGTATTTGCGTCGGTGAGACGCTGGACGACGCGAGAAGACAATGGGAGGCAGGGTGCCCCTTGAGGGACGGGGAATTGGGAAGCACCGAGTCCCGGGCTGCTATTGTGCGAAACTCGCTGTCGAACTTTGTTGTGACTTCTTAAAAAGTTGTAAAAGACGGCCAGAGGTTCTGTCCACAACTGACGGGACGTCCTTCCCGACTGTCGGCCACGTTCTGCGGAAAATTGACGTCCACGATGTTTTTCTCCACTCCGTTCTTGCGGCGATGCTTGGGTGCTTCTGACCCTTCGCCTCTTTCTCTTTCATCTTGTCGTCCTATCGCTTATTACGATTGTTACTTTGGGCGAGACTGATCGCTCTCCGTTTGAAAACGTGCTGCCGTGGTCATACCATAGTATGGAATTTCAGTTCTGTAACTTACAGTGTTTTTTACAAGGATTCTTCGATTCTTGAAGCATATTAGTAATAAAAAAGTAATAGTACTTAAGAAAGTTTATGAATGGAACAATCGAAAGGAAATGTTGGTACTATTAATCCAGTACTGTATTGTACAAACAACTGACTTCTTATATATTTAAACGTGAAACTGATTCTTGTAATTATTACTTCATCATAAATCAGAAAGATGAAAAAATCATCCCAAGCGAACAAATAAAATTTGTGCTCAATTCTGAATGAAGGAAATACGCGTTATTAAAAAAAAATTTACGTGTCATAAATGTACCAATTCAGTATGTAATAGTTTCGTGCATTTAAAAATATTAATTGGACAATCTACATTTTTATATTAAAAAAGTGTGATGACGCGTAATTTAACTTTAATACAAAAATTATCTGGGATCATATTTTCGAAAACACATTTTATTCCATCAAACGGAATTCGTGATTTTATGTTTGCATTTATACGTAATGATCATCTGATTCATTAAATACCACGTCACGCTTCATTTATAATTAAAGGCTCGTTAAATTTTCCAGCAAATCACTGATGCTGCATTTACATTTATAAATTCACAAATTTTGACAAATTATGGCGCATTAAGAACGTAATTATATTGATGAACCCTGTTTTAAGTATTTCATACATAATACTACTAATAATAAAGCTTATAAAATGACACGTGACAAAGCTATACAGGTGTCAGTGAAAAGGAGGGATTAGAAGAACGAGATGGAAAATAAACGTGCACATTTTCTCAAAATTCAAACTGAGGTTGCATCGAAGATTTTCAAAGAAAATTATTTTATATTAATATAAAGGACCATGGTAGTAGCCTATGTTCAGAAAGGGTATATTATAAATTTCTAGGGCATAGTGAATAATCCTGATACCTATGGAGATCCTCAAGAATGATGCTTTATTTACTGACTGATAGACTAGCCAATTGAATTCCCTCATTCGCATTCCAAACTCGTAAGGACCACCCAAATCATGATTATTTAAGGGTTAACTTCAGAACCCTTCTGAGAGGCAAGAAGACTCTTCTCCCAACTCGGAAACCTTATCCTTAGTGAATTAGGTAGATTGATTATTATCTACATCGAAGGGAATGCTCCCCCTTTTCTTCGTATGAACAAATTTTCGAAGAAGTTTTTCCAAACATGAATTTTTTATTTACTTCTTTTAAAGACAAGTAATAGGAGCAGTTCTGAAAAGGATGAAAAGAATGAAAATCACCTAAAATAAACACGATAATAAACGCAGTATGTGCTGCAATAATTTATCTTAGCTTCCAAGACTGTCTTAAGATGCTGTAGTTAAAAAGAAACTACTGAAAATGGTCACTTCTGGCATACATCATTTACCATTTCATCTCTTCAATTACCAATCACTGCAGAGAAATAAAAGCCTTCCACTCCCAAAAGTCTATCGCGAACCCGCAGGCAGGCCACTGCGCTTAAAAGTATAAAAAGGCGTATTGTCTCGAACGTATCGCCTGCTGTCATCGTCATTCGAAGGGACACTCTTACGCCTAACGGTTCCACAGACAAACTGTAGCGTGCCGAATGCGCGAACGGCATCGCAACGCTGGTATTACGAAATTGCAGCTGGGTGTACCGTTGCCAGCACGCTGTAAAGGAACTGCGACAAATCCGATTTTAACGCGATCAAAGCGTGCCCGGGGAATTTCCGAAAGCCGCAGTGACTCGCGTCGTTAGACGCGATTAGGATAAACGTCACGGGGATCGGATGATCGTCAGTGGAATGCTTCCGAGCGCCGCGAACGAAAGTGAAGAATTCCTAATCCGCGACCGCCGCCCGTCAGCCAATTAGAGTTAGCCGCTGATGGCGCGTGGACGTTAGTTTGCAGAAACTCCCTGCCGGACCTAATGAGCAGATCTATATGATCACCGCGTCGAATAATCCTATCGAGGCCTGATCTCGATTGCTTCCGCGTGGAATTCCGAACTGAGCCGCGAACGATGCAGCAGCCTCCCTTTTTCTCGATAGAAAGGCACGCGGCTTCATTAACATGTGGTATGTTTCATCAATCGTAAATTGCTACCCACCGATGATACATGCCTAAGTGCAGCGGAACACCGTGGTCTTAGAATTCCTAAAAACCTGTTCCGAGCACCGCCTGTGGGAGGATCTCTATCGGCGCTACACTCGTACCGAAAATTGCTTCGCCTTTTCGAGCCTCTTCGCTAATAATCATCAGCACGCGCTAAACTTTCCCTGGCTGCGTTCATTGGAATCCATTTTCTTTTCAATCTGAGAGAGAATCTGACGGAATTTCGACTGATTTTTACGCGAACATGAATATCTATTTCTACTGCGGTAGATGGATGATAAAATCGGTAACAGTTTATTCACAGTAGTCTCATTTACATATGGATAACTGCATAGCCATTGCTTCCACCTGGCGTTTTATTAGATCATGCGTACACTGGATATTTGCACCCTCGTATATGTATCTACGAGAAGCGGGAGATAAAATGAATCAATGGAGGCTAGTCGAAAGAGCGGCTTGAAGAAGAATTCCGAGGAAACCTCTCTTCCCGAGATTGCTGTATCGAAATGAAACAAGGAGGAATTGTTTAAGACCCATACAGCGGGCCTGTCTTTTATTTATTTCTCTAGCTCGCCCGTTTTCCCTCTCGATACGATCAAACAGAAGGCTCCTTTATTGCAACGAGACGAGAAAATAATCCAAAGGGGATGGAGACGGGGCGCCGGCGTTTACCTTTTATTGCCCCCAGTGCGCGAGAATCATGAAACGGGAAGAGGCTGCGTAATTTTCTACCGTATATTACGAAACAGAAGGTTATTTGCTTCTTCAAAGCCCTTTGACTCTGCAAACGATAACTCCGCGTAGGAACTCTTTATTGGCATATTATCCGGCAAGTCTTGTGGAAATTCAGCCGGATTCGGGGCTTCATCTTGAAAAGTTCGAATTACCGAAGAAGGTATCGAAAATTTCCTATCCAAAATCTCGTCAGTGGTAACGCGAAGCTCGAAATCATCTTCATTCCCCGGTACCTCCGCCTAGTCAGAGTTTGTTCAGTTTAGATGGATGCTCGATCTTCGAAGATCGAAATGAGAGGGACCTAGGGAGCTGCGGGGTAAGGAAGAGACAGACGTAACGGCCTGGCGAAGGCGAGAAAAGGAAGGTGAGGAAGGAAGGCACTCGCATTCCTTCACGCTTATTGGTTTCATCAGATTGCTTTGCTTCTATTAGGTGGTGTCTACATGGATACCACGTACCGTCGGCACGTTCTCTAATACCCCCGAGGAACACCAAACAAATGAAACGGTGCGCTCGTTCCGCACCCCCTCTGCCCATCTTATCCTACCCCCGATGTTTTCGTCCCTCTCTCTTTCTCCCTCGCTAACTTTTCCCACCGCTCGACTGGAGTTACGCAACGCAGAGACTGCAACTCCCCAGTTTACACTTACGAACCCCCATACCCATCGGTCAACTTATATCCACTTGCCAGCATAGTCTCATCCATAGATCCTTATTACGTAACAGGTCTCAGATGTAGGGGTTTACCATGCTCGATAGCTCTCGATGATAAGTACAGAAAATATAAAGGAAATTGTGGGTTAAACTTATGAATTAACCCCTTTAACTATCACCTGACTACATTTATTTGACACTAGGAACCAGACTGTAAAATAATGTTTAAAATAATGTACTGTTGTGAGGAGTTTATACGCAAGGTGGGGGAAGATACACGTAGTAACGTGTAATCGTCGCTTCTCACAAGAGAACACCGTGTGATGTGAAAACTAACCTCAAAGTGAAATAGGCACTCCCACTTTTTCGCCTATAACTCCTAAAATACAAAAGACAGAAAAAAATGTTTCAGACGAAAGATTATTGGCGCACTGAGCGCTACAAACTTGCATTAAAAAAATTTTGGAAAAAATTGTTTTGTCCTCGGGCAATTTTTTTTCAAACTCTTTTCAAAATTTTCTTAACGAAAGATTGTGGAGCTTATAATACCACTAAACCTTTGTTTGAAAATTTTTCTTCTATCTCTTGTACTTTAGGCGTTACATACGAAAAAGTTTGAATGCCTTTGAGGTTAGTTTTCTCACTCTTAGTGGGCGATTGGGTACGAATGAAACGTACCGTTGTTCTTGCCTTCAATCACTCTGTAAACCCACGAAGTTACCTTCCCAATCGGTCAGCGCTGGTTCGCGGTGTTCCTTTGTCAGTCGCCACTCAAATCACTCCGCTAAATTACGTGGTGACTGAGAATTGCCCCTCGACTGCAAAGGGTTAATATTATCGTAGCCACTGCTTAGACGTTACGTTCTGGGTAGATAACTAGGCTGTCACGATAAGGAAGTAGGAAATGCAGGTGCAGCTAGCGAAGAATAAAGGTGGGGGGGCGCGGCTGTCGCTGACGGCCACCGCTAACATAACCTCGAACCGTCATGGAACTTCGAACCGCGGCATGAGCGATGTATTTGCTTATTTTCCGCAATAAGCATACGCGCAACAATGTTGCTCGTCCATGTCGGCCCTGAGGTAAATACTCTTCGTAATGCCTGTGGTGAGAGTTAAGAAATGATAACCTATCAGGGACATAATGAAATGCTGTGTACACGCACATTTATAGAGGGTCATGTGCAACTCGCATGTACAGGCACATGTTCGCGTAGCTAACGGCAGGTTAGAAACATTCACTCTTGTTATTGATCACCGTAAATCCTGCGGCCACGGTTTTCGAAAGGGGCACGCTGATTGACGAGGGGGGCGGGAGGAGCAAACGTCCACTGTACCGTGGTTAGCCGCCAGAATATTACTAGCAAAACTGCCTGCCGAGTTTACTCTTTGCCTCGTGGGCTGATCAATAGCGACAATCTGCGGTCAACGTTGACGACGAAGGTCAATACCGGCTACCAGCTGGGGCCACGACGATGACGAGACCCTGGACCGCAACGATGACACCCATGAACTCACTGGGTATAATAATCCGTAAATTACGTGCTCCCCAGGCCCCCAGTGTCGCGCTAGGATTTCATCGGGATGTCGCACGTGCCGCGCGCCACGCTCGTTGTGTTTAATGCCGTAGGAATTAGTCCCATTTCGACTTTCTTTATGTTATCTAGATTGATCGTTGACGGGAGATCACCGGGCAAATATTATATAATTATAAACCACTTCTACTGGATAAAATCTCTGTGAAATAATTCAAGCGTGAAATATTCCGGACATTTCCGCTATAGAGAGATCCGCTCTGTTGTTTTATCCGTTCCGTTGCTGGCAGTGTTTGGGTACATGGTTATGAAGAACGTGTTAGCTTTAACTTCATCTATTCCGACGTCGAAGCTGTGCGTCGCAGGTATGCCACTCGGTTAACGTGGATGAAACAGCGGGCGATCGCGAAACTTTAACGCTTTAACGCTCTCGCGAAGTTACGTTGACTCGAAATTTCGAGAGCATCACCGGGATGTTCGTGGCTGGCGGTGGGGAATGAGGTGGAATCGGGACGACCATTGTGAGGGCGTGCTGCGAAATTCCAGCGGGCGGCGAGCACCGCAAACGTTCTAAGTAATTTTCTCGTCTTCAATATATCCTTGCGCGATTAAAATGCGAGTGGGATTAATTCTCGTCGGAGGCGTGTAACAGCTGCCTGACAGGGTTACGCAAAAACTTGGCGAACGTTGGGGGATAGAAATGAGAAGAGAAAGGAAAATAAAGTCCGTTTTAACGGTGGAAGCACGACCGGCTTTTTAACTACTCACCTTAGAACTGACGGTTACAATTGTAGGCGGAGAATCGTTTCCAACGATGACTACTATTTAGTATGTCATGCTCCATTCTTTTGCGAAGAATGTCGCGCTGACTGTGCAAACAAGGCCTGCGCGGCCCGGTACGGCATTGTTCTTTCCGCAACCCTTTATCTAGCTTGCTAACGTCCGCTCACGGTTGTAATAGAACATACACTATTAACATATAATTATCAGTACTGGCTAGTGTGCAAAGGGGTACATCATGGACTTCCCGAGAGATATGCGCATTAGAAAGGGCTCTCCCACAATAAAGACGTCCTAATAAGCCAGCGAGCTAGGATATTACTAAAGGATACTCTGTTATAGTTCTCGCGACCAGAACTGAAGAGCTTAGGAAAGAGGGAATTCTCAGTATAACAGATACGAGTAACGCGTTGACAGAGAGTTATGCGCACAATTTTCCTTTGCAAAATAATCACATCTATCATTTTTGTCAACAAATCTATCAGGACTGGAAACTTTTACTTTTCTCCCAACTGCATTAGTTTTGCTCTTAATGCTTTGTAAACCAAATTCTATGAATAATTGTTTGTAGCAAAAATCTAAACTGTTGAATCTTGTTGAGAGAAAATAGAAGATTTATTTCCAAAGCTTAAATATGTATTCTTGATGAATATGGTTGTTTAAATAAGTCCTACCAAAAAATCTAACAGAGTTAAGTCAGATAAATGAATATTCCTCGACTCGGTGGATGGAGGTTCACGTCTTTAACCCTTCTTCCACAGTGTAGCCATATCTTGATCCTTCACAAGCAGAATACGTGTTTCCGTAATGGAATCGATGCTTGAGGAAATTAAACGGTCTTACACGTTGCTTTAAAGCATGCTTCAACGCGCTGACGTAATACCAATAATCATAAATCACGCGTACACTGATCAGCGCCTTTTACATATAAAATTGCACATAGAAACTAACGAAGCATTTACCTATCTCCCTTATCTACCTTACATTACGCGATACGCAATCAAATAGAAAGTGACTTCTATCCAACAAAATAAGCAAAAATATACTGCAAAGCTACTTGAAGTTTGAACAACTTTAAACTCCCTGCGCAAAGATTTGCCGGCGATGATAACCGCTGCCATGTTAAGTACACGAAACAGAAGTGGTTGAACCGTTAGGGTAGGCGAGTCACTAAACACTTCGCGATACAAAGAAGATTAGAAATATGTTATTAGAAGAAGTACGTCTCTACCGATCCAATTACATCGCCCTGTAATTACGAAGCAGCCAAGTAGACAGGATCTTGGCCAGGTCGTAGGAAGTTACGTTCGAGGTGATTCAGAAGGGTGTTCCATTCGAGAAAACGCGCACGTTGCATCAGAATACGTTTCCCCGTCCGTTCGAGAGTCCGATCGCGAAGCTATCGCATAAATCTTGGCCCGCGGTAGACCTAAATAAATGAATCCCCCGGTGCCGGCCGATCATAACCATCCACCGCTGGGTATTTCCAGGGGGGACGATCGCGAACGACGTACGTGCAAGATCCAGCCAGAGCTGTGCGAGCCTTGACACGGCCAGGTTTGTCGAGAAATACCGAAACCTATATCGTTAATCAGGCAAAAATTCCCGCGGTTAAGCTGGCACTAGCGGAGAGCAGAGAGGAGCTTTGGGCAACTGCCAATCCAGCATCAAGGTGTACATCCGTAGCCAAGAACTGCCGCGAACGAGCGACGCCGCTTCCGCGGGCCCCCATCGGCGAGATCGTGCATTTTTATTTGCCCCCGGCGCGCCTTCCAAATCCGCGCGGCGCGCATCCTGTTACCGTGCACGCCCGGGTAGCAGAGAATTTTTCCCAACCTCGCACCCGGCAGAGCTCCCCTTCGCGAGGCCAGGGTCCACGGCGCGCACGCTCCGCCGTGTTTCACACGTTCCTGGCAACACGGAGGTTCGTTTAAAAAGGAGGAAGGAAGTCGGCGGCGCTGCGCCACGTACAACCGGGCCGGTGGAACAACGTGGGGTAACGCGATCGCGATTTTCCGTGTTCGATTAGCCGGCGCGCTCTCCGTGCTGCGAGCTTGAAAGGTGAACGAGAGCCTCCCATATATCTGCCTCTGCATGCATCATCCGGCGAGAAAGAACGCGACGACTGGGCGAAAAGAGGACGGGACGAGGCACGGAGGAGATGGGGTCGCTGAGGAAGGAGACCGTGGAGCCCTTCGGGAAGAAAGTGAAATACGTTACGATCTGTCTTGAGCCTCTCTTCCGCGGACGATACGTCGTGACTGCTCTCGATAATAGGACTCCTCGCGGTGGGTGGAATATAATACTGAGCCAGGTGGAGGAGGGTAACCCTGGCGGAAGGGGAAGGGTGGGGCGAGGGGAGGGGGGTTTGAGATCGCGGGGGGGGAGAGGGAAGGGGGAAAGAGGAGAGAGACAGCAACAGGAGATGAGACGAAGCTTCCCTCTGGGTCCCGTTATTTCGCCAAGGTTCTTATTTACCTTTCTTTCCTCCGCCCGCTCTTCCTCCTCCACACATCGTATATTTTCGGGGGCGGAGGGCTCGATACCGACCTAACCACTTCGTGATCCACTGATCAGCCTCGCGACGAGCCGTGGAACCTGGTCTACCGTGGAACTCCCCTGGAATGAGGATGCTGCGCCGTGTGTACCGAACGAGAGTGCCCTCGAAAGAATCCCACCATCCAAGCTAATGAAATGAGTTACGAAACTGGCATGATTTTTTACGATCAAATATACGGAATCGCGCGAAAGAGGGAAACTTTTGATGAAACCAGATTTCCACCAGAACTTTCTCACGTTTCCTTTTTCTGTCCTCCTCCTCCTCCTCCTCCTCTCCCTCCCTCCTTCGCCCCCCCCCCTCCCCTTTATCTCCCGGTGCTCTTTAAAACTCGTGGCAACTCGGTGTACAGTTAGCCAGCTTCTAATCTCGCAATTTACCTTGTCCAGCCGGCGGTGTTAACGAACGATCAGGCAGCTCGTGAGTCTCGTTTCCGGATTTTCTTCGGGGTGCCAACCGTCGCGCGCGCCCCTTAGGAACGGCTGGATTCATGTGATTCTACAAATGGTGTCCTGTTACGTGGCACGCACTAGGAAAGCCGACACGGGGCCGGCGTCGCGAGCACGTCGGCCCAATAGTTTCGGACATTCGATGTAGGCAGTGCTCGATAAATAGCCGGTGTATCCCGTGCACGCGAAACTCGTAAAGCAGACACCACCGTCACGGCCACGGGCGTGCGCAATTGATCGTCACTTGCCGTAGCAAAATCTGAAACGTAGCCGGGCCGTGTGTCGAGTCGAGATTAATAATGGAGACGATTCAATTTCAAGAACTCGGGGCCACGGTTTACGTACGTGCGCGTGTACGGGTTGTAGACACGGTCTGGCGGGCGCATCTGACACGTGCTGAGAGCTTTACAGTTGGAGATATTCAGCGAGGCGGTTAGTGACGTATTAGACACCTCGGCAGAGAGTGGTCCGTGCGGAGGATGGCTCTTTAAACATTGATCTTAATAAAAATTGATGCGGAGGAAAGGAGCGTACCCTGAAATAGCTCGAGCATTGGTTTACAATGTACGCTCTCTTTAGCTTCCTCAGTTTGCAGAGATACAAGTACATATGTAGCAGTAACAAAGCTCCACATGGAGTCTGCCTAGTGGCAATGGCATTCAACGCAGCTCTGGTTATACAACGAACACGTATCTAATGATTGAACACAGCATCCGCGCGTGTAGAAGCAGAACCGAGGGATGTGTTAAAATCATCACACACTGGAGCGGGTATCCCCTGTTTAATCTTCAAATACAGAGAGGTTGCGCTAAAATCAATATACAGGGAATTGCAGAAGTAGCCCCGCAGCCGCGTATGGCAGGCGGTCTACTTGGCAGACGCGGGCTGGAGTGCATATCGTCGAGCCCGATCACGTGGTACATTTAAAACGTACAGGAAATACGTGGCGTCGGGATCAGCCGCGGTGTTTCTCCCGTCAGGGCTTCCTGAATGCCGAGGGAAATAATTTTCCCATTCCGAAATAACCTCACCGTGAGGCGAATGGAAGAGGAAGCTTGGCCTGGGCTTGGCAAGAGCCTCCGACTCACGTTGGTTCAAAGTGCCCCCTAAACCACCCCCTGCCTCCCGAACGTACGTGGTAACTTCCGTCGATTCGCGAATATCGTGAATTTGCAAGGCTCGCCAGCTGCGCGCTAGTTACTCGTCGAATCTACGATCCCACTCCGCCCCAGACCGTGCGCCAGATCCGCTATTATACACGCGCTGCTGCAGCGGACGAACCTTCATCGTTCCCCGAGACGAGACGAGGGAGGTGCCCCGGCTATGGCCGACTCCGCTCCCAACGAAATCGATGAAATGAAATTTCATGTTGGGGAAACGCTCGATGAGGGTGTATGAATCGTAATTAGGCAACACATTGTTCACGGGCGTGATTATGGAAAACCCGTTCAGCGTCGGTTAATAGGGGGTGGAGGGTGGCGAGGGTAGTAGTAATGGAACGGTGAGGGGGAAATCTAATTTTAAAGATTCCTGGCTGATGTGGCTCGGCGCTTTAACGCGGCCGCCAGTGTGCTGGTAATATAATAATATTAAATTACGTCCCAACGTTTTATGCGCTTTAGAAGTTACGCTAATATCAGGGTGATTAACGTGCGTGCCAGGGCCTGATATGACGTAGGGAAATTCCGAAAAGCCAGCGTAGCGTAAGATGAGAGAAGATGCGAGAAGAATTCTGGCTACCTTCGTCTACCACCCCCGTTTCCTCCGCTTTGACGTAGACTCCAAAGTCGTATATCTCGGCCGTGCGTCGATGTTCTTCGATCGCGGGGAGAACGCGAGGGATGCCTCGCGGGGGAATGCTTATTGCTCATTACACGCTGCTTTCCTGCGCTGGCGTAACTGGGGCCATTGCGGCCCGCGTTAAGGTACGTCCCTTTTATCCGCGAGCGGATCGAGACATAAATTTCAGTTTGCCCGGGCATGCTTGATTTCGAGGCTCGCGATCACCGGGGTAACAGTTGCTTGACTGATAAACGTCCCTCTCGGTTGATGGACGTTTTACGATGCCTCGGTTATCCCGCGGATATCCATTAGCCCGTTGCCGACGGGCATACCGCGGGAAACAAAGCATATTGGAAACGGAGGGCCAATGATTTCGCGCGCGATGGCCATTAACGTGTCGCGGGAGGCCGGCGATCATCGGCGCGAAAAAGATTAACGTATTAACAAAGACTGGTTTATGAGATTTTAGTCACGCCCGGCGGGGCCCGCGAGCTCGGTTAAACAGTAATACGGCGGATATGGATCGCCCGCGGAACAGAGGAACGAGTCGGATGAGGATGGGAAACGCGTGATACATAGGGCGAAAGGGTGGAGAGAGCGGTACATCCGCGCTAATCGGTAATCTACTTTGAGTCTGAAATATAGAACATAAATTCCAGGCTGTATCAAAGGCCGGGCGCGAAAATTTAATGCCCCGATAAATTAGCATACTAACGAGGGGCGCCAGAAGAGGGACGAAGAGGGCACGGAAAGTGGGGGTGGGGCAGCCAGAGAGAAAGAGGAACAGAGGCGTATTCAGCCAGCTCCCCGGCTATCTGGCCTCGGTCAGGTCGGTCGAGCAGCTTTTCCTGCGATAGTAATCAAGCAAAATATTGTGGCAACGGCCGCGGGCACTCCTGTCGAGGTTCTTGACTCTCCAGAGCATCCTGGGGTCCGTCGTACTGGTACCTCTGGAGATTACCGGATCTCCTCCTCTCCTTCTCCCTTCCTAACTTATCTTTCAGTATCCGCCCCCCACCTTCTTCTTCCGTTTCCCTTGCTATTTCTGCGGCCCGATCGTGAATAACTCGATAGTTTCGTTACTTACGGGGAAAGGTATCGCGGGGCGAGGGGCCGCGAACAAAGGACAGCTCGGGACTAGAGAAGAGGGGGAGCGGATCGAAAGGGATATCGCGTAAAGGGAGAGAAAAGGGTTGAGAAATAGGGAGAAAGGTTTAACGAGCGAGAAAGGGCGGGGAAGGAGGGAGAGGAGGGAGGAGGCTAGCTTGGTTATCCGATTCTGTGCCACCATGCTAGCTGTCACGGTTCAGCTGCCATGGCTGAAAGTTAGGAGAAACTTCCTAATGTATGTGGGAGAGTCGGTCGGCCGGTGGCTTGCATCCGTTCTATGACCGGCCGGTCCAGGTCGTGGCCTGCCAACCCCCTCGAGTCCCCTTCCTTGCCCACTTTCCTGAGATCTCCCTTACATCTCAACGTCTCTTCCATGGCTTTTGTCTATTCCCTTTTCACTTTGCCTCACGACCGTGCCTGGGTATCGATATGCGCGTCGACCGTGCCGTACGTGAACCCAATTGGTAACCCCCTAACCCTGTTTCACCGTGTTCCTCGGCTGCAGTCCGCAATCCGCCGTGTGTAGTACTACCTACTGTCGTCGAGTCCGACTGACTCAGGAAGGGAGGCCACGGAAAAAGGTGGACCCAGGGTGAGAGGCAACACAGCGGTGTGTTAATGATACCGCTTGTTCTCCAGCGTATTAGACGAGCACAGACACGTACGTGTACACAGTTGCTAACTTTCTAATCTCCTTGGACCATGCTCACCGGCTGCAGTACATGCTCTGCGTAGGTATCTCAGCCAAGTTCAGCTGCCTCCTTTGTCACCATCGACGCGCGCAAACGAGAGAGACGGGTGGAGAGGCCCACGGCGGATAAGAGACACGGGCAAGAGGTATTGCCCGAGCTTCTTCTTAGCTGCCTATCGATTCCATTGGATCTAAGCACGTGTTTAGTCGACACTCGGCCCTTCTTTCTGCCGATTGCTCGATAATGAATGCAGGTGCCTGCAGTCCTATTTTCTCCTACCCCGCTCGCAGGAGGGGGACAATGTGGCAGCGGAGGCACGCGAAGGGGGCTTCCCGCAATGCTACATAGCGTGTCCTAAATAAAGAGAGGTCCGTTACATCTAACACGCTGGTGACCTTCCCGCAATTTACAGGTTCCGATCTTCCCAGTGTCTTATATCCCCGGTCACTTGTGTTGTACGATAATAGCGAGCGATTAGATTGCTTGACAAGCAAATGTTACACGGTATTATAGGTCGTGACATGCAATCCCTGCTCCTGGCTCGGAGACTCACTCGGTACCTCTTTTGCGCCTCGACGTCTCTTGTACGGCTATCTCCTGACTTCTCTCCAACGCTCACGAGTGACCGTGTCCCTTTGTTGCATTCAATTCGAGTTTACGTAAGGGTGGAAAGCTATCGAGCAATATGGTACCGCACGCCACGTAAGTCATCCATCTTTGTGCTCTGGAATAGTTGCCGGAGTGATGCACCGGATAAAGAACTGATAACTTGGTGTGGGACTGTGAAGCAGTATCTGAAGAATATTCTTCGTGCTAGAAAGGGAATAAGGAAATGGAGGCGAATGGCGAGGAAAGTTTAAGTCGTTCTTGAGAATTCTTAATCATGTGGAAATGAAGGCGAATGAAGTCTCTTCACAACTGAAGTCCTAATTTGCTTCTCTTTCTAATAGTTGGTCGCTGAGAAACATATCTCTAATAGACCTTATAATTACAATGATAATAAAGCAAAAGTCATAGAACTTTGGAAATTGGTTGGCAGAATTTTGTAAAATTTTCGTTCAAAGACAAGCATGTTGAACATTAATAATTCTAAATGAATTCCTTTGACAATAATGAGTAATATCAGCGCTTCAGCTGTTTTTGTAACGGAGAATGAATTCCCACCCTGAAGAATACCATGTCATAAATCACCAGCATTTATTTAATGCGTTTTTATTAAGCAGAGGATCCATATTTTAAAGTTCAACACCACCAGCGAGGAACGCGTGTCAGAAACAGGAGTTTCAGAAGTAAACACGTGATCAATTAACAGCGAATGCTCCCCCATACTTGCTATTTTATTTCGCCTTTCGCTCCTCCACTTACACTTTACCCGCTATGGTAGTTAAAGCTAGCGAGAGTGCAGAAAGAAGTAAAAGGAACGTAGCGGGGGAAGAAGTTGTGAATCCTCCCGGTGGTCTACTTCTATTTCCATTTTTGATACGCAAGGATTTCTCTCCACCTGTAAGAAATCCAGCCGGGGAAAGAAAAATTCCAGCTGGAGAGGAAATTTTCAGCTTTCACCTTTCTACGACTCTTTTATTTGTCTTCTTTGCAACAGACCCACTCAGAACGTACGAGTTCGTGTGATTATCTAGATATGGGATTTTATTACGATTCTTGCTGGTGTCGTTCCCTCCTCCATTTTTCATCCCTTTTTTTTACTGATCTCATCTCGTGCCCGCTCTGAACCAAACGTTCCTTTCAGCCTGCAAGTTTATCGATGATCTCATCAGCGCAGGTGTGTCATTTGGTCGTGGGCGATCTACCGCTTCCACATTTCTGTAGTCACTTTTACGGCTCATAATATCGTATGGTCTATCGTTGAAACGAAACACCATGGTTTCTCGAGAACTGTTAGGAAATGACAGAAAAAACGTCCTAGGGAGATGTTTCTTGCTTGAGGGAGGGGGACTGAAATCACGATCAGTATTCAATTTTTTTAAGATAGTCTACTACCAAATTTGTGTAGTGATGTGAAAACATCACTCACCGTAAAGACGCAACTTGTGAAGTGACTTGTTCAAGAGTTTTAAAGCGGAAAAGTTTACCTATTATAATTTCAATGCCAGTACTTGGAATAATCTGTTTAATATCCTGCTTTTTACGATTAAATAAAAATCATTTCCGCCTCATGATATTGACATTATATGATAATTTTTATATATTACAATCTATTGATGAATTTACTATATATAGTATAAATTAATGCATTTAGTTTCCAATTAAAAATTGTAAATAAATATATGTAAGAATTATATTTTTGTTATTATTCAAACATTATATATTAAAAATAATATATAAACACCAAGAAAAAATAACTGCATTCGATTGTGGGTGTAAAACTATAACGCGATCAGTACCTTCACTTAAAAAGTGTTGATCAGTTAATCAGTTTCCAACCGCCGAGCAGTTGCAATGATAAAAGCTTCGAACACACTTTTCCCTTTAAAGGCAAGCATCCAGGTAACTATCTACATTGGGAACGTGCAAGCTAGGAGAACGTTGATGTCAAGTTTACCATCGGAAGTTAGTTTACTGTTTAAGTTTGTCTTCCACACATTACTGTGTCTCATGCGTCGTGAATCTACTATTATCGAATCAAGCTACGTACACATGTCATACGTTTACCATGTTATACAGCTCTCAAATGTCAATGTGAATATTTCCCCGCCCTCCTAGTAATACCAAGAGGATAGAATAATATCGTTCTACCGAAATAGGTTAAAGTGATCTCAAGTTTTTCAGAGAGAAAAGAAATTTTAACATTTTCAGTAATGCAACTTCCTGTAGATAAGTTAAGAACAGATTAATTGTCCGTAATTTCTCTTCGTCAAACGAAAACCGTTAAAATGAACTTGTATACTGAAATTTCGAAGGAATATTAGAAGCAAATGTATGGTATATCATACTGTAATGATAATTCCACGTTGAAGAACAACAAAAATCTCTTTTTAGTTGTTTATGTTATTACGTATGCTCGTTAATAAACGTAGGCGAATCATTTCTTTTACGACGATCAGCGAAACAGTAAAAACTACACGTTTCGTAGCTCACAAAACATAAATGCGTTTTCAATAAGTCTCAATTGCCTGGCACAATGTATCTGCTGAACGCGAACATAAAAAACAAGTCCCTCATAAATGTTTCTCATCTGTCGTACCTACTGTTTTTCGCCTTAAAGGCGAGAAGTGAAACGGCGATGAATTTTCTCCACGCTTTGCCCCCTGTTTCTTACGATGTTTTAAGATGCAAAAACATGACAGCTAATATAGTACACGTAGTTGTAGTCTTGTAATACACATGAGATTATCTTGCAAATTACACGCTGTTAGTGAAACTCGAAAAAGCTTACGTGTTTCCAATATCTTGAATCCCCATGGAGCCTTATTTAAATTGATCGAGCACTCACCTGTAACAAAAATATTAACAACAATTAATTCGTGTCTAATGCCGATAAAATACATCTAATAGTATTTTATGAGTAAAAATTAATAACTTTGCTGTAACCTTTTATTGTGACGGAAAAGTATGTTTTTTTAAATTATTTTGATTACCAAGTTGATGTTTGTTTTGTGAATATTTAGTCGTTTTTACTTGCTTATTTAACAATAGTTGGAGCAAAGACTAATTTAAGAGATTCAAAGTACATATGAAATATATTATTATTTGATACAGATTAATCACGCCACTCGATTATACAAACCATTCAATTCTAGCTTATAAACTCAAGCATAAAAATGTCACATCAATTTTAATTTAAGTTTTTTGCAACGATTTATAATGACCTTCTTAAAATATACATTTCCCAGCAATTTTCAAACTATGCATACCATAATCTAATAAAACTCTTTTACTGACCATTAATTCACGCTCTAATTACGAGCAAGTACTGACGAACTCACAACTTGATAAATATATTAGTGAAGTCTAATCGGATTTCCAACTTTTCGTCCAAACACTTCGTGTCTTTTTTATTCTTATTATTATTTCTTCTGAGAATATTATAACATCGAGGCGTGTAATCGTATCTTCCGCCATAAAACGCGGCCCACGTCTGAAAGCCACGAGGAACGTAAACGAAATATTTTGCAAGTAACACTGCACACAGCCTTGGACGTGGAAGTTAAATGAACCGTAGCTTGGGGGGCGCGAAGGCGGACAAATAAAGCAGGCAAACGTGAAAAAGACTGAGGTCTGTTTGCGTTGTCAAAAATCAACACAAATTGAAATCACCGTCGACCTGTGTTGACTGGAGAAAATCGACTTTATCTATCTTCAGCTAGTAAATTTTCCACCGTCTGTCGCGTTTCCCCCGATTGGACATTCCGCGAGAGGCGAATCGTCTCGAAATACGGAGAGATTTGCGAGAAAATTACTTTCACCTCTGGAAACGCTATGTATACAATACACTCGTAAATAATGCTCCATGAAAAGTATATTAGAAACTGAAATTGCAGTAATAAGATAACAAAAAAAAAAAACAAAGATAAATTTGTGTCTGTGGACTACTCTACTTGTACACAAAGTTGGACAATTTTCTGAATTAACTTCCCTCGTCAGTTCAGTTCATTAATCCTTCAAGCCGTATTTGATAATTAGAAATCCAGAAGCGCATCCCACATCGAGTATGCTTATTGGAATGCAAGCATTACGGTATAACACGCTCGGTCCGCGAGAGGAATTCCGAAAGGTAACGGAAGAATATATCCGAAATAACCCGCTAGATTCGATAGGGTCTCGGCAGAAGTGAAAATTCATTTATAACTGTCTGTTTTTGTTGCGTCACCGAGGCATTCGTCCCTGTCTCCGCCCGACCACCGCGCGGAATGGCGAGACGTCGACTGAAGATTGAAAATCTCAAATCGAGACTCTAATTGACTCTGCTCAGCGGAGAGGAAACAGAGAGCTCAAGGGTAAACCGTGGGTTTCAGGAATTGCTACGGGATAACGAAGCAAGCTTTCCCTAAATCAATAATCCCCACTCTCTCTCTCTCTTCTGGAGGGATGCTAGCCAAATTACGTTTAACTTACGTCTCTGATACGTGTAAGATGTGTATCATGCTGGCTGCAAGTTGCCTTCAATTAGCATTTGTTCTGTGACGCGTCTCCTGATTCTGCATTACTTAGAGGCCAGTGGGAACGTATATACAGGAGATTGTGACGTAGTTAGCGAAGATAACCACAGAATATAGAGCACAAAGTGTGTCAGGGTCGATATGGAATAATTCCTTTCCATCTGTTCTTAAAGAACTTCCACATAAAGACTTCTGACTCCTCCATTGGGACATTTCCTAGGGACCAAGTGAAACACATGCTACACCCAAGCAGGGAGCATAGCTGTATTCAGACGAGTGGTCACATGAAACTGTAGCACCCAATACGAGATCAATGGGAACATCAGTTACAGAGAATTCCATGCGCATCGCCCAAGCCAAGGCAGTATTTCCATGTGAGGGCTTCTCGAATTACTTTGGGCGCAATGCCCCGGGCAAAGGTGACATTTCAAAGTTCCCCAGACCCTCCTTGTAATAGGATTACGATTTCCGCAGACCTCTTTGATAAGGCATTTGGTCCAACGCAAGTCCAACCGCCATTATCAATGTCTGCGTAATCTTCGCCCTCGCTGTAAGTAGATATTGCGCGATCTCGCCAGCAGATGTAAACGGCGGCTCGGTAACGAGGTGGAAGTAACCGGTATTGTTTAATGTCGTCCGTGTTTTGATCAAACGATTTTTCTAGGCCGAGGATGGCCGGAGTGCCCTGGCTGGTAATTAAAGGAGGCAGCGGGAGGTTCGAGCGGCGGCATATTGATGGAGGAATTTCCCAGCGTGTAAAGCTGCCACGACTTCGCTATCCTCTCCTTCGATTTCTAATCTGACCGGCGTAATGTCGCCCGTAATTAATACAAGTTGTAATCCCCGGCAGTATTCCGGTTTTGCGCTGGACAAGATATTAGTTGCGCCGTAGTTGCGCCACCAGGCAACCGCCTGCACATAGATAGGGATCGACATTAGAGGTAGCTTAGTCCTCCACCTATCTTGCTCGTTCCGTGTTCGCTCCAGTCTCTCTTGGTTTCCTGTTACATGTTACAGTTGCTGGAAATTCAGCGGCGTACAGTTCAGCTCGGTCTGAGTAATTTCCTCGTCCGAGTGGACGGCCTCCTAAATTTTTGTCGCTCGAGTGACTGGCCGCTGGCGTCTCGTTCTGAGAACGTATCAGGTGGGAAGCTTCCATCGGAGTCCCCGGGGGCTAGGAGGTTGAAAATCATAGGGATGAAGTGAGCATAGAATGCAGAATATACATGGGGTGAATTAAGTGGTTCGAACGATGCATATTTCCACTACGGCTGATGATAATGGTTTACTTCCTATGGTGTTACTTTCTCTGGAGGTGCATAGCTGCATCCTTCTTTTAAGGGAACCGTGTATATCTCACTGCACACATCGTTCTATCGCATTATACCGCTGTATTTTGTGGAAGTAAAATGTTGCAGGAGAAAATTGAATTTAATTAAATTTATCAGAAGTTTCTGCTACATACGTGTCACCATGTCGTTAATTAACTGTCGCATAACTGACAGTGAGTTACTTAATGTAAAATATTGCAGGAGTTGACACAGGGTTCTTAGTCCTCTGCAAGTTGCATCTGAATCAGGCTTATAGTATTTAACAAAACGTATTAAGAGAACTAAAAGCGTCTAAAAAAATTATCTCTTGCGTCCGTGCAGACGTTCAACGAGAATGCCGTCGGATGCGGGATATTCAGGTCTGCCAAGCTTCGTTCCTCGTTAGTATGATTGGAAAATACGAGTAAGGCGACCAACTTCGGGGATCTCCATCAAACAGAGAGGTGCTCGCGTGCGCGCCGCGAGATTAAGTTAAGCACAGGGCGACGCATGCGATTACGTCCCGATGTTTTCCGCTTGGAATGCGCTTCCGGCCTACGTGCCTCGCTATATCCGCCAGCGAAGAAAGCTTTATGGAAATATTCGTAATTTTCTCACGTAGCCGAGCATACGTTGCTCGACATAACTAAATCTATTTCCATGCATGAATATGGATGGGCTTTGTTTATGATTCAGTAGACCCGTTTTCGACTATGGAATAATGGAATTGCTATTGCCCCCTTTTTTCACCCCTCGCCTAGCCATTTTCACGGCTTTCACTGCCGTTTAAACGAACTATTTTGTAGCGGATGCTTTTACAATTAGTCCATTGATTATTCATCGTTTACGAGTGCGCGTTTTTACACCGTCTGCTGGCCAGTTTCCAGAGCTTAGCGAATATGAATCCCTCTGACAAAACACCGTAGCTATCTGTCTTTAAGGGCGAAAAAGTTGCAATGTTTGCGAAATTGTGTGCACGTCTTTTTGCAAACGATCTCGTAGCTTGGAAAGAGCTTTACTAAGGTTATTTTGGTAAGATAGTGTCTTGGATGGATGACACTTACAATTAATAGCAGAATAATAGCACCTAATACAACTTTATGATTAATTCACTGTGCACCTTACCTATCACTAGATTTTTAAAGTAAAGCGTACGAAATATTTATTCTCCATTTCATACACAGACTATCAAAATCAGCTTTCATAAATAAATATCCAAGAGTGCCTGTTTTTGCTATACCTATAGACGGCCAAGGAAGTTACTTTGATTAAAAAAGGGTGTAATATATTATTTGGATCAATAAAGCGAAAGAGCTTTTGCACCTGCTGTATTCTCAGAAGAATCTCTCTGTATTGAGAAGTCCCATTCCCCGGACCGTTAATTTAGTTATCGGTACAGCTGACGAGCAAAACATCACGGCGTTCCTGCGATATCTTAACGCGTACCAATCTCTGAAACGGAGATTCATTACGTTTGTGGCTGGCGAATTACATTATTCGGATGACGATGAACACGAGGGGCGTTGCTGAACGGTAGGCACGAAGAAATTGCCCACCCCCCGCTTTTAGCCCCCCCTCTAGCCGCGCAATGACTAAGGTCGATTCCGCTGCGGTTTTACACGTTAACGTTCGACAGAGAGGATCATTTTTCTTGGCCGCGGCAGCGATAAATTTCTCCCGGCAATTTCCGTGCCGAATTCGATACCACGATAATCTCGTTCGCGGTCAGCAGAGGCGCAGCCCCGTTGCAAAAACCATCCCACGTCTCTTGAGTCGAGGATCCCGTACGGTGCTTTTTGCCGGCAACTTTTCCCGCTCGATCACCCAGAATTCACCGTCTAGCAGGTACACAGTGGCTCGCTTACTCAGGGCAGAACTAGATTTATCAAGCCCTTGATACGAGAAGGGCCAGGCTCCGACCAGAGCGGATAGAGACAGCGGCTCTATCGCCGTAAAACTATCGACGATCGGCAAAATGTAATCTGCTAGTCACTCCGTTTCTTCCTTCTTCCCTCGACACTTTCGGGAGGAAGACCTTTGTGCCCGTTTTCCAACGATCGGTTTAACCCCCGCTGAAAAGTGGCGAGTTGGAAGGCACCAGGGGGATGCAATCAATGCTGAGGTGGAGATTCGATTCTTGCTGGTCAATGAGACCTCTTAAACTGATAAGTGACGCTTGCCTGCGTGGTCGTTAGTGTGGTAGATTTGCTGAATATTTTTGGTTCAGCTAGCTATATTGTTTTTATGACTTGTAAAGCCTAGGATCCACCTGGAAGCTAAGCTAAGCTGAGCTATGCTACGGGTAGCTGTGCTATAAAACGTAAAAGAATATGTTTTTGCGCAGCTTAGCTTAGCCTTTGGTGGGACTGGTTCCGTAAGGATCTATTGAAGCTAATTTTTTAAAACTGGGCAAAGCGTAGCATAGCTCAGCTTAGCTCTCAGGTGGATCCTCGGCTTAACATGGGAACATGAACACCAGGAAGCTATCATAACTTCAACAGTTGCAGGGAGAATTGATTAATTTTACTTTTACTTCTAAGACTTCTGTACTCGATATTTTTCTCATCAAACGTCATTAGCGAAAGAGATCCTGCGTGAAGTTTGGTCTTTTTTCACAAGTCTACATGGCGAGACGCGCAAAGCTCACGAGGAGCCGGGCCGTTACCATTCCATCGAAACGATAATGATCGAAAATTGGCTGGCTGCGTCCGAGAAACACCGGGCCGCACAGTCATAATGGTTTCAACAGCTGCTCCCGGTACGCCCAAAAAATCCTAAATTCCATGTAGACGTGTTCAAGAACCCCGGCGGCCTGAGCCCCCGGCCGCTGTAAAAATGCTTGTAATCCACTCTGCCGATCAAAAATCGAAACAATCTCGGTCGCTGATTGAGCACGCCACAGGAGGCAGCGCCGATCTGGTCCAGGGATCTATCTAATACACCGCAGCGTCGTCTGACATTCGCGGTTTTTCAGGAGTCCGCTTCTCTTGGATTCCTTTTTATCCGAGCTTCGTAAGCCATGGTCTATCTGAGGCCGTGATCGGCGACTCGATGTTGTTGGGAGGCTGGTGCCGCAAACGAGGAAGATGGAAAGGCGAAGGGGGGTCGATAGATAAAGGAACGGGGAGAAAGAGAAAAGAGCAACAGCGGGAGCGGGAAGGACTGGCGAAGGGCGGCGGGGGAGGGGGAGCAGGGGAGGGGTGGGGAGAGACGGGAGGAAAAATCCACGGCAAAATAGCGTTGGCTGTTATGGCCGCGGCACGAACTGTCACCCGTTTCCGCGTGTTTCTTACTTGCCGCGTTCCACAACTCCTTTATCCTCAGTGGCGACACGGCGATCGCGCTGTGCGCGCTCTTGGCGGATGCCCTCGTACACGCGTCGCTCTCCTCCCTTCCGTCGGCCCCTCCCCCGCCTCTATATCTTTTTCCCTTTATCTCTCTATAGCCGTGTATGATGAACAACAATCGGGGGATGCTCGCACGAATACGCTGGAAGCGTGTCCCATTGATCTACGAGCGAGTCCGCCGCTCGGCGGTCCCCTCGACCACCGTGCGTGATACTTTGCGGCGAGCGTGGACAGCGCTCGATCCCGCCGCGTACATGCGTGCTCGCGCGTCGCCCGCGTGCAGGTGAATACAGGAAGAGGCCAGGTACGAAAGCTGAGCGCCATAACGCACGCGGAGTGCGTCTACCTGGGGGGGCGCGATTACCACATTCCTCCGCACGATAATGCCCCGCCAAGGAATACCTACCTACTTTGCAGCGCGCCAGCTACAACTGAAATTCCGTTCGCGCTCCCGCTGCTCGTTGCGTAATCATACCGTTGGCAGTTTCAATAAAGGAGCCAGCGTTTTGGACGCCGGGAAGAGGCTGGGGGAAGGGAGATTGATATCGGGCTGATGGGTACGCACGTATGTAGATCGATTAGTGGAGGGTTTCTTTTTCGAGGAAGTGCGGAGGTGGTGGAATTTTTTGTTGTCATGTTATAAAACAAATCGTATTCTCTTAAGTTTTCGCTTACTATATATTAAAGAGGAAGGACCAAAGTATATATTGGCGTATTTGTTATTGAGTAATTAATTCAAATGAAAAATGAAAGAAATTGAAAACAGAATAAAGTATCAACTACCTCCGGTCTCCCCTACATTGTTCCGAGATATTGAAACTATTCAAACTACACGTACCACCTAGGATACTGAGAAGACTGTCCATCTTCCATATCAATTCTTACAAAGCAACTTTCAGTAACGGTATCATTATCAATAGACTATGCAAGTCTGCTAACAAAGTTGAACCTGTTGTTGACTTTTTTCCGGATCCCTATGTACGTGCAAGAACGCAACAGCTAACTTGGTAGGCGACCTTATATCTACCCAGCATACAAGTCCTCAATAATTAATTCCAAAGTATATTACGTTCTTTTTTAATTGTACACTCTATACAATTTACTCATACCTGTACCAAAGGGTAGTACCCGTTAATAAATATTACATATATTATATATATAACACGAAAAAAATAATTCCGAGGAAGCATAACAGATCTCTTCAGTGATTAAAATCAACGACTCTATCAGTAGGTACCTTTAATCAATTACAACAAACAATAAATGTTGACTTTATTGAGCTTCATAAAAATCTTGGATGCATATCGTTGCACACGTTTAAATAGTACGACCAGGGCATGGGGCTCGATGAGATTTGAAAGGTACCTGCCGATAGCGATCCAAGTAATGAGACATTAAAGATGCTCGGGAGCTTCTGCCCTCTTGTGCGCTTCCTTCTTGCATAGCAGTGCTGATAGAACGAAACTGATAGAAACCAGGTAGAATCCAAACTAACCCAGTACTTCTTCTGTTATCCCAGTAAACTGGCTTGTTGAAAGAGTGGCTGCCGGCTCGTGAGGCGACTGTTCGCCACCCCGACCTGGACCATAAGCATGGCCCGACCGATTATTATCGGCTGGTTATATTCCCCAGGCATACAGTACATCTTTGAGACTATCGAAGGTAGCCGGAAGGGAAGTTCCTTAAGTCCAAAGAGAGCTGGAATCCTTTCGTTTCTACTTCGGTGCCGATTCCATCTCACACGGTCTATCTCTAGCCTGTTTTACTGTTGCTACGCGACAAGAACTCGTTGCCTCGTTCGCTCGATTCGCCCTCGCGTTATCTGTCTCATTTTCCTCTCGAACAGTTCACGGCCATCTTCGTGTATCAGCATCGGGGTTCGTAAACTCCTGCAGAGCCTCCACTGCTATCGAGGCGAACGGAATGCGGGCTAACGCGGACGGCGTCTATCGCGCGCCATCTCCTCTTCTAATTTTGGTACGTAGCTTCTTTATGCCCTTGCGTGGAGCGACGTTTCAATTCGAAAATTTCAGCGAGAGAATTGCCACTGGGCTCTTGTAGTTCAAACATCTCGGACAGCACTCCCTCTTTCCATGAAGAACAATATCCTAGGATGCTCTCTATTTTGATCGAAGTAGATTTTTGTTACATACTTCCGTTTTTTGGCAATCGCGAGGGGTCAACTGGTGATTCTACTCTGTGGAACGTGTGCGGCATGAATGGGAACTTTAGAATAAAAGTTTCCGAAACGAAGCTTTGTTTTCGAGGCATCAACGCGCGAAAATACAGTTAACAGTTCACTGAATTTTCTGTGTTTAAACGACACAGTAGGTTTTATTTTCAGAAAGCTGTTGTTCGTTTTCACGTAGGTACCTGCCAAACAAATTTCATTTTTTTTTTTTGTGAGAACTCGAGCATCAATTCTATCGCAAACGAAGCCTTCAGATTCCCGAACTGATTTTCCATAATTTATTTATTAAATCCTCTTATTCGTCCATGTAATCGAACGAATGCTCCTCTTACGGGAGGAACATAATAGCAAATGTGTTTCGTAAGGGCCGATGTATATCAAGGTAGCAAGATACGATCGTAACCAGTGTCTCCTGCTGCCGGAGAAGAAACTGAGAAAGGAACAAAAGCTGCTCCGAAGATGGGCTTTCGAGGCGGAAGGTGGGAACGATGTCAAGAAGAGGGGAGGGTGGCTCTTCGTTCCAATATTGAAAGAGGAAATAATACTCGGCTACAAGATAACCGCATTACCCCTGCGCCCCTTCAGGTTTCGTGCCCGTCTCGGGCGGTCTACCCCTCCTGACACGCTGCGAGGCACGACGACGAATACTAATTTGAAAGCGGAGACCACCAACCGCGCCACCCCCGGAGGAATTCCCCGCGGTATCGAGTTCGATTGATAAATAAAATACGTGCGACGCGGCCGAGTGAGGAAAGTATCTTTCGGTCTCGTGGCGACACGTAACCACCCACGTAACGTGACGCTGGTCGCCTTTCGGAGCCGGGCACAGTTATGATCTCTCGTGCGAAATCCTTCTCCGTCCCTCGCGCACCTACGACCGAGAGTGCTGCAGATAAGTAGATGATACGTTCGTCACACGTTCGCCTCTTTAATTGAAAAGATTGCAGCGCAGACAATGGAAGCTGCGGTTCAGTGCAACCGTGGATTATTTCTCTTTTTACATTTCAGCCGGAACTTTCAGAGCGGTGTCTTTACTTAGAGAAAGTTCAAAAACCGCTTCCATCCCGAGTAAATATTCTCTGCTATGGAGCAGGAAGGTACTGGGCTCAGCGTTGAGCAGAGTGTGACGTAAGGAATGATCAACAGTAAGGGCAGCGAGTGATGCAATACGTTTCTTTCGCTGAAGGAATTAAGGGAACTCTGCTTCGGAAAAGAGGAAACAGCAGAGTAACTGAATAAGCGTTGGTGTACAGGGGCCGGTGACATTACGTTTAAACGAAGAAAATAGCGATACCGTGAATCACCTGTAAAAGAATAACAAAGCTCGGATAAAGTATAGCAGCATAGCAACAGAAGAGGAAATCTATGGCAACGAGGGATATTTAGCATCGTAGATACTGGATGTAGCGTACAGAAATGTTTCGAATTTACATGACGACCTATATACCGTCGCATGTACGCGGCGCGAGAGGGTTCCTCGCGCGGAACAGAAATTATTTTTCCGTGAAACTGGCAAAACCAACAGGGGAAACGTATGGGATTCGCTGTTGCGCAGCCCTTGACGATGAATTTTCGGCCTTTATCGTTTTATGCTGATTTATCTGAGGCCGGTCCAGCTACGGCGAAGAATAATCATGCAAGTTAGCCAGACCTAGAGAAAAAAATGGTTTGGGGAGCGAAAAAGCTCAGCCATAAATTGCCATGCAAACAGGAAGGGTGCATCTCGGAAATCCAGGTACCTGGATCTTACGATGGGAATTCCTTGTAACATTGAAAATCAAGCGATGGCCCCGCGAGCTCCCCCCGGCGCAGCGCTTTCCACCTGGTGTAATACCAAGGAGCAGAGGATCATCTAAGCAGTTTCAGGTGGCGGAAGGTTAAGGTGCAGGAGTTTTATCTGCGCTTTGTACGCGCATTATCGCGCCGGCATCCCGTGATAAACGCGGATAGTGAATTCACTCGTTGCTAAGCTAGCCAGGCGGTTTATACGCGCGTGTAATCCTCCAATTTCTCTTTCCTCTGTTGCTTCCACGCTGCATTGTTCTCTTCTATTTTCGCTTTCCCGCCTTTAACGAGCGTGCCCCTTTTCGAGCGACGTCGCCGGGCCCAGTCTAGCAGGATGAATCGCTGAAAGCGCGACGACTTATAAGTCCGTTCCGGCCGTGTTCGCTGTCGATCGAGCGGCAGCAATTTTACACCGGCGTGGAAGGGACGAAAACGAGGAAGGGGGCGCGAGTCGAAGGGGAGGACCAGCGTACGGAAGAGGACGAGGAAGGTGAAGGTGAAGGTAACGGCTGGTATGGAAGATGAAGGTGAAGGTGAGACCAAGGACGAAGTCACGATTCAGCGGCAGAGCGATTGTCCCGAGCCTGGTGAAGTAAATTTTCAGCTTCGCGGGCAGAAGACGAGCAACACGATACGCCGGTTGCCTTTCATCGAGAAAACGCGGCTGGAGTGTACAGTTCAGTCTGCTGTAAAGATGCCAACTCCTGTTAAGAGTCTGCGCGGATCCCGAGCCTGGCGAACAAAGATTTAGCGGTACAGTTCAGCAGTCCGCGATCTTTTTGCTGGACGGGACCCCGGGGAAGCGATGTGACAGTGCACCCGCCCTCCCCCGCCCCCCCCACCCCCCTCCGCCCCTCTGCAGCTTTATCGCGCGCGTTAATCAAGCGGATAGAGAGCCCCGGGGATATGTGAGAACATTGGAAAACGATATCCATACTTGCCGGAGGGGTCAAGTATATCATAAACACCGTACAGGAGTAAGTTGATCTCCGCGGCAAGGATGCCGAGCTAGTTGTCGGGATAAACTACCGTGGCGATCATCCGTGGAACCTTATCCGAAAGCATCTGTACGACAAATAATAATAAGCCGGGGTTATTAATGTGCCCCGCGCATCGATGAAGCGAAGATCACACGAAAGATGCCGGCGATAAAAGATTATTGGCCCGGAGAACCTATTATCATGCTGGAAGAAGATCGTAGCCAGGCCACGATGTTGCTTTCGATGTAGCGGAACCTATGTGGGAGAGAAGACAGTGTTGCGAGGAATAGAGCGAGGGGGTGAGAAACGGGGGGCGGTGGGGGAGGGGGAGGGGGGGAGAGGGAGAGACAGAATGAGCGGCGGGAGGGGGAGAGGGTACGGAGGATCCATAATGGCGAGCTGGCCCACGGTGGTAGGGGGCACGTAGGAGGACAGTGCGGACAGAGAGAGAGAGGGAGATGAAGAGAGATCGAGAGAGAGAAAGGGTACAGGGAGGCACCGAGGAAGAGAATGGGACAGTATCGGAAGGGCGGCCGAGGGGAGGGGAACGAGAAGCAGGACAACGACGGGCGCGGGCAGGTTTATAGAGGGGATTTAGATGCGAACGAACGAACGAACGGTTCGAGGCATTGTTCGATATAAGACACGACTTCATTAAGCATTCAAGTAATGTTCAAACATTGTACATTGAATTGTACCTGCGTCCCCGTGGCCTCACTGCCTCCTCCCGCGCCCCCCTGCCAGCTCTCTCTTATCCACTGTCCCACCAATCCCTACCCCTCCCTCGCGCTCTGACTTCGGTTTTGCCCGGGCGTCTACGAACATCGTCCACCCCAGGCCGGCTATGTATTGCTGAGTGCCGGCGCGGCATACAATGAGAATATCGTCCCGGGGGAACTCGTGATGCCGCAATATCGAATAATGTATAACTATATCACTAGGAGGGGAGGGCGGCCGATCGCGGTGAAGAGACGCGAAACAGAGGGGCATGGAAACTAAGATAAAGACGACGGGGATGCCGCGTTTCGTGGCATGCCGAAGAATAGTGTCGGCGTGGCTTAGATAGCCCCGATGTATCTAGATTGCGGGCCAGCGCGGAAAACATCGCCATATAAGTAAAACCCTCCGCGGCCACGGGGATCAGCGCCACCGCCGCTGCTGGACTCCGAGCGCTGGTTGATTCATGACAGGCAAAAGAGCCGCCCGGTTCTTGATGCCGCCGCAGGTTTTATACCCCCCAGTGCCATCGACACCCGAACCATCCACCAAATCGTTTCCATTTCGCCTTATCCTATACTTTTTCACACTTTCCTTGCAGAATTTTTGGACAATTTATCACTGAGGTAGAGGGGGTGTGGGATGGATGAAATTATTCCTGTGATTTGATGGAGTGAGATTTGATTTTTGAACGTGATAAGGGGATGGAACGTTTGTGTAACGTGGGTGGTGAGAGGAAAGTATGTCGTGGTCTAAGGAAGATACTTTGACCTTTGGGTAGATGCAATTTCAATGCATTTTAAAAGGGGTTAAGACGGGCTTAAGAATTTTTGCGTTTATCGGGTGGAGGATCGCGTTTATAGTGGAAGGCGGACTTCGTTTAAAGGGACAGAATACTTTCTGAGATTCAATGGTTACGTATGTGTGCAGGGTTTATAGACGTGACGTCAAGGAAGTTGAATTCGTTTAGGCGCAGGTGATAGATGCTTTGCGGTTAATGAATCTCGAAGGGGACTTTTCTCTTGCCTAACTACAAATGGACTTTGAATCCAGCATCATCTTTTTAGTGACTTGTTAGAACTTTTTGGTAGATTATTGGAACTTATTTTTATGAACTTTAAGGGGAAATTCTCGTGTAATCCATGTAGGATTCTTTTTTTAGATTGTAACAGATAAGATAAAAACACGACTGTACAGGAGAATGTACTTTTGATCAGGTGAAATTACATTTCAAGCGTATTTTAGTTTACCTAATCAATTAAGCATATATTTCTTTTTCTCTTGACATTTGGAATCTAATATTAAAAAATAACTGTTGTCTGTAGTTATTGATGCTACAAATGCGAAACGTAGAATTTTTATATGCCTTTTGGAGAGAAGTTGCCGATATAGGCTGCAAAATATACTGCCAGCCAAAGCAGAAGCACTATCCCAAGTATCATTTGGTTAAGCTAATCGGATTGTTATGCTTCGTCACGGGCACGTTTCGAGCTGTTATGCTACAGTCCAGATGGGGAAGAAAATGATACTTCAGAACCATTTCTCATAAGGCTTAAGGCTACCTAGTTGAAATTCAGATTTCCACGTCACTCGTTCCATCTGCGCTGAGGAATTTACTTGCTGGATCTTTGGAAGATATTTTATGGAAACGAGTTTGGGGAACGATAGATGTCTTTAGAATTGCCCTGTGAAGAATACAGTACAAATTTTCCGCACTTTTCAAGTTTGAAAACATTCTTAGGAATTCGTTATAGTTTATCTGGAAACCAATTACGGCGATAAGTGTATTAGAAATTCACATGTATTTCTATTAGTGATTGTTTTACATTAATTTTAAGAGCATTTGAATACTAAAATATCTAATCACTTTTGTCGAAAAACAGAGCTTTCCGATCATGTTTCTGGAAAGCTACGGATTTACTAATTACTATAGATATGATACAAAGAATCATAATTCAAGTAAAAGTTAGAAAGATATTATTGAAAGGTCACTAAAATTTCACGATACATTCCTGCGAAAATTTTACATTTTACAAGCAAGAATCACCTTTTATCGTCACTTAAATGTTCCCCGGAACGTGGAACGTACGTGTCTTTAGCGTTTTTCGATTCGGTCACGTACAATCCTCCAAGAGGGAAAGCATTCCTCGCGAAGGTGTTTTACGAAAAGGCAGCCACGGGTTGCTTGGAGTAGCATCGTTTTATGCAAGTACAAAGTTGCTTGGAACCCAATGGTTCCTGCTACGGCAGCATAAAATTTATACCCTCCACGTTCGATAATACGCGCGTGTTTTACATCCGACTGCAGCTACGAGGGAATCGCTTGTCAACCAGGGCTCGCAAATTCGAAGGAAAATTGCAAACAGAATAGATACTTCCCAGCATCTGAAGTGTAGATAAATTTCCATTGGGCAAAAATAACACCCGACACCGTCGCGCAATACGCGCAATAAAGTGTAAACTATCGACGAAAGCGACGGGCTTCCGTGTTTCATCCTACCTGACAGCAGATCAGGTACTGCCGTGCGCGCGAATCCCACTCAGAATTTCAATATTAAGATTTACAAGGTCTATAGCAAAACTGTCCCGCTTGTCCTAAAACAACAGGAATAAAAATAAAGAGACCGAAAGAGGAATTCGCCGAGCACCCATGAAATTCTGTGTAACGAATGCGCTTGGCGAATATATTAGAAAAGCAAGGGGAGCAGGCGGAGTCGAAAGAGCGCAAAGAATATCCGAAGAACAAAGGAAAGGAGTGGAGGTATTCCAGCTGAACGAAACGTTTAAAATTTAATTGGGCCTCCTCTTCAGCCCGCCGCCTTGGCCGCAACGCATTCCCCCTCCCAATAATTCCGCGAAATTCCGCCGGCCAAATTGAATATTCGCGAACGTCGTTACGCGGTCCCTTCATTTTCTTCGCGCAGTAATTTAACAAAATTGCCGTCGAAATACCCGCGCCCGCTCGGAATAATGCACGATATAAGCCGCGGCGGCTGTCTCGCCAACGAAGATGTATAACGTTGCCAAGGGAAACAATGACGGTGTGGTTTACTGCAGCCGTACGCGGAAAATTTTCACGATCCCCGGGAAGGAGATCATCCCAACGATCAGGGGCGGCTTCGGGGCAGAAGTGGCGCGGCGGAGCAACGGAGAGCGGATGGGCCGCAGCGCGGCGCAGTGGCAACTTCAACGTAAGCCAGATGTATCGGGTTTAAATGCATTTTGCGTAATTGAAGGCACACACCGGTATGGAAACGTTTCGCCGGCGGAACGGTAATAATATCTGTCTTGCGAAGAATTGTGACTGCAATTTTCGAGTACCCCAGCCGGCCAACCCCCTTTTCCTTTCCCTACGGCGCTCGCCTGCGCAGGCTCCTCCGCGCTCAGTCGCCCTCGGCCTCCGTAGCCAAGCCGCGCCACGGGACCGGAGGAATAAAAAAAAATATAACGCCTCCGCGGCCGTAACAGGAGCCTTAATGGCATTGTTAACATAATTCTCGCGTACCAGCTCACGCATAACTTGCAGGCGCGGGGGCCAGAAGGAATTATTTATTTTGGGGGAGATACCAGCGGAATGGCCAAAATGCATCACTCCGCGCGACGCGTTTGTGGACCAGTCTTATTCTTGGTAGCGTGTTTGGAAGTAGAGTGGAGGGATGTTTGTTGATGGGGGTTGGTGGCGTTTTGTGTGCCCATAGGAAGTCTGGGACTTATGCTTGGATGTGTGGTTTTTAGAGGCTCTGTGATTCTTTGAAAATAGTAATCTGTTGAATAGCGTGTCGGGTGAAGTATTTTGGTTTGTGTGAAGAATGTCTGCTGAAGGGTGTGTAAACGGCATTCTCAGAAACACGCAGAAACACTACACAGACTTTTCAAAGTGAAAGGGATAACTACTCAGGAGCTAATTAATTAATTAGAAATTCTGTGGTTTTGTCTTTTTATTATAGTTGCTTCGGCGTAACTGCATCGGAAAGGAATGTTTGTGCGATCAGTAGATCATCTCGCAACAGGTTACGCGCGGAAAGTGAAAGGTGCAAGTTTCGAGCCTTGAATTCTGTCAAGGTATTTAACTTTCAAGGCGCGAAGTTTGAGAAATATCTTCTCTCCGATACTATCAGATTTTATGTAACCGATTTTGTTTCAGAAGTTACAAATTGATGCGAACAATTTTACTAATGAAACATAAAATTCTTGTAGTGGTAATTATTTACTTTTGAGTTTCATCACCGAGTTTGATGAAACTTAGATAAGTATATTGTAAAACTTCACACTTTGCACAACTATTCTGTATTTGCAGTTATGTTTATCCAACCTAGCAAATTTAACCCAACACTAACTCAAATTATAAAACCAAAGTAAGAAATTAAAAAATATTTTGACGAATATCTCGGAAACTAAGTTATCGGAAAAAAATCCTAACAACATATCTAAATTTCATCAAAATCAGCGATGAAAACCTAAGGTAAATAATTGCCTTTATAATTCTTCGATAAGTAATTCCAGGCATGTGAATGAAATTTAGTTTCCTTGTAACTAACCGCTGATGTGAAACTCTTTTGAAATATTCTACTTCAAGTCCATTACAACTATGGCTACTCGCCGCGATTTATGATCTGATGATTCTGCAGAATCCAGATGAGTTCGGACAAGAAAATTGCTAAATAATCTTCACACGACTGCCTGTGCCTAATTAGAAATCCACTTGTGAAAAAGTGGCAGGTATTAATGCTACGGAAAAAGACGACGATTAATTACTAACTCTCATGACTAAGTCCCTCGCTACCTCGTAATTACAGAGAGCGTTTAACTCCTGGAGGCGGAAATACGTAGTGTTGCATTAACCGAGCAAAATAAGAATAAAGGGAATCGGTTCCTCACCATCCATATCATTTCGATTTCCATATCCAGCTGCCTTCCCACTCCTCCTTGGAAACCTGTTCGAAACGGCTCAGGACGGAAGCCTCTTTGCGGCGCTTGGCAAAATGACACATGGCTGTATTAAGCGAAGCACGTTCCGCGACTTTAACGTTACGGATTAATATTAGATCGGTTAATGGCATCGGGCCTGCGGGATGTATCGAAAGAGAAAGGAGGATCCTGGTACAGCAAAAAAAAATATCGAACTTAGATAAACGGCTACTTGTCAGTGCTGCGTACGCAGCTGTCTTTATCTTTATTACGATCGTAACCTCACAATCATAACTAGCCGACAATTATTTTCGTTAATGATTTATGGAAGTAATAAGAAATCCGGTTCTGAATTCCCAGTAATATCGTGTCCTTGCCTACTCCTTTAACAAGGCATTTGCTACACCGAGCAACCTTTGCATTTCTTTTACGCGCATTCCGCTCCTAGTAGCATCTTGTACGGTGGCTTGCACTAGGGGGTTCGTTCACCGAACTGTGCCGTGACGCTGGCAGTGCTCCTAGATTTCTATTTTCATTAACGTCGATGGTAATCTTCGACTTGGTTCACTAATAATCGTCTTCATTGAATAGGGCTGTGATAATCTACTGGAATATTTTACTACCTTAGTTCTCAGGGTTAGAAACTTATAACTACCTCTTCATTTTACCGAAAGATGGGCCTCTCAGACCACTTGAAACCTGGGCCTTTTCCTTAAATCTGATAAGTATACCGAGCAATAATGATTCAGCAGAGAGAACTCCACAGCGCAAACTCTGAGGATAGTAGCGACTTGCTAGGCCATCTAGTGTTTAGTAAGGTGAACTCTATTGTTTCTCATCCCTTGCTCTTAATTCCACAAAATTCACAATTGCTTGATACACCTATCCGCCACAGTGAGTCTACCTCTAACCTCCAACAAGCAACTTGCTTCTCAACCCCCATCTTCAAAAATACGTTGGTATAAAAATACACCAGGAAATCTAGTGACTCCGATTTCCCCTTTTATACCCAAACATCATCCCCGTTATTGACACCTCGCCAGGCGCGTTACGTCGCGCGCAGAAGTGTGCCAGTTACACTGACAAAGAGATCGCGATACCGTAGGTGCGAAACACCATCTTGCGTCGTACAAGCACAAGAAGATTGGACTCGAAAGGGTAAAAACGCGTACGATCCAGCACGCGATACAGGAGTAGATATCGAACGATGAAAAAGTAACCCGGCGGCGCGGCGCATCGAAAAGCCGCTCGCGGTATTCGCGTATTCTTATCCGTGCTCTTTTAAGGCGTCATCAGCTGGCAATAAAAAGGGTTCTACGGCCGGCTGACGGTGCTAACCCTTAGCCGTGGACCTGAATAAACTGCCGTATATGGCGTGGGAGCGATTAACAGTTGAAGAACGCGGTGTGGACTGGTTTATATGGATATGTAGGTACGTACTAGATGGAGACGTAATCGTCGTTAAACTGTTAGAACATCTAACGAGACGTACGTTCGTTCCGCGGGGCCAGGAATTCTAGCTGAAGAGGCAAGCCGCTGTGTACATTGGCCCGGATGTTGAATAAATTTCCGTGTATCCATTATTGTCCGCCATCGTCCGTAACGTACGACACACGTTTTCGGGCACTAATCCTATTCAATCCCATTACGAATAATTCGGAGCCAGCCATAACGGGTACAAGAGAGGAAAGTTTCGGTATGGGCACAGAATCGCAGAGACACGAGAAAGCTCGAGGACCTTAATGATGGATGTATGCTGACTAGGGGTGCGCGGGTATCCGAAATTATGGGACCAGAATTGCGATTCGGGAGCCGATTTTGTTGCTTAAATATTCTTCCATCTGATCACACTGCAAAATTGCAAACTAAAAGCAACCTAACAGTTGCTCGTTTTCCTGCTCGTTTTATTTACAATCGTTAGACTGAACCGTGACCACGTGCTACAGACTGCAGCATCCCTCGATAATACCAGCTATCAATGAATAAAAATTTGCCTCGGCAAATACAATACGTCCTTCCACCCTTTCATTCGCTGCCAGCGAGGACAGCTTATCCGGACAAAGAGCTGTGGAAAATTTCGGGGAGAGCCGCGTCGTGCATATTAAATTTCGAACGGCGATGCAGGTGGACCTGTGCCTTTCGCGCTGAATGTCAAACAAATCCCGATTTCATCAAAAACCGATATCGGTCTATCTAGCCGTCCGCCGGCATCGCGAATTTTGCCACGCGATGGCTATCCCGCGTGTGTTGTTCCGGCCTAAATACACGAGCGACAGAGTAAAAACCAGATACCATAGATTGTCAAACGTTCCGGCCTGCGAACTGGGCGAAAATGTGAAAGCGCTGTTACCTTATCCGTCCCGAACACCGTGGATTCTGTTCCTTTCGAACTCCACTGGTTCTCGATTTTTTTTTTTTTTTTCACAAAAATCATTGTTTCCCAGCGCCCCTCGATATCGGCATGTTCATATACACAAGGGGCTACTGCGCTGGATACGACTTTTTGCAAAGTGGAATTTCGAAATAGGCGGACTTCAGCGTCCATAGTCAGAATTTACTGCAGAAAGCTCGGAAGCTATTTCAGTAATTGCTATCACTTCGGAACAGTAGTAAAGTTGGTAAAACGTGGCCTGTGGCTCGGAAGTGGTATTCCTGACATTCGTTTTGCACAGGCTACGTTGCTTTAAAAAAGATAGAATATATATTACGTTTAAATTAAGGCTGGGAGTATTCCAATATTTTACGTGTATTCGAATGCTACGGATAAACTTCGAATATTTGAATAGTCGAATGCTACGAATAAATTTCAAATATTTGAGTATTAATGTTATTCGCCAAATAATTGAGCAATTGAAGTATTCGAGTACTCGAATACCGAAAAATTCGACAAATAGTCCCAGCCCTAGTTAAAATACAAATCCTGACTAAAGCCGAGCGGTTGTAATATGTATAGGAAAAAGTTGTTCAGAATGATGACATTTACAACATATTTCAAGCTCATCAAAATCGGTGAGGTGTGCCCTCGTATATAATTACCGAAATATCGAATTCCTCTCCTTTCAATAATTTCCACTTCAACTCGCAAGTATTTCATCCTTCCAGGTACAAATTAACGAAAGTAGAAAATCGCAACCCAATTAATTTCGCGTAACCATAACCGCGTCATGGTGTTACAATTTGTTAATTACCCGCTGCAATCAATGCCACGTCGATGGTACTGGAAAACACGTATTCTATCAGCGAAATGAATATGTTCCCATCGGCTCATGACACGGCGAGATTTACACGCTTTCCACGTTTCACCTCTTACACGCTAATTCGTTTAATCGAGATCACGTCGAGCTTTAATCTCGTTCACGTCTATTCATCCATCATCTTGCCACTGGCTGATCCTGCCTCGCCAGCGTACACTATCGCGGCAACGCCAGTCGGCAAATATGCGAATGAAGCTAAGCAATTGATTGAGTTACGTCACGCGTCATTGCCCGCGTATTTACTCGCCAGCGAGATAAGGGCAATGCGTCATTTTGACGGATTCCCCGATGCAGCCGTTTAACACCTCGACGAACGCTGTGTAGCGGAAGAATGCAGGTAGCCATCGTGGAGCTCAGTCAAATTGCCCTGACGAATTTGTCACTCTGGCAGCTTCGGGTTCTTAGGATACAGATAGAGGGCGTGGATGAAATTGCGGCGTTTCGTGTCGTCATGGAGTTTTTTTTTAAATTAAGCACCTCGAAACACTGTTTTCTTTAAATTATTTTCTTTAGTTTAAGAATCTGTACGAGGTGAACGTGTCAAATAATATTCCGTTCTGTTTAATTAAAATATTCTATTTAGTAAGGAAACTGAAGTTTTACTATTTTATTTCTGTCATTCTTATACACAAATAAATCAATTACACTGTTTCCAGATCTCTACGAAGCACGTATGGTTTTCTAACTTTACTTAAATGGTAAAAGACGCGTGGAACTTCAAATATTTTAATATTTCTTGAAGAATGGAAAATGTAGGACTTAACTAATGGAGGCAGTATTAATGAACCAGTGGTGATTATTAAAATTCGAAATAGGTACTATTATTTACGTACTTTATGATTCGTAGATACAGCGTTAAGATAGCAGGGAAATTTAATATCTTGGAATGTAGATGTTGTTACGCGGAAATGTAATAAAATAATTACGAATTTTAGACTGGCAAGCATTTGTAAAATATACTTCTCCTTGCATTCGTGACGTTACTGTACGCCCTTTACCGTGTGTGAGATACCATTTTTGAAATGTAACGCGGCATTTGCATGTAAAGAGGATTCTCTAGATAACCGAAACATTAACGTTTCTCATTTAATCGCCCTAAGCACGGTTCTTTATTTGCTACAATTTAGAGATGCACTTTAGTAGATAACCACGAACGTATGAACTACTAACTAAACTACTTTGAATGGAAGTGTTTCCTAAGTAGGTACTATTGTTACTGTATGCAATACTGTATTAGTCAGAAATAAATAGCTTTTTCAAATGTTTTAAATTCGTGAAATTATAAAATAAAACTTTAACTCTAAGAATTATTCAGATATTTATGCTCTATCGCTTTGCCAAAAGACAAATAATGTTATATTAAAAAATACGAAGAAACGTGATTTTAAGGGCTGATTTCACCCTTCCGGAGTAAATTTCTGCAGAAAAAAAATTGCTCCCTGTCGCTCATGCATTTTCATTGAAATCCGAATTTTCGAGTTGGGAAAGTTTCTGTGTTAGCCAATGTAACTCGAAATGCTAAACTATATAGATTGTAAATTGCATTGATAAATCAAGTTCTAATTAAGCAGCCCATCAATTTCTACGAAAAAAGGACAGATTGCGGGCTGAGACACGATTAAACAAGGATGGGTAGCCGCGGAAACCGTTTCAACTCCGAAAAGTTAACGCAACAGCACGCTGGGATGAGCTCGGGTATCGACTTGCGAGAAGATAACAAGCCAGCCCTTTGAGGGGGACTTAATTAGTTCGGAAACAGCTCGATCGTGTATAACTTCGATCTGACGAAATCTGTTCTCGATGCTGATGAAGCTATTACGTATTATTGTGCAGCCCCACGAAGGGGACCTAGGAGTAACGCATGTTAATGAACCATATAGGTAACTCGGGGATGCTCGTGTAGCGATTCCCGGGGTTCCGCATGGACGGACATATCAATGAGGGGGAAGCACCTTTGCATATATAATATTTCTAAACATATATTCAATTAATGAGGATAATGCAGCGGGTTGTTCTGAAGTAATAGCTTCTTACATCAGACCTTTATTTTTAACCACAGAAAAGTGAAGATAGAAATATGCATACGTGGCTAGAACGGAAGAAATCGAGACCAAAACGAAGAGCTGACTGGATGAAAAATGACGAGTGAAAGAAACAGGATTCACTGTCTACTGACTGTATTTCTTAGAAATCTAGTGCAACTCATTTACATCCCCAAGAATAAATTCCACCTCATTAAGTGTAGCATTCAAATGTAAGTAAGATACTCTTCCTTTCAGTTATCTACTACCAGCCATCGTGTAAATGATCCACTATCAGCTGTCGAGCCGAGCGGTAGATCCATCCATTGATAAATAACGTGTTACAAGTGTCTGGTTTCAAGAAATCACTATTTAATCTAATTGCCTAGCAATACCATCGATATGTACAAGTTGCAATCATGATAAATTAGCTATTCTGAATAAAATGAAAAACCTTCGTAGCACTAACATAAATCAAATGTTAATAATATATAGTTAAGGAGACTAAGTCAGATCGCTCGAAAATCAAATATTCTTTGCGAATTAATTACAAGGAGATGAAAGCAAGCACAAACTTTTCCTCTTATACAAGGTTTGAATTTTTATCTCAGAAACCAGAGCTTTTACAGTTTAATTTTGAACTTCAGTGCCGAAAGAAATATATTTATCGAACATACTTTAAAAATTTCAACCACTGCAAATCCACAGAAGAAACACCCACGTCACATATATGTATATATTATAAAAAAAAAAAACTTTTAGGGTCTACGATGGAAAATATCAGAAACCACTTTTTATCCCAAACTTCATTTCTACTCTAAACGTAAGATTTCACCGATTCTCGAGGTGCTACGAAACAGTAAGGAGGGAATTATTCAGCGTTTTACGTTCACCCTGCAGCTTTAGCGACCTCCGTCGCCGTTGTATTGTTTCCCATTCCAATGAGCCCCTCTTTGACCCAGGTGATATAATGTCGTACCTGTGGTCCTGCAGTTTCCAGCATGCACAGCCACACTCGACCGTGTGTGCACGCGTGTTTATGTACCACCTGTATGGCCAAACTGCCGAGTATCTTGTCCCGATACCCACGCTAGTCAGTGGATTATGCTGTACCTGTACACGAGTTGTTTGTACGGGGGATGAGAGGGATATGATCTATTCCGAGGGGTCAAGAGTCATCCATTTTTCAAAAGTTCCCCAGTCGCCGCGCAAGCTTCCTTTTTCCACCTCCCACTGCCCCGTGCTGTATCTTTCTTGGATCTACTACTCCAAAAACACGTTGCCTCTCTTGTCGACACGTTTGCGAACTTCGAAACTATGCCAAACAACAATATGGCAAACGAAAGAGTTGTATTTCAATTTCAGTGGAGAAGGCAGACTGACTCATCCTTCTTTTAAATAATAGTTTTCAAAATGAAATTTATTATTCAGAGTTTGAGTTTCGAATTTGCATTGATTTTTAAGTAGCCCAAAGAATGTTTTGTAGGAAGTAGAATAATCAGAATTTAGGTAGACGAGTTTTAAGATTCTTGTTTGGAGGAAACTTTGATACGTAGGTAATACCAGAATATTCCCCTGAGTGTCCTTTTATACTAGGCTCTTGACAATTAGTTGAAGAAAAGTGAAAACATTTTGTAAGAAAATAAGGCCTCAAATTGAAAAATTGAGACCATTATTTTTTCAGTAACACTAATATTAATCGTATTAAAAATAACTTTGATAATCTACCCATATAACAAATAGTCCTGTTCACATCATTCACTCATCCACCCCCACAATTTAAGAAGAACATCCCTTAATGGGGGATTCTCGTGTAACATCCCCTGAAATTTATGAATTTTTTTTAAAAAACAAGCTTCCACAATAATTGACAAATAATAAGAAGGATCGACATAAAAAAATATTTTCCACAAATTTAAAGATGCGTCCCTACATCCCAAAAGAGTTTAATCCAATATGACCAATAGTTTTTTTAAAAAAAATCTTAAATATCAGTTACTTTTGGAACTGTTAGACGAGAATCCCCCTCAAACATTCAGACAACCCCACCTCCCCACAGGGCTCACATCAATCTCCAGTCCCAGGTGCCAAAACTAGTTGGCAGCAGGGGTCAGATAATCGAAAACTTCAATTTCTATTATGTCGTTCAGCAAACCGTACGACCGATTTCTTTTTCCCCCATCAAACGAAAGATTGATTTATCGCGCTGCCACGCTGAAAGTGGCTCGCCATTCTTCCCCAGTGAAAGCATTCGTTGCTCTCCATTAACGTTCCTTCGCAGTGAAAAACACGCTGCTTCGAAACGGGGAGGGTTGCGAGGCGCAGCCAGGGCGCGATTTCCATCGACGACACGGCAGAATGCACGTCGATGGGATCGCGCGATAACGCATACGGAATTCCCCGCGCCCGTTTACACGCGGTTGGGCCGAACTTTTATCTAGCGCGGAACGTGCGAAGGGAGCGAACCTCTCAGGCAGCGATAGTTACTCCGGGGGATAGGCGCCGTTCCTGCAACTTTATACCGAACTTCCCGCGAAATTATTTCCCTGATAAAAGTTTTCCCGAGGTGTCAGTGGAGTCAAGGCCGATATATAACCGGATATTACGCTCCTAAAGAGTCACGCGAAGAGCAGCATTTACTGGCAAGGGTGATGAAAATGTCCCGGGGAAAAGTTACGCCGCCCAGGGTGAGACTGATGGTAACCAACGACGAGGTAATACGAAATAGTTCGATCTATGAAGTGGAAATAGAAGTAGTTATCTGTCGAGGCATAAACTTCGCACCCTCGTGATTCTCTCGCCACTTTTCAAGTTTTTACTTACCCACTTAATAGTAGATACCTTTTAGCCTTTTAACGAATTTCCAACGAAACGACGTTTATCTTTCGCGAGAATATTACTTGGCGAAATATAGACTACCTTTCGGCTTGAAGTATACCGGACCAAGGAGCACGGGGATTTATAAGATGGCAACGGAGCGCAGGTGGAAAATGTCCAAGGTTAAAGGCGAATGGAGGGAAGCAAGTCGGGGAAATAAAGGAACAAAGCGTGGTGTTTCTCAGCGAGAAGGAAAATGCCCGTTAAAACCACTTCCCTTTACTTCGTTGCAGCCCGCCACGGCTTTCTTAGCTTTCGCTAAGACGCCGAGGGCGGCGGGGGAGGCAGGGCCGGTGTATCGTTTAAACAGAATTAGAATTTCGAATGGGAAAGTAAAATAAATAAGGGCGTTATTATGCGGCAGCATAGTAAAGTGTTTCATCGCCGAGGCGAGATATCGCGAACTTTGCTGACCGCCTTCCAAATGAGCCGGATAAAATATTCTTGCCTCGTTCTCGGCGGCGGTCGACTCTCAAAGTTGCCCCAGGAATTGCGTTAAATGTCTCGAGCAATTTCGCCAAGTGCTTTTATCCGCTAACGAGTAAGTTGTAACGCCGGAAATTTAATAACGCCAGGCATTCGTTAGTTGTGCGATTTAAATATCCCGGACTACAGTAGCCATCCTCTCGTTAGAGTTTTCTTTTGCCTTATGAAAAGCGGGGCATCGTAGGGATTGAAACAGCGGCGCGGCTCCGAAACCGACCGCCAACATGGCATAAAAAGCCCGCATGTGTCCCGGAACCGTGGCCCAATTGCTGGCCCAGTAGCGCTACAGCGAGTGCGGCGCGGCGCGGCTCACTCGTTCAGAGTCGCAGCTCATTAGAGATAGGGGTAATTCCCCGATTCCAGGCAAGTTGCGCGTAACCGTTGCAGATGCTTGCCGCGTTTCGTTATCAGTGCTGTGACAACAACCGACGGCTATTCCGCTAAATTGAAGGTCCATATGGCACGTAGGAGAACCAGTCAACGAAATTCTGCAGCGCGAAACGCGATCACGGACGTGTCTTCGTTAACCGAACCATCCCATTTATACTGCAACCGCATTCCTAACGCGACCTTCCTCGCATGTGCTACCCTTTTGGAGATTTTTAAAATAGTGGGTTGAACGGAAAGTTTGTTCGTTTTCTACGGAGTCCCGATGTGACGTGCCTCGTGTTATATTATTATTTTAGTTTTATTATTAGTTTTAGCTTAAGTGTACAATAACCCAAATGCATCATAAAATATTTTAGTTTCTGCATTAATATAGTCCAAATTCATGAAAAAAAGAATTGTGTTTGTGGGATATTCTGTATGTGCCACCTCTTAGTTTTAGATAATTTTTTTTTAATTTTGGCACTTATAGTGTTTTGTACAAGGACTCTTCAATTATATTCTGAGTGCTCCATTTAATAGTTTGTCCCGAAATTCGTTCAAATATGCCAGTTAGTAAAGTGTATACTCGACACGTACTACTTTATGCGTTTCGAATAGGGACTAGAATCAGAGAATCACAGTAAAAAATATTTTCAAAGTATATACAGAAGGTGTGACGCCAAAATGTGTGTGACTTATTTATAAAAACAGTGCTTCCTTAAATCACTAAGTAGATTGCATTCATTTACATACGAATAAAAAAATGTGTTCTTGAAACACTGTTGAATAAAGGTCTAATAAAAGAAAAAACGCAAAAACTTTTCGTTCAACCCAACAGTATCTAGTAAATCATGGGGTGTATAGATTTAAAATTCTTCGATACGCGTAGCCGAATCTCGCTCACCTGTACATACCACCAATAAAAAAATTCCACGGTGCAGAGCCACCGCGGCGAAAACCCCATCACTTATGAGATGACCCAGCAGCTGTGCCTCTTTTTGTCAGGCACAGAGGAACGGATATAAATGACTGTCGAAAATTCGTGACAAACGCCGGGTCGGTTCGCCGTTCGGAAGTTAGCGAGCAAAACGATAGCCCTCTCGCCCCCTCGGCCTATATGTGTACGTACAACGTGGGTTCGCGTAAAGTTCGCGCAATTGTGGAAACGGTTGACGTAATTTACGTGGATACAGGCTCGCGGTTATATGATACTGTATAAGTGCGAGCGGGAGTACGTATACGTACAATTCGTCCATTAATTTTCGTCCAAGCTGCTTCCTCGCCGTGTCAGAAACAGCGATGCAGTAGCGGGGTCGCGAAAAAAGTTGCTCGATTAAACTGGATCCTACGATATCTCAGCCTGGATGGATTAGCAATTCTATTGTTATCGCGGGGTCGTTGGTCATCGACACATAAAGTTATATGCGAGCTTAAAGTTTTCGGTGTTGCCAAAGTTACCTATATGTCTTTTCTCCGGTGAAGGGGTGAGAGTTTTTAAAAAGATTTCTTAACGAACACCTAGGGACTAAGAGGAACCTACCTACCAAATTTCGTGATCATAGGATCAGTGGTTCCAGAGAAATCGCGATGAGTCCGTTAGTGAGGGAATGAGTGAGTCAATCAGTGGCCTTTGGAATGATTATTCTATTGAAAATTATTTAGATTCTGTATTTTTATTCTGTGATTTAGCGAGAATCAAATTCTAGATCAATTCTAATCCTTAGTCTCCTAATCAGTCAGATTCGAGTTTCCTGTAACTGTAGTTTACAATTCAGTTCTAATGGAATTCTAAAGCTCTCTCTGGGTCTAACAACTCTAAAGTGTCAGACACGTCACTTCTATTTCACGATTCCTGCATGGTAACAAAGATAGAAATCTCCACGATACCTGCACCGCCGGCGTTAGTTTCTGTGGCATACCTATTCATTAAGTTCAACTCCATTTAGGAATGAAATGATTTTAATCAATACGACCCAAGTTTTAGTTACGCACATCGTGACCGCAGGTACGCAAGGGGGCGAGGGATGATAGATAATTCAACTGTCTGCCGGCTTAACAAGGTACTTTAGATAAATCACTTTAGATAAACACTCTTGCTATCAAATGCATCGCCCTACCTGTCCACCTGAAAAGAATTATGCGTCTGTGTGGTATCTTAATCTCTCGGCCGCCTTGTCAACATTCAGATATCTGTTCACTACTTAACGCCCATTAAATACCAGTACACGAGGCAAGGTATTTGGCCGTTACATATGAAAATAGCATGCAACGTTTACACGTAAACGCCCATAATCTTCTCCTTTGCATCTGATGGAAGACCAACTTGCACTCTGGGGTTTCCATCGCCTTTTATGAGGATAACACTAACGCTGTAATAGGCACTGGCACCTCTTTCTCAGGCAGAATTGATTAATAAAAAGACGATACTTCACCTAGATTCATAAAAAATTCTAATTTTATGGCATGCCAACTTTGGAAGCTATAAATCACAACGATTTCTGATAGAATCAATACTAACAACCAGCCGCCATCGGACCACCAGGAGAATCGCAGAAGGACCTCTATGAAGCGCTACAGGAGTCTCCAGTAGGGCTGGGACTATTTGTTGAATTTTTCGGTATTCGAATATTCGAATACTTCAGTTGCTCAATTATTTGGCGAATTTAATTTGAATATGCAAGTATCCAAATACTATTCGAATATTGAAGTACTCGAATACTGAAATATTCGAATATTGAAGTACTCGAATACTGAAATATTCGAATAGTATTCGAATACTTTAATATTCGAATAATAACATTCGAATACTCGAATATTCAAAGTTTATTTGTAGCATTCGAATACTTGTAAAATACCCGAATATTAAATTATTCGAATACTCCCAGCCCTAGTCTCCAGTCACCGCAGGGATATTGATAGAGTCGTAGAAGTCAGACGGTGAATTCTCCCGCGGATGCAATGAAGTATGAAGCATGCAGCTGGAAATGTTTCTATTTCAAGAGACGGTCATTGGATACGTTATAATCCGCGGCACACGATCCGCCATGGTACACGCCAGAACAGTGCTGGTTTCCCCGAAAAAAGGCCGGCGCTCGCATTGAATTACATCGGCGGGACAGCCGGGCTGAAACAATCCAGATACATTATCGAGCCATCCAAGTATATCACCGGGCCCTGGCCCGTGTACATTTCTATTCGCGGGGATTCCTAAGGTCGCCACCATTATACGTTCACCGCGGACGTTTACGCTGCTACATCGACCGGAAACCTGGTGTTCAATGCGCGCGTACGGGAACACGGGACAGGGGAGAGAGGTCTATTGTACTTAACGTGCATGCAGATACCGCGCGTACAAACGGACACGATCTCTAGCGCGAGTTTACAGTCCTCAGCCACGGATAGGCATCGTAATCCGTGTCCCGGGTCAGCCATTTTAAAGACAAAGCGCCGCGGAGCTGAGAAAAATTGCCGCTCGGGGACCCCTGCCAGCGGCCGCCCGTGATCGTCTATTCGCAAGCTCCGCGAGGATCGCGGAAATAACGTTCCTACAGGTGGACGCAAGCCGCATAAATATGACGGCCGAGGCACAGTTTGCAGGCCGAGCGGCCTTTTTCTTTCGTGTGTCTTATTTGATCCTAATATCGCGTTTCCTGTATTCCAGGCGCGATGATCTACATACCGACGAGTACCGGTTGGGAGTCTGGAGAACCGGTTGATTGGACGCTTTTTGCTGGTTTTGTCTTGTATTTTTCAACTGTTTGTTGTAGGATGTTATCTTAGTAAAATTAGATACCTGGCAGAGGTGGATGTATTGATTAGATGTTGGATAAAGGAACAGATGCGCAAGCTGAACTTTGTGGATGCATTGTGGTATTTGGAAACGTAGGTTTCCCTGTACGCGATTGCATGCAACGTCAAGAGCTTCAAAGTCGATTTTCTTGAAAACGAAGCGTGATATTAAACAAAGTCACTCTTTCTTTTTGCCTTGTAACATGTAAAGAAGTCGAGAAAAAGGAATAAAATTTTTTGATATTGCGCTTCGTTTTCGAGATAATCGACTTTGAAATTCGAGACTTCGCGTGCAGTCGCGTATTCGTCGCTTCAGTTGGTTCTTGACGTTGTCCTCTAGTAATTTTTTGTTGGTAAAAGCACACCAAGTTCACTTTTTTCAATAACGAGTCTTTGGTCTTTACCAAGTGTATTATCTTTAAGTGAATACCAAACCCGCGTCATCCTATCGGAAATTTCAAAAGGAATTTATTTCTATTATATTCCGCAAACACTTTCTTTTCTGACATCATACTATCCCCGTAAATTTTGCAATTCTAAAGCAGCACATTCAACGTGAGCTATTATAGCTATGGCGCACCAAGAGCCCACCATGTTTAAACAAAGTCAACAAACATGAATCGTTGCCTGATTTTAACGACGGACTTCACGTCGCCAGGGCTGCGAATACTCGCGGAAATTCGAGGAATCGAGGACGATTTTTGCCCAGCGCTGTTTAATGCGAGCACCCCCGTAAATCTTCCTTTCGCCAGCGTACGAAACCCGTTTTGCATGTGCATGTCCGGTAACGATGTTGTCCATGCAAACACAATCACTGATGCAAGAAGAACGCATCGAATAGATTACACGTAACTCGCCGCGACGTAAATCATCGTGCTACTGAACTAAGGCACGGTGGATCCTGAAAACGACAATGAGTCTCGTCCACCGGTGTAAATCAGGGGCCCTTTGATTTAGGGATGTTTGCTACGTGGACAGTTTAAAGCGGTGGAGTCCGAAAGAAGGTAACATTTCACGATATAATCTCGATAGGAAAGGTGGGCGGGCAAACGAGTGTAAGTAATATCTCACTTCAAACTTGAACAGTTTCTTTTTTGTCCATTTTTGCGAACCGAAGTTAAAAATAAGAGATTCTTTTAACATAGGGTAAAGGACCCAATTACTGACACGTAACCAATTACTGTCACCTTAAGTTATTTTACTTAAAATAACGAATAAATAAACTGTAGTTTATAATCTATAGTATAGATTATAGGTTGAATTACATAATTCTTTTTATGTGTGACTTTACAATGTTTAAATATTCTTTATTTTAAGTAAAATAGCTTAAGGTGACAGTAATTGGTTCGGTGTCAGTAATTGGTTCCTTTACCCTATATGTTATCAAGTTTCATGTCCAAAATTTAGCTCTTTATAAATTTTCTAGGCGACTTCCTGAAAAATTAATAATTCCATCTGTGGATATGGAAAAACCATATTTTCTATTTTTTCAGTTTTGCAAACGATGCAGCTTTCCAAAAGAGTAAACATTTAATTTAATAAGTAATTCATTCTCAGCTGATTTGTACGGTGTGTGTACACAATTTTAAAAAAAGGTTCTAGATTTTCAGTCATTTGTGTAAGAGTTGCAAGATTCAGGTTGTCACTAAACCCCACGCAAATCTCAGAATAATTCCTCGCTCTTTCCCTTCCTTCCACGAACCGTATCAGAAATTTCATTATTTTAACTTCCGGGTCACTAAAGTTATAATCACAATTCTCAAATTTCGAAATGTCTCTCTGCAAGTAAATAGTTCAACAACGAAGAAGTTAAAATATTAACTTGTTATATTACTGAATAGAGTAAAAGCAAGCCGACGCTTTTGAATAATTTCAAAACAAAGTCAATCTCTAACGGCCGATTTTTTCACCTTCGGTAATCTTCCAGTTAGAGTTATGTTCCACATAACTGCCAAATGATAGGATCCTATTGGCTCAGAGCAATTAAATGCTCTAATTTAAATGCTCTAAGCCAATTGGTCGTTCACTGACCGGAAGATTACTGAAGGTGAAGAAATCAGCCGTAAATCAGATACCATTTACCATAAACCGTTTCATATCTCAAACCTCCAATTAACCTAATGGAAATTGTACAATGCTGTCATTAGTGTTCGCGTTCTTCTGGCTCAAGCATTTCCCTCGTCACGCGATCAACGGCTAATAGATCGACATCGTGAACATTTACAGGATTTAGGAGCGGATGGCCGCGGTTTTTCATGCAAACGATAGCTCGCGTACATTCAGTTGCCGCGCGAGCCATGATTTCTTTGGGTTGACGCATTCGTCAACGTCGAGTGGCCGAGTCGCAGAAATTTAACCCGCTGGAGAAATGGACGGCTTTGCGGTGTGCCATTCGCGGATGGATTATATCCACTGTGGAAAATGTCGTCTGTGGAAAGCCTCGATTTGTTCACGTGCTATATGGCTGTGGGTAGAGGTAATCGTTCCTTGTGAGAACTCAGATAGAAGCATAGACTTTCGCCCCGATTCGTTATTCCCTGCTTCCCAATATTTAATAGGGATGCACGTTTGCTAAATGAAAAGCAAATCTGTTGGCAATCACTTTTCATTTAGAAACACAATTACTGTTTATAGACTAGCTGTCTATTATTTTTTAGTTAAAAAAAGTCCATTGAAGTGGAAACTGAGAATTCATTGCAGAGGAGTCACTTCCACAACCTTCAAATAGAAATTGAGTGATTGTAAGGTGCAGAATTAAATAAAAGAATTAAATTTAATAGAAACAGGTAGTATCTAGGATTATACAAGTAGAATATGGATTTAAAAATTCTCAGGTATGGATTCCAACAAATACCAGGATTCTTCTTTTTACAACAGATCTCCGTTTTATTACATTTTCATCGCAAACCACATCAAGCTCTTCCCCTCTCGTCGAAAGTGGCGCAGAAAAAGCGTGGTTTGTTCTGTGAAAGTTGTTAGAGCAATCAACTTCCAATAGTCAGTTTCGATTCCATTAGTACGTTAATATCTCAGGTATTCTAGCTTCAGTCGAATAGTGTGCAATCAAATTGGAATGTATACTGCACCCCCTTTTCCCCAACCACTAGTTAATGAAACTTTCTTCCGTACTATCTTTTTCCCCGCAAACGAGCTCCAACGTTTTCCTCGTTAAATTGTTGCTTTTAAGGTGTATCCAATTTGCACTGGAATCTCGAGCACACTAGCGATGTTATTAATCAATTAACTACGCAACAACGCTGCGAATATAATGAGCTGCATTATCGAAACATGTTCATAAATTTCATGAGATTACCAAGAATTTTCCATTCTCCAAAAACTAAACTATGTCTTACATCAAGTCGCGAGATATGCCTCAATTTCCAACAAAATTGACACAAGAGAAAATTACAAAATTACTCATATAATTACATCCCAACAACCGAGATCAAAATATCGCTGTAAAGTATTTAAAAAAAAAAAAGGATTGCAAATTTAAAGCCCGCTTTTAAATAGTCACAACAACGTTACAGCTTATGAAGGTACACGGTTTCATGCGTACGATGCGCTCCGTAAATCACCTCCCGCGGCAAAGATTCGTGTGCGTTGGCTGAACAAATTGTTACGGGTTTATGCATGAATATTTAATCACCGTAATCATTTATTCCGCCGGACCAGGATCCTCCGTCGCTGCAGAAAAAAAACTCCCGCTAAACTCGATGAATTAACTAAACTCGCCAACTAAACCGTTGATACCCCGGTCCCGTGAAAGTTTCAACATCGTTTCCAGAGGGCGCGCCATAACACGCCCGTTGATGAAACATTCAATTCCTCGCCGCGATCGCGTCAGCTTTATTATCTCCCTGGACCCGCGCAATCAACAATTCCCGGCGATTCCGATCGAGCTTCAAAAATTCGGGGCGCTAAATTCCGTTGCCCCGGGGAGCGTTGCTTCGACGAAGTACGCGCGCGCTTCGGAACGCTCGCAATCAGCGCAATGGAAAACAGCCCCGCCGCCGGTGTAAGTCAACAAGCGACAATAAACACGTTGCAATTTACAACACACCGGTGGCATCGGTGAGAAAGGATTCGTAGGATATCGCGGGTCTACCGTGGCTCTCGGGTAAACGTTTCGGAAGATTCAATGGGGCCGGGGGTGTTTTAGCTGCCTAATTTGAACGCGAAAGGGGAAGAAAAAAAGGACCCGGGTCGTGACAAAAAGCGGGAAGAAGGTTAAAGCTCTCATATGTGCGCGGGCACATTAGTCGTGGCATAAACCGTTGGGGTGGCGGTGTAGTGGTCGCCCCTTGCATCGGGTTTAATTTTATTCGGGAGGGTGGGCGCGGGAGGGGGCGCGACGAAGGGGAAAAAAGGAGGGATAGCAGAGGGGACGAGGGTGCTCAGCCTCGTTCACGGTGGTTTCGTTCCTTACCGTTGGCTCTCCCTCCAAAGGACGAATTAGATTACCTCCGACTCGATTAAACCGGCGTCATTCGAGGCTGGTCCAGGATAATCTCGGACGTTCCCTCGCCGAGGTACGTGTTGTCGACACGTTCCAGAGGAAGCCATGATTTCGTGCGGTTATTACGGGAACTTTTACGAAAGCCGGTAACACTGGGCGAATCCATTACACGGAATAATTACGCGGCGGGTAATTATCAGCGAGTAATCTCCGCGCGGGAAAATAAAATGCGCGCGTAATGAACGATAATTTCGCGCAATTCCGCGCCGTATGATAAATTCAGCCGGGCGGCGGCGCGCGCAGTGGGAGATTTCGGGACGTGACGTTGAACGATTCGTCGATATCCGACGGTTTAAATATCTGTCGAGTTCTTACAATTGAATTCTCCGTGATTTGCACTTAATGTATTCGACGAAGAGGGAGAGGGGTGAAATCCTGCGAAATGTAGGGATGCTCCTCCGTGACGGTTTCTCGAAGTTTCGAGTGAGTATCAAGATGGAGGTTTCGGGGAAGTATTTTATAGCATAATCTTGAGCCTTCTGTATAATTTAGTCTTCTTGGGGCAGTCTATGGTTAGCTTGTGGTATTTATTTATATGGGATCCTGGGGTGCGATAGTAAAACGTTTTTAAGTTTATCGTGCGGTAGTCAACGTACTCGAGCAAGGATATAAGTTCCATGGAAGTTTCAGTGAAACTGAGGACTTGCGATTAGCTCTTCATTACTAATACAGTGGCAAGGATTATTTTTGTTGCGTTCTTTTTTAGGTGTACGATTGGGGTGAGATATAACTTCATTAAGCAAATAGAATAGCTAAGTGTCTTGTTACGATTCTGATGTTATATTAATTCTTAATATTTCCTGTAATAAATTAATTCATCTAACTGTTTCCACTGGTATAGAAACAGTTCGAATTTATCCTCGTGGGTGTTTTCCAAGCTTAACAGCTCATCGAAATTATTTATAAGTAAATCGTCCCTGACAAAAAAAAAAGAATTCAAATCTCTGACACCAAAAATAGTATCATCAAATATTCCTCTAGTAACCATTTTTAATTTTCCAAAATCCGTAGACGCTCACACAACGCGGAGATAAACGTACAACATCCTTGCCAAAGTAACTTTATTTCAAAACCCTTTCATCACCTTTATTATCTACTTATTCCATCCCCCTTTACTTAAGGCTGACACTAAAGTAACGACGCTGTCCATGTATGCAACGCATTAAACCCTACACACCACCTTTCACCAAATATCACCTGATATGCTTCCCAAATCCCCAAGCAGCAACCCCTTTCTAACAAAATCAGCGCCTCCTCAAAATGCCCTACTATTCAATCGCATTAAATTACAAAGCACCAGGGAAGCTGCAAAATATCTTGGAATACTTACTCCCATAAAACCACCCCGCAGCAGGAGCGCCCAAAAGTCACCGCGGTGCGCAAACACGGTATGCGAGTCGTACGCTCCACGGTCCCCCCCCCCCGTTCCTTAAGTCGTCGTCGTTCTCCATAACACCTCGGCGTCTCAGCTTCAAACGGTGCCATATTATATCGTGCCGAATTGCGGCGCCAGCGATACGGTGGAGCCGGTGTACAGAGAAATCCCATGAAATAGGGTGCACGCCGGTGTACACGGGGAGGCGCGCTGCGACGCGGCGCGGCGCGGCAGTAAACGTTAATTGAATGCGCTAATTCACTCTCTAATCTTGTGTAACCCTATTTACGCGTAATTGCAAAATACACGGCCGCGATATTGCCCCGCGGGCGTGGCGCACTTCTGCGAGTGCTCCGCGAAGGTCGCCGCGCGCAGAGCCGGGATTTTCAGGCACCTACGGGAATATTAATTTGGAAGAGAGTCCGCCGGCGCCGCGGCAAATACCTATAGTCGAATATCAGGCACGTAACGCGACGTACGGCTGGTCCCCGTGCCGTCGTTCCACGCGCAGAACGTCGGCGTAATTATGCCCGCCCTACGGAGGACCTGCATTCCGAAAACGGGCGATAGCGCTCGCCCAAAAACCTTCCGGGGGCGTCGTATTTCCGTGAATGAGTAGTTCGTGGAAGCTATTAGTCGTGAGGGCATTTCTGTAATCTTCGCTGATCCCCCTGTGTTTCTGAGACTGATTTATTATTTAGTGTACTTCACCATCAGTGCTCGTTTACGACCACAAGTAAATTTCCCAAGACTACCTATTGTTTTTATTTGTAGAATTATATTTCCCCCGTGATTGTTATGAATTCATCTAATTCAAACTTACTTAAATCAAAGGTCCAGAATGATTTCAAATGACCACTAGGAAATCTCTGTTGAAATCACTGTAGGATTAAAATTCGTTACCATTCATCTTGCGGTACGATAAAATATTATGCTGCGATATTTAATCGTCGCGAGTCTCTTGCAGGAAAATAAACCACGTTTAATTAGATATCGAGATCGGTGCGCGCAGTTCGTGGAAGTTGCTGAAGGTATTTCGGAGTATTTTGTACAACACAAATAGTCTAATTAAATGGAACACCTAAGATTGTCCCTCTCCTGCTGGAGTTTCATGAAATTGTTTTCGACAAGGATTGTATGGCACTCGAGCTAGGAGAAGCTGGGGTGGTGATAGTACAGAAATTTTCTCCCACGTTACACGACGTAACGTAAAAGAGGATTTCAGAACAAGTCTGGGATCCCACTATTTCAGTGAACCAATCTCTTTTTTCACAAGAGAACGTAGAAAATGTCACCCTTGATTCGAATAACTTTAATAAATCATTGCGTCTCCGATCATCATAATGCTCGACATTAAAAAAAAAGAATTTAAATTCCACCAACGTATCTTTTATCCACAGCGTGTTGAAAATAATTTAGAAGTAAAATAAATTAAATAATCGAGTATTAAAAATGAGAAAAATTATATTCACTTTTAAATACAAGAAACTCAACAATAAACCATTTAGTATCCACGAACGAAATTACATCCTCACCTAAAAATGTATCAATTCGAATTATCAATCCCCAATTAATTCTCCAGGATTGATAAAACTATATCAGTTATCAAAAAGTCCAATATTTCCCTAATGTCCTTAAAGCTGAAATTAGCCAGCAATTTTAATAAAACATATCCCACCCACCGACATACGGTACAATGTGCGACACGGGACCGTTCTCTGGCAGGGCATAAATTCCACCGAGCAGGAGACAAAACGAAAATTCATCGGCGACAAGCGAAGCACGGGGCTATTCGTGTGCAGGATAGCGAAAGCAAACGTTGTTCCTCTGAAACTGTCCCCATTGTCCGTCCGTACCGTGCCTCCACTTACGTCCATACCAGCGATTTTAACATTTAAACCCTCCGGCCGCTAATTGGAAATGGGTCCTCCCCTAATTTTCCGTGTTTAATGGATCCGTCGTCCGTTCGAAGAACCGCGAGAAAAGAACACAGCTGCTGCCAATGTAAGTCCGGCTATTAACATTTCCATTCGTGCCGTTCGTGTGTGTCGGACAGTGCAAAGAGGACCACCAAGGACGGGTGGAGCTCGAATGGGCGAACAAGAAAGGCTGATTAATACTCGAGGTATTGTTTTATGGAAATTCCCGGCAGCCGGGGGCACTTTTTATTCCTCACCCCTTCAGCCGTGTAACCCATTAGGGTGGCCCGGGAGGGGAGGCCGGGGCGAGTCCGCCAGCATTGTCATGCTAAGACACTGATTTTCCTCTGGTCCTGATTACCTGCCTTAAATCCTGACCAGGTACGGGGGCGAGCAGAGGGTGGACCCGTGCTTTTTCTCCGGCGGACTCGTTGGAACGAGTCAACTTCTTAGAGCGAGATCTTTTGACTTAATTACGGACCGAACAAAGGGAAGGAGATCGGCGGTCGGGTTCTGCGGAGAAATAAAACCGACCCCTACGAATCGAATCGGCATCTTCGCCGCGTAACGAAGTTACGGACGACGGTCTTTTGCATCCGCGTACGCTGATGGCGCCTGGTGAGTTACGTAATTCCCCAACATGGGCTCGGGGAGGCGTACAAAGAACGGCCACCGACCGAAATGGAATAGAATAGGAGAAGAAGGACGGAATAGAATAGAGCAGCGAATACAATGAATATATAAAGTAGATCCGCAAACGACGTGTTATCCCGTACTAAAAGTAGCTCGTCGAAGGTGAATCGTTATCCACGTGTACGGCAGAGGCCGCTGCCTTCAACCTCCAAGGATTCCCTGCGTCGCGCTGGCCATTACCGCGACGTATTGCGTTAAAATATCGGCAGTCTTTTTACCTTTAACTCTACTCGGCCATTTTTCACGGACTTCCTACCGCGTGGGAGACACTCTAGGCGTGAGCCGTGCCAGTAGAAGGGCAACGAACGACGGCGACATTGAAATATACGTCCATGTCCGAGATCGTGAATTAATTGAAAAAACCTGTTCAGCTTGTGAAACGGTCGAGTGGTAGACACTCTCTGATTCACCATCTAAAACGCTGAGAATTGATGCCGGCAGTAAACAGCCGGGACCGAATCTTCGCATACACGGGATAATTAGGCTCCAACAGAGCCGAGCCTATCTCGGTATCAATTCACCCTGGAAACAAGTTTCCAATTCTAGATCTACTGTATCGCGTTACGAACGTGGAAAGTTACGATGGAACCTAACGGTTGTCAAACGACCCGGCTTTCCGTGGAATCCGGCAGAATCGTGCGTCCTTCCGCGCACACGTCCCTCGAGTTCTCAAAGGGTGTCGCCGCCCGGGACGTCCGCGGACGTTCCAACGACCAGCGACGACTTCCCCCGTGATCCGTGGAACGAAAGTAACAGCGCCGCGGAAAGTAAGCGTGCGCAACCGTCGATCTGTCTCCGCGGTAGGCGCAATAAAACTTTCGCGAATGATATATATCGGCGTTTCAACGTCCGCGAGAATTATTCGCGCTCGGAGCGTGTGAACGGCCCTCCACCGAACACATGTACATACAAACGCGACCAGTTGTTGGCTGGCCGACGTGAAAATATCATTTCCGCTCTCAGAAGCTCACCGGGATCTGTCTCTATTACTCGACGCAGGCTGCACAGGACTGGTACCAGGTCCCTCCTCTGCGCTGGCCGGTGCGCGAGCGGATCGTACTTGGGGCCATTGAAATTACCCCGTCGACGTTGACACGTCGACCTTTTATCTTATCTCGGGTACGATTAATTTAATAACGGCGAATACGACCGCGTCGTTCAAATATCGACCGGTTTAATGAGCGCCGCATTCACCTCCGCGAGTCGATGCTTCCCTGGATTAACGGATGAAAGCAAGTGATCTAATCGGTTGTCTGACTATTAGGATTGAAGATGTAAGATTTATGGCTACGTCGAGTGGTTTCCGGGCGAATCTTATTCACTTCCAGCTTCCTTATTAGTAGCCTCCACGAGGAATCCGTTTCATGGATGCTCATGAATTTCGTCAGAATCACGGCTACATTTGGGACAGGTCAATGAACTTGTCCCACGCTCCTCGCATGGCGTCATAATTTTTTCTTCGTCACGTGTCGGCCCCGTTTGAGACCTGCAACCGTCCCACGGGATATTATCGATTTAACGACGGCGAATCTGCGCTGGCTTCCTTATTACAGGCGATATCGAAATTCTCGGGCGTACCCGGCACCTCACACTTCGAGGAAACTATGATTGCGCACGCAGATTTTTCTGGCGCCTGCTATTGCTAACCGCCTAACGACAGCGCGAATTGGTTGTACCTCGTAAGGCGAATCGACTCGCACGGTTATCACGTACAGTTCCATCCAATTTCAATGATCCTAGTACGTTAACACCGCCCAAGTAACAACCTAGCCATGGTAAGTACATTGCTAAGTTGCAGCGGATGCGCATAGAGTACTTCCAGGCAGTGTAATGCACTGTGAAACTGAACGGTAGCTGATTTCTCGCTGCGAAATAAGTACCGTAAACTGGGAGAACATTAGCATGGTTTTAGAACATTTTGCTGTATAATAGAAAAATTAATATATTTGCATTTGCTTTAAAAATTCGTGATCACGCGAAGTGGCGGATGAAAGAAGGTTTACAAGTTTCAAAATCGCATAGTTTTTTTAGAATTGGTCCAAGCGACATGAGGTTTTTTGAGAAGCTAGAAGGATTAGTTTCGCCAATACTTCTCTAAATTTTTAGACCTTGATATTAAAATTTAGAAACTGGGTGAATTGTAACCAACAAATTTGCTTTTTCCATAACTATTTTTCCAACTACAAATTTCATCATATCAAAATTTTTATTTCTGGAAAAAGACTATTAGATCATGATTCCATGAATATTGCAAAAGTAAAATTATCACAAAAAAGTTAAAAGATTCAGAAATTCGAAAACGATAACTAAAAAATGCAGTGAACCCCATGTGACAATTTTTTTATTACAATAAGGTGTGTCTACGAAGGGTTAAGTATCCCATCATAACATTTCATTATAATTGCCAATGTTTCCCCATACTGCCAACGTTCCCTCGGTTTACGGTAACCAGTGGAAAAAGCTCCCTTCTGCTCGTGTGCCTATCGACGTCATTAAGCTGCGCGCTTCGACGACTCGATGACACTTTACAATTTACATACACGCCAACGAGAACATTCGCGGTAGTAACTTAACAAAGTCGGCTTCTATTAATAGAAAATCGTTTCAGAGGACCCCGCTAACTGCGCGCGTGCTAGACGTCGCTGGAGGATGGTTGCCTCGGAGAGGAAGCCTCGGATAGGAGAACTTTGCCTCGCATATCTGCACTCGTATCTCATCGCGAAATATTACACCATTTTACCCGACGGCCCGTATAACAATTTACTGTGCTCTACGAAATTCTTGCGCACGTTTTTTTTTTGCAACCGTATATCCGCGCATTACGCGGCGGCCCTCGTAGGCACATTACACGCCCCCCTCCGCCCCACCCTCTCCCCCGTTCAGTTTTAACGATTATTGACCGCCTAACTAGTTCTTCCAATATCCTGTATTATTAGGAATTTACATATTTATGCGCACGTAAAGCGGTCGCTCCCAGCATGTGATTTCATTCGGAGTCCTTTAATATAAACTTCGACGGCGGTTTCACGTGATACCTACGCGGGTTCCTCGAGTAGAAAGTAACGGGCGGTGAGGACGGCCGGCTTGTTTACGATTATCATAAATGCGATCTAGTAACTTCCTGTCCTTGATCTTCGTGCGTCACGAATCAATTCCTTCGCTGTAACATTTATGAACATCATCTGCGTCCCCGATGGCCGGGGAAGAGTTGTTGATCTCAATGAATATTGGGTTAAGTTAAAACCCCCGACGTTGCGTGCGCGGCGTCGTAACGGAGAAAATAAGACTGGGGCATCGACGATTTTCTCTCATCCGAGTCTCCACTGTTACAGCATTGGCACGCAAAGTGAAACGCACGGTGGCTGTGCGAGCCAGATCAGGTAGGAACGTTAGTCTTTCAGAGTGAATACTAGGGTTTTCGAATATAACTGCGAATAGGCAACAGTATTCGTCTGCATACACAAAGTCTACTAACGAGAAAACGCTTCCAACCCGGAAATTCTGATTTTAATGAAACTTCGCCTCGATGTAGAGCATGCTGGAGCAGACAAGGAGTCATTTTTTCTGCGAAAATTCACTTTGAAGCGTGGGCGGCCAAAGGGCTTGGGAAAAAATTGCTTGTTTTTAAAAATTAACCTTTCTTAAGTTTATCCTACAAAGTGAATATTTTTAAATTTCAATTTTAAAATTTTAATTAAATTGACGCTATAAAATGGGCTCATCAAGGAACCCAATCGTTGCCTGTCAACTGGATTATGTCTCAAAGTTCTCTTTGAGGTCCTTAAAGTTGTCGCGTCTTTTCGTTTTTTAATACAATTTTAGTTTTCTTTTGGTAGTGCGCTACAGCATAAAAATTAACAATTCTAATATTCAAAGTTTCATTCTATCTCACACCACCTAATTTCACCCCCTCAAGTTTTGGAATTTTTGGGTTAGAAATGTGTCTTTCTAAAAATTCCCACTTGCTTCCATTGTTCTTTTTTCCTTGGCAACAACACTTAACGAATAAAACGTCACCTTTACCCTGAATCTTAGTATCGATCTTTCTATCCAAATATATTACTGCTCCGATGCCGTCAACATCTTCCATAAACAGGGCCACGCAGGCAAAGCCAAGGAGCTAACGCGTTTCCAGCTTTGACGATCTAATAGCAGCCCTTCTTCGTCAAACGACAATCTCCCGCGGCGTCGATTAACTGCTCGCAAATATATTGTGCATAACGCCGTTGCCTTATGTGTCCGCGTAATTAGCCGATCTTACAGCGGGACTGGCGCTAATGAAGGGTACCTACACGCATCTGCCGAGGCTACCGCGTACCCAACGATGACTAATCTCTCGCTTGTGGCTCGTTGACCAATCGCTATAGTCCGGGCAACGACACAGAGCTTCTTCTTCCTCCTGACCGAAGAAGAACCCGGCGCTCTCGCCCTCTGCGAAATATTTTAAACCTCGACCGACGATAGAGGTAATCGCGTCCGCATACCAGAGGAATCGACGGACCGGCGACGATGATCGACGATTGATCGCCGAGCTTTAATCACCATCCACGAATCTCCACTTCAAGGGTGGCTTTTCTACCGATCATAAATATTTGGACGCTTACTGTGTTTGCAGAGAATGTAATATTTGGTACAGATTGAGTACAGTGGGTGGCGAAATTATTATACTCAAACAAAAAGGTTTTCCTCTGCGGGAAATGGTCGCAAAAAATATTTTGTGTTATATTTGAGGTGTTTTTTAATCGAATTAAATCCATTTTAAAATGATCCCAAAAATTTAGGAAAAGGTTTTGAGTATAATAATTTAAACACCTTCTGTACTTTCGCTGTTTTTAATTCAAAATAGGGGAAGCCCGGGCAAAGCGGCTATGTTAAGGTTTAGTGAGAAAAATAACACAGTTACAATTGAGATGAGAAATATTTTTCATTATAATAATCTTTTAAAATTAATAAGCTTTTAGATAGAATAAGGAAAAAATTAATAACTAAAACATTTAAACCTATTTACAATGAAAAACGTAAATAAGTCAATCAATCCGCTTTGCCCTACCCCCCTGGGCAAAGCGGATGTTATTAAATAGTGCATAGTTAATTTTGGCATTCGTCACAAAAGTAACTGCCAGATCCTTTATACATAGTGCAGCATTCATGGGCCCATCTGGTGCATTGGCTGCACTGTATCCAGTCTTCGGATGGGGGTCGCAGTACGGCTCAAAACATACCAAGCAGAAATATACAGTATTTTTGTTATTTTTTTTTGTCGTTTTTTTTGCTAGACAGCTACAAGTAGGGCTAGCTATTTTTACTATTTTCGTTTCCTTACTGTCGACTTTTTTAAACTTAGAAGCATTAGAGGATTGACCATCCGCTTTGCCCCCATCCGCTTTGCCCAAAGAACCCACTTGGTGGAAAATTGGAATGTTTGGTAAAAATATGAACAACAAATTAAAAATATTAACCTGTAATAGAATCTTAAGAACACAGAGATCTTATAAAAAACATTTAGTGTGGTAAATACCGATAAATATTAATAATAAAGCCACGTAGATACCTGAGCGAAATATGTAAGAAAACGCACAATTTTGGTTTATTCTTCACAAACGACGCACAACAGCAATCACGTGGTTTATTGTGTTGTCATGGCGTGGACAACTGGTCGCTTTCTCGATCAGGAAAGACTCGTGCGGCCATCTTTAATAACAAAGTCAAAAAAGAGACTATCCGCTTTGCCCAGGGCATTCGCTTTGCCCGGGCTTCCCCTACCAAATAAAGTAAAATTCGGACACGTACCTGTTCTGTATGGCAAATTTATCGAGGAGATGTAAGAAACTTTACTTTATTTGGTATTTTAAATTCAAAGCAGTGAAAGGTATACAATCTGAACCAAATATCAGATTTGGGATCAATACAGCAGGTTTCCTAATATATGCCTACTTATGAACGATCGACGACAGGCGTGGCTCGCTCCAGCTATTCGTCGCGAAGCTGTGTAGCTTGACTACGGGCACGGGATTCCTATCCTATCCTCGTTGATGAAATTTGAATTATGATAAGAGATTACGGGGAAAGCCAGCGTAGCCGAGATAGCGAACGCGATAAAAATGTCTCCGCCGCGATGCTAATGTGCGGGGTGGACGTGCCACGAATACCGTCGCGTTACCTCGAGTGCCTGGTAATCCCTTCCCCAGCTGATTCCCACCTGGACCCTTTTGTGCTCCACCTTCGTTCGTTTAATCCGAGTCTAACCGCAAATTGGATTATCGCGAACTTTTCGATTGGTCGTCGGCTCGTATGGTTTCCATGCGCCAAATTGTGGACTGTGATTGTGCACCGTGTGTGTCGAGGATACTGGTCCAACTAATTCGGTGGTAGACCTGTGGATATTGTCTTCTGAAATTATTCTATATCGTCTTGGCAAATTAATGAATTAATGTTGATCTTCTCGAATAAGAGGGTATCTAGGAGTAAAGAAATTTATGAGTAGGGAGTAAAAGAAGGTATGTTTCATGGCAATAGAAGTCGAAAATGTAGAGTAGAATAAATTCTTCTTCATAGAATGGTGATGGGTGTGTTAAATTTCTGTATCGTGTGTCGGAGAGTTAGTTGAGTTTTATGTACATGGTTTTGTTCACGTGTAATGGAGATTCAAAGTTAAATTTCTCACAAAAGAAGTCTTTAGGTCACAAAGATTTCTTCTCGTGTTTTGATAGGAAGTATTTGATAAGAAGTATTTGATAGGAATTATTTAGACTTCAGAAGCTGAAGAATTCTGAGCTACGAAGGATTCAAAATATTAACATTAATATTTTTATTATAGAATATTGTTTCATCTAAAATAGAAAACTTATCAACTCAATAACTACCACCACTTATTGTTTGAGAATAAATATTTTTCCTGAAAATATATATTTTACAATTAGTGTTTTGTGTTTAATGGTATGTCAAAGCTATAATTTTTTTATAATAGTTCTTTCTAATTTCCTCCAAATTGATAAAGATGAAGCTGCACCCCTCTTGCTGCAAGAATTTCTTCAATGTACCTATATAGAAGTGTCTTCTTCCCCCGTCGAATTACCCCACAAGAACGGTGAAAGATCGTCACGATGAATTAACGATAAATTTGCGAAACCTCTGCGCGTAAATTCTTATCACCTTCAAGCCTTCAATTATCGTAAGCGATAATGGGCGACTTTCGTAGCACGCCCGTGGGAATTTCGGTGCGAACGAAGATATACGATTCCGAGGCGGTCTGCCCAGCTTGGTCTACTGATCTCACTCTTAAGGCGTCTTTTCAGAAGCAGGAAGTAACAGAGTTTGCCATAAAATAACAGTAAATCCTCCATTCACACACCGTGAATTAAAGTTGCATTACGATAAGTAATTGTGTTTCCTTGTAAACTCGATATCCTCCCGGGCTGCTTCATGAATATTCCGACGTGCTTTTTCGCGAGCCTTTATATTGCTGCACTTTCAAACTAGCATTCACCATTGTCGAAGCGCAGTTCACGATAAACGAGTGTTTGTAAGGAAAGAAAGCTTTCTTAGCAAGTTGTGTGTCTATAGTAGATACAAATGTAATTACAGCTTGCCATGCACTCGTTGGATAGAATTATGCTTTATTTCAAAGCGTTACGATCATTAGGAAGACGTAAATGTAAAATAGGCCGTTCATTTCATCGAAGGAATTCAGACGCAGGAGCAAATTACTTTGGTAAAAATAGAAATAAAATATTCACTTGATGATAAGAAATGAAAACATCAACGTTCTGTAAAATCTAGAGGGATTCACTTGAGCAGCCATGATTATATTTCATTTCATTGTAGCATCGTTGGAACAGGTATAATCATACAAAATTACATGGTGACGGTTTTACAGCAAACGAAGTCTTCCTTGAGAAGAAAAAGTTAGAAAGGAAAACTAACAAGAGAACATTCCTGCCGAAATAATCTGATTTTAATCAAACTTCGTGTGAACGTAGAGTATATTGGAGTATGCAAGGAGGAATTTTTTTCCTGTGGAAATTCACTCTGGTGGGGGTGAAATAAGCCCTTAAAGTTATCGCGTTTTTTCGTTTTTAATATAACTTTGTAACAGTGTTAAATAGAATAAAACTTTAACTACAAGAGTTGTTTAGTTTTTCATGCTCTTTCGCACTTCGTCACCTGAAATTGTTATTCCGCAAGTAATGCCAAAGATATTCCACAGAAATAGTGATCGAAAAACCACGAGAGTTCCCATTTCCAGAATCCCAATTTATTTCATAAATTGCAGGCTTTTATAGAATTTATTAGAAGGGGAGCTAACAATGCCTAGGTAATCACAACGTCTGTTTCGTGAATCTAACATGAGCGCGGGCATAATAAGCAAGTTGCAGAATTAAACATAACAAGTTTCCAGTAGGTCGAACGCATGAATGTTGTACAGTCAAATGGATTCTATAGCGTGTACCACAATACATTAACAATGCCAATAAAGGAGCTCTTCATGGTATGAATGCATTATTCAGTCATTACCAGTGCGCCAATTTGACGTACAGCTACGCAGCTCGTGTCATGTCTCGTTCGTTCGGCCACGATATCATCTGCCTCGAATTATTACTCGCGCGCACGCGTCACGTGGTTATTTTTGCGGGCTGTCAATTGATTGATTCGCATTATTAAAACGAACCACAATTATGACCACCCGCGCTATAAACCTGCAGGTGCACCGAATGTCATTAATCACAACACCATTTTCGTTCATTTACTCCGACTTGGGAAAGCAAACAATTTTCGCTGGGGTGTGCACGTGGATCGATTAATTTTTTATATCGATAAAATTGCAGAAATTTCATCTCTTTTTAAATTCTATTTTATTTCTTTACACGATGAGCCTCGTTGGATTCCTACGTAGAATAAGCTTCGAAAGGGGGCATCTGATGTGGAAGGGAATTGAAGGGGAACGTTGATTCGAATTGAGATTAATGCACGTGGAATTTTAAAAAGTTCACCGACATTAAGAAGAATAGGGTCAAAGAAGAAACCTGTTCCGTCCAAACGCCATAAACTGAGATTGGAATGTGGTCGCGTGTACAGGTAACAGGTCTACTTTAAACCTCACGGGGACGCTTGCATATACAATTCTCTTCGTAACTGTTCGAATGACTGCCCATCAACATTACAAAACGTATAAACTGTATTACGCTGCAACGATATCGTTATCGATACTAACGTCAAACGGTAGATACCACGTGAAGAATGTGTCTAATCTTGCTGATAAGGGATATGAATCTTCTGTGACTTCTGTGATTTGTTATCGATGTTCGTAACAAATGCATCAAACATAGTCTTTTTAGACAAATACACGATTACGGTAATAAAACGGTAAAAAATCGTGTCGATAGGAATTAACAGAAGTGTGTTAATTTGTAGTCTTTGAGGGAATTGATGCAGATATTATTTTATTATACTTTTGCAATGTGAAAAAATGGGAGATTGCTCAGTTTTAGAGAATAAAATTGTTAAAGAATAAATTAAACCATTCGATTACATAGTTTTATACGGCAAAGAAAACATTAAATTTTCTTTATAGCAATATTTTTATATCTACTATAGTTTACAAGACACTTATATTGGAAAATAGGAAAATACTCATTAATATTTAGAGGGTGTTTTCACACCGAAGAACCGAAACTGTGCACAAATGTAAAATTGTCTGATACTTCTATCGAGATACTCCACAAACCTGCCAAGTTAAAAAAAAATCAGAATCCTCGGGTTACCGAACTTCCCTTACAAACCAGGATAAGACTTTTAACGAAGAACCCAGAACCGGCATTATTCACTCGTTATACGTCAGCAGAGAATTATCTGTCAACTGTAGCTACAACAATCTTCTGCTTAAGATCCTTAACTGAGCTCTTCCTTCTCCGAACTTTCCCTCTAAAAGGAAAATTGAAATTCGTCTCCGCATTCCGCTAAAGGCAGAGTACAGCCGCCGATCGTTAATTACAACAAATCTCCCCTTTGTTTCTACGTAACTTTCCATTAAAAGAACACATTGAAACGGCGAGCAATTTACGAATAATTGATGACCGCCGAGGAGAGCCGAGCGGTGCAGAGGCAGAGGGATCTCGAAGCAATAAGATTTCACCGGGACGACAACTGTTACTCTCGTCCTGACGACGCAAGTCGTGGAAAAGTTTCCAGAGAGGCTCTCTGCGGAGGATGTAGGCGGAAGGGGGTTGATTCCCTCGGAAGACTCGAGCAACCACTGCTTAACTAAAGGACGGGAGTAGTGACTGAACGGTTTGGTAAATCGAGCGTAGGGAGCGTACGTTCTGCACGATTGAGAAAGTGTTGGTAGCTGTAGGGAGAACGGCGGCTGTGGTGGTGGTGGTTGTCGTCGTCGTCGTCTTCTACGATGAGATTTACGTTCAACGATACGGTGGGCTTCGCCGAGGTTATCGATTGTACGCAAGGTGAGTTAATTGCCACTGTTCCTTCTTCCATCGTTCCTGCCTTCATACGGCACGGCTATATGGGCTTTAATTGCGCCGCCGCGATTTCGCGAAACGGGACGGCAGAATGAACCGTTTGAAGCGTCGTGGGTGAACAGGAAGGGATTTTTAAGCAAAAGAAACGAGCGCAATCGCATAAAAGGACTCGGAGCTATATTGTTTCCAGCGCGGAGCGCTTTATCCGCGATCAGGGCTCTCCTAGAGCGCAACGAGCGGCCTACCGCGCGGGCAAACCCACGCAGCGCCTCGGCAAGAAGCTGATGAACGCGGAAAGCAACGGTAATGACAATCAGAGAGCGGTAGTCCCATTATACGCGGCTAGCCTAGCAGACACGCAAGTGTCTCACGACCTTGTACGAACACCTTCCTTTAATCGTTTTTCATTCCACTTTTCTTATCGCCGCTGCATCCGCCGCGAGTCCAGCAGAGTTCTCATCCGTACGAATTACAGCCTGCTAGATTACAGCTCTTACAGAGACTTTAATGATTCATTAAGACATGATGTCACTATTTACGGTTTTTCGAAAAATCCTGTCCTCCCTTCTTCCCACACGCGTACACCGGTGGCTCCTCTTGCAGCAACGCGCTAGGCACAGTCACACGGACACACGCGAAAGGCAACGTCGTTATTTAATCTGAAAGCATTAAACCCGTCCAGCCAAAAATTACCGTGCAGCTGAGATCTGCAACGTAACATCATCACAGCGAATTCCCATCGTTCGAATAGGAAGATTCGATAATACACGGTTACGAAGGCCGGCAATCCGCACGTTAGATAGCGCCGAGTCGCGGGGTTTGCGTGGACACGTACACGAGCGCGGCCTTCTATCGGAATCAAAGGTGGCCGTTGCACGAGAGCACACAAGCACGGTTAGACGCCGGTCGGAAGGATACCCGGGTATCGGAGGAGACTTATCCAACGCTGGTGGGTACGTGATCCATATATCGGATCGGGACACCACCCACGGCAGTCATCGAAAAGGGGGCAGAAGCGAGAGTCCGGGGGAGCGGGCGGGTGTAGCGGGGAAAATAAGGAAGTTATGAGGAAGGCAAGCACCCCCGGTACACGCGCATCTAACCTCTATACTCTATGCAAATAATGCATTCTCGCGCGGCGATAGAGACTCGAGCTTGCGGATCGTAATGCTGCTCCATGGCCCGTGACAAGATCTTTTATCGCGATTGAACGCACGAGTCCCAGCACGCCACCTCCTCCTCCTCCCCATCCCTCCCCCTGTTGCGCCGGTTCCCGATAAGAGGCACCACCAGAGACAGCAAAACCAGAAAAGCCACGGCACCGTCTCTGGTCCGCGGAGTGGGACAAAACGAAAGAGGCCTGCGGAGCAAGGTGGATCGAAAGGAAGGCAGGCTCTAGCGGCTACGAGGACGTCGGGGTCACTATCAATCTCCCCCGCGACGTTCTCCTGGAGGACGCGCGAGGGATCAGACGTTGCCTGGAACTAGCGAGACAGCGCAGGGGACGTAATACGGCCAAAGTTTAATTACCACATTACTTTGCTACGCTTTATCAATCTCATCCCGGGGCCGCTCTCATCCTTCTTCCGTTGAATCCATCAGCAGTCACGGGCGCCGTGGGGTGGAGAGGGGACGCGGTGGGAGGGTTGATTGCGAGTCACAGGGGACCGTGCGGAGGCAGGATCACCTCCTCTCGAAATTCTATACACCATTTCCCTTGAACTTCATCCTCCGGCTGTTGGAGCGATCCTACCCACCTTGACGCGCTCGTGATCGTAGGCTACGTGCACGTCAAGGTAACCGCTTCTTTTCTCTGTCCCTATCGTTCGCCACCGTTCCATCTAATGACCAGTCCAGCTTTATTTCGTTCCAGCCAATCCCCCTCTTGACGTGTATGTGTGCGCGTGTCCGTATACGCTTCTCTCTCTCTCTCTTTCTCTCTATCTCTCTCTCTCTCTCTCTCTCTCTCTCTGTCTCTCTCTTTCTCTAACAGTATCCGTGAACAGCGTAGCATCTATAGATGGTAGTGGGCAGCCACTTAGAGGCGCGGAGCGTAACCACGCATAAACCAGTTTCCTGGTTATTCGACTCCTCGCATTTTCCTGGTCGACGCACCGCGCGTCGAACCCGCACGGAACGTACCATTAACGGAGGCTCCGCTCGATTCCGCTGCGATCGACGATCACAAGCAGCAACAGCAGCAGCAGCCTGGAAACCGGTGGTGCCGATGCCGCTGCTTAAAGGCCCTGGTATCGTTTTAAGAGCGACGACGTTACAGACAGTCTGCATCCATGACAGGGAGCATCGAATAATTACGTAACGAGCCAAGCTTTCTTCTGGATGCGTTACAGCTACAGGAGATCGGGAGTGACACTTGGGCAGAGGAAGACGTTATCAGATTGATTGGTATGCGACTGATCGAACACTGAATGCGCTAGCACGATCGTTTTAGGTGTTTAGAGATTGGCTGGTAGATTAGCTGGATGTTGCACTCCGCTGACTGTGTACGATTCCTGAGAGTAGGAAGAGACTGTTCCGAGGTGATTGGTATTCACTATAGGACTACTGACTTGATAGCTTGATTTTGGGTGATTTATAGAAGTAATGGTGTTTTAGAGACATTCGCATATTTCCTGTTTGCTTATTAAGTTCTCTAACCGAGCTCTGACTTCGCTAAGTGTTACTCTAACGTTTTACGTAGTCGCTCGCCATTTTGATTACCGAAACAATAGACATGGGTATTCAGCGGAAGTTTCCCTCGCGGTAACAGTGCTCGTCATTGTGTGTTTAAAGTTATCGAACGAACGTGGTAGGTAAGCACGTAACTCTCTTCGGTATCCTGATGCACTCGAATAGCAGTAGTGGTCTACTGAAAGGACTTGGCAAGAATCAGATTTCGTTCACTTCGAATTCCCTTGTAACTGTAATCCCGTATAAAAAATGATAAATGCTAGAAAGCTTTTTCCGAAAGTGTACTGTCCACCTAGTTCCATATTCAGCGCATGTCATATTTTTCGAGGACAACGTACAGATTGACCTTAAGGCCCCGTGGATCGTGAAAGCAGGACAATTCACGAGAACAACCGGCTATAAGAAAATTATTAAACGAGGGTAGGAAGCTGGCTTGGAAGTCGGGAAAGAAGCCGCTGGTAAGTTCGTTCCACGGTGCCGTGGACGCCAGTGCGCGATGACATTTAGTAATTTAGTATCGCCTTGGAGAGACTCCTGGTTTTCTCCCTTTCACGCGATAGACTGGTACAAATTAAATCAGCATGGGAGAATATCGTTACGGGAGGACCAACGTCCATAAATTTCCAGAGATCAAAGTGGCGAGTGTGCATCACGGCCAGGCATTCGAGTACACTCTTATAATCTTCTGCATAACTTTGAGAATCCGTTTGACCGAGAACCAGTATCGAGAACGGCCTTACGCCGTTATGCGATAAGTCGCGTGCCCGTTAAACGTTCGCACCAGTAATTCGTACGTTTCGCTTGTTGTATATTCCTGTCCGGAATCACGGTTACGCTATGTGCGAACTAGTATATCAAGCTTGCTAAATTAAAGGAACGTGTTGAATCGCGTTACTTTAATGGCGAATTCATCTGCGACGAAACTGCTATAACACTTGAAAACTAACCGTTGTTCTTGCTGCTCTCTTTGATAAACGCAATATCGTTCTCACGCTTTGATAATATAATAGTATCATCTGCGAGTTTATTATTATATAATAAATCTAGTAGAATATGAAACACGGATTAACGGAGGCAAGGTGGAATATTAGTGTTTGAGCCACCATTAAAAGAAATGTAATAAATTTATAGTTGAAGAGAACAACTGTACGTGACTAAAGATTTTAACATCTATGGAGACTATAATTTTTCACTGTCTGCTTCGGCGAGTATCGACTTCACAACAACTCGTGTGCACACCATTTACTTCTCCAGAATTTTCTTGGCTGAATGATTAAAACTGTGGTCCATCACGTCAACAATTTCATTAGTAAAAGATGTTTTAAAATTCGAATGCATTATTTAACACACTAAATCTCAATTTAAATATGACTACTTCAATTTTCGTCCTCAATTCCCAAAAATGTAGAAATAGGACTTCTAAGTTCAGAAGATTTCTAAGCTTAAAGTACTCCGGATCGCCAGCGTGCCTCCGTACAGGCCAGGCTCTGAAGCGGAGGACTTATTTCAACAATCCCTGTTGGAGTCGACCGAAATACCGCGTCAGCCCGATGACAAATCGATGAAATCTTGCTTTCCTTACAAGGTCGTCATCTTCGATGATTACGATCCACCTGGCTGCCATTGAGAAAGGCAAAACTGAACGAATCCCCCCGGATGGGGGAACTCGTAATACAAGTATCTTGCATAAAACGGGGGCAATCGAAGTGATCGCGGCACGCGTACCCATCGGCTTTATTAGAAACGAGTCCGTAAGACACGCATCAGCAGACCAAACGACAGAGCTAGGGGGCCATTGGGTCGATCGGTACTCAAGGGCGGACGAATAGCGGCCGCTCGTAAATCGACGAAGACGACTACCACGGCAAAACGGTCGTTTCCTTGCGAAATTCCGCAGCAGAAGATTGCCGATTGCGATTGAACCCGATGAGACATCCAGGCACCGTTACTTCAACATGGTGACGCGATGGTATAAGCACCTGGTACGAGCGCTACATCTTTCTCTCTCTTTCCCTTCTTTCTCCGTCCCGCTCCCACCCTATTCTTTCTCTTTCTCTTTCTTTTTCCCTTCCTCGTTCCTTTCTTTCTCGCTCCTCCTACTCGTTTCGCTCCTTGTACGTCCAACAGCCTCTAAGCATCGCGTGAATCGGCCGAGTATGCGTTCAGAAGGACACCGACGCCCGGTTAGGTCGCACTGTTCACACGTGCACTAAATTTTGCTCTTTTTCGAAACCCCCCTCCGTTCCCGCGCACTCGTCATCCGCTCCACTATGTGCGCGATCGGCTGATAATTATTATATACTCCATACGCGTCGTTCGCTACGAGTTTCGAATACTGCAGCGTCGGTTTAATCACAGACCACTGGAATGTCTGTCTCCTTTCATTTAACAAGTCATTTCTACTTTTCTTAGTATCGTTTCTTAGCCTGTAATTCGCCGTGCTGTTCGACTCTTCTTTTCCTTATTCGATACACATTTCGTGCAGGCCCCGGGTTTTTAGGACCCCTCCACATATTCCAGATATATTCGCCAGCCGGAGACGACGATATTTTAAAAGAAGTAGAGAAAGTTACACGATGCGTGTAAAGGCCCTTATCCCTGCGCAATGGAGCGTTACATGACAACTACGTGAGGCCCCGTAACAGGTGTCCGACCAAAGAGAAAAGAAGTCCCCTGTAATTATATCGGGCTCCTCTAGCTCCGGCAGAAATGATGCAGCAGTTACCGACGAAAGAAACGGAAATGAACAGGTAGTCCCGACTACCAGATAAAGTCCCTTCCAACAGTGTCTAGCTTCCCTCGAAGATGACGATGCAACAAACCCGGCCGCGAGTGAATTTCACAGTTATTAAACCCGGAATACTTAATTACTTGTGATTCCTGTTGAACATTCCCGAATCGAAAAGCGTGAGTCGCCTGATCCCGGGGCTGATCCGACTCGCGAAGCAAAACCGAAAGGAATGCAGAAAGCGCACGCGAATACTGTTAAAGGCATAGTCGCCCATACCGTTCACAGTTGGCCGGCGACCACTGTCTGTACGGAAAGTCTGCAGTCCTCGCGTGCATTTCAATCATATTCGCCGAACCGTTCGGCGAACAGTTGCCGCGCGCTGGCATCGGGGCCGGTGGCTACAGCGCGCCAGAATAAATTTCGTGGTCCCGAAGAGCGGGGTTACGTCAGACGCGTTGGAGGGGCCCAAAAAAACACCGTTGCGTCTGGCTAAGAATAGGATTTCACCCGATCGCTTTAAAATACGTGAGCGAAATTCAGGTCTATCGGTATCTACGCCGATCCACCAGGTGTGGGAGGGTGGGCACAGAGGGAGCGGAGGGGGGAAAGGGCAGAGGTGGGGGTAGCCGAGTGTAGTGCTGTAATCTCGATAGAAGCACGAGGAATGAACGGAATGGGGGTAACAATTCGGGGTAGAGGCAATGGACACACGGGTGACGGAAGGAGAAAGAGGTTGGCTTGTTTTCAATGGTGTCGTATACCTGCGATCGAATTGTGCGTACCGTTCTGTCCTCCTTAGTCGGCAGCGGTCCCACTGCCCCCTCCCCCTTCCTACGATCGGTCGAGGAAGAGTCGTGCGCCGCGGCTCAGCCAGGTGTACCCAGTGCCTAAGAGCCAGCCGGTCGACGTCGTTATACCCTGCAGCGTGGTGCTCGCGAGGTGCGTATTATCATTGCCCAGTCGTCGCACGATTTCCAAAGTGGTTGCCCGCGCGCGATAAACAAACGTAAGCTCGCCTGTCCGAGAGCTTGTGGGTTCGGTGGTGCACGCCGTTACGCCAGTTGTGTAGGTGCTTTGCCGGTCCTCCAGTTGGGCAACGCCAGTCCCCGTGAGAAACGTTCCCGTGGTATATCAGGGGCGGGCAGAAGGAAGCAGTAAACGCTGCGCAATTCCGCCCGAGTTCCGCATCGAATTTAATATCGACAGGTACGTTCGCCGCCAACGCTCGCGCGCCACGGAATCGTTCCGCTGAACGGGGCATGTGCATCGGTGTAATTATTTCAACGGCGCGAGGGCAGGAACGGGGGGACCTGTTCGCGCCGCGAGCCGCTCGGCGCGGTTTTACCGCAATTTACCGCGGCAGGAGCGGCGAAATTTTGTACAAGTTTGCCACTTGAGCTTTCGCCCGTCCTCGCCGAATCGCTCGTATGGGCGCATATTCGATCGGCGATGTCGAGGCTGTGCCGACTGTTATTTAGTTTCCCCGCGGCAGCAAAACAACGTGACGGGAATCAGGGCGGGCGGAAACACGGGCCGGTATATTTGTGCATTTTTTTCCTTCGCTCAAGTGGGCCGACTCGACCGAAAATGGGATGTACAATTCTGACGGTGAACGGGCCTGGTTGATGTAGTGGAAACATTATCGCGTTCAACGTTTGCGCACTTATTTCTGTGATTTATGATTGCGAGTAAATGATTGTAAAATTATTAATTGTTACGAGTTTAGAGTGAATTTAATGTATGATATATTTGATTACATGGAAACGTTACTTTGGGGTTGTGGGTTTCGAAAAATATTCGTACCCCTGACTCCACAGATACAGATTTTTATCTGAATAAATTCTAGGTATATGCTTTTGTTAAGCTTGTAGGAATTTCATTACATTCTTGGGGACACATTGGGAAAAAACTGATAGACTTTACAGTGATTACACGATAATACGATTATTGTTTCCCTGGAAGCTTAGTTAGACAATGGACTCTGCTAAAATGTTGACGCAAGATATAATACAACTCAGCGATTTAAATGGATGCACAAAATTAATAACGTGCCAAAGCTTTGATTTACCAGTGGTGATTAACAGTCATCAAAGCCGATCAAATATGTATTTATCAGTGCGATCTCGAATTCAATCCAGCGATTATTCCAATTTCGCAAATAAACATGAGCATACGAAAAGCCGAGATTTAGTTTTCAATAACGACGATAATTATAGCCTGTACCGTATTCCACTAAATCTGTCGGCATATGTCATACACAAGGATCATCCGAAATTACTATTATTAAATCAAACATTAAGCAAGGACATTTAGAAACATTCCGAAAAGTTCCCGAAATATAAAACTGAAAGCAACTAAAAAATTCACAGTCACCAACTACCTAATTTATTACTGAAACATTAGAAGATTCAGAAGACTCTACTCTCACCTTCAGAATCAAACTTCCTGTACCCCTTTTCAAGATTTTCTATTACCTAACTCAAACGACTGAACACGGGGAAATAATTTTACCTCCAGAAGCAAAACAACCTTCGATTAAATCGGACCCTGTCAACTAACCCCAGTTGCTTTCCTGTTGCAGATAAAGCTCGAGAGTCAGGTGGATCGGCATGATGACGAGAGAACTGCTCGCGACGTTCCTGCTGCTGCAAGCAATCGCGAGGTACGGTCGCGTGGCGGCCGCGGAGTCGACGCACGCGGCTGACCAGTCGGCCTCTTCCGCGGTCCCGTCAGGGCTTTCTGGGCCAGATTACACGGGCCCGTCCGCTGGCTCTGACGAGTGCGACCCAGAAATGGTCGGCTTCGAGCTGGTGACCGGTTACGTGTACACCGCGCCCACGAACATGCTGGAGTCCATACCGGGAACCTTGATGCTCACCGAGTGCCTGGAGATCTGTCAGGCGAACGACTCCTGCCAGGCGGTCAACTACGAGACGGGCCTGTGCGTGCTGTTCAGTTCGAACGCGGACAGCAACCCAGGTAAGATTGAATCGTTATCGTATGAGGCGCGCGAACGCTAGAGCGGCCGGGAACGATCGGGCAGGAATTGTGTATCCTGGATGGGGACCGCGAACGGGTCAGGGGACTGAGGCCCCGCTGTCGATCGGTCTTTCTCCCGATTCGTCAGCGTCGAACGGTGCCACGCATCCGGGCATCGTACATATATGTATGCCCGGCGGGCCGAATAAGGGAATTCCACGGAGCGTGTAAGCGTCCCGCGGAATGATTAAATGTCTAGGACGATGGATAAAATAGACGCGTGTCGTTCGTGGTGGGCAGCCATCGCAGCCTCACGCAGCACGTGATTGGCTGAGATTGTAACGAGCTTGATACGATATTAGGATGGGGGGTGGCTATTTCTTTGTACGATTCTGAAAAAAAGTAGACGTTGAAGAACGAGTCTAGGTGCCTGCGGTAATTGTAAGAAAGTAGAAGAATGGAGTGGAAAGAACTATGATTTATATAATTGATCATTCATAAAATTGTTAGTTGTGACTAAGATGCTATTGATTTTAGATTGATAAGTAAGGAACAGGGAAGAATTGCAAGGTTTTATGATTTATTCTCTCTGAATCAACCTGCCAACAAGTTTTACTATTTGCAAGTTCATCACTGATGATTTTGTGCAAGGATTTATAATGCCACCACAGTTTTCATGTAATTTGAAGAATTTTCCATGGAATTCTTTTGATCGAAATTTAAACTACTTGGGGTAGCACAAAATTACATCGATCTAATAGATTCTTTCTATGCGAAATTAGGAAACCGCTTAGAAGTAGAAAAAACATTCAACAACATCAAGGAATTATTAATTAATGCACTGAAGTTTAAAATTGGTACCAAATTAGTGTTACAAGCCTGTAAACACAACCTAAACGTATTCGCGAACGATCGGGAATGTACAGTTACGATTAATCCGGCAGAGAAAAAAAAATTGAATCGCTAGCCTGAAAAATCGCTGACTAAATGTTTAGGGAATCCCCGGTTCAGCCACGGTATGTATTTGATAGAATTCACCGGTTCGTATGTTACCTGTCGAGCGTGTACATGTATTCGATCGTTATTAATCGTCCATTTCAAGGATTATACGGCGAGGCGTAGCGTAATCCGTGTTTGCCGATTGTATCGCAACACCCCGCGTATCGATTTCGCGAGCTGCGAAAAATTCTCCAACATTTCGAGCACCGGTTTTCACCGGAAGCCTGCCGCGTTCTTGAAACACTTTTGGCACGTCGAACTCCAAACGGTACTTCTTTAGTCTGGTCGTCCGCGACAGGTTGGAGTTTTCACTGTTAGCAGCTGATATCGATATTCATTACCGTTGCAATAGTTTCGCCGCGAGAAACCATTTCCGCCCTGAGGTGAAAATGCTTGGCTTCTTGGTATCAACTTCGTCAGGTTTATAATTCAGAAATATAGGGAACGCGAACTCTCGGCGCCACTTTTGCATACGAGTATTTAAAAATTTTAACGAGGTGGTTGAAATTAATGCATTAAAACTTTTAGGTGTATAACAGTGCACGTCATTTCGAAAATATGCCATCGCTATTAGTCTAGTTTCATCCACTCGAGGCTTCTTATTTTGAAAGACTGCCTTTGTAATATATATATATATAAGCTTGTGAAATTATTATTCCCCTACATCGTGCCAGTGTACGTTGGGAATTTCATGAATATTGTTACGTAGAATAAGCAATTCGAGCTAGGTGAATCGCGTCTGAAGCCATGACAATGATAATACACCTTTACAATTTCTACAAAATAATTGCAACAATGCACAGTCAGTTCGTCTGTCTTTGACTCGCCCCGATCTCATTAAAACTTTTTTGCAAAAGGCAAGTCGCCGTTCAGATGGCGAGCACAGTCGATTTTCCTACGAAAGGTTCGCGCAAAATATCGAGAGGCGGCCGAAGGATTTGTCAAGCGCTCCCCTCGACCTACTCTCTCATCGCATTTCGAGGCGTCGGATTGAAGACAATTTTAAGCCATTCCGGCCACGAGCATCGCTCGGATTACGTGTTAAACTTTTACCGTGCAGTCGACCATTTTTACGTTACCTCTCGTCACGTTTGAACGGAGTTCTCACCCCGAAGAGGGAGCGCGGGGGAGAGAGAGAGAAAAAAAGGGGCAGCGCGAATTTCCGCGCTACATCGCGTGCAACGCTACTCGATATTAAAAACGTCGCTCATTCGCGCGTCGATTGCAATGTAGACGGTTCGAATGGGAGAGGAAAAAAAATACAAGGATGCCTGTCGAGCTGGGCGTGAAAAATACGTAGCGCGTCATTATCGTAATTTTTTATTGCCGAGCGTCGAGCTGAACCATATTGAGAACTCTTTTGAGAAGGCGAAACCGTGCGCGTTAAAATTTGTCGTCTCCGCGAAAAAAAAGCACCGGAGCCTCGTTACCGAGGTAACTAAAATTACAGGAAACTTGCAGGGGGGAGGGGGGGGGGGGGACTGATGTAAATACGGGGCAAACTTTAAAGTTCATTGAATTCGATTAAACCGGTGGGCTAACTGTAAAGCTGCAGCGGAAAGTTTGATCTGCTTTAGTTGCCAACATCGATTAAAAATACAATTCGCTTAAAAGTTACGGCGGTTCCCGTTAACGCGGCCGGAGATGCGTCTACCTACCAAGCAGCACGAACGTCGAAACTATGATCTCGGACAATTAAGTGCGCCACAAATAAGCCGCGAGAACGATGGTTCCCATGCAACGTGTGCAGCACAGTTAAGATACAAGATAATTACCGTGAAACAAGGATGCATTGTAATAATTTGGACAGTTCGAAGACACGGACCCCATTGAAATTATGCATGGCAGAAACAGGCTGCTACTTCGAGGAACTTTGCAGGAGCTTGAAATAATTCCGCTCTGTTTTTGCATAATGTGGGAAAAAGATCGGGGCGAATTTGAAAACAATATCCTTTCTTCCGACATTTCCCGAAGCTCCGAGTATTACTGCGTACGGTTCGCGGACGAAGTTGGACGAAACTCAATCCGAAACAATCGAATTAGTCTGTCTCTCGCCGACCATAAAGAGAATTAGCGAGACTTATTGGAATATCCATTAGAGGGAATCGATTCGGATTTCTTGTCGTTTACACAGCCATCTTCGTCGACTTTGTGAATGAAAGGCGAGATGAGAGAGATGGAATGGATGAAACAGGATCTATTATACTTTAACAGATATCGTGGTATAAAGAGACTGAAATACGATGCACCTCTTGTTATCTTTTACATCGGTTTCGTTCAGCCAGATTAAATGATTCAGGGTCTATTTTGAATAAAGGGGCGAGCATTTATTGCTGGAAAAAGTTATCTCTCACTTTCTGTGTTAATAATAATCTCTGACAATTCGAGACTGCAGTTATTTAAACAGAGCCTTAACGCGTCTAATACCATTAGGTACCAATATTGCTATAGCTCGTTAACATTTTGAATGGCGCGAGGTTTTGAGAAATGCCCCTTTAAGTCAGTCAGACCTTCCCGAGTGATCGTTTCCGCCGAGAAAGTTATGCTTAACTCACCCCGGGCAAACATTCGGAGACTCTCGGACAATACTTTCGATGGGATCCAGAATACATCGACGTGAAGACACGACAAGAGCGTGCATAAAATGCAGGTCCCTCGGCGTGGAAACACGCCGATGCCACTGAAACAGTTAAGTTCATCGTAACTCGTGGGCAGTTTATCATAGTTGTTGGATATTTCTCAGAATAAATAGAAAGCTAACTAACATTACGTTAGGATAAGAATTATCCCACAAACCCAGGTAAATCACGGTCTCAGGTGACCGAAGAAGTTCTAGTTGATAATTAAAGCGATAGTTCTCATTAAAAATTCAATAGATTCGAAATGAAAACTTTTGGTTCCATTTAAAACGCCTTTAGCGAGTCTATGATCTCTGTATCTACTAAAATTCCTCGGAGCCACGTTAACAGAGTAATTGTATTTAACGGGGTATCGTTATCGGCCAAAGAAGCTTAATAATTGCGGCCCGCCGCGGTGGATAAGGCCAAGGAAACACGTACAGCCATTCAATATGTTAACGATCACTTGATGTAACGAGCATCGCGAAATTTCCGGCAGCATTAACAATGAACCGCGAAAGAGATTTTCATTAATGAAGGCGGCTCTTAGGTCGAGCGTGCTCCAGATGCATTTTTATCAAATTCCATGTACGAAAATCTTCGCTGGAACAATATACTGTAACGATCACGTGCATTGTCAGGCAACTACTCCGCCGCGCTGGTTCCTCATGAATAATGGATACTGGTATAAGTAAGTGTAATGAGAAATGCACTAATTGAATCTTCCGGGGTGTAATTAATATAAACTATGCGTTCGTGGCTGGCCGACCCGTGAGCATTAATTACATGGTAAATGAGTTACCGCACCTATAGAAAAACGGTGTTACTCCGCGAGATCTCTTTCGATTACGCCGCTGGTGTGTTCGAAGCGTGTATTAGCCGCTGGCCGAGGAACGATCGTATTTATTACATCGTTACATCATCCTTTTTACGGCCCCGGGGCGGGGTTAACAAACTTCTTCCGCGTTTTCGAATTCGTAATATCTCCGTGGGCGGGAAGTTAGCGGCGCTCGACGGGAGAGTGAGTTCGTAGAATTGAATTTAAACAATCGCTGGAAAGGGGTCGGCGGGGGGCCGCGGTGCACTTTTGCAACAATGAAAACCAATTTCTGCCCCGTGCCTCGCCGAGTCCCTCCGCCCACGAAACGCGTCGGAATGCTCGATGTTCTTTAAAGAAATGAAGTTATTCAAAAAGTTGCGACCACTTTCGCGGAAGTACGTAAATTTTGCCGAGTGAGGTGTATGCGCGGGTCACGGTTACGAAAACATCGTGGAAATGGATCGACGAGCCATCAAACTGCTCGTTTTATTCATACCAGTTTCAGTTTCGGCGGATTTGGAAACAGCGCTGGCAATCTGCGTTGAATTTGATTGAGGGAGAATTTCTTGCTGATTTCTTTTTGTTAGGATTTAAGAAATTAGTAAATTATTCTCGACGAGTGCTGATTAAGCTTCACTGGTGATATTTTTCGAATCGATTTAAAATTCTATATTACGAACCAAAATTGAGTTCACGAAGTATCAAAGTAATAATAATAAAACGTCTTTATCACGCCAGGAAAAAAGAGCAGAAAAAATTAGTGTACCACAAACTGAAAAAAAAAAATTGGCGAGGCTCAACATAGCTGCTGTTAGGTCTGACCTGGGAAAGAAAAGAAGATCGATCAAAGCCAACGCTTCATCGAGTTCCTTTGTAACGTTTGCCGATCAATTTAATCCACCAACTTAATATTCTCTACCTGATTCACGTACCTCGCAAAAAGTTTAAAATATCTTTAATACCTTATACGTCCGGCTTCCACCAGAAAATCCCTCTCAACGAGGACAATGACGAATGCCAAAAAACCGTTAACAATCGGCGATTTGGTCGCGTTATACCGATAACAGCGGCAGCGCGGGCGAAAGAACGTGATTTTGTTCGTGAATCATTGATACAGGAAGTTCGTGTCGGGAAGCCATCAAAGCGTGACCACGTCGGTCTCGTCCTCTGGGGCCACGAGTAGCTGATCTTCGACGGCTCCGTTCTTCTTACTCTCCTTTTTTGCCTGCCTTCTCTCGCCTGGCCTCCTTTTTTTTTCCCCTCTTTCACTTGAAAATACCGCGGAGGCAAGCACGCTTGACACGACCGATTTTACGGTGCATGCTCAAAGTGACGCAATTAGCTTTAAAATCGTGCGCGTCTGATTTTCATCGGTTGCTGGCCTCTATCTGGCTAGAGAGGGGCGGGCGGCGGTGAGTAGCAAGAGGAGGCTGGGTGTTGTTAAAAGACGCAAAAGAGTACTTTGTGGACGTCAAGCTGTCACGGGCAGGTATGCCTGCACGTCAACTCGATAACTCGAAAAGTTTGCGGTAAATGATCGCCAATGCGCAAGGTGCCTCGAATATTTTGCATGTTTGTTGCTCGCCTTGCTCGTCACCACCACTTTATCCTTGCGGCTGCAATCTTTCTTCGGTTTCTTTCTGATTCTTCTTCTTTTTTTTTATGGCGATCATCATCATTACGTGCGTACCTCGAGATTCAATTTTTCTGATACCGCCCGGGCAAAAAGGCAGTAATGACACGATGCTCTTGCCGTTGCTTTTTCTTAATTATGGAGCGTGACCGTCGCTCGTCGCATTTCCGGATCTGTCATTTATGTAACATCGATAATTGTCTGGGTAGTAGTCGCGAGTTGATTACCGTGTAAGAACACCTCGAAAGACTCTGCTTTAGTGGAGTCGACTTCGGTTGGATGACTGTGCGTCTTAGGCATGGGGTTTATTTATTGGAAATTGAAATTCAGGAGATGTAAGACTCGCGATATCTAATCGTGAAATATTTTTTTTTTAGCTGTACGTAATGCAGAATATCAAAGCGAATAGTAGTAAAATAATTCATGATTATAATTCAGTGGAAACTGAATTGAAAGCGAGAAATATTTTCTAGGTTTCATATTGATAGTGTTAAGAAAGCCTATTCAATTCTGATAAATTTTAGTAACTCAGACAAAAAATGATCATTCACTCTGCAAGCAGGTTTGAGGTAATATTTCCATGTTCATAAGTTGTTCCAAAGAGAAATTTGTAAAACTTACAATTTTTTAAAGATTTCCCCCGTTTTTTCTCGAAAATAGTAATGTAGAATTTTATACATTCTAGAGACCTCGAAATTGACCCACGATTTTTCTTTATAACGTTTGGATTCTTTAGATGACATTGACAGTCGTTCAAAAATTGTTCTGGGTCGAAAAAGGAGGTGTGTCAACGAAGAGTTAATGCTCTTAATAAGATTCCAATTTTACAAAGAAACCCACGTACTCGTCATTCAATATCGACACGATGCATCTACAACCATACAAGGCAGAGAAGATTCTTTTGTAACGTGGATGAAAGTTTGTTCTAACGTTTCGCTGGCAGTACAGCTATCTTCGACGAAGGTTCCGCACGTTCGATATTTGTTTCTCGTAAAACGGGACCAGTGGTAGGTTCGCAGGCCCCATGTACCGTGGATCATGATCGACGATGGGACAATGACGACACAAGCGCGCGCGCGTCACGATCACGAAATTTCTGTACCCGGGCTCCGTTACTCAATGATAGGATCATCTTACCAGCGACCTAACTGCCGCCCACTTACCATTCCTCCTCATTCGTCCGTAAGTCGTCCCTGTTCATCGTCCTCCAAGGATCACTTACAATTAGCGCGGATCGGCATTGAACGGTCGCGGTAATTAGTCTTCTAGCTAACGTATTCTGGACATCATGGGATCATGGGAGCCGAAATGACGTTTCTTTGCTTTTTTCCTGCTTCCACTTCCGTGTTCACTCAAGTCACATCTAATATTTTTTAAGCTGGTATGAAACCTTTGCTTGGGAAATGATGATAAATGATGCAAGGGCTGAAGAGAATATTTAGCAGAAAATGAAGAAAGAATCGTTTAAAAGTAGATACTTGAAGCCACAATGACATTTTTGTATTCACAGTTATCGATAGAAATAATTATAATCCGTAAGCCCTCCACTTCTCAGAATTACTTATATCTTGACTATATTTCAAGTATGTCTATTTATTCCATTGCAGTTTTGACTTCTTCAAGTTTAAAACAAGAAATTTCATTTAAGAGACAAGTTATGGAGATTCTACGACCCAAAATTATTCTAAACACTAATAATACTAAATACGTACATAAAGTTTACTAGGCGAAGGTCCTGCAAAGCACCGTGAATGTAAAAAATTCTCGAGTAATTTCCTCGGCCGTGGCCCCAAAGGAAATATATTCATTCAGTAATACATCATCGACTCCGCCACTGCCTTTTACCCTAACCAGTGATCACGTTTCCGCTTTCACTGGCGTCGATTCTTTTCACTGGCCCGTCCAACCGCGACAAAAGAGACAAAAGGAAGGCTCTGTACAGGCTTTCCCGGCACAATTGCTCAGGCATGTATATCCACTTGACGCGCTTGAGCTTGCCAGCCAGTCATTTTTCACTCTTATCGTTCGCCGTTTATTTAAACGCGAATCGTATGGCGCGGCGTATAAATAGAAGGTGTGCGGGGGCTGCATACAGACGACGGTGCGGCGAGGTGTCCCCGCCTCGATAAAGAAAATCGCGACGGTATCGCGGAAAGTTTATAACGATACAGGTGGATAAGTATACCGAAGAAGTGGTGGCTGGCATCCCCAGGAGAAGTGAGTTTCCCTTCGTTGCGTTTTGATGGGAGTCGAGCAGCGGACTGGCCTGATACGAAGTTACCGCCCTGTGTCCGAGAGATTTAAACTTTGTTGCGCATACTTTGGGTATTACGGGGTTTTGATGCGGCTTTGGCCACCCGGCAAGCTACACGGGAGGAGCGATGAAAAAAGTCCGGCACACTCGGGGGAGATTGTTTATTAATCGTTTCGAGCACAGCCACCCGTTGAATAAGCGATGCTACCCGTTGAAACATCGAACCAGCAACTCCCTCATGCATCCTGAAATTAGTTGCGCGATTTCTGGGATGAGGTTGCCCCTAGTCGCGGGCCACGGCTGCCCGCGTAATTTACGAGCTTTATTTGGAAAACTGAAAGCTACGATCTCAATCTCCTATGGGATCCCTAGGGTTCATAAAATATTCCGTGGCTCGCCTTGGCGCGGTTTCGGCTTTTAGCATTAGCAACATTTGAAACGCACACGCAACGGTTAGCTCCTAACTGCTGATCAAAGAGGATTACCAGCTTAGGTCTCCTGGCGCTGCGACGCGACGGACGCAATTGACAATTCTGGTAAAGGTCGTATTTAAAGCCCGCGAAAATTTGGAATAGTTAGTTGCTGGCGGTAGATTAAAGCGACGAGTGGGTATAGAGGGAGAAAGAGACAGTGTTGCACGATTCCGAACAGCCTGTGAAATTGCAACGAGGAAGAGACATTTCATGGATTACCACCAGTGGGGGACTGGCCAGGGTGTCGGCGAATCAGCCTTCAGACAATGTGTTAAAAATGTTAGTAACTTTTTAGTAGCTTGAAAATATAATCAGTACAAACAAAATGTAAAAAGAAAATTTAAAAATTCAATTATAACAATCTGTATTTACATTTAGTACCACTGTAATTATTCAAAAATATAGGTACATTTATTCCACAAAAATTTTAATGGCACTTTTTTGCCACTTATGTATTTTTTGAAATTTTTATTTATTTCTTATAAAAATGAAATGATAGCTTTATAGTTGTGGGTGGGGCTATTTAGTGAATCCGGCCAACTGTGCGACGTGCGAGTGCAAATTTAATAAATTTAAATCATTAATCACTGCTTATACACCTTTCCTACTCGCACTTGTTGTCAACTGCGTTCACTTCTGTCCCGAATAACGTCACCGAAAATTCTTTCCATGCACGTGTTCGAGGCATCCGCTGGCGGAAGCGTTCGATACCTGAAAGCGTGCACCGCGAGTCCCCTCCCCACCGCTAACGGCACGTTAATCCAATCTCTAGGAGCCTCTCGCGTTAAATAATAAATCGCCGCGGTGGTTCGTTTCATGCGGGACGATCGCGCCCGGGAAAAAAATGCATTCCGTGGCTGCAATTGCACAGAACGAAAGCTCAAGGGGGGAATCACAGAAGCGTTAACGAAAGATCGAGGAAATGATTTCACGATCTGATTGTCCGGTTATTTACTGTCACTCGCTATGTTACGTCGGGTTATTCACCATCGAACCATCCTTGGCTAACGGGGCCTGGCCGCATACCAACGGCTGCAACGCTGCAACACTGCAACACCATAATGCCGCACGTGCATAACACGCTACAGTCCGATGCATAATAACGATTTCCATATAAAACGGAAAGGCAGCCGGGCTGCGCGACCGAGGGACGCTATGGCCCTTTAATGAACGATATTACGATTTTCATGCGCGTCATTGGAGGGTGGGGGCGGAAGTTCGAGCACGAGCGTCGAGCTAACGTTTCATCCTTTGATGAGGATGAGTCATCCCGGGCTAGGTGAAACACTCTTTTGAAACTAGCGCGAGAACCGCCATTATTCCACTGCTGCAGAGAGCGTAGTGACATTAAAATGGAGGAGATTGCTTTCAGCTGTTTTCATCTGCCTGCGAATGATGCTGGCTAACAGTGTGGAGAGTGTGGTCTGTAACGAACGCTGGTATGTACCGTTAGCGCGGCTCTGTAAAAAGGATTAGAGCTCTCTGCGGGTAGGGATGTTCGCGATACGAGAGTGGAGAAAGTGATGGGCCTAAAAACAACGTGGGTCTGCTGAGTAATATTGGTTTGATGGGAATTGACTTTGAAAATTTCTTGATTATGTATGAGATACCTATAATAGGTTTAAAACTGTTTGTGTTTTTGCTCTCGTTGGTGATACTTCTGTCGGTGGTGGATTTAAGAAAAAAGCCCAGGTGGCAAACGTTCTGAGAGGACCATTTTCCGGGAAAGTGAGGAGGAGGTTTATTAAAAATGTATAGAGTAGTATAGAAAAAATGTAGTGTTTGGATTTTTTTTTATGGGACCCTGGGGCTATTCTGAGCAGATTTTTGAACGCCACTGATTTTTGTACTGTCCTCTAGGCTACGTGTGTATTATTTGCTCTGGCGGAGAATTTCGTTCCTCGTTGAATTATGTAAATGGGAGTAGTAGCTAGTTGAACTTTTACGGAAAATATTGCTAACTTACTGGATTGAACGTCCGCCTGCTGAGCAAGGATATATTTCCTTCTACTTTACTGGGTGGGTTAGAAAAGAAGTTTATGGCTTGGCTCTTAAGATTACCTGGATCTTGCTTTAATAGGTGACTTTTATGGCATTATATTTAAAACAAGATCATCACATCGATTTAACTGCAAATCCCGTTGAGTTATGGATAAGGAACTGATCTCTTATCCAGAAAAGAAATTGCCAATGGACACTATTTAAGTTATAAATACATACATTGTCAGACTACTTTGCCTGCTATAACACTGTCAATTATAAATGCAAACGTGATCCGAAATTGTGATCCCTAGAGAAATCAGTCCAATCATTTTCTGTATACGTATCTAATGAATTTTTAACACCAATTTCATAAATACACACAGCAACCTCAACATTCGTTCTAATCACAAACACTTGTGACTACACTTGTATCTCAATACACTTGTAGAAATTTGAGAGTTGAAAACTAATTTCAATGACTGAATTTAAACATTTTCTGGCAGTGGCGTTACGCACACTCGAAAAAGAGTCTGCGGACGTGTTTGATCGTACAGGCGCCCCCAGCGACCAACAGATAGTAAACAGAGGCCCATTTTGGGCCCAGAACGGCCCGTGCATCTTCGTCGCGTGTCCCGGGCCGCGTTGCACGTGTGGAAGCACGTCTTCGGGATAATTGCACGGCAGAGGCCGCAGTCGAAGGGTCAGTTTCACGTGAAGCGACATGTACGCAGGATCGTTTACGTTGCGCGCAGCCATTGGTATAACCGCGAAGTCGCGGTCCGGCGCCGCCAGCAGGCTAGTGTGACAAATTACACATAATTCACGAGCCAATTTCACACACGGTTGTCCCGCTAGGGAAGGCAGCGCTGTTGAATGCCGAGTGCCACGGGATAATTTGAGGAACGAACGACTTGGACCGTGAATGGGAATAAACACGCAGCCGAGGATGATACGTACAAAATCCTCGTGACGGAAAAATGACTGTTTCAAGAGGTCTTAAGTGGGCAGCAAGAGCAATCTGTTTCTCCCCCCTCGTTGAAGAAAATGCCACTCTTCGATATGTACGAACGTCGCGCCCTCGTGCAACAGGTAGGGTAGACCGGGGGCAGTAGTAACACTTTGACTTTGGAATACGATTATGCAAAAACTATTAAAGTTACAACAAAAGTTTTTTATATGAAAATGTTACTTACTTATCTGACACTTATTGAGCCACAACAGATTCGCTGTTTGTTAAGTAATATCCAGGTTATTAATAAAAAATGAGAAGCGGACAAAGTGTTACAACCGTCCCAGACTCCGGGTCGGTTGTAACACTCCATGGGGTCGATAGTAACACAACTTTAATTTTACAAAATTAATATATTTATTGATTTTAAATTATAATAATGACTGAAAAAAGTAAAAATTGTAACCTATTATTCAGCATCACAATTGTGGCAAATATAAAACATGTTTTATTTTATTTTATTTTATTTCGTTCATATCATTGTAAGCATGTTCATATTCTTTTATATTTTTTATGCCTTTATCAGTCTTCCTAATTCTTGTACGAGGCATTCTAAAATAAGTTTAATTCCGACTTTAAGTTGAAGGAATTATAAGATTTATTAGCTTATATAATAATAATGCTTACCTGAATTTTAAATTGAAGAAAATTAAACGGAGGAATCTATTGTTTGAGCGATTATTCGATCGTCAAGATTGGTTGTAACCTTATAACTTGCCGTAAATGATGGTTAAACGTCAGAAAAGAAAACATCTAAACGTTACAACCGACCCCGACTGTCGATGTTACAATCGTCCCCGACCATGCTTTTGGACTTCAATTATAAATTTTGACTAACGAGACCGTTAAAAATTCTAAGTGATGATCAGTATTACTTTAAAAAAGGTCAGATTGAAGATTAAACAAAAGGAATAGCACATACTTGCAAAGATAGTGTTTATATTACAATTTTAAGTCAGTAAGAAAAAGTTACTTTAGGGTATCGAAAAGTTATTTTCTTCGCTATACATGTCTATTGTGTATCTATACTGCTAGAACATGGATGTGTGTATTCCAAATGTCATTCTTCATCATATATTCAAAATTTGTGTTAATATCTATCATATGTTCTGAGATATTTAACGTGTTACAATCGACCTCCTGTTACTATTGCCCCCGGTCTACCCTACACCAAATGGGAAAAACGAGAACACGTGGAAGGTGGTGAGACGGGTTACGTGATTTTTATGGAGGCGTGGTTCGTTTAGGAACTAGGTGTCAGTGGGTTGTATTATGCCGCTGATAAGTTATTTCTTTATTGCTGTTACGCCAATGAGGAGTTGTTCAGGGTCAATATACCGTTGGAGTGTAAATCGTGATTTATTAGACATTATCCAGTGGGATCGTTCAGAGTTGTAGGTGCTTCAGCTCGAATTTCTGCATGTGCTTTATCGAAGCAACAGTCGTGAGAATGATTCGATTTGACCGGTAGGAAGGTTTCGTTTAGGAGGCGAAATAAGTAACCTGAGTCATGGTTAATATAAATCCTGGAGTGCCGCACATTCCAACTCAGAGACTCGAATATAAACCCGGAGATGGAAAAAGCAAAAAAAAGTTTTGTTCTCGAATATCCGGAAAACAAATGTGCAATTCTTTTAAGCTCAAACAATTCAGAATTTAAAAGTATCAATTTCTTATTATATCAATTTTCTATAACCTGGATATTTTCCCAGTATAACCGGAGCCCGGAGATTTGCTTCAGAACCTGAAGTCTCCGAAGAGGTGGCAACCTTGAGTCTCCCACGTATGGGTGTTTAATATAGATCGCCATTGATGGGAACCTTCAGGCGACATCACATTAGAAGGCTATACAATGTGTCTATTATAACTATGCTAGAAGAGGTGTAGTGTATTTATGTGGGAAAATGGCCATTATTCGTTCCACCTTGTTCTCATGAAATATTTATGACTGTCACGTCTGCCCACATCACTAATGGATAAGCTACAGTATAGACTCGTCAGTGTGCTTCTTTAGTGGAAAGAGGAATACTAGAGTCACACTAGATAATAAGAGACTACATTAAATCCAGGTAGTCTCGAAACCCTATTTTTCCTGATCTATGTATATGGGACGTGTTTGTAAAAATACTACTCATCAATTAGTAGCTTAAATCACGTAGCTTAGAGTCGTAAGTGTTATTACAAGAAGAATATCAAACTTCATGAATTAATTTTAAAATTATCTCAATTCTTTTAAATTAAAATATTTGATAGGGCGAAAGACGCTTGCCAGCCTAATGACGCCAAATATCAAAATCCGCCCCTGAAGAGAGCTAAAAGATTTACCGAATTAGGACTTCAGACTAGTTCTCCAACTCGCCCATACAAGTCAGACTTCTGTTCACTCGTGCATAATATCCAAACCTCAGCTACTTCAAAAATTTGTTATTGCAGTCACGCACAATGTCAAACCTTGAGAACTGCGAAACGTATCGTGCCAGGTAGAGATGTGGTCGTACAAGTAGTATCTAGGGGGCGCAGTTGGTACTTCTTTGAGTATCTTGCCGACAAGTCAAGGGTATAGGGATATATTTAGCATAGTTTTTTAATACCTAATGCGTGTAAGAATGTAGCTCTGCAATCAGGTTTGAGTGAATAACAGGGGTCTCATCGCGTCTCGACCGTTCCTTCACAAACTAGACCCAGTCTCTTCATATTCCCCCCACCTCCGTTCATAAGTAGGTATTACGACGCCTATACTGCGTGGAATACTTCTTGCAAAACTTTGCAAATTTATCGAAGAACTCTATCAAACTTCACTTCATTTAATATTCTATCATTTTTTATATTTTGAAGAAAGTGGCAAATTTATCGAAGAACTCTAACAAACTTTGCTTTATTTAAACCCAGAAAATAAAATCACTGAAAAATATATAACCTGTACCAAACATCACATTTCATGCAAACACAGCATGTGTCCTAACATTTATGAACGGCAATGCACGCTGCGCGTGTATGTCTCGAATAACACCCTAATAATAATATATGACAACGAAAACAATTTGGCCGGCAGTGCCCCAAAATATGGCTTTACACGCCGCGTGATCAGTTCCCAGGTTGGTCCCCCTACCCTTACAAGGGACTTTATTTGCACAAGCCAGCCCGCCGCGCCAAAAAGCCCACCAGCGACAGAGCAACGATTCCCATTTCGTCCGCGCACACAGCGCCACCTCGCTACATTCATCAAATCCGAATAACGCGAATACCAAAGGAGTCCCATAACCCATGGCAGCTCACGCGGCGACCCGTGGCCCTTTTCGCGTGCGGAGCGCGCGGCGCGGCGAGCATTGCGTGTCGGGTCGTCGCGCCGGCACTGAATACCGAAAGAGTATACATAGTGGATTCCAAATAGCCGTGGGAAGTACTGTGGGCCCTGATGCCTTTCGAATACTAAACACCCAGCGTCCACGGCCACGCCAGCGGGGTACACGTAGGCGAGGTGGCAGGTGGACTGGTCGGAACCGAAGCGTTAAAACGTTCGTTGCCGTGATAGGGGCGCCCGCGCCGTTCTTGCTCAGGGGCAGCCCCCCACCGGACGGGTGCGTGCGTGGACGCGTGTATTACCCGCGTCCGTGGACACCTCGCGGAACGTGTGCGTGCGCGGAGCGCGTGTACTACTCGCGTCCCGTGGCCGCGGATCGAGGTAAGTAAGGCGTACGTAAGCGAATACCTTCCGTGTACGCGCTCGCATGGCAGCGGTGTTGGACGGCCGCTACGGTGTGTCGTCAAACGGCCGGGCACGAATACCACGCAACAAAGAGAGCCGAGATCATTCGTGTCCGCCGGAATTTATGGGGTCCGCTCGAGCAGCACCGCTACAGCCTGCTGCTGAATTTGCATAGTGCCGAGCGCTAATAGCCGGAGATAACCGAGGCAGGAAGAGACACCTCCGACGATCGACGGGGACGACGCCTTCGTGCCACGCGAACTTGCTGATTTTTTGCCGAGCGCACACTTGGGCAGGCTCGCGAAGGCGACTGGTACGCTCGTGGACATTCTGGTCAAACCGAGATAATTTCAGTCACGGGTCCACGGGGATACTTGGACGTATACGCTGGTTCAGGTGGAGGTGAATTGTGGGGTGGGTTGTTGTTTTCGTGGAGGAGAGTTACTAAATTAAATGAAAAATAGTTTTTATATCCTTGAAGAATGAATAAAAAAAATAAGTATCTTTACTGCAAGTTGTATACTTTTTTTTAAAAAATCTTAAAGATCACCTATTTTTTCAGCGATTTGATAGGAATGTAACACAATTATAGCACATAATTATAAGCACATATGTGAAAACAATATTCTATAAATTTTATTTTATCAAGATGATCAATTTGGCTTCTAAGAAGTTTTTAAAAGAATTTCTAATTCTTTGATACGTAGATATAAAGTATCTCTTTATGGAAGTGGAAAGAGGACACGCAGGACTCCTTTTTGAAATTGTTTCCATCCCGCATGGGATAAATAGAAAAATACAAATCACTTAGTTTACCAACACTGAAAATCACTTCCACCCTGACAGATTTGATTGATATTCCAATTACCGTAGATACATCCATTTTCGAGAAATTTTTTTCGCAACGGATAGCAATCCAAAAGTCTCGACTGGTAATGAACTTCTATGTACCGTTGTCTGTACTTAAATAATCATCCACGTGTACATCACGTCGTAGGTGCTTGTTACGTTTGTCGCCAGATGACTGAAAACAGGGAATAGAAGCCTCTGCCCATTCTGTACTTCATTTGCTACCTCGGAGCTACAAACGACAGTCATAAAATCGTCTAGTCATCATTCGCCGAGCAATCCTACCAAGAGCTTCCGAATCGGTGAATGCTAAAGGTGCATAATCATTCCGGGGTTCATAGGTTACTGACGGTCGTGAAGAAATAACCAGTAGTCACTGGCTTCGTCACACTTGGGTAGTCGACTATCTCCCTGATCTCACATCCACAGGAGCCAATTGTGCTCGATAAAGCGTGTTAAGATGTTTGACGTCGATACTGTTGCACGGCGAGGAATATAAAAGCAGCGTTCTATCATTCGACTCTAAAAGCCAAACTACTGAATACCGTGGAGAATTAGTGAAATAGATGCTCACCAGGCGACTACATTATTACTGACAGAAATCATTTTCCTCTGACAGGGAACATTTGTCGTAATGTGGAATTATGTAGGGTACCTTTGACAATTGTTTGTGGGTACACAAATATATAAGTCGAAAGTCTGTCTAAATACTTTTAATATACATATCTTAAGTAGTTTCAAGCTATTATTTTTTCCTTTCATTTTTTTTTTCAAAATGGAACTTTAAATGCGTTTCACTCGGAACCACATTTGCAGCACAATTTTATTCTATTTTATTCTATTCACTTGAAATTTTTACAGTAGCCTATAAACTACATTCTCTGTAGAAATACGTACCGATTTTAGGATTTGTTGGAAACTTTTAATGTTATAAACTATGAAACTTTAAATGCTTACCATTTCTAAACAGTATTTTACAATAAGGAGGCATCTTTAAACTTGCAGAAAATATTTTTTTTATGTCGCGATGTTGGCGAGATGTGTAACAACTGCCACATTCATCTAATTGTAAAAAAATAGAAGTTTTTTAAAGTTACATAGTTTACGCTATAATTGATTCACTTTAAAGAAAAAAAAAATAAATGAAAAATTGAAAGTAATAGTAAGTTTTTTCATTCGACAAATTTTTCGTATTATTCTTTATATCGACGAAAAAAAGTAAAAACTAAAATTAAAATTTTAAGTCAAGTCCCAGCGTAAATTATTTAACTGAAAGAAAATTTTCTTCATTTTCCAATATTCCATTCGATTCAACCCTGCATCAGAATAGATATCTGCATCCATTCTTCCAGCTTAGGTACTATTTATGACATTTCCTACCACCCTTTCAACCCTAAATTACCATTCTCGGAATAATACCAATCATGTGATCCCTCAAAAGCTCGACTCTTCGCTAACCAGCCCTGTCGCTATTATCTCCGCCGATTCTAAAAGAGCGGAAGGTCCAGTGGGAATGCTTCCACAATCAGCACGGCATGCGTGCACCAAGTGCGATGAGGGATTCCTGAGGACGCGCCCGAAGCAATTACGTTACGGGGCCGCGTTTCACTTACGGGTCGTACAAAAGTCCTCTCGTGACTTAGCTCGGCGATGTGTCGTGTTGAAACGTCACCGTTCGCGCGGCTCGCTCCCCTAGACCCGCCTACGCGTGGTTTCGTTTATGAAATTCCCGCCGCGGCTGATGGGGTGCACGGTGCATGCACGCAAATTAGAAGCATACCACCACGGTCGCTGGATACATCGGGGGAAACGTACTCGTCCCGGCCGCATTACACGGCTGGAAAAAGTGTCGGTTACACATTCGCGGCAATTACACGGCATCGAAACGCGTGTCTTCGCGTCGTCGCGAGACGGACGCCGCGAGGTGCACGTCGCCTGCATCCACCGCTCCGGCAGGCAAGTTCCGCGGAGATCTAACTGCGTTACGATTATCGTCGCTTGATGCTGGGTGAATGGATGTTCATTTGATTTTCCGAGGGATCGCTGCAACTTCGCGAAACACGCGCCTGGAATATTGTATCGGGCGTGGGTGGCATTTCGTCGACGTGTTGGTGATTTTAGTGGTAGCGCGCTTAATGTGAAATACCTACTGGCTGCTTCATGGTTTCACGATGTCAAAGAGAGGGTTTTGGAGGGAGATTATGAAAGCACGAATAGTCGAGAGGGGTAAATAGCTAGGAGAATTAACGTCACGAGCTTGGACAGTTTTGACGAGGCTGTACAATTTGGAGTGGAGCGAAAAAATACAATTTTCGAGGATGGGGTTCTAAGTAGTGCGGAAAAGTTGCGTGAAACTAGTGAAAAATTTCAACATAATTGGATAATATCTTCTATGAGCAGCAGAGAACATTCTTTAAATTTCTATGATAAATGCTATAACTATAGCACTTTGTATTGCAGGTTTTCACTGTTTTTTGTTATTAGGGAGGTAATTGTAAATTGGGGAATATATAAAACTATCTTTAGTTGTCAGAGATCTAAAGTGGCCTGAAAAATAGTCAGTGCCATTTTATCTTGTTTGAGTATTGAAAGAAATGATTTTCTGAAAATATGCTAGCTTGCTTATTGCGAAATTTTTTAAGGAATTTGATGTCCCACCTGACTCTGTTGGCGTTGAAGGAGCGAGATTATTGCATTGAGTTTGAAGTTCTTGAAAGAGATTTCTTGATTTATTGTTAGATGGCTCGAGAGAGAAGTCTGAGTTTAATTATGGTCGTAAATGGACCTGTCGGTCTCGTAAAATTTCATTCCGCCCAGTCAGATGTAATAATAATACCCGCAGAGTCGATAAAATGTTTCGACATACACATTAAGATTAAATGACTGAGTGCATCATCCATGTTTCATTCGACTTTGTATCATGGAATGTAAGAGAGGTGGTCTCGAATTTTATTCAGTTATTACTATCATTACCTATATAATTATTTCAATGTTATGGTTAATTACCAAGATATCCTTGGGCATTGAAATTTAAATATCTGCGACTGAAAAACGAGATAATGTTTAGCAAGTACTGAACTATCACTTTTTTTAGTACTTACAGATTATCAATTCAAGCAATGTGAATGTAAAATATCCCCACAGTCCATAAAATTTTACGAGCTCCACAAGCTTCTACTGCTCTTTGTATTTGAAGCGTTCAATATTAATTTCTCGCATTTCTCGCATTTTAATTTAAGCAATAAATATAAAATTTATGTACAATAAAGTGTATTACAGAGAAGGCTAAGTCCTCCTTTTACATTCTATATTTCCACATTAAATACATTTTTCTTGATATTCTTTAGCACTATAATTATTTCCATTCACTTTTCAAAATAATCGACAATTCGATGGTTTCAACATTCTCGAATGCTTAATCGTAGTGTGCCATATAGCCGCAAAAAGTACGATTCCGCCAGAAACCAACAAACGGTGGGCTATTTAAGGAAATAAATTTTTCGAAACTGCCCTGGGTGGGATCTCGCCGTACGTTTCCAAATAATTCACCGGAATACGTAATGCGACAGGGAAGGCGAGTGACGAGACATTTTTGAAAGTAAAATTTCAGAGACAGGCGGCTGTGGACGAACCGAAAAATAAAATGGGGCGAAGGAAGAAGGGTGAAGGCGAAGTGGTTGAGGGCGACGCGAGCGCGACAGTCGAGGGATGTTAAAAGTACGAATACATTCAATTCCTCGAATTGCATCACTGTCTGCCGAGCAGGCAAGAAGCCGAAGAAAAAGAGCGCCCCCGTCGAGTGCAAAGGGCGTTTGAAAATGTTGGCGTCGGTTCAACGGAGAAACTTTCCTTATTCAGACTTCGTATACATGCTAAGCTTCCCTTTTCCTATATAATATCGCCTCCGCGGCTACGGTTCGAGCAGTGCACAATATCGGGTCCGAATGCCCGTAAACAGTGGATGAAGGAAATAGAAAAAAAAGGCCGGGATGGAAAAAAAAGGAAGAAGGGGAGAGAAATGATGGAAGCAGCGGGAGGGGATCGAAAAATCGATTTCATTTTGCCGATTAAAAGTTTAATTACAGGCGGACGTTGGTTGAATTTTCGCTGACCTCGAGGATACACTCGCAGCGTTGAAATAAAAATAACCGAGCCGTGGCATCGACGTGAACGAAGCAAAACTGGAATCACGCCGCCTATCTCGTTTCTGGCCAATAATCCCGTGTCCGTTGGGGAAGAAAACGGGAAAGCCGATTATGTCGATCGCGGCCGACCCGGGGCCAATTGTTTATCGCGCGCTCGCCGAGGGGGAAGGATGCCCCGGCCGACGACGGAAGTGGCGTCGTGCTTGTCGCTTCTTCGTTCGAGGAGGGCCTGAAAGTACTCGTGAAAGCGAGCACAATTACGCAACGTCCGGTCGCGGCTGCTTGAAAAACTGTGACTTTACACGGCGCGTTAAGCCCGCGTAACGACCGAGCCGCAATTATGCGCTGGGGAACGAGCATATACATATATGCGCGCGCGCGATGTTGCATAGGGTAGTACGGCAATTACTATCATTCGACGCAGCTTCGGAATTATACTATGGGAAATTGGACAGGAATTCGTCTCGCGACAGCTGCGTCACGCGGAAGAAGTTAGGATGAGGAATGTTTCGGCGTAGGTGGATACTTAAGAAATTTAGTAGTTGCATTTCGCTCTGTGAAAGTACTGTGCAGAGATGGTGCAAATGTTTTCACAGGGAGATACAGATTTTATTTCGGAAGTTGATAAATTACTAATAAAGGAAGATTAACAACCTGGAAATTAAAAAGTTTATAAAACTCGGGGATATGTAGAGGATATATATAGGTATGTAGTATGTATTTTTTTGCTGTCTAACTGTACTCTAAGGGGTTGAAATTAACCCTTGAAAATCTATAAGAGATAGAAAACAAGTTTTCACTTAAAAATTGCTTCTTTTAACTGGGACTATTGTTTCTTAAAAGTGACATGCGAGATATAACACAAAATTGGAAAATGTTACGATTTTTAGGGTCAGTTTCACCCCCTTCGAGTAAATTGAAGCAACAAAAAATTGCATAATACATACCTATATATATATTCTCTATACATTCCCAAAGTTTCATAATTTTTTTAATTTAACGGTTAGAGTCTCTCCTTGACCCTCAGAGCTTTAATCCCTTCGAAGTGACCAGGGGCTAGCTTAATTCTCCATCAAACGAAGTACCTTTACAGTCAGTTAAAAAGAAACTACATACCCACGGTCATACCGTTCCAGCAACTACCCACAATGACCATTATTACTAGCTAATAATCTCAAACAAATCAACACACCTATCAGAAGAACAGCAATCACAGGTATCCAAGAGAGCCGCGCTCCGCTTAAAGCAACCAAACTGCTACCCGCATCTCTCGAATATCTGCGCTCGCGGCCTACCCATAAACCTTTTAGCACCGTGCAATTATCACTGGCCACATTCTCCCCGGCGTCCACCGATTCGGAAGATATCCGGAGCGGTAATCTCGGACCACCCTGTAGAAGAATCCACGGCGGAGCGGCGAGCGCGGGAAGTCCACGTAGAGAAGGAATTTCGTTGCCTTTGTTCGCGAAAGGAAGTCAGGCCGTAGAGGAGTGAGGGGGTGGGGGGGGGGGGGGGGGAAGAGAGGACAGAGAGAAATAAGAGCGCGAATAAGAGAAAAAGCCGTAGAAAACGGGACGGGGGCGGCGGGGGAAGAGGCTGGGGGAGGAGGGGGAGAAGATAAAGAAAACCGAGATTATACATCAAGTTCACCGCGACGAAGGAGTCGCTGGGACAGCGAGCACGGTACGCTGGCAATGCCACTTGAGGCTGAATCGTATCTAAATGTGCCTCGTATATCAGAAATCGAACTGTTCCGCGGTACTGGTACACAGGCGGTTCACTTGCATCATTTTGTGCGATCGCCGTCCCGTAATACAGCCGCTGCAGATGCACCCAGGCCGTTCCACATTTCCCTCGGCGTCGTGACAACCTACACGGTGGAACTTCCCTTTCCGTACTTCCCCCCGCGGCCCCTCGCCGGAGTCGGTTTCAACGGGGATTCCCCGTGTATGAAATGATGTAGCATGCCGGCGGAACGACGGCGTGGCACGATAAATCTCGGCCAGATTTACGGCGATACAAAGTTATTTCGTTCCCTTAAGTACAAAGGCACGTCCTTCCCAGACGGAAGATTTTTGCCCCATTGGCAGGAAGTCGGACGTCGATAAGGCCGCGCGGACGACGGATAGCTTGCTGGATAGGGACCGGCCTCGATACACCAGCGCCAAAAACGTGGCCCGCGAGGCGAGCCACGGTGATCCTCGATGGGTAGCACGTTAACGTCATACGTGCTGCGTTCCGGGCAGAAATTAGAAGATTTATGGCTGCACGCAATCTTACCCGGAATCTGCATCCCCGAAGAAACGGAAACGGGAAACGAGTGCGGGGGAGGCGAGGTTGGAGCCGAGCCAGAACGCCGTGCTTTCGAGGATTGACAGTTTCGCTTCGCCTCGTTTACTGGTTTATCTCGCGCATGCTCGGGAATCGGTGCGCAATCCTTTGTGGATAAGCAGCGTGATTTTTTTTTTTAGAAGGGAGAGACTCTACAGCGGGTATTCGTTGGGGGCGGTTTGTTCGTTATACGTGATCGACGGTTTTGTTGGATGTGTGAAGTTTAAGAATTCTGCAATTGCTAGATAAGATTATGTAATAATGTTATATTGGGTGACGCACCTAAAATATTTCTAGTTCTAAAGAAATACTATTCCCACAGAATTGGGCATACAATTGGGCATACAAGAAAACAATTATTTAAATAACGGCTGAAATAAGAGTTACTTATTGAACGAATAAAATTATTTTTTTTTCACACGACGAATGAAGTTCATTTTTTTTCGTCGAGCGTTTCAACTTCAGCATCGAATAATTTTTTCAACTTTAATTTCACTTTATTCGACACGTGACGAATAATTTATTTAACTTTCATCTCGTTGGTACTATGTTCTTAAAAATCTCGGTGCATAGTTGGAATTCTGCATGTGGGGTGGAATTTTCGGACGGACGAATTGGCGGGCTTCCCTTCTCAGAAATTAGTTGCAACGGTTCGTATTTATCACGCATTTGGCCGGCCAGGTATTCCAACAGCAGCTTGCGGTGCCTGTACGCGGGAGAACGATATTTTTCATAGCGAAGCGAGCGATGCGGAAGAGAGCTCGTTAAACGAACGGTGAAAAACACGGAACGATAGCGCCGGTCAATACCACGGCCTATGTATGACGCTTCCTTCCGCAATACGGATACAACTGACACGTCCTCCTACGTGGAATTACAGAATCTATCAGACTGGCGGTTTGCTGGTTGCGCGTGTTAATCAGCTGACTCGGTGATCGATGAATTACACCCCCCGGCAATCGAAGTAGGAATTACTATTTTAATTGGCAGCTGTTAGAGGCGACGAATGAGATTCTGCTACATCGCCATTTACGTCATCGACAGTTTAATTCGACATTTTCTCTAATTGTTGAGATCAGATAACTCGGGAGGCATTCAGAACTCCAAATGGACATTTGCGTCTACTTTCACTACAATTTTCTCAATTCTCAATTCTCTCAGTACCAACGATAGGATGTGAAATATAATTCCTCGTTTTTTACTCGAAGTCTAGTTACGAGAGGAAAGTATGAGATTAGTTGGATGTAGTATAGGGATAGGGATTGAAAATTCCAGGTTAACTAATACAAGGCACTGTGAAAGGGTACATTTTTCTGCAGCATAAACGGGGACGAGCGGAAACAAAGGAGGCTGCTCTGGTTTTCAATAAAAGTTCCCTCTGTACCTGTGAACTGCTTATGATTCGAGGATGCTCCATTATCCCATAATGCGGTAGCATTAGAACGAATAAGTGGCACTTGTCTTCTACATGTGGGACCCAGGAAGTACTCGCTGATTACTGTTATGCGCTTACCTCTCAGCCCGTAACGAGGATCATCTTCCTACCGTCTTGCGTTCCGCGAGAGATTCCGCATCAAGGGCCCCCGTCGAAGCCGCGAGACGAGAGGAAAAAGAACGTCCCTTTTGCGTGGCGGTCGTGACTGCGGTCGCGGTCATTAAAATTACTAACAGTTATTACCTCGCCAGGCCAGGAGCACTTAATTGAATATCTTTAACGCCCCCTGGAAGATCGACGGGGCCCCCCTATCGACGGAAACCAGCCACCTCGTCACTTGTCCCCTATATCTTTCGCAGGGAAACTTTTCAACGAATCACGCTCGCAAAACTGTCCCTCCCTTCGTTACTTTGCCGAGATTAATTATGATTTCGTGAAGGGGGATGACGCTGCAGCGACGCTGGGGCGGGGAAATTATCCTGTCACTTAGCGGGGGCCCCCTCAACCCACGGATCGACGGGGTAAGAATAACGAGCTGCTGCGCCCGAGACACTTTCGCTCGCTGAGAGAATAATGGGCATTGATCAGCGTCAATTTAACGTGGCAATGTTGAATTAGAATCTTACAGGGCTGGATATTGATACACTTGAAATTAGCGATCCGTGGAAAAAGGGCTTTCAAATGGGATATGTGTGGCGACGTGGGCTCATCTTCGAGACTATAGTTCCCGGCTCGAAATTTCTTAAAGGGTTACATGCGATGTTACACAAAATGAATTATTTTAGGAATTTTTTAGAGGTCATTTTTATATCGAAAAATATTTGTTCACTTTTTGAAATTCATAATAATATACCCTGAAAGTTTTAAACACATCGCGTGTATAGTCTCCTTACAAAAAATTCCAAAACGAACCTTGATTTCTGCCGAGTACACCAGGTTCCCCTCTTGAACCATCTTTGACACAGTCCACTTTAAACATATATAATAACTGCAATATTCGGTCTACACTCGTGAGCTTTTGATACATCATTGTCTGAAGGTTCCTATTTGCGGTACTGCACATACCTAATAGAAAAACCACATTACTTAGGTACCTAATATATATATATATATATAATTCCCGCAACAAAAGCTGCCGCCATATAGCTAAATTTGCATGTTTGTTTTTGTTACAGGTGCCCTGTCGCAGTCGCAGTTCCCAGTGTTCACGATCTACGCCCAGAAGAGCTGCCTGGCCGTGAAGCCCTGCGAGCGTGCCTGGTGCATCGACAGGGTCCAGGGACACCGGCTACAGGGCCACACACGCAGAACGATGTCTGCCTCGTCGCGACAGCACTGCCTGGAGCTCTGTTTAGGCGAGAGAGACTTCCTGTGCCGGTGAGTAGCGTAGCTATTTTTCGTCTGGTGCATCGGGAATCCTATCGAAGGTACGGTCGTTTTCCGGCGTCCTGGTTCTCTCTCCCCGTCGTTGTCGCGGCCACGATATCCGCCGTTGGGAAAAGGCGGACGCACTCCGGCCGAGATTCGTCGCGGAATCGACACACAGTACAGTCTTCCCTTCGTCTCCCTCGAGTAGGTCTTCGAGAATCGAAGGCACCTCTACACGCTCCGGTGCGTTTTCCAGTTATTGGATTCCTCGATCGAGGGAGGACGTTACATCACGCTTCTATAGACTCTCGAGTGTTTCTCGGTCATGAAGCGGCCGCCCCCGACGTTTCGCCGGGGCTGGGGAACACCAAAAGGAACGAGCTATCCTTCTGGAAAAGTAGCAGAGAAATAGCTCTGAGCCACCCTGATTCCTCGTATGTTTGTCGTTTTACGAGACGGCTATTCGCGATTCCTTTCCCCCTCGGCGGAATCGCAGCGTCGATTCTATTTAAATATTTTTCACGCGTTTTCCGCGCCGCCTCCCTTCGGCGAGAAATATTTCCCGTAGTTGTCCCTTCGCGCCGGGTCGAGAGAATCGACTCCGACGCTCTCGATCGTGGCGAAGGTAATTATGCGCCGCGGTGCTGCGCGTCTCTTGTTACTCGAAAAAGTGGATGAAGGGAAATAGTCGGGTGGTATCGTGTGTCGTATCATAATAATGTTTCAAATTGCTGCCAAGAGGGATGTTTGAAATAGATGACGCCAAACGATGAACATGATTCTCCGTAATTTATAACGAAGGTATTTACCATGAAATAATCCTTGCAAAAGCTGAATTCCAGAGATTAAAAAGTAGCGGAAACTGATGAATGAAGAATTAACGAACACTTATTATCTGCTTAAATACTAAAACTGTAAAATTTATAGAAATTGGAGTTAATCAATTTGACATCTGAGAAGCGGAAATATATCTCTCAGAAAATATGTTGTTTACGTTTAGAAACATTTAATTTTCCTATAACAGTATATAAGTGAATGTCATACAAAGGCAGAAAACCTCATTAAAATCTTTGACAGCGAATGCACGGCGCAGTGCATTTTGTTAATACTGTTGCAAAAAGACTTGTTTTAACGATATTAGCATACTTTTCTTATTAAATTTCATGGCTTGAAAAGCCCTTTCAGAATATATGCAGAACATACTCGTATGCTCTTACTAAAGAATTACATAAATGCAGGATAGAACTCGAGAACCTTAAATGAAGTTGTCGTGTAACACATTTGTACACGTTTTTAAAGTTCTTTTTTATTCGAATAATTCTTACGTGAAACATATTTTTAAACTACACGTCTATGAAAAGTTATGAAGAACAATGCCACTTAACTTGTAATCTTTCCAAGTATTTCAAAGTATTTTCCATCGTGCTAAAAAAAATTCTAATCCTTAGAAACAAACTTTCGTTATATATCATATCACACATCGCATCAATTTATTTAAAACTATTGATCGTTTAAAATGTGCAATCCCTGTTCCACCCTGTATATCGATGCACTTCATCGGCACGCTATTCATTAATTCATCCCGGTACTCCGAAGCTGAAGACACAAAGCGTTGCTTTTCGCAAACACTTTCGGTACAGGTCGATCGAGTGGTTTTGAAGTCAATTAACGACACTGTACCGTGAAAAATGACAACAAAAGGGGGACAGACAGAAGAGACTCCTCGTGCCTTTCAATCATACCCTGTCGGGCCATTTTCCTAAGCGAGTTTTCGTACCCACGAAAGCGCACAAATTTTATTTGACACAAAACGATCGAATCTTCGATTCCCTTTGTCGAGGGGCGCACTTTTGCCTCGTGTAAATATTTCACCTTCAATACATGTGACACAGGGAATTCTTAAGGTTATGTCATTTGGAAAATTGGTATCACTGGTACCTTGGAGCATAGCTGACACAGAAAAAAAAAACACGATGTGAATAAATGAAACACGTGAAATTCAGGTTTCGTCGCACAGATTTTTCAAATCAGCCCGACTGTTTTTAACTGTATTTCCAAGAATATATACTGTGCAATCTGTAGCAAATAATTCAATAAGTAATGATAATATAAAACTTTTTCAATTTAAAAAGGTAAGGTAACAAGTACATTTCTAAAAAAATGTATTTTAAATTATTCAAATCCTTACAAAATTATCCTTAACTCATCAGAATTTTTAATTAAGCTGCAGAAAATATTCAATGCAGAACCTATCCAAGACAATCAGCTATCCTAAAAATTAAAAAATACTATGCAGTTCACTAGAACAGCACCGCAAAATCCCACAACGTAAAGTACCTTTATAACAGAGCGTGCGAACGAAGCTGGTATAAACCGCCTAGTAGCCGGCACGCGGCAGATGTTGGCGCGTAAAGGTTAATTAATGAACAGCCGTGTCATAATCGTGACAAGCAACAATACTTGGGCGGTAAACGAGCCGCGACAACGGGCGACCGGTCGCGTCCCGGCCGTTGATACACTCGAACGCGTTTAGGAGCGCTTTATTCCCCATTCGTCTGGTAATTACAGGGTAGGCGCGTGGTAGAGACAACGGTTCAAGGAATTTCAATCCATTAGCCGCGTGAAATATCGGCGTGCCGGTAAGTATGCGGAAGGGCACCGGCGGGGACCGTGGCGGCTTCTTCCGATTTCGATAGAGCGCAGGGGACGCGAGTTTATGCGATATCACGGCGAACGCGTCAGGCCCCTGCATCGGCGAGGACGGTGAACGTGCACGTGCACACCTTGAAAAGCACCTGAAGCGAAAGGTCTCTGCCAGCTGGTCGGTCGCGACGACCCTCGAGCTTCCTACGCTTCGATTTGAAGCAGGGTCGAGAGGTCCTTGCCCAGGCGGAACCGTATCAAAAGTGGTATAGCTATGCGTTCACGTCCGGGGTGCTCGTGGAAAGGGGAGCAGGGATTTGATCTCCGCAAGAACGAATCAAGTTCCGGATTGAAAGCTGCTACGTGGCACCGCGATCTATCTCTATTTCCTGGGGATTCGATTTTGTTTAACTTTGCGTCTAACGTCGTCCTCTTTTCTTATACCATCGGGGGAACTGGGCATATCTTGATGAATTTCTTAGGAAAAATTGAAATTTTCTTTCCTCGAATCGAAACTGACAAGTCTGTTACGCGAACATAGTAAAATAAAATATGCGAAGTTTTCAAATATTTAAGATTTAACCTCAAGAATGTAGTATCAAGAAGAACATCCCTATTTTCCAAACGATGACTCTGAAGTCTTCGAAATATAATATTCTTTTCAGAAAAATTAGACTTCTGTAAATTGACACGACTCGGATCGTTTGTAAATTTTCAATTCGAAGCCCGCCGCGTTTCTCAAGGAACACCGTGCTTCAGCCCTCCGGAGATTCCCAGAAATCAAGCTAAAACGATCTCAGGAAAGTCGAGGACCCGTGTTGGCCTCACGACTCCCGCCAGAAACGCGGAAGAGATCACAAAGAGGAGGCGAACGTCTCCATTAAAACTGGAGAGACCCTTAGACAGGGAAGACGCTTCCTCGTCCAGGGCTGTTGCGTAGTGCCTCTTTGCGGATAATCGAGGAAAGCCACTAGAACGGCGTTATTGCTCAACAATATGTGCGTGTGGAGGTGGAATCGGTTGTCTTGGCGCTCTGCTTAGCCTCAGTTGTAAGTGGAGGCCGCGGTTTCTACGGGCCTTCGGTGTAGATCGCATTAACATTCCATGGGAACGGTATTTCCTCGGCATAATCGGCTGATTAGGCGTCCGTGGCTCGGACTAGCCTCGCGTTCCAGCTTCTCTCGCATGATTGCCTCGATTTTCAAGCAGGCCCACGGATGTGCTACATTTTGCTACGCAAATGAAATTCTGGTCATCAGAGGCGAAGCGTACAGGGTGCTTCGCTAATTCTGTGCATCAGAGTCTTCTTTTTTACGGAGAATCTATTACCGATCTTCAGGAGTTGTGGGTTTCATTATTTCCATGGTCTTCATCAGATTTTTATAATTATGATCTTTCATTATTTTTATGGCTCCTTTCACCCGATATTCGTAATTCTCCTGTTCTCAATTATTTACCTGTGAAAAGGCTTTTCGGATTACATGAAGGATGTAATATTTTGTTCTACAAAGGGATTTTTAATTTTCTGTATGTATTAAAAAATTATCGTTATATTGAATAATTCTTATTCGAAACAATTTTTTAAATGACAAGTTTTTAGTATCACATTCTTGCGAATATATTACTGATACTAGCATCAATTTCTTCTTAAATTTCACGCTACGAAGAGATTTTTTACATTACTTAGAGAAGAAATCTTGTTGACATACAACTGAAGAATCTTAAATACGGGGGAAAGAAATGAATTTTTGTTTCAAAATTCTGAATCCTGATTGATAAGGGTTAATAAAACTGATCCCAACGAGCATCAAAATTGCAGAATCCTCGACTACATAACCACCCTTAATTTCAGATCCTCAAATACACTTCAACAGTACTCTCACCGTATTACTCGAAAAACCCAATTCCTCAAACTTGCTTCGCACATGTCCGAGAACATTTGAAGCGGCTCAAAACAGCAGCAGCCGTCATCTGGCATCATCCGCCAAAACACAGATCTCCGTCAAGTATGCGAATAACGATGCAGCGAATTGCATCCGCGAGATTACGCCAGGAGCAGAGGCGAGCTTTTGCTCGGAGCGTTGCACTCTCATTACAATTCAATCGCGCTCAAAGGCAGAAGCGAAACGGCGGGGGGATGATTTCAGTCATCCGATCTCGCGACAAGATTATCCCTCGCAAGTGGCCCCCGAGCCGGGATGGGGATATGCTCGAAGTGTGCAAATAAAGCAACGAACCGTGGAACTCGCAGAGGCAGATTCAACACGGTTCTCCGCTCTCGAAACGTCGGCGATTTGTTACGAGCAAATGGTAAAGATCGGATGAATCCGAAGCGCCCCGCGCCCGGTGCGCGCCGCGCTCTGGAGTGTTTGAGCTGCGGCGAAGGACGGGGCAGAGAGGAAAAGGGAAGCGGTGGTAAAAGAGAAAGCAGGAGAAAGGGCCAGGCGGGTGGAAAGAGGGCAGTGCCGAGGCTGTTGGCTGCTGTTGCCGCTGCAGCGCACGGTTTACGAGCGTTGGATACCAGTCGGGCGATCGATCAAACGCGAATCGGTTGCTGGAGGATCGTTGGTCGCGTACGGATCTCACCGCAGGACCCGGCCACATGAGAGATAGCTTATTACCGGTGGGGCGGGCGCGCGCCTGGTATCGGTCCCCCCTTGTTAACGGGTAATGAGTTTATTGTTTAAGAATCACGCCGCAGTTACATGTGCCGCGATCAATTACAGTAATGTAATATAATCGTAGCAAGGTACCGCGCTGCGCAGCCGTATAATGAGGTCCCCTCTGTAATGAGAGGATCGCTGGGGCGCGGCGTGCTCGACTTCCCTATAGAAGCATTCACCTACGCCGGGCCCCGCGTACCTGTGAATCCCCCGCACGTATTATCAAGCCCGCGCGCATTCACGGTAACGTCCGTGTACACTTACGCCGGGCTGCAGGTGGAAAGAAACGCTGCGGCGTTACTTCGTATATCAACGTCGGCGCATCTAGCCCGCCGGGCTGGCAGCAAAGTTGAATTCAGTTTCGGCCTCGCGTCGCGGCGAGATAAAAAGTTGAAAGTTCGCTGCCAGCTGAAAATTCACCGGAGATACAGCTCGGCGGGGACGTGCTAAAAACCATTAACTTGTATACCGTGCGGGGAGTTTTCCTCTGAAGGGTGGGAGAGAGTTCCGTTGAGCGGCGAAAATTCTACTTAATCAGCTCCGGACCGTTCAATTTATAATTCGACGTAGCATAGAGGGGAGGGAGATTTAATCGCGCTCGAGGAACCGACGGAGCCCTTAACGGCCCCGGTTGCCATCTTGGTGCTGTCCAACGGTGAATCCAATCGCGTTCCTCCGGCGGACAGATCACGATTTCGAGAGATCCTTGGCAAAGGAAGCGTTTATGTACCGTGACAGCGTGAAAGTGGCGAGCAACGAGCGTGCTGTAAACTGGGGGGCAGCTCGGGAGAAAAATTCGCGTTTTTGAAACGAAACGACGTGGAGTGTACTAGACGATGAATGAACTGAAGTAGCGCTTTTGTGCCGGAGAGTTGCCACCGCGACTTCAGAAGGAAAGCGGCGCTGGTCTGACCCCGCTGGAAAGGGGGCAGCGCGTGAAATTTTCCGTACGCGCAAAAACAGCCACGCCTTTCTCCACCGTTGCCCGTTTTTTCGGCCATGATATATTCAGGAAGAACGACGCCGACGAATTATGCGAGACCCTCGGAACGACGCTTCCGGTGCCGGAGTTCGCGAACGCTGGGAAATTTACGCTACATGGCGCGGATGGAGATGGCCACGACGTACGCGGTTCCGGCGGAATTTCCAGGAAAGGAAGTGAATGCTCGATGGAGGAAAACTTCACTCCGCAGAGACGCAGGCACGACAGTTATTTGCCCGCAACCAGCAGGGAAATTCTCGCCCGTGCTTTTGTTTTCACAATGCAAAACCCGCTCGCCACGTGCGATGCAGGGCAGTTGCGCGTGTTGGATGAATGATGATTTTTGGCTTTAGTATTCGTGTTTGAATTGAGGTACACAGATATTAACAATATCTTCTTTATACTGCCTTTGAAGTTAAAAAAAGAATTTGAGGAATTGAGAACTTGGGTGGATCAAGAAAGACCCGGGGTACATAGAGTATTGGAAATATTTATTGCATCACTCTCAAATGGACGTTGTAGATACGCGCAATTTTCATGGCGATATGATTGATATAATTATTCCAGAAATGGTTGCCTAACTTAGGCAATTCTTGCATGCGAAGAAAAATGAGAGCTACAGTATCTTTTAAGATAATAAATGATCAATAATAGGACTTCTCTCGAATAATACGATGACCATATCGAATTGTTTGCTGTTGCAAAGCGGGATAAACCGTCTAAATTCGTTAATAATTACATATGTTAATTTTTATAATATATAATAAAATGTTTCGCCAGTTTGCAATATATAAAGAAATAGGCACAAAATGGCTACATGAATAAAATTGCAGTCCTGCGTACGTAAAAACTTTTTCCCAAAGCTCTTACAAGTCCATACAGCGAAGTAACTCATTTCATACGAAACACAATATTCCATAACGCTGAAGAGCAGTAACACCTAATACACAGACTTATAATACGCGTGTATACACTTCGAGCTATAAATCATTGTCTCAAACACCGAGTAAGATGGTTCAAGTCCATTCTAACTTCCCCAACTAAATATAAATATAAAAAGTTCCAAGTTCCAGTACGAAAGATCACAGTGAACTAAAACTCTGCAAATCTGACAGTTACAAAAAAAACAATTAACTCCAGCAAACCAGAGCATACGGTGGGAAATAAAAGAAGGTGACGCGAAGCATTAAGCCAAGCAGTGACTCCCATCCTACATATAAATCGGGGACGTCCAACGTAATGGTGGATAATTTTCAGTGGGCGCTAATAGCCTTCCACTTGTCTACCTCAGGTCGATGTTTGCTGAAATACCCGTTCGACACATTAAGCAGTAACAGCGTGTCTCCCCGGCGACAGATATTGCGCTTTAGTTGGTCTACAATTTCCTCCGCTCCCGAGGAAAGTGGGTTACTCTTCCCGTACGCTTCCCCGCTGCACTTACCATTAGGAGCGCTGCCTGTAACAGCGACACATCCAATTATAAGTGCGAAATACATTGTTCGGTGGGGCACGGGCGGCGGTTCGGTAGCCGATCTTGTGCTCTTGTGCTTGAACGACTGCCAACTTGGGCGAGATACCTCTTGCCGGGGCGAGTGTGCCGTTGAACTACTCAGAGGCGCCAACAATCCCGCAGTCAAGCAGCTCCCTTGAGAAATCTTCCGTAGATATGTGGCGGAAAGGCGGAGGGATGGAAGGGCGGAAGGGAAAGAGGTTGCGGCGAGAACCAAGAGGATTGAAAAGTATGAAAGGGAAGTGTACCACGGACAAAGGGTAGCTCCTTGGGTGTACACAGGGTTCATCAGTGTGCCGAAGATTAATTTCATTTACAGACATCGTCTATAACAGTATCTACTGTCATAGAATTCAAGCTCGACGAAAATATCAGCCTCCAAAAACTACTAAATTAATACTAGAACGTCGGCGCTGCCGCCCAGATAATACCCCGTGTATTTTATTGCGTGGAGTTTAGTCGCAACCCCTTTATTCGATCGAAACTTCCGAGCCCCTCGCAAAACACCATCGCAAACAAGTAGATCATAAAAGGTGACTCTTGCGATTCCTGCCTAGTTCAGCAACTGGAGCACCTGGAGCTCCACCACCCGTATTACACACGCGGTAAATTTCAATAAGCAGAAGTGGCCCGCGTCCTTTGAGACACGCTCCATTACGCTGGATCGTATTAATTTACTTTCGAGTGGCTTCTATATCGAGCAATCAGACGGCAACGTTTGGAGGACGCCGTGATCGCAATAATTTACGACAGCGGGACTGGAAAGACTCGAAGCTGAGGAAAATCCAGGAACAGCGCGGGGCCATGGGTATCGATTGCTGGCTCGATTTGAAGCAGCTGAAATGGGAAAGGCTGTGAAATTTGTACACGCGAAGCCACTGTGCAGGGGATAAAAAGATTCATCGGCTACGATCAGTGACTGCGGGGATATGCGTTTTAAAAGTGGACGTCGGATTTTATTTCGCCGTCACAAAGAGATCTCAGGCAACGACGGTGATTCCACTATAATGCTGTTAGGGCACAAAGCTTGGCAATTCCATTTGTCGAAATCGGACTCGCTTCGTGGATTCGTGAAGCACACTTCGTGGACCACTTGGTCGGTTATCGGCCGTAATTTCAGCTCTTAAAGAATATCCGCTGCCCGCCATTGCCACTGTACAGTGGCGAGCGATTAACGCTCCTTCCCCCTCGATATTCCCGTGACAAAGAATTGATTTATTGGATTTCTGGTAATCTGGTTGTTGCACTATGCCGAGTACAAAATGTCACTAGGGAAGTATCAAACGATTTTATTACGTACAGCTAGAAACAGTGGAGGTGCGTTTGAATTGTAGAGGCAACGATTGGAGACGAAGAAAGGGCAACAAAGGGAAATAGAAATAAAATATCTTGTGCTGAAATTAAATTAGAACTGGGTGAACTTATTTTTTGATTAACCAATTGCTTAAACAATTAGAAAAAGAGTTAATCAAAAATATAAAATTCTTATTTTCACATCAAATCCGAATTGGTCGTTTAAATAATTATGAAACGGTATAATCCATACAAATTCAACCTCGTCAACCCCCTTGGAGTGAATTTAGACAGCAAGCAAAAATTGTGTTGCAATCAGGAGGAAATCTCCTACATATTCGCAATTTCAGAATTCTTTGAATTTCCTTCCCTCGTTAGTGCTGTCCTCTTCGAGGTTGCCACCAAGGCGACACTTATTACTTCTACAAGTGGTGCAAGAAATGTTTCTGTTTGTCCATAAACAAATAAATGAACATATCTGGCGGACAGGTCGTTTCGCGGACTCGTCTCCCGTTCAGCCACTTTTTCTTTCTTCGTCACCAGCCGAGTACTTGCGTGACCGGACGCCGCAGGTAACTGTCGATTGAAAACAAGGCCGTGAACTCCATCGACCGATCCGAAAGGTAATTCCTTTCTCGAAACGAGAGCATCCGGTCTGGCCGTGTCGAGTATTCGAATCCAACTGTTTCGAAGGTTACCCTTTGCCCATCGAGTGAAATAAGCGAAGCTCAACCTACGCCCGCAGAAACAGAGAAACTGATGATACAGAAACACTGTGTGTGTGTGTACGTAAAGAGCTGCAAGAAACAAAGGGGAGGGGCCGGTTGAAATAAAGAAAGAGGATGGAACGGCATTTCTACGTGGCGTGCAATGAGCAATTATCGCAAGGCAGCTCGGCTAGACGCTCGTGGTCTGCTATTTTCTCTGGTGGCTTGCAGCTACGCGTGTATACAGCACTGTTCAAAAGTCGCGAACCCTCCGCGTTGCCAAATTAATCTTAACGTGACGAATTCTGTGTAGAAATGGTACCTCATACATCAGAGACTCTGCTATAATATTATCGCAGCTTCCTACGTTTATAGCATTCAATGATTACTGACGAAGGATATCTGTTAGTCTTCGCTTCACAAAAGAATCCACCTTAAGTCCTTAACCTGTTAGAGCACAATATTTCGCGCTGGTAATCTCGATCGCGAGGTGTAATAATATTCTGCAGCGCGCTGTACACGGCCACGCGTCACAGGGAAAACTCATACGAAGAAAAGGAACGAGGAAAAGAGGCCCGTCGTCTCGTTTCCGCGTGAAATTCGTGGTCGCTCCGGGGCATAAAAACTAGCGGGAAGCCAGCGGCCGTAATTACCGCGCGGCGTGAATCGATCCCTCGAAAAAAGACGGATTATCACAAAGTGGCTGATCTGTCCGTCGTTTTAATGAGCCAAGGATACGCCAGGAGAACGCGTGCACGCGTATCAATTCGATCAGGGCGAAAGGGACGTTTTAATTGCAGCCCGAGGACGCGATCCAACAGTGGACGATGGATAAAAAGCGCTCGTACATTGAAAGGGTAGTATGTAGAGGGGGATCCGATGATCCAGAGACACAGTAATTACTCGGACGGATATAATAACTAACTGGAAGGACGTGCGCGAGGTAGACAGTCTCAGGGATGAGATAATGAAGGGGCGCGAAACATGGCGTAATGGAGCCCTCGAACTAATTAAAACTGCAATTTGTTGGGGCGATCGGGGGACGGGCCTAGCGCATGATTATCGGGGGTCTAGTGAATTAAAGGCGAGGCTATTAACGACAAGATTTACGAAACCGGTTAATAAGGTGTGAGAATCTGTTACGTCGGGCCAGATGAGAAGAATAGAGATGGAACCGAAGCGCGAGGCAGATAAAAGCGACCACCTACAGCGTGGGCGGCGTACTTGCCGCGAGAAAGTTTTAACGCCGCCGAGCCACAAAGTAATCAATCATCCAGCAAAGTTGTTTAATCCCCGCAGTAACTTGTAGCACGCATCTATCATGCTCGGGCCCAGGCATACGTAACGACTCCGATATCGAAGTCGCATCGATCGACCCGCGTCCGGCGCGCGAAAAACCGAGATACAGTGGCGACAAAGTACGAGGGGGGAGGTTACTTTTTCACGCGCAACATTCATTGGGGTGGACTGTAAAGCATGCTTTCTACAGATAGAGTGATTTTGTGAGAGCAATGGGGGGATGAACTTGGTAGCACTCTCAACTACTGACTCTGGCGTCGGCGTGCATTCGCGTCGGGGGACCTGCGTCCTGTGCATGGTGTTCTGACATGTTTTCGGGTTGATGTTATTTGGAAAGCATTGAGAGTGTTGGCTGAGTGGTGTTTAATATTTGCTCAGCAAATAAATGATCCTTGCGCTACTCAGAGTGTTATGATACCTAACTGTCTTGGAGAGTAATCAAGAGGTTGCGAGATGTGTTCAGTATCATTTTTGGATATTAGTGGAGGAGAAAAAATAGAACCTCGGGCGATGGGACTCGAAGCTTATTGAATTATTCATCACTTATGTGGGTTTCAGGTTAGCCATTATACGAGGTACACTGTTTAATGACGTCGCGGAGAATTCAATTTCTGCTTGTCGATCGCGTCGAAGAGTACGATAATTGCTTGCAACTTAATCAAGCATTATCGCAAAATTGTTGGGAATACCCAGCGGTGGAACACCGGCGATCCGATTTCAATTACACCGAACCCCTCCACAAATTGAAACACGCAATACGATCGTTTTTCTATCGAGTCATCTGGCACAACAGATTTCCAGCTGGCAATAGGTAATCGAAAAGCAAGCAAGCTTCGCAGCGCAGAATCATTATTATCCTTCTTCGACCAGTGAATATCTGTTACGTTTCGGGGAACGCAGTTATTGGAACTTTAGAGGAATTGTTCGGATGTATCGGTGTTAAGGAACAATATCTTGCATACACTGGACGAATGTGTGCAGTTGTAGCAGCTCGATTCAATACATGCGCTGATCAGTGTACTTAATTCAATGCATTTTCATGAAAATGGGTAAAAGGGGAGTTGTGGTATCTCTGTAACTATGTAATATTCTGTGACAGATGTTTCATTAAATTTTCATAACATTCGTTTAAATTGAAAGTTGAGAAATAACTATTGTGCAAGAGTCGAATGAAACTGTTGATTTTTATAAATAAAAGTTATTTATCGAACTTTTAATTTTTAAATCATTTCTTTTCTGTTTTAACAGAAAACGATCAAAATTTGCAGTATTTTTTAACAAAAACTTCTATATTTCCAGTATATTAAACGAAGCTAACTGATTTGGTGAAACAACTACTGAATCAGTTCTATCTTTCGAATATACTACGTTCCCAGTAGTCTAAGAAAGTAATTGCATGTCTGGTTCTCATTCCATTGTCACTTCTTGTTCCCTCTAGACATCAATGATCCCAAGGCTTCCCTTTCGCCTCGCGATCTATCTTAGGGCGGTTTTTCATCAGTACTGCCGGACACACTATTTTCTGCTTCGTTCAATGGCTATTATCGTGAAACCACGGACGTATTTTTCTCACTGACGGACTTCAAAGCTACGCCACTGTAAAAGCTGCACAGATACGTGACACGGGGACAACGCTGAAAGCCGTTGTTTTCCACTTTCGTTCCCTTGGAGAACTCTTCCTGCCGCTCTACGAGTTCTGTGTCTGCCGCCTTGATTATTTTATAGGGGCTTGTGGAGTCGATGTCACCATTATTCAGGAGTTCTAAGTAACGAACACAGAAATAGTGTCTTTCAAACTGCGGTAGAAAACTTTTGTCTGGTTCTGGTGTGACATTCGCGATCATTTATGATTTACGAAATCTCAATCATGAATTCATACAATATAAATTCCAGCTATTGGATAGTCAGAAATTAGTAGCAAGAAAAAATACTACAAAGTGCTTGACATATTTGAACTCACAACATTACTATATAATTCATCTTAAATCCTGTCGAACGATGAATGAATACCATTTCCCATTTGCTGTTTAATATGTCCTTAAGATTATGTCAAAAAACTTCGTATCTTGTACCAGAATGTCAACACTGATGGCCCTATTTACACTAAAATACTTTACCATTCGTTAAAAATACATAATCAAAGGTGGAGATGAAAATCTAAAAGAAAACACCAAACACAGCTACTATTCACCCAAAAAATACTTAAACAAATCGTCCATTCCATTAATTGTACCCTCTAAGCCAGTCCTCGTCAAACAACTAATGAACCAAATCCATCGAACTGTTTCACGCTGTCAATTCATTCCCCATAATTCCAACATTCAATCGAACACGAGAGATCTGACGCCTAATAGTCCGTCACTAGATCGCGGGAGACAATAAAGAGCACATGTATCCATTCATCTGCCAGGCGGAGATCCGTTTGGAAGCCGTGATATTATCGACACGTTCTCTTTTGTTTCGCATGCGGTGGCACCCCCGATCGACTCGCCATCGAGCGCGTAAACGAAGCCTGAGCGTCGAAACGGGGGCTGAAAGAGCGAGCCGAACAGAGGACAAGAGCAGACAGCACTCGCGAGGTTGGATAATCGCCCGGACGTTGCGATCCGGTATTACTCGGCCTCCGGGGTTAAATTGCGATCAAGGGCTTAACGGTGATTCCGAAGGCCGATGGAAGTACGTGACTGATTTCTACGATTTATTCGCGCGTACACACGAGGCGGGGGTGCCGGCCGCCTACGGGTATTATCGATTCCACTCGTCGTCGAATATCCACATCGCGTTTATTCCGCCATTAGAAAGGACCACCGATGGCCAGTCTAATTTTCACGCCCGGCGGTCCGGCCCGGAATCCTCCACCGACTGACACCGGGCGGTTTAGACGGGGCATATCTGCGGTACGTAATTGAAGCGCGGATTAACTTTACTACGCGGCCCTCCGTCGGAAAGGGAGGTTTTATAGAATTGGTCGATATTGGCTTCGACCGAGCGCCCTCGCTGGCATTTATATTAGCCCCCGCGTGCCATCCACGGCTGACCGTATCGGCTCCCCGATTGACATTCCACCCCTTCTTCGGCCACGATATTACGGAATAATCGTTTGTCGAATTGCGACGAAAGGTGAATCTTGAATGCTTGACCAGTGGGTAGCTCGAGGGGGAAAGAATTATTCACGCGGGTACAGAGTTCTGCGTGGTTTCTCTACCGAGTGAAAGAGATCTTGGGTGTTTAGGGTGGACGCGAGGTATACAGAATCACGCTGCGTATTGCGTTTGCCCGAGCATGACATAGATCTAAGAAATCCCAAGATAGAAGCTCGTTGGTTACTGGCATCGGAAGGTGAAAGCATAACTGTCGAGCCTGTCCGTTGAACAGCCCTCTCAGAGGCATTGCCCGCAAACATGAACAAAGAACATACAGACGATCCATCATCGTTCATGCAAACTAATAAATCATGCCGGGCGCGGAGGCGATCGCGGGTCAAGGTCGTGAAACAAATTCCTCCCTCTATGGATTCTAGCGACCCGACGGCGATCTCTCGGTTCCAGAGAGCGACACACGGCGGGGCTGCCTGACAGCGCGATGTCTCACCGGGCGCAAGATCAGGAAATAATTATTTCAATTTCACGTGAAAGCGAGTCTGTCGTTAAAGGATTATAGCCGGCGCAATTACGGCGCGGTCATATCCCAATGGCGGCAGCGATCTCATCTTTAGCGGCGGCTATGGATGGGCACTTAAGGCCGCGCGCGAAATTAACGGCACCGGCCGTTCGCATAATCCAACCGGCGAGTAACGGCGTTCGCGTTGCAATTAGTCGGCGAGCACGCAGGCGAACGAATATTCGAAGCGAGAGGGGGCCGTAGCGAAAGAGAGACGTGGACAGCTTACACCCTCGACAACGGCACCGTTACTCCGCGCCATTGTAGGCCACCTACTGTACGACATGTCGTACCGAATCGTACACGCGCAATCAGCCCTACGTCGATCCTCCGTTTTGCATGGATCTCTATAAATACTTGGAAAGTGCAAAGCCAATCGAGCCTGGCAATCGATAGAACAGGACTATCACGACGGGAGCGCCGGCGGAGGAGGTGATCCTCGGCTAAAAAGCAGCTGATGACAGAGCTCGCGTCCGTGGGACGTTCACGCTCGATCTGGAGGCTGTCCACCCGACAATATCGATCGGCGATGATCGCTGATACAAATGGTAATTTCCGGGGCCGATTATAACAGTACCGTCACCGTGATCATCCTGGCATATTCGCGGGGCTATAGACGGAGATTCGAGTATGGGACGACCAGTCCTCCAGTTATCTGTCCCACATTCAGAGCGTGTTCCTCGTATATCTCGTTAGACAGCCGCCCACGTGGGTCCGAAATAACCCATCGTCGGGGGTCGACGGCGGCGACTGTGCGCTGGCGATGGTAAAGCAGGCACGTCGAGAGGTAGGAAGCCAGGGATAGGGTGGCACGAGAGAGACGGAGCTGGATGGGGAGGCAGTAAATGGATGAATAGGTAGACGGAAAGAGAGACAGAGAGAAGGCATCGTGGTAAGCGATGAGCACACGCCTGTCGGATCCGACATAGCCGCTGAGAACAAGGTGGTATTGGGGGATACTGCCGGTCTCTCGATCGCGGTCGGCCGATAGCTGCCGCATGACAAGCCCAAGGGGTGTACGTAAACGGGCGAATCTAGCAGGCAGCCTCTCCACACCGCGCGATGCGAGCAGACCCTTGTCCAGCGTGTCTCCCCGGCCCCTTGTCCTTCTCCCTGTGACTCGCCTGTAGGTCGGCTCTCTTGACTGGATTTGCTTGATAGCCTACATTCCTGCCCGCCCTCTGATACCTGCCACCATTTCAATAATTGTGTACGCAACGCCCCGGTATGGATGGATGGGACTAGTACCTACCCTCGTTGATCCGCGTACCCCAAAGGCTTCTGAGGATTTGAAGGGCGCGCGTTCCTGGAAGAACGACCAACAGGAGCATCGAAGTTGAAGGCGATACCGTTTACGAGGGCGACTTGCTGATCAGCGATGCGCCGCAACCTGGGCTACGTCTTGGCCACGAAAAAGGGAAGAAGCGGGCGCGCGATCGGCGGAATGTCGCGTCGTAAATACGCCACGAATCGTGCCGTCTACGGGGCCTGATACGTCGTCTTCGGGAGGCCCTTTTCGTCCTACTGACTCTGGACTTTCTCTTTCTCGATCGCCCACCGAGGATCGCTGGTCGAGGACGCGCCACCGAGGTCCGCCAGGCGATCGACGACGCATGAATTGATGGAGCGAGGGGGGAAGGCGAAGAAGACTTAAAGAAGAGAATTAAAAAATACTAGCCGCTGTCAGAAGGGAGGAAATATCGCGTGGAGATGGTAAGAGGGAAGATAAATGCGGACGTTAGTGCTGAATGAAGCGTAGCGTCCGTGGAACATCCGTTTCGGGATGGCGGGAGTTAACTCTGTATCGAGTTAACACGCTGTGCGATATTATGCATTGCGATGGGATATTAGACGACGTTACATGTATATTCAAGAATTTATCACGAGATTCCTTGTTTTCTAATAGCCACTTTAAACCCCGAAAGGAAACAGCTCTGTGCCAGAGATGATATACAACTCAGCTGAAAAATTTCGCTAGATTGGAAACGAAGCTGCTCGAGAGGCTAATTAACAGTGTCTCACCTTGCAGAGCCTTGGACGCAGATGTTCGTGGTAGTTTCCGCGATACGATGCGAGGAAACGACCAAGAGGAACTGCCCTGTCCAGTTCTTCATTTCCACGCGCAACGCTGCACGCTTCTGCCCCGATACGTACGAGAAACAGGAACCAATGATCTAAGGACCCGTATGTAGAACGTTAGTTTCTGCCCTGTCATTTCGATCCACGGTGAACGCGATGGTCCTCGTTTTGCGAGCGCCTCGAGAGCGGTAGCAAGGGCTCCGCGAACGAGACACAGAACGATGTCTTCCACGGTGTCTTTTTACGATAGCTCGCCCGGAGAAGCGGTGGTCGAGGGCGCGCAGCGAACTGGTGGAACGAAGATAACGAGTTCACGGGTAAATGCGATTATGAAGTCCCCTCGTATAATATACGCGGCGTGCGTAAAAGTGGCCGCGGATAAACATAACAGCCAGACTCCTCGGGACAGCTTTAATGCAAAATTCGCGTCCCCCTCTGCCCTCTCCTCGCGTAGCGGTGTGTTCAGGTTAGGTCTGGCCGTCCGATACGATCGGAACCGTGAGAGCTGCTTCCTCTATTCGTTTTCGTAGCGCGCTTCCGGCCAGCGATACGTATGAGTAACAAGAATTAATATCCAGCGGACCGTAAGAGAGCGTTCACTTTTGCCTTGTCCGTTCAGCATCGTCCCACAATAAATTCTTCCCGGTTTTCTTTCCTGGCCGGCCGCGTGGTGCACGCGCCTGCGTGGTTGTGCACGTACGTGCAGCCCCTAACGACACTAAAGGAAATTTGTAATGAAACATACAAGACATAATGGCGAAGGAGGCCGAGGGGGGAGAGGGGGGGAAGCCACCGGAGCGATTTATCACGAACGCGATGTGATCGGGGTTCGCCTCTAGCGCTTGGACGTTAATAACACTGGCTGCGAATCACGAGTCCTATCCGCCGCCGCCACCTCCTTTCTCCGCCGTGTCTACCCCGATGCATACCTAATAAAGCGGCACGGCCGCGCATCCTCCGCGTTGCGCTGCCATCGCCTTTTCCGTACAACGGGGGTAAAAAACGTTCAGCGGCCCACGAAGACAAGGGCGACGGAACGCTGACGATGGCGGTGTGCCTGGACCACGGAGGAGCACGGAGGCTACTGACAAAAGCACGGCAAAATTGGGCCCACGGCTATGGATGAGCCTTTTTAAATGCAACACCTTAGTTTCTATCGACATGACTGAAGATAAGATCGTGAGTGGTTAGTCATCCGGAGCTCGTGAAGAACAATGCTTCCTTAGTCCAGAATGCTGATGACAACTTAGGGGTGGTTGCATTATTGGCGAGGAACGATCAAAGGAATATTCACCACAAGTGAATTAAAAACGGGATATTAATTTACAATCATAACTTATCCACTTCTAAAGGAAAGCTACAATTGTACCAAATTCTCCGGGCGTCTCTACGTAAACACCTACTTTAGCGTGGAATGGGACCACTAAACTCGGTTCGAACGTTCCCCCGTGTGGTCAGCAGAAAATGCGGCGACATTCCCGTGTGACGCGTCCTAATCGTACATCCTTCCGGGAAAGTGCGGGGCCGTCGTCTATGGCATGGTCGCCGTCGTCGTCTTCCTCGAACGACCCGTTCCTTAAGGTCAGTTCGAAAGGGCGTAATAGAGAAGCTCGTCCCCGGTCTCGGTCAGTTATCCTCTGGTCGGACGAGCGTGGAGCAGGGGGAGGCAGAAACGCGCTGGTACGGACACTAAAAGTTCGTGCTCAGTATTCGTAGCGGCGTTCCGCACGTCGCGCAACGAGCTACGTGTACAACGGTCGAGTTCGTAATGGCGGAGGTCCGGAACCGTACGGACGGATGTATCCTGCTGGCTAGATAGCTTCGGTAAGGCTGAGCTGGCTGGAAGATGAGAAGAAGGGAGCTATCTCGGTGGTAGACTGTGCCGACGGACCGGGCACAAATATGTGTAACAATCCGTGATTGCTGTATCACTGGCAGCCACCGATCTTCACCCATGGAGTCCGTTCCTCCGCTCCTCTTCCATCGGCGTGCTTGCGTTTTATTTCTTGCCAGGTGTTCGGGCCCGAGCTCCCTCCCAGCGGCGCGGCGGCCTGCTGCAACGGGATAGAGGCAAGACACGGCCACGAGGAAGTAGGAGGAAACGGACAGAAGATGAGCATCGGTCTAGGTCGGCATAGACGTTGATGCAAAAGCGCAAAAACAAGCGGAGGAACGCGAATCGACGGAGCGGAGCAAAGAACTGAAACGTGCTTGCGAATCCGCTAGCCAGTCAACCAGGTTAGAACCAGCCGTGGTAGCCACTATCGAGTTCGACTCTCGTTCAACGAGTTGGCAAACTGTTCCCAACGTTGCTCGTTCCCCGTTCCTCTGACCTCTGTGGTATTACCACTTGAACAGAGAGAAGGGGGGTTGGCCCGCGGGAGAGGGTGAAAAAGGTCGGGTGCAACGCGTTTTCTACCCTCTTGTAACTTTTATGATCCGCGTAAAGCAGTGATTTTCGCCAGTCCGCCACCCCCAGGCCCGCCCCTTCCCCGTTACGTTTTTCTTCCCTTCTTGCCTCTTCTTTCCTGCAGCCATCACCGGGCAGCTCTAATTAATTCGGGTTTTACCGCCGAAACCTCCTCTCGCCACTTACTTGTTCCCTACGCGTACGATGAACGTAATAGTGAAACACAAGAGGTTGCTGGCGCCTAATGAAGAAAGTAGGAACAAAGTCTTTTCGCGCATCCCACGCGATACGTTTCCGACCGTTTTGAGAGATCCTCCAGGGCTTGACCACGTTCAGAGTTTACTAGTTCGTTCGATGGTTAACTTGTCGAGAGGATAGGAAATTTTTATTTGCTTTTATGGGTGATATTAGATCACTCGATGTAAGTCGCGTAAGAGGATTTCCTTTCATTACATGTCTGACTTTAAGTAGGGTAAAGGACCCAATTACTGACACGTAACCAATTACTGTCACCTTAAGTTATTTTACTTAAAATAACGAATAAATAAACTGTAGTTTATAATCTATAGTATAGATTATAGGTTGAATTACATAATTCTTTTTATGTGTGACTTTACAATGTTTAAATATTCTTTATTTTAAGTAAAATAGCTTAAGGTGACAGTAATTGGTTCGGTGTCAGTAATTGGTTCCTTTACCCTAGTGCAAGTCAAGAATTGTAATGGAAGTGGTGGAAGAATAAATTCGGTGTGTTCAATTGTACAAAATAAAACGGGAAGAGTACTGCAAATATGTTGACGAAAAATTGATGTTGCATCCATTAAGACCGATTTAAAAAAATTCTATCACGTTTCTATATAGTTTCGATATACCTAATCAAAAAATCAGTAGCGCGATACTTTTTACAAATCCTCAACTCCTTCTACAACCCGCCATTTAAATTAAAACATAAGGTTTTACCAAATGTTATACCACAAGTATGTAGCTTATCTTTCAAAGTTTAACCACAAACACCATTTCATATAAAGACGAAACTATTAAACAAATATGCGCAAAATTGGAAGAAACGAATATTTTCCATCCCCCCATCAAAATATCCACTGCCATCTTTTATAATCAACCTCGCGATGATAAAGGGCTACGCGAAACCCGTGGATATTTTCGTGGTATTTTCGTTTGCCCGATGGTGGGACGAACTCGAGAGTCGTTTTTAACAGGCATCCCAGCGACGGGAAAAATAATAGTGTCATATTTGCGTAGCAAGCGTCATAGCGGAGCTTTACCTTGCAAAGCTGACAGATGACCCGACGTTTCGAGCTTATGTTGCAAGATGGAAACGAATACATCCGGATATACGTCACCGCTCGAACGTGCGCAGGCACACGGTACCATTTAGAAGCGGCCTGACTTCCCGACAAGCCGAAACCATCCGACCTCCATCTTCGTTGCAACTTACCTAGAACAGAGAAAAATGATAGCCTGGATCAGTGGAAATAGAGAGCAAGGAACTGATGAGTTTCGTGCACGCACCGATTCGCTCGCAACGCCCCGGGTTTATTGGTTTCTCGGGCCGTGGTAATTATTTCCTTTTTCCAGGGCGAATTTCTTTCGCCCTAAAATCGATGTTATCGGCACGAATCGATTAACCGTTCTTATTGCTCGCAACGGTGGGAGTGGTTGCCGAGCTTAATTAACCGAAATACCTGCTTCGTTTTCGAACCAGTTAACCCTGGACCCTGGAATTAAAGTTAATTCCCGGGTACCTCCTGAACTAAATAACGGATCGTGCTCGCGGTAATGACGAACACTCGTTTTATCCACGCGTCAGCCTGCCGACCGGCTTATGTATTACCGAAAATCGGTTAACCAGGCGTTAAATCGCGCCCAGTTGTGAATAATGACGAGCGTCGCTGTTTGTTACACTGGCGAAGGTTCGTAGCTCGCGGCTGTTTGAGAAAATGGACCCATTTGTGTGCAGTAAACTCCGAGATGTTTCTCTAGATTTTATTTTCACGAATTGAAAACGTTCCAACGTCGTCTTGTTTTCTGTTTCCATCATAAAATTCACTTCGGACGTTTTTAATCGCATCCCAATTAACAAGTGCTCATTTCTTTCATTTATTTCACGGAAGAACGAATTTTGACAAGCTGCAGGCATTAGTATTTCCCTTCGATAGTAACAGTCGTACGTAGAAAATGGAATCCTGATTTCAACTACTCGCCGTGAAAAATTGATGGGGGTGGCGGGGCTAACGGGAGGGATGAGACGGGGGCTTAATGCTGAAATTCCTTCGGCTTCGCTGTCATCACGGTGTCTTCTTTCTTATACTTACCTTTTTTATTGATTGCTAGTGAAAAATGAACGCGTCGCAAACAGAGGATGGGGGTGAAAGTATTTATTGATTAAAGTGTCAAAATCGGGTGGTCAGAAATGCTGCACAACATATTTCTAAAAGATTAAATAGCACTTTACTTGTAATTCCCTTGCATTATATGGAGTGATACTTATGTAGTTCCACCAGAATACTTTTGGGGGTAAATCCCACTCGTACATTCAGCAACTAATAAGATAATTAAGAAGAGTGACTGATGCTTCATATATTAAGTAAACCTCCATCACTTTAGCTTAAGTACCTATTCTGATATTTGTCATTTCAGACAGAAATTTTAGAAGAAATTGATGTACAAAAAATCTGATATTTGAGTCAATCGATATTACAAAATAAATTTATTATGATATTAATAAATATCAGGTTAATAGATAGCGTAACTCTTCATATTATATTAATCTACATCTATCTACTTAGTAGATCAATTTCCTGTAGGATAATTCGGTGAAGAATATTCTTCAAACGCAACACGTATATAAAAACAACTATCATTTACATCCCAACTTCAAGGTACTCAAAAAATCGCAAACTGCATTCAAGTGTCACGAGCCTTTCCCAACAACATTATTCCCTCACTACCAAGGATCATTTAAATTGCCAGCGGTTGAAGTAGAAATCACAGGCCGGAAAATCAAGTCGCCGTATGATTCGCGAGAAAAAGGGAGTCGTTCGATTGTATTCGGTCGAAGGGCGATGGGTGTGAAAGTTGTCGGCGGCGAAGGCAGTTGACGAAAATTATTCCCCCGGGGGACGTACGGGCGAGCGACGGAGCGTATTCCTTTTACGAAGCAAGCGGAATACGGAAATTACGTATTCGCAGCGCGGTCATTACCAAGATATCCCGAAAACTTGGTGACTTTTGCGTGGAATTCAAGAGGCGATGGTGCAAGTTCCAGTAAACTGCTCCCGCGAGGGCAGATTTCAAGGTGAATGAACTGAAATGGAAACTCTACGCGGACATTATCAGTGCTTCTCTATTTTAAACAAAGACTTTCCATTTTCTGCTCCACCGTTGACACCAGTCCCCTTACTGCAAGTAAACTTTCCCTCCAAAACTCCGCACAGAAGCCCACAACATACCAATCAATAAGCAAGAAAATCACCGCAATAATAACCAGCAGACATGGACAAATACTTCCCCCCAGAACAATAAGAGCTCTGTAATCCCAGACTCCAAGTATCGCGCCTCCTTTGTCGCAAGGTTGACGGGGGATACGAGACGGACGTACCTGGAATTCCAGGACGCATTTTCCTTCCGGATGGCTCCCCCGTTTTTCTCCCGGCTGGCGTCGCTCCATTCAGACTAACGACCACCACAGCCCCGGCCGAATCGGCCGTGAGGAATCTGGACTATCGCCCCGGAAAATCTGGAATGCCCAGGGCACCGCGCGTCACGCCCCATGCGACTCGCTCTAGGCCGGCAGCTTTTCAGTCGGCTCGATAGCCCAATATTTATTTCGCATTGTCTTTGCCCGCTATCGTTCCCCTCCGCTTCTTTTCCTCGGCCCTCGTACCCCAGGCGGAAGTCGTGAGCGCGCTGCATGCATTGCATGCCGCGCGATGCGATGCGCAACAACGTCAAAGAGGCCCCCGCGATTTCCCTATGCAAATCCGTCCGCTCCGCCGGGCTACCAGGCGAATCAAGGCCACCTGGAGGGGCAAAGGGTGCAGGGGAAAGGGGGAGGGGGAGGCCGCGGAGAGTGAGAGGGGCGCGCGGGATGAACCAGCTAAAATAACCGTCGGGAATAATGGCATAGATTGGGAGGACGAGTTAGCGCGCGCATTGCGAGAAATGGACAATATATCGCTGGGCCGGCCATTACAGGGGACCATTAGATAGTCGACACGTCGAGATAACGAGCATTAGCCACACAACGGCCACGTTAGGTGGGTGCTCTACGTACGGAGGCTGCACCAACCCAGCAAGATCCATAGGCAGCCACACTGTAACTGACCATCCCCACGCTCTAAGCGTCTCGCTCTCTCGCGCTCTCTGGGAACGCTACCGCTCGGACGATCGTTTTCACCCCTCCCCTTCCGGCCTCTCTGTCTTTCACGCTCTTGCTGAGAGGCCACGTGGTGGTTGCTGGGGCCAGTCGAACGTTTATCGTTGCAATCGAGAGAGTTCGGAATCATCTGTTCTTGAACTGTTCGACTCGCAGCGGTTTATAATACGGTGCTCTGTATTTACCAGCGCTGGTTAGGCTAATGATTATTCGTGCGGAATTGATGGCTACTTCGGCGCCCGGTACACGGCCTGCCCTTCGAATTGTCGTGCAATCAGGAAGTCGAGTGGTTTGTCGTGAAAGAGTGAATGGAGATTCTGAATTAGAGCCCAGCTGGCTACCGGGCTTTGCCGACGTGGAAACCGACTTTGGAAATTAGCGCGGCGGATGGCGAGCGCGGACAGTCAGGGCACTTCGGGATAAGATCAATGGTGGAATAAATTAAAGTCCGCGGCGCGGTTAACTGCATTTCTTCACAGTGCATTAAGGGGTACACGACTATTGGACATGTAAAATTGATGGTTTCTTTTGTGTTGGATTGCTTAGGTAGCAAGTAATCATTATACAAGTAATTTTCACAGTTTATTGTGGATGCGTTTCGGAGTAATTACCAAAAAAAATTGAAATTTTCGAATTTGTTGATACTATTCAGCGCTGAAGATGCGTAGTGTGTAGATGTAGGGGAGAGCGGGATTAGTTGATAGGGTTTTAATTTTTTAATTATTTTCAGTTTTGTTTGAATTAATTACTTAATAACAAATATGGTAAAATATACTTTGGGCCTTCCTCTTTAATATATTGTAAATGAAAAGTTGAGAAGATACTTACAAAATGATTGAAAAAATGTTGTTTGGACGATCAATTAGGATGCATCAAAACTATTTACTTTTTCTCTATATACGAAAAGAGTTAAAAAACGATTGTTACCGTCAAGGTATCTACAGCACAATGCTTTGGGGTGAATAATTTCTACAACAAAATCTATAACACGGAATTTCACTGGTGAATTTAAACGAATAATATGAAAGTTACATAAGAATCAATTTTTTCCCACAATTTTACGGGAGAAAATCGTCTTTAATCGTTTATAAAAAATTTTACAAACATCCAATATTGATGTGGAAATTCCATGTTATAGAGAAAGGAATTCTACACCTCCAGGTAAAATGTCAAGTGAAAATAATCATTCGTTCAAAAGTTATGATGTACACGGTGATGTACGGTGTTTAAAAATGTAGTTTCGAGATAAACGGCTTCAAAGTTTAGCCTCCTACGCCAATACCGCAGCCAGGCCGTTACTCGGCGGTGCACTCAGTTACGTTCAGCGCTATAATTTCCGTAATTATTCGAATTTCCTCATGAAACTTTGTTTTAAATGTTCACAAAGGACCACACGTCCAGAATTAATATTAATAAAAAAATCGTATTTTAGACAATTTCAATGGTCCTGTAGTCAACGCAAGCTTCGACGGACTCCTGTGGTCCCACAAGTCCCAAAGGTCAATTATCCAGTAATTGCCAAGAACTCTACTTAAATCCCACCAAGGAAGCGAGTTCAACATCTGCCCTTTCGCGTCCATTAAAATACCCAATATGCGTGCGTGGCTCCTAAAGGCGAAAGCAGCTGGCGGTTGTAACTTCAGCCTGGCGCGATGCAACTCACAAAACTGTTGTTTAAAATCAAGCGGAAATAGTGTACCCACGCTAGATCTTCTGCAAAGAGCAGTCCCCGCGATGCAGGACGCTTCCTTTTTCGGCGTGGTAGATGTTGAGTTCGACTTTCAACCGCGGAGGCCCCCCTCCGCCCGCGTTGTTCTCATCCCTCCTCATCGCTAACGAAGAACAGAAACGCCAGTGCGGATTTCTCTCTCGGGGTCCCACATTATTGCGCGCCCCCTGTCCGCTGCTACAGTTGAATAAAGAGGCCGTGGCGCGCACCACGGCGGACAGAGAGCGCACGCCGAGGCTCGGTGGCACGATGCTGTGCGTAATTTCCTTTGTTTCTGCCGCGCCGTTAGTTTCCAGGTGATTTCAAGAACGGTTCGACTGCCATCGACAATTTCGCGGAGCGGCGAGCGTCTATTTTCTTCGGTGCAGCCGGGCAAGGTGAATGTGTAATCATTGGAACGAAGGAATAAGCTGCACCGTGAGAGAGGAGGAGCAGAGGAGGGATGTTATAGACGAGCAGCGCGAAGTAATTTTGACGTTTGCTAGACTAGATCGTCGAGGGCTCCCTTCTGCTCTGATTCGCGGAAATACCCGGGGCTTCTGCTCTTCTTATCCCTCTGGCGGAGCGTCGGCGTATAAGATTGTCGAAAGTCAATTCTCCGCTAAACGAGGGGGAAATAAGAAGGCATTCGCCGGGGCGCATCAGCCGGCGCACCGTATTCCGGAGGCGAACGATCGGGAACGGGCATGGGGAACGAGTCGCCTACCCCCTTATTTCAGGCAATGCAACTCAACGACAAAAAGTAGCGCGGTTGATTGTCTTGTGTACTCAGTGTGCATTAGCGTGTCGGGGCGCAAGCGATTCACGTCCCTCCGCTGGGATCGTCGGGGAATGCGAATGTTTTGGTCCGTTGCGGGAATCGTAACTTTCAAATGCGAGAAAATTAGGGGAAATGTGTGGTCATCGCGATGGGGATAATGAGTGCAAACGCTCTTATTACTTGATTGATTATGAGTTTTTTAAAAAAATGTATGGCGAAGGTAGTCAACTACTTAGTAACAATTTTCGTGGAAGATTTGCATTTGTATTATAATCTATGTATTAAAATTTCCGCGATCCACTTATGTTCGACTTTAGATACTCACTGATTTTATAAAAAAAAATCTGTGAAAACAGTGCACATTTATCCGTCGAGATCCAAGAGTTTTAGATTCGAAAGTTTTTGCTTCATATATTGATATAAATAGCACAACTAAAGTCAATTTACAAAGTTTACCGAGTAATACCACGTTTTATATCCAAGTATAACAGTCTCTTATATCAATTGACTGCATACTCGATAGACTCCCCCAGTAATCAGTTGTAAAATTTGAATCTAAATTATCAGCGTCACGAAATCACATTCCCCTTTTTGGTCACACGAATCACCTCCCGTCTCGCATAAAATCGCCCGGCACCCTCGTTAGCCGGTGTACGTAAATGGTATCAGCGTGATAATTCCGAGCGAATAGTCAGAAAGGCCTCGTAAACGTCTTCATACGTAATTCGCAATGAGAGATTTATCCGGGCGGGGATAGCACGTCGGCACCGTTTGTATTAGCCCCGCCGGGCCGTAATTTGCGGTTAATTAATGCTAAGAGCCGCGCCACGATTTGTTTTAGCCGCGCGGCGTTTACGATAATGATATCGTCTTGGCCAAGTAACGACTAAGTAGTTTGGTCACGTTCCACGTCGGAGCGTAGCTTTCTGCGACAGGGGATCGTGGTTCGATCGATCAGGCTTTTCTGTCAGCTCTCAGGGACGCTGTCCCGCCCCGGGCCTGGTGAGAAACAGGGCGCCTCGTTACTTTCAAATCGGTCAACCGCACCGAACGTAGCGAAAGGCCGGGTGCCCGAGCGTCCAGTCCGAATTCCGCAACAGACACCGACTTTCCGTGCGCTCATGTGGAACCTCGTCTTCCCCGCCGCGTGTGCCCGTCACAAAGGAGGATTCCGGGACGACTGTTGCAAAGAGGACGGGGTGGATCGTTAGGCGGGTACTTTCGAATCGCGCGCAAAAGTCGCGACGAAGATTCGAAAGGGCAGAAGAAACGGCGAAAGGAGCGACGCGGAAAAAGACCAATTGGTGAGGAAGAAAAGCGTAGGGTGGAGGGAATGTCGTCGATGTCGCGGGTGGTTGGCTCCTAATCAGGCTGTTCTACCCCATTCCCATTCTACAATGCCAGAGACGCGAATTGTCTTACTTTTTATTACCCGGGCTAATGGGGCAAAGGGAAATTGACGGAGAGCCGGGCGCGATAATGGATCCGGCTGTCAATAGGTTAGCGCGCTGTAACAGTGCTCGGAACCACACAAGCTATTAAAATGTAAATTGACCAGGGTTCGTTTGACTAAACAGTCACCGGGGACCTCGGGGGAATGGTGATTCCATTGCATCGGTGCAGCCTGTGCCACGATTCCCTTCCCCGATACCATATGCATCAGGCTAAACACAGGAGCGAGCACTGGCAGGGTAATTTCTGATGAATGGGAAAAGTCGTGGTCGTGAATGTATTACCTGGGGAGCAAGAAAATGATACGTACGGGTTGGCAGGCAAAGTAGTACACTCTTGTACCCATGTCAGGGCTGCGATGACAATAACATACTCGCGAGACTTGAGAAATTACTGTAACCGTTGCTGCAATGTATAGAGACACTCGCGGTTTAACTAACGATAAGTAACCATTTTTAGTTTCAATGTGAAATATGCTTTACAGTTTGAAGGACAAAATGAAGGATGGGTCAGTGAGTAGCAGAATTATGATGTAGCAAGTAGTCCTATGGGATTCATGGGAACCTTATTTATATACCCAAATGGTGGTTACTAAAAGTATCGGACCCGTATGTACAGAACGTTTCTAGAAACGCAGCATCTGCCGGACCTAGGATCGTTATAATTCTCCTACGTTGACCAACCGATAAGCTTGCAATTAGTCAAAGCGGAAACACTCGCCGGATTCTAACCCTTTTTGGGACGACGTCGCGGCGTAGTTGGAGACTGTACATCCTTGTTGCCGCAAGTGAGGATCTGTTCATGGATAGTGGCGGGCTTCCTAACACCGTTCCCTGTGGAACGAGCCACGATTGCCCCACGAATTACGGCAATTCACCGAGGAATAATGTTTTTGCCGTCACGTTCCAGGCAACGATTACACGACTCGAACAATCGTTGGCCCCGGTACCGCGAGCATTCGTGTAGCATTCATCTTGCCCGGTTGTCGCTTCCGCGTCTATTGTCAAGCCGCGCGTAGAACCCGATATCCCTCTCGTTCCAAAAGACGCGCCAGGGACGCGGCGATGCGTTATCATGCCGATGGTGGTGTGTCAAAGGGATTAAGCCGTCGTTGCGTTCGCGCATCGTTTGTCATGCGATAAACGTCCGCGCCAGAAAATCGTTAGTTGTTAGCTTCGAGTTCAGACGTGGGCGTCACGCCAAGGCAAGGATCTCTGTTTAAGATTCATTCAAACGCGCCTTCTTAATCGTCCACCCGAGAAAAGACTGGTCCTGCACGGCTGCCACGGGACTCCTATAAATCATCCTCTATCGTTGGGGGGATACGTGCGTCTGAATTATTTCGAAGGGCTAAACATTTATCTGGACCAGAAACGAGGCAGCATTTCTCGTCAATTGATCGGGGACGAAAGGGTTTGGCAGAGTCTTATCGGACAGAATAGGTAGAAATGCTTTGGAAGGAATTACGTTCCCCGGTGCTAATGAAAACCGATGGTCCACGGATTCGAATAATAAGAAAAGTTTAAGGGCAACGATGACGAGAACGAGGTGGAATGGAAGTATCCAGGAGGGAATCGGTTGTTTTTTGTGATAAACGTCCTCTAGGAGCGTTAATTACATTCCACGTGAACGACCACCATCGAGAGATTCGGAAGGCAGCCCGGGTGTCGGGAAATGCTCCGCTGAAAACACTCTGTGTCTGCCCCCCCTAGTTGAAATTTCTTGGAAGGGTCAGAGTTATGCGTAAAGATCGCGGGACTACGAGAGATTACATCCGATTCAGGGGACGTCGAATTTCTTAAGCGTATCAACCGAGGCGTGAAGCCTGCGCGCGTTAATTAACCAGGGCTACTCTCAGAGTGTCCTTGCGCAGCATTATCAATTATCGCTGCGAGTCGGGCAATTGAGGATGGAAAAATTCGTGCCTTGTGCGTATTATGCTATGCAAACGCCGATAATCCCGTCGGGAGAATTCGTGCCGCCGTTAATTAGTTGTTCGCCTCTGCCCCGATTTCCAATAACCAGCGACTAACGAAGCCATTCGTTGTTATCTGAGGATCCGTTGGAACTTCTCGCCGGATGCGATATCGAATTTGTTAAGTACGAAGCCAACGGCCAATCGTGGAAGTGGCAATTATCGAGCGTGTCCTAAGGCGTCCCGGGCCACCCAACACACTCTCGTTAAATCTTTATAAATTCCCATTGGCGAGAGCCTGCACGGTGGATGCGCGTCACAGGGGCACACGGCGGCGGCGTACCGCCGTGATCGCGAAGCATGAAGGTAAAACGGAAAGATGGAGAAGATTTCCTGTGACATTTAAGCGTGCATTAGCCCGTCGTTTTACGCTATTGCTCAAGGATTTATGAAAGGTGAAGTTCAGCGGTAGCTGGCTGACAACGTATATTCGAGACGCAACGGCACGGATCAGGATGTAGAAGCGTAGAGCCCGCGATGGAGAAAGAAAAACAATTCCGCGAAGACTGCTGCAACTGGAGTAGAATGTTGCAAACTGATCCCTTGCAAACTGCTGAATTGAACTCTCAGAACTTGTACCTCATTCTCAGCAGTGGAATCTTCTTACCACGCTGAACAGGGTGTGTCTCAAGAAGTGGTTATAATTTCAATACTAGATCTCAACCGCGAAATAAATATTCCCTCCATCTTTTCCCCGTGTTAAATTGAATCAATTATACCACCTTAATCAAGTTCTCGAATGTCAATGTAGTCACCTTATAAATCCGAACAAAAGGTTTGCGCAGAATAGAAGCAATTATTACTTAGCAAAAATCAGGTGGTATAGGTGACTGACAGAAATATACCCCACGACTCGGATCTATTATATTAAAAGAAACACCATCGACCATAACATTGCACTAGAGCACGCAACTGAAATGGAAATGAAGCTACGTCAGACTACGTCCACGTGAATTAATCTGCCCAGCGGAATATCCATGAAATAAGGCCACCTGATACTCGATGTGCACGCGAAATCGAAGGGAACGGCTCGCCACAGTTCGCGACGTTTAAAACGCGAATGTAATACGCGCGGCCCGTAATCAATTAGTCACCGTATAAGGATCAGCCTGTATGGCGATATATCTGCGGTGCAGTTGGTACGCGTTGGATGTAGCCAGTGCAGTAGGTGTACTGTCCGTTCAACCAGTAGTCCCGCAATCGTCGGTACTCATCTCGACGGATAGAAACCCCGCTGTGCCCCCGTCGTACCGCCCCCATCGCCGGAGCCCCTGCACCTTGTACAACGGCTTGATGGCAGTGACAGCGGCCCAAGCGGCGGCTACAGCAATACCAACCTACCGGCCACGATCATACTGGCACGCGAAGACAAACCGGTACCCTCTGGTACAGCGTTTATTTAAACTAAACAATGGCGAGTCCCAGTAAATCATTCAAGGCGGACGTAGGTATGTTAAGGACCCGCGCTGGTAGCCAGCCATCTAATGCGCACGGCTATACGCGACTGTTTCGTCTCTGCGCCTGATTGTCTGTCCATCCGCCTTCTCGATTTACCTGTGTACCCACTTGTCTGGCTCGGCCAGTTTTGCCTATCTGCAGCATGATTTTCTCCGTCCCCGAACAAGCTATAGCTCTTTCGCAAGGGAAGCCGTAGGAAGATGGCGATGGAAAGTCGACGGTGATTCAATAAACCGCGTGTTCCGCGTATTTTTTACTCGGAGTGCCTCGAGCCGCTCTCTGCGACATTTATAAACGTATATTGGGTACGTTTAGCGGCGTTTGAATAAAAAATGTGTCGAATCCAACTGCATTCTCGCGATCTTCGTCGAGGGTGGGCTTGAAAGCTGCGCGTCGACTTGGAGGCACTTTGAAGACTCTTTCTTTGAAAGTAGTAGCGGCTCCAGGCTTTGATTCACATGTATGCAATTTATCACCGGACGATTCTCCGTGCATTAATGAAAGAAATACTTTTATACGAGCCGGGCAAGAGGCACCGATTGGATCTCACGCCGGGAACAGTGGGTTGGAGATCGACGAGTGACGAAAACACGGAGCCGTTTTTGCATAAGCGTTTATGGTTTAACGATCGCGAGCGCGGATGGGGACGTCGGGCGGGAAAAGAACGTTCGCTTTTACTCTGTATCTTCCTCGTCTGGCTCGCCTGTTCGTTATTCCGTTTGCTCTTCCCTCCCTGTTTAACCCCATTTTCCTTCAGCATTTGCACGACGTTCCAGGGAGGGTTGGCTGCGTCGTTACCGTGAGAAATAGGGACGTGCATGCGCGCAGAAATCCAACCATTAAAATACATCCTGTCAGTATTCACCGGTGTGTACGGATCACGGCTGTGTGTGCGTACAAACAGCACTACTGGCAATGCTGCTGCTGCTGCTGCTGCTGCTGCTGCGGACCGTACTATTCTTGCGTGTTCGTTGCTAGCAACTTGGGGAGAATTACGGCGAAGATAGCAATAAGAGAGATACGACTTTATCGCGGCTCTGCTCCTATCTACGGTATACCTCCGCTGTTCTGCCTGCGCCGTGCGCAGCTTCTGCTTGATCAACCCCTCTTTCCTGCCCGTGGACCCTTGTTCCACTTTCCTTTGATATCTTCGGACATTATCAGATCGTAGTCTGCTCGTAGCTCGCGTTACGCACCGAATCCTGCTACAGATTTGAACTCGCACGATGCCGAATTAGATATGCCCGACAGTGTCGTCTGGGGTTCGTTAGAGCCCGTTGCAAGGGAGAATTGCCCACCGACACTGGTGATAAAAGTGTAGTTACAGCGCGGATGGCTTATCGACGAACACCGCTTTATAACTTCATAGATCTCGCTGCGGGGCTTTGTAACACCGTGTGCTTAAGATTGAACATGTATGCGGAGTATAGTCGGTTCGTGGTGGAACTGAAAACGGCACTACTGCTCGTGGGAAAGTTAATCGAAGCTGTGCTGGGAAGCCACGACGCTTCAGCCTTTGAAATTGAAATGTTAGATAGTTCTGGATGCCGAGGTGGTAGTTTGTTAATAGATAAATTATTCCGGGTTTCATTTTCTGTCGTCATTAGAAATACCATAATTAAAAACACGATTACTAAAACTTTGTGGGCATTTGTTGATCACTCGTCTTTGAAAGCTTGGATGATAGAAAATATGAAATGAACAACTTTTCGGAGAAATGGAAAGTCACTCCGCATTCTGTTCCGATCAGCGTCCAAGATACTTGCAGCGCAAATAAATTGAAATTTACTCCCAGTCTTGGAAGAACAACGTATTTGCAGCCTATCAAGCGTCATTAACATGTGCCGTTACAAGAACGCCTGATAGGAACGAATTCCCCCAGAAGTGGACCGGTTACACCGGTGATGATAGCAGCTCCTTGCTACCAACCCTGCTCGACCCATCTCCATATCTCTGACTCGGCAACAGGATTTGCATATGCAAATAGGGCAATATAAGTAATTAATTTGCAATCAGACCCGCGTTACCATTTTGTTCTATACGCCGCCGACAGATACCACAATTCATTAGGAATGGCGATATTTATTAATTAGAAACCGCGCGTGTAGGTGGATAACTTGCGATTGCAAGCTCAATTCTCGTCATTAATTGCTGAGTCTTTTGCTCCCTTTTCGACTAACTCTTGGTATTTGATGTATGCGCAAATAACTTGCATTCAGTTCCTTCGAATTTAGAGACGAAGGACTGATACATATTTATATTCCGTCGTGGGGTTGAAGGAATTTTTGGACAGTTGCACGTGCCAAGTACTGGCCAAAGTCGTCGACCCTTTTAACAATTGAACATCATACACTATGCTCTCGGAATCCCATGTTTTATACATGAGAAAGGAATTTAGGAATTTTCATGTTCCTAAATTATTCCCTCTCAAAGACGGACCCTGTGCTGGCATACTCGCGGCAAACAACCAGGCTCCGGTTCATTCACCTCACACAGTAAACTAAAAACTAGCTAACAGAAGGACAAAAATATCACCTCCTGAGCATACTTTATACCCTGCAGTAGTGATGCAAAAGCAAGAGTGAGCAAGTTGTTAGGGCGCTTAAGTGTCTCCCGGACTAATCAATAGCATAAGATTGAAATATTAATGCTGTAAGGTTGTAGAGTGTGACGAACGCGCCGAAGTAAGTTGTACGCTCAAGAATCTTACACTTCACTTGAATGGCTTTCAGGTTTGTAACTGTATCTCAGCTGCAACATACCTACAGTCTCTAACTTTACTATTATATTCAGTCATACTCGTTACACTGTAGATGCAGTTAGTTATTCATTGACCACTTCGCGTGCAATCTTCATTCATCCATCGACCAGTACACAGTCCACTGCAATCCAATTCCAACTAATTCAATTAGCTCTTACGCCATTAATTTAACGTAAGAGGGGCGGTGGTTGATTCGACGCCGGGCACTGGCCTTCCATCGCGATACTGTGCCACAGGAAATAGCAGAGGATAGCAAGAACTAGTGGAAACGCTTACACGTGACACGTCGTTCGAACGTCATTCACGAGGTAAAAATGCCCTCGTTGAGTCGAGTTTGCGAACTTTTCGCCGCGCAGCCGAGCTATTCCTAAGACACAGCTGGGCTCATATCTTAACTGCTTGCTTGCCGCCGGAGAAAAGCGCTATACCGATGCTCCGAAACTCACGGGGTAGCACCTGTTACACCCAGGGCTTCGTCGATCGAGCGCAGAGCCAGCTGGGCCATCCGACACCCTTACATTAACTTTATCGTAATTACATCGAGCGGCCGTACGTACAAACGCTAATACCAGCGAGCGTGCCTGCGCGTGAGTGCGTTCGTACATGTGTCCTCGCGTGTGCATCGCCTCTGCAACGTCTAATTCCTTAGCACCTCCGGGGTGCTTACCGTTCCTAAGTTTCAGGGTAGCGACCCCACCAGTCTGCCTGCTCTATTTTCCAGCCCTTAACCAGGTAATCCCGGGGCCATGATTTCTACCGAATCACCATCGGGGAAGCATCGTTTGTAGCTCCGAGGGAATGCAAACTGCTCCACTTTCCCTGTGATTTTCTAGACTTTCACGAAGTGATTCGATGCTCCGCTTGGAGCCACTCTGTTAACCAGAGAACACCTGAGTTTGGTGGAGACCCTTTGGGGGTTGCAGGGATAGAGTGCAAAATCTTGACGCTGTTGTTACACGCTTACTCACATTTCTGCTACATCACTCCCTGATAGTTCCTACACGATTTCCTATGCCCATATTCTTGGTACATCATTCTCACGCAGATGGTACATGATTTCTATGCTACTGCCACACTATTTCCGCACCAGTTTTACTTTACTTTTGCGCCGCTTGGACGGTGCACCTGTTCCATGTCATACGTCATACGTTGATACTCTGCACATCAAAGGCTACCCGTCCACTAGCTTCTGGTCAAGCCTTAGTAAGCTTACAATGTTACAAATCGAACTTCGGATTTTCTGACAGGCGCAACAAATTTGCGGAGATAATGATGGCTTCTTGCGTGGACTCAACAACGTTGAAAATTTAATTTCCACCTAAAGAGGAACTGCGGCCCCTCTTATATGTGGATGGAGCAAAAATGACAACGGTTGTTAACCTATTATCACTGAAAAATTAAAAGATACAAGAATACAAAAATACTAACTCAAAAATGACTCTGGGGAGCATCGCACCCCATGTGACCAATTTGTGATTATAAGAAATTGTGACCACAGAGGGTTAATGTAAAAATATGTGAATGTTGTGGAAGCAATGTAGGAATACCGAGGAAGTAGCACTGAAGAATGTGTATCTACCAAGCGACGTCAAATGCAAACTATTCGGTACCTCTCTTAACTTTGTCAAATTACATACTGCCAGGACGACAGTTTGAGGAACCGCAGGTAAACGACGTTTCGTTTAGCCCCTCCGAACTACTCGTCGCAAAGCTATCGCAAGAACTTCCCCCGGGTGGCGTGTCGCCCTAAAAAACTAAGGGGGTGGCAGAAAGGGTGTGTGGGGGTACAAGTAGCGGGGTTGAAAGTTGTAGGTGTATTATCGGACGCGAGCATCGCTGGTAAACGGACGATTCGTGGCGGTGCACTTTGTTCGGTCGTGGGAGGGGTTGCGGAAGACGAGGCCGAGCGGTGTGGGTTATGTATTGGCACATGTACGTAATTGTAGCCATTTGTCCAGAGAGCAAGAGACGAGTGAAGCCGAGGAGGGGATGGGAAGGGTGGTGAGATTCGGTGCAACCGGGGGAAAAGTCGATGGCATAGCGGGGGAGGGAGAGAAATTCCGAGTGCGAGAAGGGTGCCTCGCCCTCGTAGTCACGGCTGAACACGCAAAGCATCGCGGGACTGCGTAGACGACGTATAGCACCGAGCACTGGCTCACGAATACCTACGGGGTGGGTTACCGAGATTGTAGCTGCTCCCAGCTACTGAATTGCCTGCTAAAATTCCTCTCTCTTTCCCTGCTATTATCTCGTTTGATCTTGACCTCCCTCCTATCTGATTCCTGCTTGACCCTCTTAGCTCTTTCCCCCTGTACCCTTCGTGACACCATTTACTGCTTAATATGGAGTTAGAGGTGTTAGATATTTGCATAGATAAAGCTTTATCCGCAGGGGAATGGAATGAAAGGGGCAGTTTGCTGAAACGATAGTGATTTATGGTTAGATATGTATATTGGTTGTGTAACCCATTTATGATGAAGATACTTATTAATAGGAAAGAGGACACTTGCATATAGAAATTGCGCAGTTACGTAATAATACGTCTACAATGTAAATGTCAGCAAGCTAGTCGAAGCAGACCTTAAAATCGATTGTAGCAGGTTCAGGGAACTCTTGAATTCTTGCCAGAGAATTTAATGTATTATCTTTAATGAAATACCCCGAGGCAACGTTTGGTTGTTAAATAATCCATTACGTAGATACACAGGGAACTTAATGGAATTGTGGATTTGCTTCTTGAAGCGATCGTTGTACAACTCCTGCATATTTTAGCCCCATTCCAGTATTCTCCTTCGAATTAGAACCACTAACATAATAAACAACCATTCCATATTATAATCTCCTCCTTTAATTACTGTTAGGCAATAACAACTAATATTTAGACTCGTTCTGAGCCACGAGCACCTCCTTGAGATTAATATCGAATTGCTTCTCCGTTCCACACGAGATTCAGATAACGTATTCGTTTCTTCCTCGTCCCTTCTTTACTGCTCATTGGGACTATGCCTTATTCAATTTCTATGGCATGCACGAAGGAAATTGCGCACAATAAAGTACCAGTGATACACCATAAATCAAGTCTGACATTAAAGCCACTCATATGCCACAGTAAATACAATATTTCTATCCAGTATCTGAAAAACACTGCCCCTAACGATGTCATATCTCTTTGATGTACGCTCATGAATACCTAGCAGGCTACCTTGCGGAGAAGGTACCTGAGCTGATTAGTTGGTTGCAGCCTGGAAAAAAATATTCCACATACGAACTTGTTTCGGTCGACGGGTCCAAAGAGCAGCGGAGGACTCGCCACGAGCCTGTTTTTGCTGCAAGATCGTTAATATCACCGCTTACCCAGGGATTATTCCCTAATGTTGGGGTGCACGCGCAAAAACGGGCCGCGCAGCGGCGAAAAAATAACGCGAATTAACATTTCTCAGCCAGCACCGGGAATACTCGCATATAAAAAGTACCAGGAATATGATAGGGAGATCCCCAAGTTGGATTACGGCATCACTAGTTGTCGAATACATTGGAAACTCACAAGGGAAGTTCGGCAATTCGAAAATTTAGAAAAATCTGAAACGTTGCAGAAATGTAGCTCAAGTGATTACGTAATATTTTTTATTCGGCAATAAAACGGTCTTAAGAGTAAAAAACCCCTATAAAGAAATTGTGAGTTTTCAGATTATAATGAATATCTACGAAACTGTAAAATATAAAACTTTGAATTGAATTTTCTTTGGACATCTTTTAAGGTTTCGCAGATATTCACGATGATGTGAAAAGTCACAGTTTCTTTGAGGAGTGTTTTCACTCCTAGGACTATTTTATTATCGAAACAAAAAATAGTTACGTTATTAGTATCACTTGAGCTTCAAAGTATGTACTAAGGAATATGACAGAGCAGTCTACAATTCTACATTGAATTGCAACGCCACCAATTATCGAATTCATAGTGGAGTCAGCTTTTATAATGTTTCCTCGTTCGGCCATTAACGCCTGCGATGGTTAGCAGATCAATTTAAGTTTTACGGCTCCAGCCTGCGATGTTATTTCCAGCGAACTGTCCCATGGCGCGACGGCACCGCGACGGAAACGCAATCGTGTCCGCGTCCACGTATTTTATCGTTCCCGCAGGCTCGCGACGAAATTTTCCTCTCCGCCGCGACACGCCCTAAGAGACTTCGACGAGTCAAGGGTGGCTGGACACATACGGGGCACTCTGTGTGTTCATGGGTCGAAAATAAGTTGAAAATGAAGAGTTCTTGGTATCACGTGACGTTTCGCTTTTTGTGAAACCTGTAGTCCGCTTACATGGGACACTTTTGTGGCGAGTTAACTTGGCATTTAAAGATTAAAATGTGTTGATTCATTAAGTACACTTCAAAAGAAGATAATAATTACGTTAGGCACCAAATTTATTGTGTCGAAGTAAATCAGTGTAGAATTTTAAATACACTAGGGGTCCTTCTGATCGAGAAATGACCCACTTAACAGTTTAAGTGCACTTCGACCAGCAAGTCATTTCTCTTTTCTCGCAAAGCCCCCGTATTAAAACTATTTATTTCACAGCTTCGAGTCACGTTTAAGAGAAAAATCATCTCCCCGTTAGATCACAAGCATGGAACACATTGCTTTTACGATTCACATTCTTTAACAGCATTACATTGGACACGAAACTGGAGCCACGTACGGAATTTCCTCAGAAAAAATGGCACCACTAAAACGGTTTAAATACCAGCAGAAATTCAATTATAGCTGAGAAGACACAAGGACCTTGTCCCTTGTAAGCGGTACCCCTTCAAGTTTCGCAGAAATTCCTTCAGGAACACCGCCCTGATACTCGAAATCGCGCTAAGGGAGGGAAAAGTCACTTTTCTGATACGCTCGCGGGGCAGATCGCATTTATTTATTCGATTTACTTAGTTTACGCTTTCTGGCCCGTTTCGCTCAACCACGATGGAAATTTAATGCAAGTCCGACGCGCCGACACACACACACATAGCCGATTCGTCTGTATTGAAACACAGTCGCGACGAATAATTTGAGATTCATCGAGATGCAACGGGCCGAGTCACTTGTAATTCTTTTCCGGCGTCGCCTCCAGCGTTTTCCATCCCTCGACTCGTCTTACTCCGCCCAGCCACCCCTGATCCGCGCCATTTTATTTTTTTGCCTCGCCATTTGTTCGAAATAACTCGGCGAGGGAAGATGGTAAGAGAATCACGATGGCGGAGGAACACAGAGGGATCACCTTGGACGAAGAAAAGGACGAAAGGGTTTGGGGGATGAAGCGGGGTGCGGACATCCCCCCTGTCGAAGTTAACTTCGCATTTAACATCTGGGCGGGAGGTTAAAATTTCCCTCGAGGTTTACTTTAAGTTGTACGGTGAACGGATATCTTTTGTCTCGAGTGGAAGAAAGAAAATCAGAGGGCGCTTTGTGGTTAAGCGGCGGACCCTTTGGCGTTCGGTGAATGGATCATTTTGAGATAAAAAAGTCGCGGGCAAAGCAACTTTGAGGAGTGAATGTGTACGACAAATGTACCAGGCAGCTACGGGGAGCGTTGAAACACAAAGGTCGAGACAAACATCTAATCAGTTTAATTGAACTTCAATCGAAGCAGCTTGCCATTTAATCTCTTACTCGCTGGTGCAACAAAAAGTCGTGAAATACTTTTAAAGTTAATTCCCGAACCCACATTGACCACTTCACTTATTTATAAATTCTTCAACATTCTTTACCGCACCTTTTATTCCAGGTGTTGTCAAAAAATAGTAGCGCAAAATGTCACGTGTCTCATTAAGCAGCTGGATGATTCACGAAAGTAGAATGCGAAATATAAAAGAAGTTTAAATGGAAAAACGAATGCATGCACACCGCAGTGAGAAAAATCAGACACAATTGGCTCCTTGATTCGCTCGCAGTATCGATGCAGCAACAATTCAAGCGAGAAATATCGGTTGACGGTCCTATTAGAGATCGATGGTGATCGGGCGACACGTAGCCGTGCGCGTTAATCTTGTCGTGGCACAATCGCAGGCAGGATCAGCAAATCCGATAAAAATAATGCGCGATAAAAGCGATTTCCCGAGCCTCGCACGCGCGATAAATAATAAAGGCGGCTCGAGCACGCATATCGTCGGCCAATTACTCGAATCCCGAACAATTCGGTCGAAACATTTGGATTTAACGAACGAGCTGTTAGCTAGATACAAGCTACGAAACGAAATAACACTCTGCTTTAAATAATCGTCGCCCTGCGAACGCTCCATTAAGATCACCGCAAAGAAATACAAGTCTTCGTGGATTTCTTCGTAGCCTCACGGACACTCGCATCAACTAAACGTAAGCGCGAGAACATCTTCCAATGAGAAGTGGTGTGATAAGACAAGATTAATCCCAAGATGAGGGGCCATTTTAAGTTCTCCCCTTATCACGACTTCTCGTCTCGAAACTCGTTGAATATTCCAAGTTCTGTGAAAAACTGAAAATTCTTCGCGACTAATTCTATGCCCCAGCTAATTACAATTCCGCAATTATATTCAACTTCGATTTCTGGATATAGGAATTGATCAACTTGCACTTCTAACATGCTTGTCGAATTACAATCGGTTCTGAATTACAATCGGTCGATTTTGTGGCTCCAGTGACTAGGCTTCTATTTACCAAATAACCAGCCCCGTAAATTTCATTGGTGCTTCACCACAGATTACGGAGCAGAGTCACTCGGCCCAAGACACCGATCCTGGATTTGATAGGGACTGCGTCGCTGGCAAGCACGATAAAAAAAGGGGTCCATGATAATCGCGGGATCCGCAGGCGATTCGATTATACGTTCAGCTGAATGGGGGCGTTTATCGCGGCCAACCGCATGAGGGGCGAGGACGAGGGGGGCAGCGATTTTTCGACTGGAGGTTTCGTTCGACGAAAACCCCGAGAATATTGAAATCATAACGCGCCAGCCATGAATATTATTCAGGTCTTAAGGCAATATAATTCAAAATCGATGGAGCGACGTGGAATAAATTTGGCACCCCTGCTGCTCGCTTTAAGTCTCCTAGCCTGGCGCTGGCGAGGCGCAGGGGGCGGTACTAACGTCTGGGGCAAACTTCAGTTAGATGATGATAGTGGTTCGACACCTGAGCCCCTCTTGATGGAAGTTTTCACTTCCTCCCCTTTCCTCAGCGCGCTTTATTTTATCTGTTATTCTTTCGCTGAGAAAATAGGAAGCTCAGGGTTTCAGCGCCTTCGAAACTCGCGATTGGGGTTAATTAAAAGTACCGCACGAACTGGAGAATCAATTCAGAGTGGACGTGATGAATAAGAGTTACTTGTAGAACGTTTTTAATCATGGAACGTATTGTTTTAGATTGAACCTGCCTTCTGAAATTCGGTGTAATTGTTTGCGGTTATAGAATTCATTTACTTGAAATTAAATTTGTTTTCTTGTGGAAAATCACATCCTTCGGAAATTTAATTTCAGAGGCTCGTTTTTCCTTTTTATTTGCTAATCAGCTGGCAATGAGAATTGTGTTTATCAAGTTCTTTTTTAACCTTCTTATAATCATAAATTAGTCACATGTAATTTTTCAGTTACCATTTATGTATCTTTATGATGAGATTTATAGTTCAAGAAGAGCGTCACAATATTTGTATTTTTTTTGCTATAAATTCTCTTTGAAATTCGTAAAGGCGCGACATTTGATCTCGAAAATTGCTTTTGGAATGCGACACACCCCGCGTGACCACGAAGCGTTAAATATCATTGATTTCCTGCATCAGCGATCGCTAAAGTGTGAGATAAAAAAGAAATCACGCGCACCGTGTACCTTGCCAAGCTTCCAGCAGAGGAGACTGCACCGAAACCACGATATGGACGAATCAGAACGCAAACATTTGCCGCGCGATATTGTAACGCACACTATCAATATTTATATACGCGTCAAGATGTGTACATGATAAATATTTACATAACAGCAACAATTCTCTTCCACCACGGGTAGAGACATTATTTCGCCGTAGTTGCCGCTGGAAAATCCACGAGTGTGGCTTTACGTAGCGTGGAATGCTTCAGCGAATGACCCAGATATTGATGGAACGGATTACTGACAGGTTGAAGCTAATTTTTCACATCTCCTGTTTCCCTTTTAATAAAACGTATAGCATTAAGAGGCTACCGGTATCTGTTTTTGGAAAGAACATTTTACAATGAAGCTTCGGTAGTAGCTCCCGTCCTGGCCACCCTTCAAGTACAGTTCTTCTTCATCAATAAAAAGTGCGCAGTGAAAGAGGGATAGATCCGTATAAATTGGGACATGGTGGAAACGGGTTGACGTTCTTGCGGGAAAGATTACGTCTTGCAGGAGAGACAAAAACCTATCGCCCGCCGTCTCCCTCCACAATTTGCATTCATGGATGCCCACATAGAACGGTTCTATCTATACCCCTATTACCTGGCGAATCCATGTAAACACGTAAAATATCGCGATGCTTGACGTGTTTGCGCCCAGCTCGGAGAACAAAAAGCGAAATGCGAATGAGCAAACAACGATGAAGCGCTCCTATTTCCGGGCGGACCGTGTGGCATTATCTTCGTTGCACGTGGACACAGAGGAACGCCGAAGAAAGCGTGAAGGGGATGATGAAGAACTGTTCGGTTGACTTCGTAGTAAACGTCAGTAAATTGGTATCTTCACACTCGATCCGTGCTTAGTCCCGTTTCGCTTGGCTAACGATTACGATGCAATAAACTATGCGTTGAACGTAATTGCTTTTAACCCGAGGCGCCGAGCTAAGAACGTGTGGGGATAAAAAGCTCGAAGGCGTTGCTTGTTTTGTGCTTCGCTGGTTATAGGTTGCTCTACTACCTAACGTTTCATTTGGGAAGCCAGCTGTTTGAAATCTGACGTCTTTCTTTCGTCTCGTTAAAAGTAGAGAAGCAAACATTTTAATCCTCATAGATTTGGATTATTCTTGCAAGTTTGAAATACAGTTTGTGCTAAAAGTGCTGGTAATGATTTTAAATGATGTAGAGATAAAGAAGGAAAAAGATGTTGTAATTTATATAAGTCAACGAACGCTTGTATCGAGTTGGACACATATGTTGCCCATAGTAATTTAAAAGACCTTGTAGAAAACACTACAAGTGCCAAAGTTAAAGTAAATATACTATAGTAGGTATAAAATTTGATTGTTGGCACTTATAATCTTTTATAAGATATTATTTAAGAAATTATTATGTTAGATATAATGATTTGCAAAGATTTCTCCTAATAAGTTTGGGAACAGTCCTCAAGGGTTAAAAAAGTAACTTATTGCCAATATTCCCAAGCCAAACTTAAAGAATTATGTTGGCGGAAAAGAACGATGAATTAAAAAGTATTAAGCTCAATTTTCCAGAGGAATTGATAAATTGTTGGGTTGATTAACTTCGTCATCAGAGTCTTCGTAACAGAATTAAAAAAATAGTATAATCTGGGAAGGATAAAGCAGTGAAAATCGTTGACCTCCGTTGCCAAGGGAAGAAGTGAGATTGTGTTAGAGGGTCGTGTAGTTCGCTGTTAAAGGCGTGTAGTCGTACGAGTTCTCTGTTGAACACTTCCGTAGTTAGTGATAAATACGCGACGAGCTGGGTGCAATTTGTGGTCCAGCGATATTTGGCAACGTGCAGCACGTAGCTCCGTGGAAATCCATTACCCAGCACCCATTACAATTTCTGACCCGGATTCAAGTTGGAACCAGTTGATCCTTCTTTATGGAGCACTGCTGGAACTTAATATATTCACAGACTGTTTCATTGAAATCCAGAAACTCGGCTTTTGGATTATCCGCGATACACTATAGTGCGTGGTTATAATACCTTAATAGTCGTTGGATGATGCGAGTCATTCAGTTGGGCACGGTGCAACAGGTTCAATTTAATCGACGACTCCGCGCAACATTTCATTTGGGCATGGAACTAAAAATATCTCTGTGACAGCCATTAACTTATTGCAATAACGAATCGTCGACAGGTTTACGCCTAGTACTTTACAGAGCAGTGCAACGTACACGTGGGAAAAAATTGGCCGCTGCGATTTTATCAGCATGTCGCCACACCGATGCAGCATGATCGAGGGCACTCGATTTTTCGAAGCCTCAGTGTTTCGTTTTAAAACCACTGATAGCGTACGAAGAGTTGTGTACAACGTTATTGCATGAAATTAAGAGGCATTTGTTTAAAGTGTTTTACGGATTATATAATTACATAGAACGTAACGTAATTTGTAGTAGACTTGCCAAGGAATACTTTGTTCTCGAAACAGACGATTTTGAAAATACAGATACTGCTAATAAATTCATTCCAAAGATGCTACGATTCTTCTTAAAATAATTCTCCAATGTTGACACGTTATGTTAACTGGAAACTACTTAAACTGATTTAAAGAAACTTTCTAAAAATTCTTTCAACAAGAATCACGCGAACCAACGATTAATAAACAACGATTAATTAACAACGAATGTCTCATTTCTGTTTCAGATCTGCCAACTACGCAAACGCAACGAAACAGTGCGAGCTTTCAGACATGGACCGACTGACCGTCGCTGGATCGAACGCTTTCCAAATTGCTAAGAGTTTCGATTATTTGGAGAATCACTGCGTGGACGAGCCCGTAAAGCTCTGCGAATTCAAGAAACTCGCTGGCCGTATTTTGAAGACTGTAGATTCGGTATACCAGGACGTTGGCACTGCCGAAGAATGCCGAGAGCTTTGCCTTAATTCCCCATTCCGTTGCCATTCCTACGACTACGGTGATACTGGCGACATGGTGTGCCGTCTTAGCCATCACTCCAGAGCCACTCTGTCTGATATTCAGGTAAGAAATGAGAGAGTAATATAAGAGTTTTCAATTAAACCCAGATTGCTTTGCGATCGATTTTTCTCTTTCATTTAAAACACTACGCGGCGATAGGGTAGAATCCGAGTGATCCACTTTATAGTAGAATAAAGTTTAGAGAAAATGCTGATCGCGGGTGGATTTGGAGATTTGGGGCTCCTAGGCTAATCCGTCTGACGCCCTTCTCGCGAAATATCGTCGAATATTATAATGCCAAAGAGTTGGCACAATTTTAAATTAATTTGCTGCATGAAAATTATTTTTAATAATTTGGTACTTTTTATTATATTATGTTTAATATTTTATTTACATATTTAACAAAGAACTCCAATACACGTATCTCAGTTGCCCCAAAAATTATGTCCGATTGTTTAGAAACTATAGCAGAATAATTCCAGAAATAGTAATTCAGTTTCGCATAAATTAGAATTTAAAATTTAAATTAGAATTCCATTGACGGGAAAGCAATGTTTAACGAAATATTTATCAAAACTGTTTAATCGAAATGGTGGGAAAGGATTTTGGAGCGCGGTTTAAATATAGCCGGGCGAAGTTACTTTAATTCATTCGGCGGGCGAAGTAAAACAATTTGACGTCAATCCCGGCTCGTGGAATTCGCTTAGAAATCGTAGACCGCACATTTCACACGTTCCACTCCAGCCACGTACTGTTGAAAGGGCCGATAGGGATTTTCTGTAAACGTGATTACATCGCACACGTGCACACCCCGGGTCGAACAATTCGCCGTGAGCGCATTCGTGGAAAATCGAGTTTCCATCGCAGATGCTTACCCTATCGGGCCTGTGGCCGGGCTCCTCGGCTCGTGCATACGAGAGAGAACGGTACCCCCGTGCCCCGAGAAAGTCAAGACAAAGACTTTTCTTCTCGCCAACCTGTTGAAGAATCAGTTCACTCTATCTCCCCCCAGCGTTTCACGTCGAACTGAATCACTTGTACTTCCTACATCTCATACCCCGTCGCGATTCTTCTCGCGTTTCTGTTCGACCGCGTCTTGATCACCCGGAGGAACTTTTTCAGCCAGATGAATTGGAACGGCAGTCGAAATCCCCCGCTATTTAAATGGGAACGGCGAACTGCAGCCTCTTGGAATATATTATCACGATAAAGGATGATTTGAAATTGCATTAGGTCGGTGCAAAAGTTTATTCGCTTTAGTGAGCTAAAGTCGTTATTAAAATTGAAAATATGTTACATGTCTTTTTACTCGCAGTATTTTCTTTGGCTATCTATATGCCATTTTGCCAATTTTCTGGTAAAAGTGTGAAAATACGAACTTCTGCGCGTATTGCACGATTGTAGTATATGATAGTTAAAAGTACAAGATTACTTGTTAGTGTTGCAAGCGTGATCTGATAATAATCCTTGCGGTGCTTGAACGAATCTATGTAGAATATAAAGCACTGAATAAACGACGATGCAAAATGCTAATGGTTTTTGGCTCTGTACCACGCGCAAATAATTCCTATCATCAGGGAGAACTATCGAGTTTTAACAGTATCGACCAAAATTTGGGTTTTCCAATTTAAAACACCAGTTTCCTCGATATCTAAAATTTTAAATCATTGTTTCAGATTAATACGAACACGAAACAGAACGGATTATCGTTATCGAGCCGACCATATTTTTGTATGGATCTGCTGTTCACACGCACGCAAGAATACTTGTGATGGTAGTTTCGTGAAATGCGTGTAGTGTCAATTTTTATCAATATCCTGTATTCACTTTTAACGACTGAGGATTAGTGTAACAAATATCCACTTTCGTTTAACAACGAAACCTTTTACAAGCGACAGAAATTAGATTTGAAGATTAGTATTGTATCGTAAAAGTGTACAATTGTTTCATAACCTTCGTATTTATTTTACTTTCACGTACACCGCGTAAATGGAAACGTCGCTCACATTTATCAAAAAGATTTTATTTCGGCGGAATTTTACATGTGGGATTATTTCAGACTCCACTGGAAATTCGCTACCATGCTTGAAATGTATGAAAAAATACTTTAACAAAAGGCTATGGGTAGGAATTTGTCCAAGTTAAAATTGCCAATAATAAAAAAGGGTCGCTGTATCATGTTATTCACTGTAATGCAAAAAAGGCCGATATATATTTCTACATTAAAATGAGCAAAGCAAGTTGCACGCGCATAGAATAATTGGCGGTTAAACAGAGAAACAGAAAATCTGAGGAAAAGTTATAAAAAGGCTCTCTAAATTTATTAACACGAATTCCTACCGCTTCGATAAATGTTTCAGCAGAAAAGGGAATTTTATTATTTTGAAAAAGAGCTTACGTATGTGTCCATATCACTTGAGCAACTAATTAAATTTTCCTCGATTAGGTATACTAAAAAATAAATAAACGAGAGCCCTACTTATTAACTTCCCCTTTCATAAACAATCTCGAAAAACTTGAGGATGAGTCAAAACCCCAGAAGTCCTCTGTTAACGAGCAGAAACCATTTGCCTTCCGTAATACATTCCAATTGGCATTATTAGTTTAGAAAGCTTATACGAACGGCACGTAGCAATAGACGAAACACTTGGTTGACTTCAGGAACCCTATCTCGACGTACCAGAGGGATCAACGTACGAGCTGAGCTCCTGCTACAACGTCACCATCGACTGCCGTGCCGGCGATATGGTGACGAGAATCCAAACCAGCAAGCTGTTCTATGGCAAAGTTTACGTGAAAGGGGCGCCGAACTCGTGCGTGCAGGACGTGAAGGGTGCCTTGGAGTTCGAGCTACGAATGGCCTACGACGATTTGGAGTGCAACATCAGACAGCAGGGTTTGGGTCGTTATCTGAATGACGTTGTCATCCAACACCACGACACCATCGTAACCAGCTCCGACCTCGGCCTGGCTGTCACCTGCCAATACGATCTGACAAACAAAACGGTGTCGAACGAGGTCGACCTAGGCGTGCACGGTGACATAACGCCAGCCCTGTCCGAAGAAGTGATCGTCGACTCCCCGAACGTTGCCATGAAGATTACCGATCGTAGCGGAAACGAAGGTATCCCGTCCGCCGAAGTCGGTGATCCGTTGGCCCTCAAGTTCGAGATCCTCGATCCGAACAGCCCGTACGAGATCTTCGTGCGAGAACTGGTGGCCATGGACGGCGTCGACTCCAGCGAGATAGTCTTGATCGACTCGGATGGCTGCCCCACCGATCATATCATCATGGGCCCGCTCTACAAGTCGGCTACCACTGGCAAGGTAAGTTACCGTTTGCGATCTACTATTTATCCCCACTGAGCAAAGTGACCGTCAAATTCATATGTGCATAGTTGAGTTTTTAGCGTCATGTATTTTCTAAGTAGACCGTGCAGCGATACGATTTCTTTATTAGAAAACATCCCTCGACTTTGATCGAAATGCATTTTGCATGTTAAAATCGGTGCCGATTTTGGAGAAATTTATTTTTTGAAAGATGGAACCTACTCAAAGTCGAGTATGTGATTCTCCACGTAAGTTCTCGGCTTTTTTTTTAATAAAAAACAAAACACGACATTAATAAAAAATATCGTCTCGGCAAGTTGTAGATTATAGTCCCAAGAATATTCGTGCAAAATTTTATTCAAATCGGTTCAGTACTCTCTGAGATATTTTTGGTGCCACAAATATGAAGGGCTTAGGAGAAGGGGCACCTTTTCTTAATATATCAAATTTTTTTCTGAAGAAAATCCAGCTTAATCTATGCACAACATTCACTCTATTTTCTGAGCTGTCAAGGATATGTAACCCCTTAAAATCTCAGCAAACAAAACCCGAGTTTCATTGTTAAATATCCTGTAAACTTTTGGAAGTCAACGCAAATCTCCGAATGTGGATTGCACGTTTTTCGGTTCTCTGGTGCACTACGTGCAGACTCCCTAAAAGCCGGGCGCGAATATAGGGAGCCACAGCTGTCACAGTACGAACTATTTGTTACCCACGTTCGCCCCGAGACGACTGCGATGCCTCCTACGCGAGCTTCTCGATGTTAATGATGCAAAGAAGGGTAAAGACCGTTTCTAATTCGGTAAACACACCGTAATCGTGATCGTCGCTGCTAATACAGGTGACTGACACCTATTACGTTGATACGTGGTCGGCAATCATTATGGGAACGCGCGTGACGTTGTTTTACATTCACGTGCGCGGGTGGAAGAAAGGGAAAGAGCGTGAGGAGAAGCCGCGAGTCAAGCGGTCGGCCCAACTTCATGCTAATCAATCACTTGGACAGATTTTTCGACGGCAAGCAATTTTCTCACATCGTAATAGGTCGCGTCCCTGATGCACCGCCGTCTTAGCGATGACGCATCATGATATATTGACGGAGCGTCGTGTTCCCTCCGACAGTTGGTCATTATCTGCGCGTAACGTACAGTTTGTTCTCGATTCGTAATCAGGGAAATAATGATATTATTTTTCTTCCACTACGAATATAATTTTTATATACATTTTACCAGAAAAATTCCAAAATTAGAAGGAATACAGTAAATACTAACTACATTCGGTAAAATATGCTTAGTCAGTATAAAGGTCGATAAATCAACACGGACTGAATTAAAACTGACTTTCAGTTTAATCATTTTTAGCTTTAGCGTCTGAAATAGGCAGGTTCCTATTGTAACCACTGCTTCGAGAATTCCTTGTCTGTGCATGACAGGCTCTTTCTACTTACTCGGCGAAGTAAGAAAGTATCACTTTCTATAGTATAATAAAATTACAGTACAATAATTACTGATCGTAAGATATACGTGGTACGATTTTTAATTATATCGGTTTATATGCAATACAATTTCATAATGATTTTATTTTAATTGCTCCTAAATCGAAAATTCCTTCTAAACTCTGAGGAAGACAATTTTTTGACCTACGTTGACTAAGTATTTTTTATTATGTTTAGTCAGTATTAATAGTCCTGAAGACTTTTCTGTAGCAATACTTTTATCTGAGAGCACAGAGATGCAAAAGTTTTTCAGCAGTTGAATCGAGGCATAATTTTGTTGTGCTGCAAACGAAGGTGCAAAGGCGACTTTAAGATGACCGCAGCGCAAATAAAATTCCCTCGGGCTACCTCGATCCATGTGTTCTGGTTACAGTTTAATGCAATATCACTTACGAGGTACCACAGAGACCTTTTCGTTTTGATCTCTGTTTGTAGAGAAGAAGAAAATAGGAAGCACTAAGCATGGAAATCAAAATACCACAGAGAGTTATAATTCGATTATTTCTCACCCTTTATATTCTTAGTTCCCGCCTAGTTCTCAAACATTCGTTTGAAGAATAAAGTAATTGAACCCAACACGTGTCTTTATAAAAGGAACAAACACTCGCGTCAAACTGGTTCTATGAAAACGTATCCATTACCTATGTATTCATCGGAAACATGATTCGTGTTATTTATCGAATTCCTCCTGAAGCAACAGAACCGCCTTTGAGCAGTAGTACAAAGTACGCGCGGCCCGCCATTTGAAGGGAATTAAAATATCAATACACAGACTACCACGTGACGTATACAAGTTACGGTCAACGAACGAAAACGAATAAATCATCGTTCCACGCTGTCCATCGGATGAAACATGACGACGATTCGTTTTACTCATCAAGATTCAACGGCGAACGATGACACACGACTTGCTCGCCACTATGCGCGAGATCAATCGACTAGTAATGACTCCATCTCTTCCGCGTGTACCACACAAGAAACCGTGAAATTAATTTCAAACTATCGTCAACACTTGATGTCGAAAACAGCTGAGCTAAAGATTGAATTTTTTATTAAATTTAACCCTTCGTGGCCACACGCGGCGTATCGAAATAAATAAATAAAAATATCGCATTATCACTGAAAAGTTAGAAGATTACAAAATACATAAATGGTAACTCAAAAATGACGTTGGGGTGCAGTGAACCCAGTGTGAAGACTTTGTGATTATAAGAAAGTGTGACCACTGAGGTTCAATCAAGCATTCTATCGATTCCAAGTGTCCCAGCCTCGATTCATGCAACGTTGTCTAAAATGGACTTCTCACGTGGAAGATCTGCCCGGATGATAAGTACCCGATCATCATTTCTGAAAGCAGCGACTACGTAGAGCGCGCACGCTACGATGTGACTGATGTTACCTAGTCCAGGCCTTTCCTGGAAGCCCGGCTCTACGACTAATTACCCGCCCCCGCATCATCAGGCCAGGCTAGGCTGGAAGTCCTGAGAACTCGTCCGGCACTTTCGAAGTTCAACGTCCGTGGCACGCCGCGCGGCGTTGATACGCTTCATCTGTCGACGAGTAAAACAAACGGATCGTTACGATAGCGGCGGACAGGGACGAGAGAATCCCGGGCGGGTGAGATGGTAGGGGGACAACAAGAGGCATACCGCCTCGTTAACTCGTCGTTCCACATCATTTGCTCGTTGGGAGCGCGGCGGCGTCGGCGCGGGGCAATATCGCTTTATTAGAAAGTAATAACAGTCCGGGCGGCTGAAGAAAAGGGCAAATTTATGCCCGGTTAATCCAGGAAAGACGCGACTCGCCGAGATATATCGCCGAGCCGCGTGCACCCTGACACCCCGCCACGCGAGAGAACCCGATCCGTCCATGCCGATCTCCCCGCGGATCACGCGAGCCAACCCCATTTCCTCCCAGAGACTCGTCCGAGTAACGAGGCCCCTGGATCTGCGAACGGCCGCCTTGTACGTGCCCCGCTCGTACACAGGAAATTACAATTCGTGGAACAAGCGACTAGTCAGAAGAAGCACCGCGAGCAACGAGACAGCGCCGCGGCGGACGACGCGCCGTTCATGCACGCGGAGCGTACTCGGCCCCGTCGAGAGGCGGGAGTGATAAAACGTCTGTCGGATACACTCGATGCGTGTTATCGATGATCATTTGCCCGTGACGAACGACGCCGCTGTTGCGTCATTAATGACGCCGTAATAAATGTTAGCAAGCGCGAGCCTTCCCCAAACAGACAGACACCATCCGGCAGGCCGGATAGCCCGGAACAATCCGAGCAGGCCGTGGATGCAGTTCCCTTTCCCCCGGGAAACCGTTGGTCGCGTTAAGTGCTGCTTTTTATCGCGCCTTATTCTATCAGGCGTACAAAGAAGCGCAACACTTATCGCGTACAAGGCATTAACGAGGCTTTCTCAGACTATAAACCCTGCTGGCTTCTTTATGCTTGGCTCGTCGGTGCAAAGTTACTCGCTAACAATTTCCGTTGCATTCGGGGGCGCCGGCCTGGACGGAGGAAAGAAGATAATTAATGAACAGAACAACCGACTGTGCGGGGACGGGTGGGGAACGGTGGAATTAGGACTTGAGAATTGGCTCGACACGAACGCTGAAACGTGGAAACAATAAATTAGGAGGTAGCACGCAAAAGGCGCACGGTCAAACGGATAAGACGAATGAATTACTTGCTGGCAAGATAATAGAGCGGGAGGAAAGAATGGACAAATAGGGAGAACAGCGAGCAAAACCGTCCTGACAGCTGTTTGTGGAAGTCGCGAATAGCTGGCGGTGAATTTCTCACTAGCCAGACGGCGGAATACGTTCTTAGCCCCGTGAACCTGTTGAATCGAAGAAAAAACATGCACAAGGGAGAAGAACAGTCCTTCTATGAAAATTACTCTGAGCCTTCCTCGCTTGTATTCCCTGCGTGGCAGCGCCAACGAGATCTTGCCTATTAAGAATATTCGTTAAAACGTCACCGGAATGGGAGAGTTCGGTAAAGGTGATGTGGACGTTTAAAATAAGACAGCGGTATTAAAATTTTGGTAAATGGATCGACGCACTTTTGGTGTTGACTGTGCGCAGAGCGAGGAATAATATATCAAAAGACTCCTTCAATTTGTGGCCAATCTGTAATGCTGTGCGCGTCAACCGCCTTTCTCATTTGCCACTGCCAGAAATTTTATTAGCCCTGGATAGTGGATGGGAAGAAAAACGACCAGCGAAGGAACATTCGGCTGGGCCTGAAAGGGCTGGCAAAGGGATCCGTCTCGTCTAACCAGGAATTTGCCAAAAGTCAGGTTTTCTGGTATGTCTGTCACGTAGCCAAGCCGCGGCGCGGGGTTCTTCCCATTTCACAACCGGTTTGAATGAAATTGGAAACATTTCTCAGCCACCTCACACGCGCCTGTATGCAGAAGCTGGTGTGCGCGTGTACAAGATGTTTCATGACACATGGGACCCACTTTTGGGGTATATTAAAGAACTCGAACCGAATGCATTCACATTTCAGTCATCTTTTCGTCCATACGATTATTCAGTCATTTATCCTCGCGAGAAGTACGAGAGGAAGATTTCTCCATAAATGTTTTCGTTTGCTAGCAAGGTGGTCCTGGTCCAGGGGAACGATGCTGAAGCCGGCCTTTCACTTTTTTCTAAAAAGTTTATTATTTTTTACTTTTTAGTAACCTTTGTCTGAAGCCGAATAAGAAACATTTATCATAGTACCAAAATGGTACCAAAATGCGCGAACATACATTAAACCTAGATAATTCTAGATGATTCTAGAGTATCTAGCTAATAATAAAAGAAAATTACATTTCACCACCGGGTCTTCATACTCTTCCAAATAAAAAACGATACGTGTGACCGAACCTTTAATCTCAGCGAAATCACGAACTTCAGAACCCTGAGCACAGCGCAACATCCCCGCCGATCTCGCATCGCGCGATGTCCGCCACCATTCGCGCGGTTCATCGCCACCGCCGTGCCAAACGTAATCGTCGTCGATGCCACGTTCCTCGGCGTTTCTCTATTCCAACTCGAAAGGGAACGCAGAAACAGCCCGCACCGCATGCCGCGGACACGACGGGCGTTTCTTTTCCCGCGTTTTGCCGATCCTTCCTTCCTCCTGCGCGCCTACTCCGCCGGCTTCTCAGCGCTCGCCTGACGTGGAGTTAATAAAGTTCCGCTCGTTCCGCCAGACGCGTCCGCCAAAGAAACAGCTAAATGAAGCTGTACGCGGAATGAAGCATATTTTAATGTCTTACTCCCCCTCCCCGCCGCCGCTCCCCCCTGGGCCCCTGCCCAGCCCGATAATGTACGTGCCCGGTGTGTAAATACGATGAACTTGGTAATGCGCCGTGGAAACCAGTTTCCGAGGATGTACGCGCGCGTACCGCTTAAAGCTCGCGCCGTGTCTGTAGCCCATCGTGAATCCGGACACGTTTCCCGGTTCAATGAAGAAGTGTCAAAAGAACCGCCGACGAAGAGGGTGGAGGCGCAGGGGAGGAACGAGTCGAATTGATTTTCTATCGGGTCGCGCTGTTGGAGGCGGAGTAATGATGGACAAAACGCGGTTACGCGGAAAGGGATCGTGTCCTGCGCGGGGATGTCAGATGCTGCTGTGATTGAGGCGCTTAGCGAAAGAGAACCCAAGCGCTAGATGCTGGTCGCTGATAGGCCATTATTCGCAGCTGAAATGATTAACAACTGCGAAATTGGAAGGAGGAATGAAATTTGGACTGATAGCCGAAGGCAAATCATCAGAAATAGGATCGGATTCGTGGCGATCATTTAGATTACGAGGGATGCGCGTGTAGTTTAATGGCACCTGTGATAGTCAAGCTACTGGCCATCTCATAATCCCGCGTAATTGCTGTTACACGGGGATACCCGATGAAGGGCAAAAAGCTGACGCGCGGCCGCTTCGGAGAGCAAGAAGCAGCGCGCGCTCGGTGATGTTCGCTGATCTGCGTTACCTTCGTGCACGCGAGCGAGAGTGGAGTCTAGGCGGAAGTAACGCGTGATTGGTGATTATTTGTCTAATTGAGTGGTTTATAGATTCAATACTCTGAGTTCTGGGTACGCTACAAAGCTACATTTACCAGAGTATCTTGGGTGATGTTAAAGAAGATTGGCGTAATGGACGCGTGAAGATCGATCTCCAAGTGGCTAATGTAGCGTGACGTTTTTGAAGATGGAAGATGCATAAAATGTATTTACATACTTCCTCCACTTCTTCGGTGTTCTTCTAAAGGAAAACAGGTTGTTCGGTGTGGGTTAAATTGCAAAATTAACGGGATGCTAATTTAAAATTGTGACTCGCGTAGGATGTCGCCGTAAATTAGGACCAGGCAAAGTAAAAAATCTCCAATCTCCTGTTCCCCTCGCGCGACAACCGCGCCGAGTTGCTGATTACATTTCTTGTTGTCCCGTCCGCGTCCGACTCGATGAAAAGGCAGGAAAAATGTGATACCTCAGAACCCCATGAAATACAAATTTTACCCTCTTAACATCCGCGCTTGATGGTACTTTAATTTGCTTCTTGTGCTGGCGGGAATTCATGGAAATTGTGTGACGTTGTGCCGCATTCAGCCGCGGAAGCATTTATCTGTATAATAAAGGAAAAGAGGGAAAGAAGTAAACACGGAGAGCGGCTTACGACGATAGCCAGGTTGTCTCTGGCAACGGTAAACTTCGTCGACAAAAGAACGCAACAATCTCGAAGTTGTTAGGTTCCAAGGAAGTTGTTCCGCACAATCGCTGGCGTTTTTCCTCGTTGACGCGAGCGTATTATCTTAATGGCGGCTAACGGGGCGAAATAATTCCCCACGTGACTTGCAAATCATGCGGGGGCATAGGATTGTTGCTTAGTTCCATCGTTCTCCGAGCCCTCGTAATGAATTTTCGATAGATAGCGCCAGGCATTCCCTCCTCCGCTCCGAAGAACGTGAAATATATCGCAAAAACCACTGCACCATTTGGCGAACTAAGGGGATGATATATTTGATTGTACAAACTTCCTCTATTTAGCTTTCGTTTCAAAGATTCTGAGATAAGCGCTATGCTGAACCTCGTACTTCTCTTCGGTGCTAATGAACGGCATCACAATTCTGCATCACTTGTGATACAGAGCTGACTTATTGACTCGCAAGATCAAAAATATCTATTTTATATACCCCAATTTTTTAATAAAATTTCGAGATGAAATTGGAAGACAGCATCTTCTATTTCCATTCTAATTTTTATAAAAGTGTCAAGCATTCCGTTCTAAATTTACACAATTGATTCACAAACCAACCAAAAGTCAGAAGCCTAAGGTAACGCTTTCTATATCAATTCTCAATAAGAATTGTAGGTACATTGCAAGGTAATTACTTGCCAACATACAGCAACTCCGATAAAGACTCGTATCGCTCACAGCGCGTCAATTAAACACATCCGTGCCGTGTTATTTTATTTAACATCACGTTCACAAGAATCCCTCCTTTCTGTTTCAGATTCTACTGTCCCACTTCGACGCCTTCAAATTCCCGAGCTCCGAGGTGGTGCAGTTCCGCGCGCTGGTCACCCCCTGCATGCCCACTTGCGAGCCAGTACAGTGCGATCAAGAAGAGGCGACTGGCGAGCTACGGTCCGTGATATCCTTTGGCAGGCGTCGCCGTCGCCGTTCGACCGGCTCTTCCTCCCAGAGCCGCGAGGATCTCCTCCTTGTGCAGTCCATTCAGATCACGGACAAATTCGGATTCGAGCACGATAGCAAGGCATCGAACGCCAGCTCGGCGACCAGGGACACCGTTTTCGTCGAGAGCGAGGACATCTCGTCCACGATGGGCGTGTGCATCAACTTGGGCGAGGCGATCGTCGCCGGCACCGTCTTCCTCGTCGCCCAGATCGCCATCATCGCCGCGTGGACCTTCACTTGGCAGAGACGCCGACAGATGCTGAAGCATCAAGAAGCCCTCTCGGTCTCGGTTTCCGTCCCCGGGATGCACTCCGTCCCGGGTCGCACCGACAGCCTCTGTAAGTTGTACGACGCCGGATATTCAGCGCGCCGTTTTTGAATAGCCTTCGTTTCCTGTCCCCCGCCTCCCTCGATCTCGTCTCCCCTAGCTGGCAACGTTGCGAACACCCAGCCGATCTACGCGAATAACCGCGGATAATCCCCTGCTTCAATTCAAATCTCTTCCACTGGCATCCTCGTGATCCTTCTTCATTTTTTTTCTCTTCTCATATACCGATGCACTTCGTGCCTTGCAATGCTCGGCAACGTCGTACCGTCGCACGTGGATCGGAAATTTCGGCGGCGACGATCTGCGGGGGGACGCAACACGCCGAAGGGGAAACGATCAATAACATTGGCTTTTTGGCGCAGCCGTCTGTTGCCTTCTAATCGGGAATCGTGCAAACTTCGTAGGGCGTTCTATGAGTCTCAGTTCGATATAACGTAGGACAGATAGAGCAATTTTGAAGATATCGAACTGCGAGGTACTTCTGAATGGAAATTGCCCGTCTCGTCCGTCACACGCGCTCTCTTCTTTACCTTTTAAGAATCATCCGTGTACGTGCTGGTCTCTCTCTCTGCTGCCGGGAACGACGATCCCTCGAAACTGAAGCGACCCGTAATTACACCCATGTGTCGCTCGCTTCCGTTTCATAGCTTTAAAAGTCACGCGCCGCGTCTATCCGGGAGTCGGAAAAACGGGCTCTCGATCAAACTCACGGTTTCAATTATCGAATTACCAGAAAGGGCATGCCGGCTTCCTCGCGTCGATTTCTTCCCAAGGCCTGCTAAACGACCGCGCGTCAATCGTCTGGCGTTTCTTGCTCTCATTTGTGCCCCGTGGCAACCTCTAATTAACATGGCGTTCGATGTTAGCGACCATGGAAGCGCGTGTACGCATCAAGTCCCCGGCGATAATTAGCTCGCGGGATAGGTGTTCTCGGGAGATGAACGGAAACTTGTGCTCATCGATCGCGGAAACGGTTCATTCAGTTGGCCGCGAGCTTTTTGCCCCGCGGCTCCTGTCCGGGTCGTGTCAAATTAAAATCGAACAGTTCTGAAAAGTTGGACGAATAATCGTAGGAGAAACTAATTACACAGTAGCGGCTAGATGCAATTAAGGGATCAAAGGGGCAGGCCCGATCGATTATCTTTCAGCCCCGTCATCTTTCATTCATAATAGCGCATAATCTTCCTCCTTTCTTGCGACGTTTCCTTTCCCCATACCCTGGTCCCTTTCTTTCTTCCACCCTTCAGCTTCCCCCCTTTGGTTTTTCCTGTCCGGTCGTACGCGAAACGAGACAGGACAAAGCGAAACAAGCCGAAGCGGGACGAGGCGGGGCGTGGCTCTGAAGGCGATGGAGGTCGACGTGTACTTGCTACGTAGGATAGGGCACTGGCACGGACTCTAATTAGCATTGGGAATCGAGCATGATTATGCAGATACTCCAAGTAGGATATCAACAGGAGGAATAGCGGACGGGTGGGTGGGACGGGTCAGGGAGACAGACTGGTTGAAACGGAACGACTGGAAACAGTAGGAGACAGCGGTAGAAACCAGCAAACAGGGGCTGAGGGGAGCGGGTGGGTTTCGCGCGAAGGGGTTGGCGGAAGGTTAATTGCCTCTTGTGGCGTCTCGGGGTTAAGCTAAGCTCCGTAGGGTTGGACGAGAATTCGGGAGCGAGAAGGGTCCGGAAACGAGACAGCGATATGGCGTCGGATCGCATCAAGGATAGCTATCTGGAGCGTACTGGGACCACGTAACCTCGATCCCCATCCGACTTAACCTTAGCCACGTCCCGACCATCCGTGTTGGTCAGGTTAATTTACATCGCGACACGTGAGCTTATCAATTTGGACCGACGTGCTCCGAGCTCGGCTGAAGGCTAGCAATGATCCTTCCAACCAACGACAGCCAGCCTTTGAAACGGCATCGGCGAAGCAACCTTTCGCCCGGTTCACCCGGAAACACTCGAAATTGCCGATCCCGGGATGCGAGTTTCGCTTCCGTTGACCTATGCGGATCCATCAATCCACGGATAGCCGGGCTCGGTTGTTTCCCTTGTTCTGCCAAAATAGTTGAAACATCCGCTAAAGTAGTTGCGCAAGGAAACTGTGTAGGCGTTCCGCGCGGAGCATCACCGGGGGTTTCCAGAATTCAAAAGTTCCCGCGAGGGGAGGGGGCCGCTATTACGGGCAGAAACGAACGTTTGCGTTAGAGAAGTTATCCTGACGTTTTCCGTGCCACGGCCCCCGCGCGGATCCGAGTTTAAATACACCGGCTGCCCCCGGTGGAAGTTATAACGGGGAGTCGATCTTAACTTCGGGGCATAGATACGACGTGCAAACATCGCGGAGCAATGCGCGCTGCGCAGATACAGTGCGTTCGAACGGGTTACGTTTCGCGGGCGGATTGCTGTTTAACATAACAAGTCTTACGACGGAACTTACCTAGGACCGGGTGATTCGGAGTTCGCCGCGGCTAGGATTTTCCACGGCGCTGCGTGGCACCGCGGCTGAGCAACGCGGGTGGATGAGATCTGCTGCTGGGGAACTCGCAGAGGGTGCGCGATACGTTGGATAAATTTAAGTCGGTTAACCGTGTTGCCTCGGGATTTCCGCCGGTACAAGGGCTCCGGGAAGGATCGGGTTAATTGGGAAACTTGAAGATTTGAATACGCTCGCCAAGACAAACAGACAGAACGGAAGGACAAGCGAAGGGGACAGATGAAGACGGCGCGAGGCGCGAGCCTCCCCGATCATCGCGGGACGTTTGCATTTCAATTAACCGAACTTCGGATCACCCGGCGCCGACCGACATTCGTCTATCATCGGCAAACACGCCGGCAGCCGGCTGGAGCCTCACCCCGGGCCTGGCTTCTTGCTCCGCTCCGCGCGTATAAACGTCACCACTCGTAAATTCGCGCGCGACGCCACACCGCGGGCGGCGTAATTTTCGCCGTTCACAGACGCCGGATGGAATGACAGGCCGAAACGGGCCGATTGTTTCCGCGACAAACTTCTCCGCGGACAATGCTCTTGTCGGGCCGACCGCAAAGCGGGAACGGAAAAAATGTCACCGCGCCCGGCGATATATTGTGCCCGGGCGTCGACACGTGCTTTAATTATTGGTTCTAATTGCCGTGGAAATTGCTAGACTTTCTACCGTTCCGCGTGACTCGCGCGCGCGCGCGCGGCTGAACGGAATTTCGTTTTCGAATTGAACAGCAATTGATTGAAAGCGCGCAAGCTGCGGCTGTGACGAGGCTCTCCGGAGCGTGCCGCGCGCGCCGCGTGTCCCGAGCCGACGACAACCCGTCCCGCCTCGCTGCTACGATCTTCTATATAAATATCAGCAACACATGTACACATAATACGACGATAAGATGCCAACGAAGGTGCCTGCGCGTATGGATAAGCGACGCTACTTAACGATTATATCTTACACTTACGATTATGCTAAGAATTTTTCGCTAACGCTGACGTAGTATATCCAATTTGCTTGTGGTGAGAGGGTAGAGCCAATTTTCTTTTTTTTTTTTTTTAAATAAACGTTCGAACGCCGAGCGTACGAGCGACGGGATCCACGAGCCGCGGTCGCGCGTGCGCGCATGCGCGACTCTCAGCCGCCGACATTTTGTCGACGCGATCCTGCCGCGTGTACCGAGCGTATGAGATGGCGCATGCAGAATTTCGTTCTCTTTCGCCGTGCCGCGAGGCCACGTATCGAATGCGAACGGCTCTGTGGACGTACGCGGGGAGCGGGTCCGAGATTTTCTCGCGCCATCTTGTAAAGGAAGCAGCATTTCAAGTAGCACTAGAATAGGACACACACGAGCACTTTTCATCGACTTGACCGGACCAATGTGCCGCGAGCCGCGCGGCCGGGCGTTCGGCCCAAGTCAATGGAAACTGCGTTGTTTCTTCGTCGATAAGGTCACTTATGAAGTAACTGCCCACTATTAACGCGTATACGATGGAAGTAAAAGCCGAGCAAGCATACATATGTATCGTCATTTGATTACGTAATTAAGATTAAGTTAAACGCGACCCTGCGATGCGAGGATGGAGCAGTAGCCGCTTCTGAAATGGTAATATTAGGCTCGAGGACGATCGCTATCACGATTGCGCGCCGAGAAACCATTTTTAATGCTACTTCGACCCGCCTGGTTCTCGGCGCTCTCGCGCGCAAGAAGTTTGCTTTCCCTCCCTTTCCTTCTGCCGTTCCCTTTCGTCGTCCTTCATAATGAGCCCCATATATACTCGTGCCCCCTCGCTTTTCTTTATCGTGGATGTTCACGAGTGTGCCGAGACGTCGGTGCTTGTCCTCGAGCCTGAGGTGCGCGCCTACTCCGTCGTAAGCTTGAGACGTTCGAGTCTGTTCTGTACCCTGACAAGCGTACGTAGGTATTTCTGCAGCTTTTTCCCTCCCGCTCCTTTCGCCTCGCTTCTCTCTTTCTCTCTCGAGCATTTTTTTTACCTTGGCCCGTTGTTCTCCCTGCTCTCCTAACCAGCCAAACGGTCGCTGATTCGCCATTACGCAAGTCACGTACAGAGCTTACCCGACGATCGAGCGATTTTACATAACACGCGCACCAACCATAACGGCTTATTTATTTTTTACGTTTAACCTGTGCCGCCCTTCAAGAATACTCGTACTTTACCACGCTTATCACTCCTTTTTTTTCATCCCCCGTTTTTTTTTTCGACTTACCTAACCCACGCCCCCACGTCTGGGCGTACAGCCTACCGTTTTAATGACGTCCCCTTAATTTGGACGCAGTGCAGCGTGCGCGCGCGCACACACACGTGCCCCAGCGCGCGCGCGTGTGTGTTTGCGCGAGGAAAACAGATAACGCCGCGACGAGTAGGTGATTAAACGAATTAATTGTACCAGCAGGGAGTTCGATGCGTGCGCATGTTTAATTAATTTCTCATTAATCCCTTACTTTTCTTTCTTTTTTTTTTACCAGTATCGAGACATCAACTTTGCTAAAAAGTCGTATATGTCAGTACCGTAATACACATGTTGTACATAGCATATATGGTACAGAGAAAATAAACTCATTTTATAATGAACAGATTTGTTGAATTTTTATAACCACCCATCTGATAAAGAACGAGAAGTGGAGGGGGAACTGTGTTAAGGAGGTATTTTTTTCTTATGTAGCGCGCTTATTGTGCTCGTGGAGAGCGTAACCAGGTGTAGTAGGTATCAGTGCAAAGAAACCAGCAGGTAATAATAATAATAATAATAATTCTTTATTGCACCAGCAGGCTTTAAAAAAATAACATGAAGATAAAAAACTAAATGCATATAAAAAAAGACAGAAGAGAAAAATAGTAGAGGTAGAAATTATATAATAAGTAGAGTGCAAAAGGCGAGGTCCAGCTGATTATTCTGAAGAATGAAACGCATGGAATTAGAATCCAATTCACTTGTACGGTTTTAAATACCAAACTCATCAGTATCACTTTAAATAAAACAATATATCTCTATTACTTAAACACGATGATTAAAAGTGACACGGTCTGGAAATTTGTCGTTTGATATACATGAATCTATCCTCAAAGCGGAAGCAGAGAAGCATGGAGACGTTATTAATAACCCTTCATTTATGCAAACGAGCGCCACTGTGTCAATAACTGTTCTTCGAATGGAACTTTCCTAGCTTAATGTCCCAACTCGAGGCAAACGGCTGAAAGCCGGTAGTGAATTCGTACGTAGGCGATGACCAGGTCAATCGTAAGTCCTGCTGGTAGCTTAAGTAGGTTTCCTGGTACGATGTTGCTGCAGGGGAGCTACACACCATTCCAAGTCACGAGAAATGCTACATCGAGGACAAGCAGTCATACAGACGCTGAAACGAATCGTGTATACCTAACGACGACAGTTTCATTCACGTACGTATCAATCAATGAATTATCATCCGGCAAGACGAGGTACAAGCTCTATCGATTCGAACATGCGAGCCTAGGTGATGCGTTGTATCAGCTTATTCAGACTGCATATAAGTGCGTGCTTTGGTAATTATGGATAGATAAAACTGCACGTAATTAAAATATAATTCACACAAAATATTTGGAAATTAGTGTTTAATGATAAAATCAATTTCTAAAATTCAGTTACTTTTCTGAGGAAAAAAGAGACGGAGAGAAACATTTCTCAAACTACATGATGCAAATTTAGAGAAGACACTGTGCACAATGATATAAGAAACTGAGAAATTTCAATTCCATAATAAAAACTAACTTAATTACACTCCACAATCCAAGTCAGTATTCTCAGCTTCCTGAGTAATATAATAAATTCCAAACAAATTAAATAAACAAAATATGGCAAAAAACATCAATGTATTCCACCAACTGCAGTGAAAGAATGTGAAAATATTTCCAATGGAGCAGTTATTATAGTCATCATAATCCAACCGCGTCTGGAAATCCAATTACCAGCAAAAATTGTTCCACATTCCGCAGAAAAACCGGCTGCACCTTTTTCACCCAATCGGAATGGACGTGCACTTTAGTTTTCCAAAATGATGTGCCCTGAAATTGGAATTCGAGCACGTCGCGCCCGTTCGAGCGCGACTGATCGCGGCGAGTGCTGAACAATGAACCGTGTACAGGAGGTCGGTGCTTTTACATTATACATTCAGTTAGCAACGATCCCCCGGTTCGAGCGGAACACACAATGCCCCGTGGGCGATCGTCGAAGGCGAGACCAATGAAAATTAGATCCCCCCGTGAGAACAAAAAGCTACGAGGTCTCAAGGTCAAAGGCCGCGGAGCTGTTAGGGATGGACCGAAACATGCCCGAGATCAATGATGGGACATCCGAAGGAATACCAGGTGCATCGTGCAGCACGAGCGAAAAGTGGACCGCGTAAATACCCAGGATCGCCGGTTTCCAGCCTCCGTTAGCTGCGCTTCCCTCAATCAGCGTGGGAATCGTGCTCGGTGACCCTGAGAACGAAATTTATGAGCTCGACCGTAGCAAAGCTGCCGCCTCCCGCTGGCGCGAAAAATCGTGGGATGCTAATAGACACGTCTTACCCATTCGATAGCCGATCCTCCGCGACGGTGCCGAGCCTAGCCATCGTCCACCGTCCAACCGATCGATCCACGGAAAAACTAATCCCCCATTATCCGGAGGAAAAGCCGGAGTAAACAAGGGACTTCATAGCCCTCCGTTGGAGATGTTTAATGCCCCGTGTAATGAGAGATGTGTAAGTTGAATTTAGCTCCTTCTCCCGGGGCAGGAAGTTTCGAACACGCCTGTTAATCCGAACGACTTCGAAATCGGGGCATTAAGTGCCCCGCGGCGCCATTACTGTTATCCCAGGCACCAAAGGCGATTATTTTCTTCTGTGAAAATAGCGTCGCAGCTATCTTAGAGACCGGCCTGAATAAACTGCGGGATTATTGCTCCTGGACTGGATCGAAGAGCTGGCGGGCGAAACTTATCGTGCATTAAACAAGAGTGCAAGTCGGCTGGGAACGATTCGGCGAGTCCATTCGACGGGTCGGCTATGTTAATGAACTGGATCGAGATAATGGCGTGCAATGCTCGTAGTTTACGGCAGCCGTAACGCAGCAGGAAGTATCCAGCCGTGGCTACCGGGTGACAGGACATGGTTCCGCGCTATCGACCTGAGGGAAGATCTCTCTATTCGCCTCTGGTATGTACCGCGACGCTAGCAATCGAACGAGCTTCGCCCGATGGCATAAAAGTCTTGATAGGTTCCCGGTAGTTCCAGACATTTCGCTCAGGGACGGCGACGTTTACCACCCCTGCGCACCCAAAACACGACTTCAATCCACTTTCGATAAATTCAAGCTGTTAGAGGACTGCGTGCCGTTGCGAGGATCCTGGCTGAAACTGAATTGCGTGATACAGAGAGGATTACCCTGTTAATTGAGTTGCTTCAGTCATTTAGAATCGATTTGTCCAGAATCTTACATGCAATTCAATAGGTACTTTATTTATTACGTAAAGGGATTTTCATATTGCGAGTTGACTTACCTTGGATAGTTATTAGGTTGAAAGTTTTATAAGCAAACAAGCTGTTCAATTATTGAAAATTATATACCTACGGTATCGCAGTCATCAAGCCCGATTGCACGTAATAGACCGAATGACAAAGTTGTCGAGTTATATTTTTTGTTGAGTTACATATATCACAAACTGTATGGCACTTTGTCCCGGGCATGGGAAAAAATTTAAAAGTCCTTAACATCTTCTAACCAACTTTTCGTGTAACATAAAACAATGTTAGTAAAAAACTCTTTTGAAATGAACAATTTTTTTTGATATATAATAAAAAAAAGATACAAATGTCCTAACACCATTTGTTTTAGAATCATTTAAATTGACGAGAAGTAGTTTCACACGTTTCTAAAATTACAGAAACATTTTTCCAACGTACTCTAGGTAATAAATACATGGTACTATAAAATTACATTAATTATACAGTATGCAACGTGATAATTAATTCTTCCTCCTTAGTTTCGTCTATTCCATACCATTTCACATTGTCGCGAATTTTCCCAAATAAGAAAAGTTTAAAAATTCACAGCAGCTTCAATGCCCTCTGAAATGTTATGACACTAATACAGAAGGAAGCTAGAGACAGCGCAATGTTCCCGATTATTTATTCATCTTCGGCGTACTAGATCAATCACTAAAAAATTAAACAGCAACATGGGAAATACAAATTGCTCGAGAAATTGGAAAGCGGTTTCTATTACGATAAAGTAACGTCCCATGGGAGGAGCGGTAACCGCGATGGATCATCAGTCACCGTAGATCATGTCCTATAAGGAAGCCAACTATAAGATATCAACTGCGGGCCATTTGTCAAAAGTCGAAACGGTCCTCTCGAAATGTCTCTACAGAATTATCTGCCCCTGGCGCCAGACCCAGGAAATTCCGGACAATCTGTCCCCCTCGAATTATCCGACATTAACCCCGGGTTATTGATCCCGCGATTTCTGTTCTCGTGCTCATCATTTCATGACGCTCCATTCGATCTTCCAGTTATTTTCCAACAGCCACGAGTAGGTCCTCGACGAAAGCCCAGTTTCATGGTCGAAAGCAGATATAACGACGTACGGTCACGTAAGATAATAAAGATGTCAGTGGAGAATGCGAGCTGCCTTTAGAAAACACAGTCCCATTTTTTCTTGATTTAACTCACAAACACTGATTGACCAGTAAATGCACTCGAATGCTATATTAGTGTAATTACCAAATTTTCGCGTCGAATTAACTTGGCAAATGTAGGGAAATTTTTTAAACGACGCCACTTGCTTTGACCGATGCAGTGGAATTTTTAAAACGACGAATTCACTCGTCTCGGATGACACAGTGAAATTTAAAATTTAAAATTTTTAACATGACCTTGTTCACTCGTCTTGCTCAATGCACAGAAATATTCGAAGTTTAATGAAAAGAAATTTTCAATATTAAAAGTAAATTTGTCTGAGCTGGTTAACATGTTAATCGATCCTTATCCTCTAATATTCCATTTCAAATTATTTATATTCGGATACCGTTGAGATAACTGAATCTTTGACTTTATTGTAATTGTGGTACGTTATTTACTTGCTGTTCCATTTCGAGACTCGTCGTTTCACCGTCGCATTTCATTCCAATCATTTTTATTTAAATTTCAACGCGGCTGGGAATCCCCAGCTGTAATTTCCATTTAATCAAACTGTTCGAGACTGTCGCTCGTTTGGTTGTAGTATTGGAGGTGCATTGAATTTACCTCGATTGTGTGGTGGCAATTAGAAAATGTTAGTTTTCAATGAATTCTCAAGGAACACATTAGCTTTATTCGCGTGAGATATCGCACACTTTTTATCTTTGAATATAAGAATTTATTATAATTTCAATATTCCTCATATTCATCTGGCTTGTAATTACTTTTATTTTAGTTTGTATAATATTGAAACGGGCAACGAGGACACATAAAATTAACGAAGCTGGAAACATCAATATTTGCAAATTTTTGCTAACCATCATTATAATTAAAATCCTTTTTTAACAATCGATCATTAAAAATTATTATAAATAATAATAACGAATACTTCATATTACAAAATAATTGTATATGTATGTACAAATATGTCACTTACTTATTTATAATAATTTTTAAACAATTTTGTTTATACTCAGTAATCTACAGCTGTATCTAATATGTTGTGATTTCATTTACTATAAAATTCTGTGCAATCGTTACAAGAATCGGTTCTATAACCGTTTTGGAACTTATACAGAACGTAAAAAATAACGGTTGTAGGACTTATATATGAGCTGATAATTTAAACTGGTATAGTCTGACACTTAGGTACTTTCTCTTTATAACAGTTATTCAGAATAAAGGTTATTCATAACAGTTTCAAGAACTGAAATCGATATAATAACGGTTTCAAGCCCCAAGGAGGACAGTCATAAAATTAACGAAAGGTTAAATTTCAATGTTTGCAATTTTTTTCCAACCATCATAACAATTATCGATTATCGTTTCGATCCTTCAGTGCGAAAAAACAACATTATATGAATACTATAATATTAAATAAGATTTGAAAGAATAATGTAATACATAACATCGGAAGCATAAATTGCAAAAAGCCCAGGTACGCGTCCAACAAAATACTGTTATCACTGCCGCAACTTAGGAGATGTTAAAATCGAGTCACTGGTTCCACCTTTTTCCTCGGCGTGTGTAAACTAACAGATAACAGTAACTCACTCTGACAGTAAACTCGATTCAGACGTGCCTTAATTAAATTACAACATTCTTGCCTACCGCTGCATTTTGTACGTGCCTCAAAATCTGCACACCCTAGAATGAATACGACAAAATTGCATTCCTCGTTCGTCAAACCCGGAAGCCATGGAACTGAAGTTAAACTAGCAACGAGGAGTCACAATTCCTGAAAATCCACTTTATTTACTGCGAAGTTTCTCAATCAACGGTTTAAAGCCACGTTTCTATGTGTGCTGGCCTGTCCTACACATTCGGCCGGCGTATTTAGCAGTGACCTCGGTTACTGCATCACAGTAAAAGGTATGAGCATTAAAAGGGACGTAGCCTATTATTTATTTCACAGATAGTCTCGTTTTATTATTTCTGAAATTATTCCGCATCTTAAAACAAAGTAACGATAAAGCGAGCTCGAATCACTAGTTGCAGTGCGAATTTCCAAAGGGTAAAAAGAGGGTAAAGTAAACTGTACGATGATTGGCACCCTCAGCGGAAAGCAAAATAAGAAATTGTAAAAAAGTACTTTCTAAGCTTATATTAGTGCAGTTTACCCTAGTTGCTGCTACATAAATTTCCAAAATGTGCAGAGGACTAGATTACGTGTTTATTTACTTACTTATAGAAAAACATTTACTCAGAATTATAAAATAAAGAAAGATAGAATCATTTATTTAGTTTACCTGGCGAAAGAACAATTTACTATATTTCCATTCTAAAAAATATCCACTGTCAGAGATACAAAATAGCTTATCAATACTTTTCAAACGGGGTGACAAAATAACAGTCTCTCCAACAACAGAAATTAATACCTGCATCCAAAACCTTCTATAAACCAAACGTCATGTGTTTTAACACCCCGCTCTTTGTTCACACCTGCGCAGAAAAAAAAATATAGAATCGAGAAAAAATTTAAAAAAAAAATGCCCATGGAAATAGCCGACGGCCTCGCGAAAATTCCATCGCGTAAAGCCAGAAGCCCCGCTCGAACATGGCGCCGGTACGATATTTCCCAATTCATGAACACTTTCCCGACATCCAATGCGTCAGACTATTCCCTACATCCAGCGCGATTTAATACCGTCCCCGGAAACAATGCCGGCTCCCCGTATCGTTTCGAGTCCCGCGAGCGGCCCGCGCGTGAGTGACGAAAAGCGGAGAGCACGAGGAAAATGCGCGCCAGCCACGGGGCCGTGGAAGTAGCCTCGGTGTAAGTGGCGGCTGGGTTCTCGACTGTTGGAACGGGCAAGGGGGTCGAGTGGGTGACTGGCTGGGACGAGGGGGTTAGCTGGTTCGGGTTCGCTCGGCTGGGGTTAGGTTGAGTGTCACCCGACAGCCTGGAGGAAAGGATAGGCGAGAACGGAAAGGGACGGAGTCGCCTAGCCAATAGAGAAGGGGGTGGCATGCAGGGAAGAGCCTCGGTGTATGAAAGACGGCGGGGTAGAGAAAAATAAAGCAACCGGGGCGGGCAGGTGGGGTGCGGGAAAGAGGAAACAGTCTGTTGTGAAGACGACGGCCCACATTCCCAGGGGGCGGCCGAGCATGCCGCAGGATGGAAGCAACTTTCCGCCGCGATCTGATCGGTTATATCGGAGCCACGCGTGGTGTCACGTAAACCCAAAGAAAATACCTCCTCGTCTTTCTTCTTTTCTGGCTTTTCGGGCTGCCGCCGCACCCGCAGTTACACTGGCCATCCGGCGAGCATTTTCCACTCGCATTCTTCGCGGCCAATAGCTGGCATCGTTCACGCCGCCGCTATATTTTCAGGGGGGGATATCAGGGTGGGGCGTACGTGGGAGTAAAAAGACGAGGAGTCGTGCAACGAATCGGACGGATGAAGGGAATTCTTGGTCCCCCTTCAGTTTCGCTCGATGCATGAGGTATATGGAGTCCCGAGTGTAGTCCACTGCTTTTCAGCGAGAGGCGGTTTCCCTTATTCCCGCGAGATAATGGTAATGGTGTCTCCGCGCCCGTTAACGTGTGTATTAAGCGCGTGGGATGTATTGTTCCAGCGATTCAAGATTTTGTAATTAGGTTTCGTTGATGCAGAGACGCGGAGATATTAAGCTTGATTACTTTTAGAAATGATTTATTCTATTTGGAATTAATTCTTCCCGTGGGAACGTTGGACATCCGTTATTAGTTTTAAGCTTGTGTGTAATTCTCGGTTATTACAGAGGCACCTTCGTGTCCGCTGTTTTTATGGTATCGCGGTTAGTAATTTGTGACTAATTTATTCAGTTGGAATCGATGGATATTGATTTTTGTAGGATAGCATCCTCCTTGCAACCTTAAATTATTATGATTATTGAATGACTTTATTGCACCATTACAATTACAAATGGCGAATAGCCGAGGCTCAGCGTGATAGCTGATCTAGAACCTAAACTAAAAAGTCCTTTAAATATTAAACAAAAAAAGAATTTAGAAAAGAAGAAGAGATTAAGTAACTACTGAGGAAACCGCGAGAGGATAAAAGAACGAACACTGTGTTTAAAGGAATAAACGACGACAGAGAACGGATATTAAGAGGCATGGAATTATAATAATAGGAGATAAATCGGCGGAGAAGATGATACATTCTGTTCTGGTTGAACGATGATCACCATAGTGTCAATGAAACGGATATTGCACTTTTTATACAATAATGCAGAATACTATGTACAATAATACTCTTTCGAATTGCCGAATTCCCTTTGTAAGTTACAAATCATACAAAATACTATAAAAGACTAGGAAGTGTAGCTTCTTTTGTTCCTAGATACTTGAAGACTGGCAGAGATGATGTTATTTTAAACAGACAACAGCGGAGAACGGCACAGGAATCGTAATGGTCCAGGTATTGCGTTCACGCATAAATATTTCGCGCTGCTCGCCACGAACTTGTTGGCTTTTTCCCTTAATTAGAGCCCCGCGGAACACCGAGCGGAACCGGAAAGCGGAGACCCCGAACGTTTTCTCATTTCAAGGTTCGTGAATCTCCCGGAGCAGCAGACCTCTTCTTCTTCTACTTAAGCCCCGGCTGGTCTCTTCCTTTGCCCTCTCTCCTTCGTTCACTCCACGTCCAAACGTCTGCTTCCGTCTCCCAGGCGTCGTTCCAACAGCCAATCCTTCCGACCTCTCGCTGCGCTGCCGAACTTCAAGTATTCTCAGAGTTGCAACCATCCCGCCCTTATTCAAAAAGCTTTCTGCGTGCTCACTGACTGGGAACAGTTCCGCCGGATTTCGTACACCCCCGCTCGGATTAGTGCGATGGAATAATATCTAAAAGCACTTTTGTAACTACACGACCGTCGGCGTTCCGCTTCATCTCGGTCCTCGTTTGATCGACGGCGCCGAGGGCAGGCAACTAATTCGATTAACGAATTGGAGGAGCGGCGGATTTCACCGAGAGGATATCCCATGGAGATGGAACAAGCGATCCTTGGAATTGCATTCTCGTTTTTTGAATTTACGGACATTCCTTCACTCAGTGGAGCTTTCTGGCGAAGCGCAGTGATGTGGAACATATTTGTAAAATTATGGATTTCGATAGAGTAATTTAATGGATAAAGAATATTTTTTTAAAATTATGTTATCTCTGACTCGTGGGATATTTTGTAATCTTTTTCAGAGTGGTGTTAATAATAAGGAGTATTTATGGACCCAAATTAAGAGGTAATCACTTATGCTAATTTGGATGATAACGCTGTTAACGATAACTGTATAAATATAAGCTTAATCGAATAACAAGTATACTTAAAACTCCTTAAAAATCCTACAATTATGATAACAGAACTGTAACAATGCCTCTGGTTATCAACAATTACAAAAACTTAGGATATGCATTACTCATGATTCACTAATTGGGTCTGTAATAATATTTACACCCAAATCATAACTGTAATCGCCTTACAGTTAATGTCTGACTTAGCGTTGATCGTACTACTGGTTCCAAGTCCTCCAATTTATTTCTTTGCAATTAATTAAAAACGAAACGCTTCTTTTTCGACAGAAACGATTGATTGGTACCCTGAACCCTTTAGCTACTGGTACATATTCACAAATGTGTCTGTCTAAACGCCAATAAGCCACCCCCGTTCCCGGCATAATTCATCAAATCGCTTATCGACGACAGCCGTAGTTAAAGGGTTAACTTTATTCACCTTCGCCATAAAGTCTACCACAAGAAGCAGAATATTCGTTTCAAGCAAGTATTCGTACTTACAGTTAGTCACGCCTAGCACCGCCAAAAAGGACAAGCTCGCCGATCATTCTTCCCCTCATAAATTTAATTATCCACGGAAGCATGAGCAAACCACCAGAACTACAAACACCATCGTCCCGCATGAATCACGTTTATGAATCGGTTTAAAGCCAGAGGAAACGGCGCGGAGCTGGTCGAAGAACTGGAAAAGTCCCCCATAAAACGCTGTTGTCTATGAAGCGGAAATAACAACGTCATTAAAACCCGGCTTCCTATCTATCCCCACATATAGATACATGCACCGATACGTAATATGGTATGCATAGGCCAACGTCCAATTACCTTAATGGCACGGAGACATTCATGAAATTATATTGGCCACGTACATACTGAATTTTTCACTGGCTGACTTTCAAGGATACTCCTCGCCGTCGATTCTGCATTTCTGTTATCGATAACGATGCCGGTTACACACGGCATTTACGATTCTATCGTTCCTCGCGGGACGACTCGTAAAATCCTCGGCGCGGCCACGGTATGGTCTTCGATTAAAAACGATGATCACCACGAATTACTGCTTAAAACGTCTCCTCCTCGACTACCTCCCCCGTTGCTAGTACGTATCTCCGCCTCTGTTATCTGCCGCAATATTAGCAACTCTGTTTCGGGCGCGTTTACGCGGCCCCGCCAAAGCTGATAAAACGCGCGGCGAACGCTAATGAGCTTCGAAACTTTTGTTTCTCGCTTAGCGGCGCAATTTAAACTTGTACCTCCAATTATTTACGCAGCACGTGCGCGACTCGCGACCGTTGTTGATGCTCTTCTTGTCGCACGTTGTCCCCGGCGTTGCTGAGCGCTGGGCGTATTTCGAATAAAGACAATTAATACTTTAAGCTTCCCGTTCGGGGTCAAAGAATTTCCTGCAGGCCGCTCCTGCGGCGGCTGATTTCCCACGGGACACTGATCCTATTGTGGACGAATAACTTTTTGCCGGATACTTCCAACTAACCTAATATACTTCTAACCAGCTGGCTGGCCTGCAAAAATATCAGCAAGTATCGCTGCCGTGTTCGGCAAATAAAGCGATATTTGGTGATATCTAGTCGGGACGTGAAGAACTTTCATTTTCTTCTCTTCCGTATCATTTTTCTGCGCGATACCCTACGTTGTGTTATGTGACGGGCCGCAATAAAATGATACACGTTCACCGTTAGTTCATTAGATGGATTATAGATACTTTTCAGGTGGAAGTTAACTAACACCAGTGAGTTGGAATAAATTCAGTTAACGTGAATTTTTTGGTAAACTCTCGAGCGTGGCTATTGTTGTTAATTGCATAATGAATTTTGCCTGCCTCGGACGTGGAGGTGCAATTAGAAATTTTTAGTGCGTGAAGCAGAAGGAACCTGGTTAAGTGACTTAATCAACTCGACTTAAGGGGGTATTCTACTGTGACATGCGATTTTCTCACCTTCTTTTTAGGAATTCTATTTATGGACTCAGTGAAAGAGTTTAATGCTGATGTTTTCACGGTATGTTTATTAATAAATTTGTTTAGTTGGGAAGCGTCTTGTAGCGAATAAAATTCTACTTACACCTAATCTTCCACGCCTAGTCTGGGATAAAAATGTGTCATTAAGGCATAAAAAAATTCCCGAAAAAAGTTAAAAAAATCACATGTCACAGTAGAAGTTAATTGTGTGCAAATATAATCAGCTGTTTGCCAAACAGGACTGGCAGACTGTTGTATACACTTCTTCTGCATTGAATACTTTACATAAGCAGTGTTGATAATGCCTTACTTTAATTTCACCCCCTCCGTTCGGAGTTCTATTCTGTTTCTTCCGAGAAACTATTTCCTAGGTTAATATCCTCGGCAAATAGCAGCGCCGCGTATTTTCTACACTTTCGCAACCGCGTACTGGAATTAAATGATAACACAATAACGCGGCTGGGTCACCGAAGAAACAATCCTCCGAATAGCTTGTAAAACTCAATTTCGCTACGCAAACGTGATTCTCGTAGGCGCGAGCTCGCGAGGGTGTCGCGTTAACCGAGTTGCGAGTTATGATCGTGCCAAGTTCACGCTTCTTCGCCAACTTCCTTCCCGCCTTCCAGGAATTATGCAAATCGGGCGGAGTCGGTGCCTGTCGCGATGGCCATTCGCCCTTTCCCTTTCCTAACTGGAATTCTTGCAACCGGAAGATCGCGGATCGCATCTACAACGTCCGCGAAACAGAGAAAGGCTATCGAGCCGCGATAAGCGGAACAGCATTTCAAGATGCGTATCGAACTGTGATAAAGTCTACTTCCTGGTTGCACACGCTGTGAGCAATGCTAAAAATCTTTGAAACTATTGGAGATATCGACAATATCGTTCAGATAACAATTGAGTGGTTTCCAAAGAGGAATACATAGTCTGTTGTAAGAGAAGTAGATAAAATTAGGCAGCTGCCTAGGGCGTGAAGGTGACGAGGGGCGCAAAATGGTATTTTCATTGTTGGCATTTTTTAAAATAGAGATTCAAATGAAATATTACAAATTGTACTATAAATGTTTTATGTTACGAATAAAAATTCAGATTGAGGTCATAAAAAAAGAATTGACGTATCTTCAAGAAGATTAAGTAAGGCGGAAATATATATAAATGGCATATGATTTTCTAATGACTACCCTATCAACAAGTGTAGAATCTGAAACTGCTTTTTTTCCACGGCTGGCTTATTTGCTACAAAAATTAGGTCGTAATTAGGAGACCAAAGTTTAGACAAAATGCGTGCTTTACGTGCTTACGTGAATCGATTTAATTATTCCACCCTATCAACTCATCTCTTAATCATGCTACAAAGCAAACCTTATCAACCTTTACCATTGCTCCATTACATTACAAACATCGCATCTCACACCTATTCAGTGCCCCCCCGAGAAACACCCAGCAAAGCCACCCCCTTTCCCAACCCTCGACCAACCACACGGGACCACTCGCACAAAAATTGCATTTCCTCGTCTCGGCAATGAAAGACGTTACGCGTCCCTAGCCGCGAGCTGGTCATAAATCGGTTAATTAAACCGCGTCGACGAGCTCGCGAACCGATCGACCCGCTCCGCGACAACATCGAAACGACCGGCCGCGGGTCCCGCCCGAACGGGGTATAAAAAAAAGCCCCAGCCCAGCCCGCTCGCTTTATCTGAGCGGGCACAAACTCGAAAACAACCCCCTGGTGGTCGTTCTGTCCCCGTAACAGGCGCGTAAACTGCGCCTACGAGCGTTTCCCGCGATCGCGACAGGAGCACCGTTTAATAAACGTCGATGATATCGCCCGGCGATACAATCGTTCGGCGGCCGCGAAGAAATATGCGCGGACGTTCGTTAAGAATAACGCAATTTCCATGATCGTCGAAGCCGATAATGATATATCGCCGCGTGATAACATTCCGTTTCAGCCGGCTCGCGGAAGGCTGAGCGCTGTATGCGTTGGCCTGAGGTGAACTGTGGTGAAAAGGGTGTGTGTGGAATGAACGGAGGGGGGAGCGGGAGGCCGAGGGGGTGATACAGGGTGTGTGTAGCACGATAGGGGCGTAGAGGAGAGAGGCTGGACGGGAAGGGCAGTTGAAAACGGGAGCTCCGTAAACGTGGCAAGCGCCAATGCAGCATAACGACACAGCCAAATGGTTCGACCATTACCAGCGCCAATATTACCTGCTCAACTGAATTATTGTGTCGAGCGGGCCGCGCGAAATATCTGGCATCGATATTGAATCGGCGGCGATCGCCGCGAGAGCGGCTCACAGAAACGCGCGACGGGACCGCGGGGGTGCGGAGGATAGACTTGACAGAGAACACGGGCGAGCGCGAAAAAAAAAGGAGAGAAGGGGATTTTTAACGAAAATGGATCTCCCAGGCGCGAAAGCTCAATTTCATGGAATAACTTTCAATAAATTCCGCCGTATTGCCGTTCTGCGGACGATTCGAAATCAGCTACCTGTGTGGTCGTTCGTACGGTGCTTTAATTTTCGCACTTGTACCTGTACAGATGCAATTGGGGTCATTAAATAGTTGATGCGATTATTACCTATCTGTCGCAATTCGCGTGGCGTGAGTGAAAATTTCAGCTGGGAAGTGGGAGGGTGCTTTGAGTTTTAAGACTTTGTGAACGTTGTGGTGGGTGGTTTGTGTTTTATAGTCTATGGGAAGGAATTCATCACGTGTCGAGTTATCATTTTAAGGGGTCGTTCTACTTTCGGCCGAAAAGAGAAACTATTTTAAAGGATTTTTTTCTCAGTAAATTTAACATATCATGAACTAAATCTTTTTAAAATTTATTAAGTGACTCGTATATTCTACAACGTTCCTCCCCAAGTATAAGAATCTTTTAAATTGGATTCTTTCAGTTATTAAAATGAATTTTTCCTCTTGCCCATTGCAACTTTTTTTATATATATTGCTAAAGAGAAAGTTGCCTTAAAACGGAATATCGTGACACTGTTTGTATCTGCAGTACATTTTTCTTACATTCTTTGTAATTAAATTATTATGTTTGCTTCGTCGACGCATTACACAAATTTTTGTGTTACTTCCATCTGAGAAAGAGTTGGGATTTCAAACGAAATGGGCCGAAACTTCGTGGCAATTATTTGATTTCGTTCAGGCTTTTCGACGGGCCACTCGATACGTTCGACGGCCACGAGCGAGGCTCGCGGGGCGAGCAAACCGAATTAAAATCAGATTATTTGGTGCGTAATCATTTTCCACGGGACGTGGGGGGAGTTAAAGTTATTTGCTAGGGTGCAACGAAGCATGCAGGCCGTCCGGTGCATTTACTTCGGGCGCTGCGATTCGCGAAATCGCAGTTTATGGACTGTGCTCGGCTTCCCGCTAATGTTCATCGAATTCATTTTGTTGGCATCAATCAATTATGAGCCGCGGACCGATCCTGGAGGAACTGAACGGTGCAATACTTCGGTTTACGCGTATATTATCACGTGGCGAGATTTCGACCACCGTTTGCCGTTTCGTCAGCTGCTGCTCTGCGAAGCGTAGCACCGCAGCTGTGTGGCCTTTTGTTCTTCGATGATAGCAATTTTTGTCAGAAGATTAGTACATAAAATGCAAAATCTTGCACGGAATATAGGCTCTTCTGCTCTAATTAAAATTCAAGGTTTGAAAAATAAGGGACTCTTAAATTATCAAACTCCAAGAAAAATTGGACAGAGGCCTAATACCTATATCTTATTGAAGTGTTCTTGTATTTTTACTACCTGATTTCAAGTCAAAATGTTACCGTTTTTAATAAAATAATTAATTCATTTCTGCGTATTAATTCTAGTATATAAAACAGTTTTTTCTTAAATTTAAAAGCCGCTTTTCAAATTTTACAAAATAAGTAAAAACCGGTTTTTAAAAACCAAGAAACCCTGTTCTGCAGTACTTGCGCAGAAGGAGACGAACATGTGGTGGCCGAGCATTGCAACCTAACCACTGCTGGGACCCTACCAGGGCCTTCGAGTCAAGCAAGATCAAGTACTCTGCAACCGCTGAAATATCGCTGAGGATCCAATGTTTCGTCCAATCTCGCAGATTCCCTTCGACTATCAAGTGATACGAAGGTGGTCGACAAGGCAATCGGGGGGGGGGGGGGGGGGGGCCGCATGGACACACGAGTTCTGTTGCAGGTAAGACCAGATCCCCTGCAGCCCTGCGCCTCGTTCTTGCCCGGCTAATGCTATTGTTATTACACGTATTATCTCTTCCTGAGCAATCATGTTTCACATTACCATGGCTCGTTCCCTCCGATCAAGCTCGAACCTCCGGTGGAACGGCGCCGGCGAGGGGCATACCCGCTCGAAACGCCCACTCGTACGCAAATCACCCGTTCGCAAACATGTGTGCGCACTCTTTCGACATGTTCATAGGGAAACCGAGAGTGATCAGACGCGGTGTAATACACGGGCACACGATCTCGCCACGGGCGGACGCCGATGCCCCCGCGAATAGTTCCTGATCGCTTTACGAATAGTTTACACGGCACGGAGGCGTGGTACAGGTGTACAGACGGGGATCGGAATAATACGATACAGAATTCATGAAGGAAAGCAGCGCACTGATAGAGTGGTTTCGTGCTGCGTTACACGCCGCTGGAAGGCTATCATTTAGCCTTCGCTGGCGGATGCTCGAGTATTTTCTTCGAATGTTGCGTTACGTATGAAGGGATTCAGATGTCAGGGACTGTTGGATGGACAGTGTCCTGTTACCATTTTGCTAGTCAGCAAGGGACGTTTTTGATCAAGGATCGCGTACGAACTGTGTTCGAAGCTACCTTCCTGTCATAATAGTTTCCATTGCGATACTCGAATTCGTAGAGCGCTGCGCGGAAATGCAGTGATGTAAAAGCAGAAGGGAGAAAAGTTAGTAGCACCGTTGAGTCTTACTTAAGTCAAGAACCCAGTAGTCTATGTTCTGGAGACGGTTTGGTCATTAGTATTTTAAGAGCCTGGATTGTGTAGGAATGCAGCTAAATAATCACAGTCCTGTAATAAGTAATAAAGAACACATTCGGTGCCTTGTACTCACGGCTTCGCACCTCTTAAGCAACTCTGAAATTAGTCACTGTATTTTTACCAGACGCCAAATGTATTCTTCGTCACTTATTACAGGGCTGCGTTTACCTGATGACAAAAAGTGTACTGATTACATTCCTGAATGCTCGACTTGAGGGTAAACACTCGAGGGTCATACCATTACACTACATTTTATCCTCTGCTACTTTTGCAACATCACTGAACCTATGCAGAGCATAATATACAGTTCACCTGACTCATGCTATTACGAAAGGCCATGGTCATCGTCTCTCCATCAAACATTTAATCTATATAAGACTAAGAAAACTGTAAACTGTATCATTGTAACCGGTGGTGTTTGTGTAAAACGTTATGAAAATATATTGTGTCGTTAATGTGTAATCTTCTGCGACGTTTCTTGCCTGTATGATTCCAAGGACTCGTGTTGCAAATCCATCGAGAGTAGATTAACTCACTTTAATCTAGGGACATTAATTAGCGTGATACTTTTAATCTATTTCTATATATATAAAAGAAGAAGTCCTGACTGACATACTGACTGACTCATCAACGCCCAGCTCAAACCGTTTAACTTAGGAACGTGAAATTTGGAAGGTACATTGTTTTCATGGCGTAAGCGCCCACTAAGGAAGGATTTTTGGAAATTCTGTCCCTAAAGGGGTGAAAAGGGGTAAAATGTATTTTCTTTATCATGACACCTTTGACCTCGTTATATTACAAAATAACCGAATATTGTGACATTATCACAAAAATCAAATGTAGGTACGTACTGTGCAATAAATTCAAATTTCCACACTTCAGTAAACGTGTTTTTTGAAAGCGACTCTATCGATGCTAAGAATTTTATTGGTCCTCATTTATTAATATACCACAACTTTATTTTCTTATAATCAATAATACGCATCTTCATTAAATGCACGCGTGTTCGATGGGAAATAATCCGGAGAGAATCGCGTTTCCTAGGGAAATGATTATTTTTAACTCTAATTCTGCGTGGATCATAAAGCGCCCCTCAGTATGGAACGATTTCTAGGATGCTATTGATTGCAAGAGAATTCCCCCGCTAATGTATGCATCGCGAGTACGTACGCTCGTTCCCATGGGTAAATACGTGCTTGGAACATAATGATCCGTCGTACAGTCAATACTGGATGCTGATATTTTCAATATTCCACCCTCCTGCGGCAGAGTACACAGTAGAAAATTCCCAATACCGTGAAACACGCGAATGTAGCAAAGTAAACTCATCGTCAGAGGCCAATATATTTGTCGAAGACCTTAAGATTTCCGTCGCCACGCTATCGCCCCACAGCTAATGATATCTGAGGTACTATTTCTCCTTCGTCCAGGGTCTTTCCCCAAAAAGAACACTCAACAATTGTCTACTGTAGCAATCCACACAGCAAAAGCCTAAAATATTCTCTATGAAACTGGCTATAAATTAATCAGCTTTGAATGTTTATCGAAGGTTTGATATTTGTTTTATTTATGTGAATACGTTCAAACATTAGTGCTAACTACAAGTCGGCCTGATTATGCAGAAAGTAACCAGCCTTCAATGGTCTGAAACCAAAAATGAGCGAAAAATTTTATTTAAATGCAAATGTCGCATAACGAATAGAAATTCAACGAATAAATTCTGGTTGAATAGAGTTAAAGTAACTTCTATACTAAATAATTATTTACTTAGTTAATGATCACCTGTGGAAAGTGGTCCAGAATTTAAGGACCAATAAGAAGCGAACTCAAGTGAATCAGGATGTTAAGAGAAAATTGATGAAATTGGATCGTAGATCGAATAATACTAATGGAAGAACACTTGAACGAAGCGGACGGCAGAGATAGCGCGTACCCCCTGGGGTTACCAACAGTCAGAATAAATCATGTCACGTCATTGGATGTTTTCACACTGTTTTCAAGCTTCCAGTTTAAATCTAACAGCCGCTGTCGTCGGGCGTTAAATCTATCAGCAGTGACGTTAATCTCGATGGATCGCCTGTACCACAAATTGTGGTGCCCGTTGCATATTCTATTTTGATCCGTATAATACCGAAATAAACAATGTTGCATATAAATTTCGATCAGACGCTTGATTCGGCTGAGCACGATCAAAGATACACCCTTTAGTTAAAGATTTTACAGAGGGTCAAAGCTAAAAAAGAGCAGTTTTTCGCAAATATCTCGTTATCTATTAGTTTTACAACAAAACTAGTTATTATAAAACTTGTAGCTGATTAAATTCTCTACAAAGAAGGTTGTATGAGTTTTTTCGTAGGAGTAACCTTTTTCATGTACGACGGCTTACAAAGTTTCAACCCTCATACTTTCGACGATACCGAAAATTAAAAAAATTATGAAACTGTGAGTGCATCCGCAATTCCACCTTCTCCGAATGCTAAATGTCTCAGGTCTACAGCGAGGGATCAACGCTCGCGCGGCATTGTGACAGTCTAATTACCCACCCAGGGTTATCGAAGTAATTCGAGATAATCGAGATCACATTGCCTCGCTGTTACATCCCATTACCATCGTCGAAGGAGCCAGCCATCGGAAGTAATGGGGTGGCGGTTGTAACGAGATTCAACTAGCAGAAGGAACGAGTTCGGGTCGCAACACAGTCGACATCGAAGTGGATTTAAAAGAACTTTCACGGCCTTAGCCGTGCGCAGAGGGAACAGACTTATTAGTAGGGTACCCTTCGCACGAGTAATTAAGCTGAAACTTCTAATTATGAAAGTCCTTCGTTAGTTCGCCTCCCGCGTAAAGGGAATAGATAAGTGTGGGCGTTCTCGAATTCGAGGGAAAGCTTCCACCGAGTTTACGTGTACAAACGAACTCATGTTCACGTGCACTCTCCCCTATTCAAGATTCAACTGTACATTTGCGATTTACGCCGCCCTATATTTTAATGCATAAATGTAGGGTGGGGTATGATATGTGACACCTTCAAGCTTAGTCGACACTATGTATAATAAATGTGATGCTTGTCACTGGAAGGCTTTTGTCTTCCTAATGAAATGCTTTCCTCTTGGAAGTTTTCATTAAGCATTGAGCAATCTGAAATATTAACTATCATTTGGGTTACTTTTGAAGTAGGTAATATCCAATGATCTGAATCTATGACGAAACGTTGATTACAATTTTCAAGGCTTCAACTATGATATTAACATGGAAGTATTGCTAATACGTTATAATATTGTCTTATGTGTTAATTATTATTATAGATATATATTACATGCGTCAGGTGCCAAATTATGATATGAATGAGTTTGCAATTAAATTATATATATATTATGTATATTCCTAACACCATGGTAATTACTAGTTATATTATTATATTATTACTGTACGTATATTATACCTATTTATTTATCCTGATCTCTTTTCCTAAAGCTTTTTCATTGTTCAATAATACTACAATTTTTCCAAGATCTGACTATAGCCATTCTTGTCTTTCTGCCTTGTGCTTTCCGTCTTCATCACAAGTATACTCGAGGATACATTACATGTAGAGTGAAGCCTTTAGAAGTTGCGCCTCAAAGAAAACACTCGAATGAATTATTAAACTCATGAATACGATTCGAATTCGGTTGGATGAGCTAGTGCAATTATAGTCAGATGCCGAATTACGATATGATTAAGAATACCAGTTTGAAATTAAATTATATTCCACATTGCGATGTTATTTCAATGTTGAAACGGTAGATGAACGTAGATATGCACGGGTGAATTCGGATAAGACAGAAGCACAACGTTTCTGCCAGGAAACTAATCTTTATGCAGACTGTCTGTCTAGGAAGACATTTCTAGTTATTAATGAACATCTGAGCGGAAGGAAACAGTAGGAAATCATTCCCTGCTCGAAGAGGATATTCTAATTGTAAGTGTTTCGTGTAGGGGAGAGTCGTGCAGTACCGACTAGCGTACAGTACCAACCAAAGCTAGTTCTCGCTTCTTCGACTAGATATTACCACTTTATTTGAATTAACAAATGAAAATCACAATTCTCTAAAACCTATTTCACTTAAATCAAGCGTTTATAAAACTTCAACCAGGGACTAAAATTTTACTAAATTCCCGAGAATTTTTTCGTTATTTGCAACTCGATCCTTTCAATACTCCTCACACACGAGTTACACGCTAGCTCCGCTAATAGCAGATCAGTAAGAATACACACGCGAAAAAAAGTACTTACGCCGGGTTTACCGCAAAAGTCAGCGAGCCGAAAAAACGTTTGCCGAGAAGCGAGAGGGGTTCTCCTCCCTTGATCTCGGGGAGGGATGTTGGCGCGCACAAAGTGGAACGATCCCGTGCACCGAAATCAGAACGTCTAGTCGTACACGTAACACGATTCGTATTTCCTCGTCACAACGAGCTTTGCTTGCTCGATTGGAATGAATTCCATTCGACGAGGACCGGGTAAAGGCGACGACATTTTCGACATACAGGATGCCGTAGCTGGCTACTTGTGCCCTGCTGCACGCTCCCGTCGCCGTGCCCCGAGAAATTCCGACAAGAGGCCTCGTTAAAGATTCACCTACCCCACGTCGACCGTATTAAGGTCGGACGAACCCACTTTGCGAATAGTGATTTTCCGAATGCGAGTGTGTGCGTGTACATCACACGTACACCATCGCACCGGCCATATTTAAACGGCAGCGTGCATGTATGCATACAAGGTGCTCCTGAAATGAGGTGTCAAACTTCGGGGATGGGCTCCCCTGGCTATAGCGACGGCAAAGTGTCAGCGCACGGAACACTCGACGGGCAGGTGCGTAGAGACATTCGGTGGGGGTTGATACCGCATTCACGGTGAATTAGTAGAGTGAAAGGATCTTGCAGAAATATTTATGCGATTCCCTGCAACACTGACGTTAACTTTTTGTGATATTAATGCTGAAATGGGGCACACTGTACCTCGTGCTGTAACTTTATTAACGTCAAACTTGTAAATATTGTAAGTATACATTTATTGAAATCTAATGATACTTTTAAAACGAATATAAGCAGAAAAGTATATGTGAAAGAACTTCATAGTTCATTAAAGGGACACTTGGGGCATTGTATTCCCCATGCCAGTGTTCTAAGGTTAAAGATAATTGTATTTGTGGATGCAGCTGCTGAGAGAGGTTAGAATGTAGTAATGTGTCAAGGGAGTTGTTACTGAAAATGGAAGGAAAATTATATTAACTATCGATTTAGGTTCTGAGTTTATAGATGACTGGTAAATGGCCATTTGTAGGTTTTTATTATTTATATGAATCGAGTGACTTTTTGGTACACGCTTAGGTATTAAATCAACGATACAGAGGAACATTCTACCTTGTGTATTTCTAAAATCACAATACTGTTCGTGAAATTGCATATTCAAAATGTTGCTTATATTTCCAAAGCGCAGAATTCACTAAACAGATCACTCAATAAATTATTCCACCTCCTACCAGTGAAAACGATTCTGATTTGATAAAATAAAACACTGGAAGACAATATAAATAAATTACAAAGCTCTCCGATATATACTTTCCTGCAATTAAATATCCCAGCACACGAAGCGTGCACTTATCATTCCAGTATTAGGCCCAGCTGCCATGCTATTCAGTGACCTTATCGTTAAGCGATACCCAGCTATGGGTGGAAAGATTCCAACCAGGAAGTGCCCCCCCGAGTATGTAAGGCTGAACCACTTCCCGAAGTTCGAGACCACTCCGTTTCAGGAGCACCCAGTAGATGTTCGTGTACATTCTGCGATGGTCCGAGAACGCGTCGATAAATTTCTTATGCACTAGCACTCCAGCACGTGCGTACAAGCGACGACCCGTTTATCCATCGATTTATTTACCGCTTTGCAGACATCCCGGGGCTTCTTTTTGGTCGCCGGAAACGAATGGTCGAGACAGCGACAGAGCCAAGGGGGACGACGAATTTTCAGCAAAGCCTGCGACTGCTACACGCCCCGATGAAATATTAGGGGAAGGAGGAAAGTCACCCGGCCGCGCAAAGTGGGGGGTTGGAAGTGCACAGTGGAAAAGTAATAATCGTACGTTTGCGTTTGGGGGAAAGCTGACGTCGTAATGAGGCTACGTTTCCACGGGAGATTTGTAGAAAAGCATCTGGACAATTCCATTACGTTGCAGGAGTAAAGGAAAAGTTTCAATGGGGGTGGGAGGGCACTGCGCGCTGCAACTGGAAAAAATCGTTCCATTTTCTGGAGACGTTTACGTTTCTTCCGAAAGAAACAAGCAGCTAAGTATTTTTATGTGGATGGAGAGGAAGGTGCGCTCGATGGATGTACGCTGGATTACTTGCTGATTTCACTGAGCAAGGGTAGTAAATATTTATTCGCCGGAGGGTAGTTCTTTGGGAAATCGTACACGGTTCTTTTGTAATTTTAGAAAGAGAAAAATGCGTATACAGAGGGATATTGAAACATGTACTTTTGTCGCAAAGTTGGCTTTGCGAGGAAAGAATGCTAAGAATGCAGAGTGATATCACGAGATTTTATGGAAGAAAAAGTAAAGGAACTTTTTAAATAAAAATAAATATTTCCTCTCAAATATGCATAGTACTAATATTACTTCATTTAATTAATGAAATTGAGGTGAAAGTGTGAAATTCAATAAGGGAACGTACATTATTTTATATTATTTTCTTCCTTGAAAATGGAGTTAATTGATAAAATATTTGCATAATTATTCTCCATATATTTGTTATCATACGTGTATAATTCATGTATAGAAATTAACCTGAATAAAGTTTCAAGTATTTTTAAAATTTTCATTACGAGCACAGACAAAAAGGTTGAAAAAGACGATATTTACTATTTCTATCGCCATTCCAACCAATTGCAATTTTTTTAAAACGACGAATCACGCCAATTAGCAAACTACATAACCCTTCCACCTTCTAAAAAAAAACTCAAGTCGTTTGGACCAATTTTAAAGAAGTTATTCTGTTTCAAACTGTGGCCGAATACTTTTGCACGCCACTATAACAGTAACGGATCGACGATCATCAAATCCCGATTTTCACAGTTGACAATTGTTCGTCGAAAGCCCGCAGGGATCAAGGAGTTGCTCTTTGCATCGTCTGACTGGTATCGAGAATATTACTCGAGTAATCCCGGTGATCAATCTTTCGCCGTCGTGGCACTGAAAGGTAAGTCGGAAAGCTGATAGTTACGGTGCGCGCTCGTTAGACGTAGATGTGATCGCAGACGTCCACACAGAGGGAGACACGAACACAGTCCCGTGCCCGTCCTACTAATTAGACTGGTTAATGAGGCTAGTTATTATTGCACTGTATCGGAGTTACCTGACTGTGTTTAAGTTTGTCTTGGGTTAACGCGAGAGGGAATCAGCCCGGTCGTAGTCGCGAAAGGAAAGTAGTTTTCACGGTTCTGTCAGGGTGAAAAGTCGCGGTGCCTTGTGCAGCAGTTGTATGGGATGTCCGCCATACGAACAAACTTCGACGAATCCTGTCTAATTGATCCGCGTACAAAGACAAAGTTTCTCTAAAGAGGAAGGCGAAGTTTCAGGGCGCTGTCTTCTATTTGACCTCGCCACGCCTGTCGTCCCGCTGCATCGTCGAACTGTGCAGACGGAATTGGATTCTTTGTGTTCCGGGGCAGAACATCGCTTTTTATTAAACCGATACCCGACGACGCAAGCAATTTTTACGGGACGAAATTAGATCCCTCGGGACATTATATTGGCGCGCGCTATTAGCAAATATTTTGCGCGTTTAATTGTAGTCGTAAAGGAGTATAGGTAAACGGATTAGAGAGGGACATTTTGCTTCTCTAACGTAATCCTCTTTTGCCATTAATAATAATTACGAGACTGTTGGAGAGGAATGGTATAAGAAGACGTTAGTTCTCGATGAAGAGTTATCTGTGGTTATTGTTCACTAAATAGTCGAAAAAATTTGTAGATTTTTTACCAGAGTTCTTGTTTGTGTGTTTTTAAGCGACAGCGAGCTTAGAACTTTGAGAAGAAATTATTTTTATGCTGAGAAATACGTATTGACTCATTGATTTACAACTTGTTACACCTTAAGATCGAAATATTAATAAATAGCAAATGTTATGAACGTTTATAAACTTCAGGAATTGAGTGGGGAAATATTAAATTTATGTGGGCGTTGTTCGTTGTTGCGTTGAAAATAGGGTAAAGACAATAGAAGGTATATAAAAGTGACTAATAATTAGGATATGGTACAACTTAATTTATTTGCTCACTGGATTTATTGGAAGATCAAAGAGAAGCCTCTGTTAAGAACCACATAGAGCGTCTTGAAATTAGCAGGAGTAGGTACAAGAAACCCAGTCTGGTCAAAAGAGAAGTCTGCCACAACATTCTGAAATTACCACTAAGACTACAATGAAAGCACTAAAAGGAGAGACTGTCCTTTGTCTGGGACTTCGTATCCAACTTTAATTAATCTCGTTGAAATTACGCCTTACAGCGCAAGGGATAGTGAAAAGGGAGAACTGAGTAAAATAAAATGTTTTCTTAATGCGGATTGTCGAAAACTTCGGTGTATTTGTATAAATGTGCGTTTAAATATTTTAAGCTCGTCAGATCTGCAGACAATTCAAGCAATTTAAATAGAGGGAATTTCTGAATCGTAGAAATAACTATACTCTGGGGAGTGTAATTATATGAACTATTGTACTTTTGATTTTTTCTAATTTAATTTAACGAAGTTATATTCCAAACAGTAAATTTAGCTTAAAATGCATTAAGTTCGTCAAATAGTTTTTGTCGGTACGTGAATCCTGTCGCATTGCTTTGTCCGATACATCGCTATGGCCATGGAGACAAACTGTTAATCGATTTAATAGTTCCAACTTGAAATTTAGTCCAAATCGAGAAGGTAGGAGCGACTGGCAATAATTAAATCTCGCGCAACTCCCGAAAGGCTGAAATTGACGTTTCATTAACAGTGAAACGTTTCTCAATTACTAACGCCCGTGTACGATTTTCAATAATATAAATGACATTGCTCGACTACCTGTAATAAACTTGAATAATGAAGGATAATAATGTTATTATAAACCACAAAATCCCACAAAATCAGTAACGCTTTATCTCCGATTATATTTCATACAACTTTCCTTAAACCAAATTTATAGCAGAATACACAATTACGATGGACATTGCGTGGATCACATTTTCGAATCCTTTTTTCACTAAATCTTTAATTTACAAAATAAAGAATGTAATATACAACTGTACCCTGATTTCCTGGCAACTCGGAAACTTCAGTACAATACTGTGTAAATTCTTCCTGTAAATATATTTATTTCTCACAGCAGACTCTTCTTAGCGACGTTTCAAAATCAACGGAAACATTTCTGCGTATTATAAAGTATTCAGTCAGATGGAACCTGTTGTATACTACTTTTAAAGACACGGCAGAAAACATTTCCAATATTTTATCCGAACGTTCCTAAAGGAAGTGCACGTCTCTCTGTTTATCAATTTCAAAGGCTAGAGAGAAGACAAGCAGCTTGACTAAGAAACTTTCAATTTCCAAGCAGAAACACTATGTCGAACCTGTCGTTCCATTTTGTTTCCACGACGAAGTTCGCGTACCCGGAGATTTGTAACCGCAATCACTTCTGTCCTTGAATTACCTCGGTCTGTGCAGTTTATAATCTTCTCTTGGACAGAAAACGAACATTTCCTCTTTTCTATCTCTTTCACTATCCCTCCATCTCTACTTCCCCTATCTACCTCAATCCTTTTCCACTTTTGTCATACAACGGATTACGCTAACTGCATTGTTTCTCAGCTTGACGAATCATGACTCCAGTAATCAGAATTTTCTAGTAAATCATTTGTTGAGGTATTTGGAAATCATGCGCCAGGACAAATTATACAACTCTTATGATTCTATTGTTGATGTAATCAGTTTAAAATAAACTGATGTATAAAGAACAAATTCTATAACTTTGGATCGAAAACTATTCTTCAAGTTTTTGGGCTTGGAAACCCTAGTTACTATCTATATGGATTACTTTCAAAAAGTAATTTGTAGAATGATTCAATCAAAGTTACGAACATCTACTGCCAGGACTATGTCCTCAACCAGTTGTTCAGCAGAAAAGTTCCCCAAATGCTATTTGCGTTCTTTACTTTTCTTTCTCCATCAACAAGCATTGTGTTTTTCTACCACCAGCAAGAGATATATATTCTTTTGCGACTCGTAGCTTTCTTCTGATAGTAAGAAAATATTCCTTCAGAGGAGTATTTTATTTTACTCAATCGCTGTAAATATACACGCGACTTTAACTGTTAAATGCTTGCATAAATCAAAGATAAGGTTTTTATTAAACATACCAATAACTGTGTAGGATTTTAGTTAACAGTCTACAAATCTCAAAAATGTAATTGGACATTGTGTGATTAGGCATTTCTCAATATTTACCAGTCACCTCAGCTTACGCTTGCAACTTCAAATTTGTATTACACTTCTGCATTTAAACATTATACCAAACACTACCACTTTGATAACATTCACATCCAAATTATACAAACTTCACCATTAAACAAGCAATATCTTCATTTCTCACAGGGACGGGCAACATTTTTATTTAAATACAAATTTCGTATTAAAAAAACATATAAAATTTTTATTTAAACAGAAGTTTGCCCATCTCTCCATATTACTGAATCCACGAACTCTACGAACAATATTTGAGGAAAATTTTCCAGGATTTCCCTGTTGCACGATCGTCCATCCAACTCTGCTACTTTCCCAACCGCATATAAGAGTACGAGTTATGCGCGCAGACCGTGATTGCGCAACTTGCGCGTAATGCACACGAAACAACATGAAAGGATCATCAGTGCGCGTCAGGCCTGGTGCATGGACCTTCCTCGGCAGATCGATTAGATCGACAAGCCGTCTTATTTATATACGCCCACATGCGCGAATACCAGTCCGTGGCCGTTTCTACGGTCTATCGATAGCGGCCCCTTGAATTATGGTACCACCCACCAGCGGCTTTCGATCGCATAAATTATTCAATAGCGAGTGCCCACCTGTAATGGAGCAAATCAGTTACGTGTAAAAGTGACGGTCACGGTTGCAATTATTTCGCACGGATCTTGCCGCGATTCCGCGAAAGGGCTCGACCACTGGACCCAATTAATAAACCCTCTGGCTGCCCATAACGTCCTCGTTTTATTGTAATCTCGTTAATGCGTCGGACACGTTGCCGGGGAAATTGAATCGCTTTATCTTCGGCTTGTTTCCAGGCTTCACGCTTCTGCGCTCGCATTATTGGCGCGTACGTTTCGAACTGACGTTTCCTAATGGTTTTTCGATTCGAGCACCGCGACCTGTGACGTTCGAATAAACTTGCATCGTTAAAGGTTACGTGATTCGAAGTGCGTCCGGGGAGGGAAAAAAAATTTGTAAGCAGCCGGGCTCCTTGCAGAATTCCTTGAGATTTCATCGTTTAGTAATGATTTCGGGGAGGCATTTAAGCGCGCAAGTTTCGTAATTTACAAGTTTGGGACGTTTATGTAGTTGGAGGGTTGCGAGAGGACTAAGTATATTGAATTAGGACTCGCGGCTGTGCTTTTAAACCTGGCTGGTACTCATTGGAAGATTTAAACTCAACAGAGTGATATCAAGTATATGATATGTGATACCACTTTATACTTGCGCGATGCAGTGATATTTTTAATTAATTGTTTTAATATAAAACTGTAGAGGTAATTTGTACCCCATTCAAAATTTATTCAGTCGCTATACACATATGTATATAGGTATGTTCCTACAAAATATATTAAAGGGGACATTTTGTGGAAAGCCAATCTAGAGTGAACTGTGACAATACTTCCCACTGGTGATTTTTCTTAATACTTCTTGCGTCTGATGCTTCTGACGGCTGCTCCCTAAAAACAGCACATTCCTTCAGATTCGAGGCAAAGTTGCTGAAGCAACTCGGTCCCATGGCAGCCAAGAGAATCGAAAACCGCAGACGCTGTCCACCGTGGTTGAAAATTGCGTGCACAACATTCTATCGACCCGCGACAAAAATTAGTTTCGTCAGCGGGACGAGACGTCGCTCGTAAAACAAATCCGCGATCCTCACTCGTTACATAGCAACTCTTTTTTCAGCTGTCGCCGCGCTACTAGAAAATCGACGATCGACCGCGAACGCGCGTGTAATCAGTGACGGATGTCTCGCGTGGCGTTTTGCTCGCAGTTCAGTGGACAGGATCACGAGGATGGCACAGCAGATAGAGAGATTTGCTTGAGGTCCATTCGAGGGGGCTGTACAGTGACAGTTAATTCTTCAGGATCAAAGCTGCCTGTTCTTTGCCACTTAATTCAGAGTTACACATTTGCAGAGGCGTGCTGATGTAAACACAATAGGGAATGAAATTGGTACTAAGTACTTTTGGCTTGCTGTTATTTTAATACAAAACTAAGTAGTCTTATCTCGATGACAAGTCAAGAATCGTCAGAATCGTAATTAACGATATCAAAAACACTTAGAAACACTAAAAACTAAATTTTGAAAAATTCGATATTTGCAAAGCCGTTCAAAGGCGGACTGGCTAATATTCTCCTTTCAGCGAGCAGAATATGTTGATGTAAAGAAACAAAATTAACATTAATTTTCAATTTTAGAAACCAATTTGCAGGAAGTTTTCTTCTACAAATTTCCACCAATCCAGAGGTGTAGCAGTGATCATCACTTTTTTGACACTCCGTACTTGCCAATCTCTACTAATATTTATCATGCTTCCAACTTTGTCTGTACTCATAAACATTGCATCATCCCCTTGACACAGTGCGATCCATACTCTAGTCATCCCAGCGTCCATGTCCTCCAGCGGAACTTCCTAAACCCTGCCTTATTATCCCCGCTGTCACTTGCCAAATCCATTGCATCTCCTCAGATCCCATTCATTACTATTTCAAAGGCAAGCCTGACTCAATCCAATACCAGTTCACTTCTAATCCCTGCCATTTCCGCCGGTCTCTCTGAAATCTTGCGCAACTGAATGTGTTAATTCGGCATCGCATCACGCACAATCGGCTTGCACCCGACAATGAAAGCCGCGATTAAGAGTAGTCCGTAGTCGTGGAGGGTGTAAACGAGGGAATCCACAAACTCGTGTTCCAGCAACAACGATCGTGGCAAGAAGTGACCGCAGCTCCAATCCTATCCTACTTCGACCGCGTTTGTTTCTTCTCCTCCGCGGGCACGCCCTTCCTGGTCCAGCCGCAACGTTCCCTGCAGTGGTGAAATGCCAGGCCCGAGTTTATTATGATTATAAGGAGAACGGAGGCGAGACTCATGACTCTCCAGATCGGTCTCTCTTCGATTCCTTCGAGCCGCGGTACCCTTCTTCTTCCTCCGCCTCACTCGACCGCATATTTTTCTCTTTTTTCTGCTATGATCGGAATAAAATCAATTGGTCGTTCAAGGCCACTTTCCGTGGCTATAGGGTTTCGTCTCGACGAGATACTGACGAGTAGAAATCGCGATCAGAGCGTGTATTCTTTCAACGGAAGTCGGTTTAAGTTGCTGGAATCGATGAGTGTAGCAAACAACGAACTGTGCAAGGTTGCACGTATTCCACCTGCGGTTTTTCCGAACAGAATAACCTTGCAGGTTTATGTTTTCTTCATTTTATTGAATTTGAAGTGGTCTTCAACTACCATGGTAACGGGGGTGTTGGGGGGGGGGCAGAATTTCAAATAAATATTCTCTATCTTGTCTTCTTATTCTATTTATGTTTTTTATCTTCTTGGAATTATTCTTAATGTCTGCTGGTGCAGTAAAGAATTATTATTATTATTCGAATCCTGCGAGGAATGAAATTTCATTTTCGGGATAGTGTACTGAATTTTTGGGATATGAACAATTTTTTCCAAGTTGTTTTTTCCAACTTGCTGTGATTAAGAGACGTCACCGAAATATACATATTTACATATTCATAAAACTGAATCGACCTATTCGTTTCACACCGTATTCGAACATTTGTTCCCGCTATCAGGAGCGTATCAATGACTTCCTTCCTCGATTATTCCTGTCGCAAGCCACGCTGCTTCCAGCCCTGCCACCATCCTTCCTCCAGCTAGGGTCTAGCTGTTCCAAGTCTCCGGTGCTAATCGTGAGAGACTGGCGCGAGATTCTGAAGAGTCAAGGGTGAGGATGGGCCGCGACCGCAGCTACTTCTTTCAATGAACGCTGCGGGCTTCCCCGTTTGCGGTTCTGTTTTCAATGAGAACGCCCGTAAAAACTTTTAAGCACTCCTTCCACGTTGCTGGGCGGCGGAGGAAAGGAATCGCGGACGGACTTTAGCGGGCAAGACGGTAGGCAGTTAGCAGACTCAAAGGATAAGCCCGAATTGGGGGATAGCTAGAACGGGTACTGGCTTTGAGTTCTTACTGACTGCTTTCACTACTTTCGGTTCGTGCAAGAGCATCCGGCCGTGTAGTTTAATTAAATCGTTGAGACTGAAGCCACGCCATGCATTTCACAGACGCCCTTGTGCCGCCGGACCGCGAGAAGCGAGAACTCCCTGGCGGCGAATAATTGTGTACGGGACTAAGTGCGATCATCCTCTTGGTAATTGGGAGCAAAGCTCTCAGTTGGTATGCGGTAAAAATTTCTGATTAAGTGCAGTGGTTAGGTGCGCAAAGTGGGTTGCAATCAACGGAGGCTGGTGGAGGTGTAATCAATTGGTGACTGAGAATTGCAATTCTTGGTGCAAGAACGTTTGCTTACATTTTCTTCACTTTTTGTGGAAGAAATAGGATTGTAATGACACTAAAGAGGACACGATAGAATGAAGTGTTTGGAACGCGAAGTTAAAAGTGAACCAGTAATTACTCTGACAATGAGAAATATAAAAAATGTGATGGTGTTCAATTTAGAATTTTAGCTAATGATTTTCAAGTGTATTTCCAAATTACGCTTCACCTAAATTTTGTCTGAATAAATCAGAAAGCACGTGCGATGTCACCCCCTTTTAAGCTGCACTAGGAATTATATATCACCTGACTGAACCTTCAGTCTGTATTTATTTTTCACCTTAATTATTCATCAAACTTTCAAGCTCCCGAACCACGTGTCTCGGTCCGCGCTGCACTACCCCCCTGCCCTTTAAATTCTTAAGCAATCCAAATCCTCACGTCAACGTTGCGCGAGATATCTCTATTCAAGTAGACTTTTGCTTCGCCAGAAAAATACCTACAGTTCTTCAGTTGCATTTCAAGCGAAGGCGTACTTTCTAGAATGAAACCCAACTTCACTGAACAGCTGAAAAGTAGCTGCTAAAGTGGAAATACATCTTATAAATGAACTCGTCCGTTCCGCCTGACTTGCGGTTGCCATTCAAGTCCCTGTTAACAGGACCAGGTTCTGACGAAAAAATGAAATCACACCCTGACACAAAAGACGGATAATCCGCAGCCATTGTGGAAGGGGAAGCATAGTTCGACCTGTCACGACGACTGGCAGCGGCTCTTTGTTCGCTCGAGAGGTTCGAGAAGTTCTAATCCATCCTGCAGCTTCGTTTCTGCGCGAAGAGCCGCCTCTGGGCCTGACCTCGCGCAATTGGCCGGTCTCGAAGAATAACAGGCGTTACCACGGGCCCAATTGCAGTCACTTCCCATCTCAGACCGAAACCGGGCAAAAACTGATACGAAGGACACGCAAGCGAAGTTAGCAGAACTGATCGTAATAATAACGAGCGATCGGGATATCGAGGATGACGCGGCATTTACCTGGTGAGAAAAATGTCGACGGTAAACGAAGGCGGACTTGATACAATTACCGTAACTTTATATCCTACGCGGGCTTCTTGCGGAGTCATCGCTGTAACGAGCTGACAGCGTCGACTCCTGCGGGATGTATTTGAAACAAGACTCGCTGCTAATAGTCAACAGCTGAAGTATCTAATCAATCAACGGATTTACAACGCTCGCCGTGCCGTCGTGAATTTTTGTATCAGGCTTGTGAGAGGAATTAGGTGTGTCCGATCTTCTATTGGCCTGTCGATCTAAGTATGGACAGGTGTTGCAATATCTTGACAGAAGAGTTCACGATGCACAAGTACTTTGGACGCTACTGCTTCCTGTTACTACGGCAGTGGTATGAAATAGGTTGCGATTTGTAGATAAATAACAACTCAAAGTAATCCTGCCTTGGGTTAATTCTCCAAATTCTACAGTATTATAAGATGTGATGTGATATTTCTGAGTGGCATTAATTATTCAAATTTTTAATGTTGTGTAAATATATGAGAGACGCCACATTTTTTGGTTGGGAGTCACTAACAAATTTGGTGTCGTACTAATTTGAAAAATCCTCTGCTTAGTTCCCAAAAAAAATTAACATTTGTAGCAAGTATTTCGTTCTCTCCTCTCACTAATTACCCTGTAAACAGTCCCGCTTCATCTCACCCAGACGACCACTTTCAATTTCTACTAACACAGTTCCTCAAGGGAGAAAGGGGACGAGTCCGTTACAGACACCTGCGGGATTTGGACAAATGCTGGCCAGGCCCGGAAGCATTCTATCGCAGTCTAATAAAGTAACAAGACACTGGGGCGATGAAACGTGGCGCGTCCATACAAAGGACAGCCAGTGTACAAGTTATAGCGGGGCGAGCAACGAAAGAAGGAGAACGGGGCGAGGAAGCAGAAGGGGTGGGGCAAGATAAAGCTGATTAACGCGATGCCTTGTCCCATCCACCTACCCACGTCCCGGCGGGTTGATTCGGCGCGATAAGCAGTTTATGAAGCAGCTTGCCCAGGAATAATAGATTAGCGAAAGGCAGGCGCGATGAAACGGCGGAGGAAGAGAACGAGACTGCGGCGAACGAGGGAGGGGGTTTTCGGGGCGAAGGGGTGGTGAATGCAGTAAACAATGATGGGCAGCCTTCCGCGTCCAGTAACTGCCGTGGTGCTCTCTAACATGGGAGCTCATTACGGGGTCTCGCGTGAGCGCATCCACCTATACTTGATTGCATTATAATATGGTCTGATCTCTCCTTCGTCGTCAAGTGGTTCTACTGCTGCAAGCTATACCAACGCTCCCCCTCGGCCTACCTCCACGTATTTGCTCCCTATTCCGTTACCCGTGTACACGTGTACCCCCGTGATCCAATCTCGTTGAATTTCGACCTAACTTCAGCGGCAAAGAATAGATATTTTAGTCGGCATGATATCTCCGGTAGCAGGCAAATTGCTGCCTGCGCGCTGTCTTATAAAATGTCTTCGTTGGTGGTTTCAGCCACGGAGGTAATGAAACGAGTATCGGCGATGGTATCTTGCAAAAGTAGTCGGTTCGAGCGACGATCTTGCTTAAAGATTACCATTCGAATCGAACGGGTTGAGTGGTTTAGGTGAAGCAATGAGCGAGTAGACCGGGTCGTATTTCTGCGAGAGGACCGTTAACACAGTTTTCATTATAAGGCCGGATATAGGCACCAAATGCATGTCCTCCATTCCTCGACACACAATAGCCCAAATCTATCAGATCAAGCGAAATGAAGCACGTCGAATTATCATGATTTATTACGCGACCACATCAGTGGAACCGTTCCGCCGGTCAGAGGATCGATTTACCTGCGCCGAAGTAATCATCGAACATTCGTCGCTACAGGCTGGCGGTTGCCAGATGTGTAAGAGGCGAGGACTGGCCGATAGATTGCGAGTAATAGGCGCGGAATTGAAAGCTGCAGGATTCTTTGCGGCGGCACTGCTGATCGAGAAAGTAGCATCCCTAGTTGCGGCGTCTCGCGAGAGGAGCCTGCGCCAGGTTACCAGCCGCGGCGGATTGCGTGCAAAATACCGAGTCTGCCGAGGAATCGCTCGGTGAGACGATAACAGAAAGGTGAGAGGAAGCAAGGGGGTGTCGCGGTAGAGGAGGGAAGTGATAAAGAAACGGGCCAATATGCTTGGCCTCTATGCGTCTTCTTCTAGGCGGTGGCCAAGAGAGGAAGATGACGATGGAAAAAGAAGCAAAAGGGAGAAGAAAGGAGGATAGGGAGAGAAGGGAAAAGGGGGCCCGCGACCGTGCTTTTCTTGTCGCCTCCATTCACGTGTCATCAGTCACGCAAGTAATGAGTGTCGGAAATACAAGGTTTCTTGAGTCAAACGGGGCATTATTTTCTCTCTTTCTAACCCTGTCCGCCCCTCCTCCTCCTTCCTGCTCTCTCCGCGTATTTATCTCTCCCGCTCTCTCCTTCTGCCAAGGGAACTTCTCCGCGCTATTTATCATGGCCCCGTACGTGCATACGTGCACGGAAAATAAAGCTCGCGTCTTCGGAACGACATCAACGTACCACGGTACGTACTTACGTACCGGGAGATGTTCGTCATATCTCGCGTATGGATCTACTTAGGATGACTTTACCCGCTGCGTACTCATCCGTACTTGACATCGCGACGCCTACCGAAAGACAAATGGCCAGATGAGCGAGCGGATACGAATAGTCGCGACTGTACGCTAGTCTAAACCAGGGGGACTGTGGATTGGGGATGATCGAAATTGAAGGTTGTTTAAGAGGCCCGCATGGTCTTGCTGCCAGATAGTCGATGGGAAAACTTCTAACGTCAGATATTCCCGCCAAAACACCGGGAACACCCGGAGCTTGCCGAAACCGGCAAGGAGAGACAATGACACGTCCTCGAGGGACGCGTTCTCATTTCGCATGTATACTCTATCCACGAGAGAATGAACCTCTCCCGCGCAGCTTATCACCATGGTCCCAACTGTGTTTTCTATAGGAATTGGTGAATAGGTCAGGTGCCGAGCAAGGATCCGCCTTGCTCCTTCGAACTTTATATACACTGTCGCTAACGCTCAAGGAAATTACTATTATTATATAGGGTAAATCCGGGGTTGTTGGTGCATCTAACATAAAATGGCTGTTAATATTAACACTGACATTATTTATTTTATTTATTTATTTTAAATAAAATCATCATCGACAGTAATTTATATATGGTATAGTAACAATGTCTCTGTAATAGTCATATTAATGTATTACAGAAATACTGTAACTAATGAAAAAAAATTATGTAACTACCTAATGAGAAATACTTGACGATGCAACTTTAACTCAGGTCGAGAGTTTAATTTAAAGAAGCCACAGACGCGGTAATGTTAATACAGAAAGATCGTTGATGTAGAAATTACGGATAAATTAAGAATAACCGTATATCATATCCAGTGAAACATCAAGCACCGAAATGGTAATCTGAAAACTTCCTACTCGCATCGAACATCCACACGTACGCTGCCATTGAAAAAACCGCTGACCGTCCAAGGGAAACTTAACAAAGCTGCGGCGAATAAAAAAGGCCAAGTGTCAGGAAGAAAATTGTAAAGAAAAGTTTATGAAGAAGAGCCTCTCATTGTACGGTAAAGTTCCATCTCTTTTACGACCAGGTCCACCCTTCTACAATACAGGGTTTAGAAAAGTCCGGTGTCCTCGGATGGAGGGAATGAAGATTATTATTTCACGGTGTCGCTGAAATTACGCCGCACGTGAGTTTTTGTCATCCATTCCGGATTAAAGGATACGAAGTTCCCTATTCCGAACGGTGCCCTTCCGAATTTTAAACGGGATCCGGGGCGGAAAAGAAGGGGGATCCGCCCGGGAATATTTTAAATTCGCGGAGGCATGTCTAGAAATATTTAGAAGACACTGAATTATTCAGACGGTATCTGCAGCGGGCAGGTACGACACGGCGAAGACAGTGCGTATTAATATGCGCGCGGCGTTTAACATTGAAATTCATTTTTCACGGGGGCTCCAATTACGCGTATAATTAATCTGGTCCTCGGGACGAGCATGAATATTAAATTTCCGTTGATCGGAAAATAATGTCCCTTCCCCCTTGATAAATATGTACGCGGCGGCGCGCGGTGCCAATAAATCCCACTCGTAACTTAACCAGTCGACGCGAGGCGGACGGTCTATTAACGGCGACGAATTAATAACCGAAAGACCCATCGGGCCGGAATCACGTTCACAGCGGCGGCATTGTATCCCGGTTCATCTCAACCGGTCGGCTTTACCCTTAGAAATTGCACTTTGTGGAATTGCGTCCGACCAAGTGGTAGAACTGCGCGCGCGCGGGAGGAGATATAAAGTGGTACTTTGCCTCCAAGAATCCTCGATTCTCTCGACTCGATATGACACTCGAGACCGTCCTTTCGCTCCTGATGGCGCTTCTCCCCCCCCCCCCCTGTCCGCCCTCCTTGTCGTTGCTGCGGAAGGTAATTTAAAGAGAAGTGTCTTGCAGCAATTTTAACACCATCGCGCCGAAAAGGACATAATAGAGGGGAAATTGCTTACAGGAGGAAAGAAACGGGGGCTGCGTAATGAAACATCGTTACAAAAGTACTCTTTATTAACGAACCGGGGGACGGATAGCCGGCTATCCTTACTGCCACCGAAATGGAATTCTCGAGAGGCTTCGCTCCTCGAACCGGCGCCGGAATGTCCGCTCGATGAAATTTTATTCCGCAACAATGAAGCACGTACCGCTTAAGTCGATACTAGACAGGATATAGCCGGCCCCCTCGAAGATAACAAAGCCCCCTGGCCTCTTACATTCGCTTGTCGTTCGATGTTATTAACGGGCGAAAGATTGAATATCGAGCCGCCAGGTAGACACGGTACGCATCGATATTGCGTCCAAGACAGTGGAGACACGCGAGTCTTTTAAGAAAATCACGGTGCGGCGGGTAGAGGTAGTCGTGGTGAAATAACGGCTCGGCTTTATGCCTGGTAGGCTCATTAAATTATATTATATTCTAAGATAAATTCAAAGGATGCGTAAAGTAATATTTAGAAGGATCTGAGACATTAAACCTGTTATTAGATGCTTAGTACAGGCTTGCGCTTATTTCGCCATATTACTTTTATTTATTTAACACATTTAGGAATGAGAAATCATTTAGGAATGCAAGTGTAAGAAAATCCGGAAGCCTAAATACACCGGCTGGGACCGTTTGCGCGGGAGAACTTCGAGAAAACCCAGGCCCAAAGGAAGCGTCACGGGAAGGAGGCTATGCCCGGGCCGCCGGGACGCAGCCACTCTTGTACGGTCTCCGGGACAATGTGAATCAGTCAAAAGTTAGAAAATCAAAAATACTAATTTAGTAGACCTGTCTAGTGACAGTTAGATAAATATATCAACTGAGCCGTCGATGATCTTGAAAATGAATACAGCAAATCCCAATACGAACATTACAGTATTAACATCCAAAACTTGTGTCGACTACGTCTGCGAGTTCGTCATTTGTCTGGCAGAGACTGAAGGGTGCCACGATCCACTTCGCCTCTTGCTCCTACGTCACCGTGTCTCCGCAATGCACAATGCACGTTGGCATTTGGCTACATTTGTAAGTGCAGCGAGGCTGTCCACGGATAATCACGATCTTCGGCGGGAGAGTAACGAGCCGAGAGGGAAGGGGAGCGTAAAAGTCCGGTGAAAAGGAAGGCGGTGATACGCGAAACGTGTCCCCCTTGCGGCGAGGGCATCGCCATTCATCCTGCGATGTTTAAACCGAGGTATCATCGCCAAGGTTGCGCTCCGGTTTTCACGAAGGTGACGCGACCAGCCAGATCTCCCGTGCCCCTAATGAGGTCGGATTAATTACCGTGATGCATTATTAAATGCCGCTGAGGCGGCCTGAGCGGAACGGTACACCGGCGACCAGTATAATAACGGACAATTAAGAGCAAAAGTAAGAGGGCGTTGTTGTTTTCCCTACCGACGACGCGCCTCGTCCCCTCGAGTAGAACCGAGTAAGAGAGTGAGAGACAAAGAGAGAGAGAGAGAGAGAGAATGAGTCGGATGGTTCGCGATCCCGAATTATGATAACTGTAACGACGATCGTCCTGGCGAATCGTATCTGGCCAACTAATCGCGTCGCCAAGGCCACAAAGTATAAACGTGCTTAATTAGCAGGCCAGTTATCGGGTCGAACGCGAGCACCTAACGTCAAACTGATAACGAGCTACCAAGAGGGAGGAGAGAGGGGGGGGGCGATGCCGGTAAGCCGTTTAAATTGACTTGCATAACCGCGTTGCCAGAGAAAGAGAAACGAAGGAGAAGACAGAAGGGAGAGAGAAAGAGGGAGACTGGCTGTCTCCGCCCGTGGTCCTGGTGGAAAGCCAGTAAAAACACGCATCTATTTCCATATAACAAGTTTATATATTACCCCGTCACCGGCAGCACGTAGTTACATTTGAATACGATGTCCTAAAGCCGAGAGCAAGCGGCGGCTGGTACAGCGCAGCCAGCCAGGGGTACACGTAGGTACACATCGTGCCGCGGAGTAGGTCCGTGTGCTACGTGGGACGAGCGCCACGAGTCCCGCCGTCGATTGCACTCCACGAATTGCAAAATGCAACTTGGCACAGAGCAAACGCTTAACTTTGGGTAATTAGCGACAGGACGTTAAAGTATTTCGCCGCGCCAAACTGCCAATTACCACTGGGGTCCACCTTCCCTTTACGATCGTCACACCCCGGGACGGTTTAAATTTCTTTGGACGGGCCGGGATTTACGACGCTTTTACTGCCCTAATGAATCTCGAGACGCTTTGAAACGTTGATCTTTCCTGCGTCGTTTTTTCGCCACTCTTCCTTCTCTTCCTTGCAGAACGTTGTGAAGTCTATTATCCGAGGACACGGAAGTTCGTCTCGGGATTAAATTAAGTTGTACCCACCGGGGGGACGGTAAATCTGTTCGCTATCAGTGTCTATCGTATACTTTACTATGCGAAAGCGTGCTTCATCTGGAAGATGTACGCTTCTCTGGACGATATCACGCGGTTAAAGTAGATTTTTGTGACTTTTCGTGTGGAAAAGTCACATTTTTGGTCGAGCCATTTAGGTAATAGTCTTCTTGAAAATTATGTAATTCTTCTTAGTGTCAATAAAAGTGTATATAATGAAGTCAAATTTGCTGCAAGTCGACATATTGGATTTTTTAAATTTAAATAGAAGTTTCCCATCCCCTTTCCCCCTTCCATTTCATCCTTTCCTTCCCCCCTTCCCCTTTCCATTTTTCTCCCCATTTTCAATTCCCTCTTCTATTTCATAGAGCAGTAGAAAGGGTATTTTCAATTTTTCTCGCCATTATCCCTCTGACAGATCAAATGTTTAAGTTACGTTTCGAACTGTGGCAAACTCTTTTCGTGTTAAAAAATGTTTACATTGCAGCAATTATATAACAGTTTATAACTTTCATTTTAATACGTAAAATATAAAATTCAATTAAGGGGTCCCTCCGGTCAAAAAGCTCAAATAATAGGTGACTTTTATGATATTTTTAAAGAAACAGGTTATAACATGGTCAAAAGATGTTTTTGTCTTTTTGGAGTACAAAAATATGTTTCATGTTTCCAGTTTTGATGCATTTTCTATGTGTCGCTTATTGTTAGTGCAGCACTATAAAAAAAAAGATGGGTAAACGGTAACCACGATTTCAGATCTAATGAACTGATTAAATAAAAACTTAAGGTACAAACCAGTCTAAATAAATTTCAAGTATAGTCCAGTGACTACAGATTTTCAAATTCAAAGAAGCCCGCCTCATATATTCTAAAACACTTGGATTCGACGAAACACAAGTGATTAATTATCGAAATACGTAAGTAGCCTCCTCCCTCACACCCTGCCACGTTCCACGAATAACACTCAGGAAGTCGAAGAAAACACTCTTGATACATTTTTCACGGGCCATCAACCGGATGGGTAGGATAAAAAATATTGTCACTTGGTTGGTTGAGAAAAGTGCGCATACCTGTCTGGAACAAGTTCCTGGTTATCGTAGGCATGCATATATGTTTATAAATAGTATCCCCGCGGAAATAAGATCTATTAGAAAGCTCAAGCGTGATCACCATTCTGCCCAGTGTATCGATATCGTTACGCATTACGAGATTAACGTTTTAATTATGCTAAACGCCGGATGATCGTCTGCTACGCGAACCTGAACGGCGACTGGCAGAACCACGTCATCCAATAAAGTCAGGCATGTCGACCTATCATCTTATACCCCGCCGCCTCTTAAAACGTTCGGCACTCTTTTCGCTCTTCTCGCTGGCCCCTTCGCGCCGTATACGTGCGGTCATCGCTTTAAATTATCGCATTTCCCATTCCATTCATGAAATTAAGCCCTGCTAGAGGCCTTCGAGGTGTCGCGAAGGTGTGCCAGGCAGTGTGAAGTCGTCGATAAAGTACGCCTCATGGAAGATAAGGGTGCGCTTCAAGATGGGAGACACGATTATCGAACTTTTCTTCGGGCTGTGTGAAGAAGACACGTCTTTAAAATTTAAATGAGGACCTGAATATTGCTGTGCTAGCGTTGGTGTGATTTTTCCAACGGTTTGTGGAACACTTGATAATTTATCGAGTGGCAAAGTTCAGTCGTACGGTAATCAATTACTTTTAAGTAATGTCCGTTTCCTAATTCCTTTTAGATTTTTTAATTTTTATGTCTCTTATGTAAAACAAATTTACCAACGTTCGACACTTCTGTTAATACTGATTGCCAGAGAAAATAAAGGATACTCAGTCCGAAGAAATACAATTAGCTGTTTCAGTACTGTGAATAATTCGCCAGCTTCCGTGTATCATGAGAAAACAAAGGATTATAATTAGCATCGTGGACGTTACGTCCTACCGTTTTATCTCTATTTTTATACAAAAGGTGCTACGTGCTGTCCTTTCATTTTACTGCAGCTTATATATCTTCATGTTAATAGGATTCTCGCTTCTTCAAACAATCCTGCAATTACGCATGAATCCCTTCCGTTCTGGAAAAGTAATCACCAGTAAGCAATGAAAAAAGACTACGATTCCATAAGAAAAGAGGGGGTTTCCCTTCAAGTGGGACTTTGCACTTTCGAAAGCAATGTCAAGAAACTCGGACATCACTAAACATTTCAATTAGTGAATTATAACACAAAATCAGAAAATAGCAGAATTTCCAACTTGTCAATTTCACCCCCTCAGAGTGAATTTGATCAGAAAAACAAAATTTGCGAAATACACATCTATACACACATCCTACGTATCTTCAAAGTTTCCTAATTCTTTGAATTTTCGACTTGGGAATCATCCCTCGTAAGCCATCGATATACGATAACCAAAGCAATCGGAGGCGAACGCCTAAAAACCTCTCCTTGTTAGTTAAATTACGAGCGTTTCCCCACATCGTAACGCCGTCGGACTGACGTGCGGCGATATCGTTCGCAGTGTCGTGAATCAGGAACAGAGGGGCTGGCGGCGCAGGCTGCCGGTCTCGCCCAATTATACCGGCGCAACGTGAATGCAGCCGTCGTTCGTTGCACGCGGCCCTCGCGGAGATGCGCGCGAATTAATTATTATCGGAAGGCCCGAATAGCCGCCTTATCGGCGGCCGGAAAATTATCGTGGGCTTGATTAAATACCTGTGTAACAAATATGCGCGGGGGCACGAAAAGCGACGCGGGTTTTGAAGGGATAGGGGGCGGGGCGGGGGATTCACAGGGCTGCTGGCTGCACAACACCATCCGGACAACGAGGGGTAGGTGGGGAAGGGATGGTTGGAGGAGGTGTGTGTGGTGGCCGTTCGAGGGTCACGGGTTGTTATTAGCGTTAAAACAAACGGCCGCAACGTAATTATCGGCCCCGTGCCGCAGCAAGGTAACAAACGATGCCGTACGATAGCGTAAATATTCCCCCGAAACGAAAAAGGGGAACAAAGAGGGCGAACGGGGTGACCCGCGTGTGCATGACAGAGACTGAAGGTAGAGCCAGAGGGGAACAGAAAGTGCGGCCGGGGATCGGAGGGGGCGTGGGCGAGGAGGGAGGACGCAGGATAATCGGAAAATAGATGAAGAAAGAACAAAGGGGAGGGTTGCTTTTGTCGACGGGGCCTGGACATTGCCACAATGGCCGGGAGCAGCGTTATAGGGAAGTTAGCGGCGCCACCGTGAACAAAGAGTGTTTGTTCGGCTGGTATGCGTTGTTCGCCCCGAACATTTAACCCCGTAATCGAGACATCGCGATGTTTTGACAGAGAAATACGCGGGCTAATAGAATTTTCAAGCAAAGCCGAACCTGCGCCGCGCGCGAGCCCGGCCGCTCCAATGATTCGTCGCTAATGTATCGCCGAGAGTGTAACGTGACTCCGGTGCCCGCGTGATTTAATGATTATTGTTCGTGTTGCCGCACGCTGCTTGCTACAAATGGGAATAATTTCTGGGTTTTACGCTGATCTTTTTATGTCACGCGACGTGTTCGGGCTGAAACACAAGTGGTAATTGTGGTAACAGGGGTCTGCGATGGTTTTTAGCCACGGAAATATCGACAGGACTCTTTCGGCTGTGTTAATATTTTGGGGAGATTGTTTTTTCGAAAAAGCAACCTTCATTATTTCCTCCCCTATTCCGACCAATTGCATTTTTTTCAAAACGGCGAAACATGTCACCAAAAAACGAATTCTTCTAACTTCTAAAAAAAAAAACTCAAGTCGTTTGGACCAATTTTCAAAAAGTTATCCTGCTTTAAATGATGTCCCAATACTTTTGTCCGGCACTGTATATTTGAAACACGAGATGCATTCACAGAGCACTCTAAAGGAATGCAGAAGAAAAGCATTAACAGCAGCAATTACAAAGCTTCCTTACAGAACTGTTTTTAATAAATCATACATCGTGCATTAGAATGCTGATGAATTTGCACAAGCCGTAGTGCGATTCGCGATAAGAAACCCAGGAATGCGATAAGCCCATAATTCAAGTCGTAATTGCACGCGCACATATCCGTTTCACATCAAAACGCGTCGTTTTAATTGCAAGGTGTAAAAAAAATGAAGTACCTATCTTAGTTCCAGCCGATAACCGCGGTGCACCGTAAAGAACAAAAAACTTGGTCGATGGCTTTATTAGGAGAATTATATCCCGACATTCCCCGATTTTATTCACAGCCAGCACTAAACCTGCGTGAAGTTTACGCTTTGAAAATCACAGCCGCTCCGGTACCGTGAATTTCTCGCCCTAATACTACTGCGAAAATTCCACATTCCTTTGGAAAAATTCGTAGACAAAAAAGCTTGGTTCGTTAGGAGTCGCGAGGAATGCCACCTCAAGACACCGATTATCGCTTGAGTAACGTTTCCACCGTAGACCTGATAAACGTTGTGCTTTTTAGGAAACGCGCCGTTGAGCCGGGGCTATAAATAAGTAGCTCGTTACACGCCACGATTATGGTCGTCCATTTCTATGACAGAGACGGTCTCTGAATCTCGAAGTTCATCAGACGGTGATTGGTGAAAGTGGAAACGATTCAGTCACCAAGCAGAGGCGCGCGACCAAGGGCCGGCGGCTCGTTAGGGGACGAGCCGCGTTAAATCACCGCAACGAATCTGTCTCTTTATACCAATCGCGTATTTATTCGACGTCAGACCGTTCGACGCAGCATCCTTCTTCTATCAATCGGGATCTACGCTCGGGCGAACTAAATTCGAGGCGATGCGAGCCGACGGCCTTAATGAATCCGTTCGCGACCAACCCCTCCGGTTTCAGGTAATGAATTATGCCGGCCGACACTCCCTCGGGCCGTGACGAATATCGCCGGCGATCGATCCAAGGTCCAAGCCCCGATCAGGGAAAGGAGTATCCCGTGTAGCCGCCGCTGGTAGCCACGTTCCGCGGTAACGAGGATTTTCGAATTATCTTCGGGCATCGTTATGAGCGTGGAGAATTTATCGAAGAATTAACGATGGGTGGACATTGCGGCATGCGAACATTCCTCAACGTATTAGGCTTAGGTAATCACGGGTTCACGTGGCCAGACAACGACAGACGGCCTGCTGCAGGAGGACAGAGACGGGGCGTAGAGGGGCAGAGATAGAGAAAAGGGTAAGAGAGGAGCAAAAAAGGGGGGAGACTCTAACTCTGTACGATCAGCGCTGTGGGAGTAGGTAGATGCATCCTCCTGTTCCAAGTAAGAGTCGATAGATCGGACCTGCTTCCACCTTGCCTCTTTAAGTCCCTCTTCCTCTTCTTTACCCTCGTCCTTTTCCCTTTCGGTTTAACAATCCTATCCTCCTCTACCGTTCCCTTTGCATCGCGGATTGCAGCCACGTTTGGCAGTGGAATCTCCAAATGAATGGCATAACGTGAAGCGTATTCACCATGAAGATCCTACGCGGAAACGCTGCGTGGATTCAACGATCTTCAACGGAGGAACTGTTGGAAAGACGATATGCTGCGGATGGTAACGGGGCGAGGTCTAAATTGCGATGTATAACGAATAATATGGAGATACGATTAATAAAAAATTAAATAAAAAGCGAGGGTATTTCAATCGAATGCCTCCAAGAATCTGAAATACTACGGTCAGACTGATACAATTACTTCTCTGGCTACCCTCCGTCATTTTTTACGCTGCAAAGGATTTACCCAACAGAGTTCGAGATAAACAATAGGTGCAAATGGGCGGAAATAACGATGCTTCTGACAGCGAGCTTACTAAATCTGTAGCTGAACTAGTATCGATATAATAACGTGTGGCAGAAGTGCAACCCTCGAAATCATTGTTCTAATCATTCTCCAGCTGGGGAACTGCATCGGGGTCGAGATTCAATCACAAAGCGGTCCAATTATAAAGTGCTCCACCCCGGGACAATCTCCGTTTTGACAATGTCTCGCAGAACGCGGACAATGACGCATCGTACGGTTTCCAGTAGAGTGATCTGAAGTGTCAGACAGCGCGAGTGCACAATGGCGGCATATCCATTGAACGGCGGCAAGGGTGGCCACTTGATTTTCGATATTTCTTCAAGCTGATTCGTCACCTCCTCGTACGATTTCCCGAGAAGGTGATAGTTTACATAAACTTAGAATTTCGATTGATGCACGAACTGTTTTCATCGCAATTAGTCGCTAAATAATGGGGATGATTCTTTAGAAACAATTTAAATTGGAAATGACAGTGGAAGTTTTAGTCTTCAATTATTATGTGTTGCGTGGTAATTAATACTTATGCACAAATTCACAAACTCCTTGATTTTTAAATGATAAAAGGTTTTTGATCTTTTCTTGCTACGAGAGAAATTAAGAAAGTAAATGAAAACAAGTAAAAAGAAATTAAAAAATAAAGCAGACGTCGATGAAGCACAAGTACTCATTTTTAATGACGGATTTACGTCACGAAAATAGTGTCACAGAATTATCAAAAAGACAGAAGGCAACAGGAAACAGTAATGCAGAAAGAAAAACACTCAAAGATTAATGAAACTAACGAGTAGCTAATGAATAACTATTTTTGCATTTCTTCCTGTTTCGAGACGAATTACGTATTTCTCTTAAATTTAAATTAACTTTTTCCACGTATTTATTTAATCTTAATGTCTATTTCTCTCGCTCTATTTCCCCAGGAACATGGATTTCGCTTAATCGGTACCACGAGTAATTTATCACAGCCGATAACCTCCGCAGGCATTCGAGTTTCGTCCTCGAGAGTAGCTCGAGCAAAAAGGACCCCAGCCGTCCTCTCTTACATCCAGCCGGACTGCGAAAGTGAGATTTCGCGGTGCGACCGAAACGGCCGACGTCAAATTAGTTACGTAACGGGGACGTAAAAGAAGCAAGTGATTTACGCATCCACCACAATAGCAGCACGGGTACGTCCAACCGCACGTTTTCTGATCTCCCCTTCGCCACCCCTGGCCCCCTCCGGCCAGACTGTTTCTCCTGTTGTTCCCTGTTGCGTTCCATCTCACCGTCACTCCCACTCCGCTGCACTTCCTCTTCTTCTGGCCGGTTTCTCGCGGTTACGGCCTTGCAATGCTGCAGAAAGGTCTGCACCACCGAAGGCCCCCTCCCTCGTGCCCCTGTGCCCCCCCCTACCCTCGGCCGTGCCGCTTGCACCGTTGCAGCTGCAACAGCGGTGGTGGCGGTGGCGGCAGTGCGCTCACCATCGCGAAACCAGCAGCGAGAGGCAGTTGCAGCTCGCAGCGCTGGTTCACCTCGTAGTACGAGGACGAGACATTGACCTACCACGCTCGACCTTGCCAGTTCGTTACTCTTCCCCGTTTCTCTTATGCATTATACACGGCTATCCGACTACGTCCGTGCCATCCTTCCCTGTCCTTTCCAACCGTTCTTCCTTCTTCCCGCTCGGCCGCTCTTTCTATTACTGCCTCCCGTTCCCCACTCTATTTCTATCATAACCGGTCGCTGGGTCCCCATAGTCCCTCTTTCCTCCTTCCTCTTCGCCACTATCTCGATCTAACTTTCTTTTTATATACATGTATAGATACACGTGCACGTATACAGGTACACCTTCCTCCATCCGTCTCTTTCCCCTTTCTTGCGACGGTTGATCCGTTCGGCATGGAAGAAAAGCCCCGCGCAAGCTGCCTCGTCATCGTACACTCTCATTTATCGTACTCGCGTTTCCTCCTCCTCGGCCTCGGCCCCTCGCCCCGGTGGCAGTGGGTAGCGATCGGAGGAATGAATATGGGTGTACCGGTGCCGATGGTGGTTGTACTTTGATGCCTGAACCGATGGGAATACCCTTAGCGGCTCGGATCATAATTAATTAACAACAATGTGCGCTGCCGCGACGCGGTAGCAGCAACAATCGCGTGCCGCGGCGCAGTCCGTGATAATATGTCGGCTGGTAACATCAAGCTTCATTAACGCGGGCAGCTCGGGCCGCAGCCTCTGGGACTATAAATTTCACAAATTGCCCTAATTGAGCGTTAAACCGATCCCAGACAGCGGAAATCGTTTTCTTCTGCACGCTGCCCCGGCGACTGATCGTCGAACCTCCGCGGTATCTTATTATTGTACAGACTCTCCACTCCCTTTGACCGATTAAACCAACCAACACATCGGCACGGTTAATTGGTTACGTGCGCTGGGAGTATACGCGGTCATTACGTCCGCGAATGAACACAAGCGCGATTGCTTTGTCGCGGGCAGAGGCTTAAATTGTTACGTGACTCTAACGAATCCGGGGGCCGTGGGGTAGGCTAGGTTAGGAGCAGACTGATCGCCGGGAATTATGCTTTACCTCGATTTTAGATCGCTGCTGAGTAGAGGAGTACGCTATTTCGAGAGAGCAAACAGTTAATCCAGAGTATTTCATTTGTACACTGGTTATACCAGTTCGTTCGTCGACTTCGTCAATTCACGCGTGTTGTACGCAGAGGTTTAAACGCAAGCTCGCTTCGTTCCTACGATTGTACGCGTCGCCGGCGTGTATTTAAAGTGTTCTACTTTCACTTGCACGCCGAGTGTCTGATAGGTATAAGCACAAACTCTACGCTCCGGTGGAAATTAGCAAGCGATATTCGCGGATGGTAAAATAATGCGGAATTAAATTTACTTGGGATTAAATTCTGTAGGATATTCGAAACAGAGATTAGTAGATTTTATTAATTGGGCAATGCGCAGGTTTCAAAATTTTTTGTATCATAGGTTTATTTAGCAATTTTTCATCTTTGTATGACTTCAATTTAGAACAGGGTTTTCCTGACAATATAAAAATTGGAAACTAGAGAGCAGACATAGACGAATAAAATGCAAAAAGTTTCGTCAAAATATCTTGCACAGTTATCTAGAAAAAATCCTAAATATTCTATCATTTTTAGGCCTCAAACCAGTAAATACCTCCAGTTAAAAATGTTAATAACCTTCCAATAGCATAAAAATATACCTAACAGAACTCGCAATATTATTACTCTACACAACTAAAATTTACGATTCAACTAACTAACTTTTCCTCTAAAATTAACAATTCCGCGTGGGTCCCCTTCGTCTCTTGGCAACCAAATATTTTTATTCCCACCCCGCCACTGACTGTACAGACGAAACTCTGTCCACGAATTCCTGGAGGTATCCACATTTCCGCAAAAAAGTGAAGAAACACCGCAACCGACGATTGAAACTGTAGACCATCAGCAGCATATCTTGCTCGTCCGCCTCGACCTGCGCGTCAGTGTCGACGGCCGAAGATAATCGAGACGAATGTTTCGTTTAGAAGCGAGCCGATCGAATTCCTTGCGACAGATAAACGAAGGGCACGGGATCGGCGGCGGGGGAGGAGGGGCACAGAAGATCTGTGGTGAACGATCGGAACTTTTCTTCACTCGGACTTAACGGTGACAGGTACCTAGTCCATGTCAAATTGTAAGTCGATATCCGGTCGGCTCGTTTTGTCCCCCCCCCCCTCCCCACCCCGCCCCTCCCTCCCATCCTCCACCGTACCCTCTCGGCTGTAGCGTCTGTTGCCGCGATATCTGTTTGACGGAGGATGGATGTTGAGGCGGTTGGTTCGCTCTGACCGGGTACGTTGAACCCAGCTCCCGCCGCAGCGCAACGTCGAACGCATCCTATGCTTATAAACCGTAACGACACGTGAAACTAACGGACTTCGTCTTCGTAGCCCATCTACACCCGCGGGAGCTGCGCTTACGGTCCCCGACTTCCTGCCGCACTGTTCGGAATTACGTGTACACGCGCGAAATTGCGCGACGCAGCGGCTATTTCGCCACCGAAACTCATTAACCGGCGATGGATGTCGTTATTAGTTGCAGATGCACGGGCGAAACGAACGTTCGTTTCGCGGGCACAGGCAAATTCCGTTGGTTTGTCGGTCGATAAGTTGTAATACGATAGGGCTAATCGTAGATAAGTTGTAGGTCAATTATTAAATCAAGCTTCGCGAAATGTGCCAAAGCACTTCTTTTGATAGCGTGAATGGTCAATTTTTATTTTTCTCGAGTCTTATATTTTAGAACAAATGGTTATGTATCATATGGAAGAGGGGTAGTTGACTTTAGCCACTATGCACGGCTTATAGTTTGCAGTTACAAAATGTGTTGGATAATTAGCAGTTAATCAAAGAGCGCTCTAGTACCAGAGTGACGTATCTGTATCGGCACATCCTGACTTTAAAGCACCAGTTGACGCTCCGACGATCGCTAATTTTAATTAAAACTTTCCAACGAGAGCGTAAACCTGTGTAGCCTATAGCCAGTCTTAAGCGACTGTATCTGAACGGAGGAGAGATTTATACTCGGTTTTGAAACGGGCATTTGTTCGGCCGAGAAGCTCGTAAAACCTCTAATCATTTCGATCTGAAATATCTCCACCCTAAATCCAGATAAAAATCAACAATTTCTAAAATCGATTCCCGCGGTGATGTCACAGGCGGCGCGGAGGGAAAATAAATGTTTGTTTTTAAAAGGAACGGGAAATAAAAAAATCGCAAATATTCATTTATAGATATAAGTAAAACGTTTTTCAGTTTCGACAGGGAATTTTTGCGAAATGAAAATTTGACAGATCAGTACTAACAAGTAAATACGCGTTTCAGAGTGGACACTTTGAGCAATTACGATACAGTCGGCTGCTTCCGGGCTGCATGGAGTATCTTCCTATTTCGGTGTTCCCGCTGCACAACAGGTTCAAAGAATTTTTCAACCGCAGTATTTGCAATTCGAGTTTCAATTTAAAATCGAGGCTCCGCGTAACCAGTCCCGATCGTTCCAGCTGCGTTGTACGCCCTTGTATCATATCAGCGACTATGGCAATTCTTTTTCTAGTCAGTGGCTAATATTACAGTGGAATTCATTCCTCAATTATTCTGCCCTCCTTGCCTAGTTTATTATTTAGATTTATAAGACGAAATAATGGCTTATTGAAGTTCATTCGCAAATTATTTTATTATTCATTTTATGTACCTCTGTTCATCCGTTTAGTGTTACGCATTCTCATCCTATATACATATTACAGTACAGAATAAAGAGGAATATCAGTTGGTTAATTGATTGTCCCATTAGATTACGTGGATGGGGCAAATTACGTACGTTGTACGCGTTATGTAGCTGTGCCAGATTTCCGTGACGTTATTCACATGGCTTTGATACGTCAGACAAGGTAGATTGATTAGGTCTTGTAAGATCCTGTTTAGTTTGATAATTAGATTAGATTGTAAAATACCTTGGTAGTGTAATTGTGTAATTGTAGTATTTATATTGAACTAATACTGGATAACTTAATTATTTCATGACAATCATGATTTCTAAAATCATTTTTAGGAGTAAATTAAATAATTCAGTTGTATTTTTTAATTCTAATTCAGTTTTATATAAATAATATTTCGAGTAATACTATTTCAAAGATTATTGTTATTGTACGTCCGTGTAAGAAAACAATATGAAGGATATAGAGAACCCTATCGTAAACAATTTCTAAAAAAAACCGCTGATTTTCTTACGAGACGTTATAGTTTCGATGAGGTCTACGATTTCTAAATGGAAATCGAAGGATATATGTGCATCGTATGTGCACGCAAGCAGGACAAACGCGAATGTGTCACATGGGAATGTGTACGACATCCTGTGCCTTATACTACTGTCAAACTTGTCACATGGGACTAGCAACGGGACCTGCTGCAGGATCAATTGAACGAACGACCGAAGCTAAGTAATTATGTTTGGGACGCGAAGGATCCCTTGATTCGGAACACCACCCTTGCAAGCAACACTGAAATCGAATTTCCCTTATAGCAATTTCGTGTTTCAAAATAAGGTACACAAGGGATACCATACAAATACACAACTAGAAATGCACTTCTGCGCTTAAAATTAATAAGCCCACATTCTCTTTCTGTTGCTACTTTATTCCATTCACGCTGTAACTGTTTCAGTCTTATAATACTCAAAGAATTGGATTTATAATTAAAAACCCTCCTACATAGAATCACATTTTCTGTAAACACAGTGAATTAAATGATTCAACTAACAATTCACGTAACAAATGCTTAAATAACAATGCGTAACAAAATGGGGTACCAAAAGTGGTGATAAATATTTAATCTCGATCAAATATCACGTTTCCCAGACACATCAGTTTGTAAAATTTGTAAAGGCAGGTTTCCTATACGCGCCTGGACGCAACGTTAGAATTTCAAAGTTGATTTTCTCGAAAATGAAGCGCAATATCAAAAAATTATATTCTTCATTTCCGACTTATTTACTTGTTACTAATCGAAAAGAATCAGTACCTTTTTTTGATATCGCGCTTCATTATTGAGAAAATCGACTTCGAAATTCTCGGCCTCGTGTCCAGTCGCGTACCTGTAGGGAAACCTACCTTTAGACAGAAAATTTGTAAATACAGCTACGCTCCTGGTAGCTGACCTCGTCGTACGTGACAAAAAGGCCTGTCTATACCACCCACAACGAAGCACCGTACAGAGCAGGGAGGAAGGTGTATGGTACATTGATCATTCGCTGGCCACGTTTCCCAGACAGGATAAGTATCGAACGGTGGATAGCGCAGCGAGGAAGCGATCGTCTGCAGATCGCAGCTACATCCGAAGAGCGACCATACGTACAACCAAGGATCAGCGGGCGCTCGTTGGACCATGAGGTGCGACCAACGTTTATTGCAGGTCGGGACGAAACGTAGAAACGGACCACAGGGAGGATATTACTGGCTTCGTCTTCTCGCAAGCCGTGGGAGCACGAAGAAGATAGATCAACCAAGGAATAATAGTGTCCGCTCACGGATTTCCAACAATCTAATGGAATGCATTCCACACGCGGCGGGGTCCGCGCTGCGCCACTAGATTCCGAGATTAAGTAGCCGGGATTCAGACTTAATCACCTAACCCAGTCCTCCCCTTCGAGAGAGTCGAGCGTTATGAACAAGTGGCTCCACCATCTTCTTCGTAGCCGTCCTCGGTTCCGAGTAACTTTCCTGGCTGCTGTGTAGTATTCCCGAGGATTGCCTTAACCCGAGACTGTATCGTAAGTGCATCCAGTTCTAGATTTCTGATTCTATATTCCTTCGTGGATTAAAATTGATTATCGAGTTACACCAGGTGGTGAAATGCTTGGGAAATTCTTGAACATGTAAGGGAATTCTACAACGTTTCTGTGAATGAAACCAAGTACCAAGTTACTGCACAGTAGTAACTGCTACTATTAGGTTTCAGTTACGTATGTTAAATCGTTTGATTCGTTATATTGTGTAGATTTTTAGGAATTAATTAAAGGAAAACTATCACAGATAATTTAATGGGATTTTTTGCGTTGTATTAAGAAAGTCTTAAACTATAGAAATATATTTTTTTCCTGTAATTAATCACTGTAAATGGCACTGGAAATTCGTTGAACGTGAAGCGTAAAAAAACAGGAATTTCAAAAAATCCTTTCGAAGAAGTACCTATTTTTAATACATTGAATATTCAAAAATGTAAAAGAATAAATCGATTTTTAGATCGGAACCTCCCCTTAATACACTTATTTTATCCTCAACAGTGAATAGAATCCCTCGAATTTGCAAAAACAATTTTTTCGGTATCTTCGGAATAGTCTTTCGCAATGTAATTTCAATTGAGATACAGCATCGATACTACACGCGGAGAGAAACCATGAAATTTAAGCATAATGGTCGACAAGAATGTACAGGCATACCGAACTTCCATATTTCTTCATCATCCCGACCTGCCGGCAGCCGATACGCATCATCGACGAAAATGATACCCGCGATCCGCGCGGACGATCATTTTCAAACGGCACGCTCGATATCATCTTCTACGGGGCTCAAGTCACGAAGTCTCAATGTGATCTCGAACAGAAGGCAGGAAACCGATCTTTCGGACTTGCCGTGCCGATTGATTCCCTCTCCGCGTCCGGTGGAAGCGATACGTTACACACCGCTTAACGAGCACGTAGACATCGCTATCTCCATGCTTTCGACGATCACCAGGCCGCAATAATTTATCAAATATAATCGATCGATCGTCGATTCCTGGACGTTACCCTGGCATTTTCGTATACGTGACTCGTTTCGCCCGTGACCCCCCTTGTCTTTCCATACTGTACCCTCCTAATGCACCAGCGAATAAGTGTTCCATGGTCCTACACGTAGACCCAAGGAAAATCAGATTTTTTGCAAAAAGATATTGCATTACGCATTCACCAATCTTACAAAATACTCGCGGAATTTGCGCAAAATTTACTGGCACCCTGGGAAAGAAGATAAAGTGCTGGAGGCACGAGCATGAGGAATTTTGAGTCTTTAGAGTCTCTTTAACAGAACTGTCTTTTGATGGAAGTAGAAAACAAATTTGATGTGTTCTAAGTTCATTTTTTAAGTAGAATTTGTGATCACCGTATAGAATCTTCAGTTGTAATACGATTGTAAGTAATAATTTTGTAAGTTACAATTTTCTGCTCTTAATTCCAACCCTTAGAATAATTATAAAATTCTAGTAATAATAGAAAAAGAATTGCATAGTAGGTATAAACAATTTCAAGTTAGATAAATCCTGATTTTGCTGGAATAACTTTGAGATGATCACATACAGCCCCACTTACATCCATCAAGTAATTTCTCTCAACGTATAAAGAAGTTCCCCGAACGCAAACTAGCAACACAACCACAATCACGATAATTAGAGTTACGAAGTTACACTTAAAAGGTTCCCACCGCAGCGGCGATTGGATTGGCATCGAAGACCTCCCGCTAAAAGTCGTAACAACTTTTAATTATGTTTTTAATAGGCACGACAAATTACTTTCACCGATTGGCTTCGAGAGTTGCAATAATAGAGGGAGGCTGATTGAGAGCGCGCGGGAGCCGCCGCAAACGAACTGCTCGCGAATTTAATTTATTTCGACGCGAACGCGACAACAGAAATTAAACGTAATATCCCGGGCAAACAATAACTACACGGCTGGATGCATTACGACATTTTGATCTGTTCACATTGCGGTCGGAGTTAAATATTCCGCGCGCGCGTACCCTTCTATCGCTAATAAGCGGGGCGCGACGACAGTCCGCGCGTTCTGGGGGGGGAGGCTGGCGTGCGGTCGACACATTAACTGTGTAATTCGTCGAACGGAGTGTTCAGTGTTCGATCGTAAAAGGGAATTCGATGTGCACAACTACCCGTGAAAATGGGTACCGGTCGATGTGCATCTAGTCAGGGGCATAATAATTGCGACCCCCGGGATTGTAATATGTCACAGTAATCCTTGCCTCGCCGCACAAAAGATTCGAATAGTAAATTAATTCCATCCCGAATTCAATTAGCGTTTTCAATTATCAACCCTGATTCATGATTTCTCCGGGTTTGTCAATTTATCGGTTACCACGCTAAATCCGTTTCAGGGAGTCCTCAGGAATATATTGACGATGTTAGAATGGCTTCCCCCCCGAGCTTTGTCGTATTAAATGTTAAATAAACATGATATTTTAGATTAATTTGAAAATTCCAGCTCGGTTTATTCCAATGGAATTTCAGCATTTTTTATTAGTGTCTGCATATATTATCTGTCGTTTCGTAGCACCATTTTCGCTCTATTCTGGAAAAGAACATTTTTCACGTTCTTCTTAACAATGTGAACAATGGTGTAATTTCAGAATTTTATATGGAATTATTCATAACTATATAGATCTTCACGACTCCATTTTTTTAGAACTTTTATTGGAAAAAGTACCTACAGAAAGATCATTGTAAACGATATATGTAGTAAGATATAGGAAGGCAATTGATGCGCACGACGAAATCGCGACGGTGGAATAAAGTATCAGAGACCAAGTGAAAAGGGATTGTATATGGTCAGACGTATTTTATAGTTTGCCTCTGGAATCATATCTCTCTGTAACGTTTAGCACGTAGAGCTCCTTAAAAATAGTTTCAACTAAAAATTATGTACATTAATAAGACTTGCAGAAATGTGCACATATTTTATAGAAATTCCACTGAAAAACTTCAAGTTACGAGCAGTTGATAATAAAGTACCCCTTTGTATAATTTGCGATTGCATTTGCACGTGGTGCCCTTCTCCGAATGAAACCAGTGAAATGAATAAAGAAAACAGAAGCCTTCCAACGGAGCATGATTTTACGTGCCCAATGTAGCCCTTTCAGTCCCAATAAACAAATGACAAATATTTTCGCTACGACTACGCCTCCTACTTCCCAGGAACACATAAATATTTTCGATAGTACGTTAACCCACTCCCTTTTGTTTGACTCCCGCCGATAAGTTGAACGAAACACCGTGCGCGAGTCGATGAAAGCAGAAAATCACGGCGTCTTACATTTTTCACGAGCCATTTGCCCGCATTTTTACGATTCGCGGGATATCAGGGATTAATAATGATCTCCCTTAACATTCAAGTATACAGCAAGTATTACCATATCGCACGCCGCTGCACAGAACGTTAAACATACAAATGGTTTTATTTCCGGTTACTACATTTCTCAGTAACAGGTAATAAACGTTAGCCTTTATCGTTCCCGTTTTAAACACCCTGCGGCCACTCATGGCCAGAATGCAAATGGTACTTTACCTGTACCGTTCGGCCGACTATCGGTGCAACGGGCAATAAAAAATACTATCACAGCCGGTGGATCTTAAATTCTGCTCGAAAGACCCGCACGAGCCACCGTTCGAAAAACTAATCGCATTTGTTGCGCCGAGATCGCGCGCACGTGGCCGTTCCAACGTGAACGCGTTAGACGTTAGGTGCCTATTAGTAAATGTATTTTCACTGGCTTAGCTGTTGGAATAATGTGTTGGGAATAAACAGTAGCGCACTCAGGATTTAATCTTTCGAGAAGCCGGGTTGAACTGATAAAAATATTTATAACGCAAATTCAAAAAAATTCATTAGGGGATTAAAGAAATTACTTAAAGAATAAAATCCAGTGTTCTTTTTTTATAAATCTTGAATTACTTCAGACGTGATTATAATTAATCTGCTTTCCCCCTTTTTCTTTGGAATGTGCCAGGGCCCCTTTCTCCCCCCTCTGGGTGTGCCATTGCGAATAAAAATTGTACGGCTAATTACAAACTAAATATGACACATGTATATGGGTCCCTCTTTAACAGTATTTGGCGTCAAGTGCCAGGTTTGTTGGTCAAGGCTTTTCTAGCAAGACCCCGCCTTAAGTCGCGTTCCCACGTATGCAATGCACTGCACAGAATACACTTAAGACGCTTTTTTAGCAAGTGCTGCCTTTGCTAAGTGGTGTCTCTCTGAGTGTCTTCAAGTGTCTTCTCTGTTCTGTGGGAATGTAGTTCAAGGTTCAGTTGTTCAGAATCGATCTACACTTTTTCGAGGGCTATTAAGCCTGGTACAAAAAGCCTCGTGTCACAATAGCTTTGTCCTGCAAGATAAATGCTGACAATTTCTGCCTTCCCATCTCTTTTACTGTTATTTGTTGCATCTTAATCTTGGGACCTTACGGTCAATCTCTCGAAGTGTTCTTTTTGCTGAGATGTGTTAGTAGGTACTTACGTATAAGAGTTTCTCGTTTGCTTAGACCGATCGAGAGGCAAAGGAATTCTGGGTGGCTACGTGAAGCTTCTCTTTCGAGGGCTAACCTTTTTGCCAATCAAATTTCAAGGGCTAAATATTTATTTTAAATATCATTGCCTAATTGTAGGATAGAAATACACCTCTAGCACTATTTAAATACATGTAGACTCAGAGGCTGCCCTGGAATGTTTGCGTAGTACATTTATCTGCGGAAGGAAATCAATCAAACCACATGACACGTTGACGTGCATGAGTTGCTTGAGTGTCAGTTCATCGTCGATAGCGACACGTACTGATGTAGATAAATAAACACGGAATAATACAGGAGGAATCCCGTTTGAGAGATGTTAACTTTGCACTCTCACAGAACGCAAATTAGCTCTGGTTTTTATACTGAAGATGGTAGCCAGTAAAGATTGCTTTCCTTCACTTCAAACCTTTTAGTAGAATTGTGTCTACCGAAGAAGTACATAAAGGAGTGAACTTGAAACATGTGAATAATTTCTTAAACATGTTTCTATCATAGATAGCTAATAAGCTGTGTCTGAAAACTTGCGTTGAAATTCAAAATAGCCATATTGTTCTTTTGTTAAATCCTTCCCAGAAGTGTTCTCCAGATATTTTATTCTGAATTGGGCCAAGTTATGCAGAAAGCTACCAGCCCTCAACGATCTGAAATTGAGTAAATTTAGTTTGAAGATTTTAATTGTTAAAGGAACGTAACTTTATTTCTATTCTGTATACGTTACTTCTTTTTATTGGTTTACAATATTTTTAATGGCTTATTTAATAGTGAATAGTATAATTAATATTATTTTAATTTTTTTACATTTAGAGGGTTGTTAGGTTTCTACAAAACTTGGCCTAATTACAACAGCTGCTCTTTTCAAATACCTACTTCTTCCTCTTTCTCATCTGATAAATCGCATTCAGCCATTTCTATTACTTTACTTGCAAAGCCAAGTCAGTGACAGATATAAATCACGCAAAACGCCTCTAGGTATATGTGAACGTAATAACCACCAACACAAATCAGTAATATGTTGAAGAATCTCGCGTGAGCTAGCCTAGAGCGAAACTCTTACAAGAAGATGAAAATTATTCAACTACACGTGCTGCCGGCATAGTTACAGAGAAATATAAGCGCGAGGCATTTCCGAGGGAATTCAAGCGCCGAACTGAGCAACGCAGTGTTAAGAAGCGATGAAAAAGGGCAGCACCGCGCTGGTATCGAGAGACCGAAACTCGAGGGATGGTCGAAAATATTTTCCAAGCGTGCTTATCCGCACGTGCAGCGCGTTCCGCTCGCGTTTTTGCACGTTCCTTCAGACACTTTGCAGCCCCGTTGCAATAGGAAAGAAGCAATGATCCAAGACTAAGGGAAACGAAAGGCTGGCCAGTGAAGAGCACGTGTCGACGGCGAGACGTGGAAGAAGAAGCATGGTAGATCAGTCACGATCGAAGGAAGAACATCGTATACCGCTCGAGGAAATAATATCGCGAGGCTAACGGCGTAAGAAAAGTTATTACGCCGCGGCGGAGAAAAAAGCAAGCGGCATTAAATTTAATTTCTCGCCTCGGAGAAAATTTGTTGCGAGACGTGGTCTCGTCATCGGGCGCTTGTGTTTTACGATCTTTATGTCGTTAACTGCAACGAGTTCATTGAATTTTTGTACAGAGATATTGTTGCCCCATACATCCTTCCTTGTTATCTTTCTACCCTAACGTGTTTCTAAGATCGTATAAACTATAAATGATTGTGAATCAATTTTGGAGTTAATGCAATTGATTTATAATTTTATTAAGACACAACTCCAAAATTATTGTGTAGAATATTTCAGTATCGATCATGCTGTTTACGTAGCAGAAATATTTACAAATTTTAATGATCAAAGCTGATACCTGAACATCCTCAATTTGGAAATATCTTTAATAGCCTGAGAATTAAGAAACCAAAGACTTTCGCGATGAAAATAAATTCAGCAGCAAAATTCTTTTATTAAAATTCATCAACCTTGACCGCTAATCGCCATCATCCCCCTATGTGCGATTTAAAAGCATCGGTATCGCGACGGTTAGCGATGAAAAGCAACGGATATTCGATCGCCAAGCAATCGTACTCCATTACAAAAATTACGCAAGGATTACTAGTCTGAAAAGTCCGAGGCAAAGTAACCAGAAAGCGAGTAACCACGGGCGAAGAGCCGCCCGATCGATAAGATTCAATAGCGCTGTATCTAAACGAGGAACGTGATCGAGGGGCAAATCCAAAAATCTAATAGGCTCATGATACGCGTACCATCCACACACCAGGAGAAGCTATTATCTGATCCAGTGGATGGTACGCCGTGCTTATAACTTATAACTTAATCCTCTGTTACAAACGCTAAATAGTAAACCGCGGGACATGATGCCCCATGCGGACGGCATCGGGTCCACGAAGCACGCGCATAATGCATGAGAAACGAGCGTAAAGGGGATGCGTTACGTAAAGTGCACGGCGAGTGATACCGATCTCCGTTTTCGATCGAATCTCACTTGCTGAAACGGAGCTCCCACTCATCTCGAACAAACGCAGGAATCTTGGCCGAGATAGAGGCAGCATGTAGGTGCTGGATGGCTCGGGGACTCGCTAAACCTCTCATCGTAATTCGACGATTCGCGATAAGGGATTCGAGCGAACTAGGGAACCGGTACGACCCCCGGTAACCGATCCTTCTCTTCATTGCACGAGCATTCATCGAAGCTCCTAATGGCTCGATGTGGAAGAACGGTGAATGATGGAAAGTACGCTCTCGAAAGCAACCCTGCCCCACCATTTTGCGTGCCCCCGCGGCTGAACGTAACACCGGCATTCATGGGAAATTAATGAACGCTTCTTCTGCGGGGCGATATAAGAACACGTGCAGAGGCGTGTCGCCTCTTATTTTACCTTTTCAGTCACGCGTGCTGATTATGATTCGGTTGAATAGTGACGGATGCTATGGGCTCTGTTTGGTAATCTATTGTTATATAGTGCTGCGCGTTGCGCTTGGTTTTGCTAAATTAAAAGGTGAATACTAGATTGATTTTTGAATTATTATGGGGATGTATAGTAGCGGTTAAAAAAGTTGCTAGTTTTTGGATTTGATTTGTTAAACAATTTTATTAAAAATGCATTAAAAACTAAAAATGTACTTTAAATAAAATCGTGGAGCAGGGTATCTCGCAATTCAAATGGATCCCCATTTTGGTCCACAATAAAATTGAAGAGTTGAAATAGTAAACGGTGTAAATAGCAAAAAATAATTCTTTCAGTGAAAAACAATGTGAATTCCATACGGAATACGGTGGCAAAAGTTATACGTCTTAGAATAATTTATTTTAACTGTTAGGGTTATTGCGAGATAAAGCTAAAATCCTAAGTGCCAATTTCCCTCTGGTGAAAAACGCTGAAAGTGCCGTAATCTTCACGACCGCAATCTTTTTGTAAAACTGTAAAGGTGGTATACACTGAAAGTCTATTCCGTTCAAGTCATAAAAGACGTAAGTGCCAAAACGAGCAGGCATGCGTTTTTTGTTTCTACTGAAAATTTTAACTCAATTCATAGATACTCATCCGAGAATAAGTATTTGTGTTATATTTTAATCTCGCTATTAATCAGAAAATGTTGTCATACTAATAATTAGACTGCGAATGTTTATGCAAATATACATTTTTTATAGAAAACAACCAAACAAGTGAAACTTTGATAGAAATATGTTTCCTCATTAAAGTGTCTTCATAATATATTTTTTATTTACAAAAATATTATGTTCATTAATTTCTAGGATATACAGAACTTAGCTCGAGTATAGTAGTGACCATGATATAGTGTATTCAATTTTCTTGCAATAAGGAGGTTGTAATTATCGTAATAAATATACTTGCATAAACTTCCGCAGTCTACTAATAATCAATAATATCAGTAGCTTCACACACAGGGCGGGTCTAAGTGAACTCAGTATCCACTGAAACAGAAACTTGGTGATCGCAACAAGAATGCGGATCGAAACAGTAGCGAACGGATGAAAAATCGGTTGGACCGCTACCGCATACACCGTACGGGTGGAAAGTGGTTCACAGTCGTTGGGGTGACGAAGGTTAAAGCTGCCACAGGTTCTATAGTTGGGAATAGACTCGTACCCCTTTGGTATGGGAGGAAGCGCCGCGTAATATAGTCGCTATTTACGGGGCGCTGTGTGCGTGGTGCGTGTCCAACGACAGCACAGCGCCTGCGGTGACCGCACGCAGTCGTAAACATTCGGAAACAATTTAGCCGCGGCTGATAGTCGCTCTTGAGGCGCTTCAATAGCGCGTGAAGGTGGTACGTGGTCGACACACATGCATCCCAGCGCCATGGGGTGTTCGAGAACGGGTATGAGATGAGCACGGTCATTACGGCTTGTATTGCTATGCGAATCAAAGCGCCTTCCAGACTTTGTGTGTCGCGCAATAGCAATACTGGGTGTCCCGTATCAACCAACAAATAAACGTGTCTCTTAAAGTACATTGAACTGTGCATACAGAGGTTGAGGGTGGTCTGCACAAAGGAAAATGGTAATTTTAACCCTTCATAGTCACACTGGGTCCAGCTGTGCTGCTGTAAGCAGAGGTTGATCACCAAACTGAGAAATTGACATGAAATAAATATATTTAATAATAGGATTTACTTATCACAGAGTAACAGATGTACGATATCAACTAATATCATTGGTGTATTTGCATTTGTACCAACACTCAGATTTTAAACTTAAAGAATACTTCTCTCAAATATTGTTAAACATGAAAACACAAAGTTCACACAAATTTCTCCGTATCAACTTCCCAGCTGGCGTATAATCTAACCTAAACGCAGCAATTTCCGTGACTAATTCACCGACGTAGATATTTCATCAGAATTAAACATTATCCCCTCGAAACGCCCTCAACGCCACCAACCTTCGACAACCTCTCCACCCATCCCACTCATCGCCCTCGACAACCACTCTCGACATCTCCATCCCCAGTCTCCCCAAAGCCGTGACGTTTCCCAAGACGCCTATACGCGCAAAGTAAAACGGAACACCCTGTATGCGAACGTCCCTGGGTTCCCAGTCCCCCGCTGAATTTCACATGTCACGGGGGAAAAACTGTCTATCCGTAAGTGATCATCCCGCGGCAGAAACGCCACGACGCCGCTATCAATATCAACCCCCACTGGCGTACACAGCTTTGTACACGGCGCATGCATCACGGGAGCGTAATGAATGCGCCCCTTTAAAGAAGTCGCGAAGCCATTCCTCCCCACCCTGGTGATGGATTAGAATATTACACGACCGTACGACGCGCTCGATCAAAACGTTTCGTTGCGCTGCCCAAATGGCCCCCACGGTGCTCCTCGAAGATTTCGCGCGATCGGCAGGCCCCCGTTCCACGTGACCGCGCGATTCCCCGATAAGTGTCGCCCGGTGTTTATGCCACGCCATAAGCCGCGGCAATTCAGGCACGCCACCGGAGCGTTCAAGAATAGAGACGAGATGGGTAAAGTCATTACAGGATTCCGCGCGCAGCGCCGTATAAGTGCACGCGGCATAATGTCACGGTGCCCATGCGACTCTGCATTCTGGAGTGTCCGGTAGGAGTCCGTGCCTTGCATTTCGCAGAGAAGTTCCCTTTGCGGAGACGTACCGAGTGTGTAACTATGACGGCGTACATTTTTCACGAATTTTACGTCGGCAACCTTTACGCCAGACAGTCCACTGTGATGGAACTATTTGTCTGACGTTTTTTGCCTCGCAAGCCCTAGGTGGAATAAAACGCGCCCCCCTTAATCTTTGTCACCGACGTAATTTCCATCATTCTCCACGAAAACTTTGCTGCCTCCGTGCGGCGAGCGCTAGCATTCTTTTTAGCTGGAATTCGAGTGTTGCAGAAGTGTTGGTCGAGCTTCTTCGTTGACGGGCGTTTTTAATATTTGAAGAATCTTGTGGGGATAGAAGGAAATGGAAATGCCTGGTTGTAGGTTTGGAGGTTGGCCCGTTTAGTTACATATTTGCTAGGCTAATTTATTTCAGCCGGGCCTTGGATCAAAGGTAAATGTTATTTGGACCAAGTTATGCAGAAAGCTAACAACCCTCTATGATCTGAAGCTGAGTAAATTTAGTTTGAAGATTTTAATTGTTCAAGGAAAGTAGTTTTATTTCTATTGGGAATTTTCATTTTTGAGGAGAGTGTTGTGGGTGAAGTTATTTGTAACGACGTATAATTGTTGCCAAGCTTAATAGATATTTTAGTTTGAGAAAAGTTTGGAATAGTTTTAGTGGAAATTTATGAATCTTTACCTTCGCTATCCTTTATATCTACTCTTCAAACGACCAAGTTTATAAATAAACATTGATGCTCAATACTTTATATTCACTTCCATTACGTTATATGAATAACCAAATCTTCGAAGAATCTTACAATTTTGCATCAATTTGTATGTAGAACAAAAATGAGAAAAAGCTATTAAAATCCAAAATGCCATAAATCGTATTAAAATGGATAAAGGTACGAAAATAGTCGAAGCTATGCATTTGAAAAAATCTCAACTGCACTCAGTTATTGTACAAATTTTCATAATATCTTTCAATTATACCTAACATTACACTAACTTCTATTAAAAATATGGTCCATTTTCTTTTGCCTCCCTCCCGTGCATTTCGTGTAATCGACTTCCATGTATCTTACATCAGGCACTGTGAAGATCCTCAAAGAGAACTATAAAGAATTAACGTGCAAACGATTAAGAAATAACATAGTAGCAGCAAGAGTAATTTATACCCGCCTATAGCTTCATCGTGGTCCTTTCTGACTGCTCTAAGGCTACCAGAAGCTCGTTTGCGTACGCGTAAGTGAAAATCTTGTTCTCTGCCTCGATAAAAAAGATTACTGACGACCGTCCCCATCGTCGATGATGAGGAACGGCCATTAAAGTCGATTTGCGTTAGGGAGATAAAACATTGAATGCAGGCAGTTTGGCCGTCCCGTCATCGTGGGAAATCGTGCGAAATATGCAGAGATGGAAAAACGCTGATGACGTCGAGGCTTGATGAAAATTGTGAGGCTGATGAAGGACGATATTTTTACAAGCACCTGAATGCGAAACACGCGCTCTTCTTTTCCTCCTGGCGAGGAAGCTGAAGGAAAAATGTAATTTCACTTGAATAACTCTCTAGCTAAAAGAAACATCGGGCAACACGATGTAATTAACACTAACCTAAATGCCGGTAAACAGGTGACAGCAATTAACTCTGATGTATCGCTTAAGTGTGTGACAACTTTAGAACGTGGCACTTTGGTAACAGGACTTCGCTATCAGTCGTTTACTGAAATATTCTGAATTTTCTTGGGTTTCTGGTGGATCTTCAGAGGGAGATAGTAAGAACGTTTTAGACATACGACAGCACTTTCTAAATTGCGTGCAATTTATTTATCTTTTTCATCTGTTCTAAAGAAATTTAAAAGCTGCCTCAGTTGTAGGGACTGTAATGCCACGTTTTTATTATTATTATGAATTATGATTAGTACAAATAAAGGTGTAATTTTATCTTCCCTCTTCGAATGGAAGGATAGTTAATTTTAGTGATGTTTATTTAATGTAATTTATTTTCAGGTGACATACAGGTTATGAATGGGAAAGTGTAATAAGGAGAATAATTTGTAATCGTTAGCTCAAGCAAAAAGGTTTTGTCACTACGAATAAAAAGACATTATTCTATCGGAGTTGCAACTGGTTTCCGGTTCTGGAAACTGATATACGATAGCTATTCATTCCGAGAGCCATTCACGTTCAAGCACAATCAGTCAATGATTTCCTCGAAACTGAGAGATTCAAGGGAGAAAAGTTTGTTTGGTGTTAGTAACTTGTTTTGTTGTAAATTATCGCAACTTCCGATTATATCGTGAGTTAAGGCACAAGATGGGAATACTTGCAATGCAATTTGTATTTCTAGGGTTTACGAAGAAAACTAAACAAAACTTTTCGAATATTCCAGCCTGTACAACCATACAGTAATTGATAGATACTGGGCTTGATGAATAAAAACTAAACAATTCCTTATTAGCAAAATCAATTGCTGAAACAAAAAAGGAATTTCTTATTTTCATGTGAATAGAAATCGTAAGGAATTGCTGGCTTTGCTAGACCATATAAGTAAATGATAGTTGTGACTGCCGGTAATGTTCGCACTCTCTCTCGGGCTCCCCTGCTCGCTCGCGTTCAGTGCTCCTGACTCGCGCTCGCCTTTCCAGAACAGGAGTGAGCAGGGTTGCCATGAAACATTTTGATGGGCAAAAGCATTTATTTGCAGGGGATAATCATGTCGGACAGTAGTGGTATTAGTGACAGCGAGGAATCTGATAAGCAGTTAATTTTTATACAAAAGTTGAATGAACATAAAGTACTGTTTAATAAATCCCAAATACCTCAAACAAAAAAAGAAAAAGAAATTGCTTTACAAACAGTTACAGAGCATTATGGAAATATTTTTTAGTATTTCGGTAACACAAAACAAGTTACTAAAAAAATTCGTAACATGAAAGCAGAAGTGAAAAAGAAACCAAATAAACAAAACACAATCTCACTGAACTCACACACCTTAGAAATGAATTTTATAGAACACCAACACATTCATCCTACCTCTTGAATTTATTTTCTAAAAATCACCATTTCTTATTTCTTCAAGACCCTATTTACAGTCCCACGCTAATAAAATAATAAATTAATTAACAGGCGTACACTTGGGACATATGTACATTTTTTCCTCGCGCGCCAACGAAGCCGAATTTTTGCAACGTCGCGAGAAATCCCTGTCTCGTCTGATTTGTCTCTTTTAACAAACAAGCCCGTGGAATTGATTTTAAAGGAGTCGCACGCTGAAATACTGACGCCTTTTATCGCGGTCCGGCCAGCACTCTCCCTACGCTCCACTGTTTCCACCTGCTTTTTCTGTCCCCCGTGGAGAATTTTCGCGTTGCCATCGTGGTCCATTGCTTCCCCGGGTGGTGCGTGGCGTCCGTGAGTTACACGAAACCCCCGCGACCATAAATTTCCACGGGCGAACGGGGGGAGCCGGTGCCAAGTAACGAACGATCGAGAGCACTTAGTGAAATAAATAACGCGGAGCGGCCTCTTTGTCGCCAATTGTCGAACTTCCCGATGGAAAGTAAATGTTAAGAGCGGCCACTTCTCTGCACAGCAAAATGTCTTTCGTCCGAGGTGACGTGCTAAAGTGCACTCTTTTCACCAACCTCGGAATCCCTTTTCGTTAACTGACGCAGCCTCTCCCCTTTTCAACCGCTATACCAGGCGCGATTAATTAAAATCAGACGAGAATTGCTTCAGGTACGCTGCACCAGGTGCTGCACTCGTTTCATTCCGATTGGTAACTTTAGTCTGGCAAATTCGATATGCACTATGGTTGCCAAGGAAGTTCGATGCATTAATTGGAGGCTTTGAAATGTCGGAAGTGATTTTTACATTTTGGTAGTATTTAATGAATTTTGATACTAGGGAAACAGTAGATTTTGGCAACGGGGTTCGAAATGGAATATGAGATTCATAAATTCGTTGTGAATATTTTGGTTTTTACTCTATAGAATTCACGTGTGAATTTTAATGTTTGTTCTTGCGCAGCAATGAACAACTACGCGACTGAACTCCGGCACATGTTTTGATAAATATTTTACTTAATTTTATGCTTCGCAATTTTGTGCAGTGCTGAATGTAGCTTCTGTAAATATTCTGTTCTCGTAAACCTTAGAGGGAATCGTTCTCTTTCAAATTGCTTACTCGTATTTTTCAACTTTTTCTCTTTCATTCGCCATTCACACTGAAATATACAAGGTGCGCATAGAATATAGCGTGTATTCCATCGAAACGTAGCTATGGCCGGCATATAAAACCTCCGAGGTGCTTGTATCGAGTGTACGTGCACCCAACAGATTTACAAAGCCAATATTCTCGAAAAGAAACTGTCGGAAGAAAAATTAATTCTACGATATTGATTTATTTCTAAACAAGGATCAATCTTAAATGCAATCCATTTGACCATAGAAATTCTCGGTATCTCACAATTATTACAACAGTAAAAAAAAAGATTTTTTTCGTCATTTGGCGGAACACTAATATTCCGAGAAACACCGGTTCAGAACCACTGCCCTGATGTATCCCTCGTGTTACTTTTTTCCATTTACGGATTCGCGGTTCCAGTCCAAAATGATATGTAACAAAGTCTAGTAACTAGATTCTAGATAAAGGCAAAAAATATTTTGAATTGTACCTATCACAACCGATCTTCCACATAATCATAAAAAACTATTGGAATACATTCCAGAGACATTGAAAATAACTCATAATTTTTTTCATAAAAACTGCATTCTTTAGATGCGAATGGCAGTTGTTAAAAAATTGTTCATTGTGTGAACCACCCATCTACGTCAAAGTTGATCGAAAAAAGAGATGTGTCAGCGAAGGGTTAATTACTAATAAATATAATAAAACTGTATAAGTTACACACCAACTGCAACTATGTATAAATCGTAATATACAAAATCTAATAAAAGAAATCATTATTGTACCAGAGCTACTCTCATTGTAAAGCAGATGTAAGCCTAAAGCTTCATACGGTCAACATAAAAAAGCTCCGTTATTCCTACTAACTCTAATGCGTCCCTCTACAAGCACCTCTCCAAAATCCTATCGCAAAAAACCATACAAGAAAAGCTTGATTCATCCAAAGCTTTGCACCACAATGCTTCCTCGATCCCGGCCCCCTCCTACGGGCAACGCGATGTAATCATTCGCGAACGATAAATATCAGAATATCCGCGCACGGTTACGCAGTCCGCGGGTTCTAAAACTGATCGTACACACGTACATATCCGTATCCGGATATAAACCAGAGGGGGGTTTGCAGCGCGAGAATTCTATTAAACGGACCGAAAATTGGTTCGCCTCGGGAGCGGAAAGTATCACCGGATGCCATTACAGTTTTCGCTGTCCAGCCAGCGGCGCGGCTCGATACTTGGGAAGAGCGCTGGTCGTAAAGCACGCGACGAAACGGCTACGATCACGCATATCAAATTTAACGGGCATTTTTCAGGTGTCCCGCTGCGAACGAGTGGCATCTCGTGCCATCTTAACGAGAACGGGGCGGCGGGGGAGGGTTGGGGGGAAGGGGGAGGGGTAAGTCGAGGCCCTGACCCGACACACGCGATTAGATCGTGCACGCGTGTTCCCATCTCTGACCTATGCAGCCATCATCAGCCCGGCAGTGGCTCGTGATCGTTCTAATGCGCGACTCGCACGCGCCCCTTCGCCGAGCTCGCCTAATGGACCACAGGTGGCTTTTTAACGGCATAACGAACGCGGTATTTCACGCAGCCCCGGCCATATTAGGCGGTGTGGTCGATCTCGTCGAAGCGCCAGGCGCCGATTTCGCCACTGCTTCGAACACATCTCTAGGGGGGGTATTTCGGAAGCTTGAGCAGTGCTTCGCAAAGCGGGCGCTACTGCCCCCTTCGGCGGATTAATGCAGTAAAGTGTTTTCTAGGGGTTCACCACAGTTTTTTTTTTTTTTTTTTTTTTTTTTTTTTTTTTTTTTTTATTAATATTATTAAGTTAGAATTATATTCTGAAATATACCTAATTTTAATGTATTTTCTTTACCTTATTAAATTTACCTTGCCTTATATGGGGCTCACAGGTTAATTAAGATACTTGCAAGAGAAATGTTGCACGCAGGCCTGGCTCGAGCCTTTCTGGCGCCCTAGGCAAACTTTTTGATGACCTTAGTTTGAATTTTTGTTCGTAGTTTAAAACATTTATAGTACAACTTTAAAATTTCATTTAACACTTTGGATTAAAAAACGCCTATAATAAAATTACCATTTTGTGCAGCTTGTCAACTTTATGCCCTAGGCAGCTGTCTAATTTTGTCTATAGGGAAGAGCCAGGCCTGGTTTGTACAGAACATACTTTTTGGAAAATAGATGTAGTTTTACTTTAATCTTTGTCTTCGTTGTCATAACTAGTCCTTTACAACCGAACTTCGTACTGGCTTGAGGGTCGAAGGGAAACTTATACCTGCCCTTACATATCTCTACGAGACAGACGGAGAAATTCCATTGGTCTAACCTCGATTTCCGACGTCCTCGCCCCCATTAAGCCTGGGTGAAGCTATCGCATTCACAGAACACTCCCAGTCGAGACTTTTGCAAGGTCTCAGCATTGGTGAGCCAGCTCAAGTACCTGGGGTCGCCAGTTCTCATCCTCAGGACATGCTTCTGGGAATAGTCAATAGTCACCCACGAAACAAGCCACAAGCACGGTTAATTTTCCAAGAAAATCGAAATTTGTAGTAGCTTTATTAACAATCGAAGTAATCGCAGTGATTCAGTTTTGGGGCTCGCTTTGTACTAATTCATAGGCCGGCAATGACTAAATCTGAGACTACTTATAGGAACTTATTTATTTGTGAATTTTAAATATTGAATTAGAATTATAATAAAATTGTAAATACACTTTTCTTTATTCATTCCTCGTACTAAAGTATACTTTAATTAGTGATCAAAAACGTCGTTGTCCTTAAGTAGTTACTTTAGGACAATTTTATGTCATAACTTGCATACCTCGGTGTTTATATTAAAAATAGATAAAAATTTAAAAAACCACAGTTTATGAATTCTGAATATAATACTGTATATTAAAAATTTCTATTTATTGATGGTATCTGCGTGGTCTGATTCCAACTGTAACGGCATCTAAACTACTGATCTATGTCTGATCGATTACGGACTGTTTCTACTAGCACGTCACGTCTGGTAAGGAAAGAGTGCACTATTTAGGGAAGCCGAAATCAGATTTCTTTCTGTTTGTTACGTATCTACTATTTTCCATAATAACACTCGCGTTGTCAACACATATTATATCCCTAAGAAACAAGCTAAAAACATAGATATTTAAAAACAAATGTCCCCAGTAGAAAATCGAAACGACCTTGGTATAATTCACATAGCCTGGCTTGAAACAAAATTAGCTTAACCAAATAATATCATTTTCCAGATCACACAATATTTAAAGGATATTATTATCAAATAATACCCCTAATATTGCACTCAAGTTTAACGAACACATTTATTTCATCCTCACTCTTTTACCCCGAGTCTACTCAATGCCGAAACACCTATTACCAGTCCACTGCGAAACGAACGAACAGAATTAATCGCAGTCGATTGTCAGTCCTCCATTCGTTGCGAGAGACTCATACGCTCGGAAAATGAACGTAAAGCTGCCTCTCGAAATCGATTCGAAGCAGCTGATTCGCAACAAATACATCGAGTACCCACTTGAAATAAAAACACGCTGTTTTTGTTGCGCTGGCGGAAAGGACGCGCGCGATGCGAGGCACGCTCGATAATTATGACCATTCGTTAAAGTTCAGGCGCTCCACCGCGTATTTATCGTTTCATGCGTTTCCGCTCGAGCGTATCGAGTATGTCTGAAGAGCGAATAAAGAATGCGCGACTTAGCGCTCACGAATGCCCCGTTGTTGTACACGAACAACCCGCGGTTCACCCTCAGCGATAACTTTTTTTCTGCGGCGGTAATTTAAACCACTTGCAAGTCTGACCCCGGGAACCATTCATCTTCCAGTCCCGAGATTTGCGGCCGCTGGATGCATCGCTCGCGATAACTTTCAGCCACTAAAATATCTGTTCAATTCTAGTTACGCTCGACGTGGAAATTAAACGGTTTGAAAAATGGAGAAGACGGGAACGGTCATGACACAGTCGTAATTGATCAATAACACTAGTGTGATAATGTGTGATATTTATTCGTACGAAATTTGGAAATGTTACGAATTTTCATTGTGGAAATTATTAATTTGATCCAAAATTTTTACTTGGCTTTTTTTTAGATGTTGTTGAATGAAAATATGCAAAGTAATTGTTTTTGATTTTTGACCGGCGTTGGGTACACGTTTCGAAGTTTGGTTATTTTTCGTTAGAAATCTGTTTATTAAATTTCGCGCTCTTTGAATTATAAAATCATTGGTGAAGGATATGAATTCTATGTTGCATACGGATTTCATGTAACTGTTGGTAAAACAATTTCGCGAATATTTTACGTAATGTTTATGATGTTGGTTATACAATTCGTTTTTCCTGTTTATTTTGGACAGTCGAAGATCGTCCATAACAATTTGTTCAAATTTTGCTGATTAAATTTTCCAGAACTTTTTTTCCTGTTGTGTATAAAGGACTATATTTCTTAGACATGTCAATGAATTTGTATTAATGATAGAAAACGGATTTCTTTTAATTTTTCTGCACCTACATCCATTACCTACTACAAGCATTAAGTAAAAAATATTGAAATAAGCAAAAATATACAGTTCTCATAGTGACAGAACCACTTTGCTTAAAGAACCATCTGAGTTCTGACCACTTTACTCTGAAAACCCTGATCCCCTTTTCTTCGTACCATTGGACAATATTTGAGTAAGGTATTTTAAGCAAACTGAATGGTTTGAAGAAGTCCAGTTGAATAATCTCGCGGTCTTTAGAACTAAATCCTCTGAACATCCCTTCCGAAGGCACATGAATGGTTTACTATGTTTATCCGGAATTAATGATCAAACATAATACTGTGTATGGTAGAAAGACCTCGAATTTTCATCGAAATGGAAAATATATAAATATGTCCTATAGGAAAAAAGGAAGTGAAGATCGTGAAGATATTGAAGAGAGCATTGAAGAGAGCAATATCCTTCCGGACGCCAGCTCTGGTATCAACAATTGGAGTAATCTCAAACAAAAAATCTAAAAAGATTGGTAACCTGTAGACGTGTGACTATCATCTGAACCCGCATAATGAAGAAATATTGAGAAACAAAGAAACGGTAATTTCTTAAAAAAATTGTATCAAGTTTAGCACAAAAAAATGATAGTTTTGTTAATCGCCTTAATTCAATTTAGAAAATATTTGCAAAAGAGTAGTCCAAACGATGTCTGCTATATTTGAAGTCGATCAGGACTTTCAAATAACACCAATCCTAAATATTAAACATGGCACTTACTACTTTCTTAATATTACTTCTTAGACAGGACAACGATTTCTTCTACATTACACATGAATAAAATCAGTGTACGATTGATTCTCCATACAACGTATGGTCAACCCCCCAGCCGTGCAATGGTTAATACACGCATAAAACGACGAACACAAACCGTCCCCGGCGCCCACGAATTAATGCCAGCCGCCTGTATGCAAATATTGAAAAATTCACGGCACACGAAACGTTACGCGCGGTGATTTTCCGGGGAGCTTCGCGGCGCATCTTGGTATTAATGTGCGTTAATTAATCCGCAGTTGCAAGCCGCAAGTAATGGGCCGCGGTATTTCACGCGGCTGCAACGCAGACGCCTCGCAGCGTCGGGGTGACCTCGCATGAGGCATGGACCAATTTGTAACGCGTGGCCCATGTAGCGGTGGAGGGGGGGGGGCGGGGATGGGGGTGGAAAAAAACGAGCTGCAACTGCAGCGAACGGAGAGAAATCTGAAAAGCGGAAGCCTGCGGTCCAATCGTGGTCGTACGCACAAACTTTTCCCCGAAATTCGCCAGCGTGAATCTTGCTGGTCGTTAGCGGTGTACGTGCCCCCCTCCAACCATTTTTTCTGGCACGAGTTTAACGGAGCACTGTTCAGAAAACGATTTATAGAATCGTTCGAGAAGGAGACTATTTAAGCAGTCCGAAAAGCTGGAGCACTTTTATAAAAATATCATAAAGTACGTTTTTTATCGGGACCATTTTTACAACGTGGTGAGCGCTGCGGTTGATGACGATGGGCTCAGCAGTTTTCGGGCTACGAAATGAGCAGCGTAGCGTGTAAACTTTCGACTGCGGCTAGGCGACCGGGGAACGTGAAGTATTGCGGGGGTTCCTTGTGAAAAATCACCGAGGATAATCGTAAAAATATTTTCTTGGTGGTTTAGAGGAGCGATGAGGTCTTTTGGATGACATGGGTAATTATAATTTCATGGAAGATTTTTCGTATTTGCAACAAAATGAATTTCAGCTGTGTGTTTAGATAAGGGAATGGATTTAAATGTACAGTAGTTAATGAGTGAACTCGCGTATATGTATTAATTAGGCATATTAACTAAATCTACTTTGCTGCTTTCAGTGGAAAAATGAAAACAATTTATGAATAAAGAGGGTATGGTCGCTAATGGGGACACCTACTCTTATATTATTCAGAAAAAATTACGAGAGAAAGAGGGAAGAGAGTAATTGAATGAAGGGACGAATTCTACCTACGAGGATTTCGTGGCCAATAGGATTATGGAAATTCCGAAAAAGAGGGAATTCGGATAATTTTACGCACTCGAGGGAAAGTACCTAGCCTCGCGTTTTGGCTAGGAATTTTCTAAGCCCATCCCAACGCAGCATAAACAACCTTATTGATCTTTTCATTCTTGTTGATAAGTGAGAATAAAAGAGTCGTGAAGTCTTTTAACGATGGAAATTAATGGGAAAAGGGGAGGAAAGTTTCCTCAACAACGGAGCTTCGCCATTGTGCTTAATTAGTGCTTGCCGTTTTTAAGATACTTATGTCAGGAAAGAGGCGTAAAGGAGCGGGGAATTCAAGCATCACGAGTCTAAGACGACTTTAAATGAATTACTTTCAAATGGTAATACTTCTAGGCCGACACGAGCAGCGAGTCGTTATATTTATTGAGTAATTGCCGTAATAAATCGTAATAAGTAGCTGCAATAAGGAGATCGCTAGGAGACTGTAAGACAGCACTGGCCATAGTAAGTCACAGATAATTGCAGCTGTTTCGACTGTACCGCATATTTTCAATTATTTTTCACTACTCTAGCCGATACGCGAGTTCGAACAGCTCGTTTCCCAGATAATTATTTGTTCTTTTGCCTATATCGAATTTAATAGAATGCAGGGTACTCTACAGAAAGGTTTCCAACTGAGCTTAAACAATCATACTAGGATACTGATAATATGATTAACAAGGGAAGTTAGACAACCCGGAAATTCATAAAATTTTGCAACTCCGCGTGCAAGTAGAATAGTTCATGCGTAAGATAAACCGAATTTTTGTTGGTGCTATAGTGCGGTTTTAGAAAAAATGCAGATATTGAAAAAAGTTCAAACAAAAGTTGCATCTTTTTTTTATGTCTACAAAACTGGGTAGAAGTAATTATCTAATTAAGGATTGATGGTGGGGATAACTTGAAGAGTATGGATTTAACGATAATGAATTTTAAAACGATGCAACTGGGTTAATAAGCAAAGTGAGAAACTGAATATCCTCGAAACCATTAGTACCCAAAGCTAGATATGTTTACTAACGCCCTCCTATGTCATTCAATAACTACCATCAACCCCGAACGTCCAGAGCTACGGGCTATTTACAGAATACTCGCAACCGTCAGCGCGAAGCCCATCAGCCGTGCACACCATGAAATCTTAAAAGCACGACGGACCTTTATCGGCCAATTTCGATTTACCTTTTCGACGAGGAACCAAGCGTTCCCGCTGCTCCAGCCACATCTCTCACCGCGGCCAGCATAAACGCAATACGTCCTCCTCCACGAAGTCGTTTCCAAAGGCAATCTAACATTTTTACGTGCCAAGTCCGCCTGGCAACTTGTCCAGGCGTTTCCACCGCATACGAATCGTAGAACATACGACGTAGAAGCTCGCGGGCCTCGCGGAGGGGGATCGATCGGCGGGGGCGAGGATCGTTCCCGGAGTCGTGACCTTTTATTCACCCCCTTCTGCCCCGGCGAAAATCCTTCGCGCCCTCAAGGATTTCGCTTGTACGTAAAGAGGTGAGAGGAAAATCCAGAAAAAGGAGCGAAGGGGAGAGGATTCCCAATATTATTTCCGACCAGGCAGGGTTTATAGGTTCGCGTTGATGGGACACGTTGACGGTGCCACATCTACTCACGGTCCCGTCGCTCGTATAAGACCTTCCTCTATCCCCTAAACCCGTGGCTGCGCCCCCGAGCACCGACATCTGTCACGCTTTCAAACGAGTACAGAAATCGTTCGTTGGCGGCGAGGCCACGAAAAACACTGCGCTCGGTTGGACGACACTGTTCCGCGGTGAACGTACGGGTAGTACTGTTACGATTACGCAGCCAACTGGGTTCCAGGGAGGAAGTGTTGCTTGCTTCGGATAGTGACTTACCCAGAGGTTGAGCTGGTGTAGCGGGGGCTTCGACACATACTTGGAACAATTGCAAGGGAGTTTTTGTAGGGGACTTTGTGGTGAGCTCTGATAGAAGTTTGTAATGGAAGAGATACTGAATTAATTGGAGTGGTATGAGTTGGTAAGGTATTATTGGGGAATCTTGTTAAGGGGTTACATCACTTTGGATTCGAAAAATAGCACCTGTCTTTAAGATTTCTTGAGGAGAAATTGATAAAGAAAATTAAAAGTCTATAAGTAATTTTTTTTTGTTTCCTTCATTCGTTTGATATTTTTAGAGGATCTTTTTAATTTGACATTATAAATAAATTATATATATTAAAAACTGACCTGACACTTTTACACTCAATTTTTTGGTAAAAAATGACTTTTTCCAAATGTTCACTATTTTCACGGAAAACCAAACTTTGAAAAATCCATATAATAAATACATAGTTATAGATCTTTAATTATCTTTATCATTTTCCCCCAAAAAATTTTAAAGATAGCTAAAGGTTGCTTAGAATGTAACGTAATCAAAGCATTATTAGCTTGTAAAGAATTTTCAGTCGAATCTGGAATATTTAAATCAATTCTTGATTACGATATTTGAGTAGTGGAGGTTCTAATATTTCTTGTATCAAATAGTTCTAAAAATGTGCAGGTATAGTAAAAGTAATCGCTATTGGATTCTTTTATGAATATACGAGAATAATGGGGGCCTCGATAATCTCGGAGCCAAAGTAGGCCCATGTTATCGAAAACTCAGATTATTAGTAATGAAGAATATCGATAATTCTTACGCTGCAGTTTTTCATTAATAATTTTCGCGATTTAAAGAATGTACATAAATCAGTAAAGTATATCCCGGGGAAGATTCTTCATTTCCCATTTCCTGTCGCTACTTCATTCGTACATAATTCAGCAGTGATATTTTTTATATCATCCATATTCAACCTTTTTAATATCTCGTAATTTAGCTTCAGGGAAAGTTAATTATAGGGATGTTTCGCACAAGACTTCTATAACTCGTAACAAATATTTCTGATGTATTCACATGGTTTCCTATTTTTTACATCTTCTAAATTAGTGTCATCCCTACTGAGTGAATATATTGAAAATAATTAATTGCTTACAGAAGTCTCTTTCGTGAAAAGGAAATCAGAGATATTCCAACGTTATTGGTCGTAAACATCGACATATTTTCATTAAAAAAATATGCTGGATTAAGTAAATTAAGTTGATCGAACGTGTTCATTTATTAAGTTATAAATGAGAGAGCCCTTCATGCACAAAATAGTATATTAAATGAACACAGGTATTAATTATACGACACATTAGTTTGTAACCATTGCTCCTTGTAAATCGAGTCGACAAGACAGCATAAATTCATAAAAAAACTTAGTCTTTTATAACATATGTTGCGAGACAAAATATGCTAGTAATAACATATTACTTATATTACTTATAACATGACTTGGTTACATAGTTAGGTCTCGACTATGTAAATTGATCTTATCCAATCAATTAGATATCTATATTGGTTCAGGACTGGACCGGTTAGGTATGTATATTAATTGGTTATGTACGTTACGTCCAAGTTACACGGAGTATCTCCAAATTATGGGACAAGTCGAAGCCTAGTAATTTCTGATACTCTATAAAATCGAAAACATATTTATCTCCAAGAGATAATATTCTCCAAGAACACGAGCAATTAAAACTTACAACCTCCACCTCTGACATTCTGAAGATTCATAATGTATGCTTTCACTTTTACTGATAACATATTACACCATCATTTCTACGATGCTTAATTGTTTAAGCTTTAAAAGCCAAGCCGGCCTTTCTGTCTTCGAGTAGGTGCGATGAAATTGAAAATGGAATAAATTGAAATACATTTCAACCTGTAAAATGATTTTACATTTCTCTACTGCATTTTTTGGCTTGCTGCAAATGCCAAAAGCTCGCCACTTCTACAGTGTAGTCTGCATAAACTGCAACACTGGAAGCAGGAACATGTGATGCTGTCGCATTACATCGCACAGGGGAATCACGTGTGTTACGCGTATAATTTAATTCCCAGTTTCCGCATACAGAGACGCCCGATGCGCCCTCGAATGGGAACGGAGTCGCTGAAAAGGGGTTCGTTTCACTCGCCCCGGAAGTGGCGGAATAAAGTAGAGCCGTTGCATTAGTCCGTATTCAATATTGATGCATAATTCAAAGCAGTCGTTAGCCCGGTATCCCCGTTGAATTATTAGTTAATTTTGGTAGGTTACTGGCGGATCATGTACCAACAGAGGCACGATTGGGAACGTGCACTGAGAACGCGCCGCGATATGCATACCACCGCCGTTTACATGATAAATCGTGCAGGCTGAAAATTTTACGCCGGTGAAAATATTTGGAGGCGTTTACTTCGTGCCCGATAACAAGTTTACGAAGTCCCGTGTCGCTTAAGCCCGTGCCGCCTACCCCGTGAAACACGCTCCGCTCGCGAAATATTTACTGTCACTTTAATCGCTCCCGGAAGCACCGGGCGTATTTGTTCAAGCGTTTCGAAAATCCTGACGTCGTTTCTTTCGCGAAGAATTTCTCCTGAATAAATCCCGAGGCGCAGAACCGATTAAGGATTTAAGAGGCGAGGTATTTAAATATTAAAATAATTTCAAGGAAACCGGCTGCGGATATTTACGGGCAAAGATGAGGAAAATATGGAGTGCACCCTGGAAGCGTAATCAAATGAGCAGTGAGGTGAAATGGTGAAAGTGTTTCGTTTGAAAATGTGTCGAGGGTAATACACGCTTATGTTAAGTGAAAGTGTGTTAGAAGTAAAGGGGAGGAATTTAGGGGGGAATTTAATTTAAAAGGGGAGCTTTATAATAGTATGTAATAAATAAATAAGTTACTAAAATGTATTGCAATAAAAATAATCGCAATCTCCACTGCAAGTATGAACTTCGAATTAGAAGAAAGTTTCTCATTACTCGAGACTTGATTTGAATAAAAATTGATAAGTGGTTCCAAAATTTGGGCAATCTGTATATACCATAATTAACACAAACTGTTCATTTCATGAAACTAAACACTGCCTTTCGAAATCACACCACCGTCTTCAATCTTGGTTCCCCAGTGTACCTACTCTAAATCCACTGGAATTATGGCGCGATGATAAAATTAGTAAAAAAAAAATAACGAAAGGTGAGGATAAATTCTGCAGCGCTCTGTTTAAAATTCCCTCGCAGTAACCATAAACCAAGCGTAAAACGATTTCCCGTCGGTGCAGCCCCGACGACAATGCCTCTAACGACCAGCTAAATTCAACATTACATCCGAGACCGTTGCGCGCCGCCCAAAAGATCGCCGCCTCGTGATAAACAGAACAATTTATTCATCGAATCGTTTTGCGCTGGTAAATTAACGAGCTCACTCATTAACGTTGTTATTGATCGGTCAGCATCCGGCGGAAGGAGCGCGCTCCTCAGCGGTCGTAGACGACAGTGCTGTCGATATTTCACGCGACGTCAGCGAAGCATGTTTGTTCACATTTTCCGCAAGTTTAGAGGCGAGCCACGGGAGGCCATGAAAGGGAACCGTTCCCAAAGGGCGAGACTACTTCGAGATAGTCGTAAAGGTAACGTTACGGCTGCGAAGATGAGCAGCTCCCATTCTTGAAGTACCCTGTGGCTGGGCGTGGGTATATCCTCGCCTCTTCGTTCTGAGGGACGATTTCGAGTGGAAGGAAAGACGGTGAAAAAAGGAGAGCAAGCTCCAGACAGCATTCTGGATTGTGGAAAGAGCGTAGACCGTACTCTTATCTTCTTAATCAGCTGTCGTTCTCAGGGAATCACACGTAGCATCGCGCGTGAGTATGTTTGTATATTAAACTACGTGTAGCAAAATACCCCCGCGCTTCGCTTTGGGAATAAGAGATATCGAGGACTCCATGAAAACACATTTCACCCTTTTCACTCCTCTTGGGGGTTGATTAAGGCAAAATTCTGAAATTGTATTTTGGCATTTATGTGGATAATCTTTGTGAGTAAGAACCAAGGTTGATATCTGATCAGACCTAGATATTAGGGAATAGGAAATCCGCGAAAAATATATTTTACCCCTTTTCATCCCCTATGGGGATGGAGTTTCCAAAAGTCCTTCCTTAGTGGGTGTCTATGAATGGAGCCCTATTATTTAAAAATCCTTATTTGAAAAAAATAAAAACGTTAGAACCTTCCTCTCGTCCAGACGAACAAAGTGATGTAACACACTTGTGGCTACAGTTCATATTTACTGAGAAACCACATTTCAAAGTATGCAACTTCACTTTTATATAATAGTATAGATATAGATTGAAACAGATGAATGTTTGCCTCGCCTGGTAGGTCAAGAAACAGAAGTGCCAACTTCTATTACTCAAGTACTTTACGCTTTGACTGTCGAAGATGGTTTGTTGCCGGGGTTTCTCGAGGGTTGTTTGTACGTGGGTCGTAAAACGCGGTAGGCATGGTGAATGTGGTGGTGCGTATGATCGTTTTAACAAACACGGTGTTAACCGACTCGCTGCACTCGTTGTTTGTTTAGGCGTGAACCAGACGAGCGTTCTTCAGAAGTGAAGACGGGGTGCGTTGAAACGGCTGTAGAAATGTGGGTGAACCTTGGTGTTTGAATATGTTGGAATTATGTGTCTATGATGATTATCTGAATGGGATTGGTTTGTTTGAAGTATTTGGCTGGACAGTGATTATTTGTTAGTTGTAGCGAATTATTTCTGTTCACATAATTTGAGGGATATTTACTTGCGTGGGGTACAGATGATACTGTAGGATACTGGAAGAACTGTTAGAGGATGAATTTAGTAAAAAGATTGTGAAGTTAAAATTTAATTAGATTTAATATTTAATGATGTGAAATATGTATGATGGATGCATGTGTGGATGTGTATATCTAAGAGTTTCTGTACTGTTTTGTAAACAAAAATCAGTTTTTGGACTCGAGGTTTGAATCACCCTTATTATATAATACCTTATAACTGCGATATGGAATTTTGTACTTTTAGTTGTTTACTGACGAGGATGACCTTTCAGTGCTCGATTTGTTTTCGTTTTCATAGTGAGTTTATAAAAGTATTAGCAGGTTTTGCTCCCTGAAATATTTTTTAAAAAAACAAGAAGAGTTTCTATGTATCGAAAAAAAGAATTTATGGACCACTGTATTCGAATAGTTATTGATCGGTGCACGTTGCGGAAAAAACTGAACCTTTCTTTTAAACATTGTTTCACAATACTGCACTATTGAAAATATTCCTCAAGTTATTGAATACCTCGAATGTCGAAAAGATGGACTTGGAAAATTTGTACAAAGTAATTTTCGATATCCCAGGGCTATTTGGTTATACTGCAAACGCTATGAATAATTATATAAATCGATGAATATAAATATAATGTATGTAGCATTCGTAATACAATATTGGTATGCATATAAATGTGATATAAACACTAGGGTTGTGAGATTTCGACGAGAATTGCACTACTTGCGGTAATTTTCAGAAAAAAAACTGTCTCCCAAAACCCACAAAACCGATAGAAAAGTCTAATACCATTATCTTGAAACATACCTAGTTAAACCTTTGAAAATGATTAAATAATAGAAACACATGACAGAAAAGCAGCTTCTCAACACGATTTCCCTTTAGTCTGAAATATTTCAGTTTAAACTACTTAAAATCTGATTTCTTTCGATCTAATAATGCAGTCATGACTTGTTACGTCCCAATTCCTACATCCTATTAATACTCAAAGCAAGTATTCAACACGCGCCTTCTTTTCTAACCATTTTTTCAAAATCCTACCAATTTTGGAGCTTGGCATCAGTTATCGAATGCGTACCAACATATGTTTAGCAACGACCGCAGCTCGCAGCCCTATAGTGTGTCATGAGGTGAAAACGTTTGCTCTTATGTTCACAATCCCAGCAATTACAAGTCTCGTAGAAGACACTCGTAACGAAGTTTATCCGGCGTTTCGATCTTTGCAGAAGCCTGCGTACCGTCGCGAAGCAATTTATGTTACCGAAGGATCCGTGCACGCCGAAGTTCGGTTGCATTTGCGGTTAAACGGCGGGCTCTTAACGCGCATACCGTCTTACAACTACGAAGCAACTTTCCCGCTACGGGGATTAACTCTTTGGACAATTTCTAGTGTCCCGTATAATCGCACGTTTTACAACTGCTGCTGCTGGCGGTTGTGTCCGTGGTATGATTTAATATTTCCTCTTTGCGTAACTTTCGCCCCCGAGCGATAAATTGCACGTTTATTCGGGCAATTGTTGAAGGTGAAACTCGCGGCTAGTGGAGACGTAATTGTGAAAAGTTGAACGTTTCGTAAAAGAAGGATTTTTTGATGTCGAGTTACCAGACACAATTTTCAGTGGAAAAGGGATTTCGAAGGATGGAGCGAAAGGAGGAGTGAATTTCAAAAATAATGTAGGTACGCTGGCGAGGAAATGTATTCTAGTGAAGTTGCACGATGGAGTTACATCTGCAGTAGAATTTTTTAATAATTTTCAAGGGAACATGTAGGAACACGTGTTTCTGTCTGCAAAGATTGTTTGTATTATTTCCTCAGTTGTAATGTCGGTGGAAGTATGTATTATATTATTTGTAGTCAAAAGTTTCTCAGTTTTGTAAGCAGAAGTCATTGAAGCCACAAGCTAAATAAATTCGTGATTTATGGTGCATTTATGTCTCTTAAGAAAGTTATACATTTTTCAATATGTACCTATCATTAGCAGTTTCCTACCAGGTAAAAATATTTATCGCATTTAAGTAGTTATACTGTTATTACATAAAGTCCATGAAATTCTACAAAATGGCAAATTTGCATAAACATTTCACTGGGTAATTTATAGAAACAAAAGTTGTAGGGCCACTTAATGGCTCGTTCTACTTTGATCGATCGAAGAATGAAGCTACTTTTAAAGATTTATTTCTCAGTAAATACATATAATGAACTAAATCTTCTTTGGTATCCATCAAGCTACCCTTTTATTATACAAAACAAATTTAAATATAATTTTTTCCGATCGAAGTAGAACGACCCCTTAATAACTTCCACATTATACTCCAAACAAAGTCAAAAACCCGAAACGAACACGCGAAACTCGCATACCCGAAACAAATTCACGAGCCCCGGTATATCTCTCAATATTTCACGAAAGCTTTTACAAATCGGTCGCCCATTTTGTCGGTATTGCTACGAAAGGGAAATTACCCATAACTTTCACGGCACTCATAAACGTCCAAATGAACTGTTGCCATTCGAATAAAAGCTGATATAAATACTCTACGTAAATGTCGATATTTCCGACCAAAAAAAAAACGGAGAAAATAAAAACAGCGGGGGTAGGGGACCAAAAGCCAGAAGATACAGAGAAATAAAGAGAGTGCAGGACACGGACGTGACTATCAACCAGGAATTTCACTTTGTTTTAGGGTGAACGAATTCATTTGCGCGGCGTTTGGTGAACTTTAGATTCGAAGAATCATCATGGCGATAGATCATGGTCGCGGGGAGAGGAGGGGAGGGGGTGGCGTGCGTGGACGCATTGGAGACACATTTAACAAACCACCGGCAGACGAGTCGAGGAAATAAATAGGGAAGGCGCACACGCGAACGCCAGGCCGCGCGAAAATTATGTGGTTGTCTGATATATTTCCCATTCACCTTGAATTAATGTATCGCCGATATTACGGCGATGCATCAAAAGCCACCCGCCCCTCCCAGCCGCCCACCTCGCCCGTCCCCCTGCCCCGTGTGGCCTAAAAATTGCCGGCGTTGATGCATTGGAGCAGCCGCGAGTGCGAGTTGCGGGTGAAATGTGCTGTTGGCGAAATGTATTGGTGGTCGTTTGTACGTGGTCGCATATTTTTTCCGCGGCTGGCGTTGGAAGTTCGGGGAACAATCTCGTCGATGTCTGGTTGACGTGGCTCGTCGTTCGGCTAATAAAACATCAGCTGGATTGATTTTCCCGCGGCGCGATTATTATTACTACTAATTCACGCCCCGCGCTGATATATCGCTCCCGACGCGATTGCCTGTCGCTCCGATCGGTTACTGGTAGGTAAGTGCGCGTCGCTGGTAAAAGTATTTCGCGAGTGCTTTTGTGAGGGGTGGTTCGTCGAGGATGTATGAAAATTTGAAAATTGTTGCGTGCATCACAGAATCGGTCATTAACTAAATAAAGAATTATTTAAATAAGGGATGAAATAAAAGTTACTTTAAGTTTAGATTATGCGACGAATACGAGTAAAGTTAATTTTTCTAATCGACGAGAATTTAGTCGACAAGTGTCTAATCGTAATTTCACTCACCACGTGATTCAGTGGTTTGTTATGAGTTGCAAGAACTACACATTTTTACTAAAAAAAAATATGTAACAGAGTATTTGTACCTTGCAAAATTCTTTAAGCATAGAGCACAAGTGAAGCGAAAATAGGACAAACGGACTATTTTTACCAGAATAGTATTGCTGTAATAAAAGAGCAGGAAATCAGTAGTACAAAATTGAAATTTCTGTTTCAACTTTAATATCGATTCAATACGCGTCAAAAGAAGAAAGAATTTCAGTACGAAGGATCTTCCTGTGACTGTGAAACTGTTCGTAGTAGGTGTAAGAGTCCTGCGTTTGCCAGCATGGGTCGACATATGCCTTCCTATCTCTCTTTTTCAAAATCACACGGACAGAACTGCGCAATATAATTTCGTTATCGGTGGCGTGCACGTGCAAGAGGATTTGGCAATGAATTTTGCAACCCTTTTGACTGCCAGAGTTGCAAAGCTAGAAAGGTTCCATTTCACAGAAATGAACGAAACGTGAAAATATCGAGGAAAGTGTTTCTAAAATTCAGAGGAAAAGTGTTTTCATTTAACAAAGCCGTATCGACATTCACCATCTTCGTTTTACTTTGTACCATCGCATATTTATCAGTGCTGCAAGGAAATAACAAGAGGCTATCTCGCTGAATGGCTCTTAAGCCAATGCAGTTCGTTTTCTCTTCTTTTCCTGTGACAAGTTGAAGAGAAATGTTTAATTCTACCCTCCCAAATCGAGATTGATTTATGTGGATTAAGTTGCTGGCGCTAATTAAATGGCGATACTAGTAAAGTAAATAGTAGTTACTTCTTGAGATCTTACATTGTAAATGTAAATGTACTCAGGTGGGAAACGTGTATGCTAACTGGCACACTTTGAGGAAAGCTTGTTAATAAAAAGAAAATAGCTAACTGGTGCTGTCTAAGTACTCTAAGTTATTGGAAAAACGTATTTGAAGCCTATTATTAATACAGGATACATTCGATTGTAAAAGGTGCGAATTCTCTACAGTGTTCTAAAATATAAAAGTCATGGAAATTCACAGTTTTATGCTTCAGTTTCGAACTATAGTTTCAATTGAAGTGCAAAATTGGTGGAAGTTGGGAAAATTAATTACCACAAATTTCGAATCACTATTAATTCCAACTTTTGCTTCAGAGTAAAACATTAATTAAAAAATTAATTGCACTTATTCGTGGTTCAATTACCGAAGTTGCTTGATGACTGTACATGAATAGTGTTGAAAGAAGAGCTTCCCTTCATGGCCTTCAACATCTTCGAGTACTTGGTTCCAAAAATACGAGAATAAATGCTTCCTATTTGTTACGAAAGAATTCTCGTACATTTCCTCATATTTGTCCATTTGCGCGAAAAGTGTTTCACTGCACGCGGACTGCGCTATAACCGGCACATGTGCAGAGCATTCAGCAAGTTTTCATTAAAACTTTATGAGGTCTGCGTTCGCAAAAAAACGCTCATATTACTTCCCTATATATAAATAATAAACCCGTTTTCATTGAGACTAGAACTATTCGTTTCTTTCGGAGACACCTGCACATGACAGAGGGTTTGTAATGACCATGATTTTTATTCCTCAAGTTTGTCCTCCATCATTCATGAATTCTGTCACGGCAAATCCGTGTGTGACGAACATACAAACAGTCAAAATTGTGACTGAAATAATAGTCAACTGTGTAGAATACTTGTGTAGAATATTTAAGCAGAGTTAAATTATTTGAATCTTCATCATTTAAAGTTTAAACTTAATTTTTAGCACTATTAACAACGTGTGGATTTCACACGCGACATTAATTCATTATAGTATCACTCTAATGACTGGTCATCGCATGATATAAACGATTCGAAATGCTCAACAACAGAGTGCAAGGACGGCGCGTGGCAAAATGCAGGCGATACAAAACACGCGTGTCACACTCACATACGAAATTACTCTGCATCGAGCAGTGATCAAATGCAGAACACATTTAGTGCACGTCGTTCACCATTCGCGTCGACGTCCAGGCTAGTATATCTATGTACCACAGCCTGAAGAGAGGAACAAGACCAAAGTTGGACAGAGATAGGATTTCGCGAGCGAAGACAGATAAATCTGCAGACAAAAGCAAATCGGGGATGTATGCAGCGAATATACATACATAGGGTGTCCTTTCAGTACAATGTCCACGTAAATACTCTGCGACTAAAAATAGACGAGAATGTATAAATATAGGCGTATAATTGCGTGCTTAAAAAATTGGGAATTTTATCTATTAGTACCTATTGCAGATTAAAAAATTAGCATTGCAAATAACAAAATAAAACAAATCTCGACGGAATTTATTATTACAAAAACGTTTTCCTTATGTCTCAATTTTTTTCGTTATATCTCGTTAATAAATGGTTTATGGCCCCAAAGCTTACGTGACATTTTCATCTTCGCTTTAGTTGCAGAGCACACTGGCGAAGTTTGTGCGGGAAGCTGGGAGACACCCTGTGTATATATGTATATGTATAAAGAGGGATAAACAAAGGGAGGGAGAGGGAATCCAAACAGGTAGTTATAGAGGTCGGGGAATAATCAGTGCGAAGCCAACGCGTCCAACATTCCATGGAATTGACCCCTTCCTGACTGGACGGAATGCAAACAATGACGAAACCTCCATGAGGACCGATCGATTATAGTACTAACGTTTCGCTGGGTGCTAATGTTCGTGGCGATGCTTGACGTGGTCTGATATTCGTCGGTTACCATTGCCCAACTGGTCGGATTACAGCTGTTTCGAAAGCTTTGTGCGGCGATTTTCCCACGGGGGCATTCGGGATACATGTACGAATACGAAATCAATCCGAAGGAACGAGTTCACAGCTCTCTGCGCCCGAGAAGTTCGAAAACCCACGTAGTATTCGATTGCCCGACAACCGGGGGAATACAAATCGAATGCCACCGCGAGATATAAATTAGAATTTCTGAGTTCAGTCGAGTGTCTGGGATTAAACGAATCGATTTTTATCGCGTTTCCTTAGGGTGCAAGGTTTTAATAATATAAGTTTAAGAAGATAGATAAAATAAAAATTCATATGATGTCATCATGAGTGTGTTAATTCGCATATAAAGTTTCATTGAAATAAAAAGTGTACTTTTTTTAAGAAGAGTCTTATATTCAGTAATTTTTTCACTCGCACATCGAACTATTTCTTTGAGTCGAAATACTCAGTATTACTAACTACATTTTTTTATAATTGAATCGTTTAAATTTCGTCAAAAATTCGTTTACCTATTCCTGCCTCGATAAATACGCCGAAAATAATAATATTGAAAATATCACTTTCAAAAGTACAATTTTTGTGAAAATGTCAACTCTGCAACACGACGTTGAATTTAATTTGGTTGGTCCAATTTGCACGAAACGAAATCAATAAACAGATTTGTGACTACAATACAAAATTTCGACCAGCAACGAATGGTTACAATTCTTTTCAGAGATATAAACGAAAAAATAAACATTCGTTACTTTAGAAATGTGAACACCGATTTTACTGATTTTAGAAACAAGACCTACATGTATCGATCGTTTTTCTAACGCGGTGTAAAATAAAAAATGAACTTGAAATTCGTAGATTAAGTAAACTTTCGAAGGAACGGAGCAGGAGATTAATAAAAGGAAAGTTTCCAGCGACACAACGTTAAGTGGAAACTCGACGCGAAAACCATTCAGCCTCCGTCGTTGAAAAATAGAGTAAACTTGTCGCGGCTTAAATCTTGCCATCGCAAACCAGGAATGCTGCAAATTCTTTCATTTGAAAACACGTCAAGAGTTTACTTGTTCCCTAAATTATTCTCGACTGGAATCCTCAAATAGCTAACTTTCGACGCTCATGAATATTTGAATTTCTTCCGGTAAATACCTTTTCTTATTTCTTAAAATCCTTAAAAACTTCTCGGGCGCGAACACTTTGAACGCCTCATTTGTGTTGCTGAGTGTTTAAAACAAATCTGATACATTTTTAACTCATCCACTTAATATTCAACGAAATAACGAAGACGTTTCCGGGGAAATATGTTTTCTTTCTAACATTAATAATTGTCGAAAGAATGATAATGAATATAAAGTACATCACGATACGGTCACTATCTCTAGTTCTAGATTGGAGAAGCTGGACCGTTCCAACTTTAAATTGCAGATAAATCGGTTCAAATTAATAGTCTTAGGAAGATGTGAGTTTTCAAAACGAGACAATAAATGTTAGTTAACATAATAATTTACCTGAAATATTGTTTACGATGGTGTAACAAACGTTGACACATACCTGAAACAAAAAGAAATTTGTATCTATTAATATGAGTGATACTGAGTTAATATTGTAAACACCAATTCATATATTATTATAATTGTAATCTTTACTTATAATGAGTAGTTTCATAGTTTAGCATTTATATTTATTTACTGATGGCAAATTTGTAACCCAATTTGAAGTGGGCACACCCACAGAGTACACTAATAACGTATGTCTGATCGCACACTGGATGTTTCTACTTGCTTGTCTACTTTCTTATCTGGCAATGAAACAAGTCACGAAGAGAACCTTTCTGGCCTTTCTTTACTCACGATTTTACCATTATAAAATTGATTTAACCATGACTGTGTCTGGTCATTTTACATTTTACTGGTCAAAAGGATATATTATTACATACAAAGATCAAGCTTATTCCTTGTCAGTAATATGTACAAGTATGCATCAAGAAAACAATAAATTCAATCCTAAGATATCCTCCACGAGATTAAATAATTCTTAAAATATACAAATTTATTACTTTTCTTTACTTTCTTTTGTTTTCAGAAATACTAATGTTTAATTCTGTTTCATGATCAATTGTCTATTATTTTTTCTCCGAATTACGAGGTTCGATATCATTTCAACACCCATTCAATGTTTTTAACATTTCATATTTCGAATTTCGATATACTGCATAATGTTTCCCCATGTTATTTAATATATAATTAAAATCAAGTTACAAGCAAAATATTGACGAACATTATCAGCAGAGAAGCTTCGTTCGTCACTAATAGCTTTCCCTATATAACACTAATTTCCATGCAGAAGCCACAGAATATTGTAAAAATCCATTTTTCAGTACTAACTAATCTCCGCCAATCTTTTCTTAGAAAAGTGATGCTACAGCACACGTGCGTGCAATTTAGAAAAATCTTTTAAAATTCTTATCTGCACATTCTATACTATACGTACTCTACCATACTCGCAGTTCCTTATCGTAACGTAACTCGATCGCTGATATTAGAAAAGAGGAAAAATTCAAGAGAGAGAAGAGAAACGAAGTTATATCATCGGTTAGCTTTAACGTAGGCCATGAATTATTTAAAGTACCGGATATTCGGGATAGAGTGGCTAGCCAGAGGCGAACGAACGCGCCAAGTCGAATCTAATTCTCATTCACGTAACGTATCTCGATCTTTTTAATCGATGCAACGATTAGGTCCGTCTTAGGCTAGCCTAATTTCGCTGTTAGGCCCGGATGGGGCAGCCCCATCAGGCCAGCGTGCGGCATGTAACGCGAAACATCCGTGACTACCTAATTGGGAAATTCGCACGAGGCCCGTATTAGGAACCCCGCGTATGGACCACATTAGGCTTTCCCAATGACTATCCAGTGTGGCCAAACGCATTAGGCCCACATTAGGCTTTCCCAATGACTATCCAATGACGCCAAATGCATTAGGCCCACATCAGGATAGCCTTATTAGGCCCTCATTGGGAGACATTAATGAAATCTCATGAGGGATCCTCCATAAAAGATCTGTGGTGTAGGCTTCAGATCGTTAAATTAATTCGTAAATGAAATAAGACTGCTCTTTTATTACAATTTTTCATTTATTATGTATATATATATATGTACAAAAAGTATAAAGACAAAATACTAGACATTGAGAGAAAGAAGTGATCGATTTGGCGTGGAATGACCCTTTTTCTTAATGATTTTATTTCCTTAATTATTATTATTTATTATTCTATTGTTACCTATACCCACAACCCTGCAATCAACATATATATATATATAATCGTTGATTGCAAGGTTATTGGTAACAATAAAATAATAAATAATGATAATTAAGGCCATAAAATCATTAAGAAAAAGGATCATTCCACCCCAAAATCGATCACTTTTTTCTCTCAATGTCTATATATAGGTAACAATAGAATAATAAATAATAATAATTAAGGAAATTAAAACATTAAGAAAAAGGGTCATTTCACGCCAAATCGATCACATGTTTCTCTCAATGTCTGGGATTTTGTCTTTAAACAAATTCCAAATCGAGAAAATGATTACTTAAACCCCAAGATATTTTCACGAGGACTATAACATATATATTCTAGTTTGGACAAAATCCCAGACGTCGAGGGAAAAATGTGGTCGATTTGGCGTGGAATGACCCAGAAGGGAATTACATTGAAAGTTCGAATATTTTTAGTCGGAAAATAAACATCAATCTTGAGGTACGATTTTTTTCTGGCGTGTTACTCTTCCTCCTTCCCAATCTCTAGCATGATGTAAAACCGCTGATACAACTTTTCTAACCTCGCTTTCGCTCATAGCATTTTCAGTTGCCGAAAATGTTGATACCAGTGATGCTAGAATAAAAGAATAATATTATTTCATATTATTATAAAATTTCATAATTCAATTAATTCAGAAAAATACCTTTGACTACATTATAAAGATTTGTATTCACGAAAGTGAATAATTTTCCTTCGGAGGGTTTGACGGGGTTAAATTTCAGGGCCAGATCTCGTGACAAGCAGAATCTCATTATCTCGCCCACATTTCGAACGATTGTTGTTCGCTTGTTAATGAGATTTATGAATTTTTGTGCCTGCAAAAAATGTTATGATGGAATTATAATTCTTGTTTTGCATACGTAATAGATAAATAAAGACGAAAAAGTAAAATAATTTATTATAAAAGTTTACCAATTTTTGGCGAAAATCTTGATCTGTTTTTATTTTGTTGTCGAACTCTTGAAATTCTTCTTTGGTATTGCAGGGAAGCAATAATTTCCAATTTTGTTCAAAATCAGAATTTACATCACAGTTCACTGTTGTTTTCTCTAATTGTTGTACCGCCAGTTTAAGCTCAACCATTTGGCTACTCAGTTGGCTCATTCGTGTTAATAACGTTTGATATTGTTTCTCGACGGTGCGGTTTAAATCTACAATAAAGTTAAATTTTATGGTTATAAAAATTGCGTATAAAGTATTGTTGAACGGACGAAAAATTTGCTGCTTTCAATCATTTCTTTATCTAACAGTTTATCATAATTACCTTTCAATGAATTATTCATTTGGTCCTGCAATGCGGTATATGATGAACTCGATGATTGTTGAGTTTGAATTACCAAAGGCATTTTTTCGGTTACTGATGGTAATTCGTCCGTTAAAAAATAGATTTCTGAATCACTCCCTGAGCTTTCCGAAATTGGTGGTGTACCTTTCTGTCTCTTTCCGCCTTTACTGGATGAATTACTTTTGGCTTTCTTCCCATGTGCCGTAATCTTCCCTTTTTTTGTATTTATTGATGACTCATCATCACTACTCTTATCATCGAAATTATCCGAATTTCTGTCGACTGAATCCGTGCCATCTAAAATTTTTAATTTGTCCGAAATTGTTGGGGTAACTTTCTCTCTCTTCCCGGCTTTACTGGATGAATTGTTTTTGTCTTTCTTCCCATGTGCCGTAATCTTCCTTTTTTTCGTATTTATTGATGACTCATCACTACTCTTATCATCGAAATTATCCGAATTTATGACGACTGAAGTATCTTGAACATCTTGAAGTATCTTCCTTTTTTTGTTATTCCCAACGTTGAGAGATTTTTTAGGGTATTTGGATCTGAGTTCTTTTCTTGTTGAATTCTCTGCATTTGCCATTTTTGAAAACGCGTTGCACAAGACTCACTTATATGATCACAGAAATATATACGTAAAATGATCCGTTGCTTTGGACAATTCGGTACACACAAAATATCGTCGCAGCGATCGCGTCGAAGAACGAACAGCCGATTAGTTCAATTTGTTTACGTTGGAAACATATTTGTATGTACAGTCGAACTTCGATAACTCGAAATCCTCTATAAGTCGAACATTTTCTTCATAACATATAATTTTATTACATCGTAATAGATACACTTTTGCATATCCCAGTTTATGGTTTTGATATTATACTTATTCACATATGAAGTAGAGGCATTACTAAAAAAAATTCTCCAACACTATCGCTGAAATCAAATGGGACCATTTTTTTTTCAATATCGGTAATTTTAAATATTATAGTATCCGTATTTCTACCGCTGACATTCCACATTTGGAGACAGTGAGAATTACAAGGATACGAATAAAGTGCCTTTCTCTTCCTTAATATCTTTCCCGTAATTTCGATATTATTCACGTCATCGTTTGGGGATATCCACATTCTATACACTTGTACGATTTCATTATTATTCAATAAAACTGTATTATTCGGAAATACAGTGGATAAAAGCGCCTCTTTATACTGAACTCTTTTAATTGGTATTTTCCTCTCTAATTCTTTTAATTGTCTAGTAATTTGGATTGTAGGTGGAATATCAGCTTTTTCATTCCAACTATCAGAGATTTCATTCAATCGACGGCATATTTGGGAGAGAGGCTTATTTCCATTGCGAATAAGTCGTTTCATTCTTCCTAGAGCGTTTTCAAATGGAAAACTAGAAATATTAGATAAAGAACAGTTCATATTTTTAACATCATCTGCAAGATGAATCAGATTATGAACAATTCCAACCATAAATTCTTCGCTATATATAAATGGCGCTTTGGTCACAAATTTCTTCAAATACAATCTAGCATTTTTGCATTTATCCACGGCTAATTCTTTAGACGATAATATTCTGCAACCAGTATGAAGGAGTAAGAAATGTCTATATACGACAGTTGATAAAACTTTTTTAAAGATAACAGGTCCTGCATATAACAGCAAAAATCGGTATTCAGTGGCTTTGAATTTATGAAACTCTGTTAGGGATCTAGTCGTTCGTTGAAATTCAGCAGGTACTTTTATCTTTTGTAGCAAATTCGATAGTTGGATCTTATTACAATCATTCAGCTTCAACTCTTTCACATTTCCATCTATCCAATAGTGTAATAGTTTTTTCATAATTCCCAAATACAGCAAGTGCATGGAGTCTAATAAAAATTGGTTGATCATGTCAATGTTCGGATATATGCTAAGTAAAGGAGATATTCCTAAATGATGTTCTGTATTACTTTGATTTCTAAATGACAAATCAGTTCTTTTTTCAGAATTTACCAATGGATAAATTGTCCGGTTTTCGAATCTTGCGCCACGTATCGTACATCTCTCACAGGCCCAGTATCCTGCGTGACCTTTAATACATTTCACAACCGAACGTGCAGGTCTGTCACATATAAAAGCTTTGACGGATACAGTAAATGCTCTATTATCTATAGCGATACCAGTTTGTTGCAGATCGTTAATTTCATTTATAAATTGCTCCAAATATCGTTCAAGATTGGTTGGCTTTGTATTTCCGCAATATATGGCCACAGGAAAGGGTTGATAAACATCAGGATCATGAAAAATTTTACACAAGATTGGCCAAAACTGTTTTCTGCTGGATTTAAATAATGGTAAACCATCAACGTTAAACATCAATGGTATATCATTATTTTTATGGATCTCTGGATTTACACATTTTTGAAGAACTTTACTTATCCCAAAATACACAAACTCATCATCGATGCCATTAAAGCTTTCGATGGTATAATTGATGGATGTTGTACCTAGAAATGTTTTGGCTGTCTTAGGTAAATTAGGATAAGAATGTCTCCTTAATATTTTCATCAATGCCTCCAACCGAGTATGTGGTATTGGTGGATCCATGAGAGCCCATTGACGAATATCTTGTATGTCGTCATTAAAGGCACAAATCTCTTGATTATCTATAATGTTATGTCCTGCAGCCTCTCCTGTCTCGTCTTCGTCTGATGACTCAATATCATCATTAATTATAGGTGGTATTATATTTCGATTGACTTCCGAGACATTTACAACATCCGACTCAAAATTTTCTGAATTTACACTCCCACATTCTTCATAGCATCTTCTGGTTTTGAGCATCACTATTGAATCTGCAGCTTCATAATTTACAAATTCTGGGCATTGCTGATTACTGGATAATTTACGCCGCTTACGAAGTCGTTGAACTCTGAGACGTGTGAGTTCACGAGTTTTCAGTTCTCGCATATCCGACATCGCAGAGGAAAACAATTAACTTAAGGGAACAGTCTTAGATATAGTATTGGGAATTCCAATTATTTATAATCGTAAAAACTCTATTACGTCAACGTAACCTCTACACGGAAGGTTGCGTATACGTCGATGTCAGATTTGACACTGCGAGAAGCTGACTGCAAAATAACCTCTAGTTTGAGAGGCAAATGTTAGGCATACCCAACTTGGCGCGCGCTCGGCCATCCCCATTTGCGCCACGTATGGCAAATGTTAGGAATGCCCAACTTGGCGCGCGCTCGGCCATCCCCATTTGCGCCACGTATGGCAAATGTTAGGAATGCCCAACTTGGCGCGCGCTCGGCCATCCCCATTTGAGCCACGTATGGCAAATGTTAGGAATGCCTAACTTAGGCGCGCGCTCGGCCGTCCCCATTTGAGCCACGTATGGCAAATGTTAGGAATGCCTAACTTAGGCGCGAGCCCGGCCATCCCCATTTGAGCCACGTATGGCAAATGTTAGGAATGCCCAACTTGGCGCGCGCTCGGCCATCCCCATTTGCCCAACGTATGGCAAATGTTATGAATGCCCCACCTAGGCGCGCGCTCGGCCATCCCCATTTGAGCCACGTATGGCAAATGTTAGGAATGCCTAACTTAGGCGCGCGCTCGGCCGTCCCCATTTGAGCCACGTATGGCAAATGTTAGGAATGCCCAACTTGGCGGGCGCTCGGTCATCCCCATTTGCGCCACGTATGGCAAATGTTAGGCATGCCCGACTTAGGCGCGCGCTCGGCCATCCCCATTTGCGCCACGTATGGCAAATGTTAGGAATGCCCAACTTAGGCGCGTGCTCAGCCATCCCCATTTGCGCCACGTATGGCAAATGTTAGGAATGCCCAACTTAGGCGCGTGCTCAGCCATCCCCATTTGCGCCACGTATGGCAAATGTTAGAAATGCCCAACTTAGGCGCGTGCTCGGCCATCCCCATTTGCGCCACGTATGGCAAATGTTAGGAATTCCCAACGTAGGCGTGCATCATTCTTTCCGGATTACGGCCTAATGAGGTAACAATTAGGCTTGCCGCAATTTAGGTGTACCTAATCATTTCCGCATTAGGCCCACATTCGTGTTTAGGCATGCCTAACTGAAATTCTAGTCGGGTCGACGCGAAAACCATTCAGCCTCCGTCGTTGAAAAATAGAGTAAACTTGTCGCGGCTTAAATCTTGCCATCGCAAACCAGGAATGCTGCAAATTCTTTCATTTGAAAACACGTCAAGAGTTTACTTGTTCCCTAAATTATTCTCGACTGGAATCCTCAAATAGCTAACTTTCGACGCTCATGAATATTTGAATTTCTTCCGGTAAATACCTTTTCTTATTTCTTAAAATCCTTAAAAACTTCTCGGGCGCGAACACTTTGAACGCCTCATTTGTGTTGCTGAGTGTTTAAAACAAATCTGATACATTTTTAACTCATCCACTTAATATTCAACGAAATAACGAAGACGTTTCCGGGGAAATATGTTTTCTTTCTAACATTAATAATTGTCGAAAGAATGATAATGAATATAAAGTACATCACGATACGGTCACTATCTCTAGTTCTAGATTGGAGAAGCTGGACCGTTCCAACTTTAAATTGCAGATAAATCGGTTCAAATTAATAGTCTTAGGAAGATGTGAGTTTTCAAAACGAGACAATAAATGTTAGTTAACATAATAATTTACCTGAAATATTGTTTACGATGGTGTAACAAACGTTGACACATACCTGAAACAAAAAGAAATTTGTATCTATTAATATGAGTGATACTGAGTTAATATTGTAAACACCAATTCATATATTATTATAATTGTAATCTTTACTTATAATGAGTAGTTTCATAGTTTAGCATTTATATTTATTTACTGATGGCAAATTTGTAACCCAATTTGAAGTGGGCACACCCACAGAGTACACTAATAACGTATGTCTGATCGCACACTGGATGTTTCTACTTGCTTGTCTACTTTCTTATCTGGCAATGAAACAAGTCACGAAGAGAACCTTTCTGGCCTTTCTTTACTCACGATTTTACCATTATAAAATTGATTTAACCATGACTGTGTCTGGTCATTTTACATTTTACTGGTCAAAAGGATATATTATTACATACAAAGATCAAGCTTATTCCTTGTCAGTAATATGTACAAGTATGCATCAAGAAAACAATAAATTCAATCCTAAGATATCCTCCACGAGATTAAATAATTCTTAAAATATACAAATTTATTACTTTTCTTTACTTTCTTTTGTTTTCAGAAATACTAATGTTTAATTCTGTTTCATGATCAATTGTCTATTATTTTTTCTCCGAATTACGAGGTTCGATATCATTTCAACACCCATTCAATGTTTTTAACATTTCATATTTCGAATTTCGATATACTGCATAATGTTTCCCCATGTTATTTAATATATAATTAAAATCAAGTTACAAGCAAAATATTGACGAACATTATCAGCAGAGAAGCTTCGTTCGTCACTAATAGCTTTCCCTATATAACACTAATTTCCATGCAGAAGCCACAGAATATTGTAAAAATCCATTTTTCAGTACTAACTAATCTCCGCCAATCTTTTCTTAGAAAAGTGATGCTACAGCACACGTGCGTGCAATTTAGAAAAATCTTTTAAAATTCTTATCTGCACATTCTATACTATACGTACTCTACCATACTCGCAGTTCCTTATCGTAACGTAACTCGATCGCTGATATTAGAAAAGAGGAAAAATTCAAGAGAGAGAAGAGAAACGAAGTTATATCATCGGTTAGCTTTAACGTAGGCCATGAATTATTTAAAGTACCGGATATTCGGGATAGAGTGGCTAGCCAGAGGCGAACGAACGCGCCAAGTCGAATCTAATTCTCATTCACGTAACGTATCTCGATCTTTTTAATCGATGCAACGGCCCGAATTTAGTATTTTTCCCAGCTGAAGGCACCACGGTACATCCGTTCGCCAGGCGCGTGCGAACGAATTCGCATTATCAAGCCATTCGAGGCCCTTGCCCGGCTGGGTGGAGGATTTTCATACGGGAGAGCTTCGTCCGTCCACCATTTATTCACCCGCACCCCATCTGTCCCCTTGTAAGAACCAAGGAACGAAAGGAATTAGAGATTCAAAAATAAGGGACCGTTTCCTCGTTAGCGAGTTCGGATCCCCTGGAACGGGGTGAAAGCCAGAAAAGACGGCGCGCAGGACCGATGGGTAGGGTAGGTCGGATGGGGAAAGAAAGACGGAGTGGAAACTGTGAAATGGAACGAACTTACGCTGGAATTCCAGCAATCGTAGTTTATTCTCGTACTTTAATTACCTAGTTATCCCACCAATTTACATAATGCACTTTGCCCATCGCGAGGAGAGTCGACTCCGCGAGCGAGAGTTTCCAATCGGTTCGACTCCCTTGCGGATACCTAATCGAGAGAAGGGTGGCCTGCCCGGGCTGGCAGGGGAGGTATTAATTCCTTTAGACTACCGATCGTTATAACTCATTATTCCACTGTTCCCGGTGTAAGATGGCTTCCACGCGTTGCCCGCTGGGCGAGTTTAAAACACTTTTCCTTTAACGAATCGCGTCGCGATAACGAGAATAAAGGCAACCCTCGTCGGTGAATGTGAAACAATGTTAACGCGCTCGTGAATTCGTCTCTAATTTGCAAAACGCTGGGGATGTACGCAAAGCCACTAATCCGTTACCACCCCCTTGCTTGTGCTCGTCCCTCCCTCCTTTTCCCTCGTCGGATTTCTAAATTTTCTCTGTTACGGGTTTGCCAGTTTTAGCTTGCGAATTGCATGTCCCGAAATTAGTGGGACGGTTAGATTGTTTGGCAATTGTGCTCGTGTGGATTCCTTGGTGATTTTGGGTGGCCGTTCGATCGTTGATACATTCGATTTGCTTGCATCGCGAGGTGCACTGTTGTGAAAAGGGCTCTTCGTAGTGTGAAGGCTAAAAAACTTAATTTTTCGAGAATTATAAAAGAAACAACTATTGCCTATCATTTTGCACGTATGTGGCTTTACTCAATCACATATTCACAAAGTTTTGGAATTTTTTTAACATTCGGGTACGGGATCTTCCCTTGTGAGTTCGCCTGATAAATTTGAAGTGGATCGGGACATTTAATATTTTGTATAATAGAAAATGGATATTTCTACTTCCAAATTTTGTTTTACAGTCTTCACAGACGATAGAATGAAGCTACAAACGTGCGAAACGATTTACTTATTTTCTTAATTTCCAAAAAATCAAGTTTCTTTCAGCCGTCACATTAGGAAGCTCCCTTAACACAGAAGACAGCGGCGTGCGGCGAGTGAAAACGTGGCTCTCAACCTGCCCCATCCTCGCTGCGGAACTCCCGTGCATCCGCGTGTCTAAAGCTCGCAACCTGCACGGCGCTGTGTCTCGCGAAATTCAAAGGCACGCGCAGGGAATGTCGCACTAGTAAGCTGGAGATGCGTCCACGAGCCTAGCCAGTATCCCACGCTGGTCGAAGGAAACGTGACTGGGCGATCATAACTCGAAAGTAGTCGTCGTACAACCGGCGAGGAGCGGGTTAACGAGGCCAGGCTGCTAGGGTTAATGGGTTAACAGGACAGTGAAGCTGGTGTATCGTGGCCTCGTCGCCCTTAATTCACCGCTCGTGGGATCGACTCCATGGAAAAAGTAGCTAGGGCAGGTGAGGGAGGGGGTGGCGGGGGTGGGTCGTGTAGGCCCGTGTACACATTCCCTGTATCGTTGCCTTTCGTGTAGCCACGCGCGCGTGTTCGTAACCCGGCGCTATATCCTATATAGGCGCTTGTACTTTGAGAGTCGGGGGCGAAAAAGGGTCGCTAGGTAAGGCGAGGGAGCTCTGATTGGCCGATCCGTAGGATGAAAGTACCAGCTCGAACGTGGCGCGGGGCGAGATAGAAAGGGAACGGGGGGAGGGGGAGGGCCGGGGGGCAGCTGCGGAGGGAGCAAGGGGGTCAAATAAAAGGCGAGGGAAAAAGAGGAACACGAGGAGGAAGCAGAGGTAGCCTGGATACGAAACCAAGCACGTCGAGGATCGAGTCTACTCGAGTCGAGTCGACAAGGGCTGCCGTAAGAGGTGACACAACTGACACCTCGTAATACCAGGACTTGGACTGACGCCAGTTTGCATAAGAACTGCACATCCGGCGCGCACCCGACGCGGCCTTGTACGATGCCAGTAACCGTGTAGCAACCACCGTTTCCTCCGCGTGCAGCCTGCTATCTATTCGATAGTCAATATTACGTGACACAACACACCGGTACGTGCGCACTCTCGGTCTGACAGTCCCGACGGCGTACCCCGCCGCTCTGCCACGGAGCCCGGGGTAATGGAATATTGTCGTGCTGAATCCGCGACAGATATCGCCTATGACTTTCCTATGCGCATTCCCCGACGGCGTTGGGAAACGGCGGGGAAACCTGGGAGACGTTGTACCAAAGGGGAACGGTGTGTCTTCCACCGCAAGTGGAGAATAATGCACGGTGTCAGTCGGGGAACTCAATTACCTCGCGGGCTAACGGGGGAAAGAAATGAGCGGTTAACGTTTCTTGAATACATCCGGAGGAAGTTCCTTGGGTAACACGAGTGGAGAAGAAATTGGGGAAGGGGATAGTTTTGGACGCCACTGGGTTTGGAAATTGTACGACGAGAAGGGGAAGATACTAACGTTAAGGGTTAATTTGTGAATTTGAAGTCATTTTAAAGGATAAAGTATCTCTTTTTGTTGGGGAAAATGTTTCTGCCACAAGTATTCTTCAGGAAAATATGTGAAAATTAGAATACCCATGGCGTTACCAATAAAGAATTTCATTCCTACACACCTCAGAATAGGCTTTTCTATTAAATCCTCGGCCTTCTATGACGTAAACTTCTTCCTCAAAAAGTAACATAAATATTGAGTTGGTGCATAAGAAATTGCCGATCGTGCACAACGTAAAAGATCTTATACAAGATATAACAATTGCTACCGCTGGCTCGCGACTCGAGAAATGTCACACAAACTCCAAAAAGTACAATGAAAAAAAAATAGTCAAGCAGGAAAAAATATTTTCATTGAAACTTCTGTACGCGAAACGTCAATTTCACATTGTCCGACCTAATAATTGACACATGTAGCTTCGTTTTAAGCGGGTCCACGCGGGCGCCGTATTCGCTAGACGAGGGTTAACGAACGAAAAGCTGTCCCTTCCGGGTAGCCATCGATACCAGAGGACGCGGCTGGCTAACCGAATCGCTGGGAGCGTAAAGTGATTCCGCTGTGTTCTCCAACACTCAGGGCACGCGGCATAGATGACGATGGTCGCGGGCAAGATCGTATTTATCTCGTGGGTCGTAGCAGCGCCGTGCTTCAGGTGGTACTCAGCGTACAAAGTACCGATTACAGAATCCACCGAGCGTGTTATTTATCGACTATTGAATTTCAGATCGTAGATTTTCCTCTCTAATTCATATCTAACCGGCGATGCTTATAGCAGAAACAAATCCTCGCAATCACGCGGCCCGATTATCATAAGGGCCCGGCTCGAGTTATGCCCACTCGAGCAACGGAAGGATCGATCTTATCTTTACGCCGCTGTTACCCGTCCCGGCGACCATTCGTTACTCCTGTCAATTGCCACTGTCAGGTGGAATTCTATAGCGATTTCGCTTCTTCCGTGACTCGGACCGACTCGCGGCATGGCGAGCGTATGTTTCATCCCGCGGGCTGCTTCGAGGGGCGATTTTAAGAATTTCAGGCACGCGTCCCGTTTCGTGAACCGGGTGACCAAATTCGGTCTGCGGGATTGACAAATTTTGTGGTTGACGACCTCCACTCGCTTCCATCGATCTCTGTAAATCGAGCTGCGCGATTAGTGGGCTTGGAATGGAGGGTGCTCCATAGTGTTTGTGTAAGGAAATGTTTCGGTGATGTTTGTTAAGCCAGAAATCCAACTGAAAGCTAAGCTAAACTATGCTAAGCTGTTTTAAAAAATTAGCTTCGATAGATTCTTATGGAACTTAGCTGGCTTAGCTGGGCCATGCTATGCTATGTTTTAAAAAATCACCACGAGATTTGCCTCGTTGGCGATTTTTCGGAAACATAGTAAGGCATAGCCGAGCCGAGCCTCTTCACAATCCTATGCATTAAAATTGGTGAAATAAAGGCGGAAAATAAATAAAATAAATAATAATAGCTTGGGCGTCTTATTATATAGGATTAAATACATAATCATATATTCGGCAAAAATATTTCCAACCGGTGTAAGTATTTATATAGGTAATATATGTCGTAAGAAAATTATAAAATCAGCGGTCTTGCAAAAAGCCTAGCCTCTTTGCGTTTTGACTTTTTCATTACAAAAAGGTCAATAATGCTTCCATAAAATATTGAAAACACTCTGCATGGACATATGAAGACGGAACCTTATAATAAACAACCAAATGATACCTCATACAAAAAACATTGACAGTGATATCTTGGAGGAATATCACCGTACAGGTAACGTTTTCAAAAAATACCATTCCTACACAACTGAACGTAGACTAATCACTGATCCATCTCCAGCATAGAGTCAGACAGGTTGGATCGGAGTTTTATTGAAGCAGCGGCGTCACGGCAGCAAGTAAGGGGACAATAAAATGATAACAGCCACGCGACGCGATATAACACATCGCGGCGACGGTTATCGGCGCTGTAAATATCATATTACAAGGAATATTTAACGGATCATTAAACTCGAATTGCATGTCCGTAGATTTATGATAGATCAATGACTTCGGTTATCCCTCGATATCTTCCTTTTCTCGCGGGGCTCACGTCGAATGCCCAAAGCCGCGAAGACAAGCAAGGCGTGGTGGTGATTTCTTGTAGCAAACAGTGGGTAAGTGCTTCCTGCTGATCAGCGTGGTACCAACAGCTGCGTCATTCCCGGGGAGATCTGATTTCTAGAGGCAAGTCGTCGCTGTGTGCGTCCAATGTCGGCAGGAATGCGAGACGATTTACGTTTAAATGATAGGTATCGTTAAGGTGCCTCCACACCTGTAGAAAAACAGAGACCGTAGCCCTAATCTCGAATAGCAAGTCAGGCCATCTCTACACGCGATAAAACAAACATTCAAGGCAAGAATCCTCGAGGTAGAATTAGAAGAAAGTCATGCGACCACCCAGCATAAATAAAATCAATTCAAAATCAATGTAAATTCCTTGGTGACGTTTAGTGTTTTGCCAAATTGAGTGGCCAGTCGATTTGGGTATCTTGTAATTAGAACCAAACAGTGACCACCAACATGACGATGTGGATGGGACCTTGGAAGGTTCACTGTCTTACAGAATAGAAAATTGATGTACTGCAGGCTTCGAGCTTGTTCGGTGCAATGTCGGTGTTTGGCTATCGCGCGAAAGAAGTGGTAGAGCTACAAGGCTGGGGCAAGTCTGGCGGTGCCTCGTGTCACTTACAACGCCATTCGCTCATATCCCTTCTTTTCATCCCGTGTTCCTCGCACTAACTCCACAGGCAATCAGGCTACCCTATTGGAGAGCACGGAATGCAGGCTTAGCTCGCGTCACCGTAGCGTGTCAGTTCGCCAGCCGCTGATAACACGGCAGCGTTACAACCGCAGACGAGGCCGAGATGTTGCGAACCTTATGTCCGCGGCTCGGTTACACGTGTGGGCACACCTTTAGCCCGTGGAGCATGCGGTTGCGTGATCGCGAGCACATTCCCTTTTCTTCGTGGCACCCCACTTTACTTGCAATCTGTTGCAAAACGACAGCACCGACGTGCTCTAACTTGATAGAGGATAATAATAATTAACATGTAGATGCGTTATCATTCAGCAGTTCCAAGTTCATCCATCTCCTTTGCATTTTATGATGCGATGTTGCGTCATAAATGAAACGCGGGCCATTTACTTCCCCTTTAATGGTAATGCCCGCGTTTATTCAAGCCTATGTAGGATCTGCTCGGCGACAATCAGGCGTCTACTTCTGAAATCTGCACGTCACACACGACAGCCCAGAATTAATTGCATCAGATGCTTCAGCTCCATAGATGTTCTTACGCGCTCGATGGGCCAAAAAGCAGCGAAGACTTCCGTCGACCTTGTCGCAGGAAAGAGCTAAGTACGTCCATCTGATATCGATTGGAACCTACGTCAGGTTCCGTTAAGCCTGATTATTTCCTGGCAGAGCCCTACGCTTGCGTTCCTTCGTGTAACAACGGTGGAATCGGTCCCCGCTGTTGGTTGTAAAAAGGTACCGTCGTTCAGCAGTCGCTGGGTGATTGATTTTCAGTTTCAAATGATCAATCAGACCGAGGTGCAACGCAATTAATGTGAATGGTTCGATAATTTAGATTTAGAGCAATTTTTATAGCAATAATGATAGAATTTTATGTTTCATGAAATTTCATGTAAATAAAAGCCAGTTTGACTGGTACACATAGAATTATTCAAATGCGCAGTAAACGTTAAATAATTGATTTAACTTGTCCAATATATTCAGTCGCAGGTGTTTGGGCATTCAACGGCGGATCAAAGAGTATTAATGAAAACGAATCGCCTACGTAATGAAAGAAAATTCGTTTTCATTAATGCTCTTTGATCCGTGGATGAAAATCCTGAAAATCGGCGCCGGAATAAATTCAACAAATTATTAGCTTATTATGCTACACGATTAATCCTACAAAATCTAAAGGGAATATTCACGCATTGCATATTAAACATGTAACTCTTATATAAATTGTTTTTCTAATATTACTGTTGGACTAAGGACGTTTAATGCGATTCTGCAATAAATGTGTTGGAAATCATAAAAGTAAGGGGCCAGTTTGTTGTTTCCATGTACGTAGCATTGTTAACGCCACGGCAAATAAATTAAAAATCTGGAAAACGTGTAAGAGCGCATTTAATCACTTGACATTTAAAATGCGCGCGCCGGAAGTGGAACGTTGGAACTTCAATTACTTTTATATCGTAAACGAAGCTTTGAATTTTAAAATAAATGCCAAAGGACTTTGACTCACTCGATGCACAAATTATTTATGAAGTACCCTTTTATCCACTTTCTTGCACGCAAGACTTTCAATCTTTATAAGAAAATTCAATAAATAATTAATCTACCATAATACCTTCCTGGAAATTCTGTTTATTTATCTACTCATAAAATGTATATTACTTTATACGTGCACTGGATGAATTTCTATCTTTTTTCGTCGATCGTAAAAGACGATAATCCGATAACGCAATATCGTGAGTGCATTCAGGGCATGGGAATACTTGCCAGCCGAATTCGTGTCATTTTTCTGGGCCCTTTTTTCAATATTAAAAATGGCTATTATACCCGAGAACAGTGTTTTTATGCACTGTATACTAATACTTATTTCTTATAGATAATAAATATTGTTTATTTTCATTTATGCTTCAATTACATCACAATAAATTCTTTTCTGTTCATATGCTGGCCAATGTCCCGCAACTATTACGATAGAATGTAGTATGTGCAGCACAAATGTTTGAATTCAGTCAGCTACACAGTTGCCAATTCATACGAATGCCAAGAATATGAAAAAAAAAATTGAAAAGACCTCTAAATCTAAGATACTAAATCATCATATCTAACCCATCCCTCCAAATACAAACAGAGTACCTTCAACGCAATGTCATTGTCCCAGAATTGAGCATTAACTAAATAAAAACATATTTAAATAACGGATCAAATAAAAATTACTTCAACCTTAGATTATTTGACGAACAAAGTTAACTTTTTTATTCGACCAATGACGAATACCTTTTTCAACTTTTATACGACATTCGAAATTTTATCTAAATAAAAATTTTGCCCATCTCTGCTATACCCCTCCCTCCGAAAACTACACCTTCCTCAAGGGCTGACCGGATTACTCGTAAAACGAGATTACTTTCAATCCTCCAACCAATAAAAAATAACAACAAGACATCTCGTCTTCCATCTTATATGCATGCCCTTATCGCGACAATAGCATGTCAGGCTGCTAGCAACCTTTTCGGAGCGAATCCGTATTACAATTTCTTCGGGACGAAAGCAGCAGCAGCCCCCAACGGAACGCTAAAAGTAAATCATTACGCGGACCAGCTAAATAGAACGCGGAGGAGCTTTCACAGGGGGCAATGAAAACGCGGGGCTGGCGGCGACAGAGTTCTAAACCAGTGTGGTCGCATAATTAATTACAACCAATTCTCCTCGATTCAACGAAGTTACTGGCTCGCTATTTTATTAAAATCCTATTAAAGCAGATGAGTTTGTGGAAATCAACAAAACTTTTTCCCCCTGGAACTTAACCGGGGGAGAATGGAACGGAGGGGTGGGCAGAGAGGGAGGGGGGGGGGAGAGAGAAAGGGAAGCACAGTAATAGTGCGACATCTCGAGAGGCTGCGTCTCGAGGAGACAAGGAAATTCCACTCGGCGTCTGTCGCAGCGTTTTCCGTTTTCTCTGCGGAAATTTTATTATGCTTCCGCAGTGGGGGGCTTCTTCCGCGCTCAGAGCAGACCGAAGACAGCAGCGTGCACCGCGTGGAAGGAGGATGGACCGCGTGCAAACTTCCGCTCCTTTTTGCGCTTCCCGTTAACACGAGGCATTAAATTCTGTATCAGAAACGTATCACGCTGGTATTGGTAGCTAGATCCAATAAGGGGTCGTTAGACGCGTTTCGAGGGGTGGTTATCCGGCGGTGTCGGGAGCACCCCGAGTCTGCAGCGCAGTCGACTGGGCGGAGAAGAAAAGGAAATGGGCACGGAAAACTTGTCTATTAAATTATGAAACTCTGAATGACGAGTAAATGCGATCCTTGCAAGGATGGTTACTGTGCTCTTAAAGGGCATCGGAGGAATGTTTGGATGTCGAAGGTGCTTCGGGATCTGTTGCGGTTGATCATGAATGGTAAAGAGGGGATTGTAATTCTTTATATATTTTTGCAATATTGCATGGGAAATTTGTGTTTCAGGGAGGGTATGTTGTTTGTACGTGAGAGGCTTATGCTTCGATCTTGTTAGAGCTCACTTTATGGTGTACAGAGTGATATTTTTATAGTTTCATATTTTTTGCAGGGACTCTAAACGGAACGGAAACCAAAAGGATAAACGAAAAGAACGAAATGTTTTTCCGGGACAGAAACAAAAACGAAATGAAATTATTAACACTATTGCAGGAGCGAAAGTAATATAACTGAAATAAATTACATTCAGCGCGCCCCTCCTGGACACGGCTTACGCCCGAAAGCCTCAAAATTTTCTATATTTTTTATAAAGTATAATATTTTATAATACCTATAACCACCAATGCAATCAAAATTATTAAAAATAATTTTATGAGTTTTTTTGTAAACGAAAATTTGTATTTCGTTCCAATGGAAACGAAATGTTTTTTATCAGGAACGATATTGAACGAAACGAAATTATTATTATTGCAGTTAAACCGAAATGAAAGAAAATACCATTTCACCTGACTTCGGTGTGTCACTGTATGCTCTAAATACTTGTAACCCTTTCCCTGAAGCCCTGATTTGGATTGTTGACTCGAGCACGCTCTCTTATAGCAAATGATCCATTCTTGGAGAAGCTCCGTAATCGGAAGCAGCCAAAAAAGGATGAAGACGATTTGAAGGGTAAGTGGGCGTTACAAGATCGTTGGCACGCTTCCTGCTACGAGCAGTGATATTTCAAAAACTTTAGAAGTTGTCTAGTTCCTTTGGGGCGGGGACGTTTTCTTAGCTTTCGCGTAAGTACTGATGGCCGTTCAATTCTCTCCCCCGAGAATTTTCAAGCACTTCGGCCATGCAAAGAGTCGTCTCGTCTCGAATATCACTGGAGTCGTGGCACACTTGGGAACTTCGAAAATCATAATGAATTTAAAATTTCAGTGAATTCAAATATTTGAAACTTTTAATAGCCCGAAGAGTTAGAAGAGGATTGCACCTTTTTAAGAACAGTAAATATGTTGAAATATCGATTCATAGTAGGCTTCTGATTATTATCAGAATTATACTATATGTTATGCAAATATTCTCTGTTCAGATAACAGAATTCTCGTCTTTCAAACATGCAGTGACATTTTTTCGCAATACCTACTGTGCACTTAAGAATTCTTATTATTATTTTCATACCGAATATCCAAATAATATAGATTCCCCTCTACTCACACGTACACTAAAACCCTACATGCAATATTCACGCGTAGACTTATTCAAACCGTGCCCCAGGTTTTCCTCAAGATTTCGAACACATTGAGAAACTTTGAATTCGCCTATCCCAGTACCTCACATCCTCCCAATTTAATAGAAATTTACGATACACGTACGCCCATGTAACGCGCAGTTCGATTCAACGGAAGTTCCTTTCTTATTTCGTTACATCTCGGGAACCTTTCATTACGAAGTGCTCACTATTCCCTCGCAGCCTCGCCGAGGCTCGCAGATATTACTTTCCAGGATTTCCATAAAAAAAAAAGTGGAAGGGAGAAAATTCTACCGGAGTCTTTCATCTCCCACCTTGCTCCGCCATTACGTTCGTTCTTCCGATTGCTCGCCACCGTTCCTCCGCCAAGGTCCAAACATATTTCTCAGCCCTTTTTATCACTCGTCGTTCCGAGTAAGTGCCCCCTTTTTTTATTTCCATCCGTCCAATGTAAACGTATTCAGAGCTGTACCTAATTCAATGCCGGCCACCTTTCTCGCCTCGCCTCGCCTCTCTTTTCGGGCGCGGTCGCCGTCACCGAAGGGACCCGCGTTTACGGGAATCTGGCCCCCCCGAGCTGAGTCGCGTATTCATGAACCGCATTTCCCGCGGAGCAGATACGCCAGACCGACGTTAAGTCGCGGTAACACACTTGCCAGAAACTATGTGCATTCGACAGCTCTACCGCGGAACGCCGCGGTCGTTTCAAAGGGCCGCTTTGATGTGATAGCGAACGATTCCCGGCAAATGAGAAACGGGATTACCAGGCAAATGCGTCGGAGAGAATTTGACGAGACTCATTGTTAGCGAGCACCGCGACGCACTGCTAATGGAAGCGGTGGATTGGTGGCAACGCCTTTGTGATCTTCCTTAACAGAACTCTGATTACTTTTTTCGCAGGTCTGTATCTTGTCTCGGTCAGGTGTAATGGATTCTTCACGGCGTCCCATATTTGGAGTGCGGGTTATGTTGAAGCTTCACAGGGTGGTGGAGGGGTGGACAGTGTTAGGAGTTCGTGATACTGGTTATTCCAAAGATGGTTTATGAGTAGGTAGTAGGACTACTGGGGTAACTTACACCACAAACTTAGATTTTAAAAGAAAAGAGTTAGTCTCAGACAATGTGTCTTGGATAGCTTTAATTGTTTACTTGAAGGGGTTATTTCTAGAATTTTTTTGAAAAAGTGGTAGCATATATTTTTACAGAACTTTTTGCACTTAGAGGAGCAACAATTAAAGAACATTTGGTAACTTTTTGTAGAAAATATTTACGTTTATTATAAAAATACGACGACATTCAAAAAGCTTTTTTAAAAACGGTGAGCAAGAAATTGTTGCTCTTTTAAGTGCAAAAAGTTCTGTAAAAATATATGCTTTCTAGCACCTTACATTCTACTACTTTCTTCGTAGAATATAGTCATAAATATTTAATCAACTACTTAAGGAATATTCTAAGTTTTAATTTTAAGGGGTCCTACATATATTGTTCGATTAAAATAGAAAGGGTGCGCGCCATAGATCAAACGGGAAAATATTGAAACGCGAAGTTCCCGTCTCCACGGACAGAGACGTTTGAATTTATTGGCCCTTCGGTGGGAATTTTTAAAAGCCAAGATGCCGTGAGAAAGACCGAGAGGGATGCCCACAAATCATTGAAATTTGATTAAGCAGGAGTGCATCTTTTCAGCGCCCGGGAAGTGAAAAGTTGACTTAAGAAACTTCGAGGGCTGAGAAGCACTTTATGGATCAATTATTAGTTGAACGAACTACGAAGTTGCATAGACTTTGGCAACTTACCACCCGCTCCTGCTTAAGGTACCGCTGTGTTGTATATAACAAGGATTATACCTATTTTAATGCCCCAACTCCGACATGGATCAAACTAATACGGTAATATAAACGCGGCTCTAGTTTCCGTCGAGGAGCTGTTTCTATAATGAACGGGTGCATCGTTGTTAACAATTCCTGACGATCCCTACAGTCCCCACTAAATTATGCACGACGCCTTAATCCCATTCACAAGTGGAAAAACGTGTAACAAGTAAAATTTAGCTGAAATCAAAAGCAGTAGAATTTTTTTTTATAAAATATGTTAATTGACTCATGCCGCCGATTTTGAAAATATTGAAAAATAAGGAAATAGTGATATCAAAGATAAAGTTAGACTTTTCTAAGAGAAAAATTCCACTATTTTTCTTCATAAATAATAAATGGGTAATGGGAATACAAAAGGCGTCCTAGGTCGATAGCTATTAATATATTTTATAAAAAATTTAACTGCGACATACAGCTTTCTTCAGGGCCACCGTGTAGCCGTCTAAAATCGATATGTAAGTTTGGGATATATATTGTTGCAGTCCCAGGTGTCCATGTTAATAAATGAAATACAATGATATTAAAGAAATATTGCTATCGATGAAATACGATCGTAAATATGGAAACTAGAGTGGGACAGGGATAAGAGCGGAGTGAGCGCCTTCGAGTAAGATCGAAAAGAGTGGTAGCCTTCTTCCAAACATTAGAGGTCGCACGAACACATATACCACACATATTTATCCCCCATCCAGCCCTCGAATGGCCAACGGAAGCGTGAAATTCCCAATTTCTTTTCCCAACCGACGAGAATATCCAAGCCTGGATCCCTGCCTCCACTCCCCTCCCACCCCCCCTGGCTACATATATCAGCGCTCTCACACACGACCCCGAAACACTGTTCCCGATCCACAGGCACCCAGCGAACGTGAGCGTGTGCACGATAGTCCTCCAGCTCTCGTCTCCTTCCAGCACGAATCAGGAATCCCGAATTGGACAGGCAGCGGGGTAAAAGGAGCAACGAAAGGGCAAAGGGGTGGTGGCGGTGGTGGCGAGACGGGGACACCGGAGGAAATTCCCGTCGTAATTTCTGCTACCCGTCCCTAACTCTCGGAACGATCCTTGTACACGCCCCGCGGGAGACACCTGTTCCTCGTATCGGCTCGAATTCCTTACATAAGGCGGCCTTATCACGCGAATCGATCCAACTGCATCGTTGTTGCCCGTGTTAAATCTGAGCTGATGGGGTATGACACGGGGGACGAGGTGCGACGCGTTTGCGTCTTCAACCCAGAACGATTCATTTTAATTGGATCGAGTTCGAGAGTTACGGCTGATCGTGTGTTGAGACGGGTGGGTCGATGGGGAAACGGCGTGACGGAGCGAAGATCGCTCGGTGTAACTTGATTTTATGTTGGTTTCGTGAACGCAATCCGTGGCGGACTGGATTTAAGAATATTGGTTGCTTGGAGACAAGGGGGATCCAGTTAAAACTAGAAGGATATCGTGTAGTTTATAGGAGAAATGAATAAAATTTTCAAGAAATACATAGGTAGCAACAAAGTACAATTAAAATGTTAAAGAATGAGTTTTTAATTAACTCTTCGTGGTCACAGTTCTGTGAAGTTCTTTTTTTTTCGCGGCCGATTTTTAAATAGTTACCGTAAGAAATGTATTAGTCCAATTGAGTTCATATACATTGTATAAGTAGCTTAATAAATGAAAAAAAAATTTGACATTGTTACTCACTGGATTCAGTGAAAGAAAAATGTTGCCGAATTTTGCGGGGTGATTACAGGAATAACCTCTTAATAGTTACCCCCATCTAGTTATTCCTACTCCTATTTCCCTCTAATCTAGACAGGCCGCCTGCTCAGGTATCACAACTAAAGCCTCGCTCTCATTAGTCAAGTCCCATGACTTCAAGTAACTTGACTAATCCGAACAAGGCTACGCAGCCGAAGAAACGTACTTAATAAACACCGCACAAATGTGCAGCTCACAAAACAAACAACACCCATCGATTCTTCAACACTTCGCTACAGCACGTACAAACGGCGGGCAATAAATCAGGACGTCTCATCAAAAGGGACCCCAGACAAAGGTAATTGCGCCACGGAGGTTCGATTATCATCTCTGTGGCGGCTCCAAGGAATTCCCGCCTCGCCGACAGCCAAGAACGGAAGATTTCGCCGAACTCCGTGAACTTGAGCATCGATTTAGATCACGCTCGGTGAGCCCCCCCAAGACTTTCGCGGCTCCCGATTGAAACGTTCTGTTGCGGCTAGGAGCCCGAGGAGCCCGCTTTGACTTGCGGCCGGCGCAAACTTCCTGTTCCATCCTGTTCGGCGCGCTTTCCGCGCCCGCAGGACCGAGCGGTCACGCCTATGCGATCGGTCGTGAAAAATTTACAGCTGCCTGGCCGTCTCGCGATTTGCGCCGGGCGCGCTGGCGTACGTGCGGGCGCGGAACCGCGGCGGAGAAACGGGCGCGGTACGTAGAACCAGCGAAGCATGGAGCTCGGAGCACCATAGAGGAACTCAACGCGGTGGCAGAATATGAAGGCGAAAGAAGAAAACACAACCGATCGCAAGGGCGGCGAGGGGGCGGAATGGGAGGGGAAGGGCAGAACCGCGGAGAAGATGGGGTCATCGGGGCCATGGGACATCACGGTGCCGCGACGCAGGGATGCGGGTGCACTTAGCCCCCCAAGAAGATGTTATCTATCTCATACACAAGAGCGAGCTGTGCGGCAGACGCACCGTTTCCAGCGTCCCCTGCCGTTGTCAGCGCTACGTGCAGCCATCTGACGCATTAATTTGCCCGATCTTCTCCCGGGGAAAAGTCGAACGGCGTCCGGGCAGAGGGGGATGAACGGGGGGACCGCGGTTGGCCGGATGAAAAGGCGCGAAACTGGAACAAAACGGGAAATCGAGGTGTGGAGAGGGCGGAGGCACCATATCGGACAATGCTTTCAATATAAAAGGGGGAATAACGAAACGGCGTTTGGGAATTATTGCCGTTATCTCTTTGCGCCTGGTGATTTTCAATCGAATCAATATTCCCCCGATGCATGTATGTATGCATATGTACACACGATGATCCCGACATCGGTCGTATGGAGGCTTTTGTGTCTAATGCGCGTGCGGGGATTGGTGGCCCGGAATTTAGGGAATGTACAGCGACTGTAAAAGTATATGTGCGACACTTGTATCGCGTAGGTCTCGCTTTAGTATAAATGGGCACGAGATTTCAATTGTTCTTCCAATTACGAAATATTCTCGGCTTCGTTGTTAGAGGAAGTGGTGCAAATATAGGCTAGAGCCTAAATATGGATTGTTGAAGTATCGAGTCGTAGTGAATGTTTCACTCTATCGGGAAAGTTTCAAAAGTACGATTTGATAAGCAATAATTGTATTACTTTCATATGTTTTATGTACTGTAGAAATGTAGTTTAATAAATAGAAAAATGTTTTTTTCCATTAAATTTTTTTCAGATAAATTCCTGAAAATCGCTAACCGGAATGACCCCTTAAATATAGAATTTGAAACAAACATTACTTTTGTTCATCTTATTTCAACTCCATGTGCATCGAATCAGAAAAATCTTCAACAGGTGTGGCAAAAATCTCGAAATAAATGTGCCATCCCCTATTTAGACCACTTCCTCTAATCGCTGCTCATTCATGCGCACCTCCTTTTTTCACCACACATGGCAGGAGCACAGTGGCGAGAAACCATCAAGGCTATCCTTGATTTCGCACTGAAGTGCACCTTTGAAGTCTTCTCATACTTCTACCTTCCACTTTCAGGACCGAAGTGGTGCCATTTGATTCCCTTTCACGAGAGCTTTCAAACGATATATAATAATCAAAATCTCTTTCCATCCACAGTCACTCTATCGATTCAACACTGTCCTTCTCCTGCCGGCATAGAACCTCCAACCTTCTATCACAATTACACTCGCATTTTCTTCGTCCCTAAATTCTTTCAACCACATTCCCAAGCCTCTCGTCATCCCAGCACGTAAATACTGCAGTCAGCTGTGTAATAGTCCGACGCGTCGATCAGAATAGCCCTTTCTCGTGGCCGAGAGAAACGCAGCCGACAACCAGTTCCTCGGAACGAGGGCGTCGCGTTGAAGAGGTGAAAAGAGAGGCGCAACAGGAAGACCACCGTCATCGTATTAATATCCTCGGTACGTAGCGAAGCGTTCACCACTTAAGCCGCCATGAGACCGTCGAGACGTGCCACGCGAGGTAGATGTAATTAAGTGTAACGCTCGATCTAGGTGGCAAGGGAGGAGGGACATTCTTGTCCTACCTTCGCCACTGTTTCGCCATGATATTATCGTTTTTGCGCTGACGTAACCGCCAGCGGATTACAGGAAGCACGTAAACCGTGCCGAATTGGCGGTCGGACGTTATCGGCGCATTCCTCGTCGATTTCCGAAACACGTGCCCGACGGGGGGAAAGAGGTGAAATTTGCGGTTGCTCGGAATCGACGGAAGATCGCCGGATAACCGAGCGGGCAGCGATGATCTGGCCTCCGTTGCGTGCATAATTAACCGTAACGTCTAATCCATGACGGTTTCTCCATCATTTGAATATTCCTACGCCGCGCAGGCCGCTACGCTATGCCGATGAATTCATTTCTCGGCATCCCCTGGACGAAGCACGGGGATCAGAGAGGCTGTACGAAATCCCCGGTCAATCGTGACGCGAGTTCCAGCTGATTCTTTTGGCACGCGTGATTAAGGGTACTGGGCAGTCGTTCCTGTCTAAAATGTAGCATTTCTGTTTCAGTTGAGTACAAAGAAACAAATTGAAACTGAGACTTGTTCTTTGGCATGAAGTTTATTAACATCACGAGCTTTGAAAAACTTGATTGTTTAATCAAAAATATGCATTGTATATGAGGATACAGGTGGATCATTAAAGAGCGTTTTTAAAGAAAGTTTTTTTTTGTTTTGCAATAACTCAGAAACAGAGGGTCCAATCGATTCAAAACAAATTAGAGTACCTATACTGTATATTAAACGCTTTTCTGTTGAGATGAATGGTTGCAAAATAATTCAAGGCTAACGTAATTAGGGAGAGGAAACCGTTTATAGAAAAATAACTTCGGTACACAAGCTTAGTCTGGGGTCAATATAATGTTCTTGAACCAAACATACCTTTAGAATTCATTTGTGCTTACTCCGAGCATACCTGATACATGTGTATACATAAGTAATCACAGCTGACGTGCTTGGCTAATATCAAGGCAGGGATTAAATCGTGGACGACCCGTATCGTTTATTAGAGACCCTTTTCATCGCGAAACGCACGATTTCGGAGAAGCGTTACTTATTACCGAGTACGGGTTTCCGCTGCGGAAATACTGGCCGAGCAATTTAATAAATTAAGAAAAATTACCGGGCGAAATTGCAATATTCATACTCAGTCGTGAACGTACTATGTATTTCATGGCGCACAGTATGCTGTATCATTATTATGTACCACGTGGAAAGGCATGCTGAATGATAACGTGGTGCATCGTGCTGCTGCTGCTCTCCAACTACATACATAGTTTCACACAAGCGAATATCATCTGGGAAAGTTAAAGTAAAAGTTCGAAGACTAGAAAGTATTAAGTTGTGCCTTGCAATGACTAATTTCCAAAGATATGTGTATTCAAATACATTTCTATAAACTAATATCGCTATCAACGTAAAAAAATTAAGTATGAAGACTATTGTTCTTAAGGTACTGTTTATTTATTAAATAAAATGAAGAGCATTTAATATAAATTGGAACTAAAAATGGTCCGCAGGCATTGTGGTAGTAATGTTTACTTTTAATTACGTTAATCTAGTTTCACTGAAAGATTCGCCATTTCGTATGTAACAACTTAATTCGAATGTCGCTGAGTTACTAGAGTGGAACGTTTTATCTAGGATTGTGTACCTAAATCGTAGCCGCCGCTAGTGGCCACGAACAATTCCGGGCCGTAGTTCTGCAGGAAAATCGTATGAAACGTTGAATTTTCGCGTCTGAACGTTTCTCCTGTTCTCGCGTCAACCACTTGGAAATATATGAGTCACATAAGTTTGTTATAGTTACCGCAATGTTTGCGGAGACACTGATTTAACAAATAATTTGAATCTTCATTAAAATGAAAATTTTGATAATAAATTATACTGAATCGTTTAAAAATCTGCATCAACAACACACTCCAACAGTGCTTACAAATATTCCAAATAATAATGGGTAAAACGGCCGATAAATGTTTACCAGTATACGCACGCCGTTTTTAATGGTCAATAAAATTATTTCAAATTCATAGGATGTTTGTTGCGACGTGCTGCACCCTGTTTTAAAATATTCCTAACGGGCAATATTCTCCGCCGTATTGCCTTTATTATGTAAACTGTGTAAACGTGCTGGGAAATGTATGTATGTTGTGAAATTTATACATCATCGAATTTAAAAACGACAGTGGGATGTTTTTACTAAAATTACATAAAATCCGTAATAACTATGTAGAGAACACCTTGCATACTTAATGCCATTTTACGTGGAATATTGAGTATGGACATGAAAGAGGAAAATATGATGCCTGAAAACAGATGATGTATTGGGAAACTTAGTGGAGGCGTAGTTTAGATTTCAGCACTGTGGTGGTAAGTTGGCAAACTATTGAAAGTAGGTCCGGATCCCACCAAACATTCCGAATAAGAATTTATTAATCGAATAAGTAAAAATTTAGTGTTCAAAACAATTTAAAAACGATTTTAAAAAAGTACACTAAAAAATAGAAAATAATTCATATCTTGTACTGCAATTTTGATGGTGTTTTTCAGTTTAAATAAAATCGTGGAGCATTTTATCACAAAAAATACTAAAACAAGTTAATCAGTTTTACTATAAAAAGACCTAAAGTGGGCCTCACCACTTAAATACCATTATAAAAATTCCCAATTATTAGAAGTCATGAATAATAAAAAAAATCTATATTTCGATCCACCCTATTTAACACTCTTCACCCTGCTTCAGCTAGTACCTTCCTCCCATTCCTTTTCCTCAAGCTTCTCTTTACAAATATCAAACTCCAATTTCCATCCTTAACATTCTCCTTCAAGTTCTCACCAGAATCTCTGTATCTCAATCCTCCATCACCAACACCAGTCCAATTCCATTAAATTAAGTCAACACTCCGTCCAAAATTGCCAACCTCCTTTCACCAGTACCAACGCGCGATATCCAGAAATTTGCCAATTTCGAGCCACCAATCCGTCAGCTCTCGTTTTGGGGCGGGGGTCCCTCAAACAACCCTCCGTGCTGCCCACATTACGATGCAATCGAGGAGTCCATCTCTCCGGACCCCATCCTCGACGTACCCTCATCAAGAGAAAAAAAACGACGCAGGGGGAGAGGAAGAGATATACCGGACGGTGGGGAGGGAGGGAAATGAGTCGGGTAAACGGAAGCGGGGAGACAAGTGAGGAGAGGCAGGCAGAATTAGAAGCATTGCGAACTATGCGGTAGCAAGCAAACCACGGCTGGTCTATGGCTCGGAACTAGGATAACTCGATACACACCGGCGGGCATGTATGACCCTTGCGCGTACATTGGGATATGCAATTTACCAACCACCGAGCCCGTGCGGTTGGTAAATACACGCATGTCAAAAGTTCCGTAGGCAGCGGGGTTTGTCGGAGTCAAGTCGAGCCGAGGCATACACTAGGCGCCCATAGAGTACACAGCCAGACTCCCCTCGGCTCTTGGCACGCGAATACGTTAAAATAGCGTTAAAAAACCGGCAACGAGCGCTGCCACGAGGCCCGGCCGAGAAGTTCCTGCGAATTTATCGCGAGAGAGCGCGGGATAATGGCCGTAATTATTGCGTGCGTTAATGCGACGCACCGGTGAAAGTGAAATGATGAATGAAAATGGGGACTCGTCGCGGGCGCGCCAGCACTCGCGGATTACATATCTCGTACGCTCGATTAGATCTTTCGCGCCCTTGCTCGTTGACGGAGACTCGCGAACGGTTGGGAGCGATTTCTGGGTTCCCAGGAGGTATAAATCTGGGAAGAGTTTGCTCAATGCTTGGATTGAGGGATTAGGTGATTGAATCGATTTTAACAGGTTTTATGTATTATTCGTGGTTTGGACAGTGAGTTTTCTTAGTAATTAGATACAGTGAAGCTTCCCCTGTTAAAACTACTAGGGAGACATTAGTGTCCAGATAAATGAATTTTGGGATAAGAGAACAATCACTTTTCAAATACTAAACTTTATTTATTTATAACAAGCCCCAAGAAAACAGGAGAATTAATTATTCTACACGGGTAATAAATCGTTTAGATATTAGGGTATTCGGATAATGAATGTTCGGATATGGGAGCCTCTATTGTATTGTGAGATTAAGGTGTAAATAAGAATTTATTTTTCATATTTTTTGTTTTTGTCCAAAATATGCATTAAACGAGGAAGAAACTGTTTTGAATGAAAACTCTTTGACTGGTGAATTCCACAAATAACTGAAGGAAAGTGGTTTCTCTGAACTATTCCAGCGATGAAGAGAAATGTACTACTCACTTCAAACATCAAAGAGGTCCTATTATTCCACGCTAGAAATCTCAATCTTTAAAATATTTACAAACAGGGAAACTCAGGAATATCAGAATTCTGCATGGCTACCTCTCACAGCGACCTAATTAAGTGTGACTTGTAATACTATTTCTCCAGTGACAAACGTGAATAAACGCGTGTTCGCAACAGAACACGCACTACTGTTATCCTGTATACATTTCGTACAATTCCGCATAGTCCTTTGTCACACTTTACACGCCGAGTGAGCTACAAAAGCAAGAATCACGTATACACACGCGATATGCATTTCGAGGATCATCGTGCCCACTAATTTATTGCACTTTACATACGAAGGACAAAGGAATTATTTGCATACTGCGTACAGGAAGACACACGTACTAGCTGGCAACTGTTTCTGAGCAACTACAGTGTCATTTGAGGATGGTAATACAGTAATATCAAACTTTCCGCTGTTTTCGCTTTGACGTAGGAAAATTGATAACATGAAAACCGAGGGAAAACTATCTAACCCTTGGGATAGGCCGCGTATAGTAAGGCAATTAATGATTGCGATTTGTGTAATAAAATAGAAAAAGCATAATGAAACTTTCGTCTGCAGCTTTGACTTCAGGAACACCAAGATTATTCACACGAACTCAAACAATTTATTACCTACAATTTCCTTTCTTCCACCATAAATGCTAAACTTACATCCATCACCTATTTAATTACACTCGTTCCTTATTTCCTATTATCTCCAAGCTTTTGAAATCAGATGTTCGATATTACCTGCCTTTACCCTGGCTTATACACTTTTAAATACAGAGCTTTGGAATAGGTCATTTAAAACTACTAATTCGTATCATAAATTCTTGCAGTTTTATAAGGTTCAATGCTACCATCATGTATTATTAATTCAAACCATGATGTACCTTACAGGCACACTTAGAGTGCAAAGTCTGTTGCGTCCAAAAAGCCCTCGCCCAGACAGTGACCCGCACCTGTCACAGTTCCACCAATTAAATCGTCATAATTTAGAAAGCACCAACAGCAACCTTTTCACCCTGCCCATTTTTATACACACTCTGCCCTAAAAAAAAGAAAAACACCACCGCTCGCCTGCGTCACGAATCACGTCGCATCTTGTATAATTTAACGCTCCTCTTTCGTACGTTTCTGGCCAGGACACTGTACCCATGGCAACACCGGGAAAGAGCGGGGTTCCACCAGAGGCAATTCACGCGGACAAACGCCTTTTAACCATTATTAATTGCCGGGTATTAATATAAACGCCGGGCTTAAGGAGAATTAATGCACCCATCCACGACTTAGCAGGGCCCCGTTGGAAAATCTGACCCGGTGGATTTACACGGTTATTCGGATCCTGGCCGGCCAAGGAAATTAGCGTTAGGTCATACACGACCGCCGTATTATTCCTCGACCTTATCTTGCTGCTTTCAGCACAATGGATGTATTTTCGCGAGCCTTGCCCGATTAGAGATACTGTCTGCTTTGTCTGGTGTTTGCAAATGGCCACCGTTTGGATAGGGACTGCCGCGTATTTCGCTAATTGCTTCTTAATTATGATTCATTCGCAGCTGTTTCGATTGCCATTCGTTTGGATGGACGCTTATGGGGTGACAGTATTGGACTATGTAATGTACCTTGACTAGGGAAAGGTGTGTTTTGGATATTATCACTGAATTCTTTAGTAATTTTAATACTTTTTAGGGAAACATAAAAATTCCGGGGTATTGTGTAAAAATTGAATTTTGATCAATTATTTCACTTCAAGAGATTTCTCAAAATATTTGTTCTTAACGACGCAGGCGCAGTTCAATTTAAAGCGATTATATTCAATGATAGATACATAGAAACAAATTTTACGTATTCATTACGCCTCGTATGTTAAATAATGCGAAACACTCTCGCCCTAGGCACTTGTGTCAACATAATAAACCCAGCAACGCCCAATTCGGTACAGTGCTGCAAAGAACACCCTACTCGACATGAAACGAGATCACATTCTTGGTGCTTAGTGCACTTTCAAGTGGTCATTCTGACGATAGCCTCCATTCCTCGGTCACATACAGTATACTGGATAAAAGAAATATAGTGAGATCGTAAAAGCAATGGGTATTGAGGATGGCGTGCTCGAGTGTGAAGAATCAAGAGACAAGAAACTGGCCCAGTGTAGTTTTAGGTTCTAGTGCACACCGTTTGTAAAAAAAGACACTGAAACTTTGAAAACTACAGGAACAACAATATAACTTTGTCCACTATTAATGCATGAAAAGCCTCTGAACTCTAAATCTTTGTCAACAGCAGAATTTTCTAATTAATATTCAAAATGAATTTCGCGACGAAGGAAGAGATAATTCCTACATCCTTTCGGTTAAAAAACTATCTACGTCTCTGTTGCGCCGAGGATCACGCCTGTTCTCAGGCTATCTCAGTCCAGCTCGGCGAGAAAAATGATATTATAGAAAAGACGGAGACAAGAGGGCAGAATGCGAGCTGGGGCTCGCTACGCAGGTACACGCGATACAAATGGACCCGTGGATACCGATGTAAGATTAAGTACACGATACCGACCTCGTAATCCACTCTGTATCTGATAGCGTGGTTACCGTATAAACAGACGTTCGAGATCGTCTTTGATAGCACGGCCACTTTAGTCCTAGCCACTATAGGCCCCCACAAATAGACGAACGAATCGTGTTTACTACTTACTCCGCCAGCCTAAAGTTGCTTAGGAAGTGTGTAGTTTCGCCAGGTATCGGCCAGCCATCGAGCGGGTTGAATTGGATGAATAATGGCGAGCGGCGCGGAAGTTAAAACGTTTACATCCTTATCGAGTTTCTGCCCGCGGCTGTAACGCCTTGTTGATACTGCGGCCGATTTGCCGTTTCGATCTCTGCGCGTTGTATATTATCGGCACTATATCACTTACGGCTTCTAAGCTCGTAACCCTGAAAAGCAGCAAAGCTTTCCGGTCGCTCGGCTCGATGGTATAATAGATAGATTCTCCTTGCGTATGGCTCGGTAAATAGCAGAAGTTAGATTGCGCGAATTAATCGGGAGACCCTTAGAGGACCGTCGATGCTCTCTTTGGCATTCTGCTTCTACGAGGCTGGTCAGTTTGTCAACGGCTGACAGTCAATTACCAACGGAGAAGATCGCGATTTTGATTAGTATTTATTACTATTTGAATTATTATTTATCTTTGTTGGTTTGTTAACGCATTCGCTGGGGAAGTAAGTTTTAGGATTTATCGGGATTCTGAAAAATTAGGAACTAGGTGTGATATAATCGTGCAAGATCCAATAGTTGATAAAGATTTTGAAGAACCTTGAGTTATTATTTAGAACAAACCCTTTACGTATAAGATATTTTACTTATTTCATTTTTCGAATGTTTAACATTTTAGGAATACGTGTTTAAAAGGGTTTTTTGAAATTCGTAAAATTTTCCGAAGTTATAAGCATTTGAGTAGCGGCAAATGCATGGGTAACATCCGGCCACTCGGAGCTCACTTAAACTTTAAACGCGTTTTTCACAAAACAGTGCTCATAAAATCGGCGCAGCTTGTATCTCGTAAAGTTATTATCCGATTCGACTGAAACTTTTTTATTTTGAAGGATATACTTCTGGCTCGTGGAGAAACAAGTATAATTAAAAAAAAAATCACCTATTTTTATGGGCTCTAGAGCGGAAAAGCCCCTTAACCCAAAATTGAGTTACAAATCCTGATTCCTCCTTTACTAATGTACTAGTTGTACTGAATCACCGTCATATCTTTAAATAACTAATAACCGTCAATAATGAATAATGATAATAATTTTGTTTTAATTTTTTCACAGTAGAAATTTAATAAGTTTTTAAAATATGAAACCGTAATAATTAAATGAACTGAGTTTTATTTCTGCATGTTCATTTCTTGTAAATATATGATATTGAGCCAATTTGACATAAACTTAAGATTCCGGCATCTCTCCCAGAATTACCTTTTCCCCAGGTTACCTATGCCCCGTGTCACAGCGAACGTATAAAAAGTTTGAAGAAAAGAGACGTCGAATAACGTCACCTTGGCTACCCCACGTAAGAAACTACATATGTTCCGGTTTCCAACCTTAATTTTTCTTATTCGGTGCATTTGTTCTTGAAATGCAGTTCAGTAGCGTCCTCCATCGTCATCGGAAATGCGTAACGAAGGTTAACGAGCCTTTAACCTTCACTCGTACGATCGACGCTTATTGCTCTTCAAAGGTGGCCCTTCAAACGCCCCGAACATCGTTACCCAAACCGAATGATATTTTTCCACGCGGAAATAAGATAAAACGCGAATATGTAAATCGTTCGTTACCATTGAATATCATCGAAACTTTGTTCGATATCCCATCCCAGTGAAGGCCGTTAACGAAATTCCAACCATTTCCCGACCATCCGCGTCGCAAATATCAGAAGAATACCTACGTCCGTGCGTCGCGACTCTCTGGAAATGGGAGATTGAACTCCATCCTATCAGGTCCCTGCTTCTCTATCCAGGATAGTATCGTGGAATCGGTTGACTCGTTAGGAACTCCAGCGAATTCGATTCCATCCGTCCCTCCCAACCCCTGTAATCATTCTATTGAAAGCGCGGTATCCCTAACTTTCAGGCTGACCGCGAGGAAAGAGTGAAACTTTACGAAATAAAAATTATCCTCGTCACCGCGACCCGTCCAGCGAGTTCCAAAGGTGATGAGAAGAGTGTTCCATTATTGGCCGGGATAGGTATCCCTCGTTCCCACTAAAATGAATTCCGGAACTGCGATTTCCCGTGGAAACTTTGAGAATTCCGGCAACTTTCTGCCGCGCCGCAGATTGCACGGTGGCCAGATTTTCCTATTGCGCCCGACTTCGAATCCTCTGCCCTTAGCCAAGCGCTTCTGTTTACTTTATTTCGGACCACCGCGGAATTTACGAATTCCGTGGATCGTTCATTGCTCGGCAAATACCGCGATCCGATCGGGAACGAAGCGAAAGGGGGTTTTTAAGATAAAATTCAAAATAGGGGCATTTTTGAGTGTGAATACCCTACACAAGTATTATTATTATTAACTACTTACTGCCTATACTTTTTCAAAAAGTGAAAAATAAGGTAACTGATCTTTCTAATGTTACCAATTAGAACTCGAATGGTTATTTAATTTTTTACTATCTGGTCCTAAAAAAAATGTCCCCTCCTAGTTTACCCATCATGTTCAATCAAACTCCAACAGAAATCGTGGAAATTACTACTAATATTAATATCCACGTGATTAACAATGCTCCCCAGTATCTGCTACACATTTTTAAAGAACATTTTCCCAAGCGAAACAATGAATAAACCATCGGAAACCCAAAGAATGTCATGCGAGAAAGGAATTCTAAAGACCTTCGCCGTGCTTTACAGAACGGCTCTATTCGATTGAAAATACGCTCGATTAACCCTCGGCTCAGGTGATCTCTTCTCACGCCATCTAGAAAGGTTAATCTCGGCTCGGAGTAACTCCCTTTCGTTTCCCCGAGAATTCCCGAATACCGTGGCTTACTGATGCGTACGAATACCGTGCCACCATCGATGCGTGCACCGTCTCGTCGTCCAACGCGGCGCACACGATGCCCTCCTGCGGGGCTTTACTGATTACCCAGTGGACACACAAGTCAACCTTGTGACCGCTGGCGGTAATCACTGGCGCGACTTGCGTGCCTCGAGACTTTAACGACGAGGCCAAACGATGCCATGCCTCATTACCAGCCCCCGACAATGTATATTCCACCAGCAGCCGCGCTCTCGGCCGATCCTCATTATTGCTGTTTTCCAATAACAACGCGACGCGTAAGGAGGAGTTGCCGCGGCTCGCTGCACCGCCGTGTCGTGACGTCGATTAAATTCCAAGTAAAAATTTCGCTCTACCCTCATGTCTATAATCACCCCCCATTAGAAACGAGGAATAACGAAAGTGACGCTCGGAGGGGGAGCATATTTTATTATTTATATAAAGTTTAGAGAATAAATTATTACTTATATAAAGTTTAGACTCCTTTGAATTATTCAAGCAGGACAGTACGTTAGGGTGGAGTGAAAATATATTTCTTCAGATATTATATTGACGTAGTTGTCAAACGCAATTTCCCTTGGAAAGAGACTCGGAAAATCTTGAGATGCTGGAAAAAGGTGATCTTGATCTTGCAAAACTGATGGTGCTACAGTAATACAATGTCCCGCGATAAAATGGAATCGTCTGGAAATACAGCCGCGGGGATCCGCAGGCAGAGGGCAACTTTCGGACCGAACTCCAGCTCGGGACACGTTTCATCAGCTTTTTCCCCGCAAACTCCGGTCCGCTCCACGTGGGCGTGTGGACTTGAGGCACAAGTTAAATTGTTCGTTGAAGTTCCAGCTGCGGGAAGTGAAAAATCCCAGGCGAACGCGCGGCGACAGGCGAATTCTGTGGTTCATTGAAAGCGACGCCGTTAATTACCGCCGCCAAAGCGAATGAAGTCGACCACAGGCACGCGGAAACGCGTTATACAAGTTGTGCAACGTGACTCGGGACTTTACGAATAACTTGTCGAACGACGCCGGCGAGAATTCCGCGAGACGCCATCGCCAGCTGGTGTTCGTGTAACGTGTTTCTCTTGTTTGCGGAAATTTCGCGGATGACTTCTTGCCTGGCGCGCGCTGAAAGAACCTAGATGATATCGCCGGATCGTGTGGCGAGCGTATATTATTCACGTGGCTTTTGCTAATCGAGACACGCGCGCGCCCGCAGAGATGCTGAACACGTAGCGGAGAGACGCGAACCGCGCGACAGCGCGTTAGAAGTTCGTTAATTCGATAAATGGCACCAGTCACCGCGATTATCGGACTGCACGGGAGATCTGCGCGAATTTTTTTCACGAATCTTGCTTGGATCAAAGCAGCCTTTATATTCGTTAACCCATTGTCAACGACAGAGCAATTTCACTGCTGTATTTCTCCCCTGAGATTTCAGACGGGAAAGATTTAAATGAAATGAAAATATTATTAGTAGACAGCTTGTTATCTGTACTCTAAATTTGGGTATACGTACGTGCCAATTATTGAAAAGTTGTTTATTAAAATGCAACCGAATGCAATACGTACAGCACTGGAAATATTGATTGCGTCACTCTCAAATTTGATAGAATTCCAAGAGTTCGGAAGTTGATAAGATTATTAGTTTGAATTATAATGTACGTTTTATTCTCTTCTCATTTCTTTAAATTTAATTATTTTGGTATTGCGGCTTTTGATAAGACTAAGAAGTGTTGATTGAAGTTTGTAAAAATTCTTTAGGAGGGTAAATAAAATTTCGTATATGTGTATAGACAGCAATCTCACAACGTCCATGTGGCACAACTATTACGAACTCAAAACAATAGAGGGCAGAACGGGAAAAGCATTTGGTAAATGCACTTGCCCGGTTCAAATGTTCCCCGATGCTTTTCCAAATTGCAGTCAGCACACATTCGCCCGCCGATACGCTTGTCCATTCGAAGGCAATAATTTTCCAATAGTCCGGTTGCAAACTTCCTGATTCCAGTAGGACCATTAATTATCGAGGGTTTCGTCCCGGTTTCGAACTTTGCCGTGTAAATACGTTCGGAGGTGCGTTGGACGGCACGTATACACGCGAAATGGGCTGAGCATTCGGAAATTACGACCGCTAATACCTATGGAGCGGAGGTGTTCGTTGAAGGCTTGCACCCGGAACATTTAAAGTTACAGAGTGGTCTAGGAATGAGATTCACCAGGGCGCTGTGTGGGAAATAAGGCAATTAAGAAAGTACAATAAGGAGGAGGTTATTTAGCTCCGCAGCGAAGGATCTTGCACGGATTCAACACTGATAAAGCAGCTCGCATAAACCAGGATCGCTAGTTCCCGTCGTGAGGACACGCTTCTCGGGAATAAACACTCATGAAACAGCCTTGGGGGATAGGAAAAGAGAAAATATACGAAGTGATTTACAAATAAGCGTTCACAGGCCGTTAAGTCGATAGAATGATTTGTCAGAATCGCTTTACTACATCGTGGCAAAGCTCTTATCGATGTGAAATTTATAATGTCACTTTAGATTTGAAAGTCAGGGGGTATCGATTTTAGAAATGGCCTTATAATTGCTTATTAAGAGTAGTCAAGCAAAAGAAACTCGTAGCAAATTCGTATTGACTGGAAGTAGGTACTTAGGGTGGGCACTTAAGGAAAACCTGAGTGGTGTAAATGGTGAAACCGTGCAGGTTAAGACGCCAAATCTACGAGCTTCCATTACAGGGTTAGTTTTTTATTATTTAAGCGTAAATACTCTCGACAGAGAGTTAAACTGTACACGAAGTTTATATAATGTTTTGCAAGTATCTATTTGGAGCTGCTCTGACTTGCAGCAGGATAATGGTTGCAGATTTAAAATTTGCAAGAAATCCCAGATTTTTTTATCGAATTTCCATCAAATGTGCACCAAACGATGTAGAAGTTTTTTACGTACATTTCACATTACCACGTCACTTGCACCCCTCTTGCTGCAAGGTGCTCAATTGCATCTAGCATCATCTACAATATGTACACATGCAAGGGACGCGGAAAGATTATAATGATCCTATCTACACAGTGATTGATCACCACAATAAATCTGCGTGGAAAACCTTCGTTTAAAAACCATGGCCTAGCACTGTCCGTAAAATAATACCAAAAGTATTCCTTTCCATTAATTACAGGGTTGTATCGCGATGTTGATAAAGACTATATTTTTGGAATTTAATAAAAGAGTTTAATTTGAAGATTTGATTGTGGAGGTTGTTTTTTTCAATGGTATGACGTAGAATGCCATCTAATATTATTATAGTCTTGTTGTTCTTCTGGAGTATAAAATCTATAATTCCTATACATCTATTATATTTTTCTATTAATTTAGAAATACATGTGCTACTTATATTCCCCACATTGACGACTTCTTTTATTCCTAGGAACCCCTACACACTCTTAAAGTTCGACTATCCACGCCTAAATCGTTCCCCACAAAAAACAAGCAAAACCTTCGAGACTTCTTCAATAAAACTACCTACCACGACCACAGATGACGAAGGCAGAGAAATATGCAAAGGGGGTGATATGGAAGGAAAGCGTCCACTTCATCCAGGACGGACTGTTACATTCGTCCAATAAGTCTACCTGTCAAACTTGCGCCTCAGACATGGGGACGTTCAATGTTCGAAGTGATCTATTCGAACGGGTCGATGGCTGCGCAAGAAACTTGCAAAGAAGGAGGGATTCCGTGATAATTGAAGTTCCGCGGTGGGGATTCCCGGGGACGTCGCTGCTGGGGAAAAAAAGTAGAGGGGGTGGGATCCAGATAGAGAGACGAGGAAATGGCCCCGGGGAGGGGGGCGGAATGAAGGGAATTAGGGGTGAATGTGTGGTCCAGTAAGCGGCAGTCTTCAATTCCGCGCTGCGGCGCGCCAGTGTAGCCCGTCATTTGCATATGAATCAGGATCAGAGGAGCGCACCGAGGTCCCGGAGCGTGTACGTAGCGGCCATGATACGGGGACAAACAATCGCTCGCAATTATGCAAATCCCGTTGCAGTTGCACGATGTCTTGGAAAAAAGAGGAGGAGGAGGATGAGGAGGAGGTGGGGAGGGGTAGGGGTGGACGAGCTCGTTTGTTCTTGCGGCGAGGTGTATAGCGTGGGAGGACAATGAGCGACGAATAGGAAAGGTCAGAGAAAGAGTAGAAACATCGGAGGTTCCACGATCAACAGCGAAGGGTGGGGGATCAAGCGTGGTCGGTCTGGTATCGATTATCGACTCGTTCACTTTGCCGCTGTGTGTCGGTCCAGTGTCCCTATCGATCGACTCGCTGGAAACTGCCCTTCTGCATTACCAGTTCCCGCTAAAAACCCTCCGCGTCGCCGAAATCTCACGAGCACACCTCCCCCGCCCACAGTCGGGACCGTCCCTTTCGCGCCCCCTCTTTTGCATTTGCATATGAATCCGAATTGGGCGTGAGGGATGGTCGGCGGTTGGTCACCATTGCGGGAGACGATAGGGACGGGCGAAGGGAAAGAGAAACCTACAGAGGAATACGTGTACGTATGACGTGCGCGGGGCTAGTACACTGTAAATTAGCGACTACGAATGGCTTCCTTGTTTTTGGTCGCGGGAAGGTTTGTGTTTTTACAATTCAGCTGGCTACCGGGGCAGGTTTAACAGCGGCGCGCACACTTTGTTGCTACTGGACCCCGTTCTCTGCTCACTTTCAATTACATACACGATGTCTTTTGGAGGGATTAGGACACTGCGTGGAATAATTGTGAAGAGCGTTGCAGAATTGTTGAGGAACTCTACAGAATTTTTCTTTATTTGGTGTTTCGAATTAAAACCAGAAAATAAGAGAAGCGAAAAATGTTGAAGCTGTAGCAAACATCACATTTTGTGCAAATCAGTATGTTCTAATGTAAATGATATTGGAATAAAACCTAAAATACGTTTTTCGTGAAAGAATAGTGAAGGGAAAGTTATTTCCACTGTTCACATTAAATCTGAAGAGATAGAATTGATTTTTAACTTTAAGAGTCATTTTATGGATAATTTGATATTTTCTTCTCAAATGTTATACTTTCCTGTTCAGAGTTTGTGAAATAATAATCAGATGAAAAAATAAGAAGAAAGCATGGAAGCATACAGTGAAACCGTTAAGTTTACTCGAAATCCAGTAGTACGAGTCAACGATTGAGCCGTAAAGATCCAGCTAGTAGTAGTGGTCGGTGATAAGCGATGCATGTCGACTCTAATGTGTAGACGATTAAATACTACACTCTTAAAAGGAACATCGGTTGGAAAAATCGATTTTGAAAATCTATCAGCTACAAGTGCACCTGATTAAAAATCAGTTCCAACTACAATACTACTTTCCCGCAAAACAAAGTCTCGTTGGGGAAAAATTATTCCACATTTCCCAGTTATTTCTACGCAAAAACTCACACCATCCATATTTATCACTGCACTCTGCCAATTTTTAGTCCGTTACAACCAGACGAGTCTTCAAAATCGATTTCCCGAAAACGAAGCCACGAATAAAAAAGTCACAATCCGCATTTCCCATTCTTTTTCTACGCGGAATCACAACCTGTCCCTGTTGTATTACCAATTAAAAAACACTCAGTAAAATATCCTCTCAAAATGCTCAAGCATTTAAAAAAAAAAAAGGAAACAGAAAATTGAACGTTCACTGCTATCGAATAAAGCAAATCTGTATCGAAGTAAGTCGCTTCTCGAGTCACCTAATTTGTCGCGAACAAGGCCATAAAGCGTAATTGCACCCCTTGTATCGGTTTCTAATGAGTCCCTCGAGACTGTCGTAAAGCGCGACTTCGTTAGAGCTGGAGAAGGTCCAGGTCAAGGGGAACGACTTTCGAATGGCGTGGAATTCATGAAAGCGGGGACATTCCCGGGTAGATAATAAACTATTATGCGCGCGGAGGAATTGCTGCCCGTCTCGTGCACAGGTTGCAATTTTCGAAACGATCGCTAGAGTAGACCGATACGTTGCAATTTGTGCGTGCTAAGAGCGAGACTCGCAGGATTATTATGCGAGTCGTGTACAGCGGAGAACAAGGACCCGCGATATCCGCTCCATTGCAGGGTGAAAATTATTCTTTCAAGCGTGGCGACAAATTGCTACCTTTATTGCCATTATCGGGCACTTGCTTATCATGGGTGGTAAAGTCGTGAGTGAAATCCCGGCACGTTTACACGCGTTCGATGCAAATTTCGAGCTAGAAATACCTGGAAACGAGTCGCCCGATATTTATTGTTCATTTTCGTTGAAGCATTAATAATTTTAATATATGCATGTGTGCGACTCGTCTTTTCTATCGAACTGATCACTTCTTTTTTAAGCTTGAAACTCAGGAGTGTGGACTATCGAGGCAAGCTGATCGGAAATAGTGATTTAGCGAGAATCAGGTTAGAGCAGTTTAATGGGACATGGAGATCACGTCGTAATTGTTTATTAGGTGATCAAAATTGTGATCGGAGCTGAAAGTAGTGTAATTATATGCAACTGACAATTTCTTTGGACGAAGATTCACAAATTCTGGTGGTAGTTCAACGCGACAGGTACTGATTAGATTATCGTCGAACGGAATACAAACTTTGCATACAACAAATAATGGCACAATGAGAAACTCCAACGCTGCGGTTGCATACAAAAACATATTTGTGCTTCTGCATTCGCGAGCTCCGCTATTATCGGATAACCTCAATACACTATCGTGGAATCGTTAAATTGTACGTGTGTCACATTGTTATTGCTTCAACGATACAATTTTACATAACTGTGCGAGTAATCTGATCGTAAAACCTTTATTTCCATTTACATATTTGTTCGTCAGAGGCAATAAATAATCGTGTTTGCGATAGCAACGTTGCGACGTTAATTTATTGAAGGGAGAAGAAAGAGGCAAGGAGAACGAGAAGGTAAAAATTTCTTTCCGTTCAGAATCGTGGTATATCGATTTTTTAAATCCACGATTAAATGGGTTGAATACTTTTCATTTATAGAAACATGAACAATTTATCGTTGCTACAAAAAGTAAAATTTTTAAACTGAACCAATGTTAGTTATATCGCCCCATGTCTGCGATATTAAAATTAATTAATGGAACGAATATGTTTCTGACATTAATTAATGTAAGAGATTACAAATTTTGGAACACCGATAAATAAATAAAATTTCATAAATGTCTCGTATCACACAACTGTGTAATATATTAGGTCGGCTTTAAAAGCGGATGGGAGAAATGGTAAAAATATCTCGTCGAAACGAATATCTTATAATCTTCACGTGTATGAGAATCTTTTTCTTCGTTTCAAGTGACAGCGTATGTACGTATGTACAGATTAGTTAATCCTCTGGTATCATTCTAGAAACCCAGTCCATTGTATACAGATTCACATACACACACAATGCGGCACATCCGCAAATACGACAAACAGCAGCGGCCTGCCGTTCGCTGCCAACAGCTGTCCACTCGATTTCACATAGCTGACGTGTGTTTTTCCCCCTCGTCCTCGAGAATTACTATCAGAGATGAGAGGTATATACAGACAGAGTGGTACTTCGTCCTGCAGAAAATCCTTTTCAGAAACCGTCCGCCCTCTATATTCTCCATTTCTATCAGTGTGATATATTTTTCAGTTATGGACCACCCGCCAGCCAGAGTAATGAAATAGAAGAGTGATAAAAACACGAGAAATACGAGGCAATACGAAGCAGACGGTTCGGGTAAGTGTCCTTAAACGTCGAACGGTAGAAAAAAGAATTACTTTTGGATACCGTAAAGTAGAAACCGAGTGTTCCTTGATAAGTACATCTAATTTGTGCATTGAAACTGGTTGCAGGGGGGGATTTGTTGTGATAGTATAATTTCTGAGATAAAATGCTAACTTTCTAAAGTGGATACCTTTAATATCTTTTAATATCCCTGTACAGTAATACCCCATATTTAATACCCTAATTGTATATATTCAATAAAAATTGTATTTAATCGTTTACTCGTTTTATTCGAGCTAGAATAATTTTCACATTTACCCATGGCTTGAAGCCCAACGACAGGACTGTATTGAGATTATGTCCGAGACCGTAGCGCCGTCAACAGATTCTTTCAATCTTTGTTACCTGTAAAGCAATCACATCGCCTTTGTCGGACAGAGTAAATTTCTTTCCCAGCACAGCAGAATGTAGCAATGCTGTAAGATTTCCCAAGGGTTGGCCCTACCAACGTTTTGCAAAACGCGCGTGTTACAGTTATGACCAAGTGTGTACGTACACACGGCGGTACTCCACAATAAAAGGAACCGCGAGGAAACAGGAGACAGAGACCACGGACATAAATGAGAAATCTTAATCTGCACTGTGGTAAATTAATCCTCGCGCGCCGTACTCACTGTGATTGTTCTGTTTAATTATCGTCCATGGCGGGACTCGTTACTCTGATTGATTTGAATACCTAATATATAATACTGGAGGTGATTTGTATAATGGAACTAATTTACTGCGAATTAGCTTTATTCTTTTCTGTATTCAAATATTTTTTACTCGTATTCTACAGCACTGAATATAGATAAAATTAAACCACGCAGCTCCCTTTCCATTCTATTAATTTAATAACTTATAGTAAAGGTACACAGGGAGTTAAAAAGTTCTATTGTAGGTACACCATGGGGCGTTTGCAGCAGTCGTAAAATAAATACAGGGATAGAAAACTGAATATTAATTAACTTGAATATATTTCTGATATTTACTATCCGTATTAATGCAGTCTATCTCTTCATTATGGAAGTTTTTAAATATTTCAAGGTTCTATACGTAGCAGAATAAATAATACTACCACAGAAGCAGCACACTAGTCACTCACTATCATTCAGAAATAACACTTTTTACCAGAATTCATCAACGTCCGATGAGAACAAAAATAAATAAATACGACTTTAAAGACTAAAAAAATCCCCAATTAATTATTATACGTGCAATCATACATACACATAAAACCAGCAAAGCGTTGTGCAAAGTCTCGTAATTTACACGTAAGTGAAATGATATTTAATAATACCTAATTATTATTATTTCCCCAGTGACCCGCACGCGAGTGAAATATTAATATTTAATAACACCGTCGTCACTCCCCCCTGTAGGGTACCAATTTCTCAGCAGTTACGTCAGTTTAATTTAAAGAACGGAGGAAAAGCGACCCCCAGCGTAACGGGGACCGAGATTTCGCAGCACGAGCATAATAACCCGCGTCCGTAAAAAATTTACGCAGGGACACAGGTGGTGAACAGTGAAGGGTGGAGAATTAAAGAAAGGTTGGGGAAGAAAATCGCCTGTGTTGGAGCCCAGGCCACGGTCGCATATTATTATGTATCCCTTTTAAATTAACGAAAGCTTATATTACGACCCCCACAGATGCACGGGCACGTGTGTGTGTGCACGCGCGCGCGTGGAACGGAATACAGAAGAGCCATGATGGCATACGATGCGGGAAAGCGAAAAAAAAGGGACGAGAAACCGGGTCCAAGGGAAAAAATTGTCGCGAACGGGGGAAAAGATGAGGTGAATAGAACAAGAACGAGCTGAACAAGAAGGTAAGAGTCGCGGAGCTCGGGAGCACGCGTAATTATAGTGACAGCAAGAAGCTAGCACGAGTTAAAACTTATGGTAATACTGTACACGGTGGGTAGTCTCTATAAATGTACAGAGGTATGTAACGCCAAGTGTTCTTTTGTCTGTATCGCGGCTTTCTGTGCACTCGCGTAGCCACAACAACCCCCGTTTCTTCCTCCGTGCTCAAGAAAATCTCTTCACTGTTGTCGTTCCTACTCTGTCCCGGTAAAAACATGTTCCGTGGGCTTCTTGCTGTCGCGGAAGTGAGGATGTAAGAACACAGCTGCGTTAAACATCGCCCTGATCGTGGGAGGCACTGGCGGGAGGCTTTGGATGATCTTCCTTGGGCATCGAAAATGATCGATTCTTATAATTAACTGGGTTATTGCAGGATGAGGTTCCTTGTCTGCGACATCAAAAGGAGCATCTACCATCGTCACAAAGACAACTCGGACAATAGGAGTTCGTGACAATAGAGTCTACCTGATAGAGATTTATTTGATGGACCGAAAATCGTCGCATTCAGAGCCTAAGATAGTGGGTCTACTTTGTATTAGCTTGAGCTGCTTGTGCCAGCTAATTCTGGGTCACCTTTCGCACTTATTGCAAAAATACTACATCGAATCTTTTTTTAACTTAACGAAGTTCTACAATGAAATTTCATAAAAAAAATGCTTCGAATAAACGTTAGTCAGTATTGAGTTGACAACAAATTGCAAAAGTAAATATTGATAAAAAAAAGAAGTATTTATTTAATCAGAAATCAAGATCACCTCCATTCTTTTAATCGAAGTGTATATTATTTTATCGATGCTTCTTTAAAAAAGTATGAGGGTACTTAAGTCGAAAACTGATTATTCAGAAGTTATGAGTTTTGTCCCGCACGCGCATCTACGCGAAGAGCTGTGCAGGGTAGCTATTTTCCAGCAGTAGAACCCTCCAAGGACCATCAATCCCCTAAACTTAAATACCATTACAAAGTATCCGATCTTACTAAGCAAATACCCCCGAAACGCAAACCTCCCACGCGGACGTCACTACAGTAACAAAACATCCTGTCCAAGCAAAATGAAACATGCAAGCCATTACTTCCGTCATCCTTCGCCAAGCCCTCCACCATCGTTCACCCCAGCCCACTCCACCCCACCGCATCATCCACCATACTTCACGCAAATCCTCCACCTCGAGCGCCCGCCGTCAAACGCGATTCACCATCTCAAGTAGGCCGTGTCTCATTAAACGTGCGGCGGGGAGACACTGCAATTAGATCATTTACAGTCAACAACACGTCGCTACATCAGGACGGTCCTCTCCAAACAAGAGGGCCCTCGATGCGGGCACAGTCTTTCAGGCGGTAACCATTCCCGTTAACCCATCTCGTACTCTATCCTTCGCCCTGCTACTTCCCTTCCCGCGCGTCCGCCACGGATCGGTGTGCACGCGCGTCGTGGCCAGGCTGCGAAAGCGTCCTGCTGTCAAGCGGTGACACGTTAAACGGCCGACAATGCCGCGTGGCAGTTGGTGCTCGTCCACGCGGACACGAGGAGCCGAAGGGCCGTAAAACAGGCCGGAGTGCGTGTTAAGGGCACTAAACCGCCGTCTTTTTCGAGTGGCCAGCTGGGAAGAATTGATAGCGCAGCGACTGCCGCTGATGGCGATCGATGCGCGCTCGTTATCCTAAGATTTGTTGCTGGCGCCGTTGTACTACAACACGGCCCCCTTGTTCGCACCTAGCCCTAGCGCCGCGCGGCCTTTATGAGCAACGGAGGACGGAGAGGGAGGCAAGTAGAGTCGCCGGTAATAAGATGTTTTATCGGCGAATCACCGCGTACGAGTGTCTGCTATCAATCTGCCGGATGGAAGGCGCGGTGGAACGGGAATTAATGCGCAGAACGCTTTTAAACGCCCGTGGCTATACGCGTTTTAGCATCGCGTGATCGCCGATCCCGCTAACTAGATGCTACTATTGATCTATCGCGTTCGAGGGAATCAAAGCTTGACGCGCAACTGACTTGAACTGACATGACCTGGCGGAGTAATGCTTTCATTGGGGGGATGGAATTATGAAATTCGTGGACGCGTAGACTGGCACGTCCTTCTATATTATTTTTCGTTGTGTAGGTGTGGGTGTTATTCTTCTTGGGATCAATTTATACGGAGAGATGAAAATAACGTAGTGGTCGCCTAAATCATACCCCGTCAATTTCTCAGTAATTAATGAATAGGGTAAAGGCACGCAAGATGGAACATTTGATTTCAAAAACTTGACAAAAGTAGGGGAATTTGTTTTCTTTAATAAAACTGACACGATGGGGCGAAGGAACTAACGCATAATGTCAATTAGTGAGAAAAAAAATTAATTAATCTTATCGCGAAAAACGTTTTAGACGAACAAAAGTAAACACTTTCACTTTTTAGCTAAAGTAAACTTATCAGACACACTAGCTTTTCCTGGTGCTGTCAGATGACACCTGATCCGCATTACAACCTTGGTCCACGTTTACACCTTCTTCCCCAATTTATACAATGAGAAATATAGCTTCCGCTGTATTTCACATTGTATATACACTACGCTACTCTTCTCTCACCCATTGCACGAACAAGCAGTCGCTAAAAACGCGCGAAGCCCTCGTGTATTGTTTTCAGATTTACGTTGAAAACGGCTGGCACCAGAGTCCGCTGCGGCCGAAGCTATGAATCGCGAAACGAAACACCGGCATCGCCCTCGCACGAGAATCGAGAGCGAGTCCGTCAATGTTCGAAGTTTCATCCAGCAAGTTGCCCCAGTTCCGCTGAATTTAACCACGAGTGGGGGCGGGGGGTGGAAAGGGTTTACTTTCGAAATTGATGGCCGATCCCAGGAACGACGGACCGGGAGTCAAGTTGATGGACCGAGCGACGATAAGGTTACAGGAGGGTGATCCGGACGGAATATACATTTCCCTTCAGATGAGTGATGTCGAAGAGTTTCCACTTCGTTATTCACTCCGACACGGCCTCTCCTGCTCGGCGTATCGACTCTGGCGACGCGCCCTTGTAGTGGTCCCTTTGAAAATGGCAATCCGTGCGCCAAATTTGTTTCGTCCTCCTGTGGCCGGGCGACACAAGTGTGAAGTGAATCGATAGCAGAGCAGAACAAAGAAATGACCGAGCGTTTCCACCCCGGCCTCGATAAACTGACGACACGAACCACGGTGGAATCTTCGATTTTGTATTCTCAATAACGCGGATCTATTGGAGGCATGTGTCGGGGGACGACGCAAACACAGATGTAAATATCTACTTGCTCAACCATTTTTGTGAGACAAAGGAGAATGTCGTAGCTATGTTTAGAATAAGTAACGTCTCAATGCTATTTTTGTGTGGACACATTCGAAATTAGGGCCACAGAAATATTCCCTGCGAGAAAATCTAAACGTAATTATTTATAATTTTCAAATGGAGTTCAAATATTCAGTGCGATATTTTTCTCGAGTTTTTCAAACTTTCCTCTACAACACATTCCTTCTTCCTGCAGCGGGCTACTCGAAATAAATTACCAATCATACGAAACGTGAAACTCTGGCCAGAATGCTCATTATAAGTGATATTTTGTCTCTTATCAGTGACTGTCATCAACAATGTGCATTGCGGCTGCAACGCTTAACGCTACATGAATTGATAATAATGTATTTCATCAGTTGACCAACAAATTATAGATTGATTCATATCGAACCGCAGTATGACTTAATGAAGATCGGTCCACGGGAGAGAAAACCGCATCGCGTGTGTGAATATGTATGTATTTTGATAGAGTGATATTAGCGTTTCACTGAACTGAATGATACGCAACAGTGCGTCTCATTTTGATTAGCAGGAGAAGTAAATCGTACAGAGAATTTCACGAAATATATTCACAACACCAGGAATACATTGAGCCCCTAAAAATAAGGAGAAATAACAGTTTTATACAAATACTTGCTCTACTTTTGCTGGGTTATTAGCTGCAGCTCTCTTTACTGTTTCTGTAAACCTCGCATCAAACAACGCAAGTAACTACCCCCAGATTTTTATAGTTACTTTGTTTGTAATATTTTGGAAATTTAAAAATGTCTCCAGAAGTCTCTAATACAACGTTCAAGGCACAGTGGGTGTTAAATTATTTTTGAGAGCTGAAGATGTGTTTGAAACTGTGGAAATATTTTATGAAACTATTTACACAAGCAATAGACAGATGTGTATATTGAATTTAAGAGGCTTCTGTCATCATAGGTGGATTATGTAGATGAATATGAAGAATTGTAACAAATATTCCAATCTGCGAAATAATAACTGTTAAACAATGTCACTTATCTTTGACAAATCACTGGAATACATTTTCACAAATTAATTTCATTTTCCACTCGGTACGCTCAACATTAACCAACGACATTTCCAATTTGTCAATTGAAATTACTATAAATTATAATATAACGCAATGACGTATAGCTAAATGAAATTAAATTGGTCAATTGCTGTAACTAAAATAATGTCATAAACACGGGGCACGCATTATTTTGGGAAGTTGCTAACAATTTTAATAACGCTAAACGAGAAAGAATTGTATAGGTAAAATTACAGAACACGTTTGCTGGAAACTAGAAGACAGAACAACGGTGGAGAAACTCGCAAGTTGCGATGTCCAGGACCTCCGCACACTTTGCCAAGGGGCGACGGGGGCATTGGAGCGAATAAAAAAGCACTCGAGGTCCTACTAAGTCTGCTGGTAATAAAAAAAGCAACCCTTCGTTCGTTCTTTGTTTCGAAGACCCAGCTATTAACCGACGTGTCCCCGAGTTCCTTAATAGCCGAAACTCCAGTGGCCAACGAAACAGAGGCATTCGTGCCAGCAAAGTTAGTTTCTCTACACTTTACCCGATTGAACATCTTCCCTCCAGCGAACTTCTACTTACCTTCATTACCATATTCTTTAGTCTTTGGGCAATTGTAATTTGTACAGAAAGGGGGAGGGGGAGGCTAATATTAATGAAAACCTCATACTTGTACGTAAGCTTTGTTCCTCTACTTCTCGACGTACAATCATGTTACAATACAGCTATGACATTCGTCAATTCTTAGGACACTTTGATACGAAACAGTTCTGTGTAGCATGGAATAGGTTGTAGAGCTGAGGATAATTTGAAATAGCTTGAGATAAAATACTAAAAATTGAAATATTTCCATAAACAAATAGTGTTTGAAAATACTATATTATTTAATGCTTAAATAAAATATTATTTGTAACTATTGTTTCATTAAATGCCTAAATCACGAGCCAATACTATTTAAGAGGTAGTATTAAAATATATATTTACACAATTTACACAATTTAAGACAACCCCTAAGCGGGAGTGACTTTGTGAACATAAAAAAATCGTACCATAAGGGAAGGTGACTTTTCGACACTTTTTGATGTTTTTCAAGTAACACACGAAAACTGTAGATTGTACTCCCACCTCAATGCAGTTAACAATAAAAATAGTGTAAATGTAGAGGTGAAATTGCAGAATAACAATTTTTACTATCGTGGCTTTGTTTCCCAGAAAATCAAGTTCGAGAATTCATCGAGAATGCGTGCACTCGACTAGAAAGAGAATTGGAATCGATTTTCTCGAATCGAACAAAAGGTGTTCTACAATAAATTTTGCCTTGGTTTTCCACAATAATTCATTCCATCTGCAGTTGAACCATATTCGTTATTGCATTCTATTAATCCATACATTTGACTAATGCATATTTGTGCATTTGTAGGTAGAACTATTTTTTTTCCAAAAATAAAGTCCAAAATCAGAAAATATTTTCCCATATTTTCGACTTACAATTTCATGTAGAGTCACGCGCTAATACTTACTGATAACAATGATGATTACTTGTGATACTATACGCTCCTATTAAAATCTCCAAACAGTATAATCAATTAAACGTTTACCTTCGGTTAAACATCTACTGTAAAGTTACGAGCCACCATTCAGCCAGAAGCGCTGAGTTGCGTGTTACCTGGACGATACAAAGCAGTCCGGCTGAAGCAACATTTTAAAAAACAGAGAAAATCTCCATTTATGTAATTACTGGCCGTAATTAATTTATTAATTACGCTCGCTTCAGTCTAATGCACAGCGAGCTGCACTCTTTGCTCCCGCTTGCTTGACAAGTTTCTTCATAATGAAGTTCCTTTTTAAATACAGAAACTTGTATAAAGGAAGCATCCGGTGGGCGTCAGAAAACTGGGGAACAATTACACGGCGTTTAATATCGAATGCAAAGCATATCACAAAATGGAATTTTCCCTTTATACCAGCCGGCAGTTGTACCTCTTCCTAGCAATCGAACATTCTGATATTAATTCCCCCTTTTGCCACGTACTTTGATGCCCGCTCCTTTGAAGCAAAATATTCAAGAACTTCGCTCACATAACATTATCCATTACCGTTGGCAATCTCGCCACCCCCTCCCGCCCCACGTATAATGCACAGAAGTGTCCCCAGACATTAATACACCACGCAATTTGCGGGTTCATAAATCGACCCGTAATATCGATTAATTATTAAGAGGGTAATTTTGTTTATCACCGCGGTCGGTTCTCTCGAAAATTGTACGGAAGCTGGCGGGACGTTATCCGAAGGACGGCCGAGATAGTTTCGTTATTTATAGAATTCAAGTTTCCAGGGGCTTTAAAAGTGCAGTATATTTAAAAGTTCGGCCAACTCTCGAAAAGTGCAAAGCACGATGCAACTTATAACTGTCACGCGTTACGTAGTTTTCCAGGGGAGTGGTGGAGGGGCGTTAATAAACGCTTTACACGTTATACCTCTCCCCCCGGTGCACACGAGCACACACAACTGTCTCCTTACCCTGCACGGTGTTGGTTAATTTGTCGCTATTAAGCATATGAGTCCCGGCTATCTAGCAAAGTTGCAACGCGTAGCAGCGTTTCCTTCAATTCAATAACCGCCATAAACCGGGGACCAGTAGATGGCTATCTTATCAAATATGAAAACAGTTTGGGAGCGAGGGGATGTTCACTCTGGATGCGCGTTTCGCTAGTGGCCTGCGCGTTTCTTCACTTTAATGCCCCTCCACCGTCGAATGTGCGCCATTTCAGGGCACATTGTCCCGTGCAACGGGTAACCAGCGGTTTATCCTTATCGGCCGCGCTCGATAACAGCCGATCCGTTATCGAGTACACGGTTCCGGAGACGTTCGCCTTCTGGACCCGGGTAATCAGATCGAGGGAGTTTCGATGCAAAGGGCAGGCGAAACGTAGGCAACGTTCCGCATGACTCGGGACATCGGCTCGCTTGTTAGTAACGAGGAATCCGGTCGGGGTGAAAAACAGAGGCGGTTAGCGCGATTAGATATTAGGTTGTCGGACATAAAACGGTTGGGGGGGTTTCCACTTCGGTAAACGGTGTTCGCCGTGCTGCGTTCGCAAATACATAGTGTTCTCGCCTGTACTTATGGCACGATTCGGATAGGGGATATGTCTGTTAGTATCGCGCGATCGGAGTAACTTTGTGCCTTTCCAATTAGGGGCGAATAATGAGGGTGATTCAATTATCTGTATGAGCACGGGCTTGGACGCGGCGCAGGCGATACGCCGCACCAACGGTCATTTAATTTAATTCGCGTAATGAATTATTTTAATTGAACTTCATTAAGCGCTTCGGGGTCGTTTTGTAGTTCTTGTAAGTCAAGAAGTTCGTGTAACATGTAGGTATCTCCTGCTTGGAGGTGGAATGGAGATGGTTTTCGGAATTTATCGCAGCTGTGCAAGGAAAGTGTAAGGAGCGGCTTTGAAAAAAATATTGAAATGCTAAATGTGAATTATGAAACGAAGAAGAAATCATCGTACCAATTAGAGGTTTCTAATTTATTACGTAACAGTTTATGGGAAGTATTGATTTATACCATCAACGACGGATGTCGGACACGAGTAACACGAAAATCTAGCAACGTGGTGGACGATAACCATTTCAGAGTATTAATCGAAGCAGATCCCTGCAAGCCAGTACGAAATCTTGCAAATGGACTTGGTGTACACATAGTAAGCATTTTACGATCGTACGAAGCCATTGGGGAGGTCAAGAAGCTCGACAAACGGACTCCACGCGAATCGAAGGACGACCAAAATGGTCTACCTTTGTGCAATAAAAATCGACTATTCCTGGTGAATGCGACGAAAATAGATAGTTTACGATTATCGCCAGATACCAACGTGATAGAATTTTAACAGAAGCATTCTGATATGTTTCCAAGGAAGGATACTGACGCCTGGTTTTTCATATTTTATTTCTCGCCTTCGCGATAACTTGATAACTGAAAAATGCCGAACGCAAAGGAAAATGAGGAAAATTAATAATTGGCCGGGTAGTGCTAGGAAGTACTCAAAACTCAGTGTGAATTGAAAGGAAAGCAATCAACGTTAATTAACCGAAGAAGCCCTTCTTCAAACACAGACTGAGACCCTACACTCCATTAGAAATCTTTCGCGATTTAAATGAATTGTGTTACGCAATATTACAAGTCGTTGCACGATTTTACCAGCGGGCTGTTACGCGTTTGGACGTTTCGAAAACATATCCGAAATTTTATCCGAAGTACTTCTTTTTCCTTCTTTTTTTCTGAATCGAAGTTAAAAATAAAAATTCTTTTAACGCCAAAAATTCTATACCTCATTTTACATAGTATTTTAAGTAAATATTTCAAGTGTCTTTCTGCAAAACTAAGAATTCTGATTTACACTCGTCAGAGTTGAGCATTATTCGAATAAATTTTTATTCAAGGGATTTCGAATAAGAATTGCGAATAAAACGAAGTTATTATAGAAAACAAGTATTTCTATTTATATGTAAAGCTGTTTGTGACTATTTTCAACCCCTTTCTATCTCCTTTAAATTAACACTCTATCTATCTAGTGAATTTGTCCCACACACTACTCGTGAGCCACAAACGTATCCCGTGTGAAAAGACTTGTACAGCTTCGAACCTCTGACCAATAAAATGCTCCGCTTCGAACAAACGGCAACGGTTGAAGATACGCCACAACGAGAATCAAAGGGTGCAATAATTGCTATACCAGGAAATCGTCGAGGGTCAGCGTCACATTTGTTCAGTCGGGACAAAAAGAACAGCTCCCGCGGAATTTATGAGCATTTCGATATAAGCTCGAGCGGGTTATGGATCGATGGAAAACTGTAGCCAATGTCGAACAAAATTGCGGAAACAATATATTCAACGAACGACTGGATGAATAAACGGCCGTGCCTATCGATTTTCACAGATCGATAGGTATGTGCTGTTTCGTTTGCCTTCAATCCTCGCAAGGGGTCGAGCTGCTCCACCCGTCGCCGCCTCCCCCGGTCGTTTATTGGTTTCAGTCTAAAAACAATGCCCTTACGCAGCCGTCATCTCGACACGATGGATGTACCGTACACTTGCCGAAATTGTGGTTCGATCGCGTGACCCAGCACGGTATTTCAACGGCCGATGACAGCAATATTTGCTCCATGCAAATTCATAACGCGATTTTATGTGCGGGGCGCAGTGTAATTTGTGACGCGGAAAATAAAGGGGGTGATACTTTGAATCGCCTAAGATGGATGTAATTTTCTTTTTTTTTTTTGCAGGTGCGGAAACTTGTGAAAGTGATTTTTTTTATTTTGAATGAAATTGGTCAAATTCGAAGGCCCCCTTTTTGGATTATATTTTGTGGGGCTTGTGAAATACGAAATTTATAAATGTAGTAGAGGTATAGAGAAGTAAATGAGTGTGAGAATGTTATGGGTGCCATTCAGAGAACTCAGAGGAATTTATATCTTTTCATGGAGAGTCAGGGTGTTTGATTTTTTTTTTGTTGTTTCAATTAAGCTTTATATGAAAAAATGTATTTTCAGTTTTATCTTACTTTTGGTTAAAGAATCATTTTCTGTTCTGTTGAATTACGAGGTATGTGGTGATATTTAAAGAAAGAAGTATGATAATTGTTACGCAATTTAAATTTTATACTGTCAGACTAGTTTTGCAGGATATGCAGGTTCGATTTGGTTTTGGATAATGATATGATAATACATAATCCGGATACAAAAGAATGCAGTTTAATGGCGAGCCCCTATAGAGGGCTAATCCTACTCACGACTACTTGATTGAGACAAATTGCTGACCTAATCTGCTGAGATTAGACTGTAATCCCACGAAAAAAGTATACTTGTAACGTCCATTACTCATGTCACCTCTACATCGCGAATAATGTATGGCTCTACTCTTCAAAGTGCAATAAATTCTGAAAAATCCTCCAAGATAATAAAATACGTTAAAGTAAAGTTATGGATTAGTGAACTATCTACGTTGCTAATAGCACAATTCGTTGAAGCATATTACACATTTTCCTCGAATATGTTCAACCATTTCCCCAACAATCTATTCTTTTAATCGCAACTAATATAAATGACGAGGTGATAAGTCGTATATGAAATTAGAGTACCCCCATATCCAATTATCTTCCCTAAACAAATAATTAAGAATTTCAATTACTGTGGCAGAGAGTGAGGATAATTGAAGTCCTCATCGAAAACACTGTAAGTTCCAAAATTAAAAGAAAAACTTTATCGAAAAACAATAATTTTATCGTTTTCTACGAATTTAGACTATATTAAAGGAAAAAATAGAAAATTTTTTGATATGTTTGAGTCATTTACTTAACCATATTTAGCAATCAAAACAAATCAAATTTCGTGAATAATTTAAAGTCAGGGAAGCTTTTTGTCTCTCCTGAAAAATTTGATTTTTGGGACTTACAGTTTTTTCTGCAAGGACTCTTCAATTACATTAAGTAACTTGTATAATATGGATATTTCATAAATATTCAGACCCACCTCTTATCGAATTCCCATTCATTTCGAATCGAATGCAAATTACTATTTGTGCATGCTCGATATGGCATCAGCAGCGAAAAGCCAAACGAAACGACTGCTGACAGGTCGAAAAAGATGCATGGATTTATCTGCTATAGTGACCGAAAGAAACTGAATACCCCCAGTGGCCGGAATAAATCCCAACAGGCGGAACACCATCTTCACTGGACCTTTTTTATGTACGTACACACATACAGGGAAGCAGATATCAAGCAGCAGGAATGCCAGCGAAACAACGCAACCAAGTTTACGGTGGGTGGAAAAAAAAAGCGGGAAAATATTCTTATTCAGACCCACAGAACAGTATTCCTTTGAGCGAGCACAACATGGAAACGGAAATGAATGATGCGGCTTTCCGTGAGTAAACTCAAGAATCGCTGCAAGGAAAACAAATCCCTATTGCAAATTCCGACCAACGAAATTCGTGCTGCATTCGCTCTTACGCAATTACATCCGCTGTAATTAAAGCCGTGTGGTTTAATCTAATTTAAATGTCCATCGTGGGACCGATGCGCGTCGTTCGAAACGTACGTTTTTATGTGCACCCTGCGCTAAGGGACAGAGAAAGAATTTTACGGAACGAACGATCCTGTTTTAACGGGATAAATATACAACCCCTGGCAATAAGTTTGGAAACAAACGCGAAGATACGAAACTAAATAGAAATACCAATATTTATATATAGAGGCAAACATGCAAAATGCGTGGAAATATTAAATTCGTCTATTTTAAAGTAAAAACACCGCAAATAATTAAAAATTTCGTTCATTATGTAATAAAACATGTAGGAGGAACAAAATGTTGCTTTTAAATAAGTGTGGAACGGACGAAGTTCTGGAAAAAGGTATGGAACATTATGAATTTGTAAAGAAATTAATCTAGTAGTATCTTCTGACATTTGTACAGTCAAAGGGTGTATATACAATAAACTACTTCTGCTCTGATGCGACACACAAATGTCATTCTGAAACTTAAGCAACACAATTCTGAAGCAGAGCCTACTCTTGCACTCACAATTTTACTCTCCCCTTAACGTCATCATCCAAGAAATCCAACGCCCCCAAAAAAGCCTCCACATGTTCACTTTAAATCTCCACTGAATCCTCCAACCGAGTTCACCAGATCCAACGCAAAGCACTGAAGAACTTATTACGCGGGAAGAATCTGGCGGAACGAGGTATCGTGACGAACCGCAGCGAACAAGAAACAGGGTACCAGCCGAAGGAGTAGCGTTCGGTGATTGGGAATGGAAGGTGGCAGAGCGTACGGACGAGGATACGGAACGGTGAAAGGAGCAGGGGGTAGAAACGGATCGGTGGATGGCAGGACGCGAGCACTGCCGCTGAGAGACTCCCCCGGGATGCTTAGAGGAAGGCTATCGGCGACTCCATTGCTCATCACGGCGTACCAGTTCCAGCCCGAACAAAGCTTCAGAGCGATGCTTTTCTTGCGGCCTCCTAATCTGGCTTAGAGAGGACCCCGCATCGCTCTCTCCCTTGTTCGCCTCCTTCGGTCCAATTTAGCTCGGCGAGAGCCGTATCAACCCGGAATAGCGCGATATCTTAAATAATGTGCGCGATTGTGGACTACGATCGGTGCTACTGCACCAGACGACGACGTGGACAGATGGAGACTATACAGCGTGCTCCGAGGAACCCGCGAGCAGACTGAACAACAATCCCCTTCGTGATAGCCTGGGCGTACAAGGGAAATCCTCTAAGTCCGTAAGACTATGTTTCGAGGAAAGGCGATTTTTACCCTTCACGAGGAATGTAACATGTAGCGGTGGTGAACTACGAATTTTAGCGAACATGGACTTGTAATGATGTACTACTAAAATATGAAGAAAAAAATAGTTTCTTTTCTTTTTTGTTTTGGAAAATTTAAATGGGCGGGTACCCTTCAAGTATTGTGGGACACTTGTGTGTCTTTATGGTGTGTCTAAGTGAAAGTTGGAGTCCTTTATTCAATTCTTCCAGTGCACTGCTTATTTCTAGTTGGCTGGTCTAAGTGGTGGTTGTTTTGAGTGCATGGTTAGTTAAGGGCGTATGTCAATGTTTAGGGAAAGGCAAGCATTAAATTATTCCTTCTGCACGAAGTTGACTTGCCGAGTGATCTTTAAATTATTATATCTGATGGCTCTACTAGTAGGGAAGTAAGGATCAGTGTACATGGTATACAACTGCTCAAACATCCTGAGGTTTATGAAGCATAGCAGAAAGTCTTCAGGGACCTCATACCCCTGAGTTACGGAGTATCATAGTTGAAGACGTAAGGAGGAACGGTGCACGATGTTTAATTATGTAAAAGCAACAGGAAGCAAAGATGACAGTGCCCTTGAGTGTTTCCCCTCAAGACAACAATCCAGAAGTGTATTCAGCATACTTTTTTAATCACTAGTAGGTGCTTTAAATGTCTGGGTTGTGTAGGAATATGAAGGAGATATTTGGTATTTCGTACACTCAGGGATTTTGCTTTACACACCACTCGTGTGTGTCTCAAGTTAGTCACTATGTACATATACCTTTGCAAGGTACTATACTTGAAATTAACATGAGGTTCAGTAAGATATCTCGTGTGGAAATTGGAAACCGATATTGACTTCAGTCTCAAAATTTGAATACTCAAATGTTAGTTGTATTAACATGTTTTCAACTGAAATAGATTTATACGCGTTATTTTATTTCTACAAGAACGTTCACTTGATTTTTTAGACACTATACATGCATTGAAATATATTCAAAGCGAGAGGTCGTAGAATTCCACGTGTACATCACTTGTGAAGTGGAAAAATTGAAAGGATCGGAATAAAAATGATCAAACGTTCTACGCTAGATTTTCAGAAAGGATAATCGTATGGTGAAATAGTTTCCACACTGGGCGAGAGGATCGATCATTAGAGCAGACAAAAAAGTATGACAAAGGGAACGTCAAACCACAGCTCATCACGTAGACTCCCGTTTGTCCGGGGAAAATTCCGGGGCATTTATTTTACTTGAACCGAAGCACTTTGATAGCATGAAAATTGCTTGAAATCCGTTTTGCTTGAACCGTGACGCGTCTGCAACCAGAATATAATTCTGAGGGAAAAAATTCAGTTGTGCCGATTAAACTGGCAACGTCAAAGGGACATTCTCCTATGCGTGCTCGCCGACCTGGAAAAACGGGGTAAAGGGGCCAAAAAGAGAAAAAGTTTAACGATTTGTACGAAAGTTCCCCTTTTTTCTTTATGGGGAGTTAGTTGCCTTTATCGAGTGACGAATGCGATACGGTTCATTGATGAAATTCGAATCATATACTACAGGACCGATAATGGTAGCCTGGAAATATTTCGAATTGTTTGTTGTATTAATATTGTGTACTTTTTGAACAGTAAAATAAATATTTTAATATACTAAAACGATTTATTTAAGATTTAAGACTTCGTTGCACACTGATGCAAATATGCAACATATATAACAAACACACCCCTATCAAATTTAAAAAAAAAAATCCTTCGTAGAAATCTCCTATTATTAGTATCAACCTAACTGTGCCATTATTACATACATAAAAACAAAACGTCACCTAAAAATTTCAAACATCCAAACCAATAAAAAAATTTCCCCGCGTTTCTCCGTAAACCTTAATCTGCGCAAACCTATCACAAGTGCCCCCGCATTTAAATTCTAAAAACTCGCGTGATCGGTAGGCGAACGGCCATACGCTGGACCGAAATCAACGTCGAACGGGGGCGTGCAAACACGCGGAGCGAAAATATTTTTCTAATCGATTCTGACTACGCTGTGTGCGGTTCGAGGGCGATTCTAACAAACGCTCACCCCCCCGAACCCGGCCAAATGTCGTTCACAGTTTGCAAAATGACTTTAATTAACTCGATTTGAATTGCTGGATAGAGAGAACGGCCGCTGAAACGGAGTGCAAGCACGCGGACACCGCGACTAGGGGTGGCGCAAAAAGGGGGTAACAAAAAGCCAGCGACTATGCCGCTCCTCGTCACCGGAATACGCGAGCCAACGGCCTGCGTGTCCGATCGCAATGATTACCCGTTGCATGCCTACCAGATACAACACGACGACGGCTGGTGACGACATGTTAAACCATCATTCGAATCCGCTGGCCAAGCCTTTTTGGCGCGTGTGCGAGCTCAATTATACGAGCAACGCACCACTGTTCGCGGGGAAGGCCAACCGAAACGAAGCCTGTACAGTGACCATTTTTAAGTACAATCGGATAAAGACTCTTTCAAGTGGAAGATAGAGACTTCGTAGTGGTGGGTTTGAGAAAAGCGTAGGTGGCGTATTATTCTTTTTATTGAATGATTCATATTGAATTTAGTGTTTGTAGTTTTAGGGTGTAATGAGAAGTGACAGGACATTTTTATTTGATAGGTGTATCGAGAGGTGAAACGATTATTCAAAAAAGTGAGAATTTCTCCCTATATGGCGGTCTTCAAAATAAACGAAGATTACGATGCTTTATCCGTCACTTACCCGTGACGACGTTTTACGATCAGTTTCCGAAATCTTACCCCACGGACAATTTAGAAAAACGAGTCCATAACCAGCAGACTCTGGGACCTCCTAGCATCAATTTACGAGGTGATAATGCTATAAGACGACGGGACGAGGTCCCGGTAAGGAACCCCCGGTTTTTTGCAAAATGCCACATAAAACGTATCTAGAAGAAATTCGTATCGAAAGCCCAGTCGCAGCCCCGAGCAAGTAACTACGGATCCCTTAATGAATCCTCGAAACTTACGCACAGTTCTCGCGGCGAGCCCGTGCACAAAGGCCCAACCAGTTAGCATGCGCTCATCAAGTGGAAGGAAGGCGGGAAAGGCGTGCAGAAAAATATGAGGAGAAAGCACGAGCGGGGGAAAATAGTTTACTCTTTTTCCTCCTGGACGAGACCATCTTCCGTTTTTTCCAGGCTTCCACCCCTTTCATCAGCCAGCCGGTGAATAGAAAGGGGACGCGGTGGGCAGCAATAGGGAGGGACCGAGGTATCCGTCTGTTTCACTTGAACAAGGCACTTTTCCCGTGGCAGCACAATAACCAGGGCCGGTTATGTACGTGCCTGAAATAAAACGGGACCTTCGTTCTTAAAGTGTTCCGTGGCACTCGCCGAGACGCGGAGCCAGTCGCTATGTTTGGATAAGAAAATCGATAGACCATAACGCACAGATCCCTTCGCAGATTGGGTATTTTACTGTATTTCGCCGGTTTCGGTCGGGGAGCCGAGACTGCGCCTCCGCGACGTTTATTTTATACCTGCCAATATCAGTGTTCGTCAAACGCGCGCGCGGAAATGTCCCTTCCTTTGAATCGGCTCGACGTTGTAAGACAACATGCGGGGGAATACAATGTTTCAAGGCTTTACTTCATTTTTCTAACGTTCCGTCAAACTTGCCGTCTGCGCGACCAGCGAGGTTCAGTGATTTCTTGTTTGGAATACTTTGGGAAGTATTTAGCGTGTGAAGGAGGCTACGTACGGAATAATCAAATGCCATTGTCGCGTTTAATTCGTTACTGTTTCGTTGCAATACACTGCCAATAACACGTAGTTCTCAAAACTGATATCGTTACCACGACCACTGAGAATCACTGTAAAAATGTTCATTCCAAAGCACAAAATAAAATTGTTTTGCTAATTTTGTTACAAGGGGTTCCCCCAATTAGACTGTGCGCTCGTTATAACTTTGTCGCGTGAAAAGCCTTTCTGTCTCACATTCAGAAAAAATTTCAAACCATTCTTGGAGGCAAATGTTTGCTCAACTTGAGAATCTTTCACAAAATTGCTTATCAGTGTCTATATCTTTGTGAAGATTTCATTAATTGTAGCAGCTTTTCCATGAAACAATTCTCAAAATAGTGTACATGTAAAAGCATACAAAATATAGGAAGATATGATAAATTTGTGCAATTGAAATGCAGGCAAAGCGCAAAGCGTGTACGTGCAAGGAGAAAGGGGTCGTCTGTGGTCAGACACACTCTGCAAAATAATATGAGTGGAAGTCAGAGCTTATTTTCCCACTGACTTTAATCATTATTAAAGATTTTTTAAGTCCTTTATTAGAAGCTTTCTCAAATCATCAAAAGCATGCGAATTCAGCCTTTGATAAATTAACTACTGCTTTAGAATTATGGCCAATCCGTCGAAAACTTTGTGGAATTAAAATTACACTTTATATTTGTGCACGTTGGCATTATCGTCTTTTATTGTCTGCAACGTAGCGAAGGAAGAGGAATCGACCAAGTCAGAATTTCAGACAGCCACGATTCATTCCATTAGGCTGCTCGTCCCCTGGATTAAATTGAATTCCGCCCGCAAACAAATTAATTTCCAGCGACGCAGCTGAAAAGGCGTGCAACAGACAAAGAAGGGAAACAGACTCCTTTAAAGGCAACATTTGATAGAGATCGGCTATTAAATCTGACATATATAGACGCGAACAGAGACCACATCCTATTCCTTATTCTGTTTAAATAACTGTACACACATCTCTTCTTTGAAATCGTTCGCAGATCTTTACGCCAACTTGCTCAATCCCTTCAGACTATTCCACAATTTTAATTAATGTACGTCATTTTTAAATCCTACTATAAAAATAATGAAGAATATTTTTTTATCAATTACTACTAGTATCAATTCACTACAACCAAAATATTACGCGACAAAAGTCTGAACCTCCATGCCCCGTTCAGCTTTTTCTCCCCAGTGTGCATGTCTATAGGAGTGTATAGGTATGCGTGGAGAATACTGGGCAGAATCATTTATTCACCTTCGAAGACAGAGGGAGGAGCGTTGGCACACGTACGTTCCCGAAGGAAAGGGAAACAAAACACTTTTTACCTTTAGTTAATTTAGTGCGTAGGTACGTGGAGCGTGAATTTACGCCTGTCCTCGTGAGATCGATATTTCAACCGGAGTCTTGACTCGCCCCTCGCCTTACGGATTGTTCACCGGGCGGAAGTAACGGCGAAAATAGTGCGAGGTCGATGGTGAAATAGACTAGTTGCAACGAGAATACGATTCCTGAGGATGTTTCGCAGCGCGAAAGGAAAATAAAAATCTGTCAACGTGGCGACAATCGGCAGCAGTAGGAAATTGATCGTGGACATCTCATAGGAGGTGGTTTTATGATGGAAATGAGACTGCTCTCGCGCTTTTATACGTCCCCATCGAATATTTATGACCAATGCAGCTCACGCCTAATGATTAACTTCGACTGTTGTCGGGACGGAATGAGATAGCCTCTCGAGGACGCAATGGGTCTATTCCACCACTGTACACTTTGGCTTCCTGCCACTTATTTTAAGGACACAGGGGAGGGAGGCTGAGTTTACGATACGGGCGTGACTACTTCATTATTTTTAAGATTGTGCTTTATACCTTTTGTAGGTGGACTGTATTCTGCCTTGCAGAGATATAGTATTAACCCGAGACCTGGCCAAGCGTTGTGTAAAGAAATATTCTTGAGGGCACAAATCGCCGAATCAATACACGTTCGGATCAATACCCTCTTCTCTACGGGATTCTTTGCACGACAAGCTGCCGGTAATGAAAATAATATTTAAACAGCAATGTTGGTGTTGTTTTAATTCCACGCGGGGGAGCTAAGGCAATCGAAACTAACGACGAAGAAAAAGGTGGGTTCAGTTTATTGCCACTATGACTCATAGTATGAGAAACGACAAAGCGTAAAGTAACTTTCGGTGAAGTGAAATAAATTATTAATTAAATAACCCCCTTAACACTTGCTTGCGTCGCTGACTGCGCGAGAACTTACGCTTTCTAGCAGTGGAGCTATTTTTTCAGAGCATCAAGAAATTAAAACTCAATTTTATCAAAAATAAAGCGCGATATATAAAAAAGTCAGTGTTTCTTTTCGATGTATAACAAGTAAATACCTAAGTTGAGAAAAAGAAGTAAAATTTTTTGATATAGCGAAATGTGTTTCCACAGATTTCTTAAAATTTCCTCGGCCAGATTATATATCAACTTGTTTTTATTTCAAAAGGTTACCCACACAAATCCCTAAAAACCAGATTCAGCATTTCGCCCTAATCAACCCCTAAGGGGTGGTGAAAAGAACTGAAATTGTGTTGTCATAGAGTCCTTAATATCTCTTAGGCCCGAAGCGAAGCGCAGGGGTAGTTTGCTAGTAGTATATACAATATTTATAAAAATTTTATCGAACTTCTATTCTTTTGTACACTCTGTTGCCACATCACATGCTCCGGGCTGTACAAAATAGAGATTTCCGTGGCCACAAGCGTCACCGCTGAACGATTGAAGCTGTTGTAATACAGAAAAATACCCCACGATCATTGGGACGCCTATCGAAATTGGAAATACAGAACGTCCCACGTCCCGCATATAAAGTGCTGCCATATTGCCGAAAGTTCTCCAGAAACGTTCGGCTTCCCCCAACCCATTTGTTTCGCAGAGCCCGATGCTCGAGGAACTCGATCAAGCCGCTACTCAGCCGTCTGAAAAACGGTCCCCCGATAAAGTCGTACATAGAAGGACGCGCCTAAGCTCGGGGACATTTGAATTACAATGGCGACGCGGCGGGGAGTCGAGCGAAGATTATTTTCGCACGATGGACTCGTGCGATCGTGATACCGGTGCTCCAGCCTGCCTGGAGGACGGTTTTAAAGGTCGGCGCGGAGTTTCAGAAAGCACCCCCGCAGAGGGGCGGGGCAGAGGGGAGGAAAGAAAGCTCCGTTTGCAGGGCCGATTCCGCGTCCGCGCGGCTACGTACGAGCTGTGTGTGACCTGTATTACCGTACACCAACGCAGAGGAACGCTTCTGCGGGCAACTCTCTGCCGGAAGATTCCTCGAGTCACCGCATTTCGCTCGCTCAGGAACTCCCCGGTCGGAGATGGCTGGGTGGAGGACGTTCGTACGGACAATTTTCCTTTAAATACAGCCAGCAAGAATGGCGGTCCTTTGGTAACGACCCGCCCCCTCTCGTCTCCCATCCAGCCAGTCCACCCTAAAAGACTCTTTCGGAAGGCTGCGACGACGGTCCGACCTTAAAGAGGCAAGGGGGTGGGTGGTTTCCCATCTTACTGCAAGGTTCTCAGCCCACTGAGGAACATATGGGGCTCTCTGCCCACCCTGTAGCCCTTTCTTCTTTCTCCCTTTGTCTCTCAGCGCGCTTTGCTTCCTAGACATCCTCTCCTCCCTTGATGCCGCGTTTCGAACCCTCCCCCGCCTTCGCCACCCCCTAGTCAGAGGCCGGAAAAGTCGCCACCCGCGAGCAAACCTTTGTCCTAAATGATAAACTTTCCCCGCAGGGGCTACGCCGCGGTAAACTTTCCTTATACAACCGTCGACCGATATGGAAAACATTCGGAAACTTCCGTCCCTACCTGCAGCCCCCGATACGTTTCCCCGTCCCTATCTGCTTCGGACACTTTTATTTTTACCCTTCCCACCGGCCCCTCGATCGCGGGCGATCATTCTGTAGGCAGTTTCGAAACTGTCGCCGAGGGACCGACGCGGAACTGATAAATAAACGGGTCGACTATCGAGGCATGATGAATATGAGGGACAGTGGAATCCAGTGGGGCGGAAATGGCGGAAGATGGTTAATTGTACAACGTTCGGGGTTGCCCGTGCGCACGATTAACGCGGAGAGAAGTAGCCGTGCGTTAGGTACCCTTTTTGACTGCGTTCTGGGGACTGAAATTACATATGCGAGTTTTAGAAAAGGACGGTGGAAACGTGGGGAGGGGTGGATAAAGAGTAATTGCTGTAGGATCTTGTTGCAGTGCCAGACCATTTCAGATATTCGTGGGGTGGTATATTCTAGCACGAACTTACGTAATCCAAATTGATGACATTTTACGTTTCTCGTAAATTAAAGGACAACATTACTGAAGAAAAATCTGGTTTTAATCCTGCGACGAGATGGAATGAAAATAGATCTTTATTGACCTATCAACGTGAATTCTAAGCACGGGTTTCTTCGGGTGAGAATATGCGGGAGGAATATGAATGTGTCACTCTGTGGATTGAAGAGTTTCGAGGGGCAAGTGTCAGATAATTGTTTCATGATTATTTATGGTTATTGATGTTCGATTAATAGAGGCAGTATATTTGGAATAGCAGTTTGTTTAAGATGAATAAAAAATTACGGCAGAGAATGGAAACTAATAAAACTGTATAATATCATAGGCAAACTAATAAACTTTTATATTTCAAACTCTCAGTAATAATAAAAAATAAAAATTATGTGAAACTATGGTCTAAATGAAAAATGACAGGAAGACCGGTATTCTAATTTACCTTCACTTTATAAACAAAAAAGCATGTAGATAATAAATTATTTTTTATGATGTAATCAATCTCAAAAATCACAATATTAGAATAATCTTAGGCAAATATAAATGTCATAGAGTTACTTTCTCTACAGTGTGGGACTTCCGTATCAACATTGAATGTTTTTAAACCATTTTATAACTGGTTAAACTCTTTTTTTGTTTTGTAAAAATATGGGAAAATATTGATTCATGTGTAACTTTCACAATTTCTGTTTAAATTCGCCAGTAAAGTTCCACACTGTAGTGTTTTTAGTGTACATATTACATACCCCAAGGCATTTTGCGTTTAGATGATTGCTTCACATGGGACTATATGCAGAAACTACATCTTTTCAGATCTACTTAATTTCAGGGTAAGTGTTTCTGAGGGATGAGTGATAATCTGCGTTTGAAAGGAAAGGGCAGTTAAGGGTGAAATAACGTCGACAAAGATGCTTACAAGACTTGAGATAAGTTAACAAAATCATAACTGTAGAGTGGTGTTTAATGTAACTTAATCTGAATCTACTTTCCTTGAAAGTACCCATTCAAGAATTTTAATTATTGAACCTCATCCACACGACACTTTATTCTTGAAATTGAATTATAAAAGATTATTTCTTCAATGAAATTCACGCCCCTTTTAGGTACCTCATTAATTGCCCCCTATGCGTTATGAAATCCAGCAAACGAAGTGTCTCTAATGAATAATTTTCCCAAATGAGACTAAAACCCCTATTAACTTCCACTGAAGTTGGATTATGGAAGATCAACTTCTTTATAAAGCGGTCGACAAGAATTTAAATGAAGCACTGAAATATTAACATTGCATGTTTTCACAACCAATGCTTATTTAATTATTTATTAAAAAAGCAAAGAAATTCCTTTTCACGTTTTGGTGTTAAATACTAGAGAATTCTGAATTTGAGAAGCTTGCTTCTTTTCTCGCAAAGAAACTCGAAAACTGCCAAAAATTGAGCTGCAATAAAAATAATTGTCTAAAACTACGAATACCTCCAAATAATTTAAAAATTCTTTAAAAAAAACCCAAGTGACATTTACAAGCCGCTCAGAAATATTATCGTATAAAATTATGAACATTCAGCAAAAAACTGAAGCCCAATCGAACGCGACGTAATTCGAGTAAGTCATATTACGAAATGATCAGGGAGAATGAAATCACGCGTAGGTGACAGCGGCCGTGAAAGTGTTGAGCACCTCCACACAGGCGTCTGAATTTCTAAACCCCAATTGGGAGCCAAATCCCCGCCAGCGTAGGATTCTTCATTGAAACTTAGCGCGGGAATCCGCTGGCGTAGTATTCGCGGAGCTCTAGAAACGCGCGATATAACGCTCCCTCTAATTTCCAGGCAGCGCTCGGCGGTCTTCAATAGGGCGCGAAATAAAAAGAGGCAGTGGAAGTAGACCGAATTAGCTGCAGCGCTCCGAGTAGGCGTAAATTGCTCGACGCACATCCGCGCAAGCCTCGGTGGATGAAAACGCGACCAGAAGGGGGCAGGAGAAGAGGGTCGGATAGACACACTTACGTGTGTGTACACGGGAGCCCAGGTTAGAATACTCTTTAAACTTCTGCCGGTATTCGCGGAGAGAAAGCAAATCAATATGGGTGCGGATAGCATGCGCATTGCAATGCCGGACTTCACAAACTGCCGCGCATGGAATTTATATTCCGACCCTTTTTTTTGTTCAAGGAACCACGCAGCCACGTTTCGGTCGCTGTCCCCTTGTATTCGGGAAACTGGTCCATCGTCGAGGCAACGTGGCCCACAAGGTTCAACGAATGTGTAGGAAGAATTTCGCGGGGTATGAAACGATGCTGGTATCTTGGAATTTAATTGCTGCTTGATCGTAGCAAAGGACTGATCTTCCATTTCGTAAATGGCGAGTGGTAGATTTGGGTTTCAAAAGCGTGTGTTAAAAGATAAGAGTTTGATGAAAGTGGGTGGATCGTTATTGCTAAGTTGTAAATGAAAATAGTTTTTGTTAATTTCTTACTGCCAGAATTATTTATTTAATTCGTCAGATCTCATTGCAAGTATTTGTTGGTGCCGTTTATTATTGTACGATGATGCTTTCATCAGTGTTTTCAAATAAATTGAACGATTATTCGCTCGATTAAATGCTTGAGAACTTTATTTAACCATCGACCGGCGCATTTGGGTTACCAAATAATTGTCCGCCAAACGTCCAAGTTTTTGCGGATTTTTCGAGTTTAAATCAATCGAAAAATTGTGCAGGTTTAACAAAATTATCGGCGGGCTCGATTGAAGTTTACACTGAATGCATTTACATTCGTCCCTGTAACCCCCCAGATTCATTTGGCGCATGCAATTAAAATTGGGAAGCGCATCAAATCAGCGGACCGTTCAACACCGGTTCGGAAAGTAATGACAGAATTTGTAATTTGAGGGCACGGGATATTGAAGAAATAAATGGATGCAGAAATTGCATGCAGCTACAAGTACTTGAAAACGGGAAAGAATATAATCATCGTGTTTCCAATCTGGCATTGCGAAACGAAACGAAAATTCCGACAGACATAACCGTTTTTCCATTCCCAACTCTGCATTTTTCAAAATCAGTTTATTTACACGAACAATCGTGCGATAATATGGGGGAAGATTTTAAAAGAATATTCAGTAAGTGTAAGAGATCTTAGCGAGTCTTATGCAGCTCATAAAAATACTTGTAGAATAATCATAGGTATACTTAATATATACTTATGCATCTTTCATGTTAAACCATCCTATTAGCAACCATACTGATCTAAAACAAACACATGTAGGGATTACAAAAAATATCTACCTACATGCATCTTGAACAATTTTATGCTTTAATAAAATAACGAGATACTAATTGCAACCAGTATCATGCAGTAATACAGTTGTTAGACACTTGTGTCAGTACAGAATATAAGTTAGTGTACGAGACAGAGTCAAATGTGGAATATTAGACAAAGAAGCGATCGTTTTGACGTGGAATGACTCCACCGTGACCGGCACTCTCTAGATAGCAGTAAAACGATGTTAACTCCATATGGAGAGAGGAAATGCACTGCATACGTAATGAACCGAGAGGAAAGACCGGGATGCTTTAATTATTCTTTGAAATTTACTTTTACCCCCGCTCGCATTGCACCGGAGTGTTTTACAAGCGCAATCCCTTTATCAAAAGATGTTTCTGCTAAAATTTTAATTAAAGAACCCTCGACGCCGCTCAATTAACTTCAAAACAAAGAGGAGGGCGACTTTCGTTCGAATCGTTGACAAAGCAAAATTCTTATCCCCATTTTCCATTTCCTTTTGCTTTGTACTTCCATTTACTATTCACCACGTCATCGTGGCAGAAACAAAAGGTGCTTGTACCTGCTAATAAGCTTCATTCACTTCTCGCGTCAGTATAACAAAACTGACACCCATAAAGGTAATTAGTTTCTCGATGATATACTTCAAGATTCTCTATAACGATTAGTAACTAACAATAACTGTCGATCAAGTAAGATATTCTGAAACGGAGATCCAGTTGCCGAAGGGATTGCAATTCTCTCCGGAAAAAAAAACAGACGTCTCCCGGCTGCATCGTCTCCCTTTTCTTAGCTCCCGATAGAAAAGGAAACGTATAAACATAACCGCGTGAGCAATTTAGCTGCGCCGTTCAGGAATCCGCGTAATTTCTTCACTAATGGAAAGAAGATTTAATTACACGCAGGAAGTGAATGCAAAATGAATCGGGGCGGCATTCTGCAGCGGTGCGATTTAATTGAAAAGAATATCGAGTGCCTGGCCAGGGGACCGTTCAGAAACGGGGCGAGCGTGTTTGTACATCCGCGCGAGAAACCGACCCCGGGAATCGATCGAGAAAGCTTTCTGGAGCTTTGCTTCTCCTCCGGCTCGGTTAAGTGTCCAACGTATCGCTCCCACCCCGCCACGAGTTTCGCGGACGGCGAGCCGTCCGTGCTTTAATTGAATCGGTTGAAATTAATTTCAGCTGTCGTGGCCCTGGAAGGTCGGCTGGCCCGGGGAGAAAGCGCGCAAATTGCTACCAGGATGAATATCGCCCCTTAAACTTTAACACTCCATCGAGTGCGAGCGCACTGCTTCCGCGCGCTGGATACGTTGCCAGGCTGTGCGATATGCACACGCGCTTGTGTGCGTGGCTCGCGAGCGATATCGTCCGTCATGAATCGCGAAGAGTGAGCCTGCACGTTCGAAACACGAGACGGTGATTATCCACCTACTTGTAATCCCAGCACCGATATTCAGTGCCACTTCCAACCCATGGCGATAATCCAGTCAGCTTTTTTCCAGATACTTATTGAGTTAGTGGATATGGTGAAAAGAGTTGTGAATTGTCAGGGAAAGTAGAGGAGGATATTTGTAATTTTTAGTGGAAAAGGGAGTAACTGTGACAAGTGCACTTCCTGAGAATGAGGATTAGAATAATTTTCTAACTTTTCTACTCTTTTAGCGATTTTCTAATTTTCTACTCTTAGCGATTAATGAATGGATTCCGCGTGAATGGAAATGGGAGTGGCAAAAACTATGTGTGCATACTTTTAATTGGAGAGTTAGGAGGAAATTGAATGAAAATGTAAAAGTAAAGTTATATGTTAAGTAGTCCATAGCAGAGGAAACAGTGAAATGTAAATAGAGGAGGAAATAATTGCGTAGATATTGGTAACAGAATAATTCTACCAAGAAATAAAATCAAAATTCTTAGTAAAATTACATGTCCTTGAAATATAATATTCGTTCCTAAGATTAGTTAAAATTTTCTCCTCTCTTAGGGGGTCATATAATACTGCTACTATTATTATTACAATTAATATAATAATATTATGACACTTCGTGTCTAAAGATATCACGAGAAACGATAGCCTGACTTTTAAGCAATTCAACATTCAACAAGCAGTTTAATAGTAATTCAACGAAGTTTCAGATGCGAACGTTACCGTATGTAGAGTAGAATCTGTGGTCCTAATGCGAAAGTCCAGATTCAGATTCGAAGTTCACAAAATGCTAAGCGCATGCAGTTCCAAAGTTTAACGAATTCTGGTTCCAGAAATTGACCCGAGAGTTAAATGAAGAGCTCCTGTGTGCCTCTGCAAGTTGTTCTTGGAGGGCCGTAGGTATGTAGGGGTGAGGGTTTATTGGGCGTTTTCCTGAATCTTGTATACGCCCCGCACAAGTCTGCTGCATAGGACATGTAAGTATTGAATGCGGGGCACATCCCTGATTTGGGGAAAACTAGGCCGCAATCTTCTAGTTGATGCTCTCTGGAATCTGAATTCCTAGGTCTTCAATACGTCAACTATACGGTATTGGTAGATAGAAAGGGACTCCAAGTCTTGAGAGTTCTAATTAGAAATTTCGAGGTTTCCCAATTATAAGCGAATGAAATATATTTCACGAAGATCTCAGGACTGTAGTATAAACAGTGCATGTTCTATTTAATAAATACATTATTATTACGTGAAAATGTTGAATTCACAGAAGTTACGAACAATGAAATCCTCTGAGAAATGTGGATTTAACTTTTGTATACATTATTTACCCCAACTTGGAGCGTACTAATTTATTATTATACCACAAGCCGTTTCGCTAACTCTGTTACAAAGGTGTTTCGAAAGTTAATAAAATGAATTTTTAGTTTCGACCGTAATAATTGATAACAGATTTTTTGGTTTCGGCGCATTGGTTCGGTCAATTTGAACTGATAAATAAAACAGCTATTTTGCAATTTATATCATATACTCTTTGACGTTTCGATCTGGATTTAGATCATCTTCAAGAAAGAATTATAAATTATATTGCTGTTGCTATTAATATTTGATTAATATTCAATCACAGTGTCATGGCACTACGTGTGAATCGCGAGTCGGTTGGAGAAAGACTGACATATACGTGAGCAAAACGTCTGCTTACAGAAAGGTGAATGCAAGGTAATTACCGTTGACAAGTAAAAACATATTTAAACTCCTTGAATTTCAAAGTTAAAAGATATACCTTTTGTAATAACAGAACATTCATGCCATGTGTTGTGTTATACACTTTAAAGATGTTAACCAGTAGATAAAGAATAATTTTTTTTCCTCATACCTTTCGAAGTTTCGCCATTCTTTTTTAATAAAATGAATTTTTAGTTTCGACCGTAATAATTGATAGCTGTTTTATTTATCAGTTCAAATTGACCGAACCAATGCGCCGAAACCAAAAAATCTGTTTCGAAAGTTTATATATATTGACATTATTCTTGCAGGTGGTATAAGTTAAGAATTTTAAATGGAATTGTTACTAAATTGGCACATTTTAGAAGCTTTCTATAATCTGAATAATTATAAAACAATTCAAAGAGGTACAACTTTGGTCATATTGGTTCGACTACGCGTCTGACTATTGGTCATGCACTTCCCCTTGCTCCCTATACATATTTTCTTTCACGTTTTGTATATCTGTTTTGGAAACCATAAGATATAAATTTTTCAAATATGTATAAATTGACTGGCTCCATTGAAAGTTCTCAAGTTATAAATAAGTAAGTACCTTACTAAAATTTGATATTAATTAAGTTCTCCATTTCGTACGAGACAGAAGTGTCCTATAAATAATAAAATTTAATAAAAAAAACGGATTTTTACACTCGTAAAATCACTTTGTCCCAAAATTAGTAACACTATACTTCTATAATGCAATTTACAAAGCTGAAATTGTTTACTCATCCATCAAGTATCCAGCACTAGTCCAACCTTAATTAAAAGAATTAAAACAATTGGCAGAAAAATTTCCAACATTCATACAACTTCCTCCTTACTTACTAGCTCGTGAAAACTGGAGAGGCCATTTCAAGGGTCACTTTTACGATCAAACGTCCCGTTAGAATGGCACATGGGCTGAGCAGAAAAGTCACGCGGAGCGATTTATCTCGATCGCGACGCGGTATGGATATAACGGCTTGATCCAAGCAAAAGAGGTCACAGTGACAATTCCTGGACGAAAACGATGCTACGTGAAGAACGACCAGTTTCATTCCCCAATCGGCAGACCGAAAGTTGTCGATGGACGCGAATCGATTCGACCTCTCGCTCAACTTCATCCCTTCCACCATCGCTTTATCATTCCCAACCCCTTGCCTCGCGCGTGTGAGATTACAGTACAAAGGATATCCCCCGTTCCTGTAGCTCGAATGCTAATCTTCATCTTGCGCATGCTGCACGCATGTGCAATTCTTTTACTATTTATTTACTCATTAACAAGGCTAAACGGACACTTATAGGTACCTCAAATTGAAAGAATTTATGTGGAACCTCGTGCAAAGGGTTTCAAATTTAGATAAGAAGACTCCTAATCGTTTAATATATGTATTCGGATATATAGTAAAATAATAGGAATATAATTAATACAAAGAGTGCCATTTTCTAAAGCTATAGAAGGGACAAAGGCGATTGATGACACAAAATCACTGCTTGGAATGCTACAGCTTTGCACTAGAGTAACATTGCAGCTATACAGAATGGTGAAAATAGCCTTTTAATGGCCTCCAGTGACCAATTGATTTTCCTCGGCTATAATTGCACATCCACTGGACACTGAATTGATCTTTTACCCGTTCAATACTGCCTTACGATAAATTACTCTCAGAAGGCTACTTCGGGGTAGAATAAACGTCCCAGTGTCCCTTCGCAAATATGTTATAAATATAGGTGCAACTTTTGTAATCAGTTTTCAACGTTCTATTCGTTTCTCTTATAAAATGTTTCCGTGGAACGTGGATTTACCATTGCGCAATTTTATTTTCGCAAAAACACGCGCACGATTATCCAGAAAATTTCTTCACTTAAATGTTATGCAAATATCCCCGCTCGATGCACGCTGATTTCTATTACGATGCATTCACAGTTTCTGCACGGCGAACAGTCCTGAAAAGAATCCACGCTGCGCGTTCAATGAAACGCTGTTTTAAAGAAATTCCAATACCATAAGGGTACGTTTAGTGATTCAAAATGGCGCGGCTTTTCCTATTTATCCCGTGCATCGACACAGAGAAGCATTTTTTAAAAAAACTGCCCTATTCAACGAAAGCATCAGCTCGTTTCTCTCTCTCTCCCTCCCCTTTTTTTGCTCTTCTACGTCGGCGGAGTCAGTGCACGACGGTGTTGGCACGTTAAACGAAACCTGGAAGACCGGAAATCCCGCGTAATAAAACAAGAACGTACCGGGTGTCCCGCGTGGATCTACGAAATAATCACCGAATAATGAAAAATCCCTTAATAATTATTTAGAAAAGGAAATCATCCGCATCTTGTTTTTGAAAGTATTAATGTCAATTTGAAATTCAATTTTCTTGAAATACAAGATTTTTTTAAATTGAGGACCTCGAGGTGCGGCTCCATCTTTACCACCTTCAAATAAATTAGAAAAACCTGGTCATAAAATTATTGCTTTGACTTAAAGTTAAAAAGAGAACACTAGGAGTTTGTATTTCCATTTTTGGCAAAATTTTCAAATCCGGAGCACTCGTATTGCGCAAAATAGTAATGAGTGCAGATTCAAAATTTGCAATATAATCGCTGATTTATTATTGTTTGAAAAAATTATGGAGCCACAAATGGTTTTCGTAGGAGGTGTGGTATTTGATAATTTTAAATAAATAATAGTATTCTGCGGTTAATAGACTAATTGTGACTACCAACTGATACTCTTCGTTTCGCAGTGTTTCCGATTGTGCTCTGTAAACTACGCGATGGTTTAAGCAGCCCCATAAAAAGAATACCAAAGGTGTTAAACCTGGCTGGTGCTGATCAATCTACAGGACATGTCATTTAAAATACGGCGCACTTAATTTGCTGTGTGGCTGGGAGCATGATCGTAAAACCAACTCAATCTTGCTCAAGTGACAAGGACTGACACAGTCTGGAAGCTTAGGGAATACACGTTCTATAAAATTATTGTGCAAAACCGCTGTAAGCGTGTATCATCGAACACGATACATAATCTATCACTGTCCTAATGCCCGAGACCACGTGTTCCATATCTTGGAATAAATTGCTTGTCCCGACACGGTTTTTTCTTGCAGATGCACTGCTAGATGTTCGCTGCTTGACGCTGGCTGCAATTATAAATGTTTGATTGCTCAGTTGCAATCACACGCTGTAGAGACTCACGTTTCCTTACATGGTAAGGCATGAATATGGATCAGTGTTTTGAATTCTATTATACCAAGTCGAATTGTTAATATACTAAGATGTAGCGTTAAGTTAGAGGAAAATAGATATTCCTTGAAAGGATATAATTCATTATGTACAAACAGAGGTGGAAATCATGTCATTACGAAGAAGAAGCTGTTTCCCCACTATAAAGCAAGTAGAAAACGTAATGTTAATTGCTTTCATTAAAATTTTCCTCTGTGTCTGTTAAGTATGCATTTAATTGACAAAGGGTGCTCACACGTTGTTAGAACTAACTTGCAACTGACTCTTCATAAAAACTCTACTATGTTTCGACCTAATACACACTGCATATTTACACTTGTATAAGTAACTTATACATATTTTTACGCTAAGAACATTGTTACCTAAGAAATTAAAAAAAGAAAACAGTCACCAAATTTTCTTATTTAATAAAGTTGTAATCCATGCGCATACTTCACAAAAATGCCACTCCAACTCTCTCAAAATGAAACTCACGTACTCAGCAGACTAAGTCCATACTGTTGCAGATATGAAAATTTAGAAAAATCGCGCTACGGGCTGGCATTCCTTTATTCATTTGTGGAATAAAGTTGACTCTGCTCTCGTGTGTCGCCAATTTTTCTTTCCTACCATTGACTTATCTTTTCTTAACGAATTACCCTTTATTTACGTTCACAAGCACTTATCACGAAAGTAATGATGCAAAACGGTGAAAACGAAACACCCCGTACATAGACGGCAGTACATACGCTTTTATAGTTGTCGAGACAGTCCGCTACGTGCACTGCGCGCATTTAAAGGACCGAAAAGATGTGTCGGTGGGCGTGCATCTGAGGGCGAAAGGACGGACAGTCGCGACAACGTGAATTTCGTGTGATACTTGCGATTTTTCCCCGTTTTCCCGGCGTTCCTTTAACAGAGCCAGCCATCCCTTTCGCTTTTACGTGGGCCGTCGCAAACACACAGGTGGCCGCGCGACGTAAATTTCAGACCCGTCAAGAGATCGTCGAGAGCTGAGACAACACCGCGAAAAAAAAGTGTCTGCAAAGGCACACTGGCAGCACGAATTTGCGCCACTGCACCTGTCGGATAATACGGTCTAGGTTTTATACAAAAACCTACTTTTGAAAAAACCGGGTTTCGAATTCCACTATTCCCAAAAAACAGGTTGAACCAGTTTTCGAATTCCACTGTTCCCCCAAAAACAGATTAAACCGGTTTTCGAATTTTCAAAAAAAAAAAATATATATATATATAATTAAAATAGTAAATAACTATTTTCACTTATTTTAAAAAATTGCAGTTGCCTTAATATTATGGGAAGACTTCACATTCAACTCTAGCGTATTACAGTACCTTTCAACACATTAAAAAAAACACACCCAATAATACTAAAACTATACACCAATTAAAGAAGTTCACAAGAACGAACAACGGCATCACCAACTGAGCACCACGAATTAAAAACAAAATCGATGTTCGCGGTGTCGGATGTTGTCTGATTTGACGCGAGCCAGACTACTAACGTCACATACATTAAATACCTCACATAACAACAAACGCCCCTGCGTACACGGGCGATGGCCCCCTTTGAAAGCGAAACGAACGTGCCGCGAATTCCACCAAACCCGGGCTTTCACTTCTGATCGAACAAAAGAACGGGGACGCTCCCTTTGGCCGCGCGAGATGGATTTTCTTAGCCTGGACATTCCGGCGCTAATGCCCGCGGCACGCAGTCCTTTTACGTTCCTAGGACTCCGTGCAAAAAGGGGAGTGGGGGGGAGGGGGAGGGCATCGCCAGCATCCGTGGAAAAAAGGACGCCAGGGAACTTAAATTATCGCGCCACCTCTTTCCCTCCTGATTCTGCAAACAGACGGCCCCGTTCACACGGGCCCAAGGATTAAAGCTGATTTATTACGGTAATAAACGATAAGTGTTCGAAGACACTGCTACCGCAGTGGATCCACGTACGTCCGTACGAACGTAATTACCTGCGAACATCTGTAGGGATTGCGGTTAGTTTTCAAACTGCGACGATCGCGCCGCTCGCCGAGTTTCTCCCGCGAGGATGTCACGTGGGACTGGTATCATTATTACGGGCTTATCGTTATCGCCGCCGGCGGTACAAGGATCTGCCGCGGAAGTCTTTCCAGCGACGCCTTGTTAAACAAAGGCGATGCCTGCTTCTACCTTTGGGAGGGCAAGCAACAATAAAAATGATACGCGATTCTAGAAAACGATTTGGGGATTGTTTTGCGAAGCGAAAGGGTTGTAAGAGCACGAGTTTTCCTGATTGGCAAATGGTTTGATGAAACGAGTAAAGGAAAACCAAGACGAGTGCTCGAAAATGTAAGTAGTTTGATTATTGCAAAAAGTTCAAAGAAATTCAATCTAATGCTTTACAGCTGTGTTGTTTAAAGTTCATAGAGCATACAATGCCGCCGCAGAATTTTGCTTGTATCTAATATACTAATGTAGAATTGAATTTAAGTAGCACATTAACTGCTAATTTTATTAATTGCGAATCTGCTTTTAGTTTGACCGACAGTTCACACGGTTTTAACCAGTAAGAAAGCTTCCCCTGGTTGCAAGATTTAATTCCTGTAGACGCAAGTTGAATTTGGTGAAATACTTAATGGAATGTGGAAAGGGGTATTCTCTTTTACCTTCAGCGACGAGTCACATCTTGAAATCGTAGGAGGATTATTCATTTCACCTCAACAACCCTTAAGGGAGTTCTATGGACGGCGAAGGAGTTGCTGTAAGACGTAGTTGGTACGAACCACAGATCCCTCGACGACTATTTCAACCCCTGCAATGTCACCCCTGCTAATTCGGAATGGCCAGCGAGGCGCTGACACTTTAAGACGATTTTCAAGCAGTGAAGTGTCGTTCAATGGAAAGGAAAAGTCGATATTAGAAGCTGAATCTATTATTGAGGGAATGATAGGCATTGTTAGATTATAATTATTGGAAACGAGCTTGCCAGAACGTAACATTCGAAGAAGAGGGGGAGTTCATTAAATTTTTTATTATCTACAGGGCTAAAAGCGTAACCCCCCTTCGTCATGTGAGAATATTCGATTAAAAAGTCTCTGCATACGAGTTCCATACATCCCGAAATTGGATTCTTGCCATTTTTCAGCATGTAAAAGCTTTACTTTAATGGCCAATGGATTTACGGACTTAATTCTACTGAAGAGTTAACTGAGATGGAAGTAAAGCTAATAAAATGGACTTTAAGGTTTATCTGAATTATTTCAATGAAATACCTAAATCATTGCAATTTTCGATTAATTTTATTATTTGCGCGAAATATGCGTTGGAAAATTATGAAAAATATACTGGTTTGTTTAATGTATGCATGATTTTATGTACCTACTAGTCATATTTCTTGAATTTTGTTTCTAACAGCATCATAAATTTCAGTGCTCAAAAATTTGAATAAAATATTCAATAAAGAAACAACATTATTTTTCTGTTTTCTCTTTTCTACCACACTATTTTCTTTTATTACGGGAGCAGTAGCCCATCACCTGATATTTCAGGTAGCCCTATAAAAAAAAATATGATGGTATTAAATTTGGAGAACTGGGAGAACAACACTGGTTGAAATTAATACATCCTCTATCATTTTTAAAGGAAGCAAGCACCAGAACACAAAGCACGGAATACTTTGTGACTCGTAAATATAATCATATTCCAATCTGCATCTCGCAATTAAAATATTTGGTTTCATTAATTCGAATGAAAACTTTCTCGCAACAAATTCATTTCGACATTTGCTTCTGTATTAAAGTGTTATGAAAAATATCCTGCCCCTCGATTTCATTTTATTTAAAGAAAATAATTTAGAGTGAAAAAAATTGTAGTACCGGGAAAGAATTATTTTATGATTTTCGGTGCACTTTTAATAAAATGGTTTAACATAAAAAAATTGTCATATAATTTTTTTCTTTCCCATCCTCAGTCACTGTTCCCACAACCCTCACTACTTCCCGGTGCACCAACTCACCCCTTCACAGTTCACAATAGTGTGAATCGAAATTCACACCTTCGCGAAATATTGCAGAGAGGATTTCGACGCAAGGATAAAGCTAAGGCAAGGAGAAATGCAAAGTAATCAGCTTTCAGTGGCGCGATCGCTCTACCCTTCCGTTCCGTTTGCACGCGCGGTGGATCGAACCTTGACACGCGTCAGCAGAAACGTCCCCGTATGCAGCCCCAGTCGAACGTTCACGCATGCAAGGAGCATCTGTTCAAACACCATAAACGTCTGTCACAATTGTTTCACGCGGAGAGCGGAGTAATGCATGTCGAAGAGGATTCTTCAGCGCCTTACGTCGCGCGGCATATTTCGCTTAACGCCGGGTGCTCCGGTGTGCAGACGCCGCCCTTTGGAAGCTGGAAAGCCTTCATAGACTGGATACAGCTCTATCACTCTCAACTACGATATCTCGTGCACCTGCTCTCGGGATAGCAACTACTTCCTCCCCGCTGTCCTCTCGCTTTCCTACTTTCACGCGTTGCCCCCTTGACACCCTACCGATCCATTCCTCTCGGCTCCACCCTTTTCACCCGCGAAGCTACCCTCCGCGGCTGTCTTACCCCAACCCTCGTGTCTCGTTCTCTATTTATCTCGCCTAACCCCTTGCGTTCCCTCGCCCCTATCCCTCGCGTCTCGCGCAAAGCAGATTGCCAAATATCCACAGGTTGTTGATTTTACTGACTATGTGCATCGGACAACACGTTGCCCTGCGCGTCAAAGTGACTGCAGACAAAGCTGTGGGCAGTGGACACTTTATAGATGCTTCTCTCTTCCTGGGCGACGTTGACTTGGATGTTGAGGATCAACGAAATTGCGGTGTGTCACGTTTTCTGAGAATTCTTTGCGAATGTGGATTCTGTTCCGTGTGCCAACTTGTAGATTTATGAGGAAAGTAATAATTGAGGAGTTTGCAGCAAGAGGGTCTTTACCAATTTCGAGTAAATCAGAAAAAATCTTTGTCTACTCTAGTGTCTGTTTTTGAACGACATCTTCGGGAATTTATTTAACAAAAACTATAAGTTTATACTGTCTGGCGTTTTTCCTGCGTATTAAGATATGTTTTAAGTAATACTCAGAATTTTTTTAAATTCTGAAAAATAGGCAGTTACCCCCTTAAAATATACCTGGTACCGTTTAAAAAAAATTAAGTGGACGGTCAAACCTCCTAAGCACCTCCACCTGAGAAAACGTTCCGTCCACCACGCGATGGGTCCCTCGATCCCAAACAACTTTTGTCTCAAACATTTCTTCCTATCTCAAACACTGTCGAAGTTATTCAGGTCACTCACCCTGCAATTAAGCTTCAGCCTTCCTGCAAAAGTCTTCAGTGTCTAAGGCGGAGTCTGCTAGATGCCGAGTCCACTAGCAGACCCAGGATTAAACGCATTTCTCCCTTTTCCTCCGTTCCTCCGCCTTCCACCCCAACAGCATCGTCCACGGTTCAGCAAACGACGCAGACGTCCATCCAACAAATCACCGTTCGATTAAAAACTGCTAAAGGAAAATCATCAACGCCCCTGGAAGGTGTTATACAATTTCGCGAGCCAGCAGCGTGCGAGAAAATCGCCCGGGCAAGGGTTGGAAAAAGCTCGTCACCCGGGCGCGCGGGGCGCCCCAATAATCTCGACGATTCTGCCCGTTAATTGCGAGGCGTACGGGAGCAAGATTGCGAACACTCCAGGCCCGATAAGCTCTCCCGGGGCCAAACATGATCACGCTCGATGCGTCCGAGATCATCGACGAAATTCAATCACCCCGACATCGCGATTCCAGTGAATCGAGTAGAGCCAGGAAGCTGGGGGTGGGGGAGGGCGGCGATGGGCGGGAGGGCGCGAGCGCCTTCCTTCCATACAGCCTTTCTGGATCAGCCGCCATCTGCTCTCAATGCAGGCTCATATTTGAAGCCTTACGACGTCGAAGCTTGAGAAGGCGATAAGCGGTCGAGAGGGAGTTTCCCGGGGATTCCATCGAGGATTCGAGTGATGTTCGGGCTTGTCGTGCTAACCAAGAGTGCGCGGAACTACTAGTCGAGCGGTTTACGAGGGAGCTAGAGGGGGTGGAAGACCAGGGACGGGAGGTGGGTACTTGGATATGGAAATGGGATGGCCCGGCGCAAATGCAAAGCTCGAATCTATCAATTTCACTCTGCCAGGTAACCGCGATTCCCGTCGGTGCCGGAAAAGCCAGCCAGCTTCTATAATCCGCTGATTCGAAGAGTAAACACAAAGCTACCACCCACCCCCGCAGAAGCCATTTTGGCCACCGAGTCCGAGGAGAAAATGGAAGGTTGCGAAAAAAAAGATGCGAGGAGAAACGTGGAAAAGGAGGGCAGATGATACAGGTATTAAAAAATGTGAGTCGGGAGTTGATTGGATTTGTTGAAGCTGCTGTGAAATGTTGAGCCACTTTTTTTCTGGCTTCGCGAGCTCTGTTTGCGGGAAGAATGGAAGCTTCGGAAGAGATTGGGCGAACGTGTCTGGTATGAAAGCATTTGCACTCGATAAATCATCGCTAATCGTTCAATTCCAATATAGAAGGTGATTTCGTACAAATTTACGACACGTATTCTCCACCACTCTTCCTGACCAGCAATTTTCTCACAAATTTCTTATAACCTAAACGGACGAGATATTCAAGACGGCTGAAGATAAATTACGTGGCCCGCCGACTACATCCGCGGGGGAAAATTTGGTGTACTGGGTGTACACTGAAATGGTTTTCCAGCAACTTGCCAGGATTGAACAAGGAAGCATTCTATTTTTACAGCTTTCGTATTTTATTAGCAAAATGATTTCTCTGCATATCATTCTGATGTAATGCAAAACCATATCGATGGGAGATTTATTCGAATTTATTTTTGGGTAGATTTCTCCTTAAGAAGATAGTTACATACAAAAATTTGAAGTGTCATATTAATGCAAGTGACTTAAACAATGTGCAGTCTGTTATATACTCTTCAAAATCTATTCTCAACCATGCTTCGTACAATTCTGTAGACCGTAAGGGTTGGATCAAGAGAGAGCGAATAAGGAGAGAGGGATGCCTGTTCATTTACATACATATGTTATTAGAGAATTGAATCACGACAACTTAAGCTGTCGAAGTGGATGGTAGAGTCTGAGCAAAATCAACTGGCCACTCAAACTTGCTGAGAAGCTATCTCCACCATAACATTTGGTTATCCCAGCGCTTTATCTCTCATATCTTTGCGCACGACTGCCGGCACAGTCTTTTCGGCTCGCTACGGAAAGTTCGGAAGTGGCACGATGCGATTTTGATCTTCTTTCCAGAATGGTGACATGGAAATTTCAGTTGCCACATTTAAAGTATTTTATCTAGATTGCTATTTAGTAAGTTCAAAGATATAAGCGGCTGGCTAAAGAAGTAAAATATTGTTTCTAAAAAATTTTAGGAAGATTCTGTAATAATTACAGTATTTAAAATAATTGGAGAATTATGTATTCTAATTGGGTGATAATATTATGATAGAGGCATCAATGTTTGCTGAAAACATTATAGCTTGTTTTGCGATAATTTCCTAGCTATGGGATCCTCAAATCCCTAATTTATTTATCAAAGTTTTAGGTCCATTGCAACGTAATTATACGAGAAATAAGAAGACCCCTGATTTTTCTGTTTCAGGAAGAATTTCCCCTTAAACAACCACTCAATAATACCTTACTATACAACGATAATTTTAAAAAATAGAAACTTTTGTACATTCCCTTAACACCTACATCTACCTACCCCTAAAACTGCAATAAGAACTTCAATTCTCGCATCTTACAAAAACATGTACAAATGAAAGAAAAATAACAAGGCACCCTCGTACCAGCCAACTTTTCACACAAAACTACTAAACAAACAAAATGACTTGCCACCTGATTTTGTCCCAATGATAGCGAGAAAAGCAGTGCACAGCAACGTCTGTATTTCCACAGCAACGTTGGATCAGCTCCACTATACATGGAAATGACTGACAAATGCAACCCCCTCGAATTTCATCGTCCAAGGACCTTCTGGCTTAACAGGGCCAGGGCTAACCTTCGCCGCTATCGTGCATGTACAGCCCCGCGTTATGACACGCGTTGTACGAATGCTTTGATATCTGTCGTTGATAATGCAATGCGCGGGCAAACGTGTAGAAATCACTGGGGAATTGTTGTGCGGAATGTAGAGCTTCTTCCTGCTCCTCCTCCCTTGTCGTGGCTGGCGACCACACGCGTGATAACGAGCTTGTCGCCTGTGTTCGACTCCCAGCTTCACAGGATGCGAATCCAGCGAATTCGGCCGGGGCCTGTGTCACTCGATACACAAAAGCATCCGCTCGATTTACGAGCGCATAGAATTTCCTGCGAACAAGCGTTACGCAATCGACCTATTACGACCAACCCCGTTTCGCCGCCCTGCGAATTTTCCAAAACTCCAGTGTGCGTCTGTGTGTATGTGCACGTGTTCCCATCGTGGGACCGACTTATTTCAAGCAATCAGAAGTTGCGTTAAGTTGTTTTACGTGGGCTCTACGAGGGAGAACGTGAAGAAATGTTGGAATATTTACAGCTACATTCCTGTGTAAACAGGCAAAAGTTTGCGGCATATTTGACATACCAGTAAAACTGCTCTCTCCAAGTGTTATGAATGGAAGATCAATTCGCGAAGATCGTGATAATTTTCTTGCCGACAGCAAAGATCAACGATGGAACATGGAATGATAGGGGCGGTAAAAAAGTTCGTAAAGTGCCGGGGAAAATTTGAGATAGCGCCGCGTATTTTCGATTCTAATCGAGGCGCCGAGTCGTTCGGCGAAATCGCTGACGGGCCTTCGATCATAACTTAAAGCGCATTCTCATTTAATCCGCGAGCCAAGAGAATGGAATTTTCTGTCGTTGCAGTTTCAAATTGAATTTTTTGCCACCCCCTCTTCGGCGGCAACTTCGGAATAGAAGATTGATGCGATAAATTAAAATAGCGCGAATTAATTGGAAAAGTTTGTTCCCGAATGTAGGTCGTTCATCAAACCCGGCGTTCATTCTGCTACCCGTTCGTTTTGCGAAATCCTGTATGCAAACTCCGAGACTGCATCATTTTTTCCCCGTCGGTAATAAATACACACGGAGGAATTCCAGAAATTGAAAAACTGTGCACCCCTTTGCCATAAACAGACGGACGGTTTGAAAACTATGTTAATTCCACTTTTCCATTATGAGCTTTTTTCCACTGCGGCAGAAAACGTTGACATCGCTTTGCGGATTAGGGAAGGTAGATATCTCCTTTATTTTTCTCATTATTATTCAAGGCTCTCTTGAATAAAGTTTTCTTTTGGTAACTGACAGATATTTCATTTCTGGTCAACTTGTTGCATAACTAATTATGTAATTTGAGACTAAATCGTGGCCAATTGCAAAAACGCAGAAATGGTCTTGATGGTAAACCATTATTCAAGTTTAAATTTTCCTCGCCATTCTGGTCTTATTATGAAAATAGAGTAATGGGCAGTGGAATATTAAAAGACAAAAATTACGACGTAACGACCAATAGAAAGCAATTTTTTCTTTTTCGTAAGTTTAGGTGGTTTATGCCTCAACGTGCTTCGTATTTATGCATCAGCATTTAAGGTCTCCAGTATTTTTCACTGCGTGGTATAAAAATGGCCTTTTCAGTTTACCAAGCAGACGTAATATTATGAAGATTAATGCGCGCTGGTAAAGTTAGGTGGCCCAAGATTCCCTGACTACTAAAGAGGCAAATGGACGAACGAGACGTTTTGTTTATTCATAGACTGACACGTAAGGTAACGATGAATCCTTGCAAAATTTTTAACGTAAATTGCATCGTATCTTCCACACCTCGTATGCAAAAAGATATGAGAGAATTGCGTTAATCGTTATAATTATTTATATTCCAAGAATATACATGAAGTAATTTTATTCACACAGGATTTATTAGAACATTAATTTCGTTATCTTCATTAGTGTTTCTTTGCTCTCTAAGTTTTGCAAGCCCTTTTATAGCGAAATTTAATTAAAAGAGAATATGAATGTAAGGCACTCCTATGTATTTGCACAAGCTTATTGCAGTGATGAAAAAAATGGAGTAGTCGTGGCTATTTCCAAGTAACAGCTCTTTAAAACTGCACATAAAAAATATGTTTGGAAAGAGTTATTTGAACAAGTAGAAGTGACTGAGCATTCATAAAATACAAGTTTCATAATTCTCTGATTCTAGGAAATCGACCTATAAACCGTGAGTTCTTCCATCCATGTCTGCCACTTCACAAACTTCATACCAGTGTCAAGATGATATAAAAGTTTGATGATATGAAAGATTGCCATGAAAACTGTATGCTTGCAATTCTTCCTGGAAAGTTATCCAACATCCTTCACATCTAAGTTCTTAATAACGTATGCTAATCAAAGATACCCTATCATTCACAAATGTTAATCAACACCTAGTTGAGAAGAACAAGTAGCAGAGAGCTGCAAAAAATGAATAATACCTAACTCATCATTTGTTTCTCACTGCCCTATTCATGCATATCTAATACGAATTAACATTTGATTAGGAAACATCAAAATCTCATATTCAACCAAACATTCATTACGATTCTTCGACTACATTTCAAGTGTGAAGGAATTAACAAATTGTGACGTAACAAGGGCCTGGAACAAGCAACAAGGAGTAATGTCGTGTTCCATCAGGCACAGTCACTCGAAAACTCTGTTGGCAGGGTACAGGACGGCAAACGAAGCGTTCATCGTCGACAGACACACATATACAAACAGGCGCATGCACAAGCGAGGACGCGCGCGCGAAAGCATCAGATCCACCGTATCTCGATACGGCTCACGCGTTAATTAGTACTCCATAAATCATGCTAGCAGTGTACTTCCACGAGGCTGATCAACGAAGAGCACCTACCTGCGTTAATTTCGTCTAGACTGTATCAGGGTATCTCAGGCACATTCGAGGAGCCAAAGGATGTTTCCTCGAGCTAGCGGGCCGCAAGCAGCTCAACAGACCGATCATAGATAAAACCTGGGTTTCATTGAGAACAAGTATCACGGTTGCGCATGATAAAGTATCTGAGCCAACATAAAAACCTTTAATGATTGCTCGAGGATGTGGAGAGTTACGTGAGACAGTCTGGGTTCGAGGGACGCGTGTGAAACTTGGGGAGTATTCTTCGTTTGACGTGGACGTGTAATAGAATGTACTCTAGAAGATGTTTAAAATAATGGAACTAAAGTTTCATTGAAGGAAAGATAAGAATTTAATGGTTAACTTCATTTAAATGACAAAGTGGATTAAAATGGGCATGAATTATAGAATGATTAATGTTAGGAAAAAACTAGTTCCATAACAGAATCGTACCCTGGTTGATTAAGAAGAGTAAAAGTATTTCGAAATATTTTTCAGAATATCATGTACTCGAATTCTGATATCATTAAATGTACTCATTCACTCCCTTAATATTTAATTCGATATATATTATAATTAGTACCTCTAAAACGGATGAAAGAATTGAATGTTGCAGTATTAGTTCCCCCAAGTAAGTAATTTGAAAATTTTAAACTAAAAAGTGAAAAATGCATCAACCAGCCCCGATGTCCTATACTAAATTTCGAGTTCTGGTATCATTAAATGTCTTCGCTCACTGTCTTAATATTTAATTCAGTTTGATAGCCCCATTTCAAATACTTATCACTGATAAATTATCAGCATCATTCACCATGGAAATAAGACAGTAGGAGTGGGTGGAAAGAGGATGGAGGATCGAACGAGGGAAGCCACAAAAGGAAGGATCACTTGTTAATTGCATGGCTCCCTTCTAGGATTCTTAAGGACACATTCTCACCGTGCTGGCCGAGTCGGTCGGTCTTCGATAATTATCAACGGCATCTCGCCTGGAAATTCTCCGAAGGACTAGACGCATTCCAGCTCGTTCGATAAATAACTAATGAGAAGGATTTTAGGAAGCCATCGTTAAAGACGCTGCAACGAGTAAAATTATACAGAGACTCTCTCCAACATAGTCACCGAGTTTAGTCACCCAGGATTGTCACCACGCGGTATAATTTCACTATACTAACTTTATTTTTCTTATATAACTGAACAATTCTTATATTTAAAATTTCGTTCTATCTCGCAGCGTTAGAGTTATATTAAAAAATAAAAAAAAACTTCAAAGTAAATTTCCACAGAAAAAAATGCTCCTTGCATACTGCAATACCTATGCTCTACATTCAATGAAAGTTTCATTAGAATCAGAATTTTCGGGTTGGGCAAAATCGTCCTTGTGCACCTAGCAATTTTTACGGACACAAAAGCTACCCTCCCTTGACCATGTCAGCAGTCTCCTTAGTGACACCGAAACTCTGTCGAGCTCAGCCTGTAATACGGTCGCCCAGGGTGTCGCGTATAATTCGAGCAATGTGTATTCATACATTATACGCAGGTATGTTAAACGGAAAATCGGAGTGAAGTTGATGAATGTGTCATTTATATTATATCTTCAAGTATTATATTCTCTAAGTGTTTTTTATACTGCTGGCCACTATTTTTTGCCGAATATATGACTATGTACACATTAATTATTGAAAAATAAATGCCCACTATTACAAAATACCTACTATTTAACTCTACATGAATTTTGTTCTAACTTTTCGCGCGACCGATCGAGAAAAAATAGTGTCCAGCGGTATATCCACCCAGCCCTCCTACTACTCTTTCATAACAACGTTGTTACGCATAGCCATAGGCGATCCACGCGTTATATTTCACGCTATCAAAATTAACACGCGTGCTCAGGCACACTGTCTGCCATCTAGATAGCACGCTATCTCACAGAAATACGCCGGTGCGCCCGTTCCTCCCTGTGTGATTTCTTGCCTCACGGCGTCTCGTGAAATAGGCACGGGCGTCGTCCCCGGGAACGTTCAGCCCGTGCGTTTCTGCTTTCATTTACTCGTCCCCGCAATTAGGACTCCAATTAAGGCGTTATCAAAGCTTTCATTCTGATTATGAGCGGCTTGACAAACGTTGATAATTCTGTGTACCTTGTACCACTGACCGTGCACAATTTTCAATGGCCAGGCATTAAATCACGAGTTTTGGCATGGTAACTAACGCGGAGAGATCCTTCGGCGCGTTAATTAAGGCCGCTCGCATGCATTCTATTCCAGCTTGCCAGGACTAAGTGCGAAGGGAAGAATTATTGGACAATGTTGCTGGATGCGTGCGGTCAGGTGGCGCGATTATTAGAGACCTTTGAGACTGGAGTTCTCGATAAGATTAATGCATTTATGCCGAGATTAATTTTAGGTGAAAAAATGGAAGTTGAAGTAATTGGGAGATCGGAAGATATCAAATACCGAAGAAAATGTTAAGGTACCAGTAGAAGGATAACGTAATAGAAATGATGTGTGAGGGTTGAAAGTGAGGGATGAAGACGTCCATTAGGTTGTTTCAATTTTTCAAAGTTGGAACTATTTTCATGTAACTTTAGTCACCCCCTTGGTCCTATTCATCTAAGTGATGTGTATGCAAAATTTCAGACAAATTGCAAAGAAACCGAGTGGGGAAATGATTATTCAAAGCAAGGAATGCAAATATGACAATGTTCGAAGTACGAAATATTGGATTATCGAGAAATAGGTACAATACTTCTGAGAAAGCGATCGAACCCGTATATCTAAAATGAAATACGAAAGAAGCACGCCATGAAAAGATTCTCGACCCTCCATATGGGAAGTTTGAAGAATTATATCTCGACACAAAAAGAACGATAACATCCAAGACTGATTTTGCAAACTTTCTATTTTTCACAACCATATCCGCAGCTTGAAAGATAGTATTAATTTCTGTACGACTTAGAGCAAAAAGTCTGAGAAACATTCTGCAGCCTAATTACCCAGAAGTATAAACGACACCCCACGGTATTAGGATCATCGTGCATATCAGCTCGTGATGCGCATGCACAGTCGCAGGAGCGTCGAACTGGTGAACGTGTCGCTGCGCCCTGAACGAGTTCATCGTGAGTGGATATGCCAACCAGCCGATCGTTTTTCACGTGACGTATACGGCCCTGCGCGCAGCCACAGCCACCATTTCATTTTTGCACGCTCTAGGCAACTCTGGTTCAGGTTATGGAAATGGGATGACTAACGACTTGCTTCCTCAGCGGCCGCGTACGAACGCGACATCCTGCTTGTCAACAGTAGCAATGGTGGAAACTCGAGGAAAGTCCTACTCGTCAGAATATGCAGGCGTACTTTCTAGGTAACCAATTTCACGCGAGCACTAGCTAGTTTTCGTAGTAACGATACCAATATCATCTACTATTAGTAGAGCTGAAGACAGTAGTTAACGTGTTTATTATACCCAGCAAACGACAAAACGAAGATGAGGAATAGCAAGACAAATTTGGTGGATTAAATTTGAGAAATAGGGGAGACCTGGGCTAGTTGATACAAACGAATTATCTCGACACCGTATATATGTAGCCCCAGTCTGTTGTTCAATTCTTTGAACAAAAAGATAAATAACAAATTAATTTGTTCTGGACAAAAGGTAAACCATATAATACCAATTTAAATAATCATTTGCGTTGAAATTAGTACCAAATAGGAAATATAACGTACAATGTCTCAAGTACTACGATACAGGCAACTCTCCCCTAAATGCTAAAGCTCACAGGTCTTCGAACTTTCGCGGTACCCCACACACGTAGGACGTTTAGCTACGGTTACCACGCGAGGTTCAAACACTTGTGAGTAAAATAAAACGTTCGCTGCAACATAAACCAGTTGACTTTCCGTACACTGGCCCGCTAAATCCTATTAAACACAAAGTACAGTCGGTCGGCAAACAGTTACGAGCGTAATTGTCGTAATTACGGCTGGCGTGGAGGCGCCTTTGAAAGCTCGCCGTGCAGATGTATTTATGACATCGGATCGAGCCGCCCCGTACCGATAGTCAGCCTGCCACGGCGTCCATTTGCCCGCGCGGAATCGCTCTCCCTTGACAACGAAGTCATTTCATACGTTACAGGGAACGAGACACCTTAATACGAGCATCTTGCCCCCGTGTCACCTCGCGTGTCCGTCCCAAGGACGTGAATTTTATGGCCGCCATTTCATTTGCTGGCGCCCGTCGATACTGTATTCCCGATTCCGCAACGATCGATGGACAATCAGCCAGGGGCGGACGGCGCAATAAGAAAACGGGGAATCGTGGCGGCATTAAAGAAAATCGTTGCGGTGTCCTGCGCCGCGATAAATCAGCGACGCGAGCAACAGATCGTCCTTTCTTTCACGGGCAGCGGATCCTGACAGATCTTGCCATATAAAGTGTGCTTTACACGTAGGGAGCCACTGCGCCGCGGACACATGTGATCGTGCAAGCAGAAAAGTGGATGATTCCGGCGATCGTGACAAGGACGTAGAAAAGAACCAGAGGGAGGGATGAAAAAGCACCGCCGGTATATGTCGTGCTGAGTCGTCGTTAGTGCTCGGACCGCTGCCGAAGTAGTTTTCAACGATAATGGCGTTTGAACGCGCTGCACAAAGAATTCTGCACAAATCGGCGGACCCTCGCCGTAACCGCGCGAAATTTTCGTTCACGCGAGTCAACAGGCTGCGGGGCTAGACCCTTTTAGTGGAAAACTCCGCTGTCGTCAAAGGGGTCCAGAATTCTGGTAGCTCCGAAGAATTATCCTTCTTTCCTCGGCAAGCTGGTCCAAGAAGCGTTTCTGTCATTAATTAACTGACGAAGCTAATTGTTTTCGAGTGTTCGAGCTGATAGAAGCGTCACTCGTTTATTTCCATATCCTCGCATTAATGAGTTTGCAATATATTTCTATCGAAGGCCAATAAACATATTTTCTACTAATATACTTGTTGTTTAAATATCTATAATGATATTTTTAGAAATGTGGACTAAACAAAATTGTCCCTTTCATAGCACGTCACCCCTACTTCGTTGCTACATAAATCAAAACTCCCTCAGCTCGTGTGTCGCAGTTCTTTTTATTAAAATGAATCAAATGGTATTACTCTGGCTGAGCATAATAATCGATGCGCGGCTAATAATCGGAAGCATGTACCTAGAGCCTCTTTGAAATTCATTACCAATTAATCTATCAGCTGCACTATGAATAACTATGAATCCCTAATACGTTGTATATACACAGCGCAAGGGGGAGAGACTAGCGCGCGACTTTTACAGAAGAACAGAATTTACTCGTTAATGCATTTGAAATTGCAATCACCGCCTCGAGCAGAACAAAGAGGCCAAAGACTCGTCGGGTTAGCTTTCTTCAGCGGTGCCTACGGAACATGCAGAGGGAACGGCTAGACCCCGATGCCTGGTGTCGATTCTTTCAATAGTATCATGAATATTTACGCCGTACCCAGCCTGTATATCAATATTACATGTAACGTGTAACCAGAGGGCGTTTCGACGCGAGGGATATTCAAGAACAACCCCCCACCGCTTCGGAGCACCATGAACAAGATTTCTCCGTCTTTTTTCCCTAGCTGGGGATCAAGGAGATTGGCCGGAGCATCTGCTCTCGCTAATCCCAGAAGAAAACGCGACGGAAGAATAAGGAAAGGAGGAGAATCGTAGCGAAAGCATGACGTAAACGCTCGTTTCTTCATGCTCTGCCACCTGGGTAACACGGGCAACCGTAATTCCGCGGGAATACTTTCTCGTCGGTTAGAATTCGTATTCATAGACGGCTGTGCTTCTTCGCGACGGTTACTGTTGCTAAACCACGGCGAAGAAACGAACGTTCAGTGGCCCCCGAGCGACTAATTCTAGGGGAGAACGAGACGGATGGTTGCTCGAGTTACGAGCAAGAAATGGCTGTTATAGAGAGGAAGCTACAAGGATCGCGTTAACGTAGCAACTGCTATGGCTTAATCAAAAGGGAACGATGTAGAAATACTGTATACCGCTTCAATGCAATCTGTGAACATTTGTGCAAATGTGTGGGTGGGTGGAAATATTTATTTTGCGACCACAAAAATAAGCAAATAATCTTTGATAGATTTTGGGTGATAAAATGTGTTGGGAATCTAGAGTATATTTTTCCTTATCTGAAAGACTTCGCTTTAATTTTAGAAAAATTTAGTGCATGTGTCTATGATGGACGCAAGAAATGAATAAACACTGCTGGTATAGTTGATATTTCAGAGATGATCACTGCACTAAACACTTTAATGAGCTAAGTTTAATTTTCACTGAAATAGGAACTATTTACTAAGAAATTAGACAGAATCTGATTTGATAGAAAACTTAGTAATGCATCATTAAATTAGAACCGCACTGGTATGTATTCCCTGCGAAATGAGCTTGAACAGAAGTTCAAGCTCTGACCAGAGTTCATAGTTTTGAAAAGAGGTTATCCCTCTATTTTAAAATGGAAGAAAGTAAAGGAAAAATATGAATACTGGATGCAATAGCACCATTTAGTTATTTAAAAATGATAAAAATGAGAAATATTGTCATACGTTCCTATTCCGTAATCTTATAATTACAAACGCCAGCCATTAACCACGAGCAATGTGTCCTAGCAAACGATATCTCTCACTAGCCCTTACTTTTGTCATCAAAGATAACAGTGCCATTTAGTGTGTGGTCACTGTAAAGAGTGCACTCTGTATCAGGCAGTATATTTCCATTCCAGTGGAAAGATACCAGAAATCGCGCGGGCAGTACTCGTTCTACCGTCTCCACATATATTTCCTCTGGACGATTCACCCTCGATCCCGCCCGTACCACTATTTTCAGTGCAACCTGTACACAGGTACGTAAAGAACGCGGAATGAACTCTTAAATATTTCATGACGGCCGAAAGATGTGAATTACATCATAGACTGGAGGGAGGATGGCGGTGAAACGCTGGCCGAGGGTGTGACGCAGAAAACGGAAGAGACGGGAGGCGGAAAAGGCGGATGCAGAGGGTGAGGAGGATAGAGCGTGGCTGGTTATGTTGGATGTGGGTGGTACGAGCGTGGTGTAGCATATTATACCGTTAATACAGTGCATATCGGGATGCGAGCAGCTGGAGAGAAAATCATAACCGAGCTCTTCTAACCCCTTCAGTTCAGTCTCTTTTCACTGCGGGCGAACGTGTGTGCGCCGTAGCTCCCTTCGTCCTTATCAATACACGCCTCTCCCGGTGCAAGTGGGTACCACTATTTCAGGATTACCCGGGCCGAAAGTTACTCGAACGCGACCAGAGATCCCATTCCCCTACTCACTGATCGCATTCACGTCTCCTTGGATTTGGAACAGAGGAACATCGTAAAGTAAATGCTTCTCGGCCAGGGCAAGACAAATGGTGAAGAAATGTATTTACTGGTCTTTTGGGAGCAGTTTCTGCTGGTGAAAATGTGTACAGAGATGAAACTGATATTGTTACGTTCCCTCCACTGAAGGAATATGAAATGTGGAATAAAATCTGTAATTCATAGAAAGACTTTGTTGATACTCGATAGATTCAAAAAAAGATTCATTTACCGGCAAAAAATCTTTAAAAATAGCTTAATATTTCATCCGCTCAAAGTAGAACGACCCCTTAAAGTCAACTTTGTAAGTCCTAGTCACAAAGTGACGCCGCTCGCAATGCAAGTACCATTTCCTTTCTAATTTTTCCCAAACTTCACCCTCGTGGAGCAGGTATTCTCACGGCGGAGAGGGAAGGTCAAGGCACAGAGGAACGCGGGAGGAGCGTGGCCTTCGGTCGCGAATACAAGCGTGAAAGCAATTATCGGCGGATACTATTGGAGCTCGTTTACATCAGCGCCGCATGCAATCGAGCCCGTTTACCGGAATATCGGAAATAATTATCCCCGGCGATACGCGAACGCTCGCGTGCTCGCTCGACTCCCTCGCCGAATGCGATTGCAGGCGGTCGCTGGGACTGCTGGAAGTCGATGGTCGGGCGAGAAACGAGAAATCCAGCGACGGGGATCCGAAACGCCCGCAGCATCCGCATCAAGGGGAACTTCAAATAAGTTATGCGTTCTCTTCCCGCAACACCCACCGAGTTTCGTGAATCCGACAATAAACTGTCAACGGGGAGGTAAAGTTTTCCCATTACCCATTAACCCAATTAGATCAAAGCCTGCGGTATTGACTATTCGATGGAGAACGCGCGAGAAATATGTGTTCGTTTGCTGATCAATCGTTCGACAACCTTGCCTATACAGGGACATGGCAGGTGGTGCTGGTTATTTCCCATATCGATCGAATCATTGAACGTTTAATTAGCGCCGTGCGTATTCATTTTTAAGAGCACCATTGGTATGCTGCACGCGAAGCTGGTCTTTTGATGCTACAGCGGAAGGTTACGCGACTGGGTCGCTGGGGAGCGTTAGTTAAATTATTTGCTGGAAAAGGAGGAGTAGGTGAAGTTAATTAAATGTCTGCCATTTTCTGCCTGGGGATAGGGATTGTGTGCAGTATTTGACTTGGGGCAACGTATAAAGTGGTATGGAATGAAGTGGGGTTATGCGGGAGGAAGTATCACATACAGGATCTAAACCCTATCTGCAGCTATTGCACTATTTGCAAACGATGAAATTTCTAAATAGGGTAAAGAGTGTAATGGTCGGCCACTTAAGTAAGAGTGTCACATAAATAATGAATAAATTTGAAATGGAAATCAATATAAATAAGTACGAAGAACACCTAATAATCTAAAAATAAATAGAGTTTATAAAAAAAACAATATACCAAAAATGTGTTTCATTTTTTAAGAGTACCCTGCACAATTTAAACCATATTTAGGATGATCATCTTAAGAGTCTCATCCTGTATGTATCGTGGGGTTCGGGAAATATGAACGTACGAGGGTATCGATGTCGTATTTTTTGTGTAAAGCAGAATGTAGCCCACCCACTAGACACCCGTGCGTTATATACCGATCAGGCGCGATAGTTATTGTATGATAATGCAATATAGTATTCCAGATGGCGAAGATTGCCAGGCTTAACCTAAATGAATATGAATGCGCGTCTACGACGGGACACGGGGCTTATATTCCGCAGGCAGACGCTATATCGTTATCCGAAGTATGGGTGGGGGCTACATCCGAGAGTGCTTCCGGAATGACTGTTTCGTCGACTTCTTAATTAACAACTTCCGAAAAGCGATGAAAACTCTGCTGCTAGGGCGAGACTGAATGAAAGGGGATGGGACAGAGACAGAGGGAGGAAGGGAGAGGGAGAGAGAGAGATCGTCGGATCTCCGACTGTGGATAGTGCTAATTAAATCCTAACACCGACCCCTGCCCGTACTCACTACCAAACCGAACGTGTCGAAAGCCCGTGGAGGCGTTCACACTTAAATGCAATTTGCATTTCATTAATTCGCCACGATTCCGGCGATTTCGCCCGTCCGTCTTGACAGAGGTCGCCCGTCCCTCGCAGTGACGTTTCAGTTTTACGCTTCCTGTCGCAGGACGGATGCCTCCATCGAAGATCACCGAAGTGGATCACCGCGGAGTCACGTGAAAGTCCAGGTATTTGTGAGGAACTTTTGCTGACACTTGGTTACTTGTCTGGCGAAATATTATGCGCTTGATATATGTCCTTTGTGGTTGCATCATTACTATCAAAATTTTGTAATAAATTAATCAGTGAAATAAATTTTAATTGTAGTCCTCTCAGGCCCTTCTTGCATAAAATACTGTCAATTTTCTTGATCTCTATTGAAATGAATGAAGTTCAGTCATAGAAAAGTGATTGTTCTATTATCCGAAAATTCCTTTATCCGAAATCTAATGACATCTTATTAGTTCAGATACCGCAGGCTCCACTATATTTTTATACTATTATGCAAAGTGGGTTGGGTAGGGATTGGAATTCGTAACTTTAGGAATGCAGATTTTATAGTAACCTTAATGGAACGAGTATTGCGTTTTACAAAAGAATACAGAGTGCACTTTAAGTTAAGTAAAATGGAAATCTAGTAATTTAATAATTGACGAACGCCTGTATTCTTGCTTCAGCAAGTAATACCAGCAATTAAGATACACATTTACATTGGCACTAAAATGTTCCCTTAATGCTGCGCTCGCGTTATCCCAACAGAAGCAAGCAGACGGGAATTTTAACAAAGAACATTAATTCAAATATTAATAAAGCTGCAGATGCATTTCAATACGTGAAATGAACTTGCCAGCGGGAAAACTCGGGCAGACAGGATTTTGGGTAGAATGAAATTCAACGGTCGTCAGTCAAACTGAAATACGGCGGATGCCGCTTGGGGGTTGGTTTGCCTAACATAAATGAATTCGATTCGCTATTTTAAATAATATGCTTTCCAGAGTAAACATCCATTTTGATTAAAGAAATTAAGCAAAAGATATTAATACTCTACTTTGACCCGTGTAATATTCGTGCAATTTATATTATCATAATTAAAAATAATCTCAGCTTTAACTTATTACGCCCTCAAAGTAAGTTCACAATATTCCCGAAATGCCGTGGAAAAAATCGAAATCCGTTTGACTGAGCATTTTCTTGAAAAGGAAGTAGGAATGATGCAAAGTATTTCTTTCCCCCCGATCCATTAGTCATGGGAGACCGAAATGGGGGTTGCAATCTTTTATGGTGGGCAAGGGTTCGCGGCCATGGTTCGCATATTACACACCCGAAACCCTGCACGGTTCTTATCTCCTTCGGGCTCTCAGCATCCACCTGCGAAATTTACTTTCACGAGCCGAGTGACCTCGTCCCATTAGTATTTTTCATGGAGTCGGCTAACTATGTCCGTGGGAAGCGGACTGCTATTATGCTCAATCCCTTATCGTTAGTGGCCCCGCTATATATCCTCGTGCAACCGCTTCCTTTCCCCGATGCTTTTGCCAGCCAGGGTTAGATCCAGGACGTTTACCATCGCACCGAAAATATGGACGCTGGCAGGGGCCTGTAGTTGTATGAACGTCCGAGCCGTCTTTTGCCATCGTCTATTCTCGTGGCCGGCGAAAAGGCCGCGGGCGAGTCGGTTCGTCGATAAACTTTTCTACGCGGAACGTAGCAGATAGAGGTTTACCGCTCGTTCCCCGGGCATGATCGATGATAAGTCGACACGAAATTCGCTTTACCAGTGCCTGTCCCCGCCTTTTATTTTCAAGTTTTATCGATGGATCGGGCATACATGTCAAGGACATGATGATATATCCGGGGAGACAAAAAACTGTCTTGCTGGGGCTCAGTGTATACGAGTCCGTTCCTCATCGCTTGATCAAACACCGAGGAGGAACAGGGATTACAGAGGGGCACAAGTTTTTCTCCCCCCCCTGTGCCGATATTATAGGCTCGACGTACCTTTATTAAACCTTTCGGACACGGGATCCATCATAATGGTCAACAATTTCAGCTGACATCCATCTTGTCCCTCGGAGAATGGTGGGTACCGTTATTAATACGTAGGGGTATCAAACGTCCTCGATACTCCCGTGCTTCGAGTGCTATCGCGAGATTCTAATAAAACTGTAAGGTGAATGTCCCAATTTCCGCTCATTTAAGAGGTTACTCGTTTATCAAGAAGATGTAAAAAATTTGTTTGTGATCAAATGTTGCAGAGTAATTGATTAATTCTTTAATAATAAATCAAACAAGTCGGAAACTATTTGAGAAAGATATTTCAAGATGTTTAACTATTGGTAAGTTGTAATTAAATACAATGCTTTAAATGTTCGTATTTCTGCTCAAAACCTAAAAATGTAGATTTTATAAATGACCACGCACACGGGTGCCTGTTAAAAAATGTCTGTGTATTGGTAACCTATTCTACTGAATTCCAAACGTACCTACAAACTGACCGAAAATTTTGAAACCCGAGTTGAGACCTATTTACGATAAAGGTATAGATCCTTTTAAATTCTAAGCTGATAGAGATTACAAATACGTCTGGCGTGCCACGTTTTCTATTAGTGAAGAGATGTACGGGGAACATTTCTTTCAAACGTCAAGACCTCAAGCTCGTTTCAAACAACCAGGGCACGTAGATAAGTTCTGAGGAAGATCGCACCTCGTCCAAACACCTGCTACGACGATTTGTCATCCATAACAGAGCTTTCGGATCCGGTGTGTTCCGGCTGTGCGTCGGAACAGCTTTCAGCGAGCGCTTTAAAGTACAATTTGTCATCCCTGCCGGACACTGGCTCTTCCGCGCGTTCGAGCACCCTCTCCTAACGATGTTAGTGGAAGACAGCCAGAATTCGATTCTCGGGTTTCTTAATATTACCCCTGACCCAGTGTCACGCCACCTACCATTTTGCTATGAATTTCTGGGGCCATCACTGCAAACGGAAAATGCCGAAGACAACTTAGGTGAAAGAAATAGAAATTGCTAAGGGGGAGCAGGAAATTGTGTGGTATGAAAAGAAAATGATTTCTCGTAAGAAAGTAAGCGAAAAAGGTGGAGAAGACACTGGTCCAAGACTTTGGCTTTCAGAAAATTTGTATTCGAAATCTTTATGTCAAATCATTCGATTAAAAATTTGCTCTAACTATAATAATTTAAAGCAGTCGTGCCTACTTATCAGTAAGAAAATTCTCTGACTACTATTTATGAACGCTGATCGTTTAGGAAAATATTTCGTACGACATAACACAGCCTGTTTATATTATTATTTAAATCAAGAATAATTGCTAATTTCGGTACAGTAAAATAAAATATAGGTAATAAATTTCAATTAATAAAATTAACATCCTATGTTCCCCATATTAAAAGAAGAGGTAAATTTTCACAACACCATTCTTTCAAGCTTATTTCAATTCCCTCTAAAAAAAATTCTATTCAAGCTCACGTCACAAGCTACCAAACATAAAATTAATCAACAAAACCCTTCGTGACACGCAATCGGACAAACAATCGAAACGGAACATCGCGTGGTTCATCGTAAAGTCTTTGCCGTTCAATTGTACTTTTTTTCTGTATTTTTAGTGCGCGCGCAATGCCTGCGCACAAAAATGCCTATTAAAGTTCAATCACAGCCTATTCACGCGGAGCCAAACTTGCAGAATGGATTGGCACGCTGCGCGCAGAGAAACTTGCCGGTGTCCAGAATTTTTGTTCCCGCCTAAATGCTCATCTCGGGCGGTCCGAACGGAATTTAATAGCGACGTGTAATATAAGCACCCCGGTGAAAATTTCATTTCAGCCAGCGGATGCCCGGGCGTCGCTCGGAACGTACGAGGAATCCTGACAGAGACAATGAATGCAAACAGATGTCGAAAGGAAACGTGGGTCGCGTTGGCAGTGTCAACGCCGAAGAAAAGAAGAGGGCCAACGCACGAAGGAGCCCTTGACGGATGCGAATGGGGGTAGGTGGTGGGTGGCTCGTTTCCTAACCGCGACGTTATTGCATGAATGAGTAAATGCTGTATTCAAAGGGAACGTGCACGGTTTAAAAAGAGTGCAATTACTTGCTGTGCAATAGTTCTGTATAGTGTCCTTAAACGGAATGGTACTACGCTAGTTTGCGATCAGTTTAGAGGGCTTCGCGCTTTAATATTAACTTTTAACTGTCAATTTTTATTCTAGAAATTATTTCAAATAATTATTCTTTGGCATAATTTTGGATGAACGATTTCTTGAAATGATAAAAAGTTAGTGCTTGGTCAAGAACTAAGTAGTTCCATAACGGTAGTTTGGGATCTGGATAAAAATGAAATTTCGATGTGTAAACATTGCAGAATATATCACGTGCACGTTCGGAAATGCTGTTTTAATGAGTTACGGATAAATAGCTTCTCACCTGAGAGACCAAAAACATAAATGGAATTCGTGGATATTTTTTGCTTACAACGGTGATTCGATTTTATACATGTATAGGTATATGTTCGTAGAGTTTGTAACAAGGTTCAATGGGGAGGTCATGGAAGCAATATCAAATTTTCGCGAATTTAAATTACCTACAGGTGATTTTAATAATACCTTTCTGTTGGAATGACGAAGAAATGTTTCATTAATTAATCGGCGCGACGACAGGAAACATGCACAGTATGAAAACTGTTAGACATGTTTTCAACAATTAATGAGGATGATTCATATGCTTATCTCCATCAAATAATATAAATAATATAAATTGAATTTCGTCCGCAAAAATTGTTCTAATTAAAAGAGAAATGATTTCGGCGCATCTCCCTCAGTTTATAATTATTCACCCCTACTCGTGCACAGAGGGATCCCGTAGTCATTAACGTTCAAGCAACCCTCATTATTGTGAATTGATTGTGGTATTTATTGTTAAGCCATATTGAAATATATTAAACAATACGTTCTGCAAACTATACTGCATTCTGTTTTCAAATATCCCGAGAAATCACATTGCAAAGAGGGTCTGATCATTTAATTAATTAGAAGCATAACAGAGGTTTAGACACCTAAACCCTTCGTCCTTGACAACTACTATAGTTCGTACAAACTAACATATACTCTATTCATCACACTTTGCTTCTTCCTTCATTGTTTTATAATTTCCAAATAACATTCATCAAATTCCTATTAAAAATATTTTTACTCACAACCATGTGCCAATTTCAGAAAGTAGACATCAAATAGAAATTACATTTTGAATTAGCCCAGAGAAAATGCCAGTCAGAGACCTGCAAAATGCAGTCTTTGATCCCTCATCCACTAAACTCGCCGCCCCTTAATTCCCCTCGATTCCACATTATTCTCATTTGTGATGCACCAAACAAAATAGTTTCCTTGTAGAAAGTTACTGCAAGAGAGGCGTGCGTGCGAAGTAGGGGTTCCGCAAAAGCAAATGATGAAGTTGGAAAGCCCGCGAGTTTTCCCGAGCCAGCATTTCCTCTTGCCGGTGGCTCGCTCGCCTTTTGCTGTTTCGCATCGCGAGGCAACGCTGTCAAATCTTTCGTTCGGATGAGAAACGAAGCGTGGGCTTACCACCCCTTTCTCTCTCGCTCACGCCGCTCCCTCTCGTTCGCCCTTCATCTCTGCGGAAAGTTAGCGCGCGATGCAAAGTTTCGCGATTTTATTGATCGCGAAGTTCCGCCAACTCGCTCGCTCATTCCGTAGAATTTTCAGAAAAAAAATTGCACCCCGCTGCGAGCAGGGTTTACGCGGACGCGGAATTCGTTCTGTACGTTTCATATGCAAGCGAGTAGCGAGCGAGACCGACGCAATTTTCGGAGCACACCTCTAACTTCCGATAACCCGGCCTCGTTTATAATTTCAAACGCACTATGCACTCCATCTACGGTACGAAAGTCGTGGAATATTTAATTGTTCTCTCGAGTTCCGCTGCGTTTTTCCCGCGTCGCGCACCTGAAACTCCGCGGGGAATGTCGCCTCGTTTGCCCGTTGCGTTCCGCGAATGCTGTGTGAGTTAGCAAATTTTTGTAAATTTGGTAATTTCACCGAAAAGGGAAGATGGATATTATCAATCGATAGAAATTATTGCGTAGCTTAATTAAATATTTGTTGTATCAGAGGGCATAAGGGGCCCAAGTGAATTATAAATATAATGTTTTGAACATAGCCCTCAAAATTGGAAAAATCAGGAAACTTCTCCATTATTTCAGGACTCAATATTTTATTCGAAATCTTGGGTACTTCTCTAGAATTTAGTGTGTAGATTACAAAAGTTTTTGTCTTTTTGTGCTAGGTTCAACGGTGTGGACGTGAAAAATTCCACCGCGGAATAAGTCAAGTGGAAAATACGTATCGGCTGTGCGGTTAGCGTGATATTTTCGGTTCAAAACATTTGGGAAAAATATTTTTGTTCTTCTTCGTACATATACCAAAAACATTACTTTACATTTCATCAATTTCTTTAAATTCGCATCCAAAGTTAGCCTAGTTGTATAATTTCGGACATCCTTAATACAATACAAAAAGTCCTATTAAATTATATATAGTAGTTTTCCATTAATTAAGTCCTAAAGATCACCTATTTTTATGGGCTCTAGACCAGAACCTCCCCTTATGGAGGGAAATACTATTTTATGGGCTAAAAACATAGCAAAATTTTGTAATTTTTTTTAAGAACCTAGCTTTTTGATTCATCTGAAATTTGCGCCATGTTTTTATGCATCCTTGAAGAAATTGCAGTTTTTTTATTCATTTTCAATAATAAGTATAGGAGTTATGCAACGATAAAAGAAGAGAGAAATATTTCTCTTTCTTCGCTACTATCGCAGCTCCAACATAAACGTATCCTAAGAAAATTGGCGCAAAATTGGATAGCAAAAATTAAAGATTCAGACCTTTCAGTTTTAAAACTCTCCACACCGCTCAATATTTTTTTTTTGTTTTTGCTGGTTCATCAATTTCAAGCTACATATGTATAACATAAAACGCCGTTTCATTTTTCTGTTTCAGATTCCCTGGTAGATAAATATCATGCACACCCAACATGATGGTCGATCATGCATAACTACTATATTCACGGTAAAAAATTAATAAAAAAAAGGCTGAAGCTTCTCCAAAGATGCATCAATAACATGGTCCAAATTTGAGATAAATCGAATCGTTGATTTCTTAAGAAGAAAATAAATTTTGCTATGTTTTTAGCCCAAAAAATAGGATTCCCCTTAAAGCTTGAAGAGTCAACAATTGCTACTCTAACTGTTAACACTGGTCCACGTGTACAAAGAATACCTTTCCTATTATTCAATAAACACAAGATATGATACTACAACTACCCCTAAATATCCTGTTGCCACTGTTTATGAGATCACTTCTGACGTAATGCAAACATCAAATATATTTTATACGAATCGCTGCAAGTGAATGGTCTTCCAACCAACAAAAGCTAGAATCGACTGTGTTTATTGTATGCATACCAATTTTTCTTAGCCTATCGTGCAGACACAGTCGTGATATACAGCTTTAATAACGAAGCATCTTGCTCGACGATACGGGGCAGTGCGCTTATGCACATAAAAATATTTGTCCCCGGCAAAGTTATGACCGTTGAAGAATTATGTAGACACTTTATAGCGGTGCAATCTACACAGTATTCAGTATTCAGCATCCAGCGACCTCGCGTCACGTCATAATACAGAAATCACTTTAGCCAGCCCGTAAAGGGAGGGCGAAATGCCTGCGACTACAGAACCTCGGTCTACGAGGAGAAGCAGCCTTGTTTGTAGATGCTCCTTTGAGTAGCATCCTGGCTCGTCATACCGGAGCATTTCGTGGCCCGCCTCTAAAGGTAAAACCAAATAATCCCGATTTAACGAGGCATTCCACTTTTTCCATTCGAATTTTTATTCGTGCCACGGGATACATGGTCCATTTATTCCCCCGGCATTTTTTCGAAACTTTAACATTCCCATCAAAGCCAGAAAAATTGCATGGAAAAAATAACGCTGCTGAAAATAAGCAATTGCAGTCAATTTTTCCGCTGATAATATACTGCAAAAGTTTCGTAAAAATTTCGAATGAAAAGCGTCCGCCATATTTTCTGGATTACCTAACCGCATTGGTTTTTTACACGCGTATAGTCCGCTGGACTACATCCCCGTTTTTTTTTCTCGTTCAAAATCGTATATTCCCTTTTTTTCATGCCGGGAATATTTTAAAAAATGCCTAGGAAAGGTAATTCTGTTTTCTATTCACGAGAATATTGCTCGCCTGCCACGATTGTACAGGAAAGAGTCCAAGGCCACGCTCGTTTGTATTTTGATATTGTTTGGCTGTGTTACAAAAATGGCTACATTTATCCGAACACGTGGCAACCGGGAACCTTGCTCTCGATCATGTTGAAACTCACAGGAAGGCGACTATTTCCGCATGCGTTGGGAAATTTGAATTCCAAGTTTCATGCAAATAACGTCAGCTCGTAAAGAAGATGAGCACAGAGATATAGCACAGAGGTGACCGTACTTATTACGGAAGTATATTTGAATGTATAATTCATGAAGTCGAATTGTTGCAGCAAGAAAGCTGCTTAATTTAAAAATGTGCTATAAAAATGCACGATTCGTGAAAATTCACGGTACTGTCTCTGTCTCTCTCGCAGTTGGAATCAGTTTTTAAATGATTCATGCGTCAGCCCCGTAATTACTCTGATACAAACTCGAGGCCCTTCTAGATTCTAGAGAATTACGATGGAATCACCTACTCAAACGATTCCAGTCCGAAACGATCCCCTGACAGGTTAAAAAGCGGAAGACTACCCATTTAACAGCCGCTAAAAGCACTTCTACGAATATTTCATGAAGAATACATTTGGCTATGTAGTTCAAACGAACTCGCTACTGAAACCCCCATTTTTGCGCTGCTTTCACGCCGAATCTAATTAAACAATTACACGCTTCTGCGTTTCGTGTTTATGCGCTGCTAAAAGCTCATCGCGCACAGATTGCACAGAAATGAAACGATTCATAATAAAATTGAGATGGTTAATAGTGTTTGAAGGTATCCGGTCGTGAGCCCTGTCCTAACGAATCGCTAACACTAAGCGTACACTTACATTAATACTCACGATAACTAATGAAGAACAATGCTGACGAAATTTGAGAACACTTTTCGAAAAGAACAATTTACAATTGAAACTTAGAATATCACAATTCTTGCCATTGCACAGGCGTCCTCCAAATTAAGCCTAACCCTTTAAACATTCTTTGCTGTCAATTTCTGATCCTTTTTTAATGACACCAATACGTAAAAAATATAAAAATTTACTAAAAACGAGAAATATGTAATTATAGAAACTTGTTAAAGAAATGCCACAAATCGGAGCCGAAAGTTCCCCCGAAAAAAAGCTACCCGAACAACTATCCAAATTTATTTATTCACGAACTAAACAGTCACCGATCGTTTCCCTCAGCGATGCCAATTTAAACTAAAATGATGCATGCTCGAAAATTCGCCACCGATTCTCTGCGTCGCAAATTTTTCGATCCGAGCCCAGGCAAACGTAACAGCGCATGCAGCATACGTGCGCTACATAATGCAAAACGCTCCGCTTGATGATAGCTTATCCAATCACCGCACTGTCAGTTACAATCCACTGGCTCCATTACCTATCGATTTATCTTAATGGGACGTGATCGTTATTTATCACTATTTTCAGTCGCAACCACCGGCTCAATTTCTCTTGCTCGGCTCCGTGCTCGAAGGAGGATAGGAAAATAAGCAGACGAAAAGAAGAAAAAAGAGAGAACGACGCGGAGGGGGAGGGTGGGGAGGTGAGGATTGATCGGGGCAAGGCGGGGAGGGGTGGGGGAAAAGAAAATTTCTACGTTCAGTTCGTCGGGGGAATAAATTGTAAACGATCGCTGTATACTAGCAGATTGCGCTGCTATTAGTTCGAATAGGTTTCACGAACGCGAGGCACCTACCTTCGAATCGATAGGTCAATTGGTGGCTCGATTCGAGTTTCTCCGCCGCGTCGAAAATTCGATGTTCGATAAGCGTTAAGAGTAATTACTTTAACGTGCAGCACGGATGTTTCTATGGTGTATAAACTTGCTGATCGGGTTCTTCCGGAATTCGGTGAGGATAATTCTGTTTCATGTGCCAATGAACGTGATAACTTGGCCCCGAACTGTTCCCCCTATAGAGGGTGGATAACGCAATTTTATACGTGAGACGGTTATACTATTAACCGCATTTCGGTGGAAGCGCGAACAGGGCGAACGTTTTCAGAGGTCGCCAATCGGAGATGATAATGAGACTCGTTTCGGCTGTTAAGGCGTGGATTGTCCCAATTATGCAACAATTTCTGTTTGCAGCCGTCTAGTTAACCCTCCACTTAGCCCTCCCACTAACTCTAAACAATTCTGCAGCTAAGCTAAGGCCGGCTAATTGTGTAACCTAAGGAATTGTACTCAGAGAGAGAGAGAGCACAGTGGCGTACATGTACAAGCAGTTTCGCTAATTCCATTACAAGAACTGTTTGGGGAGCCCGGTCGCGTTTCTAAATTGTACTTGTTTTACATATCGTTCTGTGGTGGGATTTTAAGTATCGCGTGGGCGGATGGAAAAATTGTACGCGCATCGCGTGAGAATGAAAAACGTTTCAACTACGGGTGCTTCTGAATTATATTTTGTAAGTTGGCAAGTATAAGAACTTGTTGAATGGATGATTTGTGTGATAGAAAGTGGCTTTCTTTCAGTGGAGTAAGGAAACGTGTGTTGCTTGACTTAAGGTATTAAATATGAAGGAGAGATATGGAAGGAAATGAGAATTAATCGTTTTTTCGAAACAAGAGGCTGAGGAACAAATTACTTTTGACAAACTAGTCTATATTCCGACGAAGAATTTTGTGTGGGTTAATAAAATGGTGATTTGGTGACCCAAATCGATCACTCTTTTCCCTCCATGTCTGGGATTTTGTTCAAATTACCATTTTACCGATTTCAAATTTGAAATACAGAAAAATTACACAATGAAATTGCATTTAGTGTAAATAAACAGGAAACACTATCACCGTAGTACCATTTACTATTATCGCGATTCTCTATTAATATCATAACGATCGTACCTGCATCGACATTTTTCTGAACAATTAAAACTGTTACATCATTACAGGTTAATGGTAAATTTCGCATGTAAATCGTATGCATATCACGACGAATACATCGACGAAAATACACGTCGACTTGCATCTTAATTATCAGCCAATTACGATGAAATTGCGTAATTTACACTGCAACGTAAACGATACGATAGTCGGCGAACGGCAATGTATTTTACTTCGAACAGCATACACGTCACTCGATAAATCGTTATGCATTGCAAATTCACAATGCTTTGCGCGAACGTGATAAATAATATTGCTTGTAACCAGCGAAACACCCTGTATTTTCAGTCGTATCGCCATGCCAGTTTATTGTTCGTAACATGTGACATTTTTTAAACAAAAGTATACCTTTTCCACCATCGTTGCCCCCGAAAGATTTTCTTTCTAGAAATCAATCGACGCAAACCATTCATACTCGTATAATACTGTGCACAAAGCCACAAACATGGTTTCATTTTTTCTTTTATTCAACCGCAAGTTATAACTTACAATTTGTATGTACGAAACAGTCGATAAATTGGTTGAGCGTGTTGGAGATTAAAGCATGTAGGTATTTTCTCAGTGACCCATACAATTAATTGAACGATATCTTAGGATAAATGACTTGTACAAATTATTTGCTAAATTATTTGCACCAATGTGGTAAATAATAACGCCTGCGACATTTAGTTACTAGAATTTTCTACATATTTCCCTAAACAATAGGTAGTTAAGGAACGTTACTCCCTTCATAAAATAATAATTATTTGACAAGGAAGAATTAATTTAGAGGGCAGTGTATTTCATAAGTTTGCACATGGCACTAAATAAATATTAAAAATTGGCACTATAACGACTAAATTGAAGTATTTTCGTGGTATTTCGAAAAGAAAAATTCCCCTTTTCCACAGCACCTAACAGATTGTCTTCCCAGAGTTCGATGGATGCAAGTTATCAAGCAGAAATCGATTAATACCCATTTAATGGATTAACAGGACGGCTTAGAAGGTAGAGGGCCTCGAACGTTCGCCTCGTCGACGACGCTGAGTAGAACGGCCGTTATTACTCCACTAGGAGCGACGCATTAATTTGCCGAGCGTCCCTTATCAGTGACGTTTCATTTGTCACCAGGTTGTACCATAAATGTCACCCAGGGCGGCTGCCAGAGGCCTTCCCAGGCACAGCGCAAACTTGCGCCTCCCACGCAAAACGTTGGCCGGGTAGTGACAGTAAATCTGCACGTAGGAGAAGTTTACGCGCAAGAAGAGGGAGGAGCACCCTCGTCGTCTTTCTGGCAGACGTCTTAAAGCCGTGCACGGTGCTTAAATGCATCTCGAGAATCTCTTTTCGTAGTCCCGCTTTATGTATTTTCCACGAGCAGCGCTCTTATCTCAGGAAATTTCAAAACGTTTGGATGCACGGCCGTTAGTTAGAGCCGTAAGCACAATTGGCAGACGGAAGCCTTTGAGATTGACGGAGTCCCGAGGGAAGCTGGGTTAAACGCGTTTCCTGTACCTTGACTTTTGCAGAGGAAATCATTCTGTCGCGAGGTGGGAGAAAGGTTTGTGTTAACAGTAAATGAGGATCTTTACAAATTGATAATCCGGCTGTAAGTTTAGAAACAGAGAAACTATGGCTGCTTCTGTTTTTGTTATTGAGCTTTTCTTTATTACTTCGCTTTTGCACAAGTTTCCTTTGTGTGTACCTACATTCAGAGCACCAACTTCGCCTCGTCATTGCATTCCATATCTAATTAAGATTGTAACTGCACAAGACTAAAAATGAACCACAAGAAAACGTCTAACATTTCTGTCAAAAATTTCCCCAAATACCCACTAACAACAACAACCTCCACGACTACTTAACGAACCATTTCCAGTGGAAACAACCCCCACAAAAATTCCGCGAAACATCCTCCAGACACAAGTTCACACGACATTGCACTCCTACGCTAATTTACTGCCTCGCTCCGCCGTAAGTACTCGAACAGCCTAAACGCACATGTACGTACGCTACCCTCTTTGTCTTTACTTATCCGAGCCGTTGAAACGGTCCGTGCTACGTGTTGCACGCTACGCCTCGCTCATTTTTCTTCCCAGCAAACACCATTAACCGCTACTTCCACGAGAGGGATCAAGATTTTCTATTTCCGAAACAAAACGCGCAATAACCCAGCACCGTTACTTCGTGATCTCGCCAGTGGCCGAGCTAGCGCTCAGGGGGCCCGACGGTGGAAAAACTGCAAGTAAATGCCGCTTATAGATTTCGCAGTTACGCCGTGGCCGGATAATTAATTGATAGCCCGATTCGCGGAACCGGAGCCTAGACGTCGGACCCCGGAAACCGCGGCCGTTCGTGGCCGGAATCCAAACGCAATTAGTTACACGCGCGGTGGGTTAGGCTGCAAGACCCGAGTTCCTATTACATCCCCCCCCCTGTTTCGCACACACTCGCGGGCGATACGTTTGCACGCGGAACGGTCCCTCTGTTCGGCCATGCTCCCGAAGGATCGGGTCTTTTCCTGTTTCCACCTTTACGGTGCCTCGACCTCCCAAGACAGCCTCCGCTCCCCTAATTCCTGGGCCAGGTTAAACAACTAAGCTGTAAACATCGCGTGGAAGACCATACGCGAACCCCTCCTAATGGCGTAATGACGTTCCCCCTTTAATTTGTTCAGGTCCTGATCCTTGTACCATTTCGAACAGCCCACGTCGCCAGCCAATAACGTTACGACAGGGGGGACGGGTGATTATCATTGACAACGTTCTGACCCGATGTACAATGCGCTATCGATTCCCCACTGTGCACGCCAAATTGATGCAGACCGAGCTGCTTCGAAGGGAGGACTTCGCTATTGCGCATTCAGGTATGGTGATCAAGCAGACACTCGCTTGGATGCTGTACCGGGGAACGGGATGGTGTTCTTGCGGGTGAAAATCGCCAAATGTGTTCTCGGGTACTCGTTACAGGGCTGTAGCTTTTTGGACGTGGTGGAAAGAGTGTTTTGGGGCGGTAGCAACGAAGACTCTGTTGCTTTTAAAGTAGCGGGCGGAGATACATTTGAACTATTGCTGTTTAAGTATCTGAAATTTCAGGGGGGATTCTCATCTAACAGTCCCAAAAGCTGATATTTAAGATTTTTTTTAAAAAACCGTGGGGCATATTGAATTAAACTCTTGTGGAATATAAGGAGGCATCTTTGAACTTGCAGAAAATGCCTTAACTCATGAGTTAAAGTAATTATCTGATGAATTAATCGAAGTGACATCATAAATTGATACAGCGTGCAGCGTGCAACCATGGATCTGAGATTACTTTTCGTTTAAACGTGATACTAGTCGTATTCCACTCGCGTTCGCCGAGTTCTACGTCGTACCTTACCCCGACGCAAGCGACCACCCCAAATGCCTGTGTAAACCCGCAACCCCTGTTAAATGAATGCATAAATTTCTCAGCGTTTCTTTTAGGCGTGTTTCTTTGTGCTTTATAGCCCTAACCCCGCGTCTACCACAAATGGGCTAATAAACAGAGACCAATACCAACAAAGGTTTCTAATCCTCCTTATTCACTAAATTATTTCGTTGACTTACCCTTTCCTTTTTCGTTTATCAAGGCGGTAAGGCTTTAGATGGGACACGGAATTCAACAAATAATTAGCTGTAATTACATATAAGAGGAAGTGATCCGAAACTGACAATGAGTAAATTTAGTTTGAAGATTTTTTAATGGTTTATTTAATAGTGAGTAGTAAATTAATATTATTTTAAATTTTCTGTCGCTTTTGTGTTTTAAGCCTAAAATGGAACTATGGCTTAGTAGTTTGAAGAAATGTAAGAGATGTTCCATGGGTTGGTACTTTTTTGCAAAATGAAAAACTTAAACACGAGTTCAACTAATAACCTAAGTAAAACCTACTGGACGTTCAAGGCCACTGAAGGATTATCTCCACCACGCAGTTTGCTACTTCGCCCTCTACCTCTAACTATTCTGCATAAATTTGCAAACACATCTTCTTCATTCTCAACTGGAAAAGTAGCTTTCCCATGATATTATATCAGGATAAAACGCATTCCTCTCACCCTAGTCGCCTACGTCTTATCATCCTACAGTCATCGGACCAAATTCCAGCACAATTTTGCACCCTCGCATTTACAATCGATTACGGCACCACACTTAATGCTCGCGAAGGTGTCGGTAGCCCGCCAGCCAAACCAATACCAGAACCCGTATAATATACGAGCTGAATTAATAATACCCACTCACTGGGAACGTACGCACACAGTCATATGCATGGCCGATATATATGCACGCGGAGTGTTTGAATTTATGTAGGACGTAGGCGCGAATAATATCAAAGTTGGCAGAGATCGAAAAATGGCTCTGTGGAAAGTTGGTTGGCGCGGAAAGCGGCGGTTAACCGACACCCCCGACGTAACCGAAGTTTTCTACTCGACTTCGACCGAAACTTTCGCGCATTATTATTGGGGGAACTGTGAATTTATGTATGTGGTGTTTAACAAAATGTTTTCTGCACGGACCGTTCCTTGAACTATCGAACGCCACTCGAGAGTTATAGGACACTTTATATCCGAGTTATTCCCTCATCGAAAACCTGCTGGTGTCTATATGACAGGGGTTTCAAAGAAATGAGTGATAGGTGTTAGGGAAAAAGTAGTCAAAGACATTAGAAGTGGATGGTGAATCACAAGGCGAGGTTGTCTGTGATGAATGCTCTTTTGGTTTGTTAGAATTAAAAACGAGGTAGACGTGATTAGCGAAATTGTGAAATATGCGGAATGAAAAGAGGCGATATATGAAGAAACTAAGGATTTTATTCATGCTTGTATTACTTTACAAAGGGGAAATGGCATGAAGATAACTAATATAGGTTTCGTGTTCCCTCTGAACCTTTGAAGTACGCTTTTCTCGTTATTACTCACAGGAAAGATGAATGAAAAACCTAGTAAAGCTTGGATTTTTACATTTCTTTTGGTACTTTGCATACAAGTCAGATTTCAAGAAGAAATACAATTTATGCTGAGAAGTTAACGAAATTGATATATGAATTTATATGTATATAAATTATGCAAATAAGAATTGCGTTCTCATATGGCATCACATTGATGGAATGAAATATTAGATATGTATCATTAATAATTTAATAAATCAATCACTTCAGGTGTATTAAATATTGATACCAAATATGTAACTAAAAACTAGATAGATAGTTCGATATATTTATTTCATTCCTAACCGTGTGTAGCCTTGAAGGTCATAGTAAACCATATGGTTGAATTTGTCTTGACTATCGCTTTCATATTAGATAATCAAATATATAGCGTTCCATTTAAAAAACTAAGGGTCGCCTTGCGAACACCAAAAATTGAGTTACTCTATTATGTTGTGCATAACAAAGCAAAATATCCCAAAAGACATTTAAATACAGATTAAGCATCATAAAGATTCATCAGACGTAAGTGAACCCCCAGTGTTCCAGGGGTGAGTCGTTTCTAGGTCCACAGCATCGCGTGATCCCCCTTCTCTCAGCGGTGTATTTACGACGATAGGGTGAAACCGTGCAGAAGTATTTCTATTCGTTACGTCGTGCCACATTCTATTAACCCAATAGACCTGCCCGCGAACGAGGGCGGCATTTAAAAAGCGGCCGGATCGATCGCCAATAGGAAAAAAGTATCCCCGACGAGGACGTGACTTAGCACGTACCCACTTTCTCTCGTATGCGTCCGGCAATGCTGGGAATTCATTTACCCAGCGACTCCTAAGTGTTACGATGAAGATTAAGGGTGTCTGGCGGGGAACCGCCCGCGGTCGGTCAGGTATATTCGTCGCGAGACGAGCCGTGCCCGGGCAGATCTCGGGAGGATTCAGCGATTCCGTCGCCGGAAGACGATTTGCATTTTCACGCCCGATGATGGGATACGACGATCCCCAGACGATCGCTAAATTACTTACTGCTCCACGTTCTTCGCGATCACGGGTCTTATCCGACGCGAAACAAGCGGCCCATCGGATTAAGATTAAGTGAGAATATCTGATACGATGAGTGCCTTCGAATTCCGAATAAATGGGATTACGCCGCGGGAACGGGGCCTCGTTTCGAAGCAGGCGACTGGGAGGGGCGGTAATTCGCTTCGATATGTGGATGCACGATTTCGATTCGCAGGATGTTTCAAGGGATACAGGGTGATCCAGAGGTAGGGTGAAAGAGTTTGATAGATTGCTTGGAAGGTGGTTCAGAGTAACACAGGGGAAACTCGGACAAAACTAGGTACCTGGGTAAAACCGGGACGTGTTATTATTTTTTAAACTGCTTTAAATTTTCCCCTGTCGTTGCAACGACATATTGTCGAGATGTAAATTATTGCGTCAACAAAAGATGAGGTTATATCGTTTTTTGTGTTTTTGAAGGCTCTGATCTAATTTTAGATCATTAGGAAACTTCAAACACTTTTTACAGTGTTGAGGTAGATACTTTTTGGTGTGAAGTATGTTAATTTTCGCATATTAAAGTGTAAATAAGTAGAAGGTTTGCTTTTACTTCGCCATGATCTACATGATTTTTTTTAGTAAAGAAAATAATTTTATTATCCATGTTTTTTTATATTTTCTTTTAGCACATGTTAATTGTACATTAGAATTACAATCACTAAAATATGCCATACGTTTATTATACAATCTAGCTGGTTAAAGATAACCAAATATAAAAGCCAAGTAAAAGCAAATATGTGGGTACAACGAATTGTTGCACTGAACTATGTATTTTGTAGAAGGTTGATCGTAGTAATCCTTGAATTTCATAAAGGACCACGTAATTGGGCACATGCAGGAGTCTGAAGCAAACTCCAGGAGTTTAACTTTCAGATTAATAGTTTCAGAGACCTATACTTGCCTCGGGTACGAGATGACTCGTCCAAGCTAGTTATGTTAGAAAATTTATTTGAAATATAAATTAAAGTAGGGGAGACCGGGGCTAGTTGTTACACTTTTCAGTTTTTTATTTTTTATTTTTTTTGCATTCCATATTTATGACTATCAATGACTCTTACTTAAAGTACGTTCTTTCCTCTACCGATGACCGCTATGGAATGTAATTAAACGAAAACCATGACTTTGAAACAAGCCATTTTGAAAGTCGAGACATGTTGTAACAACGTGCCCCGAGTAGGGGCAAGTTGTTACACAATACGGGGCAAGTTGTTACACAATTAAATTTTACGAAACGAGGCTTATTATGAGTAATATAATTATATTTTCTTGGACAAAAGTAAATTTATTAATGTTAAGAATTCTTTTACAATAAATATACAATAAAAAATCTATTTTAAAAATAATAAAAACTACTGAAATCATTATCGTCAATTATCGTCGTCCGTTTCATACGGGGACTCGCAATTAATGCACACGTAAAAGTGATTCTTTGGTTTTGCACACTTCTCATGTGCCCACTTTTTGCATTCTATGCACTGAATCCACTCTGTGGATTCATTTAGCGGGAAACTACTATAGTGACTCGTGGTAACTAAAGCATTAAATTAATAAATTAATAAATTAATTACTAAATACAATGTAACAACATGCCCCTTTCGCTCTGTAACAACGTGCCCCTTTTCGTATGTAACAACATGCCCCTTGTCTTGTGTAACAACTTGCCCCTTGTCGTGTGTAACAACTTGCCCCGGTTGACACCATTGTGTATAAACAGCTATAAGTTCATACCAGTTGGGTGTATTCTTATGTTCGTGGTGCTAATCTGTAGCTAAAAGAACACTGATTCAAACCTGGTAATAGTCATTTACATACATTTATCTGTCTGTTCGGTAGAAAAGATTCAAGTAGAAAGAGAAAAGTTACTATTAGTACCGAAAACACAAAAAACTGTAATAAAGTGACAACGCGTGAACCGATTACAAACACACAACATATACAAGTGTGTATGGTTGAAACACATCAGTCACTTCATCGTCGAAGAGATAGTCCAAGCGAAAAAATTTTAAACTGCTTTGTAACAACTTGCCCCTGTAACAACTAGCCCCGGTCTCCCCTACTTTAGAGTAACATGTGGACGGTGTATTGATATTAGAAGTAGCCAACATACACAACTATGAGGAAATCAGGCACGAAATACTTTTCCTATAAATATAATAAATATAGACTACTATTAAAGTTACTGGTGCAGATACGTAATAATGTGATATTTAAATATCTTGTAACCAAGCGTTGCACATCGCGAATATGACGCGTGCGTATGTATACCTACATTTCTAAGTGAGATTCTTAACTAAATTGCGAATTCGTGTGGGGAACGCTTCAACTAATTCCCGTGCCAAGGAAACCAACTTTTCCCTTGAAAATGTTACATTCGAAGCTGCGTCATAAATCATCTATTGAGCTGGCACACCTGTGACGCGTATGGATCGATAGAAATTTGGCCGTGCTCGATAGGTTCGAGCGATTCTCTCGCGGTCTCGCGCATTAAATTTGTGCCATTCCAGTAATCCCAGTGATTCGCGCAATTCGAGCTCGCGAGATGCAAGCACGTTATGCAGTTTCCATGACGCCAAATGATCGAGCATTGCAAGCCTGTCTTCTTGGAACAATGCACACGGAATATAAAATTCAAATGGAAGGTGAATCACATTACTGTCGACGCGAAAAGAAGCGGCTAACATCTATCATCTTCGTTCGAGCTTCAATTCTTTTACTAACATTCTTCTGCTTCACTGCATAGAAACTCGTAATTGCATATCAATACTTCATACCTTATAGGAATCAAAATAGGAAATATATATTAAAATGACGGTTACAGTTTCGTTAACGACAAATATGCTTTTAGATTTTTCTTTCGTTAAAAGAATCGAGAACACTCATTAAAAATTGTCATTAAAAATATTTGTATATTAATTTGATGTATTGCCAATATAAATTTTTGTGTAAATGTAGGTACCTATATTATTTACATCCTTCAGGGTGATATTAAGTATCTATCAGAATATATAAAACTTATTAAAAAAAAATAAGGTTAAGAAATTTATTGGTAAGGAAAACGTTCTGCTAAAAATCTTTTACTGTATAACCAGAATTGCAAAACCAATTAATTATCCACTGCGTTCTCTTAACTCGAAACCATCAAACTATCTCAGAGAATCTCAAACAAACCTACATTATAAATTGATCTCACTGCACAGTGAATGATAAAAACAATCAAGTTTCCTCACAGACCATGATACATCCTCTATCCAATCGAAAGTCACCATCCGTTTTACTCCAGTAAAAATCATCCGGTTGGAGAAAGGTACCGAAAGAGTTTCTCCCCGAAATTCTTGCCAGGATATCGACATTCGAATCAGAATGATTCGGACAAATCGTACAGTCTGAACGCGTTGTCGACGCCTCGAGCAGTCAAGAAACTTCGATCATGTTGCACCTGTCGACGTTCCCCGAGTCAGAAGTTTTCAACTCACCGCCAAGATGGGGGAAAGCGTAGAGAAAAGGGAACCGCAACAGAATGTTAGAGAAAATTCTACGGAGGGGAAAGAGACGGAGCGAGACGAGAGGCGAAGTTCATAGGAGGAAGCTGATTGCAGCGCGGGCCGTGTCACGTGAAAAAGGAAAGTAACTCTGCTCCTGAGGATGATAAGAGGAAGTACGATGCATCGACTGGCAGCTCAATTTACCTCTTGTTTTACGGTTTGATCGTTCGATAGCATCGGCAGGCATGTACTCGTTATCGATCGTCCTGATCAATGAACTTTCCTTTTCGTTCGTTTGGTCATCACTCATAAACGACTCGCCCCGAGTGACTTTGGGTTAAGGTCTGCGCATACCTCTTGGCGGGATGATCTCATCCCCATCCGTGCTGCCAATTCAGGACGATGCCAAACAATTCCTACGTCACTCCTTGGTAAAATGGATATGAAATATTTGAGAAAAAAAAGATTTGCAGTTTGGTAACCGAAGGAAGAATATATGATACAAACTTTCTAAATTATCTATTATATTACTATTCGCAATCGATGAGAAGTAATCAAGTTTAAGAAACAAATGAGATCTCCGAAATCTCATATTTATTTAATAAAAGAATCCATTAGGTACTTGTTCACAAAACTCTGCGCGACGTTGAATAAAACAGACTTCATTAGGATTCAATTTTGGCGAGATATCCATCCAAGGTATTAGACTAATTACCACCAGCGATACACACAAATAGATCATGCTTCCAAAGCGCGCCGACCACATTCGTCCAAACGCAACCGCGCCGCAACACGTAATACAATAATAAGTAATTCCCGCACAGCCGCACTTTGTATTCCTTCAAAGGGTATTAGTCAGCCGTTCGCAACAATCAGAAGCGCCCTTCATTACGCACAGCCGCGAACAGACGTGATGAAGTTTCGAATGGTAAGACACACCGAAAGGCGCATAAATAAACGCCAAGGGCGAGGGAAATTAATGAGCATTAAATTACGAAGCGTTGCGCGAGCATTATTTATGACGCGGGGCGGGGAAGTTTCGATGGTGAATTAATGTCATTAAACCCTCGCGGCGGGTACTCGTTCGTTCTTTTTTTTTTTATCCCCCCGTTTCTACGATTACTCATGCCGAGTATTATATTAATGACATTCTGGAACAGTACAAAACAGACACGGCGCGCGATGATGAACGCGCGCGCCGTGCCGTGCACGACTGCGGTGCATTCCGCTCGGTCGCATTGTACGAAACGAAAATTGATCTCGCTATGAAAATTAAAGATTGCTCCTTCGATGGTTATCTATGAATCTGCGGCTCCGTCTCTATCCGCCCCAACAGGCACGGCCTCTAACGAAGAATACTTTTTCCGCTGTCCCTCGCAGACAGGAGTTAATAAACACGGTACGGCGCAACGAAGGCTCGCGGCCTCGGCTTGCTCCTTTTTCCCCCAACCGAGACCTTTCATCCCCGCGGCTGAGGTATACGCTGTCTAGATAGAAAATCTCAGACCCAGGCACCGCGAGCAGCCGCGAATCAATCTTCGTCCTTGCTTCTGATAGAGGTAAACCCACCGTTTCCTTTTCCGCTATAACTTCCACCGCGAAATCCAGGGACCGATTTTATATCGCGCAGACGGTATGCACGAGTGTTTACGGGGCTGTGGATCCCTACTACTGCAGAGGAGCTCGCCAAGATGCGCACACGTCGTCAAAGGGGCACGTCTATTTGAAAATCTGACGCTTTGCTCGTGACGCAGGCACGCGTGCACGCCCTGTCGGCGCTGGATACACCGACGCATGCATAATTGATGTACACTGCGCACGCGCGCGCGTATATACGCACGGGTATATACACATAGTGTGTTTGGTTATTGGATTTCGAAGCATGATGCTGGACTCGTTCGAGCTTTCATCGATGGGTAGTGTTAATAGGCTTGCTCGTGTATAAATCCACTAATTTATGGAGAAGTCGAAGACGTACGTGTTTCGTTGTATAGGGGATCGTGTGGAAATTGTTAATGAACTGATTACTCACTGTTTATCGTTAAACATGTTTACAGTATTTGTTTTTTTGTTATTCTATACGTTAATGAGGAGGTTTTGATGTGTGAATCAAGCGTTAGTACCTAATTTAGGTGGGCAATTGGTGGTAGTTGAGTAAGCAGTGAGGAATATGGAGTAAACAGATCAATTAATTTGAAGTGGAGGAACTGAACTCAAGGATTAATGCAAACATGTATTAACTTGTAAGACAAAATTTGGGGAAAAATCCAATGATGCTTCGTTACAATAGTATTCAATTATTTATCGAATCAATGTAGACAGATGACAGTTTAAATTGAAAATAAACTTAATCTGGATTATATAGCATTTCCGTGAAAAGCGTTCTTGTGAGTCGTGGAGTAAGGGTAACAAGACTTTTCTCGGACGTTATTAAACTGTTCTGTAATGCTTCTTCAAGAAGTGACCAACGTGGATGTACGTCATACAGGGTTCTAAGATCCAAAGAAGACTAGGAGAAATTCGTAAGGCAATGTGGCCCCGTGTACAGCTAAAGCTTGCGAATCACGTGCAGTAAAACTGATACGGAGACCACTTCATTGCACCTTGGGGCGGATCCCCTTAAGAACGCTTATAACAAACTGCAGCGTTTCTCTCCTCGAAACGTATACTAACGCACATTTATACACAGATGATAACTATAGGCGGCACAAAATCAGCTGGTCGCTTAAAGCCACTCAGAAATTATCCCCACCATACCGTTTTTCTCCCTCGCTGTTTCTCGTTTTCTCGTGCGAATTTATAGGCAAACATCCACTGTCTCTTAACACTTTCGTTCATAAAAATCGTAGAAAATTATATTTTGTTGAAATTTAAATACATAAACTAAGTAAATTCCAACATTTCTCGACAAGATTCCACAATTGGGCTGCTAATTTTCCCACCAAAATATGTGTAATTATATTCTAAGCTTTGCCTTGGATTATATAGAAGTAACTGTGAAAACAATTTCAGAAAAAAAAACAAAAAACATTCACTGGAACTAAGTAAGGGCTGACGTTTAAAGCCATAAACAGAGAGACAAGTAGACAAGACCAAAGCAGCATTCGATTTGCATTCGAGGGCGTGGCTTTCAGCGACCACATGATTTTGCTTCGACTGTAGCACACGATGCCAAAGCAATGAAAGCTTCCTCTAATGCGCACACAGTGACACCGGCGCGTAAAGTCACGCACGGAGCCAAGACAACAGGAACAATATCACGGCAGCTGCGGTTAAAATCTACCGTCTCTTAAGAGATCCTCAAGTTTACAGTTCGCTCGGGAAGATAATAGGGTAGCGATGATTCTAAAAAGGGCAGGTCACGCGGAACACCGTAGTACAGGCAAGTGAAAACAATGAAACTTACTAAGGAATGCTGTTTGAAAAGGTGAACTTGGGATTCGCGTGTTTCCATAAAAAGGAACAAATGGATACGGATAAAAGCAGTAAATTTTGCCTACATTCACTTCAGAACCTTCGCCAAGAATGACGTAGAAACGCGTATAAGAATCTCGCGTTACCTTCCAATAAACAGGAAGTTCGAACTTTATTGCAATCGCTTCGGTGCCAAGAACTTTTGAAATCGAATCTCGATTTCGACTTGAGATACAGTTCAATACGCGTCAGCATGAGCTAATTAGCTAATCATTAAGCAAAGTAGATAATTACGTTCAGCAAATTGCTATTCATCGACCAAATGATAATTGTGTGTGAATAACTATGCAGCAAGAAGGTATATTCTGTTTGGTTAATCCTATGAGCTACTTTCATGAAATGATGAATTATAGAATATTACTGCGTACATTGAGTGTGTACGATTAGAATTATCATTTCTATCTATCCGTAAATCGTACGTAAAATAGAACGCGGAAGAAACGACCCGAAAATTTCTGTAATTCCAAAGTCAGGTTCCATTTTCATTTTTACGACCTAAAAATTGCCGTTCTGACAAATGGTCGAGTTAAGGCGGTCTTGTTCGTTTACAAACTGCCACGCTGATTGCCTCTCGTCGGGAAAAATAATCTCCTCCGCGGTGGATCTTGCCCCAAACGTGTCATTTCCCAAGTAATAACAGCGTACTTTCTGCAAATAAAGAGACAACGATCCACCGACTTCGCGGTTTTATAATCAACATATCGGCGGAAAAAGGCCCGACTCGCTTTTGCCCGCGAGTGAAAATGGTTCCTCATTGGTGGAAAAGTACCATTTCGATTTTCACACATCCCTGAATTTCAAGCGGAAAAATTGGTAACCGACGACAGCCATCGAAAACTAATTTGAATCCACATAGAGTACGTCTTGGTTGAGCCAAAGAACGTGACAGGTGCAAGGAACAAAGGCTCGGACGCCTTGGAAGGCCGACGTGGAATCTTCGCCTACTTATACTTTGAAAGAATTAACTAATTATCTTTTTGTACCCCGTGTCGCGGCGTCAACGCCCCCGCCTAACGTTCGTTCCCTCCCTTTCTTTATTCTCCTCGCTCCAACTTAACCGAGCGAGTTGAGTACGTCCGCCTAGTGCAGTACCTGGGTCGATATTCTTGTCCGCTTTCATCGTAACTATAGCAACGGCGGATCACGAAAAGACCTTCCGAACTCGTCTCTCTCGAATAAAGATTCGTCTTTAATTATAATCTTTGACCTGGCAAGATCCCCGGCCTTTCGGTTACCGCTCCACAGTCGCGTCTACTTTCAACGAGACGTAATGATTCCTTTGTGCCCTGTAATCAAACATCCTCCTTTGCCGAGCATGTTCGCTCTCTCGTAAGGAGGAATCCTAATTCGGAGCGTCAATTTTTAACGACTCGTTAGTCTTTTATCGTCAGGCCCGTTGCTATGTATAATAGGACTGAGGAGCTTGCACGTGGAAATTCGAGGATTTACACATGAGACGAAACGCCTAGTAGTGGAGATGAAAATATATTTTGATGGTACGGGAGAACGCTCGAGGAATCCAGTATTCTTTAGCACACTATTGACAACTGGTGAAATATTTTAAGTCACAATGTTAGAACCTCATGTCGTTTGGACCAATTGTAAAAAAGTTTTTTCTTTCACAAAATTTTGAATTTCAAGTGTACCGTAAAATTTGAGCCAGATAAATGACCCAAGCCTAGCTCATTCCCCGTGTCTGACTAGAGAAGCAGACACTCCGACGAATAGGCGTTGTCTGTTTACACAGCGTGTGGCACAATTGCTCCCATTTGTCGCTCATTCGGTACCCGCGAAACGTTTAAGCGAAGCGCGCCTGATTCTAATATATCAGCATTTGTTTATTCCACCAGGGGCCAGGATGATTAAGGTCTTTCGTGTAGACTCCTCTAATTGAACCGTCACTGGTTCGCAGATAAGGTCTGCACGGGGTCTATTTGGGGATAGAATAGCGGCTGAGCGCTGCGTGCGAAATAATCTGACACTGTGCTATTATAGTCGGCAGCCGTCCCTCGATCTCGCGGCTCAACAACGAGAATCTCGAGTGCGGAATAAGAGGGAGACAAGGGGACAATCAGTAGAATAGGGGCTGGGCGCGAGCGAGACGCGCAAGTTGAGAGGGCGGCAGTAGTATCTATGTAAAAGGGGACGAGGGGGGAGAGGATGCAAGAGGATGGTGCGGAAGGAAGGAAAACGGAGGGTTTACGTTTATCTGCGGCAGAGATCCATAAACTAATTCCATTAAGTTAAGACTTCGGATTAACGAATGACGTGCAGCCTCGCGCACTACTGTCTGGTAAGAACAGTAATCAGATATCCCCCTCCCGCCTACCCTTGACGGAATGATTTCGTCGGGTGAATAGATTCAGCGAAGTTTTGAGAAGTTCGCGTCCCATTCTTGCCAGGGAACGATTAATTTTTGCGGCTATGTCAGAAGCGTCTACTTGGAAGATGGCTTGGGTCAGTGTAACAAGGAAACAAGCCTCGAGGAACTTCATACCCCATTTTTACGAATGGTTTCTGATAATAAAAAATATACAGTTTCATGTACAGGGTGATTTATAGTACAGGGAGGAGAAATTAGTGCGTTTATGGCGCAGAAGAGAGTTTCGTTCGGGGGCCATTTGTCTCGGAATTAATAAGGTTATCAGAAGTTTTCTACGAGGGAACCGTATATCTGGCACTGCAATAGAAACTTTTCAGGAAAGGAATACACAAGAGAAATTATTGGTTAATGTTTCAGAGAAGACTATTAGAGTTCTCAGAACTTGGATACTATGGGCTAACAGTGGCTAAGGAGGCCTAACTGTCTTTACTTTAATTGAGGCCTTCGGTAATGTCTGCGTACCTAACTGTTCAAAGGAACAGACTCTTGTATGGCTTATACAGCGTAACAAGCATTTCCCAAAAATTCGCAAGTCATGCTGGCTCATTCTCACTAACGAACAGAATCCCCGGAAATTGTCCTAGAGCAAGTGACATAATTGAGAAGCTTACAGCAAGAGGGATGCAGTTCTATATTTACTAGCTTCGAATAAATTAGAAAAAACTGTTTATAAAATTATTGCGTTGAGTTAACATTGAAAACGGGACACTAATTAAAAAATATATGTTTTCACACAATAAATAGCAGTGGCGCATTCAGAGGGAGCCAAGGGAGCCCTTAAAGAGAAAGGAAACTGGAGATTAATGTAACCACGTCTGAAGTAATTCAAGAGGTTTGTAAAAAGAAAAGGAAACTGAACTTTATCCTTTAGGTAAATTTTTATAATCACCTAAAGAAATTTATTAAATTCGCTTTAAAAATATTTTTATCCGTTCAACTAGGTTACCCCCAAGATTAAATACCGAGTGTGCTACTGATAGCTAATAGTGATTAAGTTGATAAGTTTTTATTCCTATTTTTGGCCAATTTTTCAAGTCTGGAGCTGTCCAAAACAAAAATATGGCACAAAATGGTATGGGTAGGGGAGACCGGGGCTAGTTGTTACAGGGGCAAGTTGTTACAAAGCAGTTTAAAATTTTTTCGCTTGGACTATCTCTTCGACGATGAAGTGACTGATGTGTTTCAACCATACACACTTGTATATGTTGTGTGTTTGTAATCGGTTCACGCGTTGTCACTTTATTACAGTTTTTTGTGTTTTCGGTACTAATAGTAACTTTTCTCTTTCTACTTGAATCTTTTCTACCGAACAGACAGATAAATGTATGTAAATGACTATTACCAGGTTTGAATCAGTGTTCTTTTAGCTACAGATTAGCACCACGAACATAAGAATACACCCAACTGGTATGAACTTATAGCTGTTTATACACAATGGTGTCAACCGGGGCAAGTTGTTACACACGACAAGGGGCAAGTTGTTACACAAGACAAGGGGCATGTTGTTACATACGAAAAGGGGCACGTTGTTACAGAGCGAAAGGGGCATGTTGTTACATTGTATTTAGTAATTAATTTATTAATTTATTAATTTAATGCTTTAGTTACCACGAGTCACTATAGTAGTAGCTCCACAGAGTGGATTCAGTGCATAGAATGCAAAAAGTGGGCACATGAGAAGTGTGCAAAACCAAAGAATCACTTTTACGTGTGCATTAATTGCGAGTCCCCGTATGAAACGGACGACGATAATTGACGATAATGATTTCAGTAGTTTTTATTATTTTTAAAATAGATTTTTTATTGTATATTTATTGTAAAAGAATTCTTAACATTAATAAATTTACTTTTGTCCAAGAAAATATAATTATATTACTCATAATAAGCCTCGTTTCGTAAAATTTAATTGTGTAACAACTTGCCCCGTATTGTGTAACAACTTGCCCCTACTCGGGGCACGTTGTTACAACATGTCTCGACTTTCAAAATGGCTTGTTTCAAAGTCATGGTTTTCGTTTAATTACATTCCATAGCGGTCATCGGTAGAGGAAAGAACGTACTTTAAGTAAGAGTCATTGATAGTCATAAATATGGAATGCAAAAAAAATAAAAAATAAAAAACTGAAAAGTGTAACAACTAGCCCCGGTCTCCCCTACAGGTTCAATATTTGCAATAAATCGTTCGTTTGTTATGGAATTTGCATCAAACGTGCATCAAACGATGTAGAATTTGTATACTTATATGACACGTCATAACTCAAAAGCTGTCAAAAATGGAATTGCTCCCCTCACGCTGCAAGGTCCTCAATTTCGACGTTATGTCTCGATTTAAAAAAAAAAAGAAGAAATAAACGTAACAACTTAAATTGCCGCTCTTAAAACACTGAACGGTCTCAAGAAATGGACCTGCAACTATAACGAATTAATATCAAAGAAACGGGAAGCTGAAATTACACGCCTGCTGGTAACATCTCATATAGGTATTTAAAACTCCTGTTTCTTTCCCTATGTACGCATTACAGGTTTATTAAATTGCATCGTGGATACGCGAGAAGTCTTACAGCCATCAATAATTGTGCAGCATCCAAGCTGGCGCAATTACGTTCCATTGTGCGCACCATAGTTGTATATCCCGCAATAAGCCGATCTCCTGATTTAATTAGCTCAGAATTCAGCAGGTTGGTCGAGTTGGAATCCTCCCCGCCCCCCGTCCCCCCGGCGTTCCCCGTCGTTAAAGTTCTCAACACTTTTCATTTAAATCCGGTTCATATCTGGAGTAGAGAGGAAAATAGCGCCGGATGGCACCGTGAATAACATCATACAAACCGTGTCCCATTAATTAAATTCCTTCCAAGGAGTTTTGTAACCCTGTCAGGACGGGATACCACCAACGAGCGCGGTCGGTTCATTAGATTCGAATGGAGGCGATATCGAAAATAGTTTCATGCTCAATTTGCGTTTAAAGCGCCCCACGGAATGTCGCTTTCGTGTCAATTACGGGACATCGTCCAGAGAAATGGAGGAGAGCGTAAAGAGGAGGCGAAGGGCACGAAAAGAAGCGAAATGGGGGCGAATCGCGTTGCATTGACGCATGCAGTGTACACGCGTTTCCTTTTAGAAATATCAAATAAGCCACGCCAGCTCTCAATATTCCCATAAAGTGTATTAAAAACGTTAACGTAATGTTTTGCCAAAGGGAAACCTTTCAACAAGAATCTCGTTATCGCAGATAAATTTCATAAGAAATTTCCCTCTAAAGGAATCCAGAAGGCCATTATCTTTTATGAGGGAAAAGCGTGTACAGGTCGTTCCACAGCAAATGGCGCAACTGGGAAATAGGGGATTCTTTGTGAGCTAAAAAATAATATCGAACGCGGAGATGGAAATTTATCGACCGAGGACCCATTGGCGATGGCATTTGTTTTAGAGTGGCCCCAATGTAGAGTCGCGGCGCTGACGGATTCATTCAGTCGAGCCTATTTTGTTCCCGGTTTGGTGGAAAAATATAGATGAACAGTTTGAAAGCTGCAATTATTTTCATAGAATCTCCGGAAAGTAATTTTTGAACGTGGTAGGGCACAGATTGTTAGTTGCAAAGTATTAGTTTTTTTAATGAAAGCCTCTGGATAATCTTGCAAATTACAAAAATGTTAAGCAGAATTTTTTTTATATCTTATTCCATATCTTACGACCAATGGTTCTGTTATAATATGTATTCTGTCGCGCTGCAAACTATATCCTTATCCTCGTAGACTGCCTCCATAAGCCTGAAGGCTGCACAAGAAAATGTGTGACTTTTCATTAGAAATTTAATGCTTTCGGGAGCACAGCCTCATAAGTTATGGAATACCCTGTACCGTTGAGAATAAAATTTCGCACAGTATATTACTTTGCAATTAATCCGATGCCAATCTGTGTATCCTCCTAAGGAGACGTTGATAATTACGAGTCCCGCACAAAGGAGCCGTGGAACACGGGGAAACAATACACTTCCAGGGAAGAATATCAAAGAGCGTTCACCTCTCGTTCCTTTCTATGCCGTGGCTTCGCAGAAAAGCGTTTTCCACATTGTCATGCGATGCGTTGCAGGGCGCACAGTCGCCGAGCCGGTTCGAGAATAATGGATACAATAAATGCACAGTGCCTGGCACGAAAGAGATGAGGCCGTGGTTAAAGTCAAAAGTGTAAAAGCTTGCGCTTTCCAGCCGATTTCACCCTTTCGCTTTTAACTGCAACGAAGACCTACATACACGGTTCAAAGGGGGTGGATGGGGAGGGTAGGGGCGTTTTAACTTACAGCCCTGGTTATGGCGTACGTGGTCAGAGCACACGAGTAGTAAGTATCCGAAGAATGGAGGCTTGAATCGAAGGTAAATCCGATTTTGATCAGAGGTAGTCATTGTGCCAGATCTATAATCTCTTCGAAAGCTCTCAACATCGTAATTGGAGCGTGTCTTTTCTTCCATTTTACCTTAACCCCTCCGCCCTGGCTGCCTTTCTTCCCATCCTTTTTCTGTATGCTTACGCTTCGACGGCGATGAACGAGATTAAACCGTAAAAAGATCTCGGCCTGTTGGTACGTTCGCGAATGATCGTTTAACAAAGTACGAGACAATAATGAGATAACGCTTAAAAGATTTCGATAAAACGGGGGAGGGGCGTTTCAATGGGCCGGGTATATTTTCCCGTCCCGATTCGTAATTAACGTTGACTACTGCCGAGGAACAGGGAATTCAAGGTGACCCTTATCAATTCTTCCTGTGAGAGCTCATCAACCACTGACCTAATAATAAAATTGACACTTATCGCACGACTATTTAAATATTCAGCATGAACTTTTCAGTTAATTTATCAGAGTCATTCGGGTCATTCGGGTCATCATGTGATAAATACAATTTAAACATTACCAAATACGTCATTTTATCAAAATTTAACTACGATATACCAACACTCCCAATCATCGCGTCCTAATTTTTCATGCCACGACAAAGAACAAATATAGAATACCATCACAACTGATAGGTACTCCATGACATCTGTAAAAACGCATCACAAGGAGCTTACCAACCATCTATCAAGAAGGAGAATCATAACCATTCCATCATTAAAATATTGTTCAATGGCATGCCCGTATCGCGAGATTAATCTCTAATTAACAAGAAGCTAACACAGGGCGAGGCTGGCTTTGTATACGGGACACGCTGCACCAACGTGGCATCGGTTTTCCTTGTGTGCGCCGTACTACATCATCCTCTTGCCTTTACGAATACACCGCACGTTATTTCGGCGCACGCTTTTATGAATCCTCCGGCAAAGTTCATGGCTCCCTGCATTACGCCGCGTTAAAACGTACTTCTGCGCGACGAAAGAAAGGAAGACACCGGCGTCGCTTTTGAAAGTGGCGTAAATACTAATTACCTTCGTAGCCGTGGTTATGCAACTGGGGTCGAGCGTTTTCGCGCCGAGGACATAAAGAAGAAACAAGGGGAAAAAACGAGAACGAGACGTGAAAAGAGCTGGCTTCCGTCTTTGCGCGCGAGAATATATGTACAGGGCGATTCGGGTAACTGGGCCGGATCGTAGCGCATTATTAAAAACACAGCGGAGGGAAGTGTTGATTCAAATGAGATCTTTCCACGTCTGGAAATATCGTAAAATTGGAGTTGTTTTTTGAGTCATGCTGTTTTTTCTTTGACACACTTGTTATTTTGTGCGGTTGTAGCAGCCTCTGCAAGAAAAAGAGGCCCCCTGGTCAGCACGATATTTCCCCGAAAAACCGGACAATAATACAAAATTTAACAATCTTGTAAAATAGTGTTGTTTCAATGGGCCATCGAGACCAAATTTTTGTCAAGTTTCGTCTAAAATTTCGATCTTCAAATAGTAATCTACATACTATAAACATTTGATTTCAGTGAAAAAAAACAATTAATTTTTTGAAAGTTCGGAACGTATGTAAGCCCATAACTAATTTTTCGTTACTTCGTTTAAATGTTTCACAGTGCAATTTTTTTAGTTTCTTGGGATACCGAAGTGAAGTTAATGGAGAACAAGCTTAATAATTTGATACTACTTCCACTCTGTGCTCTCGAAACGTTAATCAATCTACGATTTATATGATCCTCATCCTATAAAAATGGAATATCACAAAAGGAATTAATTCACTAACCAACGCTGATTATAAGGGCTTTGCTTCTTAGACCAAGTTCTACTAACTAGTTCAGTTTGTATTTATAGTTCTGCAAGCCCATGCACACACACTGTGTGTTTTCCCAGGTGAAAAAGTGAACTATTAAAACGGCGTATGTCCTCGCCACTAGTTTCCGCAAGATTCTCCTAGAAACTTAACGCCGTCCCGTAAATCCAAGCGTGACCCTCTGCCCCCATCCAAGATGTAGTTAGCTGGCCAAATATCTACAGGTTGTTCATTGTCCCGCGTGCGTTGTCCAATACAAACGTGCTGATTTCGTTAGGCGTGTCTCTGGCCACCAGCCAGGACATTTACACCACTCGTGAACACAGAAACTGCAAAAGTTTTCGGCTGTCTCGTTCCGAGTGTCTCCCCCAAAACATAAACAGTTCTTGAGCACAGTTCCCAAATGCGAGTAAAGAGGATGCTAATTTATGCGGTGCCCCTTAACAGGTTACACCAGAGGGAACGCAGTGATCCTCGGAAACAATTTTCCCGAAAATCAAACTCCATAAATTTAATTCTATTCTATGTTTCAGTGTGCACCTCGTATGAATTGTGGTTTCATAAAAGCTGTGTAATATCTATTTGATATAAGACCCAGTATGAATGGATGCTATTGTTCCACTGATGACTCTAGGTCCAATATTTTTTTACTTTAAGAATTTAAAATGAAAGCGTCAAAAGAGGGTAATTTTCATATTATGGCGTTTTGAAAGAAATACAACGATATCAAATGTATGGGGAGAATATCATGTCTGAATATGAACTTAATATAAGAAGAATTATTAACAAAAATTATTCTTGATTAAAATTCTGATTGACTCTCCTTTTTAACTAAGATTTGTTTTTGGAAATCAGAGCTTATATTAATTGTTGACTGTGCACTGCTGATGATAGCGAGTGTGTTATACAGATGTAGAGAAAATGAAATTTGTTACGTCCCCGACAGCACAGTAGATTATCTCTTCAAAGCACAGACTTCAAAGAAATAGACATACTACAAATACAGAAGTACAGGAAGAACACTGGAGATTTTAATTTCCACGCATCTCGCATTAAGGTAAATAAATTTCGTTGCTCAGCCGAAAACTAATTTAAAAATTGGAAAATACCATGACAAATAGTGTAGTGTCTGCGTATTCAAAAAGAGATTGTTGCAACAGTGAAAATGTCTCTAGTATCTAGAAATACTTTTAGGAAAGCGTAGTGTTTGAATATATTTAATTCAGATCCCAAGCTTCGTGCCGTGCAAATGAAATGCGTTGACAACATCTAGAAAAATGTGAAAGCAGAAAGAAGATAGCTTGTGGAGCGAAAAAGATACGGAAGAGTGTAAGAACACTAATTCTCCCTCATCCACTTGACGCGATACATATGAAGTACATGGCGTATAATATATAGCGAAGTGGTTTACACGCCCTCTAATGGGGCTGGGAATGGAAGAGTCTGCCTTTCACGAGTCTTAATGAATATCGATGAATAATCAACGCGCCAGTCTCGAGTACGATCATACAACTCGTCCTCTAATAAACACTCTTGTAACCGATCGAAACTTGCAGCATATATAAATAAGGACCTTCTTACCCGAGGCATTTTGCGACATGCGACTGGTACTTCAGAAATATTCATGTAGTTTCTGTTTTGCTTTAATTAGCAGTGTATATGCAAATATACTCGAAATATCAGTCGTGAGTCACAAAAAAGAAAAGGCCCTAAATCGCCCTGATTCAAAGAAAATTCCTATGCTTATACGAAAATGAAACCACTAAACAAATTAGAATAGAAGTGAAGACTAATTCAGTTAAGTTGTAGCAATTCCTGAGAACTACATCAGTAGAAGGTGTAGTAACCTGTTAAAAAGAATTTTCACGCTGCAGTGGTGGAGATTTAATAGCAGTTACATTTTTTCTACATTAGATGATGCCAATGAAGTAGATATGTATTTTTTTATTTGTACCCAATCTCAATTTTAAAGGGTGAAACACTCCATTTTCCCAATATTCAATATTTTTCATCGCCGAAGCGTTCTCTTCGTGAAACAACTACTTCGTTATATTCTCTCTTTCTGCTGGAAAACAAAAAAACAAAGGACAATACGAACACCTTTTTACTCTTCCTGTAAAAATACAAATCGAAATGCCTTTCCTCTGTTAGAAACGGTCTGACAAAAATGTAGACACTTCCTCGCACCGCAGCACGTGCAATATCGTAAAAGAAATATTCAAATATCATAAAAGAAATATTCAAATATCATAAAAGAAATATTTAAATATCGATTCCAGATATTTCCTTAAGCATCATTAACTGAAGACTTCAGCCTATATATTAAAGCATTCAATTATCGTGCCACTTATAAACTCAAAATCCAAGCCATTGCTTTCGAAACAAACAGAAGATCATTAAGATCCATTAAGATCATTAAATATTCGATTTAACAAAACTCAAAACATTCTTCGTTCATCGAGCAAAATTTATTATAAAAACTAGCATTTCACCCTTTATCCTTCTTAGAGTCTATTCTTCCAAGAAAATCTGTCCTTATCTTCGCTTATTTTGCGATGAATCAAGTCGAAACTCGAAATAACTTCTTTCAAGCATCTTGTACGCGCAAAGTTCAGTTTCACACTGCCACGAACAACTTCGCAGTTGAAGGAGGTAAAAATAAATTCCTCCGAGCATTTTACACGTGCAAAGTTAGTTCCAAGTTGCCACTGACGACTGTTCACGGTTAAAGAAAGTCAGATTCGTATTATCGTTACTTCGGTTACAGCTTACAATGCGGACAAAGAGCCGAGCACGGCAAGAAACGCGAGCGCCGGTACCCTCTATTGGAAGGCCGAAGCAGTGGCAAAAATATATGACGATTTCACAATGGCAGACGACCAGGAAATCACTGAGGGCTTCGCCGAGGAATCGATAGTGTGTCGGGACGTGAGAAATCCAAACGACTGGCGCTCTACTGCCGCGAAATTGAGTCCATTATCGCCTTGGTCAGGTACCCTCCAATACCATCGATATTCGTTTAACGCGCCGTTTTTCCGCCGGGGGTGGGGGGGGGGGGGGGAGGTGACAAACAAGGGTTTGGCAAGAAATATAAAATTTAGGAATCGGGGCCAGTAACGACCGAGAAGAAGGGACGGTGAACGAAACAGACGAGGAAGATAGAACTTATCCGAATCGTTCTGAAGGAGTGAACCGAGAGAGGCAAGGGAAACAGATGATAACCCATGGCTTTCAATTCCACTGAATCTCTAGAAAGATCCTTTTCTCCTTCCTCTGTCCCTTTGCTGGAGGGAAACTCCGGCAAAAAGTGAAGAAGAAACGGGCAGAAGTAAAAGTCCTCCTATGATTAAAGTAAAAATTTTATTCATGAATTCCACCGCATCTATTATACGTACTCGAATAAAATCTGTCGGTGAACGATTGCACGTCTTGGAGGGCGGTTCGCTCCTAACGAAAATATTGAAATTCTATAATTGCGCCGGCCTCTTTACCGAGCAATGGTCTTTGAATAATCAACGCGGAGGTGGGACGTTTTGTTTCCCTCGGCCCGGTGGAGACGAGGAGCCCTCGAGTAAAAGGGGCCAGGATTTACGAGAGCAGGGGATGCACGCGTTGACACGACCGGCGAGTTAGCTTCACGACGGAAGCTGCACGCAAGAAAATGGCCCGGCATAGCCGGTGAAGAAATTGACGAAGGGTTGGCTTGCTTCGAGAATAACGCCTGAGAAACGTTGTTACGTGGCCGGGACGGGGTGTACCGAGGAATAAACATCAGGCGGTCAGTTCTCGCGCCTTTCAGCGCGAATGGCCTGGCTACGCCTCGGGTAGCTAGCCGTTTCGCGTGTTTCTCGCAAGTTTACGCGCCATTGGCCGGCAATCTTCAGAATGAAACTGTCGCTGCTGAACAGACTCTCAGCGCGTGCTCCTCCGGGTAGAAGAGGGCGGAAAAATGCAAGAGGGAGAAGACGCTGCGAGGAAGGGAAGAGGCATTCGAGTGAAGAGAAACGGGAGGAAGGACTTCGGTTCAGGATGGAATGCTCGTGCGATCTGTGGGCGACGAATAATCACATTTAACACGTTCAACGATGCAGGAACAATACTCGCAGCTGACTCCCGTACGGATATATTACACATTGTATTCCATCGGCCACGGCGAGGCTATAAACGGCGATATTGCCGCGCGGCGGGCAACTTACAATGCAGCTTAGAAACGAGGCATCTATGTGATGGAACCGCCAGACTGTAAAGTCACGCTATCGCCCAATCTGCCCCTGGTACATGCCCTTATGCTTGGTTAATGAATAAGTAGTACATGTGATTACTTGGGAAAGCCTAGCTTCAAACGTTACTAACCCCATTCAAGCACCTGTGTAAACATCACACTGTGGGTGAAGGAACTGCTTTCTTCATTCACTTCTGAACCGCAGGAATTTTGTAATCTGTATCGATTTAATCTGGTGGTTAAATCCTAACACTTTCTATGCGACGTTTCCGCGAGTGTGGAAGCCAAAGCCACTTCGAAGTTCAGGAAAAATGGTAAGTGCAGTCGCAAACATCGCATCGATGCTTCCTGCGAACTACGATCCTCGTCCGCTTTAAAACCTTCGGAAAAATCATCGAGAGACGTGTTATCGCGTTACTTGCTGACCTCGATTTCGATCTCGTGGATGTAACGAGGTGTAAAGGTGAAGACTACGGATAACGTCCCAGACTAGGAACAATCGGTCGTTCCTTGATTACACTTTCACGCGTGAGTTCGGTGTACGCGCAGTATTCCTTTAAATTCATCCCTGCGCGGGTAACTTCGCGTTACAATGGGGAAAAAATACATTTCTCGGTGGCTTTTCTGCTTTCAGCGTGGCCGCTGGTAAGGAACACAAAGGGAGTGGTGGAAAGTTGAGACGTAAGGAAGACAACCGCGAAACTTTTCGTTCCTTCCCGATATCAGGAGCCAGAGGAGAACAAAACTGGGACAAACTTTAGATGAGAGAATATCGATATCACCGCCGAAAGGAGACAGTATTATTCTTCGGTAGGAGGTTGCGAAACTCGGAAGCCTCGGATGGCGTCCCGATTGCGGCTCGAGGTGACGCAAAGATCCGCGAATAATTCCGCGAGACGATCCGCGCCGAGTGGGTTTTTGCGACTCGTCATTAGCTTTACGATCTTTGCCAGCAGATTTACATGAGCCACGCCGTAATAGGTCGTGGAAGAAGGTGACGATAAATTTCATATTCTAGTGCTGCTGGTTTCACAGACCGTCTCGACTCGGAATGACCGTGTAATTTAATGCCCGCTTTGCGAGGCGTCTGTTTATACACTTCCTGGGGCATCGCCATGGAGCCAATCATATTTTCATGAGGAAAAGATAAGTACACCTCGTTACCGCGCTTCCTTCGTTGTGTGTTTGCTCCTGGCAGAACCATCCGTCCATTCTCTTTGCCTGAATGAACAATGGAGTCGTAGGACTATTAGTGCGGATAGATTTCTTTCGGTACAACTTTGATCCAGATACTGGTATTTGGTACAGAGATGAAAGGAGCTGTTATTGAAAAATATGACACTGTGTCAAAGGGCGCAATATGCTTTCGTATGTAGAATTCTACACAATCTAAAGAACAGCGCTGATTGTTGATTAGTCTTACTACTATTCTAAATTTTGTGAATTTTTCTAATACTCTGTAGATACCCCCCTAAATATAGAATCTTTGTACTCTTCCTTGTAGAAAACACTGTAAGGGATAAAAATCAAAGTTTTCAGGACAGAGAAGAAACTTCCCTGACTTTAAATTATTTACGAAATTTTATTCGTTTTGATTATTAAATATGATTCAGTATAGAATAACCCAAATGCATCACAAAATTCTCTCTTTTAGCACTATTGGCTACTTATTTACAAAGAGAAATTGCGTTAAAATTCTATACTATGTATAGTATTATCATGGGCACGTAGAAAATCCTATAGGGGGAATCCTATTTTATGGGCAAAAAACATTGCAAAATGTAGGATTTTTTCCTACTACCTATCCCTTCAACTTTCGATTGCTTATAAATACGAAATGTTAGAGACTGAATCCCTTTTTTGGAGGTGGTTTCATCCCCCATACGAGCCACATTACGTGGCGGATAGATTCACCCTTCTCGTTTAAAGAACAACCACATTCAATACAATAAAAGTATATTTTGCCATCAAAGCTGCATGCAAATGTTGTCACTTACCTTTAGACGAAGATCGTTGACGTTCCACACCCGGCTGGCATAATCGTTAGACGCTGCTAGAATCAGTGTTCCCGTTGAGTCGAAATCGACGGACATTACTCCAGCGTTACTGCCCACGAAAATACCTTTACTCTCCCAGGCACCTGAGGAACGTAACGTTTACATTAAAACCAACTCCACGAACAAAGAAATCGATGCCCTAGAATGGCGTTCATTCCCAGACAATCCCCAATCATTCATACGCCGTCCCTTTGTCTACGATTCCACCTGACTTAAGCCTATAACCCTTAACTAAACAATCAACTAATCCCAAAAATCATCCACACCCATTTCTCCCTTTCGCTTCCAATTTCCTTCCAGACGCAACCCCCTTCATCCCCATTCCCTCGAACCGTTTAAACGCCTACATAGTTGTTCAACTCGAAGCGAAACGCAAGGCGCGTAAATCGCTGGATGATACGAATCGGATAAGGAGAATCGGGAGCGCAGATTTACAGAAGTGGAGAAAGACAATGTGCTGGAGCGTCGCGTTGGGAAAGGGTGAGGAATCGAGCGGAGCCGTGGAACGGTGGGATAAGCGGATCTAGCCCGTTCAATAAGGACGAATGTTTCATCCAATTTGCAACGTGGCGAGGGGATTACATCCGAGCACGTTATAACACGTGTGCGATCGCTTCGCCGTAGCGGGGAGAATGTTTCTGCCAGGCAAGCCGGGGTTTTAATAGGCGCCTACGTGCGCGCCTATACACTGGCGCGCGTATCGCACCAAGTAACCTGTTGATTCGTTAACATACTTCATTAAGTGGGTGGAAGAGAGCCTTCCGTGAGAGCGTCGCGATATGCTTCGCCTGCCACGTACGATACCCCCCCTCCTATCATCACGTTGTAACCGCTCAACGACTTCAGTCGCTCTCTATAATCCTCATAGGCAAACAAAAACGTGTTGCAACGTAACGGTCGGGCCGATAAAGAACAGCGCGATAGCTGCAGCCGGGTTTAACGCGGACATTCTCGTAATTATCATTTTATCATTCGCCATTAAATTAGCCAGCCCATCACAATGGACCAGCGATCGATTTCTTCGGCACCCCGTTATCGCGCGATTCTTTCTTTCCCCCGGCGAAACAAAACGAACTTCTCAAGCACGTATTTGTATTCATGAACGGAGGATGGTAACAAAGTTTTAATTACTTCATTATGGTAAGTTTTAATGAAGTTCCAAAGTGACTTTCGTATCACTTTATTAGTCCGCGTGATCCCGCTAAACGTGAGGAAATTATATTTTCGTTAAATATTCGGTTACCGAGGCCAGTGGCTCGCAAAGATCTCTGTGTGTTACACGCAGCTCTGCTGATATTCTATTCAGACTCGAAGTAACGCATCGAATTCTATCTGTTTGCGAAAATAAAAAAGAAACGATTCGACCGCAAAACCCCAAGGCCTAAGGGATTTGCAACAGAAACGAGAGCTGTGTAATGATTTACAAGTTCTATCGCAACTCGTTACCAATGCAAGTATTAACGAGGCCAGTAAATTGATTGCAGAGTTGCGAGATCTCGGCACTAGCACGCAATACTCGCGTAATAAGGGTCGTTCGAGGTATCGTTTATGTTGATTAATCGCATGCGTAACGACGACACGCGTACCATGACTAATATTTAAATTCAACCTCGTTTTAATATAATACGATTTTTTTTTTAATTAATCACCTTTTGTAATGATCCAAAGTTTCACTTTCCTGTCGGCCCCACCGGTGGCGAGGATCCTCTCGGCGGGAGACCATTTTACGGCGTAAACCTCCCCGTCGTGTGCGTTCTGCAAGGGTTATTAAACATTTCACGTATAAATTTCGAAAAATGCTTGCATGCAGGTAGCGATAGTTAATGTATTAAACGTGTCGAATCATAATTATGCTTTACGCCTGGGTCGCGTTGAATAACTTTTAAGCGAGAAATAATTTTTCAAGGCACCGTGATTAAAAATTTTATGTCCACTCTTGGAGGTTTATTAAATTACTATGTGGCAAAAAATGAATACGTGATAACTGTGTAGGACGTACGCAATTATTTTCGAGTTAGAAATGTAAGGAAATAGTAATGCGCGTACACTTGGTGGCAAGCTGAATTTGAATTAAAAAATTCCGAGGTATTGCTAACAAAAATAATTTCGTATCCTCAGCTACATATTATCATGCATTGTAGAAATTTAAATTTATGATGAATTAGAGAAGCTGAACATTTAAAATTACCACTCAGATAGTGTTGGCTACTTGTGGCAATACAATCAAATGTCTCAAAAGAAAATTGCTTAGTGGGGAGCAATAAGGCAACGTTTTCAAGACGTAGTTTCTTTTTAAGTCTTGTATCTTCTTGTATATGGTATTTTGAATAGATCAAAAATGTAGAAATGATTTATTTTCCGAAATACCTTGTTCAAAATTGTACGTTTCCCTAATTCAAGTTTTTGTATTCAGAATCACTAAAAGCTCATGTTTCATACTGTTAAATTCATCTCGATATTAATTAAAATATCGCATAGAATATGAATTGAAAAATAAATAAGCTTTACATTGAAATAAATATGGCATCCATAAAACAAATTCATTGAAACAATTTCTTCTAAAAAATGGTTGTATGATCCCAAGAAACATTTTTAAAGGTACGTTTAGGTATACTGGCCTGTATATGCTCCAGATATTTTATGAGAATCATTAATCGTTAATGACATCGACCAAGCAACTCGAATAAAATGAACTTAAAAAACGGGTCCATAATTATAATCCTACCGCGAGATAAAGTATGCTCATAAACATTGCAATAAGTTTGTACTGTTTTTCAGTTTTCATGCATGGAACGCATAATACATATTGAATGTCATTATGGTAATGTATCCTATATAGAGTGCTTTAATGAAGCAAATATTTCACTCTTTCCAGGACATGTACTTCTAACATTGTAGAGGGCTTTCTAACGTGAGTTTCGTTTGAAAGAACATGGAAATTATGGATTTTGTAAAATTAACAACAGAGGGATTTTTTCCGTTACTCAGATATAATAATATGATGAAACAAAAATGACTTTCTTCATTCCTTCCTATATTCTTGGAAAATACTAAGATGCTACTCGAAAAATGGTAAAAAATTCCCCCTCTCGTTACTAATAAACTCAGTAATTTAGATGTTACTTCAAGCGACATTCACAAAATGAACATCCTATAGAAAAACAGAAAACTTCATTCAGAAAAGCGACTTAGAAACTTGTGTTTTGAAAAGTCTAAATAAAATAAAATAAATTTCAATACTGACTAAGTGCATATGCGAATCTCACTAAATAATACTATTGATAGTAAAATAGACCATGTAGGAATATACTTCGTCCGTACAAAATATATTTATATTCTTATAATCACTCTTTTCCCTTTCTAAGTAATATTAAAATTCAAATCGTGTTTGCAAAGGTTTCATATATTAGTGTGTCGATATAATTGTGAACAGAACAAGTATACTTAAATAAGTTAAACGGTGTTAAAATTTAATACTATATTAAACTTCACTTATTACAAACAATATAGGCACCCTCGTTACATATATTCCACTAAAACATAACAAAGGATAGATTTTATGCGATTCTAAATACCACTAAAACATTGATCAGTACAATAACGTTTACACGATAATTTCGGTAACGTAACATGCACAAATAAGAAGTGTAAGATTCCTAAAAAGTAGTAACAAGTACCCAGCAGTCACGTGTCTTCCAATTAAATAGCCTATTTGTTATAAATACGAGGTGTTAACTTAGATCAGAAGACATTATCCTAAAGCAGCTATTTTAATACAAGTACAATCTTTCCTAATAATCTATACTGCTGCCCGCAGGAAATACTTCAGAATCGTTAGAAAACCCGATCGATCAGCTCGTGATATATTATAATAATTTTTATTGTCGTTTAATTAAATAAATACTGTTTAAGTCGATTTAAGCTTTTAACAAAGGAATATTTGCATTAGCATTTGGAAGAAATAGATGAAATGATACATTTATTTCTCGTCCGTTTTGAAGTACAAGTCACACATAGAAATTGATACCCATGTTGCGAGAGTCAAATAAATAATCAAATGAACATCATATGTGTATGCGAGAATGGTAATTCCTCGAACAATGCAAGTAATTCCAATAATATACTCCGCCAAAATATGGTCAAAAGCACTTGTCCCATTTAAATCTACCCCCAGACACCCCAAAAAGCAGTCTCGCGTTGCAACGAATTAATGGATATTTGTACTGAAATTTCCACAACGATAGCACGATATAAATTATCCCATAAATGAAAAGTTTTGTCAACGTACAAACGTGACGGACACTTTTGTCGGCACTGGCGCAGGGAGGCCAGAGATTCCTTCTTTCAGACTCGATCGATCTGGGCTAACGGATCGTGTATCGCGGGCTGCGTCCTCCAGCTCCTTTTGCATCTTCGCCTGCTTCTTTCTGCAAAAAAAAGAACAGACGGTTCCCGTAGTTTGGTGAGAATTAAAGGATCGTTAAAAGAAACGGAATAATGTGTACGCAGGAAATACCCATCAAAAAACATCAAGAAACCCCATTGATTTGTCTCTGAGCGAATCGTCAGATTGTTATGCCTCATGCAAACTAAAACAATTAGTATCACCAATTCGTCGCCATTGTTACACATTAATGTACATTAAATCACATTAGTTTTGCTTAATCACTGGTCGATAATCGTTATGCTCGCACGTTTCACTGGAAACGTTTCCTTCTCTCTTTTTTTAACGAGGCCTGCGTTTAACAGTAAGCACAATTAACCATTAAGCTCTCGTATAAGTTTTCTTATTTGAAGAAAATCATTTAGAATTAATACGTTAAAGAAATATGTGTATTGAATATTCGCGTCCACCAAGCGTAAACGAATGAAAGGTGTCACGACATATGTACGAACGGTTCGGCGCGATCTGGTTCCTTTAGCGAACGGCTCAAAGCTACGAAATAGTGCATTAAGCGTAATTTCTGGCACGCCACTTGCTCAAACTTACCCGAACTTTGATATGGTATGCATCAAAAAGGCTGTTGGGCTGGAAAAACTCTCGCTGAAACGAAAATGTCAAGCAGTGTGATATGCTAGTGTTGACAACCCTATGGTGACAGGATCTCGCATACATATCTCCAGCTTAACGATTTCTGCGTGTAGTATTAACAGTTTGCATGTCTAGCGTCTGAATTGTTATCTCTGGATGAATATTGTTCTTAATATTCCAAACATCACACATCGAGTTAGAAAAACAAACTCTAATGATGTCTAATTACGAAACAATTGGCATCTAGCATCTACATTTCAGTTATGGAACAACTTTCTTTGGCAATAAATCATGTGAGAGAACTGTCGCGATACTATTTACATTTCAGCATAATTTGTGAGACATGTTATTAACGCGTTATGGCAATGATTATACATTCTTAAGAATATATCTACTAAAATAATTATAATTTTATTGACAAGTTAAAATTTAAATAATAGAAGAGAATAAACATAAATAATATTCAATTTCTAATAGATGGAGTGCATGAACTATGAAACTGTCAAAGATTTCTTCAGAACAAATTGTTTGTAAATTAATA